>CM028132.1:1202727500-1207527500 GCA_016271365.2 Neoceratodus forsteri
TGAAATTTCTGTGGAGTAGATTGCCATGAAATAGGCTGAGGTGAAGTCAGGTGACATAACCTGGCTCAGAAAAAGTCTAGAAGCACACATACTGTATAGCAGAAGAAAAGTAATAGCAGTCTAGCAAATATTAAGATCACTTTTGACATGCTAGCATTAGAAAATATTTGAATCAAAATATGGGAGCTTCTTCCTGCTTGGAATAATTGGTTAGAATCCACTTTCCTCATTCTTTCTGGTAATTAATGTCTCTTGGGAAGAATTTCCTCCTTTAACACATTATTTATCCTTCAATTCACTTGTCATGGAGAATAAATACCTCCAGAATGTTATTAGTGTCTATGCCACTCTACAAAAGCATTGCAATATCCTGCTTCTGGGTAATTGAAGCCCAACACATCGAGATAAATACTCACCTGCATTAGGGTCAAGTTCCTGAAAGAATGGGACCAGACAGTGGCATTTTTTGGAATTTCAGTAGGATCGAACATTATGTTTAACGGTTCAGTCTCTGAATCCTGACATAAACACAGTGATATACATTAAAATGTTGATAAGGTAAACCACATGAAATTCCACAAGCACTAAACATCACTTTGTTGTATGCAAAGAGAATTGTTTCAATTTTAAACAGACAATAGCAACCCTCCATGAGTTGTTTTTGGCCCTGACCCACTAAATGGTGCAGGTTGAAAGCATATTATGCTCAAAATACATGTCAGCATTTAATTTTTAAAAACAAAGTTTCATTGATTAAAAAAATAGTATGATAGCTCTGCAGCACCTTACTAGTTTTGTCTACAACATTCTATGCTAACGTTTTTGCTAGGTGGCCAACAATCAAAAATCTTAGTTGCCAAACTGAAATCTCAGATAGCCAAAATATTTGAGTCTATTTGGTGCAGCAGTCAAATTCAAAAACTGAGAGGGAAATTTTTTTGCAAGTAAGTCTATGTTTCGGTAATTTGAGGACTTGGGGCCGATCCACAAACATGGTTTGAATATACGGACTTCATGGGTATTGGGGCCATGAAGCTCTGCATCCATGGATGCTGGCACACTTGCTGCCGTCCATGGCATCTGACTTCCCTTATCTGTGCCCAGAGCAGAGTATGGAGGGGCCTCGAGGGAAGGGTCAGGGGATGAAGCCATGCTGGACTACAGAGCATCCAACTGGATGCCTTGGCTGGTGCTAGAATAGATTCTCTGTTCCACGCAGAGCAGAAGACTGTGAAATATAGCAATCTTCTAGGGATTACCATGATCAGATCAGAAAATTATAAAGCTATAAAACATTAAAGTTAAGTCCTCATCCTCCATGCCAGTTTAGAGGGTTGGGGCAATAAGTTTGGGCACTAATCTGGCCCCAGGAAGATCAGGGGACCTGTTGTGGGAGATGCACAAGCATTACTGCTGGTCCCTCTGTCATGCTATACTGTGGCCCTCAGCACTCCCTCTGTGCCATCAAAACAGCATTGAAATGCATGCGGAGTGTGAACATTCCCATGCTTGATCCAGAAGTCCACATGGTGCTGCAGATCAGGTTGGGGCACGCTGGTTGCCACATGAATGGCACGGAATCTGTGCATGCCTGCAGCCTACCTCTGCACCCAAATGTGGGTGTCAATGGCAGTGGAGTCCTTTGTGGATCCAATCCTTAGACTTAATTATGGAAATTATTTCTGCAATTTGGGGACAAACTTAGTTGCTGAATTAAGCAATATACCATGAGATGGTGTGGGCGATGCCAAGATTTACCCATGCCTGGTGTGGTTTGGTCACAAGGCCACAGGCTGAATGAGGAAACCTCACCAGAAGTGGACAAATCCTGGCATCACCCACACCCTATTGTGGGATATTGTGATTATACAATGCTTCACTATTTTTTCAGATAGGAAAAAAAATGTTTTTTGGGGGGCATTTTAATGTATTTTTAATGTATGTCTTACTGCTGCAGACAAAATAGTGCTGGTTGCTAGGGTTGCAATGGTATTGCACTTGCACAGTAGTGGTTTGTTTATCCCAGTTTCAATTATTTTTTTGTGGACACAAAACCTTTATCAGTGTGCCTATATCGCAATTTGGTTGTGTCCCGACTGTTTTGTTTTTAGAAGATGGGACAGCTTTTAGTGCTCGGTGTTTTGGCCATTTTCATTATAGAGCAGTGCTTTTTTTTTTTGGGTGCGCATGCATGACACCATAGCTTGCTGCCTCGGTTTCTGAGTGTCACATACTGGTCATCTTTGCTTCTGGGCTGAGAATAGAAAGTAATCTGTTTCAGAGAACTACAATGCTTTGTCTCTGCTCTGCCACGTCCTCATGGAGCACTGCAGTGATTGGACTATGGCAATCTTCGTGGAGGATACCAGGTCTCCTTGTCAACATGGGATGGACCAGCTGCAAGTGTCATGGAGGGCAGGAGTGGTAAAAAAACAAAACAGTTTTCTGAATGAGTTTAAGAAATGTGTTTTCATGTTTTGGTGGGTACTGTAGCAAAGAGTGTTACTGAAATGGAAATGGAGGCGATAGTACGTGCAGCAGCGAGCAGTTATTGCCATTACCAGGAGGATCAATATGGAGGCTGTTACGTTTGAACTTTTGGCATCGGAGTGATATGTGTAAAGGTGGAAGGGTGCTGGCTGGCACTTCTTCCCATGGGGCGATAGCAGAATTTACATGTTATAAATCGTGCCAGCCAGCCGATCACATGCCAGTATTTTTCATGCCATTGTATAATTACATTTTCCTCAGTTTTAGTATTGGGAGAAAAAAAAACAGGAATTGCCTTTGTGACAACTTGATAATATCCCCGATTGCTAAGATAAAGTCAGTGTCATTATGGTGACCAAAGTAATCACCATATAGATGATTGATTGTCTGTGTGCCAGTAGCATGCATAGCACAAATAAACTAGATGCTGTGGTTTGGTGTTACCATGCCAATATGGCACAAAATATTCATACATTGTTTAAAAAAAAGAAAATGTATTCTTGATATTCTTAGATTTATCATCAGTCAGTGTATTTTTAATTTCTTCAGATATTTTAAAATATACTTTTGTTACTAATTTTGTAATTAATGACTCAAGTCAAAAACGATGGCAGCCAATTTAAAAAAATGTAAATCTCTTCTGCTGAGACAACTTTTTTAATGGAAAAAATAGATTCTTACTGTGAATGTATTAGGACGGTGCCAGCCCATGTTTCTGATAGTAAACAGCCGAGCATCACACCAAAAAGGATAATTTAATCACAGTAGGCAGAGCAAGCGGGAAGGAACACTTACAAACTTCAAAACCATATATCTCAGTTCAGGAATGAAATTTTACAAACAATATATTATTACTAAAAAACTAAACAATAACATTTTTCCTGCTTACAAATATTGCTGTTTTAAACACTGGTACAAGAATTGAATAGTCAAAACATTTGCACATGCAATTTAGTTGCTTTTGCAAATAACAGTGCACTTGTAATAACCCAGCAACAGATTAACCTGGTTTAACAACAATCAGTTCCCATCCAGGCGCAGAGAATTAGCATTTATTGTGGAATGTGCAGGCAAAAAATGGCCACCATCTTCCACCCAACAGTGACAGAACTTTATTTATTTATTTATTTATTGGAATTACAAACCTTTGGGTCATAGACTCATTTCCAAAGGCACCACATCAGTTACAGAATAAAAACATTAAGGTAGGTACATTTAAACAGATATCCCACAGAGGAGACTTAGGGTGGTGTGGCCTATACAAAATGTTAGCTAAGCAGGGCGGGGAAGCATAGTTACATAGACACAAATATAGCAGCAACTCAGGAAGATGTGGCCTATACAGAAAGTTAGCTAAACATGGTCCCTGTAACAAAAGGAATAGTCATTGACAGAGGAAACAGTGCAGTCAGGAGAGATTAGACTTTGTCAAGGCAATATTCACAGATAGTATGAATGATTACAGGGACAGGCATTATCAGGTAGCAGATAGCACGGCTTGGGGGCAGGTGCAGGAGTGGGAAGTGAGAAGTGGTTGCTGAGGGCCGCTTTGAAAGGACCCAGTTTGGTGAGGCTGGTGACTAATGGAGGGAGGGCATTGTAGAAGGTGGGGGCCCTGACCGTAAATGATCTCTGTGCCAGGGTTATCTTGACCCTGGGGATTAGCATGGTGGCAGTGCTATTGCTGCGAGTGTTTAGTGAATGCCCCTTGGTAGTAAGGGATGCTGATACTCCTGGCAGTGTTAGCCCAAGGAGAGATTTCTTGACTGTGAAACAGGCCTGATACTGGAGCCTGTTGTCAAAGTTGAGGATCCGTTTTAGGGAGTAGAGGGTGCAAGTGTGCATAGTCCATCCCACACCAGACAAGAGCCTGCAGGCTTTGTTAATGACTACTTTAATTTTGTTGAGAGCCATCGTGTCTGCAGCGCTATAGATTAGAAGACTGTAGTCTATCATGGACATGATCAATGAGGTGATGGCTAGCTTTAATGCTTCAGGAGGTAGGCAGTCCTTGTGGCAATAGAGGAAGCCGATGCGGATGTTCGCTGTGGATGTGAGTGTGTGAATGTGGGTATGGAAGGTGAGGGCAGGGTCAAAGGTAACTCCTAGGTATTTGTAAGAATAGATCTGTTCTGGGGGGGGAGCTGGAGACGATGTAGAGGGGTGAGTTCTTTAGCTTGCTCTGATGGTGTGCAAATAGTAGGGCCTTAGTTTTCTTCAGGTTTATAACCAGCTTATTCTTACTGAACCAGTGTTCAGCCAGGCTAAAGGAGTACTGAAGTGAGGCCTGTAGGTTGGTTGGGTTTATATGGGTGGCGCAGAGGATGGCGTCATCGGCGTAAAGTAGGATTTTTCCAGGGCAGAGGAAGGGGAGGGTGTTGAGAAAGAGACTAAAAAGGTTGCGGCTGCAGGATGGAGCCCTGGGGTACTCCTGAGCATATTAGGGGGAAGAGGTATAGCATAGTATTGATCTTGACACACTGCATCCATGACGTCAGTTAGATAGCCAGTCGAGGGGACCTTGTGAGAAACCTTATTTTAAAGACAAACTTCAGTGAATGTTGTGCATTGAGCTGTGTGTTGATTGAACTTTAAGAATCCATCATAAAATCCTATACTAATGCAATTTGTTTGGTATGTAAATCTTAACATACAAATTTGGTGGATTGAAAAATGCTGGCCCAGAATTTCTAGAACATTGTGGTGATATCTGTATATATTTATTGTTTTTTTTTTTTTGGTAACCGGGTAAACATCCTGGACCAAAAGTCCCTTTTTCAGAGGTGACCCAGAATTAGTTATGTACAGGAATATATAACAGGAACATACAAGAATGGTACTCCAGTTGTTGCAAGAAAATGAGATACTGTAGTAAATTAACAAGTCAAGTGATCGGTGTTGCATGAATAATACAGCAGAGCAGCCATTCTAATAAATTCAGTTAAGCAGTACTACAGCCTGATAATGCAGGATGACATGGAGTGCAATGGTCAACAGGTTAGTTACCAGACAAACAACTCAGGGGAAAACCACGAGATAATATTTTGTCAGAACAGGGCGAGTAAGAAATTACATATCAGAGTGGAACATGAGCTGCAAACAAAAGGAGAACAAATGCAGGCTAACAGCAGTGTGACGCATGCAGAGTCAATAGCATGGATTTTGATCTGGAGGCAGATTAATGTGGATAAATCACAAGTTATCAAGAGTGGGGTTAGCAGTTACACACCTACAAAAGTGCAAGGAGGTGTTCCTTGAGCGTATGTTTAAAGGACCACACGACATGTTTTGAGCCGATATTTTCCTGCCCGTGCACAGTATTTTCAGGAGTGAGCACTCTATAAATATTTTTAAATATCTGGTTCCATAACGTGAATGTTTTACAAGCAAGGTGCATCACTGGTTTACTGAGAGTGCTTCCCGTGAGTTTATATAGGCAAACAAGGTAGTCATCATATGCTCAAGCATACCTCACACACAGTCATTAACAATTATCTGTTTTCTTTTTTATTGAGAGAGGGTATGGAAACTGGAGTAATTCCCTACTCTTTCACCTGCAGAGCCACCATAGATGGATTGTCATTTACTGTCCCATCTGAAGGACAACACTCCCAACAAATTAATACCCCATCCAACCATACTGCACTGCAGTGTCACTGCCTGGTACAAACTCAGGTTCCTCATGCTGGACTTGAACCCGTGACTTCCTAGCTGAAATTAGACATCAGACACAAGTGCCTGTGATTTGACAATTTTGCAGGGTCATCAGACCAGTAACGATTATTTCCTGTAAAAGGTTGGAAGAGATTCTAAGCCCATCAGGTCCAGCTAGCTTCATAAATAGGGATCAATCAGTATGCTGTGCAAACATATACTAATTTGTTGGAATTCCCTACCCACTCTGCTACCCAGGGTACCTGTGTAGGGAAACTGTGTAGTTTTAGTGTTCTGTGATAAAAACAAACAAACTTTAGATCCCAGACCCAGGACTAATAGAATTTCTAGCACTTACAATTTCTTCAAATGTTTCAGTCATGAGTTTGTTGATAGGGTAGTTGCTCCTCCCCCACCCTACCCATTCACTAGGCTATGCCATCACAACCTGGGACAGGATTCACAAAACACTTTGAAGGTGGAAAAAATGTGCAAGTCCCCAGAATTTGCACTGTTACGGAAAAAAGGGGTAATTGTGTTGCATCATATACACAAAGCGTCCACAGCTGCGCAAAAGATACACTGAGGACTGTGGAAAAAATGCATCTGTGGAAATTCCTGCACAATAAAATGCAGTTGAAATGCATGGCATATCCCTTTAAGGCAATTTACAGCCACTGTTTTCCCACAGCTGTGGAAAAAATGTTGCGCTCATGCTGCACCAAGAAAAGTGAGGTGTAACTCACCCTGAGCAAAAGGCAGTGTACTAACAACTGGGAAACAATCATAGTGGGGGGTCAGGCACTAAGCAACAGCAAACCTGTGGGCTGTATAGCAGTGTCAGTTGTTACAACAAATGTAGCACACATTACAATTGACAGTCTACAAACCACAACCACATGACCCAGTGCAGCTTATAAAGGAGCCCAACAGGCAGTACAGGTAGAGGTGGTAACAGCCAGAAGTGTGTGCGCTACAGACACAGGACAAATAAAAACCTCAAAGAGAGACACAACCAACAGTTATAAACTGCCACTGGGTGCAAGATCCTGCTGGTAAAGGTGGTGCTACTGTGGTCCCAGTTGTGGGACTGGCTGCTTGACTCGCTGGGAGTGCTGGGTCTGCAGCAACTTTTTGCAATACTGTCAGTCACCTGCTGCAGTTAATATGGATCACATGTTGTTCTGTCTGCTGGACCATTTATAACAGCTGCTGAGCCACATGTGCATATTTTCCGCACTTGTGGAATGTCATAACTCGCTTGTTTTGCGATTTTCTGCACTTGTGGAAATTTGACTGTGAATGTGCTGCACTTGCATTTCTGCAGTTTTGCAAGCCTTTTTTCTGCAAGCATGAATTTTGTTGCTCTCTTTGTGAATCTAGCTGTTGGTCTTTAACAGCTGCCTCGCAGAAATCCAGGACTGGATGAAATCCAGCTGGCTGAAATTGAATTCCGATAAGACTGAGGTGTTGGTTGTGGATCCAGGTCTCTGGATAGAGGGATTGGTGGCAGGGTGTCCCTTTGGGCTTTGGCTCGGGAATAGTCAGCTGCCTTCCTCTGAACAGGTACGTGACCTAGGGGTGCTCCTTGACAAGAGGCTGACACTGCACTCGCAGGTATCCGCAGTTGTCAAGTCCTCTTTTTACCACCTTAGGAACATCGCTCGGGTTAAGCACCTTGTTCCGACTGGTGACCTTCCAACACTGATCCACGCCTTTGTGACCTTGTGTCAGGACTACTACAACCCCCTCTACCTAGGGCTTCTGGGGGTTGATATCTGCCGCTTGCAGCTGGCGCAGAATGCTGTGGCATGGCTGTTGACTGGGGCTCCTCATTCGAGCCGCATCACGCCTGTGCTGCGCGAACTGCACTGACTGCCTGTTCAGTGGTAGATCACCTTCAAGGTCAGTCTCCTGACCTTTAAAGCCCTACATGGACAGATCCCAGGCTACCTGCAAGAGCTCCTGATTCTCTACTGCCCTGCCCACCCACTCCGCTCAGCTGACGAGGGGGTTGTTAGAGATTCCCAGGGTACGGTTGAAAACCTCGGGTTCTCGTGCTTTTATGTTTGCAGTTCCGATCCTGTGGAATTCTCTACCTTGTCAGATTTGAGAGTGCTAGACTGTGGAGAGGTTTAAAACATCCCTAAAGACCTTTTTGTTCTGCCAGGCTTTTGGCGATTAGTTATGATATATGCTCCTGCTTGAATTTCTGTATTCTTTCATTATTTGATTTTAACTGTATCTGATATTTACGTTCTTCGATCTTTTAACTGTTTTATGGATTGTACAGCACTTTGATTTCAGATATTGCGCTTTATAAATAAAGATTATTATTATTACATTTATGTTGCTAAAATGTTAAAAGTGAAGGTAGTGTGGTCCAGTGGTTATTGCTCATGGCTGAAAACCAGAACACACCAGGTTCAAACCCCACTATAGCCAAAGATTCACTGTGTGACCTTGGGCAAGTCACTTTACCTCTTAGTGCTCCAGGCCATTCAGTTGCAGAAATGGTAGCATTATACCTCTGGAAATGAGACACTGCATCTCATCTGGGCTATCCCTGGTAAAAACAAAACACGCCCCTGAAGAAGTCACTTAATTTGTTTGCATTTCAGACCTTTGAGCAGTGAAAGTGGGAAGAAACAGGACTGCACTGAAAATGAATAGTTACATTGGAGCTATGTTTTTGGGGTCAATAAAGATTACAAAAAAGCCATCTCTCAAACACAAATGGTGGTAAAAAAATGAGCCAGCAGATTATGTCAACCTTTCTCAATAATCATTTACTGTATTGTATTTACATGACAGGCATTGAAGGAGACATCAGCAATTCCTGTATTTTATTGAGTTTTCCTAAATGTGGAGATAGTTCTACATGCCTAAGTAAAGACAAAGGCAGTCTGGGGACAGTATTTATTTATTTTTTAACCAGGAGAGACACACTAAGCTGAAAGCTTGCTTACAGGTGCAACCTGGGAGCACAAGAAAGTTAAGCGACTTGCTCAGGGTCACACAGTATGCTAGTGGGGGCTGTGGGATTCAAACCCAGGTCTCCAGGGTTGCAGCTCAGAGCCTTAAACCACTGCACTATACTGCCTCCTTATCAAAGAATATCATAGGAGTGTATCATAGGATAACCAAATTCTGGGCCAACAGTGCAAATCCTATAAGGATTGGCTTAGAGCTCTGAACAGGAGGCCAGAGGGGAGAGGGGAGATATGACAGAGACCTTCAAGTTCCTGAAAGGAATGAACATGGAAGACTGTAAGGAACTATTCAGCAGGACTGGTGAATTGACAAGAACATGGGAACATGAATGGAAGCAGGCATGAGGAGATTCTGGAGGGAGGGGAGAACATTTTATTTTACAGGGAGAGTGGTTCAGGCATGAAACAAACCAACTGGCAGAAGTGGTGGGTGCAAACACCTTTACAGGGTTCAGGTACAGCTGAGGCAGAGTCAAGAGCTTAAAAGTTAGGGGGTAGCAGTAGGGCAGGGGCAGGGGGGAGGCAGGGGCAAAAATGTCACAGAGACAATAGGTTTAATCTAGGATATGGTTTAAAAGTACAGACTGGACAGACCAATGGTCTATTCTGCTGACATGGTCTAGGTTTCTATGTCATCCTCCTCCAAAATCAAGACTGGAATTCCATGAAAAATAGGACTTGGACACTAATGAAAATTATGAAAATGTATTATGATTCTGTTTTATCTTTCAGGGCTGTGCATACTAATTTTAAAATTAACTGCACCTTACATTGGGCCATGATATCACTGTTCCAGAAACATATATATATATATATTTTCAACTTTCGTTCTGATGCTGCCCACTGCAACTCTCTCGGGAAGACCCCTCACACCACCAACCACCTACCACCCTGCCTGAAGCCGACTCACCAGGAAATCAGGGACAGACACACCCCACCCACCTAACTCGCCACCCCTGCTTACCGGTACCAAGGTGGGCTGAGGATCGGGAGAGCCAGTGAGTCGTGCCCAGCGTTGGCTGTGTGGTGGCAGGGCACTGGAGGTTGCCATCGCCTATCCAGGGACAGGGTATTTTACTTTTTTTGTTGTTTCCCCTGGAGCACAGACATGCAATGACATCAGCGCAGAGCACAATGTGCAGATGCCCTCTGTTGCTCCATGCTGACGTACAGTGCCTTTCTTGCTGTGCCCCCTGGTCTCCACCGGGGGCCATGGGAGAGTGGCATGAGCTCGCAACCCACCCGGGGAGACGAGAGCAGTCCTCTGGATGCTCAATCCTCTCTCCCCCCTGCTGACCCCCAGTGGCCCAAGTCCACTTCCGAACCCAGGTTGCTAGCATGGTGCGAGGTGTGGCATCCAGCGCCTCAACCTTCAGCGCTACTGGGCCGGCAACATATTTTGCTTAAAGGGAATATTTGTAAACTATGTCACTCATAGTTTGAAAGTCCATGAAAACTCTTTTAAAGCAGCAGTGTTTGTTAGTTGGTAAACAATCTCAAGACATCATTCGTTGGCAAAGAAAAAAGTTCATCAGGATAACATACAGTATGTCCAAGGCAATAGGATAGTGTTGCTATTCGAGCAGAGGTGCTGACTTCCATAAAACCAAATCCAGTTCAAAGAAACAAGAGACTGCTCAATCACTGCTTGTGTCCTAAGGTTTATTAACCCTCTTTTTATGTAGCCGACATTGAATCAATGTTTCACCAGCAACTCAGGCTTAAATATGAGAGGTGGTCCTTGTTTTGTTTGCTATTGTTCTAATTGTACACTTAACAGAGCTGGTTGTTGCAATCATTTGTGCCCAGCCTTCTGGAACAAATGAAGAGAGGGGCAGAGGGGCTATGATTTACAGCCAGGTAGCACATAGCATACCCCTGATTTAATACTTGTGCCTAAAGAATAAAAACAATAGCCTAGAAACCAAGGACCACCTCTCATGATCAAGCCAGAGTTGTGAGGAAAATATTTTCCCTATTTAAAGTCAGGGATAAGTGTAGGCCATGTTTTAAGGCCTCTGCCCAGACATTTGATTCAGAAGAATACAGAAAACAGAGGAATACATGTAAAAAAGCCATACAACCTATGAAAAGTGCTTATTGTCAAAATTTTCTATCTTATGCCGGCGATCCTAACAGCCTCTGGAAATACATCAAGGGGCTTATGGGTATGAATTTTGAAGGCTTTATTCATGATATGAATGTTTGTTTATTTATTTAATGGGTAAGTACACTGGAATACAATGCCTTTTACAGGTATGACCCGAGGTCTAAAAGCATAAATCTTATACACCATATGTTATAGGACATATTAAATTCCATGTCAGATTCACTACAAAATTGTTCATACATACACATTAAGAACATTCACATTTAAACATTCCTGTAAAATAGGATAACAAGGTATTTGAAAAGGCACTGTAATTTGATAAACACTGAATCTGTGATGGCATTTCATTCCAAGTGGTAGCTGCAGAAAAAGCAAAAGTACGCTGCCCATTTAATGTACGCACCAGGGGGACGTTTAAAAGAATGTGCTTATTTGAGGAGTGAGAACAATAGTTAGATTTTTACTCCATCAGGTGGTTATTCAAACTAAGAGGGGTTTATGTCCTTTCAATCCTATAAATAAACTGAGAAATTGCCAACAAGAAAAACAAGGAGACAGGAAGCCTCTCCATTTTTTTAAGAACATCGCGTTTGGAACTAACAATGCAAATTTTCCTACCCTTTGGATCAGCGCTGACTTTTAGATAAAGTACTTAGAGGAGCATTATCTGTTACAGTTGATTCACAGTATGCTTATATGGATCTGAATGATGTAAACGGCAATGACCCTGTCACCATTGCCAATGCCACTAACACTCACCTGGAATAGGCAGTAATAAAGCCAGGTTTCGAAGAAATACAAAATTACACAGACCCCAATAATGCAAAGCATCATGGGAAGGGCATTCAGATCTACATGAAATATATACTGGTCCTGCTTTAAACAGGAGTGTATGGTACCAAATGGTTTCCCACAGAATCTGCAAAGGCTTAAACAGAAGTCACAGACTTGGGTTTTGTCCTTCTTGGGACTCATCTGTGTGCCTCATCTGTATACTATAAAACAGGTAGTGAGAATCTTCTTACATGATGGCTGATACCCATCACATGACCATCCAGACATTAAACCTTTTCCTATATCCAAACGCCTGTCACATTTTCAAAAACACATTTCTTAGCCATGTTTTTCCCTTAGCTAAACACTGTAATGTCCACGTTCATAAGTCAGCCTTAGTACTGCATTTTTTGCCATAAAAGATGCAACTGTACTTACACTATCACTTTCACTCACCTACCACTCCCACTTGCACCCCTCCCGACATCAAAAGAAAAACACATTTTCAAAAACTCAAACATACAAACACTCCCAATTTGGTATCCTTCCTCTCTTTCTCTCTCTACTAGAAATGCAGAATGAGCTGTATAGAGGGGTACACCACTACACCAAAAACTACAAATATGGCAGCCACTTTAGGGTAAATATTATAAACCAAACCAGTAATGCCCATCAAGTTTCTGCAGGTTGAAGGACTACTTACCCAAGACCACATTCAAACATTTACGTTTTTACATACATAAATGTGAATATTTTAATTCCTAAATACATCATAAAAACATTTTTTATAAGCACAATAACACACTTCAGGGTGTGTATTTTGTAAGTACTAATACCTGACAGGGTGGGTGTTATATCCCATAACACCCATCCTGGAGGGTATTATTACACTTAGAAAATGGGGTATAGTTAGGAATTATATAAACTATTTAAAAAAAAATAATTTACAGCAAGTAAAAAAAGGACTTAAGTGAACTTGGTGAATGTTGTTGAAAAGTAGTTCCTTTACTTCTGGCAGCACAGGGTGCTGCTTGCTGTGTTGTCTTCTCGCTGATTACATCCAAGTTACCGTGACTGTTCCTGGTAAGAGTTTCTTGTGTTGGTTTGACCCAGTGGACAGTGTGTATGCAGCTTTCCACTTGTCCTTAGTTAACTGTAGTGGTGACTGGATGGGAAGAGGGCAGTGTGCTGACGGTTAGCTCAATGAAGGACTGAAGGCAGTATGGTTACTGAGAAGAGTGGTACTTTCTTACATTCTCATAACACAGAAGGATGTCCATCTGCGGTACGGAAACCTAAGAAAGTACCAGTCTTCTCATGGATCTACTGGAGTTGAGGTGAGTGCTGTGTTTTTGAAGTTTGAAGGTTTCCGTTAAATTTGAAGCACTGCTAGAATTGTTTTTTAGAAGGCTGGTGATTTTTTTGTTTATGTTTTATTGTGTGGTAGAAATAAAAGGGACATTGGGTGGGACACTACCTCTAGGCTTGCCGACGTTTACTGAACCGGAAAAAATGGTGGTGGCGAGTTTCAGAATTCAGGGTGCCCAAGGATAATCTTAGTAATAGGGCACCCTGAATTGGTACTTGTTTTTTACCAGGCGTTGTTGAAAAATAACAACACCGGTGGCAGGGTGCCTCAGCCAATGAGCGTGTAACTTTTATGAGACCCATTTTCTAAACTAGATTATACAATGGCATGGAAAAATCTTGCCTCCTGATTGGTCACCATAACTGAGACACAGTGATGTTATCTGACAATAACATCACTGTATCTAGGGCAGACATTGGCATGACCGCATAACATAAAAAGAAATTCCTACCCACTTACTCCTTCCCAAGGCCTGCTTCACATTCCCTCGCTAAGTACCTTTCCGCCAGCCACAGTCAATTTCCGAAATAGACACCTAAAAGACATCACAGCTCCCCCCATCAACAGCAATGAGCATTTTTTCAAGCATTTTGAATTTAAAATAACTGCCACAGTGAGTGGCAGTTCCTTTACTGAGTGAAGCAGCGAGTGGCTCGCATCTGTTCCCCAAGCGCACATCCTGCAGTCCCCAACATACCAGAACAGCGCCATTACTCCAGCGATCTGCTGTTTTTCCCAGTAGAGCTCACAAGTTCTGTAATTGAATGTTCTCCTGGTATAAATAAATCTGGCAAATGTACTGGGAGAACCTGTGAAACAAAAGCCTAAAAAAAGTTGCTTTACATTAGCGGCACCCTTGCTGTACTCCTGCCTACCTCACTCATGCATACTTTTCATGAAGCACAGCAATGAATTAATTCAAATCAGATTTCTCCCACTTCAAATAAAAATCAAACATAGTGTACCAGGAGAACAAACTAAACTACTAGGACAATGACGGGTGGGGGGGGGGCATACCACAGAGTAACAGCCATATAGAAAGACGGGAACAGCAACAGCGTGTGTGGTGTTTAAACCACTGTGCTCCACTTACCGATTGACAGCTCTGTTTTCCTTTCCCCACTCACAGGCAATGTAAGGCTTAAAAAGTGCCCCATTGTGATACACAATTAAAATAAAACTATAACTAAATGGGGGGCACACAGAAACAGAGAGACAGGAGGAGAGAGGACCATAAAGCAGGAGCACTACCTACTGGACTACATTTTCTTATGTTTCAAATAAATGCCTCCAATACAGAAAATATTAAAAATGTCATTTAGAAAAACAATAAAAAAACATTTTATTACTATTTTTAAACAAAACATTGTATAATAGCAATAAGACATTCCAGGGTGTGTGTTATTGTGTAATAACGTCACTCCTCGGGTGGTGGAAGCACTCAGCGCCTCTTGCTTCAACCCACCCGAAGAGTGTTATTACACAATAATATACACCCTGTTGTGCCTTATTGCTTAATTGCCGACTTCCCAGTTAACTGGAAGGCACTCAGCCACACAACGCACCTGTTAGGTGCAGCGATCTAGCATAATGTGCACACTGTCGTGTGTTATAATTAACTTATCCCAGGGAAAGCAGGAACCATCCCTATGATAGCCTTAAGGTGTTGAGTCATGGTGAGCCCAAAATAAGAAAGCAAGCTGAGAGACAAACTCTCCACAAAACACTGATGCAAGAGTTACCTGTAAAGGGAACTGGCAATAAAGACAGGTTTCAATGCATGGCATCATGGAAAATTTATGCAAATTATCAATAACTAATTTATACTGGTTGTGCTTTAAGCAGGAGTATATGTGCCAGACACAGACAGGTGTTTCATCCCTCTAATTCTCTCATTCTAAAGCCTTTCAAGGTGATTTGTGTATACTTCCCATGACGCTTTGTATTATTAGGGTATGTGTAATTTCGTATTTCTTGTCTATGTTGTTGTCCATCTGTTCTTTATAGCAAATTGTACCCCCCTGGTCATGTCTGAAACAAACAATTCTCTTCTCTAGTGCACTTTCCTGGTCAACAAAAACTAAATAAATAAAAACCCACTTAAATAATGCATAATATGCTGCTTTGAGGTATAAGTGAGAATTGAAGGAGTCCTTTCTTCCTGTCTTGTGACCAAGACTTGCAACCTCATGAGAGTGCCACAGAGCACAGAACTTTAACTGCAGGAATTCTCACCCTTGAAGAACTCATCCCTGTTGGCTAAAGGCATGTTGGTAGGAAAAAAAAAACAAGCATTTGTCAACGCCAAATGTTGTCTCACTGGCATTGGTATTGGTAGTGTAGGAGTTAGAGATGCATAATAGGAATGGCAGTGAAGTATTGAACTGGTGTCAACCCCAACCCCACCCTGAAGAGACACATTTTCAACATAGGCATTTTGGGACCTCCTCTCATGAACAGTGGCACTGTGACTATGTTAACCTGTCCCAAAATTTCCCACAGCGACCACGCCATTCTGCATCACAGGTGTGAAAACACATTTTGGGCAGGATGTGAAAAATGACAGCTGTACTGTTCATAAGGAGGTGTAAAAAATGGCAGTGTTGAAAATCTGGCATGAAAATATTGCAAATTTGCGAAGTTACAAGGGTGCATGGAAACTGCGCAACGTATGCTTGTAACACAGTCATTTTATGGACTTTCATCACCAAATTTTCAACATATACATTTTAGGACCTCTGCTCTTGAACAGTGTCACTGTCATTTTCTTAAACTGTCCCAAAAACTGATTTTGCACAATGACTGCGCTATTCTCCGCCAGAAGTGCGAAAACACATTTCAGCTAGGATATGTAAAATGACAGTTGTACTGTTCATCAGGAGGTGTGGAAAAGTGCCAATGTTGAAAATCTGGAGTGAAAATATTACAAATTCAAGAAGTTATGCGCGTGCGTGGAAACTGCTCAATGCACGCTCGTAAAACAGTCATTTTTTGGATTTTTTCACCAAATTTGCAACATAGGCTTTTTGAGAGCCCACCTCATGAACAGTGGCACTGTCATTTCGTTAATCAGTCCTGAAAGGTGATTCCGTGCAGTGACCGCAAAATCACCTTTCGGGACTGAATAACACCATGACAGTGACTGAATTCATGAGGAGGGGCCCCAATAACCCCATGTTGAAAATTTGGTGCAAAAATTCCAAAAAATGCCTGAGATATGCACTGATGTTGAAAAAACCCTATTTATGCCATTATACAGCTTACCAGCATTTCTTCAGTTCGTGGTCGGCTTTGAAGAGTGCAGACTTGTTCCCGGTCCACCGAAGATTGTTGTGCCGGACTCCGGAAGTAAGTATGGGGTGAGGAGGGGTGTGGGGAGACAGGGTGCGCAGAGTGTGGGCGCAGGTTGGGGGAGGGAGCAGGACAGACCGTGAGGGACCATTTTCTTCTTTTACAGGTTAAAAAAATATATATATTGTGGGACTTTTTTTTTTACAGCGGCATTTGGCAGGCTGGGACCCAAATGTTTTGGGGGGGCTAGCCGACAGGGGATTGGGCACCCCCGTTGGCACACACCAAAGGGGGGGCTAGAGCCATGGGAGGATTGGGCACCCCTCGGCATTTACCACAACAAATGGGGGCATTATTCCGACAGGAAGTGGGATCCCCCATCGGCACATGAACTGGGTCAGGGCATGCCGACAGGGGGATTGGGCACTCCCGAAGTCTGCATTGTGGCAAGCGGTGGCGGCAGTCACTGCCGCCATGTTTACTAGAATGCTTTACCAGGAAAGGCATGTTGGGAGGTGCCGCTGAGTGACGAGTATGGCTCTCATTGCAGTGGACCTTTTCTTAGATGTGCTCTCCACATTACGTGTTGCTGGTGTGGCACCTGCATGCTGCCTTATTGGGGAATGAGAGATGCACCTACTGAAGCGTGCCCTCCATTCGCCCACAGTGATTGCACCTCCAAATCTGTTACTATTGCAATATGTTGGCTGATGCGCAAGCGCGAGCCAACATAAAAAGGAGAGAAAGAGATTGCAGCCAAAGGGTGGCTAGGCTAAACCTCCATCCTGACTCTCAGAGGGATTACCACCCTGCATGAAGTACCACAGGCATGGCCACATGGCTGAAGGAACCCCTCTGCATGGGAGTACCAACCTCAGATGGGCATAAGGGACTTGACACAAGCTACAGAGAGCTCAAGGAAAGGGAGAAAACAGCTGCCAATGGCAGCTTGTTTGGTTCAGTAAAAGCAGCATGCAGAATGGATGAGAAAGGTACAAGCTGCTTAGACAAGGAGCTTGCTCACTGACTTAAGGTGTATGAGAGTCCATGTATAGTAGGTAAGAGGGGCAGAGACAGTGATGCAGATGGGTAGTGAGCTCAGGTAGTTGGAGGTGTAAGAACCTGTGATGTTTTGGCATTCTGAGTCAATGTTTCTAGGAGTACCAACCCCATGTGATAGAAGGGTACTGAATCCACTATCAAGGTGCTGGTCCCTTCTAGTCAAGGGGCATTGAGCCCATGTAGTTAGAAGGCATTTGGCTTATATAGTTATGATAGATAAGAGCTTGCTGTTGGAAGTGCGTTGAGCCAATGTAGGTTAGGGACACGGAGACCATTTGCTAGAGGGGTGCATAGCCATAGCTGTGAGAACCACAGAGCCCATATGGCCGGGGCTGAGCCTCAGATGCTGTTGGGGTGCTGAGACAATGTTGTTAGAAAAATTAATTGGTTCGCCATTAGGAGAACTCCACAAAGACAACAGCACACAGCACAGGCAAGAACCAAAGAAATAAAGAATGGTACAAAGGGGGTATTTAGCAGCTGAAGGCAGGATCTGGAGACAGGCAAAAAAGGCAGAGAAGGGCCCATGGGAGGTGAGACCCAGCAGCAAGACCCAGACACCACAAATCAAGCAGGACCTACCTGAAAGTGTGGAAGCACAGCCAGTGAGACAAAGTCCATAGGCCAGGGAATCAGGAGGCAGAGAAGCAAACACTGCAGGCAGTTCCTTCTTCCTAGGATGTGCGATTCTAGGTCTGCATGCTGCATTGTCTGCTTGGACTGGGTTAGCAGATTGATCCTCTGTGGGACTTCTATCAGAGGATCAGTGCTGAGGTGGAACAGGTCTTGATACTACTGCTGACACAGCCATGCCAGCACAATCAGCATCAGCCAACCCTGCTCAAGGTGAGTCTTCAGCAAAACTTTGAACACCAGGCAGAAAGAAAGATCTCAAACATGGAGGAGTGATGACCTGAGGGAAAGGTTGAAGACCAAGTTCAAATTAATAGGCTTTCCAAGGACTATGCACATACTCGGTGTTACTGCATTAGTATAGCTTCAGTGAAGAAATCCAAGAAATTATAATAATGTCTCATGAAGCATCATTTAATAGGTATGGGTTAATTTATTTGATAAACTATTAAATAATATAATTTAAATAATAGATTTAGTCATTGGGTCCACTCCTGGCATTCCATTTGACTTCAGGAATAATATCATAATAACCAGGAAACCATGCATACTGTAGCTTTGGAAAGCTGCATAGACATTCATAGGTGATGCTGAGGAGGAGCTCCCAAACAGCTGGAGACCCATACTTTTTCATACCTTTTCATGAATTTAGCAGGACCACCACCCACCTTTTATACTATACTGTGTACTTCTGGGGAATGTTAGTCAAAGAAACATAGTAATGTAAGGTCAGAGGGGTCACTTGGTCCATCATTTCCATCCACCGTTTCACAAGCAGGGATAAAGAAGAACAAAGTATGAGACAACAAAAAAGAAACTCAAGTTGCCATATCCCTGGAAAAAATGCATTTTTTAAAATGTATACTATTCTGTATAAAATAAGTATAATAATGCACTGCAAAGCAATATTAATGGCTTTTCAATGTGTAACAACCCCTAAACTCACCTTGGCTGTTTCCAGGGCCCTCGGGTCTCACCTAGATGCACCTCCGAGGGGCCTGGCCTTAGTTCTAATTGGCTGCAAAGAAATGGCAAGGTGCCTCCACCTGGGGTAATGGCAGGGAATACCTGTGAACAAATTGCAGATTACCACCCCCAAGGAAAATACATAAGTTGCCTTCTAAGATACCTCCTCACACAACAACAATCCCCACTTTTTGCAATAATTCACAACACCAGCACATAACATGAACAACTAACAGTATTTATTTTTGGGGGGGCTGCTCAGAAAAGGGGAGGAGAATAGCAAGAACATTAACAACTAGCTGAAACAATTTCACCCCACACACACAATCCTCACCTCCCACCTATGGATGCACCCAGCTTCTCACTGGCAGCTGCCCAAAATGTTTCTAAAGTCCTTTTGGTGGGTACCACACCACGGAGTATAGGGGGTTCAGAAAGCTGGATCTGGTACGGTACCGTGGCAGTATCTTGGTGGTGGTTCACCAGAAGGCTACAGTGCTGGCCGATGAAAAGGTAGAAGGGTGCTGGTCTTCTCCCACCTGGCCTTGCTATCTTCGACTCTGAGGCCTTTGTAGACAGTGTTCACTAGGCAGGCCTCTCACCATCTTCTTCACTGGGTCTTACTCTCTAATGAGCTGGAGACAGGGCCTGCTAGGTCCTCAGGCTTGCAGCTTGGCACACATTCTTTTCTGCAGCAACAATATAGCTGGGCTTCTGCTCAGTCTCTAACCTCAGCACAACCAGTCACTTTGGCTTGCAGCAATAGAACAGCAGTCTCAACAGGCAATTACCCCACCAAGGGGGACCCTGAGTACTTGATCTTCTTACTCTCAGGCACAAACTCTGGCTTAAACCACTTCAACTGCTTTGCTCTTCAGCTGCTTTGAAGCAGAACTCTTCCCTCAAGGCTGTACTCACAGTGGCTGCTTTCAAGCTGCAAACTCTCCAGTTTCTCTCTCTCCCTTTCTGCAGTGACACTTTTACAGTGCCTTTCTCTTTCAGAGTAGTCTCACTTTTCTAGCTCCACTGCAAACTCTCAGGTTCCTTTACTGCTGCAGCACTCTTCAGTTCCAGACTGCACAACTCACCGTCTCTATTTTCACAATGTAACTCCAAACCTTTCCTCTTCCTCTGGCTGCACCACTCCATGAGTCTCTCTCTCTCTCTCTCTGTCTCTCTGCAGCAAACTTCAAGCAGCTCTCTCTGTAACACTGCACAACTTCCTGGTTTTTTTTCACCAGCATAGTTCTCTCAAGAGCTCTGCCTAGTAGCTGTAGGTAGCTGGGCCCGGACAGGCCTCACAAGTGCAGGCCTAGGGCTGGGTGACCCAAAGCAGTCTCTCCTGCACTACAATCTCTCGCTAGGCTCAGGCTGATCTCTCCCTTTTGGCGGGCATGCAGTCCTACGTATACTTTTCTCAAAGTCCTCTCCTGGTTTGCTGCATAACTTCACAGGCTTTTTCAGTGTCCCTTGAACTTTCCCAGCAGCCCCCTTGCCTGCAGAGTCAAATAGCGGCTGCCATATGTGTTTACATTTTAGTCTCCAAATAGTTGTCCCTTATTCTTTATTACTTGTGCCCTGGCAAGGGCAAAAAACATTTCCCGCATGCCCAGAGACTTGAGTGTGCTGATCCTTGGCTCCGCTGCCTGCCCTGGTGCCGAGGATACATTTTAATAGTGGCCGCTACTAGAACACACTAACTGAGCCGCAGCCCCTTTAAATTTCCTCCCAGGCGTCCACGCATGTGCCGAAGGGCACGGGCCACCATATTTTTGATTTACATTTGTGGTCCCTTACATGGCAGCTACCGGGACTGTTTGTTGCTACCCCATGCACCCAGAGACACAGAAACATCAATCGGGACTCAGCCCCCATCTGAGTAATGGGGCCAAGATAGTGAGTTATCAGTGGCCACAGCCATGGAACACAACAGGGCCAGCAGGCCTGAATCCCACCATGGCCACTTATGGGCGACCACTGGGGAAGTGCTGGGGGACATAGCCCTCACAGGTAAGCCCCATTTGGGGGCTTACAAATGTATTTATCTGTGACATAGGGGAAGGCATCAAGGGCAAAATTTGACTCTTCACAAACGACACCAAGATCTATGCAAGGGTAGACACAGAGGAAGGAATAAAGGAACTCATGCAAGATTTGGGTAGGTTAGAGAGCTGGTCAAACATATTTATTTTTTATATATTTATTGAGGATTCAGAAAGTACCTTTGAGTCAAAGACTCCTTTTCAAAGGTTCCACGTCACTGCAAGCGAACATAACATGGCAGTTGGGCTTCAATGCTAAAAAATGTAAGGTGATGCACGTTGAGGAAAGGAACCCGAGCGTACAATATGAAATGGGGGGAAGGGGGGCATTGGAAAGCACTATGAAAGAAAAGGACCTGGGGTCATAAATATAGAAAAGTTTGAAAGCAACAGCACACTGTAATACAGCTGTAGGTAAGGAAAACAGGAAGCTGGGATGCATAGGAGGGGGGATAAGCAGCAAAAAGCAGGTTGTGATTCTCCCATTGTACAGTACAGGTCACTGGTGTGGCCGCATTTGGAATACTAAGAAAGGTACTAGAGTTCACAGCTGAGGAAAGATTTGAACAAGGTGGAAGCAGTACATTGTAGGGCAACCAAGATGATCCATGGCCTAGGAAGCAAGACATAAGAGAGATTGCAGGATTTGAACATGTACACCCTTGAAAAAAGGAGAAAAAGGGGTGACATGCTTGAAATGCACAAGTAACTGCACAGGATTGATAGGGTAGATACCAAAGTGCATTTCTGCTTGAGCTGAAATGCAGGGACAAGGGGAACTCACTGAAACTTGCAAGGGGGAGATGCAAAGGGGACATCTACACTGATTTTCACCGAGAGGGTGGTGAACAGGTGGCTCAAGCTGCCAGAGGAAGTGGTACAGACTGAATGAGTGAACTGCTTCAAACAGGGAAGGGACAGGCATATGGGACTGGTTAGAAAAGAAGTGGCAGAAACAAAGGAGGGGATGGCCAATAAGGCCAGTGCAGAGTAATTAAATATGGTGGGCAGACTGGATGGACCTATGGGCCTTTGCCTGCCATCATTATCTATGTATTTTTTACTTTTCGAGCGAATCTGAAGATTGTCCTGGGAAGGTGAATAATGATGCTTGGTTCCAAGATGTCCTCCACTATATGTATTCCTCAAGGTCCTCCTCTGTTTATCATTTAATTTTTTTTCTTTTTGTACTTTCCCTTTATACTCCCCCCAGCTGGTGGCACTCCACTCTCCGGGAGTCACCATTGCCTTCAGTCCCCGCTCTCCTACCTGACCTCAGAGTGGTCAATCTCCCACAGAACCTTGGATCTACCCCCCAGGCGGGGTTGAGGTGGGGCCCTTACACTCTGTATCATCGGGATGCTGATTTGGAAGCAAGCATGAGGCATTGGGCATCGGGGCTGGCACTCCATCTACCAGAGGTGCCGGCATCCATTTTCTCTGGGTTTTTTTTCTTGCCCTGTGGTATGTGCCCTGACATCAAGGTGCAAAGTGCCAATGTCCACCACAGAG
Organism: Neoceratodus forsteri; assembly: GCA_016271365.2. Lineage (NCBI taxonomy): Eukaryota > Metazoa > Chordata > Ceratodontiformes > Ceratodontidae > Neoceratodus > Neoceratodus forsteri. The sequence continues at coordinate 1,202,750,397 of CM028132.1, forward strand.
CTTCCCTTACTAGTGGCTGGGCTTGTTGTACCTTGGGTCTCCACCCAAGGTCAGCCAAGTGCCAAGCCTTTGTCCCCCCCTCCCTCCCGGAGAAGGTGTGCAGTCCTTGGATGCGCAAGCCTTCACCCCCAGTTGGCCCTCCAGTTTCCCAGGCTTGCTGCTGAACCCGAGTCACTAGCATCATGAGCGATAGCACTACCGCTGTACCGGCGGGCCGGCCCCTGTTTAGCATTTCAAAAGCTACATTTTGCCATGCAATATTTGTAATTTATTTATTGAAAATTGGTAACTGGGAAAGGAGCACTGAGCCAGAGCTCATTTCCAGGTGTGACCTGGAGGAGAAAAGACTTGGAATAAAACAGTTACAAGCAGCTGAGACTACAAAACAATGTTGGTATGTACCTTCACAACATGGTAGCAGAAAGCTGCCAAATAACAGCAGTGGAGGGGCAATAACTCATATATACAATAACATAATAACTAGCACTAGATGAGGGGAGCAGGCTAGATCAGGTGCCAGCTGAGTGAGGACTGAAGCAAGCAGGAGAGAAGTGCATCTGCAGAAGTGACTTAAAGAAAGGTAAGAGGAAACTAGTCTAAGGGAGGAAGGGAGAGAGTCCCAGATTGAGATCAACCAGGCTGAGAAAGAGAGCTGGTCAGTGGATGTAGAACAATGGGAAATAATAAAGATGTGAGAGGCAGAGGACAAAAGTGAATATGTAGAGGAAGCCAAGGGAGAGACAAGGTCAGAAGGGTAGGAGGGGAGGGGAGGGATGTAAACCAGATCTTCAAGAGAAAGAAAACAAAATGTGATAGGTGCTGCGAAGATATGGAGGAGAGAGACAGGAGATGGTACGGGGAGCAGTGATGAGTAAGGGGGTTGAACCAGTAGCAAAATGTCAGAAGGAATGGACGTTAGGGTCCAGTTTGGCTAAGTGGAATTGGGGAGTCTCCATAGACAACTTCTGCATAGCCAAACAGCAGGAGGATCATTATGAAAACGATCTCAGGTCAGGCCGGGGTGGAAGGCAGGATTTATTCCTGTGGAAGGCACCATGCTTGGAGCACATTTTTTTAATGATGGTAGCAGTGTGGACCAAGAAGTCGAGATGATGGTCTAGTGACACACCAATGTAATTGAAGCAATGGAATGACTAAAGGGGGTTGCAACTGAGGATTTCAAATGCAGAAACCAGGCTAAGCCTCCTGAGATGTTTGTGGGTACCAATAACATAGTGACTGTTTTTTGGCATTAAGGGAGAACTGGTTAGCATAGAACCAGTGCTGAACATTTTTAAAGTTACACTGTTGGTACTGTTCTAACATTTTTTGTGACCATGGCCCCCTCACAAAGCAAACATGTATGCAACGTACATGTTCTGTACAGCATGTTTTAGAATGTCCCATTCCTGTATGTGCACACAGAGACTGGCTTTTAAAAAAGCAAGCAGTGCACATCCTGCATACCTAATTTAGCCTTCCAGAAGTGGCATGTTGCCATGCAACATCTGAAATTTATTTATTTGAAAGTTGGTAACTGGGAAAGGCACACTGAGTCAGAGCTCATTTCCAGGTACGACCCAGGGGAGGAAAAACATGGAAGAAAATGGATATAAGCAGGTGAGACTACAAAACAATGATGCTATGGATGATCACAACATGGAAGCAGAAAGCTACCAAATGACAACACTCAAGGGGCAGTAACTCATATATACAATAAGATCATAACATACTAACTAGCACTAGATGTGGGAAGCAGGCTAGATCAGGTACCAACTAAGTGAGGACTGAAGCAAGTAGGAGAGAAGTGGGTCTGCAGAAGCGACGTGAAAGGTAAAAGGGCCGGGCCAGTCTAAGGGAGGAGTGAAGAGAGTCCCAGATTGAAGTCAACCAGGCTGAGATAGAGGTCTGATCTGTAGATGTAGAACAATGTGAAATAATGAAGCTGTGAGACTTAGAGGAGCCTGGGACTATGTAGAGGGAGCCAAGGCAGAGGCCAGGTCAGAGAGGTAGGAGGGGAGGGATATAAACTAGATCTTCAAAAGAAAGAAAGCAAAATGGGATGGGTGCTGCAAAGATAAGGAGGGGAAAGAGAGGAGATGGTACAGGGAGCAGTAATGTGTGAGGGTGTGGAACCAGTAGCAAAATGTCAGAAGGAGTGGAAAACAGGGACCATTCTGAATAATGTGGAATTGGGGGCAACTCCATAGACTACATCCACGTAGTCAAACAGTGGGAGGATCATTATGAAAATGATCTCAGGCCAGGCTGGGGCAGAAGGCAGGATTTATTTCTGTGTTTGAAGTGCAATTTTTTGATGATGGCATTAATGTAGACCAAGAAGTCAAGAGGACTTTCTAGTCACACACCAAGGTATTTAAAACAGTAGACTGACTCAAGGTGGGGGGGGAGTGGGGGTTAAATGCAGAAACCAGGCTAAACATGCTGAGATGTTGGTCAGTTCCAAAGAGCATGGTGGTATTAAGGGAAAGCTGGTTAGCACAGAACCAGTGCTGGGCATTTTCGGTGTCACTCTGTAGGATTGTTATAGCAGTGTTTGTGGTCTGGCCCCTCTGCACAAGCAAACATGTATACAACACACATGTTGTGTACAGCTGTTTTTAGAATGTGCCATGCCCCTGTGTGTGCACCATAGACTGGTTTTTATAAAGGCAAGCAACTACACCTGCTGTCTGTCAGCCAGTTTTATGAAACTGTTGCCATTTGTGGTAGTTTCCTTCCTTTCTAGCTGCTTGGAGAGCTGCAGATGGTAGACATGCTCAGTACTCCTCTACCTGCACCAAAGTGCTGCAGCTGCAGTACATGGATCAATCAAAAAATTAGTAGCTGGGGGTGGGGGCTTGTGAACAAAAATCCCATTTAAAATTCTTATATAATGGGCAAAACTTGCAACTTAGAAACATAGAAACAGAATTTGACGGCAGATAAGGACCGCTTGACCCACCCAGTCTGCCCATTTCCCTACCTAATGGATAAGCTGCAGATCCAAGTTAACCAACAGCCTACTTCTTCCTACCTCCACCCCCTAGAATTGCCTTATACCTGTCCTATGTATTCTTGAATTCCACCACTGTTTTTGACTCCACAACCTCCTCAGGAAGGCTGTTCCATGCATCCACAACACTCTACATGAAAAAATACTTCCTCACATTACCTCTGAGCCGTCCCCCCTCTTTTTTCAAATTGTGCCCCCTTGTTCTTGTACACCTCTTTTTCTGAAAGATGCTACCCTCTTGGACTTTGTTGATTCCCTTGCAGGGTTTTATTTAACTCTAAAAATTGATTAGCGTCTTGCTCATAAAAGTGCTAAAACATTGTGAAAATGCATAGCACCTACCTCACTGTGTTTAACAAACATAACACTTCTAGAAAACCTATATAAATACTTTCTGTACAGTTAGTATTGTCCCAAGAAAAAAACTGCTAATCAATTACAGGTACATGGATTGCATCACAAGTCCTATGATGACAGGTTGAAGGAATTGAATATGTACTCCCTGGAGGAGAGGAGGGAGAGAGGTGATATGATAGAGACATACAAGTATCTTACAGGGAGGAACAGGGTGCAGGAATACACTACTTTTAAGTGAAAAAGATGTTCCAGAACTAGAGGGCATGGGATGAAGTTGGAGGGAGGACGAGTCAGAGGAAACGTGAGGAAGAATTTCTTCACAGAACGGGTGGTGAACAAGTGGAACACCCTGCCAGAGGAAGTGGTGGGGGCTGAAACAATCATGGGATTTAAGAATTCATGGGATAGACATAAAGGAATTCTGGAGGCCAGGGTTAAGGGGCAACAGACTTCTAGGAAAACATAAAGTAAACTTACAAGCTCAAATGGGCAGACTGAGTGGGCTGTAGGCCCTTATCTGCCGACACTGTCTATGTATCTATGTAATTATTTAAAACCCTGCCTTGAGGTACTTGAAAGTTTCTATCATGTCGCCCTCTCCCTCCTCTCCTCGAGGCTATACATATTAAGCTCCTTAAGTCTCTCTTGATATGTCTTGTGGTGCAGACCCTGCACCATTTTAGTTCCCCTCCTCTGGACTGCCTCCATCCTGTCTATGTCTTTGTGGAGATTGGGTCTCCAGAACTGCACGCAGTACTCCAGATGGGGTCTCACCAGCTATCTGTACAGAGGGATAACAACTTCCTGTTTTCTACTGGTGATGCCTCTCCCTCTGCATCCCAGTATCCCCCCAGCCCTCCTTACTGCCCTCTCACATTGCTTGCTTTCCTAGTCCTACAGTCCTAAGACTTGATGCCCAATAAGTAAGCAACCCTGGGTTGAAATGTAGTGTATAGGGCGCACATGGAAGTTTCCAAGTAGACAAGCATGCCAGTCTAACACTATTGAAACCTGTAAAGTGACCCTAATTATCTTGTTGCTTGTCAAAGTCTACTTGGTATTACTGCTGTAGTGTGTTGATCCTTTTTTATTGGCTACAACTCTGAATCGTTCAAAGATGCTGCATTGCTGGTTTTCTGGAAGCCCCCTTCATTGAAACATCTACCCTTTTTAGTGTAGTGAGAATGCTGGACTGGAGTAAAGAACAATTTAAATATGAAAAGCAACAGTTCACAGCAGGTGTAAGAGCTACTCACCATGTTGGGGGAGGGGGGGTCTGGGTAATTACTATAGTGTCAGCACCACTGAGTCGGTGCTTGCATATGTTGCTCAGTAATTATGATGAGGTTTCCAAAGCAATGCAACCTGCAGCTGTAATCCCAATGTGTCCATCGGCAACTTCAAGTCAAGGCACCTTACAGTATATACGTACAGTTGCTTTGTGCCATGCCGATGGTGAGATCAGTCTTGGGTCAGCATGCCAGAAGCTGATGTACCTATCTCAAACTGAGCTTAAAAGTCTCCCATCCCCCAAAAGAAAAAAAGAAAACAACATCCCAGGTCTGTAAAATAGTCTTGAATGCTCTTATGATATCATGATCCAACCTCTCCCCTGTGCTATTTAAGTAGGTGCACTGCTGTCACCCAATTACATCAGAGGGAAAAAAAAAAGAGGACAATGAGCTAATACGGTGAAAAATGATAGAGTTACTACTACTAAGTTTTGTTGCTTGCAACTTCAGATACAAGAGTTCTCCTGTACACTCAGGGTGGGATATTCAGACCGCGCCAGGCTGTGGCGCAAGCCTGGGCGAAGCGCCACTGGGATGTGCCAGGGTGCTGACAGGTTATATTCAACAGTGCTGTGCCAAGGCTCAGCACCATTGAATATCACTCTGTGGCCACCTGCACTGTGCATGGTGCAGTGGCACTTCACCAGCGCAAGTGGCCAGAGAGGGGCAGGGGGATGCGCTAGCGCAAGTACCGTTGTGCTAGGTGCATCAACCGTGATATTCAAAGGTGCACATGCAAATGGGGCCATAATGCATGCAAGGTGCAAATGGGGCCATTTACATGTCCTTATGGCCCCATTTGCATGCAGGTGCGCCCGTCCCCGGCAACTTGCACCTGGCACCCTGCCAGGCTGCAGCCATCGGGGACCGACACCCCCTGCACAAGTGGCAAAGTGCCCCACAGCCCGATCACGGGCATAAGTATAGAAATATGTAACTCCCATATCCCTGGTGGTCCATTGGACTGCTCGCAGCCCGATCATGGGCATAAGTATAGAAATATGAAATTCCTATATCCCTGGTGGTCCAGTGGACGCTTGCTCAATCGGAGCGGCATAGATATATGACACTATATCTCAGGTCCAGTGATCGCCAGCCGATCACGGGCAGATGCCTAAAACAAGACAGCATCTCATCTCGGTGGCTGCACTGAGCCCCGCCACCCCACTCCCCACCCGCCCGCGAGAGTAGCCTCCTCACCCATACGCTCGCCGCCACTTTCGACTGACTGCATAGTTAGATGCCCATTGGTTCACTCATGGGCCATCGGCGCAGTAGATCAAGAGTCAGATTATTAGTTCAGATATGTGAATGAATCCATTCACATATCTGGACTGTAGTACAGTATGAATTTGTAAGCCCATTGGCCCACACTGTGACCAATGGGCATACAGCTGTACTGTACGCAGTCAGTCGGGCGGGGTGGCCGGGTGGCTTATGGGTGGGGAGCTGTCGCCCACTGCTTACCAGGAAAGTGGGGTGTGGCGGGGCTGAGTGGGAGGGTGGGAGGGGTACTGCTGGACCACCAGGGATGGGATCTAATCTTGTTTTAGATATCTGCCCACAATCGGGCTGCGTGAGGTCCACTGGACCACCAGGGATATAGGAGTTACATATTTCTAAACTTATGCCCGCAATCTGGCATGGGGGGACGCTACACGACGGAGGGTGCTGCCGGAGCTCGGGTGGCCACCCACAGCTGGCAGCTGTCGTGTTGTGCCTCGCAATACAGCAGCTCACCTGTGGGTGGCCAGCTGTTGCCCTTTATTTTTGAATAATCCATGTATGCATGTAGGGTTGCGGGCCAGATGGGCTCCACATCCCGGCTGAATATCAGGATGTGCTGGGCATGCATGGGCACACCCCCTACTTGTGCCAAAGATACATACTGATGCACCCCGGTGCATCGGGATTTGTGCCATGCACTTTCCCCTTTTGAATATTGCACTGGGACGCATCAGTGGGTTGCGCATGTGCAACCCTTCTGAATATCCCACCCTCTGTAAATAATAGCCCCAGCACAATTAACTGCTAGCTTTAAAGGTCAGAATAATTTTTCGATGTTGACAGCAGGATAACTGCAACAGAGTTTCAAAACACTATGGGAAATTCTTTTTTTTTTTCAGCTTTCAAAGCAATTCCAAGATTAATGACAAACTTGTAAATCAGAAACATGGCATTATTAGTATTACGAAAGAATATGGCAGAAGAACTGCCAACAGTCCAACATATCCCAAGTATTGCATGTACTATAGCTGTGAATTATTACCTCCAGTTTTGGATGCTGTGTATCAGATGTGCACTGCAGTTAAACCGCCTGGCATACATTACAGCTAGATTGCCCTGGCTGTTAAGTGCTCACATTACAAAGCAAAATGAAGGATACTGTTTGTCTCTAGACATTTGAAAGCTTGGAAGCAACAAATCTCTGTTTGCCTATTATGCTGACAAAATGTCTGACGAGATGCTTAACTTGAACAATAAATTAGGAGCAGAGAGATCATTATAAAACAGCGTTAAGTCTGTCAAAACACAGCAGCCTTTTTTGTTACTCCTTTAGTAACAACTACGTTAAATTATGTGTTTGTTAACAGGGATATCCACTATCTGGAGAAAAAAAATCAAATGACTGTACTTACCCGGTTATTATCGATTCAGTGAATGGGGGGGGGGCTGGAATGCATGGCTATTGCAGTGTGCTGCCAAGGAAAGCTATGAAAAATGCAACTCATGAGTGGCTCTGGCAGGCGAGAATACTAATATGACTAATGTTGAGGAGAATAATTGGTCAGATTGTGGACATGAAATTGCTCTATGGATTGTAATAAGGTTTTGTTTGAACATGTTATTGATTAAATAGAGAGGATACAATATATGGCAGTGCCTGGAAGGCATTTTTTTTATTAATTTTCATCCTTTCCAGTTTAATAGCTTTTATTTTATTCCGGAGGCAAAACATGCTTCCTCTTCCCCCTAGCCCACTTCAGTACTTTTTATTCCTGTCCACAAATTCAGACAGAAGTCACTTGTGTAATAAAGAAGGTAGTAATCTGTAAGTGTGCCGTACATATTTGCATATAGTGGAGGCTGTATGGTTAAGTGGTTAGAGCACTGGGAGCCAGGAAATCACAGGATCACACACCCTGCTAAACAACTGTGTCACCTTGACATGTCACTTAACCTCTCAGTGCTCCAGTCCATCCAGCTGTGGAAATGTGTAGAAGTGGGACCCCACTGAAAATGAGATATTGCATCCCAGCGGGTCTGTCCTGGGTAAATAAATTATCACATTAAAATAAATTAAATTACACTTTTATTTATTTTACAATGTGTTTACCCAGCACAGCCCAACTGAGATGTAACATCTCATTTTCAGCGAGGCCTTGTTTCTAACCAGTACTGCAGTTGGATGGACCGGAGAGAGCACTGGGAGGTTGACTGACTGCTTAAGGTCACACAGTGAGTATTTTCCTCTAATGAGGTTTGAACCAGTGATCTTCTGGTTCCCAAACCACTACTTTAAGTACTGGACCACATTGCCTCATCAAATGACAGTACCTATTGGAAGGCAGTGGGGCCAGTGGTCAGAACATGGATTTATAAACCATGGGATCCCTTGTTGGACTTCCCCTATATCCTTTTTCTCCTAGAACCATCTGCACCCAGCACTTACTGAACAGCCCCATAAAACTAGAACTGTCTTTAAAAAGAGACAATGCTTATAGATATATTTAAAACCACATGAGTGCTTCTAGAGTGGAAAAGGAAGTACCAAGTGTCACAAACACACTTCGGGGGTCAGGCTGTCTGTTTCCACAGTGCCAAACCTGGAAGTGCAAAATGTGAACAGGAGACAAACAGGGTAACCCTCCTGTCTGTTTCGGGTCCAAACAAGTTCTAGTCTCAAGTCCTGGGGTCAAATATGAACCCTTTTTCACTAGCACGCCCAGTTAACAGTTTCAAATATCATACTCTCTTCAGGGAAATGCAGTGCAATACTTAACGCAGTGGGCACCCAACCTGGTTCACAATCCCCCTTTTGACTCAGTTGAGACCTAGGTACTTTTCTTAATTTGGTGCATATGGTAACACACTGTAAACGCTTAACAGTTCTATTAGAATTATCAACACTGTCCCAGCATTCACATTCAAAATGAGGAAAAGACTCAAGCAGGATTTCAAGGAAAACTAAGTTTTCAAAAACTAAAAATAGTAGATGAAATACAAAACACAGAACATATAATGTCGAGTATACAGTCATACAAATTAAATGGACACTTTAAACAACACCACCTTATTATTGAGTATCTAATCCTACCCCAGTTTTAACTGGCAAATAGTGGAGGTTGATTTACCTAATGTTTGTTTGTTTAAAATTTATTTTTATACAGGTTAATCTGTTGGGGAGTAAATCCCCATTTACAACAAATACCTGTGGTATTTTACAAAAACAACAAGACATAACAAAAAATACACACAATACAAGATCACAATAACCTAAAAACAACTACAACAAACATTTAAATAATTATACAATTCAAGTTTAAAAATATGCAGAAATGTAGAAGTACTCTTGAGAGTGTGTCTTTCAGGAGTCCAGAATCAAAAAACACAATTTTCTCTTAGTTTTGACAATATCAATGAGGGGGAGAAAAAGGTCCCACCCAGCTTGTGAGGTCACAGCTCAGTGGTGATACTGGCTGTGAGATCATCCCCTTCCTGCCTACCAAATTGGTCTCAGGCATCTGCATAATGCTAAGCATCCCACACACGCAAATTTATATTAGTGAGCCTGCTTTACGGCAAGTCAGAATTACCCCTTTGATCTTCAGGGGAACTTCCTGATAGCTATTTCTCCTAGTGGTGAGAAATGTAACAGGTATCTGTCAGAAGCTGCTTTCCTCCTAATAGTTCATAAAGTGCAATGCTTTATACAAGTGGCTGATTTACAATCTATACAAACTGGTTTCTAAAGGAAGCTCTTAATTAGATTTTCCACTGGGTCATTGAGAGTGTAATCTCGCCTTACCACACTTTAAAAATCCCAGGTCCCATAAACCTTGTGCAGACTGCCATATTTTCCAAGGAAAAATTCAAAGAAACATATATTTATATCACAAATATAATGCCAATAATAACAAGCAGATTAGCGAAGCGTCACACCAAGCATTAGCTTTATGTTAGTTTTTTGATTTTTGATTATTTGGGTAAGTGCTTTAGACAATAATGTGCCTATTTTCAGTCACAATCCAAGAGAGTACAGTTACAAGCACAATGGAGTACAAACACAGTAAAGAAACAATGGCATTAGAAATAGTATATTTTCATAATACAGTACATGAGCAGAAGCTTTACAGTAGCTTTACAGAAGTTTTACAGTACAATACGTGATTGAGGTAGCAAGGAGACACAGTATCTTACAACAAAAACGGAAGCATAAGATGCAGCAGAAATAAAGTGCATCAAAGATAATTCAACAAATTCAACAAACACTTTCTTAGCATAAATAATGTAAGTTGCACAAAGGTCAGCAAAAGAATCACCTAAAAGTGGGAAGGAAGGTAGACCAAAATGATAGAAGGGATCAGGAGATAACTAAAATATGTAATACATGGTGACATGGTATACCAGGGAGGCAAGAAACAGGTACATGAGGCAGAGACCATTAGATGGTGGTAGAGCTCCCTTTTGAAACTGGCATGGGAGGGGGAGTGCCAGAGGGAAACCCGGAAGGAGTTCCAATGATTGGGTGTGAAGTAGGAGAAGGCCTGAAACCCCATAATGGTAGTATGCCTGGGAGTGGTTAGAAGGGACAGGTCAGCTGATCAGAGGGGGTAAGCCAGGTCAGCGGGTTTCAGCAGAGCAGTTAGGGAGAAAGGTACCCTAGCCCTATGAATTTTGTCTGTAATGGCACCCAGAGCAAGAGAACAACATGCTTCAGGAGACAGCCAGTTCAACCAAGAGTAGAGCTGGCAATGGTGGGTAAGTCGGTTTCAGGCTAATGTCATAGGGATATAGGTCAAGAAGCACAGCAAACCAGGGGAAGTTATACAATTTGCAAGTAGCATTTTATTATCAATAGCAATAAAATGTAATACAAATTAAAATTGTACAGGATAGCTCTTCAAACGAGGCAGCCTCTAGTTCTCTCTCTCTGAGTGCTCTCTCTCTCTCTCTAGTAACTTCAGTTCCTCTGTCTCTCTCTAAACAAAACATTGCTGTCTTTTTATAAGATGTATTTTCCTGGCAGTTTAAAATCTGTATCCTGATTGTTGTAAGTTGCATCTCCTGTTTCTCACAAAATGTGCCAGAACTTTGTCAATTTCTTTACTGAGTTCAGCCTGAATAGCACATCTAGTCTTTAACATGGGCAACAAATAGAGTTGCCACCTGTCCAGTTTTGGACAAGATAATCCATTTTTAGGGTCCTTATCTGGTCATCCAGTTTTGCTTAAATGTAGTCCATTTTTGGGGTCATTTTGAATGTTCACATACTCTTACAAATTATTTTATCAAATTATTTACTGTTTTAGCTGCATGTCCAGGTTACAAAGAAGTTCTGATGTCATACAGATCTTGGTTTGTAACACCAGTCAGTCTGGGAGGTGTTAAGCATGGCTATTAAGGCCATTAGCAGTACATCAATCCAATATTTTCTATTCTGAATTTTAAGTATTTTTTTTACTGCTGTGAATAGTGAACAGGTTTTGTACCTTTGTATACTCTCTGATGTCCAGTTTTTTTATGTGTCCTATAATTTGATATGTTTTAGACCCATTTTTGTTAATTATCTAATTTTATTGCCTTTGTTACTACAAGGATTTTCTCTCACCTGAGTCCTCAGCAGCTACTGCTCTCAGTTTTCACATTACCTGGACATTCCATGATATTAGTTACACTATTACAGGCCATCTAGATGAATAGCATGAAATGGTGTGTCTGATGTTGTGGCCTGTCCTAGCTTAGAGGGATGGCTAGACTACGGTGGGTGCAGGGAGGTTAAGGGAGGGGGGGTCAAAGGCACCTCTCCCATCTGGTCCAACTAAGAAACTCCTATGCTGTCCTGGAGGAGTGGGCAATTCCCACAAGGGAACCTGAGGTTGTGACCATGGAGGATGAGTGGGATGTCCAGGAGAGAGAGAGACCCGGGGCAGGAGGTAGAGGACCTCAGAGGAAGAGGAAGATACTCCTGGTGGGGGACTCAATAGTCCAAGGAATGGATTTGGGCACAGGTAGCAGGGTGCAGAGGGAGGTCAAGTGCCTTCCAGAGGGACAGCCCAGAGGGGGTGGAGGCAAATCCAGAAGATCACTACAGTGGTAGCATGGAGGGAGGGACTGGAGGTCATTGTCCATCTGGGGACAAATAATCTAGCCAGGAAAGAGGCAAGCTTAGAGCAGGTGTAGGAGGACTTCAGGGAGTTGGGCAGGAACCTTCAGGAGGTAGCAGGTTCCATAACATTCTCGGAGGTGCTGCTGGTGGTCCACGGCAAGGGGGAGGTTAGGAATCTTTGCATCAGAAAATTCAACATTTGGTTGGAGGGCTGAGGTAGAAAAAGGGGGCTTGGCTTCATTGGGGACTGGGTACCCACCTGGAGCAATGTGGGCCTGCAAGGACGATGGCCTTCATCTATCTAGGGAGGTGATGGCAGTCCTCAATGAATGGTTTAAATGCTTCCTTAGCAAGTGTTTAAACTAGCTGGGGGTGGGATGGGAGCAGGAGTATTAAGAAGCCCACCCCCTCAGGTAAGAGAAGATGGCAAGGAGGATCAGGAGGAAAAGTCATTGAAAGACATACCTGAAATCATTATAAGGGGTATGACAGAGGAAGGGAGGCAGCAAAAGAAAAAAAAATGGAGTTGGAAAGAGGGGACAGGAAGACAGAAGTGGAAATACAAGGGAGACAGGCAGCAAAACATGAAAAGCCATATGTACAAATGCCCACAGTCTGGGAAATAAAATCCCAGACATGGTGGCCTTGATGGCAGAGGCGGACCTGGACATAGTGGCAATTACCGAGACGTGGTGCACTAGAAGCCATGACTGGGAGGTAAAAGTACCAGGGTATGCTCTATTAAGGAGGGATAGGAAGGGTAAAAGAGGGGGGTGGCCCTTTATGTCAGGGAAGGTATAAAAGCAACAGCAGTGCAGGGTAGGGAGGGGGAGGCCGAGGCACTGTGGGTCACACTTGAGCCAGGGTAGTAGAACAGCAATTTGCATGGGGGTGATCTACAGGCCTCCAACACAGAGGAAGGAGGTGGATAGGGCAACAGCAGAATAAATACATGGGATGGCAGCCAAGGGGGAGGGTCTGCTGCTGGTAGACTTCGATATGCCAGACCTGGATTGGACAATCCCGGTGGCTGCCTCAGCCAGGAGCTGAGACCTCATGGAATCCTTACAAGGAGCAGGTCTTAGGCAGTTAGTGATGGAGCCTGCCAGGGACAAGGCAATTCTGGACCTTGTACTGACCAATGGAGACAGAATCATGGAAGTCCAGGTGGAGGGGCACCTGGGGTCCAGCGACCACCGCATGGTGCGGTTTAATATTGGTACAGTGTCACAGTTGGGCCACACTAAGGCAGGGGTCCTGGATTTCAGGAGGGTGGATTTAGTTGGGATGAGAATAGGTATCAAAGATGTTCTGGCAAGGAAGGAGGCAGGAGGGGTAGTTGAGGAGCGGTGGGCAAACCTAAAGGGAGCCATAGTGGAGGTTATAAATCAGTGCATTAGGCTGAAGAACAAGGGCAAGTAAAGGAACAAACCACTATGTTTCTCAAAGGAGGTGGCACAGAAAGTTAGAAACGAAAAGGTGGCTTTCAAAAAATACAAGGTGACACAGAAGGATGAAGATAGGGTGGTGTATCTAGACAGACAGAAGGAAGCAGGGAAGGTGGTGAGAAGAGCAAAGGTGCAAACAGAGGTAAGATTAGTGCAGATGATAAAGAAAGGGGCAAGACCTTTAATAGGTACATTTGTGAAAGAAGGAAGGTCAGAGGAGGGATTGTTAGACTCAGAGGGGAGGAAGGGGTGAGTGTGGAGGGAGACCTAGAAAAAGTGTCAATACTGAATAAATATTTCTGTTCAGTATTCACTGAAGAGGGGGAGGGACAGGGTCCACAACTAGGTGTAAGAAACATAGTGGGGAGGGAGGGAGGTAAACACCAGGCCATTTACAGAAGACAGAGTCCTGGAGGAACTTGCAAAACTGAGGGTGAACAAAGCTATGGGACCAAATGGTATACACCCTTGTATATTAAAGGAACTACAGATGGTGCTAGCAGCACCACTGGCAGACCTGTTTAGTAAGTTGCTCAAAACAGGAGTGGTTCCTGATGACTGGAAGAGGGCACATGTAGTCCCTCTTCACAAGACTGGAAGCAGGGAGGAAGCAGGAAACTATAGGCTGGTAAGCCTCACCTCGGTACTGGGCAAGATTATGGAGGCGCTGCTTAAGGAAAGGTCAGGATTGTGAACACTTGGAATCCAGCGGAGCATGGGATCTGACGTAGCATGGATTCAAAGCAGGAAGGTAATGTCAAATGAATCTGATAGACTTTTTTGACTGGGTAATGAAGGAGGTGGATCGGGGGGAGGGCAGTGGATATCACCTACCTCTATTTCAGCAATGTCTTTGACACTGTTCCACCCAGAGAACTGGTTAACAAGCTGGGTAGCCTGGGGGTGGGCCACAAAGTGAAGAACTAGGTCAGGAACTATTTGAGAGACAGAAAGCAGAGGGTGGTGGTAAATAGGATCCAATCCAAGGAAAGGGAAGTGACTAGTGGGGTGCCTCAGGGATCAGTCCTGGTTCCAGTCCTTGTTAATGTCTTCATTAGTGACATTGTTGAGGGGTTGGAGAGGAAGGTTTGCCTGTTTGCAGATGACACCAAGATCTGCAACAGGGTAGACACTCTGGAAGGGGTTGAGAAAATGAGGAGGGACATAGGAAAGCTGGAAAAATGGTCCGAAGTGTGGCAATTCAAATTTAATGCAAAAAAGTGCAAAATCATGCACCTGGGGTGCAGGAACCCTGAGGAGTGTAACAGGTTGGGAGGGGAGTTACTGATGGTTACCAAGGAAGAAAGAGATTTAGGGATAATCATCTTAGGTGACCTAAAGGTGGCCAAGCAGTGCAACAAGGCAGTGGGGAGGGACAGTAGTATGTTTGGGTGCATAGGAAGGGGTATCACTAGCAGAAGAAGGGAGGTGGTGATGCCACTGTACAAAATGCTGGTGAGGCCTCACCTGGAGTACAGTGTACAGTTCTAGAGGCCGCATCTTCATATGGACAGAGACAGGGTGGAGGCAGTTCAGAGAAGGGCATCTAAGATGGAGCAGGGCTTGCACCACAACACATATAAGGAGAGATTAAAAGACCTCCACATGTATACACTGGAAGAGAGGCAGGAATGTGGGGAAATTATAGAAACCTTCAAGTCTCTTAAGGGCATATGTAAAGTGCAAGTGGGTGATATCTTTCAGTATAGGAGATGTACAAGGATGAGGGGCATGACATGAGATTGCAGGGGGCAGGTTAAAGGGGAATGTGAGGAAGTTTTTCTTCACAGAAAGGTTGGTGGGTGCATGGAATAGCCTACCCCAGGAAGTGAAGGGAGATAGCACAGTGGGGGGATTCAAAAATGCATGGGATAGGCATAAGGGAATCCTAGAGGTGGGTAGGAGAGGCTAAAGCCATTGACCAAGTAGGGTCAGTGGCCGCCAGTGCAGGCAGGGAATATGGGCAGACTGGATAGGCCTTGCGGTCCTTATCTGCCATCAAATACTATGGAGCCTATTCACAAATGGTGCAGATGGGCTGCGCACTGCGTAAACCCAGTGCATAGCCCAACCGCAACTGGCCGCACACACTATGCCCCCTGCGCACCATGCATGATCCCAGTATGCCCCTCATGTGCCCGGCAGACTGGCTGAAAGCACAGCTCTGCATGGGGGCAGACCAGGGACAGGCATGGGGGGGCGTGTTAGCACTCCATGCCATTCTCAATGGCGTGGGTGCCTTGCACAGGGGGGTGACAGCTATGCCTTCTACAGGCAGCTGTAACTGTTACGCATCCCCCCTGAATGCCACTGTTGACATCTGCAGGGATTGAGGGGGTCAACAGACCCCTCAATGTGTCTGCCCCTGGCTGTGGGGCACATTTGGGAGGGTGCGGGAGTGCCGATGGGGTCCCCCACACGTTGGTCCACTGTCTGCCTACAAGCCCATCAGCAACATGGCGACCGATGGGCACAAGTGATCCACTAGGGGTCCCAGTTCATGCAGCTGATTGGCAGCATGGCTGGGTCAGCAGTCCTGCACTGGAACGTCCCTGCGTAGCTGTGCGTCAGGGGGCAGGGCCATGTAACGATGCCAGGTGAGGACAGTCGTTCATGAATGTAGTCCCTGTGTGGATCTCCAATGGGTGCAGAACTGTGCGGGGGGATTACATGCAATTCACACATATCCCCCCCCCACCATTAGTGAATAGGCCCATATGTCCCCTATGCGCCTATTCACTAATGGTGGGGTGATAAGCGCGAATTGCACATAGCCCCCCGCAGCTCTGCACCTGCCAGAGATCTGCACGGGGACCATATTCACGAACAGCGGTCCCCGCCTGGCTCCGTTACGTGACCCTACCCCTTCCCGGTGTACAGCTACATGGGAGCGGTCCTGTACAGGGCTGCGGACCCAGCGGCACAGCAAATCAGCTGCCCTGACTGGGACTCCTAGAGGATCACTTGTCCCCATTGGTGGCCATATTGCCAATGGGTGCATAGGCAGACAGTGGACCGAGGTGTGGGGACCCCATCTGCACATCCCCCACCCACCCAAATGTGCCCTATAGCCAGGGGCAGACATATTGTGGGGGTCTGTTGACTCCCACAATCACCGCCGATCTCAGTGGTGGCATCCAAGGGATGCATAATGGTTACGGCTGCCTCCAGAAGGCATAGCCATTGACCTCCCATGCAAGGCACCCACACTATTAAGAATGGCGCAGAGTGCTAACATGCCCCCCATGCCTGTCCCCAGTCCACCCCCATGCAGAGCTGCATGTTTGGCTGGTGTGCCAGACATGTGGGGGGCATACTGGGATCATGCATTGAGTGCGGGGGTGTAGTGTGCACAGCCAGGTGCGGGTGGGTTATACGCTAGGTTTACATGGCACGTAACCCATCCACACCATTTGTGAACAGGCCCCTATGTTACTAAATACGAAAAGAAAAAGCATTGGCTGCTGAATTAAAGGGACTACAATGCAGAATTGAGGGTACCACAAACATAGGTAATTAATTTATAAAACATGGGTTAAAGAATATCAGAATACATGACAGACAAGAAAAGGAAAGAGGGAGGTGTTTAACAGAGGTTAGAGCAATGAGCTGTGAATGAGTTTGACACATCCTGCAGACCTGGTTTTGATTCCCATGGCTTTCACTTACATACTGTGGGACCCTGAGCAAGTCACCTAACCTCTCTTGCTTCCTGGTCACCCCTGTAAATGGGCCTTGCACCCACTGGGCCTTATCTGGTTAGCAAAAAATACAACTAAAATAAAAATAACAAATAAATAAAAGTATAAAAAAAAGTTCCTTTCACTTTTGAAGTATTCTCTGACATTGTAAATGGCTTTGGAGAAGCAACATACTCATCAATCATAAAAATGGGGTGGAGCCGAGACAGAGTTTGGTGTGCGGTTTAGTATCTGGTTTTCACCTCATTCAGAGATGGCAACCCTGGCAACAAAACAGAACATCCTGTCCCAGAGCTGGTCTCCTGTTGACAGTTCTGTAAACTATCTTGATTACAGATGGTTCTATGTGATAATGGTGAATGCCGAACGATGACTTGCATTATCGCGACGTCAGGGTGGAGAAAACAATTTTGCTACCCTAACATCCTCGGCGCATGGAAGATAGGCACTGGGGACAGAAAACACTTGCCTTCTGTGGGGGGGATGCAACCCCCCCCTACGTGGAGGGCTTCGCCACCCACACCCCCTACTTAAGGATTCTCAACTCCAGGGGGGTGCATGTCGGAGGGGGGGGGTGCAAAATAAAAAAAAAAAGACAAGTTTTAGTCCAGTGCAAGAAAAGCACAGTAGCACCAAGATCTGAAGCCGGAACTCCAGCACCGCAAGCGGAGGCCAATACCTGATACCATGGAGCAGCTTGGCAGTCGACCACAGCGATACCCTCTACATCCCCTCTGCCCCCTCCCAGGCCACGCTCGCAGTGCTCACTCCCCCCCTTGCGCATGTACATGTAGTGACATCCTGTCACTAGGGTCACCCACCCCACCACATCCGGTCACCCTCCTGGCCCCTCATCTTTTGGGCTTTTGTCCATATCGCATCACTATTTTGGACGGTGCTGTGATTCAGGAGCCCACCTCACATGCTACAATTATGGACTGTTATCTTGTTTAGAAACCAAAATAGTTTTCTGCAATCATTTCAACAATATAGTTATATAAATTTGTAAACCAAAGGGTCTCAGTTTCACATTAAAATTCAAATATATGTTTTTCACCACAGAGAAGAAAGGGGAGAAATAAAGCAGCATAAAAACAGCAAGTGAAGGAAGGGAGACAATGGGGAAATTGTGGGACCATCAGAGTGGCCAATTCCTAGGTGACACAAGAAAATCTGATTGTGCAGTCAGACAGGCAAGAGACAGACAAGTGGCAAAACAGGAGAGGACAAATTAGATCCTTGCTTTCAACTCTCTCTCCATAACAAATGGGATAGGGTCTTACCCAACTCTGTTATAGCCAGGGCAAAGTGACAACTGCTATTGTAGGTAACATTCTGTTTGTGGAGGTTTGCTTTGGAGGTGTAGGAGTAGATGACAGAGCCATAGCTGAGGCTGGGAAGGAGAATGCCATGAACAATGTCAGTTCAGACAGAGGATGTGAGGGAGTATTTCTTCTACAGGCCAAGCCAAGCTTGATATTCATGGTTTTTACAGGTATTAGAGATGTGCAGTGCGAAGTCTAGAGAAAGGTCAAGGGTCATACCAAGGTACTTGAAAGAGTTAATATTCTCAAGCAGGGTACCATCTGTACTGGGGATTGCTAGGCAGTCAGGACACTTTTTCATCCTAGGAGCAAGCCAAATAGCATGGAATGAGATTTACAGACACTGAGTAGCAATTTGTTTTGGGAGAGCCAGGAATGGACCTTATGGAATTCAGAATTAAAGTTGGAGCTAATGTCAGCCAGATTTTTTGTGATGGTATAGAGCACCAGGCCATCCACATAAAGCAGAGAGAAGCAGGATATGGGGTTAAGTGAGAGGTCATTTACAAAATAGTGAAGCGAAAGGGACCCAAGATAGATCCTTGAGGAATACAGTGTTTAAGGAGGTGAGGTCAGAAACAGCTGTACTGAATTTCACACACCGTTTTCTATTCTTGAGGTAACACTCAGACTGGGAAACCACCTCTTGGGAGATGACCAGAGATTATAGTTTTGTCTTAAGTAAATGATGGTCCACTAAATCAAACTCCTTAGTAAGGCCAATAAACACTGCCCTGTAAACATGCCTTATCCATGGCTACCTTGGTATCATTTGTGAAATAAAACAGAGTCATGGTGGTGCCGTGGCCTTTTCTAAAGCAGTACTGGGCATCAGAGAAATAGAGAATAATGGCTTAGCAACTGTGCACAACCAGCCTGCGCTGCCACCGAGGGCTCTTGATTCCATGAGACCTCAAGAGCGAAGACCGAGAGGTCCCACAGAATCAGAACCCCAAGGTGGCAGCTCTGGCTGATTTGGCACAGTTGCTCAGCCAGTATTTTTTATAGTGTATAGCGACCCCTTGTTCAAACAGCATAACATACAAAAAAAAAAAAACTTGAAATGACTCCAGAGACTGTGTCAAGTTTTAAGCATTTCATTTAATAGTTTTGGAAAGGGATAAACAGTTTCATAAATGGAAAAACACAATTAAAACACTTTATTGGATGTGACGGAATCAACAGGATTTTTTTTGTCTTTCAAATGAAAAAGTCTTATCTGATCCTTAGAAAATGTGGCTCAGATCCTGGAAATCCTCGGGGGCTGTAGGTGAATTTTATATGCACTCCTCAGCCACTTTCGAGAAAACCGCCGCTGCCATCCTGTCAGACAATTTACTGAGATGAGCATGCTGCAATTTTACCCTTACCTGACCTGCCGTCTCATGCAGTCTGAAAAACAGACAAGATGTTGTTGTACCACAGTATGGTATTACCACATTCTATGAACTTTGAACTGTGGTACAACAACATTTTTACTGCGATGGATTTCTATGTGTAACAAGGGGTCACTATACACCATTATATTATGATCATGGAGATAATTAATTGTCTGGATAGCAACAAGTTTCTGTAAGATTTTGCTCAGAACAGAGAGAATAGCAATTGGGCAATAATTTGTAATAGATTTGGGGTCACCGTTCTTGAAAAACAGGTCCAGTTCTGGCGACTTTCCCTCTTAAAGGGCTAGTCATCCCATTACCTCCCTCTGCAAACAACTCTCAAATCCTAGCAGTTAAAATAATCCTTGGCCAGCAGGGAAAATCCCTCACAATTGCATCGGTATACATTCCCCCACGTGAACATGTTACAAGCTTCCAAATGATCAGACTTCACGGACGACAGCATTTCCCATGGCAAGGCAATTGTAATGGGTGACCTAAATGTTAATTGGCTAGCTCCAGAAGCTGACCCATATAAGGATGCCATTGCTGCCCTAGACATTACTCAAATGGTCACCTCTCCCACTAGGTTTAATTATAAGTCTTGTAGTAGCTCCTAACTTGACCTGATTCTCACCTCTCATCCCAGCAGAATCACTAATATGGAAGTTTCATAGTATTTAACAGGTTCTTGAGGCCAAAGACCCATTACGAACCCACCACCACTGGTTTAGTGATGGAAACTAAATGTATTTTCCGTCATATGATTAGCTAAGTTTATTTTAAATTGTTCTAGTGTTTTACTCATTACGACATATCTTGGTAGGGCATTCCACATTGGTGAAGTTCTTTGTATAAAAAATCTTTTCCGCCTTATTGTTCTGCTCACAGTTGACTTAAGTTGAAGGTTATGTGACCTAGTGTTATTATAAGTTATTTGTTTTCCAAGACAAATAGTAGTAAACAACGCATTGTCCTGAAATGCTTTAAATATGAGAATCAGATCCCCTCTTAGAGATCTGTATTTCAAGGAGTACAGGTTCTGGGTTCTTAATCTATCACTATAGCTTTTGTTTTTGACATTACTCATTTTCTTTGTAACCCTTCGTTGTACTCTTTCGACCATTTTTTGGTTTCCACTCCTATTGGGGTACAAAAGGGAGCACAATACTCTTGGTGAGGTCAGATAAGGCTAATATATAGTGGTAATAGGACTGTTTTATGTCTACTTCTAATGTGCCTTTGGATACATCTGAAAATGCCATAACATTTTTTTACCACATCATTTATATGTGTATCAGGATTTAGGTTCTCATAATTGTAACACCCAAGTCTTTTTCTTCTGTAGTTGTGGTTAATTGCATTCCATTCATCACATAGTTTGCCTTAATGTTGTGTTTACCTATGTGCATATCTTACATTTCTGTTCATTGAAGCTCATTTTCAGGAGGTTGGCCCAATTACATAATTTATTTACATTTTCTTGCAGGTTGTTGATTGACACAGTATCATTTATAATACATCTGACTTTGCAGTCATTTGCATATTTGCTAATCCAGACACCGTTACTTGTTTGCATGGTTGAAATAAGTATGTTAAAGAGTAGTGGACCCAGTACAGAGCCCGGGGGCACTCCGTTAGTGACTTTGGTCCAATCTGATTCAAACCCTCTAAGAACCACTCTTTGATGTCTATCTGTCAACCATGAGTCAATCCATTGTATTATTTTACCATCAAGATTTATTTTGTGTAATTGTTCTATTAACACTCTATGGGAAACTGTGTTGAATGCTTTTTAGAATAGTCTAAAAATACCACATCAACGGGCAGTTCCTGTTCTAATTCCTCACTTACCGGATCAAAGAAATTTATTAAATTCATTAAGCATGACTGACCCAGTGTAAATCTGTGCTGTGCTATGTCAAGGCTGTTACTATTTTTAATATGGTCTAGTATTTCTTTTTGTATTAGTCGCTCCATTAATTTACTGATGATCGATGTTAGGCTGATTGGTCTATAATTACAAACATTTTGTTTACTGCCCCCCCTGAAAATGGGAGTAATATTTGCTTTTCTCCTAGATTCCAGGGTTTTACCCTCTCATATGGAGGTATTGAATAAAATGGTTAGTGGGCCCACGAGTTCCTTGCACACTTTTTTAATAAAATGTGAGCTGATACCGTCCGGTCCTGGGGATGATCCTGTTTTTAGCTTCCCAATAACTTCCAAAACCTGCTGTTGGGGGAAGGTAATTGGGGGGGGGGTTACTTGTGTTCAAAGTATCTAACTCTACTCTGCTATCTGTTTTTAAGACACTTGCAAAGCATGTGTTAAGTATCCCAACCATGTCTGCTTCATTGCTCCATATTTCATTGTTTGAGGTGAGCAGACCAATATCATTCTAAGCTCCTTTTAATGTTCCTGTATTACTATAGAATTGTCTTCTATTATCTTTGTTTTCTTCCACCAAATTTAATTCTAATTTTTGTTTTGACAACCGGATTTGTTTTTTTGTTTTCTTTGGTAATTGTTTAAACTTATTCAGATCATCATCTCTGTTGGTTCGCTTGTATTTACAGTATGCTCTTTTTTTCTGTTAATTAGTTTCCTTATCTTCTCAATCCACCATTGAGGAATCCTATGGTTCTTGTTATTATATTTAGGCCTTAATGGTACCCATGTTTCAGTGCAGTAATCAATTTCTTTTAAGATGTGCTCCCAGGTTTCTTCCAGAGTACATCCGTTTAGGGACCCTTTCCAATCCCATTTACTCAGGTAGGTTCTAATCTTGGCATAATCAGCTTTAGAAAAGTTTCTAAATGTAGATTTACTTTTAATTATTTTAGAGTTTTTTTTTTAAATTAAGTAACACCATGTTATGATCACTATCAGTGATGGGAGGTAGAATTTGAGGTATAGAACAATGATTCTTAGTATTGGTTAATATCAGGTCAGTGCTGGGATATTGTCTATTTAATACCTATATTTCTTCCTTAGAATCAAACAAAAATAACATCTGGCTGCTTAAGTTTGCAGATGATTGCCGCATAGGTTCTATTATCAACAACAGTAAAGAAAACATTTTCCTGCAAAACTTCCTTGATGAAGTTACCAACTGGGCCCATGAGAAGAAACTAATATTGAATAGTGATAAATGTAAGGTGATGCACTTGGGAAAACATAACCCATATTTTGCATACAAATTGGTGAATCAAACACTGCACCAGACTATGGAAGAAAGGGATCTTGGGCTTATCATTACCCCCGACTTGAAATTTGAATTGCATTGTTCCAAATAAGTTAAAAAGGCAAATCAGAATCTAAATTGTATATTTAGACATGTGGCAAGCAGGACTGATGAAGTTATGTTGCCATTGTATAATGCTCTGGGTGAGACCCCATCTTGAGTACTGTGTTCAAGTGTGGTCTCCATACATAAAGGATGACATTAACAAAATCGAAAGAGTGCAGAGACGATTTAGCAGGGCACTAATAGGAATGAAGGGGAAAAACTATGAAAACAGGCTGAAGGATTTGAAATTGTATACTTTAAAATACAGAAGGCTTAGGGGAGATCTGTGCCTCATTTATGGCCTACTACAAGATTCTACACTTTTGAATGGAATAGGCTTATTCGAATCCAAAATTCAGACTTAGTAGTCGTAGACATAACAAACAGTTACTGACTGTAAAATGGAATTCATTAAGGAGGAAAAACTGGTTCAGTATAAGATCAACCTCAATATGGAATAATCTTCCTACTATTGTAGTAGAAAGTTCAAATATGGATACATTCTAAAAAAATTTGGATCTGGTGATGACAGATAAAGATAAATATATGTAATAACACTAAAATAATAGGAAAGCATTATGGACTATTGTTCTCTAGCCTGAAAAAAACTATGAAACCTATGAAAGATATTGTCTTTCCTAGTAGGAAGTTTAACCAGTTGCTCTAAGTCATGTAATATGGTAATTTCAATAAAACATTTTTCGAGCTGTCCATTGGTTTTATAGTTCTGCCAGTTTATGTTTGGAAGGTTAAAATCCCCCATCAATAAGAAATTGCTGTTAACCTCCATGTTCTCTATTTCATCCAAGAAAAGCTGATTATCAGCATGTTCCAGTTTGGGGGAGTTATAAGCCAGTCCTATTGTTGTAGTACTATTGACTAAAAGTAATTTAACCCACATTATTTCTGTATCAGACTGATACGGGTAGAATTGATGTCCTTTGAGATGTTCCAACACATATAATGCTGCTTCTCCTCCTTTTTTGTCCTTCCTGCGCTTAAGAAATGTATTGTATCCTGGTATGTTGGTATTCCATTCATTTTTAGTAAACCAGGTCTCAGTGACCCCACAGATATCAATTTTCTCCCAGATGCCCTCAGTGATCACTCCCCAGTTATTTGCCACTGGTCAAACAAGGCTCCTAAACCTAAGTCCTCGTTCTCCTATAAAAGAATCATAACAAAAGGAAAGCTTCCACAATTCCTTGCTGCCCTGTCAACAGTTGACTGGACACCCCTTGACTCCTTGAGCAGTGTCGACCAAGCACTTGACTTCTTCATTGCCCAGTTTAACAAAGTTTGTAACAGTTTTTCCCCCCTACATAAATGCAAAACTCAATCCACCACTAATCACTGGATTGACTCCGAACTCATCTCCATGATGCGAAACCGAGATAAGCTCTGGCACCGAGCCATGGACTCAGGGAAACCGCATGATATGCAGCTCTATAAGGTGGCTAGGAACCAGTGCACAATAGCTATACACAGAGCCAAGCAAGCCTTCTACAACCAGGAACTTACTAACTCCTGGAGAAATAGCAAATCCTTCTGGGAGAACATCAAGAGCCTCACGGGTAAGCCGAGCAACTCCTTCCCCATAATGATTGAGGTTAATGGCTCCATTTTACAGGACCCCAAAGAAATAGCTGACTCCTTTAATCTCTCTTTCACTGATCTTAGCAGCGTCCTTCACCCCAACTTCTTTAACAACTCAGCCCAGCACTGCCTCAATAATAAAACCAGTCTCCACAATAATAACCCCGTTCTACTTTAAGAGGGTATCTATGTCTGAAGCTAAAAGATATCTTAACAAACAGCTAAGCAAAGCCAGTTTCAGCAGCGATACCCTTGACCTCAAACTCCTCTTTCTCTCCCTTGACGTTGTCCTACAACCTCTCACTAAACTTCTGAATCTCTCACTCTCTCATAAACAATTCTCCCAGCTCTGGAAATCATCAGTGGTCACACCCATTCATAAAAGTGGTGACATGTCTCTTCTCTTTAACTTTCACCCCATTTCTATCCTCCCACCACTCTTCAAGGCGTTGGAATGAATTATAGCTGACCAGTTGTCTGAACACCTCAACAAATATAACTTAGTCTGCCCATAACAACATGGCTTTAGAAAAGCCCATAGTACTACCACTGCCCTGCTTAACTTCATAAGCCATATTCATAAGGCGATTGACACTGGCCACCTACTGGGTGCGGTGTTCATTGATTTGACCAAGGCCTTTGACACCGTGAACCACCAGCTCCTGCTTCACTCACTCTCCTCCCTTGGACTATCTAATGATGTAGCCAAATGGTTTGAAAGCTACCTCTCGGCAAGGAGCCAAAAAGTCAAAATAGTTGACTCTCTCTCAAGTGCCCTTCCTGTCCGCTCTGGTGTACCTCAGGGTGCCATCCTTAGCCCTCTACTTTTCAGCCTTTTCATCAGTACTCTTCCTGCAGCTTGCAATAACTTTATGCCGATGATGCAGTCCTCTTTTCCTCCCATACTGACCCCGTCTCACTCTCCAAGGTCCTACAGATGAACTTTAGCCTAGTTGAAACCTGGCTTCTCCAACATAAGCTGTTGATGAATTACAAAAAAACAAAGTCCATACTGTTCCATAGCTCTCACAGCAAATCCATATCCATAAACTTTACCATACATAATGAGCTTCAACAGCCACTTGAGCAAGTGTAGGAGTTTAAATACCTTGGTATTACCCTTGATTGCACAATGTCTTTCAGCTCGCATGTTCAACATGTCTCAAAATCAGTTAACTCAAGAATTGGGGTCCTCTGCCACCACTGTCACTGTCTTACCAATGAAGCTATGCAAGCAGCCATAACTACCTCAGTCCTACCCATCACTGATTACGGGTTTGTCTTCTATGGGACTGCCATTGATACTGCCCTGAAATGGGTCAGGACAGCCCTTAACAAATGCTGTAGACTTCTCACCGGCACAGGGAAGCATACTCATACCTGTGATCTCTACAAGCAATCCAACTGGCTCAATCTAAATAGTAGACTTGCCTACCAGACCTGCCTACTGGCTAAGAAAATCTGTCTTAACCTCACACCCCCTGCAACTCATGCCTTAATGTTGCCTGCAGTCACTGCACATTTTACATACAGTTCCCTCAAACCAACTTTTATCATTTGATTCTGACGTACCAACCAGGCTCAACATGCTTTCCACACCAGGGCCTCCCTGGTGCCAAACAGTCTTCTCCCTGAAATTACAGCTGAAAAAGTTTGGCCCATTCAAACATAAACTCCTCCAGCAACTCACTGACCTTAGCAGTTGTGACTGCTCTGCTTAGGCTTGCGGCTTTGTTTCACCTCTCCCTTCCCTTCTCTCCTCCCTTGTTACCCTCCCCACCTCTCTCTGTCCCTCTATCCCCTCCTACTCCCCATCTTTCTCCCACCCCACCTACCATTCTACCCCATCACCTCCCACCTACCATTCCACCCCCTCTCCTGCTGTTCTCCTCCTGTGTCCCCTCCCTATCACCCCCTCTCCTGCTGTTCTCCTCCTGTGTCCCTCCCTAGCACCCCTCTCCTGCTGTTCTCCTCCTGTGTCCCTCCCTACCACCCCCTCTTGCTGTTCTCTCCCTGTCCCCTCCCTATCACCCCTCCTGCTGTTCTCCTCCTGTGTCCCCTACCATTACCACCCCTCTCCTGCTGTTCTCCTCCTGTGTCCCCTCCCTATCACCCCCTCTCCTGCTGTTCTCCTCCTGTGTCCCCTCCCTATCACCCCCTCTCCTGCTGTTCTCCTCCTGTGTCCCCTCCCTATCGCCCCATCTCTTGCTGCTCCACCCCAGACCACCTAGCACTTATCTTTCTGTTCTTGCACTTATGATAATTTCAAATCCTTGACTGCCTACTCCCCTTATCCCTGCCCCCTTCCACTCTTATCCCCCACCCCTTGCTCCTCTTATATCACCCCTAGGATGGTTTTCATTTGTATCTGTGTCTTGCTATATATATACCCGTATTGTTAATTGTGCATTGTTATTTGCCACTGAATGTTTGCTACTGTGCTAGTCTATACACATGTACTGTCTTCTGCTACTAAGTTAACCTCCTGACCTGTATTGTATCTTACCACTGTTTTGCTTGCACCTGTTGTTGATGTGGAACCTTTGTAAAAGAACCCTTGGTTCAAAGGTATTTGTAATCCTAGTAATTAATAAATAAATAAAAAATATCTGGTACAACCCCGAGCACAAGTATAGATTATAGATTCTGGCCAATGGGGGGGCCAAGTAAGAGGAGGCAATACTGAGCAGCCTAGGCTAGAGGCCATCATTACCAACACTACTACAGACAGAGATAGAGTCCAGTAGTTGATGTACCTCCATGTTTGTGACAGCACATAGGTAGAAGTGGGGGGTGTAGAGTGGAAGACATGAGGGCAAAGAAGCATCCATAGAGATGAATGTGGTGGGAGTCAGGGGCATTGGGATAGGCCAGGAGTATTTGGACAAATCTGAGAAATGATGGTTGAAGGCATTGGCAAGAGTAACATGGTTATTAGAATTGATGCCTTCAAGCACAATATAATTTGTGAGATGGGTGCACCCACCCCCCATAAAGCTCCTAATGTGGTTCCAGAATTTTTGAGAGTCCCCAGCAGCATCCAGCAACATATCCTTACAGCAGGTGCTCTTGACAAGATGTATGATCTTTTTGCAGGCATTCCTCCTAGTCTTCTAAGCAACCCAGTCAGATAGGAGACTAGAGGATCTAAACTTAGTACAGATCTTGTCCCTATCCCTCAGTAAAGCAAGGAAGTCCTTGTGCAGCTACCTGGTGGGTGAGCCTCAGATCCTACATCTCAGCAAAGGCACAAGATCAGAGGTCCATGAGACAGTACTTCTTCACTGAGCTGATTGTGACCTAATGGAATAGGTTGCCTAACAGTGTGGTAAGCACTAAAACAGTAGCCAGATTCAAGGCTGGATGGGACAGATGTAAAGGAGAGGTAGTGGTGATAAGAAGATAGGCATGGAGAAAGAACATGTATCTCTGATGGGGCATCCTCAAATTGCTTCACCTAGATGGACATACAGTAGCTAGTAGCTTCAGGTAAAATGGCTAGACCACTGGTCTTTTTCTGCTTATAAATTTCTCTGTTTCTATGACTATCTAGGTAAATAAAATGTAAAACAAATGGCAGTCTGTTTCTGCAAATAACTGTTATGTTAAAGGTGATAGCATTACAGCTGATCACTAGTGTTGCACAGTAACATGTTAACTGTTTTGTAGCAACTCTCTGTTCATGTGATCTGCTGCTATCATTAGCTAATTTGATTAATATGCATGCATGGTTTCAGAAATGTCCTTGTTCCTGTTACATGGTACTCTGAAGTCCACACGACTGCCTCTGTAACATTGTGCTTCTACATTAGAAAAAAAAATCCCACCAGCTGACACTACATCTTCCATATTACCTAACCCTCTTTGGATTTATTTTTACCACATGCATCCTGCTTATGACATGTTACCTCCTCTATTCACTGACCAATTTAACATTCAATATTTTCTTTATAGGTTTGGACCTACACTGGTTTCCATTTTCAAGTACTGTGCCCTTCAAAAGATACTCTGTGCTTAGGTTCTGGGCTGACAAAATATTTCTGCTGAGGTAGCTTGTAAAAAAATATTTGCTTTATTCACACATCTATTCAGTAGTACAATTCATTAGAATCATAGGGGCTGCAGTGATCCCCCACCCACTAAATATACAGTGATGTAACTAAATCCTACACAACTCTTGTTTAGCGGATTGGCAGCAGTTTGAATGGACATCATATTAGTTGAAATAAAATCAAAAGCGGTATCAGCTTCAACAACCCTTGTTAACCCTTTAATGATAACCCTGAAGCTACTGTATATGCAATACAGGATGTTGCCTTTACCATAGGATAAAGGCTACTAACTTCAGTTCCATAGTTCTCAAAATAATTCTCTCTTCTTTCTCACGTAAACCAGTTTTACCCCTACCAGCTGCCCCTTGCTCTTGACTATTGATCCTCCTCCTTCAAACCTGTTTGAGCTTCAGAACTCCTCAATCAGAAATACACTCTGAGAGTTTAATCTTTTTTAACCACCCTGATCAACAGATTGAACTGACAAACAGCTGTTTATTTGTATCCTAAATATTTTGGAACTTCCTCCAGACCCTAGAATGATCTTTCTTTAATTTCAATTAAAAAATGAGGCACATCTATTTTCCAAAAGATTGTTGCCTATTACCCTCCAATTATGGTTGACCCTCAATTATCCGGACACTGATTTTCCAGATTATTCATTTGTATGGACTAGCGACCCGATCCCAAACAATGTTACCTCCTATAGGGTGAAATCAACGCAGTGCCAAATTTTGCATGTATGTGACCCAGTGTGGTGAAGCTATTACTATTTAATTGATCCTGGCTGATGTAATGTGATGTAATGTTCTTCGTATGCTCCATGTCCATTAAAGGAAAACTACACCCAAAACTTGAAAAAATATATGTTGTGCAGAGTGTTTTAATTTGTATGTGAAGTTCTTGTGTTTCCTTCCCTCTGACTGGTATTAGGAGTTTTTCCTAAATTAGCCTGCTAGCTTTAGGGTAGTTTTACGACCCCTGGAGATCACCATATCAAATAGTTTTATTGCATTTCTTTGTCCTACAGTGCACCTTGTTTCATGTAATGGTGATATAGCAGATCCCATAAATCCAGCAGAAAACATTGCATTACAATCAGTTCACAACAACAGAGATGGCTATATTTTAAAATCTGTAGAATTCAGCTTGGTGACCACCCTCATCCTAAAGGTTTTACTGTCCTGAAAAACTTTGCTGCTGGTAATTTTTGTGCTGCTTGTAAAGCTTCCAAGATATTTAGTTTGTTTGGCATGCATGTGCTGAATGTTGGGTCTCTCTTACATCACAGTCACATGAGACAAAATGCACTGTGGGAACCAGAAATACAATTACACTATCAGGTATGGAGATCCCCAGGGGTCGTAAAACTAGCATAAAGCTAGCAGGCTAATTTGAGAAAAACTCCTAATACCAGTCAGAGGGAAGGAAACACTAGAACTTCACATACAAATTAAAACACTCTGCACAACATATATTTTTTCAGGTTTTGGGTGTAGTTTTCCTTTAAAATCAGTTGATAGACTTGATTGGTGTAGTTAATTTAAACATATTAAATAAAGATTAAATAACTACATAAGCCTTTAAAACAACCTGCACTAATGATTTGAAAGCAGCTCAGCTCATTTTCATCATAGGTGCCAGTAAGCAGTCTTATGATGTTAAACGGAAAAGAAAAATTCTGACTTGATTCACTTAATGACATTGAATCGGTTGTTATCATACAGTGGGACAAAACAGACCAAAGTAACTGACTTTTTTTGCCATTTGGCTGTACTGTATTTTTATATTTTATTTATTTTCTATTTTTACAAGCAGTTGATTAATAAATGCAAAGAATCATTAATTAAGCAACTGTGTGAATGTTCACCTTAATTTTTTTTTGCTGTTTGTGTTCTTTTTTAAACAAATTTTATTTATTTTCCAAAAAGAATAAACATACAAAGAATAAGATCATGAAACAATCTCAATGAATTACACTACTTAGACATAACTTACACATTATGACAATCATTTCCTGAAGTCTCTTATGTACTGTATATGAAGTATTAATACATTTCTAAACCTTCACCTAATCCGAGTATCTGTAAACCATGATGCAAATATTACAGTTCCATCTACGTATAACATTAACTCTAATTATTCACTATTAATTATTAAACTTTTGTCAGCCATGTCAAAAAGGGGGCCCACGTGACTTCATATTTCTCTAATGTTCCCAAGTTCAATTGACTAATCCGTTCATTCAGTGCCAATTTAATTAAATGTTTGGCCTATTCCTCCATTGTAGGGGGCTCTCTATCCTTCCAGTGACTTAATATAAGTCTCTTAAAACCTAGGGCAGCTTAACAAAAGCCATTTCTTCTTGAGTGCACTGCAATATAGGTCCCCTGTGTTTCCTAGTACAAAAATTCCAGGTTCAAATGGAATATCTGCACCTAGGACTTGCTTACAAACTGTCTAGATAACTACCTATGTAGGTTTAATTATTGGACAGCTCCATATAATGTGTAAAAGTTCTGCCTGTGTTTTGCCACATTTCTAGCATTTGTCATTGGCCATCAGCTCTAATCTATGCAACTTCAGTGGAGTGAAGTACCAATCATGCAGAATCTTAAACTGGAGTAAACGGCCCTGCATATCTCTACTAGTTTTGTATGCGTTAAACCATATCAGTTTCCATGCTGAATGAGATAAATTGTAACCCATTCTATCTTCCCATAGCCATTTGGTATTTCCATTTAAGTCTAAGCCCATATCTATGCTCAGTATATATATTTTAACAGGCCCACCTTTTCCTTTAACCTGGTAATCAAATTTGTTAACTCCTTAGAAGGATAAAACATATGTTTTGCATCTAGAGTACCCTGTAGTACATGTCTAATTTGTAAATATGCATGTAATTCTGTATAGGGTAGTTTATACAAGCTCCTTAGTTCTGTGAATGACCTGAGCACTCTGCTGAATTAATTATATCCCTTAAGATTTCAATTCCCAAGACCCTCCAATGTTCATTAACTAAAACCTTCCCTCCTAGGGTAATGCCAGGGTTTCTCCACAAGGGGGTATATTCTTGGGGAAATAACTGTAACTGCATGCATTTGCTGACCCACATAAGTGGCTTGGAGGTAGTATTTAGATATGGATGTGATGTTATGCTTGGTGGTTTAAGGCCTAACAATGAGTGGTACAGAGAGTAAGGTCTTATTAAAGTAGCATCATAATGGGCCCATGCAGGTAGTTCTTTGCTGGTTGAAAACAATTGACATAATTACCTTAGTAAAAAGGCCTGATGGTAGCATTTAAAGTCTGGAAGGCCCATCCCTCCATTTTGCCAAGACTTTTTAAGTTTACCTAGACTAATTATGGCTCTTTCCCTTCCCACAGAAACTTTCTAATTGTTGCATCTATTCATTTGAACCAATATTAATGGGTATGTTCTGCATCAAATATAAAATTCTGGGTGCAATTATCATTTTTAAGGCATTAACTTTGTCCCATAAAGAAAGATTAAGCCTTCCCCATTTATCCAAATTAATCTACATCTTCTCCAGCAAAGGTTTCATGTTAATGGCCAGCAGATGATCTTATTTATGTATAATTTTAACACCCAGGTATGTGATGTGATCACCCCCATTTGAGATTATATGTATTACAAAGTTTTGAGAGGTCTTTTGTGTCACCTTTTAGTGGAAATACTTCTGATTTGGACAAAGTTTATTTCTAGACCAGAGATGACTTTAAAATCTTCCAATAAATCCACAGTAGGGCCCATTGATTTATGTGGGTTAGACAGTGTTAATAGCATATCATCCACATAAGTAACCACTTTGTGCTCCATCTTTTAAAATTGGATGCCTGATATTAGTTTATTCTGTCTAATATGACACAACAGAGGTTCCAAGGATAAGATAAATAGAATGGGTGAAAGGGCACAACCTTGTCTAGTACCTCGACCCAATGTAAATTTAGTAGAGATAATTTTATTCAAGCAAAGTTTTGCAGTAGGCATCTGATATAGTAAGGCAATTCTAGTGATGAAGTCTGTTCCTAAATTATAGGTCTGCAGGAGCTCATGTAGGTAGTGTAGTTCTATAGAGTCAAACACCTTGTGTGCATCAAGAGATAATAAAATTTAACTATCCTGGGTACGTGAGACTGCCCAAATTGTTGATATAATTCTTCTTACATTTTCAAAACCTGAACAACCCTTAATAAACCCTATTTGATCTCAGTGTATATACTGGATCAGGGTCTGTTGTAACCTAGTTGCTAGAATCTTTGCCCATATTTTATAATCCACATTTAGTAATGAAATTGGGTGGTAACTTACAGGTTCTAGTGGATCTTTCCCTTTCTTAAGCAAGACAGTGATTATGGCTTCTGACATTGTTGGGGGCATAGTACCCTTCTCCTCCATTTCAGTATAAACCCTCTGTAGTACTGGTGTCAATTCTTCATTTAGTAAAGAGTATACCTCATCTGGTAGCCCATCTGAACCTAGTGCCTTTCCCTTTGAAAAATCTGTAATGGCTTCCCTTATCTCATTGTTGTAATAGGTTTACCTAAGTTCTTTTTATTTGATTCTGAGATTTGTGGAAGTTTAGCCTTGGCTAGAAATAACTGGATACTATCTGAGCATTTTTTATATTTACTCACATATAGGCCTTTGTAAAAGTCTAGAAATACTCTATTTATATCTTTATTAGTAGTAAATACTGAATAAGAATGATCCCTTATGCTCTGTATGAAGTTCCTGTTTTGTATCTGCTTGAGCCTGTAAGCAAGTAATCTGCCAGCCTTTTCTCCAGATTCTCAATAATTCTGTTGTGTGCGAAACAAGGCGTATTCAGCTTTTTCGGTATGAGTTTTATTTATTTCATAGCGCAATAGAATTAATTTCTTAAGTAGATTATCCTGAGGGTTCTTTGTTTGCTTGTGTAATCTCTACAGTTCATGTAGCTCATTTTCTTTCTTTTGTAAGTCTTCTCCCCTCTCTTTCTTCTTGTGAGAGGTGGAACTCAAAATTCTACCTCTAATGTAGGCCTTATAGGCCTCCCAGACTGTGGTAAAACTTGTTTCCCCATTGTTATTAACAGTAAAAAATTGTTAGTCCCCTCACTTAGCCAAGGGCCAAGCTCTGCAGCATTTAAGAGAGAGCAGTCACATCTCCAGTGGAAAGGCTTGTCTATGTTGGGGTCTACATTTAACATAACTGATACAGGGGCATGGTCAGAGATTATGATTGAACCAATGTCAGCCATAACTAGACTATTAACCATCCTGTCTGAGATCAGCAACATGACTATCCTACTGTAAGAATTATGCCTATTAGAATATAATGTATAATCTTTTCTATCTGGGTACATTATCTTCCAGGCATCAGTAAGTCCCAAATCTATCATTCTGTCTTTTAAGATCTTCCTAGCTTTTTTATTGGACTCCCATAATCCTGGGTTACTTTCATCTATTAATTGGTCTGGCACAAAGTTGAAGACTCCCCCTAGAATGATGTTTGTACTATTAATTTTACTAAGTTCATCAAATAAGTCTAGAAAAAAGGAGCTTGATTCACCATTAGGCGTGTAGATGTTGCAAAGGGTCAGTTCTATGCCATCAAAGGTCCCACTCAGTATCTGCCATCTACCAATCATATCAGTCTTGTGGAAGACTACTTTAAAATTCATTTATTTATTAATCAGGATAGCCAGGCCTTTATTTTTTTTACTGACTGAGTTATGAAAGACCTCCCCCCACCCCAAGATTTCTTAAGCTTCTCAGCTTTGTCTGGAAATAAATATTTTTCTTGTAACATGGCAACATCCATTCTAAGTTTGTTACGTGAAACAAGCACTTTTTTCCTCTTTATGGGGGAGCCTAGACCTTTGACATTCCAGGAAACAAATTCAGCATTAGCCTGTAGATTACTCATCATAACTAACATTTATCCAAAATTTTGATGAAGTAGTACTATTACTTTGTTTTATTTTGACCTTCCCTACTACAATGTCATTTGTTGGCTCTACATAACTAGAGGTATGAGAAAGATCAATTAAAACAACAGTTAGAAAATCCTGTGAGTTAAATGTGAGACACACGGTAGCATAAATGAACTGTATAGAGAAATCATCTATTAAAAATTGAATAAAGTATGGGTCGGGGTGTGTAACAAGAAACTTGCACACACTCGAGGGGTTTATGACTAGCATCTAACTCCTTGGGTGTGTGTAAACTTCTAGTTTACACACTCCAACCCATATTTTATTTTATATGATTGTTGGGATTCATTTTTTCTCCACAGCAATTATATAAAATAAACAGAAGATGTCTGGTGCAGCCACGGTCCAACCGAGTTTCAGCAGTGTCAGCGGTCGGACGCAGCTGTTGGAAGGAAGGATCTTTGTTCTTGTTTATTTTTTTCCCCATTCTTGGTAGGAGGCAGTTGAATTGGTTTGGGGCAGTTGTTTATTTTTTTTTTTTTAAATAATGTACTTACCGCAGAGGTAGAGTGACGGTCGCTGGGGTTAGGGAAATGCGGAAGAGCAGAGAGTAGTGCTAGCCTTGCGCATGCACAGTAGAAACAAAATCCGGCGTGTGTTTGCCATAATAAACACTCCTTTATTACGGCAAATTACGCTATGGGTTTTGTATAGTAAAAAAATGAACCCCATTGATTATTATGAAATAACAATGCAGCAAAGAATCAGTATCAAACTAGGAATAGAACTGATTTTCAAAAATTAAGGCCTAAATAAGTAGCCCTTGACACTCCAGATTTGCAATTGGTGAAGAATAGCATGAACTAGAACAAACAAAATAAGGTAAAGCTAGATTGTACACTCTCCCTATAGGGTAGTATGCACAATTCCTCTAGCTGATCTACGAGATCAGGCCTGTGAGAACCATAAGAGTGGGTATTCCCAATGGCACTGGTCTCTGGACCCATGTCATGTGGCTTTTGCTTTCTCATAAGGTAGTGGTTACACTGAATCCAGCAGCTAACATGTACAGGGTTGATAATATCTAAACCCTTCATTATATATTAAGTAAGAGATCAGGTGGTGGCAACTATATCCACTATATCCACTTAGTCCTATAGTTGAACAGAGTGAGAAATAACCATACAATGGCTAACAGTTATAAATTTAGCATCAGCCTTGCAAGATAGTGTTAGCTGAAGAATATAGAGAAGCTTGGTGGGTGGGGGGGGAACAAAACAGCAGTACACATATATGGATTGTCCCAAATCTATATTTAATGAATTCAATAAGTCAGGTAGCAGTTGTCAGCAATCAAACACACCAAAGGCTGTGAAGCAATGTCAGACATTAAATCTTTAAGCTTCCCTAAGGTGGTGAAGTTAAAGAGTGATTGGCCCTGCATGCTGCTTATTCAGCTATTTGCCAGCAGCCACCATTAGGCCCTCATAAACACAGAAATCACCATTCTGCTGTGAACTTTTTAAACCCGAATCAGCCTTTATAATTCCAAATCTGTTTATCTTTAATATTAAAAGAAGAGAATAAAACAAACAAAAAATCTAATTGTTTATAAGTTTGTCTAAAGCAAACAAAAAAAAAAGAGACTAAAAAGCCGGAGGAAAGGGCATCATACAGTAACTGAGGAAAATGTATGGAATAACATAGGGGTCAAGAAGAAAAGGATTTTGTGAGCACAGCTAGTTCTTGAAACGTAGACCAGAAAAGTTTTACATTACTCAGAGTAAGATTAGTAAACAAAGAAAAAGCAGAAACCAAGAGCAGTTACAATATGTTGTCACAATAAGATTATTCTACTCTCTGTATATCTCAGGAGGGGTAAAATTTGTGCCAAATTACATTAGTGACGGTATAATGTTAGGGTTATAACTTCACCTATAGCACAAAATTATTTTCACAGTTACTGTTGTTTATTAAGTCATAGACAGCTAAAAATAATAACACACATTGTAACAAGGTACTATATGACTGAATTTTCAAGTAAATTCAAATTCACAGCGTTGGTTAATCTCAAGCACAGTAATATCTAATGTCAGTCAAGCACCCAAACCAGTGTTAATCCAACAAGCATCATCCTGCTGAGAGTAGAAAGTAGAAATGCTGCAAATGAAACACTGATTATGTGATTAAGTGGCTTACCTGCCACAACAAGGGTAGCCTTCCATTAGGTGCATTGGTTTAAAGAGAATTTAGCCAGCATTTGTAGAACCAGACATTCCCTGAGACAATGTGTTATGTTGGGAAAGTTCATCTGGGTGAGCCAGTGAACTTCCCTGTGATTGGTCGGTTGTATGCTCATCCACGATTGGTTCCTCTTCCATATTGCCCCAGGACCGGAAGCCAGTATTTCCAGCTTGTAAGAAAAATCGAACATCGTAGGGCTTCATTACAGAAGACATTTCTTTTCCCCTGTGGACCTTTGCAGATGAATGTTGAGCCCTTGTGATGTTCCCTGTGCCGCTCCCTGACCAAACATTTGTATTTTCTGCTAATGCCTTGCCACTATTTCTTCTGTGCTATCTCTGGTAAGTTTCCTCTGACTTTAGGGCTGAGGTCTGTACTGAGAGAATCTTGTGGAGCTTTGAATTCTCTGGGGACTGCCATAGCAGAGTGTGACAGTTCCGCTTCAGAACGCTTGCTAGTTTCAAAATGCCTGCCGTTGCCAGTATCTTTCTTTAGCCTGTTGTTGAAAAAATCCTAAGCAGAAGATGTGTCCTTAAATGCATGTGTGCCCCCATTCACAGTAATTAACAAAGTTTCAGGGTAATTGATCCTATATGGGATCCTCGTCTGTTGAAGAACACCCCTGATTTCTGTAAATACCTTTCTTTGTGTGACAACTTCTGTAGAGCAGTCCTGAAATATATGGATTCTATGGCCATTCCAAACAAGCGATCTTTTTTCCATGGCTAGTCTCAGAATTTTCTCTTTAACTGTGTACCTCAGAAAATAAGCAATTACTGGTCGTGGGGGCTGGGGCCTGCATAGGCTTATGGGCTAAAGACCTGTGCACCCTTTCTACTTCTAGTGACCAACACCATTTATGCTGTAATATGTAAGGGATGAAGTCCTGTAAAAAGTTAATCATGTTGTACCCCTCAGCACCTTCTGGCATTTCAATAAAGTGAAGATTATTTTGCCGACCCCTGTCTTCTAAGTCATCAATTTTTTGCCACATGAAAGAAATCTGAGAGCAGTAAAAATCTGTGTAATCATCCAGCCTAGTGACAGTTTCGTCAACTGTGGCCACTATGTTTTCTGCTTCAGTTAATCTGTGAACAAGACTTTCTAGGCTAGTATTCATGGAGTTAACCATAACCTTTATACTGCAGATTTCAGCTTTTATTATGTCCTGATTTAATGTCATGGCTTGAAGCATGCTTTTAATTTCTGTCATTTCAGCATGCTGCGTGTATGTAGAGCTGTCCGTACGGCCCCCCAAAGCACTGTCAACAGTTAGACCTGTAGTATCCATAACTGCCGGTTTGGTAGGAAATATTCAAATACCTGTAGAAATTGAATGGATCCACCAATTTGCGTACCGTCTTCACCCAAATGCACTGTAGATGTTTCAGAGCTGATTTCCTTACATGGTTTTTGTTGCCACTGATTTTATTTTTTATTTTTTGCTTTTTTGTTTATCTATTTATCTTCCTACCTGACTCACAGTTGGCATTCTTGTCCCCGTATCATTTATTCTGGCCACCATCTGGATCACCCCAGCTCCTTATAGGGCCATCACTTATACCCCCATGGCAGAGTGGCGGGGAGCCTCCTTCTCCCCACCAAGTCCAGATCCATTGTTAGCGATGCCCCCTGAAGCCATTATAATAGCTATCAAGCCACCACAACCTGGAAGCCATTTTCTCCTGTTCTCCCTGTACATGAGCGGGGCATACAATGACACCAATAGGGTGAATAAGCGCACGTCTGCATTCACTCCTCTCGGCACCTGCCCCGGCTCAGTCCCCTTGGTGCTGAGCTTTGGTGCATCACCCCAGCCTCCACTAGGGGCCAGCAACATGCCGACAACTGAAGTCCCCCCTCCTCAGAGAGGGAGAGCCGTTCCTTGGATGCTCAATCCCTCTCCTCCTCTGCCAACCCCCGACGACCCGAGTCTGCTCCCGAACCTGGGTTGCCAGTGTGGTGCGAGGTGTGGCATCCAGCACTTTAACCCTCAGTGTCACTGGGCCGGCCCTGTTGCCACTTATTTTAAACTATATGCTTGTCGGATTCTTGCTGCCAGGACGTGCAACACCATGATTAGGCTGTCATTCGAACTGCAGCTGGCGTGCAACCTCCTGTTTGTGTTCTAAGCACACAGAGGCACATTGCAGATTGCTGTTTGGGTTCATCAAGCCACAAAGCAGTGCTATTTTGTTCATCTGGATGACTGATTATTCGGACAAATTTCACATCCCTTGCGGGTCTGGATGATCGAGGTTCGACTGTACCTCAAAACTAATTAAATAACTGACTAAAATATTTTCACAGTCTTACTAGCAAAAATACAATAGAGTTCTAAACACAGTTCAGCTTTCCGTACAGAGTCATGGTAGTGACTTATGCCAAGGTAGAAAAAGGATGCTGGCAGTACTATCAGAGTGACTATACCTCACTGAACATGCTGGAAGATGTAGGTACTGCAAAAACAAGTCTGGATACTCAAAGTTTGCTTTTATTGTGTTTTTGTTTCGTCTTTGTTATGCTAACATCAAATCCTGAAACCCATGCACGTTGGTCACCTACTTTCCATGAACAATAGCAACAAAAAGAGAAAAACAAAACTCCTTCTCCTTTGTCATCTCACTCTTATTGAGGAAGCAAAACACACAGTATATTAAATGAAGTCTGATTTTTACAGATATTTGCAGGTGGTAGAGATTGACATGCACTAGGGAAAGCACTAAATCTGAACCTTGTGGCCGTTAAGAAAATAAAAAATGAATAACTATTTTTGACAGATTCAGTGCACTTTCATGATATGTCAGCAATTGGGATCCTTCATTGTTTTTGTACCCCTGTAAAAGTTCAAAGCTGAGTCAATAAACGTCCAGTACTGCAGTGGTAAAAGAGCTGAGATCTGGTATAGAAACTAAGAGTTCAATTCCTTCAATGGGTAGACTTTTCATGAACACATTTACATTATTATCTTCAAGCAAGGAAAAGTAGGGTTTGCTAGAGGGTAGAGTGAAATGTTTGTGATGCCACAACATGTCTAAGATTAATTAAGGTTAAAAAGGTTGACACCAGCACAGTTCCTCATTAAATTGGCTGAAGCAGAACCAAAAATCAGTAAAATTTTAACACAGCTTTATTTTTGTATTTTTATGTCACACGTTTTTATACCCTACTTGAGGAATCTTCTGGTCATTAACTCCTACTGTGTCTCCCCATCCCCATCATCACTTTTTTTGTTTATAGTTTCTATTCTCAACTTGCATGTTACCACTTTTTTAAGTTCACGCATGCAAGTCGAACTTCTTGCGATGAGTGACTTTTGAGGGGTGTGACACTGTCTTCCCAACGCAGCATGCTCTGCAAGGGGCTCGGCAGTATCACATCAATCATCAGCCAGGCTGATCGTGATGCTGCTTTGCCTGAAGTGGTCTGCACTTGACAAGAAAAAGCAGCACCAATCATGTGATGGCTTTTTCCTTTCATCTGCAGGTCACGGCCCAGCAAACAGATGTTTGCATCCCGATCAGCCTGGCTGACATCTCTGCCCCCCCTTCACCCCACCGGTCCCTTCCCTCTCCAGCCCCTTGCACCCCTGGCTGACACCTTAAACCCTGTAGGACATAAATAAATTTACAATAGTGCTGTCAGAGCAGTGATTCTGGAAGGTGGGAGGAGGTGCTTCCCTCCTCTGCCTCCTCCACTTCCCAATGACTCCTTTTTCTCCTCTCCTCTTCTCCCACCCAATGTGGAGTAGGCCACAGCCTAAGCTCCATACAGGCTGGGAGTTTACAGTGCATGAAGGCACTTTCACTTAAGCACAATTGCGCTAGAGGGACTAGCTGCAACTGCAGCCCACCATGAGAGACATAGGAGGTTGAACAACAGGCTTAAAGAGCTAGTGGACATTGAGGGGCTCAATCCCTGTGTCAGCATGCAGCCCCTCTCAGCCAACTCTGGGTTGCCCAATCCCTGGGTTGGCATTGATCCTCCCCCGCTGACATTGGGGTGCTTAATCCCCATGTCAGCATGTATCCCCCCTCCCCCCAATAATGTGGCACACTGGGAGCCCACCCTAGTGTGCCAAAAAACTACCTCTTTGCTGTTTCTGACACTGGGATGCCCACACCCGGTGTCGGATGTGCGACCCCCCCCTCGCCCCTATGTTCTCAGCCAACCTCAGGGTGACCGATCCCGTGTCAGCATTAATCCTCCCCCAGTACTCTGGCACACTGGGGCCCATCCCAGTGTGCTGGAAATCCATTTCATTAATATTTCAGCTGTAAAAAGAAAACAGTTCCACGGGGTCTTTTTTCAACCCTGAAAAAAAAAATAAAATGGTCCCTCGTCTTTCCCACAGAGGCGTTCATAGAGTGAAAAAACTCCAAAAAATGACTGCGTTATGATCATTAGATTTACTTGCCAGTTTCAAGCATACCTCGTAACTTCATCAATTTTAATATTTTCACTCAAATTTCCAACATAGCCATTTTTCCACACCTAATGAACAGTGTAGCTGTCATTTTTGACATCCTTCCTGAAATGTGTTTTGCACCTGTGGCGCAGAACAGCGCGGTCGCTGTGCGAAATCAACTTTCAGGACAGATTAACTAAAATCCAGTGCCAGTGTTCATGAGGGAAGGCCTAAAAGGCCATGTTGAAAATTTAGTGAACTATTCAAAAAAATGACTGCGTTATTTGCGATGCGTTCACAGTTTCTATGCAGACTTGTAACTTCGCTAATTTTTCATATTTTCATTCCAGATTTTCAACATTGCCATTTCTTCATATCTCCTCATGAACAGTACAGCTCTCATTTTTCACATCCTGCCCAAAATATGTTTTTGCACCTGTGGCACTGAATGGCACTCTCACTGTGCAAAATCACCTTTTGGGATTGAGTAACAAAATAATACTGCCACTGTTCATGAGGTGGGGTCCTAAAAAGCCCATGTTGAAAATTTGGAGCAAAAATTCCAACAAATGCACAGGACATTAGGGTTTCCAACCATAACTCTCACCCTGTACAGACTGACATGCGTCGGGGGTGTGACTTGGGGTCGTCGGCCATAATGCTCACCCCATTCCACCCCCACCCCCACTCTGCAGCCACTGACAGGCATTGAGGTGTGCCTTGGGGTCTTCGGCCCTAACATTCATCCCATTCTCCTATACTGCACCCATCTCAGCTTATTTCCTTATGGAACAGGGTGAGCATAAGGTCCAAAAACCTCAAAGCACACTGTGACACCTGTCAGTGTCTGCAGGGTGAGGTGAGGTGGAATGGCGTCAGTGTTATGGCCAATGACCCAAAGGCACGCCCCCAATGCTTGTCAGTCTCTGCAGGGTGAGGGTGGGGGTTGGCGTTACTTCAGTACTTCACTGCCATTCCTATTATACATCTCTCTCTAACTCCTGCACTACCAATGCCAATACCAGCAAGCAAACATTCAGCAATGGCAAATGCTTGTTAAATATTGTAATAGTTGTGTACATCACCAACTTGTGGAGCTGTGTCACCTAAGAAACCAGAAGTGAGGTCCTGGGAGGAAAAAAATCCCAGTCCAGATTGTGTTACTTAGCTACCTGGGTGGCCTTTTTGTGCAAAGCAAAGACTGTCTGGCTTTTTCTGTTAAGTGGGTGTTCAGATTTTTATTTTGTTTCCTATTGAAAGAGAAAGAGGTGTGCCCGAGTTGGCTCCCAATCTCATATGCCCATGTAGCCTCCCCCTCCTCATTTTTTTCTCCTGGCTGCCTGACCATAGTCCCGACTCCCAACAAAAACACAGCAGCTACATAAGCCTTCCCTCCCCATCTACAGCACATGGCTTTGCTCGGTGTGTCCCCAAGGTAGTTATCTGTGCATATGTCCAGAGAGTGTAGCCATCAGTGCTCTTGGTGGAAGTTGCGACTTGAGAGTTTAAAGCGGCTTCCATGGCAGTGTGCGGTCCCGGATCCTGACAGCAGTAGCTAGCTGCCGAGCAGTATACAAAAAAAGCCACTGCAGTAAATGAGGGTACCACCTCTAGAAACTGCAGACTGGATTTGTGTAGGGGGCTTGAGAGACGGTCTGCTTTCTTGATCACAGTGCCAGACAGCAACAGTGGGGATCTGCATTAACAAACAAAGGGCACACTAGAGAACGGGAATACCGTAACTCAGTTGCAGCTAATGATGAAATGCTATGCAAGCTTATTTGAAACATGGTGAGGTTTCAGATAAACTTGCACGGCATTAATTGACTTGTATGCAAGGTTAATTTTTTCCAGTAGGATATCCTATGTGTCTCAAATCGTAATCTCTTGTGTTCTCCGATTTAGATCTCCACCACTGCTATCTGGCACCATGGTCAAGAAAGCAGTTTGTCTCTCTAAGCTGATTCACAAATCCCTGTCTCCAGTTACCTATCCATGCCACTCCAGTGAAGAGGAGAGAGAGAGAGAGAGCCGACACTGCTTGCAGCTCATTCTGTCAAGAAAGCTGCTTGTCTTTTCAAACCCACTGCTGCCGGTGCTCTTATGAAATCACCGCCACTCTGGTGAAGAGAATGTCCCTTTACACATTTAGCATTTCGGGCTAGTTAGCACTAAGACATCATCGAGACTAGTGAACAGTGCTGTGCTCACATTAAACAGATGCTGCAAAGCCACAACCAGCTTTACTTGATACCTTAGAGGGGTGAGTTAAATGTGTAGGAGCAGATGTGACCCAGTGTGATGAGGGAAAGGGGTGGGTCGCGATCGACCGGACTGTTGGGAGGAGGATGGCATGGACAATTAGTTCCCTGGTCATAGAAATTCTCTGCTGTGTACTGGGATTCAAAATTACCAGGCAGCTTGCCCTCCACTACATCACTTCCTGTCTACAGGATAGCGCTCGAGACCAACAGTACCTGCTAGTGCCGAGACAAATACTTGCAACCTGGGGGTTGACTCATGTGTCAGAACTAAAATATCAACAAACAAAAAATTAAATAACACAGAACAGAAGTAACTCAGTACTCCAGTAAGCTCAAAGTGGTTGAAAATGCTTGATACACTAGCTCTTTAAGGTCTCACAGACAGTGCATGAATGAAGGTAGTATAATGGAAAAAATGCTCTTCAGGTTCACTTCTCTGTGCTCTAACCACTACGCTGCACTGCCTCACCCCTCATGTAAGTAATAGTAGTAATCAGCACAGAACTGCTGAAGTGTGGAACTCTCTTGCCCCAATCTGTTTGTTTATTTCTTGTACGTTGTTAAACATTAATGAAGAAATAAAGCACTTTACTTTCCATCATATGTAGTAATGGAGGCATGATTCTTTAAAATAATGTTTTTTTTCCAGCATATGTTATTCATTATTGCAATAATAATTACTGGAACCAAACTACCCTCACAACAAAAATAGTTATATTCTGGTGTTTGTGGTCCGGGCCACATTTGCAGTTGCTTTCACGTACAGTAGTGCTTTCTAACACTATTTACTGTTATTAATTATGGTACCAGCAGAAATCTCAGCTGTCATGGATTTTTTGATTGGATCCATTTGGTTTCAAGGCAACTATTTTACATTCAGCTAAGTATCCTAAAAC
Organism: Neoceratodus forsteri; assembly: GCA_016271365.2. NCBI lineage: Eukaryota > Metazoa > Chordata > Ceratodontiformes > Ceratodontidae > Neoceratodus > Neoceratodus forsteri. Next base: position 1,202,794,939 of record CM028132.1, read on the forward strand.
TGGTATTTCTGATTGTTGCTGTACTGGTCTGAAGGCTAATTCACCGTGTAATTGAGACTAATGAGTGCTTTTTAAGTTTTCCGTGCATGCATGCACAGTGAACTTCTTGAAATGAGTTGCTTTTGAGTGATTGTGACATTGTCTGTCGAATGCAGAGTTCTCTGCAAGGGGCTTGGCTGTGCCACACCTATCATCAGCCAGGCTGATCGTGACAGTGTTTTGTCCAAGATACTAACATACTAACATACTAATTGCCAGCAGATTAGGCCTTATGGTCTATCGAGTCTGCTCGAACCTCAGATCCCTAGTTGGGTGCCGAGGCCCTCCCCCTCTTGTGTTCCAGAAACCCCTATCATCCATCCCCACCCCCCTGGGCCAGGCCATCATCCGATGCATCCGCTTTCTGTGTCTGTCCCACTCTCTCTTGAAGCCCTCCACTGCGGATCTCTGAACCAGCTCTCCAGGCAGCGCATTCCAAGGGTGCACCACTCTCTCAGTGAAAAACCTCCTCCTCTTTTCCCCCTCACCCTTCCACCTTCCAACTTCAAACCATGCCCTCTGGTGATACCTCCCTGCTTTAGTCTAACAATCTCCTCCATGTTTACCCTAAGCCTGCACTTAAAAAGAAAAAGCCACACCAATTATGTGGCAGCTTTTTCCTTTCATCTGCAGGTCACCGCCCAGCAAACAGCTGTTTGTGTCACGATCAGCCTGGCTAACGTCCCCCCCCCCCACAGTCCCTTCCCTCACCGGTCCGGCCTTTTCCACTCTCACTGCTGTCTCCTTACTTTGCTCTCACCATCATGGGGGGACAACCAGGACTTTTATCCCAGGCCCCAAGCTCTGGGGGGGTCCACCTGAGTAGCCAGTGTTTTTATTCCATTCTGGCTGTTTCCCCCCACATTGCCTGATACCCCAGCCCCAGAAGCCCAGAGGGGACTTTTATTCCTATATTCATGGTACAACCCCCCCACCTACATTGCCAATGTAGTACCCTGACATTAGGGGGACAATAACAAAATGGGGACTTTCTCCCCGACATGGGATTTTCCTTCTTCCTTGTCCCCCTACCTTCCAGTCCCTTGCTTGTAGTCCCACAGATCCCCTCCCCTGTCTCTTTGTTCAATTTCGCACCATTCAGCTCTGAGAAAGGGGGCCGTAGGCAAGACATCCTCCCACCCAAGTCATGGTGCACAGTCCTTGGGGCTGCCTAATAGGACCTCTCCTGCCCACACCTTCCTTGCCATACCTACCCTCCACTCCCTACCCATCCTTGATCAAAGGAGGGAGAGAGGTGATATGATCGAGGCATTCAAACACCTTAAGGGCATTAACAAGGTGAAAGAGTCTAACATGTTTAAATATAAGAAAAATAGCAGGACAAGAGGACACAGCATGAGATTAGAGGGGGGCTGATTAAGGGGGAATGTGAGGAAATTCTTTTTCACAGAAAGGGTGGTGGATGCATGGAATGGCTTACCACAAGAAGTGGTGGCTATGAATACAGTGCAGGGCTTCAAACAGGCATGGGATAGGCATAAGGGAGCAATACAAATGACTATGAATAGATAGGCCACTGACAGAGCAAAGGCCGATGGCACATTTATAAGGTAGAAAAAGAAATGGGCAGACTGGATGGGCCTTGCGGTCCTTATCTGCCGTCAACTTCTATGTTTCTATCCCTTGTACCCCCACTAGTAGGACCTCATATCGGTACCTGGCTAAGGGTCCTTGTCGCCACAGACCGCTCATTAGATTAATTGCTCTACTTCTTCTGCTCTCCGAGAACATACACCCCAACCCCGGGCCGTTGTTAACTAGCCACCCCACACCCCACTCTGGTACTGGCCTCAGCCATGAATATTTGCAGCCTCCTAAAAAAATCTGCCACTCTCCAGTGCTGGGCTGTACAACACCATCCTGATGTTATAGCACTAGTCGAGACCTGGCTCTCGAGAAAAACTCCCGACTCGGTTATCTCCTCCCTGGCTACACTCTGTTCAGGAAGACCCGTGTTATGTAAAATAGCGTGGCGGTGTGCAGTCTTTATGAGTGACACACTTTAGGCCACGCCCTTCCTGACCTCCAAGCTCAGTTTTAGTGCCCAATCCCTCACCCTTAAGGTTATCCCTGACCCAGCCAGGGGCCCTCTTTTTCTCACAGTCTCTTACATGTCCCCGAGGGACCAGGGACCAGCTGTCCACTCCCTCATTGATTACCTCACCACACTTCCACACAAGGAGGAGCAGCTCATCCTAGGTGCCCTTAATGTCAATTGGCTGAGTACCACTGCCCCACATATCAGGGACTCCTTTGCTGCCCTAGATATGACCCAGCTAGTTACCTCATCCACTAGATTTAACCGGTCAGGCGGCTCCTGCACCCTCCTAGATGTAATTCTGTATAACCGCCCCCATAAAATCAGGGATATTAATGTACTACCAGACTCTCTTATTGAACACTCTCCTGTCCTCTGTCTCTGGTCATCTCCCACACCAAAAACCAGTGTCCCAGGTCATCTCACGCTGGCGCTTTCACCCCGGGGGTCTCAGAAAGCTAAAAATGCACCTAGCCCAGCTTGACTGGTCCCCAATCCTACTCGCAATGGATATTGACTCTGCTCTAGCTTATTTCTCCAGTGCCTTCAGCAAGGCCTGCAACCTTTTCACCCCCCGACCAGAACCCATACCAAGAAACACAATGTCCCATGGATCTCCCCATCCCTCATCCAAACACTGAAACAAAGAGATAATCTCTGGCATATTGCTGTCGAGACAGGCAAACTGGCTGACAGACAAGCCTATAATGCAGCACGTAACAAGTGCACCTGGGCCATAAGGCAGGCTAAGGCCGAATATTATCAAGCCACCATTGAATCCACTTGGGGCTCATCCTGTGCCTTCTGGGACAATATGAAAGAGCTCAATGGAAAGACCCGCTCCCCCCCCCCACCATCACTACTCTCCATAGATGGTACCGTCACTACTGATCCTCCCCATAGCTGAGTGCCTCAATATGGCTTTCTCAGATCTAAGCTCTGTCCTCCCCAACTACTTTATTGACCCTATCCGTGTCTCCACCCCCCACCTCGGATCGCCCCCCTTTCTGCCTGCGTGCCATATCACCCCTTGAAGCCAGGCCTCATCTTCAAAAAGCCTTAGCTAGCAACAACCCCAGCTGTGATCCTCTGGACTATAGGATTCTCCGATTAGTCCTAGATACTGTACTAACCCCTCTCACCAACCTTTTAAACTGGTCACTATGTCTTGGTCAATTTCCCAGTGCCTGGAAAATTTCAGAAATCACCCCTATCCATAAAAGTGGAGATAGAACCTCCCCTAACAATTTCAGGCCCATCTCCATTCTCCCCCCTCTCTCCAAAGCACTGGAAAAAATGAGTGGCCATTCAGCTGTCCGAGTATCTGGCCAAATATGACCTGCTGTGTCTGGAACAACATGGATTTCACCCTGGACACAGCACCACTACAGCCCTCCTGGAGTTCTCCAGCACTTCCACTCTGCTCTCGACTCTGGTCATGTTGCGGGTGCAGTGTTTATTGACCTCTCCAAGGCCTTTGACACTGTCTGTTACCCCCTCCTACTTGACTCCCTCCACCAACTTGGCTTCTCCCCTGGCCCACTGGCTTGGTTCACCAATTACCTCTCTACCAGATCACAGCGTGCGAAGGTAAACGGCACCCTGTCAAATACCCTGCCCGTTCACTCAGAGGTCCCCCAAGGTTCCATCCTGGGCCCCGTTCTGTTCAGCCTATTTCTCAACACCCTCCCTAGCTCCTGCTCGGGCAATATGCTACTCTATTCCGATGATGTGGTTCTCCTTGCCTCCCACCCAGACCCCCAGCACACATTCAGCCAAGCCAAAAGTGGTTCCTTGACCACCGGCTGGTCATTAACCTCAAAAAAAAAAAAAAAAAATCTATGCTTTTTTCTCATCACCAAAATAAGGCCAAAAATGCCCCCCTCTGCATTCTCTCCAGTAATGCTCACCCTCTCGAGCAGGTGTCATCCTACAAGTACCTGGACATCACCTTCGACTCAGCTCTTACATTCTACACCCACATCAATACCCTGTCCTCAGCCATAAACTCTTGGATTGGCCTTCTCTATCACCACAGAGATTGCCTCTCCCAAACCACCCTCCGACTGGCCATCAAATCCTCCGTTCTGTCCCTAGTGGACTATGGCCTACCTATCTATGCTGCGGCAGACAATACCGCCCTCACCAGAATCCAGACCTTGATAAACAAGGCCTGCAGGCTCCTGACCGGCGCATCCCTCTGCACCCATACTTGCCTGCTCTATTCCACTGCCAACCTGCTCACCTTGGAGGAGCACCTGCGCTACCAAACCTGCTTACTTGCCAAAAAATCCCTGCTAGGACTGTCCCCCCCACAGGGGTCACCGCATCCCTGCAGCTTGCATCCCCTTCTGTTGCCACCCATAGCTCAGTTAAGGCCACCTTTCTGGTGCCCCGTACCAAGACCTCCCTAGCCCAAAGGTCCTTCCACTACCGTGCCCCCACATGGTTCAACTCCCTCCCACCCTCTGTCACTAAGTCTACCAAAATGAGTCCCTTTAAAGTCACTCTCCGTAACCACCTCTTTGGTGACCGAAGCTGTAGTTGCCCTTAATCAACCTAATGTTGGGGTCCCTCCCCGTTTCTGGCCCATAGCCTTGACAATGTCCATTGGACTGCTCCCCCCCTTTTTTTTTTCTTTTCCTCATCCCTGTTTCCCCCCTTCCACCCTTCCACATAGGTATTTCCCCGGTATGACCAGGGTTGTGACTTCTACTATTTTTATACTTTATACGATTGCTATTTACTACATGTAACTTTATTCTGTAAACCACTTTTATACTGTGTTCTTTTGTTATCTGTATTGCACCTGTATGTTACCACTGTTGTATCTCACACTGTAACCATGTCTACCCTCCCTGCGACAAGGTGCCTTTGTAAATGAGTTCCTGACTCAAAGGTTGTAAATCTGACTTTCAAAAATAAACAAATAAATAAAAGAGCTGGAGAGGGACTACAATGAGGAGTCGGCACCTGAGCGTGGAGGGTTGAGGAACCTTGTATTGTTGGTGAGGTGGTGTTTTATTTTTTAAATAGTTTCCCCAGTTGTGTTTTGTTCTTTATATTTGTTCACACATTGCTGGTTTTTTTTTTGTAGTTGGCAGGGTGAGTGAGAGACAGAGATGAAGAATGGCATTGGAGTACAAATGAACCAAGAGAGAGAGAGAGAGAGAGAGAGAGAGAATTTGCACAGATAGCATCTGATGTCAGGGAGATTTAGGGTTTGAGCAGATGCTGTGATGGGTGCCGTCACAGTCAGGAGGAGCAGTGTCATGCCTTTAATCGGTGGATCATGGATATCAGAAGAAACTGGAGGTAACAAATTTAAAAAAAAATGTTGAAGATAGTATAAAACAAGAGTTCAATCTCATGGCCACACACATCAAAGCATTATTAGTGACCAAGAAAGTAAGGATCACTGGAAAGATGTAAGATTATAACGAGCATTTGTTAATGCCGAATGTTGGCTTGCTGGCATTGGCACTGGTAGTGCAGGAAGTAGAGAGATGCATAATAGGAATGGCAGTGAAGTACTGAACTAACACCAACTCCACCCTGTAGAGAGTGACAGACATTGGGGGTGTACCTTTGGATCATCAGGCATAACACTCACGCCATTTCTTCTCACACTACCCTGCAGACACTGACTGGTGGTGCGGTGTGCTTTGGGGTCTTTGGGCTTTACACTCATCCTATTCCATAAGGAAATATGCTGAAATGGGTGCGGTACAGGAGAATGGGGTGAACACTGGGGCCGAAGACCAGGTGTTACGGTGTGCTTTGGGGTCTTCGGCCCTTACACTCATCCCATTCCATAAGGAAATATGCTGAAATGGGTGTGGTATAGGAGAATGGGGTGAATGCTGTGCCCAAAGACCCCAAGGCACACCTCAGTACCTGTCAGTGGTTGCAGGGTGGGGGTGGAATGGCATATGTATTATGGGTGATGATCCCAAGCCACATCCCCAATGCCTGTCAGTCTGTACTGAGTAGGGCATTATGGTTGGAAACCCTAATGCCCCGGGCGTTTGTTGGTATTTTCACTCCAAATTTGCAAAATGGGATTTTTGTGACCCCACGTAATCAACAGTGGCACTATCATTTCGATACTGAATCCGGAAAGGTGGTTTTACACAGTGAGTGTGCCATTTGGCACCACAGGTGTGAAAACACACATCTGGCAGGATGTGAAAAATGGCAGCTGTACTGTTCATGAGGTGGTGTGAAAAAATGGCAATGTTGAAAATCTGGAGTGAAAATATGAAAAATTGGCAAAGTTACAAATGTGCGTAGAAACTCCACAACGCACTCCTGTAATACAATAATTTTTTTTTAATTTTTCCACCAAATTTTCAATGTGGGTATTTTTGTACCTATCCTCATGAATAGTGGCACTGTGATTTTCTTAATCTGTCCCAAACAGTGATTTCCCACAGCGACCACGCTATTCTGTGCCGGAAGTATGAAAACACATTTTGGTCAGGATGTGAAAAATGACAGCTGTACAGTTCATAAGGAGGTGTGAGAAAATGGCAATGTTGAAAATCTGGAATGAAACTATTACAGATTTGTGAAGTTACAAGTGTGCGTGGAAACTGCGCAACACACGCTTGTAACACAGTCATTTTTTGGAATTTTTTCACCAAATTTGCAACATAGACTTTTTGAGAGCCCAACTCTTGAACAGTGACACTGTCATTTTGTTAAGCAGTTCTGAAAGGTGACTCCATGCCGTGACCGCGAAATCACCTTTCGGGACCGAATAATGCCATGACAGTGACTGAATTCATGAGGAGGGGTACTAAGAATCCCATGGTTAAAATTTGGTGCCAAAAGTGAAAAAAAATGGCTGAGATATCCACCTAAGTTGAAAAAACACCATTTATGCCATTATACAGCTTACCGGCATTTCTTCAGTTCGCAGTCGGCTTTGAAGAGTGCAGACGTTTCCCTGTCCACCGAAGATCGTCGAGCTGGGCTTCGGAGGTAAGTATGGCGTGGGGGATGTGGGGAGGTGGGGTGCATGCAGAGGGTGAGTACGGGTTGGGAGAGGGGGAAAGAAACTCAACGAGGGACCAATTTCTTTTGTTACAGGGTTTTAAAAAAATAAAGATGACATGGGATGTTTGGCATGCTGGGGTTGGCTCCCAGTGTGCCACCTGGATATTTGTTGTGGGGGAGTGGAGCCAACAGGGATTGGGCACCCAGTCAGCCATGCTGTGTGCTGGGGGGGGTGCATGAGCCGAGGGGGATTGGGCACCCCCTTGGCACACAACACATTGGGGGGCATCATGCCAACAGGGATTGGGCACCCCTGTCGGCTTTCGCATATGTAAATTTCATGGGGACAGAGAGGCGACTCATGACAGCCGCTGCATGCTGATGCCGGCAATATGTAAATTTCCGATGACAGCCGCTGCTTGCCAACGCGTATGTAAATTGCTACACATTACCACCGTTGATTGCGGCATGGTTTCCTTTCAACTGTACACCACTGCATCTGAAATGCTGTCATAGACAGCTTAGTCATTCATTGGTGCGGTGTGGTCCCACCTGTAAAATGGAGCAGAGTACTGGCAGAGTGGACGGCACACCTCTAAAAGTCGTATGGTGCCACTATGTTGCATGCAGGTGCATACAAGCCAACATAAAAATGGAGGGAAAAAATCTGTAAAAAGGCCAGTAATCAAAAAAATTTACATGGGCAAGTGATTTGTTTTGTATTAGCCCATAGTCAGGTATGGAGTGAGTGTAAGTGGAGAACAAGATGGTGGCAATTTCATTTTTTTAGTTTTCAAAAAGTGTTTGGATAGGTTTGCAGGACAGTGTACTAGGAATCATCCTTTCCCTCCTTCTTTTCTGTTCCCTCTCTGGTCTCCTTCTCCATTGGTCTAGAGCAGGGGTTCTCAAATGGTGAGGCCAGCCTCCCTGGGGAGGCCCCAACCTATTCCAGGGGGAGGCTCAAGCAAGTCTTGAAAAAGTATTATGTTTCAATTTTGAACTTTATAGATTTTGTGTGAAGGGATAAGGCAAACTGAAAGAGGATAATAGTAGTTGTATATATGTATTTATTCACAAGTCTGTGACCAGGGAAGGTACTGTACACTGAGCCATGGCTTATTTCAGGTGTACCCGTGGAAGGGTGGTGAGAGAATACAATTCAAAATGTAATTGCAAAACACTCAAGCAATACAAAATGAATAAAAGTGCAAACAAATTAAGAACAATAAACTAACAATGCAAGGAACAATTGATCAATTAGACTGGCAGCAGAACTGTCCAAATACAAGAGTTAACCATACAGGTGCTAGGAATAAGAGCAGGAGGGAGCAAAATAATCCCTGAGAAGTTGCTTAAGAGCAATGTGAAGCGGGAGAGGCAGAGGTCGGCAGGAAGGTTATTCCAGTTAGATGGGCAACAGAAAAGTCAGTATGACCCATGAAAGTATGGCAGTAAGGGGTAACAATGGTTTGAGAGTCAAAATATTGGAGCAAGTAGATTGTCCTGTTTGGGGGGTACAATAAGCTTAATAACATGAAAGCCAGCTATGCAATGAAGTTTCAATTTATTCCCGATGTACTGTGAAAAGTAAACTATTTTACTATGGGGAGGCCCAAAAATATTTCAGTGTTTTGGGGGAGGCTCAAGATCTTTGCCATGGCTTAGGGGAGGCTCACTATGACAAAGTTTGAGAACTGTTGGTCTAGAGGACAGGCAAGCTGGGTCCCCAAGACTTTCCTGAGTGGCTCACAGCTGCTGGACAGCACACATTCAGCTGGGTATCTGGCTCAGTCTCTGGCTCAGCACACACAACCACGCTGGCTAGAAGCAATACAGCAGTCTCCCAACTCTAGCCCCTATGAGTCGGAACACAGGTTGCTCAGATTTTTACTCTCCAGTGCAGAACTATTTATTTCAAGGCTGCACAACCTTCAGTCTCTACCTTCATACTGCAGCTCTCAGCTTTCTCTGGCTGAAGACTCTGGCTCCTCTTTTCTCTGCTGTAAAACTCCAGATTCTCTTTCTCCCTGCAGAAACTTCCCAAGTCTCTCTCTCTGCTGAAACTGGCTCTTCAGGCACTCTGCCTATTGTTTCACAATGGAGGCGAGCAGGCCGTTGGGCTCTGTGTGCAGGTCTTCGGCTGGATAGCCCATAGATGTCTATCCTGCATTCTGCTCTTTCCTTTGACTCCCAAGGAATCTCCCCTTTATCGGGCAGACAATCCCTTTTATCCCTTTTGCCAGCTCCAATCCTGATTGGCTAGATTCACTCCAAGGCTTTCTTGATGACCCACAACCTTTCCCAGCAGCCCCCTTCTTCTGCAGGAGTCCATAGGGGCCGCCGTTATTAATTACATAATTGCCCCAATAAACATAGCCCCACAATTTTTAATAAAAGCCCTTTCAGAGGCTAACACTTGTATGTCCTGGCTCTGCTTAGACTACAATAGCCAGAACAGCCTTTACATTACTTAGGGGAGCCCTCCTTTTTCCTACGGGGCTCCCGATATAAGAGGTGCCTGCCCAGGGTGCCTGTTTCAAGCCCTTTAAATGTGTCTCCATTCGTAGCTCAATGGCTCCTTTAAATTTTTCCCCAGCCAGCCCGTGCATTCACACATGGCATCGCGCAGCCATCTTTTTTATTTACATTTGGCTGACCCATTTCATGGCAGCTCCTCGGACTGGTGACTGACCCCCAAGGGTACCTGGAGGTGCATAAACACTTTTTGAACTTTGGCCCCCTTCTGGAATGGGGCCGAGGAACACAGGATATCAGTGGCCACAGCCATGGGAACCAGACGGGTGCACATGCCTGAATCCCACTAATAGCCACTAGCAGGAACACCATGGGGCCATAGCCCTGACCAGGTAAGCCCCTGCCACAAAGAGGGGCTACATAACTACTGTGTCAGCTGGTGGTGGCTTTTTGCAGGTTTCAAAGATGAAGTTTAACACCTCAACCTCTACAGAAAGTTTAGTAAGAGTACAAATACAAAATGTAACATTCCTGCCTAAATTTTAAATCATTGGTCTTTTGTTTGCTAACCTGCTGACATAAAGTATGCACTGCCCTACCAGTCTGCACTGAAGTTAGCTATAAGTTTATTTGGTGTTGAGATAGCATCATACACCAAAGGAAGGGGAGGCAGTATAGCATAGTGGTTATGAGCACTGAGTTGCAAACCTGGAGAACTGCAGGTTTGAATCCCACAGCCATCACTTGCATAGTGTGTGACCATGAGCAAGTCACTTAAGTTTCCTTTGCTCTGAGTATGCACCTGGAAACAAGCCTTCACTTAGTGTGTCTTTCCTGGCCAAAAATTGTAATATAAATAAAATAAGCATTTGTCAATGCCGAATGTTTGCTTGCTGGTATTAGCATTGGAAATGCAGGAGTTAGACAGATGCAGAATAGGAATGGCAATGAAGTATTGAACTTCGCGTTAACCCCATCTCCATCCTGTAGAGACAGACAGGATGTGGGGTAAGTGTTTGGGTCATCGTCCATGATGGTCAAGCCATGTCACCGCACCGTATTCTGCAGACATTGACACGTGTTGAGGTGTGCCTTAGGGTGTTTGGCTTTACAGTCACCCCATTCCATAAGGACAGATGGTGAAATGGGTGCAGCATAGGAGAGTGAGGTGAAGTCTTGGGCCGAAGAGTCCAAGGTACACCTCGATGCCTGTCAGTGGCTGGGGGGTGGGGGTGGGATGGCATGAGCAGTACAGTCGGCAATCCAAAGGCACACCCCGATGCCTGTATCTCTGTACAGGGTAGGACATTATGGTTAGAAACCCTAATGCCTCGGGCGTTTGTTGGTATTTACAGTACAAATTTTCAACATGGCCTTTTTGTGACCCCACCTCAGGAAAGCATTTGGGACCTTTTCTCATGAAGAGTGGCAGTGTGATTTTGTCAATGTTTCCCGAAAACTGACTTCCAACAGTGATAGTGACATTCTGCGCCACATGTACGAAAACACAGATCGGGCAGGATGTGAAGAATGACAGCTGTACCATCCATAGGGAGGTATGAAGAGATGGCAATGCTGAAAATCTGTAGTGGGAATATTAAAATGCTCGCACTTCCAAGCATACGTGGAAACTGTGCAACGCATGCGCGTAACACAGTCACTTTATGTAGTTTTGTCACCAGATTTTCAACATAGGCATTTTACGAGCTGTGCTCATGAACAGTGTCAATGTGATTTTCTTAATGTGTCTCGAACACTGATTTCCCACAGCAACCATGGTATTCTGCGCTGGAACTGCAAAAACACATTTCGACCCGGATGTGAAAAATGACAGCTGTACTGTTCATAAGAAGGTGTGGAAAAATGGCAATGCTGGAAATCTGGAGTTAAAATATTACAATGTGCAGTTATGAGCGTCCGTGGAAACTGCGTGAATTAACGCTCAGAATAAAGTCATGTAGTGCCTTTCATCACCAAATTTTCAACATAGGCATTTGAGGACCTCTGCTAATGAACAGTGTCACTGTGATTTTTGTTATGTGTCCCAAACAGTGATTTTTCCACAGCGACCGTGCTATTCTGTGCTGGAAGTGCGAAAACACATTTTGGCAAGGATGTGAAAAATGACAGCTGTAGTGTTCATAAGGAAGTGTGGAAAAATGGCAATGTTGAAAATAAGGAGTGAAAATATTGCAAATGTGCGAAGTAACGAGCGTGCATGGAAACTGAGCAACGCACACTCGTAACACATTCATTTTATGGACGTTTGTCACCAAATATTCAACATAGGCATTTTAGGACCTCTACTAAATAACAGCATCAGTGCGATTTTCCTAATGTGTCCTGAACATGGATTTCCCACAGCAAGCACGCTGTTCTGCGCTGGAAGTGCAAAAACACATTTCAGTGGGGATGTGAAAAATGACAGCTGCACTGTTCGTAAGGATGTGTGGACAAATGACAGTGTTGACAATCTGGAGTGAAAATATTGCAAGTGTGCGAAGTTACGAGCGTGTGTGGAAACTGCGCGAACGCACGCTTGTAACACAGTCATTTTATGGACTTTTCTTACCAAATTTTCAACATAGGCATTTTAGGACCTCTGCTAATGAACAGTGTCACTGTGATTTTTGTAATGTGTCCCGAACATGGATTTCCCACAGTGACCATGCTATTCTGCGCTGGAACCACGAAAACACATTTTGGCCAGGTTGTGAAAAATGACAGCTATACTGTTCATAAGGAGATGCTTAAAAATACCAATGTTGAAAATCTGGAGTGAAAATATTGCAAATTCGCGAAGTTAGAAGCATGCATAGCAACTGCGCAACGCACTCTTGTAAAACAGTCATTTTTTGGATTTTTCCCAACAAATTTGCAACATACATTTTTTGAGAGCCCACCTCATGAACACTGGCACTGTCATTTCGTTTATCAGTCTCGAAAGGTGATTCCGTGCAGTGACCGCGAAATCACCTTTCGGGGCCGATTAACACCATGACAGTGCAAGAATTCATGAGGAGGGGTCCCAAAAACCCCATGTTGAAAATTTGGTGCCAAAATTAAAAAAAAATGCCTGAGATATCCATCAAAGTTGAAAAAACCCTATTTCTTCCATTATACAGCTTACCGGCATTTCCTCAGTTCGCGGTCGGCTTTGAAGAGTGCAGATGTGTTCCCGGTCCACCAAAGATCATCGTGCTGGACTCCGAAGGTAAGTATGGGGTGAGGGTGTGTGTGAGGAGGCAAAGTGCGCAGTGGGTGGGTGCGGATTGAGGGAGGGAAGGCAGGGAGACCGCCAAGGGACCGTTTCCTGCTTTACAGGAAAAAAAAAAACATTACGGTACAGTTTTTGCTTCACAGGGACATCTAACTGGACATTTGGCACGCTAGGTTGGGCTCCCAGTGTGCCAACCTAGTGTTTTTTTTGGGGGGGGGCGACTGTAGCCAATGGGGATTGGGCCCCCCGTCGGCATATAGGCAGGTGCAATAGCCGAGGGGGATTGGGCACCCCCTCGGCACAAACATAGGTTGTGTGTGTGTGTGTCTGTTGGGGGGGATATTATGCTGATGGGGAGTGGGCTCCCCTGTGAGCTGATAGTGTGTGGCTGGGGGACTGGATCGGCTGAAGCCGGCAGAGATCGGGGCCCCGTCGGCAAGACAAAGAGTGTTTGGTGGGGGCACGTGCTGCGAGGATTGGGCACCCTCGGCAGAGGCTGCATAATACTGCTCGTGAACGTGGCGGCAAGCCGCCTGCCATGTTCACAAACAGTATTAGGCTAGCTAACGTTCTGCCCTGCAATGACGGGTCGCTCCCTCATTGCAGAACACCATACTGCAATGACGAGGCGGCCCCTGATTGTTGCGGGCGAAAACGTTTGTACTTGGTGCACTTTTGGAGACCAGTGTCATCGGCACACTGTGCCTCCATTGGTCCACCACTGCCAAGCCCCCAAATGCAGTGCCTCCCTTGGCTGTAACAGTGCCGCGCCTCCACAACCCGCTTCTCTCCTTAGCTGTCACATCATGTTTCTTGTGCATGCATGCAAACAAACATAAAAATAAACTGACAGCCCAGCTTACCTGAGTTTGAATCAGGAGTAGTTCCTTTTATTGAGAAAACAAATAAGAGTAACAAGTGCATCATTATGGGAGGGACACAGCTTAATTGCAGATATAAAAGACTGTGAAAAATGCAATAATACAGATATTATTGGCCCCAACAATCCCTGAGTTTAGTCCATAAATTAATGTTTTAGCATGTACTTGCTAGAGACCAGAAGGGAAGGGCGATATGATAGAGACCTTCAAGGTCCTGAATGGAATGAACAAGGTACATTACGAGGAAATATTCAGCAGGAATGGTGAATCAAGAACATGAGGACATGAGTGGAAGCTGATGGGGGGAGAGAGATTCAGGAGGGATGTGAGAAAGTTTTATTTTACAGAGAGAGAAAGTGGTTGCGCCAATGAACAGCCAACCAGAAGAGCTCATGGGTGAGAAAAACATTAATGGTTTCAAACACAGTCAGGACAGAGTAAAAGGCTTAATAGTTACACAGAGGAAGCAGTAGGGCAGAGGACAGGGGGAAGGGGGTTGGCGAGGGCAATAGACTAGACAATAGGCCATGGGGTAGGATGGCATAAAACGCAGACTGGATGGACCAGTGATCTTTTTCTGCCAATGTGTTCTATGGTTCTATATCCCAAAATGAAAAACATACATTGTATCTGGAGAAAGTGTGCTTATGTATTAATGGAACAACTGCTAGCATCTTCCAACCTCAGTTTTTACTACAGTTGATATATTGTTACGTATTTATAATATATAGAATAAAGTATGGGTCGGGGTGTGTAACAAGAAGTTTACGCACTCCCGAGGGGTTAGATGCTACATAAACCCTGAGAGCGAAGCTCGAGGGGTTTATCAAAAGCATCTAACCCTGAGGGTGTGTGTAAACTTCGAGTTTATACACCCTGACCCATTTTTTATTTTATATAATTGCTGGGTTTGCCTTTTTCGCCTCAGCAATTATATAAAACAACAGAGGTTCTGGCCGACACCCCATAAGTCCAATGTGTATATTTTGATAATAAACTAAAGGAAGTGTGCTAGGCTGCATAGCGGCACTTTCACTGTTTCTTCTTGTGCGGTTATCACAGCGTGGTTTTTCACCACACTTTTTCGGATATGCAGACTTGATGGGATACCAGATTAAATGGTTTTCTTTCAAATGGTAGTAAAGATACTAGTGGCATACCACAAGGATCAGTACTGAGGCAAATCCTGTTCAGGTTCTATGTAACTAACTTAGATAAGAACATTTGTAATATCTGTGGTAATTTGCTGAAGAAGCAAGGGTGTTCCACCAGTGACCTCATACAACTACAAAAAGATCTAGATATCTAGACAAATTAACAGAATGGGCATCAGCACAGGATATGATCTTTAACCAAAGTAAATGTAATAGTATGCACTTAGACAACAGAAACAATAAATATCCATATTATCTAAATGGTAAACTTTGGAAAAATCTGGCTCAAAAAAGGATCTGAAGACCATAGTTACTTCAAATTAAAAAAAAAATCAACATTGTGATGCAGTGTTTCAAAATCCAGTTTCTTTACTAAACACCATTAAAAGAAATGTTGTACATAGATCAACAGACATAGTATAGATCATATGTACATCCTCTGACTACTGTTCCCAATACAGGGGTGGAATGTCCATGAGAAATGGAATTAAAGCAACAGTACAACAAAATTGGGCAAAAAATATGACACTACCTTTTTTCACTATAAAGGGTTCCAGACACCTTTCAGTTTTAGTTGATGGTAAAATTTCCTAGTTCCATCAAAATTTGAGTATTTTATAAATGTTTTAATATAATTTCTAAAGAAAAAAGATGGCTGCCACATTTTGCATAGAAATTCCATTGTAAACCTAGTAAGAGTTAGGATCCAACAAATAAAAAAAACATACAGGCCTCTATTCATGAAGTCTACACACCAAGATAAGTGGCACGTAGGCTCTGTTAAATAGCTCCCTGCACAGCAGAGGTGGGAAAGTACAATGGGGTGTCTTGTCACTTCCACACTCTTGACCTGTACCTGGCGCTGGTTACACAAACAGCCTGGTGGGGAGGGTGGCTGGGGGCATGCCATGGCTATGCACCAAGCACGAAACACTTTTTCCATGGAAGGGGCATCCATGGAGGGAGCTTTGGCTACACTATCCAGAACCCTGTCATAGGCAGTTAAGTGCCCCCTCTCACCGGCCATACAACCATGTTCCCCTAACTGCTACCCCTGGCCCTTGGAGCATATCGGGAGGGTCAGAGGTATATTGGTGACAACAGACTGAAAAGCCTATCTCTTTAAGGGATACACTGGTCCCTGGAGGACCAGTGGCATCCCACAATCCCCCACCCTACATGGAGCAAGGAGCTACTTGCACAGTCGTCAAGCCACCTGACTAGATGGCTGCAGTTGATCACCATGCATGGGATAGACATAAAGGAATTCTGGAGGTCAGGGGTAAGGGGCAACAGACTTCTAGGAAAACATAAACTGAACTTACAAGCTCAAATGGGCAGACTGGGTGGGCCATAGGCCCTTATCTGCCAACACTGTCTATGTATCTATGTACCATGCTATCCCTACCAGACACTGGGTCAGAATATAGCTGACCACAATGCCATCCACCAGAACAGCTTGGCAAAAATGCCGTCCTTTTTATTTTTGCAGCGAGCATCACCTGGACTTAAGGATTCTCACTCCGGGGAGGGGAGCAGATCACAGGGCAAGTTAAAGTTCATGGAGCCATGGAATACTGTTTCCATGGCCCCTTGTGAAAAAAAAAAGAAGTCCCAATTCCTGCAAAATGGCTGGAGACCAGGATTAGAACCCAGGTCTCCACTGCCTCGCCGCTGAGCTGCTCCATGCCCCAGCCCTGCATGCCACAGGAGTAGCTCAGCCAGCCCCTGGTATTTTGCTGCCTTTGTCCTGTGGCAGCACCACAGACAGTGACCAGGGGAGCACATATCGCAAGTGCTCTACATCCCTGCTTGCTGTCTGTGGTAGCACTATATGGACTAGTGCTGTCTTGCCTGGCACTATTCCTGTAGCACTAATCTGACCAGGTACCTCCCTACCATGCCCCTGTGCAGCTATGTGGGTGGGAGCACTGGTGCTGTGTGTCTTGGGTCCATGAATACAGACCAAGTTGTTACCCACTGCAGGTACGGAGCCCTGCAGCACAGTTATACTTCATTTGAGTGCAGACTGGCCTAATTTGTGAATAGAGGCCATGGTGCACAGCATAACAGGTACCTTGATAAGTACATTTGATAGGTATGCTAATATGTTTTATTAACTGTGGCTGAAACTACCTTTTTGGGGAAAAAAATTGTTTTGCACTGCTGCTTTAAATTCAAAAGAATACAAAGAAAGGCAACCAAAACTATCAACAGTTTAGAAAATTAGGATTATGATCAAAGATCAGAAATTCTGTTTTTTTAAGCCTTCAAAGGTGAGTTAGAGGGGACTTGATTTGTTCTTTAAACTTAAGAATGATAATTGTATCTCAGAATATTTAAATATAGAACTGACTAAAGGCCCTCATAACACCAGAAGCAACAATTTACAAATAAAGGCAAAGAATTTTAAAACAAACAAGAGGAAATTACTCTACACACAACATATAGTTAGCATTTGGAATTCTTTACCTCCTGAAGTAGTAAACAGAAAATATATTGATTCTTCCAAGCATAAACTTGATAGTTTTAAGGACATAAAATATTTACATGAATAGTTTAGTTTATTAAAACAGAATTGCAACTTTCCCCAAAGGGGGAGGTTGAAGTTCAATACATTAAGAAAACAATCTATTATATATTATAGCTTCATCATAGAAACAACTACCTGTATGTATAAATTATACACCTCACATACATATCCAAGTCTAACTAATACGTGGAACAAATTCACTTGCCCTATGCCATATTATACCAATACTATAACTAATTCAACTAAAATATAAATGCAGTGGGCTGGCAGTATAGCCTAGAGGTTAGAGGAACGAGGTGTGAATGAGCTTGATACATCCAGCAGACCAGAGCTGAGTTTGATTCTCACAACCTCCACTTGCATACTGTGTGACTCTAAGCAAGTCACTTAACTGCCCAGTGCTCCCAGGTTGCCCCTGAAAACAGGCACTTGTGCCTAGTGGGCCTTACCTGGTTACCAAAGACTTAAAAAAAAAATATATAATAATTCTATGGGGCAGCTTAATATAGATTTTCATGCTTTGTCATGTTACCAGGTATGAAATCAAGTATATTCAGGCAGCTCAGTCAAAGCTCAGAAGAAACCAATTAACAACCAGATATCAGTAAATAAGAAATGTCTTACACAGAGCCTGAACAATTTAAATTCTTACAGGCTCTTAGCTAGGTGCATAACAATTTTAATGCAAATTGTATTGTATCATATATTATTACATTTTCTTGCCATATGAAATTAAATTTAATAATAATAACAAATAACATTAAAATGAAAACCATAGACATCGACTGATTCAGAAAACAACACATTCCCTTCATCATTCTCTTCCCTCCATCATGAATTATGTTTTCTTTGCCATACTGCATCACTGTGGAGTGTGAGTTACAGCACCTTGTTCCTTGCCTGTACACTGTACAGAGATGGTACAGTAGGACTGGTATCCATCACTGTAGGAGGTGGTACTGTGCAATACGGGCATAGGCAATTGCCTTTCTGCCTTGTGACACTATACAGTACATAATGCTACTTATTAATATATTCATGACTTATCATGTGTTTATTACGAAGAACATAACCCCAATTGCCAGTGCCACCACAACCACCTACATTATAGTACTATCATCTATGCCAATAAAGTTATTGTCATACAACTCATGTCACTCATGCCATGGGGTCATGCTCCACTGCACTCCTCTGACAGTACCAGCAGAAGGACAAGAACCAGTGTCCTGGCACTTATTACATAACTCATTGGGGAGTGATAATGGATCTTGATCTTTAGTCATTCTCCACTGTAGAAGGCACTGGTAGTTTACTCACCTGGTAAATGTGATTATGTTAGAGCATATCCATATTGCATCAACATCTTACCATTGGGTTACATTCACCTGACAGGCTGTGAGACGCACATGTGACCTAGGATCAAATTTCAATCCTCCAACCTAAGCCCCAGTAGCTCTTACCCTCCTCAATTAGACTTTTCCCCAGCTGTACCCTATGTAAACATAGCAGATAAATCCCAGCATACTCTGACATATCACTCTAGACATGTGTGGCAAAACCTTTTATTCAGTAATCTTCACAACATGGTGTAGCTACTGTATCATTTTTTTTAATGGCCTGATGTTAGGCTTTGTGGCTGCTGCACAGGTAATAGCCAGATGAGGACTTTCGACCAGATCGCTCTTCATTAGTAGTAGGCGGTGGAGTGTCATGGATATGCTCTAACATAATCACCTTTAGCAGGTGCGTACACTACCATTATGTTATAAGCATATCCATTGCATTCCAGCATCTTACCTTTGGGTTATGTAATAAGCAGTACTCCATCAAATGGGAGGGGAAGAGTGAGTGTTCAGAGCCCGCAGCTGTAGTAGCCGTCAATACTTTGTTGCTGAATGAAGTCCAGTCCTGACCACACATAACAAGTCCATAATGTTTTGCAAAAGTCTGTACTGTGGCCAAAGTGGCTTCTGCACAGATTTCCACTGTTGAGGCTTGGTTTCTTTCAGCCCATGGTGTAGTCACTGCCCTTGTGGAATGGGCCTTGACTGATCCATGGTGTTTGGTTCTGGCTCCTGTATGCCTCTATGATTGTTCTTTTCGGCCAGAATGCTATGGTTGTTTTGGACACTGCCATGCCCTTTTTGTGGCCCTGGGCTATGATAAAAAGTCTATCCATTTTACGCAACTGCCTCATTCTGTCTATGTACGTCACCAATGCACATTTCACATCCAATGCATGTACAAGTTTTTTCTTTTCATTGGAGTGATCTGCATAGAATGTGGGTAACACCAGCGACTGACCTGTATGAAACTGTAATACCACTTTAGGAACCAGTGATGGCACTGTTCTGAGTGTCACTCCATCACTATGGAATTGTATGAAGGGTACCTTGCACACTAGTGCTCTCAACTCCCCTATCCTGCGTGCTGAGCAGATGGTGACCAAGAACAATGTTTTCGGTCCCACCCAGTACAGATCTGTCTCAGAGACTGGTTTAAATGGTTGTGTTGTGAGATAGGTCAGTACCAGAGTAAGATCCCAAAGAGCCACTGGCGTCTCACTCACAGCCTGATGTTTGAAGCTACCTTGAGGAATTTGATGACATCTGGGTGTGTACCTGGAGCTGTGCTACCTATCCAACTCAGGGCAGCCCCTATAGAGGATAGTTGCACCCTTAGTGTTGCTGGAGACTGGCACTTATTGGTGCCTTTTGTTAAGTAGAGTAATAGTTGAGGTATTAACACTTCATGTTGCTATATTTTAATAGATATGCACCACTTATTAAAAAGGTGCCACTGTCTGTCGCAAGTGGTAAAGGCTGAAGCTTTTCTGAATTGTAACATTGTTTGTGTAACTGACTGGTGGAAGTCTGTGCTCAATAGTCTCTCTCTTTCCGGAGCCAAGCCATAAGCTGGAGGTTGAACGGGTTGAGATATCTGATTTGACGCTGTACCAGGATGTCTGATCTGGTTGGAAGCTTTCAAGAGTCCAGGGTCATTGACACCTCCGTGGAAAACCAGGCTGTCCTTGGCTAGTATAGTGTGATCAGAATTTTTTTCTGCCTGGAGTGATGTATCTTACTGAGGACTTGTGTAATAAGTGGAAAGGATGGGAACTTGTAAGTGAAGTCCTGTGACCACATCTGCAAGAGGGCATCCCCCCCAAAGACTGGGACTCTTTGAACCTAAAGAAGTACTGTAGCTGCTTGCCTGAGCATTGTGCCTTATGGCCATGAGATCCATCATGACAGGACACCATCTCCTTGGCATTGCTTGGGATATGTCTGAGTGGAGATGAAATTCCCCCAGGGTGTACTTTTTGCCTGCTGAGCCAGTCTGCTGTGGGGTTCAGCTTGCCTGCCAGATGGATGGCTGAAATGTGATTGAGATTCTTTAGCGCCCATGTCAATACTCTGGCTGTATCACTCAGCATTCCTGGACTCCTGGTACCTCCCAGTTATGCCAGCCAAGTATGCCACTGTGACTCTGCTGTCCCATCACACTAGCATGGTTCTTCCCCTTATGTATTTCTTGAATGCACACAGTGCATGGCGTACTGCTTGTGTTTCCAGAATGTTTATCAATGTCTTGTATTCTGACTTTGACCACCTTCCTTGAGCTATTCTGTGGTCCAGGGACATACCCCAGCCCAGTAAGCTGGTGTCTGTGTCGATTATTATTTCATACTCCATTTCTAGTAGCACTCCCTTTGCTAGGTTTTGTTGGTTTACCCACCACTGCAGTGATGGGGCTACCACCTTTGTGATAATGATCCTCTCATTAGTGGTCTCTTGTTCTGTTGGCTCATGTTGAAGTACCAGTCTTTGAGGAATCCTCATGTTCCATCTTGTCTATGGTACTAAGTCTATGCAGGATGTCACAGATCTTAGTACCTGGCCACTTGTGCTACAGTGGCCACCCTTATGCCCTTTAGTTGCCTTGCTAGCTTTGGAAATAGTGTCTTTTCTTTTCTGGGAGGGCCTTATCATTCCTTCTAGAATGTTCATCTCTGCCTCCAAGTGCTGTATCACTTGGGATGGGGTTATCAAGCTCTTTTCAGTACTGATCACCCAGCTATGATCCTCTAGGACCTGTAGAACCAGCCTTGTGTCTGTGTCTGATTGAGTTGATAACTAGGTTCTAATCAATCAATTGTCCGGGTATGGGATCACATGGACTCCATGAGTCTATTACCAGGTCCTAATTAGCCAGTCATCCAGGTATGGGATCATGTGGATGTCCCTTTCTCTTAGGTGTGCAGCCACGACCACTGACACCTTAGTGAAAACCCTTGGAGCCAAGCCCAGGCCAAATGGTAGTGCCTGATATTGGGAGTGTTGACCCATTATGTTGAACCTAAGGCACTTGTGGTCTGCCAGACATATTAGTATGTGTAAACAGGTGTCTCTGAGATCTATGGATGTTAGAACGTCTCCTTGCAAATGAAACTTGGTGTTGACCTTATTATCTCCATCCTGAATCTTTTAGTTTAGATTGACCTGTTGAGGAATTTGAGATCTCAGGCTGAATGCCATTAATGAACCTCTTCTACTCCTCTGACTCAGCTTAGTAAATTCCTCCTTCAGCTCTGCCCCACCTCCCATCCCAGTTTTAGGTTAATGACAGCCACTCCCCTACTGACTTCTCAGCGAGCACTCCCATGCCCTTCCATGGACTCATGCACCTATTTGCTTCCCATTTTCCTCCTCACTCTGACGGCACACCCACCATACTCCCCTTGCCCCCCCCAATGTCCAATCACCCATTATCACCTGATTACCCATGTAACAGCTGCATCATTAGAAACCCACTCGACTTTGGGTCTTCTACGTCCAGAGGGTCACTTAACACAATGCTGCCTCTCACCCTCATGCACCTCGAGTAATCAGAGACCTACCCCCCCATCTCACTGCCTTCATCACTTCTACTTCCCCAGACTCTTCTGCCACCCCCTTGGTAAAACATTTTGAATGCATGGTTACCTGTACAGGCAAATGGTCCAGTGTAACCTGGAGGTGATCTCATTTCCTCCTTCTCCTTTTCCTCTTGTCCAGTTCCATCCACCCAAACCCTGGCCCCATACACCCCATTCTCGCCCAACTCCTCCCCATGGACCAGATTAAGAATTATATCAGCACTGCCCATCTAACATTCAGAGCTTGCTTGCCAAAAAATACTCTTTTGAAGCCTGGGTCGAAGTAAACCATTTTTTTTTCTTTTTTTACCCCCACCCCAACCTAGCACTGTTACGCAACTACCATACCTGCTGCCACCTCTTCCCTTGAGACTCCTCCCATGGAGCCCTGGCTTACCCCCCCAGGCAGGAACATGGTGGGGGAGACACCCTGAACCCCCTCCCCAGAGGAAATCAAGTCTTCGTCATACAGCCTTGTCGGTACTGCAGCTGCCAGTGGGTGAGGACCCCCTATCGGATCCTCACATCGGTGTTGCTCTGGGAGAGGCATTTTTCAATGTACGTCCTCCCAGAGCATGATGTGCCACAATGGTAAGTCTTACGCCAATGTCCTTCTTGCTCTTCCCTGCTGTTACAGGCATCAGGGCTGCTGTATCTCTGGCCTCCACCAGAGGTCAGGCCACCCCAGAGCCAATGTGTCCCCCTACCCCCGGAGGAGCTGAGCAGTCCATCAGACTCTCAGGCATCCTCCTCCTGGCTGGCCCTCTAACTCCTGGGTCCACTACCGAACCCAGATCAACAGTGTCGCAAGTGGAAATCCATCCGCTGCACTGAAGGGCCAGCCTTGAACTAAACCATTTCGACATCATCAGCCTCTCCGAGACCTGGCTGGCCCAGAAAATCTCCTCCCAGAAATTTTCACTTCAAGGCTACTCACTAATAAGAAAAGACAGGCCTAAAAAGAGAGGAGGTAGCTGCCTTTTCTATATTTCCAATAGGCTTCCCTTCATGGAACTCCCCCTGGAAGCGGAAACAGCCTTGCTTGAATCACTGTCCATTAACTTTCTCATTGGTAACAACAAAATCCTATCTATCTCCTCAATCTACCTACCCCCATAGGAGATCTCAAATCCTTTCTCTCATGTAATTCATCCTTCCCTGAAAACAGGAAATGGATAATACTAGACAATTTCAACCTTAACTGGGATAGCTGCCAGTCAGATGGCATGAAAGACTTGCTTGCAAGCTATGGACTGCACCAAATCATTACCTCTTCCACCAGAACAAACACAAAACAGGCAACAGCACCACCATTGACTGGATAGTCATTTCTAACCCATCCAGAATAGTGGTCTCTGAAGTTCTCCCTGACTTCATCAGTGACCACTGTGCAACTTTCTGTCAATGGTCAGCCGCAGCCCCCAAATTGCCCCTGGCTTACCAGGCAATTAAAAAAGGCTAATGTGGAGGAACTCTCTCACACTTTCAAATCTGCAGACTGGTCCTTCACCACTGAAAAAAAGGACATAGACTCCACTATCAAAACTTTCTCCAATATGTTCAATTCCATCTGTGATGCCCTTCTCCCCAGTAAAAAGTTTCGAGTGCGTGGAAACCCAAATGAATGGGTCACTCCCATGCTCCTTCATCTCATACATAGTAGGGACAAGGCCTGGTTCACGTATAAGAAATCAAACTCACCTGTACTCCTCCAGGAGTATAAAACCCCCCGCAATAGATGTATGTCCACTGTCCAAACTGCTAAGGTCAATCAACTCAAAAATAATCAGCTCTACAATAAAACCAACTCCAAACAACTTTGGGGTACGCTTAACTCCCTGCTAGGCAAAGACAGGAAGTCTGAGCAGATAACCCTCATGTTGGATGGTAAATCATCTAATGACCCAAAATGCGTGGCGACCATGTTTAACTCCTTTTTCGGTGATCTCAAAAAATACAAGGCTTCTCTTCCCCTCAGCCCTCCCAGCCCAGCCCTCAACCCCCACAATTAGCGACAGCCCCACTTTCTACTTCAAAGTTCTCTCTCCCCCTCCGACATGGTCAGATTCATTAACAAGAATAACCCTTAACCCAACATCGGCCCTGATGGCCTAGACTACCGCATTCTCAAATTAGTTATTAAGGACATCGCTGTCCCCTCACCAACATCCTAAATTTCGTGCTCTGCTCTGGCACCTTCCCATTGTTCTGGAAAATCGCCTCCATCAGGCCATTACACAAGGGTGGTTCCAAACAGGATATCAGCAACTACAGACTTAGCTCCCTCCTATTCCCCCTATCCAAGACCTTGGAGAAAATTGTCCATGAACAAATCTTTGAGCACCTAAATAAATATGAAATCCTAGCTGAGCATGGCTTTAGGACTAAACACAACACCGGAACAGCCCTTGTGAGGTTCACCAATGACATCTTCAAGACCATGGATGATGGACTTTACACTGGCTCCATTTTTGTGGATTTAACCAAGGCCTTTGACTTGGTGGACCACAACCTGCTCCTAGAGACCCTCTCCCACATTAACTTCTCCATGAACATGGTAAACTGGATCGGGAATTTCCCCCAACCTGGATTTCACAAAACTATTATTGAAGGCCAATCCTCCCCGAACTGCCTTATCAAATATGGGGCTCCACAGGGATCAATCCTGGGGCCCCTCCTAGTCTCTTTATTCATTAACAATATTCCCTCAGTATGTTCCCACACCAAAATCATCCTCTACGCAGATGACGACACCCTCTACTGTAGTGACGGCAACCCCTCCACAATTCTATCCAAACTACAGAAGGATTTCTGTAGTCTCCACTCCTGGTTCTCTTCCCAAGGAATGGTATTAAATTCTAAAAAAACAAAATGCATGATTTTCTCGGGCACCTGTAAACTCTCTAACTTTGATTTCTACCTGCTGGACAACGATGTCATTGTCATCGAGTGAGTCCATGAATTTAATTACCTTGGCCTGACCCTCGATGAGCACCTCTCCTTCGGACCACATACAACCCAGCTAATTAACAAAGTCCATCAGAGACAAGGGCTCCTTTACAGGATCTGACAATTCCTCATCCCTGAGACTAGAACCTGACTTGCATCCAGCCTTCTCCTCTTCCTATTTGACTATGGGTCTCTCATTTTTTCACCAGCACTAAACGCCACCTATTTCACCAAGCTTAAAGCAGCCTATAACAACATTCTCAAATTCATCTCCAGCCTCCCCATTGCACACACAGCTGCACTCTCCATGAATCCCTAAAATGGCTCTCCCTTGAAGACAGATTCACCTGGAAGACATGTTTATGCACAAAATTCTTAACAACCACCTTCCACCCAGTGTCACTTCACTCTTCCCAAGATCAGATCCAGCCCACCCCACCAGGAGTGCTTCTTCCACCCTCTTTAAGGTCCCTTTTTACATCACCCCCCTAGGCCAGAAATCACTCTCCTTCAAGGACCCTAAACTCTTCAACACCTTACCGACCAACCTCACAACATGCCCATCCACCAACTCCTTTAAAATGAACTTGAAAAAGCACTTACTCTGCCCGGCCTGGTGGCACTGAGGGTTGAGGTGCTGGACGCCACACCTTGTGCCATGCTGGGTTCGGGAATGAGCCGAGGTTGCTGGGGGTCAGCAGGGGAGGGAGAGGATTGAGCGTCCAGAGGACAGCTCTCCCACCCTGGGGAGGGACAGGGGTCCCTATTTGGTGCTCTGCTTATCTCTGGTGGAGGCTGGAGATACAGCAGGCACTGAGGAGTAGAGAGCAGGAGTGGGGGAGTGGCAAACATCAGATACGTCTTGACATCAGGGCACCAGCCACTCCCCAGAGAAAACAGATAAAATGCCTCTCGGCTCCGGTGGAGACGGAGCACCGGAGCTTGCCCCTGATTTGTGTCCACCCACCTGGCATCCTCCCGATCGACATTACTGCAGTGTCAGGGCATTGGGGCCCACCCTGTCCCCGACCGGGGGTACATCTGAGGCTATGTGGGCAACAGAGGATGGCCAGGTAGGGTGTGTGATGTAGGGGGATGACTCCATGTGCTCAGGAAGAGACCAGAACCGAGGGGTGTGGGTGAGAAGGCATAAATAGTAAAATAACAAAAAAGAAGAAAGCACTTGCTCAACAACCCCCAACTATTTCTGAATTGCCACTCTCCTACACTCTTATAACATACCACTTCCCCCACCCACTCTTATCACTTTCCCCTTGATTATCTCACCCCTTTGTCTGGTGCTACTATTTCTACACTAATGTGCAGCAAGGTATTGTCCCTCCTCTGAACAACTCCCCTCCCCACCTCCTACCTGCCTCACTATTTCTCTCATCTCCCTTCTTTATTTCTGCATCCTCTGGTTGCTACTTATATGGCCAGTTTGAGCACTTACTCAGTATTTGTTCTGTTGTACTTGATTTTAATATCTGTCCTACTTGTTCCTCACATTTTCAATATTCTACTGTTTGTGCATTGGTATTTCTAGTGTTCTCTATGTGTAAAAATTATGCTCCTCAACTGGGTTTGACACCCCCCATGGATGAAGCGTAATACTGTATATTTATTCTCTGTAATTTTGTTTATATACCCACCCATGTATAAATGTACCTCTGCAATGTGTCTGCTCTGTTTTCTTGTACATATTCCCTCCTATGTATCATTTGTATGTCTGTATATGCTGATGCTCTGTATATTCCCACTGTTGTTTTTTTCTCCAACTCGACACTTCTGAAAATGGGTATTTTTCTCACATGCCTTTCCAGTATAAAATAAACATGACATGAGACGCAGGACTGGTCTGAGGTCTCCCATCTTCCTTGGTACCATAAAAAATGTTGAGTATGCCTCCTGTCCTTGTTCCTGTCCTGGAACTGGAACGATGGTTTGACTGCTAACAGTTTTGTTATTATTTTCTGTACTTGATGGGGCATTGTCTTTTTTTTTTGATACCAGAGACAAGACCAGTCTTTTTTTTTATTTTTTTTTCTTCAAATTCTATTGCTTGCCCCTTGGAGATTACCTCTGGTATTTATTTGTCTGTGGTTGTCTTGAGCCAGGCATCCCTGAATTATCATAGTCAGCCTCCTACTGGTACCTTTAAGTCATTTGTTATGTGTATTGTTGGTGGTAACCCCATCTGAACTGTCTGTTTTGTCTGTGATGTTGGTCGATAGTAGTCATTGTCTCAACTGTCTGTTGCTCTAGCCTGCGCCATTGAATCTCCCTCTGCCTGATGTTCCTCTGCATCTGAGATGGAATCTATTATTGCTGAAGTGTGGTCTAAAGTGAGAGCTTGATCCTCTGCCTCAGAAGGACTGGTTATGCCTTACAGGCTGATAATTTCTGTTGGCATGAAGTCTATTGTGCACAGATGGCAGGTATGTTCTGGGCCCGTCCTTTCTCAGTTTCTTGACAACTTTTCTCTGCTTTAGAAACTCCTTTAGTCCTTCTCTGAATAGGTTGGCCCCTTTGAATGGAAGCTTTGAGCCTGTTCTTGGATTCTGCATCTGCTTCCCATAGTTTGAACCAGAGATGTCTCCTGGCTCTTTTTGCCACTGCTGCTGCTCTGGCATTGAATCTCAGAGCATCTACAGACATAGTCCCCAAGTACTTAACTGTCTGAAAGTTGCAGTTCACCAGGTCCATCCTTTGTGACTTTGGGGCTAGGTTTTTCTGAGCCTCCTCCAGCCATGTGATCTAAGCTCTGGCCACATAAATCACTGCTGATGTGGTCTTGCCACCAAGCCGACCATTTTGAATACTTTCTTCAGCATTTCTTCTAGCTTTTTATCCACTGGCTCCTTAAGGGCTGTCATTCCCTTGGCTGGTAATACAGTCTTTTTACTCAATGCTACAATGTGTGGGTCCACCATGGGGGCTCAGCACTATATGTTTGATATGTCTGGTTGTATAGAATAAATTCGGTCTAGTGATTTTCTTTCAGGGATGTGAGCCGGTTCTGTTGCCTCCCACTCTTTCACCACAACATTGAGGATTCTAGGGAAGACGAGGAAGAAATTCTTTGTCTTTTTTTTCTGCTGAATCATGGGGTTAAGTTTGCATTCTGGTTGGGAGGGCACAGAAGATCAAACCCCGTGTCCACTTTTATGGAGTTCATTTGATCTGGAACATTGTCAAATGAGCACAGTTGTGATGTTACAGATGGTTCTTCAATGGCCTTCAGCTCCTATTCCTCATTGCACTTGTGTTCAGAGTCCCCATGGAGATCTGGCACCTTATCTTTATCCAGGTTAGGGTCCGACGGGTCGGTGGGAAGGCTGACCTAGGGGTTACTATTGTTGGGTAGCACACTGCATCCTGTAACTTGAATGACATCTTTTGGTTTAGGGTTTGACAGGGCTTCCAAGTGGTCCATTATCTTTAACATGATGGAGCTGTTGGTGCTCCATCATAGTTGCTGCTACCTGTTGGGTTTGTTTCAGGATAGCAGCTGGGTCCATTTGCCAATCCACTCTGTCCATTTTTTCCTACTCTGTTGGAGAAGATTCCAGGTTGGAAGACTGCTCTGTCACTGACTCCAGTTCCTTGATATCACACATGAGGTACTGAAAGTCATTCTTGGACGGTACCAACGGACCATTGTCGGGCAATTTCTGGTCTTCACCATCTGTGAAAATATTAAGCTACATGGGGTAGCTCTTATTAGACTCATAAGATTAGTGCACTTTAACATGTTACTCATGCTTCAGTTTACTTAAGTTTATCTGCTAGTATTGCTCATAGGGTGGAGCATGTGGACCCTGGAGAACTACAGTATAAACCACTTTACATAATGATAGCTGAAAATGTCAGGAATTTGTCTGATAGCGCTAGACACCTTTTCTGATGTTGTATCCCTTACTAAGATGGCCACCAAGTTAGTATGGCTTATGGGACAAGGTATGAGGGGATGCAACCCTACCCAAGATGGCCACCATCCAGATGGTGTAGAGTGAGGTGGCAAAACTCTTACTGCTGATTTTTACTAAGATTGTCAAACAGGCAATTGAAGACTATTTTGGATACTGTTTCTGCTTAGATCTCTGATCAAAAACTATTTTCCCCTTCCCTCTTTCCCAGCACTGCTGAACTCTGCAAGCCTAAGTGCTAATGGGCAACATGGCTGCAGTACCTTGCCATGTGCAATATGGTGCCTTGCTCAGTGTGCATGCACTGGTGTTCCAACATCGGTATGTGTGATGTCAGATGCCAGAGATACACGTCTGACATCAGGCATCCTCATAGTGCATGCTCATATGTGAGCTGGAGGGACACAACACAGAGATTCAGAGGGATTTTTTATTATTATTAATATTATTTCTTACCAGGAGAGACACACTAAGCTGACAGCTTGTTTACAGGTGCAACCTGGGAGCACAAGGAAGTTAAGTGACTTGCTCATGGTCACACAGTATGCAAATAGGGGCTGTGGGATTCAAACCCAGGTCTCCAGGTTTGCAGCTCAAAGCCTTAAACCACTGCGCTATACTTCCCCCTAGCTGTATAGCATTATCAAGGTACTGTAATGTAAAATGGAGGGAAAGAAGGGGGGAATTCTGCAAGGATGTTGACTGCCTGAAAACAAAGGGCCATAAAATAACAGGGTCAGCTCACCATGTCGACCACATTCCAGAGTGTATCTTGAGGCCAAATGGAAAATCATGAATCCATGCTTCAACCTCCTGAACACACTTTTGGCATGCTCGTTCTCCTCTGCCAACTTACTTTCAGATGGGTAACATAATAATTAACAAAGTCTAATAGTGCACACAAGTGATTGATAGAGGTGGTCCTTTCTGTTGTATTAGCCTGATTGTAACCCATGTACTGTGATTGTTCATGAAGGATCTTTAGCTCAACCAGGAGAAATAATGATAGCAGAGTTAATTTGATAGCCTAATCACCCCAGCCATTTGTGAGGGGCAGGTTAGATGTAGCTCTGGGCATTGTAAATCAGCAGACACACCACTGCAAGGGGGTGTCCAGTCTAAAATTGTTCTGCGCACATTCTGGTAATTATTGCTCATGCCTGAGATAATCTGTAGCCACTGAATCAGGGACTGCATTTGCACCCATGCCCTTGGGTCTCCAGTCATAAGGGATCCCCATTCATGAGGTAGGATGCCTGGCATCTATAACATAGTGAAGTACCACTTTTAAACTTCATAACTGCACATGCACATTTGTGAGCTATTGAAGTCCTATAGGAGTGGAAGCCTGGAAATCCCACTGTAGCCTGATGACCGCAGTGCTGAGACCACAGATATGGTCCTCAGCTGGTTAGAGGAATAATTTAAATGTTAGTTGAAACATCATAATACTAGTCAGAGTCTTCTGCAATGTCTGAATAATTATGATAGGGTATAGGCTTACTGTGACCAAAACTTTCTTAGTGAATTCAAACAATCGGTTAATAAATGCAGGAGCTTGGGTGAGTGTGCTGCAGCCTAGTCAGATGCACAGCAAAAGTGAGGAGAGTAAGGACTACAGCAGCTTAGATAGGAGGATCGAAATTTTATCCTAGGTCACATGAGAATCTCACAGTCTATCAGGTGAACATAACTCAAAGTAAGATGGAGTGCCATGGATATGCTCATAACATGATAGATTTTAAAGACTCCTGCATGAAGAATTGCAGTAAAATGCAGCATTCCATCATGTTTCACACCATGCTCCACATTGTCTAGGCATGCCAGGCCCAGACAGAGTACATGTGTACCCCAAAAGATTATTTCCCCATTCAGTAGTCTGTTCTGATTTTTTTTGCCAATATGTATGACCTTAAATGTCTTAGAATTAAATTTAAGCTGCCATACCTTGAACCACCTCTCCAGATTCTGTGGAGCCCATTTCATGCCCCTTCTTCCATCCTCAGTGTCCACTCTCCCACTGATCTTGGTGTTGTCTGCAACATGGGTGTGTCATAGCAATAAATGTAAGCTGCCATACCAAGAACCATCTCTCTAGGTTCTGTGAAGCCCCTTTCATGCTCCTTTTCCCCTCCTCTCTGTCCACTCTCCCATTGATCTTGGTGTTGTCTGCACTACGGATGTACCCACTGAGAAAAGAAATGATGAAATCTTGAATTCAGAGGTAGTTGTGAAGTGCATTTTTACAGAGAATATTCCATCACTGGTTGAAGAACTGAAAAGTGTGCTCCTAAAATGTCTTATTGAAGGGGTAACAACAACACTTTGTCACTCAGAGAGAGGGAGCTCTAGCCCATCATCATGTTAATTCTGAGGAAGAAGTGACTTACATCCTATCCCTCTGAGAAGGTGGTCAAACAGCTCATCTGCTTGACATATGATACCCTTGTGCCTCCACTGACTTGCCCATGCACAGAGAGGTATCTACAGTATATAACACTTAGGTCATTACATCACATTACTTTTGCCATGAACAAAGATGACTGTCTTTTTCTGCCAAAAACAGAGGAGTGAGACAGCACTCACAAAAGTAGTGACTGCTGGTCTTTTTCTGCTGTCATTGTCATTTCATTTCATTTTTTATTTGTTAACCAGGTAAAGACACTGGAACAAGTCCATTTTTAGCTCCGACCCGACACTAAAGACAGACACATACACATAGTTACAGAGAACGCAAAAAAAAAATTTAGACAAAACATTTACAAACAACTGTTTTACACATCAAGTATGGTCAGGGGGGATTGTGCCAGGGGGGCAGAGCAAGATGGTGACTGCAAGCCAGGAGTATGAGGAATAAGAGCTGGGGAAAGTGCTATCCACCCCTTTTGGAATAAACCCGTTTGTAATAGCAAACTAACCAGTATTTGAAAGTCCTAGTTTCTCCTCTCTTTGGACTGATGTTCTGTGGTTTCAGTTGCCATGGTCAACACTTTTTCTACTGACCAGAAAAGATTGGTGGTCTGTTGTGAAATTTGCTGGGCCTGGAGGAAAAGGAGTGCCGGGGGGTGCATATGACCTGCGACTGGTCTGGTGGTGAATACTTCAAGTCCACAGCTAAACTTTTATCTTCTAGCCAAAAAAGACTGGCGGTTGGTGCTGGCTGTGAATTTCACCAGGCCAGGAGGAAAAAGGAATGCCGGGTAGTGCATATGGCCCGTGACTGGACCGGCAGTGTAAACTCTGAGTGAGGCAGCAAATATGACCAGATGACTGCAGGACAGGCCAGAAAAACTACTTTGACATGCCAAAAGATATTGCAAGAACCTTGCATTTCCTGCCAATTTTGGAAGTAAGGTACAATGTTTTAAGATAACAAGGGCATCTATCTCTAGGCTCTCTACTGGATGTTTTGAAAAAATTAAAGAGCAGCTCTGTAAGGCAGTACATATTAGGACTGCATGAGCATTTGCTAACAGTTTTCTGCAACAAGAGTTACAGCTGTAAAAAAAGAAAACTGGTGAATAATTAACAACTGAATACCTTGCCGTGCATGAGGACATGTGGGATTTTAGAGCAGTCATAAGCATGGGTGAACCAACTGTTGTTTATGCCACATACAAAGGCAGAGGAAATTGTCTGAGTAAGTGGTACTGACACTAAATTCCAAGCATAATAAATATTCTGACCTTTCTAACAGCAGCTCTGTAAGGCGGTACATATGAGGACTGCGTAAGCATTTGCTAACAGACTTTGGTAACAGGAGTTAAATCTGAATTGAAAGAACTTTTTACTATATATACAGGATGAGTAAAAAAGAACTTAAAGATCTGAAGGAGTTCTTTCAGAAAGTACAAGATAAGAAAACAAAAGCAGAAGATATAGGCACAAATAAAAGACCCATTACAAAAAGGGTACAAGGATTCAAGTCTGTAGAGAATTGGGCTAAAAAGAGAAACTTGACTGAAGAAGAACAAGATCTAGAAGACAATATGATAAACCAAGATGAGGAAATATTAAATCTAACAGAAGGAATAAATTTAATGCAACCAAAGGAAAAAGAAGAGGAGAGAACATATTTATAAGAAGAAAGGCATCAGGAAAAAGAGAAAAAAATGAAAAAGGATAATATAATAAATATGCAAAAGCAGACAAACACACTGACTTTGGCAATTCCAGAGGACTTTGAATTTACATATACTCAATCTGTGGAGCTTGGAGCAATTTTGAAAAATAAGATTAAAGTACAAACTCAAGATGTATGTGAACAGACTGATAAACAGCATGATAATGGAAAGGATGATAAAAATCAAAGTGAATATAAACAGCTTTTGTCAGAAATAAAATCTGTTTTTTTCTTGTATAATTCTTAAAATACATAAAATCATGGGAGAGGTTGGGGAGGTGAAAAGTGAAACCAAAGAAATGAGTGATAATATGAATGAATTAGAAAATAGGATATCAGATGTTGAAGATCTTTTTCCCCAGACAGAACAAAAAATAACAGAACATACAAAAGATAGACAGGAAATCCAACAAAAAATAGTGGATATGGAATGGAGATCAAGAAGAAATCATTTAAAATTTCTGAACATTCCAGAAGGTGTGGAAAATCAAAATATACCAAAATTTGTTGGAGACTGGTTGAATGAAAATTTGAAGCAGGAATTACAAGGTCAGATAATTGAAATAGATTGGGCTCATAGGACACCAAGGCACATATCTCGTCTACCACAGAAATACCCAAGGGTAGTCTATGTGTAATTTCTTAGATACCAGGACAAAGAAAAAGTGATATCATTTGCAAAACATAATGGCCTTGTAATTAATGAGAAATTCCTGACTTAGGCCCAAACCTATATAAAAAAAGGAAACTATTTAATCCCTTAAAACACTTCTATGGGAAAAACATGTTAAATTTCAACATGCATTTCCAAATGTTCTATGGATTTATTACTGGAGAAAATATAATAGTTTCGAGACAGCAGAAGATGCAGACATTTTCATAAAAGAAGCTTTTGAAATATTTACCAAGAAAGATTCTCAGCAAAAGGAAAATAAAAAAAAATTCAACAGATAAAGAAGAGGAAAAGAAGTCAAAGAAAGATAATATTCAAGAAGACAACTCCAGTGAAGAGGATCCAGAAGAAGGAACATCTCCAAAACAAACAGATAAAAGTGAAGGAATGCAACAACAAGAAGACCACCACCAAAGAAGGGAAGAAGAACAAGATTGTACTGAACATGAGAAAGTAAATGAAAGTGTAACAAAATAAAGAAGAGTGAGGAGTTTTGGGATGTCTAAGGATTAAATAATACTTTTTTCCTATTTTTCTTTGCAGGGGAGGAGATATTTTCCCAGATGGAAGGTGGTCGAGAACCATTTTGCAAATTGGTATATCAAAAGAGGGTATTGAGGAAGATCCCTTTTTGTGGAGCTGTTCAGTGGAACATCTGGTGAAGGATGAGGGGAATAGGGAAAGTATTCTGACAAATATTTTTATTATAGTTACTATGGTTAGGGGAAAAGGGAGGGGGGTTAAGGTAGAGGAAGTGTTTTTGTATGAAATGCATCATGTAAGGCATGTGGATCAGAAATCTAGAAGGTATCTAGTATATACATTACAGCATAGTTTAGAGAGTGTAAGTAAAATATATGGGAGATAATTTAACAACAATGACCTGGAACATCAATGGATTTAAGAATCTAGTTAAGAGAAAAAAGATTTAGAATTATCTTAAAAGAAACAAAATAGAATTTTTTTTTGTACAAGAAACACATTTAAGTATGGAAGAAACAAGTAAAGTAGATAAGATATGGGGAGGTCAAACTATACATTCTATATGTAATTCAAAGTCAAGGGGGATGTCCATCCTGTTTAGAAAAGGACTTAAAATTAATGTAAAAAAAAAAGATTGTAGATGAAAAACGGAGATACGTAATTGCATTCATTGAACTAAAGGAGACACACTATATAATTGTTTCATTGTATCTTCCAAAAGATAAGATCAAGAGTACAATAACAGAATTCTTTACAAGTTTAACTGAATTACTGTAGTAATATTTGATTGGGGGTGACTTTAATATAGTTTTACAAGACAAATTAGATATGACAGCAAGTAAAAGAGAATATGATGTGATGGGGGTTAGGACTTTGATAAACAGGATGGAAGACCGTGACTGGATGGATCTATGGAGAATGAAATACCCCACAAGCAGAGAGTATTCTTTTTTTTCTGGAAGACATAAAACATATTCCAGAATAGATATGTTTATAGGATCAAAAAAGATATTTGGTTACCTTACCCAAATAAAATACAAAACTATAATTATATCAGATCATTCACTACTGCAATTAGTGCTTGCATCCAGGGCACCACCATACAGCGAACTTGGAAATTAGACCCATTAATACTAAAGGATGAGCAGTATATTAAAAAAAAAATAATGAAAGAAACAGAATTTTTCTTACAGAGAATAAAGTGGAAGAGACTTCTCTTAATAACATCTGTGATGTGAAAGCATTCATGAGAGGATTAACAATATCATATGCAACACAAAAGAAATGAGATAAAAAAAGATTAGAACAACTAAAAAAAGAAATAACGGAAATACAAAAATTACATATTCAAGCCCAGTCAAAAATATATTTGAGAAAATTAGAGAAGCATAAACATGAATATAATCAAATTTATAATAAAAAACAGAAAGGCTGATGATGTTGTCACGAGCTAAGAATAATGCACAAATAGACAAAGGGGGAAGGGACTCCTAACTTAAATGATGCAGAAAGAAAAAGCTGAAAGGAATATTACAGAAATAAAATCAGAAGAGAAAATACTTGCATCAGAAAAGGAAATAAATTATGAATTTGTAAAATATTAACAAAAATTATATGAAACACAAGGGAAGAACTTTGATACTTATAAATATATGGATATTCCTCAAATAACTGAACAAGAACAGGTAATGTTAGATAAAGATATAACTACTGAAGAGGTTGAAAGAGCAATAACAGAGCTAAAGCCAGGAAAATCTCCAGGTCTGGATGGACTATCAGTAGATTTTTATAAAACATTTAAAGAAATATTATCCCCAAAATTAGTAGAATTGTTTTATACAGTCCATGGAATTCTGCCCCCTCCTTTGACAAAGCCCTTATTCTGGTCATCCCAAAGAAGGGAAAAAGTAAGTTACTATGCTCCTCATTCAGACCAATTTTACTCCTTAATTCAGACTATAAAATATTTACTAAAATTCTTGCTTTAAGATTAGAAAAAGTACTTATGGATTTGATAGAAATGGACCAGATGGGCTTCGTCAGGGGGAGGCGGGGACACAATAATATTAGAAATGCTTTGAATATGTTCCAAGTGATAAAAAATCCAAAAGCAATGGTGGTGTCCCTGGACGTTGAAAAAGCATTTGACTGTATAGAGTGGCATTATCTTTTTCAGGTTCTAAAGAAGGCAGGAATAGGTATTAAATATCTGAATTGGATAAAGGCTATATATATGACTCCAAAAGCAAGAGCATTAACCAGTGATTTAACATCTAATTGTTTTTCACTGTATAGGGGCACCAGGTAAGGGTGCCCATTGTTGCCACTATTATTTACTGTAGTAATAGAACCCTTGGCTAATTCAATCAGAAATAATAAAGATATCACAGGAATTTAATACATACAAGGAAGGGCTTTAAAGATATTGTTGTTTGCAGATGATGTTTTAATGTATATAGAAGATCCAGAGAAAGAAATTAAGTCGTTAGTTAAAATTATTGAAGAATATGGGAGGGAATTGGGATATCTTGTGAAATGGAAAAAATCAGAAGCTTTGTTAATAAATCCAGGCAAAGAGGGACCTGAATTGGATAATTTTCCAACTACAGTTAAGAAAGAGTACCTGACTTATCTTGGAATACATCTTACAAATAAATGGAATAAAATATGCAACATTAACCTGAAACCATTAATAGAAGAAATTAGAAAAGATTTACAAAAATGGGAAGGATTGCCAATATCAATATTGGGAAGAACGCAGCTCATTAAGATGAATATACTTCCACGCTTATTATACATATTTCAGTCTTTACCATTGATGATACCGGGGAATATTTTTAAAACATTAAATAAATTAATTTCCAGATTCCTTTGGAAAAAAGGTAAGCCCAGATTAAAAAAGGGGGAAGCTAACAGCTGAGTATTCACAGTTGGGATTGAAACCGCCTAACCTACAATATTATCATTGGGCCGCAGTTATAGAACCTCTGAAAGAAATTTGGTCCAGTGCAATACCTCCGTGGGCACATATCGAGTATCTTATAGTAGTTTTAGAAAAAATTATTATAAGAACTTGAACAATCCAATTGTAAAAGATACTATTAAAATATGGAATAACAAATCTAGAAACTCATCAATATTCCAAAACAATTTTCATCCTATTCTTAATAATGTATCCATAAAAAGATGGTTAAGATATAATGTTGAAAGTATAGGAGACTTCTATGATAAACGAAATATGAAATCTTTTCAGGAATTACCATCTCAATATTAAATACATAAAAACATGTTCTTTGGTTATTTACAGATCAGATCGGCATTACTAGAATTACTACAGGAGGGGAAATTAAAAATGGAAAACAAAATTATGGATATATTAAAGAGTGCTGATGGTAGGAAGTAATTAATTTCAGAATTATACTTTGAAATTAGCAAGAAAATAGAAACGAAGGACATGGACTATTTTTGTTAGAAATGGCAGAAAGACTTAAACATTGCTATTAAAAAACAGAAATGGGATACAATGGCCCAGATATTCAAACTGCGCCATTCTGTGCTGCAAGCCCCTGCGCCGCTCAAAATAGTTGCGCAAGGATGTGGCCAAGGCGATATTCAACGGAGTTGTGCTATGGCGCAACTGCTTTGAATATCGCCCCCTGGCCACCCCCAGTGTGCATGGTGCAGTGGAACTGTGCCAGCGCAAGTGGTCAGAATGGAGCATTGAGATGCAGTGGCGCAAGTTCCATTGAGCCATGCACAGCACCTGCGATATTCAAAGGGTGACATGCAAATTGGGCCATAATTTATGCAAGGTGCACAGGAGGCCATTTGCATCTGATTACGGCCCCATTTGCATGACATTAGCATTGTGCCGATCCCCGACGACTTGTGCCTGGCGCACTGCCAGGCAGCAGCCATCAGGGACTGACGCCCCCTGCAGCCCAATCGCAGGACGTCCCCGAAGGGACAATGCAAGTCTCCAATCCCTGGTGGTCCAGTGGACTGCAATTAGCCCAATCGTGGGCATAACTGTATGTCATCCCCCCCATTAGCCCAATCGCAGGCATAACTGTATGACATCCCACCCATTAGCCCGATCACGGGCATAACCTTATGTCATCCCCCCATTAGCCCGATCACGGGCATAAACTTATGTCATCCCCCCCATTAGCCCGATCACGGGCATCAGTATTCCCCTCCAATGTCCAATATCCCTGGTGGTCCAGTGGACCGAATGGAGCCCGATCGCGGGTGGCATTCCTCACCCCCCCACATCCGAAATCCCTGGTGATCTAGTGGCCCCCCCACCCCACCTGCCCACGGAGCCCCACCACCCTGCTCCCCCCGTCAGCCGTCGGGTGGCAGCACCCACCCACCTGCCGCCCGTCACCCGCCGACTGACAGGTTGGTAGGGCTGCGCCCATTGGTTCAGAGCATGTGCCAATGGGTGTGATATAAGGCAAGTCATGTCGAGCTAATGGGGGATGACATAAGGTTATGCCTGCGATCGGGCTAATGGGGGATGACATAAGGTTATGCCCATGATTGGGCTAATGGGGGAATGACATACAGTTATGCCGAGATCGGGCTAATGGGGACGTTACACTTATGCCCATGATCGGGCTACTCGGGGGTTGGGGGTACACTTCTGCCCATGATTGGGGTATGGGGAGCCCACCACGTGCTGCGGGAACAAGTCGAGGGCCACCCACAGGTAGCAGCTGCTGTGTTACACCCTGCAATCACGGCGCTCACCTGTGGTGGCCCTCGACTTGTTCTGTTTTTCGGCTCCAACTTTGTGCGGCGCGGGTAGGGTTGGCTGCCATAACTCTACACAGCCGGGCTGAATATCAGCTGTCAGTTTATGCATGGTTCCTCCCCCTTTGGTTG
Organism: Neoceratodus forsteri; assembly: GCA_016271365.2. NCBI lineage: Eukaryota > Metazoa > Chordata > Ceratodontiformes > Ceratodontidae > Neoceratodus > Neoceratodus forsteri. Next base: position 1,202,834,266 of record CM028132.1, read on the forward strand.
CGCATGCCTTCATTATCATTGTGCTGTTACTCAGCATGATTTCGGGGGCGTATCTGCCTCCTGCTGAATATCGCAGAATGGCACATTTTGGACTTGTGCAGGTGCAACCCTATTGTGCATGGCTCGACTCTTTTGAATATCTGGGCCAATATGTATATCATGGAATAGTTATTAAATAATAGGATGAATGAAATACTATTTTATATCTTGCATAGAATTTACTATTCACCACATTTATTGAATACATTTAATCCATCCATATCAGCATACTGTAAAAGGAAATGTGGAAACAGGGCTAATATAACTCATGTGATAGTAAATTGCCCTTTGAACAAACCCTTTTGGGAGGAAATACTGGTAATTTTAAACAACGTTTTGGGGTAAAGATTGGTTTTGAACCAGAATTATATTTATTGTATATTTCGACATCATAGCATATTCCGATCTCAGTTAAACAATTAATAAACCTGAATTTATAAACGCCAGAAGATGTATCACTCAGATGTGGAAGAATCAAGAAATGCCATCTATTCATTTATGGAAAAACTTATTTTCAGAAATAATGAGGCTTGAAGAGGGTTACTATTATAGTAATAACAAATTAAATTATATTGGAAAAAATGGGAATTAATTCAAAGGGCAATAGAAGAAGGTCACTTTACTTAAATTAAACAAAGGATGAAAACCTTATAGGAATCTGGTAAAGAGAAGTAGGAGTTAATGAAAGTTGGAATGTATACTTTGATATATTGTCACGGTCTTAAATGTTAAATGATTGTAAGTGACATGCCTTATTGAAATTGTTAATTGTCTTATATAATCTTATACTTGATGCTATATGCTATCTGAAATGAATTATTATGATATTTTTAATATACAAAATAAAAATATGTATAAAAAAATTTACAAACCTCCAAAGAATATAAATGTACCTTACAATTTTGTTTAAAATGTTGAAATAAGGAGGAGGAATGCAATTCCAAAGGAAAGGTATTCCAGAATTGAAGGGCAGCTACTGACAATGATCTTGCTCCCGCTTTAGACTGAAATGGTAAATTTGTTATTACAACACCACAAAAAGAATGTAAATTGCAAACAAGGAACCTTACATCAATCAAATCCATTAATGGATATCTGTTTTTTGGAAAATGGATTTAAAGACTTGACAGCCAAAATAAAATGCAATTTTAGAATAAAAAGATTACCAGCCCAGATCAGAATACATGAAACAGTGGTGAGAATGGTAAGGGCAGTCCACTACAAAATGACAAACATTATTATAAGTCATAGTCAGTATATTAATCTCTTTAACTGATGATCTGAAATAAAGACTTGCAACATAATCCAAGTGGGGTATTAATGTCACAGTTACAACGGATTTATGAATATCTAAAATAAAATATTTCCTAAATTTATAAAGTAAATCCAATTTTTGGTTACTCTTTTTACTTATTGCTTTTACCTGTGAAGAAAAAGTTAATCCCGGATCCAGAAGGACACCGAGATATTTGAACTCTTTTACAAACTCAATTGCTGCCACCGCATTATCATGTATTAATAATAGAGGATCATCTTTCAAGGAATTAGGAGTTTCAAACATCATTGTTTTTGTCTTTTTTACATTAAGAATCAAACAGTTATCAGAGAACCAATTACAGACATCTTGGAAGTCAAATTCCAACAATGAAGTAAACTGAGAGTTTGATTTAGTTTGTGAATAAATTATTAGATCATCTGCATATAACAGACAATTGCAGGACTTAAGAGTAGATGGTAAAGAATTAGTAAACAATGAAAATAGTAGGGGGCCCAAAATAGACCCTGTGGAACTCCTAAATTCATAAACCTGACAGAAGAGACAACCGCCCCTAAACTTAACACCTGTGACCTGTTGGGAGCCATGCACCAGGACATAACATTTTCAGAGAAACCAAGATGATTCAATTTGTGACATAACAAAGAATGATTAATAAGGTTGAATGCCTTGGTCAGGTCCACGAACACCGCCCCCATTAAAAGGCCTTTATCAAAGCCCTGTTTCTGTGACATCCCTTGATCGATTCATCGACTCTTTCAGAAGCCACGGTGCATCCATGTGAGCCTTACTGTAGGGGGCAAAATGTTTTTCAATGGCATGAGTCCTTAAAAACAAAGAGTCTGATTCTCAGAAGGTCAGGATTGGCACGCAGTGCTTGTGCCAACAAGGAATGGTGCATGTGGCATCTTGCGCCACACTGTGCACCATTCCCAATTCTTAAACATGGTCTATGCCACATGGGGGCCACCTGTGCCAGCAAGACTTGTGCTGCTCTCATGGCTGTGCCATGATGGAGCGGGGGCTTGCACTGAGGTGGTACTGCCATATCCCCATATATGGGATTCACAAAGCACTACAACAGGCATAGGGCTTGGCTGGGCTTCAACCTCCCTGGAGCTGGTCTAACCACCTATGCACCAGTCTAATGGACTCTGCTGGGTTGGAAGGGGTCTGTGCCTACCTGTTGAGTCATTGGATGCTATCACACTGGTGATCACAGATATGGTACAAGGACAATGAGTGTATGAGAGATAGATTCAGATCCTCAATGATTGGTGGTGCAACACTGTCAGTTGCTGATAAGGTGCTTGTCAGTGTATGCCCCCTTGGCACATATAACTATATCAGCATTCATGTCAGGCATCATCATCCCCCCCCCGTGTTTAGTGTCATAGGGCCTATTCTTTTTGCTAGTGCCATTGCCGCAAGATCATCCTGCAGACTGCATCATTCCCCTCCCATGAGCCTTTACTTTGATGGATGGGAGCAGTTGCCACAACCTACAGGGGTCTGGCATGGGACACCTCCCATTCAAGAATCAGGTGCAGGGTCCCTGGCACACAGGTGATCGATGCAAGCTGCTGTTTGCTGCAGTCTGTGTTGCTCTATGGGCTGCTTTGAGAATCTAGCCCAAGGACTTTCTGAACTGAGTGCCCAGGACTGATGGCTGCCACCATCTTTGCCACCTCTGACCCAACCTCAGCATGGCAACTGGGGTTAGGCTAGTCAGTAACCAATCAGGCTGCTTAGAGCATAAACCAGAGTTAGGAGAACTCATGGGCCTTAGGAGGCCTGATTAATTTCCCCCAGCCTTAGATGACCAAGCAACTGTCAAGAAGGAGCAGGACAGACCCTCCCCAGTGACTGACAGGAGATCTTAACCAATAGGAGGGCTGGTTGCTTGCTTGCTTCTTCATCAAAGAGTTATCTGGTTGTTCATCAGCCTGCTAGAGTCTTCCAAATACAGTGGAGAAAGGCTCATTATTTATTTAGCTTTTGTTAACCAGGTAAGTACACTACACAAGCAATTTGCCTATTTTCAGGTACAACCCGGGAGAGTACAGGAAATTACATACTTACACACTTGGGACAACATGGTACATAATTAAGAACAGGTCACACATCATGAGACTACAAGGTAAGATTACACATCACATAATTAAGAACAGGTCACACATCATGAGACTACAAGGTAAGATTACACATCACATAATTAAGAACAGGTCACACATCATGAGACTACAAAGTAAGATTACACATCCCATGATTAGGAACAGGTTACACGTCAAGAGACTACAGGTAAGATTACACATCTTGCATCAAGTTTGGGGCAGTACAGAAATACTACATTTTAAGGGCTGGCAGTTTTGTATGGGTGCAAGTGCTAAACATATGTCATGGGGGTTTTGACATCCATGAGCAGATACACTTTTAAGATGGCTCCATAGGGAAGAGCGCAGCTGCCCTGCGGGCAGCACGGACCTGGGTTGGGAAGGTATTCCAAAGTTTAGGGGCACATGCTGCTAAGTCCCTTTCACCCATCTTGGTCCTAGTCACAGGTACCTTGAGTGTGGCAGACCCCTGAGACCTAAGGTGATGTGACGAGGGGGAAGTTTGGGTCAGCAAGCTTGCCACCCCTGGAGGGGTACCCGTGTTGAGGACCTTACCGGTGAAGCAACCAAGGACAAAGTCAATGTACTTTGTAGGCGAGAGCCAGTGTAGCTTGTTGTAGAGCTCACAGTGATGAGTGAGCCGGGGAGCCGATAGGGCAAAGTGACAGATATTGTTATAAGCTGTTGACCACCTGGAGAGATGGGCCTTAGTGGTGCTAGCAAACAGCAGGAGCCCATAACACAAAGATGGGAGAAGCATCCCTCTCGCAAGGGCAGCATGCACGGCTGGTGTGAGGTTGTTTTTTGCCCTGTAGGCCAGACCCAGTTTACATTTGACTGTTTTACATATCTTCTGAATATGAAGGCCTTATCATCTGAGAGCATGAGCCACCACTGCACCGATGCTTTTAAGGCCTATCTTTCACTGGAGAATTGCAAGCAGTGCTCACAGAAATGGGGACATCCCCAGACTGATCCATTGACTCAACTAGAAGCCACCAGGCATCCACACAAGCCCTATAGGGAAAAGTGTGTTTTGAGGGCAGGAGACCTTAAAACAAGGACTTTGTGAACTGAGCTCTAAGTTAGTGTGCGAACGTGAATCATCTTCAGGAACAGATGCTAATGAGCTGGGTAGTCATGCATACAGCACACACTGCATGTTGACAGCATTTTAAATGTGTTAATTGTTTGCACAGTGCAGCTTAATGCCTGTAAAAAGCATATTTTAATAGCATGCGAACATCGTAGACAGTAGAAACACCATATCCGCAGCCCATACAGTAAGCCCAGCTGCAGTGGAGACAAAACCATCCATGTGATATAGCTCTCTGCAGTAGTGAACATGAGGGATTGCAATTTTGAGATGACACCTCTGAGGTCCAAGACCCCAGTAAGACTGTGGTCATCTGTAGTGGTCCATGATGAGTGCATATAAACAGATCTGCTATCCTCCCTAATAGCAAAAAAATTAGTACTGTGGCCAAAGGTGTGATGATTCCTCCTCCCTCCCTCCCTCCCCTTTACACATCTGTGTCTGGACTACTCTTTTGTACTGTACAGACTCCAGCCCCATCTACTGCAAGAAGCAAAGTGCCTATATACCGATATGTTAATGGTAGCAACTGATATGGTAAGCAGCTGTTAGCACTGTGCATGTTGAGCAGAGGTCATTAACATGTTATCTTCCAATATGGCACTTCAGCACTGCAGCATCAACAGCTTAGTGAATCACAAACTGCTCAGCTGGCCTACATTACTAAACCCAGTAGAAGGCTGCATGAGTGGACCCCAGAGTGGTTTGTGCTCCACAGCAGATTTGGACTTTGTTTTGAGTAGTGCATGTAAGAGGTTATTTCTGAAACCTGATAGCACTGCACAAGACTTAAACGCTCAGATGTCAATGTACCTGCATTTCTGCCATGCACAATATAGCACAGGTACAAAGTCCTCTGCAGGTCGCTTTGCATGTGGTTCTGATATGGGGCCTTATGTGTGTAACCTGTTGCTGAATATAGCCCCTACATACTCTGTAGTCGGTACTGTTTCCACTGTGAGACATCAGGCAACTTGCCATTCACAGCATGCTGGGCAATGGCTTCATTTTTCTCATAGAAATAATCTGAAAGATTTTACTTCTGAAATATAAAAGGCAAAATAAAAAATATTTTCAAAAATGGTGTTTTGTATTACAGTTTATACAAGAAAAGCAAATGCATTTATATCACAAAACAACGAGTGCTCTTTACAAAAATCTACAGTAAGTATCTACTCCAAATACCATCCCAAAAATGTTTTTACTGGATCTTTGTGTATTTCTTAACAAAACACCATAGAAAGAACTCCTGTCTGTTTTTCAGCACCAGGGAAGACTAATAAAACTCCAGCAAATTAAACCAAAAGTGCTAATAAAGAAAATCTCCTGCAGAGAAGACACCAGTGTTACTTGTACAAAATCTAACAGTTCATTTGTTAATGACATTCCTGCTGCATTCATTTGCTGCACAGATATCATTTATATTCATCCCATGGAAACCCGGATGGTCCCCAGAAGTCTCTCTGTCCTGAATTCTACTGGCTTCCCTTGAATTCACACCATCTCCTGTAGCCACTTGTCAATATTCCCATGGCAACTAGGGGTAGTTAAATTGGACAATGCCCAGTAAGGATCTTTGCAGCAAAAACACTGGCAAAAGGGAAACAGCTAGTATGCTTACAGCCACACACATGGAAAGAGGGGCTGTGCATTCTGATTAGTAGGATGGTACAGTATATCATAATATAATTCAATTTACAGGATTTGGCTTTGGGTGAGTATTCAACTTTGTTAGCAGAGCAGGCTATTGTTCCCTAAAATTCTTTACCCAAGTTATTTTAGTGTTATACACCTGTGTGTTAACTTCCAACTGAAAATGGCACACATTTGAATTAATGGTGACATTTCTCTAATCAAACAAGCCAATGAATATTGAGCTCACAAAAGCATAGGAGGATGTGGGGCCTCTCAAGAGGAAATTGATTTTTTGTGATGTGATTATGGTACTTTAGGAATGTACTGCAGTTTGATTATCAAAACTTTGCCCATTATTTATTTTCTCAATCTGAATGTAAACCAAACCTCCAAAATCTTGTGAAAAGTTTTTTTAAATTTACTCTAACAAAGTTTTCATTATCAAGTGTATTAATATATATTGATAGTGTTTATGTCAAAACTTATTGATATGTAGAATACATATTAATACAGTGTTATCTCAGAACATATCACTACGTAGAGATACATGCTGATACAGTTCGCATATTGAAAGATATCAATATATATTCGATAGTAAATATGTATCTATGCATGTTTTTACACAATATCAGTATGTATCAGTATTTGCTAGTCAGCACTGTCAGAATCAGGCATGAGAGATTCAATTGTTGGATCAGTCTTAGAGTTTTGAGGTGTTGCAGGACACCATTTGCCAGTTATGTGCTCTTCCTGAGGCTACATACTAGTAGCACTGTGACAATACTTGGGGTATGAGCCACAGAAGGCTCAGAAAACTATCCACATCTATGTAGGCAAGTGTATGGAATTTGTGGGTGCACAGAGGTCCTGCTACCTGCTCTGCACATGAGGTGACTTTTGCCCATCTACAGCCCCCCCCCCCCAGCACAGAGTTTTACCCCAAACTGATTTATGCCACTATGGAGCCTGTCAGGTCAGGGCAGGCTTATGTTTGCATTATGCATGATGATCAGCATGTGTTCCATGGTGAGGAATGTGTGTGGAGGTTGGCTGCATAATGGTATGTGATGGCTGACCTAGCACTAATGCTTGTGCACCCTCCATGCAAGGCCTGACTAGGCCCCTCAGACCTTCCTGAGGTCTAGTCTGCCCCAGGGCATGTTGCTCCCAGAACTCTGAGCTGACAAGGAGGGCTGGTGGTCTTCAAAACATATTAAAATACACCATGTTATAAGACCAAGATATGGCAGTCCTTGGATGACCGTCGCATTCTACAATCCCCTGTTCCATGCGAAACAGGGGATCCACTCACACAATGAACAGGAACCTGATATAAGTTAATAGGGCCTCTGCTGGGTGTCTCATGATATAAGAGGCTCTGACATTGAGGTTTGAGCAAGAAGACTGCGTAGCAAAGCTAATTGGTTCTGGTTGCCAAAACCTCACAAGACAAGTCTCTTATACCGTGAGAGAGGTACCCAGCAGAGGCCCTAATAACTTATTTTAAATAATGCCAGTTAGCTAGAGTGATTTATAATAAGTTTCAAGTCTTTTTTTTTATTTCAAAAGTTAAATTAAGCCTGTCTGCTGGCCTGGTGGTGCTGACAGTTGAGGTGCTGGACGCCACAACTCACGTCATGCCGGTGACCTGGGTTCAGGAGAGGACTCAGGCCATTAGGGGTTGGCAGGGGAGAGGGAGGATCGAGCATCCCACGACTGCTCTCCTTCTTCTGGAGTGGGTGGGGGGATCATGTCACTCTGCAGCGGCAACTGGCGGAGGCCAGGGGCACTGCAAATAGTGTGCACAGTTGAAGGCTGGAGCACGGTGGGGGGTGGCACATAAGTGCGCTGATGGCACTGCATGACCAGCTCTGAGGAAGTAAAAAAATGGTGGAACATTGTGGGGCAATCATAGCGGCTGATGGCCATGCCCTGTGTCCCCAGACATGAGAGGTACGCCCCCCAAGTATTAGGATCCAGGTCACCTGAGGGGGGGGGACTCTGCGTGCTGACCTGCATGGAGGAGAGCATGTTGCTGGCTAGATCAGGTCTAGGGGTATGGGTGCCGGTGGCCGGATGACTCGCCACTGGCTCCACAGTAGGGGTAGAAAAAAGAAAGTCGTTATAAAAAAATTTAAGCCTGTTCTTTCCTCTTCTCTGAAGTGGAATGGGCCACATCTAATATTCCTCCATGATAGATCGCTGCATGTGGGATAATAACTACAGTGGCTCTGTGTACTTATTGGCTGAAATCATGTAAATGATTTATGTATGACCAGTGTCTGACCCCATTCTGCTCCCTAACACCTCCCTCCAGCCTCTCCACATTCTGGTATTTACGTGGACTGGGGAGGATGGGGGTCAGGCATTCTGGCAAGTGCACCAGCGTCTGTGGTGACCCATACCTGGGCCATCTGTGCACCAGGCCCATAGCAAGTACCTAGCCTCCAGAGGATCATGGAACTAGTGAATGGCATGTCAGAGCATTATGAAGCTGAGAGATGCGGATCCAGCAATTGATTCTCCCATGTTGATTCTGTCAACCATGTCAGTCGCAGAGAGTTGTGGAATGCCATACAGATGGCTACTGTGTACACAGCAGCAGCAGCAGCAGTGGGGGAAGGGGGCTCCTCATAGGATGACCAGGTATCAGAGGAAATTATTTTTAACAGCAGCAATTCAAACTGCTCTTATGTTTGTGAAACTGCTTTATGGGTCCAGCCCTACAACTGGAGGTTGTCTGAAAGACAAGTGTTCTTGTTTTTTTACTAGTTTTGTAACATAAGAGTAGTTTTTCCAATTGGAACCCCAAAATGTCAGATAACCAGATAATATAGAAACATAGAAACATAGAATTTGATGGCAGATAAGGACCGCTTGGCCCACCCAGTCTGCCCATTTCCCTACCTAATGGATAAGCTGCAGATCCTAGTTAACCAACAGCCTACTTCTTCCTACCCCCAACCCCTAGAATTGTCTTATGATTGTCCCATGCAGATCTTTAAATGAAGGCTATTTATGTATTTAGGTATATTTGCTTCTTTTATGCCATTATTGTAGAAGGTTATGCTGTATGAAGTCCTCTAGCTTTGGTCTGTACTGATTTGAAACTTTGGACCTCAATATTTTGTTTGTATTTCTATACTGCAATTTTATTGATATATGTCACTTTAAATGCACTCACTTAAATATGGGTATGTCCGTTGTTCTCCAGACCCGTCCCCTGATGAAGACCCCATTTTGGGTTGAAGTGCTGGGGCTGTAGGGTGTCTGTCTGGGCATTATGCCACAATAAATCACTTTTGCACTTGCCATCAGGAATTTGTCTTCTTTGTCCACGAATGCTGAGTCTCTGCTATGCCATTTCAAAATAGTAATATGGCATCTACACTTGTCATTGCCGACCCACACAGACTGGGATTGAAAATCATAACCTCTGTCTTACCAGGGCTGAGGCTCAACCAGTTGGAGACCATCCAATCATTGATCTCCCATTATACAATGGCAAGAAAGAATCCTGGCTTCTGATTGGTCAGTTGGCCATCACAGCAGGGATGTTATCCTGGCATAACATCCCTGTTGACTTGTTGGTTGCTTTGTTGTATCTTCTTTCAAGAAACAAAAATGTTTTTCCACACTAACAAAAACATTCTTTAAAATTATTTTTTTTATTCTGTATAAAACAACAAGCCATTGTATTATAGGAATAATGCCCTCCAGGGTGGGTGTTATGCTGAGATAACATCCCTTCTTGGGTGTTGGACACCCTCGGCTGGTGGCCTCGGGCCCAACCACCCGAGGTGGGATGTTATCCCAGCATAACACCCACCATGTCAGGCATTATTCCTTTATTGACACCAGCCTAACAGCATAATATAGAGGCTACATTATTCCTGTCAGGTGTTCAAGGCAGGTGTGGCTGAAAATCATCTGCATAGCAGTGAAACTCAACACCATACCATCTCATCTCATGATCTTAACAAGCAACCACATGTACACAGCAAACAATACGGCTGCTCAGATTGAGCCTTGAAGCACACCACAAGTGACCACAGTAGATCTGGAGATGGAATTACCCAAAACCACCAGCTGTACTCTCCTAGTGATGTAGGACTTAAGGCAGCCCAAAACAGTGTTGGCGAGCCCCACATAGTGCCACAGGGGATCCAACAGCACATCATGGTTCACCATTTCAAATGCCAATAAGAGATCTAAAATGGACAAAAATGTAATAAAATTTTCAACCCCTAGCAGCGAGGCAATCCTGAAGCATTTTGACATGAGCAGTCTCAGTGCTGTGACAGGGCCTAAATCCCAACTGGAAAGACTCATAGATGGTGAGTCACCTCAAGCTGCGCTGCCGCCACCTTCTTCTTGATAACTTTCCTCAGAAAGGGGAGATTCGAGACAGGTCTGTAATTTTCCAGACTATCAGTTTCCAAAGATGTTTTTTTTTTCAGGAGACGTCTAGCCACAACTCTTTCCAGAGCTTCAGGAAAAAAGCCTCCTCCTTTTATATATTCTGTATCTCTTTTGTAAAATGCCCAGAGCCTCCAGGATTGGGCTCTAAATAAATAAACAGCTACTTATTTACTTCAAGAGCACCTGACAGTCTCAGTGAAAATTGTCCACAGGGATTCCAGGCAACCAAGCAGCAGCCAGGTAGGCCCAGGGTCCAAAACACACAGATGTGTACCAACTTATTTAATGTCTTATCATACTACCTTTTGCTGACACCATTAATGCCCCCTTTGGAAGTATTTCAGAAACGCAGTGTAACAGATGTTTTACTAACCCAACAATGAGCTTCCACTGATGATATAGGCATTGGAATAGTACATGCGAACATATGAACATACGAAATGCCATCAGAAACAGGCCTCATGGTCTATCGAGTCAGACCGATTATGCAGCTAGCCCCTCAACTTGTAACTACCCCACTCTCCCCTCCCCTCCTATTAACTATCCCCCACTCTGTCCCACCCTCACTTAAGTCTTCCCACCATTCTACATGATACCACCTCCTCGAGCAGAGTGTTCCACTTATATACCATCCTTTCTGTGAAAAAGTGTCTCCTGATTTCCCTCCTGAATCCCCCCCCCAAATCTCAGCTGATGCCCTCTTGTGTCCCTCCCCCATCTGATCTGAAGAATCTCTTTTGTATTAATCTTGTTAATACACTTTAGGTACTTAAAGATTTCAATCATATCCCCTCCATCCCTCCTCTCTTCCAAGGAATACATTTGCAGCTCTCCCAGCCTCTCTTTGTAGGATTTCTCCTCAAGTGCCTGTATAATCTTGGTTGCCCTACGCTGTGCCCCCTCCAGCAATCTGATGTACCTCTACAGGAATGGGCGCCAGTACTGCATGTAGTATTCCAAGTGCGACCTGACCAGTGACCTGTACAGGGGTAGGATAACTTCTCTGTGCCTGGAGGAGATTCCCCTCGCTATGCACGCCAGCATCTTGTTTGCCTTTGCAGCCACCTTCCTGCACTGAGCTGAGTGATTCATACTCCCCATTATTAGTATTCCCTAGATCCTTTTCCTCCACTGTGCTTATCAACTGTACGCCTCCCAGCTGATATTTCCTCCCCTGGTTCTTTTCTCTGAAGTGCAGTACCTTACACTTCTTGGCATTGAACCCCAACTGCCACGTCTCTGACCATTGCTGTAGTTTGTTCAGGTCTTCGTGCAGCCCCCCTCTACCCCTATATGTCATCTACCACTGCACTGATCTTAGTATCGTCTGCGAATAGACTGATCCTACTCTGGATCCCGTTTGAGATATCAGATATGAATATCCCGAACAGCACCAGTCCCAGTACTGAACCCTGAGGCATTCCACTCGTAACGTCCCTTGGAGATGAGTTCTCCCACCACCACCACCTTTTGCTGCCTACCCCTCAGCCCAATGTAGTAACAGGCAGTATAGTTAAATCTCTGTTTGGGGGGTTCTCACCTTTAAGGTCATGGCTGCTGGTTATATCCTTAATGTTCATCTATTTCAATTTTCAATTTGTACCTCTGTTCCTAAAGATCCAGCTGCTCTTTTGGCCATGTGCAGATCCCTTGACCTGACTCTCTGGAAGATGGGCTCTCTGGTATGGCTAGCGATTTTGGCTCAATCTCCTTCTCATACACACACATTGGTTCCATGGAGCATACCCTATCCAACAATGCCTCCACCTGCGCCTCCTCTTGGGAGGGAATCTCAGACCAGGTGGTCTGAGGAAGAGGACACATAGGCACTATTCATTCTGTGATTCCCAGCTCAGGAGGTGGGATTTGGGGCATTATCCTTTGAGTCTCTAGCCCTTTTTCCTGGTGTTCCTAGACTTCCCCATAGGGTTTAAAGATGGAAGGGGTGGTGCTAAGGTGCACTGCTGACTCCAAACAACCAACTGAATGCTATCAGACTTTGAACTACCACTGCTACCTCCTCTGATAACCAGGGGGCAGTGGAGGAGTAGGGAAACCCACCCTCCCTGCAGGAAGAGGAGGAGAGGGTCTGTTTGCATGGGAATGCTTTAGTCCTTCTCTTGTCATAACAATGCCCTGGGCTCTAGAAGCAAAACGGTGAACTCCCCTCACCCCGTGAACTATTGAGTAGGTCCATCCTTAATATTTCTTAAAGCATTACTTAGTATTAAGCAGCATGTCATGAGTTTAGAAGAATTTGCATTTATATACCACTGTTCATACCGATTGTATCCCAAAATGCTTTACAAGCAATGAGCGAGACTGGAAATGCATTGACTATAAATGTACCATTTTTCATAAGATTTTGCACATAGAAGGGGTCTTGGTTTGGAAACCAAGTCAGATTTTTATTTAACTATGGAATATATCCTAAATATAATTTATTGCAGTTTTAGAAATATTGTATTAAAAGCGACACTTAAGTAAAATTTATGACAGTATTACACCTCTCAGTGGACTTTTCTTAGCAGTATACTGATGTGCAGTGAAATCAAGCCCCAGGTTCCCATGTTCAAGTATTGTCACAGTGGGGATCTTAATTATTTCTTGCTTCTGAATCTGGCAATGCTTTCAGGAGAATGTAATTATGAAATGCAGCCCTGACGTGGCAATTCATGTTTCAGTGTAGCCATTTCCCAAATCATTTCTAATACTGTATATATTTCTCATAATATAATATATATGTGAATAAATGTAACATTTATATGCATTTATTATCATCTTGGACCTCAACTGTTAGAAACCTTTGCTGCAGTAACTGACCCCCTGCCCTGAGACCCTAATGAAAACTATGATTCACCTTAATGTGGATCTAAATACATGAATAATTTTAATAATAGAAAAAAAAGTAATGCATACATGCCACAAATAAAGATACAGAAAGGGCAGGTAATGGCAAAACTGAGGTTTTTGTTCTAAAACCAACCAACCAAATAATACAGATGCAGGGAATACAGAAACTGCAGTACAGAGTACATATTTCACAGGTTCAAACCCCTGCAGAGGTGGTAAAATCAACATCAGCAGTGGCATGACCCCTCCCCCAACCTCCTTTGCAGGCCAATTCAAGTTTGCATTGCAACACCAAGTCCTCATTGAACACACAAGCATCTAAAAAACTTAAAGCAGCAGTACTACTCAACCAGGAAGTGCGCTGGTACAGCTGTTGTAGCGCCACAGACAATATGGTGATTGCTATCTAGTCAATGGAGCGGGCGGCAGAAATGTAAACATAAACAAAGGATAGCTGAGCACATTATAGAGTGATAATACGTTACCGGTGGGAAAGAGTACCAGAGACATGCTCAGCAGAGCACAGAGAATAACCAGTTGAAAAAAATGCGGATTTTATTTGCATTGTACAGCTGCTTTAAGGCTGCAGAATATCACTAGTCCATTTGTTTCCTTCCTAATGCCCAAGCAGTCTTACTGGGAAATGTATTTTCTAATTATTATAGGTACTTAGATATTTTTTTATCTTGCAGACACTTAAGCTAAATGCTTCATTTACTTTCCATAAGAAACTATTTTAAGAATTAATTAAAAGAATTTGCATGTATATAGCACTTTTCATAGTCCTTGAATTCCAAAGGGCTTTACAAGCAGTGAGAGACTGATAGTAAAGTGATGGTAAACATGCAAAGGCAGCCATTTCACACATTGACACCCACACATAGCCTTGGGCAATTGCCTGGATTGTTTTTATGGGAAGGGGGATGTTGGCAATGACACTGGGAAAAATCTCCTGCTCTTGAGAAAAGTGCCATGGTTTCTGTGACTTCCACCTGTACACCCACTAGGATAGCACCAGACATGGGCAGAAAAAGGGACTTTGGTTTAATGTCTCATCTAAAGGGTGACACACCCCTACAATACAGAATACTCCTAGTCTTACCTCAGGTGCCAGCATTTACGGTATTAATCCAAGTCCTGGGACCAGAACCCATGAACTTCTGGTCCAATGGCAGATGTGCTACCAACTGAACCACGCTGACACTTCTCCCAGTAAAGTGATGCTTCTTACAGCATTTCTGAGTCTTATACCTTTCAGTCAAAAGGCATGCCACCGTGCTCTGCTGGCTTTATCAACATTTTTCTCAGAGTCTCACTATTTAAAATAATGTAATAGCAGAGTAAGACTGTCTGGTCTGTGCAGTAAGAACTCTTTATTCTCTCAAACAAAATGCTTGAAAAAAAAATCTTTACAAAGTAAAGCCACATGCTCACAGCGTAAACTAGGGACTGTGAAATATATTCAATGGTCAGGGGAACAATTTAGCTAGAAACAAAATGATGGGTGTATGTTGGTGGAAGGACAACTGAAATGAATCTCCTATGAGTAGGGGTGTGCCGGTACCTTTTTTTAGACACTTGGCGAGCATTGATACTCAACAACCCCAGATACTTGTCCACCTGTTGTTTTGGCACTTGAATTCAGCCAAAATGTAAAAATATTAAAACCTCCCTGTTCTCACCAGGTGGCCTGGGCTAGTGCCCTCTCCATCCCCTTCCCACTCATTATTTCCCGAATTGATGCCCTCTAGCCCTTTCCCCACTGCCACCAAAACCTGAATAACAAAAATGCCAGCTTGACCTAGTCTTTAATATCATACTCCCTCCCTAACCCAACCTTCAACTCCCAAAATGCTCATATTTAAATGCTACCCCGTCCTGATTTCTGATTCATGATTTTCTTTGCAGGGACTACTTCGTAGTTCTGATCCCAGCTAACTCAGTTGCCCCTTCTCACAGTGTGCCCACTCCTTTGTAAATATTATGCTTGGCTCAGGTGAGTGTGCACATGACCAAGAATGAGGGGAAGTAACAGTCGATGTTCTTGATGACACTGTGCATGCTGTCAAGGACAATATACGCAAGTGGACAGAAGAGTTCATGGGTGCATGGCACACCATGCAGAATAGCAGCAGTTCATGAAATGTTGAAAATATCGTAAATGTTTCTTTTCATTCTGTTTTAGAGTGCCCTTTTTCTCCTGTCTTGTAACGTTTCCCTTTGCAGGAAAGAAACATACAAACTGACGGCAGATAAGGGCCATTTGGCTCATCCATTCTGCCCTTTTTTGTTGTGTTGCTTACACTGTAGATCCTTCCAAGTCTATGGCACTTTCTCTTCCACCCCTTACCTATCCCTTATGATTCCCTTGTGCTTATCCCAGGCTTTCTTGAATCCTACCACTGTTTTAACCCCCACTACCTACACTGGAAGACCATTCCAGGAATCCACCACCCTTCCTGTGAAGAAGTACAGTATTTCCTCACATCTCTTCTGAACCTGCTCCCATCCAGCTTCATATCGTGATTCCTTGCTCTGGAGCACGCTTTCCTCTGAAAAATACCTCCCACTTGTACCTTATCCACCACTGTGAGGTTTTTAACAGTCTTGATCATATACCTCTCTCTCTCTCTCTCTCTCTCTCTCTCTCTCCTCTCACTCCCCCTCCTCTCTTCCTGGGTATACATATTTAGTTCCTTTAGCCTCTCCTCGTAGGACTTTGATATAGACCCTATACCATCTTGGTCACCCTCCTTTGGATGGCCTTCACCCTGTTTATGTCTTTTCTGAGATGTGGTCTCCAAAACTGGACACAGTACTCCAGGTGGGTCCTTACCAAAGACCTATATAGTGGCAACACCACTTCCTTCTTCCTGCTGGTAATACTCCTACCTCTACACCCCGGCATCCCAATAGCTCTCCCGATTGCTTTGTCCCATTATCTGCCCACCTTTAGGTCATCCAATATGCTTACTACCATGTAACTTTCCTGCTTGGTCATTGCTAGTATCTTTCCCCCCATTTTGTACTGTACCACTAGGTTTCAGTGACCCAAGTGCATTATTTTGCACTTTTTTGCATTAAACCTTAGTTGCCAAACGTTTGACCAGTCCTCCAGTCATTTTAAATCTCTTTCCATCATTTGCACCTGCCCCCAGAGTGTCTACTCTGTTGCAGATCTTGGTGTCATCTGCAAAGAGGTAGACAGACCTTCTCTTTCAGTTTCTCTGCTTTGTCACTAATGACAACATTAAAGATTACTGGTCCCAGTACTGACCCCTGCAGTACCCCGCTGGTCATGCTCCTCTCCTCAGAGTGAACTCCTTTTACCACCATCCTCTGCCTCCTATTCCCTAACCAGTTTCTTACCCAGGTTACCACCTTATTGCCCACGCCATGCTACCCAACTTGTTTACTGGCCTCCTGTGTGGAACAGTGTCAAATGCCTTGCTGAAGTCCAGGTAGGCCACATCCACTGTCCCTCCCTGATCCAACACCTTGGTTACCGAGTCAAAAAAATCTATCAGATTTGTTTGGCATGACCTCCCCCTGTAAAGCCATGCTGTCTCAGGTCCTGCAGTCCATTAGATTCCAGGTGATCCATGATTCTTTCCTTTAATAGTGTTTCCAGCAATTTTCCTACTACAGATGTCAGGCTAGCAGGCCTGTAATCTCCCGGCTTCTCCTTGCTACCACGTTTGTGAAGTGGGACTACTTCTGCTCTTCTCCAGTCCTCCGGGATCACGCCAGTCTCCAGTGAACTGGCAATCAAGTCTATCAGGGGTGCAGCTAGCACCTCTCCAAGTTCCTTTAACATTCTTGGATGCACCCCACCTGGTGCCATGGCTTTGTCCACCCTCAGATTAGTGAGTTCTTTCCTAGCCCTCTCCTCAGAAAAGGGACTGGTGTCCATTTCCCTCCCCTTCAAGCTCTTAGTGCTTATTTGTGGTCACTCCCTGTTCCCCTCTACTGTGAACACTGAGCAGAATTTAAGATGTATTCCTTTTCTTGGTCCTCCTCTGTATAGACCCCCCCCTCCTTTTTTAACTGCACAATCCCTCCCTTGGTTTTCCTTTTCTTGCTGATATACCTGAAAAATGTCTTGTCCACCTTCGATACTGTCTGGGCTATTCTTTCTTTAGCTTGCACCTTTGTGCTCCTTACTGCTTTGCCTGTCTCCCTCCGCTTCCCCAGATATGTTTCGCTCTCAAGGTCTCTATGATGTCATCAACTCCCTTGATGGAGAAACAGCCTTGTTGTGGATGGTCACCCATCCACTATTCTATATATAGTGTATAGTAGAGCATTGTTCTGTATAGAATTCCATCCCTTTCAAAATGCTGTTGTACGACAATTCAAATGTCATGGAATGTGACTCTACCATTCTGTGGTACAACAGCATTCTGAAGCTTCTAGAGATTGTAAAAGTCAGTTTCATTCTGAAAGTAAAAGAACCACCGCAGGCACATTTCACACAATCCTACACACTATAAAAAGTATAGGATGAGCAACCATGGTTATGCACAACCACTCTGTCCTGCCACCTCAGTGTTCTGAATCCAATGGAACTATTGAGCTTCGCTCTTGAGGTCCGAGGGAATCAGAACCCCTCTGTGACAGAACACATTGGTTGTGCATAGTTGCCCATCCAGTATTCTCTGTAGTAAATAAGATATGGAATATATCTTTTGATTCCCTCTCATTTTTGTGGCTTGGTGTTTTTTCTGTGGGTGCACTGTTTTCATTTGTGCATTTCCATTTTTTGCAGTTTGCACAATGGCTAATCACGGTGCAGTCCCCACCCCCCCATGTTCTCTATCTAAAATGTCCCTTTTCACCACTCTAAGTCTGCTTTGGTACTTTTTTAGATTTAAAATGATTAAACAAGAACTTCTTTAAATATTGCTGCCCCCAGGTTTAGGTCAGCATTTTAGGCTGTTTATCAGCACCCATTGTTTAACATCACATGTCATGTGCCTGTGGTGGACTAGCATGCAACAGACACTACACTGCTCATTGATCTTCTGGGACACTAGAGACATCAGCGCTACCTCCAGGCCATAAAACAAAATCTCTGCAGAGGAAACACAAAAAAAAATGTGGTACCTCTAAAGCAATGCAGAAATTTCAAATTCAGCTGCTGACGGAATTTCACGACATTTTGGGAATTATGCTTAATTCTGCAGATTTCCATCGAAAGTAGAATTCTGAAATTCTAAAAGTGGATTTTTTTTAACATAAACCACTGAATAATATTTCACAGTTTAAATAAACCACAGACAAATTTTCCACAAACTGTGAAATTAAATTCCACGGGTTACGCAATCCACTTGATATTATTCTGTGGTTTACAAAAAATGCTTGTTGGAATGCTGTGGAATTGAGAAAGAATTCCAAAAAGCATGTCAGAAGTGGAATTGCCATTCCACTCAAATTCTGAATTCCACACAGCTCTAGGCACCAGATAAATGGAACTGAAAACAAACAATGAACAGCATGAATTAAGGTTGGGGGCTAATAAGGAGTATTATAGATCAAGGGAGCACTTTTAACCATTTGGAGCACTCTTTCCACTGTGTGTGAGACACTCTTATTCTGTGAAGAGCATCTGAAGTGTAGCTGCCCTGGAAACAGGCACATTCCAGGACAGTTTAAAAAAAAAACATTGAGCACTTCCTTGATTTATAATATATTAATACATCCCCCATTGCCACTTGTTGTGGGTAAAAGTGGTTTCACTTGCGTTTTGATTGAGGCAGAGCAACTTAGCTTCACTTCGCTGTTCTCCCTTGAGCATAACGCGTGTGAAACCACTCTTATCCTGCAACGAGTAGGTCTGGGAGGACATATTAATATATAGATTATGAGGTACATTAAAATATGTTTTAAATGAGTTGCTGCTTTAAAAAACATTGTCATGTGTTTCAGTCTCTGTGGGTAACACATCTCCATGTCACCACCACCTAAGAAATTGCACATTTCTGTTGTATTTGTGTGCTCACTATGTATGATGTGCAAAGATGGTAAGCTAGCCTACTGGAGGCAGCTTCAGTTCAGGAGAGACTGATGGACAGCATGATAGTCAAAAGGCTAGTGGTGTCATGAAGAGAAGAACTATCTTGTCTATAAAAGAAAACAAGACAAAACAGTTTCCCATATGAACAGTTATTCAGGTGCAGGTTAATCTGGATCATTGGGAAGAGGGGTAGTATGATTATTATTTCTAAAAATAGGAGGAACATTACAGACAGCTACAAATTAGCACAGTTGTTCTGTCCCATTTAATGCTAAGCTCCTTACGAGAGCTTTCACTCTTGATGGTCAGTTTAGCTGTGCTTGAGTTAATATGTTAAAAGCTGATTTCAAAGTAGAGAGAGACGCTGAATAACTAATAGGTAGTGTTTAATCTCAGATCAGGAATACAATGTCCGAGTACAGTAAGAGATAGGATGACTTAACCTGTTTAGCAGATATGTGTAGTTGTGTGAACAGATCTTATCTGGAATCGATATAATGACCACTGCTTTTCAATTGGCATAGCAATGCTTTTTACTTTTATTGGGAAACTGCCTTTCTCTGATGATGTGAGTGACTCAAGGAAGCATCAGGTGATTGATTAGGGAACAGAAATATACCATCTCAATGGGTCTTATCATGGAGAATGAAAGTTCAATAAATAAAGAAAAATGAATCCATCACCTTGTGATTTAACATAGGAACTGAAGAACCACAAAAGGTTTTGAGGTTCTGAAAGGTTCTGAGAAGCCATAAAAAGTACTGATAGCTATTTTATCCTTAACAGAAGTTACAAAACTTATTCATTTGAAGTAAAAAATCATTTTTAACCATCATTTCCCACCCATGAGCTATTTTCAGTAAAGGAAGAAATCTAAAACCAACTTGAGTGCTACTACAGTAAATATAACAAGTGCCACATAGCTAGTTTATGCGTCTTGTGTAACATCGTTGTGACTATAAGCACTTCTAGCCCACTGGGTCCTTTCTCCACTACCAGCCATCTTTCGGAGTCTTTCCACCACATTCACCTGCCTTCTTCCTAGATCGCACACTGTGGGGGGAATATATGTTCCAAAACCAGGGTTTTGAAAATTATCAGAACCTTATCGAAACCTGAAAAAAGTTCTCATAAGATTCTTTTAGAGAAAATGGCACAGCTTCTGGGAGGTTCTAAACTTACCCAGACAGATTCTGCCATCCCCATTTTAACCCTTGCCGTGCTGTGGACTGATATATCTGCCCAGAATTCATTTATATTCTGAATCTACCAGCAGCCCACGGTGATGTGACTATTAGTTCTGGTGGTGGTGGGAAAGAGTGGGGGGGGGTAAGAGTGCTGTGACTTTGGGAGGGTGAGAGTGCTGTCATCACTGGGGAATAGGGAGCCAGTGCTGCAACTGTTGGGGTGGGTACCAGTGCTGTGACTGTAGGTACTGGGCAGATTTGACTGGTCATTGGGCTTTTTTCTGCCATTGACATCTATGTTGCATTCCTCCTATTGTTCTACTGGAAGTGGTGGGATCAATGATGTGACTGTTGAGGGATGGCGATCAGCGCTGTGATTTAGGAGGTGGTGTGTTACATTACTTCTATTTTTCTTTTGGGGGTGGAGTCAGTGATGTGACTGTTGAGGGATGGCGGTCAGTGCTGTGATTTAGGAGGTGGTGTGTTACATTGCTTCTATTGTTGTATGGCGGTCAATGATGTAACTGTTGAGGGATGGCGATCAGCGCTGTGATTTAAGAGGTGGTTTGTTACCTTGCTTCTATTGTTCTATGGGGGTCAATGATGTAACTGTTGAGGGATGGCGATCAGCGCTGTGATTTAAGAGGTGGTTTGTTACATTGCTTCTATTGTTCTATGGGGGTCAGTGATGTAACTGTTGAGGGATGGCGATCAGCGCTGTGATTTAGGAGGTGGTGTGTTACATTGCTTCTATTCTTCTATGGGGTCAATGATGTGACTGTTGAGGGATCGGGATCAGTGCTGTGATTTAGGAGGTGATGTGTTACATTACTTCTATTGTTCTATTGGGGGTCAGTGATGTGACTGTTGAGGGATGGGGATCAGTGCTGTGATTTTAGGATGTCATGTGTTACATTACTTCTATTGTTCTATTGGGGGGTTAATGATGTGACTGTTGAAGGATGGGGATCAGTGCTGTGATTTAGGAGATTGTGTATTAAATTGCTTCTATTGTTCTATTGGGGGGTTAAAGATGTAACTGTTAAGGGATGGAGATCAGTGCTGCGATTTCGGAGGTGGTGTGTGTTACATTACTTTTATTGTACTATTGGGTGATCAGTGATGTAACTTTTAAGGGATGGGGATCAGCGCTGTGATTTAGGAGGTGGTTTGTTACATTGCTTCTATTGTTCTTTGGGGAGGAGTCAATTATGTGTCTGTTGAGGGATGAGGATCAGTGCCGTGGTTTAGGAGGTGGTGCACTGACATAACAGAAGCGGCAGTGCTGTGAATGTTTTTGGGGTGGGATGAGAGTCAGTTCTATGACTGTTGGGGTGGGAGCAGTGCTGTGACTTAAGGGGAGGCGCAGTGACTGAGGGTGGGTGAGGGGTGAGTTCTGGGGTGGGGCAGTGCTGTGATATAAGAAGAGGGGCCTCACTGTTTGGGTGGGATAAGGGACAGTTCTGTGACTCTTCGTGAGTTGAAGTTCTGTTACTTAAGAGGACGGGCAGTGCTGTGACTTAATAGGGGGGCGGTGCTGTGACTTGGAGTTGGATGAGTTGGTTCTGTTACTGTTTGGGTGAGGACAATGTTGTGACTTAAGAGGAGCTGTAGTGCTGTGACTCTTTGGGTTGAGGTGAGTGGTAAGTTCTGTAACTATAGTGGGTCAGCATTTCTACAATACATCTGTGCTCAGTCCCTGTCCTTCAGATGGTGGCAGCTGTGATGGTGATTGGGGGTTTGTGCCTATCCCTGTCCAAGAATCTGTCCACAGTTCTGGTTGGGCTGTTCTAGGATGACTCAGATACCAGATGGGGTGAAGGGTGGGGGGTGCTGAGTGGGTGGCCAGGGAGGGAGAGACATCATTTAGCAATGGGAACCAGGGCAGGAGGGGTGTGCCACATGACTACCAGAGCTAATTTACTTTTACTTCAGGGATCGGGGTGGAGAGGGGTACCACTACACTACCAATATAAGTTTACCATTTTACAATGGGACAGGACTACCCCAAAACTGCTAGGATAAGTTTAACATTTTACATTTGGACTGGGATGAGAGGGAGATATCACTAGCCTGCTAGGTTAAGTTTTACTTTTTACAACAGGATTGGGGCAGGAGGGGGGAGAGTTTAATGACAGTACCTGGCACTAATGCTTCCAGGAGGATGGGGTGTTGGGGACAACTAAGTACATCGATAAGAGTACAGTTTTAGAAGCATTAAATAGAACTGCCTTGGCAGCCTTTTAGTGCTTCCAAAATCCTCTAAATATATCACTGTGCCATGTAGGCAAGAGGGTTCTCTCCTTTGCATGGTTGCAGTAGTGTGTTTAGCGTGACTGCACTATTTACAGTGCACCGCACTACGGGTCCCTTTGATTATGGCCCCTACCCTGTTAGGAAGCACTGTGCCCAGTTAGCACTGCACTATCCTTGTTATCACCACATTAACCTTCAGAATATGGGGCCTGATACACAGCATCTTAAACTAATTGTTCCAACAACAAAATCTAAAAGAAAAACAAAACGACAACAAGAAAATACCCAAGAATGAGAGAAGAGAGAAAAAAAAAACAGAGATAACAAATTAACTAGGGACAAAGACAAGGAAAAAAAGAGAACCAAAACATACAAGAGAAATGAATAGCAAGACAGAAAGTGCAGGAGCATGGTAAGAAAAACAGAGCGACAAACTCTGAAAAAGTGGCTTTGAATCCTTTAAAAGGCACAACATTAGTTGCATATTATGGCATTTGAATATTAATTCTCTGCTGTAAAACACATTTCCTTCCTACTCCCTTCCAAATGTTTGCATATATGTTTTTTTTGGAAGGGGGGTTGTTTGATGGACAAACAGTGTCCAGCTAGGCCAGCGCAGTGGCTTGGTGGTAGCACTACTGCCTGCCGTGCTGGTGACCCAGGTTTGGGAGTGGACTCAGCACACTGGAGGTACGAGGGGTAGGGGGGAGGATCATGCGTCCCAGGGACTGCTGTCCTCTGTCAAGCAGGTGTGGTCAGCCTTTGACTGCCACTGGGTGCAGGTCCAGCAGTAGTGCAGGTAGCAGGCAACTGAAATGGAGAGTCCGCCATTCTGGGGTGCCTGCATGCCTCCACACACATGTGCCTACATGCCACCGCAGTGATGGAATGAAATAGAAAATGAAAAAGAGTCAGGCGGGCTTAATGAACCCCAACCTGCTCCCTCTCAGCCCGTGCCACCATATGGTCCCCTGGCACTTCTGAATGAGTGCACTGGGGTGGGGAGAACAGCCCTTCTTCCCCTGACCATGCCATGGGGTGAAGCCCAGTGGAACAGGGGAGGTGGACTTTGGTCGGGAGGATTGGGGACAGGGCTGACAGCCTGCCCCCCCGATGCAAGTGGAAAAAAGCTTTATGGAAAATAATAGTGTGCAGCTGTTTTCAATGTGGACATACTGCAGAAGAGCACATGTCTGCTGTGCTGCTGTGAGTTCAAGATGGCCCATACAAGTCAATGTCCTATGTGGCCCTCAGCCATCTTTGGTGGGAGGGGAGCAGTTCTGTGGGAGTGGGTAGGTGCCAGTGGTAGATGGGGACACTACTGAGGTGGGAAGCCATGCTGTGGTATGGGTGGACAGTGCTATGGGAGGGCAGACCTGTGGTGGGGTGTAGTGCTTTAGGATTTTATAATTTTCCTGGCTCAAGGGCATACAGCCCCCCCCCCCCCATTCATGCTGTCTGCCAATAGATACCAAAATGTATTTACTTTGGTTGAGTTTGGTACTTTTGTGCCTTGGTTTTATTATTGGAAGAAAAATTTAAAAACTTGACCTACAAAAGATTTCTGGGATAAAGGTGAGCGAACTGTTTTTCTAAACTTTGAATGGCAAATGGCTAGGCCAAGAAATGTTATTTATGTCAGCTGCTCATTTTTAAGTTTTTGCAGGGGATGAATAATAGTAGTAAACACTGCCAGGCTAACTGGCATTTTCTAACATAAGGCAATAAAGTGAGACTGGAAACTGTGTGCGAGGGTTTTATGTGATAATAGCGACTCTGTAATGGCAAGTCCGGAATTGTGAAGGAATTTCGGCAAGGACTAAACGTGATTTGGGGGCATCACCCCTGCACCCCTGTTGTGGAGGGGTTGCCCCCCACATCCCCCTTATATAAATAACCAACTCTGAGGTTGTAGCACCTCGAGGAGGGGGTATAACTTATGTTGTCAGTCCATCCTCTACATAATTGCCTCACCAACTTGTGGACTTGCCGTTTTGGAGTCGCTGAAATTATGTGCCACCGCGTGCGAGCTGAGTGACTAAATTACACAGTTGGGTAAGCAGGGTGGTACTTACTATTGGGGGTATAAAAAATCTGAGTCAGAACATGGTGGGGCAGTTTTAGGAAGTGTGGTACAGAGCTCTGGACCTGAAGATCCAGGTTTGAATCCCACCACCACTTACTCACTGTATGACCTCAGCAAGTCCCTTAACCTCCTTGTGGTGACCTCGTCTCTCTTCCTCTGTGTGTAACCTTCCTGAGCTCCCCTTAGCCTCCCTCCTCCCCCCCCATATGCACTTAATGGCAGCTTCTCCTATTCATGACTTCTAAAGTGCCTTAGGATACATTGCATATGTAACAACCGCCTCCCCTACAATAGGGGGCCGGTTTGTTACCAACATGAACAGCAGAGAGACACAGATACCTTAACACCACCCTTTGGCTTCCAAGTGGCTGTGGGAGCAATTTAGGTATATTCATAAATAGGGTCCCTTAGGCAGGAAAAGAGTTTGGAGTTTGACCCAGTGAAGAGTGAGAGGAGGAGGTGCAGTTCTTTTTGGGGAAGGGCATCATGCCCCAGGTGTCCTCTGGCTGTGGGTGCTTGTGGGCATTGGTGGAGGGGTGGTTCTGCTGGCCAGAGATAGTCTTGTCGACTGTGTCAGTTTTGTGACTCTGGATGTGCTGATAGGGCAGGCACACATTGTGTTCACCATGTGGCTGGCCCAGGACATGGGCCAGGACATACCGTTCTGCCTTCAGACCCCTGCCTGAGGAAGCAAGTGCCTTGCCACCCTCATTGCCTATTGGTGAAATGAGGTTTGAACACCTTGCATGCAAGGGAGTTTCTTTTTCCACCAAATAGGCCATGGGCACTTGGGACAAGCTCTGATCCATTAGGTGGTGGGAGTTAAACTTTTGCAGCCCAAATTATTAGATTTGTTTAAGGGCTCCTCAGGTGGATAAGGAAATGCCAAGAGGGATACCCCTCAAGGAGTGCTACCTGATGGCATTTGGGCCTGAAGCAGATTCCCCTTGTAGTGGTTATGGGGCCTGTGGGGAAAAAGGCGGCAATATCAGTTAGCCACATTTCCTGCAGATCAGAGAGAGACAGAGAGACTCCTGCACACAAAAACCACAAGCTATAGGCTGGAGAAAGGTAAGAGGTCTCCAAGACAAGTAAGGATATGTTTTTTCTTGTGGCACTTGTGGTCATGTCTGCTGGGTGTCAGGTGAGTACAAGGTGCCACTTTGAAAACGGTTCAGATTGATGCTTGCCTTGCCTGGGGGCATTGGGGTTCCCAGGCATCGGGGCATGGAAATGGAAAGCTGTTCTGGTGGGTTCAGTAGTACAGTTGTCACCTACACGTGCAATATGCCGGCATGCTGTATCATTGCCTGTATTCTTTGTTTAAACTGTTCAGCAGGAGAGGCACATTAGAGCAATGAGTCAGGGTCATAAGCAGTCCCAAAAGTGCACTGATGCTTGATTGAATCCAGTGACAGAGAGTCCTGGGACAGTGGTATATAGTAATAATGCCTTGACCATCCATATGGTGATGAGTTGTTTGTTTATTTATTTATTTGTTTATTTAGTTATGTATATATTTATGTATTTATTTATTAAATTTTGTTGACCGGGTAGGCCCACTGAGACCAGAAGTCCCTTTTTCAGGGGCGACCCAGGGAGGGGGGGTCTACCATACTAACCAATGTAGAAGATAAAGTAATTAGGTCTCTTGGACCAGAATGAACTGCAAGTGTGAATGCAATAAATTAGCCAGCCCACTCCAGTAAGGATAGTCAAGTGTTTGGAATCCTTGTGCTCAGAGTCTTTCACACCATAGACAAAGGTGCCCCTGTCCCAGCAGCTCCTGAGTGAGGCAAAGGTAATCCTGCTGCTGTGGTTGTTTGCAAGGGTCTCCCTGCAAGCTTGACTTCATTACCCTTAGACATGGGAGTACTCTGGGTTGTGCCCATCCCAATCAATGACACAGACACAGATCAGGTTGTGAACAGACAGTAAAAGGAGGAGATGAAAGGCACTAATAAAACAAGCATTTGTCAATGCTGAATGTTGTCTTGCTGGCATTGGCATTGGTAGTGCAGGAGTTAGAGAGATGCATGATAGGAATGGCAGTGATGTATTGAACTGGCACCAACCTCACCTCCACCTTGCAGAGACTGAGAGGCATTGGGGTGTGCCTTTTGTTCATCGGCCATAACGCTCACACCATTTCACCTCACCCTATACTGCAGACACTGACAAGTGTCGCGGTGTGCCTTGGGGTCTTCGGGCCTTATGCTCACTCCATTTCATAAGGAAATATGCTGAGATGGGTGCAGTATAGGAGAATGGAGTGAACTTTGGGGCCGAAGAGTACAAGGCACACCTCGATGCCTGTCACTGGCTACAGGGTGTGGGTAAGGGTGGAATATCATGAGCATTACAGCCGGCAATCCCAAGTCACACCCCTGTTGCCTGTCAGTCTCTACAGGGTGGGGCGTTATGGTTGGAAACCCTAATGCTCCAGGCGTTTGTTGGTATTTTCACTCCAAATTTTCAATATGGGCTTTTTGTGACCCCACCTCATGAACAGTGGCACTATCAGTTCGTTAGCCGAAAGGTGATTTTGTACAGCGACTGCACCATTTGGCGCCACAAGTGTGAAAACACATTTCAGGTAGGATGTGAAAAATTACAGCTGTACTGTTCATGAGGAGGTGTAAAAAATGGCAATGTTGAAAATCTGGAGTGAAAACCTGGAAAATTGGTGAAGTCACGAGCATGCATAGAAACTGCACAACGCACGCCTGTAATGCAATTATTTTGGGGATTTTTTAACCAGATTTTCAACATAGGCATTTTGGGACCTCTGCTCATGAACAGTGGTACTGTGATTTTATTAATCTGTTCTGAAAATTGATTTCCCACAGCGACCATGCCATTGTGCACCAGATGTGCGAAAACACATTTTGGGCAGGATGTGAAAACTGACAGCTGTACTGTTCATAAGGAGGTGTGAAAAATGGCAATGTTGCAGATCTAGAGTGAAAATATTAAAAATTGTCAAAGTTAATAACGTGTGTGGAAACTGTGGAATGCATGCTCGTAACACTGTCATTTTATGGGCTCTTGTCACCAAATTTGCAACATAGGCTTTTTGGGACCCCACCTCATGAACAGTGGCACTGTTGTTTCATTAATTGGTCCTGAAAGGTGATTCTGCGCAGTGACTGTGAAATCACCTTTCGGGACAGAATAATGAGATGACAGTGCATGTGTTCATGAGATAGGGTCCCAAGAACCCCATGTTGAAAATTTGGAGCCAAAATCTTAAAAAATGGCTGAGATATCCACCTAAGTTGACCCCCCCCCCGCCACTGATGCCATTATATAGCTTACTGGCATTTCTTCATTTTGCAGTTCGGCTTTGAAGAGTCCAGATGTGTTCCCGCTACACCAAAGATCACAGCCCCAGACCTCTGGAGGTAAGTATGGGGTGAGGGGGGTGTGGGGAGGTGGGGGTGTGAAGAGGGTGGGTGCTAGTTGGGGTTGGGGTGCTGCGGACAATGATGGACCGTTTTCTTTTTTTCAGTTAAAAAAAAACAGACATCATGATATGGTTTGTTGGGCACATTTGGGTGGGCTCCCAGTGTGTCCCATGACTTTTGGGGGGGAATGTTGGGCACACTGGGGTGGGCTCCCAGTGTGCCACACAATGGGGTTGGGGGCAAGGAACATGCCGACACGGTCGACTTTGTGTGAGCAGTGGCATATTGGGGTGGGCTCCCAGTATGCCACACACTCAGTACATTTACATGGTGATATTGTTACCAGGTAACATAATATCATGGAATCCCCAAAATAATCCGGTAACTCTTTGACACTCATTTACATGTCTGCCCAATTAGCACAGTAGTCTTCTCAGGCACTAAAGAGTTTTGCTTGTATCAGGATAGCTACCGGGTAACTATACCATTATCCAGGTATCTTTACCTGGTAACTCTTTACCCAGACACTTCCTGACTTTGCATATACATGGGCTTGGGTTACCGGGTAAGAAGCAGAGATCTCTGCTACTGCACCAGTTACCTGGTAACACTCTGCTCATGTAAACACACTGAATATGGGGGGTAGGGGTGAGGGACATGCCGACACAAGGATTGCACCCCTGATGTCGGCTTTGTTTGTGGATTGTATTGCTGCCACCATGTTTATTGAAATGTTTCACCAGGAAAGGCATGTACGGGAGGTGTGTCATGTCTGCCGCTGCATGATGAGCTTGTCTCTGATTGCAGCAGCAGATTTCTTTCAAATTGGTGGCACTTTACATAATTCTTGCATCAGCACTAGCATGCTGGCTAATTGAGGAATGAGGGACACACCTACTAAAGCATGCCCTGCATTCGCCAATACTGACACACCTCTCACTGTGCTAATACAACCACAAGATGTTGCTTGCGCGTGCGTGCAAGACAACATAAAAATGTATTTCCCTTCTGGTCCTTAGAACAGCTAACTTACTGTTCATACGTGTATATGTATATTTATACAACACCTGTGGGTCTTGGTTCATGAAGATATTTGAGATATCTCACAAACCACATGTGAGTATATCAGACATCTTCAAGTTGGGTATGTCACAAATCTTTTCATGCTGGGTATGTCACAAAAGGTTCAGAACTGATTTAGAATGTTCTGTCTCAGTAGCAGTATTAATCATATTCAAATGCAAATAACTTTTAAAATGAAAAATTATAGCATGGTAATGTGAACACGAAAGTTGTTCAGCACAAAAATATCTACAAAATCAGTGGTGTTTCATTGATAGCTACCTTTTTCTTTTTTATAATTAGCAAAAGAACAGCAGAAAATTCAGTTTTTTTCACTTTTTCAACAGACAAATATGAATAACTTTAAAATGAAAAATGATAGCATGGTACTGTGAGTACAAAATTTGTTCAGCACAAAAATATCATTAGCAAAAAAAACTGCAGAAAATTCAGTTTTTTCACTGTTTGCAACAAACAAATGCAAATAACTTTCAAATGGAAAAAAAGATAGACCCACACTTGTTATACAAATCAAATATGACACTGATGGGAGTGAGACAGCAGAAATATCTTCACTTGCTGTCACTGAACTCTTGTATCCCACCGTGGCTTCACCGCTCCTGTGATATCAAGAGTTCAGTACAGCTTGTGAAGATATTTGTGCTATCTCACTCCCACCCTTGTCATATCCCCTATATATATATGTGTGTGTGTGTGTGTGTGTATATATATATATATATAGAGAGATGTATATATATATATATACACACACACACACATGTGTAGTAAGTCAAATTTATGAAAATCCAGTCTCCAGATTGCATGAAACACACCACATGACTGTACATTATTTTGTAATGATCACAGGCCTGCTTTTCTTTTCCTCCCTCAGAACCTTCTAGACATTTTATAAGACAGATAATCCACTACAGGGTATGTGGTCATGCTCTGATGTATGCACACCTTGGGTGATCGTCACAACGCACACTCAGAGGTGCATATATCAGATCATGACCACACGCCCTGTAGCGGATTTTCTATTACATTAAACATAGGTGAAGGTGATGAGATCATAGTGATCTGAATTGCTGAGAGCATCACCTGACTGTCTAGTTATCAGAGCATACCCGAACAGTTCAGATTTATGTTTTTATTTTTTGCAATTACTCCAACTGGGATAACACCACGAAAAGCAACATCTCACATCCATGGGGGGTCTGAGGGAGGACAGCAGGCAGACAAGAAGTTAACATAGTCCATCAGGAATAGTTACATACAGGTGAAAATATACAAAGCAAAATACACACTGTAAAGGTAAGTTGTCTGTTGAACTAAAGGACTGTCTACACTTCCCAGATCAATTTAGGACCTATTTTATAAATGGAGTAACACCCTTTGAGATTTGTTGGCATGCTGATGTATGGACTTTTCAGGTGGCTGAAGGCACTTGCCATACACATGGTGCCTCACAATGTATCCGAGGTGTCTGTATATCACAGCATGCCCAGACACCACAGAGGGTGTTATTCCTGCTCTATCTATCTATCTATCTATCTATCTATCTATCTATCTATCTACCTATCTGTCTGTCTGTCTGAATCTATTGTTTCCATGTCATAATAGCAATCAAGAAACAGTGATTGCTATTACGGCAAGTGTACATTGCCGAAAATTAATTTCGGCGATGCACACTGGCAGCGCACAGAAAAAAGGTGCCTGAGACCTACAGGTCTCATTTTTAATGCAGGGGGCTGTGCCCCCCACACCTCCCTACTTATGGATTCTCAACTCCAGGGGTCTGCATGTCAGGGGGGTGAAAAACTTGACAAAATATATGCTACCAGGCAGCAAAAAATTAAAATGCACCACGCCGGACCAGAACCCGGTACCCAATGCCTCCCAGCCGACCACCCTCCCCACAACACCAGCGATCAAGCTTGGAAGCTGCTTGCCACAACCCCTCTCACATGCCATCCCTTCCCTGCCTCTCCCCCCCCCACATGGGTGCGCACGCGTGTGTATATGCACGAGTTCCTGTTGTGGTTTTTGCCAACTGCAGTATCCTATCACCTTCCTCCCTTGGTAGCTATGATTACAGTTGCTGAGATTGACTCGCCGTTTTTCTGGGCACTCAATCTCAGTTGTTATGGTCACAGACAACCATATCTATCTCTATCTATATTTATATATTATATCTGCCCGGTAGGGCAGGAATAGTTAGGGTTGCACAGCCACTTCTATGTTAAACCCAAAATTTTGCACTTTAATAACTTTGCAACCATTTGTCCAATCTGCTTAAAATTGTGCATGTGTGGTGTAGTACCATAGATCTCTGGATCTGGAAATTTTGTTGCAGTCAGAATTTCAGTTGCAAAGCTGCAGAGCTTTGAAAAGTGTGAAAAATCGTCAACTTTTTTTGAATTTTTTGCTCACCTCTATAACCCAAAGGGTTCGTCCAACTGGTCTGTAATTTTCAGGGTATATGGATACTGGGACAAGGAAGTGACTTTTGAAGATTGGGTGAAAAAATATTAATCCATTCAAAAGTTATGACAATTCAAAGTTTCCCATTATAGCTTATGGTAAAAAATACATGTTCAGCTTGAAAGCTTTTAAAAGCTTTCTCGAAAGCAATTTTGCTTTTAAAAGCTTTCGAGCTATGTCAATTTGTTTGCAAGCTGCCACCATCTTGTTTTCATTTAGCGGTAGACAAAAATGGCCGAAATGTAATAAATACTGCCCCTAGACAAACACTGTCTGTTGTGGTTACCTAATTGGGGGATGAGGAACACACTGGGAGCATCAGATTTTCAGTCTGAACCCCAGAAATTCCATTTTCATGATCGGTCCCCCATAGTGTTGGAAATTGTGGAAGAAACCGATCTGGCACTTTCGCGAAAATGTGACACTTTTGTGAAAGTGTGGCACCCACTTCTTTTGCTAGTTCTGACATTAGGATTGTGAAAAATGTTATTTCTGGGGGGTCAGATTGATAATCTGATGCCCACAGTATGTTCCTGAGCCCTCAAATAGGTAAACACAACTGACAGTATTTAACTAGGTGCAGTGAACAAAGAAAACTGTTCCCCGATGTCTTTTAGCTTTGATGCAGAATTCTGCATCAAAATTTGAAATTCAAGATCCTGCATCGAACTTGTACAGTCACTGGCAATGGGGTGCCCAATCCCCATGTCAGTATGCCTGCTCCCCACCATTGAAACACTTATGTGGCACACTGTGAACCCAGCCCAGTGTGCCCAGATTGTTATTTTTACTTTTGTTTTTTTTTGCCCACTCCCGGTGTCAGATGTCCCCTTCCCCAAGTCAACTTTCTTTGCCAACAGAGGTGCCCAATCCCACTGTTGGCAGCATGATTCCCCTCCCCCCAAAAAAACTCAAATGGCACACTGGGAGTCCACCCCAGTGTGCCATTTCATTATTTATGGTATGTTTCTGACACCAGAATGCCCACCCTCCCAGTGCCGGATGCCCTCCCCTGAAAGCCTGTTCTTTTTATCCCGACATCAGAGAGCCCAATCCATGAGCTGAGTAGTGTTCCCCCCACCCCCCACTAGTGTGGCACACTGGAACCCACCCCAGTGTGCCAAATGTTTTTTTGAATAAATTTAAGCTGTAAATAAAGAAAACTGTTTCATGATATCTTTTTTCTTAACCCTACAAAAAAGAAAACAGTCCCTCATCATCTCCCTAGTCCACCCTACCTCTGCTGCACCCACCTTCCTGCGCCCCCCCACCCATACCTACCCTTCAGAGGTCGGGATCAGCAATCTTCTCTGGATCGGGAACACGTCTGCACTCTTCAAAGCCGAACTGCAATCTGAGAAATCAAGGTAAGCATATAATGGGAGTCTATGGGGGGGTACAACTTTTGTTGATATCTCGGCCAATTTTAAGAATTTTGGCCCCAAATTTTCAACATGGGGTTATTGGGACCCCACCTCACAAAAACAGTCACTGTCATTTTGTTACTTGGTCCTGAAAAGTGATTTTGCAGTCAGTGCATGAAAGCACCCTTTGGGACCTATTAATAAAACAACAGTGCCTGTGTTCATGAGGTGGGGTCCCAAAAAGCCCATGTTAAAAATGTAGTGCCAAAAATACCAAAAATGACCATGTTACGAGTGTGCATTGCACAGTTTGTACACATGCTCATAACTTCACCAATTTTTAATATTTTCACTCCAGATTTTCAGCATTGCCATTTTTATACATGTCCTTATGAACAGTGCAGCTGTCATTTTTCACATCCTGCCCAAAGTGTTTCACACCTGTGGCACATAATGGCGCAGTCGCTGTGCGAAAGCAACTTTTGGGATAGATTAACAAAATCACAGTGCCACTGTTCATAAAAGGGTGGTTTCAAAATGCCCATGTTGAAAATTTGGTAACAAAATTCCAAAAACTGACCGCATTACGAGCGTGCATTGCGTTATTCTAACGCATGCTCGTAATTTTGCCAAATTTTTAATATTTTTCTACAGACTTTCAACATTACCATTTTTTCACATCTCCTTATGAACAGTTCAGCTGTCATTTTTTCATCCTTCCCGAAACATGTTTTCACACTTGTGCCGCAGAATGGCATGGTCACTGTGCAAAATCAACTTTCAGGATGGATTAACAAAATCACAGTGCCAGTGTTCATGAAGGGAGGTCCCAAAAAGCCCATTTTGAAAATTTGGTTCAAAAATTCAAAAGATTCACTGTGTTATGAGTGTCTGTAAACATTACTGAGATACCGGCATCCGCCCCACCTTTCGGCGCAAGTATCTCGAAAGTGGGTGAGAAAAGGGCCAGTAGTGTTGCAACACTACCTTTAATTTTGCAAAAGTACCAGTAGTGTTGCACCACTACCTTTAATTTCACAAAAGTACCAGTAGTGTTGTGACACTACCTTTAGTTTTGCAAAATTACTAGTAGTGTTGCGGCACTACTTTTTAATTTCATGAAAGTACCCTATGTTGACCTATGGGAGTTTTATGAAAGTTGTGGAATTTCATGGAATTAAAGCCCCAAATGAACCAGTTTCTTAGCCATTTCACAGCAAAAAAATGGTTAGGGCTTTTTTGACTGAAATTTGCAGTGTAGCAAGCCCTGGATGCACAGATGTGCCTTTTGGAGGTTTGGTCACAAAACTGATGATGGTTCAATAGTTACAGTGCTCCAAAGTTGCAAAATTTTAAATAGGATAACACTGTGGCGCCTGCTGTGCCTTTTAGCACCCTTATGTCGAAAATGGTTCAAAATACAGATTTTTCACTGTGGTGCCCTTAGTACACCTTTAGGTGGAATAAGCCACCATGGAGGTTTTGAAGTCATGATTACAACTGCAGTGGGATATTTTTTGGTTGGTTGCTATGATTACTGAGATATTGTCAAATTAATGTTTCAAGGGTTCCTTTTCATGACTATTGGGGTGTGGTATGTCTCCATACTTATGTGCAAATATACATATGGAAATCATGGATCTCAGTATGCAAAAATGGGCAGTGTGAGGGGAGTGCAGGGCCCAGAGGGCCTGCGCTCCCATAACCGCATACCAGTTACATTACACTTTCTCAAAAAGTAGGGAAATTCTTTGTAAAAAACTTTATTAATGCATCAGTTAGGGTTGAGAGCACACTGACAAAAGTTTGGAAATTTGGTGTTAGGGTTACCAACCCCTACCCCATCCCACCCCCACCTCCTCACACCAACAGACATCGGGGGTGTGCATGTGGGTCGTTAAGCTAACTCTCACCCCATTCTCCTATACTGCACTACCTCCACTTGTTTACATATGGAATGGAGTGAGAGTTATGCCGATGACCCCAATGCACACCCTGACACCTGTTCGTGTGAGGAGGGTGGGGGATGGGGATGGAGTGGTAGGTGTTGGTAACCCTAACGCTGAATTTCCAAACTTTGTCGGTGTAGTCTCAGCCCTAACTGATACATTAACAAAGTCTTTTTGCAATGAAAATGTATATAGGGATACATGATGGGCAGAAGTGTGATATGGAAAATATTTTCACTCCTGTATGGTGACCCTGGATACTCTCACTCATGCCTATCTATATCTATATATATATATATATATATATATATACACCCACTGTATGTGTATATATATATATATATATATATATATATATGTAATAGATATACCACTCTGAGGTGTGCGATGGCGCTCAGATATCATGCGCGCTGGGTATAATACGCCCAAGGCGTGCGTATATCAGAGCGACTGCACACCTCAGAGTGGTTTATCTATCTTATAAAATGTCAAAATTGTTTTGGAGGGGGGTAAAAGTGCAGGTGTGCGGTCGCGCTCTGATATACGCACGGTCATGTGATGCTGGTCAGCTAATGATATTGCTGCAATTTCCCTACCCATTTTATAAATATATATATATATATATATATATATATATATATACATTACGTATACAGTATAGTTGCAGTAATTAGGGTTGGAGGGGCCACTTCTATGTTAAACCCCAAAGTTTGCACCTGTTTGTCTGATTTGCCTGAAATTTTGCATGTGCGACCTCTGACCATAGATCTCTGGATCTGGGAAGTTTTGTTCTGGTCGGATGTACAGTTGCGGAACCATAGAACATCCAAAAACTGAAACTTACCAACGCACGTGCATTTTTTAGTCGCCCATAATGGATTGAAGAATGCGTCTGAGTGGATTCCAATTTACTTGTCCATATGTGGCCTGGGTTGAACTAGGGCCTTTTGAAGATTTGGTGAAAAAATATTAATCTGCTCAAAAGTTATTCAAGTTTTTCATGTCCCATTATAGCCTATGGGAAAATGTATATGTGCATTGCGAAAACGTTCACGATCACATTTTTGTTGTCGTGCTCCCTGAATTTGTTTTTGTGCTGCTGCCATCGTGTTTTCTGTTAGCGAGAGAGAAAAAAAATTGTAACTCAAAAAATAATGCCCTTTGGTAAACACCAACAGTTGTGTTTACCTAACTGGGCCCTGAGGAATATGACCCTGGCATTAGTTTTTCACCAGGTGATCAAGAAATATGTTTTTCAACCTTTTTGCATCATTCTGCTGTTATGTTGTTGTGACAACATTTTTTGTTGCCTCCGCAATAATCGTGATAAAAAAAAAGGAACAACATTTTTCTGAGTGCAACAACATTCCCATTATAGAGATAGGAGTGCCATGAACACAAAGTTACTGCGAAAACACTGCTTTTTTCTTTGTCACTTCATGTGACAAGGTGGATTGTGCTTTTGGGCTGAAATTTGCAGGGTAGCAAGCCCTGGTCCCACAGATGTACCTTTTGTTAGTTTGGTCCCAAAACATTCAATGGGCCCATAGTTACAGTGTTCCAAAGTTGAGAAATTTCCCATAAGATAACATTGCAGCGCCCGTATCTCAAAAACGAAGTGAGATATGGATTTTTCATTACCCACAGCCTAGTTCACCTTGAACTAAGCCTGCGAGGAAGTTTAAAAATCTTAGATTACACCTGCAGTGCAATTATTTTCCTAGGTTGTACGATTACTGAGATATTGGCAAATGTGTGTTACAAGGGTTCCTTTTCAGGCATATAGGGCTACTGTAAAGCTCTGTTGTTATGTGTAAGTGGTATTGCAAAGTCTAGAGGGCCAACACTCTGACAGATGCATATCATTACGCACAAATGGGCAGTTTGGTGGGAGCGCGGACCAACACATACCAGTTACCAGGGACATTGCACTGTAAATAAACAGTTTGGTCTTTTGGCTTGAAATTTGCAGGGTATAAAGGGGGTGTCCCAGAGATGTGAATTATGCTGTTTAGGCATAAAAAATGTCATCGCTTTCATACATATGTCATAACAAAGTTGAGATTTTTCCCATAGGATAACATTGCAGCACCCACAGCACATTTCGGTGCCCGTATCTTGGAAATGATGCAAGATATGGATTTAGTTGACTTATCTCACATGGAGGTTTTGCTGTCATGATTAAAACGGCACTGGAATTTTTTTAATAGCTGCTACAGTTGTTGAGATATTGGCAAATTAGTGTTACAAGTGTTCCTTGCCCTATAGGTCTGCTGTATGGCTCCATAGTTATGTGTAAGCAGGAGCACAGAGCCAGGAGG
Source organism: Neoceratodus forsteri (assembly GCA_016271365.2). Lineage (NCBI taxonomy): Eukaryota > Metazoa > Chordata > Ceratodontiformes > Ceratodontidae > Neoceratodus > Neoceratodus forsteri. Next base: position 1,202,871,833 of record CM028132.1, read on the forward strand.
GCCTGCCCTTCCACAGACACATATTGTTATGCACAAATGGGCAGTTTGGTGAGAGCATGGGTCCCACCAACACATACCATTTACTGGTTACATTACACTTTTTCAAAAAGTAAGGAAATTCATTGCAAAAAACTTTGTTAATGCATCAGTTAGGGTTGATATCGCAGGGACACAAGTTTGGAAATTTGATGTTAGGGTTAACCCCCACCACCACCCCAACCCCATCGGTCTCTTGGTGTGTGGAGGGTGGAGGAATGGGGGTGGGGTGGTAGGGGTGGGAACCCTGGGGTGGGGCATTAAGGTTGGAAACCCTAATGCCTAATTTCCTGCTTTTGTTGCTGTAGCATTCACCCTAACTGATGCATTAATGATGCATTAATGATATTTTGCAAAGTATACATATATATATATATATATATATATATATATATATATATATAAAAATCCATTTAATGCATTAGTTAGGGTTGTTCCACAGCAACAAAAGTGAGGAATTCAGTGTTAGGTTGAAAACCCTTGGACCCCAGCCCACCCCCAACCAGCATTGGGATGTGCATTGGGTCATCAGCCCTAACTCTCACCCCATCACATGTGTAAAGCAGCAGAAGTATAGGAGAATGGGGTGAGAGTTGGGACCAACACCCCAATGCCGGTTGGGGTGGGCTGGGGTCCAAGGGTTTTCAACCCTAATAATCGAATTTCCTCACTTTGTCGCCAGGAACAACCCTAACTAATGCATTAAATGGAGTTTTTTGCCTCTAATTTCCCTTCTTTTTGAGAATGATAATGAGAAATAGTGAATGTAATGTGGCAGCGGGATCGAGGGGCCCGCCACGTGATGTCTTGTCACATAGCAACATTGTGCCCGTAAACGCAAATCGTAATGCGTATGGTTACACAAAGCGAAACAGAAAGAGAAACACTACTGTAGACAGAAATGTTAAAAACAACGCAAACACAACGGCAAATGAAAAAGCAAACAGTAACACACATGGTGTCATAAATGTGAGCAGTAAATGAAACGGGTACTGAACCACAACCAGAAAAGGTAATGGTAACAGTAATGTAAGCGCACAGGCTGTTTTTACCCAAAAGCTATATAGAGAAAGACAGTGAGTAGAAAAAATGTATGCTAAATAATGAGTCTCGGAACACAAAAATTAGGACTTAGAATAGTAAATTGCTTACATCTCACTAACCGTATGACACAGAAAAAATTTTTACAAATCATATGTATTATCACTTTCCTGGCTAGTTTTGTACTTAGCCCCTAAGAGGGAACTAAGAAATTGTTCGACAAAAAGTCCGTATCTTGCACCATTTTCAAGACACAGGCCCTGAAAGGCACAGCAAACGCCATAATGTTATCCTATGGGAAAAAAACAGAAGTTCGGAATGCCATAACTTTGCTTCCCTGTAACATTTTTTCAGCAAACCACTGAAAGGCACATCTGTGTGATGTTGGCTGTGTTCCCTGAAAATTTCAGCCCAAAAGACCAAACCGTTATTTTGCAGCAGGGCGCCAAACAATTGCTGCAATGCATTGTATGCCATAATGTTATCCTATGGGAAAAAGTGTCAACTTTGAAGTACCGTTACTTTGCCGTTGTGCAATATATTTTCAATGAAACACTGAAAGGCACATCTGTGAGATGTCAGCTGCGTTCTCTCCAAATTTCAGCCCAAAACTCCAAACCGTTCTTTTGCAGCGGAGTGCCAAACAATAGCTGTCATTTTCCCACAGACTACAAAAGTAATGTCGCAATTTGCGAAAGCTGGAATAGTAAATTGCTTATATCTCACTAACCGTATGACACAGAAAAAAAAATTAAAAGTCATATGTATTATCACTTTCCTGGCTAGTTTTGTACTTAGCCCCAGTAGAAAACCGTTCTTTTGCAGCGTAGTGCCAAAGAATTACTGTTATTTTGGGCACAGTGTCGCAAAGTAGTGTAAGTGATTCTTGAAAGCTTTCATGAAAATTTATGACACTTTCGTGAGTTCGACACTACTTTGCGAAAGTACTTTTTTCAGAAATCTGAAAAACATATTTCTGGTGTGTTTTACCCCAAAATAAAGACATGGCTAGCATCCTCAGGGCCCTACTAGGTGAATACAAAAAGAATTAGGTTGCTAGAGGGTCTCAATTTTAAATGCCAAGCATTTTTATGATCACTAACTGAAAACAAAATGGTGGATTTGCGACACTGACAGGGCCATTTGCGACACTAAAAAGTGCATTTGCGACACTGTTGAACTTTTTGTTAACTTTTCCCATTGACTTATAATGGGTAATTGTGTTTTGAATAACTTTTGAACCGTTTAATATTTTTCACGAAATCTTCGGAAGACACATCGGGAACCCTGGCCGCAAGTTCCCTGAAGATTTCGGGCTGGTCATGCAAACCGTGCGACCTGTAGGCGCAACCGTAGAATTCCAGAAAAAGCGTAAATGCACGCGCAGATCACGCTTAATAACTCCACAGCCGTGTATCTGACCAGTACGAAACTTGGCAGATCCCAAGGCGTATGGGTCTTGATAGCGTATTCCAAATTTCAGGCAAATCCGTCAAACAGTTGCAAAGTTATTAAGGTGCAAAATTTTGGGTTTAACATAGAAATGGCTCCTCAACCCTAACTATGGTAGCACTACCGTGCTACCATAATTAGGGTTGAGTAGCCCTTTTAAGGTTAAAGGGTGAAACTTTGCACCTTAATAACTTTGTCACCATTCAACAGATTTGCCTGAAATTTGACAGGCACATGGCATAACCATGGATCTTGGGATCTGCCAACTTTTGTACCAGTCAGATATACAGCTGTGGAGTTATTAAGCGACATTCGTGTGCGCAATTACATTTTTTTGCGCATTCTTTGCTCGAGCCTACAGGTCGAACGGTTTGCACGACTGGTTCAAAAACTTCAGAAAATGTGCAGCTGGGGTCCCCGATGTGCCTTTTGAAGATTTAGTGAAAAAATATTAAACGGTTCAAAAGTTATTCAAAAAACAAGTTCCCATTATAAGTCAGTGGGAAAAGTTAACAAAAAGTTCGACAGTGTTGCAAATGCACTTTTTAGTGTCGCAAATGGCCCTAGTAGTGTCGCAAATCTGCCATTTTGTTTTCAGTTACTGATCACAGAAATGCTTGGCATTTAAAATTGGGACCATCTAGGGACATAATTCTTTTTCTGTTTACCTATTCTAGCCCTGAGGATGCTAGCCATGTCTTTATTTTGGGGTTAAACACCCCAGAAATATGTTTTTCAAATTTCTGGAAAAAATAGTGTTGTAAAGTAGTGTCGGACGTGTGACACTTTCGCAAATTTTGTGAAAGCTTTCACAAATTACAACACTACTTTTCTAGACTATGGCCAAAATAACAGGAATTCTTTGCCACCCTGATGCAAAAAAATGGGTTGGTCTTTTGGCCTGAAATTTGGAAGGAAGGCAGCCAACATCTCATAGATGTGCCTTTTGGTAGTTTGGTGACAAAATATTGCATGGATGCAAAGTTACGATACTCCGAAGTTGACATTTTTTTCCCATAGACTAACATGGTGGCATCCGCCGCGCCTTTCGAGGCTCGAATCTCGGAAACGGTGCGAGATACGGAGTTTTCATTGTGACAATGCATCAGTGAAAACCTAGCCAGGAAACTCATGAATCATGTGAAATTTAAATTTTTTTTCTACGTCGCACAGTTCCTGAGATACAGTATAAGCAATTTAGTATTCCAACAGCTCATTTTCTGCTTCAAGGCCCATTATTATGCATACATTATTTGTACACACTGTGTTTCTCTAAGCAGCTGTTGGGCAAAAACAGGGTGTGTGCTTCTGTTACTGTTACAGTTACCGTTTCCACTTGCATTTCCATACCCGTTTGCGTTACCGTTCCCGTGTACGCCACAGTATGCATTACCCTTTGCGTTCTCGTTTGCATACACGCTTGTGTTCGCATTTCCATTTCTGTTTCCTTTGGTGTTATTTCTGCTGTTAACGTTACCATTTGTGTTTCCCATTGCGGTACCGTGACTGTGCGCATCACGGTTTGCATTTCCTTACGCACTTGCATCTCCTTTTGTGTCACTGTTCACTTTGGCGTCACTTTGTGCTTGCGTTTCTACTAACATTTGCTTTTCCATTTACGTTCCAGTCACCATGCTGCCAGCGTTATAGCGTTGCATTTCCTCGCGACTTACCATTACTATGTCACAAAATCATGTGTGGGAGCGCAGGGCCTGTAGGGCCCCGTGCTCCCACCACCACATTCCATTCACTATTTCTACTACAATTCTCAAAAGAAGAAATTAGAGGCAAAAAACTCCATTTAATGCATCAGTTAGGGTTGTTCCACAGTGACAAAAGTGAGGAAATTCAGTGTTAGGATTGAAAGCCCCGCTTGCACCCCCCAGCCCACCACCCCAACCGACAATGAGGTGTGCATTGGGATCGTCAGTCCTAACTCTCACCCTTTCTCCTATACATCAGCTTGTTTACACATGTGACGGGGTGAGAGTTAGGGCCGATGACCCCAATGCACACCTCGTTGGCAGTTGGGGTGGAGGGCTGGGGGGATGCAAGGGGGGCTTTCAATCCTAACACTGAATTTCCTCATTTTTGTTGCTGTAGAACAACCCTATTTTTGTTGCTGTGGAACAACCCTAACTGATGCATTAAATGGAGTTTTTTGCCTCTACTATATATATATATACACACACACACACACACACACACATATACAGTATATATTCATTGCAAAAAAATCCATTAATGCATCAGTTAGGGTTCCTTATGACAAAAGTACAGAAATTCAGTGTTAGGGTTCCCAACATACCACCCCACCCCCACCTTCCACACACCAACAGGCATCGGCGTGTGCCTTGGGGTCATCAGCCCTAACTCTCACCCTATTCCATGTGTAAGGAAGCTGAGATGGTACAGTATAGGAGAATGGTGTGAGAGTTAGGCCTGAAACCCTAAGGCACACCCCGACGCCTGTTGGTATGTGGAGGGTGGGGTGGGGTGGTAGAGTTGGGAACCCTAACACCAAATTTCCATACTTTTGTCACTGTAATAGGAACCCTAACTGACGCATTGAAAGAGTTTTTTGCAATAAAGTTCCTTACTTTTTGAGAAAGTGTAATCTTACACTTATGTGGTTGTGGGAGTGCAGGGCCCTCCACACACCAACAGGCATTGGGGTGTGCCTTGGGATCATTGGAAATAACTCTCACCACATTCCATGTGTAAGAAAGCTGAGATGGTGCAGTATAGGAGATGGGGTGAGAGTTAGGCCAGTGACCCCAAGGCACACCCCAATGCCTGTTGATGTGTGGAGGGTGGGGGGTGGGGGTGGTAGGCTTGGGAACCCTAACACTGAATTTCCATACTTTTGTCACTGCAATAGGAACCCTAACTGATGCATTAACTGAGTTTTTTTGCAATGAATTTCCTTACTTTTTGAGAAAGTGTAATCTTACCCTTATGTGGTTGTGGGCCTTGTGCTCCCATCAGTCTATAGTGTGTCATGGGAGTACAGGGCCCTCTGGGCTCCCATGCATGCATATTGTAACTGTCCCTGATTTTCATGTGGGCCTTGCACTCCAATCTAACCATAAGTGTAGAGACATTGTAATTAATCCTCATCTCCCTGTGGGAGCACATGGCTCTCTAGGCCCTGCACTCCCATCACTCCATAATCGTATCCATTTGTGGGTGTGCAGGGCCCTATGGCCCTACACTCCCATCTATCCATGCATGTAGAGACATTGTAATGAAACCTCATTTCCCGGCGGAGGGCTCTGTGCTCCCATTACTACATAATGGTATCCATATGTGGGGCCTGCGCTCCCATCTAGCCATAAGTGTAGAGACAGATCACAGGGACATTCCAAGTAACCCTTGTTCTGCAAATGGCACAATATCACAGTAGCCATAGGGACATTGGAAAAAATTCCACCACAGTTGAAATTATGGCCTAGCAACCTGCATACCTGCTTAGTACACCTAAAGGTGTACTAAGCAGCGTGTAGCAAAAAATTTGTATCTCAAAGCATTTTCTAGATATAGCTGCCAAAAGGTACCTCGACCGCCACAATGTTATCCTATGGGAAATTTCTAAACTTCGGAATGTTATAACTATGGAACCGATGTAAATTTTATCAACAGCAAAAGGCACATCTGTGGGGCAAGACCTTTGTACCCTGCAAATTTCAGCCCAAAAGTCCTAACCATTTGTTTGCTATGCTATGGCAAAGAAACAGCTATTTCTGCAAAGTAGTGTCACAAATTGAGAAACTTTCACAAAATTTTGCTGCCGCTATCAGGAAACAGTGTCACAATTTGTGACACTAATGAAATAGTTTCGAGAAACAGTGTCGCAATTTGCGAAACTTTTGCAAAAGTAGTGTTGCAAATTTGTGACACTACCAATGGCTGATTTAAAAAAACATATTTCCAGCCATTATTTTTAAAATCTAATGACAGAGTCATGTTCCTCTGGCCCCAATTAGGTAAACACAACTATTGGTATTTACCAAGGGGCAGAATCTTTTGAATTATATAGTTTTTTCTGCATTACTAACTGAAAACAAGATGGCAGAAGCACCACACTACTTTCCCATTTGCAAAAGCAAAAGGTGCTTTTGCGAAAGCAGAAACTGCTTTCACACCAGACATCTAATTTTTCCCATAGGCTATGATGGGAAATTTAAAACTTTAATAACTTTTGAACGCATTATTATTTTTTCATCGGACCTTCAAAAGGCACATCAGTGACCCAGGCCCCATATACCCTAACAATTTCAGACCAGACCCAAAACCATTTCAGACTCACAGATGAGCAAATAATTTGCACCTAAATAGTAATTTTCACTTTTTTTGACACTATGCATCTCCACAACCACACATCTGACCCAAACAAAACTTGCCATATCCAGAGATCTATGATACCAGACAGCGCATGAAAGATTTTGGGCACATTGGTTATACGGTTGCAAAGTTATTAGAGTACAAAATGTTAGGTTTAATATAGAAGTGGCTAGACAACCATAACTATAGTGGCACTACTGTGCCACTATAATACAGTACAACCTTGATTATCCGAACTCACTGGGGGACATAAGATTAGTTTGGATAATTGAGGGGTTCATAAAATCGAGGATCCCTCTCACCATGTTTCTATTAGCTCGGGGGACATGGTACGAGTTTGGATAATCCATACGTTCAGATAAAGGGGTCAGATAATCAAGGTTATACTGTATATATCATACATACTGTACTAGGAAGGGAAGACAATTGGTCCATAGAGTTACTCCCTTCCACTAACTCAGCGGAATATCCTGCCACCCTTTTTCTTTAAAATGCCTGTAGAGTTTGAAGGCTGTTAAAGTATCAGCTGATACCAACAGCTATGGAAGTTTATTCTAGGTTTTCAACATTGGTTCTGTCAAGTAATTCTTCCAGACATTTCCCTTGAATCTTTCTCCTTTCAGTGACAATGTGTATCCCCCTGTTCTCTCATTCATGTGCGTCTTGAAGAGCTACATTTGGTCTTAGCATTATCCTTTTCAGATATTGAAGGATCATGATCCTGTCCCTTTGGATTTTTAATTTTTCCATGGAAAACAGCCTCAGTTCTGTCAGCTGGTCCTTAAATTCATGTTTCCCAAGCCTTCAACTACCTTGGTTACTTTCATACCAGGTTATTAGCATAGAAGACCTGGGAACATCGAGACCATTCCTTGTTTCACAGCAGTAACTGTCACTTCCACCCTCCAATGGAACTCATCCATGGTATTTTTAAAACTAAATGTAATCTGTTCCATGGCTTCACCACTCTCTGTGTGAAGTGGTTCTCCTCTGTGTTTTCTCTCTGGCCAATTAAAAGTGGTCTTGGGTCATCTTTGGCTTGGAATTTCGCATTCCTGTCTCCCATAGAATATCAAGTGATCAGGCATTTTCAAGTACAAGTTCGCTGTCCTGGAATTCCTTCTCCTCCTCTTTTAGACAAAGCAATAAGATGCCCTTATCTCCCTTGACATTAGAGAAATGTTTTTTGGATCAATTTGCAAATAGCAGATGTATTATTTGTAATTAATGTATATATTACTTGTAGTTTACAAACGTATTAATGTTTGATGTTTGCCTGTTTGATGCAATGATTGTATGTTTGTAGCATGCAGTACCCACTTGTAAATGAGCCCTTGCTTAATAGGTCTATCCTGATTAAATAAAATCTGAAACTTACTGTCATGTCAAAAGCTTTTCTCAGATATGGGGAACAGAACTACTGTACAGACTATATTCAAGCTGACGCCTGGGCAAGAATCTGTAAAGGGGCATTACATTGTCTTTTTACCAGCTTATGAATTTTCTCTTTATGCAGACCATTATTTCTTGTAGTTTGCCTTCCTAGCTGCTGCCCCACACTGTTGCCTCCTTCAAAAGTTGCTGCTGATCAATACCCCCAAGTGGTTTTCTTGCTTAGTTTCAGTAATCTCTATGCCATTAAGGTAGTACAGGTATCTGGCCTTAATGTTCTTCTTTCCTGAATGCGTACCTTGCCTTGCTCAGCACTGAAAATTACCTGCCATTTCTCTACCCACTTGCAAACATGGAATATTAGAGAAAAAAAAGACCTGAAGTCCATCCAGTCTGCCCAGAGACCCTAGCTATTAGGAGTAGAAATAGGCGAAGCCAAAAAATTTGGTCTGTGAATTAATTTGTGGGTTTAGTGCAATTCGCGAAGTGCAGATTGATCTGTGAAGTGCGGAATTTTGCCACGAAGTGTGGAATTTCACCTGCGAATTGCCGAATTCCGCCTGCGAATGGCAGAATTTTGCCATTCATGGGCAGAATTCTGCAATTCATGGTAAGGCGAATTTTTAGGCTAATAGCACAAATTCACAAACTGCTTACTGGAGGTGAATTTGATGACTTTACCGGAACTTCGCTAGTGAATTAAAACTTACAGCATCTCTAATTAGGAAGTGGCATTCTGGAATTCATTTATCTCCTGGTGTGCTGTAGATATCCTTCCCATTATGGTATCTCTGGAAAACATAGTGATCCATGTCTGGTGCCACCTCCAGGTCACTTATAAATACATTAAATAATCTAGGTTGCAGGGTGGACCCCTTTGGAACCTTGGTCACATGTTTCCATGTTGATAGGTTTACATTCAATATGATCCTTATGAAGTAGCCTCCTGTCTTGTAAAGTATTCACTAATTTACCGAAGTCCACATACACTACATCCACAGGTTTTCCCACATCCAGTTCATTTATGACATATTCAAAAAAAGCAATGAGATTTATTTTTCATGATATAGAATCCTGATCAAGGCTCACGCCCAGTTGTGCGCGTTTCTGAAATATGAGAATATTAAGGATTTATCTCAACCCATAAGAGGTAACCCCAATTTTCAATTAGATAATAAGCCCCTATCACTCAGCTGGCTTCCTCAGATAGGAGATTGTCAGCTTGAAGATTTTACCACACCTGATAGACAATGGTGTTCTTCAGCTGGAATTATGCACAAGTTTATGATACCCCGTATAAATATTTTTAAGATTTTCCAGCTTCGTCATCTTTTGTTAAAGGTAGTGGGATTGGTCCCGCCTCCGGACACCCACATTCAATTTCAGGCTACCTTACTGGAGCTGGCTGACCTACCTCATGCGGTGTCCAAGATCTATAGTGCCTTATTCACGTGGGCATAACCTGACAACTTTGCCCCTGTTGCCTTTTAGTCTTCTCTTTTTCCAGATAAGGGGTTGGATTGGTCTCTTCTGTGGCAAAACTGTCACAAATTTTTGCTACAGGATAGACTTAGGGTAATGCAATTTAAAATTTTGTACAATATTTACTACACCCCACAGAAGTTGGCCAGATTAGGCCCTCTCCTCTCTGTACAAGATGCAAATTGCAGCATGGGGACCTTCTGTATATCTTCTGGAGCTGTCCTAAAGTTGTTCCACTTTGGACCACTATTAAGCAAAGGGCTGACCCTCTTTTAGGGCTTTCTGACTTGTTCACACCTGAAATATGCCTCTTGGGGGATTTCTCCTGTATTTCAGTGGTGTGCAGGAAATATCATATGGCATTAATTTCATTATCTGTTAAAAAAGTGGTCCTTAGACATTGGAAAGAATCTGACAATTTGACCTATGTTGAATGGCTCCAGGAGTTTCTCACTAACCTTAGAACGGAGAGGACCATTTCAAGCCTCCACAACAAAACTAAGAAGTTCAACAGGATATGGGGCCCTTTACAAACCCTGTACTCTTTACAAGTTTGAGATACGTTATTATTATACCATAAGGTGCAGTCTAGCTGGTATAATGCTGTACTGGGATTTGGGAGGGTTATGAGGGTGGAGGGAGGGAGGGAGGATAGGGAGAGAATGAATCATCACAATATTTGTATCTGTTTTGTTTATACCATGCCAATAGTGTTGTGGATTTGTTCTCTGTATTGAAAACTTCAATAAAAGTTGAATGGAAAAAAAAAATGATACAGAATCCTGACTGGGCAACAGAGTCCAAGTTGTTTTCTTGTCAGTGTTTAACAATTATGTTTCTTAGGAGTGTCTCCAGCATCTCCCTGGTACTGATATTAAATGTACTGGCCTACAGTTCCATTGTTCCGCAACAGAGACTTTTTTGAAAACTGGCATTACAAGAGCCATTCTACAGTTATCAGGCACATACTGTATGCTGTACTGATTGACGTATTTGTGCATGTTCTGCTTCACTGAAAGAAACCAGCAGAAGTGCCTTTTGCAATGATAGGAGATGCAGACCTACAGAAAATGTCTAGAAAAATTGCTGTTCTAGTAAGAGAAAATATCTCTGGGGCTTTATTCCACTTCTCTGTGATGAGAGACCCAAAGGGCAAAGCAGATGCTCAAACACAATCTAGCAGTAAATGTAAGCACTATCACAAACAGTCCGAATGCAGCAGACCCAGAAATCTGTCATGCTCCAACATGTTTCAATGCACCATGGGAATCTGGATTTGAAGGCTGCATATTTTGAGAAGGATTTACTTGGACACAAAAAAAGAATGAAAACATTATAAACTGAAGAAATGACTCAATTTTTCCCCACACTATCATATCTGTCTTCTGAGTCTTGGGGCAGAACTGAGGAATGTAATGTTTATAAAAGACAATGCAATCCATTACATGTCATTGAAAAGCATCAGTAAGTAAGCAATAAGACATGCCAGAGTGTGTGGTTATGGCAGAATAACTGCACGGTTTAAGTGCACTTAGGCAAGACGCGTTTGTGCCAGATGCCTTTAAACACTCATGACCAAGTGCAATTATTCCCCATAATCACACATTTCTGAAGTGTCTTAACACTTTTATAAAATGACAATAGAAGTGTAAAACAGGTATTTTTTCTCACTTTAAAGGAAAAGCACTTGTCTATAAATTTTGCTGTCAGCAGTCTGACACTTGACAGGGTGTTTCCAGCACTAGCTCTGTTAGCGGTCTGTGTTTGCAGCAGGAGCTCATTAATGTACTGTGAAGAGAAGAACATGTTTCCTGTAATATGACAGGTACTGTGAAGAGAGGAACATGTTTTCTGTAATATGACAGGTACTGTGGCCCTGGATGTGGTTTTGTACCTTAACTGCATGACTGCAATTTTTGGGTAGAAGCTGGCATTGAGGGCTGGTGCAGTGTGTACAGTCTGCAAGGATCTGGACTCAGTATAGCAAACGGGTTCACCAGTTATACACTTGTGAGGTAACAAGTGAGGGATATTAAATGGATAGTGATACAGTACCCATGCACAGGCTATCAGCGTGAAAGAAGAACAAAACATGTAATTATGGGCAAATAATGACATGCTTGTACTGGTCTTTCAGCCCATCAGATGGCTTATTTCTTCTTACCCATTTTATAACTATGAATAATAGCGAGTGCCAGCACAGGAATAGTATTACAGGGGATGCTAGAAAAAAAGGCCCAGAGTCCATGTGTTCACCTCCCGCCATCCAGACAACTGCAGCATTCAATATTATGTGAAACAGCTGTAGCCATTTTTTAATGGGAAATGCAGTTAGTGTATTGTATAGACTTTGGCGCTATTACTGTTAGAGTTAAACTATTATACCAGTGGCAGAAACCACTGGGAACCCAAGGTCAAGTGATCAATCTTTACTCTCAGGCATACTATCAGGAATTTATTGATTTGCAGTTTTGTTTATCATCTGTTTCTTCCTCTACTGCCCAACCAGCCCTCTTTAGATGGTGGCCCCAACCCCAGCCACCTACCTTCTCTGGGACTTACCCTACCACTTACCCAGTACCATTATATGTTGGATGGGGACATCAGTTGGTAGTGCAGAGTCTGCAGTGTCGCCATTGTCATCCTGCCATTCATGTTATTTTCCTCTGGTTTTCTGCCCTTGTTCTCCTGAGCTCCAAGTCACATGCAGTGATGCACATATGCATGCTGACACATGCACACACTATCAGTATTCATGTCAGTACCCTCCAGGTGCAGTGCCTGCTGCTGTACTACTTAGCCTCCACTAGGTGGAAGACTAGCAGTGAGCTGTGCTATCCCACTCCCTGAAGGAGGAGGAGAGCTTTCCATGGGATGCTCACTCTTCTTTCCTCCAGCCAGCTGCTGAAGAACTTGAGTCCATTTCTGAACCCAGGCCACCAGTGTAGCAAGTGGCAGCGCACCGCTATGCTTCCAGGCCAGCTTGATTTGTAACTTTTGACAAGGAAAGCCACACTAAGCAGTTAAAGTCAGTTTCCAGGTGCGTACTAGGGGCGGGTTACATGCACAAGCTGTACCATTTCTTCTCACAGCACACCTAGCCAAATTTAGGGGACTCCTGGCTTTCAGATGCAGTAGCCTTAAAGGGACACTGTCAACTCCCTTAGACCTCAAAATGTCCCGAGTTTAAAAAAACACATTTCATAATTGGTCACCTTCTGTAGAGATTGTTTATGTGAATAGTAGTTTGATTCTGATTACTTTTTTCTTTTAAAAAGTGAAAACCAGACTGCCCACTATACTGGCATGACCACACAAAAACATTTTTGTTTACATTCACTTGATCATCTCCCACTGAATCTTTCCTGGACTTTGGAACACCCCCAACACAGTCTAGCCTCTCATGATGCAGTGGAAGGAGAGGAACAGATTGAATCATGACTGACTGCACTGGTTGGGTGGTATTTCTAATGTTCTGGAAGTATGTAATAAGAGTAGATCAAGGATCTGAAACAAAACACAGTTGCATATAATTACACCATTAGGATACATTTCAGTTCTATTCAGAAAGGAAACAGGTGAAATAACCAGCAACATTAGTTCCTGGGAAGGAAGATACAAGGGTAAAAGGGAGGGGGGTTATTTCTTACAGCTACAGGGATCCGTATTTACTGTCTACTTGGGGAGGGAGTTTTAAATAAGTAGTTAGATGCAGTATCTGAATTAGATTCTGAGTCCAACATTTTTTATTTAGGATTTTTGGCCTTCAGTTTTGAGAATCCTAATTCCAAAAATAGCTCAGAATTTGAAGTATCCAGTTCTGTGAATTGGACTCCAATAACCCCTAGACCTTGCCTTCAGAAAATTGTTTATAAAAGAAAATTATTCTCTGAAAAAAAAGCATGTAAGAGCCATATTGGTGTATATCTAAAAAACAAATGTCACTCTGAATATAAACTGGAATATTTTTCTTTGTAAATAGCAACGATTTTCCAGAAGTGCTACACGTGCATACCTATAAAACAAGACATCTCAGATTTATGTGAGAAATGCCCCCTGCACACACACACACACACACACACACACACACACACACACACATGTCTGTCTACTGTCTCTCAGGACTCACTCATTCATATTCACACACACACACACACACACACACACACACACACACACACAGCGTGTCTGTCTACTGTCTCTCAGGATTTACTCATTCAGCTTTGTCTATACTGTTTTTTAATAAAATGTAAAAAACAAATGCCAGCCTGCTCTGTGATGGTGAGCTGTGGGGGACTTGGTATGACATGCTGACAACTTTACCTAGGACGATAAGAGGGGAGACAGACAGGGTGGGCTCAGAGTGTCCACATTTATTTATTTATTGAATTTTGTTGATTTGGTAAGCCCACTGGGCCTAGAAGTCCCTTTTTCAGGGGCGACTGGGAGGAGGGGGGATAAAGATGGTAAGCAGCTGAAATTGAACCAGATTAAGCTGTTGGTGGTATTTTTAGTGAATGGGAAAAATTTGGCCAGGACACCGGGGAAATTCCCCTACACTTTTTCGATAAGTGCCACAGGATCTTTAGCATCCACCTGCACTACCACCAATCCAGGCAGATGGGACCTTGGTTTAACATCTCATCTGAAAGATGGCACCTCAGAAGTGCAGCACCCCTCTCAAGCTGCACTATGGTGTCAATATTGGGATATTAACCCAAGTGCCAGATGTGAGAACTGTACCCACAGCCCTCTGATCTCCTGGCCTCAGAGGTGAGTGTGCTACCTACTGAGCCACTGACTCTGCATAAATGGACACTCTCTGCTGGATGGGAGGGTTGATGTGGCAGTGCTCTACTGCAGTAGTGGCTTCTGGTAGTGGTGCCATGGAGGTGCAGTTGGTGGTACAGGCCGCCAGTCACTGCCAGGCACCCTCACCCAGGTAAGCCTCCTCTATACTTATCCTTGTGGAGGATAAGGCAGCAGAAAACAGCAGAAAAGACCTGCTCAGGCTACCTCAGATGACAGCTTCAGCATACTTGCTCCTCCAAGCCAGAGTCCCTATTAGGCGATGCACACTAGCACTAATCCCACTGTGCTTCTCCTCTCCTCTCCTCCAGCGGCTGCAGACACATGGCAAATAAGAGGACTAGAATGAGGGTGGCACTGCTGGGTAAAGGATAGGCAACAAAATAATTTGCTAGAAAACACATAAACCAGCAAGAAACAAGAAGACACAAACTTTCCAAGTACAGTATAAAGTGTTACTGCTCTTTTCATTCAGTTTGGTTGTCATTTCTCAGCTAAACTGTCCTGGAAAAGTACATTGAAAAAATGGGAAAAAGCAGGGTTCAGGCCAGTAAAATTAACATACTGCACTTCAACTGGGCTGTCTTGGGTCAATACATTGTAAAAATGGATGAAGGCAGGACTGCACCAAAAATGAAATATTGCATCTCTGCTTGGCTATTCGGGAGAAATGCATTTTAAAATGAGTAAAAGTAGGACCTCGCTGAAAATGAGATATGCCATCTCAGCAGGGCTATCTTGGGAATATGTATTGCAAAAATGGGTACAAGCAGGTTCGCACACTGAAATTGATGTATTGCATCTCATGTGTGCTGTCCTGGGTAAATACATCATAAAAATAGGTAAAAACAGGATCCAACTGAAACAAAGATATTGCATTTCAGTTCAACAGTCCTGGGTAAATACACTGTAAAATGGATACAAAATCAGGATTCGTTGAAAACAAGATTCTGTATTGCATCTCAGCTGGGCTGTCCAGGGTAAATGTATTATAAAAAGGGTAAAAGCAACACTCTACTGAAAATGTGATGTTGCATTTCAGCCGGCCTGTCCTGGGTTACTACATTGTTAAAATGGGTAAAAGCAGCACCTCACTTAAAATGAGGTATTTTATCTTAGCTAGGCTATCCTGAGGAAATGAATCATAAAAATGGGTAAAGGCCGAACACCACTGAAAATGAGATATTGTGTTTTAGCTTGGCTATCCTGGAAATATACAGTATATCATAAAATAGGAAAAAACAGGACTCCAGAAAGAATGGATATTGGAATATGTAAAGATCATTGAGCAATTAGACCCCAAACAGCACAGTTTCTCGGCCGGATGGTCATACCAGACCAATATGACCAATTTCTTTGATTGGGTGACCAAAGCAGTAGACCAAGGTGGGACTGTGGATATTGTATATTTAGATTTTAGAAAGGCAATAGACTCTGTCCCTCATAGAAGACTGGTTAACAAACTGGACCACACAGGTGTAGGGCCTAAAATCATCTGCTGGTTAAAAAATTGGCCATGGGACAGGACACAGAGGAATCTGGTCAATGGGATGATGTCTAGAGAGGGCAAGGTGATCAGTGGGGTGCCACAAGGATCAGTCTTGGGGCTGATCCTCTTCAATATATTTATCAGCAGAATTGTTGAAGGGCTGGAGGGGAAGGTATGCCTGTTTGCAGATGACACAAAGATCTGCAACAGGGTAGACACACAGAAGGGCACCATGAAAATGGTGTCTGACCTCAAAAAACTGGAAGAATGGTCTAAAAACTGGCAGTTGAAATTCAACACCAAAAAATGTAAAGAAATGCACCTTGGAAAACAAAACCCAAAGGTGACATGCACCTTTGGGGGGGAACAGATTACAGAGACCAAAATGGAACGAGAGCTTGGGGTAATAATTTCAGTCAACTTAAGAGTAGGAAGACAGTGCGAAAAAACAGCTGATAAAGCCAGCAGTGTCCTAGATAGGGGCATTAAAAATAGAAAATGCAAATTACTAATCCCACTGTACAGGTCCCTGGTGAGGCCACATCTGGAGTACTGTGTCCAGTTTTGGAGACCTCACTTAACAAAAGACATAAACTGCCTAGAAACAATACAAAGGAGGGCTACAATGATGGTACAGGATCTACATCTCGAGCCGTATGAAAACAGACTAAAACAAATACAGTTATACTCACTGGAACAAAGGAGGGATAGAGGAGATATGACAGAAACCTTTAAATACATTAAGGGAATAAACTCAGTGCACAAGGAAGGCCTCTTTCACTCATACGAGACTGCTTGCATCAGAAGGCACTGCATGCAGCTAAAGGAAGGTAGGTCCAAAAGCAATACTAGGATGTTCTTCTTCACAGAATGGGTTGTGGGCCCCTGGAATAGTCTGCCACAAGAAGTGGTGGAGCCTAAGACAGTCTGGGAGTTCAAGTTAGCGTAGGATAGGTGCTATGGAAACCTGACAAGAAAGAATTAGCTGGGTGGGGGCAGCAAGAAAAAGAACAGACTAGATGGACCAAAACCTTCTGCAGTCACTTTTCTTATGTTCTTATGTTCCACTGAAAGCTAGATGTTGCACCTTAGCTGCAATAGCCTGGATAAATCATTGCAAAATTATTAAAAGCAGGACCCCACTGAAACTGCGCTATTGCATCTTAACTGAGCAATCCAGGGGAAGTACATCATAAAAATGGGTAAAAGGCATCTTAGCTGGGATAGTCTGGATAAGTCATTGTAAATTTACTAAATGCAGGACACTACTGAAAATGAGATATTGCATCACAACTGTACTCCAATATATATATATATATAGGGGATATACAATGGTGAGCTGTCAGATAAATTATTTATCTACACAAGTGCTGTTTGACCTCAGGTAACCTCATGAGTGGCGTAAGCCACGAGTGAGATGTCCGAGGTCAAACAGCACGAGGGTAGATAAATCATTTATATGACAGCTCACCATTGTATATTTCATTTATGCAATAGGAATGCTTTCTGTTAGTGCAGGGACATTTGCTTTTGGTTGTTTATCTTTTTTGCATATGTTTGTCAAAAAAGTGAACAAAAAATTGCATTTTCTGCTCTTTTTTGCTAATTGTAAAAAAAAATTTATAAGATATCTATAAATGAAATACCACTCATTTTGTAGATAATTTTGTGCTGCATAACGTTCATGCTCACAGCGCTATGCTATCTTTTTTCATTTTAAAGTTATTTGCATTTGAATATAGTTAGTACTGGTACTGAGGTTGAACATTCTAAATGAGTTCCGGAGTGATTGTGACATATCTACTATGTGTATAAATCTGTGATGATGTGTCTACTATATGTATAAATGTTAAATTTTGAATTTATCTTATAGTAGCTCAGATTTATCACATAGGATTTATGCCCACTCCTATTGCATATATATATTTTTTTTTAACCAGGAGAGACACACTACGCTGAAGCTTGTTTACAGGTGTGACCTGGGAGCACAAGGAAGTTAAGTGACTTGCTCAGGGTCACACAGTATGCAAGTGGGGGCTGTGGGATTCAAACCCAGATCTCCAGGTTTGCAGCTCAGAGCCTTAAACCACTGTGCCATAATTGTAAAAATGGATTAACGCAAAATCCTGCTGAAATTGAGATATTGTATCTCAGCTGTTCCATCCTGGGTAAATATATTTTAAAAATAGATAAAAAGTAGGAACTGCGGAAAACAAGAAATTGCATCTCAGCTGGGCTATTCAGAGTAAATGTATTGTAAAGAGGGTAAAAGCGGGACCCTACTGAAATTCTAATCTTGCATCTCAGCTGACCTGTCCTGGGTAAATATGTTTTGGAAGTTGGTAAAAGCAGGACCCCACTGAAAAGATATTGCATCTCAGCTGGGCTATCTTGGGTACGTATGTTGTAAAACTGGGTACAAGCAGGATCCCACTGAAATTGAGATATTATATCTCAGGTGGGCTATCCAGGGTAAATACTTCATAAATAAATTCTGGTAGAGCCACTATGGCTGCACATGCATTAACTAGATAAGGGTGTTTCATGGCTTAAACATAAACATGAACTGCATTTAGTAAGGCCTACTATTCCATTCCACATATGACTTGTGAACAAGCTGGGCAGCCTGAGAGTGGGTCACAAGATGTTAAACTGGGTTAGGAACTGGTTCAATGATTAAAGATAGAGAGTCATGGTAAATGGTGCTCAATGTAAGGAAAGGAGTGTGACTAGCAGGGTGCCACAGGGATCCGTTCTGGGTCCAGTCCTGTTTAATGTCTTCATAAGTGAACCTGCAGAGGGTATGGAGGGGAAAGTGTGCCTCTTTGTGAATGACAGTAAGATCTGCAACAGAGTAGACACTCCAAGAAGGGTGGAAAAAATGAGGAGGGACCTAGGTACACTGGAGGAATGGTCCGAAGTGTGGCAGCTGAGATTTAATGCAAAAAAGTGCAAAATCATGCATTTGGATTGTAGGAACCCAGGGGAAGATTATCGGGGGCTGGGGGTGGGGAGAAACTGATGGTCACCAAACAGGAAAAGGATTTGCTGGCAGTCATACTATATGACCTAAAGGTGGCTAAACAAAGTACCAAGGCTATGGGGAGAGCTAGTGGGATGCTGGGGTGTACAGGGAGAGGTATCACCAGCAGAAGGAAGGAAGTGGTGATGCCACTGTGCAGATCACTGGTGAGGCCTCATTTGGAATAGGGTGTCCAGTTCTGAGGCTGCATCTCTGTAAGGATGTAGTTACGAACATACAAACATATGAAATTTGCCAGCAGATAAAGGCCTAGAGGTCTATCAAGTCTGCTCGAATGTGCAGCTAGCACCCCTTATTCTGCAGCTGCCCCTCCCTTCCACCCCTCCCCTTCATTAACCCTCCCCCTTGTCCTGTCCCATCCTCATTTGAAGCAGTCCACTGTTCTACTGCATACCACTTCAGCAGGTAACGCATTCCACCCAGCCACCACCCTCTCTGTAAAAAAGTGTCTCCTCATCTCCCTCCTGAACCTTCCTCGCTCCAGTCTCATATCATGGCCCCTGGTGGCCCTCCCCTCCCTTACTTTGAACAGCCCCTCTGCACCGGTCTTGTTTATTCCTTTCATGTATTTAAAGGTTTCAATCATGTCACCCCTGTCTCTCCTCTCCTCCAGTGAGTACATGTTCAACTCCTTCAACCTCCTCTCATATGATAAGTCCCCAGCCGCAGTCATCTTTGTCGCTCTGCTACCCCCTCCAGTAACAATGTCTCTTCAGATACGGATGCCAGTACTGCACGCAGTACTCCAGGTGTGTCTAACTAATGACCTATACAGTGACAGAATCACCTCCTCCTCCTCGAGGATATACCCTTGCAATACAACCCAGCATTTTGTTGGCCTTTGCAGCTGCCTTCCTACATTGTGCCGAGTTGTTCATTGACCCTGTAATGAGCACACTGAATCCTTCTCCTCCTCTGTCTGGGCTAGCTGCACTCCCCTAGATGGTAACTCCTCCTTGGGTTCTTCATCCCAAATTGCAGCACCTTGCACTTTTTGGCATTAAAGCCCAGTTGCCAGGTGTCTGACCAGGTTTCAAAGCTTTGCCAGATCATCCTGCAACCCTGCCATCCCCTAGGTCATCCACCACGCGCCTACCTTGGTATCATCAGCAAACAGACTGATCTTGCTCTTGATGTCCCATGATATGTCTCTGATGAATATCCCAAACAACACTGGTCCCAACACCGAGCCCTGTGGAATACCGCTCGTCACTGCCCTTGGGTGTGAGAGCTCCCCACCCACCACCACCCTCTGTTGCCTTCCCTGCAGCCAGTTTCCTACCCATCTCACCAGCTTTGCACCCGCCCCTGTGCCTACTAACTTACTTCCCAACCTTCCATGTGGCACCGAGTCGAATGCCTTACTGAAGTCCAGATACAGGACATCCACTGCATGACCCCTGTCCAGTTGCCTAGTTACCCAGTCATAGAACTCCACCAGGTTGATTTGACAGGATCTGCCATGTATGAAGCCATGCTGTCTGCTGTCCTGTAGTCCTTTGGTCTCTAGGAGGGCCACCAGCCTCTCCTTCAGGATAGTCTCCATTAGCTTACCCACGATGGATGTGAGGCTCACTGGTCTGTAGTTTCCTGGTTCATCCTTGGGCCACTCTTGGGGAGGGGCACCACATGAGCTGTCTTCCAGTCCTGAGGTACAAACCCTGAATGTAGTGAGGCATTAAATAGGTCTGCCAAAGGTCCTGCAAGGACCTCTGCCAGCTTCTTCAGTACCCTGGGGTGGATGCCATCTGGGCCTGGCGCCTTGTCCACCCTCAGTGCCTTCAAACCCTCCCGAACTCTGCCCTCCATGATTTCCCCATCTATCACCCCTTCCCCCCATTTCTGCCATGTCTCCCTCCTTGGGTGTCACCCCCCTCATCTCTTTAGTAAATACTGAGCAGAAGTACTCATTTAGTGCTCCTGCCTTATTGCACCCTGCTTCCACCCAACTCCCCTCCTTCCTAATCCTTACTATGTGGTCCTTACAGCTCCTTTTCTCCCGGATGTACCTAAAGAAGTCCTTCTCCCCCTTCTTAATGCCTTGTGCCAGCCTGAGTTCCATAGATGCTTTGGCTCCCCTTACTGCACTTGTCACCTCCTTCAATTCTGTCAAGTACTCCTCCCTGTCCCCGCCCCGGGAGGCTGCCATTCAGGTTTCTTTTATTGCATCTTGTGCCAGAGAGTCTTCCCAGAGTGCCCTTTGCTCTGATGTCTAATAGCCCCTGCAGGAAGCGTGTCTTCTTACAGGTTCTTTGCTTCAGCTTAGCACAGCAGACAGAACACAGCAGCCAGGAGTCATACTGTTAGTCTCTGGGTAAGTGTAATAAGTTTCCTAACTACTGGTACCTAATTCATCTGTGTTCTGTTTAGTGTAGTGTGTGTGTGTGTGTGTGTGTGCGCGCGTGTGTGTGTAAGCATGTCACTGTTTAAAGTAGTTTTGTCTGCACTCATTTTGCTATCCCTCTTGGCCCCTTTCGGTTTTTGCACCAATACTAAGTAGCAAAAATGGAACAGCACCTTACAGTTTGTTCGAGTAGCCCCTAAATTAAATAATAAATGTAGCATTGGAATGGTTTATATCAACTAGTTTGGAAACATCATGGAGCACATGCGGCTGTTTATAAAACAAGCCTGTGATTGCTCCAACAATGCCCCCCCATTGCACATCAGAAGACACATCAGTTTATCTCAGCAGCAATTACTGCTGCATGCAGTCTGTGTATAAACGGTGTCACTTTGCCCAGAATCCTGCTCCCCTTCCCGGTTTGATCAACATATTATGTACTTTGGATTCAGTTGCTTGTGTCTGGCATAGAAGACAGTGCTTGTAGACAAATGTGAATCATTTTGCAGCTGTGGTCATTCAATGGCTAACAAAGGAATTCACACCTCTGGATAAGTGGGGGAAGGGATACCAGCAAAGCCGGGAGTTTTTCCAGTTTGCAAAAGGTAGTTAATTAGGCACTGAAACTTAAACAAAGAAAAAGCCAATAAAACACTTTGGAGGGGCTTCAAATTGTAAAAAAAAGCCAGTTCTGGGGTGGGCTCAATTGTTGGAGGAGGTTTCAACTTCCACAAAAAGGCAGTACTGGGGAGGGCTCAATTAACTTTTTAAGCCAGATGGAAAATAGTGCTCTCAAGCTCCCATATGCAAACAGGCAGCATAGTAATGAGGCTTCAGCAGAGGACACTATTTTTAACACTCTATCATGTTATTTGGAAGGTAATTTATGTGGGGAATCCCTTTCTCAAAGCAAAACATCTGCAGGGCTATGCCTACTGCAGCTGGAAAAATGGGTAAAAGAAGGACTTCATTGAAAACAAAATGTTTTAGCTTATAGCCTGGATAAAGCACTGTAAAATGGGTAAAAGCAGGACCCCACTGTCAATGAGATATTGCAACTCAGGTGGACTACCCTGGAGAGATACATCATAAAAATGGATAAAAGCAGGACTCCACTGATAATGAGATATTGCATCTCACCTGGACTATTCTGGGGAAATTCATCGTAAGAGTTGGTAAAAGCAGGACCACTACTGAAAAGGAGATACTGCATTTTATTTATTCATTGATTGATTTTCAAAATTTCACCAGGAAAGATGTACTAAGCTTGTAATAGCTCATTCCCAGATGCATCCTTGGGGGATGGGGAAGGGGAGTTTGCAGTACATGCTGTGCAAGTGAACAGTAGTAATAAAAACAAAGTACTATTAAAATATATTGCATCTTAGCTTGTATAGCCTGGGTAAATCATTGCAAATGGCTAAAAGCAGCAGCCAACTAAAACAAAAGCTCTTTGCCAATAAATCAGTATTTTTTTGGCATGGTAGCCTCTTCACTAGACAGACTGGCCCCTCCCAATTTTGGATTAGCAGATGTACCAATTATTTTCTTCTGACCATCGACTGTATTTGTGCAGAACTTAACAATGTGCAGTATCTAAAGCATGTGGACCAGATAAACATCCTAGCTGGTTGTTAAAGAGTATGCAGAGGTGTTTGCCCCTTATATTTGTATAATGCATAACTCTTGCATGCTGCAAGGTCAAATTCCAAAGAGCTGAAATTGTTCCTATTCCAAAGAATTCAGTGGTTCAAGATTTTTCAAGAGACCTAAGACCTATTTCTCTGACTCCATTGATTAGTAAGACAGCTGAGACATTTGCATATGAACACATGTTTGCACACGTGGAGGATGTTATTAATTGTGATCAATTTAAAGAAGCAGCATTTGTTAGTGGGCAAAACATTTCATCATAGAGCTTTCTTTTTGTCAAACAGTTATATCTGTATTGTTATTGTGGGTATCGTTAATTTTCTCAGATATTTTTAAAACAGTTTTTATAGCTAATTTTGTAATTAATGACTTGGGAAGTCATTGAAGATGGCAGTCACTTGCAGTTTTTGAAACTCTTTACCACTGAGATTACTTCTTGAATGTACATAATGGGTTCATACTGTGGATATATTGGAGTGGTGTTAGCATAGGAGTCTGACTTTACACAGCAAAGCACTGTAACAAGATGTCTAATTTTTTTCAAGGTGGGCATGGTATAGTGGCATAAACTCTTTAAAACTGCAAATCTCCATGTCATGGTTTAAGAA
The DNA here is from genome assembly GCA_016271365.2 of Neoceratodus forsteri. Lineage (NCBI taxonomy): Eukaryota > Metazoa > Chordata > Ceratodontiformes > Ceratodontidae > Neoceratodus > Neoceratodus forsteri. The sequence goes on from CM028132.1 coordinate 1,202,895,526, forward strand.
TAAGCAGAAAGCAAAACAAAATATTGCTATAATGAAGTTTTTGCCAGAAAAAATACTATTGCTGAAAAAACTAGATGGTGTCGAACAAGTACTACTGCTGTAGAAGGCTGTTCAACTACCCATTTGCTTGTCAAACTAATGAATGACCTACATGTTGCTACTGATAACAGCTTTACCTCTAATGTGGCCATGACTGATTTCTCAAAAGCTTTTGGCCTTATCAGTTCTAATATTTTGGTAGCTAAAATGTTGTATTATGGAATATATCATGCTCTAGTGAGATGGGTATCTCCATTTCATGAAAACAGGAAACGGAGGATTAAGCTGAGTAATTGTAGATTGGACTGGAAGGAGGTTTTGGGAGGAGTTCAGCAGTGAACAGAATTAGGCCCTTTGTTGTTTCTAATTTTAATAAATGATATTGACACTAAGGGCTCTATTCTCAAAGGTTGACTCTGGGCTTGAACAAACCCTGCATCAAAACCTGAGCTGTGCTGCACACATTGCTGCTCCTTGCACCCAGTTGACAAAGGTTGTGTGCATTTGTGACACTTAACCTCCTTTACAGTGGCTTGCACCAAATATGTGGCGAAACCCCATAAAAAGGTCCGCAAAGTTAGACCAGAAAAAGATGGCCTAACTCGCAGCATGTGGCACATGGGATTGAGAATCCTGATTGCCGGCCAGGGAATGCTGCAAAAACCCATACCGCCACGTATTCAGTGCACCTGGGGCTTGCTGCAGTCCAACTATTTCGAGAATCACACCCTAACTGTGAAGAGGCCATCTATGTTGATGATACCACATTCTACTTGGAGTACATGCTCTACAAGCCCAAGCCTCTTCAACTTTGATCTGTACTTAACAGTATATTGAACTAATAATAATGGCATGCAGATTAGCACCAAGAAAAATCAAAGACTGACAATCAGTGGTCAAAATAATGGGGAGTGAATAAAAGCTTCAGATTGAAAGGGGTAAAACTGGAATGCTCCAACATGTTAAGTTGTTGGGAGTAGTTGTATCACAGTCTTCGCTGGTTGTTACATGTTACTAATGTAGTTGCAAAGACAGCTTAAAGGGTCTATTTTTTGAGCCACCTAAAAATGGCAGGGCTATCAGGGGTGAACTGGTGTTAGTTTTCAAATCTTTGATCAGTCCAATTTTAGAATATTGTTATCCAGTGTGGCATTCAGTTTTAGGTAAAGGAGCAGTAGACGACATCAGAAATTTCAAAACAGGGCCTTGAGAATGATTAATTATGCTGCTCTTATGAAGTAGTACGACTAAATGGAATTAAGCCATGTTGTGAGAGCAACATTAAGAACTGTGTAAAATATTTTTTTTTCCTGCTACGATACAATCTCACTGATTTGGCCAATCAAACAAGATACAATAATAGAGTCAAGAAAAGTTGGACAACTGACAATAGCACAACAGAGATTTAATAGAAGTTATATTCTGTGGGCAGTTAAAAGCTTTGCATGAAAAATGTTCAGTAAGCTCTTTATGATGATATTATTAGAGTTGATAAATACAGTAGTTAATTCCATTTTCAAACAATTATTAATGTCTTAATCCTGTGCTACTTGTGTGTATTAACTGTCTTTCAACTTTGCCCTGGATTTCTTGTATGATTTTTTTGGTCAACAATCTGGAGTACATGTCTAGGTGCAGTACTGTATGTGTTTTACTTCGTAGAGCCATGTACGATTGATGAAATCCATTTTATTCTATGTAAGGATTAAGCCACGAGAAAGCATGGGTCTACTGTGGTATTAATCCATGGTTGGGGGGGTTGGACCATGAGGCCGAAGGCCGAGTTGGTCCAACCATCCAACCATGGATTAATTCCACTGTAAACCCATCCTTTCGAGTGGCTTAATCCACTTGTAACATGGTAATGAATGTATGACTAATAGTCTTTGAATAAATGTGTACAATCACACTGATTTACCTTCCAAATACTATACATTGAGCTATTAAACATGATGTACATATACTTGAAAACAATTGGAACACACCTATTGGAAATATTGTGGCTACTATTTCATTTTTGTTAAAATAACTTTCATTACAAGCTTTAAGCTTTCTAACACCAAAATATATTTTACAACTTTTCAAAAACTTGCAATTCACTTTCTATTCCAGGTGCTTTGATTTTCCCCTCTATGTATTAGAAGATATAGGCTGCACTGCATGATGGGAGTGTGCTATGGTACATTTTAGTTTTCTTTCTCAGTTCCTTTGCAGACCAATAGGTGGCTGTCACACAATCCTAGTAGCACAAGCACCTTTTCTCCAAATGTACTGAACTAAGCCAATCTGAAAAACACTTTATTGAACAGCTACTATTTTGCGGAATATTATTTTCACTTTTTTTCCCTCTAAACTACCTAACTCAGCAGGACATAGAACAACATAACATTTACTGCTTTCATCTTTCAAATACTTGTTTTGACTACTATTGTTAGTCTGTTTCTTTGATTTCTTTTTGTTTCTCTCAATTTATTTTTCTTCTCACCCACAGAATCATCCTCTCTAATTTTGCTTTGTTTATCTCAGTGTCTGTTATTTTTGCTTTCGGTTATAGAAGCTGCATGCTTATCTTTACCACTGTGTATTCACCAAGAAAAGGCTAGGCCAGATAATGTTATTCAGTCATTCACAATGCATTGCACCCATAGTTGCTTAGAAAGCAGTAGATCAGAAGGGATGGTAACAGTATGTAACTGTTCACTTCTACAGAAATATTGCTGCAGTATAATTAACAGTATATGTGGAGTTTAAATGTACAATCTTTAGTAACTCATGAACTTCTGTTGTAGTTACAACATAGAACAATCTTGAAAAAGTCAAAAATCCTGTGCCAGGACAATTCTTAGTAAATACAACTTGGGACAACTACGCACTGCAAGCTATTTGCATATGGCTTTCACTTGTATACTGCTTCTTACCTGTAGTGGATTGCCAGGGTATTACAATACAAACCATGATCTACTATGGTATTAGACCATGGTTTCTACTGTACCACATGGTGTGTTTGTACCTATCTGAGTGCTTCATTTCGTTTTTCTTTTTTATGCCATGTTACAAATCTAGTTAAAGTATGAACGTCAATTGTTTTACATAATTGCAATAACACTGAACTGAAAAATAAGATATTGCATATCTGCTGCTATGCCATTTTTACAAACAGTGTAAAAATGAGTATACACAGACCCCCAGTGAACGCTAGATATTTCATTACAGCTGAGCTAGCCTTGAGGCATGCATTTTAAAAACAGGTAAAAGCGTCAGGCACTAAAATTAAATATTGTATCTCAGGTGAGCTATCTTGGTATAAATGGTTACTAGCAAGATCCCACCGAAACTGAGATATTGTGTCTCAGGTTGGCTATCTGGGGTAAATACTTAAAATTGGGTAAAACCAGGCTCCAACTGAAAATTAGATATAGATTTTCAGCTGGGTTTCATTGGAATAATGCATTATACAACTGGTAAGGGGACCCTGCTGAAAAGGAGATGTTGCATCTTAGCTGAGATAGTCTGAGTTAATCATTGTAAAATAGGTAAAAACAGGACCACACTGAAATTAAATATTGTATCTCAGCTGAGTTATAGTGTCTTGACTACATACATTACAACAATGGGTTAATGCAGACTCCACTGAAAATAAGATATTTAATCTCATGTAGTCCACCCAAGAGATACAGCATAAAAAAAGGTAAAATCAGGGCCCCACTAAAAAGTATATATTGCAGTTCAGCTGTGTGGTCTTACTACATTCATTGTAACAATGGGTAAATACAGAACCACACTGAAAATGAGATATCTTATCTCAGCTGGGTTATTCTGGGAAAATACATTGTAAAAATGGATAAAAACAGGATCCTGACTGGCCCAATGGCACTGAGGGTTGAGGTGCTGGACACCATACCTTGTGCCATGCCAGCGACCCGGGGTTGGGAGTGACCTCGGGTTGCCGGGGGTCGGCAGGAGAGGGAGAAGATTGAGCGTGGTATGATGGACTGTTCTCCTCTCCTGGGGAAGGGGGGGCTGTTGTCCCACTCCTTGGCTGCCCCCTAGTGGAAGCCGGAAGGCAGCACCAGAGGTTGGAAGACACAGAAGCACAGAGATGTGACGTGTGCATGCCTCCACACATGCACGTTCATACCAAAGGAGCTTAATATGTATACCCTTGAGGAAAGAAGGGAGAGGGGGGACATGATAGAAACTTTCAAGTACCTCAAGGGAATCAACAAAGTCCAAGAGGGTAGCATCTTTCAGAAAAAGAGACTTGCAAGAACAAGGGGACACAATTTGAAGATAGAAGGAGGGCGGTTCAGGGGCAATGTGAGAAGTATTATTTCACAGAGGGTAGTGGATGCATGGAACAGCCTTCCTGAGGAGATTGTGGGGTCTAAAACTGTGGGAGAATTCAAGAATGCATGGGACAGACATAAGGCAATTCTTGTGGGGGGCAGGAAGATATAGGCTGTTGGTTAACTAGGATCTGCGGCCTATCCTGTAGGTAGGGAAATGGGCAGACTAGATGGGCCTAGTGGTCCTTATCTGCCGTCAAAGTCTATGTTTCTATATGTTTCTATGAGGGCGAGGTGGGAGTAAGGGGAGAAAATGGAAAAACCAAAGGTAAAGAGCAATATGGAAAAAATAAATAAAAACAGGATCCAATTGAAAATGAGATATTGGTTCTCAGCTGGGCTATCTTGGGTATTTACACTGAAAATTGGTACAAGCAGGAACCATCCAGATGGATCTGGTACAGCCCTAGCTTCTGTAAGGTAGAAACAGCTAATCAGGGAGTAGGCTGCCACTATGCAGGTCACAACAAATTACAAGAAGATATGGGAATGACACTAATTTTAACATGGCATAAAAACGAAAAGAAGCACTCAGATAGGTGCAAACACACTATGTGGTACAGTAAAAACCATGGTCTAATACCATAGTAGATCATGGTTTGTATTGTAATACATTGGCAATCCACTACAAGTAAGAAGCAGAATACACATGAAAGCCATATGCAAATAGCTTGCACTGTGTAATTGTCCCAAGTTATATTTACTAAGAATTTTCCTGGCACAGGATTTTTGACTTTTTCAAGATTGTTCTATGTTGTAACAACAACAGAAGTTCATGAGTTACTAAAGATTGTACATTTAAACTCCACATATACTATTAATTATGCTGCAGCAATATTTCTGTAGAAGTGAACAGTTACATACTGTTACCATCCCTTCTGATCTACTGCTTTCTAAGCAACTGTGGGTGCAATGCATTCTGGATGACTGAATAACATTATCTGGCCTAGCCTTTTCTTGGTGAATACACAGTGGTAAAGATAAGCATGCAGCTTCTATAACCGAAAGCAAAAATAACAGACACTGAGATAAACAAAGCAAAATTAGAGAGGATACTTCTGTGGGTGAAAAGAAAAATAAATTGAGAGAAACAAAAAGAAATCAAAGAAACAGACTAATAATAGTAGTCAAAACAAGTATTTGAAAGATGAAAGCAGTAAACGTTATGTTGTTCACACATTCAGTCACTTCACTACCAGTCTAGCATTGCTTGTAAAGCGCTTTGGATGCATAAAAAGCGCTATATAAATGCTGATTCTTCTTCTTCTATGTCCTGCTGAGTTAGGTAGTTTAGAGGGGAAAAAAAGCGAAAATAATATTCCGCAAAATAGTAGTTGTTCAATAAAGTGTTTTTCAGATTGGCTTAGTTCAGTACATTTGGAGAAAAGGTGCTTGTGCTACTAGGATTGTGTGACAGCCACCTATTGGTCTGCAAAGGAACTGGAGAAGGAAAACTAAAATGTACCATAGCACACTCCCATCATGCAGTGCAGTCCATATCTTCTAATACATAGAGAGGAAAATCAAAGCACCTGGAATAGAAAGTGAATTGCAAGTTTTTGAAAAGTTGTAAAATATGTTTTGATGTTAGAAAGCTTAAAGCTTGCAATGAAAGTTATTTTAACAAAAGTGAAATAGTAGCAACGATATTTCCAATAGGTGTGTTCCAATTGTTTTCAAGTATATGTACATCATGTTTAATAACTCAACGTATAGTATTATGAAAGTAAATCAGTGTGATTGTACTCGTAAGCATTAATCACCGGCAGAGGAGGCGTCTACCCGGGATTAATGCCCGCTGGTGGGGCGTTATTGCACGAGGTGAAGCCTGAGGGTTCAATCCTCTAGCGGGCATTAATCAACGTAGAGGCCAGACTGCCGTGATTAATGCTCTGTAATAGGGACAAGCGCTGGCGTCTACTAGGACGATCACAGTGCACAAGGCGCCGAGGCGGAGGCAATCTCCATACAGTTTACTCTTATTGTACTGAAGGCTCTATAGCGGCGCCCGCGATAGGCGCTGCGCCCGTCACGTGGTGCAGGAGCAACACGGCATTGTGAGCCAATAATGCCCGTGTTGCTGTGCTCGGAAAGCGTTCCGCGACTCCAACACGGCATTATTTCTCGCAATGCGTGTTGGTCTTCTTGCGCTCGAGCCTGCGGCATTATGAAATAATGCGTGTTGGACTCGTGAACGCGCTTCCCAGGACAGCAACAGGGCATTATCGGCTCACAATGCCGTGTTGGTCCTGCACCATGTGACGGCGTTGAGCCTATCGCGGGACACTCTCCTAGACTTCCGAATAATGCCCTGTTACAAATTTATTCAAAGACTATTAGTCATACACTCATTGCCATGTTACAAGTGGATTAAGCCACTCAAAAGGATGGGTCTACAGTGGAATTAATCCATGGTTGGTTGGTTGGTTGGACCCACTTGGCCTTCGACCTCGTGGTCCAACCCCCCAACCATGGATTAATACCATAGTAGACCCATGCTTTCTTGTGGCTTAATCCTTACATAACCCATGATTTGTGGTATCTCAGTTATGTTTATATAGTACAGAGGTTTCACACCACCTGCTGTACCACCAATGTTTTAGGGTACAGGCGCTCCTTTTCATGGTGGATAGATGTAACTTCACTCTATAAATTAGTAATAACCCACGACAGGGTGTGTGGTTATAGGCATTTAATCCATGCCTGGGGTGCATTGTGAGGCACAAGACCGTAGTTCGAGTGTCCTCACAGCACCCCAGGTGTAGATTAAATGTCTAAAACCCCACATTTGGAGTGGGTTATTGTGCTTATACCATGGGTTAGGTTGAGGATAGGATACAACCCCCCAAAAGCAGCTGCTCCCCCTGTTTTAATGGGAGACAGGGATTGTATCCTTCCACCTTGCAAAGTAGTCTCTGACAAAAGATGCATGTTGTTGCTTCTTATGGAGATACAACTGTCACAATCACACTTCTGACATGAGTTTTGGCATTTGTGATGTATATCAATGTAGCATCTTGCCTGAGGATACCACAGAGCTACCGACCCATATACTATGACAGCTGTACAAGGGTGACAGTGACTGGCTATGGCACAGCTGCTGAGTGTGGATTACACTTTCAGTTTAATCCACGGATGCAGCAACTCAGCCACTTAGTGCAAGCTGTGAACACAGCAGGTTTGTAATTGGTGGAGGAGGGGGTAACAGTGACACAGTGATTGCTTCTGCAACTGACATTCCAGTGGCTTAGTGCTGTACCTTATCAGTAGCGCTCATGGAGGGTAAGTGTGCCTTCTGATGGGAGTGGGGGGTTAATAATGTGGAGGTGACCCACGGCACTATGCGACTCTGGGTGCAGAAAGCTGCAATACATCTTGTGGTGCCCACTCCAATCCTGTACATACCAGCTTTATTTTTGCATGGTTGGTGCAGATGCCCCTTACTGTGTTCTGCTGTTACTTGATTTGCACATCTGTCACTCATGTGAACTGCACAAGGGTGCAACTCATTGCCTTACTCGTAGCTGGTAAGTGTCAGTCACACTTTCAGGTTCTTTTACGGCTGGTGGCGATCGCAATAGTATAACATCTATATAAGCCCAACAGTGATTGGCTGTGGCTCCACTGCTGACTGTAGATTAAACTTTCAGTTTAATCCACAGTTGCAGTGGTTCAGCAGCTTAGTCAGTACTGTGAACAGGCCAGCTGTGTAATAGGTGGAGGAGGGGAGGACTGAGGCAATGATTGCATGTCCCAACTACGTGTCTCACTGTTATACTTGAACAGTATCAGTAGTGCTGTTGCACCCCATTGTGATTCATATGGGTTGGAGGGCTGGGCCGGGGGGGCTTCCCAACAGCAGAACCGTGAAACCGGGCTACTGTAAATGCAGACATCTGCAGGATTTCTGCAATGCTGATTGTGAGGAGAAGGGGGGCAGGAGGGGGCCAGAAACCAGGTAGGAAATACAGATGTGCCTCTCTGCTCTGAATCGCACACACCAGAAATACATGTACTGACATAGCTAAGTGCATATGCTGCTGTGAGGTACTGCTCATGATTTGCAGTGTTGGGGACCATGGTGGATCACTGCTGTCAACTACTACCACTCTGTATTGGAGTCTGGGGGGTCATACTGACTCACCTAGGTCTGCTGCTACTCCTGTGTGTCAGAGTCTAGGAGGACACAGCGAATCACCTTTATCTGTTGCTGACCCTTTTAATCAGGCTATCGGGGGAAATCAGAATCACTGCTTTCTGCTACAGCATCCCATCCCACATTGCCGATATGTTTGTTTTTCATTCATGATGGGGGGAGTTTCCCTGTTGGGAAATCTCAGTTGAAACCATTAGTCTACACTAAGAGAGCCAAATAACTAAAACTTTACTGCCATTAGACTGAGATAGCCAGTTCTCGATTGGCTCGCTAACAGCCTAAACAACAATGGCCGCCGAAAAAAACAAATCAGGAGAAACAGTAAATCCATCCACAATGTGATGCAGTTCTCCCTGCTGTGAAAACTAGATCTGGCAGAGCAGCTGTGGATTAAATAGAGAATTTAATCCACAGTCAGCTGCTGCTGCTGTTCAACCAATCAATGTACCTGTCTAAGAGAACCCATGTTATATTGTGCCTTACTCTGTTTGCCTGAACACTCCTATTTCATGTGATATGTGACTGCTTAAAGTGTGTTTTTTTTGTTTATATGAGGCAATTCTCAGCATTCACTAGCACTGTTCCATTGACCATCCTGTCAAGGGAGTCAGAAATGGATGAATCTATGAAATGTTAGGGAGGTAGTGTGCTTAGGCTCCAAGGAAAGGGAGACATCCACCTTTCTACTGGAGCACCTCTTGTGGTGAAGGGGAAAGCCTCGTGTTATGAATGAGCATGTGGGCAACAGCTCCAACCCAACAGGCTGGCTTCAGTCAGTGGTGCATGCCATGTGCAACGTCAGTAGACAGAACTAAGGAGGGAGAAAACACCAAAGGATAAATTATGGTGCCTAGTGTCTCTCAAGTCTTGGGGCACAAATCTGCCCCAATTCCTTCTGTCTTCCCATGATGGACATGCCTTATTCCTGCAGTTTACCTCCCAATCTGAGACCATTGGGGGAAGGTTTACTTAAGCAATAAGACATAACCAGGGGTTAGGCTAACAGTCTGTTAATCACCCCCTAGGGGTATAATGTGGCACAAGGCACAGCCAAATGTCATATTGCCCCTAGAGGGTGATTAACAGACTGTTAATCTAACTCCTGGGAGTGCCGTATTGCTATTATAAAAAAAATTTCAAAAAAAAAGTTAAAAATATACTTTTTAAATGTTTTCCTCATTTAAAGGGAGATTTTTTATAAAATAGTTCTTCCACCAACAGTTTAAGAATGTTGGTTCAGAATCAGAATGCAGCATTTCAGTCATTCAGCAGTGCTAGAGGATGGAATCATGACTGGAAGAATCCATGTGCCATGGTGATCAGGCTATACATGACAATGTAACAGGGATTAACGTAAGGCTGTTGGAATCCTAACAGCCAATCAGATTGCAGCATTTCTGAGACCCTTTTTATAATGTGAAGTGACAGGGGGTAGGTAAAAAGTCTAGCCAGAGCCTGGGGATAGCCTGAAGCTTCATGACGGATAATAGCATTGAGGTCAGCCCAATGAGGCTATGAGTAGGAATTAAGCACCTGGGGTCATAAAGAGAGAACATAAAAATAAATTGCGACTGTCGCAGCTCTGGGAGTGCACCAGAGATAACCTACGAAGGTGACAGCTTGTCTGACCTGGTCTACAGAAGAGATTCAGACTTGGATGTTTTAGAGCTGGCTTAAATGAAACACGAGCAAGACATAGGCTGTTCTTGTGGGCACAACTCTGAGACAGATGGAGCAGGACATGCTTCTGAAGAGTTTTGTTCTTGATGGGTAAGCTCTACAGTGTACAGAGAATGTTTACAATCTGATTTTCACCTTTTATAGTGAATGGATGTTGGATTTTCAGGTGTCATCCCTTTCCAAAGCTGCTGTTTTGGCAACTGAGTAATATTGTCCAATTGCATTCCCACCCCCTGCATGAAAATCTTGCCACAGTGGTGCATGATTTCATGATTAGACTGTTGTAATGCTTTGTACTCTGGTTTACCCTTGGGGAGGACTTCGTACCTTCAGCTGCTGTAGAAGCAACTGCCCATAAGATAGGGAAATGCTTTCAAGCCCATTTGACAAGGTGAGTCCCTCCTACATCACTGATTTCTTGAAACTGTGTTTTCAAAGGCTAGGATGCAGAGGAATCTGTCAAATGACACTGTCTCTGGCAACACATGCTACTGTGTAAGACTTCCTCCCTTGTTTATGGTAGAATGCCCCCAACTTTGGGCATATTGAGTGTTTGTCAACTAGGTCAAGCTACACCACTTAAAATGGTCTAGCTGACCTAAGTCCCTGGTCCCCCTCATCCATGGATGGACACGCAGACTTGTCCTGAGCCCCCTGTGCCTTTCAGTGGAAACTGATCATGGGTATATTTTCAAAGGGGTTGTGCCAATCCTGATGTTCCTGGCTGGCATCAACATGCAGGGCTTCGAACATCTAGCTGATCTTCTGGCTCCACCTGTGTGGTCTACAATAATGGATTGGTCATGCCAGAGTTGAGACTGTGTGCACTTTGGAATTCATTCCAATTCTGATTATGCAGTCTGGCTCTGGATTTCACTTCCATGGGACATGAAAGAGCTACTGACACCTCAAAAAAAAATTTAAAAAACCTAATAATTAGGTACAATTATGCCTGCATTCCATTTATATTTTATATGCTTATACTCCCCATTATTTATTACTAAGGAAATTTGCATGGATATATGATCTTTATCTCTTAGAGTTCCTTTAGAGTCCATCTGCCTCTACAGCTTATTCCCTACTTCAAGTCATAATCCTCTGTTGTGACATCACAATCTGGTGCCATGGGAGTAACTGTCATATCACAAGCAGTGCTCTGTGACTTCAGGCAGGGAACTAGCTGCAAGAATAGATAAACTCTTCAGGAGTAAAGATCCTGTTTTCACACAGATGACCTCAGTAATAAATAATGGGGAGGAGGAATACATAACTAATGTGAAATACAAGCTGGACTGTGTCTATATGTTAGCTTTTGTTAAAGTTCTCCTGAACATTTCACCAGCCCTTTAAGTCTGTAGACTTAAAAAAAAATCAAAACAATTTCTTATTGAACAGCTTTAAAAAAAAAAGTTTATGTAATGTGCAAGACTGTTGTTTTACATTTCTGTGTCTGTCATAGTTGTTTTTGTGAGGAAGGAAGGAAGGAAGGAAGGAAGTAAATAAGTAAGTAAGTAAGAAAGTTCCTTGTAAGCAAATGGCGTTGAAGTTTGGATTTTTGAAAATAAAAATCATGAGAAACCAGCAAAGATTCAACCTTAACCAAATCCTAGAATCTGAGCTTTAACCATTCTTCAGGATATGGAACAGTGGAATTTTAAAATTATACATTTTTTAACACTCACCTTCCCCAGATGACCACTACATTTTTAGCAATTTTCTTTTTAAAAGTACAACTTCTGCAGACAATGCAAAATCTACAAAGTAGGGTGAGTTGCATAGATAGTTTAGAAAACTGATGTTAAAGTAGGTTGGCCTGAGATTGCAATGCAGCTACGTACTGACTAGACCACTGTTTCTCAAATGAAGTCAGTGTGACTGCATGGGGCTGCCAGCACATTTCTGTGCAGCCACAGAGCACATTGGAGCTGCAATTCAAAACATGATAGAACTAGCATTTGCTTACGTTTAAAAACATGGGCTATACTTTTCAAGTGAACGAATCCACCTGTAACTCAATTTACTTTAAATTGTGTGAATAAAGAATTATTATAGTAGATGAATTAGGATGAAAAAATACAGAGAAAGGCCATCAGTAAGTTCCGGTGGCCACATTGTGAGGCTACCGGGATTTGGAGTTGAAGAACCACCGGAGTAGACCCAGCTGCAGCTGTTACAAACTGGTCTGTAAAAAAAAACCTGTAAATTGTATTTTGTAAAACTGCATTTTGTAATTATTCCTAGGACTTCTGTTTAGTGTTATACATTCTGTTATCATTAGAGATGGCTGCTGTTGTAGGTCGTGTGTATCCCATTACTATTTGTTGCCCACTATGATGCATCATTGTTATTAGCACTGTTTTCTCAATTACTATCTCTGATAATAAGGTTATCTTATACCTGTTTCCATCCCCCAGGACATACTGGGGAATAAGTTGTTCTTAGCTCCGGGTGCCTTTTTTTCCCAAATATTGTTACGATTAATAATAACAATAATAATAATTAAATAAAACAGAAGGTAAACATCTGGGTTCTGTGGCCTTTTGTCTTTGTAAAGAATTGGGAGGCCTTAGCCACCTTCTCCAAGATGACCTCCAGTCACTTGAGCAGTGGTTCATTGAGAGCAGGATGGTCCTCAACACAGACAAAACTAAGGCTATGTTGTTCGGCCCTAGATCCCTTGGGCAAAATAGAACACAAGTCCTACAACTTACAACCTCAGTGGGCAACTGCATAGAAGTAGTGCCTTCCCTGAAATACCTTGGTCTTACCCTGGATCAGGGTCTCACCCTGAAAAGCCACGTGGACTTAGTCACCAAAACCTTACACGGGAAACTAGACACCCTCTACCGACTGAGAGACCAGCTTGTTCCCAAAGCTAGGATCTCTATCGCCACCAGTGTCCTCCTCCTGACACTCATATATGCCGACCCAGTCATTCAAGGACTGGAGAAGCTGGAGAGAAACCAGCTCCAGGCACTTTACAATAAGGTAGCCCGATTTGCCACCCAGGCCAACCCAAGGGATCACCACTGTGACTCCCTATTCTTGCTAAATTGGCCCTCTCTGGACACCCTCCTCCAGTACCCACTGCTCGGCCTAGCCTACAAGTTACTAGGCCCGACTCTCCCTCCTAATCTCTCTGGACTAGTTGCTCTAAAGTCCAATCCCCAGCTCCTCCGCACAACTGGCCATACTGTCCTAGACAGCCCCAGGGTCAGAACCAAGGTGGGTGGCATGTCCTTTGCTCACACTGCTCCCACCCTGTGGAACCAACTCCCCCCTGGTGTGCAGGAGGTTCCCTCTATCAAAACATTCCACAGAAGGCTTAAGGCCCACCGGGGGAAGCCAGTGCTTGCTGCTGCTCTGGCTCCTGACAGGACCCTAGTGAGAAAGAATAACCTTGCTCATGCACTGTGATGTTCCAATATTTCCATTATAAATGTGTTGTTGCCCTAACTGTAACCTGAAACTATGCTGTCTCACTATATTGTTCTCTTTTACTATGTAATCCCGGGTCACCCCTGAAAAAGGGACCTCCGGGGCTCAGCGGGGTTACCCGGTCACCAAAATTTAATAAATAAATAAATAAAGCACCCATGCTGTACAGTAAATGCGATCTGGCAGTGTATAAAGAGGAGGGAAGCAACTGCTTCAGCAACAGAACAGCATTAAGTGGAATGAGAATTGTGATTCTGAGTGACTCATTCTTTCCTGTCTAGAATTATTAACTAGAAAATGTTATTTACTGGTAGACTTCTTTATCAGAAGTTGTTTTTGGTTACTGTAGGAACTTAGCTGCTATGCCTGATGAATGGCTCTGTGTAGCCTGAAAGTATGTTTTGTACAACTCTTATTGGTCCACTAAAAGGTATCAGATCACCCACTTTGCTCATTGTTCCTGTGTAGATTTTATTTGGGATATTGAGAAAGCCCAGTGCACATACAATCACCCCGTTCCTTGCATTGTTATTCATTCCCTCACAGAGAAAGAAAGAAAAGAAAGTAGAAATATAGACTATTGCTCTAATTATTTTGTAAAACAAAGTTTAAAATAGCTGCCATGTTGCTATACTTGAATAAGCCATTTTCAGTTCTCAGACGAGTGCTGCATATGCTTCCACTCAACTTGAGTGCTATTGACTTGATTATCATAGAGATGGCTGCAGCCTTCTGCCTAAGGCAGACACATGGGAATAAAAACCCAATACTGTGGATGAAGGACCTGAGAAAAAATAAATCAAAAGGCATGCAATGAGTACAGAAGGCAGTCATCGGCACTAGTGCGCACACAATGGAGGAAGCCATCCTTAACATCTGGGTAAATCCATGCATTAGGATATAACGTATGTCTCCTGTGTTATTTATTACTGCTTTATTTACTACTGTATCAGGGTTCGTAACCAAGGACAGACAGTGAGGACAAACCCTGGATACATGACTGAGATGTCAAAACAGAGATTTTGCATTTTAATAGCTGAGAGTTTACATTTGAATTGATCTAAAATAAGAGTGTTGTGTGTGTGTGTGTGTGTGTGTGTGTGTGTGTGTGTGTGTGTGTTGGGGAATAATTCTAGTGATGAGTTACTCACTTCCTCATACAATTATTTTAAACTCTGTTGGTTTTGTAGATATTTGTGTGAAGTATGGTTTCTGCTAAGAGTAAAAAAGAGAGAGAATCTCCGGAAGCATAAATGCTAGCTAAACAGACCATGGTCTTTGGCAAGCATTACATCAATCTGCTGGCAGCATAGCCTAGAGGGCATAGTAATGGACTGTGAATAAGCTTGGTTCATCCAGAAGACCTGGGGTTTGATTCCCACAATCTCCGCTTTCATACTATGTGATTCTGAACAAGTCACTTAACCTCCCCCAATGCTCCTAGGTCACCCCTGAAAACAGGTACTTGCTCCTGTGAGCCTTACCTGGATACCAGTAGTCATCCTTGACTGGTGGGCCTTACCTGGATACCAAAATAATTAAAAAAATTGTATTTATTGATTTATAAAATCATATGTGTCAACAGTAAAACTCAATACATTATACCAATACATTATACAACACCAAAGTATGCAAAATCAGGGGTGACATAAAGATATATAAAGGGAGTATGAAAATGTTTCCAAGGATATCATCCACTGAGCTACCTTAAAGGGAATGTAGCTGTTGCCTAGATGTGTAAGGGTGAAGGCAATCATAATCTTCCCCCTCTGTAAGGCATTTAGCTGTGGCACTTTTGGGTCTGAAATAAAAGGTGATTTGGTTCAGTCTAGACCACTAAGATCATGTCCAACAGAAATACAGTACAGCTAAAGCTCTTGAAAACACTGTAGCCCAGTATCAAAGGTGTATAAAGGACTTTTTGGTTCAGAAACACTACCAAAATCAGACCTGTAATGAAAGTAAGGCACCCTTCTCTGATGTTACCTGTCAGAACACTGTTTGGTCTTCCCTAGCATCAACTTCCTGTTGTGTTATTGTTTTGCACTGTAGTAATTGCTTCCTAGGGGCTTATTACAGTAATAATCAGCACATCTAAAAACTCTGTATTTCATACCATTGGCGCAATATTTAGTTCTAGCAGGTTTGTAGCAACCTGATAAAATTGGCTGAAATTGATATGTCACCTGCAGGGACAGACTGAATTCCACTTTATCAGTCCAGTCCAGTGCTAACCCAAGGCTCTATGCAATATGTGTCAGAGAATCTTAAACTGACTCTATTTATTTATTTATTCGAAAAACTGGACAGTAAAATGGGGGTGTAACAGCGGAGTGGAAGGCTGATTGGTCTATTTCTACTTTCTGCAGTTTGCGGTGCATAGTTGGCTATGGTTGAAATATTGCCACAATTTTGGTAAATTTGAAGGACCCGATGTCAGCTAAGCACAGCATAGGCCTTTATCTAGACTTCTAGTGTGAAGCAGATCCTTCTGCTGGAAGACCAAAGTGAGAGAGTTTGTCCCCTGCTGACCTAATCCTCATGTATTGGCATAAAAGGTTTTTCCACCTTAATCATAAACCCCCTCTTCCTTATATCATGCCCTTTGTGATCCAACCTTGCAAACAAAGTCAATCTTCAGAAACATCATCAGATTCCAAACCATCACACTGCCAATCTGCAGATGAACTAAGCAGTAAGACTCAAGCAGATGTGGATCTGGCTGTGATAACTACATACTGTACCAAAGGTGTGGGCATGAAGCCAACAGCTGAGTGCCTTTACTAGAAGTATGGTTTGCACATCACAACCACACACTGGGTCTGGTAGTGTTTTTTTTTTCTACTTATGCAATGGGTATTACAAGTTAAAGTGAGGAAAAAATTAAGAAATACTATTGCTTGCAAAACTAGAGACAGTACTTTTTGAAACAAGAAAGTGAAATGGTTTTGTTTTCTGTTTGTGTGGTTAGAGTTCCTTAGCACAGCAACAGCTGACACAGGTTAAGTGCTTCACGAGTGCACTTTGCTTGAGGTTCAGAGCTGAGACACAGATGAAGTGTTGCAAGAGTGTACTGCGGAACTGTTTCAGGGAGCCCCAACAGTGGTCGTGTGTTGATAATCGCACACCTTTTGGGCTCCAACAGTCAATCAGTGAGGATGATTTTCAGACCCCATTGTATAAGTGGTACAAACTGCCTGCTGCCTGCAATTTATTTATTTATTTTACTTTGCATTTTTTCCTTCATACCCAGTGGACCATGCTATCTTTTGGGCCCTGTCCACTTTAGTTTTTAAATTGTTTTAACTCTGTTAAAATGGTTTAAAAGTTTTGCATCCACCTTGTAGCTCAGTAAAACCATGCTACACTGTATGTTTTCAAAACCATGCTAAAACCCTGCTTGGTTTTAGACAAACACAGTTGCCTTAAACTGTGTTAACAGCAGTGTGGATGTGGTCTGTGCAGTAAGACAGTTTAAGGCAGCCACTGCTACATTTCACTTTCTTTTTTGGGGTTGCCAAAGAAAAAAAAATTGTGACTTCCATTGTCAAGCTTACAGTGAGCTCCCAAACTGAATGAAGTCACTTTTTCTCTAATCTGTTGTGTGCCCAGTTGCAAATATCCCAGCATGCATTGTGGTACCTGCAATGTTTTGTGCTACTGCTTCAGTCATGCCTCAGAGGCAAGTGTGGAACCTGCTGACCCACTGACACTGATGCAGTTATTGCTTTGCATGTTCTCAGTCTGAATGCTGCATTATAGATAATGTTCTATGCCTTTCGCCATATCTCAGTCCATTTCTTGGATACATGCTCTGCAAAATTAGTCTAACACTTGAAACCCTGTGAGCAGAGTTTTTGCTTAGCCTGATTCAGCTTCAAAATTACATATACTTTCCCTAATGTAATGCATTATGGGTACAGTAGTGTAAGTAACCACCAAGAAGGAATTATGGCTGGCTTAGCTATAAGCAGGTCTGTGAGGTGCAGTTGGGTTCAAAGGCAATCTACAAAGACTGAGAAACTGCAACCAAGCATGCAATGTGTCCTGTTTAGGGCTCATCAGTGAGATACATCTGTTATCTCAGCCCAGTAAAATTAATTAGTTAACGAATGGGTCATAGTGAGTACAAATTAATTAAAGGGAACGTAAGCCTTGGTTTTTACATTATTTTTGCAGTTAACATTTTACCTCTCTTGGTTTGTCATTTGCATCCCTCTGGTCAGACTCAGGCCCCATCCTTCCATGTCCCCAGTGCTTTCCTCTATACCTCTTTATCCCACAGCTTACACTCCATGGTGGGGCCTGGCCACAGCCGGGCAATAACCCTCCTGCTAATCACATGGGGTGGGGTAAGCTGTGGGATCAGGCCTGTGGAGGAAAGCACTTGAGACACATGGAGGAATGGGACTCTGGTCCCCAGTGTTGGCGGGCAAAAACTCTCCACTCACCTCCTTAGCTGGCCACTGTCTGACTCGCACAGCTGCAATACAGCAAATAAACCTACAATAACCGATACTGTTCCCCACCTATCTCAGACACACCACCCTCCTCACTCTTGTTCTTTTAGTCAAAAATTCACTCACAAGGTGAAAAGTAATAGGAGAAAAAAAAGTCCTGAAGCAGTGCACCACCGATCCTATCTTAACAGTTTCACCTCCAGGCCTGAATATCAGCAGTTTCTCCCAGCAATACCTTGCAAAATCCCATGAAGGAGACAGTACTGGCATTCGGGCCCAGTAGTGGGACAGTTACGACAGGACTGGCAGCGTGCTGTATCAGGACTTTTTTCCTTTTGGGACCAATGCTGATTCCTCATCAGTAATTCATTAGGGTCAATATACCAACAACAATTGTATAAAGACTAACTTTTCCAACAGCTTGGCAAGAAAAGAGTAGCAGGGACATTGTCCTTCAATTAGAAGTGCTGTATTTGTCCCTAGTTTCATAGACAAGGATAACCATTGTGGTCTTTCATAGCTGAGGCTTGACTTTTAAAGGTTATTTAGTTTTTGTTGACCAGGAAAGGAGGGCTACACAGTACAGCCTATTTTCAGTCACTTCCATGAGGGGAGTTGGGGATACAGATACAGACCAAATTATATTGAACAAGATTAAACTGTTTGTGGTATATTTAGTGAATGGGAAATCTGGCCAGGATACTGGGGAAATTCTCCTAGTCATTTTGAGAAGTACCACGGGATCTTTAACATGCACCTGAACGACTACCACGGCAGACTGACAGGACCTCGGTTTACCATCTCATCTGACGGATGGCACACCCTGACAGTACAACATCCCTTTAGTACTGCTCTCAGGTGCCAGCATTTATGATGTGAGTCCAATCCTGGTGTGGGACAAGAACTCAGGACCTTGTGGCCCAGAGATGGATGTGTATCAACTGAGTAACACTCAGAGAAAGATTGCACATTTTCATAACAGGTTTTGCAATGATCAGTACTGCAGTTTATTTGAAGCTTGGGATTCCTACTTCCCAGTCAGACACCACCTGACTGGGGGTGGGGGGCTAGGACATCTTGCCATCAGAGTGGACTCCATTTACTATTACTCTCTGTGTCCTAAATAATTGGCTGGAGAATAGGACACAGAGAGTAATAGTAAATGGAGTCCACTCTGAAGAAATGGGGGTTACTAGTGGGGTACCGCAGGGTTCAGTATTAGGACCGGTCCTCTTCAGTGTCTTTATAAGCGACATTGCAGAGGGACTGGAAGGAAAAGTATGTCTCTTTGTAGATGACACAAAGATCTGCAACAGAGTTGATGCACAAGGTGGGGTGGAAAGGATGAGAAGGGACTTGGCAAGGTTAGAGGAATGGTCAAATGTATGGCAGCTTAGATTCAATGCTAAGAAGTGCAAGGTAATGCACCTGGGAAACAAAAACCCAGGGGAAGAGTACACAATGGGGGGGTGAGATACTAACAACAACAAAAATGGAAAGAGACCTAGGGGTAGTCATATCAGATTATCTAAAGGTGGGCAAGCAATGTGAGAGGGCAGCAAGGAGGGCTGGGGGGATACTGGGATGCATAGTGAGAGGCATCACCAGTAGAAAACAGGAAGTTATTATCCCTCTGTACAGACAGTTGGTGAGACCCCATCTGGAGTACTGCGTGCAGCTCTGGAGACTCAATCTCCGCAAAGACATAGACAGGATGGAGGCTGTCCAGAGGAGGGCAACTAAAATGGTGCAGGGTCTGCACCGGAAGACATATGAAGAGAGACTTAAGGAGCTTAATATGTATAACCTCAAGGAAAGAAGGGAGAGGGGGGACATGATAGAAACTTTCAAGTACCTCAAGGGAATCAACAAAGTCCAAGAGGGTAGCATCTTTCAAAAAAAGAGATGTGCAAGAACAAGGGGGCACAATTTGAAGATAGAAGGGGCGGCTCAGAGGTAATTTAAGGAAGTATTTTTTTCACAGAGAGGTTGTGGATGCATGGAGCAGCCTTCCGGAGGAGAGTTGTGGAGTTAAAACAGTGGTGGCATTCAAGCATGCATGGGACGGTCATAAGGCAATTCTAGGGGGGGTTAGGAAGAAGTAGGCTGCTGGTTAACTAGGATCTGCAGCTTATCCATTAGGTAGGGAAATGGGCAGACTGGGTGGGCCAAGTGGTCCTTATCTGCCATCAAAATCTATGTTTCTATGTTTCTGTGTTTCTATGTTACATGGCCATGTGGCTCAGTAGGGAGGGAGTCATGCAGATGGGACGATATGGACCAGTTACAATTCCCACCATTGATGCACATCCACACATTGGCACAGGGGTCAAAGTTAGCCTGCATCCATTCAGATGCTAGCACAGCATTTATAGGGACAGAAACCAGAAATAACACTGACAGTCCACTCCCTGAAAGTTGGGACTAGAGAAAGGAAGCAAAAATACAAAATGGGGTTGAGATAAAGTGGGTGATACTGCTGCCTGTTCTTCCGCACTCAGTTGCAGACTACAGACCTCTAGGCTCTATCCAATACCCCCAGCCTCCAGTAAATATCTGTTTTGAAGTGCTCCATAGAAGTAATTTGTGACTGCAGTCTACATAGATGGCATCTATGGCATCACTGTTGAATTCATGTTGTTAGAACTAGAACTGTTATCTCACGTGAATTGTTGTTTCTATAGGACACCATTGCTAATCAGCTCTACTCAGTGGTTTTATCATAACTAAAAATCTGATCTAATCTAACAGATGACATCTAAGAGGAAAAGATCCAGTTTCTCTTGTATCTAAAGTAATAAAAAATGGAACATCCTGAAATTCAGATTTTTGGGGGGAGTTTTGTGAAATTGAGTCCTACTTATGCCAAGACTGATTTTTAGTTTGCTGGAAACCAGAAATACACTTTAAATATAACCTGGTGAACCTGGTCCAGGAACCTAGTGGCAGTTGTGAAAACATTTTATTATGGAATGGTACAGATTCCCTCTACGAGTGTGATAGCCTTTACCACCAAAAATGGACAATATTCAACCCATGTATTCTGAAATGCAAAGCTACTATTGATGTGCACGTATGAAGCTCATCATATGAAGGAGAAACATTTAGTAGAGACTGATTTCATAGTGGTGTAAGCACAGGGAGAAAATCTCTCCCATTTGCATCATGAAATCTGTCTCTCATTATATAATACATTTGCAATTTACAGATATGTGGCACTTTCATCCAATTTGTATTTCCTAGCTTTTTGCAAACAAGTAAATTAGGTCCCTCTAGTGCAGTAGCTGTTTGCAGGGAATAGTGACAGACATTTTACTCCTGCGACGTGGCTATGATTAATTGCATTAGTATTTGTTTTATGGATTGAGAGATGGTATGTTGGCCTGATATTGAGGCAATCTGGTACCTTTTAAAAATAGTGCATGGGATATTTAATATCCACCTACACAACCAAGGAGATTAACAGAAGGAACGTGGGTTGAAATCTCATCCCTAGGTTAACATTTCATTTGAAGGATGACACCTCAAACAATGCAACACCTTTACACTGTCCCCCTGATTAAGCTGTTTGGCAATACTTAGGGGTGTTCGTCATGTCTGGCACTACATGTTTGTAACTATTTAAATTAAAACTGTTTATTTAAATTAAAGTTTCCAGCTAGAGTATGTGCACTCTTTTGTCTCTGTGCTTGTTCAAATGCAAGGGGCCTGTCAACTAAGCTGTATGGATTTATTGGATGAGAGACAGGTTACTTCATTCGGTTAATGGCCCTCTAATCAGCTTTTTATTTTAGCTATTGTTTCTCTGACTCCTCCAATCAAACTGTGGTGTCATTATGGCTGTGTGCAGTGTATAACTATTGCAGCCTTGTCTAAATCTTATTTTAGCTCACAGAACATACTATACAAATTATCTTATGTCTGCACTTGCTCTCTGTCTTTTTCAGGACATCTGAAGTTGTCTATCACAACGAACCTGGATTCTCTTCAGAGGGTATTCTTGGCTAGAGACAGCTGTCATTCAGTCCTTTCAAAACTTGAAAACTCTCCACTTGACAGACCTGGTAAAGAAAAAGAAATCTGAAGCAATGACAGAAAATACTTGATAAAGATGGGGTGAGTCAAACAATGACTAGAGCTTAATAAAAGCTTTAGTGGGATTTAGTCAGACATAGTGAAATAGTTTTTAAAGTGATTTTGTCAGGTTTGCATAGCAAATGGGAGTGGTAACCTGTAGGAGTTGTAATTCAACTGCCAAAAAGTGCTGTTTTTCATGAAAAAAATGCTTTTATTTCTGTGCTCTGCTTCATTTACATAACCTGCCCCTTCATTTTCTCGGTGCTGCAACCCCCAACTGTGACATCGTGCAAGGGAATCAAAGTTTTTAAGCACTGGTTTGAAACAGAGACCTCAGTTGGTCAGTCTTGGTATTGCAGACATCTACACTACTGAAATAGGGGACTACATCTTTCATTAAAGAAATGTTGTCAGCTAGATACTATATGCACAGTACCTTGTTTTGAAAATAAACATGTGAGAGCTTTTATTGTTGAAGCCACTACATAAATATGAGACTGCACTTCACAGTAAGGAAACTGGAAAACAACTTCTTATTGTACCCACAATGCCTTGCTATGTACATCTACATATTAGGTGCAGTCACCACCACCAAAATAAGGGACTGCAGCTCTGACTGACTAACATTTAAATCACCTTTATAATTTCCCCAGAATTCCTTGAATAATTCCAGAATAAAACATTGACAGTTCCCATGCATGACATCATTCTGGGGGTGTGGCCGCACACAGAAAACTGGGGGACAAAGTGCTGATAAAACACAACATAAAATGACTATGACAGATTTTTTGTACAAAACAAATTGCAGCTTCAACATCTGAAGCATGGGCGGCAATGGCATACTACGAGAAAAAGGCATCTGAGAAACCCTCACAAAATCACTTTAAAGCACTTTGTAAATATTGGCACAGCTGTTTGCCATTCTACATGCTACACTGCTGTTATTTTGCTGATAAGTACTGAGTTGTCTTAATTTTGTGTTGTGTCTCACTGACATGCAGACCATAGTAACACCACTTTGGTTATTTAACAGGATTCTTGGATTCATTGGTCCCTTACAAACATAGAGGGGAAGAGTCTTCCTGGTTCAATGTCAGACATCAAAGCTGCACCATGTGACTACCAAGTAGCCGGTTCTATTGCAGTCTGTGGCATGGACATTGAACATCCTGCCAATGTTCTGCCAGCACCTTTATCTGTCTTGCAACATCAGTTGACAGCCTTTTCATGTAAAAGTGTTATGACATACAGCACTGTTGACGACGAACAGGAACAATGCAGGATCATTCCAGGTTGCCAGGATACTGCGTTACTTAGAAATCTTGGCCTGGACTACTTTTCCAACAACAATATGCATCCACTGAAGAATATTGATCCTCAGGTTACAACTGTCGACCTGTGCCCATCAAGTCCAAGCCATATGATGCGAAGTACATCTTTAAATAATATAGAAGCTCGGTTATATCGGAGTCTGGAGAACCTACATTGGAGTGCTGTGGCAGACTCCAGTTTATATGCCATTAATACGCCCTATAGAAGTGTGGACAGTGAGTTCATTTTTCATTGCAAAGCCACCAGCCATTGGTATGAAGATTCAGTAGAGAAACCTCATGTACACAATTTAGTACAGGCCCAAGGAAACAGTGCATTCTGTCCTGAGCAGACACCAGCCCAAAAGGACTTTCCTCCTTTTGCCAAGGTGCCACTGTGTCTTCTCTCTCCAACAGATGAGAGGAGTCTGAATAGGGATGCCAAGAGAGAGTTAAAGGAAAAGCTCAGACTTCATAGCTCTAAGGTTGTGGAACCCAATAAGCCCATCCGCCCCCATGTTTCCTTAGCTGACCTTGCTGCTAAGCACCTTACAGAAAATAGTACCTGTAGACGTTGTAAGAAGAGTTGCACTGAAAACTGTTATGGAATGCTTGGGAAGCCTATCACTTTGTGTCAATGTACACCAGTTATAAGGCAGAGACTTACCTCCCTACACAAACTAACCAGCCCTGATGAGATCAAGCAAGAGGCAATTCGAAGATTACAGCTTAGAAGACAAAACAGCAGTCCAAACCTTAACCTTCACCCAGAAGAGGTGGGTAAAGAGGTAGTCAAATCAAAAACTGCAGAATCTTTGCGAGACTATGAAATCAAGACTGAATTTACACAACTTTTAGAATTAGCACCAGACAACAAAAGGTACTCAAAAGGAAGACTGCACATACCCACCTTTGAGGAGTTCAAGAAAATGAGAAATAGAGAAAGTACCTTAACTACATGCAATGGAGGAACAGATCAAAATTTAAAAGAGCAATGTTCTTCATATGGGCAAGTAGCTGAAAGGGTAAATAGCAAAGAAAAATATCAGTCACTTACAAAGGAAAGTCTTAAGAACATGTACTCTGAAGAGGTCCATTTAAGTGTAAGGGATACTAGAACAATGCCTCGTGACAACAGGAGCCCATTCACACCTACACATTACCATAGCAGTCCAGATTCTCATAGCAGTATTAGTTTTAACACTGTTCACAGTGTGGAACAGGGAACTGGTTTCTGCCAAAGGGAAGATGTTAGTGTTCCATCTTCCCCAATCTGCACAAGCCCTGTTCCCAGATCACCTCTACAAGCAGTACAAGTTCCTTGTGGGAGAAATGAGATGTTAAGCAAGCAGCACTTTGCAACCAAGAAGAGATATGGCAGGACTTTCAATTTCCCAGAACATTCCCAGACCAGCGATACTCCATCGTCTTGCTGTCCATCACTGCTTCTGGATGCTGCAGATCTTTCCAGTTATGGAGTTACACTACAGAAAATGAAGGATGGACTCATTGGCTCAGCATTAGATCTGATCAAGAAAAGGTAACATAAAATATTCAGGTCTGTTACATTATATATTTATACAACAGGCATGCGAGATGTCACTAGTATCTAGTAGAGCCAAGAAGACCAGGTGCATAGGAGAGAGAGGTGCTGCACTGAACAAAGCATGAGCAAAAGAAAAAACAGCATGGGGCATAAAAAAATACAACAGACAGTAACGTTTCTGCAGTTGGTTTTATTGTGGCATTAGGGCAAACACACTGATCCCGATGCACATAACTCAAGCGAGCTCTTCCTCGGGGCGGGCCCGGTGAAGAACCCACATGGGTATGATGTGCCAGGGATTAGTGCGTTCACTCTTATGGCACAATAAAACCACACTACAGCAATTTTGCTGTCTGTTGTATTTTTTTGTGCCCCACGCCATTTTTTTTCTTTTTCTATCACTACTATCTCACTGGCTACTGTGAAGACAGTAGAGCTGACTTGCAAGTTGATATATCACAGTGGGATTCTGAACCAATCAGAGTGCAGCTTTAAGAATGCTGATGACATCACAATAGCTATATGCAGCACTGAAGTCACCAGATGTGTGATGCTTTGAGGGGCACAGTTTTAAACTTTGACTTTTTCCCTGTTGTAACTTTGTATTATTTTCTGTCACAAACCACCTAAGCAACTGTTGTATAGATCAAATATGACATGGGTGAGAGTGAGATGCTTTGAGTCACACAGTTCACATTAGGTACTTTTTTTCCCTTTTGTAAGTTTTTATCATTTCTATCACAAAACCATCTAAACACCGGTTGTACATATCAAATATGACGTGGGTGAGGGGGCCAGCCTGCTGGCATAGAGGGTTGAGGCACTGGATGCCACACCTTGCTCCACTCCAGCGACCCATGTTTGGGAATGAGCATGAGTTGCCGGGGGTCGGCCAGGGAGGGAGGGAGAGGATTGAGTGTCTGGAGGATTGCTCTCCTTTCCTGGGGAGGGAGGACTGTGTGCTCTACTGAATGACTGCCACCAAGTGGAGGCCTTGTGGTAGTGCAGCTTGGGAGCAGCAGAAGGGAGGTTCTGCAGGACTCTGCAACATGTGTGTGCCTCTACATGTGCATGTTGCAAGTGTGCCCCAACATGGGGAAGGGAGGAAAAGAAGAGGAAATGATGGTAGGACAGGCACAAATGAAGCCTGCCAAATGATCTCTCACCCGCCACATCACCAGGACCTGGGGCCGAAGCTGATATGCAGCGTCATTGAATTTAGAAAGTCATGAACAGAAATTACTCTAGACGGGGTCTAGGGAATTGTTTTTTCAAAATTCAAAAGACTGGAGAGTGATTGCTCAAAGACTCAACAAGTTTGCCAGCAGCTTTGATCCTATCAACTTTATTTACCAGGATACAGTCTAACAGGGAATGGTTTCCAGATTTTTTATTCAGGTGTGTAGACTCCTTGATAATTTGGCAGAGCTGAACCTTAGCTAGGGTAGATTAGGCTATGCTTGGGCCACAACCTAACCAATTAAGGTTAAAGTCACTAAGCAGAATAATTTCTCCCAAACATTGGTCAGCCAGACAAGTGATGGCTGTAAAGGCTGGGTTAACCACTTGAGGGGGGCTATAAATATCATCATTGGTGAAGGGTCTGCATCAAGATCCCTGTGAAGAAAGACTAAAGGACATCAATATATATACCCTGCAACAGAGGAGGGAGAGAGTGGATATGATAGAGACCTTTAAATACCTCACAGTTGTAAATAATGTAAAGGGGGTCATTTTTCAGAAGAAAATGTGTGCGAGAACAAAGGGACATATGATGAAGCTGGAAGAGGGTAGATTCAGGAGAGATGTGAAGAAGTACAGTACTTCTTCACAGAAAGAGTGGTGGATTCCTGGAATAGCCTTCAAGCGGAGGTGGTGGGTGCAAAAACAGTGATGGGGTTCAAGAAAGCATGGGACAGGGATGAGACAGTCATAGTGGAAAGGAAGGGGGAGAGAAATAGAGCTGTAGATCAAGTATGGTCTGCTTTAATAATGTAGGTGAGGAAAAATGAGCAGACTGGGTGGCCCAAATAGTCGTTATTTGCCATCAAATTCTATGTTTTTATGTGAACTCCTTACTTTAAAAAACATATATAGAATAGTGGATGGGTGACCATCCACAACCAGGCTGTGTTTCCATCGAGGTTGTTGATGACATCATAGAGACCTCGAGAGCGAAGGTCGAGAGGTCTCCATGATGTCTTCAACAACCGAGATGAAAACACAGCCATAGTTGTGGATGGTTAACCATCCACTATCTTTTATAATATATGGTTCCTGGCTTGTCTTTTTTTTTTTTTTTTTTTTTTCCTTTTTTTACCTTAGTGATATCTTGCTGCTCCGGCTCTGTCCCGCTTGTCTTGCTCGGACTTAGTTCGGCTTCACCGTGTCCCACCAGCTCGTCACCCATTTAGTTTAAAAAAAAACCAAAAACAAAATGACTGTGATTCACTTTTGTGACATGGAGCCTTGTGAGGCTCTCCGTGGCAAAACGAGGAGGCTCCTCCGACCAGCGCTCGCTAGGTCATGCCGCCATGTTGTACAGTTTTTTTCTGTCCTCACAGCGTTGTTCAATGAGCCAATCAGGTGGCAGGGCAAGGCAAAAAAGTTGTTGTACTATCGATGTGACATCAGAGCAATAGTACAACTTTTTTGACCTTTGAACTGTACTACAACAAGATTTTGAAAGTCACGGCTTTCTTGTCACAATAAGCCCTTACCATATACTATAATATGGTAATGGTATCCTTCTCTTCAGAGGTGGAAATACATTTTTTTCAGTTATAGAATCAGTCAGCTGTACCTCAAGGGACTCAGTTACAGAAAGATGAAATATATAAAAATGTAATATTTTAATACTTCCAGATATTTTCTCAGATAATACAGGATGCTATAAGAGGACTATGAGGAACAGTAATCCTACAGAAATAAAAAGAACATTTGTTTTCAACAGTAGGTTATACACAGAAAAAAATCTCTCTCTCTCTCTCTCTCCTTCCTCTCTCTCTCTCTCTCATTAGCTAGGTAGAATGGCTTGCCACACAAGACACTTTGGTGAATTAGGGCAGACTTGAACCCTTAGGTGGTAGTGTGTTTGCAGTCCCAAACCTGACTGTCTCTTTTAGGCTCTGCCAGACTTAAAGACCCTCCAGATGACCCCCATTACATGTTATCCAGTATGTCCCTCTGACATCATAGATTTGACATTCGTTTGAGTCCTGGAACTTCCCATCTGGAGAGACTGGACCAAGCTGGAATCTTGGGTTTTATGTATTGCTGGGTCCGTCAATTTGTTTTTTTTTAC
This sequence comes from Neoceratodus forsteri, assembly GCA_016271365.2. Taxonomy (NCBI): domain Eukaryota; kingdom Metazoa; phylum Chordata; order Ceratodontiformes; family Ceratodontidae; genus Neoceratodus; species Neoceratodus forsteri. Next base: position 1,202,923,882 of record CM028132.1, read on the forward strand.
TCCTGTCTCACACAGCACAAGTTGACTCCTTCACACATTAGTCACAGCCACTCCATGAAACATGAAAGGATGCTTTCTGCTTTCATTTCTCCTGATAACAGGCCAAAGACATTGTTATCTTTCCCAGAGCCATCTAGCATGTTTCCTGGCAGCTAACTTCATCAGACGGTTTTTAATTCCGCTGAAGTACTTACAAGAATCTATCTAATAACTGAAATTAAACACAGAAAAATGAAAGAAGAACAAGCATTTGTCAATACCGAATGTTTCCTTGCATGGTTTATATGGCAGGGGTGTATTGTGTTAGTTGAACTTCTGGTGGGAGAAAAAGCCTGCCTGAAGTATGTTTTGATGAGCTGTCATGTTTTGGACAGCATTTGAATACAGAAGCTTGGTAATAAAAAGGCTATTTTGAAAATGTGGGGTGCATTGCTGGCCCCGTGGCACTGAGGGTTTAGGCACTGGACACCACACCTTGCACCACATCAGTGACCCGTGTTCAGAAGCGAGTGCAGGCCACCGGGGCCAGCAGAGGATGAGAAGGATCAAGCATTCCAGGGACAGCTCTCCTTCTCCGGGGAGGGGGGGGCAACCAGTTCTCAGTGCATGCCTGGCCCGTAGCAATGGCTGAGGGCTGGCACACTGATTCTGTAGACATCGGGTCAGAGGCAGAGCAGATGTCTGATGGGGTGCATGCATGGGATCATGCGCAGCATAGTCATTGGAATCCATGCATGCTCTGCCCCTGAAGGGGAAAACACAGGAGGAAAAAAGCTCACAGCAGATGACGGAGGGAACTTACAGGTCCCGTCCCCGAATAACCATGGTGCCGACCTCTGTACTGGATCTGGTCTTGGTGGGGTTGGGCCCCCCTGCTGACCCAGCCAAGGGGGGTAAGCCCTGGGGGTAGTGGGTCTGCATCTGCTGGTGGATGTCAGGGGACAGAGCAGGGGCTCCCTCCAGCTAGAGAGGGCCATGCAGCAGGGGTATAAATAAAAAAAAATGTGGGGTGCAAATATTTAAGATTTCTGCAGTTAGGAGCATGCATACCAAAATTGCAATGAATGACCATAACTTTGTTAGTTTTTCATATTTTGACACCAAATGTTGAACATAGTCTTCTTATCACCCCACCTCATGAACCCTGTAGGTGAAAATTTTCAAATTCGTGGGAAAACTGCACAACACACACTCATAACGCAGTCATTTGGGGGTTTTATTTTGGTACCAAATTTTCGACATGGGCTTTTTGGGACCTCTCCTTATGAACACTGGCACTGTCATTTCGTTAATCAATCCCGAAAGGTGACTCCACACAGTGATCACGAAATCACCTTTCCAGACTGAGTAATGAAATGACAGTGGCAGTGTTCATGAGGTGGGGTCCCAAGAACACCATGTTGAAAATTTGGGGTCAAAATCCCTAAAAATGGCTGAGATATCAACATAAGTTGAAACCCCCATTGACAGCCATTATACAGCGCTTACCTTGATTCCTCAGTTCACAATTCGGCTTTGAAGAGTGCAGATGTGTCCTGGTCCTCAGAAGATCGCAGCTGCCGACATCAGAGGGTAAGTATGGGGTAAGGGGAGGTGGGTATGCAGAGGTAGGGTCAGGATGGGTCAGGGTATGGGGGAGATGACGAGGGACCGTTTTCTTTTTTACAAGCTGTAAAAAAAACAGGGGGGGACAGTTTTTTTTTTTTAATGGGAAACCTTTTTTTAATTTCTGTACACAGGGAGTGGGTTCCCCAGTATCTGGGGTGGGGGAGTTTAAATAATGCTGACATGGGGATTGGGCACTCTGATATCAGCATGGGGAATGGAGGGAGTGGGGCAGACAGCACGCAGTGGGAGGGAGCGGGAGGGATAATTTGGATGCCAGGAGAACAGAGGGTATGGGGCAGGCAGTACGCAGTGGGAGGGAGCAGGAGGGCTCAATTGAATGCTGGCTGGGGGAACAGAGGGTGTGGGATAGGTAGCACACAGTGGTAGGGAGCAGGAGGGTTTCATTAGATCACTGCCAGTCCGGTGGGGGAACAGAGGGTGTGGGCGGGCAGCACACAGTGGGAGGGAGTGGGAGGGTTTCACTGCATGATGCTGAGAGCAGGGACAGGGAACTGAGGGAGTGGGGCAGACAGCATTATGTAAATGAAAGGAATGAAGTGCTCTTATTGGAGTGCTTCATTCCTTTCAAGTGCAGCCACTTCCCTGCTGTGAAATTCCAACCACTGTCACTCTCTTTGCTTGTGTGGTCATTGGTCTGTCAGGGTCGAGCCCACTGCAGAGTGCTCTGCATTGGACTCATCCCTGACACACCTCTCAAATGTCATTCTACCACAAGATTTTTTTTGCACAAGTGCAAGGAAACATAAAAATTCACAAAAGTTGTTACATCTCCCCCTCCCCCACCCCCGAGGGAAAAGAAAACAAATCTTTTATCACACTAAATGATGTTTTTTTGGGTGAGCAGGCTGGCTCCTACTGCTATGCCCTCATTTCACTCTCAGGGTGAACCCCACATTAGTTTCTTCCTGTGTCTCCCCTACTAAAAAAAAAAAAGACACTAACTATTGTCTGGACAGCCCATCTGGGTTGTCGTGCTGCAACCCTTTGCAGTGCCTAATGTCCATATTATAGGACTGCAGCACCAGGCTCCACCATAGCAATTTTGAGTTCTGGCCACTGGCCCTATGCAATCGTGTAAGGGGGTTGTGATCAATAACCAGTGTGAACTCCCTACCATACAGATAAGGCTGCAGCTTCTGCAAAGCCCTGACAATCCCTAAATGCTCTTTCTCAGTTGTGGAGTAGGCATCTTCTCTAGGCAGCAGTTTTGTGCTCAGGTCCTGTACATGACTATTGCTTCTCTCCCAAGTGTATGACCTGACTCAGAACACTGCCTAGCCCATGATCAGATGCATTTACATGCACAATAAACCTAAGAGAATAGTCTGGGCTGGTGAGCACAGGTGCCTGACACAATGCCTCCTTCAGCTGGTGGAATGTGGTATCACAGGATTCTGTCCACTGAACCTTTTCCAGCATTTTCCTACTGGTGAGATCAGTCAGGGGTTTGGCCATGCTGCTGAAATTTGGCACAAACTTACGGTAGTACCCTGCCATCTCTAGTAAGCCCCATATTTTCCTCTTCATTGTAGGCACTGCCCATCCTTGGATGGCCTCAATTTTCACTGGCTCAGGCTGGCTGTATCCACTCCCCAACCTGTGCCCAAGGTATGACACTTCTGCCATTAACATCTGGCACTTCTCCACCCTGCCTGTTAGCCCAACAGCCTGCAGTCAGTGAAAAACCCTGGTCATATGTCTGATGTGATCCTCTTAGGTCTGGTTACAAATGGCAAATGTCAACCATGTACACCAGGGTGAAGTCTCCTGCCCCATTCAGAATGTGGTTCACAAGCTGTTGAAAGGTGGTTGGTACATTCTTCATTCAGAATGTCATTACCTTGAACTTGAATAATCCAAATGAGGTGATGAAGGCTGACCTCTCTCTGGCTTTGGGGGTTAAGGGTACCTGCAAATAGCCTTTGTCAAGTCTATGGTGAACAGGTAAAAGGCTCCCCCTAACTCCTCTGGAACCTCATTCATCCTGGGCATGGGATGTACTTTATGCATCTGATTCTGTGCATCTGTTGAGCTTGGGACGGTCAATGCAGAACCTCATGGTCCTGTCCTTTTTGGGAATCAGTACCACTGGGGAGGCACAGGGACTACTGGACTCCCAAATCACCCAGTCAGCAAGCATCTTCTTGATCTCCCCCCTTTATGGCATGTCCTACTCTTCTCAGACTCTGTAGGGTGGTTGTCTCAGTGGGGCTTAGGGCTCTGTATCCATGTGGTGCTCTGCCAATTACTACAGGAAAATCTTTTATTCTTGTGATGAATCATATGATTATAATAATGTAATAGCAGAGCTAAAATTACCAAAAAATTGAATAGAAGTAACTCCTTTGGAAGTAAAGGAAGCAATTTATCAGTTAAAGGGTAACAAGGTACCAGGACCAGACAAAACATAGAAACATAGAAAAGTGATGGCAGAAGGGAACCGTGGTCCATCTAATCTGCCTAAGAGATTCCAAGATCTCTTATAGGTCCTGGGGTCTAACCCCCTTTTGGTATTCATCTTTTCCTGATCCTGCCCTTTTAGCCCTTGCTCTAACTCACCCTTGATTGAAAGCTGCCATGGTCTGTGCATTCACCACCTCTGCTGGCAGGCCGCTCCAGGGCTCCACCACTCTTTCCATGAAAAAATACTTTCGTAGATCTTTCCTGAAGCTCCCTCCACTTAGCTTCCATTCATGCCCCCTGGTGGTGGAGAAAGTGCTCCTTTGAAATGGTTCTGTGTATGGCACCTTATTAATGCCTTTCAAGAACTTGAAGGTCTCAATTATGTCCCCCTATCCCTCCTTGTTTCTAGTGAGAACAGGTTTAACTCCCTCAGACACTCCTCGTACGAGAGAGCATGGAGTTCTTGTATCATATCGGTCGCTCTTCTCTGCATAGTCTCCAGCCTATTCCTGTCCTATTTAAGGTGTAGATACCAAAATTAGATGCAGTACTCAAGGTGGGACCTCACTAGGGACCTGGAAAGTGGGATGATCACCTCCTTGCTCCTGCTGTCAAACCCTCTCCCTATGCACCCCAACATTCTATTTGCCTTGCCGTAAGCTTTGTTGCATTGGTTTGATTGGTTAAGAGAGTCGCATATGGTGACCCTTAGGTCTTTCTTCCTTAGAGGTGCTGAGTTCTACCCCTTTCAGCCAGTAAACTGTCTTTGGATTCCCTTTACCTAGATGCAACATCCTGCATTTCTTTGTGTTGAACTTCAGTTGCCAGATGTTAGACCATACTTCTAACCTTTTTAAGCCATCCTGAAGTTGTCTAATTGCCTCTGCACTGTCGATCCTACCACCCAGCTTGGTGTCATCTGTGAATAGTTCCAGCTTACCCTTAATACTTATGCCTATGTCACAAATGTCTGTCTTTCAGATGAGACATCAAACTAAGGTCCTGTCTGCCTGTTCTGTTAGTTGTTCAGGTGGACGTTAAAGATCCTATGGCACTTCTTAAAAAGAGTAGGGGTAATTTTCTTCTTTATTGAAATGAGGCATTTGAACAAATATCAAATAAAAAGCAAGAGAAAAAAGCAGTTGCTACAAGAAATACATAACCAACAATACATTAGAACTTAAGACAAAAAATGGATATGCTAAAAAAGAACAGAAAAAATGACAAAAAATATACAAGCATTTCCAAGAATATGCTATCTAGGACTTTCTCCAATAAAATATCTGGAATTCATTTAAACTTAATAAAATGTGAAAAACCTTTCCACCATTTTTTGACTTTCTCAGTATCATAAATTTGGGTATCCGCTTGATAAACTTTATTTAATTCACAAATGACATATTGACTAAATCTTATCAAATTAGGTTTTTTTTGGTATAAGACCCACTGGCATCTCACCTGCCATAAACAAAATCGTAAGCAAGCTATAAATATACGTAAAGTATTAATATGAAATTTGGAAAAACTTGAAGGAAAAATACCTAAAATTAATAGCTCATAACTTAAATGCTTTAACCAAGAGAAGTTCCACAAATCAGCAAGATACACCCATAACTTCGAGGAGAAGGAACAATGAAAAAAGAAGTGTTCGATTGTTTCCTCTTGTGCAATACAGTCTAAATAAGGGCAAAAACGTTCTTCCTTCATTTTGTACTTGGCTGTCCCTCTAACCTGAAGACGGCCATACATAGTCAACCATTGTGTTTCCCACATATGTATGGGCAAGCAAGGATTGTTTAACTGGTCCAGTACATAAGGATTTAAGTGTACAGGACAATTTTTGAAAATAGGAGAAGATGGATAAATTTGAGAAATAATAATAGTATAGAGAGCCTTAGGGGTGTTATTGATATGTGTTTTAGATAACTGCCAACTGTATAATTTCTTAGCTATAGGTTTAAAGAAATATGGAAGACATAAATTATTATGGAGTTTTGGTGCCCCATGAGTCCATTTTAATAAATAAATACTAAGCAATTCTCTCAACCAACCAAATTCCATATGGTTCGAAGCTATAAGACAATTGCGCAAGGAAAAGGACATAAATAACGAATTACAAAAATCACTGAGTCAACATACCTACCCCACCTTTAGTCTTATCCAAATAAGTATAACATCGTTGATTGATTCAATCTATTGCCCCATAAGAACTGAAAACAAATGCTATACAGTTTGACTTCTAAAGTGGATGGAACTGGATATAAAACTGCAACATATTGCAGACAAGGCAAAAGGAACTGCTTAAATATTTGTACTCTTTTCAATTTTGAAAATTTTTAGTGTTTCTATCTCTGTACTTTCCCATCAACTTTCTGTAACACTGTCAACCAATTTTGGTCCGGTAAATTGTGGGAACCAAAAGTTGCTCCCAAAATAATTAAAGAGTCTGGTGAAAATACAATAGTTCTGTGCACAAACGGGGCTAGATTACCCACCCCCATCAGGAGCCCTTTGGATTTGCTGAAATTTAGCTTAGCATTCGCAAAAATCGGATATTTATGAAATAATCTAAAAAAGGTCTCTAGCTGATTTCGCTGTTTGAAAAAAAGACAGATATCATCTGCATAAACTTGAATATTTAAGGAGTCAAGTGAATTAGGAATTGTGAATCCCTCCCAACGAAGGACCGAGCTAATTTTCCGAATAAGAGGCTCTAAGGAACAAATGTATAAGAGTGGACTAAGAGGGCATCCCTGTCTCACTCCGGATTGTAAAGTCCAACCTTTTTCAATTTTGCCTTTAATAATTGGACAAATTATAGAATTAAAGTATAATTTTTTCAACACCTCCAAGAGACATGAGGGCATGCCTAAAAAAGCAAGCGTCTCAAATAAAAAAGGATGACTTACCCTATCAAATGCTTTTTCTAAGTCTAAAGAAAGAAGAATCCCAGATTGTTTTTTATGATTTAAAGATTCAATCAAGTCTCTAATACAGCATAAAACAGAGTGAATTCTTCTATGAGGGACCCCACAGTGCTGGACTGGAGAAATCACCAGACTAGCCCATGATTTAAGCCTATTATTTACCAACATAGTAAAGATTTTATAATCGGAATTGAGCAAAGTAATGGGTCTCCAATTTCGTATATCTCCTTTATCTCCTGTCTTTTTATAGATATAAATTTGAACCCCAAGAGTAAAAGATTGATGTATCATCCCACCAGTAAGGAAGGAATTAAAGACACTACATAAACAAGTAGCCAAGTCCCTGGAAAAGGTTTTATAAAAAAGAATTCGATTGGCCATCAAACCCGGGTGAAACACTGCATCTTAAATTAAGAATTACCTCTGTAATTTCTTGTATTGAAAATGGTTTAATTATACCAGTAGTAATAGAGGGTTCAAAAACAGGGCTCCTCCAAACCCTCCAGGTACTCATGAAAGTATGCTGACTGGAACCTAGTTTGTGGGCACAATTTCTGGAAATGACGTAATAGAAGAGAATAAATATCTTTAGAATTGGATATCTGAACAGAATTCATAACTAAGTGATCCAAATTAGTGTTATCCTTAATAGATTTACATAAACTAAATGGGTCTCCAATCACAGTTTTTGAAGAATAATTAGTTATTAAGGCCTGAAGAGTTTTAGCCCGATCATATTGAAATTTCTTCATCTGCATTTTAAGATCAACTATCAGCGGAGATAAATCTTCAGAGGAAGTATTAACCTTGGAAAGTAAGTTTTGAAGTCGAGTTCATAATGTTAAATAATGTAAAAACTTTGTATTCTGAGTTCTCTGACCAAAAATCTTAAACCAGGTTATACAATCATGTTTTGTTTCTTTCCACCAAAGCCCCAAATCCGAATATAAACACTGAACTGACAGTCTGGCAACAAGGATCTTAGTAATTGAATTCCTAACAAATTCATCTTGTAAAGATGAGATATTCAGCTTCCACCGATACCTTGTAGGTTTATAATCAGATGCAATATCAACTGATGCCTTAATAAGTAAGTGGTCTGAAAATTCAAAAGGTTGCCTCTCAAAACAAGAAATGTGGACATTTTTGAAAGAAAAGAGATAATCAATACAGGAACCTCTATTGCCTTTAAAGAAAGTATTTTGAGGGGGGTCTGATTCTATGTGATTACAGATGTTGAGGTCTGCCCCTTTAATAATGGACTGTAAACAATTGGAGTCACAATAAATCTTCTTCCCGGTCGGTCTGCTATTATAAAGTACACAGTTAAAATCACCTCCCCATAAAACCGGTCTTGTGAGAAACAAAAATGGTTGAGCGGCCTTCATACAAGAAATTCTGGCTGATTTAATCTGTGGGTTATAAATATTAATGATTCTATACATCAGTGAATTTAATGTACAATCAACAATCAAAACCCTACCCGGGATGCAGTCTACCAGTCTATGCAATCTGAAATGAAATGAATTAAACAGAATGCCAACACTGCTGGCTTTATCTTGCCCAAAGGACAGAAGAAGGACCCTATGGCCAATCTCTTTACATGCAGTTATGTGTTCTATAGTGAACATCCAAGTCTCCTGCAAGAGACAAATGGATATATTTGAGTCATGAATCATGTGAAAAATGGCTTTACGCTTAGCGCCATTCAAAATACTATGCACATTCAAAGAGGCCCAGAAAAAACCCATTTAACAATGCAGTATAAGTAAACTAACTCAATTTTTCTGTCTTTTCTTTTTCTTATCTTTGTAATTACCTTGAGCGAGCTCCATATTATCTTGGGTAGATTTTTGTGAATCAGAATCCCCAATTTCCATTTCCGCATCCCCACAAGAGGTCAGGACGGAAAAGGGGTTAGGAGTTTCAACTGGATCCAGAGTAGGCTCCGTAAAGGTTTTAGAATTCCTGGTGGACCTCCGAGGCGGTAAGGGAGAGGGGATTGGAGCGGGGGGGTAGGGTCACTTGCTGCAGCTTCTTCTCCTTATAACAAACAGGCTGTAAACCCTGGGCAAGTTGTGCTCCCTGGGAAGATGTACTAAGTAGCTGATCAGGCTTAAGAGGGGGGGGGGCAATGAAGCCGGCTTAACTCTAGGTGCAGAGACTGACTTCCCTGAATCCTGTAATTTTTCAACAGGGATTGTAGTAACAGGTTTGGAAATTAGGCAATCCTGGGCCAGTTGAATGAGTTTTTCAGTATTGCTCCCTTGTGATTTATTCTTTGCCGCCAAGGACAATTTCTAAAGGCATGAGTAATACCGTCACATAAATCACATTTTGTAGGGTTAACACACTGCATTGTAACATGACCTATGTCACTGCAATTATCACATCTCGGGCTGTCACAAACATTGGATAAATGGGTCCTCGAGCCACATCTATAACAGGCCCTTGGCTGACCACTGTAGAAACAGACACCCCTGTCCCGTCCCAGCAAAAATGAATTAAGAATATGCATAAACCCGTTTTCATTCTGCCTCAGCTTTACTTTATATTTCCACCCACCCGTCCAAAATCCTTCCAAGTCTAAAATAGGTTCAGGATCCCCCTGAAGATCGCATTTTTTTGACAACCAATAGGTAATGTCTTCAACCTGCACCCCCTCATTCCGGAACATAACAGTAACAAATTTAATGGAAGGCTGAGAAAGAGGTATAATCATGAAAGGAGCCCAAACTGGGAAAATTTCACTAAATTATACCGTATCCAAAATAAGTCTAATAAAGCAGCAGAGCGGAAACTGATATCATAATTATCCTCACCAGATATATTAATTATTGCAAAACATCCCTAGGAGAAAATGCAACGATTCTTTGATCAAAACTTTCCCAACGAATTCCTATCAGGCCTATCCACCATACCCCTGTGTACCTAAGATCGAATAGCATGCCTCCTAGGGCAGCTTCCCTTTAGCTTTAGAAAAGATCAGATAAAAGGGTCTTTGTCCTGGAACAGAGATATTGTCAGTGAGCACAGTATTATCCGTGAGACTGTGTAGCAATCTGCTCAACCAAAACATTGTCCAGAAGTTTGTTCCCAGTAGGTGGAACAGGACCCTCTGGATTCCACCCAGGGGAATGAGAGGATAAATCAAAAGAAGAGTCCCAGGATAAATCCGCTGCCCAATCTCCTGAAGCCTGTTGCTTCCACCCTGCAGCGAGTAATGCTGATTGAGGAGTCCATGTACCATCATGAATATGAGAGGGATCAGAATCACCATGCATTAATCTAGAATCCTGAACAGTAGCAGCTTGAGAATTATGCAGTTCATCCATTTTTTTACCTGCCCGTTTGTCTGAAAATTGAAAGTCTGTAACCCCCTCCTGATTATTGGGCTTCGTTTGAAATGTTATGGGTGCCATAAGTTTTCAGGACAAAACACAAATCCCGCTTGTTTAGTAAGGGTAGCAACTTTAGTAACACAGGTCGTCACAGTGTTAGGCTGCCCTAACCCCAATTCAGTCGCCACAGGAATCCCCGAGCTCTGCATCAGTCCCGACAAAGACTGTACAACCAAATCCTCTTTCATAGTGCAAGGAACCCCAGACTGACCTGCACACACTTGTGGCTGGATATTTTCAGAAATTCCCCAACACGGAGCACTCCCGTCTGCTGCTGAAACCCTCGCCATACTCTGAGTCTCTTCCGCATTCGTCAGTGGTACGTCATGCCGCTCAGGAGCTCCGAGGTGTGCGGCTACTGGAGAGAGGTCTGCCGATGTATCGGGCAACTGTACAGACTGCAAGCAGGAAAATTAACTTTCTCCTTGATCAAGGAGCATTTCTGAACCGTGCTATCTTCCGTATGGGAGAAGGCATCCAAAAATAAATCCGTCTCTTCCGCATCTGCTGGAGGAAATGCAACCAGTGATGTAGTGCTCTCCGAGGTCTCCTCCATATCTGCAGGCTGTTCTTGCTGCTTGATCTCTGCAGTGTCCATCTTGAGATACTGACCAGCACCCTGCTGGCGGCCACGCACCAACAGAGTAGGGGAATTTCCCCGGTGTCCAGGTCAAATTTCCCCCATTCACTAAAATACCACCAAAAGAATCTAGTTCAATTTCAGTTGGTTACCATCTGCATCATCTAGCCGCCCCGGGTCACCCCTCAAAAAGGGGACTTCTAGTCTCAGTGGACTTACCCGGTGAACAAAATTCAATAAATAAATACATAAATAATGCACACATTAAACAGGACCATCCCTAAGACTGAACCCTGAGGTACACCACTAGTGACTCTACCATTTTCTGACCTCACTCCATTGACGATGACCTAATGACTTCTATCCCAAAGTCAATTTCCCACCCACCTGACCAAGCTTTCAGCAATGCCTAGGTCTGCCAGCTTTTTTTAGCAGGCAATCGTGTGGCACTGGTAAACTCACTGTTTGGGCCTCCTGTCTGGTAGCTCCACCATGTTATTAACATCATTTATCCTCCTGACCACCGAGTAAGGCCTCTCCCAAGCCACCTGTAATTTGTTCTGCTGGACAGGGTCAAGTCCCATCACCCATTGCCCGACTTCATACCCCCAGCTCTGGTCCCACAGCATATGTCTTCTGCCTCTGTTGTGCAGCAGCTAGGTGCTCCTGGGCAAACCAAAAACAAGAAAAGGGTCTCAAAACAGCCTTACTGACACAAAGCTATGCTCTGACTCACATTGCAAATATGAAAAATACTTTGTTAGATGCACACTCCAGAGGTGCTGCAGTGGTCTATTATCTAGGGCTACTAGACCCCTGCAGCACCTGCAGAGTGTGTACCTAAAAAAATATTTTTCACATTTATAATGTGAGTCAGAGCATAACTTTGTGTTGGTAAGGCTGTTTTGAGCCCCTTTTTTGTTTTTGGTGTTCTACAACAGAACCATGAGCTACAGATGCACTAGTACAGTCCCTCTGTTGTTAGTAGCTCCTTATGAAACCCCATGAGCTCCTTGAATCATAACCTGAAATTCAGGACATACTCCACAACAGATTTCCCTTGGGGAGCAAGCGCTCCTTCCCATTCATCCCTTACCAAATCAAAGAGGCCCCTTACACAGAAACATAGAACGTGACAGCAGAAGGAGACTGCTCTATCTAGTCTGCCCTTATATTATTTTCTAACCCCAATCATCCTTACTCAATGGTCAACAATTTTGACAGGTGAGAACCCTATAGACTCCTTGGGGACTTTCCTATATGCGTATAGGAGACGGGGTAGGTACTTGTCCCACTCTCTCGTGTGCTGGTCAGTGAATGCCCTTAACATGATCTCACGAGAACCACTGAACTGCTCACCCAGACTGTTAGTCTGAGGGTGGTATGGCAAGAACCTTAGCAGCCTTAGTTTACACTTCTCACACAGACTAGCCATCAGGTCAGACATGAAGCTGGTACCCTGGTATGACAGAATCTTCTGGGGGAACCCACCTGGCTATATAGCCCAAACAGCTCATTGACTACCTTCTCAGACTCAGTGGAAGACAAGGGCACTGCCTCTGGGTACCTTGTGATGTAATCTATGACCACCAAAATGTACCGCTTGCCAGTGCAACTTGGGGTGCTAAGTAGTCCCACAATGTCCATGGCAAGTCACCCAAATGGTTCTTTGATGACAGGTAGGGGAATCAAAGCTGCCTTAGCCTTGTCCCTAACCTTTCCCACCCTCTGACACCATGAACAAATCTGGCAGTAGTTTGCTGCATCTTTAAAAATACTGGGCCAGTTAACATTATCAATCAGCCACCTTTCTATATGGCTGACCCCGAAGTGTCTTGAAAAGGGCATGTCATAGGCTAAGGTCAGAAGTTGTTTCCTATACTTCCTAGGGATCACTGTCTACTGCAGTACCCCTCCTCTGGTCCCTCCCCTTAGGAACCCACTCATGGTACAGGAGTCCATTCTCCCACTAAACCACTCTTTTCCAGAACTCGGAGAATCACCTTCCACACTGGTGGCTATCTACCTTAACTTTGCAGGTATGGGTCAGCTTGCTGAGCACTCCCTAGCTCTGCATGTCCAGTCTTTCCCAAAATACACTCTGCTATGGGAGAGCCATCCACTGCTGGGCTCTCCTCAGTTTGTAGCTGTGGCTTAGAACTGCTGCTCTCAGCTCATTCTTCAGCTACGACTTCACCTGCTACTGAGGTGGGGTTTGAGTCCTTGTGCACTCCCTCTCTGTGTCCTCAGGAGCTGATATGCACTGGCCACCATCCCAGCTTAGAAAGATCTGGTCCGGTGGCACTGAGACCACAGGGCTCATTGCTCCTCTAATCCTAAGAAACTCACCAGACAGAACCTGTTTCTCTTAAAATCCTGCTTCACCAAGGAAATGGTGGCCCCAGTGTTCCTCAATCCCTGGATCAACATCAAATCTGCACACACACAGGGTGCCTGTGTGCAGCAGAGTTTGAGGGCACTGCACTCTGTACAGGCCATAGACTGCTGACAGCTTCCTGAGCTACCTCTTTCAGCTGCACTCACACCTTTCTTTCACATTTTCTTGGACAGTCATAAGACCAATGAACCAGTTTCTGGAAGACATAGCACCTGCATTCACCTATCTCCACGCTTTTGAGGCCAGGTAACTTCCCTCTTGGTTCAGGCACAGGCTGGCTTTCTTTAGGTTGCCCCACAGGGTTCCCTTAAAAACCACTTGATGTCAGTCCCCCATCACCTTTACAATGAGAGGATGGTAGACTAAATATGAACTGATGAGCCCTCTTGGCTGCCTCCCTCATGGAGCTCCATATTCTATCCAGCAACCATATTCTCACTTCCACAGGCAGTTTTTAATAACTGCTCCAGAAGAAACAAATCTTTTATTTCTTCTGCAGAGTAAGCTGTTGTGCCTTCCAGCCAGCATTCTAACAAGTTACTTAACTGCACACACATTTCAGCATAGCTGTCCCCAGTGTCCTTCTAAATTTTTGCTTATAGTCCTAAGAGGTTAACTCAGAATGCTTTAGCAAGGCATTTTTCACTTTACCATAGTCCATGCAGTCATCATTGTTCATTCGGGCAAAAGCTTCTAGTATCTGCTTGTAAGCAGTGGCAATAAGTGAGTCACCCAAGAAGCTCTACCCAATTCCAATTCCAAGTAGATGCTTTCACAAGATCTTAAAAAAAAAAAAAACAAGATCATCCCCATCCTGATATCTGGGAAACATTTTAGAGTTACTTTGGACTTCCTGGGTCAAACTCCTCATACCATTACTCACTGTTTGTGGTGATGTCCGCTAGTATAGAATCTCCATCTGACTCTCTGGTTGAAAATTCTTCATCTGGATCTCATGCTGGCACTCTTTGGGCAACTAAAATGGTGCAGGGTCTGCACCAGAAACCATACGAAGAGAGACTAAAGGATCTTAATATGTATACCCTCAAGGAAAGGGGGGGGGGACATGATAGAAACTTTAAAGTACCTCAAGGGACTCAACAAAGTCTAAGAGGATAGCATCTTTCAGAAAAAGAGATGTACAAGAACAAGAGGGCACAATCTGAAGATAATGGGGGGGACGGCTAAGAGGCAATGTGAGAAAGTATTTTTTCATGGAGAGGGTGGTGGATACATGGAAAAACCTTCCAGGGGAGGTCGTGGGGTCAAAAACAATGGGGGAATTCAAGAGTGCATGGGACAGACATAAGGCAATTCTGGTAGGCGGTAGGAAGAAGTAGGCTTTTGGTTAACTAGGATCTGCAGCTTATCCAATAGGTAGGGAAATGGGCAGACTGGATGGGCCAAGCAGTCCTTATCTACCATCAAAGTCTATGTTTCTATGTGTCTGTGTTTCTTTCTCTCGCTCCACAGCCTTTTGCTTCTACTCCTCTGCTTCTAGCTTCATCTTCTGCAGATCCACCTCTGCCTTTCACCTCTCAGTTTCTGCCTTCTCCTTAACCAGGGCATGCTCCCGCTCCAACATCTGTGCCTGGTCTGCTTGCACAGCTGCACCAGTCAAAGGCTCTGGCTCATAAGCATTCTCCCTACTCTCCGTCTTTTCACTTTGTTTGAGGACTGCTATCAGTTCTGCCCATGTCTGGCCTTCCTCATGGGCTAATTCTCTTTTTGGCACAGCTCCTGCAGGTGCAGCAGTTTGCACTTTTATATGGCCCAGACATAATGCCTTCTATCTACCAATTCTTGCTTAACAAGAAAAACAAAACAGGTAGAATATAGAGTCCCCTTTATCCTGTTCTATGACTGAACAGGTAACCTTTGTACTGACAAAACTGTTTCAGATCCCACCTGCTGCCTCCGGTTTGTGGCAAACTAGGGTCTCCCAGACTAGCATGTGACTGTTAGCAGCTTTCTCAAACCCTTCAGATGCCTGCAAGGGTAATCAGCAGCTGCCACCACTTAGCACAGACACTCTTTCGGGGTATCTCCAGGTCTTGATCCCCCTCCAGAGCCACTGCTCACACAGTACAGCACTCCTTGCTCAATGGCAAGTGACCCATTCCGCAATGTTATCGCTGAGAACACCTTATTTTAGAAACAGGATCTGGTAATGGAAGTCTTCTCTTAAGAGGCAAAAATAGTTTTGTCAGTTGTATACCAATTTGCTGTACCTGAAAGAACTCAGTCACAGAAACATGAAGTATATAAAAATATAGTATTTTAATACTTTCAGATTTTTATACAGATAATACAGTATGTTACAGGAAGACTATGGGGAACAGTAATTCTACAGAAATAAAAAGAAAATTGTTTTGAGCAGTAGGTTACACCACACACACAAAAAAAAACCTTTCTGTCTCTCTGTCTTGTTAGTAAGGTAGAAATGTCTTACCACACAAAAGACTTTGGTGAATCGAGGCATACTTGAACCCTTAAATGGTAGCTTGTTCATAGTTCAAAACCTGACTTCCTCTTTTAGGCTCTACCAGACCTTAAGACCCTTCAGCTGCCCCTCCCCATGACATGCTATCCAGTATGTCACGCTAACATTATAGATCACTCTAACATTATAGATTTGACAGTCTCTTGAGTCCTGGAACTGCCCATCTGGAGAAACTGGACCAAGCTGGAATCTTGGGTTTCATGTATTGCAAGGTCAGTCAATTTGTATTTACTCTGGTCTTGCACAGCAGGAGTTAACTCCTCCGCACATTAGTCAAGGCCCCCCTCAATGAAACATGAAAGCAATGCTGTCTGCATTCAGTTCTTCCATTAACAGGCCAAAGAGATTGTTATCTCTCAGCAGAACTAACTGGCATATTCTTGGCAGCTAATTTCATCAGAAAGTTTTTAATTCAGCTAAAGTACTTATAAGAGGTCTACTTGATGACTGAAATTAAACACAGAAACATGAAAAAAGAAAATAATTTCACAAAAGTTGTTACAGATAGTAAGATAATTATGTAAACACTGACCACCCAGACAGGTATAAGCAGCTTATACCTGATGAGGCCTGGTAGGACGAAACACGTGTCTGTGTCTTTCTGTTGGCACCCTTTGTAAACTGTGTGAGAGGCCCTTCGGTACTATGCATTTCTGCTTAAAGCTGAACCAGCATAATATTCTGTGGTGATTTGCATATATAGCCCATGATGCTTTGCATTATGGGGGTATGTGTCATTTTGTATTTCTTTGAAACTTGGCTTCCCAGCCAGTGCCCTTTGGGGTAACCATTGCCTTAGTGCTTGTGCACTGAGGTTCTTTGTCTATAAGCAGCTTATGCGCTTTGCATGGACACATGGGCATCATTAATTATGCAGTATACTGCACACACATCAGAATATATACTGACCATTCACATCTTGCTAAGTACCTTGACTCCCTAGGATCAGCATGGTATTATTAAGAACCAATCACAAGGTGCACTAACATACATACATACAACCTAGATAAGGTACATACAGCTAAGAATTCATAAACAAACAGAGGACACCCTTAAGAGCTCAAAAACATACCAAAGGGTAAAGAAGCAACAGTAGTCGGCAACAGTATGAGAATAGTGAGTCTTATGCTACCTAGATATGGATATTCAAAAATAAGCACTATGGTGAAGTATGTAACACCTATAGTTTTGAAATAGCATAAACCTAAGACACACAGTATGTTCAAACAAACAGTAAGTCTGCTATACCAAAGATTCATTGCATTAAAACAACAGTAAATAGATACAGTAGGTAAGCTGATATAATTTCAACTAACACCTGAGTGTCCAGACATTTATATGGAGGGAGAGTGTCCGATAGTTGGTTTTCAGGACACGGTCAGGAAGGCTGCTGACTGCCTTCTTTAGGCTGACTCCCTTGGGCAGACTCCTGTGATGCCTTTTGCTGTCAGCCCTTTGTGTGAGGACCACAGTGCATAAGCTGCTAGGGGGCTACTGTTGAATAGAGGTAATGGAGCAATCTGATTGGCTGAAGCCTGCTGGGTGTTAGGATGGCTCAGAAGAGTGATTCCCAGGACCAGGTAGGGCATCAAGCAGCAGCCTGTATTGGGGTGGAGGTGGGCAAGGTATCCAGGCTCATATACTTCACATCCCCAATGAGTATCCTGCAGTAGCTGGTAGTGTGGCTCTGGAATAAAGAAGCCACTTCCGATTTTCAAATAATGGCAGGCTTTTAAGTGCCACTCACTCCAGTAAATTGTATGATCCACTTGGCTGAAGCCTGCTGTGTGGAGTGGTGGCTTAGCAGAAGGATTCCCAAGAACTGGTAGGGTATCTAGTGGTGATCGACATTGTAGGTGTGGGCAAGGTATCCAGGCTCACATACCTCATATCCCTGATGGGTCTCTCCTGGCAGCTGGTGGCTTGGCGTTGGAACAAAGAAGCAGCTCACTATTTTCAAATAGTGGTGGGCTTTCAAGCACCACTCACTCTGATAAATGGAACAGCATAATTAGCTGAAGTCTGCTGTGTGGAGCAGCAGCTCAGCAAAGGGATTCCCAGGACAAGGTACAGCATCCAGCGGTGATCAGCATTAAGGGAGTGGGCAAGGTATCCAGGCTAATGTATAGCATGGTCCCCAGTGAGTCTCCCAACAGTTTATATGAATTAATTTTTCAGCAGATTAAGAACAGAGTGTGACAAATAGGCAACCACATAGCATGTACCTTATCTGAAAAAAATAATTTCTTCAATATTTTCTGCTTAAACTATTGGAAAGAATCTCCACCTATGGTAAACTCTCATAAATTTACAATTGGTACTAGCTATTTTCTTCTAAGAGCCTCAAACCTTGGGCAATCCAGGATGATGTGTTCTATTAACAGCACTTCAGGCACATTATACTTCCAGTTAAATTAGTAGTGCTTGGAAATACTAACCTAATAAGTCAGATAGTGCTGAATAGTACCCCACAACTCAGATTTTGGATGTCACAAATAGTGTTGACATCCTAGAATGGATAAGCTTTGGTAGGATCCCTTCATTTCAGAATGTACAAATGTACGGGAGAAGGAAGAAAATACTCTGAAAGAGCATAGAAGGGGAAAAGAGGCATGGAAGCAGAGAGGTGGACAAGAGAAAAGAGAGGGACAAATTCTAACCAAAAATTGTGCTAGTGACCTAGGGATTGCTCTGATCAGTGGTAGGAAAATTAAGATATGCTACCTATGGCAGTTGCAAGGCAGTTTATTGAGTAGTTGCTCCTTTTGTTTGACCTTAAAGGTGTCAAGGGAGGGGCTGCTAACAAGGTTAGGGGGAGAGTGTTAAAAAAGCTTGGTACCTCTGTAGGTAAGCGATCTCTGCCCCAAAGGTGTTGCAGTAGGGAACCCAAATAGAAAATGAGGCAGTGTTCCTAGTAAGATGGGTGGGGCAAGCCTTCTTGAACAGAGAGGAGACACAGTGAGGAAGGAGATTGTTGAGAATTTTGTAGAGAAACGTGGAAGCCTTCCATGTGACCCTGTCCTCTAGGGAGAGCCAGTGTACTTTCTCATAGAGGGCACAGCTGAGGGTATAACGGGGAACCCAGTCACAAATCTGATGTTATTGTATGCCATTTTGAGCTTACTGAACATGACGGAATTGCTCTGAGGGAAGTAAATGATAGAACCGTAGTTAAGGAGAGGTAGCAGTAAGCTGGAAGCCAGACTGCTTCTTGATTCTGGGGTGAGGAATTGCATGATCCTGTAGAGAAGCCCAAGTCTCTGGTGGATTTTATTAATTAATTGGGTTATGTGTTGGCAGAAAGAGAGGTGCTCATCAAGAGTAAGGCCAAGGTATTTAAATTCACTAACCCACTCAATAACCATACCATCATTATCTAGGAGGTTTAAATTGAAATTAGAAGGTTTACGCGTGCCAGAGAAAACCATACATTTAGTTTTTTTTTTAGTTTAGTACCATACCCTGAGTGGAGAACCAGGAGTGGAGACTGTGAAAATATGTTTGAAGTTTGGAGAGAAGGGTGGAGGGGTTTGCGTCCATACAGTATAAGGTGGCATCATCATCTACACATAGGATAATGTTGGTATGGGAACAGATGGAAGGTATGTTATTTATAAACAGAGAAAAAAGAGGGGCCCAAGTATAGATCCTTGAGGAACTCTATACTTAATAAGGCATTCGGATGAATGATGTCCCTCAATGACTGTTTTGTGGAACCTAGCATTGTGGTAGTTACTAAACTAGTTAACAATGTCTGTGGAGAAATTCAGAAGGGCAAGTGTAGATAGGAGAAGGTTGTGGTCAACCAAGTCAAAAGCCTTGGTAAGGTCGACAAAAACTGCACGCATGTAAAGACTATCATCCATGGCCTTGTAAATGTCCTGTGTGAATCTACCGAGAGCAGCTTCTGTGTTGTGTTTTGCTCTAAAACTGTGTTGAGCCTCAGTAAGGATGTCATATTTGTTTAGGTGCTCAGTGATTTGTGAGGAACTATTTTTTCCATGATTTTGGATAGAGGGGGAGAAGTGAGATGGGCCTATAATTGCTTACTTCCTGTTTAGAGCCAGCTTTATGCAGAGGCCTGACAGATGCAGTTTTCAAGGCCACGGGGAGGGTACCAAAACAGAGGGAGAAATTAAGGATATTGGTGAGAGGAGCGGCAGTGTCATCAATTATGAGTTTAAGGATGTAAAAATCTAGTCAACCAGACCGGTGGAGGGTCTATGGTTTTATTTTCTTATAAGTTTTATGGTATCAGTGGGTGATAGTGCTTTGAAGTAGAAAGTGTGGTAGGAAGCTTTCAGGGAAGGGGTAGAATTTTGGAGCTGCTTGGGGGTGTCTGAGGAGAGGGGGGTCTTGTACTTTTCCAGTTCCCTGAAAAAGGAATTAAACAAGTTGGCCACGAATGTTGGGTCATTTGTTAATCTCCCTTCTGACTGGAGTGAGATCCACTTGCACTTTTTTCTGTATCCAAGAGGGAGTTTAAAGTCTCTCAGAGTTGCTTGGAGTTAGCTCTGGTGTAGAGTTGGCTATTCTTAAAGTAATTGATTTTTGAAGTTCGAACTGCTGACTTGCACTTGTTTCGAAACATTTTATACTCTTCTATGGATCCCACCAGACTGGTTGTATCCTACAGCTCTGACTACTTAACTGGTGGATCCGATGGTTTCAACTCATATACTGTACCTGGATCAGACCTCAGAAGTATAGCTCCGATCTTGGATACATACTGTAAATATCTGACCTTGGATGCTAGATCTGAGTTTGGCCAGATATTTGCTGGATCCTAGGTCAGATACCAGCACTATCCAATGGAGGCTAGGCATTTCCAGTATAAAGCACTATCTGAGCACCACTAGTTTAAATCTAACATATGGTCCTTTCTGGAGGTGTGATCAGAAAGTATTTCCTTAACTAAATCCATTCTGAATAGGAATGTTGCTTTCCTCCATGATGCTGTTTGACAGGATTGAAGATGCGACCCCATCCCTCAACTGGTTTTGCAATAGTTACACAGTTCAAGGCACTTATTAACCTAGCAAAATGGTCTTGCCTTGTTACATCATTGATTCTTTGAATTATATACTCTAAAATAACTTGGGGTTCCTTAAAGCCTCCATACAGCCCAAATCTAGTAGACTCAACAATTTTAAATTCTTATTTAATGTAATGAAGCACAGTGAGCTGCAGTCCTCCATAACTTCCATCATACACATTTTAGAGAGCTGGCTGGCTTCCATAGAGATCATTGTAAGTCAGTAATTAAGCATTCTTTTAAAAATGACTCAACTGAGAGTCAAGAGACCATCATCTATTCTCACTAGAGCCCCTGGCGCATCTCTTGGGAGACCCATGACAGATCACAGAAAAGTATTTTGTATATATGCCAGTTCCTTTATATTTTATCCACAACCCCATACCTCAGCACCATGCTTTAACTGGCCATTTATTTTTTCATTAAAATATATTAACATTGCCAGGAATGAATGTCCTGTAAAGAAATGGGCAAAATGCTGAATCATTCTTAGCTGTGGAAATATATACTTTTTTGGCTTCTAATATGTATTTTCCAGTTCATTTTCCTGTTCAAACTGACCCTTAAATAGCAGAAATTCTATGCTTCCTCAGAATTGCTACCTCTTATACTCCAGTCCTGCATTTTCCTTTTTTTTTTACTACTGAACACCATGATCTTAAATTTTGTGTAATTAAGTTCCAAGTAAGCATTAAGCCACGATGAAGGTGGCATCTAATGGGAATTAATGCATGGTGGGGGGTTGTGCTTCGAAGCTAAAGGCGAGTGCTACAAACACCAACCATGCATTAATTCCCCATTAGATGCCACCTTCGGAGTGGCTTAATGTGCTTGTAACATGGCATGTTTCAGGTGAAACGAGTAACACAATTTTTGTATGCGCATAATATGCTTAGTGCACTTTTATTAATACTTTCATTTCACAAGTTACATCTTTATATGCTGATATAGTCAGCACAGCAGCACATATTTCTATTCATTTACTGCACTTCTGCCTGTTTCTATTACTCTTTTCCATTTGTAGATGGCTATTATTGCAAAAACCTGTCTAGGAGGTCCATGATACTCCCATTTCAGGGTTACAACATGTCCTACTGCTGCTCATTTGCATATTGCCAACTGGAATGCTGTCTCTCTCTCTCTCTTCCCCTTCCCCATGCTCTACAATTCTTGTTTTACTCACTCTGATCGCTACAGAACACTTGTCTGCTACTTTTGCTCTCTCTTTCTGAAAGATTGTTTTTTCTTTTAAATCATTTTTGCCATTTCCCGATCGCTTTGTGTGGTGTGTGAGAATCGCTTCTGCCGTGTGTCACACTCGCTCCTTATGGGACTCATCACACTTTGCGACCATACTCATGGCCATTTCGTTGGGTAGGTGGGTAGAAAGCACACTTTGTGCTTCTGTCACATTTGCGTCCTTCTTTCAGTATGCTGCTCATTTCACTTGTGTGGACTCCTCTGGTTATTTCAGGTTGGGGACAGCATTGTTGTAAAATTAATGCTGTCTCCAAACTATCGTATGTGGTGCATTTCCTCCAATCATTGCTTCTGTCTTCCAGGTCTATTACTTTGCCATGTTACAAGCCCAAATAACTCAGGTGCTCCTGAGCACTCTTCAGACCCCTAGAGTGGTCTCTGCTAATACCACCATATCGTCAACATAAAGTAATGCCTGAATTCCTGTCCATGTACTGGGGGAACGTGTTTACTTGCTCCAGTACATTAATTAGTGTGTCAGTGTAAAGGCTGAACAGAAGGGGACCTAAGAAAGACCCTTTCCTGATGTCAAAATTTATGTTAAATGGTTCAGCCAAAGTGCCCTTCCTATTCAATATCACCTGCAATTGTGTACCACTGTGAAGCATTTTGGGGATAACAGGAAGTCTTGGCCAGGGGCGTAGTTTGTTATTTTTACAGAGGGGGCAAAGTAACAAAAAAGTCCTGATTTTCACGTATCACGACAGTGAAGAGGGCGGGTGGCTTGCGTAATGCAAACAAATCAACCAGCATCAAATAATGCCCAAAAAAACATTTAAGACTACAGCTGAATAACTCCTGGGAGGGACCAGCCCAGGCCAAGTCAGAGCACTTCCCCACCCCACCAGTTTTACTGCAGCCTGCTCTCGGCCCAACTCCTCCTGAGACCAGAGTCGAAAAACTGACCGAGATCTGTTTTGTTTTCTGTTCTTCGTTCTTCTGCCTTGGGAGTGAGGACTTAGTTGTAAAGTTGAAAATATGTAAGGAACTTAACTTCCTTCTCAAGAGGACAGGACCTCACCTCAGCTTCAATTCAGATTAGTCTTGACCTAATTTTGCCCCCACCTGAACCTCCAGGTGGATAGCTCACTAGTCTCTCACCCCCCTTTGCTGCTTACATAACCCTTCCAAGTCCAGCCCTTATAGTGGATCCTGAACTTCTTGAAATGTCTGCTTGAGCTAGCCCTCCCACCCTTGATGAGTGCAAAAAGCATGTCTCAAGGAAGTGCAGCAAATGGCTGTGCCACCTCAGTATACCTATAAACATGGATGGTATGGGAAACATCCCAGCATGTGCATCCTCACAGCACGAGCCCTTATTTACATAGATTACATTAAAAAATGCGATTATACAATGACAAGAATGAATGCTGGCCTCTGATTGGTCAGTCTTGGGCTAGACCCATGATGTTATCCCAGTACATCCGATTCATCACCGGTCTAGTCTCAGCCTCTCTGTGAACCTCTTGATGATTGTTAGCATTAGTGTGGTTTTTTGTATCTTCTCTTAAAAATATTTTTCCACACCAAATAAAACATCTTTAAAATTATTTTTTTTAATTCTGTATAACAACACGCCATTGTATAATAGCAATAATGCCCTCCAGGGTGTGTGTCATGGTAGGATAACGTCATGCCTTATGTATTGTATGCACTTGTGCCCAACCACCTGAGGCGTGACGTTATCCCAGCATGACACACACCCTGTCAGGCATTATTGCTTACTTGCACCCAGTGTTAACACTTTTCTTTGTTATAACCAAGTTAATTCATTAGTTTCCAATCCCATCCCATCCCATATTATTCAATGTCACATGCCTGAATCTGGTTAGGTAAGGTAAGCGAAGAGGATAATGCTCTCCTCAAGCAAGCAAGCATTGCATAGATAAGCATGGGACATGCTGATATCCCTCAGGCGGTGCTCTTAACAAGCATGCTGATGTACCTGGGACAGTGCAACAGAACAATGTAAATCCCCTAATTGTTCAAGATGATCATGGGCATGGGTGGTCACACCACAACCCCTACCACTCTCCTCCCCCATGGGCTCCTAAGGAATATGCATCTCTGTCCATGCCCAGGGTTATACAACCCCATCCAAGCAAACACGGACTGCCCTGGCACAAAAGTGGTCGCATCACATAACCTAAGAGAACAGATGCCACAGGAAGTTTGCTGGAACAACGACTCCAGATACCTGTGCACAGCCTCGAAGGACCCACCCTGAAAGGTAAGTACTAGGTTGGTGGTTTTTATTAGCATCACATATGACAGCGTGTGGTGGGGCAGTTGTGGTAGCCCAGGTTGCCGTGGATGCTCCCCCCCCCCCACAGACTACTTCAAAATCGTCTCATCTGACAGTTTTGAAGGGCACAAATGAAACATGGTTGCTTCAGTTTGATGTGGTTTAATGCACTTTTTTTTCTCTGAGCGTGTGTCTCTATTCTTCTACACACAGACACAGACAGACACACACACACACCACCAAAAAATGAACTTTTTTTATACCTTGTTTACATTCAGGATAGAGACAGGGTAAAGCAGGTCCAGGCAGTACAGCATGGTAAATGAAACAATGCATTTTACAATGCCCAACAAACCACCAAAAGACCACAAAACAATGGACCTTCCCCCTGCCCTGGGGGGGGATGGCTAAGTCACGGGTCAGGGTGCTAAATGAGGAGGAGACACCACAGAACATCTTGTCGAACCACACAGTAAGGTGAAACTACATAAACATGCACAGTTTTTATACTGTAGGATTAAATACTTTCCAACAGTTCCTAATTTTGACACAGAAACTTATCTTTAGTGCTCAGAAGCCCCTTGTACGAGGGAGGTAAGCATGGCATGGACCCAGCAGACTGGTATACATGTTGAAAAAAATATTTCTGCGCCAGTATGCCCGTCCACCCGTCCCTCCTCCATCAC
Organism: Neoceratodus forsteri; assembly: GCA_016271365.2. NCBI lineage: Eukaryota > Metazoa > Chordata > Ceratodontiformes > Ceratodontidae > Neoceratodus > Neoceratodus forsteri. The sequence goes on from CM028132.1 coordinate 1,202,948,949, forward strand.
CAGTGTCCAGAACCATTTTTTTCAGCATGTGTACTAGTCCGCCCTGGTCAGCACAGCAGCACAAGGCTGGCAGGGCAGCAGAAGGCACAGCAAGCAACAGTGAATTAAATGTCCATGCAAAAGCTACAGCCCACTGTCCCACTCCAGACCTGCAAGGCCACTATCTCCACCCAGACTGGCCAGCTCAGCTACTCTTTGCACCCTGATGGACTTGTACAGCCACTCTCCACACTCTGTGTTCACCCCACCAGCACAGCCACTCTCCCCACCGCACCAGCACAGCCAATCTCCCCACCCCACCCAACCAACACCATTTCCAGCTCCATTTATCTGGTATCCTCTCCAGGCATCCAGGTCTGTGCCTCCCCATCACAGGCACACAAAAATAAATAAAACCACATTTATACTGCATTTTGTTTATGTTTCTTTCTTTGTCTGGAAAGAGAGATGTTGAGCTACCGGTCAGCACAGTTTACCTGGTATACAATTACAACTCCGCCCCACTGACACAATGCTAGTACCTCCACCACACCCACACAATTGCCTGTATCCCCAATCCCACCCACACAAATGACCAGTGTCCGCAACACCACACACACACACACACACGACCAGCAGTGTCCCCAACCCCACACACACAATCAGCAGTGTCCCCAACCACACACACACACACACACACACACACACAACCAGCAGTGTCCGAACCCCACCCACACACGACCAGTGTTCCAACTCCCCTAAAAAAAAATCATATTAGTCAGGTAGTCGCGTATAACAATAGCCAGGTAGTAGTATAATCATTTCTTTAGGTGCACGTTTAGTGCAAGATTTTTTGCTAGTCTTGTAACACTGTACGGGGGAGAACACAAAAAGCTACCCCTTTGGTTGTGTTTGCCAGACAATGAAGACAGAGACAGCAAAGCCAAGGAATCTGTCTGTTTCACCCCTCCACAGTGGACAATCGGAGAAATCAAAAAAGTGAAAGATTACTTTTACAGCCAGATAAAGGATGAGGGGGAAATAATGTTTCAACATTTACTAATGTTTGTATGCTGGCTGCGGGCACAGATCAGTGAGACACATCCCTTGACAGGTAAAGGATGAGGTGGAAATTACATTTTAACATTTACTTGTGTTTATATGCTAACACCCCGTCAGCAAGCACAGAATGTCCCCCCTCCTAACCAACACGGACAGTTCACCAGAAACCCAGTCAGCAAACATGGACAGTCCCCCTCTTCACCCCACCTACAAGCACAGTCCCCCCAGACACCCGAACAGTCCCCCCCTCCTCACCAGACACCAGGCCAGCGAGCTTAGAATGCCCCCCTCCCAACCGACAAGGACAGTCCCACCAGACACCCAGGCAGCCAGCAAACATGGACAGTCCCCATATCCCACCAAGGACAGTCCCCACCCCCAACACACAGCTAGCAAACACAGAATTTCCCCCGCCCCACCAACATGAACAATCCTCCCAAACACCTGGCTAGCAAACACAGAGAGTTCCCCTCCCAACAACATTGATAGTCCATCCTAAACACCTGATCAGCTATCACAGACATTCACCCCCATAAGCCAACATGGAAAGATCCCCTCCGACACCCGACCAGCAAATAGTCCCCCTCCTTACAAGAGAACCTGGCAGGCAAACATGGACAGTCTCCGTTTTCCACCATCATGGACAGTCCCCCCCAGACAAATGGCCAGCCAAGTCCACCAAACAATGGCTAGTGTCACCACCCCACCATCACAGCCAGTGTCCCCACATCACCATGGCCTGTGTCTCCACCCCACCAGACCCCAGAATAGAAAACAGACTGTTCCCCCAGCCCCACCAAACACTGACCGCCCTCCCAGTCCCAAACACTAACCATCCCAGCCCCAAACACTGATCGTCCCCCCCAGCTCCACCAAATACAGGCCCTCCCCCAGCACCAAACACTGACCATCCTCTCAGTGAGTCAGCCTCAAACACACAGACTGTCTCCCCGACCCCAGCCCACAAAACAGACCATCCCCCAGCCCCACCCAACACAGACCATCCAGTGAGTTCCCAATAAACCCCACCACACCAGTAGCACAGTAACTGAGTGTCCCCACCCCACCAACATGACCAGTGTCCACACCATACCAAACAAATAGCCCCCACCCACCCCACCAACATGGACAGCCTCAACAGCCAGCAAATCCTCCACCAAAGAAACACAAGCTGACAGCAAACCTTCCACCACCCCCCAGACACATGGCCATGGCCAAGACAACCCCAAAAGACACATTTCTGAGATGTGAATGGTATTAATTTCAACAACCAGCTTACAGCATAGTTACTCACCAAATCAGTAAGGGCACAGACAGGGCAGCATGCAGCAGGGCACAGCAAGGCCAAGAAGGCAGGTCAGGTAGCAGAGTCTCTCCCAACAGTCCCATTCCTCCATTAATCCCCGACGAGACAGTAACTCATTTTTCTGACACCAGATGACATGTGTCACATTATGGGTCTGCTATAGCCTGCATGACCACCAGCTTCTTCACTGTTCTGGGCCTGGCTGTGCATTGACCTGAATAATCCCTCTCGGTGGACCATGGAACTGGTGGGCAACGGGCGTGGTGTGGGACTCGACGACAACATGGTAAATCTTTTTCTGGCCTGCTGGACACAGGAGCTGGGTGTGCAGGCAAGCCTGGCCGTGCCTCAGACTCACTGTAATTGTACTACTCGCTCCTCCACCTGGTCTGTCCGGTGGTAGAGGCCTTGTGGCTGCAGGCCTCCTAGGCTCTCAGGGAGGGGAGGCTCAGGTGGCAGCGGGAGAGCCCAGAGCACAGCTGGCTGCACTGAGAAACAGAGAGTAGGTAGTTAGAGGACTTGGGTGAGGTATATTTAAACTGGGCTGTTCAGGACAGGAGGAGGGTGGGAACACTAGACTGACTGAGACACTGGTGACACCTGACAGACAACCAATGACTGCTGCTCGACATCCTCGAGTAGCTATCTCTCCTCAGCCCTACGCTATATGGATGCTGCTGCTGCTCCTTCATGGAAGGCACACAGACAACTAAATGGCACCACTAATGGAGACTGCTCACACGATGGCGCCAGCTCGCAGCACTCTCTGATTGGCTGTAACATGCAGAGAGGCTGCTATGGTTGCAGGCTTGCAGCAAATCGGAAAAGGGATAGTTTTGTTTAAGAGACATGGCGCGCTGGGCCACCCTCCTCCTCCCCGGAGGGTGCAGGCAGTCCAGGCATAGCCGTGAGCCCATTCAATATTTAAAAAAGGAAAAAAAATGATAACTGGAGAACAGTGGCTGGGCTCCTAAAAAAGTCCTGGTCTAATTTCTCAGGGGGGGCAGCTTGCCCCTCTGCCCCCCCACAATCTACGCCTATGGTCTTGGCTCTGTTCCCACAGATTTCAATATTTCCCATAGATTATCTTGGTTTAGGTGGTTGAATGCTGTCTTAATGTCTAAAAAGGCAGCATACATCTCTCTTTTTTAACATGAATGTATTGTGTTATGATATATTTTAGTACAAAGATTTGATCTATTGTGCTATATCCCCCTTTGACAAACCTCTTGGCATGCGGAAAGCAAATGATTTATTAATCAAAGGGTTAACATAGTCCAGCAGGAATAGTTACATACAAGTTAAAATATACAAGACAAAAAAGAAATTGTAAAGGTAAGTACATCCAAACAGTTACGCAACTTGTGCTGTCTACTGATGGGTTTATCTTGAACACTGGAGTTGCTAAAACAACTAGAACTTTTTCTGGATGGGTTACGTCTGCCCATTGTAAAATCCAAATCCCCTTGTACCACAACTGATGCTTATTTTTAGTATGTCAGAACTTTTTTGTCTCAACACAATATCCCACATTTATTGTATATAATTACTGAATACAATTATTACAATAATATGAATTTAAAAATGAATACGTTTACTGACTACATTTACTGAATGCTTAATATTGGAAAGATTTCTGAGCACTTTATTTGGCCTTAGTTATGAGGGTGACTGGCTGAGTTTAACCTGTTCTCACGGAATAGCCAGAGACTCAATTGTGACAGTATTATTCATAGACAGTACAGCTGGCAATGAAGGATTATTTACTAAAAAGAATAGAACACACAGACCATTTGATGAGGAGCAATTTAGGATTGAACAAAGGAGTTTTTTTTCCACTCAGGTGGTAGTGGGTGGATCTATGGAACAGCTTGTCAGAATCAGTGGTTGGCAATGAAATCATAGGGACCTTTAAGGCTAGACTGGATTATTACATAAGGGTAAGTTACATCCATGGTTATAACTAGTAGGACAGTGAGGGTGGTCTGATTGGGTTATATTGATAGCCTTCTGCCTAGTATTCTCATATTCTTATGTTGCATTTACATTTTATTTATTTAATGATCATGGGCAAAATGAATAGAAATAAATACTTAACACACATACCCCAATAATGAAAAGCATCATTGAAAGTATACATACAGTAAATCATCATGAAACAATTTAGACTGGTTCTGCTTTAAGCAGGTGTGCATGGTGCCAAATGACCTCTAACACAATGTGCAAAGGTTGAAACAGATTAGACACAGACATACATTTTCAGTACTCATTAGTGTACCTTATCTGTAGGGCCAGTGATTACTGGACATTAACAAAATAACTGCATTTTTTTCCGAAAGTTGGATAGTATATCCAGAACTGCAATTCTGAATAAAATTTCCTCTGAAAAACTGCTTTTCCCTCATTTGTCTTTTCCAATTCATAAATAATACCTGTGTCACCTTCTATAACGTTACATTTTTTGCAGATTTTCCCATTTTATAGGCTAGTATATTCAAATGTTCAGAGATGCTGTAGTACAGTAATATACATTTCAAACTTCTGTAACTTTGGATAAACTCAACACTGCTGGAGCAGTATTTAAATTGTAGAAAGGAATTGATGCTAGTGCCTTATTAAGGTATATGGGAATTAGTCACACGTTTGCACTAGTCCAGTCTTTTCTGCTCAGACGGTTCTATAGTAGTCTGACTTTCTGAACCAGTGCAACCATCGATTTTTATTTAGTAAAGGATTTTTTTTTTAAAGGAATCTGTTTTTAAAATGAATGTTTAGATGTCGTGGGATACATCTGAGGAAACAGTGGACCTGAATTGTTTATTGTCTCTGTCCAAAAACATTATATTCACATGCACACTTACAAATGCAACCCTTAGAATGGCCAAGAGCGGCATCTTGCAACCAGGACCCCCCTCCAACTTGTGCACAGACAAAGAAACAAAATGCAAGTTGGCATAAAAATAGGTTTCGCCCCTGGCACTGGGGCAAATACCTGGCTTTGGCATCTAACAGGTCACAGAAACATAGAAACGTAGAAGCCGATGGCAGATAAGGACCGCAAGGCCCATCCAGTCTGCCTATTTCTTTTTCTACCTTATAAATGTGCCATCTGCCTTTGCTCTGTCAATGGCCTATCTATTCATACTCATCTGTATTGCTCCCTTATGCATATCCCATGCCTGTTTGAAGCCCTGCACTGTATTCATATCCACCACTTCCTGAGGTAGGCGTTCCAGCCATCCACCACCTTCTGTGAGAAAAGACCTTCCTCACATTACCCCTTAATTGGCCTCCCTCTAATCTCATGCTGTGTCCTCTTGTCCTGCTGTTTTCTTATATTGAAACATGTTAGACTCTTTCACCTTGTTATTGCCCTTAAGGTGTTTGAATGTTTCAATCATATCCCTCTCTCCCTCCTTTGCTCTAGGGTATACATATTGAGCTCCATTAATCTGTCCTCATATGTTTTCTGATGCAGTCCCTGTACCATTTTGGTTGCCCTTCTCTGGACTGCCTCAATTTGGTTAATGTCCTTGTGAAGGTGTGGCCTCCAGTACTGCATGCAGTACTCCAGATGGGGCCTAACCAGTGTCTTGTAAAAAGGGATTATTAGCTCCCTCTTTTGACTTGTGATACCCCTACTAATACACGCTAACATCCCTCTAGCCTTACCTACTGCTTTAGTGGTCTGCTTGGATGGTTTCAGGTCATCGGTGATGATGATGTCCAAGTCTATTTCTTTCCTTGTGACTGCCAGCAACTTTTCTCCCAGCTTACAAGTGGCTTCAGGGTTTCTCTTCCCTGTGTGCATGATCTTGCACTTCTTTGCATTAAACCCCAGTTGCCATTCTTCCGACCATTTTACTAGTTTATCCAGATCTCTTCTCATTCTGCCCACCCTATCTGAATCATCTACTCTGTTGCAGATCTTGGTGTCATCTGCAAACAGACAAACCTTACCCTCCAGTCCATCTGCAATGTCACTGATGAAGATATTGAAGAGGACTGGCCCCAGGACTGGTCCCTGAGGTACCCCACTTGTGACTTGCATCTCTTCTGAGATCAGGGGTTAGAGTGCAAAATAACATTTATATTTACACTGAGTTCTGGGAGAGAGGCACTAGGGTTATGCTATGTCTCCTATCTGAGGGGGCCCATAAACAACCTCACACTGGGGAGTATAGATGGAATGTCCACTACTAGAAATGGGATTGTATAGTGTGTCTTTATTCTGACACAGATGGAAAGCAGAAAGGGGTGGTCCCTCAGGTTGCACTGTACATTACAGAACACACATGGCACAAGAACTTTTCCTTCTCCAGAACAAATGGTTTGGGCTTTCTCACATTTTTCTCTTCCACAGAACTACAAACAGTCCATCCCTCTTTTCTAGGGATTTCAAGGACATTATTTTCCCAAAAGTGTCTGTAACGTGGGGGTTGCCACACACTTCAAACCACATTCCTCCTAACATGATGGGTTTAGTTAACATCCGCAGGGTAACTTTGTGCCCTTCCAGTAGCCATTTAGCCCTGACTGGAGTTTTAGATGAGGTTCTGCCCACCCTGGCCCCAGCCAGTCTCTGCCATTCCTTCAGGGTTACACAAACCAGATCTTTCAAACCTCTCGGATTGCTAAAGGCATCTATACATTTACTTCTATATTCAGCACATTTTTGTAGTGAAAACTGGGGTCCTGAGTGGTGTAATCTAGCCTTGTCTCTGGGCACATACACCACCAGCCAACTCCCTCTGAAACATTTCCATGTAGCTGTATTCACGTGTTGTTTGTCCCTTTGATACAGACATGGTCCTTGGAAGAAACACACTTATCCCCTTTTCTGGTAGTTTTCACCGAGAATCTCTCCATCTCTAATATGGGCAGTTGGACAATCTTTTGGTCCCTCAGGGGATTGCCCCTTGGATGCACTGAATCTCACAGTCCCAGTCACGTCTCACAAAAGTGACCCACTGGGGTCTCAGAAATTACTGCTCTCCACCACTTCCTGTGGTACTGCTGTTGTCTCACACACTGGGGTGAGAAAAATGACCAGAGGACAGGGCAGGCTGGCAAGCACCTCCACACTGGGAGCTCCTCTCTCCATTGCTTCCACACTCAGACTCTCCACTCAACTGAACCCAATATTCTAAACTGTCCCCAAGCAGCTGATTCCACTGTGGCTCAGGCTGCTGCGAGAGTTCTAAATAACTTCACTCATTTTCACTCAGGCTAGCTAGGTAAACGATAAGAGGTCTGTAGAGAGTTTATAATAAACTCTCTACCAGCTGCCCACTACCTTCCTAGTCTAACAGTAACACCAGGGGACTTGGTGGTTACACAAATATTTTAATGCCCATAGCAATTCATTTTTAACTAGATTGTGGTAGCCTAGTCATTGGAATTGTGTACTCTGTAGCACTATGCATTGTTAAACTGCTGCAGTATACTGATTATTGACAAGAAACATGTGATAACTGTTACTGGTATATCCAGAATTATCCACAGTTGCATCTTTTAATCACTGAAATTTGAGAAATTCCATATCCAGAAATCACTGGTCCTACTCATCTGTATCTCAGACCAGGGAAAGGGAGACCCAGTCTTATGATGGTTTCTGTCATGGTGAGTCCAAAGTAGTAAAGCAATCTAAAACAAAAAATCTCAGCACAAAAGCACTGAGGCAAGAGTAATCCAGGGAGGGCATTGGCAATAAAACCAGGTTTCAAAGAAATACAAAAATCGCACATACCCAATTAATGTAAAGTATCAGAAGTGTAAGCAAATCACCATGAAATAATTTAGAATTGTTTGCTTTAGCATGTGTGTATAATGACAAATGATCTCACACAATCAGCAAAGGCTGAAAACAGAAGACACAGATATGTGTTTATACAGATAAGGCATACTGATGAGTCCTGAGAAGGACAACGAGGAGCGGTTGCATTCCCTGGATGTTAAAAGAGTCATTAGAATTTACCTGCAGCACACTAAGCTCTTCCATAACACTGTTAGGCTTTTTGTTCTACAACGTCCTGGCAAGGAAAGATTGACTCTGGCCAAGCATACCTTAACTGCAGGATTCTGTGCAGCTATAGAATTAGCTTTCATGTCTGAGACCTCAGAGCTCATTCTGTGAGGGCTATGGCTGCTTCTTATGCTGAGCATGCCTCAGCATCCCCAGAGGACATTTACAAGGTTGCTACTTGGGCCTTTGTCCACACCTTTACCAGACGTTATCACCTGGATATGCTGAGCTGCACTGATGCTACATTCGGCAGGCATGAGCTGAGCTCGATCACACAGCACTGACCCTCCCAGCTTGGGGCCACTTAGTAGGGCCTATACCAACTGTCTGCCTACAGAAGCCAACAAGAGTAATCCAGGGAGGGCATTGGCAATAAAACCAGGTTTCAAAGAAATACAAAAATCGCACATACCCAATTAATGTAAAGTATCAGAAGTGTAAGCAAATCACCATGAAATAATTTAGAATTGTTTGCTTTAGCATGTGTGTATAATGACAAATGATCTCACACAATCAGCAAGGGCTGAAAACAGAAGACACAGATATGTGTTTATACAGATAAGGCATACTGATGAGTCCTGAGAAGGACAACGAGGAGCGGCTGCATTCCCTGGATGTTAAAAGAGGCATTAGAATTTACCTGCAGCACACTAAGCTCTTCCATAACACTGTTAGGCTTTTTGTTCTACAACGTCCTGGCAAGGAAAGGTTGACTCTGGCCAAGCATACCTTAACTGCAGGATTCTGTGCAGCTATAGAATTAGCTTTCATGTCTGAGACCTCAGAGCTCATTCTGTGAGGGCTATGGCTGCTTCTTATGCTGAGCATGCCTCAGCATCCCCAGAGGACATTTACAAGGTTGCTACTTGGGCCTTTGTCCACACCTTTACCAGACGTTATCACCTGGATATGCTGAGCTGCACTGATGCTACATTCGGCAGGCATGAGCTGAGCTCGATCACACAGCACTGACCCTCCCAGCTTGGGGCCACTTATTAGGGCCTATACCAACTGTCTGCTTACAGAAGCCAACACGCAAAGGGGAATTACAGTTTTCTTATCAGTAATGCTGGTTGTGTGTAGGCTCTGTCCATAGGCAAGTAGGCAGTGCTGTACAACTTGCATATCTTCTGTTCTATATTGCATATAGTTCCCTTAACATAGGGGTTAGTATGTGTTTTAGGCTAACATTACTGTTGCCATTTTTCTATTTCTATATAGTGTTTTGGCTATAGATTGGGCAGAAAGGTTGACTGAGGGAGTCTGGAAAGAGATGTGTCTTAAGTCCTCTCAGACTTTTCAATCTGTTCCAGCTAGCAGCGCCTCACTCCCAGCTTGCTTACTGTGAGCAATAAGACTTAAATTCATAACTTTTAAATACTGAAGGCATTCATTCTATCTGCCTTTTTCTACAAGGCCACATGCTTTGGATGCTGTGTGAATGCACCACACACACACATATTAGATATTTGCATAGCCCAGGTTTTCTTCCACAAGAGTATCTCGGAATTTCATGTTGAGGCTCCCCAGCTGTTTGCTACCTGTGCTGAAGCCACCCTAGGCAGACCGGCAGCGCAGCAGACAATTGAAAGGTACAGTATATCACATCCTGCATCGCTCTGTGCTATCTGTTGGCAGGGGAGGAACTGTTGTGGTGTTGAAGCCTCACTCCTCCAGGCATACTTCTATCTCTGTTGCTGCTGACAGGTACATTCCCATTGCTGAGATATGCAGAGGTGTTACCTAGTTAAATGTGCACACGTTTATATCCCATAACAGCATCAACTTGCACATTCATTGAGATGCTGCTTTTGGGTTTTAAGTCCTCAAGCATCTTCTTCCCAAATCTGGGTGTTCTTCTTGCCCCCTCATTGAAACATAGAAGCTGTCCACAGATAAGGCCCACTTAGTCTGCCCATATTTTCTACCCCTATATTGACACTGAGCTAACTCTACTCAGTCACTGTCTCCATACTGCTACTATCCTTCTGTGCTTATCCCATGCATTTTTGAATCCTGTAACTACTTTAGTCCCCACCATCTTCGCTGGAAAGCTGTTCCATTGGTCCATCACTCTCTCAGTGAAGAAGAACTTTCTCCCATTACCTCTGAGCCACCCCCCTTCTATCTTCATAGTGTGACCTCTTGTCCTCGGGCATCTTTTTCTTTGAAATATGCTTCCTTCTTGTAACTTGTTTATATCTGTGAGGTATTTGAATGTTTCTATCATATCCCCCCTTTACTCCATTGAGTATATGTTTAATTCCTTGAGCCTTTCCCCATAGGGTTTTTGATGCAGGCCATGCACCATTTTTGTTGCCCTCTTTTGTATGGGCTCCACCCTATCTATGTCCTCCAGTATTGTACACAGTACTCGAGGTGCGGTCTCACTAACGATCTATACAGGGGTATTATTACTTCCCTCCTCCTGCTGGTGATTCCACTACCTATATGTCCCAGCATCCTGCCTGCCTTCCCCACTGCATTGTCACATTGTTTCGCTACCTTCAGGTCATCAGAAATGATCGCCCCAGATCTCTTTCCTGCTTTCTGACCGTTAATACCTCTTCTCCCATTTGGTACATCGCCCCTGGATTCCTGTGCCCCATGTGCATTATTTTGAACTTTTTGCATTAAAACCCAGCTGCCAAACCCTTAACCATTCTTCTAGTTTTTGTAGATCATTTCTCATTCTTTCTATCTCTCTCAGTGTCCACTCTGTTGCAGAGTTTTGTGTCATCTGCAGACAGGCATACTTTCCCTTCCAGCCCTACCACAATATCACTAATAAAGACATTGAAGAGGACCGGCCCTAACACTGATCCATGTGGTACCTCACTGGTCATGTTGCCTATTTCAAAGTGGACACCATTTACCATTACCCTCTGACTCCTATTGCCCAGCCAATTTGCCACCCAATTTACTATTTTGGGACCTAATCCTAGGCTTCCCAGTTTGTTTAACAGTCTTCTACGTGGGGCGGTATCAAAGGCCTTGCTGAAATCCATGTAGGCCATGTCCACTGCTCCTCTGTGATCCACCTCCCTGGTTACCCAATTGAAGAACTCGATCAGGTTTATCTGGCAGGATCTCACCGCTGCAAAACCATGCTGCCTCTGGTCCTGGAGAATATTGGTAACAAGGTATTCCCTGGTCCTTTCCTTCAATAGCAATTCCATTACCTTGCCCTTGACTGACAGGTCTGAAATGTCCTACCTCCTCCCTATTTCCACTCTTGTGGGGTGGGACCACATCTGCCCTCATCTAATCCTCCTGAACCTTCCCTGTTCCCTGTGACTGATTAAAAAGGGCTATCAGAGGTACAGCCAGTTCCTCTTTCAGTTCCCTCAGTATCCTGGGGTGCACCCTGTCTGGCCCCATTGCCTTCTCTGCTTTTGCCTTTGATAGTTCCTCAAGCACTCTTTCCTCTGTAAAAGGGCTTGTGTCCATTTCCTGTCCCTTTATACCCTTGTTCTTAATCCATGGCCTGTTTCCTACCCCTTCCTCTGTGAAAACTGAAAAGAAGCATTTGTTCAGAATATTTGCTTTCTGGTGGTCCTCTTCCCCCACTATCCCCTCCTTCCCCTTTCTGTCTAACTATCCCTCCCTTTACCTTTCTCTTTTCAGTACTACATCTAAAAAAATGTTATCCCATTTTCACTGATTTGGTGATCCTTTCCTCTGTCTGTGCTTTTGCTTTTCTAAATTCCTTCCCTGCCTCCCTTTGTTTCTCTTGGTATGTCTCCCTGTCTCTCTCCTTCTGTGTCTGTTTGTACACTCTAAATGCCCTCTTTTTTGCTTGAACCATTTCTGCTACCTCTTTAGAGAACCATAGTGGTCTCTTTTTTTCTCTTGCTCTTTCTTAAACTGTTTGACACAAAGGATTGTAGCATGTTCAATGCTTTCTTTTATTTTTGCCCACTTTTCTTCAACTCCATCTAGTTCTCCTAGCCCTGCCAGGGCATCCCTGAGGCATTCTTCAATTTTCCTAAAATCAGCCCTCCTGAAGTCCAGGACCCTCACCTTTGTGTGATTCAATTCTGTCCCAGTTCTTTTCTCAAATCACACTGTACAGTGGTCACTGGTCCCCAGGTGGTCCCCACTGTGACTTCAGCCACACTGTTTCTGTTTTTTAGCACTAGGTCCAGTAGTGCCCCCTCATGTGTGGGTTCCAATACAAGTTGCCTGAGGAATGCCCCTTGCAGGGAGTCCAGGATGTACCTACTCCTGGCTGTAGTTACAGTGGGGAGGCTTCAATCCACATCTGGTAGACTGAAGCCTTCCACTAGCAGTACCTCGCCCTTGCAAGCCATCCTCAGAATTGCATTCATCATTTCTTTGTCCACCTGTTCCCCCTGCGCTGGTGGTCTGTAGACCACTCCTGTTTGAATAGCGGTCCCTTTCCTTCCCTCCAGAGTGTCCCACAGACTCTCCTCCCCTCCCCTCCCTGCTCCCCCTGTGCCTCTGTGTCTTTTATGTTATCCCTTACATAAAGAGACACTCCTCCCCTTTTTCTACCTACCCTGTTCTTTCTGAAGAGCTGGTATCCTGGTATGGTCACCTCCCCAGTCCTAGTTTGCATTGCACCAGTTTTCTCTGAAGGTGACTTAGCCCAGGTCTGCCTCCACTATGGTAGCCTCTAGGTCTGCAAGCTTGTTGTTCAGACTTCTCACATTGGCATACATAGCTCTCCAGGCTATGTTGCCATCCTATTCCCTTTTCTCCCTTTGCCCTCCCTCCCTTGTTTTGTCCCCTATGCTTATTATTTTTCTTTTTTTCTCATAGCCCCTTGCAGTCATTGTTATCTGCTTCCTTTCACTTTTTCTCACCCACCATATTCCCTTTGTTTGCCTTGTGTGCTTTTGGGGAGGGGGGGCAGTTTTTATTTTCCTGCCTTCTTCTGCCTGCCCCCTTGGCTACTTTAAATGTTCATCAATGAAGCATCTAAGTCACTCACTAAGGACCTTGGTTCCCCCTCTGGATGGGTGTAGCCCATTGCCCTTGTACAGCCTTCATCCCTCCAGGTTGGACCCCAGTCCCCAAAGAAGCCAAACCTCTCCTGTCTGTCTACACCATTCTTTCAACCATGCATTGAAATTATTGGTGCAGCGTTCCCTAACTTCTCCCTTGCCAAGGATAGGTAGCACCTCAGAAAAGGTCACAGAGTGTGCCACCTGCCCAAGACCCCTCCCCAACTCTTTAAACTCCTCCTGCACAATTCCTATCCCTGCCTCATCCCTTGCCAGGTCATTTGTCCCCAGATGGACAATGACATCTAGCTCCCCTCTACTTGCTATTGCCCTGGCGATTCTTAAGATCTGCTCTCCATCCCTCTGAGCAGTGCCTCTAGGTAGGCACTTTACCTCCCTTTTCCCCTCACTGCCTGTTCCCAGATCTATTCCCCTAATGATGGAGTCCTACACCAGGATTTTCTTCCTCCTCCTCCTCCTCTGGGGTCCCCTGCCACCCACCCTAGGGGCTCCAATGTGGAAGGCCCGCTCATCCTCCTTGGTCACTACTTCAGGTGTCTCTGAGGGACCTTCCAGCTCTGCCAGGATGGTGTAGGAGTTCTGTAGTTGGACCAAATTGGGGATGTGCCTCTGTCCCATCTTTCTCACCCTCCCTGAGCCCACTGTAGTCCATCCACTTCTTCTGCTAGGCAACCTTTGGGGAAGCAATGACAGACATGGTGGTCCCTGGGTGGGAGAGGAGATTCCCTGAATCTGAGCCAAGTCAGCCCGGAGGCTAGCAACCTCCGCCCTCAGTGCAGAGAGGTGTCTGCAGATGGGGCAGCACCAGAGTATCCAGAATGTTCTCCTGAAGACTGCTGCCCCACAGCCACTGCATTGCACCACTCCCTGCATCTTCCCTCCTCAATGCTTGTCTGTCTTTGCTCTGAAACTTTCACTATTTTCCCCCTCTCTCTTTGTTATGTTTCTTTTCCTCTTTCTGTGCTGTGCTTCAGGTGTTAGCTCATCTCCTCCCTCCCTTTGTGAGTCTGACCTCCTACAGTGGTAACTACTTTTTCAGTCTCTGCAGCTCCAATTAGGGTGGGAGGGATCTACCCTCAAATCTATTATACTTGTCCAGCTGTTCCCACTCTTCCTGTTTCTGACAGGAAGTTCCAGGTGTCAGTCAAACTGTAGTGCCTATTTATTTTGCACTAACCAAGGATGGGCGGGTGGAGGGGAAGGTGGGAAGGAAATATGATTCAGTGCACCCCTCTCGTATGCTGGTCACCTGCTGGAGCAAAAAAGATTTAATCCTGCAAAGTAGAAAACAAAATCAAAGCAAAATCAGAGAAAAACGTTAAAGGTAAGGAGAAGAAAGCCTTAAAAGTAACCTCTTTCATTCTATTTGTTACCGCTCCGGTGCCCCAAATCAATCGGCTTCCTCCAACTCTTTGGCAGCCTCCTTCTAAGGACTGCTAGGAGTCTGCCTAAGTGTGGATACTGAACAGAATCCAGGTAGTTAGAAATAGTGGTTATTTATTTTTGGCCATAGTTGTGCTCTTATTATTCAGTTTGCATCCATACAGCCCACCTGACCTCCCCTGGCAAGACTTGCCTACGATTCCTGTTCCAGTGTGTGTGCAGATCTGCTTGCAGTGGGGGCAAAAGCCTGCCTGTGGATCACATTGTTGGGTAGCAGGAGGAGTCAACCTTAAAGACTGTTCCAGTGATGAAGCATACTCAGTGGAAGACTGCCTAAGTGTGGATGTGTACTGAATATTAATAGTAGAACCATGGTTACAAGAAAGTAACTTCAATATACAACATAGAGGATAATGTATGGTCATCGATGGTTAACCGGTTTGTTAACCATCGAGAGGTTACCAGGGTGACCATGTAAACCTCGAGAGCGAAGCTCGAGAGGTTTACTTCACCATGGCAACCTCGAGATTGGTTAACAAAATGGTTACCCATCGATGTACCATACATTAGCTTTTATAGTGTATGGTACCAGTTTGTTTTTTTAGAAAAGAAAGCAGTTCCTTCCTGCTGTTTTTTCATGTCCCCACTGCTCTGCCCTCACTGCCGCGGCCGTTACAAGGCCGTCCAATCCAGCTGCGCACATGCCCTGACTGTTTCCGGTTGTTAACCCATCGATGTGACGGACCATCGATGGGTTAACAACATCGTGACGTCACATCGATGGTAAAACGTTGTTATAAAAAGGTAGATTTCTACGTATAACAACGTTCTACCATACATTATAGACACATTTTGAAATAGATTTTTCTTTTGCTGGTGGCTGAAATCCCTTTTTAAAGACGTTCAGGTGTATCCCAAGCTCCACTAAGGGCAACTGCAAAACCAAGAGTTTGCTAGAGTCAACAGGCTTGTTTTGTCAGTGGTAATTGCTACAGACCAGTACAGCAGGGGAAGTAATACTTCCACTGTTCAAAGCCCTTTTCAGGCCCCAGCTGGAGTACTGCTTGCAGTTCTGGGCATTAGTGTGAGGTTTAAAGTTTTATTTTTTTATTATTCAGATGTAAGTGTGTGTTGAGTAGTAGGGAACAGAGAGGTACAGTAGTAGGACTGCTATAACTCAGAGTTATAGCTAATTTATTTATTTAAACTAATTTACTTGCTTATTTGCTAACCTGATCCCAGGGACTGTTTTCAGTCGTGACCCAGGCCATGAAGATGGCACAGCAAATGTAATAGAAAAGTATATGGGTGACAAGGTACAGCAGATTGTGACAATACAGCTGATGATGCAAACATCAGATTCAGTACAGACAAAATGAACATTAGGTCATGAGGGAGTGATAGGGTAATAAGTAACAACAATATAAACAATTTACAGAGCATGCATAGCCCCACAATATTTCAGATACGAAAGGAGAACAGCTCCTAATATTATCTCTCAGTTTTCTAATCTAGGCTATGTGCCCTACACTTATGTCACAATAATGCAAAAATAAAATAAAGCCCTACACATCAAAGTTATGCAGATCCAGATGAGGGGCAGACAGGCACAGAACCTGACAGGAACAGACATGGATATACCCCGAGGCGTGTAATCACAGCCACACATAGACACTGACATGTGCATGCACAAACGTACCTGTCACACAAATGCAAACACACAAAGCACCCTAATTAGGGGTATACAGTGCATATACACACAGATCCTGATGTGTGCCGGCATCTACTTTCTGACATAAGTATATGCACCCACCAAAGTGCACATGCAGTGCCCACACAAACCCAGAGAAATGCATGCTCACAAATTCCAATGGACTTGCACAAACACATATAAGCCCTGTTGCTTGTAAATAGAAACTTGGCACAGTGACCCTGACACAGTCATCCACAGACTCCAGAACACTTTCTCTCTCACATACCTGCAGACCCCAAAGCTCTCATACACACACATACACATAGTCCAAAGTTCTCACACACACATAGACCCTAAGGCACACACAAACACACTAATGCACACAAATACCAGCATGTATGTATAAAATACTGTATACTTTTATGTTTTTTGGTTTAAATATGAAACATTTTCTTCAGGAATTAAGCAATCTGTTCAATTCTGTTTTTCTTAGCATACCCATTGTATTACTCGCTTTTTCCAAAAGCTTCCGCTTTTGAGCTGATGCTATCAAGAGTCCCTTTACACATTTGTTTCTTCATGAGTTCACAGTCTAATAGGCCAGACATGAAGGGATGTTTTTACATAATGTCAGGAACACTTTTCCACACCTAAGGGAGGTCACCTGAGCTCCTAAACTGGCAGAAAGTTGCCATTCCAAGCCACATGAGCTATAGCACAACAGCAGTAAAACCAGTGTTGCAATTATCCCCTCTGTCTCTGGCCTCATCTGCAGAAGAGGCTTCAGTTCAGCACCATGAGTGGCAGAACCACTAATCCCCCACTGGGACTGGCATCAAGACTGGCATGGTTACTACATTCCCGCTGGGACTGGCACCATGAGCAGCTTGGCCACTAAGTTCCCACTGGGACTAGTACTATTAGCAGCATGACTGCTAAGTCCTCACCAGGGCTGGCACAACAAGTGTCATAGCCACTAAGTCCACACCTAGACCGGCATTCTGAGCAGCACAGGTACGTAGTACTAAGTCCCCACCTGGACAGCCACCACGAGCAGGAGTTGAGAACTGGGGAATGAGTAGGGAGGCTGATGAGAGAAGCCTTAGCAGTAGGGAAGTTTGGTGTTGGAACACTGGGTAGGGAGCTGGGAAGAAGTTGCCACACAGAGAAGGAATATTGTTGCCAAGGGAATAGGTAGGGAAACAGACAGGAGTCACCTCAGTGGAAGGGAAGTCTGGCACCAGGGGAATGGGTAGAGAGTCAGGCAGTAGTTACATCATGAGAGGGAGTTTGGTGCCAGGAAGCGGTAAGAAGGTGGACAGGAGTTGCCGCAGTAGTGAATTTGGCACCAGAGGAATGGGTAGGGAGGTGGATGGAAGCTGTACCAATGGGTGAGAGTTTGGCACCATGGGAAGGAGTTGTCACAGTGGTGGGGAGTTTGGTGCCAGGGAACTGGTAGGTAGATGGGCAGGGGTTCTTGCAGCTTTGGGGATTTTGATGCTTGGGAACAAGTAGAAAGATCAGTGGTAGTTGTGACAGCAAGAGATAGTTTGGCACTGGGAAATGGGTTAGGGATCGGACCACTGTTGTTACAGTGGGAGGACGTTTGGGGGGCAGGAAATGAGTAGAGGTGGGCATGAGTAATGGATCTCATGCCAAGATCTCTGCAGCTATCTCGAAGGAATATGTCAGACTGCTGATTGAGTGCAACAGAGAGGGTGGTGCACAATCAAGAAAACAATGCTCATAGGAACCTGACATCACCAAAAAACATAAGGTAAGGCTGCATAGCAGAATATCTACACTTTGAAAGGCTTTAAAAACCAATCAGGCAGCAGTGAGAGAGCAAAATGTGCAGGGACATTACCATTTCCAGCCAGAATTAGGACTTATTCCCATTTTTGAGATGGGCTGAGCTGAGACAGCCCAGCTGCTATCATTTTTGAGAAAATGACTATATCTCAAGGGCTTGCCACTGGCAAGCCCTGTAAAAATCAAAGTATGACTCAGCTGAATATTGTTTCATATACGTCCCAAAATAATTTAAATTTCAAGCTATTATGGGCTTTATTTTTATCTATTTCTTACGTTAAAACTAGATTTTTGTCCCTTACAGTTAGCTGAGACTGAGACTGGAACAAAAGTCAAAATCTCCTGTTTGTGATATCAAAATTGGTGACAGTGGAAATGACTATGATGTCACAAATAAGTATGGTGTATGTACTGATTCCAAAAACACACAGGATCCAGTGTGACCAAATGACCCTTAAATAGAAGTAACAACTGGGAGGAAGACACTCTTAATAGTAATAGTACTGGAGCATCCAATTTACAAATCAAAAAGAAACCTGCTTTCCCACCATTACAGATTTAATGATCAGCTTTCATTTACATATTGCTGATCACTATTATGCACCAATGTTTTGTAGGTCTGACCCACTTCCTTAGAGTGGTGGTCTTTGGTTTCAGACAAGTATGGTACATTCTGTGTAGACAAGGTTGCTGGCTATGGCTTGGTGCTCAAAAATGTGTTCTCTGTCAGTGCTACAAAAAGGACCCAGCACTCCTGTTCAAGTTGCCTTAATTTCCAATTTTTATTTGAAAATGAGTAATGCCACACGAGCAGAAACATAAAGCAGTGAGCTCCACTGGTGTGGTTGAGCTCATTTTCCAATAAAAGTTAAAAAGTATGGCAACTTGGAGGAGTGGGGTGCTGGGTCCTTTTTCATAGCACCAGGTATGGTACATACTGTTTATTTTTTAGTCTTCCAGATTCTTTCTTGGTGAAAAAGGACTACCATCACAAGGTTTTTCTTTTTGTTTTGTGAATTGCATGTACCGACGCCACCAGGACAGCCTATGAATTGTGACAGACTTTATCGGATCTGGTTTGCTCATCCTTAATTCACAGCACCTATAGAGCTATACTGTATACTCATCCAAGAAGTAACTGTAGAAATCAGCAGAGTCCATATCTGCAATGCGGGGGGAGAGGGGCTAGATTGGTATTTGACTATTGTTGATGCTGGCTGTATGCTCAGAATTAGCTGAGCAGTTTTGCTATTCCATGACAGCTCTTTTAATGACAGCAGGATGTATGGTGAACATAGAAACTAACCCCCTCCCATCTCAGAGATCTCGTCATTATAAATGCATAGATTGCATTTGACAAAACAAGCATCAATCTATGTAAGATGCTTTGGGACAAATGTGAGAAAATACATTGGTAAATAGTCCATGTCTTGCAGCTTTTTAAACTCTGAATTGCACTTTGATTAGCAGACCAGAAGGAAAGCATAGACACTAATTAGCCTGCATGGCAGTGATGTATTACTTGACTGTCCTAGAGCCACAGCAGAATTGGTTACATGTTATGGGTATAGCAGACAGACACAAGCATGTAAGAATATAAGAAATAATAAAAGGTGCAGCCAAGACAGAAAATTGACAAGAATATATGATATAATTAGACTTTCATCAGTCCTTTTACTTTCTCATTCTCTCTCTCTCTCTTTTTTCTCTCTCTCACTTATCTGATTGCCTATTAAATAATTTGTAGTATCTAGCTATGTTTTAGAACATATGCTTTTAGTGTCTTTTCAATAACAGCAAAAGAAAAACTTCAGCCAGTCTTAGTTATTTTCCATGTTGTTCCTGTTTGTTGGTCTAAATTAAGTCAGTGGTAATGATAGCCCTCTAAGAAGAACGGGCATCATTTTGCATCACCCATCAGACTGTGCAGCTCTGTGTGAGCAGAGGTGGTTTGGGACTGGCTCTGGTTGGCCACTAGTAATGACAAACTCTGGCTAGAACCAAAATGGCTGCTATATACTAAGCTGTTCAGTGCTACAAAATTGTGTGGCTAGGATTGTGATGAACAGACAGTGCAGAAATTATATTAGTTAGAAAGCTTTCTGATTTGTGTAAAACTGTTACTGTGAAGAGATTGTTATGAGGCAAGAAGAGGGACAAGGAGAAAGGGGAAGGGCAGAAACACACAAAAATGGCAGATGGCTACAAAAGCAGGACAGGGGTGAGAAAGAAGTATATGAAAATGATCAAAACCTGTGAAAAATAGGACTAAAAAAGGGGAGAGTCTGAGAGAGCTGCTGTGGTGGAAGTTGAACCTCTGATCTGCTGCTTCATAGTTCAGTGCTGTAGTTGCTAAACCACACTGTCTCTCAACATTGCCACATGCATAATAATTTCAAATGTTTTATTACATATCATGTGGTTAATATCTACCTTTCAAAACAGCGTCTGCAAATATTATAGTACTTTAGACTTACTATTTACATTAAATTTCATTTTGGAAAAATACATGATTAGAAAGAGCTACATACTGCATGTATGCAGCATTTATAGATATAAGAGCTGTGTTTGATTCCATAAATAGATTCATATTATGGAATATATTAAAATGATTTGACATAGATAACCAGTTATTAGCCATCATAACATTATTACATACAAATATCACATCTAGAATCATACATGACAGAACAGGAAACTTAACAGAGCCTATAAAAATAGAATCTGGCATCAAGCAAAGATGTCTTTTAGCACCTGTATTATTCAGTCTTTATATAGAAACTTTAATTAGTGCTTTAAGTGCAGTACATGCCTTTGCCCCAATGTTAAGGGCTGTAAAGATAATGCGTTATGCAGATGATGTAATTCTATTATCTCATACTCCATGTACCTATGTAGGGGGATGACAACTGTAACAGAAATCTTAATAAAATAAAAATAGATATAAACACAATGAAAACTAAAATTATAACATTTGGCAAGAAAAGTCTCCATCCAAAGAGTTGAGCAATAGGAGGAAGCAGTTTTGAAGAAGTAGAAGAATATTGTTACTTTAGAGTGATGTTTAACAGTAAACAGAATTGGTTATCACAAATACAATATGCCAAATCTAATGCCAATAAAACAGTACTAAGTATTAATAGGTCGGCACAGCTTTTTGCTGGAAACTCATTTCATGCTCTCCAAGAAGCATTTAATGCCAACGTTAAGAATCAAATAATGTATGGGAGTGAAATATGGGAAGTGGTTGCAAAGACTCATGAAAACATCAATAAAATGGAATCAGTACAAAACTTCTTCCTTAAGGTATCCCTAAATTTGCCACAAGATACAGTACTCCATTGGCCTTTATGAGAGCAGAAAGTGGTCTACTTGCTATTGAGGCATCAATGGAAATTGGAGCCATAAAATTATTAGGGAAAATCTTGGCTATGAACAACAATAGGTTGCCAAGGCAATGCTTAGAAGAATATGTGTCTCAAAATAATGGAAATAACTGGTTCTCAAAAGTCAATGCTATCTTGGTATAAAATGGAATGGGTGACATCTAAAAAATTCAACCAGGTTAAATTATAATGCATTTATAGTGGAAGCTGTCCAGAAGTTGAAGGATGTGGTATTTCAAAACCAGGGCATATTGTGTATATTAGATAACAATGATATATTATTTGAGAGGGAGGTTGTGGGGGGTAATGGGTGGGGGTGGGAGGGTTAGAGGATTAAGGAGTCTACTCTTTTTTTTGTATAGGTTAGCCGATTACAGAATATGTCTTGTAACCTATAGGTTTGTAAGTTGGTTGTATTTTGTATTTTATAATAAAACAAATAAAGATGTTGAATTTCAAAAAACAATTATATATTATAGGGGCACAGTAGCACATCTGTATTAGGGTTCAGTCTTCACTTCCTTGTTAAACTGAAAATTTTGCACTTTAATAACTTCATAACTGTTCAAGCGATTCACATAAAATTTTACATGCACCATCAGGGACCAAAGAGCCCTTGATGTGGCAAGTTGTGTTCTGGTTGGATGTGTGGGTGTGGAGATGCGGTTCTCAAAATATTTGAAAATGACCACTTTTGGTGAAACTCTTTGTCACGCCGCAGTGCAAAAATGGTGTGGAATTTTGGTCTGAAATATTTAGGGTACAAAGGTCTTGGGTCACAGATGTGCCTTTTGAAGGTTTGGTGAAAAAATATTAATCTATTCCAAAGTTATTAAATTTTAAAATTTCCCATTATTTCCTATGGGACCAGTTAGATGTCTTGCTTGAAAAAGGTTTCTTTATCACAAATGCGGAATCCTTTTTTGCAAATGCAGGTTCTTCTGCCACAAATGCAGATTCCTTTTTTGTGCTGCTGCCATCTTGTTTTCAGTTAGTGATGACAACAAAATTAAATTACTAAAAACATAGAGGGCTTTAGTAAACTCCAACGGTGATGTTTACTTAATCAAGGCCCATAGAATCGGATTCTGGGGTTATTTTTTTCATAACTTGCTTAGAAAAGTTTTTTTTTTTTACTTGCAAAAATCCTTTTTTGCAAACCATGGATAACATATGCCACGAAACAGGATCTTTTTCTGCAATTTGCGATAAAGAATTTTCTTTTACCATAAACTGCGAAAAAAGGAACCACAGAAAAGGATTTTTAAGAGAACTGTTTCTTTGTCACTGCACAGTTACAAAATGGCTTGTTATTTTGGTCCAGAATTTTCAGGGTACAAAAGGCATGCCCCACAGATGTGCCTTTTGCTGATTTGGGATGAAAATATATTACTTTACTCTGACATTCTGTAGGGCTACATTTTGAATAGTTTCCTATAGGATAACATTGTAATGGGAGGTGTACATGCCCATTACTTTGTCACTCCGCTGTGAAGAAATGGTTTACAATTTTATTCTGACATTTTCAGGGTGCAAAGGGCTTGCCCCACTGATTTTCCTTTTGCTGGTTTCATGAAAATATATTATTCTGGTGTCAAGTTACACAGGTTTAAAATTTTCCTGTGTTTTCTATAGGAGAACATTGCAATGTCAGGTGTTTCTTTGGGTCTGCACATTACGAGATGGGAATGCAGGGCCTTCTGGGCCCTGCATTCCCACAGGCAAAGAAGGGTAGCACTATGCTATCTCAAAAACTATTCATGGATGGGATTGCAGGGCCCAGAGACTCTGCATTCCAACACGCAAATATGGATACCATTAAGGACTGATGGGAGTACAGGGCCCAGAGGGCCCTGTGGTCTCACAGGGAGATAGGGATACAATTACAATATCTCAAACATATGGATGGATAGCACTGTGCACTCCCACATAGAAATATGAATACAATTATAGAGTGATGGGAGTGTAGGCCTTATGCATAAAGGACAGCACAGGGCCAGGAGGGCCCTGCGCTCCCACATAACATGCAACTATGCAGAGGGATTATGGAGTGATGTGAGCACAGGGCCCAAAGGAAAATAAGGATACAATTATAATCTTTCAAAATTATGTATAGTTGGGAATGCAGGGCTCTCTAGGCCCTGTGCTCCCACAAACAAGTAAGGCTATGGTTATACTATCTAAAAAAATAAAGAAATTCTCTGCAAACAACTTTGTTAATGCACCACTAGGGTTCCAGTGGCAAAGGTTGTGAAATGTGGTCTTAGGGTTTCCATCCCTAACACCCCACCCCCACCCTGCATGCAGGAACAGGTGTGGCGGGTAAGCCTTGGAGTTGTGAACCCTAGTGCTTACCCCATTCTCCTATACTGTACCCATCACAGCTTATTTACTCATGGAATGGGTTGAGTATTAGGGTTTTCAACCCCAAGGCACACCCCCATGCCTGTTCCTGCATGCATGGGGGGGTGGGACGTTAGAGTTGGAAACCCTAAGACAGCATTTCCCAACTTTTGTTGCTGGAACCCTAATGGTGAACTGATGAAATGTTTTGCAGAGAATGTATAGTCAGTTTAAAGATGACTATTTTACTGAAAGCTATTTGATTAACTATGAATATAAAATCCTGAGAGCTGCATAATGTAAATTCTGATATGGAATTTTAAGAGGGGGTTTCTCCCAGATGTAACCCACAGAATGCTGAAACTTGCCATCATTAAAAACTGTATCTACAGAAATGAGTCGCTTATTATGATGCAGCATCTTCTTTTTGATTGTGAAGCATTGATACCTGAGAGAAAAACAATGTACTATGCCAGTTCTAGATGGCAAAGAATGCTGTGCCAGCAATGAAAAAATAGAAGTTTTGTTGTTTACCTCTGTTACAGCTGTAGTTTATGCTGTTACATTCTTTGTATGACCTGAGGTATGTAAATTATATGATTGTAATTAAATGGCAAGTTTTGAGGATGTATGGAATTACTGAGAAATTGGTCAAGCTGATAGAAATCATGTACAGCTGTGGAGGGGTTGTAGGATAACAGATGGACCAGACACCAAACTTCAGGTTCAACACACAATCTCTGTGTGATGTTTATTAAAAATACAAGAAATAACCTTCTGCAATGGCATATTTCTTCTTCAGTACATCAGTTTGCAGCAACAGACTATGAATGTCGTTTATCTGCACTTAGCCAGCACATTCTGATGCTAATCTCTGATCCAATTCACTAGTTGAGATGTAGCCACCATCCCTACACAGGCCCCATTTGCTTGGGTAGTGGAGGCCCAAAAAGATAAAAAAAAAAAACAAGCTATAGACAAAGAATCTCAATGCAGAATCTATGAAAGATGGTCTACCCCAAAGGGCATTGGCAACAAATCAAGTTTCAAAGAAATACAACATCATACATACTTCCATAATGCAATGCATCATGGGATATATGCAAATCATCATGACATTTCTTACTTAAGTTTACAACAGTATACATGCAATTTAAATAACACAACTAGCTTAATTTCTGTAATAGTCACCTAGTACTTTCTACCATTATCAAAACCACTTAGTGCCATGGTATTTTCAACATTTACAGGTTTCATAAACATAAGGTATATACATCAAGGTATTTTATAACATAGTGTTATTACATACTAAATCCAACAACAATAAACACAACCTGTTTTACATGTACTTGGAGGTCATCACAATAACCTCCCTGCACGAGGACCTAAGAGGGAAAAGAAAAACTGAAGAGGACACTATAGCATAGTCAAGAAAGGGGAGGGGGTGCCCATAGGTGGCCAACCTTATGGACTAGAAATTGTAAAGGACAGAACAGACTAGGAAACAGAAGAACTGTTGCAACAGATTAAGAAAGGATCGGTCCTTGAGAGTGGCAGGCGCTCCTGTCACATATCCCCCACCTTAAGAGGGAAGCAGTTATTGCAGACTGCTTACCACCTTCCTGTCCCTTGAAGGGATGGAGCTTCCACCCATCCATCTTCAGAAGCTCTGTCTCAGGGTCCCTATTAACGATAAACATTCTATCATAAACATAGTGAATATCATCATTCTTTACCCTGAAGCATTAATACATTTCTCAACAGAGATGAACAGTACCTTCCCACCTCATTTTAGGGAAAGTACATCATATTTCTTAACCAAAAAATCTGGACAGCTGTAAAGTCCAGTACCATAGAAACAATTTCTCTGGGGTGAGTAATTACCTGCTCCAACCCCACCAGACATGTCAGTTTTAAGCAGGGGCCCAGTCCTAGGTTCAACCCCTCTACATAAACCTACTATGACTCTTGATTCATTTCACTTGTTACAGTTATAAACACCTGAGGGTAGACACTCAAGGTGTTACCCCAGCACAGGTTCCAATCCATTTTCCACCAATTTCTCTTTTGTAGGTTTTCACTCATAAAAGAATAAAACACATGTACCACCTCAAACTCCTTGTCTGCCCTTGGGCACCTCTTTCTTTGAAATCAGGCCCACACTCTGACCAAACATACTACACTTTTGCCTACAGAAAGGGACCATTGCAGAGCCACCTCTAGCCTTGCCTGCAACTAACTTGACCCCTCTGTCTTACACAAAGTGCCTATGGGAATATGGAAGGAGCAATAGTAGTTTCTACTCTCCTATTTCAACCTTTTATAACCTATGACCCCAAATCTGTGGTCATCTTATCCCCAGGCAGGTCTCTACAGAAACCTATAGGACCCCAAGGAACCTCTCATGCTGAATACCCTGCAATGTTAAACAGCAGGTTCCTAAACCTTTTAACTCTGGGGTGTTTTAGTAAACCTCCTTCTAATCACTGTGATATTTTTAGCCATCTGTTACCATCTAATACCTTGTAACCTATGTGAGAGCTCCCTTTTTCCAAGGGTGACATTTTTTTAAATGACCTCTACCCTCCTAACTTTAACATACTGTAACAGTTTGGCAATATTAGCATTTTTAGTATGCAGTATACATCAATCAATATTGTTAATAGATTTAGCTGCATCAATACAAGATAAAAGTCCCTTCAGCCTCATAGGCTTCTTCTTGCTTGCTTGGAGTCTTCAACCCCAGCACAATATCACTAGGCACAGTCTTACCTGGGGTCTCACACTCAAGATCCATACTTGCATCTCTGACCTCCAGCAGGTAACATCCTGGGAACAAAGGAATATCCTGCTTAGTCAGGGGGTCCTCCTCAAATTGAGCCCACAAAAAATCCTCCGAGCCTTCATCACTCTCCAGCAGGAACCTCTCAAGCACCTGGCACCAGTGTTCCACCTCTCTGCGTAGTCAGTCTGCCTCCAGCCATTGCCCACTTATCCAGTGGAACATCCTCATCAGGGTCTCCACCTTCTGGGGGTTGTCTCTCACATGTCCAGTCTGCATCGACCCGCATCTATCAGTCTTTTTCAGGCTAGGCCATCTTCCAAGCTCCCAGATCCTGTCTAGGCAGCAGCTTCTCTCCATCTGTCAGCCATGGTTCTGGTCAGAACCCCACAAACTCTCCTCTGGCAACTCCTGGTGCATTGGTCCACCTGGTATATCTGAGCAATATCTGCCAGAAAATGCCCCCTTCAGCCAGTCCAGATGCTTCCAACAAGTTATACCACTTCTGACACCAAGTCTGTGGAGGGGATGTGGGATAACAGATGGACCAGACACCGAACTTCAGGTTCAACACACAATCTCTGTGTGATGTTTATTCAAAATATAAGAAATAACCTTCTGTAATGGCATATTTCTTCTTCAGAACATCAGTTTGCAGCAACAGACTATGAATGTCATTTCTCTGCACTTAGCCAGCACCTACTGACACTGATCTCTGATCCAATTCATTAGTTGAGATATAGCCACCACCCCTATGCAGGCCCTATTTGCTTGGGTAGTGGGGGCTCAAAAAGAAAACAAAACAAAACAAGCTATAAACAAAGAATCTCAATGCAGAATCACTGAAATAAGGTCTACCCCATAGGGCATTGGCAACAAATCAAGTTTCAAAGAAATACAACATCATACATACTTCCATAATGCAATACATCATGGGATATATGCAAATCATCATGACATTTCTTACTTAAGTTTACAACAATATACATGCATTTTAAATAACACAACTAGCTTAATTTATATAATAGTCACCTAGTACTTTTTACCATTATCAAAAGCACCTAGTGCCATTGTATTTTCAACAGTTACAGGTTTCATAAACATAAGGTATATACATCAAGGTATTTTATAACATAGTGCTATTATATACTAAATCAAACAACAATAAACACAACCTGTTTTACATATACTTGGAGGTCACCACAATAACCTCCCAGCACGAGGACCTAAGAGGGAAAAGGAAAACCAAAGAGGACACTATAGCATAGTCAAGAAATGGGAGGGGGATGCCCATAGGTGGCCAACCTTATGGACTAGAAATTGTAAAGGACAGAACAGACTAGGAAACAGAAGAACTGTTGCAACAGATTTAGGAAAAGGTCGGTCCTCAAGAGTGGCAGGAGCTCCCTGTCACAACAGCAAGTTGGTGAGTGCAGTTAGAATAGACAGAAAGCTAACAGACTGGATTAGGATGACAGTAGGAGTGAGACAAGGCTGCACATTGTCTCCAGATTTGTTCAGTTTAGTACTAGAAGCAGCAATGGTTTTAGCATTAAAAGATGAGATGGGATGAGTCATACTGTATGGTAGGCCAGTGAATAACCTTAGATTTGCAGATGATACTGACCTTATAACAATGTCCAAAGAGGATCTACAGAGAATAACTGACAAGGTAGAGTAGGAAGGTAGAAATTTGGACTGAAGATCAACACAGAGAAGACAAAAATTATGGTGGTCAGAAGAGAAAACTTCACAAGATATGGAACACTAAAGATATGATAAAAAATAAAAACTAGAGTGTATGAGACAACTGTCATTCTGGTACTGTTATATGGGTCAGAATGCTGGAACATGAGGAAAACCGATGAACGTAAAATATTGAGTGCAGAAATGAGTTGGCTAAGGGGAATACTAGGAATCCCAAGGATGCAGAAAATAAAGAATGAGACAATAAGGAAGTGGCTTGGACAAGAAACAATTCTGCTGTAGAAGTTTCAAGAAATACAATTGCGATGGTTCTGGCATGTATCAAGAATGGACATGGCTAGAATATCACTCATGGCAATGCATAAAGAAGTACATGGAATAAAGCCTAGGGGAAGACTGCAATTATGCTGGATAGCTACCATCAAAAATAACATGCTGCAGAAGGGATTAAAAATCAACAAAGCCATGGAGCTGGTGCAAAACAGAAAATGGCGGAGAGACTTCATTCTGCCCCTTCATCACTGACTGAACTGATGGATGGGTATTGATGTTTTAGTTTGTAATATTAGTTTATATTTCAATGTTTTAATCTGTTGGTTATATACTTTTAATAAATTTGAACTTGAAAACTCGAAAATATCTCAAGGCTGCTAGCCTACTTCTTACAACTCTACTTTAAAACAAAATGTTGGCCTTATATGAAGGCCATGTTGCTGTTAACTAGATCTGGAGAAGCAGGTCAACAGTGTTCATGGCACAATAATGTGAAAGAAGAAGTATCTGTTAATCAGCAAATTTTTCATTGTATAATTTTGTAGCAGAAATGTATTTCTGACATCCATAGATTCATTCTCAGTGTAGTCTTAATTTTCATAGATATTTCTAAAACACCTTTTATAGCTAATTCAGCTTTTAATGGCTCATGTCATTATACAGTAAATGTCCACCACTTGCAATTTAAAAAAAAATCTCTTCTGCTGAGGTTAACTGTTAAATGTACATACTAGGGGCTGGATTTTCAAATGGCTGATGGGCTAAGTCCTGTGCCCCAATCAGCTAATGCAGAAAAAATCTCTGCACCAGTGGACAGTCATACGCAGCAGCAAATTACCAGGCATAACATTTTGGCACAGCTGCACCAAAAATAGCCACAAGCTGCTGTAAATCATGGAGCTTACTGTAAAATAGCTCCATCTTTCAAAAGCTGGTGCATGCGAGAAAAACTGTGGCTCACCAAGTGAAAACCCACTTGCACAAGGTTTTCCCCCACCTATGCTAATTCCTGGGGTTTTGATGGTAAACGGCACAGCACCACGCCAACATATTTCATTTTTTTTTTTCAGTAGTGTAATGTTTCTCTAGCATGGAGAATTTAAAAATATTTACTAATGCAGTACAGACATTTTTACTAAACAGGGCAGTTTGAAGGGTTCACTAGTACCATGGAAGACAGTCTGTGGTATCAGTTTGGTTCTGGCAGACCACAACCCATTCCAAGGGGCCTGTTAAGTAGTGTCCACAGTTGAACAAAGAAACACATGATGATCGCTTATCACTTATGATGATTTACAAATGAGGGCTTTTATTGTAATAACTTGAATGTCAGCAGTTTGCTTGAAATGAGGACCATACATGCTCCCAACTCTGCAAAATGTATTCTCAGGATGTGATTATGTTTGAGGCAGACAGGATCCATTGTTAATGGAATGATATAAACAAGATTTATTTATTTTTATTGTTGTAAATCTAGTGGTTTTCCCTCCATTCAATAGGATAATTCTCCATAGAACCACAAAGTGACTGAGTAGCCTGACTGAGCAGTAGCATGACCAGGCATAAATTAATGTGAATAAAGCTAGCGCCATCAGTGATAGAGCAGAACCAGGGTATTGTTAGTATGTTTAATGACAATGGATTAATTTAAAATAAGAATTATTACAACTCTTAGTTTTATTTAAATATATTTTCCTAATCGTTCCCCCTGGATAACCCTGTTCTCAACAACAGCAATGGGGTAGCCACAGTTTCCCTTTAAAGGAAGATGTGTTACAATTTCCCTGTGCTCAAAAATGGCAAAATGTTCTCCTCTTCCTCTCTGGGATAATAAATCACTTTGGGATACAGTTTGTATGAAATTCACCATATAAATCCAAATTTCTTTTGTTCCTCTAACCAAAGAGGGGAGAAGGGGCAGTGACTGCATCATAGCTAACACCAGTGCCACTTCAAGATCTACTGGCGGAGATGTGGTGCTGTCTTTATTCAATAAAAGCCTATCGAGTTAAAAAAAAAAGATCCACTGGTGGAGAGGAGATGGTAATGCCAAATGACTTGCCAACTACTAACTGGGAACTGAGCGCCTCACCTCTAGAACATGCCCAGATCCCACTGGCCTCAGTATGGGGTTCTAGGGATCCCATGTGAACTCTAACTAGGTAAGGTCCGAAACTGTTTGTAGTGCCATGAAATGCATTTGAGGAGCAATGGAATGCCCTGACACTGCAATATCAGTAGCCCCGATTACCCTGGGCAGGCTGTTACACATTGGCGTTGCTCAGACTGATGTCAGTCTGCAACTGGTTGTTTTTGATAGGTATATTCCACTTAAGGATGCTGGCCTCCACATTGGTGTTATGCTGATGTCTTGTGAACTGCATTTGGGGATCCATCCTGCAAGGTGTGCCCTGGTTCATTGTGTTAAATTAACCTCAGGCAGTGATGTTTCAAGTGGCCGTTATTTACACTACACTTGAAACACCCATGCCAATTCAGCTTCTCTGTGTGGGAGAGGAGCAGAACAGCCATACCAGTTTGACATCTGCACAGTTTACACTTGCAAAAGTACATCAGTGTGCCTTTCCAAACCATCTACACCATTGTAGAAATGGCCAGTGGAAATAGGGCTAATTACAGTAGTAGTGGTAAGAATTTCATCGCTCTGCTCTGACATGAAGCAGTGCATGCTAATACTCACTCAAGTACCTCAGTCACTTCCAGGTATTATAGGACAGTATTCAGTGCATGTGAAGACAAGCCAATAGCTGCAATTAATATGTAGTATGCTACCTGCCCAATGCTGAAGTGTCAGCATTGCCATATGCAACTAGGACTCAGCAGTGAGCTTGGAGCATCAGAGGGCTAGCAGGGAGAAAGGGACTGAGCATCACAGAGGACTCTCTCTCCTCCTCTAAGGAGGTAGAGTTCCTGGGTCCACTGCAGTACTGCGTTATAGGTGACTTCAAGGGGTGGTACAGTTGGAAGCCCAGTAATCAGGAGGAAAGGAGAATGTTGATGGATGTCCCAACAGAACACTTGGCGTGAATGCACATGCTCCCAACAGTCAGCTTCCTGAGAGAGAGAGAAACACAGAATGAGGAAGAAGATCCCCATCATGCAGCATGATGGTGCCAGAGTACTCTTAGGCTCTATTTCTCCAACTGCTCACCCTACTGATGGGTGTCCCAAGGGGAGTATTGACTGAAGGGGAAGCCGTGGGGACAGGGATAAGTAGCAGAGATGGAAACGTTGGGTCTGGGATAGAGATAGGTAAACCAGAACAGGCTCCAGCCTGGTTCAAGCTTATTGCTTGGCTTTGCTTGGCTCAACCTCTATAAGCAATTGAAAGCCAAGGTCAAGCTGAGCCAGTTATGGTCAAAGTATGCATTTTTGTCAGGCTGGGCAGTTAGTGAAGTGTCTGAAATGTTCACCTTCTATGTAGTGAACAGTCTGCAGTACCTAGGACTCGGCTCATGTGTTGGCTCATAGAGTCAAGACAGACCCCTGGCTTGGCTCTAGGTGAAATATTCCTGGTTTGCTCACCTCTAGTCTGGGAGATCACTCCATAGTGCTGACATAGCAGCACTAGAGGCAGAGGTAATACACTGCATTATGAAATATAAAATGCAGTATGTACTAGCCAAAAATAACCACTGGAAACCCTTGCTGGTCACCTTAAAGGGTCTGTTGTGTGTGAACAGTACTATACCTCTACATTAGTTAGGAAGTGGTAAGAGCCTAGGTTGCTTTCACCTACTTCAGAGTTTACATTAAAGGAATAATGCATGACAGGGTGTGTGTCATGCTGGGATAACGCCACGCCTGGGGTGGTTGGGCATGAGGCTGCAGGCTGAGTGTGTCCAAAGCCCCAGGCATGGCATTATCCCAGCACGACACACACCCTGGAGTGCACTATTCCTATTATACAATGGCTCCTTCATAAAGCAAACAAAAAAAAGATGAAAAACCCCATTTAAAGTGCATTTTTTTACAATTTTTGAGTGGGTAAGGTTACTTTATACAAAATAGTGCATATTTCTTGTTTCATCCAGTAGGTGGAGCTGCTGTTTTTTGTGTGGCTCTGCACTTCCCATAGCAACCTTTCTTAGTGCTGGTAATCTTTGTTCATGTGCCCTGTTGCCTTGGCATGTGTGTGTGTGTGTGTGTTTTCTCTCAG
This sequence comes from Neoceratodus forsteri, assembly GCA_016271365.2. Taxonomy (NCBI): domain Eukaryota; kingdom Metazoa; phylum Chordata; order Ceratodontiformes; family Ceratodontidae; genus Neoceratodus; species Neoceratodus forsteri. The sequence continues at coordinate 1,202,981,871 of CM028132.1, forward strand.
GGTTTTGAGTTTGTTTTCCTATCTTTGTGTTTCTGGGACTCACTGTTTATGCTGCTGCTGCTGTTTCAGAGATTGCTCCCCCCCATCGATGTTATGACCGCCAGCTCGCCCTGTGCCGTGAGGATATCTGTAAAAAAAGGTAGTACAGAAGGGTGCGTTAGGAACAACATTTCTTAGTTGTTTTACTTTGTGGGAGTTTAAGAAAAAAGAACTGGAGAAAGTAAGTTGCAAAATGAGTGAGCTAGTGAGTGAGCAAGAACCGCACAGTGACTGTTTAAAGATGCAGTTGCTCATTTACTTGCTGGGCATGCTCTGTCTGTGAAGCCACTGACAATGATGGGTTTCAGGTATTTTTTAAATGTGAACAAGAAACTTTGGTGAATTGGGGGAATGTTTGAGGGCTGTGGGTGTGTTGTAGGCTGGTCTGTCTGTTGTGGGAGGGAGGGAGAGATTGACAGTTTTGTGAAACCAATTGGACTTGATCGGAAGCATGGTTTTCACTTTAATTGAGAATGGAGTGATTTATTTTTATATTTTGATGTGGTCTACTGTATGCTGGGACTAGATCTGTAATGTTATGCTGGGATAACATCATGGATCCAGTCCCAGACTGACCAAGCAGAGGCCAGCATTCTTTCTTGCCATTGTATAATATGTCATATTTTTCAAAGACACTTAAACAAATGTGCATATGCCTCAAAATGCGGTCTAGCAATTACAGTAAGTTCATCTTTGTTTACATATCTTCTAGTCAGCCCAGTGGACAGGCTTTGTATCTTTCTGTAGACATTCTGCAAATGGGCTGGGCAAACCTTTTTCTATGCTCAGCTTCTATGCTTCTATGGATTAGGAAAGAGGGTCCCATCTCTCATTATTTCCTGGCAGATGATTTAAGCACCTCATGAATCACTGATGTGTCTTGTTAATCATGTAAACAAAAAAAACTTTGGCTGGGCCTTCTAAAGTTTCTTGTTGGATTGTCTGCAGTTGTGAAATTGGTAAGTTTTAGGTGGGGGAACTTTCTATCTAGATTTCTAGGTGGTAGAACCTTTAATTTCTAGGTGGTGGAACTTCCCTCACTAGTCAATGGAGAAAGACGATCAAGGTGATGGAACTGTCATACAGTTTTTTAAGAAGTAGTGGAAATGAGTTCCTGTGGGCTCCTGCCCAGTTTAACTCCTGACTGCCTCTCAGTGCTGACAGTGTGCTACAGTATATGGCATTCATGTAAGCCAAAGAAATATTGAGGGAATAAGGTAAGCAGAATTTCAGTTCGCAAATAAATTAAAATAATAGAATATGCTGCATTTTTTATTGAAGGAAGGCCTATTACTCATTAAATGATTGAAAAGATTAGTTAAATGATTAAAAAGCAACTTAATATTGCTGCAGTGGGTGGAGCCCTGCAGACGTCTTGCTATTAGTAGAAAAAGGGAGCTCTCCAGATTTTCAAGGGACTAGATAAAATTGTAGTTATTGTGGAATCACTTTTCTAATTGAAGCAATCTGCTGTGTTCATTGAGCTGAGCAGTGTTACTCAGTTCCTCAGTTTTGTAAGACATAAGAAGGCTTATGCCCATCTGGAATGTCTCCCACAACTTTGTGGATGGATTTTGAACCTATTTCCATCCAAGGAAGATATCCAGTCTATTTTTGAAGGAAGTAAATGTTGGTGCTTCCACCACTTGATTAGGTAACTTATTCCAATCTTTAGTACTTCTTATAGTAAAGAAGTTATCTCTTTTAGTAGTCCTAACTTTCAGTATTAATAATTGATAATTATTGCTCCACAGTTTTTTCATGCGATCATAAAACAGAACCCCACAAGTGTCTTGTAGGATAGGATTATGTAAGATTTTATAGAGCTGCAGGAAGCCTCCCCTCCTCCTTCTATCTTCCAGGCTTACTGAACCTGTAGCCTGGAGTCTGGCACTGTATAATAAAGTTTTTAAGTGAGGGACGAGTTTAGTGACTCTATGCTGTATCCTTTCAAGTAGTTCAATATCCTGTTTTAAATATGGATCCCAGAAAGGGGAACAGTAATCCAGATGAAGTCGAATGTAGGATCTGTAAATAGGAGTAATAACTTGCCCACTCTTATTAGTGAAGGACCATTTTACACAGTTTATAATCCTATTTGTTGTTAAGACTATTTTCTTACATTGGTCACTAGCGGTCAACTTATTGTTTATAGGTATTCTGTGATCTCTTTCCAGATTTACACACTTTAACTCCATGTTGTATAAGGAGTAGTTATACATAGGATTGTTTCTTCTGAAGTGTAAAACTATGCACTCATCCACATTAAACACCATTTTATTGGTGGTAGCCCATACTGTAGTTCAGTTGTGTTTAAATCATTGGCCAAGGAAGTATCTTTATTCAGAGTATTAACTGGTCCACCAATTTTGGTGTAATCTGCAAATTTAATGATGTAATTACTTAACTCAGAACTCAAATCAGCAATGAAAAGATTAAACAGGGTGGGACCTAAGACAGACACCTGGGGTACTCCACTGGTTACATGAACAGGATCTGATAAGGTACCATTTATACGCACATATTGGATCCTATCTGATAACCAGTTATGGATCCAATTAACAATTTGAGGCATATACCCATTGCAGTTAAATTCAATATTAATTCAGTATCTGGTACTTTATCAAATGCTTTAGCAAAATCGAGCATAATTACATCAGTAGGAATGTTATTATCTAGAATTGCACTTATCTTGTTATAAAAGGAAATCAGATTAGTAGTACATGAGTAACCACTGGCGAATCCATGCTGGGTTTTGTCTACTAAGTTCTTTTGTTGTATTTCAGCTTTGATTCTGTCCTTGATTAACCTCTCCATGATCTTACAACAGATAGGGGTGAAGCTGACAGGTCTGTAATTATCAGCTATCCCCCGTTACCCTTTTCGTAGATAGGGATAACAACTACTTCTCTCCAATTGCAAGGAACCAAGCCAGTATGTATAGACATATTGTAAAGCAGGGGTAATGGGAGGGATAGACAGGTAGTCAGCTGTTGTAGAAATTTGGTAGAGATATTGTCACCCCCAGGAGAGGAATTTGACTTTAATTTACTAATGGCCAATTCAATTTCATTCCTATTAAATTCTACAGTGCTAGAGTCCGGCAGGATTTGTAAAGTTAGTCTGCAATCCTTAATGTTGAACAATGATCCAAAATACTCACTAAAGTGATTGGCTATTAGCTTGTCGTTAATGGAACTGCCATTAATATGCATTGGTCCTTTATTACACTTGGTTTTTGAGATTGAACTTACATATGAATAGAACAACTTGTAATTATCTCTAGTGTGTGCAATTTTGAATTCAATCTGATTTTTCACCTTTTGATCATATGTTTAAGAAGTCTTTGTTGAAGCTTGTAATTATGGACATTATTGGCAGTTGTATTTTTTTTAATTTACAGAATGCCCTTTGTTTACTTTTAATCTGTTTTTTGATTACATTGTTAAACCAAATTGGAACATGGGGGAGATCGGGGTGGGGGGGTAAAGCCTCCCAAAAGAAAATTAACTTTCTGTAGATGGCTTTATGCCAACCGCAATTGCAGTCGACATAAATCTGTCATTGTAACATTGGTCGACAACTTTGTTGTCGAACCGGTGTCCTGGATTCTCTAGCTTCAATGTGGGGAGAATTCTCTTCCAAGAAAGTCCATGGCTCATAAACATGTCAGCTTAGTCAGCCTTTCAACTGTAATTGAGATTAAAGAAACTGATACACAGATGTTCTCATGCCAACTCATATTTTAGTCAGCATTGATTCATAACAGCTATGTTTTCCTGAGCAGCACATGTGCCACTCAGTCAACCCTTTCCTGATACATTAATCTTTTCCTAGTCAGCTTGCAAATGGATGTAATGCTAGTGTATGAGTTAGCAGTGCACAGTTTAACTCCCAGGTCCCTTTCCTGCTTTGTGACTGTCAGTATCTCCCCACCTAGTTCATACGTTGCCCCTGGGTTTTTGTTATATATGTGCATGATCTTGCATTTCTTTGCATTGAATCCCAGCTTCCATTCTTCAGACCATTTCTCCAGTTTTGTAAGGTCTTCCCTTATTCTTTCAACACTCCAAGCATGTCCACCCTATTGCATACCTTTCTATCATCTGTGAAGAGGTATATCTTCCCCTCCAGTCCCTCTGCAATGTCCCCAATAAAGACACTGAAGGGAACCGGCCCCAACACCAACCCCTGCAGCACCCTGCTCATCACCTCTTCCTCTCCCTCTCCAGAGTATTCCCTATTTACCACAACAAGTTAGTGTTAGATGTATAAGTAAATAAATGCCATGTAAGGTAATGTATGTGTGATAGTGTGTGTGTGTGCATGGCAATGCTCTGTGTGTGTAGACAGTGCACTGCTATATTATACTGAATATATATATATATATATATATATATATATATATTATCTCTATATATATGTGTGTATATATATATATATATATACACACACACACATACAGATACTGTATGTGTATATGTATTGGTTGGTGTGTGTGTGTGTGTGTGTGTGTGTGTATCACAACAATTAGAAAATGCAGTTATGTGGCTCAGTGGTTAGTGCAAAAATTGCTAGTCTACATTCCCCAGCTATCTAGATCAGTTTCAGCCTTACCCATGTCATTTCTGATTCAAATGAGGTATTTAGTAGCAACCTCCCACCCTCTGATGTCCCTCAGAGCATGAAAAGAAGAAAACAGTCCCTTGACGTCTTTTTATTTTTAATAAACATGTGTGTAGACAATGCACTGCTATATTATAGTGGAATATATATATATATATATATATATATATATATATATATATATTAGTCAGTGTGTGTGTGTGTGTAACACAACAATTAGAAAGTGCAGGTAGGTGACTCAGTGGTTAGTGCAAAAACTGCTAGTCTACATTCCCCTGCTATCTAGATCAGTTTCAGCCTTATGCAAGTCATTTCTGATTTAAATGAGGTGTCTAGTGGCAATCTCTCCCCCACCCTCCGATGTCCCTCAGAGCCTGAAAAGAAGAACAGTCACTCAATGTATTTTTTAAATCTGTAAAATAAGGTCCAGCTCTGATACAATCCCACACCCCCAGCCCAACCCCCACTAAGTACCTGCCACCCCACCCTTCCCAGACACCCACATACACCCTCACTCACCTGAACAGATCCCAATGTGAAGATCCACTGTCCCATGGAAAACACGTCTTACTGCTGGAACCGGCAACTGCTATATGAGAAGTAAGGTAAGTGTAGCTGGAAACCCATTGAAGTACATTGAACCATACTTACCTTATTTCTCATATAGCAGTCGCCAGTTCCAGCAGCAAGACGTGTCTTCGATGGGAGAGTGGCTCTTCACACTGGGACCTGTTCAGGTAAGTGAGAGTGTGTGGGGCGGTCTTGGGATGGGGGCAGTGGGTGCTCAGTGGGAGGTTAGGCTGGAGTGGTGGGAGTCACATTACCACCCTGTCTGCCCTATTAATCCCTGTCTAGTGTGAGGGCCCCATACCTAAATTAAACTCTGGAGCCCCACCCATGCCTCCAGGATACCCTTGTGTCTATCCCACTCCTTCTCATATTCTGTGACCATTTTAGCCTCAACCACCCCCTCTGGTAGGCTATTCCAGGCATCCACCAGCTTCTTCATAAAAAAATATTTTCTCACGTTTCCCCTGAGCTTCCCCCCCCCCCAACTTCATTTTGTGCCCCCTTGACTTGGAGCATCACTTACTTTGGAAGATGTATCCTTCTTGTACTCTATTTATACCAGTGATGTATTTGTATGTCTCAGTGATCCCCCCCCCTTCCTCCAGGGAATACATATTTAACTCCTTTAGTCTTTCCTCATAGGTCTTATCTGGCAGGCTCTACACCATTTTTGTTGCCCTTCACTGCTCTGTCTCCACCCTGCCTATGTTCTTTCTCAGATGGAGCCTCCAGAACTGGGCTCAGTATTCCAGGTGCCATCTCTCATGAGTGTCTTATAGATGGGCAAGATGACCTCCCTCTTTCTACTAGTGCTACCCCTCCCCCATGCTTCCAAGAATCTGAGTAGCCTTTCCAGCCACCTTATCACATTACATAGTTTCTCTTCGGTCCTCTGAGATGATAACTCCCAGGTCCCTTTCCTGCTTTGTGACTGTCAGTACCTCCCCACCTAGTTCATACTTTGCCCCTGGGTTCTTGTGCCCTATGTGCATGATCCTGGACTTCTTTGCGTTGAATCCCAGCTGCCATTCTTCAGACCATTTCTCCAGTTTTTAAGGTCTTCCTTCATTCTTTCAACACCCTCTGGTGTGTCCACCCTATTGTATACCTTTGTATTGTCTGAAAATAGGCATACCTTCCCCTCCAGTCCCTCTGCAATGTCCCCAATAAAGACATTGAAGAGGACTGGCCCCAGCACCAATCCCTGCAGCACCCTGCTCATCCCCCCTCTCCCTCTCCAGAGTACTCCCTGTTTACCACAACCCTCTGACTCCTACAATTCAGCCAGTTCTCCACCCACAGAACTAATTTAAGATCCACCCCTAGGCTGCACAGTTTGTTAATCAGCCTTCTGTGTAGGATGGTGTTAAAGGCCTTTCTGAAGTCTAGATAGGCCACCTCCATCGCACCTCCCTGGTACTCTACCTTCATTACCCAGTCATACCACAGATTAGTACAATGAGTTAGTGCAAAACACAGTGTTCATCCTAAATACAGTAAAAGTTAGGGTTAAATGTATAAGTGAATAAATGCTATATAAGGCAGTGTGTGTGTGTGTGTGTGTGTGAATGTTCTGTGTTTGTAGACAGTACACTGTTTTGCTATACTAGACTATATATGCATATATGTATTATTCAGTGTGTGTGTATCACAACAATTATAAACTGTAGTTAGGTGGCTCAGTGGTTAGTGCAAACATTGCTAGTCTACATTCCCCAGCAATCTCAATCAGTTTCAGCCTTATGCATGTCATCGCTGATTTACATAAGGTGTCTCAGGGCAACCCTCCACCCTCAGATGTCTATCAGAGCCTGAAAAGAAGAAAATGGTCCCTCAATGTCTTTTTTTTATCTGTAAAAATGTGTGTAGACAGTGCACTACTATGTTACACTGGAATATATATGCATATATGTGTATATGTATTAGTGTGCATGTATCACAACAAGTTGGTGACTCAGTGATTAGTGCAAAAATGGCTAGTTTACACATTTCTCACTACCCAGAATACCATTATTTTGCAGTTGCATTTGGTTCTTATTAGAGTTTGTTTACGATAGTAATGGTGGCAGTACAGCTCAGTGATTACCTGGAAATATTTAACATCTTCAAGCCATTTCAACGTGGCTTCTGTCAATGCCACAGCACAGAGGTAGGCCTGGTAAGGGTGCATGTTGATACCCTCCACACAAAGGATCAAGGTGAGGTGGTCCATATTGATACTCCTGGATCTCTTATCTGCTTTCCACATGGTGAATTACAGGGTTTTGACTGAGAGACTCCAGGAATGTCTAGGATTTTCTAGGGCTGTGCATGCATGGTTCTGGTAATTTCTAGAAGATCAGGATCTGTCTACGGCTATGAGTCCTTTTATATCAAGGCCACCACTATCTGACTACGGTGTACCTCAGGGATCAATTCTCTTCCCCTGTGCTATTCATCGTATATAGTATTTGAGACCTTTGAGGGAGAACATCAGGATGTACAGTGTTTGGGTACCACTGTTATGCAGGTGATACACAGCTGTGCAGTACCTCTCATTATAAATTGATCTATCATTAATGTCTTAGAAATGACTGATCCAGTTGCCAGTTGTTGATGTGTGGCATGCAATTTCTTTTTTTCTTTCATCTTTCATAAATCTTTTTCTCCAGGCCTAGTCAACTTTCAGGTCAGTTGGGGAAAGTTAAAAACTTTTTATATAAACTGTTTGGATTGATTACTGAGCTACATTACCAACCCTGGTAAGGAAAACTGAAAATTTAAAAATGTAGTCTCTAGTAAATTGTAATAGCTGAAACATCCATCATGTCTATGAAAGTACATGCTGAAGCACAGAGTTGCTGTTTAAGTAAAGAATTACCCATAATTGGGTATGCAGCAATGCTGCATTAACTACAGGTGTCACTGGGTTTCAAGGTATGAGGTGCAGTCAAGGGGCCTTTAACCCCTAGGAAGTGCTGTTATTGTGGTATCACTGCACAGCTGGGGTAGGTTATTCCAATTATGAAATTTATAACATCAGAAGTCTTATATTGGATGATGACAGTGCTGCTAAATCTTCACTAAGTTGATAAGGTTCCTTCTTTAGGTGAAACATTATTAGAGGAACTGTCCATGGTGGTACCCTACTGCCCTGTGTTTATCTCCCCCCTCACCCCTTGCTCTCTTAAAGGTAATAGGAAATAGTTTTTACACCTCTAGATGCCCTCCTGTTTTCCTTTTAGTGTCTAACCAATATTCTGATGTGTTTTGACCTACAGTATTTTGTTTAATTAACCTATTTCTTTGTGTTTGTAGCTACCTTGAATCCCTCTCTCCTCAGCAGTCACTGCTCTCTCTCTTTTCATACTGCCTGGCCATTCCATTACTTCAGCTACACTATTCCTGGCCATTCAGATGACTAGCAAGGAATGATGTCACTGATGACATGGAATGCCTTAGAAATATGAAAAGAAAGAGCAGTAGATGGTGAGCAGAGTGAAACACCATGTAGGTCTGAGGACACCCCAAAAGATAGATTATTTATTCATCAGAAATTGGATAGAGCATATCAGGATACAAAACTGGCATGGAAAGGAAAATGGGAGGGCAGTTAACTACTGTATGTAAAAATAGACAATATTGGTTGGGCAACCAGCACAATCAACCTGTGCTACCACAGAGGGGTTCTGATTACATCAGACCTTGAAAGCGAAGCTTGAGAGGTCTGATGTAATCAGAAGCCTGAGGTGGCGGCACAGGCTGGTTAGGCATGTGGTTGCCCAACCAGTATTTTTTATCATGTATTATTTTTAAATTAAAGTGTTTTCACAGTGCTCCACAGCAGCAACAAACATGCCAGCAGTTTCAGTTCAGAACTTGAAGCGATCACTGTGTGCATGGCAGCACTGTGAAAACATCAGCTGCCTCCAGGATTTCCAATCCGCTGTAACTGTGTTGTACCACAGAATGGTATGACCACGTTCCATGACCTTTGAACTGTGGTACAATAAGGTTTCAGCTGGCATGGAAATACATGCAGAACAAACTGTCACTGTACACTATATAACTATCACCTTTAACATAGGCCCATATGTAGCAGGTGATGAAATGAGCAGCTCAGAGGGATAAGTAGAGATGTTTCTTGCCAGAAACTGCCTCTTCTCCAGGGAAATAAAGATGGTGGCCTGGCAAGAGCTTCTGCAGAGTTACAACCAAAAAAGTTACACTAAAACAAAGTAAATTAAAAATAAAAATAGGTATATTACTTGTTCCTAGTGTAAGACATATTGAGCAACTAACATTTGTGATTTAAAATTTTTTTTCGATTGTCATAAACTGCTGCTTGAAAATATATATATATTTTTGTTACAGTACTGGTAATATTCATTTAGAGAACAGGGTCAAGAGAATAGCAATTAACAGAGGAATGCTTTGACAAAACTACACATGGTATGAGGGGTAAAACTGAGGAGCTAGACATGCTGATTACATTAGAGGAACTAGATGATGTTAGAGTCATTGAAGCCTGGGGGATACGAAATACATGTGAAGTTTAGAGCAAGCTGGATGAAAACAATACAAATGGGATAGGATAGGGAAAAGGAAGGGGGCAGAAATGTACTGTATATTGGGAAACACTGAGTGGATGAATTGCATGATCTTAGATTAGGTGTAATAGAATTAGTGTGAGAAAACAGAGCAAGATCATCAGTGGTGGTTAATACATAATATAGTGACCACCACATCAATGATGAGATTAGAAAAGCAACCAAAGAAGGAAATGCAGTGCTGATGGACAATTTTAATTATCCAGAATGAACTGGAATACATATGTGGATAATTGAAGGAACAGCCAATTTATTGGCCTTATTAATTATTGTTGTTTTAATTTGAAAGGCTAAAGAGGGAATTAGACATTAAGCATGTCTTATTAGCACAGTAACATATCATATTGGTTAGAGAGCCAGAAGGTGGGAGAAACTAAGTACAGGGTAGTAGTGATCATAACATTGTACAGTTTGCTATTAGCAAACGTAAAATAAAAAGTAAGCAAGAGGCCAAAACTAGTTCAGAAGGCTGGCTTTAGTAAAATAAAGACAAGCAATTTGTGAAAATGTGCTACTGTCCACAAAGCCCTGTGTGGGTGGGTAGGTAGGGCTTCTTAGACACATGGACTAACCCCTCTTCACATTTGGTTTACTCTGTGGGATACTCAAACTGCCCCACTGCATGTGCAGAGAGACTGCAAATGCCAGATCTCGCTGCACCCTTTGTTTTGGCAGAGGAAATTCATACCACCAAGTACCGTGGGAAATGGCCAAGGTATTGTGCAGCCACAGACTGTACAGGGAGTTGACCTCTTCCATAGCCACTCTGTGCCCTTCTGTCATGGCTCCAGCTGGCTGTCAGGGTCCCAGCTGGGTCCTCTTCGTATGTTGCTAGCCCTCCTGCTAAGCCATGGAGGGCAAGAAGGGGCACAAAATGGAGCCATCAATTTAAAAAAAAAGTTTGTCAAAGAAAATGTGGCAGTCTGAGGCTGACTGACATATCCCACAATCCCCTGCACATGCAAGATTCACTAGACAGGCTAGCCTAGTGCTGTTCTCATTATCACCCCATAAGCAGGTCTGCAGCCTGGGGTTGTGGATGCCACCAATGACCAAGTCTCATGGTGTGGCATTGGGATTTGAAGCTTTGCATGCTGGCAATGGTGAGAACTGTGCATATGCTGATCCAGCTGTGGATCAGGCTCTGCAATGGAAAAATATGCAGGAATAATATAGAATTTTAAAGGGATTTTGTAAATGAGGTAAGAGAAGAAATACATCCTTTAAAGTAAGAAATATTGAAGTGGGAGTGGGTGTTCAGTATGGCTCAGTGGATTAGGTTATGAGTTAGGTTAAGGAGTCCTTTACCTCTTGGTCACTGGTTCAAATCCAACTTAGGTCAGTATTGGCAAAAGCCATTATTTTCTGATGGCTGTTCAATGAGCAATGTAAAATAAGTAGAGGTGCTCGGACAGTATTGTATTTGACTAAGCCGTTGAAAACCCGGCATGGTATGGGCCCGGGATACCTTAAAAAGCTTATCCATCCATATCTCCTGACTCTCCTCCACTCTTTTAAGGTGGGCCTCTTCCATATCCACAAATCCAGATTAAAACTGTTTGAGGATAGGGCGTTTGCTGTTGCAGTGCCTTATATGTGGAATGTGCTGCCTCGTCACCTACTGTAAGAGAGGACCCCTTAGAGGAGTGTTTAAAACAGGGACTTAAACACCAGTTATTTAGTAATATTTATCATTGTTTATAAGCTGACCAGGGTATTTTAAGGATCTTGATCCCTGGAGGATAAAAGGAAGAGAGGGGATATGACTGAGACCTTCAAATACCTGAAGGGCCTAAACAGAATAAACCTCTGAGAGTATGTTCAAATTGAAAGGTGAGAGGAAAACCAGGGGACACAGTCTGAAACTGGAAAGAGGAAGATTCAGGAAGGAAATGAGGTGACACTTTTTTACAGAAAGGATGGTTAATGGGTGGAATGCTTTGCCGGAGGAAGTTGGATCTTTGACGTCAGTAAGCAGCTTCAAGAGGGCATGGGGCAGGATCAAAGGGAAGGTCCAAACTGAGGGTGGACATGGTGTGTGTGTGTGTGAAGGAAGCAGGAAGAAATACAGAGGGGGGAGGGGGAAAGGGGGTGGATGCAGTCTAAATGCTGAAGTGCTGCACATTTGAGCAGACTAGATGGACCATAAGGCCTGTATCTGCTGGCAATTTCATATGTTCTTATCTTGTACTTTGAAGTTTTATAATTGAGCTAATATTATCAACAAGTGGTCATGTCGATTTAACTTGTTGCTATGATTTTTTTGTAAGATTTTTTTGTAAGGCACCCTGAGCCTGCTGGATAGAGCATCTAATAACTATATCTTCTACTACTATAAGTCAGATACCATAGAATGGTGAGCAAAATTATTTCGAATGTCATCGAACTGCAGTGTCATTAAAAAATGGATCTGGCAACCTCGGATCCCATCCATGAATCCGATTAGAATACACAGGTCTGCTGGATCTTATGGAACCTAGGAGACTGCTAGTTCAAATGCTGCTATAGACAAATACTCACTGTGCATCCTTGGATGATTCCCTTAGCCTCCCGGTGCTCCAGTCTACCTAGCTGCAGAAATGGGTAGAAGTAGGACCCCACCAGAAGCAAAGTGCTGCATCATACACACACACACACACACACACACACACACACCAATAAAACAGCCTGCTCTAGTGACTAGAATACATGGTTTGGAAATGGGAGACCCAGGTTCAAATCTCATCACAGCTACTAACTTACTATGTCACCCTGAGAAAATTACTTAATTTTTCAGTGCTTCAGTCCACAAAGGTGTAAAAATTGCAAGATGCAGGATTTCAGCAAAAATAAAATATTACAACACAGCTGAGCTATCTTTAGTAAATTAATAAAAAAATTTGAAAAAACAAACATTGTATTGCCCTGCTGCTAGTCAACTAATCCTGAATAACGAGAATAAACTTTATAACTGTTAAATATGGTAAAATACTAGTATGCATTCTTAAATTGACTACGCTTAATGCTGAACTCAAAATGTCAGTGCAGACACTGAGGATCGTTCCCTTTCCTGACCCCCCCCCCTTACCAACCCTCCCAACAACAAGAACATTTTGCAGCTAAGGCCAGCTACCACCAGTTACCTTCCGTCATACCTCCCCTCCCTTGATGCCAGGTGCTTTGCCCAGTGTGCCTCCTTCATATCCAAATTCTGGTTTGGCTCCCTTACCCCCACCTTCCCTTTCTTCTGTCACTCCCTCCCTATATTGCTACCCCTATATAGGGCGTATGTAAGACCCTATTTTGACTATGTCTCACAATTATGGAATCCTTCCAGAAGGAGGGACATTGTTAGAATTGAAGGGGTACAGAGAAGGGTGACTAACTCTATTATATCCAACAAAACCATCTCATATGAAGACAGACTCGATACATTTAACTTAATGACGCTCGAGAATAGGAGACTGAGAGGTGATCTCCTATTTGTTTGGGACATCATTCATGACCCTTATTTACTAACTTGATGTGGTCTGGATTTTAAGCAAATCCAAGTAATTACTAGAGGACATCCACTGCAACTTACAAGAAATAAATTTTATTCCAAGAAAAGGGCTTATTTCTTTTCTCAGAGAGTTGTCCGTCCATGGAATTTGCTTCCTTTGGATATTATTATTAGTAATAGTAAGACTACTTTCAAAAATAGACTTGACAACTTTGTTAGATCAGGAAAGCTCTTAGATTTCTATAGGTAAGCCCTGAAGCTCCATGGGCATACAGCCTTTTGCTTCTTTCCGCTCTTAGTATGGTTCTTAGTATGGTTCCTCACCATACTCACTCCATAGTACTGACTCTCATTCCCTTTTCCTTCCCCTCTAAGAAAATCTACAGCTTTCTCCTATCATTTTCCTAAGCTCTGGTACTCTCTGCCCCATTTATCTGCTTTGCCTCTTCTCCCTTCTCCCTTAAGTTTCTCCTTCATGATTTCACAACTCACTTCTGCAACTGTTTGAGACCCCATCTCTTAAGTGGCTATTCTCCACCCTTCTAGGCATGCCTTGCTTATGCCCTGCTTCACACTGTGATCCCCCCTTCACCCCCTTCTCACTTACAGTATTGCTCACTGCTCTTGCTCGTTTGCAGTTTACTTTTTCATAGACACTTTGAAGTACAGTATTACTCTGCACTAAATTGTTTATTTGCACAACTGTTCCTTTTTTCCATTTATTGCACATTATTTTAATGTCTGCCTTGCCACTCCTTCACCCCCAGAACACATCTGGAAATGAAGAGTTACAAGCTTAGTATATCTTTCCTGATAAAACTTTGGAAATAAATAAATTACTGTGGAAACATGCTCTTTACTTCATGGTGCACTCTCCCCAACTCAGTCCCCCCCCAACTCAGTCCCCCCCCATATATATATATATAGATGTTGTAGGGGCACAGTCATGCCCCATGGTTAGGTTGAGTGGGCAATTTAATGTTAAACCCCAGTTTTGCACTTTAAGAACTTTGCAACCATTTAGCATATTTGCATGAAAGTTTGCACGCATGGTCTTGTGGGAGTAGCTCTCTTGACGTGCCAAGTTTTGTTCTGGTTGGATGTGTGGATTCTGAATTCCAGATAGTGCAAAAACCTTAACAATCACCATTGTTCACAGTTTTTTTTGTCATCGCCTTGTGCCCTGATGGTTTGGAATTTTGGTCTGAAATTTGTATGGTAAAAAGAGCTTGGGTTGCAGAAGTTCTTTTCACTGGTTTGGTGAAAAAATGTTAATCCATTCAAATGTTATTCAGCTTTAACCTTCCTATTATTTTCAATGGGAATTTCGCTCTCCAGGATAGCTTCCTGGAATGATAAAGGAATTTGGTCTCATGAAAAAGGATTCTTTTTTGTGAGGGGTCAGTCCTTTTTCATGAGGAAAAATCTTGTTTTTTATGAGATGCCATCTTGTTTTCTGTTTTTTCAAACAACAAAATGTCATACATCTCCACAGTGATGTGTTGCATAGACACCAAACCATGTATCTTGCTCATTGGGACTTCATGAGTTGAATTCTTTAGTTTTTACTGTTAACATGCCACCAGAACATTTTTTGTATTATTTATATCCTTTTTCATGATTCGCTAACATCCTTTATTGTGAATCCTTTTTCATTCTTGCAAAAAAGAATTGTGTCCCATGAAAAAGGATAAAAAAAAAGTCCAAAATCTGTTTTCGCAAGATGGATCCTTTTTCCCCAACAACGAAAAAGTATTCACGAAAAAGGATCCTATCTCGTGAAAAAGGATTTAAAAAAAAAGTCTGAAATCCTTTTTGCAACAAGTGATCCTTTTTAATGGAAACAAAAAATGTTTCACGAAAAAGGATCCTATCTCGCAAAAAAAGATTAAAAAAACAGCTAAGTCCAAAATAATTTTTCGCCACATGGGATCTTTTTCGTAAGAATGAAAAAGGACTCATGATAAAGGGTCCTTTCTTGCGAAAAAGGATAAAAATAAACCCCAACTCTAAAATCCTTTTTCGTGAGAATAGATCCTTTTTCGAGCAAATGAAAAAAAGTCAAAAAAGGATTTATTCTCATGGAAAAGGATTTTTTCCCCAGTTTCTAGTACATTTATTTCATTTTCCTTGGTGTCCTGTGGTACCACTCACCCTCTGATTTCCATACACTGAAAATGAAATTTATTGCTGTCTAGTGGTACCCCCAGCCTCAGATTTCCATACCCTGAAAATACAATTCATTGGTGTCCAGTGGTACCTCCCACCCTCCCATGGCCCTCTTATCCTGAAAATAAGAAAACAGCCCCTCTATGTCTTTATTTTTTTGATAAACCTATAAAAAAAAGTCCACTGCTGATTGCATCTGCACCCCTCACACAACCTCTCACTGTTTACCTACCATCCTTCACCCCCTAGACCCTCCTACACACACTCAACTGAAATGCCCCCACTGTGAAGATCCACTCTCTGATTGAAGATATGTCTTGCTGCTGGAACCAGAGACTGCTTTATGACAAATAAGGTAACTGCAGCGCAATGCATTTCAATGGGATTTTCAACTGCAGTTACCTTGTTTGTCATACAGCAGTCGCTGATTCCAGCAACAAGACTTGTCTTCAATTGGAGAGTGCATCTTCACAGTGGGATCACTTTAGGTGAGTGAGGATGTGTGGGAGGGTCTGGGGTGCAGGGTGGTGGGTGGTGGGTGCACAGAAGGAGGTTGGATGGGTGGTGCAGGTGCAATCAGAGGTAGACTTTTTTCCACAGGTTTATTAAAAAAAAGTAAAGACACTGAGGGACCGCTTTCTTATTTTCAGGATAAGAGGCCATGGGAGGGTGGGGGTACCACTGGACACCAATGAATTGTATTTCCAGTATATGGAAACCGGAGAGTGGGGGCACCATTGGACTTCAATGAATATTATTTTCAGTGTATGGAAGTTGGCAGGTGGGGGTGCCACTAGACACCAGGGGTATTAACTATAAATTAATGTGGACCAGGGCACAATTAGAGGGTGGGGAGTACTACTAGACATCAGGAAGCAATTAACAGAGTTGAGCACAGGAGGGTGGGGGTTACCACTGGACACCAGGGAAAGTATATAAAAAATTATATATATGGAAATGGGAGAGTGGGGAGTGCCACTAGATACCAGGGATACATAGGAAACTGTAATATACTGCAGGGATGAGAGCACAGGGCCCAGAGGGCACTGTGCTCCCACAGAAAAATAAGGATATGATTAAACTATCAGAAAAGTTATGTATGGATGGGAGTGTGGGGTCCTCCCTGAGCACCCACTGCCAAATAAGGATATGATTATACTGTCTTAAAAAGTAAGGACATAAACTGCAAAAAACATCTGTAATCCACTAGTTAGGGTCATTGTGACAAAAGTTGGGAAATCTGGTGCAGTACAGCAAGTGTGAGGTGTGCTTTGGGGTTCTCAAGCCTAATGTCCCTATTCATATACAGTGTTCACATCTGACCTTATTTACAGATGGAATGGGGTAAGCAGTAGGCTTGAGAACCCCAAGGCACACCCCACACCTGCTGTACTGCCTGGAGAGAGGTGTTAGAGTTGCAAACCCTAATGCCATATTTCCCAGTTTTGTCGCTTTGACCCTAACTAGTGCATTAACAAAGTTTTATGCAATTCATATACATATTATAGGGGCACGGTAGCATCACTATATTAGGGTTCAGTCTTCACTTCTATGTTAAACTGAAACCTTTGGACTTCAATAACTTCACAATTGTTCAACTGATTCACATGAAATTTTACATGTGCCATCAGGGATGGATCTCTTGATGTGACAAGTTTAGTTATGGTCGGATGTGTGGTTGCGGATAGACGGAGTGTCAAAAAACAAGTAAATTACCATTTTTTGTCAAATTCTTCGTCATGTCACTGCACAGAAATGGCTTGGAATTTTGGTCAGAAATTTTTAAGGTAGAAAGGTCTTGGGCCACAGATGTGCCTTTTGAAGATTTGGTGAAACAATATTAACCCATTCAAAAGTTATTACATTTCAAAGTTTCCCATTATTTCTTAGGGAAACGTTAGATGTTCACCTCAAAAAGGGATTCTTTATCACAAATGTGGAATCCTTTATCGTAAACATGGGATCTTTTGCCGCAAATGCAGAATCTTTTTTTGTGCTGCCACCATCTTGTTTTCAGTTAGCAGTGGCAACAAAGTTAAATTACTAAAAAAATAAAGAGCTTTAGTAAACACCAACAAATGTGTGCACCTAGTCGGGCCTGTAGAATTAGATTCTGGGGGTAGGTTTTGGATTAGTTACTTAGAAATGTGCTTTTTGACCATGCGGAAAATCCTTACCATGCGGAAAATCCTTTTTCGCAAACCGTGGAGAAAAGTTCCACAAAACAGGATCCTTTTCTGCAATTTGTAAAAAAGGATTTTCTTTTGCCACATATTGTGAAAAAGAATTTGAGAAACAGGATCCTTTTTCACAAAAGGATTTTCTTTTTCCGCAAATTGTGAAAAAGGGAAGCACGGAAAAGGATTCTTGTTCTCAATTTGCGAAAAAAGAATGTTTATATAGCTGTTTTTTGTCACTTCACAGTAAGTAAATGGCTTGGAATTTTGATGAGAAATGTTCAGGATACAAAGGGCTTGGTCCACAGGTGTGCCTTTTGCTGGTTTGGTGGAAATATATCACTTTGCTCTGGAGTTCGGTGGGGTTACATTTTGCTTCATTTCCCATAGTATAACACTGTAATGGGAGGTGTACACAGTTGTTTCTTTGTTACTCTGCTGTGAAGAAATTATTTGGAATTTTGTTCTGAAATTTTCAGGGTGGAAAGAGCTTGACCCGCCAATGTGTCTTTTGCTAGTTTTGTGAAAATATATTAATTTAGTGTTACATTACACAGGTTTAAAAATGTTCTATGTTTTCTATAGGATCACATTGCAATTTCAGGTGTTTCTTTGGGTCTGCACACTATGAGATGGGAGCTTAGGACCCACAAGCAAAGAAGGGTAGCACTACACCATCTCAAAAATTATGCATGGATGGGAGCACAGGCCCTGTACTCCCATACGCAAATATGGATACCATTAAGGACTGATGGCAGCCCACTAGGAAATATGGATACAATTACAATATTGCAAAAATTATGGATGGATGGCACTGTGCACTCCCACATGCAAATATGAATACCATTATTCAGTGATGGGAGCACATTTCTTATGTATACATAGCACAGCAGGGCCCGGAGGGCCCTGTGCTGCTACACGCAAATACCCAGGGGATTATGGTGTGCTGGGAATGCAGGCTCCAAATGGATACAATTAGAATCTCTCCAGAATTATAGATGGCTGGGAGTGCACTGTGCTCCCACAAGAAAATAAGCCTATGATTATATTTTCTAAAAAAAATAAGGAAATTCTCTGCAAAAAACTTTGTTAATGCACCCTTAGGGTTCCAGTGACAAAAGTAGGGAAATGCAGTCTTAGAGTTCCTAACCCTAACACCCCACCCCCACCTTGCATGCAGGAAGAGGCGTGAGAGGTGTGCCTTGGGGTTGTAAACCCAAATGCTCACTCATTCTCCTATACTGTACCCATCTTAGTTTGCTTACTCATGGAATGGGATGAGTGTTAGAGTTCACAACCCCGAGGCACACCCCTCACACCTGCAGGGTGGGGGTGTGGTGTTAGGGTTGGGAACCCTAAGACCGCATTTCTATATTTTTGTCACTGAATACCCATGCTGCATTAACAAAGTTTTTGCAGAAAAAAATATATATATATAGAGAGAGAGAATAAATGCTAGGAAAGTGTCATATACGAGGATACGATGCCACTGAGGGGGCTAATTAGCCAATAACCCATGAACCAGAAAGGCGAGTGGGTTTATTGAGCTAATTAGCCCCTGAGATAGCATTATATCTGCATATACTACACTTTCCTAGCATTTGTTTATATAATACATTAGGATTGTTAGTATAATTTTGTAGATTGCATTTGTGATCTTTTCCTGGTTTGTTTTGCCTTATTTTTTCCCTCCTGCTTTTCTATAGTGCAGGATCCTCCTATATAAGGAGGTGTGGTTAATGTGGTTGGTCCCTTAGTTGTGTGTTTTGGAGGATCGGGAATGGCATGGAGTTTCAGTTGACGTGATAGAGGGCTTGGGTGAGTACACTGCTTCACAGTCATCTGCCATTAGAACTAGTGCTCTAACATGCTTAATTTTGTAAGATAAAGTTAAAGCTGTGACTTCATGTATGCGCATTAACATTGATGCTAATGTACATGCCTGGAGTCACAGCTGTAACTTTCTCTTACTTAATTAAGCATGTTAGAGCACTCATTTTGATGGCGGATTACGTTTCTTTTGCTGAAGAGACTGACTCCACTTGGAAAACACAAAGAAACAAAAAAAAAATGAAACTCATCCATGCACGAGTTTGAATTCTGTTTGAATACATTGTATTAAACATTCCAGAGGGGTAGTTAGCCCAGGATAGAAGTTGGAATGGAAAGTGGGCTAAAAGCACAGGTAAAACTGACTGTCTCCTTAATTGGGGCAATTGAGTGAATGCTTTTCAGGGAACTGGCTGCAGGAGGAAGATTGGTTGTGCAGAGGTATATGACATTAATTGATGACCATGGTGTATGGCTTCAATGGATGTGATATACAAGGGAATAAATTATAGGCTTTCAATGGGACTGAAGTCCCATCCCCATAATATACAGTCAGCACTCGTTTATCTGACTCGCATTTTACTGGCACATGCATGTATCCGTCATTGACAGATTGTTTTTTTTTCCGCCCAATTGTGTTAACACCTGCTTAACCATCACTCATGTTAGCCGTATCCATCACCGATCCTGCATGTTCTCTCCTTTGCAGCTCACAGTCTGTGCTCTCAGATAACTGACCTTCCTGAGACTTTGCTGTTGAAACATCATGATTTTTTAGCATGTCTTGCAGGCGCTCCCGGTGGACCAGTCAGAGGAAGAAGCACGTCAAGGAGGATCCAGCCACGTCGGGAGAGCTCTCTAAATGCACCATCACAAATGCCATCCTGAAGATTAAGAAAAATAGTTAAATGAAGTAGAAAAACAGTACATTACAGTAAAACCTTTACATGTAAAGCACTGTACAGTACTGTAATTTGTACCTTGACCTTTGGTGCAGACAAACCAGAGCAGGCAAAGCGGCCACTAATCAAGCAGCCAAAAAGTAAGTGTTGGAGCACCACTTGTTGTTTATTGTGGGGGCACAGAAAGTGGGGATAGGGTTACAGCAACTGTTTTTGCCACCAATCAAGCAGCCATATAATAAGTGTTGGAGCACCACTTCTTATTTAATGTGGGGGGGACAGAAGGCAGAGGAGGGGGTTACTGTACAGCAACTCTTTTTGCCACGAGTCAAGCAGCTGTAAAGTAAGTGTTGGAGAACCACTTCTTGTTTAATGTGGGGGGGACAGAAGGCAGAGGAGGGGGATACAGCAACTTTTTTGACACCAATCAAGCAGCCATAAAGTAAGTGTTGGAGCACCACTTCTTATTTAATGTAGGAGGGGACAGAAGGCAGAGGAGAGGGTTACTGTACAGTAACTTTTTTTGCCACCAGTCAAGCAGCCATGAAGTAAGTGTTGGAGGACCACTTCTTGTTTAATGTGTGTGTGTGTGGGTGGGGGGCAGAAGACAGAGGAGGTGGGTACATGAACTTTTTTTTCCACCATTCAAGCTGCCATAAAGTAAGTGTTGGAGCACCACTTGTTGTTTTATGTTTGGGGGGGGCAGAAGGCGGTGGGTACAGCAACCTTTTGCCACAAATCAAGCAGCCATAAAGTATGTGTTGGAGAACCACTTCTTGTTTAATGTGGAGGGGACAGAAAGCAGAGGACTGGGTACAGCAACTTTTGCCACCAATCAAGCTGCCATAAAATAAGTGTTGGAGCACCACTTCTTGTTTAATGTGGGGGCAGAAGGTGAGGAGGAGGGGGACAGCAACTTTTTCTGACACCAAACAGCCATAAAGTAAGTGTTGGAGCACCACTTCTTGTTTAATGTGGGAGATAGAAGGTGGGGGTAAGCAAAATTTGTTGCCACCAATCAAGCAGCCATAAAGTAAGTGTTGGAGCACCACTTGTTGTTTACTGTGGGGAGACAGAAGGCAGAGGAGGTGGGTACAGCAGCTTTTTTGCCACCAATCAAGCAACCATAAAATAAGTGTTGCAGCATCACTTCTTTTTAATGTGGGGGGGGGGAGAGAAGGCAGAGGAGGGAGTACAGCTGTACAATACAGTGCAATACAGTAAACAGCAACTTTTTTGACAGATTGAAAGTGGTTACAGTACACTGTAATCTGCACAGTACAGTATGTACAGTACTGTAAGATGGAGCCTGCAAACAAATGGGCCAGGACAGCCATTGCTACAAATGTGAAATGCAGCATTTGTGTTTTCCATACCTAAAATCTGAAATGCTCAAGGTCTGACATAGTTGCCTATGTTTTAAAAGAGCATAAACTGTCACTAGGAAAATCCACAGTTTCAGACATTTTGAGAGACAAGGACAAGTGGTTAGCCTGTTTGTCCTTTGATGCCTCAACTAAAGTAAGAAAGCCTCAGCATAAGCAACTAGAGGATACCCTATTTTTATGGTTCACAGATGTCAGGATGCAAAAAGTAACCATAAGTGATGATGTCCTGTTAACCAAAGCAAAATCACTTGGCCAGCCTCTGGGTGTGCCAGACACCTTTTCCTATTCAGTGGGGTGGCTGCAAAGATTTAAACAGCGTCACAACATTAGGCATTACAAATTACATGGTGAGGCTGCAAGTATGGATAAAGGAGTTGCGTCTGATGGGCATCTGCAGTTGCAACAAGTTTTGAAAGAGTATGACCCTAATGACATTTGCAACATGGATGAATCTGATCTGCTCTTTCGGATAGAACCCAATGCTACATTTGCAACAGGCCCTGTTTCTGGAAAAAAGAAAAATAAAGATAGATTGACAGTGGCACTATGTGTCAATGTAAGTGGCACAGACAAACGTAAGCCACTGGTCATCTGGAAATTTAACCGCCCTCGGTGCTTTGGAAAGGACTTTGATCCTAACAGTTTCTGCTACTGGTACACTAACAGAAAATCCTGGATGACAGCTGCAATTTTTGAAGAATGGCTGAAGGAGTTTGACCAATCTATGCGTCTACAGAGACGTCATGTGATTTTGCTGCTTGACAATGCTTCCTAAATTTCCTCCCTCCAAATACTACCTCTAAAATCCAGCCACTGGATGCTGGTATAATCCAGAACTTGAAAGGCTCTGTACCGATGACAGCAACTGCAACACTATGTCAACTGCCTGGATGATGGCAAACCAGCAGATGTTAACATCAAAGAGGCTCTAGATTTCATAGGGGACACTTGGCGTAATGTGAGCACAACAACAATCATCAATTGCTGGAAACATACGCAAATTCTGTACCTTGTAGCTCAGCCTTCTGCTGACAACAGTGCCATCCAAGAACAACCTGACAACTCCACTGACTCTGTGGTGCGATCCATCTCCTCCATTCTTGACCAACTGCCTGACACCACAAATGTCAATGCAGTAGACATCCTGCAGGCTGATGAGAACCTTGAAACCTGTGCAGCACTAGACAAAGAAGAAATTGTTCAGATGGTGCAACCATCCAATGCAGCAGAAAATTACGATGAAGACACTGACACCATCGATGACACAGAAACACCTGTCACCCAGACAGCAGTGGATGCCCATCATGGATTGGAAGTTGCCTTGGGGTATGCCGAACAGAATATGGGTTTCTTTGACATAAAGGATATTGACTGCATCCGGGCCCTGATTGCAAAGACTTTTGTGGTGGGTCAGAAAAAGTCTCGTCAGACTGTGATCGAGCAATTCTTTAAAAAAGATTATGAAGGCAGTGGATTTTAAGGCACTTCAAACTGTGAGTCAGTGCATTTCATTTTTACTGTAATTGTAATGTTATGGCACAGTTGATAAGTCCCAGGACATGTGGGGACTGTTGTCTCTTAAGTGAAAATAAATGCCATGCTATGGGTGGGAGGGGGAAAATGCCATGGATTTGTGATGGTGTGGTGGAATGTTTTTACTCAAAGTTAAACAGATGCCATGCTTTATTCTAGGCATGTAGGTGACTGTGGTTTCTTAAGCAAAAAAAAAGAATGCCATGCTATGGGTGGGAGGGATGAAAATGTCATGGTTTTGTGATGATACGGTAGAATGTTTTTACTCAAAGTTAAACAGATGCCATGCTTTACCCTGGGCATGTGGGGGACTGTTGTCTCTTAAGTGACAAAAAGAATGCCATGCTATGAGTGGGGGGGTGGAATGCCATGGTTTTGTAATGGTGTGGTGGAATGTTTTTCCTCAATGTTACACAGATCCCATGCTTTATTCTGGGCATGTGGGGGACTGTGGTTTCTTAAGTGACAAACATAATACCATGCTGTGGGTGGGAGGGGTGAAATGCCATGATTTGTGGGTGGGAGGGGGGAAATGTTATGGTTTGTGATGGTGTGGTGGAAAGTTTTCCCTGAAAGTTAAAAAGGTGCCATGCTTTACTTTTGGCATGTGGGGGACTGTTGTCTCTTAAATGAAAAAAAGAATGCCATGCTATGGGTGGGAGGGGGGAAATGCCTTAGTTTTGTGACGGTGTGGTGCTGAATGTTAAACAAATGCCATGCTTTATTCTGGGCATGTGGGGGACTGTTTTCATTACAAGTGCCTTGTTTCATGGTGATGTGGAGGACTGTTTTCCTTGAGGCTGAAAAAAAATTGCTGTGCTTACGTATGGTGGGGATGCCATGCTTTGTGATAGTGTGGTGGAATGTTTTTCATGAAACTGAAAAATGCCATGATTTCTTGTGATGGGGTACAGGGTACTGTTTTTATTACTGTACTATAACAATGTGAATTAGTTTAAAAAGTGGAAAGTGTACTGTAAAAATACAGTAGCACTACAGAACTGCACAGTGAAAACGGCTAAAAGTAACAAATAGTAAGAAAAATAAGAAATGAAGACCATTTTACATTTTAAGCTGTATTTTATTACTGTTTTACTTACTATCTAGAGTCATTAGAGTGTTGCAGTATCACCAGAAACTCTTTTCCTGCATTTCTAAATAGTTTCTATGATTTCTGACCATCAGACAGAAAATGATGATGCACTTAACCGTTTCTCTCACATATCCATCACCAGGCCTGGGAACCAAGGGCGACGGATATCTTAGTGCTGACTGTATATATCAACTAAAATTCTCAAACTGTTCGTGACACTATCCCCAATTAAGTCTTTATTCTCTCTCTCGCCATCTCTCTGTCTTGTAGTACAATGTAAAAATATCTGAAATGCATAATTAAATTTGTGCTATTAGATCAGAGGGTCTGGAATCATAACTTATAATGAACATGAATTAAACTACAAACATAAGGATGCAGTCCTCTAGCCACAGATGCACACACACACACACACACACACACACACACACACACACACACACACTATATACAGAGACACAAGCACACAGACCACTGCAGATGCACACACTTACGCATACATACACTGTACAAACACAGATACATGTATACACCACTACAGACCCATCACTACAACCATACATAAAAATACACAACACAGATGCATGTGCACACAGAGCATGTCATACATGCACACACACACACACACACACACACACACACACACACACCAGTAGCTAGTAAAATAGTTGTGACACACAACAGTACATACAGTCCTACCACTGCCAGTACTTACTTATTTATTGATTAATTGATTGATTTAAAAAAAATTCTGACAAGGAGGGCACACTGAAATGATGTCAGCTCATTACCTGGTGTGGTCTATTACTGTTTATTTTTCTTAACCCAGTACACTCCAGCTGGCTGCAGTTGGGGGGCCTCACTATATAGCACTTGTAGGCCTGATGGGTTGATGTTTTGCTCCCCCAACAGCAAGCAAGACATTTTGGGAGTACCACCTGTGGGTCTCCTGGATGCATATTGCCTTCCTAGCCCAGCAGGACTGAAGGCAGTGGAGAGGGGCCAAATGCAAGAAGTGGGCCCTGTGCAGGCTGATGCCTGGTGGCACTGTAGATGGCTCGATCAGGGCAAGCACTGGAAACACCTTATGGTGACATCAAAGAAATGCTAGATCAGGACCAGCAGCACAGTCACAACAGGTGGCCCTCAGGAAGGGCCCAAATGGGCCAGCACTTGAACTGCCATCAAGAAGCATTTAGGAAATGCCAGATTGGGGCCATCGCTGCAACCACTTTAGGCAGCATTGAGGAAAGGCCCAGTCAGGACTTGGACTAGCACCCCCACAAATTTAAAATGTGCCCGTGAATTGCAGTGAATTCAGATGCTACACACTATACATAGTATTTGCATAGTGCACACTACACAATATGCCATACTTGTGGTGAATTTCACTACAGAAATTGATGCAATTCGAACTTTTTGGTGAATTTTTGATGTGAAGTGTGTCAACTTGTGTAGTAATATTCACCGCAAGGTGTGTGCATTGTGCAAGTGTAGTGCAACAATTGATGTAGTTAGATTTGTGCAATTGTGCAAATTTTTGCTATGCTAGCTTCCACACTGCACTATGCAAATTGCAGTTTTTTCACTTTGCCCACATCTAGTAGGACCTGAGCCACCATGAGCAGAACTGAGAAAAGGCCTAATTGGGGCCAGTAGGGCGGAGAAGACACCAGTTCAAACACATGCACAATACATACACACACCAGTACATACAGATGCAGATGCAGAGACACACGCACACATGCAGAATCACAGAGAGATGTGGCAGTGGGAGTGACTCGTTTGGTGGCCGAAGGAACGGGTAGGGAGGAAGGTGGGATATGTAGTAGTGGGAGGGACTGGTTTGGTAACCAAGTCAGAAGAGTGCAGCTGGTGGCATGCTCCATTTATTTAAGAAGCAAACAGCATCGTGTCTCAGGGTGCTGCTATGAAGGTGACGAAATGGGTGGCCAGCCCAAACAGTACAGGAACAACAGAGATCAGCACTCAGGTGACAAAATCAGTCAGGAACCAAAATATAAACTATCAAAATGGCGATTTAATTAAGCAATTCGGCATATAACTGAGCCAGAAGACACATGCAACCCTAGTGCCTTGACCTATGCAGGTCTGCTCAGGAGGTGTGACCAATTAAAAGTCCATCCAGGCTTTTATAACCCTACAGTTTAAAGGAACAGTACCACGTAAATCCCCCCGAAAAAGTCTAACATAAAAAATTATCTAAATCATTCACTTTAAAAATTCACATTCAAATATTGTGTCACTAGATAGAAAGAAGTGAGGAAGTGAGGATAGAAATGCGCTGGGGGGGGGTGTCTGAGTGAGTAGGATGGTGATGAGAAGGAAAGAAGTGGTAAGAAGAGAGCACAAGCACCAAACTGAGGCAAGTTCCTATGCAGCTAAGCTAGATACAATGACAATTTTCAGAAAGGCGAAACAGAGGTTACCTTAACTTTTTACATTATGTTAATCACACTATTAAATTACTTACCTCCTAGCTTCTCAACAGAACTAAATAATTGAATAAATAAACACAAATAGACATCCACATAACCATAGATAGGACACAGGTAAAATTAGCAATATTATACCAACCAGTAAGTCAGTCAAGTTGGGTAATAAGATAATCTTAACACCGTTATAGAAAACAATACCTTAATTTAATTTTTTTAAAAAGGGGGTAGAATCAGCTTCCTCACCGAGACCAGTTGGAGACATAGTATCCAATGAGACAGCATCCATCTAGTCTCTTTTTGTAATGATCTAGTAAACCTGTCCTCACCCCTTTTGAGTGATGGTACTTGTTCCAGAGCTGTGAATTTGAATTCTTTGGAATCAGAGGAATGAACAATGGCTATATGTCCACTGAAAACACATATTCAGGAACATGTCAGGGGCGGGCCATTATCAGTGGAGGATACAAGAATGCTCCTGGCACACATTTTGCCATCGCTCATTCCTCTGATCCCAAAGCACTCACATTCACAGCTCTGGAACAAGTCCCCAGTAGTCTAAATGAGGAAACTGATGTTTTTTTTAATTACAATGCTAAAAGTAGTAGATATAAAATGTTTAATAAAATGTATATTTACAAAGCAACAGATAGGCTACACAGTACACTGACATCACTTTGAAAGCATCCAATAACCTATCACATAGCAATGAAAGAGCTAAAGGTGCAAAGGCATTTCCAGATTTCCAGCCTATGTCGGCACTTAGTTCCCATTTTATGTTTGCTTGCATGCATGCATGCAAAACATACTTCCCTATCTGATTTCATAGGTGTGGCTTCCCTTCAATGCCCTCAGCATTTTTCCCGAGCGCCGCACCTGTACCAATGAATGCCCCAGCTGTCTATGACAGCAGTTCAGATGCAGTGGTGTATAGTTGAAAGCAAGCGACCGCCACAATCAGCGGTGGTAATGTATGGGCAAGTGCATACTGCCCTGCCATCAGCAGTATGCAAATTGTCTCCACGTCACCGCTGATTGTGCAGTGGCTGCTGCACGCCTCCCTGTTAGGTGCTGAGGGTGCCCAATCCCCTTCAGCTCATGCACGCCTCCCAGCACACTGTATGTCTGATGGGGGTGCCCAATCCCTGTCGGCTCCAGTGTCCCCCTCCCCAAAAAAAAAACTTCCAGCTGTCATGCTGGGAGCCCACCCCAGCAAGGCAGAAGTCCAGCATACTCATGTGTCCCACCCACAATGTATGGCCAGTTGGGGTGCCCAATCCTCTTCTGGCTCCACTGTCCTCCCAAAACTTCTAGGTGCCACGTTGGGAGCCCACCCCAGCATGGCAAAAGTCCCATGTCGTCCATGTAAAATAAAAAAATAAAAAAAGTGTAACAAAAGAAAACGGTCCCTCGTTGACTCTCTTGCCCTCCTCCTGCAATCTGCGCCCACCCTTTGCGTACGCCACCTCCCCACAGGCCCCTCACCCCATACTTACCTCCAGAGGCCGGCGCGATGATCTTCGGTGGAGCAGGGACATGTCTGCACTCTTCAAAGCTGACCGCGAACTGAAGAAATGCCGGTAAGCTGTACAGTATAATGGCATAAATAGGGTTTTTTCAACTTTGGTGCATATCTCGGTCATTTTTTTAAATTTTTGCACCAAATTTTCAACATGAGATTCTTGGGACCCCATCTCATGAATTCAGTGACTGTCACTTGGTTATTCAGTCCCGAAAGATGATTTTGCAGTCACTGCATGGAATCACCTTTCGGGACCGATTAACAAAACAACAGTGTCACTGTTCATGAGAAGGGCTCTCAAAAAGCCTATGTTGCAAATTTGGTGAAAAAATTCCCCAAAATGACTGTGTTATGAGAGTGCATTGCGCAGCTCTTATGCACACTGCAAATTCATGAATTTGTAATATTTTCACTCCAGATTTTCAACATTGGCATTTTTTCACACCTCCTTATGAACATTATAGCTGTCATTTTTCACATCCTGGCCGAAATGTGTTTTCGCACTTCTGGTGCAGAATAGCGCGGTCACTGTGGGAAATCAGTGTTTGGGACAGAGTAAGAAAATCTCAGTGACACTGTTCATGAACAGAGTCCTAAAATGCCTATGTTGAAAATTTGGTCACAAAAGTCCATAAAATGACTGTGTTACAAGCGTGCATTGCGCAGTTTCTATGCACCCTCGTAACTTCACAAATTTGGAATATTTTTCACTCCAGATTTTCAACATTGCCATTTTCTCACACATTGTTATGAACAGTACAGCTGTCATTTTTCACATCCTTGCCGAAATGTGTTTTTGCACTTCCAGCGCAGAATAGCGCAGTCGCTGTGGGAAATCAGTGTTTGGGACAGATTAAGAAAATCACAGTAACACTGTTCATGAGTGGAAGTCCAAAAATGCTTACATTGAAAATCTGGTGAAAAAATTCCCCAAATAATTGCATTACGGGTGTGCTTTGCACAGTTTCTATGCAAGCTTGTGACCACCAGTTTTTTTATATTTTCACTCCAGATTTTCAACATTACCATGTTTTTACTCATCCTCATGAAAAGTAGAGCTGCCATTTTTCACATCATGTTGGAAATGTGTTTTCACACCTGTAGCATTAATTGTGCAGTCACTGTGCAAAATCACCTTTCCGCTAACAAACTGATAGTGTCACTGTTCATGCGGTAGGGTCACAAAAAGCCCATGTTGAAAACTTAGAGTAAAAATACCAAGACATGTCCAGGGCCTTAGAGTTTCTGACCATATCACCCTCCCCTGTAGGGACTGACAGGCATCAGCGGTGTAACTTGGGATTGTCAACAGTAATGCTCATGCCATTCCACCCCCACCAGCCCCACAGCCAGTGATAGGCATCGAGGTGCACCTTGGACTTTTTGGCCCCAGAGTTCACACCATTCTCCTATACTGCACCCATTTCAGCGTATTTCCTTATGGAATGAGATGAGTGTAAAGCCCAAACACCCTAAGGCACACCCCTATTCACTTGTCAGTGTCTGCAGGGTAGGGTGAGATGAAATGTCATGACCGTTACAGGTGACGACCCAAAGGCACACCCCAATGCCTGTCCATCTCTGCAGGGTGGGGGTGGAGTTGTTGTCAGTTCAATACATCACTGCCATTCCTATACTGCATCTATCTAACTCCTGCACTTCCACTGCTAATGCCAGCAAGCAAACATTCGGCATTGACAAATGCTTGTTAGAGGTAAGCTGAGCTGACATAGTACCTGTAGTTTCTGAGAAAATTCACAAAGTAACTACAATACAAAGGCTTGCCTCTGGCAAGGTTTTACATCAGAACCAGAAAATTATACACCTGTGATTCTAACCTCTGGGTAAGGAAAAATGGGATTGTTGACCATTTAAAAAAAAACACAAGTTAGATTCAATGTCCTAGTCTGGGTTCAGTAAAGGGAAATCATGCCAAACTGAGTTCATGAGGAAGTAACTAAAAATCTGATGTAAGGAAAACTATAGATATTCTGACTTCAGGGTCTAATAAAAGATTAATTCATAAAATGAAAGGGCATGGTATTACAGGAAATGGACTAGAGTGAGTTCAGAATGGTCTGATAGAAAACAGAGAGTAGTTATCTAGCAGTCTTCCTAAATGACATCAAGTGATTAGAGGGGTGCCACAAGGATTAGAGTTGCAGCCTATTCTTTTCATATATTCATAACTGGGTTTGAATGACATATAGAGTCATAGAGGCAGGGAGGCTAGCTAGCGCTGTGTAGTGGACCTGACCAAGTCCTTCAACCTAGTTGACCATAATCTACTAATCTGTAAACTGACTGAGCTTTGTTTGAGGTAGTCAGCCTTAAATTGGTTCTCTGATTACCTACAAACCTGGCAAAAATAGTCAAGTACAGAGGAATATTAGCTTCTCCCTGTGTCATTCATTTAAGTAATACTGTATAGCAGTTTATAATATTCACGCCTATTATATTTTGTGCTCCATGCACACCCCCACATGTTCACTTCCTGTTATTTTTACTGGTGGGAGAGTAGTGCTGCTGTGTATAGTGATTCACCTAATATTCACTGCATTTTTATTTTCACACTAATATGAAGCCAGCAAAAATAGCAAAAATGAAAAGAAGGTGACTATTTGCTGTTACACAGCAATACATGGCAATGTGTGGTTTGTTATGGGATATTGTCATGCCTTTTGTTTTCATTTCATTTTAATTTTTTATGCTTGTAAACCAATGACCATAAATGCCCATTTTCACCCACGACATGTTTAACAAACAGCCTTATAACAAAGATTGATTACATAGGACATAAGTTAAGTACACATACAAGTACATATAAAGTCAATTCATTCAGACAGTATCAAAACATTTGCACATGGTTTGTAAGCATAAATAATCAATAAATGATCATTTAAAAGTAGAAATGAAACATAGAAACGTAGAAGTTGACGGCAGATAAGGACCGCAAGGCCCATCCAGTCTGCCCATTTCTTTTTCTACCTTATAAATGTGCCATTGGCCTTTGCTCTGTCAGTGGCCTTTCTATTCGTACTCATTTGTATTGCCACCTTATGCCTATCCCATGCCTGTTTGAAGCCCTGCACTGTATTCATAGCCACCACTTCTTGAGGTAGGCCATTCCATGCATCCACCACCCTTTCTGTGAAAAAGAATTTCCTCACATTCCCCCTTAATCGGCCCCCCTCTAATCTCATGCAGTGTCCTCTTGTCCTGCTATTTTTCTTATATTTAAACATGTTAGACTCTTTCACCTTGTTAATGCCCTTAAGGTGTTTGAATGTCTCGATCATTTCACCTCTCTCCCTCCTTTGCTCAAGGGTATACATATTGAGCTCCGTTAATCAGTCCTCATATGTCTTCGATGCAGTCCCTGCACCATTTTGGTTGCCCTTCTCTGGACTGCCTCAATTTGGTTAATGTCCTTGTGAAGGTGTGGCCTCCAATACTGCATGCAGTACTCCAGATGGGGCCTAACCAGTGTCTTGTAAAGAGGAATTATTACCTCCCTCTTACGACTTGTGATAGCCTGCTAATACACCCTAACACCCCCCCCCCCAGCCTTACCTACTGCTTTAGAGGTCTGCTTGGATGATTTCAGGTCATCAGTGATGATGATGCCCAAGTCTCTTTCTTCCTTTGTGACTGCTAGCAACTCCCCTCCCAGCCTATAGGTGGCTTCAGGGTTTCTCTTCCCTATGTGCATGATCTTGCACTTCTTTGCATTAAACCCAGTTGCCACTCTTCTGACCATTTTGCTAGTTTATCCAGATCTCTTCTCATTCTGCCCACCCCATCTGGATCATCTACTCTGTTGCAGATCTTGGTGTCATCTGCAAACAGACAAGCCTTACCCTCTAGTCCATCTGCAAGGTCACTAATGAAGATGTTGAGAGGACTGGCCCCAGGACTGATCCCTGAGGTACCCCACTTGTGACTTGCATCTCTTCTGACTGTATACCATTTACCACCACTCTCTGTTTTCTGCCGTCAACCAGTTTGCCACCCAGTTGACCAACTCTGACCCACCCTGAGCCTACCCAGCTTATTTATCAATTTTCTATGTGGAACAGTGTCAAAAGCTTTGCTGAAGTCAAGGTAGGCAACATCAACTGCTCCCCTTGGTCCGCCACTCTGGTTACCCAGTCAAAGAAATCTATGAGATTAGTTTGACAGGACCTTCCTTTTGTAAACCCATGCTGTCTTGGATGCTGTGCCCCTATGGATTCCAGGTGTTGCACTATCCTTTCTTTAAGGAGTGCCTCCATAATCTTGCCCACTACTGAGGTAAGACTGACTGGTCTGTAGTTCCCTGCCTCCTCCCTACTACCACTCTTGTGGAGTGGGATCACATGAGCCCTTCTCCAGTCTTCTGGGACCTCTCCTGTGCTCAGAGACTCACTAAACAGTTCTGCTAATGGCTCTGCTAGTTCCACTTTTAGCTCCTTAAGTACCCTGGGATGTATGCCATCAGGTCCCATTGCCTTATCCACCCTGAGCTTAGCAAGCTCTTGTAGGACCCTTTCTTTTGTGAAGGGAGTAGTGCTCACCTCCCTCCCCCTGTGTCCATGGTGCTGAGCTGTGGGCCCTGCCTACCTTCTCTTCAGTAAATACTGAGCAAAAGTATATATTTAGGATAGATGCTTTACATGGTCCTCCTCCTCCTCACATGCTCCTTTTCTCCATTAGCTTAGCAATATCCTCTGGACTTTCTCCTTTCACTAATGTATCTATAGAAAGTCTTGTCACCTTCTTTACTGTTCGTGCTAGTGTTTCCTCAGTTTGGGACTTTGCCTGCCTTACTGCCTTCCCTGCTTCCCTTAGGGCAGTTTGGTATGCCTCCCTATCTTCATCCCGTTGTGTTCCCTATATTTCCTGAAGGCCAGCCTTTTGGCTCTGACCTTTCTGCTACTGTATTTGAGAACCAAAGTGGTTTCCTTCTTTTTGCACTTCCTTTTCTGTCTAACACAATGGGATGTTGTTTCAAGTATTGCATTCTAATGCTTACCCACTTTGCCTGTACCCCTCACCTGTGTTTCTTTTGCCAGGGCTAGCTTAACTTTGTTGGCCATCTTATCAAAGTCAGCTCCTCTAAAGTCCCATATTTTTGCCTTGGAATGGGATGATTTAGATGTAGTAGCCAAATTGAACCATACCATGTGATGGTCACTGGCCCCAGGTGACCTTCTACCTGGAGATCTGTGATCCCTTCCTGTTAGTCAGTATTAGATCTAGGATAGCCCTGTCTCTTGTGGGTTGTTGTACCAGTTGTTTGAGGCCCTCCCCCTGCAGGGAATCCACTACGTGTATAGTTCTGGCAGATGTTCCTGCTGGTATTGACCAATCTGTATCTGGCATGTTGAAGTCTCCCATTATCAGAACCTCCCCTTTAGCTGTCATGTTTTGTATATCTTCTAACAGTAATGTGTCTATGTCCTCTCCCTGGTCTGGGGGCCTGTAGACAACCCCAGTTCTTATCGCTGTCCCATTTCCTGTTTCCAGAGTGACCCACAGTTCTTCTGACTCCTTATGTGTATTCTGAATTTCTGTAGCTTTGATATTTTCATGGACATACAGGGCCACTCCTCCCCCCCTTTTTGCACCTCGGTCTCTTCTGAACAATACATAGCCAGGTACTGAAGTCTCCCAAGTGTGGTTACTGGTAAACCACGTCTCACTAATTGCTACTATGTCCAGTTTAGCCTCTGACATTATTGCCTGCAGGTCTGGGATCTTATTTCCCAGGCTGTGAGCATTTGTGTACATGATTTTCCATTGGCCAGATTTTGGTGTGTTAGTTGTTGGGTGAGGTTTGGCATTACCCCTGTGCATCGTATGGGGAGACAAACCTTTTGCTTACCTGGTGATGCAAATGAACTGCAAACATGCTGAATCCCTGTTTGACCACTAGCTGAGGGGGGAGGGGTGTTCTTCCCATTTGACGTATGGGGTGCTGCACCCCTCTCCCCAATTGCTAGTTTAAATATTCTGCAAAGACGTCAAACTTCTGCCCCAATGCACTGACTCCCTCCTTAGTCAGATGCAGTCCATCAAATTTAAAGAACCTTCACTCCCAGAACTGTTGCCAGTTCCCTACAAATCTGTGTCCTTTTTCCTGGCACCAGCCCTTGAGCCACGTGTCTAGCTCCCCTATCTCCCCTTCTCTGACCTTCTGTCCATCTGCCCCCCTCTCCCAGACTGGCAGGATCTCAGAGAAGGAGATGCCAGACGAAATGGATGATAGTTTGTCACCCAGCCTGGTCAGGTGTTCCTTGGTCTCCACAACTGACCGGCTGGTGAGATCATTAGTCCCTATGTGTACTAGGACATCAATGTTTTCTCCTGCTTTGTGAACAATTTATAATGCGGTCAGTGTCTCTCCATGCTGATGGCCTGGGAGACATCTGACCATTACCCCTGGCTGAGATGGGTATCAACTCCCCAAATCAATGGAGTCTCCTACGATCAGAAGTTTTTGATTTCCTTTTGCTTTTTTTTGTTTTGGTTCCTGATTTGGGTGAGTTTTGTTGTGCTTAGCTCCTGTGCGCAGTGTCCTGCTCTGCAGTGTCTTCTGCCTCTTTGTTTGATTTCAGAGATAGAGGCAGATACCTGTTTGTAGTGTTTATATGGTTTTTGGAGGTAATATGGTGGAGAGCAGAGAGTGATGGGGCACCCGATTTGCCCCTCCTAACCACCTGCCAGCCTCCTGGACCAACTACCCTATGCAGTCGAGGTTTTTCTGTTGGATGCTGGGGAAATGGCGGGTGGTTCTTATAATGTATTTCCTCTTGAATATGAAATTTGAGGTGTGCAATCTCTGCCCATGCTGCCCAGAGCTGAGCCCTAAAATCTCCAATGGCCCAGCATGTAGGACAGTGTCCTAAATCCTGTAAGACTGTCCTTCTGAAAATTGTTCCACAGTACCTGTAGTTAATGATATCCATTCCAGGTAAGTTGCTGGGTTTATAACCTAGTCAGAGTAATTAGAAGGAAAAAAATGCAAGTAATGGTTTGATTGTGTTTTGTTTTTGTTTTACTTGTTATAACAAGTTAAATTACTAATGCCCTGTAAATGAGTTCACCTTGTGGATGCCCCACTGATCCGCCCCTTCCTGCTCTGCCACAGGAAATGTCAACTGTGGTACCCTATAAAAGGAGTGTAGTGTGGGGTGGTTGGGGATGGGGGTGGGTGGCTGGGCCCTTCCCCTGCCGAAAAAGAAGAACCACGGACGAAAAAACAAGGAGGTAACAACAAATGCAGTAACCCTGAAAGCTTATCCTAATGTTAGATAAAACTGTAAAACCTGTAAAACACCACCTGTAATAATTTCAGAGAAGATATATGCTGTAAGAAACACTTTGCTACAGAGAAAAATAAAACAATGAAATGTTAGCAACAGACAGGAGCAATCCCTGTGAGTAAAAAAAAAAACAACACCACACAGTAAATCTGCTTAGCCAAAAGAAGTCTTAATCCTTTTCCCTTGCTCTGGTAAGTTTCTCTGCTCTGCCTTTCAAGCCGTCTTAGAAGGAAAGAGCTCAGGTGAAGCTAGGTGCCTTGGCCAGCAAACCAAGTCTTCTACCTCCAATATATCAACTAACCTGACCTTTTAACCCTTCTTTCTGTTGGAAATTACTGACAGTTTGCCAGCTCCACCCCCCACATACACACCTAATCCTTTGGAAGAGCTGTGGGAGGAAAGCAATTAGCTCCTTCAATGTGAGAAGGAGACTGAAACACCTCTGAGACAACAAACCTTTTCAACAACAAAAAAAACAAGAATAAAATAAAACAGTGTCAAACAGTAATTTTGCTTAGCCCAATGATAAAAAAGTCACAAAAATGTAAGCTCCACCTGTAATAATTTCAGAGAAGATATACCCTGTAAGAAACACTTTGCTACAGAGAAAAATAAAGCAGTAACAGAAGATATACCTTGCAAAAGACAATTTGAATCAGAAGATTACAGCAGTAATCTATTAGCACACACCTGTAGGCACACCTTGTAATAATGCAGAAGAAGATATACCAGCAACAACAATTTGAATCAGAGAAAAATAAAGCAATGAAATGTTAGCAACAAACAGTAGCAATCCCTGTGTGTAAGAAAAATAAGAACAACACCACACAGTAAATCTGCTTAGACAAAATAAGTCTTAATCCTTTTCCCTTGCTCTGGTAAGTTTCTCTACTCTGCCTTTCAAGCCATCTTAGAAGGAAAGAGCTCAGATGAAGCTAGGTGCCTTGGCATTGTTGTCCCTAATCCCTACAAGGAGGGAATTATAATACAATGGAGCTTTATATAAAAAAGTCCTCTGGCTGCAATATTTTTTTAAAACAGGGGACAATGTATTGTCCAAAGGGGGCATTGTATGGCCAAAGGCTTAGTGTCTCATGTCTCATGCACCCGGGAAGTGACGATATCCCAAGATATGCCAAACCCTGGAGTGTATTCTTGATATTATGTGATTGAACCATTTTTTTGTATTAAAATAAAAAAAAATGTTATAAATATTTTATTGTATTTTTATGTACATGTATACATTTTGAAAAATTAGGTCTGCTTTGCTCTCTTTTGACCAGTTGGTGGTGCTGTTTCACCTGAAAGCCACTGGAGCTACTGTTCTTGAAGGTGACTTATTCATCAAGTTTGATTCAACCCTGAATTGTCTGAATTGCTTGCTTGGATGTTTGCTGTCTACCGAGGCTACTGGGTCTGCCAGTCTTCCTCAGAATTAAACCTGGTGCCTGTGGACTGTCCGAGAGTCTTCAGGATCCAGCATAAACTGTTTGCGTTTTCTGTTTTGAATTTTTAAATCTCTTAATTGAGCAGGGGGAGTGACAGATACAATATACATATCAGGTGTACATATCAGAAATCACACCAACAAAAGGCACTATTAACTCTAAGCAAGGGCAAAATGAAAACCAGACCACATTGTTTGAAACACTGAAACAGGGAAAGAGGACTTATCTTTCCTATACAAGAGTTGAAGAGCAGTGTGTACCATATGTGCAACTGCTATAGGCGTAATCACTTTCTGTTGAATCGTAAAGGCACAGTGAGTTTGCCATAGATAATATTTACACATAGCGAAACAGACCTGTAAGGTTCATTGTGAAAAAACAGACCAATCAGGGTGACATTGCAGAGGGTCTGGAAGGAAAGGTATGCCTCTTTACAGATGACACAAAGATCTGTAACAGAGTTGATACACAAGAGGGGAGTAGAAAGGATGAGAAGGGACTTGGCAAGGTTGGAGGAATGATCAGACATATGGCAACTTAGATTCAATGCAAAAAAGTGCAAAGTAATGCACCTGGGAAACAAAAACCCAGGAGAAGGGTACACAATAGCAGGGGAGGTACTAAAAACAACAAAAATGGAAAGGGACTTGGGGGTAGTCATATCAGATTACCTAAAGCTGGGTAAGCAATGTGAGAAGTCAGTAAGAAGAGCCAGGGAGATACTGGGATGCATAGGAAGGGGCATCATGAGTAGAAAAAGGGAAGTGGTTATCCCTCTGTACAGACAGTTGGTGAGACCCCATCGGAAATACTGTGTGCAGTTTTGGAGACCCCATCTGCACAAGGACATAGACAGGATGGAAGCAGTCCAGAGGAGGGCAACTAAAATAGTGCAGGGTCTGCATCAGAAACCATATGAAGAGAGACTGAGAGAGCTTAATATATGTACCCTTGATGAAAGGAGGGACAGGGGGACATGATAGAAACTTTCAAGTACCTCAAGGGAATCAACAAAGTCCAGGAGTGTAGCATCTTTCAGAAAAAGAGATGTGTAAGAACATGGGGGCACAATTTAAAGATAGAGGGGGGACGGCTCAGGGGTAATGTGAGGAAATTTTTTTTCATAGAGAGTGGTGGATGCATGGAACTGCCTTCCTGGGGAGGTTGTTGGGTCTAAAACAGTGGGGGAATTCAAACATGCATGGGACAGATATAAGGCAATTGTAGTGGGGGGTTGCAGGAAGTAGGCTGTTGGTTAACTAGAATCTGCAGCTTATCCAATAGGAAGGGAAATAGGCAGACTGGGTGGGCCAAGTGGTCCTTATCTGCCATCAAAGTCTATGTTTCTATGTTTCTGTGATAAATACCAAGCACAACTATGTCATATGTAACAGTAGTAAAAACAGGATGGTGCCACATGGTGCTAAGGTGCTGCCAAAAAGAAAGACTAAGAGGGCATTCAAAGAAAAAAATAAGATTGTGTCTCAAGTATCCCTGCACAAGTGCTTCTTGGACACTTTCTTTCCAAATCAGACTTGTATTTTAAGGAAGCTCGAACCCCCAATTTACAGTGCAAGCTAAGCCAGAGAATATCTCACATATAATAGGGAATGGATTTATTAGTTAGTTGGAAGAAATCCACTGGCAATTTGGTAGGTAGACAAAATTTCAATTCCAATAGAGACATATGATTACAACTAAGAATATGGTAATATAAACCCTTCCTCTGGAAGTTAATACAATCATCAAATGACAGGCACCATGAAAATAGCTTCTTAATCGCATATGTCACAGATGCAGGTACTGCATGGGCATAGCTTCTACCCAGGGGTCTAGCACCATGTGTGTTCTAAATGGTCAAAAAGGCACCAACCAATCCTCTACCAGTGGAAGCCAGATGGCTTGGGTACCGCTAAGCATGGGTGCAAAATTACTAGCAAAATATATGGCAACATAGAATGCAATAGGGTTCACCATGTGGAGACCACCTCTGTTTCCAGGCACATAGGTAATGTCCCTTACTAGGATTCAAGCGCAAGCCTCACAGCCCTCAAAAAAATAGACTGAGCAATCTCATTTTTAAAGAGGGAGGGGGTGGGAAAACAGAACTAAGGTACATGAAACCTGGCAATAACAATGTTTTAATCAAATAAACTCTCTTAGATTTAGCCAAATTCCTTTAGCCATCAGCAAACAGTGTTCCAAGCTGAATGTTGCCGCAACATAGCGATTAAAGTAAATGCTGAAAAGATTCACATGGTTGGATAGAACAGAAACTCTGGTATAATCTGAGGTTTGTGATCAGGTGAAATCTCCTAATGGGATTGCCATACTTTTAGCTTAATTCATTTTATAGCTGGACCATGACGGAAAATCCTGCAGGAGGAATTTAGCTCTATTCCCAGATTTCAAGTCCTGTAAAAAGACACATAGGTCATCTGAATACATCAGCACTCTAAGTTCAGAAGTGTCTGGCATAAGCTGAATGCCTCAAATAAGTGGGGAACCTTGCAAAAGCTAAAGTAAAGGGTCAATAGAAAAAACATAGTGTAAGGGGCTCATTGGGCAGTCCTGTCTCACCCCTCTTCTATGTAGAATAGGATGTCCAATTGAGGAATTGACGTAAGGAAT
The DNA here is from genome assembly GCA_016271365.2 of Neoceratodus forsteri. Taxonomy (NCBI): domain Eukaryota; kingdom Metazoa; phylum Chordata; order Ceratodontiformes; family Ceratodontidae; genus Neoceratodus; species Neoceratodus forsteri. The sequence goes on from CM028132.1 coordinate 1,203,021,632, forward strand.
TAAATGCACAACTGAATACAATAACCAAATCCAGGACATAAGAAGGGTGGGGGGCGGGAGACGATACTGTAGCAAAATGTCAAACTAGTATGAGAGGTTGACCCAGTCAAATGTCTGCTCTTGATCTAGAGAAAGAACATAACCATGGCAATGGCCCTGATTACCTTGTTCAAATAATTCTCTAAGTAATATCAGATTCTTGGAAATGTGGCAGGAGGGGATGGCACAACATTTAGACCTAGAAATCAGAGCTTCTTCTGCCACCACCAACCATTTAGCTAGCAATTTTGCAAGTGTTTTATAATCTGTGTTAAGCAGATACAACGGTCTCCAATTTCTCAGCAATGCCCTGTCACCTTTTTTGTATAAAAAAACCAGTAATGCTTCATTCAATGAGGGAAGTAAGAAATCTGTAGCCTGTAGCTGTGTGTAGAGAACCTGTAATGTAGCAGCCAAGTAATCCACAAAAGCCTTATAAAATTCAGGGGTGAGACCATCTGACCCACTTGTATGTGTGTGGGCAAGAGAGGGATGTCAAAGGAGGGAGCAGAAAGGTGAGAATAGCCTGAAATATCCACAGTTCCAAATTTCTGTTGAACATGAGAACACCCAATATACATGACACTGGCATGATCATCAGAGGAAGAGACACGTGCAGCTAGATGCAAAGTCCACATATGCATGCACTGGAGTGGAGCATGACAGGCCTTGAAGTCATCCAGTGATTGTTTGATCCCGCTGAGTACCACACTTAGACTCTCTCTCCAAGGATTCTGTCCTGTTATATTAGTGAGATAGCATTTGTGACTTAAGTGAATCAATTTCTGACATGAAATCTCTACGCGAAGAATACTTGAGGGAAATTAGATTTTGCATTAGGTATCAAGTTCAAGTATTTCAAATATCTACAGATATGAAGGGAACACACTTTTCGTCATAAAAATTAACGAAAAGCATATTTGGAGTCCTTCCACCAAACTGCAAAGTCCACATATGCACTCAGTACTGACCATCTAGCAAAAATTCCTCTAGCCACTGGGTTCAGACTAAGGAATTTGTCAACAGCTGGTTATTGAGACACCATGGCCTAGCAGTTGGGGAAGTAGGGGATCCCACCATGCAAGAACAAAAGACAACTAAGTGGTCGGAAGTTTCCACAGGAAGAACAGAGGACGGAGATACCTGTAATTCCTGGGAGAGAAATCATCAAAACAGGTACTAAAGGGCCTTTCAGAAAAGTGAATTTAGGGGTTCCAGGCAAAAGTACTTGACTGTCATGCAAATGTGCTGCAGTAACCATAGTCTTCAGGAAGAGAGAATCACAGTATATCTTGGATGTCTTCCCACCTCAATCCGTCAATCCCAACCTGCAATTAAAGTAAAAAGTACCAACCAGGTGGTGTAAGGAAAAGGTTGAACTGTCTGAAAAAGTTGAACCCAGATTGCCTTAGACTGGGGAGCATGGACATTAATCACTCACAGGGAAAGAGGGCCCAGGACAAGATCCAGGAACAGTGCTCTCCCTGGGGAAAGTTCAAGCAGCCTGGTCAACTTGAAATCAGAACCCCTGATAAAGATCCCTATCCCATCACATAAATCCAACCTTGAGACCAAAATGACTGACCATGACACTATACCTTCTGAACCAACCGCATTAACTTCATTGGAAGTCTTAAGGTGCGTGTCTTGTAAGAAAATGATGTCTCCAGGAAGAGACTGAAGAACAGAAAATGTTAATCTCTTCCTGTAAGACTTTGTGCTGTTAGTATTCAAAGACAAAAATGAGAGTCAAATGGGGGAAAACTACAAATGTTAAGTGAGCAAACCCCCTTCCCGTTGTCACTGAGAGCTAGTTTGGCTCTGGACCCGTTTACTATTTGTGTACCCCGGCCATCCTCCACATAAGAAACATCCCTCAGGGAGTTAGAGACTGAAACATCAGAAACTCCCCCTTAATCCTCTGTGTCACCTCATTGTGAGGGAGAAGCCAAGGCAGTAAAAGCATTACACAAGGTCAGAGCAGGGGAAGCAGACAGTTTATCCTTCCCCTTACGTTTACAACCCCGTTTCTTAGCGGGGACAGGAGAGAACTCCATATCCTGAGGTAGAGGTGGGGGGCATGGAAGCAGGGAATTCATTATGGGAAGCCAGGGTTATCATGGGAGGAGCCTTCAGAGCTATGGCATCCTCATCTGTGGGCAAGCCCAAGGAGCATTCAAGTACAGGTTGAGAAGAGGGGTTTGCTACATCCATACCAGAGGGGGCACCAGATGAAGCCAGAGCAGGGTCACCATTGTCTACCCGGGACTGCCCCTTTGCTATTATGGCATCCTGGTTTAAGACCATTCATTCAGTTATGCAATGCCTAGGGACAGAGTGTAAAGGAGTGGCTCTGCTCCTCACAGAGATTGCACTGGAATGGGTTAGGACAATTATGAGAAAGATGACCATACTCCAAACATCTTGTACATCAGGCCACATCACAGGTGGAGCTAAGATGGTGTGGGAACCACATTTGTGGCATGTTTTTGATTGGCCTGGGTAAAATCAAATACCTTTGTCCCTGCCAATGTAAAAGCTGCCCAGAAGATGACAGATGCCAGCAGCAGTTTGCTGCAATCTGACCTTGATCTCCAGCCCCCCATCCAAACCTGTTCTGAGTCAATGATGGGGATAGGAGTGTCCAACACCTCAAAGTATTTTTTTACCCAATAAAGTACATCAGAAATGTTGACACATTAATTTCAGACTAGAACAGTAACAGTCTTCGACACTGGTCTTCACCACTGGTCTAGTCAGAGAGATGGCAAGGAAGGGAGTCCAAAAGGGGGACTCCTTTACTTTCACATACTCAACCCAGAAACAGTCTAGTGAAACAGAGGTACAAACACTAACATCAAATGTTTCCTTTTCTGCAATGTGGATAACAGCATACAGATCTGACACAACATACCCAAGTGATTCTTTGAACAATTTCCTAATAGCATATGCTCTATTGGGAGGATAATTTAAATGACCTCTATAACAGATTCTAACCACATTTCTCCTCTGCACAGGATCCCTAGTAGTGTTAAACAAGTCCCACATTTTGAAATCAGCATCAGCAGTAGAAAGAACAAAACACTGGGAATAGAGAAGGAAAACTATCCAGTAAGCATAGGTCCAGCTTCAGAAGTTGGGGGAATGTTGGGGGGGGCCATCCCCAAGTAAGAACTACCACAATCAGTGGAAGAAGGGGCAACTTCAGGTGCAGTAGCAGGAATAGCCAAGTTCTGGTTGTCCCATCTCGATTGGGAAAGAGTATGTGCAGAGGCCGAAGGAGCTGAGGAAGCAGAATAACAATCAGAGGGTACAGAGGAAGCAGAATAACAATCAGAGGGTACAGGGACCCACGAGAACCCATCAGGCACCCTCCATCATCCATAGCACCAGCAGGATGCTTCAGCGACCCAGCAGAGTCTTTTGTGAGGAGTATCTCGTATTCCCTAAGTTGGGAGCGAGATGTATCTTGTAGCATGCCCACGGGAGAAACTTAAATGGACTCCAGCTTCTGAGAAGCAGGTTTCCCCCCAGAACAGGAATTGTGACAGAAGTTGTAGCATTGGTGGTAGATAGTGGGGAGTTGGTGGGGGGAAAACTTGGGAAAGGTGTCTCTAAAGCAGCAGTATGCAAGTTAGAGTCATTCAGTTGCATGCCCAGAGGTGTGCCATCAGCAAAGTTCAGCCTCTGAGAACCAGACAGTACCCCATTACTGAAGTCAGAATATGCGTATCAGCTGAAGCAGCAGTAGGCAGAGAGAAGCAGGCAGGGGGAGAAGCAGAAAACTGTGAGCTCATCACCACAGTGTGTAAAGTAGCAGTCTTGGAAAGTACCTGATCTCTGACCAATGTAGCAGCAGTTCTGGGTAGCAACATAAATGAGACATCATGGTCCCACAGTGGCTTAGCTAGAAGGAGCTAGGTTAAAACCAGATTTAAACACTGCCCTAGATAACTTCTGCCAGAGAACAAGCAGAGCACCAGAAGGAAGGACCTGCTGGTATAACTAAACTTCTCTACTGGGACTATATTGTCCTCCTTCCCTCCCCGACACCCCCCACCCAAAGGCAGTTCTACTTTTATAGGCACAGGATTTAACTGACAACAGAAACTTCCTGTTTGGGAGCAGGAAGTGAGCGAGCACAGAGCCACCAAAGACTCACCATCCTAAAAAGGCAAGAGTAGCTCTCCGTCCCCCCCTAACTGCTGGAGGTATGACTCTGAGCAAGTAAGGAGACTACTGAGAAATATAGAAACTTCTTGTCTCAGAACAGGAAGATCAGGAGTTAAAAGGGCACAGAAGCAGTATGTAAGTAGGGACAGAAAAAATAAATAAATAGAAGAAACAGTAAGTATTCCAAACAACAATTAGGGGGACCAGAAATAAGACATGATGGAAGTGGTGCAGTGCAGTGGCTGTGGCACAGCAATCTTCTGGGAGACGTTCTGGAGGATGCAGTGTTGTCCCATCTGCAGACACCTCTCTGGGCGGAGGTAGGAGGTTGCTCATCTCCAGGCTGAGTTGGCCAGGATTTGTGGGACCTCCTCTCCCACTCAGGGACCACCAGGATCACTGCCGTTGCCTCAGAGGTTGCCAAGAAAAAGGAGTGGTTGGACCACAGTGGGCTCAGGGAGGATGAGGGTGGTGGAACACAGGTGCATCCCTCCAGTTGTATCTCTCCACAATTTCTATGGCATTCTGGAAAAGTGTGGTTCCTCTATGGAGGCACCCACAGTGGAGACCAAGGAGGATGCTGGGAACCTCCACAAAGGAGACACACAGGAGGGTGGCATGAGACCCCACAGGGGAAGGAAACAACTCCTGGTGGGGGACTCCACTGTTAGGAAGGTAGAACTGGGGGAGGAAGGGGAGAGGGAGGTAAGGTGCCTGCCTGCCACCATGGCTTGGAGAGACAGGGAGCGAATCCTCAGGATCGCAGGACCAGCTGCACAGGGGAGGGAGCTGGATGTTATTGTCCACCTAGGGACAAATGACCTGGCTAAGAAAGGGATCAGAGCAGTGCAAGAAGTGTTTGTGGAGATGGGGAGGGGCCTTAGACAAATAGCACACATGGTAACCTTCTCAGAGGTGCTGCCTGTCTATGGCACGGGTGAGGCTAGGGTGCTCCACACAATGGGATTCAATCAGTGGTTGAAAAACTGGTGTAGCGCTCAGGATTGGCTTCACTGGGACTGGAGGTCTGCACCTGGAGGATGCAAGCCTATACTGGCGTGATGGTCTGCATCTGTCCAGAGGGAAACCAGGATCTTGGGTGATAGGTTTAAATGCTTCATTGGCAAGCATTTAAACCTTGCCAGGGGAGGCACTGGAAGGAGCAAGGAAATCTAGGCCTCAAAAATCAGGGTAAAGTGAGGTGACACCAACATAGAGATGTCGATAGGGAGAAGTGCAGGGGTAAATGGAGAAAGTGACAAATGCAATAAGGACAGGGATGGGGCAAAAAGGGGTAAGACCATCAAGAAATGGAGGGTAATGAGTACCAATGCCCGTAGTCTGGGCAACAAGCTCCCTGAACTGGTGGCCTTGATGGAAGAGGGATGCCTGAATATCGTAGCAGTCACAAAAACATGGTACACAGAGAATCATGACTGGAATGTTAACATACCAGGGTACACAACCTCCACGAGAGACAGGGAGGGGAGAAGAAGGGGTGGAGTCGCTCTCTATGTAAGGGAAGGGATAAAAGCAACTGAACAAAAGAGTAAACAGGGAGGAGAGGAAGCACTGTGGGTCACCTTAGAGACTGGAAATGGCACCACAATCCGCACAGGGGTTGTATACAGACCCCCATGTCAGGGGGAGGGAATGGACAAGGATATGCTAGAAGGCATACTTAGGATGGCAGAGAAAGGGGAGATACTGTTGATGGGGGACCTTAATATGCTGGATGTCAACTGGAGCACCTTTGCTGCAGCCACATCAAAAAGCAGGGCCATTCTCGATGCCCTTCAGGTGGCATGCCTCAGAAAGCTAGTTTTGGAACCTACTTGTGAGGGAGCAATCTTAGACCTCGTACTCTCAAATGGGGACAGTGAAAGGATTTCAGATCTAGAAGTGGGTAGCCATTTGGGAACAAATGACCACCAAACAGTGTGGTTCACGATAAACTCAGCTACATAGTCAAGCCATACAAAAGTGAGGGTTCTGGACTTTAGAGGGCTGACTTTGGCAAGATGAGAGAATGCCTTAGAAAAGCACTAGCAAGCAGACTAGAAGGAGGGGAGGAGCAACAATGGGGAAATATCAAAACTGCCATCACAGAGGCAACAAGCCTTTGTGTGAAGCAAATAAACAAATCAAAATGAAAGAAAAAGCCACTATGGTTCTCAAAAGAGGTGGCAGTGAAGGTTAGGGAGAAAAAGATAGCATTTAGGAAATATAAGGAAACACAGAAGGAGAAGGACAGTGAACTGTACCAGTTAAGGCAGAAGAAAGCAGGGAGGTTAGTCAGAATAGCAAAGGCCCAAACTGAGGAAAAGATAGCCAACTCAGTTAAGAATGGGAATAAATCCTTTTATATGTATATCAGGGAGCATAGAAAGACAAAGGGAGGGATAGTGAGGCTGAATAGAATGGACAGTGGGTGGGCAGAGAGGGATAGTGAAAAAGCAGGGATACTGAATGAATACTTCTGTTCAGTATTCACAAAAGAGGAGATGGGGATGTGCCTAATCCAATTAACAGAAGCACTCTGGATAGAGGGGTCAATCCCAGTCCTTTCACAGAAGAAAGGGTTCTGAAAGAACTCCTAAAACTGAAGGTGGACAGAGCAATGAGGCCAGATGGAATTCACCCCAGAATTCTAAAGGAATTAAGCAGAGAACTAGTGACACCACTGACTACCCTTTTTAACAAATCATGGAAGGATGGTGAAGTACCTGAGGACTGGAGGAAGGCAGATGTGATTCCCCTTCACGAAAGTGGGAACAAGACAGAGGCAGAAAACTACAGACCTGGCAGTTTGACCTCTGTGGCAGGGAAAGTGATGGAATCATTTCTGAAGGAAAGAATTGTTGAGTACCTAGAGGCCAGTGGGGCACAGGACCCAAGGCAGCATGGGTTCACAGCGGGAAGGTCATGTCAGATGAATCTAATTGATTTCTTTGACTGGGTGACCAAAGTAGTAGACCAGGGAGGGGCTGTGGACATGGCCTACCTAAACTATAGCAAGGCATTTGACACAGTCCCACACAAAAGATTAATAGTCAAATTAACCGGCCTGGGAGTGGGTCCCAGGGTGGTAGCCTGGGTAAAACATTGGCTGGACAACAGGACACAGAAAGTAATTGAAAATGGAGTCCACTCAGAAGAAAGAGGGGTTACTAGTGGGGTACTGCAGGGTTCAGTACTGGGTCCAGTCCTTTTAACGTCTTTATAAGTGACATTGCAGAGGGACTGAAAGAAAAAGTATGCCTCTTTGCAGATGACACAAGGATCTGCAACAGGGTTGATACACAAGGAAGCATGGAAAGGATGAGAAAGGACTTGGCAAGGTTGGAGGAATGGTCAGAAGTATGGCAGCTTGGATTCAATGCAAAGAAGTGCAAAATAATGCACCTGGGAAACAAAAACCATGGGGAAGATTACACAATGGGGGGGTAGTAACAACAACAAAAATGGAAAGGGACCTGGGGGTAATCATATCAGATGACCTTAAGGTTGGCAAGCAATGTGGAGAAGGCAGTAGGGAGGGCTGGGGAGATACTGGGATGTATAGGGAGAGGCATCACCAGCAGAAAACAGAAAGTTGTTGTCCCCTATACAGACAGTTGGTGAGACCCCATCTGAGTACTGCATCTAGTTCTGGAGACCCCATCTCACAAGGACATAGACAGGATGGAGGCAGTTCAGAGGAGGGCAACTAAAATGGTGCAGGGTCTGCAAGAAAAGCCAACGAGGAAAGACTAAAGGAGCTTAATATGTATACCCTAGGGGAAAGGAGGGAGGCAGGGGGACATGATAGAAACATTTAAGTACCTCAGTGGAATCAACAAAGTCCAAGAGGTAGCATCTTTCAGAAAAGAGTGTGCAAGAACAAGGGACACAATTTGAAGATAGAGGGGACGGCTCAGGGGCAATGTGAGGAAGTATTTTTCACACAGAGGGTGGTGGATGCATGGAACAGCCTTCCTGAGGAGGTTGTGGAGTCTAAAACTGTGGGAGAATTCAAGAATGCATGCGACAGACATAAGGCAATTTTTGTGGGGGGTAGGAAGAAATAGGCTGTTGGTTAAATAGGATCTGCAGCTTATCCTCTAGGTAGGGAAATGGGCAGACTAGGTGGGCCAAGCGGTCCTTATCTGCCGTCAAAGCCTATGTTTCTATGTTTCTAGTCAACAAAAGGAAATCCAGGTAATGAGGAAAGAGATAGAACTATTGGGAGTCACCTTATCAGGAGTATTCACGCTGGAATGTTAAAGACAAAAAGAAGCAGACACCAGCTGCTTCTTTTTCTGGGAAAAAAATTCTGTCTTCCTCATCCAGCATTGCAATCAATTGACTTTTCCAAGAATTACAGTTCTTGGATAAAGGGGCTTCAGCTTGCTGTAGCAGTTCTTCCTGAGAAGCAGGTACCCCAACGGACAAAATGGAGGAGTAAGGTATATAATCCATAGAAGCGGCTGCCAATATTTCTAGTTGGTTGAACATCAGGAGCAGGTGTAGTCTCTTGTGCTACAGAAACAGGAGAGGCTGCTTCCCTACTTCCAGCACCTTTGCGCACTCAGACTCTGATGGTGCTACGATCTTGGTAGATTGCCTGACGGCCAGAGGGATCCCCTACAGAAGAGTAAGGGAATTTCCACAGTGCCTAGCTAAACTTTCCCCATTCACTAAAATTACCACCAACCGCTTAATCTGGTTCAGTTTCAGCTGGTTTGAATCTGTATCCTCCCTCCCCCAGGATGAGGCTGAAAATTGGCAGTATAGGCTAGACCTCCTATCCTGATCAGCACTAACTAACTAACTACATACATACATAAACACAGACACACATACATACTTAAGCTCCATTTCCACTTTCTGCTGGGTGGTCTAAAAATGTTTTGCTGTAGCTATGTATACATGATCTCAAACACAGCTCATGCATTTATATAGTACAGCCACCCAAGGGAAATTCCACATTAGTCTGTTTACTGTAGTTTACTAGTGGGTATAACAGCCATTTTTGTACCTGTCCCAGAGGATGCTCGTCTAGGATCCACACTCAAACTGCACAAGTGTGCAGTAGCATAATATATTATATATATAGGTAGTATTATGTAGTGTCACTCCTTTGCAGCGAAATCACTCATCATGTGTATATAAGCACACACTGTGTACAGATACGCATGTTAATACATGAGATTGATGATTTTAATGTGTTGCCAACTAGCAACCCTTCAATATGATTCAGATTGGGAGAAATAAAAGACTAAGACAAGAAAAAATCTGCATGTTTGAAATAGTTTTTTTTTCTGAGCCAGGGGTGTGTGTGTGTGTGTGTGTGTGTCTTAAACTGATAAACTACACAAAAAAGGCCTTAGAATCCTGATTATTCTACACACTGATTTTATTCTGTTAATTTTTGTTTTCAACCAGATGCAGTGCAGAAGTAGCTGGTGAGTCTCCAGCTGTGGTATCATGTGACCTTGAGAATTCTGACACCACTTCCCAAGTAGATGGCAATCAATCTCCTGCCGTTTCCATGGAAATCAACTCCTGCAGCGCTCACTCCAATAATGAGTTGTCCACTAAAGCACAACCTACAGAATGCGTAAGAAAGCATTAAGATATCCCTTTAAGTAATCTGTCATTTACTCAGCCAGAGCCTCCTGTCTAAGTTGTGATATTATTAATGACCACACAACTGACACTTGCAGAAGTAAACTGGGCTCCTACAAGAAATGGAATTCCACACTATGAATTTGATTTTGAAAAATGTCCTGTGTGAATGCTTTTCGGGTGGGGGGGGAGAGGGGAGCAGAGTGTGGATCGGCACTGAATAACTTACTTGTATTACTATTCCCCTATTCCATTAATTTTTGTAGAACCTTGAAGCTTATATAGACACAGAAAATGTTGGCAGAAGTCCATTGGTCTATCATGTCTGTCCTGTTTTACCTTCTCCTACCTTGGGTCTTAACAGTAATGTCTAGTCGGGGTACTTCTCTCACCGACCCCCTTGCCCCCTGCCCTGCTGCCTCCACCTCTGTAACTATTAATCCTTTTACTCAGTCCCACCCATGCTTGAAACCATTAATGGTTCTTACACTCGTCACCTCTGCTGGTAGGAGGTTACACTGCTCAACCACTCTCTGTAAAAAATGAATTTCAAAGGGAGAAAGCTGTAAGTAAAGGCTTGTTCAGGAATCAGACCTGAGACCTCTCACACCCAAAGTGAGAATCATACCCCCAAACCAACAAGCCACTTTTTGCTTATGCATTTAAGGCAGATGCACACTGAACAGCAATTCCAACATGAGTATCAGCACAGAAGTCACAATTTAAGCCTGAAGAAACAGACCATTGCTGACCCAGTTGCACAGCATCATCATCCTGTGTTGCTACGTTGCAGAGCTAGCTGGGCTTGTATGCCAGCTTGGACCAGAAGGGGAGCAGGCTCATCACAGAGGGAAAGTGCCTGGTCCCCAGTGAAGGAGGGTACAGGCTACCTGGCACTAGCACCCTCCCTTTGTGACTAACAATGAAGCAGCATTGGCTGCAGAAGGGCCCCTTATGGGTAGAGAGCTTCTAGTGACTGCAGAGTGAGGATGGCACTGGCAAAGGCCAACTCTGTGTAGACAAGGCTACAATGATGCCAGGTTGGTGGACAAGTGGAAAAAGGGGATTTTTCCCACAATAAACCAAGAAAGGTATTTAGCACAATAGAAGTGGTCCCTTTTAAGGCTACTTGGTGTGGCTAGCATACTTCTTGTGGGCACTCCAGAGGAGGCCTGCTGGAATTAAGTAGGAAAATTACCCAGGAAATCAGAGAGTACATTTGTGTGTGCCTCCGCTCAGTGCTGCAGACAGGGCCAAAATCATGTTGAATGTTCTCTATACACATGGGCAGCAGAATTTACATTCCTTTGTATAATCTTGTGCCAGAAACAAAGGGCAGAAACGGCCTGTAACTGTATAAGTGAAAGTGCAGTTTCATGCACAATTCAATATATCAGTAGCAGTGAGGGTAATAACCTTTAAAGTACTAATTAAGTAAACTACTAATTAAACATTTTGGTTTACTTTCTGTTTACTGTAGTATAGTAGAATGTAGGCTACTGAATCTCCCACTGCTGCCTACTGCTCCGATATCATCAGCAGCAGATTCAGGGGTTTGAAGTTACAGAGGATGTCAGCCTAGAACTGAGCAAAATTAAGCTGATACAATCTGCTATACTACAGTAAGCGGTAAGTAAACCCTAATGTTGTGATGGGACCAGCAAGGGGTAAGCAGAATGTAGAACAAGCCGAGATATTTCCTTTTTAATATAGCTCCCCCCTCCAGAATTTGCATACCCATCATTATTTGCACTGGGGTGTAGGCTTTAGAATGAATGCACGTAAGCTGGAGAGAGTTACAAAAATCAAACAATTAGGAAAGCATCTGTATTCTTGTATTGTTTTGTACATCTTGAATAATGCTCTTTTTTCAAGCTGCCTTTCTTGTATGCTGTTTTTTGGGCATGTTACTTCCGACTAATGGGTGTTACATGAGTGCATTGGTCTGTATAGGAAGGGCTATGTTGCTGAAGTACTACATTTTGTGCACCACTGTCTTTGCCTGTTGGGGTATGGCAAGGATTATGTAAATTATTTGCTCTGCATGGGTCTCTGTTGACTGTTGCAAAGCAAACAAGTTGTCCCTTTGTGAGGTCCTCTGGAGCAGAGGAAAAAAAGAAGTAGTTTAGTTATGCAGTGCTTGTCATACACTATATCCTAAACTACATTAAAAAAGCAATTTATTTACAAATGATGCCATATCTCATTTTCAGTGGGGTCCTACTTATTCTTGGGAAAGTTTAAAGTCTTAGTGCTATTAATGCTTTGATTTTTAATTTGACACTTCCCATTCTTCTTGTTAATTGTTTCACATGCAGCCCTTCCCCCCAAAAGGTTGCTCTTTTTTGTTTTGACAGTGCTGTTCCTGTTCATCTTAACTGTTTCACATAAAGGTCTGACCACCCAACCCCCCCTTCCCTCACCCAGATTGCTCTTTTAAAGATTATTTGGCATTGTCATTGGGGTCACAATAAGTATGGGTCTGACAGGAAGGAAGGAAGGAACATTTACCCTTCCCAGTGTAGTGAAAAGGAATACTAAACAGAAGAGTACAATGCTTGACAACGTTTTGTTCCTTTTCTCTTTCATAATGGTCTAAATGGATTAAATGGACAGTCGTAGGGAGGAAAAAGGAATGAGCATACAAATAAAAAAACCTTTGCTTGTTCTGGCTGTAAGTACCTCTGTAGGTAACAACATTAAGTAAAACAGTTGGCTGAAAAAGCCGAACTGTAAAGTGAATGGTGGTATTAGCAACATCGTACCTGTGAGGGGAAAAGCTGTAGTATGTTTTGTGGGGTAAGTATATGCTATAATATAATCTTGTACTCCTATATGGAGATTTACCCGTGTGAAGTGTACACAGTTGATCTATTGACGATAACTGTGAAACCTGGGTCTGCTAAATTCTGTGACGTCAGTGGCCAGAGTGAGCATGAGACAATATGGTTAAAGTACAATTGCCAAGGTACCTGTCAGTAATTACTAAAAGGTAGGAGCTCTCTATGTCTGTACATGGGACTTCTAATAGTGTGTACTGTGTGTTATTTAAAGTGAGCAGAATAGGTGTAAGCATATGAATGCAAAAGTTATGTGCATTTTGACACTGTGGTCAATATTATGCCTACTCCCTCTCCCCCCTTGCTCGGGTCGCATCTTGAAATGTAGCAAAATTTAAATAAATAAATAAACAAACAAACATGCATAATCTCAGTAATTTTTTTTTTATTTATCAAGACCTCAAAGAATTAAATCACTGTTTATATTCTGAGTAAACAATGTCTGCAGTTCTGCTGTCAGCAGTAGCATAGAATAGACTGGAATTGTATTTCTTTCACAATCATCAGGGGTCAGAAATTATACTTCTACTCTTCTACATCAATCAATCAATCTTTATTTAACCAGGTGGAACACCATTGAGCGAGCTCATTTGCAAGGTGGGCCTGGGTAGTACATGTAAGTAACTCAATAGAACAACAATGACACATAGCCAGCACAACAGGATAATATAGGCATCCTGAGGAATGGTAAGGCATAGAGTGATACAACAACTCTGGATACAACAAATATAAAGAATTATATACAATAAGTATTCATGTAAAACAACAGTTTTTAATATAAACAATGTGGCAATATTGGAATCAACCTGCTAGGAAGTATGACACAAATGTATGGAGGCACATAGAATAAGAGGAAGATAAGGATGAGGGTAGGAGGAAAGATGAGAGTTACAAGTATCACTGTAGTGGCAGCAGTGCAATTAGCGACAGGGAAAACATTTGCAGGGCTCAGAGAAGGATCTTGAGTAAAGTGATTTGAACTCTACAAGATTAATTGGGTTAACCAGTTTTAAACTTTTTTGGATTTTATTCAGTAACTTGGGCAGTACGTAGCTGAAGGAAGCTCTACCGAAATGGGATTTGACCTTAGGTATAGATAGTGAGATGTAAGAGTAACTTCTCAGGGCGTAATTGCTTAAGGTGCAGAGGGGCAGACAGTCAGATACTCTTCTACATATACTGTAACATGCATTTCTGTCAAGTTACCCTGGATAAAAAATATTGTAAAAATGGGTAAACACACACATCTTGCCTATACATTTATGGGGACACCACATATGCAATACTGTGTGCGATTTTGGAATCAACACCAGAAGAAGGACAGGGAACACCTGGAATCTGTGCAAAGCAGAGACACAAAAATGATCCAGGAGAAGCTGGGAAAATTGTTTGAGGAGAGGCTGGCAATCTTCTTTTTTTTTTTTTGCATTATTTCTTTACTTCCTCCGACGCGCCCGCTGTCATTATCTCCTTCGGGTGGCCAAGTCCTGGCAGTGCCTCCTCATCCGATCTGCCATCCAGCTGCTCTGATGCCCCTGGTTGTCCCGGATGTATCTCTTCACCAGGAGGGCTCTTCCATATCCCGCTAGGGCACGCGGGAGGAGAGATTGGAGCACATGTAGCGCTCCCTTGCGTCTTTACTAGGGGCCTGGAAATGCAGCCTGGAAGTTTCTTGGCTGGGAGATGCAGGGAGGCGGGCCACAGTCATCTGGATGGCATGAGTGATTTTTTCACGCTTTTTTGGTCCCTCTTGTGCGCCGCTTCTTGCAGTACCCCCCAGTCTCCACCGAGGGTCACTAACATAGTGGGCCTACCCACCTAGCCCACCCCAGGAGAGGAGAGCAGTCCTCCGGATGCTCAATCCTCTCCTCCCCTGTCAGACCCCGGTGACCTGAGTCCGTTCCTGAACCCGGGTCACCGGCATGGTTCGAGGTGTGACGACCAGTGCCTCAACCCTCTGCGCCACCGGGCCAGCTAGGCTGGCAATCTTCAACATGTACACACCAGTGGCCAGAAGGGAAAGGAGACATACAGTAAGTACATGCAGGGTATCAACAGGGTGGAGTGCAGTGAATTGTTCAGGAGAGAGGGCACTGTGTCAACTGTTGAAAAGTTATACATGGAAATTAATGGGGGGGAGGTTCATGAAGGGCAAAGGAAGTTATTTATTTAAAAAAGTTTCACCAGGAAAGACATACTGAGCTTTAACTAGCTCGTTTCCAGATGTGTCCTGGGGGAAGGGGGAGAGGGATAAGTACAGAGATTACATTACATATACAATAATACAACACAAAGCAGCAGTGACACATTTTTTACAAATAGTACAGTAAATTATGCATCATTTACAAATAGGATACAAGGTCATAAGAGAGTAAGTATTAACAGTGCATGGATGTGCAAAGGGTTACAGGAGTATTAGGCTCATACAGGTCCATAATAATAGTTTAAGCCAAACCATGGCATAGGGGAGTAGTTATAGGGACTATTATGGGAGGGGAGAGATGTGAGGGAGAGGGGTAGAGGTGGTAGGGATGTAGGAAAGTGAGGGAGAGGGTAAGGGTTGGGAGAGGACAAGAGAAGGTGAAAGCATAAAGATGGAAAAGAGGGGTGAGGGAGTGGGGCAATCAGCCTGGGCACAATTACAGGAGGGAGGAAGTTGGAGGGGACGGGGAGAGAGGTTAGGGATATGGGAGATAGCCAGGAGTAGGTGGGAGTGTGAGGGAGGAAGAGACAGGTGAAGGGGTGGAGAAGATAACTAGGGGCAACTATAACTGGGAGCAGTGTGGGCTTGGAGTACAGAGGATAGAGAACATTTGGAGGAAGCAGAGTGAAAAGTTAGGGAGAGAGACAGAATTCCAGAGTTTAGGAAAGTGGAAGGAGAAAGCAGCCTCACCTGCAAGGGATTTACAAGAGGGGAACAAGAGGGAGCGATAGCCGGGGTTATGGAGAGAGTGGGGGGGTAGGTGAATGGAAGAAGCTCAAGTGGGGGGTGGGGGTGGAAGCCAGCCAGAGCTTAGAAATGAAAGAGGCACAGCGGGTTAGGCATCAATCTTCCAAGAAAGGGAGGGAGGGAGAGAGCAGAGAACAGTGGTGGTGCAGGGAGGACAGTTCAAGGCAAAACAGCAGAAGGAGTGGAAGAGGGGGTCCAGTCCAGCCAGGGTGGACTTTCTTCTTTATGGAGCCAGTAGTGCATGAGTGAAATAGATTGCCCAGAGAGGTGGACCCCACAAAGCCCATGAATGGGTTCAAACATGGGTGAGACACTTACAAGGGAATAGTATAAACTATGGGGAAAAGGGACGGAAGACTATTCTGGGACAGAGGGTGTTGTCTAACTATTAGGGCAGTCTGATAACTCTAGCCAAGTGTAGACCAGGCTAGGCTTTAGGTAGGCACGTGGGTAGAGTAGCTAGGCCAGTGGATCTTTTTCTGTCTTCAGATTTTATCCGTTTCTGTGTATCTAGCTCACCTGGGCTGGAATATTTGAGTAGATACAGTCTGCAAAAGCAGAACACCATAGAAACTGAGACATCACATCTCATGTGGACTATGCACAGTGAATATAGTTACAAATGTGTAAAAGCAGTACCCCACTGAAAATAAGAAATTGTATCTCAGCTGGGCTATCCACAGTACATACTTTTGCAAATTCTGAATGATTTGTATTCTGTTCAGACTTCCTCTGCCTTTATTTATATATTTATATTTGCCATTTTCTGTTGCCTGTCCTCCCTTTTTAACCCTCCTCCCTGGGTCACATCTCAAAATAAATCCTGGCTCAGTGTGCCTTTCCCTTTTTAAACAGAAATTATCAAAAGCAGGACCACACTGAAATTAAGATATGGCATTGCAGCTATGTTATCATGTGCACAGTAAACATAGTGTAAAATGACAAAGAGTAAGATCCCTGAAAATGAGATGTTGTATCTCTGATGGGCTATTCAAAGGAAATCCAACCTAGAAATGGATAAATGCAGGACCCTACTGAAAATGAGACATTGTATCTTAGCTAGGCTACCCAGGTTACATCGTAAAACTGGTAAAAGCAGGACCCTACTGAAAATAAGATACTGCATCTCAGGCTATCCAGGTCAACTGCGGTGTAGCATTTGTAGTATTTCAGTTGAGCTATCTTAGGTAAATACATCGTAGAAATGGGTTAGTTCAGGATCCTAGTTAAAAGGCGCTTTTACATGGGGCACTCTTTCTGTGACAGCACTTTGTTCTGCTAGGTTTGTTGTGGAGCAGATTGCCTTTACAAGCTGTGATCTGTATCAGAATAGGTGGTACAGCTCAACTGTAATGTTACCTTCTTTGTGGCATCTACAGGTGATCCGCTCCACAACAGCTAAGAGAACACAGGATTCCCTGTTGTCATGGGACAGAAATGAGCAGAAGGGCGCTAGTACATGGCCGGGTAGAACAGAACAAAACTCTGCGAACCCAGGAAAGCAGGGAACTCAGAATCGGTGAACGTTTGTTTCTGTTGTAGAACAGATTGCCTATACACACCAGAAAGGTAACGTTGCAGTTGATCTGTAGCGTTCATTGCGATACAGAGGCATGGAGTCATAATGTTGCATGACATTATGCCTCAGCAATATACCGCACTGCCAATGCAGCACAATATATTGCCAGCGGCATAAGTCTTTGTTTTGTGAGGGGCTCTCCCCCACCTCTCCCATTATGGGGGTCTGTGCCCCCCCGAACCCCCCCCCCGACTAAAATAACTAACTCCGGGGAGGATGGGTTAATACTTAGATTCGCACAAAGTGTGGAAAATAAAAAAATTCCAAGCATCTGGGACCGGGAATCGAAACCCAGACCACAGATGCACTGCCTCCATTGCAGCCTGTGACTCATCCCATTGAGCCATGACAGCTCATTCAGCAGGATTCTTATCCTGTACCTAGGAAGAGTGAGAGGGTGCACTACCGTGCATACATCTTTTTGCAGTTTTGCACCCTCTCGCTCTTTCCTACCACGCTGTTCCTGTTACACGGTTGTGTCATGCGCTGTAAAGTATACGACGTATTGACCTGGTAGGCGATACAGATCACTGCATGTAAAGATGCCTTAAATGAGATATTACATCGCACCTGTGCTGTCCTGGGAAAATGAACTGTAAAAGTTGGTAAAATCTATACCCCGATGGAAACAAGATGAGCTAACGTCGGAGGCAGTATAGGGTAGTGGTTAAGAGTGCAGAGCTGCAAACTTGGAAAACTGGGTTGTTGTTTTTTTTACTTTATTTCACTCCCATCATGGCCCTGTGGTCTTCTCTCAGGCATCCTGTCCTTGTCCTGCCTGCCTGAGGATCCTCGAATCCCACAACCACCACTTGCATGCTGTGTGACCATGAGCAGGTCACTTAACTCCCCTGTGCTCCCAGGACACACCTGAAAACAGCCTCAGTTGAATGTGTCTTTCCTGGCCAGAAATCATAAAACAAAATAAAACCAGGACAAAAAAGGATAGACCCAAGAACCCAGTGAAAAAGAGATATTCCATCCCATCTGGACAGGGCAACCTTGGGTTAAGGAGACCACCAAGAAGGTGGCACTCATAAGTTGTTGGGTAAAAATAGCCAGTCCACACATTATTGCTGCAAAAAAAGCTACACATTTATTCAGATGTGAATGGGAACCAGAACCCTGCTGCTTTGATTTTGACCTGTGACCCTTCTGCACCCCCTGGCAAAGGGTCACAAATTAAGACCTGAAGCACCAGTATTTCTGAGCTACTGTTCTCATTCACACCTGAATAAATACTCAGTTTTGTTTCAGCAATAACTTGTGGACTGGCTCTTTTTTATCCGACAACCTGAGTGCTGCCTTCTTGTGGTCTCCTGACTGTTGAGCCCCATTTTTTCAGCAGGCACCTGCAGTTGCTGTGTCTTCATTCACCCTTAGTAGATCCAGTGTAAAAATGTATGAAAGCTGGCCAGTTTGCCCAGTAGTATTGCTATCGATTGCCATCCAGACAACCGGAGTTCATGCCCCAAGCCCAGGGTGTTTGGTGATGACCTGCAGTGTAGGGTTCTAGCATTCACCTTGGGTGCTTCCTGTCTCAGAGAGGGAAGGAGGAAGAGAAAGCACCTCCTTCTGCTGGAAAAAGTATTGTGGAGCTTGAAGAAAAAATTCAGGATATACACACACACCTTCAGCTCAAACACACATACCAGACAGCTTAAGAAAAAGTCCCAGGCTAGGGAATGATTCTAAAAATTGATTGCATATCACAAGCAACATTTAAGAAGTAACTTATAGCCAGCCCAGTGGCGCTGAGGGTTGAGGCGCAGGACACAACAACTCACACCACGCCAGTGACCTGGGTTCAGGAATGAGCTTGGGCTGCCAGGGGTTTGCAGGGGAGGGAAGGGATTGAGCATCTGGAGGACTGCTCTCCCTTTCCGAGGAAGGATCCAGGTGTATGTGCCACTCCTCAGCGGCCCTTGACAGTGGTCAGGGGCAGAACAAGGAATTTGCAGCACTAGCAGATGTGGGGGCAGAGCTGTGGTGAATGTTGGCATACAAGTGCCGCTGACATCATTGCACGTCCAAGCTCTAGTGGCAGCCAGCAAGAGAAAAGCTCCCATGGTCTAGGGAGATGACAAGGGATCCAGTGGACTGTGCCCACAACCTCCCATCGTCTAGGGAGGCAACAAGGGATCTAGTGGACTGCGCCCACATCCCTAGCAATGGGCCACCTCTCCAATGGCTGGCCAAGCCCCTCACTGGATGAACCCTCTAATCTCAGGAAGGCCACCAGGTAGGAGAGGTGGGCCCTCCCCCGGGGTGATCCGGGGGGCTGGAAAGTACAGTTGAGGGGTGCTGGAGGTGAGGAGGCTTCAGGCAGGGAAGTAGAGGTGTCAGGCTGAGAGATCACCTCTGAGAGATGCCCTGATCATGGGTAGCTTAAAGAAAGTCCACAAAAAAAAAGGTAACTTACAAATCAGCACAGCACCAGTAAACATGATGCCAAAGTTTCACACAGGTGTAACCCCTAGATGGCGCTATCCCAGGGGCTACTACCCCTGCCTGATTTGCCACTAACAGGTTGAGGGGCCTGGATCCAATGGCGGGTGCCTCCACCCAGAGGTCAGGGTTTGCAATAGTTAAACTTACTTGGTCACAGCCCTCTGGGACACTGCAACCCCCCTTTCTTTCCACTAGTGGCCCACACAATATATCAGAATTACCTTCACAGTATACACTTACTCCCAGGACTAGTTCCAGCACTGGGACCTCCTGTGAAATAAGATACAGTGCAACAATCACAGTACAGTACTTAACATAGACAAATACCTCAGGCAGTATAACTTTGCTGAAACAAGCAGCTCTGATTTATTTAGGGGATATAACAAGGACAGGGGAAATCAGGTTAATTAGCTTATCACTTTACTATCTACCTATGGCTCTGTGCACAGGCCTATCCCTACCAGTTACTGTCCCTGGGTACCCAAGCCCTAGTGGCTAGTCCAAACCGTGGCAGCTGGTAGGGGCCTTTACACAGTGAAAAGAAAAATTAGTTTAAACAGTCAGCAGTACAGTGATTCCATTTGGATTTAATGTGGCAATTCAACAGGAGTGACCTGAATTAGTACTCACGACCTCCAAACAAGATAGGGTCCTTCAACGTCAGCAGGGCTACTCTTGAGCTCCACGGACTCTTCACACATTTATATGGTAAAAGAAAGTACTATACCAGGCAGGCTGCTTCTCTATCCCGATCGCAATTACTGCACAATACCGGGAGAACACAGAGCAGATTCAGTTCCTGACAAACCGGCGCAATTCAACAATTTCTCCAGTCTTCCAGGGTGAGCCTGGTTTCTACTCTTCAGAGATCCTTTGATTCTTTTCACAGGACAGATTCAGTCCTAACAAGCAGTTACACAAGCTGCAGACCGAACTCTGGGCCTTACACACGTTTTTGACTGAAACTGTGCACTGAAGGAGCACAGGTTTTTTCCCTTCACTCCAGAGCTAAACTGAAACTCCAACAGACAAACCGGGCACTTCCTTTGAGTTCCTCCCAGTTCTTGACTGGATTGGCTGTCACTCACAATAGACTGCTGCTGTTGGTCCAAAAGGCGCGAAGTCTAAACTACATCTCCCAGAGTCACTGCCATACAATCCTCTTGTGGCTGGCTCAGATTATGAGTCCAAGTTCTGATTCGTCAAGGCACCATTTTAGAGCTAGCTTACCCCACACTGATTGGTCCAGTTCAGCAGTTCAAAACCAGAATGGGGAACTAGGCAAACACAGTTCTGACTGTAAAGAAAGCAGGTTAGACAAACTGTATTTTCATTATTACTCTAAATTATTTCTGGCAAACAGTTACATCTTTCAGATAGGTTCCCTTTGCACTCCTAGTGACTACAAAAATAGAGTGAATTGGCAGCAGCTCGAGTGGTACTCAATCAAAGAAACACACAGCCCCCCATACAAACTAATTATGTCTGCAAGCAGACAGCTCTTAACGAGACAGTACCAGAGGTTCTAAAAACACTCACTGATAAATGGCTTAACAACGAAACACCATTCAGGCTTGGAGCATTCAAGCAAGCTCCTGAAGTCTTTTGGGAACCCCCATTTGCAGGGGTTTACACCCTTCCTGGCCTGGGAAAGCTTGGCGTCCGCATCAAGCAAGTACCCCATAAGTTTCAACTGCAACCATATACATTTGCATTAGGCTCACACATGTAATCATCAGTCAATACATCATTTTACCAAGAACACATTTCTGAAACATTGCAGTACGTCACTCTTACACAGTATTACACACATTGTACCATAACTCAAGTTATTACCTCTTGTACATGAAACCTGAAGAGAGGGAGCCCTTCCCTATCAGTTACCTTGGGGCTGGACGGGCAAGGGCACCATACTAGAGGGCAACACAAGTAACTTGGAGTTAGCACTGATGCTCAGTTTGGGCAATGAGCTCGGGGACACATACACTCCTTTATGGACAACATTGAGAGGCAAGTCCACAGGCCTCCCAAGTGAATCATAACTGAGGTGCACCACAGGCTTTACAGCTCGACCAGTCTTTCTAGGGGAACTGTTACAGTCTCTGCACTCTGAGCCTCATTTTCAGCATTGTCCTCACTTGTCAGGGAGTCCCCTGGGGGTAGAGGCTAGAACTTGGGGCACTTTCAGCTCCAGGAGTTACAGTTTCTGAGTCCACAACATTTGGCTCGCATGGAGAGCTTTCGGACACTGGCAGTGGACTGTCAGGGCACTCAAAATACTCTTCTTGTTGGGTGTATCCCCAGTCTGCCCCAATCTATCATTTTCCTCCCTGAAAGCTCAAACAGTTCAACCATGCACAATGATTCCATTTCATCTGATCTGATGCTTTGCACTTCACTTTCTGGGAGCATTGGCTCCAGGGACAAAGCTGGGGCTTAGACAGTCCAGAAGGCCCAGCTTCGTCTCCAGTATTGACTAGGGGATTGCCCCGAAACAATTGACTCAGTTCGTAAGAAGGATAGTATTCAAAGTCACTCTCACTTTCTTCTGATATGGACTGACAGTCATGCTCAACTGGGACTTGTGCAGGGGAACACTTTAACTCTGCTTCTGTAGGTGCAGACTTTCTTGATCTTTTCTTAGCAGCAGCTCTAGTCACTGGTCCAGAGGGGGCATCTTCTGGGGGCTCAGACTCAATCAAGATTTGTCCAATGGGCAGTAAATGATTTCTATGCATTGTTTTACATCTTTTGAATTATTCTCAGGCCTTACTTTGTACACTGGCAGATCATCTAGTTTGCCCACTACAATGTGAGGGAGATGGTGCCATCTGTCAGCAATCTTGTGCTTGCCATGCAGTCCCAGATTTCTTAGCAATACCCATCTCCTCCTGGAGTTCCCTGTGCTTTCACCTTTTATCATACCTTCTTTGTTGGCCAGATTTCTTTTGGCAGCCATGGTTTGAGCAAGTTGGTACGCATGAGTTAGCTGGGCCTTTAACTTTGCACATACTGTAAATAGTTGTCAGCTTGAACCCCATCAGGAGAGACCCCAAAACACACATCTACCAGTAGTCGAGCTTCTCTTCCAAACATCAAGGCGGTAGGGGAGAACCCAGTGGCATCACTTTTGGTGCAGTTATAAGCATGTACCAGGGTGCTAATTTGTTGGCTCCATCTAGGCTTGTCCTTTGGGTTGCAGGGTGCCTAGCATATCTAGCAAAGTGCAGTTGAAACGTTCAGGCTGAGGGTCCCCTGGGGTGGTAAGGAGTGGTTCTGGACTTTCGCACTCCCACAGAGAAAGCATCTCTTGATCAGACGACTCTCAAAGTCTCTCCCTTGATCAGAATGGATTCTTTGTGGAGCCCCATAGTGAATAAAAAGTTTTCTACAAGTACTTTGGCCACAGTGGATGCTTTCTGGTCTTTGGTGGAAAGCTTGGGCATATCTCGTGAAATGGTCAGTGACCACCAGCACATTACTGATATTTCTTTGATCTGACTCCAAACTCAGAAAAGCAATACAGACCAGCTCCATGGGTGCACTGGTGGTGATGTTAACAAGGGGCAGCCCTCTGGGGCAAAGCTTTCCTCTGTAGCAGCTTAATGCTACAGTTCGAATGTGTTACCCACATCAGCCCCATCTTAGGCCAATAGAATCTGGATCTCACCAAGTCAAGTGTTCTGTCTATACCAAGGTGCCCCATGTGGTTGTGCAAGGACATCAGTACTGAGTCTCAAAAGCAGTGGGCAGCACTAGTTGTTTGTCTACTTGTCCCCTCTGTCTACTGTTTCTCTGTATAACAGTTTATTGATCAGTTTCAACTAGGACCTTCTTTGTATAATAGTGCAGTTTTCAAATCCGTGGGCGTAATTTGGACACATCTTTTCCGCATAGGGCTAAAGCTGCTTTGATCATGGGATGCGAGGATTGAGCCCGCCGAATACTGTCATTGTCCAGCTGAGGCAGTGCACCAATGTCTATTGCAGAAAAGTGGCAATAAGCAGCAGGTATGCAATTCTCAGAGGGTCCCAAGCAATCCACCATGCAGTCCCTGCGTCCGTGGACATTTGTTCCTCCTGTCAAACTTCCGGCAGAGTGCCCGAATGTCAGGTTCTGCCAATTGGACCCAACCATTCTGGGGAACAGGCCTCGGGAGAGAGCATCAGCATCTATGTGGTTCAGACCTGCTCCGGTATTCTAGAGCATAGTCATATGTAGATAATGCAGAAAGCCACCTATGCCAGTGGCATCCAACTTAGCTGAGGTCTGCACATAGGTCAAAGGATTATTGTCAGTTTTACTAGTATTTTAGCCCCATACAAGTACTCATGGAATTGGTCAGCAATAGCCCACTTCAAAGCTAGAACTCTAACTTATGTACAGGATAGTTCTTTTCGGATGGGGTCAGGCTTCTACTACTGGCAAAGGCCACTGGTCTCAGGCCATTCTCGTGCTCTTGGTACAACACAGACCCCTTTGCAAGCTAGCATCAGTGTGCAGGACGTAAGGTTTTCTTGGATCGGCATAGGCCAGCACTGGAGCATGGGTAAGTTGATATGATCTCATGAGAAGCAGTCTCACAATCAGGAGTCCAGCGGGCCCCAAATACTTCACCGGATGAAAATACACTCTTCAGTCTTGAGGAGCTGACTTTGGTATTTTTGTGGGTTGGGGATACCTTTGAGTAAGGTTAAGTAAAGGCGGATCACTCTTGAATAGTCCTTGATGAAACGCATAATAACCACAGAATCCCAGGAATCTTTGCAGTTCTTTTAGATTTTTGGGCTGTGGCCAGGTGGTCAAGGCCTCAACTTTACTTGGGTCGGTCTCTATTCCTCGGGTGGATACTATATGTCCCACATACTTTACTGATGTTTGAAAGATTGACACTTATCAATGGACAGTTTAAGGCCAAAGTCCTCCAGTCGGTCCAATACCTTAAATAATCTGCTCTCATGTTCCTCCAGTGAGCTGCCAAACACAATAACATCATCTAGGTATACCAGGCACTCTAGTTAAGTTCATGTCCCCACTGCACGCTCCATCAATCGTTGAAAAGTGGCTGGGGCACCTGAAATCCATAGGCATCCTCATGAATTCATAGAAGCCAAAGCGGACAGATAAAGGCTGTCTTCTCCACGGTCCTCTGGGGCCATCGGGATCTGGTAGTACCACTGCGGAGATCCAACACAGAGAACCACTTGCTCCCGTTTAGGCAGTCCAAAGCATCCTGAATGCGGGGCATTGTGTACTGATCAGGGATAGTCCACGGTTTAAGGTGCGATAATCCACACACATCATACTGTCCCATTCTTTTCCTCACTACCACAATGGGGAAGCATAAGGGCTTCTGGATTCTTGTATACACCAGCAGCTAACATCTCTTGCAGATGCCGTCTCACATCATCTATGTCAGCAGGTGCCAGGCGTTGAGACCTCTCACGAAATGGTCTTTCGTCATGCAGCGGATATTGTGCTCAGCTCCTTGCATGCATCCTACGTCCCATTCCTTTAAAAGAAAACACTGGTCTCTCTGGGCAAGCTTCTCACTGATCCTCACTTTCCATTCAGCTGGCAGCGAAGTCCGAGAAATCAAACAAGTCAGGTGTTACTCTGTCATTCTTCCTCGAACTCTTGCTGCTGGGTAGCACTGCAGTGTCTGCACAATGCACATTAGCCAGGATGCAACCTCTATTTACTCGAATGTCTCTTTCAGACACATTATGAACTTGGACCATTACCCTTCTGGCATAAGCATGGGCTCTAGCGGGCAAAATACTAGGCTTGACCAGCAGTCCCTCTGGCAATTTTCCATCGCCTGGTGCATCCAACATTAATATTTTATTCTTAACATCCTTTCTGATCGGACCTCTCCTATGAGGTACACTGGGCATTTGCGCCAGGATCAGAGACTCAGGATCCTTCTTCCATACAATTCCGACCGGCTCCTCTGGTTCTATTTTTCAGCATCTCTGTGCCTCATAGGCCTTCTTAATTAAAGCTGGAACTCTTAAAGCTCTACTAGTTTTTGACCCCTATTTTTCATAACACAACTGTGCCAGCCTTCCGAACATATGAGCATTTGTTCCAATCAACAAAGGGACACCATCATACAGTCCAGTGGGGGGACACACTAAAGCTAAAGTCTCTACTTGTTCGGCCACTCCAGCCACGGAGGTGGGGAAAGACAGTCAAATTCGGATATACGCGGAATAGGGGTAGGCCTTCTCACTTAACCCCCATACATGCAGTCCTTCTAATGGTTGTAAGAGTGCGTCTGACAAATGCTTCTGATACCAATCCTGGAACATAATTGTCCTTAGGAGCCACTGTCTAATACAGCTCTTGTGACACCTCCATTCACCTTTACAGTGGTCTCCATGGAGGACCCACTATTCTGGACCAGTCTGGAGAGGCGATAGTGGGGGCCTGAACCTTCCATACACCACAAAAAGGGCGTGAGTTAGCATTTTTGGTGCCCTCACTGGGATCATTTCATGCACCTCTTAACCACTGATTTGTTCTCCGAGCTCTCCTTGTAGCCTATATACGCTTTGTCAGTGTCTTTTAGGGACCGGCATTCCTTTTCATGCCCATCCTTCCCACAATTATAGCAAAACATACTTTCTGGAGTTTGAGCTGGCCGGGCGCCACACTGGGAGCCAAGGCGGGGTATACTAACTGGAACCTTGGTGCCATCTCTGTCTGTGGCGTGATAAGCATTTGGAGACATCTCGTCAGTTTCTCCACTTCCATGGTCAAGGAATCGAGTTCGGGCTGTTATCAGCAGGAGACATGGTGGTATCCCCACCCCATAGCAGATGCAGTCGGATATAGGTCGGGCCCGCATTTTGCAGGCATGGCCTTCATAAAGGGACTGTTTTTGAATTCCGGATCTCTCTCAACAGTTCGCCCATTGTGGCATATCTTTTTCCTTATCAGAGCACTCATTGACTGCCAACCTCTGCCCTGAACTTCACTTGATGGGCCACCTCAGTCACTCGAGGTCATAGCCGCAGCTATTGGTGCAGGTCCTCCAGTACGCCTTTTCTCAACTCCTCGATTTCTCTCATTAACTCATCATAGGAGGGTGGGATTCCAGTCGATTTGCCAGGCGTAACTGGAAGCAACAGCAGTTCTGAGAAGGGGCAGACTAAGGATCCTGTCAGCCTGGTTCGGTCCAGTTCAATCGCTGGCAAACTACCCTTTCTGGGCATTCTTGCAACAATTTTTCCAGCCGAGATACATACACAGACAACAAATGCCCTTGGTACTGTTGTGCATTTCTTACTCTCCACCATAGGTCCTCATCAGAATCTGGGCTCCTACACACATTCTCCAAGGTCTCAAAGATAGGCCTGTGCAGTCGCTTCAGGGTTACTGGCCCGTTGCTTGCGGATGGTAGCCAGGGCAGGATTTCCTCGGGCTCTCACTAACCCTCTTTCGCTTTTACGACTCCAGAGCATTGCCATTCTAGCATGAGGGGCAGCATAGTCTATCCAGGTCTCCCAGTCATCCTCCCCTTGGGGGTGGGAGGGTTCAGAAAGATCCTCAACCTGAGGTAAGAGTCGTGACTAATGGCAGGTGCAGGAACCAGGAGTCTGCATTGGTTCAGCCACCATTACGAGCACTGAGGGACAGGGTGTTGGGAGGAACACCCCAGGTGGCAAGAATAGTTTCTTCAAGTCCTCCACAGTTTTCCCTTCTCCCAGCAACCATTTAGCAAATTTCTCCTCAAAGTTTCCAGATAGTGGTGGGGCTCACTCCCCCTGGGTCTTTACTGTCCTTAGTTATCACTCTCCAAGCAGTGAGGGCTCCTGTGGGGAAATGGTCTGTGGCACTTTGGAGCTATCTATGGGATCCTTAAACTCTACTACTAGGGCCAGAAAAGTGTGGGTGAGCAGATTAGCATGCCGACCCACCACCACAGGGTTTTGTAAACCTTCCACCTTGGAAAGTATTCCCTGTACAGTGTCCGTATTGATACCCAGGGGATGTCCAGGATAAGCAGCATTTTGGGGTCAATCTCCTCCCAGTACACCACTCCACCAGCGGGCACAGCCACTTCTGTCGGGTACCCATTTTTTTCTTAAAGTAGTTTAGTAAATATGGCCACTAGGGGACACCAGTCCAGCGTGAGCCTCAAGATGTAACCCCTAGATCGGCTATCCCAGGGCTACTACCCTGCCTGATTTGCCACTAACAGGTTGAGGGGCCTGGATCCAATGGCGGGTGCCTCCACCCAGAGGTCAGGGTTTGCAATAGTTAAACTTACTTGGTCACAGCCTCTGGACACTGCAACCCCTTCTTCCCACCTAGTGGCCCACATAATATATCAAATTAATTTCACAGTATACACTTACTCCCAGGACTAGTTCCGGCACTGGGACCTCCTGTGAAATAAGATACAGTGCAACAATCACAGTACAGTACTTTAAATAGAGACAAATACCTCAGGCAGTATAACTTTGCTGAAACAAGAAGCCTGATTTATTTGGGGATATAACAAGGACAGGGAAATCAGGTTAATTAGCTTATCATTTACCTATCTACCTATGGCTCTGTGCACAGGCCTATCCCTACCAGTTACTGTCCCTGGGTACCCAAGCCCTAGTGGCTAGTCCAAACCGTGGCAGCTGTGAGGGCCCTTTCTCACACAGTGAAAAGAAAAATTAGTTTAAACAGTCAGCAGTACAGTGATTCCATTTGGATTTAATGTGGCAATTCAACAGGGGCGACCCTGAATTAGTACTCACGACCTCCAAACAAGATAGGGTCCTTCAACGTCAGCAGGCTACTCTTGAGCTCCACGAGACTCTTCACACATTTATATGGTAAAAAGAAAGTACTATACCAGGCAGGCTGCTTCTCTATCCCGATCGCAATTACTGCACAATACCGGAGAACACAGAGCAGATTCAGTTCCTGACAGGCAGGCGCAATTCAACAATTTCTCCAGTCTTCTACAGGGTGAGCCTGGTTTCTACTCTTCAGAATCCTTTGATTCTTTTCATGGGACCCAGATTCAGTCTAACAAGCAGTTACACAAGCTGCAGACTGAACTCTGGGCCTTACACACGTTTTGACTGAAACTGTGCACTGAAGGAGCACAGGGTTTCTTTTCCCCTTCACTCCAGAGCTAAACTGAAATCCAACAGACAAAACCCGGGCACTTCCTTTGGGTTCCTCCCAGTTCTTGACTGGATTGGCTGTCCTCAATAGACTGCTGCTGTTGGTCCAAAAAGTATCAAGTCTAAACTACATCTCCCAGAGTCACTGCCCATACAATCCTCTTGTGGCTGGCTCAGATTATGAGTCCAAGTTCTGATTCGTCAAGGCACCATTTTAGAGCTAGCTTACCCCACACTGATTGGTCCAGTTCAGCAGAGTTCAAAACCAGAATGGGGAACTAGGCAAACACAGTTCTGACTGTAAAGAAAGCAGGTTAGACAAACTGTATTTTCATTATTACTCTAAATTATTTCTGGCAAACAGTTACATCTTTCAGATAGGTTCCCTTTGCACTCTAGTGACTACAAAATGGAGTGAATTGGCAGCAGCTCAGTGGTACTCAATCAAAGAAACACACAGTCCCCATACAAACTAATTATAACTGCAAGCAGACAGCTCTTAAAGAGACAGTACCAGAGGTTCTAAAAACACTCACTGATAAATAACTAGCATACTGCCATTACCATTCAGGCTTGGAGCATTCAAGCAAGCTCTGGAAGTCTTTTGGGAACCCCCATTTGCAGAGTTACACCCTTCCTGGCTGGGAAAGCTTGACGTCCGCATCAAGCAAGTACCCCCATTAAGTTTCAACAGCAACCATATACATTTGCATTAGAGCCACACATGTAATCATTCAGTCAATACATCATTTTACCAGAACACATTTCTGAAACATTGCAGTACGTCACTCTTTACACAGTATTAACATTGTACCCATAACTCAAGTTATTACCTCATGCACATGGAACCTGAAGAGAGGGGCCCTTCCTATCAGTTACCTTTGGGCTGGAACGAGCAAGGGCACCATACTAGAGGGCAACAAACAACTGGAGTTAGCATTGATGCCAGTTGGGCAATGAGCTCGGGGACACATACACTCCTTTATGGACAACATTGAGAGGCAAGTCCACAGGCCTCCCAAGTGAATCACAACTGAGGGTGCACCACAGGCTTTACAGCTCTGACCAGTCTTTTCTAGGAGATACTACAGTCTCTGCCACCTCTGAGCCTCATTTTCAGCATTGTCCTCACTTGTCAGGAGTCTCCTGGGGGTAGAGAGGCTAGAACTTGGGGCACTTTCAGCTCCAGGAGTTACAGTTTCTGAGTCCACAACATTTGGCTCGCATGAGAGCTTTCCGGACACTGGCAGTGGACTGTCAGGGCACTCAAAATACTCTTCTTGTTCAGGTGTATCACCAGTCTGCCCCAATCTATCATTTTCCCTCCTGAAAGCTCAAACAGTTCAACCACGCACAATGATTCCATTTACATCTGATCTGATGCTTTGCACTTCACTTTCTGGGAGCATTGGCTCAGGGAATGAGCTGAGAGGCAGACAGTCCAGAAGGCCCAGCTTCATCTCCAGTATTGACTAGGGCCTGCCTCAAACAATTGACTCAGTTCGCAAGAAGGATAGTATCCAAAGTCACTCACTTTCCTGATATGGACTGACACAGTCATGCTCAACTGGGACTTGCAAGAGACACTTTAACTCTGCTTCTGTAGGTTGCAGACTTTCTTGATCTTTTCTTAGCAGCAGCTCTAGTCACTGGTCAGAGAGGCATCTTCTGGGGCTCACAGACTCAATCAAAGATTTGTCCAATGGGCAGTAAATGATTTCTATACATTTGTTTTACATCTTTGAATTATTCTCAGGCCTACTTTGTACACTGGCAGATCATCTAGTTGCCCACTACAATGTAGAGGAGATGGTGCCATCTTGCAGCAATCTTGTGCTTGCCATGCAGTCCCAGATTTCTTAGCAATGCCAATCTCCCTCCTGGAGGTTCCTGTGTCTACCTTTTTATCATACCTTTCTTTGTTGGCAGATTTCTTTTGCAGCCATAGTTGAGCAAGTTGGTACGCATGGAGTTAGCTGGGCCTTTAACTTTGCACATACTGTAAATAGTTGTCAGCTTGAACCCCATCAGGAGACCCCAAAACACACACATCTACCGGTAGTCGAGCTTCTCTTCCAAACATCAGGCGGTAGGGGAGAACCCAGTGGCATCACTTTTGGTGCAGTTATAAGCATGTACCAGGGTGCTAATTTGTTGGCTCCATCTAGGCTTGTCCTTTGGTTGCAGGGTGCTAGCATATCTAGCAAAGAGATGCAGTTGAAACATTCAGGCTGAGGGACCCCCTAGAATGGTAAGGAGTGGTTCTGGACTTGCCTCCCCACAGAGAAAGCATCTCTTTGATCAGACAGACTCTCAAAGTCTCTCCCTTGATCAGAATGGATTCTTTTTAGAGCCCATAGTGAATAAAAAGTTTTCTACAAGTACTTTGGCCACAGTGGATGCTTTCCATGGTCTTTGGTGGGAAAGCTTGGGCATATCTCGTGAAATGGTCAGTGACCACCAGCACATAATGATATTTCTTTGATCTGACTCCAAACTCAGAAAAGCAATACAGACTAAGCTCCATGGGTGCACTGGTGACGATGTTAACAAGGGGCAGCTCCCAGGGGCAAAAGCTTTCCTCTGTGGC
This sequence comes from Neoceratodus forsteri, assembly GCA_016271365.2. Classification (NCBI taxonomy): domain Eukaryota; kingdom Metazoa; phylum Chordata; order Ceratodontiformes; family Ceratodontidae; genus Neoceratodus; species Neoceratodus forsteri. Next base: position 1,203,052,998 of record CM028132.1, read on the forward strand.
AAGCGACTACAAGTTAGAATGTGTTGCTCCACATCAGCCCCCATCTTAGGCCAATAGAATCTGGATCTCATCAAGTCAAGTGTTCTGTCTATACCAAGGTGCCCCATGTGGTTGTGCAAGGACATCAGTCACTGAGTCTCGAAAAGCAGTGGGCAGCACTAGTTGTTGTTTGTCTTGTCCCCTCTGTCTACTGTTTCTCTGTATAACAGTTTATTGATCAGTTTCAACTTAGGACCTTCTTTGTATAATAGTGCAGTTTTCAAATCCGTGGAGGCGTAATTTGGACACATCTTTTCCACCATAGAGGGCTTCTAAAGCTGCTTTGATCATGGGATCACCCAGTTGAGCCCCGAAGACTCTCATTGTCCAACTGAGGCGCAACAATGTCTATTGCAGAAAGTGGCAATAAGCAGCAGGTATGCAATTCTCAGAGGGTCCCAAGCAATCCCACCATGCAGTCCTGCGATCAAGTGGACATTTGTTCCTCCCTGTCAAACTTCCGGCAAGAGTGCCCGAATGTCAGGTTCTGCCAATTGGACCCAACCATTCTGGGAACAGGCCTCCGGAGAGAGCATCAGCATCTATAGTGGTTCAGACCTGCTCGGGTATTCTAGAGCATAGTCATATGTAGATAATGCAGAAAGCCACCTATGGCCAGTGGCATCCAACAGCTGAGGTCTGCACATAGGTCAAAGGATTATTGTCAGTTTTACTAGTATTTAGCCCCATACAAGTACTCATGGAATTGGTCAACAATAGCCCACTTCAAGCTAGGAACTCTAACTTATGTACAGGATAGTTCTTTTCGGATGGGGTCAGGCTTCCTACTGGCAAAGGCCACTGGTCTCAGGCCATTCTTGTGCTCTTGGTACCTTTGGCCCCCAACCCTTGCAAGCATCAGTGTGTGCAGAGACGTAAAGGTTTTCTTGGATCGGCATAGGCCAGCACTGGAGCATGGGTAAGTTGTGATATATGATCTCATGAGAAGCAGTCTCACAATCAGGAATCAAGCGGGCCCCAAATACTTCACTCGGATGAAAATACACTCTTTCAGTCTTGAGGAGCTGACTTTTTGGTATTTTTAGTGGGTTGGGGGATACCTTTTGAGTAAGGTTAAGTAAAGGGCGGATCACTCTTGAATAGTCCTTGATGAAGCGCCGATAAGTAACAGAATCCCAGAATCTTTGCAGTTCTTTTTAGATTTTGGGCTGTGGCCGGAGTGAGTCAAGGCCTCCAACTTTACTTGGGTGGGTCTCTATTCCCTCGGTGGATACTATGTGTCCCACATACTTTACTGATGTTTGAAAAGAATTGACACTTATCAATGGACAGTTTAAGGCCAAAAAGTCCTCCAGTCGGTCCAATACCTTAAATAATCTGCTCTCATGTTCCTCAGTGAGCTGCCAAACACAATAACATCATCTAAGGTATACCAGGCTCTAGTAAGTTCATGTCCCCACTGCACGCTCCATCAATCGTTGAAAAGTGGCTGGGGCACCTGAAAATCCTTAGGCATCCTCCTTGAATTCACTTAGAAGCCAAGCGGACGAGATAAAGGCATCTTCCTCACGGTCCTCTGGGGCCACCGGGATCTGAAGTAGTACCCACTGGGAGATGCCAACACAGAGAACCACTTGCTCCCGCTTTAGGCAGTCAAAAGCATCCTGAATGCAGGCATTGTGTACTGATCAGGGATAGTCCGCCCGGTTTAGATGCGATAATCCACACACACATCTTACTGTCATTCTTTTCCTCACTACCACAATGGGGAGCATAAGGGGCTTCTGGTTCTTGTATTACACCAGCAGCTAACATCTCTTGCAGATGCCGTCTCACATCATCTATGTCTAGCAGGTGCCAGGCGTCGAGACCTCTCCACAAAATGGTCTTTCGTCATGCAGCCGGATATTGTGCTCAGCTCTGCATGCATCCTACGTCCCATTCCTTTAAAGAAACACCTGGTCTCTCTGGGCAAGCTTCTCACTGATCCTCACTTTCCATTCAGCTGAGCAGGGAGTCGCGAAATCAAACAAGTCGGTGTTACTCTGTCATTCTTCCTCGAACTCTTGCTGCTGGGTAGCACTGCAGTGTCTGCACAATGCACATTAGCAGGATGCAACCTCTATTTACTTTCGAATGTCTCTTTCAGACACATTGCTGAACTTGGACCATTACCCTTCTGGCATAGCATGGGCTCTAAGCCCGGGCAAAATACTGAAACCCCATTAACCAGTCCCTCTGGCAATTTTCCATCGCCTGGTGCATCCAACATTAATATTTTATTCTTAACATCCTTTCTAATCTGGACCTCTCCCTGTAAGGTACACTGGGCATTTAGGCGCCAGGATCAGAGACTCAAGATCCTTCTTCCATACAATTCCGACCGGCTCCTCTGGTTCTATTTTTCAGCATCTCTCTGTGCCTCATAGGCCTTCCTTAATTAAAGCTGGAACTCTTAAAAGCTCTACTAGTTTTTGACCCTGTTTTCACCTTAACACAACTGTCTTGCCAACCTTCGAACATATGAGCATTTGTTCCAATCAACAAAGGACACCATCCTACCCCGGTCCAGTGGGGGACACCCTCACTAAAGTCTCTTTATTCGGCCACTCAGCCACGGAGGTGGGGAAGGCAGCCAAATTCGGATATACCAGATGAGGGGTAGGCCTTCTCACTTAACTTCGCCATGGTCCTTCTAATGAGTTGTAAGTGCATCTGACCGTGCTTCTGATACCAATCCTGGAACATAATTGTCACTTGGAGCCACTGTCTAATACAGCTCTTTGTAGACCCTCCATTCCACCTTTACAGTGGTCTCCATGGAGGGACCCACTATTCTGGACCAGTCTGAGAGGCGATAGTGGGGCCTGGGCAACTGACCTTGCCACAAAAGGACGTGAGTTAGCATTTTGGTGCCCTCACTGGGATCATTTCGTGCACCTCTTAACCACTGATTTGTTCTCCAAGCTCTCCTTGTAGCCTATATGCAACTTTGTCAGTGTCTTTTAGGGACCGGCATTCCTTTCATGTGCCCATCCTTCCCACAATTATAGCAAACATACTTTCTGGAGTTTGAGCTGGCCGAGCGCCACACTGGGAGCCAGGCGGGGTATTACTAACTGGAAACCTTGGTGCCATCTCTGTCTGTGATTGATAAGCATTTGGAGACATCTCATCAGTTTCTCCACTTCCATGGTCAAGGAATCGAGTTCGGAGCTGTTATCAGCAGGAGATACATGGGTGGGTATCCCCACCCCCATAGCAGATGCAGTCGGATATAGGTCGGGGTCCGTACTTGCAGGCATGGCCTTCATAAAGGGACTGTTTTTGAATTCCCGGATCTCTCTCAACAGTTCGCCCCATTGTGGCATATCTTTTTCCTTATCAGAGCACTCATTGACTGCCAACCTCTGCCCCTGAACTTCACTTGATGGGCCACCCTCAGTCACTCGGGTCATAGCCGCAGCTATTGGTGCAGGTCCCTCCCGAGGTCGCCTTTTCTCAACTCCTCGAATTTCTCTCATTAACTCATCATAGGAGGGTGGGGATTCCAGTCGATTTGCCAGGCGTAACTGAAGCAACAGCAGTTCTGAGAAGGGGCAGACTTAAGGATCCTGTCCAGCCTGGTTCGTCCAGTTCAACTGGCAAACTACCCTTTCTGAGGCATTCTTGCAACAATTTTTCCAGCCGAGATACATACACAGACAACAAATGCCCTTGGTACTGTTGTGCATTTCTTACTCTCCACCATAGGTCCTCATCAGAATCTGGGCTCCCATACACATTCTCCAAGGTCTCAAGATAGGCCTGTGCAGTTGCTTCAGGGTTACTGGCCCGTTTAGCACGGATGGTAGCCAGGGCAGGACCTCGGAGGCTCTCACTAACCCTCTTTCGCTTCTCGGCTTCTGAGCATTGCCATTCTAGCACTTGGGGGGCAACATAGTCTATCCAGGTCTCCCAGTCATCCTCCCCTTGGGGGGTGGGGAGGGTTCCAGAGAAGATCCTCAACCTTCGGTAAGAGTCGTGACTAATGGCAGGTGCAGAAATAGGAGTCTGCATTGGTTCAGCCACCATTACGGGCACTGGAGCGGGACAGGGTGTTGGGGGAGGAACACCCCCAGGTGGCAAGAATAGTTTCTTCAAGTCCTCCACAGTTTTCCTTCCCAGCAACCATTTAGCAAATTTCTCCTCAAAAGTTTCAGATAGTGGTGGGGCTCATTCTCCCGGTCTTACTGTCCTTAGTTATCACTCTCAAGCAGTGAGGGCTCCCTGTGGGTAATGGTCTGTGGCACTTTGGAGCTATCTATGGATCCTTAAACTCTACTAGGGCCAGAAAAGTGTGGGTGAGCAGATTAGCATGCCGACCCACCACCACAGGGTTTTGTAAACCTTCCACCTTGGAAAGTATTCCTGTACAGTGTCCGTATTGATACCCAGGGGATGTCCAGGATAAGCATAGCATTTTGGGGTCAATCTCCTCCCAGTACACCACTCCACCAGCCGTGCACAGCCACTTCTGTCGGGTACCCATTTTTTCTTAACAGTGGTTCGTAAATAGGCACTAGAGGACACACAATCCAGCGGTGAGCCTCCAAGATGTAACCCTAGATGGCGCTATCCCAGGGGCTACTACCCCTGCCTGATTTGCCACTAACAGGTTGAGGGCCTGGATCCAATGGCGGTGCCTCCACCCAGAGGTCAGGGTTGCAATAGTTAAACTTACTTGGTCACAGCCCTCTGGACACTGCAATCCCCTTTCTTCCCACTAGTGGCCCACACAATATATCAGAATTAACTTCACAGTATACACTTACTCCCAGGACTAGTTCCGGCACTGGGACCTCCTGTGAAATAAGATACAGTGCAACAATCACAGTACAGTACTTTAACATAGACAAATACCTCAGGCAGTATAACTTTGCTGAAACAAGCAGCTCTGATTTATTTAGGGGGATATAACAAGGACAGGGAGAAATCAGGTTAATTAGCTTATCACTTTACTATCTACCTATGGCTCTGTGCTGAGCCTATCCTACCAGTTACTGTCCGCAAGAACTGCCCTAGTGGCTAGTCCAAACCGTGGCAGCTGGTAGGGCCGCTCACACAGTGAAAAGAAAATTAGTTTAAACAGTCAGCAGTACAGCGATTCCATTTGGATTTAATGTGGCAATTCAACAGGAGCACCCTGAATTAGTACTCACGACCTCCAAACAAGATAGGGTCCTTCAACGTCAGCAGGGCTACTCTTGAGCTCCACGAGACTCTTCACACATTTATATGGTAAAAAAGAAAGTACTATAGGCTGCTTCTCTATCCCGATCGCAATTACTGCACAATACCCGGGAGAACACACAGCAGATTCAGTTCCTGACAGACCGAGTGCAATTCAACAATTTCTCCAGTCTTCTACAGGGTGAGCCTGGTTTCTACTCTTCAGAGATCCTTTGATTCTTTTCACAGGACGGATTCAGTCCTAACAAGCAGTTACACAAGCTGCAGACCGGAACTCTGGGCCTTACACACGTTTTTTGACTGAAACTGTACCGAAGGAGCACAGGGTTTCTTTCCCTTCACTCCAGAGCTAAACTGAAACTCCAACAGACAAAACCGGCACTTCCTTTGAGTTCCTCCCAGTTCTTGACTGGATTGGCTGTCACTCACAATAGACTGCTGCTGTTGGTCCAAAAAGGCGCCAAGTCTAAAATACATCTCCCAGAGTCACTGCCCATACAATCCTCTTGTGGCTGGCTCAGATTATGAGTCCAAGTTCTGATCTGGTCCAAGGCACCATTTTAGAGCTAGCTTACCCCACACTGATTGGTCCAGTTCAGCAGTTCAAACCAGAATGGGGAACTAGGCAAACACAGTTCTGACTTAAAGAAAGCAGGTTAGACAAACTGTATTTTCATTATTACTCTAAATTATTTCTGGCAAACAGTTACATCTTTCAGATAGGTTCCCTTTGCACTCCTAGTGACTACAAAAATGGAGTGAATTGGCAGCAGCTCGAGGTACTCAATCAAAGAAACACACAGTCCCCATACAAACTAATTATGTCTGCAAGCAGACAGCTCTTAAAAGACAGTACCAGAGGTTCTAAAACACTCACTGATAAATGGCTTAAACGCCAAACACCATTCAGGCTTGGAGCATTCAAGCAAGCTCCTGAAGTCTTTTGGGAACCCCCATTTGCAGGAGTTACAGGCATGTGCTTTTCAAGGCATTCTGATTCTGATTTGTAGTTAGCTCTTAAATGTTTGATATGCAATAAATTATTAAAAGCATTCCTAACCTGGGACATTTTTTAAGGCATCTGTGTGTGTGTCTGAGCTAAAGGTGTGTGGGTATAGTGCCTCTAGAGTGGTCTAATGTTGCACACATTTCCTTTCATGACAAGTGACAGGGAGGTGTCACACGTACAGAGTGGGTCCAGCAGGAGTGTTCCAAAGGCAGGGTGAAGCTCATTCACTCTTCTGATGGTCCTGATAGGCACTCAAATTTTCAAATTTATTGATTGAGAATAAAGTCTTTGCATTACAGTATAAAATAGGATTAAAGGAATAAAATGCTCACAAAGATATAAGTATGAATTCATTATTCACATCACAAAAAGTAAAGAAATGAGTCATACATATACCAAAGCAGAATTTTATAGTAAAATTCCTTGTAACAAATACTGTACTTGAAAATAGTTAAATATGACAATTTTCTTTACTCTCATATTAAATAATTTCCATACAATCTGATCTACTGAGTTATCAGCTTTACAGATATACTGCATAGTCACTACTTCGTTGATTCATGTCACAAAAGGAATAAGTGTAATGATACATCATAGTATATATATATATCTATTAGAGGCAAAAAACTCCATTTAATGCATCAGTTAGGGTTGTTCCACAGTGACAAAAGTGAGGAAATTCGGTGTTGGTTGAAAACCCCTTGGACCCCCAGCCCCCCCCAACCGGCATTGAGAGTGCATTGAATTAGTCATGGCTAACTCTCACCCCATCACATGTAAAGAAGCAGAGGTATAGGAGAATGGGGTGAGAGTTAGGACCGAAGACCCCAATGGGCACCTCAATGCCAGTTGGGAGTAGGGCTTGGGGTCCAAGGGGTTTTCAACCGTAATACCAAATTTCTTCACTTTTGTCACTGTTGAACAACCCTAACTGATGCATTAAATGGAGTTTTTGCCTCTAATTTCCCTTCTTTTTGAGAATGATAATGAGAAATAGTGAATGTAATGCGGCGGCGGGAGCGCGGGGCCCTGGTCTTGTGACATAGTAACAGGAACAGCAATACAAAGAGAAGTGCTAACAGTGGCGCACATGGTAATGCAAGTGTGAATGAGAACAGAAAGGGTAAAGCACACGGTGGCATAGACGGGAACGGTCCGCCACATGATGTCTTGTCACATAGTAACATGGTGCCCGCAAATGCAAATGGCAATGGGCATGGTGACACAAAGTGAAACAGAAAGAGAAACAGTACTGTAGACACAAATGGTAAAAAATAGCGGAAGCATGGCGTAAAATGAAAGCATGCAGGATAAATACACATGGTGGCGTGAGACATGAACGTAAGTGAAATGGGTATGGAACTGCAAGCAGAAAGGGCAACGTAACAGTAATGTAAGCATGCAGGCTAGTTTTCCCCAAAGCTTCATAAGAAAGACAGTGACTACAAAGAATGTATGCATAATAATGGGTCTCGAGCAGAAAATGAGGAGTTGGAATACTAAATTGCTTGTATTTCAGGAACTGTATGACGTAGAAAAAAATTTAAAAGTCATATGATTTATGACTTTCCTGGCTAGTTTTGTACTTAGCCTCCATTAGGGAGCTAGGCATTTTTCTGATGAAAAGTCCGTATCTCGCACCGTTTCCGAGATACGGGCCCTGAAAGGCGCGGTGAACACCGTAATGTTATCCTATGGGAAAAAAAGAGAAGTTCAGAGTGCCATAACTTTGGCTCCCTGTAATATTTTTTCACCAAACCACTAAAAGGCACATCTGTGGGATGTTGGCTGTCTTCCCTCCAAATTTCAGCCCAAAAGACCAAACCGTTATTTTTCAGCAGGGCGCCAAAGGATTGCTGCAATGCGTCGGACACCGTAATGTTATCCTATGGGAAAAAGCATCAACTTTGGAGTGCTGTAACTTTGCTGCCGTGTAATATTTTTTCACAAAAACACTGAAAGGCACATCTGTATGATGTAGTCTGCGTTCCCTCCAAATTTCAGGCCAAAGCACCAAACCGTTCTTTTGCAGCAGGGTGCCAAAGAATTGCTGTCATTTTCCCACAGCCTAGAAAAGTACTGTCGCAATTTGTGAAAGCTGTTGCAAATTCATTCAACAGTGTTGCAAGTGCGACAGTACTTTGCGAAAGTACTTTTTCCAGAAATTTGAAAAACATATTTCTGGGGTGTTTTACCCCCAAAATAAAGACATGGTTAGCATCCTCAGGGCCCGACTAGGTGAATACAAAAATAATTAGGTTGCTAGAGGGTCCAAATTTTAAATGCCAAGCATTTTTCTGATCGCTAACTGAAAACAAAATGGCAGATTTGTGACAGTAAAAGGGCCATTTGTGACATTAAAAAGTTCATTTGCGACACTGTCGAACTTTTTGTTAACTTTTCCCATTGACTTATAATGGGAAATTGTTTTTTGAGTAACTTTTGAACCGTTTAATATTTTTTCACAAAATCTTCAAAAGGCACATCGGGGACCCTGGCCGCATGTTTCCTGAAGATTTCGGACCGGTTGCTCAAACCGTGCTACCTGTAGGTGCGACAGTAAAATTCCAGAAAAGTGTAAATGCACACGCAGATCATGCTTAATAACTCCACAGCCGTATAAGCGACCATTACAAAACATGGCATATCCCAAGGCGTGTGAGTTTTGATCATGTATTCCTAATTTCAGTCAAATCCGTCAAATGGTTGCAAAGTTATTAAGGTGCAAAATTTTGGATTTAACATGTAAATGGCTCCTCAACCTAACTATAGTGGACTACCATGCCACTATAATATATATATATATATATATATATATATATATATATATATACACACACACACACACACTATATATAAATATATATACAGTATATTCACATACACATATATAAATATTTATGCAGTATATACACACATATAAATATATATATATATACAGCATACACACATAAATATATATACAGTATACACACACATATAAATATATATACAGTACACACATAAATATATATACTACACATATATATATACAGTACACACACATATAAATATATATGTATACATATAATATACACACACACTGCAACATTCTACAATATAATTCTTATTTACAAATACTCAATAGTTACACATTTTGTTAAATGTAACAATTTCTCTTTTCTCTTCATATTAAATAATTCTCAAATAATGGGCTGGTGGAATTTTCAGTTTTCCCATGATAGAATCTAAATAGTGATCCATAGCTTAACTATAAAGTGGACACCATAAATGAACATGGATTAGGTCATCCTCTGCAGTACTTATTTGTAACCCCTTCCCATTTGTGTTTTCAATAAATATAGTTAGCCTTGTAGAGTTCCATATGGAATCTAGTAATTAAGTACCATTCCTTTGAATTTTCCAATGTTTTAAGATATGGATCAATGAATGATCATTTTGACCAATTTATACCATCTAAAGTGTTTCAACCCATTGATACGAGTTTGAGTTTTGGTTATCTCTGTAGCCTGAAGCTTTATTTTAATTTGTGTTCTGATTTCTTGGAAAGGTTTTGTATAAACCTCATGTAGAATGTGACCCAATCCAGATGGTAACACATGATCTCCTATAGTTTTAAGCAGAGGGGACAAAAAAAAAACTCCATTATAATCAAAGGCCTCTTCTAAACACATTCTCAGAAAACTATATTCTGGTAAGAGAAAAAGTTTGAGGGTATTTATTAATCTATTCTCTAAAAAAAAGCATTTTCAGGGAGCTTTGTCCCAATTCTTTTCTTTCAGCATCAGAAGGGACTGCTAGTGGGACTCCGAGTATATATTTATACATTTTGTTAATGATTACGTTCAATTTGTTCAGTTTATCATGTGCCCATATTTCAGATGCATATAAACTACTTGTTTTGATTTTTATGTTCATTAATCTCAGTAATCCCATTATTGATCCCCCACCCAGTTTTAGCTTAGAATTTCTTATAGGCATAAAAAGCAGTCAAAAGTTTAGATCTTAGTTTGTTTATGTGGTACTTCCATGAGAAATTTTCAGCATACTGTATCTTTTTCCTAAGTAATCATACATTTTAACTGTTTTGTAGGGTAGTTTATATATGAATAACTTGGGGATTTGCCTAGATTTTCAAAGATGACTAAATTAGTTTTTTCCCTAATTATGGTTAATATGTGATCCTTACATACTAAATAAAAATTAATTATATGCTGTATACCCAACAGGGATGTTAAGAAAAGGACTATATCATCTGCATATGCTAAACAAGCAATTTTAACATTCTCTGTTGAGGGCAGATGGTACTCAGTATGGGTTAGGCTATAATAATACAGTCTATATATAAATTCAATAATTTGGGAGCCATAACACAGCCCTGTGTGACTCCTCGGCTGATTCTGATGTGGTCAGACAGGCAACCTCTCTGATTATATTGTAGCTTGAGTCATGTATGTTGGTGTAATCTGATCAAGATATCCAGCAAAGATGATCTATGTTATAAGCTTTTAGTTTTTGCCACAGGATAGAGCAGTTAATTAAATCAAAAGCCGATTTAAGATCAACAAAGCAACAGTATAGCTTTGAGTTCTTAATTTTACATACTTCTATAACAAGTATGATAACACAGTACAGTGTTGAACAGTTGAACAACCAGCTCCAAATCTATTCTGAGCTTCATTTATTATGTTATTTTGATTTATCCAGTCTTGTAGTCTGGTTAATATTATCCTTGTATATAACTCCTGCATGAAATCTAATAAGCTGATATGCCTATACATGGCAGGATGATTTGGGTTTTTTAAAGACTGGGCAGACAATACTACCTAACCAAGGACTGTTTAAGAGATTGCCTTGTACGTCATGATTAAAAGTTTATAAAGTAAAAGAAGCCACCATTCTGGGAAATGGTTGTGAACATCTGTTATAATACCATCTGGATCAGAGACTTTATTTGTAGAAGTCATATATAGCCCTTAGAATTTCTTGATATTTGATGTAACATGGTCTTCAGTGGAATGTAATGTCTTGTATACTCGGAAGTCTTTCATCAGCTATATAGTAAAGATCTCTGAAATGTATAATCTAAATCATTGAGTGATTGCTTCCAACTTTCCTGGCATACTGGGAATAACTTTTCCTTACCAAAGTCCAAAATTGCTTAATGTTCCTATTAGCTACCGAGTTCTTTAGCTTATTCCATATGACTGTCTGAAATGTTATTTTTTCTTTCTAAAATGAATTTGCATTGTTTCCTTTTATTACTCAAAGATTTTAAATTTCCCTGAGAAGGGGTTTTTCCTTTAATATCTTATATATCGATTTAAGTTGGATTTTGCAAATCTACAAGATTTATTAAACCATGTTTTTTTTTTCAAATTTAGAGTTTTTATAAGGTTGCTTCATAAATGATCTAATATAAGTTTGAATATTTTCCCATATGCGTGATATATAAACAAAATGTGTTTCTGCCAACAAGTTATGTTTTAGTGTTTGTAAATAATCTGCATTTAAGATGTCTGAGAAAATTTTGGTGTGCCGATTGTCCCATCTTATTCTACACATATTTATAATTTCTAAATTATTATTTCCCATAATACTATTATTTGTAGTGATTCTTCTTAATTGATAAGTTTGAAAAGTCACCAAAATTAGTAAGTGTAAAGACTCAGGTCTTTCTCTTATCACAAGGTCTTCTAGCACACTGACTGCTTCCATGTTTGCCTTGACCAAATCAATCATCAAAGACCCTCTAGGACCCAAAAATATGTATTTTCCTCCTGGTCTCTGGAAGTCCTATCATTTATTAAACACATATTGCTTTCTGTCATAATCTTAAGAAGCTTAATACCATATGTGTTTATTACTTTATTTTTACAACAGTGAATAGAACTAATTTTCAGATTAATAATATGTATAGCCTTAATCAGGTCATTTTTTAAAGACATCTGCTTCAATAAATAATTGTGCATTGAAATCACCAAGGCAAATGATTGGTACAAGCAAGTATTGATGATGTTTTCTAGAAAGTTGTTTAATAGCTCCCAGTCTATGGGGCAAGTAGGATTCTGATTAGGTGACAAATAAGTATTAACAAGGAGCAATCTTTGCAAGTTTAAATGTAGTAGCAAAAGCTAGGCAAGTTGGGGAATATCATTGTTTGCCAATGCTTCCACTGTTAAATTTAGTGATGTTCTGATATAAGTTATCAGGCCTTATTTGGGCCTGTCTAATTTGCTAGTTCTTAAGGCTGGGTCAATAAAATCTGTATAGTCAGCTAAGAGTGGGGGAGTATCTTCAGTTATCCAAGTTTCCTGCAGACAATAACATTTTTACAAATTGTTTTTTGGATAATCTCCTGGTTTAGAACCTAAACCCTCTATATTTCAAGAAAGAAGTTTTAGTTTACTGAACTTGGCAAAAAATGCTGTGGTTCAGGACTGTTTGACTTCTCAGTCAAAGAATCAAATTCTTAATCAAAAACATTATTGCATATTACCTGATAAGAATGATAATTATTTTATCCCTGTACTCTAACGTCATTGGTTCCGAATGTAAATTCCAAGTGGTCCAGTTCTGAAGCTGTTTGCAGAATAACAGCAGTGAGTCTACTACTCCTTAAAGAGCAACTGACACCATCTGGCCAAAAGTGCTACATTGCAGAATTAGAATAAGCATATCCCCAGTAAATCTCTTACCAAAAGTCAATTTCTGTGTTACTTCTTTTAAAGTTATTAGCCATTTTGTAGCCCTGATTTCACTACCTGTTCAACGAAAAGCCTGTTCCAGTGAAGAGCTGCTGCTGATGTCATCTAGGAACCTCACAGTCCAGTATTCCCTGTCAGCAACCTTATAGGACCTGTCTCTCTAAAATTGTAATGATCATGTGCAATGGTTTTTCACAAGTAAAACAGGTAGCACAAGTCAGTAAATATTGCTTTAAAAACTTTGTGTGTTTCAGGTTTTGTAACAAAGCTGACAATATTTTGTCTGGGTGCCTTTTTGTTCTAGTCCTTTTTTCCTGTGTTGCTGGATGCTGGGTCATAGCACACTGTTGTGAGGTTTGCAGATTGAATGATTTTCTGATGTGGTGAAAGGCTGAGATCATTCACACCTATCATTTAATTGAAGTGATTTCTAAGAATGGCACTTTAAAACAATTATCCCATCTCCTTGTCAATGGGGGTTGGGCAGACTCATCTATGTTCTACTCAACATTACAATGATCATTTTATCAGAGCTACCACTTCCTCCCCTAGTAGTAATTAATACATATAAGGCCCATACTAAAACTTATTGTAAAGCAGTCACTGACAAACAGCAGTGAAGTTACCAACATTATAATACTAGCAGCAGTACAGCTCCTAACAGGCACAGTACAGTAGCACCTGGGAACATTTCAGCAGCCTGGAGGCATGCTGACTTAGTATCCAGCAATCTTGAGAAATGGACCACACCAAAAGAGCATTAGATAATACAATTCTGTCAACTTTGCTACAAATCCTGAAACATATATAGTTAGTATAGTAATGTTTACTGACTAGTGCTGCCTGTTTTACTTGTAGAAACCATTGCACATAATCATTACAACTTTGGAGAAACAGGTCCTATAAGCTTGCTGACAGGGAATACTAGACTGTGATGTCCCTAAATGTATGTATGTATCTATGTAACTCTTCACTGACACCTGCTTTTATTGCACAGGTAGTGCAATCAAGGTTACTAAATGGCTAATAACTTTAAAATGAAGTAACACAAAATTCTAGTTTGTGGTATGAGATTTATTGGGGTGTTTATTCAGATTCTGCAATGTAGCACTTTTTGCATCAGCGGCTCTTTAAGGTTACATCAATTTGTGGGCTGTTAGAAATGTTCTGATGAATTCTGATATGTTTTATTGTTTTTACTGATGTTCATTCTAAGTACATGACAGAAAAATAGCCATTTCGCTTAAGTTGATCAATAGATTGACCTTTCTGTATCGTCCATCTAAATAATGATAAAGTATTGTTTTCCCAATCAGAGATCTTCTTCTGCTGATAATCTGTATTACTTGTATCACCCTTTCTAACTGAACTTTATTATTAAGAATATCTGCGCGAGGCACAGAAATATTCTTATGATCATTCAAAAGGGAATCCTTTGGGGTGGCAAAAGCAGAATACCCTTTGGCTTTAACTTTCTCTCTCTTCCATATATTGTTTGCTAACTGCTCTGAGGACTGCAGATTAAAACATAATCTGAATATTTTGCTTCCTTAATAGGGGTCTGGAAATGCAAAAGTTGGCTCATCCAGTTTGAAAGCAGTATGGGCATTTCCTGAAACATCCCATCCACACTGTAGCACTCCATAAGATATTCAAACTGAGTTTCCATGTCCCCTGGAGCATCATGATGTGGTACTGTATCACTAAGTGATGATTTCTTACCAGATAGGGGCTCTATATTTGCCTTAGCAGTCCCTTGATTTTCCATGGAAGGAGGGGCAACCCTGATTAATGCATTCTTACTGAGGACTTTATTGTTTGTAGACAATTCAGAATGTAAGATATCATTTACATTTACTTTATTGTCATTTCCTTTTTCTTATCAGAAGGAATAAGACCTTGTTCTTTGAGCTCAGGTTGAGGGTCTTTTACCTTCTCCATGTCACTCACTGGGATACCTTTTTAACAACTGAAGCCCAAGAAATTAAGTTACTCTGAGTAATCCTGTTGCTGCTTCCTGGGTCACATTGCAAGGCGTGAATAGAGCATTTTCCCAAGAAGAAGTTCATCTTCTCCTTGGGCAGTTCCTGACTTATCATATGGGGTGACCTATGAACAGGCTATACTGTATGTAAAGGTAGTTGTGGTTTTTTTATGTTTTACCCAGAAGTTTGAGAGTTTGAAAATTTCCCTCCCAGCTTCCTATTCTTTTTCTTGATACTGCCCCTGTTGGTTTAGTTCTTTGATTTTTCTTATGATATTTTCAAGTTTTCTGGTAATTAGAACATTTCTGATTTTAGTAATGTCAATTACTTCTATTATTTCCTCATATCCTTTGTGAAAAGGAGGTGGAAGATTAACCTATAATGCCTTATTTTAATTTGATATTTTAATTCCTTAATTTTCACATTGACATTGATTATCTTCATGTGAGCTCTCTAATAATTTCTCCTAAGATGATCTAGAGTAGCTCTACTATAAAATATGTCATGTCTCAGACTATTTTTTTTTCCTTCTTTAACACCCATAAGTTCTCTAAAATTGCAACATTAGCAACATAAGGGTTCTTAATTATATCCAATGTGTGTTTAGAAATAGCTGATAAGGCTGTAAAATCACCTTGGTTTATCAAATAATCCTGATTATATTCAGCATTACATTCCTGATCCTTGTTTTCTGGAAAAAAGGAAACAGTATCTGGCTTAGTAATTGAACTACCCTTTTAAACAAATCATGGGAGGATGGTGTGGTACCTAAGGACTGGAGAAGGGTGGATGTGATTCCTCTTCACAAAAGTGGGTGCAAAGCAGAGGCAGGAAACTGCAGATCTGTTAGCTTGACCTCAGTGATAGGGAAAATGATGGAATCACTTCTGAAAGAAAGAATTGTGGATTACCTAGAGGCCAGCAGGGCACAGGACCCAAGGCAGCATGGATTCACAGCAGGAAGGTCATGTCAGATGAATCTAATAGATTTCTTTGACTGGGTGACCAAAGTAGTAGATCAGAGAGGGCTGTGGACATGGCCTACCTAGGCTTTTAGCAAGGCATTTGACACAGTCCCACACAAAAGATTAATAAACAAATTAGCCAGCCTGGGAGTGGGTGGCCTGGGTAAAAATTGGCTGGACAAAAGGATACAGAGGGTAATAGTAAACAGAGCCCACTCTGAAGAAAGGGAGGTTACTAGTGGGGTACCACAAGGTTGAGTACTGGGTCCAGTCCTTTTAATGTTTTTATAAGTGACATTGCAGAGGGACTGAAGGAAAGTATGCCTCTTTGCAGATGACACAAAGATCTGCAACAGGGTTGATATGCAAGGAGGGAGGATGAGAAGGGACCTGGCAAGTTTGGAGGAATGGTCAAAAGTATAGCAGCTTAGATTCAATGCAAAGAAGTGCAAAGTAATACACCTGGGAAACAAAACCACGGGAAGAGTACACATTGGGGAGGTATTACACAACAACAAAAAGGAAAGAGACAAGGGGTAGTCATATCAGATGACCTAAAGATAAGCAAGCAATGTGAGAAGGCAGTAAGGAGGGCTGGAGGATACTGGGATGTATAGGAAGAGGCATCACCAGTAGAAAACAGGAAGTTGTTATCCCTCTGTACCCGACAGTTGGTGAGACCCCATCTGAGTGCTGCATGCAGTTCTGGAGACCCCATCTCTGCAAGGACATAGACAGGATGGAGGCAGTCCAAAGTGGGAACTAAATGGTGCAGGGTCTGCAACAGAAGCCATGCGAAGAGAGACTAAAGGAGCTAAATATGTATACCCATGAGGAAAGGAGGGGGGGAAATGATATAAACTTTCAGGTACCTCAAAGCAATCAACAGAGTCCAAGTGGGTAGCATCTTTTAGAAAAAGAGATGTGCAAGAAGAAGGGGATGCAATTTGAGGATGTGGGGAATGGCTCAGGGGAAATGTGAGGAAGTATTTTTTCACAGAGAGGGTGGTGGTCACATGGAATGGCCTCCCTGAGGAGGCTGTGGGGTCAAAAACAGTGGGGGAATTCAATAATACATGGGTCAGACATAAGACAATTCTGATGGGGAGGTAGGAAGAAGTAGGCTGTTGGTTAACTAAGATCTGAAGCTTATCCAATAGGTAGGGAAATGGGCAGACTAGGTGGGCCAAGTGGTCCTTATTTGCTGTCAACGTCTATGTTTCTAAGTAGCTCATAGGAGAAAATCTTGGTGATTGGGAGGGTGGGAGATCATGGAGAGAAATATTTTTTATCTCCTGGAAGGGTGTATTGAGACCAATTTTTCAACCCATCTATTGTATAGTTTAACTCTGGGAGAACAGATGAACGTTCTTCTTTGTTCAAAGGAGTTCTAGACTGGTGTGGGGTATTTTTCCCCGATGTACAGTATATTTATAGGCAATTTTGAAATTAAATGGTTATATCCTCCATTAATCCACCTACAGTTGGGCTAAACCCAGTCTGTATCTCATTATACTCATCAAACACATAGTCCATAAAAAGATCAGTTTCAAATGAATTGTAAGAGTTTTGAGAAGCAAAAGAAATTGCTTCTAGATAGGAATCAGTTAATCTAGGAGAACATAACAACTGCCTTGATTCTTTATCTACATTAGATTGCATCCATAAATTATCCTTTCTTTGAGTAATCGGTTGATTGAGCCACCTTCTTTGAAACTGCATGTTTAACTTAGTCAGTAATGTTTTATTATATTTTGGGACCTAATGTATTACCATCTTGTGGTTTAATGTGTGAGAAAAGTGAAAGTGATACTTTTTTTGTAATACTGCTTCTGCCTCTATTTCCTTGTTGTTTCTTAGATAAATTGGATGGAGAGCAGATAATCCCACTTCTGGTACTAACCATCTTAAAAATGCACCGATATGCATGTAATAACACACAACTAGGTGTGGGTTACGTGCTGATAAGAGCATGCCCAGGGGTGTACTAAGGCACGAGGCGCTTGCGCCAAGTGCCTTATGCCCCTGGGTGTGCTCTTATCAGCATGTAACCCACACCTTGGAGTGTGTTATTGCACTTATAAAATGGGTCCCTCTATAAAAACCTTACTCTGGAAATGAAATTAATGATTTAAAGAAGTCTCGTAAGTATAACTGTTAAAATTAAGTTCATTAAAGTAGAAAAATGAAAAAAAAAATATTCCCTGAATCTGAAATGCAGAGCATATGTGAATTCCCCCATATACATTCTGTTTCTTCCCCCACACTCCTCTTTCTTTTTACATTTTGTTTACACCATTCTTTCAGGTTTATTTGTTTTTTCACCCATCATCTCATTTTATATGGTAGATGCCTGTAGCCAGGAGTGGCCAGTATAACTGGTAGTAAGGGCAGAGGTGTCTGCCTCACGATTCTGCATTCCAGCACCCACCCCAAGAAAACATACTTTCTATTCTGCTTTTTCCTACAGAGAGTTTCTTCTTTGTTAGTAGGGAATGAAATCAAAGCCTTCTTCTTTGTTTATGTAGTTGCCATCTGGTGGATCTGGAGCGAGTGTGTCCCTAAGCAGCCGCCATAAACAGCTTATAATTTTGAAGCGCAGTTTTGTGTAACAGACAGCAGTCACAGCTGTGTTTAACTGTGTTCACTATGTGGAAGTATTTAAACAAATAAGTGGAATATCTGTGGCAGCGAGCTGGTGGAGCCGCGTGTCTTGGTTTTAATTTAAAAGATGTCTATTTCAATCAAGCAGGATGTTTTCTGGATGGCGGGCAGCTCTTCATGAAGTGCCGGTTGGCAGAATATGCTCTGATAAGGACACGGCCACTGGTACCTCTCAGCCAATCAGGACGCTATAAACTGCCAACCCATTTTATAAAAAATATAATTTATCAATAACTTAACAATTGCTAGCTTGGCGGCAGGCCTATATTGCTTTCTCTATTAATAAATTATGAGATTAGGGTTAGAACCAGAAACCTAGAAAACCCTGATAAAGCTAACAAGATACAGTATTCAATTACTAAAATTCTCTGCCTTCAGTCCTAGTGT
Organism: Neoceratodus forsteri; assembly: GCA_016271365.2. NCBI lineage: Eukaryota > Metazoa > Chordata > Ceratodontiformes > Ceratodontidae > Neoceratodus > Neoceratodus forsteri. The sequence goes on from CM028132.1 coordinate 1,203,071,947, forward strand.
AGCTTTAAGAATTTAATAAAATTCTATTGGGAGCTGATCCGAGACATCCTAATAGGGCTATGTGTAACCGACTGTGGAATATGGCCTTAATTAATGCCAGACAGGCAATAACTCAGGTCTGGGTGCCCCTGATCCCCCATCTGTTAGTAGGTGGTCTAAAAATATGCTTTCTTGTATGGCTATTGAAAAAGGACAGTTGGGAGCGCTGGGTAAGCTCCACAATTTCCAGGAAATGTGGGATCCCTTAATAAGGGCAGTCGAGGAGGGAAGGTTTCCTACCTAATTGTCAGTCTTACACCTGTCTGTTCCCATTGTGTCCACTATGTGACTAATGGGAGGCAGTATAGCACAGTGGTTTAAGGCTCTGAGCTGCAAATCTGGTGACATCCAGCAGACTAGACCTGGGTTTGAATCCCACAGCTTCCACTTACATACTGTGTGACCCTGAGCAAGTCACTTAACCTCCTGTGCTCCCAGGTTGCACCTGTAAAAAGCTTTCAGTTTAGTGTGCTACCCTGGTTAAACAACTAAAAAAATAATGCTCATCATGATTAGGCATTGTATATAAGTTTTTACAGATGATAAGAAATGTGGATACTACAAACTTTTATGTTACTCTCTACCTTTAAGAGAGAACACTGCTGCCTATTAGCTATTCTCATCACTGGAGAATGTTATTAATGATCAATTTGATTTCTAAGCACTGTTCCCAGGGCAGCAGCCTATTTATTTGTATGTAATGTAGAGATACAGATCTAGTAAGTATCCCGTTGGTTAGAACATGCTGCTATACCTGTACATAATAAGTTTTTGTAATGTCTTCTTTGTTGTATATCCTGAACCACTCAATAAACTATTTTTGAAAGAAAAAAAAATTATAAAATATGTCTTGAGAGCCAATAATCTTAGTTAGTCAAAATTAAAGTTTTACCTTGCTGCTATTAATGAGTAAATAAAACAATGACAATAATAATTTGTGTATGTGTGAATGTAAATCTTTGTCAGATTTTTCACAATTTAGAGCTCTAATCATTAGGCTAATCTGGTTCAGCAGGATAATCCAACTGATGTATAATTGTGGTAATAGGAATTACTAGAATTCCTTATCTGGAGTCCAACTACCAAACTGTCCCTTAATGTTTAATAATCACCAAATATTAGTTTATTAATCCAATTCACATTTATATACACTAATACAATACAGAGCTTCCTTAGCAATAAATGCAGAAGCTCAGATTTATGTTTAAACTTAAAATCTCAAAGACTAAAATGGGTCACTAAAAGTTCTAATATATAGTCCAGTGGCTCCTCCAAACCAAAAATATATACCAATATCTCAAGTATTCAATGTGTCTTCTCTGATGGTTTTCCAGCTTTAAGCTCTTCTCCAGTATTTTAGAATCTGCAGCTCTTTCTCCTGATGTTAAAAGTTGTTGGCATGATGTCCCAGATGGGCCAATATTCAGGCAATCTCTTGATTCCCACATCCCGCTACCTTTCTTTGTCAGGTTCCAGTAATCCAGGCAAAGTCCAAATAAGTAATCTATAAAGCCTTCTGTAGGGCTAAGAAATAAATAAAACCTCGTGGGAGCTAAGGGCCAATGGAAATGCAAATAGTTTCCTCTTTTTAGGTCCCTTATATAGGTAATATAGTTCTCCATTCTGAACTATAGAAGCTGTATAAATCTATATAAACTGTGTATAACCTGTGTATAATTCAATTGTTGATGTAAAATATCATTTGTAATTTTAATACTACGGTAACTATTTTGATTTGATTTGATTTTAAACACTGAATCACTTTTCAGTATAAGTTTACTTACATGATTATTTCCAAAACATTTGACTGAGTCAATACGCCACATTATCAGGACAAAAGTTCTCCACCAGAGCTATCCAATAAACTTCTTAGAAGCTACCAGAAATATTTCAAACTGTTCCACGTAATACAAAGCTCTGTATTGACTTTAACTTTAACTTAGAATCAATATAGTTTCAAAATTTAGCTTGATCAGAATTTGAGGTTCCAACTTCAGGGTTTAAACCCAAAAGGCAAAACCAATGCAGCTCACAATAGCAAGCTGTATTTTCATTGGAGTGGAGCCGTTAAAGGGAGCAGTTGAGCCGGAACAGTTGAAATGTACTGGGGTAACTACTGCACGTGTACACGCTTGTTTTATGCCGCTAAATGAAATTTGAATACGATTAATTAATTAACTGAATGCCCTACATGCCCAGCACATGTGGTAAAGTAGAGATGGTTGGGCCAATGAATTACTTAATCAGTTCAATTGCTTAGTTCAATTGCCTAGAAATCAATTCAGTCTACTAGCCCAGCATATACCCAGCCAGACTTCAGACTATAGACCAGTGTCCAGAGTTAGGATTGACAATTCAATTTATAGCTAGGTGTCTCATGAACTCTAGTTAAACTGCGGTCATTAGACACACTTGTGTTAAATGTTATTTTATTGTAATATATGGATTTTCAAAATAATACCCTGAAAAGCATACAAAAATCCCTTGTAATACATAGGTGCAAACTCAATAATAGTATCGATGGAATCCCATAATACTATTGTTGAGATCCCATAATGCTATCGATGGAAGATCTCAATAGTATTATTGCAACCATGACTAGGAGCGCAGTGCCACCGGACAGCTCGCACTGACCGTGAACTGGCTTTTACTGTAACTGTCACATATAGCAAAACCCAACAAAACATTTGTGTCATGCCTACAGTCTGATATTCGGATCCTACTGCAACTTCTGTTGGGATTTAGCCATCAATATTCAAAAATCTCCTCAACCAGCAATAAAAAGACGGTATGTCATGTATTCCAACTCAGAGTCTAAGTCTCCACAGCAACAGTCACTCGTTCAAGGAAAAAAAAAGTTGTTACTGCTGTTTTGTTTTGCAGTTTCTTTAACACTGCACAGTTTTGCTATTTGAATTTTGGAAACACTTTCGATGATGCCGCAGTCATTGGCTCCTACTCACACAAAAATCACCTCAGCACCCCTACTAAAGATTCCTCATTCTATGGCAAAGTTACACACTTACAATTTCCTCGCATCCATATATTACAAAAAATAACAAATATATTCTTGTGTTACAAGGCAGTTCTTCATCTCGAGGATCTGGGGCACTAGAAACCTCTCAAGCTTCGCTCTCAAGGTTTACTGTACCCCCAGATCCTCTCGATGAATTACTGCCTTGTAAAACACCAGAATGTATCTATTATTCTATTTTTAATTAAATCAATAATAGTGAGGTGCTCCAGGCAATTAGACAATTAGTTTCAGTTCAGTGTTTCATTGCCCGTGCGTCTTTTCTATGAAAACAAAGCAATGTGCCACAAATGCCTTATTTATATGGAGCACACTTTCCGAAACTCCTAAATGAAGGCAGAAAATAGAAATTGTGTCAGCCCTTGATCCTAAGTTATAAATGCAATTACAAAAAACACAATAAAATGAGGCTGAAATATAAAATGTAATATGCAACAGTGCAGGGCCAATAAAATGCAAGGCCAACAAAGCACTAGTAAGGTACTAGTAAAGTGCAAGTAAAACACATATAAAGCACATATAAAACATGCCTGAGTCCAGAAAGCTAGGAACTAGGAAACAGAGAGTTAAACGCGTCACGCCATGAACTTCAAAAACATATAAAGTTTTCTAAATTTTATCAAAAAGCGTTAGATTGTTAATTCTTTAAGTTGGATATAGAAGAATAGAGAGATATGGTAGGAATAAAAAATTTCTTTACAGCATTGCTGTGTACAATCAGTCCCTCATGGGAGTCTCTGCACTGGGCTTGGGGGGGGAGGGCTACCCTACCTTGGAACTCATAGCACCCTGAGCACAAAACAGTATAGTGGGTAGCAGTTACTGAAATTTCAGGCCACACAAGCCGGGCTGGAAAGGACCATTACACTCTAGATACAGGCAAGGGTGGTATACCTGCTTTAGCCTAGGAAAAGGCATTGTAATGTCCCTGCTTCCTCAATTTCTCCTCAGTCAGGTAGCGGCAGTGGCAGGACTTGCCTCTTGCTCCAAACTCTGTCTCAGTCTGTCCACACAGCTCGGAACCACTCTGCACTCTGTTGCATTGCTTACTAAGGATTATGTCCCAGGGAGGGACATGTTAGGCTTAAATGAGATAAAATGCCCCAGCAACAACAGGCAGATGAAACCACCCCACCTCCATACCACAGCTGACTCCTCCCACACCTCCACACCGCACAGGCTCCTCCTCCTCCCAGACCTTAAACATTGAAAGCAGATTTTACTCCAGGCTTGTGGAACTGGGGGTCCCACCTACGGGGGCAATTTGATTTATTTAATTTATAAAAGGTGCACCTCCAAGACTCAAAGCACGTGCAGAAACAAGAACTTTAAATAACACAAAGATCTGGGTTAGGGTTGGGAATCTGGAGAGGTTGTGAGTAGAGGCTGACAGTGGATTGAACTCTCAGTGGACTCCTATGGCAGGCTACAGGGGTTTCAGCAAGTGTAAGAAGGACCTGAAGCTGATAAGGAGAAATGGTGATCCAAAAAAAAAAAAAGAATAAAAAAATTCTCTGAAAACAGAACCCACTGAAAATGAGATGTTGCATCTCAGCTGCACTATCTTGGGTGAATGCACTGTAAAGTTGATAAAATCTGGATCCTACTGAAAACAAGATTTGAGATACTGCATAGCAGCTAAGCTATCATGTGTAAATACTCTGTAAAAATGGGTAACAGTAGGACCCCACTGAAAATGAGTTTCTGTATTGTATCTCAGCTGAGCTGACATATTCTTGGTAAATACAGTGTAAAAAAGGGTAAAACGCAGTGTCACTCTGATGATGAGATATAGTATTACAGCTCAGGTGAGTTATGCTGTGTAGCTGCAGTGTACAGACGTTAAAAGCCAGGACCCCACTGAAAATAAGATAAGACATCTCAGCTTAGCTACTCTTACACACAGCTGTATAAAAATGGGTGAAAGCAGGACCTCAGTGAAACAAGTGTAACCGGGTCAAGGTATAGATGGTGCAGGTCTTACTTTCTTGGTTAATACCCATGCCTTGCATCAGTAAGGGCCAAGCAAGGTTGAGGGGCTTGGGCTTGTAAAACTCCTCATGTGGGGGTGTGGTTCAGACAGGAAATAAAGGGAATAGTGTGGCCCATCCACCCAGAGAAGGAAATAGTGGTCCTGCTGAGCAGTGGAATACTGCCCCCTGGGATATAGTACCAACTCGCCTCCCCAACAATTGTCGGACCACCCTGAGTCATGTGAGCATTAGTACCCACAGGTCAGTTGCAGTTGCAGACACCTAGGAGCATTTAAAGTAGATCTCAAATAATACTCTACATACCAAATGTTAGAGACTAACCTCAGGACTTTATTATTCTGCAGTTCTAGTCCTGCAAAAGAAAAGGTGACTATACCAAATGAGCGAAACAATAACTTTGAGTAATATCAACACACGGACTCTTATTAGCATTTTGGGTGCTTCCTTAGCAACCGGCACTCAGATATCTAGGCCTCTCCTTGAGCTAGGTTACTGCGCCTCCCAACAGCCCCCCACAGAAGCTGGTAATCCAGGCCTACTGTACTGTAAGTCCTCCTGCTATCCTTTTTTTTTATACTTTATTTTTTATTATTTTCATACTATGAAACATAGTAATATTACACCATGTCAAGACAACCGTGAAATGACATTAAATTCCAAATGGAGGACACAGCCTCCTTAATCTTAGGTACAGTGCATCTTTAACATTTTGACACCACATTGGGAGATATTTGCCATTAAACAACCTCTAAATTTTTTAAAGTCCCAAAATTAAATGCTGCGTCAATGAGCCCATGAGCAGTATGACTTATTTACATTAAGACTAAAGCTCGTTGCAAAGAAATCCAACATTTGCATGCCCCTTAGAGGCTAATGGCATCATACTATTTCCTAAAGTAATAAACAGTACATATTGTTAATGGCAACCAAGTATTGATTTACAGCTCGTAGAAGATTACATATTATGGAGAGGAACAATCGACCATCTAAGTAATTCCAAAACTACTTATAGTTTAACCCAATAGACTCCCAAGGAATAAAAATGGCATTGTTTAAGTTTAAAGTATTAAACAGCTATACCAAATAAAATATTAATTCTCCTGAGATCTCCCAAAAGTTTATATTGCCAAAGAGGGAAAACAAAAAGCCTCACTCCGGAGAGTCAGTCCTCTTTGTCCTGCTCCAAATCTAAGTTCTCCTCTTCCTCAGTTGAGCCACTAGTCTGCCATTGGGACTGCATTCAGGAGGCCCACTTCCCTGCTTCAACCAGGTCCAGAACAACCATACTTTCCTTCGCCACTATGCACAACCTTTGCTGGGTAGACCATGGCACAAGAGACCCTGGATTCACGTGGTTTTTGCCACACACCATCAAACTTCTTATGCCACAAACGGATGGCGTAACTAAGGTCGGAAAACAAATAAACTGTGCGGTCATCATGAATTAAAGTCCCAGCATGTCTGGCCAGCTTTAAGATTGTGTCCCTTGTCCCCACACCATCTGTCATCAGTAGAAGGGTTCGCGGGTTGGCTGGGTCCTTTCGATAACCTCGAGGGGTAATCCGATAGGCCTTCTGAAGAGCAAAAGGGATCAGGGACTCCTCAGGTGATAATGTTTCTTGAAGCCATTCCTGCAAGAACATAATAGGGTGATCGCCCTCAATCTCTTCAGGTAGGCTCAATATCCGAATATGTGAAGAATGGGCTTGATTTTCTAGTGATTCCAGTCTTGCCTGAAAATGTGCATTTTCCTTCAGTAGGTTCATTGTAACTGCAGTCACCGACTAACTTGGGGTTTTACATCGCCAGCCTCAGTCTTTAGATTGTCGATGGGGGTCTCTACCAGATTTAAGCGAAGTGCCAAAGGAGTCCATCTTAGTGTTTAAATCTGAGACTACTAATATCAATCTCTGTAACTTGGTTCCAGTAGAGGACAGGGTCTCCTCTGCTTCACCAGTAGTTGAGGCCTGTGTGTAAGCGTGGCTGCCTTCGATGTCTGGGAAGGCCCCAGTTTTCCCCCTGCTCCTCCTCTATCCATCTTTGGGTTGCCCATTATAATGTTCTCTCGAAGAGCTCTTCAAATTCTGGAAGAAATTTAACTCAAAACAGAGTCGAATTATGATAAAATGCAAAGTTTTTAGCAAAATTTGAGGAGCTGTAAAACTTGCTGCTACTCAGCTCAGGCTCAACAGTGCCCCGCCCCAGCTATCCTTAATAGTAGAATTCCACGGGGACAATGGCTTTCACAATAATAACTTTCTTTTAACTGCAATTTAGTCTCAGCTACTGGATACCCAGATGATTTGAATACAGTTTGCAGGCCTAATGTCATGGTGTCTGGCATTTTGCAGTCGTGCACTTTACTGATATGCAAGCTTGCTTTAACCCCACCCAACCGACTGTTCAGCTAGCACTTTAATATAAGCAACAAATTGTAATCCAACCAGGAAATGTAGAATGAAATGCAGCAGCTTCTCTGGCTGACTAGCCAGTACTCATGTGTCCCGCAATAAGGAAGCAGTAGCTAATGCTTTAAGATGAACAATGTCACAGCAGAAGACAACAGGGGTCAGTGGCCCACACTTGGCCCAATTTTGGCATTGCAGTGGTCCTCTGCTCACTCAGTATGTAACAGTGTGACAAAGTTAGAAGGGCCAAGACCGACGGCGGTCACGCCTCACCCTAGTGGGTGCACCTTCTATCAAGCGTACAGGTATCCTGGAGACAAGCTCCTGACCACCTCCTCCCTTGATCACAAAAGGCAGGGGCAGAATGGCTTGTTCTCACTTTTGATATCAGCAGACTGCAGATGGCTTCAGCAGGTTTACTCTCTGCTCACACTACAGGCTTCTTTACATTTGGGTTCAGTTTGGACAGAACTTCCAGCAACGGGTTCTCTCACACACCAGGATCTCTGGTCCTGAGGGATGGTTAAGGCCTCAGCTCTCTTCCTCAGCACCCTGGTCTCATCAACTGCTTGAGAAGGACTGCTGCAAACTCCTCTTTGGCATGGGAAGAATTCAGCCCAGCTCCCACCTTTTTAGATTCTGATGCTGTTCAGTTTGTCATTTATACTCTGACTTCCTTAGTGGCTACCAAAGGGAGGCAAACACTTCAGTGCTGTTCCTTTTATGTGCCCATCTTTGACCCTTTGCATTTCAGTTGGTCACTGACAGGGGTCAAGTGTCACAAGATGGCGATGTCCACTTAGTTACACATATCTCAGAGCCTGGTTGCTGCTTTACACAAGTTAACACACTGTAAACTACCATTTTGCCTATACAGACAGTTGCTGTAACTGCAATTATGATCTGGATTGTCCCTGGTGACACTGGCGTTCATTTGGGTTTGGGTGCAAGGGCACCTCTTTCGTAGGGAAGAGTACAGTGACAGAACAAACAGGCAACAATAACACTTCTTTCCTGGCCTTCAGATCAGTTCTAACCAGAAGGCACAGACAACACAGGTGGATCCTCCCAAACACCAGGGGTTCAACTGTTAAACCCCACCTTTTGGGGTGGTGTACACAAGATGTGGATCTCAACTGTGTTAACCTGGGTAAATACATTATAAAAGTATGTGAAAGCAGATCCACACTAAAAATTAGACATTGCATACTATCTGGGCTGGGCTATCCTTGGTAAATACAGTACAGTACACAAATGAATAAAAATGGAACCCCATCAAAAAACAGATTTTGCATTTCAGTTGTGCTACCAAGGGTAAATACAGTGTGCAAATGGGTGAAAACAGGACAACTCTGAAAACGCGATACTGCATTTTAGCTAGGATATCCTAAGTACACCGTAACAATAAATAAAAGCAGGACTCCACTGAAAATGAGAGACTGCATATCAGCTGGATCCAGAGTAAATATGTTGTGAAGATGAGTGAAACCAGGATTCCACTTAAAATAAGATTTTGCATCTGAGCTGCCAGTAATGCTCTGCTCCCCCTCCCCCCAACCTAACTTGCCTGACCTCTTGCACACAATATTACCTCCTGAAGTGCCCAACTATCATTGTGATGTAAATTCTGTATGTTGTAACAATATTTATGCCATGTATTAACTGAATCTCAGTATAATCCTATATATTGAATATTGTATTACTTCCATCCTTGTAAATAACTGTACATTCTAATTGTTGGTATCTCCTCACAAATTGTACTATCTTAATTATTTGTGCTATTTTTGTATACTTGTCCCTCTTCCGTGCCCGGTCGCACTCTGGAAATGAGCCTCAGCTCTGTGTGTCTTTCCCAGTTATCAACTTTCAATAAATAAATAAATAATGAATGCATTGTCAGAAGTGGGCAAAAGCAGGACGTCACAGTAAACAAGACAAAAGTAAACAAGACAGTTCAAAACCAGCCATTGTTGGCTGTTGTCAACTCTTGTTTACATGAGACTGATGGTCACAGGTGATATAACCAGAACTCAGCTACATTGCATTCTGAAAAAAGTCTGGAATACCTGATAATTCAGTAATCTATTGCTAAGGTATAATACGCTTCACAGAAAAAACACAAAACGAGGGGTCAGCGCTGTACACTACAAAAATCTTTAATAAATACAAAGCAATGTAAAAAACACACATAAAAAGGCTGGTCTCACCCAAGCAGAAGTCAAACTGCAGGCATAGAAGAAAACAGCCAAAGTTTCAGGTGTCCCAATTCAATTATTGCAAATCTCACAGAGAAGGCATATACCAACATCTTTTCATGGAAACATCATAGTTTTATACCCAAAACGTGACCCAAATCACCGATTAGGAAAACTAACTCGAGTGCAGTGAAAATCCATGAAAAATAAAAGACAGTAGAAAAATGACAAAAATACTGTGATGCAACTGAGACTGCTGAGAACGCTGAAACAAATGGCTCAAAGAGGGCAGGGGCTCTTATGTATCGACCAGAGGGCTAGTCTTCTTAAGAGCATCCCATAGTTCAAAAACAAAGCCCTTCTAACAAGTGCTCAATTAACTTAAAGCAACAGTGTATAGCATGCAAACCGTATTCAGCAAGCCCCAAAGATTTAAAATTCACACCATTTATGCAAGCTCATTCAAGAAGAAGAAAACACATAAAACTACTGCATAGCCAAAGCAAGACTGCACACATAAAAAAGCCCCTAAATTACTACAAAATGCACCATAACACACCTACTTACCAGCCCAAACATACAATAAAAAATCTATACATGAAACCTATTGCATATCCAAAGCTAAACTGCCCGTATATGCTCACATAATTTTCTTATAGATGCAGGAGAAAAAACCTTTATGCACAGAACAAATAATAACAAACAATTACCAAAGAGGAGCAGAGCCGGAAAGTCATGCTCCTCAAAGTGACCAGAGCACGGAAAAATCATAGTCGCCATAAAAGGGTATATCTATGTTTACTATTAGTAATGGTAATATTATTAAAAGAGGAGCAGAGCTGACAAGTCATACACCTCTCATGACCAGAGCACGTATGAAGTCATGGTCATGCCATTGCCAAATATATTATAGCCAACTAGTCGAGGGAAAAATCTAAACACAACTATATAGAGGGATTTCTTCATTCAGTCCCTGTGGGGTCATGGTATCCAATCTGAAAATCCAAAAGCTCTCTGCAAAAGATGTGTTCCCAGATCTCCACCTCTGAATCCGACCTGAACTTTTCTAATCCTATTAATCTTAACGGCAGGCGAGCTGTGTCGCTTCCTCATAATGATGTGCCATAGCATTGTCCATGTTCAGATTTCTAATAGCTCCCTTATGCTCACTAATTTGCAGTTTTATCGTTCTCTTGGTCTGTCCAACATATGACATCCGCATGGACATGTGATCATATAATCTTCTGGGAGGAATTGTGTGCTTTTCCTAGTTATTGATCAGTTTTTAGAGCTGAAACTGTTCAGGGAGTGCTCCAGGGTAATTTCTGCTATTTGCTTTTTCGACACACATGGCGACCTCAACTCCACAGTAGAAGGCTTGTCCTTCACTGAGGAAGCACGTCAAAATATCCTATTACCAATAGAGCAGGTACAGGCCCTTTTGTCTGGTATAGGCCTACAAAGCAGCAGAGATAATGTGGATTTTAGAAGCTTTGAATATATGCAAAAGAAGGTTATACATGTCAATCTACATGCAGCTTCTTTGTCCCAGTATCGGAGGGATAAAAGGATACCACAGGGCATGCGCATCCAAAAGCTTCCATCTTTTGGAATGGATGATAGTGAATATCTACAGGATTGGGAAAGAATCCTTAATAAGTGCAGCTATGATTTGCTGCTTCTTACCATTAAAAAAGCCAAAAAAGTTTGGAAGTTAAATTAAAAGAAAGATTCCCTTCAGCGGAGTTTGACACACTTAAAACAAGGACAGATCACAATGTATCTAAATTTCAGTTTGAATTAACACAATATAAACAGAAAAAATATTCAATCGATGAGGGAGACTACAAAGCTGGCACAGTCTATACGTGGCAAAGCACCAAAAAGAAGGTTTATATTAATGGTAGGCAGCAAGCATCATTTTCTGAGGATGGTATGAATATATCATCAGGCCCTGACAGTGACCTGGAGGATAATCAGAGAATGGATGGCAATAGGCGTTTTTTAGATCAGAGTCAGGATTTGGATATTCCAGATCACAGGGACATAGAACAAGATGAGGAAAGGGGAAGAGGAAGAGGGAGAGGCTTAAGAGGAAACAGAGGCCGATCGAACTACAGAGGGAGACAAAATTGTGGGGGGGTGAGGAGATACCCCAGACCAAGAAACCTTAAATGAAGGTCATGAATTAAGGCCTTAGCTTTGTTCCTACTAACAACATTAATCATTTTCAAGTTGAGGTGGACCTTTTCTGCTTCTTTAGAAATTGTACCTCAAGGATAATTTTTCTATGGTTTTAAATGGCCCCAATACCCACTGAAAGTAGTAGAGAAATAACTCCCTTTAAAAGCCCTCTTCCTTTAATCCCCACATACGAACCATACTATCAACACATTTTGTAATTTGGTCACTAAAGAAGTACGCCACTGATTAAAGAAAACAAATATAAACCCCAGGTGTTCAAAATCACTAAAAGAAAAGAAGCCCTTTCAGAATTGAAAGGACAGGTTTCTCGGTCTGGGGATCTCCTCCCCACAATTTTGTCTCCCTCTGTAGTTCGATCGGCCTCTGTTTCCTTAAGCCTCCTCCTCTTCCTCTTCCCCTTTCCTCATCTTGTTCTATGTCCCTGTGATCTGGAATATCCTGACCCTGATCTAAAAACACCTATTGCCATCCATTCTCTGATTATCTTCCAGGTCACTGTAAGCATACAATATTATAATTTTGAATAAACAAATAACCTAGCACAACAGAGGTACAACAGTTACTTAATCAGTGCCAAAAGTTTGTATTTAAATAGCTATTTAGCCTCTTCTTTAATGCCTTCACTGAGAGGGACATCCTGAGATGGAAAGGCAACAAGTTCTATATGGTTGGGGCCACCACTGAGAATGCCCATTCCCCAGTTTAAGGTGTGATTTCAGGATGGCCAGTAAAAACTCCTCAGTAGAGTGTAGCGAGTGACCAAAGTATAGAAACATAGAAATTCTTCAGCAGAAGTCCTTGCGGTCTGTTGAGTCTGCTCAATACGGAATCATGTGTACCTTTCAGTTAAATATCACTGCCCCCCAGCGCTCACTTGCACCAGTTCTTTTACCTTATTTATTTATTTATTTGCTTTTGTTTAATGGGTAAGTCACACTAGACGGCCAAGTGCCTATTTTCAGGTGCGACCCGGGAGAGTTACAAACTTAAGTAGGCAGGTATAGTGATGAATCAGTTTTACATACAATGGAATATCAGGTGATAGAAGAGAATGACAACCAGTAAAAAGTCATGAACCCGGGGGGTGTTACAGACGACCTGGGAGAGTTAGAAGCTAGAGCATACACAAACAGTGAGTGAGTCAAATTTACATACAATGGGAGAGCAGGCGAAACCAATTATGGCACTCAAGGAGGAAATGGCACACTTTAGCATGATTTGAGTAGGTAGTTAACAGCGTTCAAAAGGGTTAGGACAAGATGGGTACAGTGCACATAATAACCACAACACCGGTTCAGTCATATGATAAGTCGAATAAGTGCCAGCATGTTGGGGGGGGGGGCCTCAGGACGAGCCAACGGAGGGGGGAGAGGGCCAGGTGACCTCATTCGGGAAGTAAGACAGGGAGTCAGACTGGAGTAGGGATGCCACTTAGCCATTACTTGACCAGTTGACAGGAGAATAAATGCAGTGGACCCTGAGGGCACAGAGTCCCCCATGCTCGCATAGTGCAAGGGGCTACGAGGTGCATGGACAGGTGGAGGAGCCCTTCAGGAAGTTCCAAAGGGAAGTTTTAAAGCCTGGATGGGAGGGGGTGGGCCGAGTAAGGGCTGGGAATGAATTCCATAGTTTAGGGACATAGTTGGCAAAGGCCTGATCACCCGCAAGGGTGTGCATCCTAGGAACCGGCAATTAAGTGTCGCCCTTGACCTAAGGTGGTAGGAAGAGGTGTCAGGGTTGAGGGGAAGGGCAAGAGCAGCGGGGGTGGCTGATCTTATGATGTTATCAATGAAGTTCCCTACTACAAAGATGCGGTGCTTCTCAGGAGGGAGCCACTCAAGGCATGTGTAGAGGTTGCAGCGGTGTGTCAGGGTGGGTCCCACCATTACTTGAAGCTGTCCATGGATTCTGCATGAACAATATCCTCTGGTAATCTGTTCTACCTCTCTAGTACTCTCTCCATGAAGTAGTATATCCCAGTGTCTGTTCTGGATTTGTCCTTTGCCAACTTGCAGCTTTCTCTCTTGTATTTTTGCTGTCACTGATCTGGTATGATTCACCGGGGTCTACTGTGTTTATACCCTTGAGATATGTCAGGTCTCTATCAAGTCCCACCTCTGTCTTCTGTCTGCCAGTGAGTACATATTCAGGTTCTCCAGTTTCTGTTCATATGAGTGCCCCTGAATCATTTTGGTGGCCCTCCTCAATACCACCTATAACTGATTTATGTCCTTTCCATGGTAGGGGTTCCAGAATTGGACACAGTATTCAAGGTGCAGCCACACCAAGGATCTGTTCAGAGGTAGTATGATCACCCTTCCTTCTGCTTCTGAGCCCCCTGCTTATCCAACCCAGCATCCTGTTTGTCTTTCCCACTGCTTTAATGTGTTGTGTAGTGGGCTTCAGGGTACTTGTAATTGAAACTGCTAGATACTTCTTCTGTGACTGTGATGGTCACCTACCCCTAGCCTTGTACTCTGCACCTGGGTTCTTTTCTCCTCATTTGCATGACTTTGCTTTTCTTGGCATTGAATTCCAGCTGCCAAATTCCAGGCAATCACACTAGTCTTTTCAGGTCCTACTTCATGTCCCTGTGCTACTCTTCTGTGTCCACCCTCCCACAGAGTTTGGCATCATCTGCAAAAAAATAAGTTTTGCCTTTAATGCCATTCCTAATGCCACCTATGAACACATTGAACAGCACTGGCTCCAACACTGCTGGTGATCTCAAACATCCTCAAATGTTTTCCACTGACCATGACTGTGTTCTTACCCTTAACAGTTGCTCACCATCTACACATTTTGTCTTCCACCCCAGGTGATCCAACTTTTTCATCAGTCTTTTACATAGGACTGAGTCAAAGGCTTTATTGAAGTCCAGGTACAGTATGCCCACTGTCTGGCCCCTATCCACAGCCCTCATGACCCAATCCAAAAGATTCATCAAGTTCGTTTGACATGGCATCCCTGCCACAAACCCATGCTGTCTGTCATCCTGTAGCTCATTAGCCTCATAAAACTCTGCCAAACTTTCATCATGGCAGAGGCTAGCTGGATTTTGTAACCATAACAGAGTTGTGGTGCACTGACAGCCATGATGGGGACATGGCCATACCAGACTACTCTCTGCTCAGGAGAGATAGGGAAGGGAGGAGGGCAGGAGCAGTTGTACTATATGTAAGGGAGGGCCATGGAAGTGCAGGGGTACCTGGATGATAAGGAAGGGCTGGAGATACTGTGAGTCATTCTGGAGACAGGCGCTGGGGCTGCTGTCCCTACAGGAGTAGAATACAGACCTCCAGCACAGGGAGAGGAGTTTGGTAAGGCACTTGGTAAATGCACAGCATCAGGATGGTGAGCAAGGGGGAGGTGCTGCTGGTTGGTGACTTCAATTTTGAGACTTAAATCTGTCAGATGTCAGTTGGAGCCATCCAACTGCAGCTTCAGCATGAACAGTACAACAAAGATGTTTGTTTTCCAAGTTACCACAGTGTAATATTCCCAGGGAACGTTACACTGTGGTAACTTTGGAAAAATAAAAACTTTTTTGCTTAGCTCACCTGACTTGCCTGGTTTCACCAACCTGGAGAGCAAACACCCATTGTTGTACTGTGAATGTGAGGGGAAAAGCTTCCTTATTGTTTGCACCCTGGAGTTCGAGACGCACCTGGTTTCATTTTGTGTATCCTGAATCAGCTTCAGCATGAAGCAGGGTCATCCTTGACGCCCTACAAGGGGCTTTTCTCACGTAGCTAGTCAATAAACCCCTTAGAAACAGGGCAGTGCTAGAACTGGTGCTTACAAACAGGGATGGCATTGCAGATGTCACAGTGGGCAGTCACCTAGGTACCACTGATCATCGTACAGTGTGGATTAACTTTAAGACTGGAACAGAGGCCAACCACATAAGGTGAAAGGTTTGACTTTAGGAGGGAGGATTTTAAAGAAATGAGACTGCCTCAGAAACTGCCTCATAGGTGGGGATTGCCAGGGATGAGTAGCGGTACAGTGGGGAAAATAAGGAGGGCATTATGAAGGCAAATAGCCTCTGCATGAAGGAACTGAGTAAAAGCAGCTCTGGTTGTGGACAAGGCTGTGGGACCAGATGGGATACACCCAAGGGTGCTAAAGGAACTCAGGATGTGCTAGCTGCCCACGGATGGCCTTATTCAACAGCCTCTGAAAAAGGTATGGTACTGGAGGACTGGAAAAGAGCAGACATGGTCCCTCTACATAAGAGCAGCAGCAAGGAGGAGGCTAGCAACTATAGGCCAGTCAGTCTCACCTCAGTGGTGGGCAAATTAATGGAAACTCTATTAAAAGAAAAGTTGGTAGGGTATCTTGAATGTAGTGGACTGCAAGTCCACTGGCAGCATAGCTTCAATTGGGCTGAGGTCATGCCAGATGAATCTGATTAATTTCTTCAACTGGGCGATCAGGGAAATAGATAAGAGAGGGCAGTGGACATGGCCTATCTGGACTTTAGCAAAGTCTTTGACACTGTGCTGTGCAGGAGACTGATAAAGAAATTAAGCAGCCTAGCTGCGGGTTCCAAGTCATAAATTTGGTTAGAAACAGGTTAATGGATAGAAAACAGAGGGTGGTTAATGGCACTTACTCTAATGGGAGAGTGACCAATGGGGTGCCACAGGGTTCAGTACTGGCACTGGTCCTCTTCAGTGTCTTCATAAGTGACACTGCAGAAGAACTGGAAGGGAAGGTTTGCTTTTTTTGCAGATGACACCAAGATCTTTAATAGGGTGGGCACAAAGGAGAAGTGGAGACAAATGCTTAGGCATCTTGAGAGAGGTGGAGAAAAATGCATAGCGATCGTGAGAGACTAGAGTGGTTTCAATGCCAAAACATGGCAAATCATGCACCTATGGATTTTTACTACTGCAGACCGACATGTGTAATCCTGACACCCAGGAGCCCGAAACCAATAGCCCGACACTCGGAATCCCGACTGTTGGGAATTGCCCACAGCAGAAATTTTTACCATGTCTCAGGGGGCTTCACCCCCCACACTCCCCTTTATTATGGATTGTTACCTCCACAGCGGGCAATTCTCAACAGTTGGGATTCTGTGTGTCAGGCTCCTGGGTGTTGGGATTATGCATTTCGGTCTGCTGTAATGATACCACCTAGGCATAGGAACCCAGGAGTTGAGCATAGGATGGAGGGGGTATTGACAGTCACTAAACAGGAAAGGACCCTTAGGGTCACCATAGCTGATGACCTGAAAGTGAAAGGACACTATGATAAAGCAGTGGGTAGGGTCATTGGGATGCTTGGATGCACAGCAAGAGGTATCTTTAACAGGAGGAGGAGGTGATTTTGCCACTATATCGCTCACAGGTGAGACACCACTTGGAGTATTGTATCTAGTTCTGCAGTCCCCATCTCAGGAATGACATAGACAGGGTGGAGGCCATCCAGAAGAGGGCAACTAAGATGGTGCAGGAGTTGCACAGTAAGTCCTATGAGGAGGGACTGAGGGATCTCAACATGAACACCCTGGAAGAGAGAAGAGCAAGAGGGCAAAATGATAGAGACCTACAAGTACCTCACAGGGGTAAACAGGGTGCAGGAGGGAGTCTCTCAAATAAGAAAAAGCACCAGGACTAGATGGCATATGATGAAGCTGGAGGGAGAGTTTAAGATGGATGCTAAGAAGTACTAAGCCATTTCAGCATCTGGGTCGATGATGAACTCTCTAATTTGGACAACACTTCCTCCAGTTGATGACATCACTGGGCCTTACACAGATTGTTACCTCTGCTACTCACAAACACGGTCACTCCTTGATCTGGTTTTTCTTGTAATTGAATTCTGATTTGGGGTGGAACCTGCCGTTGGTCCGATCATTACACCGTGATGTTCAATTTTTGTGCCCCCTTCGTAGGCCTACCCCTGTGGAGATGGTCAGATATCGCCCTTTACCGGATGTGAGCCCTGAAGACCTTGCGGCTGTACTTGACCTCTCAGAGTTTCCTGTGGCAAGCAGGAATCTAGGGGCTCTGGTGCTGGCCTATAAAAAGGTAATCTCCACAGCACTGGATTCCATTGCTCCCATCCGTGTTCATCCCCTCTCCCTTTGCCCTCAGTCCCCTTGGTTTGATGGGACCTTGAGGGAGTTGCAGTGACTAGGGCGTAGTTAGAGTGGTGCTGGTGGAAATCCGCCCTGGAGCTAACTACCTTAGATTGTTAGAACATTATCAAGTCTACCAATCAACAATCTCCCGTAGAAGGGCAGAGTTCCTGTCCAGGGAGCTTGCTGCCACTCAGAACTGACCAGCCCAGCTCTTTGAACTATGGACAGGATGTGCAACCGAGCTGCTTGCAGTCTCGAAGAACTTTTCACAACTGGAGTGCAATGAGCTTGCTTGGTTCTTTGCAAATAAGGTGGCCGACATCAGGGTGGAGATCCGCCGACTCACTCAATGGGGATGCTACTGATTGGTGCTTGGCCTCTGTCCCTCTTTTTTCCTGGAGTACCTTTGACCAGCTGGAGTTCACGGATGTCATGTGGATTGTTCAGGGTATGCACCCTATGCGTGTAGTTTGGACCGGCCCAACTTCCCTGATTATGGGTTGTTGTGACATCGTCAGCTCAGTACTGGCACAGATAGTCTGGTGCTCCCTTGATTCTGGTGAGTTTCCCAGCTTCCTGAAGGAGGCATTGGTGACACCCCTCCTGAAGAAAGCTTCTTTGGACCCAGACTCTCTGGCTAACTACAGACCAATCTCAAACCTCCCCTTCGTAGGGAAGGTAATTGGGAAGGTAGTGGCGGTACAGCTGGAGAACCACTTGACCATCCATAACATCTATGAACCTCTCCAATCCAGTTTTTGAAAGAGGTACAGTACCAAGACTGTGCTGGTTTGGGTGCTCAATTATCTCCTGATGGCTAAAGATCGGAGAAGCTACTCCATCTTGGTGCTCCTCGATCCCTCTTCAGCTTTTGACACCATGGACCACGGGGTGCTGCTTGAGCGCCTGACGCTCATCTGTGGCCTGACTAGTACATTCCTTAGGTGGTTTAAATTTTTCCTCACTGGCAAAACTTGGAGAGTGATGTCTGGGATTTATTCCTCTGACCCCTTATCTCTATCATGTGGTGTTCCTCAGGGCTCAGTGCCATCCCCCATGTTGTTTGTGATGTAAATGCTGCCCCTTGGAGACATTGTAAGATGGTATGAGCTGAGGTTTCACTGCTATGCTGATGATACCCAGCTCTACCTGTCTTTCACACCTGACCAGGATAGTGCTCTCTCGATATTTAATAACTGCCTCGCTGAAATCCAGGATTGGATGAATTCCAGTTGGCTGAAGTTGAACTCGGGAAAGACTGAAGTGACGGTTGTGGATCCAGGTCACCGGACAGAGGGGTTGGGGGCTGGTCAGCATTCAGGACTTTTTCTTGGGGGCTCACAGCTCCTTACCTCCGAACGGGTGCGGGATCTAAGGGTGGTGCTTGGTGACAGGCTGACTCTGCAATCCCAGGTGTCGGCAGTCGTCAAGTCTTCCTTTTACCATCTTAGGAACATCACTAGAATCAAGCACCTTGTTCCATCCAGTGACCCTCCCACGCTGATCCATGCCTTCATGACCTCATGCCTTGATTATTGCACCACCCTTTACTTAGGGCTACAGTGGGTTGCTATCCGCCACCTGCAGCTTGTGCAGAATGTTGCAGCCCGGTTGTTGTTGGGGATTTCCCAGTCATCTCACATTACACCAGTGCTGCGCGAACTGCACTGGCTGCCAATTCTGAGGCGGATCACCTTCATAGTCAGATTACTGATGTATAAAGATGTACATGGACTCGGCCCTGACTACCTGAAAGAGCTTCTGGTACCTTATTGCCCAGAGCGACAGCTCTGCTTGGCTGACGAGGGGTTGCTAGAGATTCCAAGGGTATCTTTAAAATCTTCAAGGGCCCATGTATTTATGTACATGGCACAATTCCTCTGGAATTCTCTACCCCGTCAGCTTCGGGAGTGCGCAACCATGGGGGGTTTTAAACAGGCACTCAAAACTTTTTTATGGCACCAGGCCTATTTTAATAAATTTTATGGAAAGGGATCTCAACAGATTGTTTTATACTGTTTTGTATTTCTGTTATTGATTTTATTAATGTAACCCCTAGATGGCGCTATCCCAGGGGCTACTACCCCTGCCTGATTTGCCACTAACAGGTTGAGGGGCCTGGATCCAATGGCGGGTGCCTCCACCCAGAGGTCAGGGTTTGCAATAGTTAAACTAACTTGGTCACAGCCCTCTGGGACACTGCAACCCCTTTCTTCCCACTAGTGGCCCACACAATATATCAGAATTACCTTCACAGTATACACTTACCCCAGGTCTGGTTCCGCACTGGGACCTCCTGTGAAATGAGATACAGTGCAACAATCACAGTACAGTACTTTAACATAGACAAATACCTCAGGCAGTATAACTTTGCTGAAACAAGCAGCTCTGATTTATTTAGGGGATATAACAAGGACAGGGGAAATCAGGTTAATTAGCTTATCACTCTAATAATCTCATCTATGGCTCTGTGCACAGGCCTATCCCTATCAGTTACTGTCCCTGGGTACCCAAGCCCTAGTGGCTAGTCCAAACAGTGGCAGCTGGTAGGGGCCCTTTCACACAGAGAAAAGGAGAATTAAACAGTCAGCAGTACAGTAATTCCATTTGGATTTAATGTGGCAATTCAACAGGGGCGACCCTGAATTAGTACTCACGACCTCCAAATAAGATAGGGTCCTTCAATGTCAGCAGGGCTCACTTGAGGTACACAAACCTCTTCACACATCCATAAAAGAAAGCACTATACCAGGCAGGCTGCATCTGTATCCCGATCGCAATTACTGCACAATACCCTGGAGAACACACAGCAGATTCAGTTCCTGACAGACCGAGTGCAATTTTCAGCAATTCTTCCAGTCTTCTACAGGGTGAGCCTGGTTTCTACTCTTCAGAGATCCTTTGATTCTTTTCACAGGACGGATTCAGTCCTAACAAGCTGTTACACAAGCTGCAGACCGAACTCTGGGCCTTACACACGCTTTTGACTAAAACTGCACACTGAAAAGCACAGGGCTCCTTCCTTCTTCACTGCCAAAGCTCAACTGAAACTCCAACCGACAAAACCGGCACTTCCTTTGAGTTCCTCCCAGTTCTTGACTGGATTGGCTGTCACTCACAATAGACTGCTGCTGTTGGTCCAAAAGGCACTGAAGTCTAAACTATATCTCCCAGAGTCACTGCCCATACAATCCTCTTGTGGCTGGCTCAGATTATGAGTCCAAGTTCTGATTCGGCCCAAGGCACCATTTTAGAGCTAGCTTACCCCACACTGATTGGTCCAGTTCAGCAGTTCAAAACCAGAATGGGGAACTAGGCAGACACTGTTCTGACTGCAAAAGAAAGTAGGTTAGACAAACTGTAATTTCATTATTACTGTAAATGATTTCTGGCAAACAGTTACATCTTTCAGATAGGTTCCCTTTGCACTCCTAGTGACTGCAAAAATGAAGTGAATTGGCAGCAGCTCGAGTGGTACTCAATCAAAGAAACACACAGTCCCCATACAAACTAATTATGTCTGCAAGCAGACAGCTCTTAAAGAGACAGTACCAGAGGTTCTAAAAACACTCACTGATAAATGGCTTAAACGCCAAACACCATTCAGGCTTGGAGCATTCAAGCAAGCTCCTGGAAGTCTTTTGGGAACCCCCATTTGCAGGGGGGTTACACCTTCCTGGTTTGGGAAAGCTTGACGTCCGATGGCCAAGTACTCTATAAGTTTTGACTGCAAACATATACATTTGCATTAGGCTCGCATATGTAATCATCAGTCAATATATCATTTTACCAAGAACACATTTCTGAAACATTGCAGTACGTCCACTCTTTACACAGTATTACAAACACATTGTACCATAACTCAAGTTATTACCTCTTGTACATGAAACCTGAAGAGAGGGGCCCTTCCTATCAGTTACCTTGGGGCTGGATGGGGCAAGGCACCATACTTAGAGGGCAACACAAGTAACTTGGAGTTAGCACTGATGCTCAGTTTGGGCAATGAGCTCGGGACACATACACTCCTTTATGGACAACATTGAGAGGCAAGTCCACAGGCCTCCCAAGTGAATCATAACTGAGGTGCACCACAGGCTTTACAGCTCGACCAGTCTTTCTAGGGGAACTGTTATAGTCTCTGCACTCTGAGCCTCATTTTCAGCATTGTCCTCACTTGTCAGGAAGTCTCCATGGGGTAGAGGCTGAGAACTTGGGGCACTTTCAGCTCCAGGAGTTACAGTTTCTGAGTCCACAACATTTGGCTCGCATGGAGAGCTTTCGGACACTGGCAGTGGACTGTCAGGGCACTCAAAATACTCTTCTTGTTCGGGTGTATCACCAGTCTGCCCCAATCTATCATTTTCCTCCCCTGAAAGCTCAAACAGTTCAACCATGCACAATGATTCCATTTCATCTGATCTGATGCTTTGCACTTCACTTTCTGGGAGCATTGGCTCCAGGGATGAAGCTGGGGGCTTAGACAGTCCAGAAGGCCCAGCTTTGTCTCCAGTATTGACTAGGGGATTGCCCCGAAACAATTGACTCAGTTCGTAAGAAGGATAGTATTCAAAGTCACTCTCACTTTCTTCCGATATGGACTGACAGTCATGCTCAACTGGGACTTGTGGAGGGGAACACTTTAACTTTGCTTCTGTAGGTGCAGACTTTCTTGATCTTTTCTTAGCAGCAGCTCTAGTCACTGGTCCAGAGGGGCATCTTCAGGGGCTCAGACTCAATTAAGATTTGTCCAATGGGCAGTAAATGATTTCTATGCATTGTTTTACATCTTTGAATTATTCTCAGGCCTTACTTTGTACACTGGCAGATCATCTAGTTTGCCCACTACAATGTGAGGGAGATGGTGCCATCTGTCAGCAATCTTGTGCTTGCCATGCAGTCCCAGATTTCTTAAGACCCGATCTCCCTCCTGGAGTTCCTGTGCTTTCACCTTTTATCATACCTTTCTTTGTTGGCCGATTTCTTTTGGCAGCCATGGTTTGAGCCAGTTGGTATGCATGAGTTAGCTGGGCCTTTAACTTTGCACATACTGTAAATAGTTGTCAGCTTGAACCCCATCAGGAGAGACCCCAAAACACACATCTACTGGTAGTCGAGCTTCTTCCAAACATCAGGCGGTAGGGGAGAATCCAGTGGCATCACTTTTGGTGCAGTTATAAGCATGTACCAGGGTGCTAATTTGTTGGCTCCATCTAGGCTTGTCCTTTGGGTGCAGGTGCCTAGCATATCTAGCAAAGTGCGGTTGAAACGCTCAGGCTGTGGGTCCCCCTGGGGTGGTAAGGAGTGGCTCTGGACTTTGACTCCCCACAGAGAAAGCATCTCTTTGATCAGACGACTCTCAAAGTCTCTCCTTGATCAGAATGGATTCTTTGTGGAGCCCCATAGTGAACAAAAAGTTTTCACAAGTACTTTGGCCACAGTGGATGCTTTCTGGTCTTTGGTGGGGAAAGCTTGGGCATATCTCGTGAAATGGTCAGTGACCACCAGCACATTACTGATATTTCTTTGATCTGACTCCAAACTCAGAAAATCAATACAGACCAGCTCCATGGGTGCACTGGTGGTGATGTTAACAAGGGGCAGCCCTCTGGGGCAAAGCTTTCTCTGTAAGCAGCGACTACAAGTTCAATGTGTTGCTCCACATCAGCCCCATCTTAGGCCAATAGAATCTGGATCTCACCAAGTCAAGTGTTCTGTCTATACCAAGGTGCCCCATGTGGTTGTGCAAGGACCTCAGTACTGAGTCTCGAAAGGCAGTGGGCAGCACTAGTTGTTGTTTGTCTACTTGTCCCCTCTGTCTACTGTTTCTCTGTATAACAGTTTATTGATCAGTTTCAACTTAGGACCTTCTTTGTATAACAGTGCAGTTCTCAAATCAGTGGAGCTAATTTAGACACATCTTTTCCTGCATAGAGGGCTTCTAAAGCTGCTTTGATCATGGGATCGGGATTGAGCCCGCCGAACTGTCATTGTCCAGCTGAGGCAGTGCACCAATGTCTATTGCAGAAAAGTGGCAATAAGCAGCAGGTATCAATTCTCAGAGGGTCCCAAGCAATCCACCATGCAGTCCACTGCGTCCGTGGACATTTGTTCCTCCTGTCAAACTTCCGCAGAGTGCCCAATGTCAGGTTCTGCCAATCGGACCCAATCATTCTGGGGAACAGGCCTCGGGAGAGAGCATCAGCATCTATGTGGTTCAGACCTGCTCGGTATTCGAGAGCATAGTCATATGTAGATAATGCAGAAAGCCACCTATGGCCAGTGGCATCCAACTTAGCTGAGGTCTGCACATAGGTCAAAGGATTATTGTCAGTTTTACTAGTATTTTAGCCCCATACAAGTACTCATGGAATTGGTCAACAATAGCCCACTTCAAAGCTAGGAACTCTAACTTATGTACAGGATAGTTCTTTTCGGATGGGGTCAGGCTTCTACTGGCAAAGCCACTGGTCTCAGGCCATTCTCGTGCTCTTGGTACAACACAGCCCCCAACCCTTGCAAGCTAGCATCAGTGTGCAGGACGAAGGTTTTCTTGGATCGGCATAGGCCAGCACTGGAGCATGGGTAAGTTGATATATGATCTCATGAAAAGCAGTCTCACAATCAGGAGTCCAGCGGCCCCAAATACTTCACCGGATGAAAATACACTCTTTCAGTCTTGAGGACGCTGGACTTTGGTATTTTTGTGGGTTGGGGGATACCTTGAGTAAGGTTAAGTAAAGGGCTGGATCACTCTTGAATAGTCCTTGATGAAGCTACCGATAATAACCACAGAATACCAGGAATCTTTGCAGTTCTTTAGATTTTTGGGCTGTGGCCAGGTGGTCAAGGCCTCAACTTTACTTGGGTCGGTCTCTATTCCTCGGTGGATACTATGTGTCCCACATACTTTACTGATGTTTGAAAGAATTGACACTTATCAATGGACAGTTTACAACAAAGTCCTCCAGTCGGTCCAATACCTTAAATAATCTGCTCTCATGTTCCTCCAGTGAGCTGCCAAACACAATAACATCATCTAGGTATACCAGGCACTCTAGTAAGTTCATGTCCCCACTGCACGCTCCATCAATCGTTGAAAAGTGGCTGGGGCACCTGAAACCCTTGAGGCATCCTCATGAATTCATAGAAGCCAAGCGGACAGATAAAGGCCGTCTTCTCACGGTCCTCTGGGGCCATCGGGATCTGGTAGTACCCATCGGAGATCCAGCACAGAGAACCACTTGCTCCCGCTTAGGCAGTCCAAAGCATCCTGAATGCGGGCATTGTGTACTGATCAGGATAGTCCACGTTTAAGGTGCGATAATCCACACACATCCTTACTGTTCCATTCTTTTTCCTCACTACCACAATGGGGAAGCATAAGGGCTTCTGGATTCTTGTATTACACCAGCAGCTAACATCTCTTGCAGATGCCGTCTCACATCATCTATGTCAGCAGGTGCCAGGCGCCGAGACCTCTCACGAAATGGTTCTTCGCATGCAGCCGGATATTGTGCTCAGCTCCTTGCACGCATCCTACATCCCATTCCTTTAAAGAAAACACCTGGTCTCTCTGGGCAAGCTTCTCACTGATCCTCACTTTCCATTCAGCTGGCAGCGGGGAGTCGCCGAAATCAAACAAGTCATGCGTTACTCTGTCATTCTTCCTTGAACTCTTGCTGCTGGGTAGCACTGCAGTGTCTGCACAATGCACATTAGCCAGGATGCAACCTCTGTTTACTCGAATGTCTCTTTCAGACACATTATGAACTTGGACCATTACCCTTCTGGCATAAGCATGGGCTCTAGCGGCAAAATACTAGGCTTGACCAGCAGTCCCTCTGGCAATTTTCCATCACCTGGTGCATCCAACATTAATATTTTATTCTTAACATCCTTTCTGATACGGACCTCTCCTGTAAGGTACACTGGGCATTTGGTGCCAGGATCAGAGACTCAGGATCCTTCTTCCATACAATTCCGACCGGTTCCTGGTTCTGTTTTTCAGCATCTCTCTGTGCCTCATAGGCCTTCTTAATTAAAGCGGAACTCTTAAAGCTCTACTAGTCTTTGACCCTGTTTTCATAACACAACTGTGCCAGCCTTCCGAACATATGAGCATTTGTTCCAATCAACAAAGGGACACCATCATACAGTCCAGTGGGGGACACACTAAGGCTAGGGTCTCTACTTGTTCGGCCACTCCAGCCACGGAGGTGGGAAAGACAGCCAAATTGGATATACCCGAATAGGGTAGGCCTACCCACTTAACCCCCATACATGCAGTCCTTCTAATGGTTGTGAGGGTACGTCTGACAAATGCTTCTGATACCAATCCTGGAACATAATTGTCACTTGGGAGCCACTGTCTAATACAGCTCTTGTAGACACTCCATTCACCTTTACAGTGGTCTCCATGGAGGGACCCACTATTCTGGACCAGTCTGAGAGGCGGTAGTGGGGCCTGGGCAACTGACCTTGCCACAAAAGGACGTGAATTAGCATTTTGGTGCCCTCACTGGGATCATGTCGTCGCACCTCTAACCACTGATTTCTTCTCCCAAGCCTCCTTGTAGCCTATATGCAACTTTGTCAGTGTCTTTTGGGACTGGCATTCCTTTCATGTGCCTATCTTTCCCACAATTATAGCAAAATATACTTTCTGGAGTTTGAGCTGGCCGAGGCGCCACACTGGGAGCCAGGGCGGGGGTATTACTAACTGGAAACCTGGGTGCCATCTCTGTCTGCGGCGTGATAAGCATTTGGAGACATCTCGTCAGTTTCTCCACTTCCATGGTCAAGAAATTGAGTTTGGAGCTGTTATCAGCAGGAGATACATGGGTGGGTACCCCCAACCCCATAGCAGATGCAGTCGGATATAGGTCAGGGCCCGTACTTGCAGGCGTGGCCTTCATAAAGGGACTGTTTTTGAATTCCCGGATCTCAACAGTTCGCCCCATTGTGGCATATCTTTTCCTTGTCAGAGCACTCATTGACTGTCAACCTCTGCCCTGAACTTCACTTGAAGGGTCACCCTCAGTCACTCGAGTCGTAGCCACAGCTGTTGGTGCAGGTACCTCCGAGTCGCCTTTTCTCAACTCCTCGAATTTCTCTCATTAACTCATCATAGGAGGGTGGGTTTCAGTCGATTTGCCAGGCGTAACTGAAGCAACAGCAGTTCTGAGAAGGGGCAGACTTAAGGATTCTGTCTAGTCTGGTTCGGTCTAGTTCAATCGCTGGCAAACTACCCTTCTGAGGCATTCTTGCAACAATTTTTCCAGCCGAGACATACACAGACAACAACTCCCTTGGTACTGTTGTGCATTTCTTACTCTCCACCATAGGTCCTCATCAGAATCTGGGCTTCCATACACATTCTCCAAGGCCTCAAGATAGGCCTGTGCAGTTGCTTCAGGGTTACTGGCCGCTTAGCACGGATGGTAGCCAGGGCAGGACCTCGGAGGCTCACTAACCCTCTTTCGCTGGGCCCGAGTATTGCCATTCTAGCACTTGGGGCAACATAGTCTATCCAGGTCTCCCAGTCATCCTCCCTTGGGGGTGGGAGGCGCCAGAGAAGATCCTCAACCTTCGGTAAGAGTCGTGTAATGGCAGGTGCAGAAATAGGAGTCTGCATTGGTTCAGCCACCATTACGGCACTGGAGCAGGAGAGGTGTTGGGGAGGAACACCTCAGGTGGCAAGAATAGTTTCTTCAAGTCCTCCACAGTTTTCCCCTCTCCCAGCAACCATTCAGCAAATTTCTCCTCAAAAGTTTCAGATAGTGGTGGGGGCTGATTCCCCCCCGGGTCTTTACTGTCCTTAGTTATCACTCTCCAAGCAGTGAGGGCTCCCTCTGGGGTAATGGTCTGTGGCACTTTGGAGCTATCTATGGGATCCTTAAACTCTACTAGGGCCAGAAAAGTGTGGGTGAGCAGATTAGCATGCCGACCCACCACCACAGGGTTTTGTAAACCTTCCACCTTGGAAAGTACTCCCTGCACAGTGTCCGTATTGATACCCAGGGGGATGTCCAGGATAAGCATAGAATTTTGGGGGTCGATCTCCTCCCCAGTACACCACTCCACCAGCCGGTGCACAGCCACTTCTGTCGGGGTACCCATTTTTTTCTTAACAGTGGTTCGTAAATATGGCCACTAGAGGACACACAATCCCAGCGGTGAGCCTCCAAGATGTAACCCCTAGATGGCGCTATCCCAGGGGCTACTACCCCTGCCTGATTTGCCACTAACAGGTTGAGGGGCCTGGATCCAATGGCGGGTGCCTCCACCCAGAGGTCAGGGTTTGCAATAGTTAAACTAACTTGGTCACAGCCCTCTGGGACACTGCAACCCTCCTTTCTTCCCACTAGTGGCCCACACAATATATCAGAATTACCTTCACAGTATACACTTACCCCAGGTCTGGTTCCGCACTGGGACCTCCTGTGAAATGAGATACAGTGCAACAATCACAGTACAGTACTTTAACATAGACAAATACCTCAGGCAGTATAACTTTGCTGAAACAAGCAGCTCTGATTTATTTAGGGGATATAACAAGGACAGGGGAAATCAGGTTAATTAGCTTATCACTCTAATAATTCATTTATGGCTCTGTGCACAGGCCTATCCCTATCAGTTACTGTCCCTGGGTACCCAAGCCCTAGTGGCTAGTCCAAACAGTGGCAGCTGGTAGGGCCCTTTCACACAGAGAAAAGGAGAATTAAACAGTCAGCAGTACAGTAATTCCATTTGGATTTAATGTGGCAATTCAACAGGGAGCGACCTGAATTAGTACTCACGACCTCCAAATAAGATAGGGTCCTTCAATGTCGCAGGGCTCACTTGAGGTACACAAACCTCTTCACACATCCATATAAAAGAAAGCACTATACCAGGCAGGCTGCATCTGTATCCCGATCGCACTACTGCACAATACCCTGGAGAACACACAGCAGATTCAGTTCCTGACAGACCGAGTGCAATTTTCAGCAATTCTTCCAGTCTTCTACAGGGTGAGCCTGGTTTCTACTTCAGAGATCCTTTGATTCTTTTCACAGGACGGATTCAGTCCTAACAAGCTGTTACACAAGCTGCAGACCGGAACTCTGGGCCTTACACATGCTTTTTGACTAAAACTGCACACTGAAAAGCACAGGTCCTTCCTTCTTCACTGCCAAAGCTCAACTGAAACTCCAACCGACAAAACTGGCACTCTCCTTTGAGTTCCTCCCAGTTCTTGACTGGATTGGCTGTCACTCACAATAGACTGCTGCTGTTGGTCCAAAAGGCACTGAAGTCTAAACTACATCTCCCAGAGTCACTGCCCATACAATCCTCTTGTGGCTGGCTCAGATTATGAGTCCAAGTTCTGATTCGGCCCAAGGCACCATTTTAGAGCTAGCTTACCCCACACTGATTGGTCCAGTTCAGCAGTTCAAAACCAGAATGGGGAACTAGGCAGACACTGTTCTGACTGCAAAAGAAAGAGGTTAGACAAACTGTAATTTCATTATTACTGTAAATGATTTTGGCAAACAGTTACATCTTTCAGATAGGTTCCTTTGCACTCCTAGTGACTGCAAAAATGAAGTGAATTGGCAGCAGCTCGAGTGGTACTCAATCAAAGAAACACACAGTCCCCCATACAAACTAATGATGTCTGCAAGCAGACAGCTCTTAAAGAGACAGTACCAGAGGTTCTAAAAACACTCACTGATAAATGGCTTAAACGCCAAACACCATTCAGGCTTGGAGCATTCAAGCAAGCTCCTGGAAGTCTTTTGGGAACCCCCATTTGCAGGGGGGTTACATTAACTTTTATGTACAGCACCTTGACACTTTGAAAGGTGCTTAAGTAAATAAATATTATTATTATTATTATATTATTACTATTCCACTGAAGGAGTTATAGATGCCTGGAACAGACTACCAGCAGAAGTGGTGGAGGCAAAAATAGTAGGGGCTTCAAGCGTGGGATAGACTATTAGTAAGTAGGCAGGGAAGTGGGAGGGTGCGGAGACCAATTAGGATCTGCAGAGACAGACTAGGCTGGAACCATCTGGGCAGACTGGGTGGGCCAACCAGTCCTTTTCTGCTGACAAATTCTATGTTTCTGTGTTCAGAATGGATTCTATCGACTTGTTAATGATGATCAATGTCAAGCTGCCTGGTCTGTAGTTTTCCAGCTCATCCCTGGCCCTGCTTTTGTGTAAGGGCACTATATCCAATGTTCTCCACTCACATAGCTTGCCAGACCAAAAGATCTTTTAGGTAGTCGGGCCCTATCTGTGCCTCTTACCTCCTGTCTTGTCTGCTACCCTTAATTTCCATTTTAAGTCTGCTTTAGCACTTTTTTAACCTTTAAAATAATAAAAGGAGTACTCCTTTTCATGTGGCTTAGACCAGGTTTCCATTAGCATTCTTGGCTGGTTTTGTGCACCCATAGTCCCAATCAATCAATCAATCAAACTTTATTTAACCAGGCAGTTAACATCATTGAGCAAGCTCTTTTGCAAGATGGTTCTGGACACAAAAGGACATACACAGTTACAGTAAATCAACAGTAATTCAATAAAACACAGGATGATAAAAAAAGCTAGGTTTAAATAAGTACTTATTAGGTATCAGGAGCCAAAAATAGTTAATAAAAGGCAAAATACATACATAGTCAACTACATACATAGCTGAATAGTGAGAGGATAGAAGACAGAGGGACAAGAGAAGGGTAAGATGAATAAAGGAGTGGGGGGCAATAGTGGGGCAGAGGACCCCCTAGGAGGAGGAGGATGCCACTGGGGAGGAGGGAGGGCCAAAGGAAAGGGGTAGTTTCACCACAAAGGAATGTCAACCAACAAGGGGGAATAAGAAGGCGGTGGTAGAATCAGGGGCTGGGGGAGTACGGTATCCAAGTACAAGCGATCACCTGAAGCAGTTGCATGCCATCTTCAGGCATTGATAGAGCAGCTGCTTGAATGTGTAAGGGCTAGGCAGAAAGAAAAGCTTAAGGACTTTTTGTGTGTTATTCCAGAGAGAAGGTAGGAAAGAGCTGATAGCAGTTGTGCCAAGACATGTCCTTGTCCGAGGTAACTTAAGGTAGACAAAGGAGGAGTTCTGTAGCCATACACACCCTTAGACCATTCGAACAGGTTGCAGATATAGGGTGGGAGTTTGCTGGAGATAGCCCTGAGGAGCCACATGAGGGCGTTAATTTGTCTCCTCAGGGAGAGGGATGGCCAGTCCACTGGCTGGTACAGCTGACAGTGGTGAGTCCACAAGGGCATGCCTAATATGAATCTCAATGAGGTCAGGGAGCACCGTGTTCATTTTAATATGCTTTAGATTTTCACAAGTTACACACAGAAAACATACAAGAGGGATGACGCGTACACTACAAGACAGTATCCTTCCCAATAAAACATAGGAGAATTAGTAAGAGGCAAAAATTCAGGTCACTGCATTCACGTATAAG
This sequence comes from Neoceratodus forsteri, assembly GCA_016271365.2. NCBI lineage: Eukaryota > Metazoa > Chordata > Ceratodontiformes > Ceratodontidae > Neoceratodus > Neoceratodus forsteri. The sequence goes on from CM028132.1 coordinate 1,203,103,384, forward strand.
AAGAAAAAATATAAGCTGTATCATACCAAATATAATCTCATTAGTAACTAAAAGGACATCATAATAACACACCATAAGTTATTAAAGAAAAAAAGTAATGTTAAAGAATGGGTGTTTAAAAACAGGAGAGAATACTGATAAAAACGTGTTCCAAGCCATATTAAAAGGAGCACTCCTTTTATTATTTCAAATGCAATAAAAAATGCTAAGCAGACAAGGTGGAGGAAAAGGGATATTATACAAGACATAGAGGATAATGCCTGATGTACAGCTGATAACCATGGTGTAATCGCCTCAAGTGGTTGCTACGGTATCAGTAAACCTGAAGAGCACAGCTCAAGAGGTTTACCATTGCCCTAGCAACCACGAGAGATGATTACACCATGGTTAGCACCTGTACATCAGGCATTGTCATTTATAGTGTATGGGACTTGACATGAGAAGATACACCCCCCCACCCAAACACAGGTAATTTAGCCTTATCTTATTAATGAATCTGCACTACAGCCACATGATTGTGTAGGAAAGCGATTTATTAGGATACATGGACTGAACGACAGTGGGCTGAAATAGCACCAGAGTTAAAGTCTCCATCAGACATAGAGTATTGTGTATGAGCAAGCATACACAACAAGGCAGTTGTGAGCGAGAGGTTTCTGTGGTAACCTGAGACCTCGAGAGCGTAGCTCGAGAGGTCAGTTACCACGGAAACCTCAAGATCGCACAACTGCCTTGTTTGTGTATGGTTGCTCATACACAATCTTTATAGCGAGGGCAACCATAAGCAGTACCCATGAACACCGGTGAAAAAAAAGGCTTACTTCTGTGTGTGTCTGCCGCCAAAGATTCCTTCCGTGTTGCCGTGGTCATTTATTACATGCGCTAATGTGTTCGATCTGTTGTGCTGCACCGTGATGCACTGGGTGCAGCGCAACAAGATCGGTGACGACTGAGTGTAGGATAAACAACGCTGTTCCAGGCATGGATTTCGGCGAACAGCTCACCATACACTATATAGTGATTGCTAGATTCAGTAACAGTAAACTGAGTCAATTGGAATGTTATTTGAATACTGTACTGAGACTAACAATCACATTCTGGGTGTGTAGAATACTGAATAACACTGGCATTCCATTTTGTAAACCTACTGCTATGACATAGATGAGATAGGTTTATAAGGTTCTGGCATCACAACCATGGGATTACAAGGTTGTAATCTGCTTGATTTCAGTGGGTAATAAGGGCACTACCCATATATTATAAAAGAAAAGGGGACTCTAAAAGGAATAATAAAGTACAAGTCGAAATTTTCATCACTATCATGCACTGCTGCTATAAGGGATATAGGAGATGCTAGACAAAAAAAAAGGTTCACTGACTTCATCTTTTACCATCTGGCAGCCAAAGAATTCTACAGAACAAGGAATTGTTTTTGACACTGCTGAATGGAAGTGATGCCAATTAATTTTGTGGAGCATGGCATTTCAGTTGACCCACTCTTTGGTTCCTACTTGACCTGTACATTTTGCCCACCAGAGTCCTCATTCCTGTCCTTTTACAAATTATTTATTTGTCAGAAGCATAGATTTTGTTGGCAGAAAAGGACGATAAGGTCCATCCAGTCTGCACTCACCCTACCTACCCTATGTAGTGGCAAGGGGCTCAATTCAGCCCCCAGCTTTCCCTACCCTCTCTGGGAGAGTCCTCCTTCTAATGATACCCAGGTGCCTGTCCCACGCATGCTTGAATCCCATCCCTGTCTCTGCTTCCACCACCTCTCTAAACAACCTGTTTCATCTAGCCACCATCATTTTATTGTTTTAATTTTTTATTTTTATTGGTTATACTGGAAAGGCATGTGAGTATTGCTGCCCGTTTACACAAGTGTCCAGTTACATAAAACAGTCTTGTGCCATCCATGACATAGGCTAAAACATTTAACTTACAGCTAGGGTTAACACCAAGGGACATATCCAATCAGGACAGTATAGACAAAAGGGAAACCAAGAACTAACCTGGGTGATTTAACAAATACAAAGGTGACATTAGCATTCTGTGAGGGTTTCACAATAATAAAATAAACAGTGGGAAACAAACATTTAAGTGCAATCAAAAAACCAGCTGAAGTGGAGTAACAGTACTACAAGTACTAGAAAGAGAAGGTAAGTGCCAGAGGTGGATAACCAGAGGGTGAGGGGAAAAGAGTGCAGTAGGGGAGCCAGATTAGGTCTGCGAGCAGGGTGCAGGAGTGTGTGAGGGAGAAATGTCTCCTGATATTTTGTTTGAAGGTATTTGTGGAGGGACAGAGTTTTAGTTCTGGGGAGAGAGAGTTGAAGAGCTTGGGTCTCATAACAGAATGTGTTTTCTGGTCTTGAGTGGCCCAAGAGAAAGGAACCATGAAAGAGAGAATTCAGGACAGTCTAGTGGTCCTGGTAGTGGCAGCTGTCTGGAAGAGAGAGGTGAGGCAATCAGGAAGCAGCCCACGGGAGAGTTTGAAGAAGAAGGTGGCCATCTTGCAGTTGAGGTGGGCCTCAAGTGAGAGACGACTGGTGAGCTGATAAAGGTTACAGTGGTGTGTGAGTTTAGGGAGGCCAGAGGCAAAACTGATAGCATTGTGGTAGGAACTTCAGTAGTCTGGAGAAATTTTGAAGAAGAGACAGGAGGGAGACAAGTGAACCATAGTCAAAGACGGGAAGTAGGAATCTGAAAACTAGGAGGGATTTGAATGCCCTGTTAAGATAATGCTTAGTTCTGTGGAGGATACCAAGGCGTTGGTGGGCTTTTTCGATTGTGAGGCTAGCATGAGCATCAAAATTGAGGTGGCAATCCAGGAGTAAGCCAAGGTGCTTGAATTCACTGACTCTTTCAGTGGAGTTACCAAGGTTGTCATAAAGGAAGAGGTCAAGGCCAAGGGGTTTGCGGGGGCTGGAGAAAACCATGAACTTAGTTTTTTTGGAACTGAGTACTAGACCTTGGGATGTGAACCGGGTGTGAAGTCTACTGAAATCAAACTGGAGTTTGTTAATGAGAGTGGTGAGGTTTTTGTCCTGACAGAAAAGGGCTGCATCATCGGCATAGAGAATGAGTTCAGAGGAGGAGGAGCAGATGTCAAGTAGGGAGTTAACGACTCACAGAGAATAGCAGGGGGCTAGGATGGACCCTTGGGGAATGCATTTTGATGGGGCAGGATTAGGAGAGGACACTGCCAATAATGGTATAATGGGATCTACCCATTAGGTAGTCCTTGAACCAGAGGCAGACCATCCTTTCCATAAATAAATACTTCCTCACCTCCCCCTTAAAAATGTCTCCCCACTAATGTCATTGTGTTCCCTCCTGTAACCACATTTGTGCTCAACCTCAAAAGCTCCCCACACTCCTTGCTGTTTATCCCCTCCAAGGTATTTAAAGGTCTCAATCATTACCCCCCCGCCAATCTCCTGTTCTCTAAGGAGTAAATGTTGAGGCCCATCAACATTTCCTTGTAGGGCTTCCCTATAGTCCCTGTATCATCTTGGTTTCCTCTGCACGGCTGCTACCTTTCAATGCCTTTCTAAGGTGAGGGCTCCAGAACTGCACACAGTACTCAAGGTGGGGACAAACCAAATACTTGTACAGGAAGAGTAACATTTCTGTCTCCCTTCTGCTTGCTAATCACCCTCTGTGTGCAGCCCATTATCCTATATGCTCTCCCCACCACCCTTAAATACTGGGGTGCTACTTTAGGTTAGCCATAATTATAACCTCAAGGCCCCTTTCCTCAAAGGTACTTGCCATAACCCCCACCTGTACTTGGCTCTGTGTTTTTGTGTCCGATGTGTATGACTTTGCAGCTTTTGGCATTGAATCCCAGCTGCCATCCCTGGACCTCTCTTTAGCCTTCACGGGTCCCTATTAATGGCCTCCACTCCCACCACAGTGGCTACTCTATTGCAGATCTTGGTGTAATCTGCAAATAAACAAGACTTTTTCTTCTACCTCCCCATGTCCCCAGTGAATATTTTAAACAGTATGAGGCCCAGTACCAACCTCTGGGGTACTCCGCTTGTGACCCCCATCTCCCCCTGGACTTCCTCATTATTTATTTATTCATTTATTTTTTATTTATTCATCCAAGACCAGAGTCATTGAGCTAAAGCTCTGGTATAGGAGGTCATAACATGCTTATCAAACGTAATAACTTAAAAACTAGCAAAAGGTATTATTTACACAATGGCATGGTGGGATTCTGAACAAGTTACACTCCTTTATAGTAAAACAGAAAATATAAAACATTTTTAAAATTAACAGAGATGATGTGCTGTTGGGGCATGGAGAAATGGAAAATTGATTGATTCATTTATTTAGCTCTTTATTTCATAAGTTTTACCAGGAAAGACATACTGAGCTGATACCAGCTCATTTCCAGATGTGTCCTGGGGTAGTGGTTTGGAAGATAGTTCAAGAAGAGAAAAAATAAATAGTAACTAACAGCATTATCAATTACAAAAGCAGTACAGCACGGTCAAAAGTAATATAATCTTTAAATATAAGGCAAAACAGTAGAAGGTACATGCGGCAGAATAAAGCTGAGTTTAGGGTGGGCTAGGGAGATTACCCCAACAGGAAGAACTGGGGGAAGCAATGTAGCTAGGAAAATGAGTAGGGGACAAGGAGACCAGATAAGGTAGGATCATTGACATCTGCAGATGGCTATAAAAAGTCACAACGCAGAGACTTAAAAGAGAAGGAAGAAGGTGCAAGAGTGGATTGACAGGGGAGGGTGGACCAGAGTTTAGGAAACTGATATGAGAAGGCAGCTTGACCATCAGTAGATTTCCTGATTGGATTAGAAAGGGAATGGGATATACTGTTGAGGAGAGAGTAGGAGAAAGGCAGGAGAGGATAGGAGGAAGGAGCCAAACCAGAATTTGGTTATAAAGGAGGCACAATAGGAAAGGCACTTGGCATCCAGAGACGGAGGAGGGCAGAGTAAAGAGAACAGCATTGGGTATAAGAGTGACAGTCTAAGGCAAAACTACAACTGCAGTGACAGAAGAGATCCAGTCTGGCCTGGAAGGATTTAGGAACTCCACAGAAAACTATGACACCATAGTCAAAAATAAGGAGTATTATGTTTAAAACAATCTCATGGTGGGCAGGAAGCAGGATACTTGTGCAACCCCCCCCCCCCCTTGGGTGGGCTTACTAGTAATGCCTCCTGCTGTCTTGTCCTGCCAGTTCTGGGTTCCCTGTGCCCTTGAAGTGCTTCTGCCAGCCTCGGTATGCAGCTACTTCCATGGGGGGGTGGAGGAGTCCTTAGAGATTATGTAAAGTAATGCAGGCCCTTTAACTTTGTACCTGCATTTATCCCCAAGCAATGTGCTCTGACTTCATGGATCCCAGCGCACATCACTGGCAGTATAGCCTAGAGGTTAGAGTAACAAGCTGTGAATGAGCTTGGTACATCCAGCAGACCAGACCTTGGTTTTATTCTCACAACCTCCACTTGCATACTGTGTGACTCTGAGTGTCACTTAATTGCCAAGTGCTCCTAGGTCACCCCTGAAAACAAGCACTTGTGGCTAGTGGGCCTTACCCAGTTACCAAAGACTAAAATAAAAAATTAAATAAAATATAAGAAGTTCGGACTTGCGTTTTTGTAACAGAGGGAAGTTAATTTGTGTTTAAGATGCATAGAAACATAGACTTTGATGGCAGATAAGGACCGCTAGGCCCATCTAGTCTGCCCATTTCCCTACCTACAGGATAGGCCGCAGATCCTAGTTAACCAACAGCCTATATCTTCCTGCCCCCCACAAGAATTGCCTTATGTCTGTCCCATGCATTCTTGAATTCTCCCACAGTTTTAGACCCCATAACTTCTCAGGAAGGTTGTTCCATGCAACCACTACCTTCTGTGAAATAATACTTCCTCACATTGCCCTGAACCGCCTCCTCTATCTTTAAATTGTGTCCCCTTGTTCTTGCAAGTCTCTTTTTCTGAAAGATGCTATCCTCTTGGACTTTGTTGATTCCTTGAGGTACTTGAAAGTTTCTATCATGTCCCCTCTACCTTCTTTCCTCAAGGGTATACATATTAAGCTCCTTTAGTCTCTCCTCATACGGCTTCTCTTGCAGACCCTGCACCATTTTAGTTGCCCTCCTCTGGACTGCCTCTATCCTGTCTATGTCCTTAGGAGATGGGGTCTCCAGAACTGGACACAGTATTCCAGATGGGGTCTCACCAACTGTCTGTACAGAGGGATAACAACTTCCTGTTTTCTGCTGCTGATGCCTCTCCTACATCCCAGTATACCCTGGCCCTCCCTACTGCCTTCTCACATTGCTTGCTAACCTTAAGGTCATCTGATATGATTACCCCAGGTCCCTTTCCTGTTTTGTTGTTGTTACTACCTCCCCACCCATTGTGTATTCTTCCCCTGGGTTCTTGTTTCCCAGGTGCATTATTTTGCACTTTTTTGCATTGAATCCTAGATGCTATACGTCTGACCATTCCTCCAACCTTGCCAAGTCCCTTTTCATCCTTTCCACGCCTCCTTGTGTATCAACCCTGTTGCAGATCTTTGTGTCATCTGCAAAAATGCATACTTTTCCTTCCAGTCCCTCTGCAATGTCATTGATGAAGACATTAAAAAGGACTGGACCCAATACTGAACCCTGCAGTACCCCACTGGTAACCACCCTTTCTTCAGAGTGGACTCCATTTACAATTACCTTCTGTGTCCTGTTGTCCATCCAATGTTTTACCCAGGCTACCACCCTGGGACCCACTCCCAGGCTGGTTAATTTGACTAATAATCTTTTGTGTGGGACTGTGTCAAATGCCTTGCTAAAGTCTAGGTAGGCCATGTCCACAGCCCCTCCCTGGTCTACTACTTTGGTCACCCAGTCAAAGAAATCTATTAGATTCGTCAGACATGACCTTCCGCTGTGAACCCATGCTGCCTTGGATCCTGTGCTCCACTGACCTCTAGGTACTCAACTATTCTTTCCTTCAGAAGTGACTCCATCACTTCCCTACCACAGAGGTCAGACTGACAGGTCTGTAGTTTCCTGCCTCTGTCTTGGTCCCACTTTTGTGAAGGGAATCACATCTGCCTTCCTTCAGTCCTCGGTACACACCATCCTCCCATGATTTATTAAAAGAGTAGCCAGTGGTTTCACTAGTTCCTTCCTTAATTCTTTTAGAATTCTGGGGTGAATTCCATCAGGACCCATTGCTTTGTCCACCTTCAGTTTTAGGAGTTCTTGCAGAACCCTTTCTTCTGTGAAAGGACTGGGATCGACCCCCCTATCAAGAGTGCTTCTGTTAATTGGATTAGGCACTTCCTCCTTTTTGTGAATACTGAGCCTAAATATCTGCTCAGTATTCCTGCTTTTTCACTGTCCCCCTCTGCCCACCCACCGTTGATTCTATTCAGCCTCACTATCCCTCCCTTTGTCTTTCTATGCTCGCTGATGTACCTATAAAAGGTTTTATCCCCCTTCTTAACTGAGTTGGCTATCTTTTCCTCAGTTTGGGCCTTTGCTATTCTGACTTCCCTCCCTGCTTCTTTCTGCCTTAACTGGTACAGTTCTCTGTCCTGCTCCTTCTGTGTTTCCTTATACTTCCAGAATGCTATCTTTTTCTTCCTGACTTTCACAGCCACCTCTCTTGAGAACCATAGTGGTTTTTTCTTTCATTTTGATGAATGTTTAATGTGTACACTGTTGCTTTAAGGAATGTTCAGACTGCAGTGAATGTGTTTTTGTCTGCCACATGGGGACTTGGCACTGTGGCACTAGTGACATGCAAGGGAGGACTCCGCCTGAGCCCATTCAACAATCAGATGATAGTACAGAGGGATAGCTATCAGACTGTGCAACGTTTACTTGTTAGAACTACAGTATATGGCTTGTTTGCAGAAATACTTTACTCCTGGGAATAGTTATCAACTGTTTACATGGATGCCATTTTGGTAACCCCTAGAGCTGTGTGGAATGAGAAAATTCTGAATTCTCGGAATTTCAATGAAATTATGTGAAATTCCGTGAAATTTCACTGAATTTCATCAGAATTTTGCAGACTTTTTTAAATGTAGTACTTTGGTCACACCTCAGCTGTTGTTTAAGCTAGATCTCTGGAATTTGGTATGCAGACTCTTTGGGTGGGGGGCCAATAATGTTCTATATATCATGACATTCAAATGGAAAGTTTCAAAATTATAGGTGCTCAAAATCTGTCATTTTTTGTGCGTGTGAAATTTCATGAAAATTTGTCTGCATATACCTCAGCCATCTATTGGGTCAGAGATCTTTAATTTGGCATGATTCCTTGATGATAGGTGTTCTAATAATGTGCCAGATTTCATGGCAATATGATGCATCATCTCAAAATTTATGTGCTCAAAATCTGTCATTTTATTTTTTTGCAGGGAATTTCATGGAAAAATTTCATCTACATATAACTTGGGCACCTTTGGAGCTAGATATGTGTAAATTAGCATGAATAACCTTTATCTAATGCTTATAGAATGATCTAAATATGGAGAGAATTGGATTAGAGATTTTTAAGTTACAGGGGTTCAAATCTTTACTATGTAAATATTTGCAAAATTTAGTGAAAACTCTCACAAATGTGGGTGTTTGTAACTTCTATGCTCCTGCAGTCATAGACTTAACATTTGACATGCATATCCATAGTCAGTGTATCCTGGTGTCTAACACGACTGGATCCACTGGTTTAGCAGTTTTAAATTTGCAGTAGAAAAAAAAATGGTAACATTTTCTCACATATTTATAGTAGCATGTAGACAAACCATCCAGAATTCTTTCTGTGGAATTTAACATTAACAATGCACATATCACTACTTCATTTGATAAGCTGGGCTGAACTTTCTGCAGTCCTGCTGTTCCTCTCTGGGTGACTATCCCCCCCCCCTTCTTTTTTGGCATAGCTGGACTGACTCAATATAACTACTGATCCCACTGATATCCTCTTTGTTCTTTACAGTGACAAACTCCCTTAAACATGAGCCACCTACTCCTTTTCCTATTGACCTTCCCAGTTAAACTAGCCAGAATTCTTACTTCCTGCTGCCCCAGACATTGCCTTCCCACACTACATCTTTTTATGTACCATTAAGTCTCAGACTTGCATGTACATCAGGCTCCCTGGATCATACATTTACTGGATGTGATCCTTAAATATCCTGCATTCGGGTTGGAATTTTTGACACTATGTGCTTCCTTGCTCGGCCTGGGGATCTACCACTGTTGTGCTACACAGTTCAGCTGTCCATTTCTTGGTGAAACTGTGTATCTAACTCCTCAACCTTGTGACCTCTTGCACTACCTGCCTCTCTCTATACCCCTATATTTTAATTAGAATCTTCCATATAAGGCTGAGTGAAATTAGCAAATTCCAGTGTTTTGGAATTTTCATGGAATTCTACAATTTTCACAAAGACTCATGGGGTTTGACTTTAAGTACAGATGTTATTTTGTAGAGATGTGGGAATACCTTTTCCAAATATTCGGTATTCAGGTCCCAGATATTCGTTATTCGGTATTCGGTATTCAGTATTTGGTATTCGGCCAGGAAAGTTGCCTTATTAGAGAATTGCTACAGAAGTCCTTAAAATGGCTTCAAGAGGAGGAGAAGGAGGAGAGGTCACGGCATTTTGGCTTGTACACTGGTGCCACAGGCTGTCTTGTGCTGCTGGTGCTTCAGGAGGAGGAAGCAGAGGTCACAGCACTTTGGCTTGTACACTGGTGCCAGAGGCTGACTTGTGCTGCTGGTGCTTCAGGAAGAGGATGCAAAGGAGACAATCTTTATATGGTCACAAAGTCTCAGGAGGTACTATAAGAATAACATATGCTGCACCCTTAAATAATTGTGGACACTATCAAAATCAAGTAATTAAAAGATAACGATTCTCACAGGATAACACTGGAACTTCAACAGGCCATCAATATTTGAAGCTCAGTGACAATCTCTAAATGGGCATAAAGGTCTCAAGGGATACAACAAGAATAACATTTGCTGTTCTCTTAAAATAATTGTGGGCATTAAAAAGCAAGTAATAAAACATAATGATTCCCATAGGATAACACTAGAACTTCAATAGGCCATAACTCTGTCAATATCTGGAGTTAAGTGACAATCTCTATATGGTCACAAATGTCTCAAAGGATACTACAAGAAATTATTGTGCTGCAAAAGCAGTAGATAGATAGCAACACCAGCACACTGTTCTGACAGCAATCGAGTAACAGACTACTTATACAAGCAAAGGACTAACAAGCATACCTTGTTTTTGTCACCAAAATGTGCATCCACTTCATCATTTCCCTGTTGGCAGTGGTGCTTCTTACCCAACTGGATCAGCAGATTGCTGTCAGAACAATGTGCTGGTGCCGCTCATTTCAAGAAGGGTTCCTATTATTCTCCCAGCACCTCAATCCTCCTCTAATATGGCGGACATGTGGCTTCAACTAAGCCATTGTAGTCCACACTCTAGACTCCCTATATATTGAACTCTATGCTACTCACTCAGAGTGAGGAGATCACATGGTGTTCCTGGCTGTGAGCTCCAAAAACAGCCTCCGATTGGCCAACAAAGCTCTGTGAGATTTTAAAATCTAACTCACTGAATAGTATGTCCTGAATAGTGGCAAAATAGTGGACTATTCAGACCATCCTTCCAAATATCCGGCAAGCCTACTATTCATGGTATTTGGGAAATACTATGCACAGCCCTATTATTTTCAATTTCTGGCAGCAAGCAATTAATAAAATTGGCAGGCACAGTCTTCTTATAAGGTCTAAGAATCTGCAAATATCATGGTATTGCATTCTAGTTTTAAAGTTTCAGGGGCTTAAATGTATAGTTAACATTCTTGTAAAATGTTATATTTAAATATTGTGAACATTTGACTACTATCAATTCAATCCCATTAATGTTGCAAATATGACATTTTTCAGAAATGACCATGCGGTATAGTACAGCATCCAAGGGTTGTGTCCTACAAATATCCGGCCCACTATACCTTACTCTGGGTGGAGGCACTGTGCATTACTTATTTCTATTTGGGAAAGAACCCTAGTCACTATCAAAACAGAGCCCATGCCTCTTAACCTGTGTTGTGGTCAACAGGCAGGGGTAGGAGCCTGCTGGTCATGGTACCCAGGTTACACACTTGCTTACGCCTGTATACTGGATCTAGCTTGGGGTGGGTGCTTATGGTGTATGGCATAAATATGTACTGAGAAATCAAGATGATGGTCCAGCCAGACCCCTTGGCACCTAAAGGAGGACATATTCTCAATCACAGCACCATAAAGAGTATGAAATAGTGGGGGAGGTGAGTCTGGTAAGCCTCTGCTGGATGCCAAATGTCATGGAAATTGTTTTCTGCAATTAAGAGACAGTCAGTTTGACCAGAACCAGCACTAAATATTGTCAAAATCCAGCTGTAGCTGGGCAGCAAGGTCATGGAAAGAGGAGCCACTGTATCATCAACGATATATGCATGGATGCAAAGGAACAGGCAGAAGTGAGGTTGTTCAAGAATATATAAAGAGAATGGGACCCAGAACAGACCCTTGAGGATGCCTAAACAGGTGGGTAGTGGGGAAATAGGAAGTTTCTGAACTGCACAACTTGAGATCTGCCCTCAAGGTAGGAGCTGAATCAATTGACTGGGGAGGCAGAGGGGCCCGCTGATCTAAGTTGTCCAGAAGGAGGAGCTGTGCCACACTGTCAAAAGCTTTATCCAACTCGACAAAGAAGGTGGACGTGATCAGACCTTGGTCTATACCTGAAAGGATAGAGTCAGTATGCTGGAGGAGGGAGGTGGAACTAGAGTTGGATTTCCTGAAACAAGACTGAAAAGGTGTGTAAAAGGGGGAGTCAAAGAAGGAACAGAGCTGTGAGAGAACAAGGTGTTCATGTAACATAGCCAGAATAGGAAGGAGACAGATAGGACAGAAGTTGCTAGGAGAAGTAGGATCACTACCTTTAAGGAGAGGGATGACAGTAGCTTGCTTCCAGGCATTAGGGATGTGGCAGAGGAGAAAGACAGATGAAGGAGTTGGGTAACAGGTACTGTGGTGGCAGAAGCGGAGAGAAGGAAAACCTTAGGATCAAAACCATCAGATCTGCCTCGCTTGTAAATGTTAAGGGCTAGCAGGGCTTTAAGGGAAGCAGAGGAAGAGGTAGGAGAGAAGAAGCAGAAAGAGTGAAGGTGGGAAGATGGGGGAGAGAGGAAGGGGAGGTTGAGGGAGAGACAATTCAGAGGGCACCTATGGTGATGTAGGAGTTAAAGGAAGAGGCAACAGAAGAAGGGACAGTGATAAGGGAGTTACTGACCTTGAGGACAGGGGTGGGTGACTGGATCGAAAGGGAGGAAAGGGAATGTATTATATAATACAGAAGGGAATATATTATATTGTATTATATATTACCACTGAGCAGTTAAAACGGAGACCTCAGCCTCCTTCTGCTGTCAGACATCTTAGTATATAAGCCCTAGTAAACAAAGTCAGCAGTTACAGAACGTGTGTATGTTTTGAGGAACAATGCATTGTAGCAATGAGTGTAGCTGCATTACAAAGGTGTGCAAATGTTATGAATATTTAGTTACATTATACTAGGCCTGATACAGGGTATAGCAGTGTGCCTAATGCAGCAGGGTTTGGGCTTGTGCTGTGCTCAAGAAACAGGGGTTTATATTAGCTGGGCACAATCCAAGGCATTTCAGTGTCTCAGATGTGGAGAAAAAGCATTCCAGTAGGTGGGACTGAAGGACTGAGACTGAAAGCCTGTGTACTGAAGTTCTTATAGGCCTTGGGGACTGTTGGGTCCAGACACTCCAAGGACCTCCTGTCCTGTCTGGTTTGGCGAACCTGTAGGTACTTTTTAGGGAATTGGGCACCTCATCCTTGCAGCATCTTAATTAGAATTAAACATTAAGTCATCCTCTTCTGGTAGCTAATGGCAGTTGGTTATACCATCCATACATATGACAGGGGTGGGTGAGACAGGAACAATCCAAGATGAACCTGGCTAACTTGTAAATTATATACTGTCTGCTCAGGGCATAACCTGGTGCTGAGGCATAGAGAAAATTGGCATAGTCAAGTATCATTATAACCTGGGCCTGTACAATTTGCTTTCAGACCCCTCAAGGTTAGAATTGCTACAGTCCTCAAAAAGAAACCCAATCGAAGGATTCTGTTACAGATGCTATCAATGTGAGTGACGTTCATGAGGTGCCTGGCTGCACAGCGAGAGCCGTCATGGTGCACTATCAACACCATATCTAAGCTTCTTCATTTGTTGTTCTAGATTTCTACATATAAGGCTCAAAGGCAGGGACCAAGGCTAAAGTCTTCTGGAGTCTTTCTGAATACATATTGGTTTGTGTGAACTGTGCTACTCAATATTATGGCACAAAGAACTGCTGAACACTTTAGGAATCACCATCTATCTGGTTATTTCTTATTTTATCAGTATTTGAGTACTAAATATTATGTACTGCTGCCCCCCCAGCCCTAATAAAATGATGTTCTGTATCCCATGGGGTTATCCTGTGGGGAACAAAATAAATTAAATCAACAAATAAATGATTAACACATTTATAACTAAATAAATAAATACCAAGATGTTAGGTGTTCACTAATCATGAATAACCCTTGTAAAATAAATTAAATGATGGCTAAATAAAGAGGGCAGGAGTGCTTGGGGCCCTGCATTAGCACACCTCCACTGGACAACCATGCAATGTGGTTAGTATCAATGATGAAAGCAGGTGCTTGCCCACCATCACAGCTGGAGGATATGGTGGAGTAACATGGAACCTTATATGGGGTGGGGATGGAGAAACTAACAATAAATTAATATTTGTTTCAATCAAAACAGAAAGGCAAAATGACAACAAATTGCAAGGAAACATAGGATCTGTTGGTCACACATACAGTAGCTGGCATTCTGTGTGCTCCAGGTAACAGAAGCTTACTATGAAAAAGAAAAGTGCAATGCCCAAAGTGTGTGTGTGTGTGTGTGTGTGTGTGTGTGTATGTGTGTGTTTGTTTGTGATATTACTGACTTTCACATTTTCTTGCAATATTGTAGAGTCTAAAAAGTACTTGACCTATTTAAAATTGTGTATGTGTGTGTGATATTACTGCCTTTTGCATTTGCTTGTATGCTGTATAAAGGATTTGACCTGTTTTAAATTTCCAGAATTCTAGCCTCAGCTGCAGAAGAGCCAGCTTAGATGCAGCCTATGAAGCGCCAGATTCTGTGAAAACTCAGAGGGACTGCCGACTAAGACCACACTTCAGTGACCCGATGCCGGCAGATGCAGTGAAGAGGAAACAGCTTGAGATGAAGATAGCTGCAGCAGCACGCCTTCAGGCACAGAGACGCCGCAGGAGAAAGACACTGGTATTGCTCTTTTTAAACTGCCATTAGGCTCCTTCACTGGAAGAAATTAATTTGTGTTCTACCATTTCTGTTGATAAATGACTAGCACACATGCATATAGAATACAGCTATATAAGTCCTCTCCATGAACCAAGGATATTCAGATCAGAATGTAGCAGCTTTGCTGATTCTACCATTACTGTCTGACTGAATTAAATTAAGTTTTTTTAAGGGGGAACTAGGTAGATTCCTATGGATTTTTTTTTTGTTTATTTACATTTTCTTTGCACATGTGTCTGTTTTCTTCGGTCATTTTGACATGACAGCACTCGTGTTCCTCTGAGCGGAAACCTCTTCACACTGGCATTATATATGCATGCTGTATTAATATTCTATCACTGTTATTTAGAATTGGGATACTTAGATTTAAGGGTGATATTATGGACTATACAAAACATGCAAAGGATTATTGTGTTGGAAGGCATACATTTCTTTCCACTCTTTCATGCTCAGAAATCTTCCCTATAGACGTATTATAGTGGAATAGAATAATTAATGTCAAATTAATGATTGATAGTCCTCATACAACTAAGTGGGAGGAAGTATGGTTTTGTGGCTAGAACACGAAAGAACTAAGTTCAAATCCCATCTCAACCATGGTCAGACATGTGACCTTGAGCAAATCATCATGTACTGTAACCCATCCCAGCAGTAAAACTAGGTAAAAGCAGGCCTCCACTATAAAGGAGATCTTACAGCTCAGTTATGCTATTCAAAGTAAACACATTGCAAAAGAGCAAAAAGCAAGAAAAAGATGAAGGACAAAACATGAATCCTTCTTTGAAAAACACTGCAACTGCCATCCATCAGCAACCCTGTTACCACCACTACTAGTACCATCAGCAACCTTATGCCACTATTTCTAATATTGCAACCCAGGACATGTCTGGGAATGAGCTGTTACCAGATCAGCATGATTTCCTGGTACTATAAAATGTTTTGAATTTTTTGAAAGATGCTACCTCTTGGACTTTGTTGATTCCTTGAGGTACTTGAATGTTTCTATCATGTCCCCTCTCCTCCTTTCCTCGAGTCTATACATGTTAAGCTCCTTCGTCTCTCTTCATATGTCTTCCTGTGCAGACCCCTGCACCATTTAGTGCCCTCCTCTGGACAGCTTCCATCCTGTCTATGTCTTTGCGGAGATTGGGTCTCCAGAACTGCACACAGTACTCCAGATGGGGTCTCACCAGCTGTCTGTACAGAGGGATAACTTCCTGTTTTCTACTGGTGATGCCTCTCCCTATGCATCCAAGTATCCCCCCAGCCCTCCTTGCTGCCCTCTCACATTGCTTGCCCACCTTTAGGTCATCTGATATGACTACCCCAAGGTCTCTTTCCGTTTTTGTTGTTGTTAGTATCTCACCTCCCATTGTGTACTCTTCCCCTGGGTTTTTGTTTCCCAGGTGCATTACCTTGCATTTCTTAGCATTGACTCTAAGCTGCCATACATTTGACCATTCCTCTAACCTTGCCAAGTCCCTTCTCATCATTTCCACCCCACCCTGTGCATCAACTCTGTTGCAGATCTTTGTGTCATCTGCAAAGAGACATACTTTTCCTTCCAGTCCTTCTGCAATGTCGCTTATAAAGACATTGAAGAGGACCGGTCCTAATTCTGAACCCTGCGGTACCCCACTAGTAACCTTCCTTTCTTCTGAGTGAGCTCCATTTACTATTACTCTCTGTGTCCTATTCTCCAGCCAATTCTTTACCCAGGCTGTCATCTTGGGACCCATTCTCAGGTTGGCTAACTTGTATATTAATCTTTTGTGTGGGACTGTGTCAAATGCCTTGCTAAAGTCTAGGTAGGCCATGTCCACAGCCCCTCCCTGATCTACTACTTTGGTCACCCAGTCAAAGAAATCTATCAGATTTGTCTGGCATGACCTTCCTGCTGTGAATCCATGCTGCCTAGGGTCCTGTGCCCCTCTAGCCTCTAGATACTCAACAATTCTTTCCTTCAGAAGTAATTCCATCATTTTCCCTATCACTGAGGTTAAACTAACAGGTCTGTAGTTTCCTGCTTCTGCCTTGCTCCCACTTTTGTGAAGGGGAATCACATCTGCCCTCCTCCAGTCCTCGGGTACCACCCCATCCTCCCATGATTTGTTAAAAAGGGTAGTCAGTGGTATCACTAGTTCTACCCTTAGTTCTTTTAGAATTCTGGGATGAATCCCATCAGGCCCCATTGCTTTGTCCACCTTCAGTTTTAAGAGTTCTTTCAGAACCCTTTCTTCTGTAAATGGGCTGGTATCAACTTCTATATCCAGAGTGTTTCTACTGTTTGTTTTATGACCTCCCCTCTTCATTTGTAAATACTGAGCAAAATATTTGTTTAGTATCTCTGCCTTTTCACAGTCTCCTCTGCCCACCTCCCTCCCTCCCTTTATTAAGCCTCACTATCCCTCCTTGGTCTTCCTTAGCTCCCTGATGTACCTATAAAGGTTTTATACCCCTTCTTAACTGAGTTGGCTATCTTTTCCTCGGTTTGGGCCTTTGCTGTTCTGACTGCCTTCCCAGCCTCCTTTTGCTTTAACTGATACAGTTCTCTGTCCTGCTCCTTCTGCGATTCCTTGTACTTCCTGAATGCTTTCTTTTTCTCTTGAACCTTCACTGCCACTTCCTTTGAGAACCATAGTGGTTTCTTACATCGTTTTGTTTTGTTTATTTGCTTCACACAAAGGCTCGTTACCTCTCCCTCTACTGGACTGTAACTAAACCCACAATACTTCCAACTTCTCTTCCTCAGACTCCACCCGCATGCATCTTATACCCTCCCTGATATAAACTGCCCCCCCTTTCCCAACCACCCTATCACTCCTGTACAGTTTATATCCAGGGATCGAGATTTCCCAGTCATGGTGTGGTGTGGCCCATGTCTCAGCTACTGCTGCTATGTCCACCCTCCCCTCCATTAATAGCACCCGCAGGTTGTTCATCTTGTTTTTGAGGCTCTGCACATTCAGACACCCCACCATCCACCTAGAATCTGAGCCTCCTTGTCCTCCGCTCTTCTTTTTTCCCCACTTCTCTCCTCTGTGTGCTCCCTCAATCCCATTACTATTCCACTCCCCCCCTCTACCTCCACTCTCCAGACCTCTTCTACTGGTATGTGTTTTGGGGGTTTGATGAGTTGATGAGGGAGACAAGCCGTGTTGGATGCAATCCCACATTGGTTGGGTCACTGTGACCAGCTGATCCAAGTGGCCTAGGTGCTGGGAGCACTGATGGCCCAGCTCACACTGAAGGTGCCGCATTCACCAGCGGGCCCTGGACCAAACTGTTGCCGATACCATGTAACCCAGAAGCCACAGGAAGCCTGGGCAGGTGCAAGCACCCAACCCTGAAATAATTGGGCAAAGGAAGTAAGATTCAGAGCCGGTTCGCAGTAAGTCAAGCCATGGCCTGAAGGTAGTCTAGCTCTGCTGCCCACATGAAGTGAATCACCTACAAGGAGTTCAGTTCAGACTTGCCAGGATTGACCAGAAGGCCCAAGTCTCTGCGGGTCTGGAGGACCAGGTCCTTGAACCTTTCCAATGCCTCTTCTGGAAAACAGCCAGTCATCCACACAGGGTATACCATGATCTCCTGGCACACAAAAATGCTGCATGGCATGACCTGAAACTTGTAGAAAACAACTTCTGTGCGGAACTAAAGGTACCATCAGTGGAATGAATGGACAAGAATGTCGAAAAACATATCCTGGAGGTCAAGGGAGCAGAACCACATGCCCTGCTCCAGAGATATTATCTGGTTCAGTGTGACCATCCTGAACTTCCACTTCCTGAGAAACCGATTCAGATTGTGGTGATCCAGTATGGGAGCCAGAGATCCAATATGGGATGTCAACCCCCATCCATTTCTTGGACCAGGAAGTACCTAGACAGAAGCCCTGACCTACCATGGATTCTGGGACACAGGCTACGTTTCCTTTTTTGAGCTGAGTAATGTCCCCCCTGAAGTTTGATGGCATGTTCTGCAACACCACGGCCTCCCTTGGTGCATGATGTTGGTAAGGCGGGAGAGACTTGAAGACAAGAGGCAACAATCTGCCCACTAATTCTAGGGCCCACTAGTTCAAGCTCATTACAGACCAAGTGTGCCAGAAGTGCTGCAGCCGACTCCCCATGGGGAGCTGGTGCAAGGACTAGATGGGTGAAAGATAGACACTCCCCAACCCATCACTGGGCAGCTTTGGAGGGGGCACCAGTACCTGCTGCCAGAGGGACACTGCTACTGCTACCCCCAACCTTTCTGGAGCCCTGACTTGGGAATTTGGCATCAAGCCTGAGATGGCCCCTGCTGGGGCTGTTGTTGCTTAGGCTGCTGTGGCAGACTTCTAAGTCCTAGTGAGGTGTCCTTCCACTCCAGGACCAAAGAGGTCAGTACTTAAGAAGAGGACATCAGCCAGCTTGTGGTGGATGTCTGCCATAAAGGTGGAAATCCTCAGCCAAGCCCTGTGATGCACTGTGACAGCCACTGCCATGGCACTGACACAGGAATCCAAGGCCATCTGAAGTTGGTGCTTAACCAGCACTTGACCCTGGTATTGGACCACTTTTATCACCAGCTGCTTGTTGGAAGGAAGGTATGGGAGGATGTGATCTAGGGCTCCCAAAAGGGAGTGACCAAAGTGGACCATTAACAGGGCGTAGCTCACATGATGGAGATTAAGGGAGGATGTAGTGTAGACTTTCTCTGCTGTGTGGTCAAGCTTTCTGGACTCCTTGTTGGGGGGCTTGTCCACATTCCCAGTATTTTCAGACTTACAGAAGACAGAGTCTGCAACCAAACCCTTGGCTGATGGGTGGTCCAAAAATCCAGACAAGGTGCCAGTAGAGACCGCATACTTACAGACTATATGGGCAGAGGGTGCCAAAGCTCCAGCACCAGTCCCAGGATGACCTCAGCCATCGGGAAGGCAACCCCAGGGGATTCTTCCCCAGCCAGGGTCTCGGTAAAGGGTTATCTGTCTCTTTTCTGGACTAGCTCCAAAGGAACCTCCATGGATTCAGACATGAGCCTAAGAGGAGCCCCGATGGATGCTGGACCAGTGTCAGTGTGGCTCAGTTGGTAGCACATCTGCCTCTGGACCAGAAGGTTGTGGGTTCTTGTCCCACAATGATAAAAGTAGTGGAACCTCCTTGCTTACTAGCAAAAGTACAGCTATGTAAAAATTTACTATAACAGTAGATCTTCGGGAGAAGCTCTTGCAGCAGACCACACCAGCTGGACTATGCCGCCAGGCACTAAGACGAGATGGAAAACATCTAGCTAGCAGTCTATCATGATGGATCACCTCCCTCAGACATTAGTCATCTGAAGTCAGTACAGGCTATATAGGAGGGTGGTCCCCCACACCTACCTCAGTTCTCCTGCAGGAGACTCTGCATGACCAGCTGATGGAGAACCAAGGAGGTTATCCCGAGAGCCCAAGAAGAGACAGAAGGTGATGCAATGGAAAAAGATGAGCAGGGGGGAGGGAAAGCAAGGCCTGCTGCAAGAGCTTCTCTTGAAGATCTACTGTTACAGTACATTTTTATGAAACTGTACTATCTTTGAGTTTCATTTTATTTTTTATACTTGTAAGCAGGATGAGCAAAACTGCCCGTTTTCACCAGTGACAAGTTACAAAACATACTTAGACATACACAATTTTAAACACAATCAATAATTAACATAATACAAAACACAAACAACAATTACTTAGCATGAACAAGTATCATTTTCCATCAACCAAGATTTCAATCTGGTTTTAAAAGACCAAATTGTCATACTCTCTACAATATCAACAGGTAATGGGCTAAAAAACAGAGGAGCCATGTATAGAGTAGATCTCTGACCAAAAGCAGAATGAATAAGAATTTCATAAATAAATTTGGTCTGGGATCTACTGTAGTACCACTAGAACTAAAAAAACCTAGAGAATAACGTAGAAACTATGGGAGATATAAGGCCATTTTTGACCTTAAACATCATACTCATTTTAAACAGAATCCTATTTTTAAGGGATGAGCTATGAGTATGCTTTAATAAAAGACAATGATGTGTTTGAAAGGGGGCATCAAGCATAAATCGTAAAATAGAATTATAGGTTACCATAAGTCTGTTAAGCAGTCGACCAGAAAAGAAGGAATGAATGACAATACCATAATCTAGGACACTCATCAAAAAGCTACGAGCAAGTAAAACCCCCGATTAAGCTGGTTAGAAACGCTTAACTCTATAAAGTGAGCCTAATCTCTGATGAAGAATTTTCCTTAAATTATTTAAGTGAGATTCAAAAGTTAATTTAGAATCAAGAATTATCCCTAGATTTTTAAAGCGATCCACCAACTCAATCATGTTTCCATCCAGTATAACACTATGACATAAGCCCTGAGGCTCAATAGTCTTATTTGAAAACAAAATGACTTTAGTTTTACCTGAAAAAAGTACCACAGAATTTAAATGCAACCATTTTTGAAAGGAATCAAAGTCAGACTGAACCTCGGCCAGAGCATCCTTAGGAGATGGACCCTTACCATAAATTACTGCATCGTCAGCATACAATATCATTGATAAATGAGAGCAAACCAATGGGGCAGAATTCATATAGAGTGAAAAAATCAAGGGACCGAGGATTGACCCTTGGGGTACCCCACATTTAATAGTACTGGGAAAGGAAGTACCATCACCTATACGAATACAATGAGATCTATTAGATAGTCCTGATACCAAGAAATAACATTATCAGAAAAATTTTATTTGGAAAGAATATCATTTAACAGACCGTGTTCAACCAAATCGAAGGCCTTGGTGAGGTTCACAAAAAGTGCTGCAACATTCTGCCCTTTATCAAGAGCACACTGAATGGCACCAGTGAACCCCACCAAGGCCGTCTCAATATTGTGGTAAGGCTTGAAGCCATGTTGGCAAACAGAAAGCAAGCTATGTTTTTGTAAGTAATCAAATGTTTGATCCAGAATACCATGTTCCAAAATTTTAGATATGGGAGATAACAGAGAGATTGGACAGTAGTTGGACAGCAGGGTAGGGTCACCAGACTTCAAAACAGGAGTGACTATAGCAGTTTTCCAGAGTCTGGGAAAACCCTGGTAGAGACAGAAAAATGAAATAAAACAGAGTGGATAAGAAAAGGAGTTTATCCCCAATTTAATAATACAAAAATCCAATCCATAGCAAAAAAAATATAAGGCCGGGGATATATTTTCAAAACATATTATTTAATTAAATCAGGAGAAACCTGATTAAGACAAAATTCAAAAGATACTGGTTCATTTACCAGATTTGAGGCACTAGAAATGTCACCACATGAAGAAGTTCCTTGGGACAAAATTCTATAACTATCTGTATCACCAAAAAACTTATTAAAGACTTCAGAGACTGAGGTGGGGTTACTAGTTAGTCCAGTCTCTCTTTGAATGGAAATTTCAGAGGCTTTTTTACCTCTCCCAATTAAGCTATTTAGTATGTCCCAGGTTTTTTTGGGGTTGCCAAAGGATCTATTTTGTTCGAAGAGAAAAAAAAAACAACACAGTTTTAGCTTTACAAATAGTGGACTTGCATGGATTCCTTAGAAATTTATATTTCGACAAAAGAGAAGGATCCAAACTTTGTTTATACAATTTCCAACTTTTATCCCCTGATCTCATAAGATGTAGCAAATAAGGTGTGATCCATTTTTGTTTGGTACCCTTGATTCTACATTCTCTTTAGGGGTGTAAACCTATTAATCACCCCAAGATATCAAAATAAAAACATCCAACAAAACATCAAGGTCATTAATGCACTCAAACCCAGTCCAATCAATATCAGAGCAGGCAGCATCTACCAGCTCTGTGTAAGAACTTAATTTTCCTAAATTCGATGTACTTGGGAGGTTGATTAACTAGCTTAACTGACCAGTGACTAGAGACTGGACAATGGTCACTCAGTAATCAGGCAACGCACCAGATGCATTGATCCAATCAGGACGGGTAACAACAATCCAATCAAGGAGAGTGCCCATGCTAGTTTCTGAATATAATCTAGTAACCTCATTTATCAACCGAAATAAACCCAAAATCGATCAAAAAATCTTTAGCAGAACCACAAAGCTCTGCTGCCCAATTGCAATTAAAATCAACAAGGAGTACCCATTCTCTATGAGCAGGAAGTGCATGTTTAACTTCTGAAATGAGGTTCAAGCTCGAGCTTTCCAGGAGGTACACAGATAGAACTAATAATAAGATGCTTGTTATGACCCAAAAGAAATCTATAGTAATTAAATCACAGCCAGAGTTACATGGAGAATGCAAAGCAATAGTAAACTTGAATTTATTTTTAACATAAATCATAGTCCCACCCCCACGTCTATCTTCCCTATCTTTTCTACAATGTTCATAGCCCTCCAGGGAGATGGCTGCATCTTTAACATTTTCATTAAGCCATGTTTCAGATAAAGTAATAATATCGAACCCATGCTGCTCAATCCAGGCAACAAAATGGGTCCATTTCGCTGGTAGGCTCTGAACATTAAGATGTACAATTTTTAATGTAGAATCAAAGGAAGATGATGGATTTTTTGCAGTAATCAATAGCACCAAAGGTAGCTGGGCCAGGGTGTGGATACACAGAACCAGAAATCAATAATAATAGAATCAACATCCTCTGTAACCTCATTTTATTCTCAAAATGTCTCTCCTCTGTTGAATGCCTTACAGACCTAGGGTAACACGAGGAAAAAAAAAATTCAAGTAATAGTAAGGAGTAAACATTATGAAGAATCCACTTCATATTCTAGTTTATCCGGGGAGAAACCATCCAAACACATTCTTGGTAGGAAGTAACAAAAACAACTAAAGTTAGAAAACTCTAATTCAGTGCTTGACCCCCCTATGGATTTTACTAGAATGTTAACACCATCATTATTCAGCAAAGTCAGGAAACTCAGAAAGCGGGATATTCAAACTGCACCACAAAGAAGCGCAATAGCAGAAGCAGGCGCAAGTGCAGTGCGCCCCTGCGTAACATGCACGATATTTAAACACAGCACAGGCCAAGGTGCGCTTATAGCAACACAGCTAAATATCATGCCAACTAGCCATGGCGCAACCAGGGATGCGCAGAGGAGCAGGGTAGATGTGCAGTAGCACAACCAGGAATGCGTAGGGACAGGATGCAGGGGTGCACCACCCATGGAAGCCATGGGCGGAGGAGCACGCAGCAGGCCAGACAGCGACCAATCCCCGCACCCCATGAAATGCACAACCAGTGGTGAGCTGGATGGACCACCAGCCCATGAACACCAGCACCGAATCCACAGCCGGGGCACGGTGCCCCAGCACCACCCCTGGCAAGCAGTGACTGCAACACAAGGAGGGCCGGCCACTCAGTGCCACCCCAACCCACCAATGCAGAGCACACCCTGTACAGCGATCCCAGACACCCGGCCCAGGAGCAGCGCCCACCAGTGCATGGCACCGAATGCATGCCACCACCCCCACCATGACAATGCAACCCTGTGCACCATGGAGACATGCATAGCAGCCCCACTGTGAGCACCCCACAGTGGGCGGCACCAGCCACTGACACAACACCTGCAGACACAATGCCGCCCTGCACGCCCCCCCCGTGGCACAGCAGAGAGGTTGACCCTGCACCAGTACCCGAGGGACCCCGCATGCAACAAGGCCTGCCCTAGACCCCACAACCAGCAGGACAGCACCCCACACATCCACTCATGCACACACCCTGTCCCAGCACTGGCCCCAACAGATAGCACAGTCGCCCACTGTGGTGCATGGAGGCATGCGCCACACAGGCTGCGACACAGGGCATGGACAAACACCCACCCTGACCCAAGGGCACCCCGACACAGGGCCACGATAGCGGGGCAACAAATGCCACTGGCGTGCGTCCACTGATGCTGTGTACCCATGGTCTGCACCCCACCATGGCACAGGTGAACCAGCCATCCTGCGCATGCACCATGAAGCCATCTGCTGCCAGCATGCGGCCGGAGCACAAGTGACAGACATCAGAAAACAGACACCGCAACAGACACCAGCGACATCATAGAGGGGACAACAGCATAGCCCACAGTGTCACCCGAGGCAGGCGTGCAACAAACTGGTGACAGGAGGCAAGCCACCATTACAGCGTGCCCAGAGGGTGGCGGCATGGACAGCCACCAATGACATGTCAACAGACTGTGCTACCACAGACATGCAAGGGGCCAGCTGCACGGGCCATGGACATACTGACAGGGGCGCCAGGGACACAGTGCATGCACCAGGGACCACTGCACACAGGCATCCAGTGCACAGGGAACAACACACATACCACAGACAGGGACCTAGTTCCCCACCCACACCATAAGCGGGTTCCTGCCGGACACACACACGCCCAGGCCTGCACCATCCCCAATGCCATGCACACCACTGCAGTCAAGCACCATATGTCCACTGCAAATCAGAGACCACCACAGTTGTCATAACAGACAAGTGTGTATTAAAGGGGTGAACAGTACTAATATCACAAAAAACAAAACTATGCACAAAGTGGGGGGGAAGGGCCACAAACCAGGTGGGGGTGGGCATGGGGCAAGGGTGTACATCAGGGAGTGGGATGAAGAGTTGTGAGGGTAAGTCCAGGGGGGAATGCACAACATGTGCGATGTAGGGCCTAATGGTGACCCCTCTCCCCACTACAGTCCCTGTGTCACCTCCTGTGCCTCCTTCTGTCACCCCGATCGATTCTTTGGAGCAGCTCCAGAGTAGCCCTTGACAGCTGCAGAAGCTCCTGTACATTCCGCTCAAGGGCAGTCCAGCGTTGTCCACCTAGGACAAGGGAGCAGAGTCAGTATGCGTGACTGGCCAGACCCCTGCAGCCCACCCAATGTGCATGGCATACAGCCGTGGGCCACGCCCCTGTGATGGCATGTGACCACCCACAGTGTCCGCGCCCACATGACCCGCCTACCCAGGCACCCATAGCCATGCGGAACGCTATACACACCCACCGCCCATGTCTGGCACAGCACCAACGTGGCCGTACAGTGACATGGCTATGCGGTGTGAAAGCAGTGGCACAGCCATGGACCCAGTGCATGCACAGCCTACCTGCGACACCCACCCACACATGCAGTGCCACAGGACAGTGCTGAGTGCACCGTGTGGCATGCACGGCAGTGGGGCCAAGTGCGGGTGGCCACGCCCTGCCACAACCCCTGCAACCCAGCCTGCACAGATGTAAGGGGAAACATGGCACTCACCTGCATCCTGGCCAGCAGGACGATGCTGGCCCATGGCCCCACCAACGTGGCCCGGCTGCATGTTCACTGCACCCACTCTGGCCTGCTCCCCCTGTTCTCAGGCCAAATGTGCCCTACGGCGCTCCTCCAGCCCTAGGGTGCAAACATGGAGAGGGAAACATCAGTACAGGTCAGTAACAAAGCCCCCCCCGGTGTGTGCGTGCCCACACAGCCCAGCTATGACGCACCCTCACTAGATGGCCCCCAACCCCCTGCGGCGTGGCCTTATGTACACCATGATACCTGGACAGATGGACACTACCAGTGATGGGATGGAGCACCTACCTGGCCGTGGCATGGCGCCTCACCGGGCGCGTGACTGCAGATGTCCCAGGCGGTCAGTGTCCAGCTGCTGGAGGTCACCATAGCGGCGGCGACACTGCTCCGCTGACCGGCTGATCCCAGTCACCTCCTCCAGGCCCTCTGAGACTTCCTGCCATACAGCAGTCCATGGCCTGTGGAGGGGTTCCTGCCCAAAGAGGGCACCAGCATGTCTCTCCACCAGGGCCACCAAGTTTGCCAATTCAATGGCACTCCAGACCTGTGCTCTGGTTGAGAAACATTTTGCCGTTCAAGCCGCAAACAAAATGGCGCTCTGTAGTGCACGTGCCCCACGTGCGGTACTGCGCTGCCAGTCCCTATTGCGCTGTCACTGGACTGTGTGATAGGGTGCAACCATGTGGACGCATGGCACCTAGGGGGCAAAGGTTGACTGCAGGGTCAAGGGTCTGTCTGCGCACGGTGTGCCACAGCGCTATTGGAACACCCTGTGTGTAGCGCGGTAGGGTGCTTGACTGTGATGCCCTGCAGTGGCCTACCGCGCTGTTGCACCATGGTACCCACGTGCACCAAGGCACGAAAGCACCACATCGGCAAACAGCGCGACTAGCACTACAGGTACAGTGGTGGCCATGCCCTGCACTGCCTCCCCGTGGCACAGCAAGTTAGCAGTGCCGCACGCGCTGGCATCAGCACCCCGGGCATGCACCGTGCGGTGCAGATTGCGCATGTCACAGTGCTGCACCATAGCCTGAGCACTCTCTCCTACATTGCGCAAGACGCAACAGCGCACTATGCAGCCAGCATATGTAAATCAGTTCATTAACCATTCCACGGCACATCCACTGCATTAGCATCCACTTACAGTTGCGCCTGCCCTCATTTGCATGCATTGCGCTATATAAATGCGACATGGGGCTGCAGAGGCCATGGTTAGGTATTGCAGTCCATTGTGGTGGGTTGCATGCTGTTGGGATGTGGGGACTGTGGTTTGGGCGGGCTGTATGGAACTGCACAGTCCAAGGTAACACCTGTCATTCCCACAGGCGCAAGCATGACTGAGCGTGAGGAAGAGAAGGAACAGGGAAGGGGGACAAGGAGGAGGCCCAACTTCAACAGGGCTGAATCTGATGCCCTGTTCGAGGCATATCTGGACAAGGAACTGCTGCTTAGCGGACAGCAGGGAATGCCACAGGCCCGTGCTGCTGCATGGGTGAGGTGGCGCGTGCCGTGCACCAGCATGACAGCCACCAGTGGTCCATGCAGCAGTGCAAGAAAAGGTTGGCATGGACAGGAGGTGGATCAAGAACAAGGTGGTTGCCAACAGGGCTGCACGTGCTGCCACCGGTGGGGGCCAGCCGGATGTACCCCGCCTGACACCACAGGAGGAGCAGGTGGCCAGCAGCATGCGGCGTAGTGCCATCGAGGGTGTTCCTGGTGGTGGCTTCCAGACGGGTGGCAGCCCATCACTGCATGGTAGGTCCTGTGCTGTCAGTGTGTGGGTGGTGGAGGGCATGCCACAGGGCAAGGCGGAGCCACCAACACTGTGTTCCCTTACAGCTCCTGAGCGTCTACATGGGGCAGCGGTGATGGGTGTGTCCACCGAGGGGGAGGCCCTGGACACGGAGGATCGCCCATCCACCTCCACAGGTGTCAGAGGGACCAGCAAAGTGCATACCTGCATGTCTGTCTGGACTGATGTGGGTGGTGCGGGTGCGGACAAGGCCCTGCCTGTGTCCCAGCGTGACATCGCCCCACGGTCTCCAGCATGCTGGGACACAGATTGAGGCCAGATCCAGCACTGATGATGATGGATCACACGGCCCGGACAGTGATACATGTGGGACACAGGATGGTCCCACAGCAGGCAACCGCACGGGCGTTACAGTGGGTGATGTCGCCGTGGTTGCCTGTGTAACAACCCAGACCCAGCCTTTGCCTGTATGCACCAGTGGGGCAGCACTGGTGTGCATCCAGGGCGGTGGGGCTGTTGCGGCTGCTGCGGCAGTGCCAGTAAGCCCTGGCGATTGGCAGCCAGAGGGCCAGCACCAGCAGTCGGCCAATGGCAACGGGGGAGACAGTGTCAGGGGCAGTGGCAGTGCACTGCAAGTGGACGTGCCCCGGCATGGCTCTGGTGTGCAGTGCCCAACGTCAAGGGCTGCTGGTCAGCAGGACCAGGAACACCACGAGGAACAGCATGCCGGACCAGCGGACGACCCCTTGGACGAACACAGCCGTCTTCTCCAGGCCTCAGTAGATCAGCAGATGCGGCTCGTGACGGCGGTGGATGCACTCAGTGCGGTTCTGTGCCAGGCAGACCTGTGGCGCAGCAGGGACCACGGATTGCTCCTGGCAGAGATGGCCTGGCAGCGGGCAGATGTGACCGCTGCCACTGACAGGAAGACCACTGCATGACAACTGTCATGGCTACACTGGGCACCCAGTTCAGTGCCCAGCCGCCGCAGACACCACACAGTGTCATGTCCACCCCGTTACCGGCACCATCGCGCACACCTATGTTGATACCTGTTTACATTGTGGGCATACCGAAGCCGCGCCTGGCGCGGACATGTTCGATGGGCTAAAGACCTCTCGCACAACACGGTTGCGTTCGAGTGTCACCCTGGGGACCGCCAGTGCCACCCCAGGGGCCACTGGTCAGCCTGCCACGGCTGGCAGGTCCCAGCGGGCCGCCTACGATCCGTGGCGGCCGTGGTACTGTGCCGTGACTGACCTGTCTCCCACCATGGCCACTGTCTGCCGCTGCCCCACGGGCACTGTGGTGTGCATTGTGGGCGACGACGGGTGGGGTACCCACCCCGCACACACACGGTCCCTGTGTATACCCTCCTGGATGCTGGCCACTGCATGCAGTGACGATGATGACTGGCGTTGCACTGTCCCGCCAGTGTGCAATGGTGCCCAGTGTCTGAGGCACGCGATGATGGCCAGTGGGCATGGTCATGTGTGGTGGTGGTGGGGTGGCGTGCCATTTTCCCCTTGTGCATGTGTTGTGGTGTTCGGCCCTGCCCATCCCTGCCGCCGTGTGTGGTGCCCGCCAGACCCATTCCCTTACTGCCATCCGCCCCATGTGTCCTGCCCTGCCTGTCTGTGGGCTGTGCCCTTGCTCTTGGTGGTTGCACATGGCCCCGTGACCTACCTGTGTTGCCCGAAGTGCTCCTCTGTAACGGTGTCCCGGTGTAGCTGTGCCATTCGGATCAGCCAGGGGTCTCGTCAACCAGGAGGTGGCTGCCCTTCACCAGCTGGACCGTCATCGTCCCCACCGCTGTCCCCCTCTTCGACCTCTACGGCTATCCCATAGTCAGTGACCATGTTGTGCAGGATACAGTAGGCCAGGAATAGCCCACAGGCCTTCAAGGGGCTGTACTGTAGGGCACTGCCTGATGTGTCCAGGCACCGGAACCGTGCCTTCAGCAGCCCGAACACCCGCTCGATGATATTCCATGTTGTGGCATATGCCTCACTGTACCGTAGCTGCGATGGGGTCGTGGGGCGTCGGTATGGTGCGAGCAGCCAGGGTCGTAGCGGGTAACTACTGTCACCTGTGTGTAGAGGGTGGACATTAGAATGGTGGTCTGCGTCACTATGCCATGGGCCAACATGGCCGGTACCCATGGTACCTCTGACTATGCACCCCCCCCACGTCGTCCTGCGTGATATGCATACTCACCTACTAGATGGCCGGTGGGGATGTCCCCACTCTCAAACCTGTGGCACAGTGCAGACTGGTGCCAGATGAAGGCATCGTGTGCTCCCTTAGGTGCGTGGGCACAGACATTGGTTATGCGCCCCGGCATCGCAGACACCACCTGGCAGTTTATGCTTGGGTATCCCTTGCGGTTAATGTATGCCGCACCCTCTGGTGGCATCACGGATGCCTCGGAATTGCAGTCAATGGCCTCGAGACATGCCAGGCAACCATGCTACCCTGTGGAACTCCTGTATATGTGCTGTGCGCTCCGCCTGTGTGCTGGGAAAGCGGATGTACTCCGCAGCATGTGGCAGCAGTGCGCTGAGGAATTGTGTGAGTAGGCGTGACACGGCCGACTGGGTTATGCCTGTCGTGTCCCCTGTTGGTCTCTGGAAGGTGCCTGTGGCGAGCAGGCACATGACGGCTGTCACCTTTGTCTCCACTGACAGAGCATGGCTCCGTCGTGTGGGTGCCTGCATCTCATCACTGCACAGCTCACAGAGCTTCCTCAGTATCACCCGGTTCAGGCAGTACTGGCCCACAATCTCTGAGTCAGAGTACTGTTCGAAGCTGGTGTGGGCTCGGTACACTTGTTCTGGGCATACGTAGCGAATACTCCATGGCGTGCCTCCCCTGCCTTCTCACACCCCTCACTACCGCCTGGAAGGTGGTGCTGGCCATGCCCCGGCTGGTGCCCCTCGGCACAGCCTTGTTTATATAGCAATGTCCACTACGCCGAAGAGAATCGAAGATGCTCTGATGCTCAGTAAAACATGAATTTTTAAGAAAAGTTACCCACAACAAAGAAACCAAGCCTTCAGGTGCAATCCGCCACTGATTTAGGATGCTTCTGCAGCAAGCTTTAGATCCACGTCATTGCCTCCATTGGCATCATTAGTCCCTCACCGAGTCACTTCCTGGTGCTCACTTGCTGCCATCCCCGTTTCCACAGTCTGGGCTTTTGGTTCTGTTCCTCTAAAAAATCTGAAGTAGCCAGTCCTTTCTCCTTCAGCGCAGAGCAGGCTTCTTCAAAGATATGGTACATTTTAGTCCCATCCTCCCAAACAATGTGCAGTTGTGCTAGATACGAGGTTTGAAAGAGGATATTCTTCTCTCTCAAAGGCTTCAATAGGGGTGTATTCAGGCATTTTTGCTGGACCTCGGAGGTAGTCCTGGTCTATAAACAGGCAATTGCTCAAATATGCTAGCTCTTTCTTCAATCACGCCCTGTGGAGCAGATCTTTTGTTTTGTATGAACTAAGCTTAAATACTATCGACCTAGGATGTGCTTTCGAATCTGTCGGTTTGGACTGTAATGATCTATGCACACGTTCTATTGACAAGACACAGATACAGTTGTGGCCAAAAATATTGGCGCCCTTGCAGTTTTTTCTAATAATGCACCATTCCTTCCAGAAAATTAAAAAATATTTTGGTATCCACATATGTATTTCTTTGGTTTGCAGTGGAATAAAACAGAAAAATTGACTAAGTCTTAGCTTATCCCACACAGAAATCCTTAAATGGCCCTGACAAAATTATTGGCACTTTTTAGAAGTAGTTAGAAATAATTAGATTTCAAGCAGGTGATTCTCTCACTTTGGAATTCAACTCACCTGTGGTGAGTTGCAGGTGCCTACAATATAAAATCACTCATTTAACCAGTTTGAATAGAAAAAGTACTCATTCTCCTGTTTTGTGTCACTGTGTGTACATAATAAGCATGGAGAAAAAAGAAGACAACCGAGAGTTGTCTGAGGAGGTCAGACAGAAGATTGTAGCCAAGCATGGACCATCTCAAGGCTACAAATCAATCTCCAGAGACCTTGATGTTCCTGTTTCACCGTATATAATGTTATCAGGATGTTTAAGGCCCATGGCACTGTAGCCAACCTCCTGGGCGTGGCATAGAAAAACTTGATCAAGATTGCAGCAGGATTGTTCGAATGGTGGAGAAAGCACCTCGATCAACTGCCAAACAGATTCAAGCTGACCTTCTGACACAAAGTAATGACAGTTTCTTAACTCACACAATCTGTCGCCAACTCAATGAAAGGGGTTATATGGTAGGAGGCCCAGGAGGACCCTACTGCTGAGAGAGAGACATAAGAAAGCCCAACTGGGGTTTCCTTAAACCACACCTGAACAAGCCAAAATCCTTCCGGGAGAATGTCCTGTGGACAGATGAGACCAAATTAGAGCTTTTTGGTAGGCACATCCTTGAAGCCTTCAAAGAAAGAACACCTTCCCTACAGTCAAACATGGAGGAGGTTCAGTGATGTTTTAGGGGTTGCTGTGCTGCCTCTGGCACTGGAGTGCCTTGAACGTGTGCATGGCATCATGAAATCTGGAGATTACCAGGCCATTTTGGGCAATGTTGGACCCAGTGTCAAAAGCTGGGTCTCCGTCGAAGGTCATGGGTCTTCCAACAGGACAATGACCCCAAACACTTCAAAAAGCACCAGGAATGGTTCAAGACAAGGCGTGGACTGTTCTGAAGTGGCCAACAATGAGTCCAGATCTAAACCCCATTGAAAACCTGTGGAGATCTGAAAACAGCAGTTGGGAGAAGGCACCCTTCAAATCTGGGAGAACTGGAGCAGTTTGTACAAGAAGAGGGCCAAACTGCCAGTAGAGAGGTGGAGAAAGCTCATCCATGGCTATAGGAAGTGGTTGATTGCAGTTATTTTGACCAAAGGCTGTGCTACCAAATATTAAGTCTAGGGTGTCAATAATTTTGTCAATGCCATTTCTTTTCATTTTCTGATTTAAAGGATATATTAAATTCTGAATCAAAAACAAAGGTTCTGTAATATTAACAGAAAAATAAAGAATTGTGGAGGCCAAATACTGTACTGTTGTTAATTTCAACTTATGTTTAGAGGAACTGTGAGTTATTTGAAAGAGTGCAAGGGCGCTAATATTTTTGGCTACGACTATAGATGGTAACTTGAGAATGTTTTAACAGATTTTCAACTAATACAGCCATTGGGGTCATCTCAAGCCCTTTGGGGAGGCCATACAAACATAAGTTGTCCCTCCATGAACGCCCTTCCAAGTCCAGGCATTTGGCCTGCAGTTCGATCGACTGAACAAGCAATGTCTCAATCACTTGGGATAACTGATGAGTGCCGTCTTCCATGCTAGCC
The DNA here is from genome assembly GCA_016271365.2 of Neoceratodus forsteri. Lineage (NCBI taxonomy): Eukaryota > Metazoa > Chordata > Ceratodontiformes > Ceratodontidae > Neoceratodus > Neoceratodus forsteri. The sequence goes on from CM028132.1 coordinate 1,203,136,297, forward strand.
ACCCGGTCTTCCATATGGTAGAGTCAAGATTCTAATTTAGTTAGTTTGTGTTGTATTGCTTGAAATTCTTTTTTATTCTCCAGCCTGGATTCTTTGATCTCCCTCAAAAGCATCTCAAATCTGTTCCGGTAGAGTTGCTCAACTTCGCCGTCTGTATCATATTTGGCCTGGTGTGAGCTGGCTGGAGAGGGAGAGTTGGTCGGGTCCGTTGGGTCTTGAGTAAATCCATGGCCATCTCTTATCCTCAGGCATCCTCTGGATTTAGTTTTGGGGCCTCTGTCATCTTTTCATCCTCCCTCAGGCATTTTAACAAGAATGCGTGTTAAATAATGAAACAGGTTTAAAGTCCTAGGGCTCAGGAGCTAAACCTCTTACGCTGTTACCAGCTCTGTGACGTCACCGGAAGTTTTGCTGTTCCCTTTTCTGAACACAACACTTTCTAGATTTAAGAGTGCTCCCAGTCACTGTGCAGTCCCAACCGTCAGAGCTGCAGAATCAAAAAAATGAAAATAATGCTAAAGCAGCAGCATTTATTAGTCACAGTTTTTTTAAGCAATAATGTTTTTCTGGCAAAAACATCGGTGTACTCATTTATTCTTTTTTATTTTCTTTCATTCCTCAACTGAGATACAGAACTTTAAAGCTTTTAAAAGTTTCTGCTCCCATGTCATGCCTGACACGAAAAAAAAAATACATCTATCTTGGTGTTCTGCTCTGCTGTTTACCATAAAAATATGTGACAAGGCCATCCTAATACACCTACAATATGAATCTTGTATTTACATTCAACAAGTATCCTTAACAGAAGAGATTTTTAAAAATTGTGAGTGGCAACCATCTTTAATAACGTGAGTCAATTACAAAATTAAAGCAGGAGTGCAACAAAAAATGTTTTTCTACAAAAGTTAGTTTCAGCTACAGTTAAGAAAAATATTAGTATAGCCACCAAGTGTGCTTGTCTAGGCACCTTCTATGCTGTGTATCAGTAATCTTTTTTTTTTCTCTTCGATCCTAAACCTTGCCAGGCCTGCAATGCTGTTTCTATGCAAAATGTGGCGGACATCTTTTTTTCTTGAGAAGAAAATTCAATTACAGCATTTATAAAATGATAACATTTTGGTGGAATTAGAAAATTGTACCAAATAAAACTGGAAGATGCCTTGAATCTTTCATAATGAAAAAAAGGTAGGATAAAATGTTTTGCCCAATTCCATTGCACTGCTGCTTTAAAGGGAAACACCCACCTAAAAGAAGGCCCCACCTCAATTTTTATTACTTACTGTATGTTTTATTTAGAATTTATCTGGTTGATCCTGCATCTCTCCCCACCAGCATTTTACATCCAAGTTCCCCCAACGGCACACCTGCAACATCCTGCACCTGTCCCAAGAATTACATATGATGTGGGGAGCAGCCATGGGAGCAACCATATGATTACTATATGGCAGGAGCTTTTAATAACTCCGGTTTGAAATGCACGTGTCTCAGTGCTATACCAAGTCCAGGTATACTCTGGTATTCGACCGTCAGTCTATCACCTGGTCTCAGTATTAAGCCGAGACATGTACATTTCAACCTGGAGCTATTAAAGCTCGGCTGTCCTCATAAATCTATGGATGTCACGCTTCCGCATCCTCTTATAGGACGGCAGGTAGGAGAGCTGTGGGGCACGCCGCAAAATGTTAGAAGGAGAGGATGCAGGATCCAAATCAAGATCAAATTCTAAATAAAACTCCATGAGTGAGTGATACAAAAACAATTTTTTTGTGAAAATCTAACTAGACCCTGCCTCACACTTAAGTGGGAGGCCCAATTTTAGGTGGATGTTTCCTTTAACTACAAAAGTGGTTTTAAAATATCTGAAAAAATTAAAAATACATGGAGGATGAATCTAAGAATGTCAGAAACATTTTGCAAAACAAACAATTTCTTTATTAACAAATACTGCTGCATTAAACAGAAAAAGCCAATCTTCCAGAGGGCTATGCTCTATGCGTCCTACCCCTTCAGAGTTACAGCTGAAATGGAGTAACTGCTATATTCGGAATGTTCCATGTTACCAGGCTTCTATGCTAAGGTCATAGCTTTTTGGGCTGTACCACTATCCTAGTAGGGGAGCACATTACCCATATGTATCAATTCCCATTGACAACGTGGAGCGATACAGAAACACCCTATACAACTCATGGCAAGAATGAATAAAATTAAAGTATAAAGCCAGAAACAATGAATGGCTATTTTTATTTTTTTATGAACAACCAAGTTTCAAATAAACCATTAGAAAACTTTAACAATTTAGAAACCATCAGAACAGGCTCTTATCGAAGAGGTAAAGGAAACAGTTAGCATTATTGCTTGGAATATGTTGGCAACAGACATGCACTAAATTCCTGTCAGCAGAACAGACATAAAAGATTCTGTGCTTTAAATGTTACAGAAATAATCAAGAGTTACGTAAGGGAAAAGAAGGTGACTTTTGTACCATGAAGAAAGAAAAATGTCATACTTGTTTTAAAGTAGACACTATTAAAATTGTATTATACAGTTTTGATATATACTGTCTTAGTTTTAGAGACCATTCTATTTATCGGTGTTTAGTCATAGGTGTTGCAGTGAAACTAGTAAAAAAAAATCAAAAATTCACAAGTCATATTTTCTTTTAAGAAACCATGTATTTACCGTATGAAACAAGTCAAGTGCCCCATTCTGCAAGTGATTTTTCTACAGATTAAACAGTACTAACATGCTGCCTTGCACAACCTGTTCACTAAGTTTAAACACTAGCTAAAGCTATTATTCGGGGAGCTATGCAGTTTGTACATACAGATCCCTGGCATTTAAAGTACAAATTATGGCATGTAAGGCAATAGAAGCTTTCTGTACAGCTGATCACCGTTCTGAATCAAAGAAAAGCCTTTAGAGCTCCCAACCATTTCCACCCAGTCGATGCATGACTGGGCTTCTAGTGCTTTAAGGAAACAATTTGCTAACATGTCATAATGCTATATACATCAATTTAGACAGCTGTCCCATCAACCACTATTTTGCCTAAAAGCTATTTTTAAGATTCTACCACTTGTATATACACATACAGTTTTCAAATGTCTAATTGATGTAGCTTAGAAATGACTAGCTTTCTTTGGCATGTTGAAAAACTAGTGTAGAAGTAAAAAAACAAAGGTAATGTGTGATATTCAACACTAGCGGGTGCAAGGAAAGGTTAACAGATATCACTAGACTAGTACCGACAGGGCAGTGAAGAATTCAAAAACAAAGTCCTCTCCTCTAAGCTCCTGTGCACAAGATGTATTTTGCTCTGGCATGCCACAACAGAAAGCTGTCAAACTGGAAAAATGAATTTGGGAAGAGTGCTTGTATTTAAAATAGTAGTTCATGTCTGCAGAAAACAGAAATTGGCTATGGAAGTAGCACTTACCCAAAGGAAGCTTGGTGTGTGAACAGGAATTACAACAGTATTTATCTTTTTTTTTTTTTTTTTTAAAGTACTTTTGAGAAGCATTAGGGGAAAAAAACAAAAAAAAACTTCACAATTCTTGTTCCCAAACTCCAGGCTTCCTTTTGATGAGGGCAGGTTTAATGGCTAATTTTCTTGAACTAACATGAGCTGCTGCTTCAAAATCCCCCCACCCACATCCCAAAAAACACCTGGCCAGCTGTGGTTAACGACAGCAGCTGGCTTGTCTAAATTTGAAGTGCTGGGTTGAAAATCTCTCCACTAAGAAAGCTGTAAAACAATGGAAGAGTTCAATTTTAAATATGAAACAAGTACTGAGAAATCAAGTTAAATGCAGCATTTCCTGTTCCACAGGCCTGCCTAGCTAAAGCAACATCAGCCACATAGACATCAGAATAGGACATTACTGCAAATGATGTTGTGCCTGAAAGCGAGCCTAGGTACTGAAAGACTCTGCATGCCTTCTGATCTGCAATCAGTTATAATGTTATACATTCCTATATGAATTAAAAAAAAAAACATGATTCCACATAATATGGTGTTAAATACAGCACCCATGTATAATTGGTTTCAGCTAATATGAACTGCTGCTTTAAATTTACTGGAAATGTAATTTATGGTTTAAAGATAGTACTTAATAAGCAACAATGTAACTCAACCTTGTTCTAGTCACTGTTTTTCCCCAGGAGTACCAAAAAAAATATGTAATACCTTAACTGCTGGTGCCTAATGATGCCAAATAGGCCTGAACAAAAACAGATGCCCATCTCTGAACTATACACAATGTCGATTTTTTTTTTTCAATTGTTTAACCAGGAGTGGCACACTAAGATTTGTTTAGGGGATGCTAGCAAAAGGTAAAACACTAAGACATTTGCATAAACAGACATAAATGAATAGCAATAGTTAAAATTACACTGAATTACAAAAGTGAAGGACAGGGATGTTACGGAATCACGTTTTTATGGTATACCGTAGTGTCAGAAGTCATGGTACTGATACAATGGGCAAGTTCCTATACCACGTTAACTGTGGTTCAAGGTATTCAGACATTTTGTGTTTTGAGGGGCAACTGTACATTTTGGACCAACTCTTCGGGATACAGAGTTCGAAGAAGCTTTTTTTGGTACAAAAATGATTTCTTCTGCAATATCGCAGTGTAACACTAACTACAGTATTACAAATGACTTATACTGTCAATTTCATACGGCGATAGCCTGGTGAAGAAACATGAAATTAACTGCTGCTGACTACTCAGAAACGGGAAAACACTGAAGTTTATAATTTGTTCCTGTTCTACAAGAGGTATTTTCTTTCTTTGGAAGTGTATTTCCTCCCAAACATAGCATTCAAACAGTTTAAACTATATTCTGAACACAGGCTTGATACTCAACTTCTTTGTTTATATTTACTCATTATTTGAATAGCAAAGCTTAACAGGAAGTCTGCCCCCCCAAAAAAACAAAACTGTAGTTAATATCAGTAGAAGAACCTGCTGTACCACTTACAACCAACTTGAATTGCAAGTCATTACACTCATCATTACCAACAGTGTTAACATTAAAACAGGAACATTGCTCCATATACTTCATCTACAGCTGATACTTTTTACGGGCTGAAGTCTCAGGGTTTTGCATGCAACAAACAGTCATTGCCGCAGTAACAGACAGTGAATTCACAAACGGGGTAATGACTTCGGTTCCTGAACAAGCCTCAGCTGTATATGAACTGCAAGACATAAAGATCCACTTTTTCATGTATAAAGAATAGAATAGCCCAAAATTCACTTTTTTTGTTATGGAAATTATTTCTAAACAAGTTATGTTTATTCCAACTTTTTTTGGCCTGTGACAAGATCCCATCTTAGTACTTTCACGTCACAATAATGCAGTCCAGGTCAGCATGGTGCAGATTAAGAGTACATTCCAACAGCGAAACTTCAGATTATTCATTGGTATTGGTCAGTATGCACCATCGGTCTACAACATTAAAACAATATGTATAAACCATGGGACTACATAATACTGATAATAAAAAAACAAACAGGCAACAGTGTAGGTTCATGGCCAGAGATGTGAGCCAAGAGATTACAGCTCAACTACGTGACTATGGCCAAGACACTTATCCATCCTGCCATAAAAGGGAAGTAAGCAAGACCCCACTACAAATGAGCTGCTGCATTTCAGCAAGGCTATTTTGAGTAGACATTGTTAAACAAAACATGCTTATAGTGTTCAATTCCCAAGCTATTACTCCAGCAGAGTTATATGTAGATTAATACATTCACCCTTTGGCCAAGCTGAAAATGAAGTGCTTCCATCCAAAATTAAGTACTTTCACAGTGGAAGAAAAATTGAATTAAGAAGTTGTGCATAAATGTCATCCATGTCACAGTAACAGGTAGCTCTATAATTCAGCTTTAGGTTATCCATGCTCAGCTTGGTAAAACATATCGTAGGCCTACAAAACAAGCCCCATAACAATGATACAAGGAGAAACCCATTACAATAGCTTGGGAGACACTCATTTTAGAAAACACATTATTGGTCTGCAAAAATCCTACAACTGAAGTCTCTTAATAAAGCACTGGTATCAAAACAAAGAAACACCACCACAGTTTACCCATCTATGTATCACCCCTCCCCCCAAACATCAGAAGAACTAGGAACATTTATTGCAATTTTTACAATGATGGCAACAAATACAAACAAAAATACAGGTTTTCTAGCTGCACTAACCCAGGTAGGGATGAGTGGTGAGAGTTGTACAAAAAGCTAGCAAAGCAGTCATTCATTTTGAATGCCAAGATCTGTTCCCATGCTACCAGAACAGAAATCAAATACAACATTCAATTTGTTGGCTCCTTTACACCTCTTCCACTCCACTCTTGTGTTGTCTGCGATATCACAATCCAATGGTTATCTGAAGTTTTCTACGGTTTCTCCCCATCCCCGTTTCCTGTTCTTAGCGAGTCCTCTGATTGACAAGTCGAGACCACTTCTTCAATTTTCTTGACATCATACTTCAACCCATCATATCGCTTCCTCAAGAGTCATTTTTCAAGTTGAGAAGACGAAACCCTGAATCAAGCTCATTGATGAAGGTCGATATTCGTAGAGGGCGGGAGTAGTCTCCAGAGGTAACACTGTTCACTGCCAGCCTAGCCTGAATAGAAAAAAAAAAAAAAAAATTAATAATTGTGCTCCATCTACAAGTTGAAACACTTCTTAGAGCCAGAGCTGAATCGGTTTCACTTTTCAGGACAAACCCCTCAGGATGACGTCTTTAGCCTGGCAGCAGTGGGCACTACCTGCCATGCTGGTGACCCAGGTTTACCCTCGAAACTCATGAACTCGTGACAGGCCAGCAGGAAGAGGATTAGGTACAAGCATTCCACGGGACACACTCCTCCTTTGAGGAAGGAAGGATGCAAACTCCTGCTGCTCTACCAGCACCTGGGCAATCATTGGTAGATGTGGTGCAGTGTGTGGTTGGGGGGCGGAGGGATGAGAGCAAGGAAATGTCCATGCATTGTATGTGCCACCAGGGGAATTCTCTTCATCCTCAAGGGCAAGAAGTTCAAGGAAAGTCAGAAAATGGCAGGTCAATGGGTGGGCAGAGAATGCTCGGTCCCTCAATATCCACTGTTGGTGACTGGTTCTTAGGAGCTGCCCTATGGAAGCAGAATGGTAAGGCCTGCCCCCAGGAGGAATCAGAGTGGGGGGGGTTTACACAGCAATGGGTTGTGGTGTGGAAACCTAGGATCCGCAGGGGCACCCGACTACAGAGACTCCTCTGTACTGAAAGAGGCATCACTACAGCAAAAGGCAGTCCTGCCCAGTGAACCAAAGGAACATACAAGCTGAAAGAAAAAAGGAAAAGACAGCCTACATCGTTTGTAAGGGGGCCTCAAAGGGCATAAACTGGTCCATGTAACAGACATCTCTTGCCCCCACTTTCTCTGACTGAGCTTTACGTTCCCCAGGGTTCTTTCCTGGGCCCCATCCAGTTCTAAGTATTCCTGAACATTCCCCCAAACCCTGTACTTCTACATACATTCACATGTATGTAGCCAGTAGGGCGTTTTTTTCCCCTCAGACGAGAAGTTGGAAACTAGGATCCAGCATACCTTTAAAAATGTTTATCGCTTGTTACAGGCTACGCTGCTGTCTCTGAACACTAAGTCTCCATGACCTTTGGGAGTGTTTTAAAGAGTAATGTACTCACCATTTTTGACATCAGGTGAGTAAAATTCTGGAGCCTAGGAAACATTCCTGACCTTGAGACAATCATTGCAGAGGCAGACCTGCAACTGATAACCATAACAAAGTCATGGTGCACAGATAACCACAGCTGGGAAGTGGCCATCCAGCTATACCATGTTCCAGAAGGACAGGTCAGGGAGGAAAGGTGAGGGGTTATTTTACATGTGAGGGAAGGTATAAAGGCCACTGAGAAACAGCGACACCAGGGGATATGGAAGAACTAGAGGTACTTATGGATCATCAAAAGACAGGGTCAGGGTCTTTATTCATATGGGGATGGTGTACAGACCACTAACAGGGGAGGAACTGGAGCTTTGGGGAAGCCATATTAAAATGGCAAGCAACTGATTTTGGGGACTTTAACCTGCCACATGTAGATTGGGGCATTCTGACCACAGTCAGAAGAAGCAGCAGGGCCATTCTTGACTCCCTGCAAGGGGCATTTCTCAGGCATCTGGTTAGGGAACCTACTAGAGATGAGGAAGTGCTGGATCCGATATTTACACAGGAACAGCACTGCAGACATCACAATGGGTAGTCCACTGGGTCTAAATGATCACTGTACTGTGTGGTTTGACATACGGACTAGGAACAAACACACTAAAATGAGGATCCTAGACTTTGGGAGAGTAGAATTTAAAGAAATGATTAACTGCCTCAGTAAGTGCCTTTTTTGGGTGGGGGGCGGACTGGGGGTGGAGACCCAATGGAAAAGGATTAAGAAGAGAATAGCCAAGGCAATTGTATGCTGTTTGAAGCAAGGGAAGGAGGAGGAAGAGGCCGCTATTTTTCTCTAAGGAAGTGGCAAAGGCAGTGAAGGTGAAGAAAAACAAACTGGAAAGAGACCCAGATGGAAGAAGACAGGGAGGTATATCTGGTAAAGCAAAGGGAGGCAGGAAGGAGGGAGAAGGCAGCTAAAGCACAAACAGAGGAAAGGACCACTAAGGAGGTCAAAAACAGGAACAAAACCTTGTGGTATGTGAATGAAAAGGGGAAAACAAAAGGAGGGACAGTGCAGAGAAAGATCAAGATAAAGCTGAAATTTTGAATTTCTTCTACTCAGTCTCCACAGTAGAGGGAGGGGGAAGATGGGCCAGGATGTGACTGCAAGTACCAAGGAAGTGGACACAAGTCTATTTTTGGCACAGAGGGTCTGGAAGGGATTGGAAGTCCTAAGGGAGAATAAGACGACGGTGCCAGACGGGATTCACTCAAGGGTTTTAAAAAGAACTGAGCACGGTGCTAGCTGCCCCTCAGGCAACACTATTCAGCACCTCATTGGAGATGAGGGTAGTTCTAGACAACTGGAGGGCCGATGTGGTCCATCTGAACATAAGCGGCAGTAGGGAGGAGGCTAGTAACTACAGGCCAGTCAGTCTCACATCAGCGGTGGGGAAATTAATGGAGACCCTACTGAAGGAGAGGCTCATTCAGTATCTGGAGGCTAATGGGCTGCAGAACCATAAGCAACTTGGTTTTACAGGGCAAGGTCATGTCAAACAAATCTCAGATTTCTTTGAATGGGTTACTGGGGAGGTGGATGAAGGAGAGTAGTTATCTGGACTTCAGTAAGGCCTCTGACACTGTGCTGCACAGGAGGTTAGTTAAGAAACTAAGCAACCTAGGAGTGGTCGAGAAAGTGGTAAAGTGGTATCAAACTAGTTGAAGACTAAGAGGCAAAGGTGTGGTAAATGCACACACTCAGGGGACAGGACAGTGACTAGTGGGATGAGACAGGGATTGGAGCTGGGATCGTCCTCTTTACTGTCTTCATAACTGACATTGCTGAGGAGCTAGAGGGTAAGGCGAGTCTCTTGGCAGATTATATAAAAATCTGCAGCAGGGTGGATATTCATGAGGGGGTAGAAGAAAAAATTACTCACCTTAGTAATGTTGTTTCTTCTAATGGAGTCTTGCTATATTATGACATATGCAGTATAACCCCAGGTTAGAACTGCTCCGGAGGTGAAAGAGTTAACTTCCATTCAGGGCATGGAATCTTGAGCGTGAGCTCGGTTGAAAACACTGTCTGTTGAAGCTCAAACTTAAACTGTCAGATCTTTACGAGCAAAAACTCACAAAGGTTCTGTGTGGAAGCCGTAAACCTACACTAGCCGCTGGCTGCTAACTACAAAAACACCTTTTTGATCTTGATCCCAAAACAAGACTCAAGTTGGGGGATTCAAGAAGAAAACTTAAGCATAACACCTAAGCACCCTAGAAGGGTGAAATAAGTGGGCATCAAAGAAGTGCCAACATTACACTGCCCACCCACATCCCAAAAACAGAGGTTCTGAGAGGGGCAGGCTTGGGAGGTCATAATATAGCAAGACTCCATTAGAAGAAACAACATTACTAAGGTGAGTAATTTTTTCTTCAAACAACATGAAGTCTTGCTATATTATGACATATGCAGACTACACAGCAGTACCTCCATGGAGGACGGACAGAACCTACTTGGGAATAGGCTCTGAAGCACAGCTGTGTTAAATCAGCATCACTCCTAGCCTGGATATCCAAGGAGTAATGCTTAGTAAAATGTGAACTGTTTTCCAGGTAGCTGCTTGACATATCTCTAGGATAGGAATGTCCTGGCAACAGCCAGAGATGCAGCTGTACCTCTGGTAGAGTGAGCCCTCAGGCCTGAGGGAGGAACCTTACCAGTTTTCATAACAGAATTGGATACAAGAGACAATCCACCTGGCAATGGATCTTTAGTGGTAGGTTTCTTTACCAACCTCACCATAAGTGAGGAACAATTGGAGGATTCAACCTGTGACCTCTGGCACGCTCTATATAGTAACTAAGGGCTGTTTTGACATCTAAACTGTGCAATCTCCTCTCACAAGAGGAGGAATGGTCAGTGAGACACAGGAGAGACATGGATTAATTAAGGTAAAAGTCTGAAACCACCTTAGGCAAAAACCTCCTGTTAGTCCTGAGGACTACCTTATCTCTATGAAAGGAGATGAAATCAGGCTCCACTGACAAGGCTTGTAGCTCACTTATGTGCCTGGCAGAGGTGATGGCTACCAGAAACACAGTTTTCCAAGTCAAGTACTTCAGCTCTACTGAAGACAATGGCTTAAATGGGGGTTGCATAAGCTGAGCGATGCAAATATTAAGATCCCAAGCAGGGGCAGGATCCCTGAACGGGGGATTGGTGTGACGCAATCCTTTAAAAAACTTGGAGAACACAGGGTGAGCTGATAAAAGAAGAGGGCTTACCTGCTGACAAGAAGACAGACACAGCTGCCAAGTGCACTTTTAGGGTAGCTGGTCTCAGCCCCAAGGAATTCAAATGTACCAAATAATCCAGGATCGTGGACACACCAGCAGATTCTGGGGAAATATGTTTACCAGCACACCATATGGAAAATCTCTTCCATTTTGAATTATAGGTAGCCCTGGTGGAAGGCTTCCTAGAGGCCTTCAAGATATCCAATACACCTTGAGAAAGGTGTAGGTCAGCAAACTCTAACTCTTCAAGAGCCAAGCCTTGAGATTGAGAGATTTGAGGTTCGGATACCAAACTCTCCCCTGGGCACAGGTTAACAGGTTGTGATTCCTGGGAAGGCATAGGGGAGGGTGGACTGCTAAGGACATGAGGAGTGGGTACCAGGGCTGCCTGGCCCAATCTGGAGCAATCAGGATCATCTTGCAGGATTGAGATCTGATTCTGACTAGCACTTTGAAAAGAAGGGGAAGGGGGAAAAGCATAGAGAAACTTCCCTTCCCAACTGAGAAGGAAGGCATCCAGAGGGACTGAGCCCAACACTGGGGGCCTGCAGCAAAAAAGGGGAAGTTGGTGGTTGTCTGGGGCTGCAAAGAGATCTATTTGAGGAGTGCCCCATCTGGCAAATATTACCTCCAGTACTAGGGGATCCAGTGCCCATTCGTGATGGCCCTGGGAAATCCTGCTGAGCATCCGCATAGGACATTGTCCTTGCCTGGGAGGTGAACTGCCATAAGGGAGGCGTTCAGAGAGTAAGCCAGAGACCACAACTTCATTGCTTCGTGCACAAGGCCGTAGACCGAGTGCCCCCTTGTTTGTTGATGTACCACATTGTAGTGGTATTGTCTGTTCTGACCTGAACTACCTTGTTCTGGACAGATGTGGAGAAAACCTGAAGTGCTAGAAAAACTGCTCTGAGCTCCAGCAAATTGATGTGGAGCAGGGATTCCTGAGGGGACCACAGCCCTTGGGTGGAAAGGTCGCCCATGTGAGCTCCCCACCCCAAGAGGGATGCATCTGTAGTAAGGGTCAAGGAATGAGACTGGGGAGTGAAGGGAACCCCCGTCTCAGATTGTTCTGATCCTGCCACCACCAAGGGCCTGGATCAGGGTTCGAGTCACTGGAATCAATTTGGTTAGGGGATCCATCCTTTGAGACCAAAGGCTCTCAAATGGAACTGAATGTCCCTCATCTGAAATCTTGCTCCCACTACTGCTGTAGAAGCAGCCATGTGCCCCAGGAGCTGTAGAAAATGCCTTGCTGGTCGAGAGACCTGCAGGTGAAAGAGGAGGCCAGAGACACCAGGGTCCTTGCTCTCTCCAGAGGAAGGAAGGCTCTGGCTTTTTTGTGTTCAGTTCTGCCTATAAAGGTGAGAAGCTGGACAGGCTCCAGAACTGACTTTGGAAGATTGAGAAGGAAACCAGAGATGTAAGCAGCTGCTGGGTTACTTGCAAATCAAGTTTGACTTGTTCTGGAGACTGGCCTACAATGAGCCAGTCGTCAGATAAGGGAAGATGGCAATCTTTGCTCTCTTAAATGAGCAACTGCTACTGCCAGGCATTTTGTGAACACCCTTGAGCCGAGGAGAGGCAAGGGCATTGCTCTGAACTGGTAATGGCCTGAGGGCAGTTCAATCTGAGGTATTTCGATGGGAGCTTCTGATGAGAACATGGAAGTAGGCATCCTTGACGTCCAGGGAGGCTAGCCAGTCCCCTGGCCTTAGAGAGGGTAAAATAATCCCCAGGGTCACCATTTTGAACTTTGGTTTTAAAAGGTGCTTGTTTAGATACCTGAGATCCAGAATGGGCCGCCATTCTCCTGTCTTTTTTGGGGTAAGGAAGTACCTAGAGTACAACCCTTTGCCCTGGTGTACGGGTAGAACCCTTTCCACGGCTCTGAGAGCCAGGAGGGCAGAAACTTCTGCTTCCAGGGCAAGTGCCTCTGATGGGTTTGCAGGTGGAAAAGATCTGGCTCTCATCTTCGGAAATTTTTTGAAGCTGAGAACCAGTCCCTGGCTTACTACTTCCAGGACCCACTTGTCTGATGTTAAAGACTTCCAGTCCTGGACAAAGTAAGCCAGCCTGCCCCCTACCGGTAGTGGAGAATTGGCCCTGACTACCCCATCAGGGAGCCTGTTTTGCAGGGGCTTTGGGTTGAGGGGTAGAAGCAGGCTTACTAGAACCCTTCCTCTAAAGAACCCCTCTGGGCATAAGCAGAAGAGGAGGCCTGGGCTTGGAAATGGCCTATGAAAAGGCCTGCCCCTGCCCCTGACATGCTGCCTTTGAGGAGTGACTTGCCTTTCTTTGGCCTGTGCACTCCTATAGGTGGTCCTATACTCATCCATTTTCTTCATATAATTCTCTGTCTGCTACCCAAACAGAGAATTTCTCACAACAGGAAAATCCATAGCCTTAGACTGGGTATCCTGTGACAGGGCAGTACCTCTGAGCCAGGCCATTCTGCGAAGAGACACAGATGTAGCCATAACTCTAGATGAAACATCATTAGAGTCTACAACAGCATGAAATTGCACCTTGGATGCCTCAATACCATCCGCAGCCACCTGCTCCAGCTCCCTGGCAAGCTGTTCAGGGCCTGTTTTGCTAGGAGCCAGGACAGTATCCCACCTGGATTTCTGGTACCCTAGCTCGTAAGCCATATAATTTGCCTGTCTGAGTCCCAAAGATGCTGCCTGTACTGCTTTTTTGCCATGGCATCCATCCTCCTGGAATCCTTTTCAGGAGGGTGAGAGGCTAGAGGAATATTAGCCTTGTCACAGGCTGCAGCCTGCACTACCCCACATGGCTGCACTGCTGAGATAGAAACTCCAGTATCAGAGCCTGATAAAGCATACCTCTTGTCCATCCTTTTATCCACAGGGAGGATAGAATGAGGAGTTTTCAGAATTTTTATTGTCTGTTTCTAAAAGATTTATGCAAGGGAATAGACAGTCTCCTAGACTCTGAATATCCATCATTTCCACAAAATCAGGCTCTTCTTGATCATCAACAGCTTCCTCAACAGGGAGTTGCAGAGTGTCAGCAACTTTCTTGTAAAACAAAAATGGAAGGGACTCAGATAGCCTGGGAGGGATACTCCTGAGGGTCTGTCTGGAGAGATGTCCGGTTCAATAGGCACATCCAGACTGTCAAAATCACACTCACTCTCCTCGTACTCCTCCTCACCTTCCCCTGGTTCATAAAAATCTTCAAAATCATAATCTTGAACCGAGGGAATCAACTGAGCCGGGCGCTTGCCCAATGGTGCCGGTTCGGACGGAACTGGGGAAAGAGACTGGACAATTTGAATAGCTTTGGCTATTTCCTCAGCGGTTGGAGAAAGAACTTTTGGCCTCAAACTAGCTGACCTTCTAGCCCTTTTAGTTGGAACTGGCTCCTCAGAGCTGGCTCTTCGTCTTGCCCAGAAGCATCGCCCTGGTCAGAGGGTTACCCTCAGGTTCGTTGAACCGAACCGGGCTGGCCATCCGGGTCAGCGGACTTTTTGGCCTCCCTTTCCCTGAGCCTACCAACTCTTTTTTCCACGGTGGCAGCAGGAAAATTCTTACAAATCTAGCAGTCTGCATTGAGGTGGTCAAACCCCAGACAATATACACATATGGTGTGTGGGTCAGCCTTGGCAAAGGCTTCCCCACAGAGACCACAGTGCTGAAACCCAGTGGGTCTAGTTTTTCTTTTGGGTTTCTCAGACATAGTGCCAGCCTAACCAAAACTTGCCCGTTAACGGCAATCCACCAAGCAAGACTCTCTTATCGGTTCCCAACCATGTCACGGGTCGTGGAAAAAAACGTAATAAAATCCGGTTTTTTTAGAACTGATAAGAACCGGAACCGCACTCTAAAGGGGCTAGAAAGTACTTTTAAAATCCTCTGATCGGTTCAAACCGAACCGAAAAGACGTTACAAGTTCCACACAGAAGAAAAATAAAAGTAAGCCTATGTGTTACTTACAATACCACAGACAGAGCTTGAACCGACGACTGCTGGTTAAATTTCGTAAAATAAACCGAGAATTACACTTTAAACCGACAAACAAACCGAGCAGCAGGAGGAATCTCGGAGCGACTGTTCAGTGAGGCGGAGTAAAGAATCTGACAGTTTAAGTTTGAGCTTCAACAGACAGAGTGTTCAACCGAGCTCTCGCTCAAGATTCCATGCCCTGCATGGAAGTTAACTCTTTCACCTCCTCGGAGCAGTTCTAACCTGGGGTTATACTGCATATGCCATAATATAGCAAGACTTCATGTTGTTTGAAAGA
The DNA here is from genome assembly GCA_016271365.2 of Neoceratodus forsteri. Lineage (NCBI taxonomy): Eukaryota > Metazoa > Chordata > Ceratodontiformes > Ceratodontidae > Neoceratodus > Neoceratodus forsteri. The sequence continues at coordinate 1,203,151,546 of CM028132.1, forward strand.
ATGCAAAGGGATCTGGGAAACTACAGATGTGGTCTAGGGTGTGGCAGCTGGAGTTCAATGCCAAACAGTGCAAGTTATGCACCTGGGGTGGAGAACCCAGGAGCTGTGTATAAGATGGGGGTAGTGGTACTCACAGTCACCAAGCACGTAAGAGACCTCAGGGGCATCATATCTGATGACCTCAAGGTAGCTGGTCAGTGCAACAAGGCAGCAGGAAAGGCTGGTGGGATGCTGGGGTGCACTGTAATGGGGATTTCTAGCAGGAGGGAGGTGGTGGTGCTGCTGCTATATCGCTCACTAGTGAGGCCCCACCTGGAATACTTTGTACAGTTCTGAAGGCTGAACCTCTGCAAGGACATCAACAGGATGGAAGCAGTACAGAGGAGGGCAACCAAAATGGTGCATGGGTTGCATAAAAGGATGCACAAAGAATGGCTGAGGGATCTCAACATGTACTCTCTGGATGTAAGAAGAGTGAGAGGGGGCAAGACTGAAACCTACACGTACCTCACAGGGGTGAACAAGGTGCACAAGGGGTGTCTCTTTCAAAGAAAAGAAGGTACTAGAACATAGAGGCATGCAATGAAGCTTGGGGGTGTACAGGAGAGATGCAAGAAAATACTTCCTCACAGAAAGAGTAGTGGATGACTGGTACAGCCTTCCAGAGGAAGTGGTTGGGGCAAAGACTGTGGGGCGCTTCAAGCATGCATGAGATGGGTACAAGGGCAAATCAGGTAGAGGAAAGGGAAGAGGGACACCAGTGACCAAACAGGGTCAGAGGTATCGGAGTAGTCAAGGAAAGGGCAGACTAGATGGGCCTACTGGTCCTTTCTGCTGACAAAGTCTATGGTTCTACTTTCAATATTAAAATAATAATTCTGATGAGTAAACATGCTTTAAAGTTGGAAATATAGTATCAAACTGTTATTGAACCACTGTATACAATGTCTTGTGGACCCATGTCTGCATAAATCAGTTGTTACATGGTTACTGCACTCCCACCTGTACCGGCCGTGACAACTCTCCTGGTTGGCTGTTGCCTGAAAATAGTTAACATTCTTGTCTAGCACTTAATTATTGTATTATTCTGTTCTACTTGCCATTGTAAACTGTCTTTGAATCATTTGTAAACAGGACTTTGTTGTTCAAATTTTTGCTTAAATCCTGTTGCGATATACCCAATGTATTCCTGTCTGTACATCGTTCCATTGTTTGTAACTCTCTGGGTCTTGGCTGATAATAGGCAACAATTTTTTATTGTAGTCTTTGGTAACGAATAAGGCCCAATAGGCACAAAAGCCTGTTTTCAGGGGTGACCTGGGAGCACTGGAGGTTAAGTGAATTGCTCAAAGCCACACAGTATGCAAGTGGAGGTTGTTGGAATTAAACCCAGGTCTGCCGGATGTACCAAGCTCATTCACAACTCATTACTCTAACCTCTAGGCTATACTGCCAGACCCATTATTCCAGGTGAGGCCTCACTAGTGAGCAATATAGCAGCAGTACCACCATTCGTGTCTAGTGCACTTACCCAGTAAGCACAAACTAAACAAATCAATCTAGGGAGCATTTCCAGGGGTTGGGAACAGTATTGATACTAACCAAAAACATTTTATAATTGTATCCTCATTTGCCTGTTGGGGCCCTGTACTTCCATTTCTGCCTAAACAGCAATTTATTTCCTTCACTGTATAGCTTGTTAAAGTTCCAATGTTATCCCATGGAATTTGCATTTCATTATTTTATCCCTTTCATAATGCCCCTAAATGTTAATAGGAGAATATGTGTTATTGTTGTAGTACTATTAAGACCTTTGCTATGACATATGGATTGCCCCTTAAGTTCAAATACTGAGGAGTTATGGCTTACTTAAGTTCCAATGTTATCCTATGGGTATTTGCATTTTAATATTGCCCATAAATGTTTTTTTTTTTTTTTGGGGGGTGTGGGTTATTCTTGCAGTACTCATTAAGACGTTTGTTTCGATATACACCTCAACCCTTAGGCTGCTGACAGAATGCACAGTAATTCTGGACTGATATATCAATCCATGGCACAGCAAGGGTTAAAGATTGAGGGAGTTATGGCTTAACTTTCCAATGTGATCCTACAAGAAGTTTTTTTTTTTTTGTGGGCCCTAAAATTTTTAGGGGGTTGTTTTATTCTTGCAGTACTCATTAAGATCTGTGTTTTGATACATATACTGTGTGTGTGTGTGTGTGTGTGTGTGTGTGTGTGTGTGTGTATATATATATATTAGAGGCTAAAAACTCTGTTTAATGCATTAGTTAGGGTTGTTCCACACTGACAAAAGTGAGGAAATTCAGTGTTAGGGTTGAAAGACCCCCTTGTCTCCCCCCATACACCCCAACTGGCATCGGGGTGTGTATTACGGTTGTCGGTCCTAACTCTCACCCCATTCTCTCACCCTGCTTCTTTACACATGTGATGGGGTGAGAGTTACGGTCAACAACCGTAATGCACAACCCGATGCCGGTTGGGGTGTGGGCTGGGGGGCCAAGGGGGTCTTTCAACCCTAACACCGAATTTCCTCGCTTTTGTCGGTGTGGAACAACCCTAACTAATGCATTAAACTGAGTTTTTTGCCTCTAATTTCCCTTCTTTTTGAGAATGATAACGAGAAACAGTGAATGTAATGCGGCGGCGAGGGCCCCACGCTCCCGCCACATGATGTCTTATCACATAGTAACATTGTGCCTGCAAATGCAAATAGTAATGCACATGGTGACACAAAGCAAAACAGAAAGAGAAACAGTAGTGTAGACAGAAATGTTAAAAAGTATGCAAAAGCAAGCTCAAATGAAAATGCCAAGGGTAACGCACATGGTGGCGTGAGGCGTGAGCGGTAAGTGAAAGCGAGACGGAACACATAGCCAGTAACAGTAATGTAAGCACACAGGCTGGTTTTCCCAAAGTTGCATAAAGAAAGACAGGGAGTACAAAGAATGTATGCATAATAATGGTTCTCACAGCAGAAAATGAGGACTTGGAATACTAAATTGCTTATATCTCAGGAACGAGCGTAGAAACAAAAATTAAGTCATATGATTTATGACTTTCCTGGCTAGTTTGTACTTAGCCCCATAGAGGCTAAGCATTTTCAACGAAAGTCTGTATCTCGCACCGTTTCGAGATACAGGCCCTGAAAGGCGTGGGCGAATGCCGTAATGCTATCCTATGGGAAATAGAGAAGTTGAGTGCCATAACTTTGGCTCCCTGTAATATTTCTTCACCAAACCACAAAAAGGCACATCTGTGGGATGTTGGCTGTGTTCCCTTCAAATTTCAGCCCAAAAGACCAAACCGTTATTTTGCAGCAGGGCGCCAAAGGATTTCTGTAATGCGTCAGATGCCATAATGTTATCCTATGGGAAAAAGCGTAAAATTTGGAGTACCGTAACTTTGCCGCCATGTAATATTTTTTCAACGAAACACTGAAAGGCACATCTGTGAGATGCCGGCTGCATTCCCTCTGAATTTCAGGCCAAAACACCAAACCGTTCTTTTGCAGCAGGGTGCCAAAGAATTGCTGTCATTTTCCCACAGCCTAGAAAAGTACATGTCGAAGTTTGCAAAAGCTTTCGCAAATTCATTCGACAGTATCGCATGTGCGACAGTACTTTGCTAAAGTACTTTTTCCAGAAATTTCAAAAACATATTTCTGGGGTGTTTTACCCCAAAATAAAGACATGGCTAGCATCCTCAGGGTCCGACTTGGTGAATACAAAAAGAATTAGGTTGCTAGAGGGTCCCAATTTTAAATGCCAAGCATTTTTCTGATCACTAACTGAAAACAAAATAGCGGATTTGCAACAGTAAAAACTGCATTTGCGACACTGTCAAACTTTTTGTTAACTTTTCCCACTGACTTATAATGGGAACTAGTTTTTTGAATAACTTTTGAACCGTTTAATATTTTTTCACGAAATCTTCAAAAGGCACATCAGGGACCCTGGCCGCACGTTCCCTGAAGATTTCGGACGGTCCTTGGCTTAAATGCGACCTATGCGCGTTGATAAAATTCCAGAAAAGCGTAAACACGCCAGCAGATCACGCTTAATAACTCAAGAGCGTAGATGCGAATCGGTACAAAACTTGGCAGATCCCAAGGTGTATGGGTCTTGATCGTGTATTCAAAATGTCAGGCAAATCCGTTGAACAGTTGCAAAGTTATTAAGTGCAAAATTTTGGGTTTAACATGTAAATGGCTCCTCAACCTAACACCGTGACATATATTAATATATATATATATATATATATATATATATATATAGAGAGAGAGGAGAGAGAGCGCTGCGAGAGATTGCCCTTAAGTCCAAATATTGAGAGAATTTTGGCTTGTTGAACTTCAAATGCGGGAAAAGATGAAGTTCAAATTCTTTTTCACGAGGCATTCTTTTTCATACGTAAGAAAGAAGCATACAAAAAGGATGCTTTATATGAAAAAAAATTTGGACAGTTTTCCCCATTCTTTTTCCGTATGAAGGCATCCTTCCCTCCCCATTCTTTTTAGGTATGAAGGCATCCTTTTACATATGCTTGTTTCATTCATATGAAAAGAATCAGGAAAAAAAAATCCAAATTCTTTTTCGTATGAAGCCATCCATTTTCATATGGAAAAATTATTTCAGTATAGATCAATTATTTTTGTATGTCCATAGCAGAATAAATTGGCTCACGAGAAATAATTTTTAAATGTTTAAAAATACATTTCTGGGTCATTTTCTAGAAACTAAGTGCAGAATCAACCCAACAGGCTCCTGTCAGTGAAGGCATAGGTCAGGAAGTATAGGAAAACCAGAAACAGCTGTAAAATTCCCAAGTAATGTTTTATTATCAATAACAGCAAAAAAAAAAAAAATATTCAATGACTATTTGCAAGGCAGTATAAGCAGAGAAAACAAAGTCCTTCATCTGGGGAATCTCAAATTCAATTTCAGTTTCTCAGTCTCTCTCTCACTTTAGCAAAAGCATTGCTGCTCTTATTTCTGCCTCCTGAGCTTGTTAAGAGGCGAGAACTTTGTAAGTTTCTTTTCTTAAAGGTGCAACAAAATAGAACATAATGTCCCAGAACTGGCCTCTTGTTGACAACTCTGCAAAAGGGTTTGTGCTGCATGTCAAGGTTAACCTCCTAAATTCCAAACAGCTTTTTGCAATCATTTCAACAGTATAACTGTCAGGATGATTTGTAATTAATTGACTGCAGACTCAGACTGTGTTTCTGGCAGCGTTTGCTGCTCTAATTCTTGTGTACATTTCAAGTGTTTTCAGCTAGTACTTCGATGCTCTCATATATTCTGTACATTTAGAGTGGGTTTAGCTAGTACTTTAAGAGTCTCACAGTTAGCAGCTTAGCTGGGCTGTGGGTTAAATATATCTTGTAATTTCTAGTGAGTGCTTTCTCCTCTGTGCTCTCTCTTTGTGGTAATAACTTTGAAATTGTAAGATGAAGTCCAGAAAGTCCATGAAAGTTGATATCTCTTTGTGGTGCCTTCTGTGCTAGTGACTCAATCAGTGCTTACCTGTGGTCTACCATCTTGGCTTCTTCTCCACTGTTCCAGCACTGCAGTCAGGGCTTTCTCAGTAGGTTCCAGCCTGAGACCAGCTTCCTGTCCTGGAATTAAGCCCTGATTCTTTGTTCTCCACTGCTACTCCAGGTGTCCAGCCTGTACCCCCCAACCACACACTGCCGACAGCTCCTGGGAGAGGCCGGGTTGGATCAGCCTGAAGAGGTAAAGACAGCCCTCCCTGCAGCTTGCTTGTTTCTGTGGGTGTTGACCAGCTGATGCTCTGTAGACTCCCCACCCACCCAAGGCCGAGACTCAATTTATTACCCACCCACATCACGTGACTTCCTGTCAACTTTTAAGTCCCCAACTCCCATTTGTAGGTTATAATTTTTTACCATTGGGGTCAGTATTGTGCCAACTCCTCTTTTCCCTAAGTCTAACCCCTCTATACTTTCACCCGCCTCACTAGCCCAGTTTCTCTCACCTCTCCAAACTGCCCAAGTTCCCATTTTTAGCAACCCTACCCTTTGGTCTTAAGGCCGTCACTTAACCCCTGCACCATTAGCTAGTGTCATCTGTTTCCTGCTTTTTTGTTCCTATAGTACAGTTACGCAAGAACTTACCGTAACAGTAGATCTTCGAGAACAGCTCTTGCAGCAGGTCACCCCCATCCACAAGAGCTGTGACTTGAACCTTCCAAGATATCTACAGGCCCATCTCCATTCTGCCCCCCCCCCCCTTCAAAAGCACTCAAAAAAAATTGTCACAAACAGGCCGGCCCGGTGGGGCAGAGGACTGAGGCGCTGGTGCCTTACCTCGCGCCACGCCAGCGACCCGGGTTCGGGAACAACCTCTGACCACTGGGGTGCTGGCTGGGAGGGGATGGGGTGGGTCAGAATGGGATCGAGCCTTAGCTATCCCTTCCATGGGGTGGATGTCTGCTCCGCCATAGTCCCGCTCCCATCAGGTGGAGGCCAGGTGGGTGGCATAGGCGGCTAGGAGCGGCAATGCAAGTCCGGGGAGGGGCGGAGGGGGTCACCGAATCCTGGTGGGTGTGTGCCTCCATGCACGTACACGCGTGTGTACGCCGTGGCTCCGGGGGGGAGGGAGAAGGGGAGTAAAGGAAAAAGGACAAAGAATATATATGGAAAAAAATAAATAAATCGTCGCCAACCAACTCACTGAATTCCTGGATTCACATAACCTTTGCCAGCAACAGCACGGTTTCAGGAAGGGTCACAGCATCACAGCTGCCCTCCCGACGAAGTACACCTCATTCATCCTGGATGCACTTGACCAAGGGGCTTTGGTTGGGTCTGTGTACATAGACCCCACCAAGGCCTTTGATACGGTCAATCATTCTCTATTATCAGACTCTCTCCTTTCCACTGGCCTGTCCCAGGAGACCACCACCTGGTTCACCCACTACCTGCAAGGAAGAGCCCAGCAAGTGAAGATAAAGGGCACCCTATCCAGCAGTCTACAGATTCACTCTGGGATACCCCAGGGCTCCATTCTTGGCCCACTCCTATTTACCCTGTACCTGAACTCTCTCCCCTCGGCCTGCACCGGACGCCTCCTCCTCTATGCGGACGATGAATTGATTCAACTGGACCTGCAGCACTCCTTTAAGGAGGTTGAATCCTGATTTTCAACCCATAAACTAATTCTCAATTATAAAAAAACAAAGGTAATGCTATTTTCCCACCATCAAAATAAGTACAAGACCTCTGCCCTCTCCAACCTCAATTATCATGGCACCCCCGAATCTGTCTCCCATTTTAAATACCTTGGTATCACCCTCAATCCTGCTCTCTCCTTCCATGAACACATTACCACTAGCTGCTCTGTAGTTAATGCCAGAATTGACCTCCTCTACAGAATTAGGTCCTGCCTCCCTCCCTCCTGCTACTCTTAGACCAGCTATCTCCAGCTCTATCCTATCCTTGGTAGACTATGGTATAGTCATCTATAGCTCTACCTCAAACTCGGCCCTGAGCAAAATTAAACTTGCCTTAAACAAAGTCTGCCGCCTGGCCACTGGCTGTGGACAGGCTGGCGCTACTTGTGATCTCTATCAGCGCTCAGCTGGCTAAATTTCCAAGGGCATCTCTACTATCAAACTTGCCTACTAGCAAATAAATTTCTATGGGCCTCTGCCCCTGGTTGTAGCCTCTCTCCACAACAGCACAGGCGGCTTAATTAGACACACTGAGAAAACTGTTTTCAAGTCCCCTCTACAGAACCACTGCCGTCAAATGTCTTTCAAATATAGGGCCCTTTATGGATGAACTCCACCCCTGTTCTCTCCTATCCTTACCCAGGTTGGACCCTTTCAAAAAGAACTACGGGACCACATCCTGGTTTCATCAAAGTGCAACTGCCCATAACACTGTTGTAATTCTCCAACTATTTCCTCTCCTGCACCTTGGCCACATGACAATGCCCACTGGGAGGCTTTCTGGTCTACTAGTTTCCAGCTCTCCTTTGGTCCACTTCCTGGGCCAGTTTCTCACTTCTCCTCCATAGCTCCATTGCGCCTGTCTCCAATACTTATTTCTCCACAGACTTGTTTTTACAGTTTTGTGATTACTCCCATGTCAACTGTCAATGCTTATCATAATGCTTCATTATTAGATAACTCCCTATTGTATATTTTTCTCTGTGTATAATTAATGTCATTGTTCATGATGTCTAACACTTGCCTGCCACACTTTATACTGAAGTGGAGCCTTTGAAAAAGAGTCCCTGACTCAAAGGGTTGTAATTCCTAGACCTCAATAAATAAAAAAATAAATGTACAGTTTCAAACTAAGATCTCAGTATCACTTAGTTTCACACAAAAATTCACACTTTTTTTTTTTTAAAACACAAATACGCAAGGGGAATGAAACGACAGAAACAGTAAGTGAAGGCACAGAGACAGCATGAGGCGGAGAATGTGAGACCAGAGTGATCGGTTCCTAGGTCTCACGAGAAATTTGGTTGGCCAACCAGACAGACAAGAGACAGAAAAGGAGAGGACAGAACAGATCCTTCGTTTAACTCTTTCTGAGTAACAAGCGGGACAGGGTTTATTCAACCCTATCACAGGTCCGATTAGCAAGATACATGTCTTGGTGTGTGTGCGCATTGGCGCAAGATCGTCATTTTTGTGGGTTTTGAAATGTTATTTTGAAAAAAAAAAAATGGAACAAGATGGCAGCCATACGATACTGTAAAATATTTTCTCCTTACAAAAAAGTATTACTCCCATACAAAAAAAAAAAAAAAGATCCTTTTTCGTATGGACCAAATTCTTTTTTGTTCCAAGCAACTATCTAAACGACTGTACTAATCATGCTCAGAACCGAAATTTCAAAATTTAACAACTTTGGAACACATTAATATTTTGTTCACCAAAACAGTGAAAGGCAAATTTGTGGGCCAAGCCCTTTCTACTCTGAAAAAGTCAGACCAAAATTCCACACCGTATGGGACCTAGACGATGACAAAAAAAACAGCATAAAACAGCATTTTTTTAAACTTTTTTCGCTATCCGCATCTCGGCATCAGCAAATCTGACCAGAACAAAACTTGGCAAGTCAAGAGATTTGGCATGCAAAATTTAATGCAAATCTGTTAAACAGTTGCACAGATGTTAAAGTGCAAAGTTTGAGATTTAACATAGAAACCCCTGATCAACCCTAGCTATGTATTATATACACAAACTATGAAAAGTGCAGCGTGTCTGCAAAAATACACCAGAAACGTAGCTGTGAAACTGCAGTTGCATGCATGCTCTCACAGCAGCATAAGAGAATAACACACACACACACACACACACACACACACAATGCTTGTTCTGGGCAGCTAAACGTAGTTCAAAAATGGTGCTTGCACTCCCAAATACCACAGTGAGCCTCAACTAGTTTAACAGTCTAAAAACCACATACACTAACAGATAAATATGCAAAACACAGTTACCCCCCCATTGCACAAGTGCTAAATTAGATAGCAAATTGAACACAACTTGGCTAAATGAGGATTAAAGTGAGCTGCAGTTATACACAATGGGAGGGGAACTGAAAAATGTCCCCAGACTTACATTAGGCACCAGAATAAAATAATTAGACCACATATAACAAATAAGGCTTACTACTTCTCTTACACTCCTGAAATTTTAAACTACACTTAGTGGCCCTGCAAAAGACCTTCAACAAATCAAACTATGAGAAAAAGAGGCAGTTTGCCAATTTCAATTTAAAACAGGAACAACTAAATTTAAACAGTACTGCCTGTAGAGACAAACAGTATCTTCCTGCTAGAATTACTCTTTCACAGAGCAAAACAACAAATATTGCAAAGATTTATTCAAAATTCAGAAGCTACTGAAATGTGCTAACTGATCAGTTGAACTCTCATGTCAACAACATTCCATACTGATGTCGTAGTTTTCATCTATGACAGTGTTCTACGATGACTGCATATAGCCTGATGTGGTACGACTTCCCAGCGACAGCATGGAGTTACACAGAAAAAGCATGGAAACCCATTCACTACTTTCTTGATTTTTAATGACTGGATTGCTGTCAGGTACTAGACAGATACATAGACAGTGTCGGCAGATAAGGGTATATGGCCAACCTAGTCTGCCCATTTGAGTTTGTAACTTCAGTTTATGTTTTCCTAGAACTCTGTTGCCCTCACCCTGACCTCCAGAATTCCTTTATGTCTATCCCATGCATTCTTAAATCCTGTGATTGTTTCAGCCCCCACCACTTACTCAGGCAGGGTGTTCCACTTGTCCACCACCTGCTCTGTGAAGAAATTCTTCCTACATTTCCTCTGAATCATCCTCCCTCCAACTTCACCCATGCCCTCTAGTCCTGAAACATCTTTTTCGTTAAAAACAGTGTATTATTGCACCCTGTTCTTCCCTGTAAGATACTTGTATGTCTCTATCATGTCCCTCTCTCCTCCTCTCCTCCAGGAGTATATATTCAATTCCTTCAACCTGACCTCATAGGACTTGTGATGCAATCCATGTACCATCTTTTGCTGCCCTTCTCTACCCTGTCTATGTCCTACGTGGCTAAGGTCTCCAGAACTGTACACTGTACTCCAGGTGGGGCCTCACTAGTGTCTTGTATACTGGAACCATGACCTCCCTTTTCCTGCTGGTGATGCCCCTGCCTATGCATCCCATTTGCTTTACCTGCTGCCTTGTCACACTGTTTCCCTACCTTGAGGTCATCAGAGATGATAACCCCAAGATCCTTTTTCTGCTTGGTGCATGCTATATCCTCACCCCCCACAACTGACATATTGTGCCAGGGTTTTTGTGCCCCATATGCATTATCTTGCACTTCTTTGCATTGAATTTCAACTGCCAAACAGAGCTAAACATTATTATCTGCTTGGGCTGTAGAACCACTAGAGGATGTCCTTAAAAGTCGGTAGTCACCAATGATTCTAACCTGAGATTCTGTATATCAGGGCATATCCTTACAAATCCTGTGCGCGCGGACACATACAATATGTCTAACTGTAAACATTACTACTTGGAATGTGAATGATGCAAATTACCTGATTAAGAGGGAAAGGATACCGTCTTATCTGAAAGTCTCAGCAGACACCACATCTCTAATTAGATTCACCTAACTTCCAGAACTACAAAGGAGCTGTGTGGCTACACAGTACCAAAATATACAAACCATTAGCTACAGCTAGGTTAAAAAAATGGTTTATTAATACATTAAAATTTGTGGCAACAGCACTCACCTGCTCCAGCCAAGCTGATGTTTCACACAATGACGTGCCACATTTTCCGTATCTCACGTCACTGAGCGAAATGTTGGCTGAAGCAAGTGAATGCTGCTGCTTGACTTCCTTTATTAATAAAAATAGAATAATGTATAGTTCAGTAGGTACATGGTCAGTAATACCATCAAGAGTTCTGGACATGTAGGAACCTCTAGGTTCTCATATGTCCAGAACCGCAAGATGGTATTGCTGACCGTAATACCCACTGAATTATACATTTTTTTTTTTTAAATATATGGATCCAAGTGTGCTTTGTGGTCTTCTGAGACAGGCGGTTCACCAGTTCAGTTAAGGACTGTCTGGGTGATGGCGAACCACCGCTATCACAAATCATTCCCGTCTCGCTCGTTCTGTCACTCGACTCCTCCCCTCCACCTTCCGTTAAGCACAAGCATGGCATGATATTATTAGTAGCCATTCCTACCTTTTCCTGCTGTTGGGAAACAGGGAACACAGAATTACATAGATAAATCCATTTGGGGCACAGTCTAAAAAAAAAAAAAAAAAAAGTCAAAATACGGAGGACTCCCTAGTGTCTCGCTAAGCGAGGGATGGCCGCCATGTTTTGAGATGTCTTCTGACAGCTCACTAAGGAAAAGCGGCCAATCAAAAGGCACGCTTCAGAAGACGTGGGTAGGACATACTAGTGCATGCGTTGATGTCTTTTGGTGATAATACCATCGTTCATGAGGGAACGATAGTATTATCACTCTGGAATGATGCTATTATCGGTGAGCAACTTTACTATTACCACTTTCTGTGCAATGCTATTACCGAGATTTTTTCTGTATGCTTTTGTATGCTATTAAATCGCATATCCACATATTAAAATAATTTTTAACGTAGCCACAGGAAGTCATTTTGTGCATCTCAGTACCTGTAGCCAGACTCCTCCTTTGTAGTGCTGTCTGACATGTTGTGGCTCTAGTGTAGTTCGGTAGCTGCCTCCTGTTACAGGTTTACCTTACTTTTAATCACAAGAAATGGAGGTGAGAACTACAGTACATCATCTTTGAAACAGAGTTAATTTATGTTGGATTCCTCCCCTCACGGGTTTAAACATAGAAATACAGAATGTGTCACCAGAAAAGACCGTACGCCATCCACTCTGCCCTATTTTCCTGCTTAACAATACACACTAGACTCAATTTGGTTACAGGTGTCCCTCCTTCATATATATAATAGGGCATGGTCACGCCCTATATTTAGGGTTATAAAGCCACTTCTATGTTAAACTGAAAATTCTCTTGTAATAACTTTGGACCCATTCAATGGATTTGTATGAAATTTGGTATGCGGTGGGGCATGGCAGATCTTGATCTGCCAAATTTTGTTTCGGTCAGACATGGCTCTTTGCACACAAAAACGCTGAAAAATACAAAATTATCCAGTTTTGGAGGCAGTTTTGGGATATTGTCCGTGGTGCTGCGTGCGGGTGGTGTAAGGCGCTGTGCCATGGCTCGCTTTGAAAGAGCTTCACTGGCCAACATACGCTTTTGTTTGGTGAAAAATATTAAGTGCATTTAAAAATTATAGCACTTTAAGTTCCATAATAAGTCAATTGGAAAATTTATATGGTTATTCTACGAACAAAGAATGGAGTTTTGGCCATCTGGTCCCTCCTCACAATCAAAGAATTTGCAGGCTCACAACAAAGATTCTTTGATCCGCGAGGAGGAGGGAGGAACTGGATGGCCAGATTTGGAGGGACCAGATGGCCCAATTTAACAACTTTAAAATTAAACATCTCAGAATCGGTTTGGTCTTTTAACTTGAAATTTGGAGGGTGTTGACAGGATGTCCTGTAGATGTGAATTATGGTGCTTATGTGTCAGAAAATACATTCATTGTGGCAATATATGCGTAGTTTGTTTTTAGACAGCGTTTTGCATTGTGGTAGTGGCTTGAAATTTATAGGGTAGCTAGCCTTACTGCCATGGACGTACTTTTCAGTCATTAGGTGTGTAAAATGTAAATAGGTACGGAATTCTGCCACTCTGACCGATGAACATCTCAAACATTAAAATGATATCTCGGACACGGTTTGGTCTTTTAAATTGAAATTTGCAGGGTGTTGAGAGGATGTCCTGTACATGTGAATTATGGTATTTAGTTGCTGGAAAAGTAAGTTGCTGCAGAGATATTGCATGACGCACTTTACATTTTGCGTACAGTGTTTTGCATCGTGGTAGAAACTTTTAATGTTAAACCTCACATTTTGCATGTTAACTTTGCAACCATTCAACGGATTTGCACAAAATTTGGAATGCACAGTCTGGTGTGGTAGATCTCTTGCTTTACTAAATTGCGTTTCAGTCGGACATACGGTTTTGCTCAGCGAAGTGCCAGAAAATGCACTTTTCGCCACGTCTGCGCATTTTTTTTGTCGTGGCGCTGCACGGACACCGTGTGGGCTATTGGTCCGACACTTGGGATGTAGAAAGAGCTTGGGCCAAGGAACATGCCGCTTTTTGTTTGGTGAAAAAATATTAATCTGTTCAAAAGTTATTACAATTTGAAATTCCCATTATATTCTATGGAAAATGTATATTTATTTTTGAATGTTAATGAGTAAAACCAGATGGCCCTAGGAAAGACCAGATGGCCCAAATTGGGATAACCATATCAATAACAGTTTAGTCTTTTTACTTGAAATGTGCAGGGTGTTGAGGGGATATCATAGAAATGTGAACTCTGCTGTTTAGGTGTTGGGGAAATAATTTGTTGCAGAGATATTCAATGGCGTAATTGACATTTTTCCCATAGGATTACATTGCAGTCTGTGTCATGATTTTCAGCACAGTTATCTCTGAAACGAAGCGAGATACAGACTTTTCGCTGCAGGTGGCTTAGATCACCATTAGGTGATCTAGCCTCTAGAAAAAGATTTGACATTGTAGAGTAAGCCTGTAGTGGAATTTTGTTTGTACGTTGCACGGTTTATGAGATATTGTGAAAGTACTGTCACAAGGGTTGAAAGAGTGCCTGTCCAGTGCATTTTGGTGCCCATAGCTCAGAAACGATGCGAGATATGGGTGCGGACTTTCGATGTTGCGTAAAGTACTCACTGTCACGATTACAATGATGCTAGAATACTTTTTCTAGCTCTTACTGTTCCCAAGATATGCGCAAATTACTGTTACAAGGGTTTGGTGCCCTACAGTGCTGCTGCATGGCTCCGTAGCTTTGCATAAGTTGGAGCGTGGGTCCAGATGCATATTGTTATGCAAAAATTGGCAACTTGGTGAGAGCTGGGCCCCGCACTCCCACCAGTATGTGTTTTTTACTACTTATATTACATGTTTTCAAAAAGCAAGGAAATTCTATGCAAAAAACTGTGTTAATGCTTCATTTAGGGTTAAAGCAAAAAAAGTCAGGAAATTAGACATTAGGATGGAACCCCTACCCCCCCACACACACCACCCCAATCCTCCACAGTTCGACAGATGCCTTGGTGTGTCACTGGGGTCGTGAGGCCTAAATCTCCCCCCATTCTCCTTTACTGTAGCATGTCAGCATGCTTGGTCATGGAATATATAACAACATTACGGTTATGAAGCCTCTTCTATGTTAAACTCAAAATCTTGCGCGTTAATAACTTTGGACCCTTTCAACGGATGTGCATGAAATTTGGTATGCGTGGTGGGGCATGGTTGATCTGCCAAATTTCATTTCGGTTGGACTTACAGTTTTTGCACACCAAAATGCTGTAAGAAAAAATTACTCCCCTTAGTAATTCTGTTTCTTCTAATGGAGTCTTGCTGTATTCTGACTATTGCAGTAAGCCCCAGCACTCAAACTGCCCCTTAGAGAAGAGGGTTAATTTTCCATGAAGAGCATAGAATGTTGAGCTTGAGCTCTGTTCAAACCTCTGTCTGCTGCACTTAGAAGCACAACCATCAGATTCTTACAAGCTAATACTAACTATTATGTGGAAACTGTAACATTTTTACTAGCCAAATGGCAACCATATATTTTGGATCCCCAAAAGACTCAAGTCAAGAATTCCAAAATCAAAAACCAGGTAGTGAACAACTTAAGACTGTTAAAATAATAATATAACCCACTCCCCCTCTCTAAGGAGGGGAGTGCCCAAATGCACCCCTTGGGTGCAACATTACACCTGCCAGCCACTTCCCAAAAACAGATTCTAAGAGGGGAGGCAGGGAGGGAGGTCAGAATACAGCAGGACTCCATTAGAAGAAATACAGGTTACTCACCTGTAACAGGAGTTCTAGGAATGGTATATGTTGTTCATCCACACTTACTGGCAGGTTCCTTGCTGCTTTAAATCTTGCCGGAAGGTCTTCAAGCTGGCTCCTCCCACCCACCTGGGTGGTAAAACTCTCAGCTCCACCCCATAACGGCAGATCTAGCCCGCTGGAAGACAGGTTGTGCGTCGAAGCCGGGGAGGTCGGGTGGGTTGTGTGGATGAACAACATATCCATTCCTAGAACTCCTGTTACAGGTGAGTAAATACAGGTTACTCACCTGTAACAGGAGTTCTAGGAATGGTATATGTTGTTCATCCACACTCATTGGCAGTATCCTTGCGCTTTAAATCTTGCGGAAGGTCTTCTAGCTTGCTCCTCCCACCCACCCGGGTGGTATAACTCGCTCCGCCCCATGACGCCAGATCTGGCCCGCTGGAAGCTCAGGTCAGCGTCAAGCCGAGGTCGGGTGGTCGGTGTGGATGAACAACATATACCATTCCTAGAACTCCTGTTACAGGTGAGTAACCTGTATTTCTAGGACATGGATATGTTGTTCATCCACACTCATTGGCAGACTCCTAGCAGTTCTCCGGGAGGAGGGAGGCAAGACGCACACCCCAATACTTACTTGGGAAAGAGAGACTGGAGAACCGAGGCCCCAAAACCAGCATCCCGGCGTGACTCAAGGTCGATGTGGTAGTGGGTAATGAAGGTGTTTGCTGACTTCCAGGTAGCAGCCCTGCAGATTTCCTGGATAGGGACGTCCTTGGAAGCAGCCACCGTTGCAGCAGTATGGCGGGTAGAATGAGCTCTTATCCCTCTGGGAGGCTCCATGCCCGCCAACTTATAGCGAGATCTATGCAGGAGGTTACCCACCTGCTTATGTCCGCTTGGCTGCAGGTCTGCCAGATGCGGCTTCAGCGTGGGTGACAAACAGCTGGCGAACCTCTCCCGAATTTCAGCCGTGCGCTCCTTATAATAGCGGCGCCTTCTAGAGTCCCTATAGACCTGTTCGGCCTCCGAGGTGTGATTGGGGTAGGAACACCGCAGAGTCAACACCTGGTTAAGGTGAAATTGACATCACCTTCGGAAGGAATTTCGGGTGGGGCGCAGGACAACCTTGTCCCTGTGGAAGACCAGGTAAGGAGACTCGATGGAAGCGCCTGGAGCTCTCCCATCCTTCTGGCTGACGTGATAGCCACCAAGAAGGCGGTCTTCCACGACAGGTGAGAGAGAGCACACCTGTGCATAGGTTCGAATAAGCCCATGAGCTTTGCCAGTACCAGCAGTAGATCCCACAGAGGTGGGGTTCCCGCACTGGAGGGGAAATGTGATCAAGGCCTTTGAAAAAGCGCCAGACCACCTTCTCCTGCGCCACCGACTGCTTCCCGGCCCGCGCCCGGTAAGCAGAGATGGCTGCCAGGTGCACCCTTAGGGTCGTCGACCTAAGCCCTTGACTAGAAAGGGACCATAAATAGTCCAAGATGCTTGCCAAGGAACAGGAGGAAGGGTCCAAGCCCTTGCCCTGACACCAAATGGAAAACCTTTTCCATTTGAAGGCATAGCATTTTCTGGTCGACTCTTATGCAGGGCCTCAACTACATTGAGGACCTCGTCGAGAAGACCCAAGGCCTGGAACTCTAGCCGCTCAGGAACCAGGCCCGTCCAGGTGCAGGGATTGAAGGTCCGGATGGAACACCTTCCCTGATTGACGGAGAGCAGGTCCGGGCGAGCTGGAAGCTGCCGCGGAGTCCTGGAGCTGAGACTGAGGAGATCTGGGTACCAGAACTGGCGAGGCCAGTCTGGGGCTATCAGAATCACCTGCGCCTTATCCCTCCTCGCCTTGAGAAGCACCTTGTGGATCAAGGGAAATGGGGGAAAGGCGTAAAAGAGGCCCGGGGTCCACTGCCTCGAGAAGGCATCCCCCTGCAGCGAGCCCTGCTGAGGGGGGGGCATGGAACAGACTCAGCATGGTTCTCTCCTGGAGGCAAACAGGTCCACCTGAGGTGTGCCCCAATGGGAGAACAGATGCTGTACTACCTCCGCGAGAGAGACCACTGGGATGCAGCCCCTATCCGCTCAGGCATCGGCCAGGGTGTTGGAGGCTCCTGCCACGTGAATGGCTAGGAGATCCGCCTCCAGGCTGCGCACGAGTGACCAAATGCGGAGAGCTTCCTTGCATAGAAGCATGGAGCGCATCCCGCCCTGGCGGTTTAGATAGTACATGGTCGTGGTATTGTCCGTCTGGACTCGGACCACTTGACCCCGGAGGAACGGAGCAAAGGCGGTGAGAGCTAGGCGGACCGCTCGGAGCTCCAGCAGGTTGATGTGGCATCGGGACTCATCGGGACCAGAGGCCATGAGCCCGTGTTCCCCAGATGGGCACCCAACCCATCAGAGAGGCATCGGTCGATAGAGAGACCGTCGGCTCGGGGCGGACGAACGGGATGCCCTCCTGCAAATGATCTGGAACGGTCCACCACTGGAGAGCGTTCCACATCCCCTGTGTCACCGACACAAGCTGGTCCAAAGGATCGCAGCGTTGTGACCACTGGCTGGTCAGTCCCCACTGAAGGGGACGCATGTTCCAGCGGGCCCAATGGACCACGCTGGTGCAGGCCGCCATGAGACCCAGGAGGCGCAGGAAGTCCCGGGCAGGGCGCAATTGCCCAACCAGAAATGATCGGGCAAAGGAGGAAAGAACCTCTGCCCTGTCCGCCGGGAGCCGCGCTCTGGCTCGAAGAGAGTCGAGCTGCGCCCCGATGAATAGAATCACCTGCTTCGGCTCGAGTTCCGACTTGGCCTCGTTGATAAGGAGGCCCAGTTGAGAGCAGACCTGGAGGGCCAGATCTCTGGACCACTCCGCCTCCTTCCTGAGGGAGCTGCTATCAGCCAGTCGTCCAGGTAAGGGTACACCCGACCCTCGGCGCCGCAGGGAATGCTGTCACCACTGCCATGCATTTGGTGAAGACCCTGGGAGCTGGAGACAAGCTCAAGGGCATGGCTTGGAACTCGAAGAGGGATCCTTCCGCTCGGAAGCGAAGGAATCTCTGGTGAGACGGACGGATAGGGACGTGAAAAAACGCGTCCTGCAAGTCCAGAGAGCAGAACCACACGCCGCGTTCCAAGGATGATATTATCTGAGCCAGAGTGACCATCCTGAAGGTTCGAGACCTTAGGAACTTGTTTAGGTCGTGTAGGTCGAGAATGGCGCCAGCCCCATCCGCTTCGGAACCAGGAAGTACCTGGACACAAACCCTGGGTCTGAAGGAGGGTCCACCACCTCTCTTATCACCTCCTTCTGGAGGAGGGAGAGCGATGTCGGCTCGGCGAGCCGCCAGTGAGGCTGGGGATCCCGAAGCCCCTGAGGCGACGGCTCTGAAGGTGGTGCCTGCCGGATTCCAGAGGCAGGCCTCTTCCCACCACCTCAAGACCCACCTGTCCGTGGAAACAGCGGACCAGGCGAACGGAAGTGCCGGGCCGTCCACGGGGTACCAGGGTAAGGTGACGGGAATGGGGGCGACACCCCTCAGCCGTCCACTGGGCAGGCTTGGAGGAGGGACCGCCGAGGGACCTCCTGGGCCTTCTTCCTCCTGCCTCCTGTTAGAGAAGCCCGTGGCTTGGGTTTGGGATGCCAAGGCCGAGCCTGCTGGCCCTGACGTGCTGGGCAGGCGCCGGGGCACAGAAGGACGAAAGAGCTTAGGCTGTGGTTTGCGGCCTTTGTCCTTCTGAGCGGAAGAGACCGAGTCCAAGGTAGCATTGGACTTCGATCCTCTGCAGGTGACCTTCCACCCCAGGGTCAAGAGGTCAGTCCCCAAAAGGAACATCCGCCAACTTGTGCTGGGTATCCAGTAAAGGTGGATATCCTCAGCCAAGCCCGCCGACGATAGCCACTGCGGCCGCCACCGATCTGGCACATGAGTCCCCTATATCCAAAGCAGTCTGGAGCTGCTGTTTGGCCACTGCCCTGCCCTGGTCCCGCACCTGCTTAACCGTAGTCTGCAGATCGGCGGGAAGATGAGGGATGACCTCATCCAGGGAGCCCAACAGGGCATGAGAAAAATGTGCCATGAGGACGGCCGAACTGGCTAGCGAAGGCCGAGAGGGCCTGGCGTAGACTTTTTACGCCCGACATAGTCCAATTTCTTGCACTCCTTGTCAGGAGGTTTGTCCCATCCTGGCGTTGCCGGCGCGCGGCAGCTGTCGGTAACCAACCCTCAGCAGAGGTGTTCAACCGGACAAGGAACGGTAGGGACGCATACTTCCTGGCCATCCTGGCCGAAGGCGCAGGGCAGGAAGCAGGGCTGCCAAAGCTCCAGTGCCGACCCACTAGGCCTCGGCCACGGAAGGCCTCCGCCGGAGAATCCCTCGGTCCAGAATCTCCGTGAGGATACCTGGCCCGCTTTTGAAAGCAGTTCGAGCTCCATCCGGTGGACTCCGAGAGAGCGAAGCAGTCCTAGGAAGAGACGACGGGCTATCGTCCATTGACTGACCTCCTGAAGACTCAAGGTCCAGTCGCTTGGAAAAAGGAGAATCATCTTCGACTCGGAAGAGTCCTCGAAGAGCTGCCTCTGGCCTGAGCCACCTTCACCTGCCGAGGTCGGTCGGGAGTGAGGGTAACTGACAGCCGATGGGGTAGACCCTTAGCCGACCGAGAATCCTTGGTCGGAGCCCCACTGGTGGCTGTGGAGGCGGAGGTTCCACGGAATCGGTGGAGCAGCTGTTTGGCCGAACAACCGCCTGGTATAGTCTCGGATAAGTCGGGGTTGTGTCGGCCGCTCGGTGACAGCCATAGCCAGCGGGGAAGGCGACCGGGTCGGCTTACCCCGGCCAGGAGGAGCTGTTGCAACATAAGGTCTCGTACAGCCGCGTAATTTACGCGGAAGCTCCCTCGTCCGAGGAGGGAGGACGAGCGGCGATGCCGCTTACTGCGGTGCCGAGACCGAGACCGCCTATGACGGTGGGATCGGCTGGACCGCGAAGAGGTCCGAGACTGAGAGTCCCGGAATTTCCGAGGTCGGTGTGGGGAGGTGTCGGCCAGAACCGGCTCTCTTCGGCTCGGATGGTTCATCCGAGGGCTCCGGAACCGGAGGCACGGGCGAGCCCGCGGGATCCTCAACTCCTCCCGGGGGAACCGGGAGAGGGAATCTCGGCTGCTAAGGCGACAGCCCATCCAACGGTCGAGAAAATCTGGCAGCTTGCCGGTGGGAGTCTCGGTCAACTGACCTGGCCGGGACACCGTGAGGCCAGTGGCGAAGCCGAGCGGTCGACTGAAGCCGGCGGTCGGCGACTCGGGAGAGGGACCTTCCCGCTCCCAAGAGCATCGACGGAGGGACTTACCCTTGTCCTTCTTTTGGACCGAGAATAAGGTCCAGCAGCATGAGGCCTTCTCTCCTTAGTGGAGGGACAGACAAAGCTCCTAAAAGAAGCCGTGGTAGGAAGAACCCAGAGAGAGCGGGATAAATGCCGCGGCCGAGGAAGATCGGCCCGCGCCGCCTCCTCTTCAGGGCTAACATCCGCTCGAAAGCTGATCCGGCTGAAACCGCCGCTGACACCGCCAACCGGGCCTCCTTGGACTTCACTGGAGGGAAACGCTTCGGACGCCAGTTACATCGGGCAGCACAGTCTTCGAGGCGCGGGTCGAGAAAGATGAGCACAGGTCGCGAAGCCTGCGGGTCGTGCTCAAGGCCTAGGCAGTAGACACACGTGGAGTGTGGATCCGTCTGGACATCTTCTGCCCGCATGGGCATCTCCGAAATCCGGGTCGATTTGTCCGTCGCGGCGGGGGATCGAGACAGAAGTCTTATTCATAAAATTTATTTTAAATCCAGTAAGCGGAGAAAATAGAACCAGTCTCAAGCGCCGAGGCGTTAAGGAGGGAACCTGAGCTTCCAAGCGGTAAGGAAGATCTGGCGTCATGGGGCGGAGCCGAGAGTTATACCACCCGGGTGGGTGGGAGGAGCAAGCTTGAAGACCTTCCGGCAAGATTTAAAGCGGCAAGGATACCTGCCAATGAGTGTGGATGAACAACATATCCATGTCCCTAGAACCTGTATTTCTAGGGACATGGATATGTTGTTCTATCCACACTTACTGGCAGACTCCTAGCAGTTCTCCGGGAGGAGGGAGGCGAGGCAAGGCACACACCCCCTACTTGGGAAATAAGGATTGGAGAACCGAGGTCCCAAAACCAGCATCCCGGCGTGACTCAAGGTCGATGTGGTAGTGGGTAACGAAAGTGTGTGCAGACTTCCAGGTAGCAGCCCTGCAGATTTCCTTGATAGGGACGTCCCTGGATGCAGCCACCGATGCAGCGGTATGGTGGGTAGAATGAGCTCTTATCCCTCTGGGAGGCTCCATGCCCGCCAACCTTTAGCAGAGATCTATGCAGGAGGTGACCCACCTGCCTATCGTCCGCTTGGCTGCAGATCTGCCAGGTGCGGCTTCAGCGTAGGTGACAAACAGCTGGCGAACCTCTCCCCGAACTTCAGCCGTCTGCGCCTTATAATAAGAGACCGCTCTTCTAGGGTCCAAAGTATGGAGCCTATATTCGGCCTCCGAGGTGTGATTGGGGTAGAACACCGGCAGAGTCAACACCTGGTTAAGGTGACACTCAGACACCACCTTCGGAAGGAATTTCGGGTGGGGGGAGCAGGACAACCTTGTCCCTGTGGAAGACCAGATAAGGAGACTCAATGGAAAGTGCCTAGAGCTCTCCCATCCTTCTGCTTGATGTAATAGCCATCAAGAAGGCGGTCTTCCATGACAGGTGGGAGATATCGCACCTGTGCATAGGATCGAATGGCTTTCCCATGAGCTTATCCAATACCAGCAGTAGATCTCACGGAGGTGGAGGTTCTCGCACCGGAGGGGATATGTGATCAAGGCCTTTGAAAAAGTACCTGACCACCTTCTCCTGTGCCACCGACTGCTTCCCGGCCCGCGTCCGGTAAGCAGAGACGGCTGCCAGGTGCACCCTAAGGGTCGTCGACCGAAGCCCTTGCTGAGAAAGGGACCATAGGTAGTCCAGAATGCTGGCCAAGGAGCAGGAGGAAGGGTCCAACCCCTTATCCTGACACCAAATGGAGAATCTCTTCCATTTGAAGGCATAGCATTTTCTGGTCGACTCCTTACAGGATGCCTCATGAACGCTGAGGACCTCATCGGAAAGACCCAAGGCCTGGCACTCTAGCCTCTCAGGAACCAGGCTGTTAGGTGCAGGGATTGAAGGTCCGGGTGGAGTACCTTCCCCTGGTTGACTGAGATCAGGTCCGGGTGGGCTGGAAGCCGCCTCGGGAGCCTGGAGCTGAGGCTGAGGAGATCTGGATACCAGAACTGGCGGGGCCAGTCTGGGGCTACCAGAATCACCTGCGCCTTGTCCCTTCTCGCCTTGAGAAACACCTTGTGGATCAAGGGAAATGGGGAAAAGGCATAGAACAGGCCCGGGGTCCATGGCCTTGAGAAGGCATCCCCCTACAGTGAGCCCTGCTGAGGGGGGCCGGCATGAAACAGCCTCAGCTCCGTATTCTCCCTGGAGGCAAACAGGTCCACCTGAGGAGTGCCCCAGTGGGAGAACAGATCGTGGTACTACCTCCGGCAGGAGAGACCACTCGTGAGATGCAGCACCTATCGGCAGGGCATCGGCCAGAGTGTTGGAGGCTCCCGCCACATGGATGGCTAGGAAATCCGCCTCCAGTCTGCTCATGAGGGACCAAGTGCGGAGAGCTTCCTTGCACAGGGGCAAGGAGTGCGTCCCGCCCTGGCGGTTTAGGTAGTACATGGTCGTGGTATTGTCTGTTTGGACCTGGACCACTTGATCCCGTAGAAACGGAACGAAGGCGGTGAGGGCTAGTCGGACCGCTCGAAGCTCCAGCAGGTTGATGTGGCATCGAGACTCCTGAGGGGACCAGAGGCCATGCGCTCTGTGCTCCCCCAGATGGCACCCCAACCCATCAGAGAGGCATCGGTCGTTAGAATGACCATCGGCTTGGGGCGGACAAACGGGAGATGAGCTAGAACAATCCACCACTGGAGAGCATTCCACATCTCCTGGGTCACCGCCACTGGCTGGTCCAGAGGACCGGAGTGCTGTGACCATTGGCGGGCCAGCCCACATTGAAGGGGACGCATGTGCCAGCAGGCCCAACAGACCACGCTGGTGCAGGCCGCCATAAGGTGCAGGAAGTCCCGGGCAGGGGGCAATTGCCCAACCAGAAATGACTGGGCAAAGGAGGAAAGAACCTCGGCCCTGTCCACCGGGAGCCGTGCTCTGGCTCGAAGAGAGTCGAGCTCTGCCCCGATGAATTGAATCACCTGTGTTGACACGAGTTCCGATTTGGCCTCATTGATGAGGAGGCCAATCTGAAAGCAGACCTGGAGGGGGCTGCAATCAGCCAGTCGTCCAAGTAAGGGTACACCCGGACCCCTCGGCGCTGCAGGAATGCTGTCACCACTGCCATGCATTTGGTGAAGACCCTGGGAGCTGGAGAGAGGCCGAAGGGCATGGCTCGGAACTCGTAAAGGGACCTCTCTGCTCTGAAACAAAGGAATCGCTGGTGGGATGGACGGATTGGGACGTGAAAGAACGCGTCATGGAGGTCCAGAGAACAGAACCACACGCCTCGTTCCAAGGATGGAATGATCCATGCCAGAGTGACCATCCTGAAGGTTCGAGACCTTAGGAACTTGTTCAGGTCGTGTAGGTCTAGAATGGGGCGCCCGCCCCCGTCCGATTCAGGACCAGGAAATACCTGGACACAAACCCTGGGTCTGGTGGAGGATCCGCCACCTCCTTGATCACCTTCTTTTGGAGAAGCAGAGCAATGTTGGCTCAACGAGCCGACAGAGAGGCTGCGGACCCCATAGTCCCCCATGGGGTGACTGCTCGATAGGGTGGGGCCTGCTCGAATTCCAGAGGCAGGCCTTTCCCTACAACTTCCAACACCCAGCGGTCCGCGGTGATACTGGACCAGGTGGAAAAGTGGCGGAGCCGTTCCCCCACGGGGGCAACCCCTCAACCCGTCACTGAGCAGGCTTTTAGGAAGGACCAGCCGAGGGACCTCCTGGGCCTTTTCCTCCCGGCTTCCTGCTGGAGGAAGCTGCAGGCTTGGCTTTGGGGTGCCAAGTGCGAGCCTGCTGGCCCTGATGCTGGTGTTGCTGGGCCGGATGTGCCGCAGGGGCAGAAGGTCGAAAGGGCTTACGCTGCTGCTGGTGGCCTTTGTCCTTCTGGGCAGACGTGACCGAGTCCAAAGTGGCATTGGACTTCTGATCCTCTGCAAGTGACCCTCCACCCCAGGACCGAACAAGTGGGGTACCCAGGAAGGGCGTTTGCCAGCTTGTGCTCACGTATCCGCCGTGAGGGTGAGAATCCACAGCAAAACTCTGCAGCACATGGCCACCGCGCCACTACTGACCGGGCACAAGAGTCTCCAATGTCAAGAGCAGTTTGGAGCTGTTGCTAGTCACCGCCCATCCCTGATCCGCACCTGCTTGACCGTAGTCTGAAGGTCAGCTAGAGATGAGGAGAGAAAAATTACTACCTTAGTAATGTTGTTTCTTCTAATGAGTCTTCTACATTATGACATATGCAGTTTGACTAGCCTTGAACTGCTCCGGAGTGAAAGAGTTAACTTTCCATGCCAGGCATGGAATCTTGAGCGCGAGCTCGGTTGAGAACTCTGTCTGTTGTTCTTCAAACTCAAACTGTCAGATCTTTACGAGCAAAACTCACTAAGATTCTGTGTGGAAGCTGTAAACCTACACTAGCCAACTGGCTACTAAAATATTAACCATTTTTTGGTCCCAAAACAAAGACTCAAGTCAGGGATCCAAAAAATAAAAACACAACACCAAACACCCCAAAAAAGGGGGTGAAAAAAAAAGGTGGGCATCTACTAAGTGCCAACACTCCACTGCCCACCACATCCCAAAAGCAGAGGTTCTGAGAGGGCAGGGTGGGGGAGGTCATAATATATAAGACTCCATCAAAGAAACAACATTACTAAGGTGAGTAATTTTTCTTCAAACAACATGAAGTCTTGCTATATTATGACATATGCAGACTACACAGCAGTACCTCCATGGAGGAAGGAGAGAACCTACTTAGGAAATAGGCTCTGAAACACAGGTGTGCCAAACCGAGCATCACTCCTAGCCTGGATGTCCAGAGAGTAATGCTTGGTAAAAGTGTGAACTGTTTTCCAGGTAGCTGCTTGACATATCTCTATGATGGGGATGTCCCTGGCTGCAGCCAGGGACGCAGCTGTACCTCTGGTAGAGTGAGCCCTCAGGCCTGAAGGGAACCTTGCAGTTTTGATAACAAAATTGGATACAGAGACAATCCACCTGACAATGGATCTTTTAGTGGCAGGTTTCCCTTTACCAACCTCACCATAAGTGAGGAATAGTTGGAGGAGTCAAACCTGTGACCCTTAGTGCAGCTCTATGTAGTAACTAAGGGCTCTCTTCACATCTAGCTGTGCAGCCTCCTCTCACCAGAGGAGGAATGGTCAGTGAAGTAAACTGGAAGAGATATAGATTGATTAAGGTGGAAATCTGAAACCACCTTAGGCAACAACTTCCTGTTAGTCCTGAAGACCACCTTATCTTGTAAAGGAGATAAAATCAGACTCCACTGACAAAGCTTGTAACTCACTTATCGTCTCGCAGAAGTGATGGCTTCTCAAAACACAGTTTTCCAAGTCAAGTACTTAAGCTCTGCTGGAAGACAACGGCTCAAAGGGAGTTGCAAAAGCTGAGCAATGCAAACATTAAGATCCCAGGCGGGAGCAGGGTCCCTGAATGGAGGGTTGGTGTGAAGCAATCCCTTGAAAAACTTGGAGAATACAGGGTGAGCAGAAAGAAAGAGGGCTTTCCTGCTGATATAAAAGCAGAGACAGCTGCCAAGTGCACTTTCAGGGTAGCTGGCCTCAGCCCCAAAGTATTTAAGTGGACCATATAATCCAGGTCTGTGGGCAAATCAGCAGATTCTGAGAAATATGCTTTCAGAGCACCATATGGAAAACCTTTTCCATTTAGAATTATAAGTAGCCCTGGTGGAAGGCTTCCTAGAAGCTTTCAAGATATCGAGTACACCTTGAGAAAGGTGTAGATCAGCAAACTCTAACTCTTCAAGAGCCAGGCCTTGAGGTTGAGGGATTTGAGATTCGGGTACCAAACTCTCCCCTGGGCACAGGTTAACAGATTGCGATTCCTGGGAAGACACAGGGGAAGGTGGACTGCTAAGGACAGAAGGAGTGGATACCAGGGCTGTCTGGCCCAATCTGGAGCAATCAGAATCATCTTGTAAGGTTGAGATCTGATTTTGACTAGCACCTTGAACAAGGAGGCATAGAGAACTTCCCTTCCCAGTTGAGAAGAAAGGCATCCAGAGGACTGGAGTCCAACACTGGGGCCTGCAGCAAAATAGCGGAAGTTGGTGATTGTCTGGGGCTGCAAAAAGATCTATCTGAGGGTGCCCCACCTGGCAAATACTACCTCAGTACTAGGGATCCAGAGCCCATTCGTGATGGCCCTGGGAAATCCTGCTGAGAGCATCTGCCAGGACATTGTCCTTGCCTGGGAGGTGAACTGCCATGAGGGAGGTGTTCAAGGAATAAGCCAGAACCACAACTTCATTGCCTCGGTGCACAAGGCCAAGACCAGTGCCCCCTTGCTGATGATGTACCACATTGTAGTGGTGTTGTCTGTTCTGACCTGTACCACTTTGTTCTGAACAGATGCAGAAAAAACCTGAAGTGCTAGAAAACTGCTCTGAGTTCCAACAGATTGATGTGGAGCAGAGACTCCTGAGGGACCACAATCCCTGGGTGGTGAGGTTGCCCATGTGAGCTCCCCACCCCAAGAGGGACGCATCTGTAGTAAGGGTCAGGAGTGAGATTGAGGGATGAAGGGAACCCCTTGTCTCAGATTGCTCTGATCCTGCCACCACTGTAGGGCCTGGATCAGGGTTCGAGTTACTGGGATCAATTTGGTTAGAGGATCTCTCCTTTGAGACCAGAAGGCTCTCAGATGGAACTGAATGTCCCTCATCTGAAAACTTGCTCCCTGAACTACTGCTGTGGAGGCAGCCATGTGCCCAAGGAGCTGCAGAAAATGCCTTGCTGGTCGAGAGACCTGCAGAGTGAAGGAGGAGGCCAGAGCCAACAAGGTCTTTGCTCTTTCCAGAGGGAGGAAAGCTCTGGCCTGCTTTGTGTCCAGTTCTGCGCCTATGAAGGCTAGTAGCTAAACAGGCTCTAGAACTGACTTTGGGAGATTGAGAAGGAAACCTAGAGATGTAAGCAGTTGCTGGGTAACCTGAAGGTGTAATTTGACTTGGTCTGGAGACTGGGCCACTATGAGCCAGTCGTCCAAGTAAGGAAAGATGGCAATCTTTTGCCTTCTTAAATGAGCAACTGCTACTGCCAGGCATTTTGTGAATACCCTTGGGGCAGAGGTGAGGCCGAAGGGCATTGCTCTGAACTGGTAATGGCCTGAGGGCAGTTCGAATCTGAGGTACTTTCGGTGGGAGCTTCTGATAAGAACATGGAAGTAGGCATCCTTGAGGTCCAGGTATGCTAGCCAGTCCCCTGGCCTTAGAGAGGGTAAAATAATTCCCAGAGTCACCATTTTGAATTTTGGTTTTAAAAGGTGTTTGTTTAGGTATCTGAGATCCAGGATGGGCCGCCATTCTCCTGTCTTTTGGGGGTAAGGAAGTACCTGGAGTACAGTCCTTTGCCCTGGTGTAGGGGAGGTACCCTTTCTACAGCTCTGAGAGCCAGGAGGGTAGAAACTTCTGTTTCCAGAGCGAGAGCCTCTGATGGATTTGCAGGTGGAAAGGATCTGGTTCTCATCGTTGGAAATTTTTTGAAGCTGAAAACCAGTCCCTGGCTTACTACTTCCAGGACCCACTTGTCTGATGTTAAAGACTCCCAGTCCTGGACGAAGTAAGCCAGCCTGCCCCCTACAGGTAATGGAGAATCGGCCCTGGTCCTCCCATCAGGGTGCCAGTTTGGCAGGGGCTTTAGGCTGAGGGGTGGAGCAGGCCTGCTGCACCCGCCTGCCTCTCCTCTGAAGAACCCCCTCTGGGCATAGGCTGAAGAGGAGGCCTGGGCTTGGTAAAAGGTCTGTGAAAGGCCTGACCCTGCCCCTGAAAGCTGCCTCTGAGGAGTGGCCTGCCTTTCCTGGCCTGTGCACTCCTATAAGTGGTCCTATACTCATTCATTTTCTTCATGTAATTCTCTGTCTGCTCCCCAAACAGAGTTACCCACAACAGGAAAATCCATGGCCTTAGCCTGGGTATCCTGTGACAGGCTAGTACACCTGAGCCAAGCCATTCTGCGAAAAGCCACAGATGTAGCCATGACTCTTGAAGATACATCATTAGAGTCCACTGCAGCATGGAATTGCACCTTGGATGCCTCAATACCATCAGCAGCCACCTGCTCTAGCTCCTTGGCAAGCTGGCCAGGAACCTATTTCGCCAGGGCCATAACAGTATCCCATCTGGATTTCTGGTATCTTGCCACATAGGCCATATAATTTGCCTGTCTGAGTCCCAAGGATGCTGCCATGTACTGTTTCTTTGCCATGGCATCAATCCTCCTGGAGTCCTTGTCAAGGGGGTATGAAGCCAAGGGAATGTTTGCCTTATCACAGGCTGCAGCCTGCACTACCCCAACATGGCTGCATTGTTGTGAAAGGAACTCCGTATCAGGGCCTGACAATGTGTACCTCTTGTCCATTTTTTTATCCACAGGAGGTATAGTGTGAGGAACTTTTAAAATTTTTATTGTCTGTTTCCTAAAAGATTTATGTAAAGGGATAGACAATCTCCTAGACTCTGGGATATCCATCATTTCTACATAGTCAGGCTCCTCCTGTTCATCCACAGCTTCTTCCAAAGGGAGCTGGAGGGTTTCAGCCACTTTCTTATAAAACATAAAATGAGAAGGGGACTCAGAAAGCCTAGGGGGAGACACTCCTGAAGGTCTGTCTGGGGAGATGTCCGGTTCAATGGGCACATCCAGACTTTCAAAATCACATTCGCTCTCTTTATAATCTTCCTCCCCTCCTGGTTCATAAAATTTCTCTATATCATATTCTTGAACGGTGGCACCGACCGAACCGACTGCTTACCTGATGGTGCGGTTGGTCGGAACTGGAAAGTGACTGGACAATTCTGATCGCTTGGCTATCTCTGCAGCGGTTGGAGAAGGAAATTTTGGCTCCACACCTGCTGATTTTCTAGTCCTTTGCTGGGACAGACTCCTCCGAGTCAGCCCTCTGTTTGCCGAGAAGTCTCGCCCTGGTCAGAGGGCACTCCCTCCGGTTCGGTTGGCACCGAACGGGCTGGCTCCATCGGGTCAGCGGACTTTTGCCTCGCTCCCCGAGCCTACCGACTCTCTTATCCAGGGTAGCTGCAGGAAATTCTTGCAAATCTGGCAGTCTGCATTGAGGTGGTCAAACCCCAGACAACAAACACATGTGGTGTGTGGGTCAGCCTTGGCAAAGGCTTCGCACAGACACTACAGTGCTGAAACCCAGTGGGCCCGGTTTTTCTTTTGGGTTTCTCAGACATAGTGCCAGCCTAACCAAAAACTTGCCCGTTTACGGCAATCCGCCAAGCAAGACACCCTTATCGGTTCCCAACTGTGTCACAGGTCGTGGAAAAAACTGTAATGAAATCCGTTTTTTTTAGAACCGATAAGAACCGGGAACCGCACTCTAAATGCAATTTAATAAAGTTTAACAACAACCTGATCGGTTCAAACCAAACCGATAATATTGTTTACAAGTTCCACACAGAAATAATGTAAAACCTATCTATTACTTACGATACCACAGACAGAGCTTGAACAGACCGGTTGTGGTTAAATATGACAAAATCGGTTTAAAACGAGAATTTACACTTTTTAACGAGAAAATGAACCAAGCAGCAGGAGAAATCTCGGAGCGACTGTTCAGTGAGGGGAGTAAAGAATCTGACAGTTTGAGTTTGAAGAATAACAGACAGAGTTCTCAACCGAGCTCAGCTCGAGATTCCATGCCTGGCATGGAAAGTTAACTCTTTCACCTCCGGAGCAGTTCGAAGGCTGGGTCAAACTGCATGTGTCATAATATAGCAAGACTTCATGTTGTTTGAATCACCTCATCCAGGGAGCCCAAAAGGGCGTGGGAAAAGTGTGCCATCAGTACGGCTGAACTGGCCTGACAAAGGCCTAAGGAGGACGCAGCGTAAACTTTACGCCCGGAGTAGTCCAGTTTCTTGGACTTTTATCCGATTGGCTTGTCCACGTCCGAGCGTTTACAGAGCTAGTAAACACTGTGGTTTCAACCCCTCCAGAGAGGGTGCTCTGAAAATCCAGAGAGTGAGTTGGTGGGAGCAGTATACTCCTGGCCATCCTGGCCGAGGAGCTGACACAGAAGCCGCTGCTGCCATAGCTCCAGGGCCGGGCCAACAATGGCTTTTGGCCACAGAAAAGGCCTCCGTAGGAGAATCCCCTCGGTCCAGTATCTCTGTGAGGGGATACTTGGCCCACTTTGACACGGGTTCGAGCTTCATCCCAGTAGATTCTGAGATGAGCCGAAGTAATACCATGAACGAGGATGGGCTCTCATCCACCGACTGTCCCCCAGAGGACTCCAGGTTGAGAGGCCTGGAGAACAGGGTCGAGGAGTCTGCAAACAGCTGCCGAGGGCCTGAGCCACCCTCCACCTGCCGAGGACGATCGGGAGTGAGGGTGACCGACAACCGATGGGGTAACCCATGACTCGACCAAGAATCCTTGGTCAGAGCCCCAGTTTTTGGTTGTGGAGGCGGGGGTTCCACAACGATGGGTGGTGCAGCTGGTTTCAGCCGAACAACCGGCACCGGCTATGGCTCCTCAATGACCACGAGGGGTTGTTTCGGCCGCTCAGGTGACAGCCACTTAATGGCTGGGGAAGGCGACGCAGTCTGCTTGCTCCTGGACAAAAGGAGCTGCTGCCGCATCAGATCCTCGTAGCGCTGACGCAACTTGCACCGGAGCCTATCCTCCGAGGAGGATGATGACGAGGATGAGCGGCGCCGCCGCTTCATTCGGTGCCGAGATCGCCGATGTCGGCAGGATCAGCTGGACCGAGAGGAGGTCCGAGACAGAGACCCTCGGAGTTTCGAGGTGGGTCTGGGAGGAGCCGGGAAACCGTTCCTCCCGGCTCAGGGACCTTAACCGGGACTCCAGCACAGGAGGCGCGGCAAGTCCTCCCGTTCCACAGAAACGGTAAAAAGTTGTGGCTTCTCCAGTCTACAGCCCGTCTGGCCGGACGCTGGCCTGTGAGGGACGCGTGAAACCAGCAGCCTTAGCCGCAACCTCGACGGTAGAGTGTCGACTAATCGGTGAAAGGGACTCTCCTGCTCCACCGAACGCCGATGGTGGGACTTATCTTTTGAGTCTTTTTCTTGGACCGAGAGGTGTTCGATGGCCTCTCCTTTAGAGAGGGACTGAGAAAGCTCCTAAAATGAAGCCGAGTAGGAGGAGCCCAAGGAGAGCGGGATAAATGCCGCGACCGAGGAAGAAGAAGATACGGCCTGGGCCGCCTCCTCCTCCTCCTCCTGGACGGCGATCATTTGCTCAAGTTGCTCAACCGAGCCCGCCGCCGGACACCACCCGGGCATCCTTCGACTTAACGGAGGAATCGTCTCTCGGGGCACCCAAGTTGAAGTCTGTAGCATGGTCTTCAAGAACACTGACAGAGAAGGACTTGCACAATTCATGAGCCTGCGGATCGGTCTGAGACATCTTCTGCCCACAAGGGCACCGCAAATCCGAGTCGATTTGTCCATCCCAGCCGAAGGAAAAAAAGACCAAGTCTAGAAATTTAAGAATGAGTTTTGGTTTAACCGATGAGTTAAGATCCAGCCTAAAATGCAGAGCGCTAAGGAGGAAACCTGAGCTTCCAAGCGGTAAGGAAGATCTGGCGTCATGGGGCGGAGCCGAGAGTTTTACCACCCGGGTGGGTGGGAGGAGCCAGCTTGAAGACCTTCCGGCAAGATTTAAAGTGGCAAGGAACCTGCCAGTAAGTGTGGATAGAACAACATATCCATGTCCCTAGAAACATAATTACTAAGGTGAGTAATTTTTTTCTTCAAACCAAAGGGCCACCTTATCTCTATGGAATAAGATAAAATCAGACTCCACTGACAGAGCTTGCAATTCACTGATACGCCTGGCAGAGGTAACAGCTACCAGGAATACAGTTTTCCAAGTCAAGTATTTAAGCTCTGCTGAAGACAAAGGCTCAAAAGGGGGTTGCATAAGCTGAGCAATGCAAACATTAAGATCCCAAGCAGGGGTAGAATCTCTAAGGGGGGGGGGGATTGGTATGAAGCAATCCCTTGAAAAATTCACAGAATACAGGGTGAGATGACAGTGAGGAAGACTTTTCCACTGACATAAAAGCAGAAACAGCTACCAAATGTACTTTGAGAGTAGCTAGTCTGGGGCCTAGGCCATTAAGATGAACCATATAATCCAGAACTGTAGACAATTCAGCAGTGTCTGGGGATAAGTGCTGAATCTTTTCCATTTGGAGTTACAAAAGTTTTGCTGGTGGCAGGCTTTGAGAGGCTTTGAGAATATCCAGAACCCCTTGGGACAGATGCAAATCTGCATACTCTAACTCTTCAAGACCCATGCCTTGAGATTGAGAGACTGAAGATTGGGGTACCAAATCCTCCCGAGAGGAGGTTAACAGGTTGTAATTCCTGAGAAGATACAGGAGAAGATGGACTGCTAGGGACAGCAACAGGAGGTACCAAGGCTGCCTGGCCCAGTCTGGAGCAATCAGAATCACTTTGCAGGGCTGTGACCTTATCTTGACCAGAACCTTGAACAGTACAGGAAAAGGAAGGAAGTATATAGAAATGTCCCCTCCCAGTTCAAGATCAGAGCATCCAGAGGGACTGAGCCCAAGACTGGGGGTCTGCAACAAAACAGAGGAAGTTGGTGATTGTCTGGGGCTGTAAAGAGATCTATCTCTGGAGTGCTCCACCTTGAAAAAAATCACTTTCAACACCGGAGGGTCCAGGGACCATACGTGATGGCCCCGGGGGATCCTGCTCAATGCATCTGCTAGCACACTGTCCTTCCCTGGAAGGTGGATTGCTATCAGAGAGGTCTGCAGAGAATAAGCTACGGACCACAATTTCATGGCTTCCGTGCACAAGGCCGTGGACCGAGTGCCTCCCTGCTTGTTGATGTACCACATGGTGGTGGTGGTGGTGTCTGTCCTGACCTGAACCACCTTGTTCTGCACTGACTGAGGGAAAGCTTGCAAGGCCAGAAAGACTGCCCTGAGTTCCAGGAGACTGATATGAAGGGATTCCTGAGGGGACCACAATCCCTGGTCTGTGAGAGCCCCCAGATGGGCTCCCCACCCCAATAGAGAAGCATCCGTGATTAAGACCACAGAAGGAGACTGAGTAACGAATGGGACTCCTTGTCTGAGGCTGCCCTGATCCTGCCACCATTGGAGAGCCTGGATCAGAGTCTGAGTCACTGGAACTAGGTTGGTTAGAGAATCTTTCTTCCGAGACCAAAAGGCCCTCAGGTGAAACTGAACATCCCTCATCTGAAATCTGGCCCCTTGGACCACTGCTGCAGAAGCTGCTATGTGACCCAGAAGCTGAAGGAAGTGCCTTGCTGGTCAAGAGACCAGAAGGTGGAATGAAGAAGCCAGCTCTACAATAGCCCTTGCCCTTTCCAGGGGAAGAAAAGCTCTTGCTTTGACTGTATCCAACACTGCACC
Source organism: Neoceratodus forsteri (assembly GCA_016271365.2). Lineage (NCBI taxonomy): Eukaryota > Metazoa > Chordata > Ceratodontiformes > Ceratodontidae > Neoceratodus > Neoceratodus forsteri. The sequence goes on from CM028132.1 coordinate 1,203,185,882, forward strand.
TATGAAGGTGAGGAGCTGTACAGACTCGAGAACCGACTTGGGAAGATTGAGAAGGAATCCTAGGGAAGTGAGCACTTGCTGAGTCACCCTCTTATAAGGTGGATGATTATCCGCCCTCTTCTCATGATAATGACGACTGGACCATTGTCACAAAGCCTCTTAAAAAAAGGAGGGGCGGTCAAATACACAATAGCGCCCCTACCGAAACTCGTAATAGGTTTGAGCAATTGACTATCAAATAATGAAGTGCTACATGATTTATCCTGTTCATCACCCTCTGTTGATAATAATGGTACAAAAACACTTTTCAATCAGGAGTTAATGCCCATGAATACTTGTCCTAGTAAGTCTCAAGCTACCAAATCAATACCTATTAAGGTAATCGCTCCAGTGTGTGTTAAACAATCACATTTCTGATTCCTGTACCCCTACTGTCTCAAAACAAGTATTAGTCCTGGGAGATTCAATCATTAAGCCCACTGACAGGGCGGTATGCAATAGTGACAAGAGCAATTGCACTTGTTCTAGCTTCTGTGGAGCCAGAGTATCTGACATTACCTCCATGATGCCTAAAATTTTACAAAATCGGGGAAAATCCACTGGTTATCATGCATGCTGGTGTTAATGATATAAACAACACCCATTTAATCAGTTACAACAGGACTATGTGGCTATGTAAACTGTTACTTGATAGGGGATGCTGTGTATGTATATCTGAAATTCTACCTGTCCTAAAGCAACATCTACCATGACACAGAAAATCAAAGCCCTAAATGAATGGCTGAGAAAGTGGTGTTTTAAGCAGGATATACCCTGTATTACCCACTGGGAATCATTTTCAGATCGTTTTCCTTGTTTTGATGGGATGGTTTACATCTCAGTCGAGGAGTATACACTTATGGGGAAAAGTATCACTAAAATCATAAATCATTGTTTAAACTAAAACAATGGGGAGAATGGGTCTATTCCCAAGTCTCAAATACTTACCAAAATATTATTACAAGTAAATGTAAATTCCTAGCTTTGAACATAAGATCTTTAAACCAACTCAAATTAGCAGAACTCGAAGCCAAATGTAAAACTTTAAATATAGGTGTGGTGGGAGTAACTGAAACTTGGTGGGACGCATCCTCAATTTGGTCCAGAGAAATTCCAGGTTATAAGTTATATCATAAAAACAGATTAGATAAGCAAGGCGGTGGAGTTTGTATGTACAGTCATGGCCAAAAATACTGGCGCCCTTGCATTTTTTCAAATAACTCACAATTTCCTCTAAACATAAGCTGAAATTAACAATAGTACAGTATTTGGTCTCCACAATTCTTTATTTCTCTGTTAATATTAAAGAACCTTTGTTTTTGATTCAGAATTTAATATATCCTTTAAATCAGAAAATGAAAAGAAATGGCATTGACAAAATTATTGATACCCTAGACTTAATATTTGGTAGCACAGACTTTGGTCAAAATAACTGCAATCAACTGCTTGCTATAGCCATGGATGAGCTTCCTGCACTTCTCTACTGGCAGTTTGGCCCACTCTTCTTTTGCAAACTGCTCTAGTTCTCCCAGATTTGAAGAGTGCCTTCACCCAACTGCTGTTTTCAGATCTCTCCACAGGTTTTCAATGGGATTTAGATCTGGACTCATTGCTGGCCACTTCAGAACAGTCCAGCGTCTTGTCTTGAACCATTCCTGGGTGCTTTCTGAAGTGTGTTTGGGGTCACTGTCCTGCTGGAAGACCCATGACCTTGACGGAGACCAGCTTTCTGACACTGGGTTCAACACTGCGCTCAAAAATGGCCTGGTAATCTCAGATTTCATGATGCCATGCACATGTTCAAGGCACCCAGTGCCAGAGGCAGCACAGCAACCCCAAAACATCACTGAACCTCCTCCATGTTTGACTGTAGGGAAGGTGTTCTTTTCTTTGAAGGCTTCATTTTGTTTTCTGTAAACATAGAGATGATGTGCTTTACCAAAAAGCTCTAATTTGGTCTCATCTGTCCACAGGACACTCTCCCAGAAGGATTTTGGCTTGTTCAGGTGTGTTTTGGCAAACCCCAGTCGGGCTTTCTTATGTCTCTCTCTCAGCAGTGGGGTCGTCCTGGGCCTCCTACCATATAACCACCTTTTATTGAGTTGGCGATGGATGGTGCAAGTTGAAACTGTATTACCTTGTGTCTGAAGGTCAGCTTGAATCTGTTTGGCAGTTGATCGAGGTGCTTTCTCCACCATTCGAACAATCCTGCGCTGCAATCTTCGATCAAGTTTTCTCTTGCGGCCACATCCAGGGAGGTTGGCAACAGTGCCATGGGCCTTAAACATCCTGATAACATTATGTACGGTGGAAACAGGAACATCAAGTTCTCTGGAGATTGATTTGTAGCTGAGATTGTCCATGCTTGCTCACGATCTTCTGTCTGACCTCCTCAGACAATTCTCTGGCTGTCTTTCTTTTCTCCATGCTCACTGCGGTACACACAGTGACATAAAACAGGAGAATGAGTCCTTTTCTCTATTCAAACTGGTTGAATGAGTGATTTTTATATTGCAGGCACCTGCAACTCACCACAGGTGAGTTCAATTCCAAAGTGAAGGAGAATCACCTGCTTGAAATCTAATTATTTCTAACTACTTCTAAAAGGTGCCAATAATTTTATCCAGGCCATTTAAGGATTTCTATGTGGAATAAGCTAAGACTTAGTAAATTTTTCTGCTTTTTGTGTTTTATTCCACTGCAAACCAAAGAAATACATATATGGATACCAAAATATTTTTTAATTTCAACAATTTTCTGGAAGGAATGGGGCATTATTAGAAAAAAAACTGCAAGGGCTCCAATATTTTTGCACGACTGTACATACGAAATTATATTCCTTCTTTTGAAGTGTGTTCTCCTTCCGTTGGAAAGTATATGGGTTAAAGTCTTATTGAAAGAACAGTCCTATATAACTATTGGTAACATCTATCGAACCTCCATCTGCAAATTCAGATTACACAACTGATATGTTTAAAGAAATTACACATTTTCAGAATCTCAAGATACTGTAATATTTGGTGACTTTAACCTCCCTCATATTAACTGGGACTCATTCTCAGGACAGTCCTATGCCGAGAAAGGACTAATAGATGTGGTAGTTAGCACTGGATTACAACAACATGTTACTGAACCCACTCAAGGTCCTAATATTTTGGATCTATTATTTACTAACACAGAGCAACAAATTAGCAATTTACAAATTTGGGATCCACTTGGGACCAGCGATCATTCATCTATTCTTTTTGAAATTCAACAGTTTAAAACTACACAAAGGAAGTTATACTATACAAAAAATTATAAAGCAAATTTTTCTAAAATCAATGAATACTTACAAAACATGAACTGGGAATCTAATCTTCTAAACTGTACAACACAACAAGCTTGGGACTTTTTTAAAAACATTGTACATTATTTGGAAAATACCTTTATTCCATTTAAGAGGAAATTTAATAATAAAGGAAAAATTCCCCCTTGGTTCAACAAGACAATTAAAAATCAGATTAAAATAAAAATTAAACTTTTAGGAAACTTAAGAATAGTTCTGTTCCATTTAAAACTACTCTATTACATAAATACAGACTATCTGTGAAAAACTTAAAAAATTCTATTAAATTGGCAAAAAATAAGCTAGAATTTAAACTAGTTCACACAAAAGTGTCACAAATCTCTTTTCTTCTATATAAATAGTAAAAAAGGTGTATCAAGGACCATTGGTCCCATTATAAGCAATGACTCTTCTCTATCTGATATAGAAACCTTGAATCTCTTTAATAAGTACTTTTGTTCTGTCTTCTCTCAAAAATCGCCTATTAGTACATTTAAAGTTCACCACGTAGATTATCATAGGTTCTATCCAACTGACATTATACAGGTTATCAAAAAACCCAAAAAAAAATACTAGTCCGGGCCCAGACAGTATTCATCCATGGTTTCTGAACGAAACCTCCATAAATATTTCTATACCTTTGTCAATTATTTTTAATAAATCCTTACAAGAAAGCATTGTACCAAATGATTGGCGTTCAGCAATAGTTACTCCCATATTTAAAAAAGGCATCAGAGGCTCTGTGCAAAATTATCATCCAATTAGCCTGACCTCAGTGGCTGGTAAATTAATGGAACGAGTAATGAAGTCTCTAATAGATCAAGATTGTGAAAAATTAGGAATTTATGATTCAAATCAGCATGGGTTTATTTATTTATTTATTAACGGGATTTACCAGATAAGCATACTGAGTGGGAAAACCACTCGTTTCCAGATGCGACCTGGTATTCTCCCAAGTTTACTCCCAAGTATTCCTGCACCACCAATCTGATATCTTTTTACAATAATATAAGTACTCTTCTAGATGTGGGTATCCCTACTGATGTAATTCTTTTGGACTTTAGTAGAGCTTTCGATAAAGTCTCACACGAAAAACTCATTACTAAAATGCACAATCTAGGTTTGTCATTTGATATTGTAAACTGGACTTTTAACTGGTTGATAAAATTGTTCTCAGAGAGTCAGAATTAATATCTTGTCTGATTCAGGTAGTGTGACAAGCGGTGTACCACAGGATTCGGTCTTGGGACCAACATTGTTTAACCTCTATCAGTGATTTACAAACAGGGCCAAATAACTTCATAGTTAAATTTGCAGACAATACTAAATTGAGAGGTTAATAATCAAAAATATTTCTGCATTAAAGAAGGATTTGGAAAAATAAACACTTTGGGCAAATGAAAATCATATGCAGTTTAATCAAGATAAATGTTTAGTAGTGCATTTCGGTATAAATAATCCAAAAACGATACATAAACGGACTACCACTTCACTCACCAAATTGTGAAAAAGATTTAGGGATATATGTTAGTAATAAACTTACATCAAATGATCACTGTGTTAGAACTGCCTGCATGACCAACAGACTTTCGAGGCAAATAAAACGCACTTTTGTTAATCGCACTGAACAATGCCTTATTCCATTGTATAGGGCATACATTAGACCGTATCTAGACTATGGCTCCCCTTTCTGGAATCCAAACCAAAAAAAAAGACATAGCAATTCTTGAACAGGTTCAAAGGAGAGTAACTAGAATGATTCCAAGATTAACAAACTTGGATTATCAGAACAGATTAAAAGCTACTGACCTCTTCTCTCTTCAAAACTAGAAGATTAAGAGGTGATATGCTTATGGTTTTTAATTTAATAAATTCACCAGATCTAATGGAAAAATGTGGTCTAACACTCTCCAAAAGGAGACATGTTCCGAGACTGCATAATAAACAGCTTGAAGTAAAAACTTATAAAACCAGCAAAACGGGAAACTTTTTTCCAATAAGAGCATCCATTGTATGGAACACCTTGCCACAAGAATTGGTAGAGGCAACTAGTGCCACTGTCTTTAAAAACAAATTCGATGTTTTGTTAAGGAATAATAGAAAAATAATGTCCCACATAGTGTGGGGAACAGTCTCGATGGGCTCTGGCCTTCTTCTGTTCTTTCATACCAAGTAATACTAGCAGGTTTGACTTGACTTGGTCTGGGGACTGACCCACAATGAGCCAGTCGTCCAGGTATGGAAATATGGAAATATTCTTCCTTCTTAAAAAGGCCACTACTACTGCAAAGCATTTTGTGAACACCCTTGGAGCCGATTTCAGGCCGAAGGGCATAGCTTTGAACTGATAATAGTATGAAGGCAATTCGAACCTGAGGTACTTTCTGTGGGAGCACCTGATGGGAATGTGAAAGTAGGCATCTTTTAAGTCCAGGGAGGCTAGCCAGTCCCCTGGCCTTAGAGAGGGAAGGATTATTCCCAGAGTCACCATTTTGAATTTTGGTTTTAAAAGATATTTGTTCAGGTATCTTAAGTCTAGGATGGGTCTCCACTCCTCTGTCTTTTTTGGGGTAAGGAAGTGCCTGGAGTACAGACCTTTGCCCTGTGCAATGTAGGAACTCTCTCTATAGCCTTTAGAGCCAGTAGAGATGAAACCTCTGCCTCTAAGGCAATGGTTTCGGAGATGCTTGCAGGTGGAAAAGATCTTGCCCTCAGCTTTGGAAATTTCTTGAAGCCGAGAACCAGCCCCTGGCTTACCACCTCCAGGACCCACTTGTCTGAGGTAACAGACATCCAGTCCTGGATGAAGTAAGCCAGCCTGCCTCCTACAGGAATGGGGGGTGACCCAGGCTGACACATCAGGGTGTCTGCTTGGCAGGAGCCCTAGGTTGAGGTGGATGCAGCCCTGCTCATCCCCTTCTGCCTCTCCTCTGAAGAACCCCTCTGAGGAAAGGAACAGAGGCCTGTGCTTGGTAGAAAGGCCTATAAAACACCTGCTCCTGCCCCTAGCTTGCTGCCTTTGAGGAGCTGCCTGCCTTTCCTTGGCCTGTGCACTCCTATAGGTGGTCCTATACATCCATCTTTTCATGTAACTCTCTGTCTGCTCCACAGAGAATTACCCACAAGGAAATCCATGGCCTTAGCCTGGGTGCCCTGTGAGAAACTAGTACATCTTTTTATTTTTTATTTTTTTATTTAGTTGTTTAACCAGGTATAGCACACTAAGCTGAAAGCTTTTTACAGGACTGACCGGGAGCACAAGGAGGTTAAGTGACTTGCTCAGGGTCACACAGTATGCAAGTGGAAGCTGTGGGATTCAAACCGAGGTCTGGTCTGCTGGATGTCACTAGATTTGCAGCTCAGAGCCTTAGACCACTGCGCTTATACTGCCTCCTTAAGCTGAGTCAAGCCATTCTCTGAAGAGCCACAGATGTAGCCATGACTCTAGATGACACATCATTGGAGTCCACAGCAGCAGCATGGAACTGTACCTTACATGCCTCAATCCATCAGCAGCCACCCTCCAGCTCAGAGGCTAGCTGGGAGGCCTGCTAGCCAGTGCAGTACAGTGTCCCACCTGGACTTCTGGTACCTGGCTGCATAGGCCATATAATTAGCCTGCCTGAGTCCCAAGGCAGATGCCATGTACCGTTTCTTTGCTATGGCATCCAACTTCCTAGAGTCTTTATCTGGGGGTGTGTGTAGCCAAGGGTATATTAGCCTTATGACAGGCTGCAGCCTGCACAACCCCAACATGGCTGATACAAGTACTCTGTACGTGAACCTGATAAGGTGTACCTTTTGTCCATCCTTATCGACAGGAGGTACAGAATTTGGAGTTTTTAAAATCTTTTGTGTCTGTTTCCCAAAAGACTTATGAAGAGGAACAGACAGTCTCTTGGACTCTGGGATGTCCATCATCTCCACATAATCAGGTTCCTCTTGTTCCTCCACGGCTTCCTCCACAGGGAGCTGGGGGGTTTCTGCCACTTTCCTGTAAAACATGTAGTGGGACAGGGACTCAAAGTCTAGGAGGGGAAACACCAGAAGGCCTGTCTGGGGAGATGTCCGGTTCAATGTGCTCATGCAGACCTTCCCCACCATCGTCATCATCATAATCTTCATCCCCCTCCAAATTCAGTTCATAAAAATCTTCAGAGGCATAACCTTGAACTGGAGGAACCGACTGAACTGAGCGCCTGCCAGAAGGTGCCGGATCAGACGGAACTGGGCATAGCAATTCTACAATCCTTATCGCTTTGGCAATCTCTTCGGCGGTCGGAAAATGGGTCTCTGGATCTGAACAGACAGATTTTTCTTTTCTTTGTCTTTTTGTAGGAACCGATCCCAGAGGATCTGCTCTCCTCTTGCCCGAAGAAGTATCGCCCTGGTCAGAGGGCACTCCCTCAGGTTCAGTCGGCACTGAACCGGGCTGGCCATCCGGGTCAGCGGACTTCACGGACTCCTTATCCCTAAACCTACCTAATCTTTTTCCAGGGTAGACTTAAGGAAATGTTTACAGATTTGGCAGTCTGAATCGAGGTGGTCAAACCCCAGACAAACACAGGTGGCATGGGGATCAGCCTTAGCAAAGACCTCCCATACATACTGCAGTGTTGAAACCCAGTGGGCCGGTTTTCTTTGGGTTTCTCAGACATATCCATCCTAACCACAAACTTACCCTTTTTATGGCAAACATCCAGGCAAGACACCCTTATCGGTTTCTAACCGTGTCACGGGTATTGGAAAAAAACACAGGAAAATGTGTTTTTTTTTTTTTTTTTAAACCAATAAGGACCGGTAACCACACTAAGTTTAGAAACAAAGACAGAATATGTAATTCACTAAATGGACGGTTCAGACGAACCAGTCGAAAATCAATTTTTACAATTTCCACCAGTTTACTATGTCTAGTTCACTACCTAGTATTTACTGTACCACAGATAGAGATCTGAACCGAAACTTGCGAAAAATAAATCAGTTAAACCGAAGACTTTAACTGACTTTCGAACTGCGAGCAAAGGAGAAATCTCCGGAGCGACCGTTCAGTTAGGCAGAGTAAAGAATCCGACGGTTGTGCTTCTAAGTGCAGTATAGAGAGGTCTGAACCAAGCTCGAGCTCAACATTCTATGCTCTGCATAGAAAATTAACCCTCTTCTCTCCGGGGCAGTTTGAGTGCTGGGGCTAACTGCAATAGTCAGAATACAGCAGGACTTCATGTGGTTTGAAATGCACTTTTTGCCAGTTATGTGGGCAGCTTTTTTGATTTAGATCGTGGTGCTGTGCGGCCGTCGAGTGGCGTACTGCTCTGCAACTTTGCTCAGCTGAAAGAGCTTGGGTCAAGAAACATGCCACTTTTCATTTGGGGAAAAAAATATTAATCCATTCAAAAGTTATTAAAGTTTTAATTTCCCATTATAAGTCAATGGTGAAATTTACATGGTTATTTTGCGAAAGAATAGTGGGGTTTTGGCCATCTAGTCCCACCTCAAGATGAAAGAATTTGCATGCTCGCGATCAAAGAATCTTAGATCACGAGGAATTCTTTGATCGCAATGGCCGCCATCTTGTTTTTAGTTTGCGGTCGGAGAAATTCAAATATCTCTGCCCAGGAGGGACTTCTGAGGTGAAACTATGGTGGGTTTTACTCAGGGGTCTTGCCTCTATTGAGCCATGCCTGTGGTTTCTTTCAAAATCATCAAAAAATACAGTTTTTAAGTTTTTTATTCTTTGATTGTGGCTCGCTAACAATCTTTAAATCGCGAGCCTGCAAATTGATTGCGAGATTCTCTGAGCGCGATCTTTGATCACGAGGGCATGACTAGATGGCCACTTGACAAAATAACTTTTTCAGCTCATGCGTGGCTTATTAAGCCAAATGAGGGTGGGTTTTGCTCAGGAGGCTTCATTCTATCGAGGCATGGCTGTGGTTGCACGTATTTCTGCCTAAAAATTGTTTTATTGTTTGATCGTGGCCTGCAAATTCTTTGCCCGCGATCTTTGATCACGAGGGGGTGACTAGATGGCCACATGAAAAATTTGACAGGGGTCACTTTTAATGACAAACTAGGGTGGGATCTGCTCAGGGGCCTTTCTTCTGTTGAGTCATGGCTATGGTTTCATGTATTTTCTCTAAAATAGTTTTAACAATTTTTATTCTTTTTATCGTGAGCCAGCAATTATTTGATCGCGATCTCTGATCATGAGGAGGGACTAGATGACCAGATTGGGAGGGACCAGACAGCACAATTTTAATAATTTTTCAAATTAAATATCTCAGAAACGGTTTGGTCTTTTAACTTGAAATTTGGAGGGTGTTGACAGCATGTCCTGTAGATGTGAATTATAGTACTTGAGTGTCAGACAATACATTTTTTGCGGAACTATTGCGTGACGTAGCTTACATTTTGCGGACAGCGTTTTCCATAGTGGCAGTGGCTTTAAATTACTAGGGTAGCTAGCCTTACTGCCATAGATGTACTTTTCAGTCATTAGGTGTGTAAAATGTTAACAAGTGTGGAATTCTGCCAGTGTGATGAATGAAAACCTGAAACTTTCACATTTTATATCTCGGAAACAGTTTGGTCTTTTACATTGAAATTTGGAGCGTGTTGAGGGATGTGCTGTCCATGTGAATTATGGTGTTTAGGTGTTGGAAAATTAATTTGCTGCACCCATATTGCGTGACACACTTTATGTTTGCATTGTGGTACTGGCTTCACATTTATAGGGTGCCTAGCGTTACTGCTATGGAAGTAATTTGTAGTGGTTAGGTGTCTTGACATGTAAACAGGTGTTGCATTATGCCACTCTGATGACTGACACTTTGCTTTCTTTCAAGGTGGTGGCCCCACACTCCCAACCGTATGCACTGCCAGCAATACATATGATATTCAGTACTTGAACTCTTATATTAGGCAGGAATTTGCAAGTTGGTAGAGCCACGGGACCCAAAGGGCTGCACTCCCACTAACTTGTGCAACTTTCTACTTTTCTATTCTTTCTCAAAAGTAAGGAAATTCTATCAAAAAACTTTGTTAATGCATCATTTAGGGTTAAAACACAAAAGTCGGAAATGAGACCTTTAGGGTTGCTCACCCCCGTAGACCCGCCCATCATCCAAGACTGACAGCTGACGGGGTGTGTCATTGGGGTTGTGAGGCCCTAAATATCACTCCATTCTTCTTTACTGTGGCTTGTGCTTAAGATATTACAGAGGGAATGGGGTGACATTTAGGCCTCACAACCTCAATGACACACCCCTGGCCAGCTGTCAATCCTGGATGATGGACGGTCCACGAGGTGCAGGATGGGGCAACCTAAGGTCTCATTTCCTGACTTTTTGTGTTTTAACCCTAAATGATGCATTCATGAAGTTTTCTGCATAGTGTGTGTATATATTACACACACACACACACACACACACACACACACACACACACATATACACACACACACACACATACATACACACACGTGCCTATCCCATGCACGTTTGAAGTTGTCCTACTGTCTTCGCCCCTACCTCTTCTAGGAATCTGTTCCAGGCGTCCACCACCCTTTCTGTGAAGAAGTATTTCATCACAACCTCTTAAGCTCTCCCCAAGCTTGAAGCATGCTCAGTGATCTGGCACTGTTCTTCATGTGAAAGACTCACCTCTTGCACTTGTTCACCGTGAGGTGCACTTAGGTCTCAATCATGTCCCTCTGCTCTCCTCTCCTCCTGGGAGTGCATGTTGAGTTCCTGCAGCCTCTACTCATATGCTTTCTCGTTCAAGTCCCGCAACATTTTAGCAGCCCTCCTCTGGATCACTTCCACCATGTCGATGTCCTTGTGGAGGTGCGGCCTCCAGAACTGGACATGGTACTCCTGGTAGGATCTCACAAGTGAGCGATATACAGGCAACACCACCTTCCTTCTCCTGTTACAGATCACACTCCCTATTCACTCCAGCATCCAGCTTGCCTTGCCTACTGCCCTGCCACCTTGAGATCATCAGATATGATCACCCCAAGGTCTCTTTCTTGCTTTGTTACTGTTAAGTACCTCATGCTATCTTATACTCAGCCCTTGGGTTTCACCTCCCTAGGTGCGTGACTTTGCACTTTTTGGCACTGAAACAGAGCTGCCACTCCCTAGCTTCCCCAGATCCCTTTGCATTCTCTCCACCCTGTCCTGGGTGTCTACCCTGTTGCAGATTTTTACGTCGCCTGCAAAGAGACACACCTTTCCCTTCAATTCATCAACAATGTCACTTAAAGACACTGAAGAGGACAGGGCCCAACCACGATCCCCATGGCACTCCACTGGTCACTCTCCCACCCTCCGAGTGACTGCCATTTACCACCACCTTCTGCCTCCTATCTTTCAACCAAATGGCTACCCAGCTAACCACCTCCTCCCCAATCCCCAGCTTGCTACATTTCTTTGTCAGCCTCCTGTGTGGTATGGTGTCAAGGCCCTTACTGAAGTCCAGACAGGTAGCATCCAATGCCCTCCCTGATCCACCTCCTAGCTACCCAGTCAAAGAATCTGTGATTTTTTTCACATGAATTGCTGCCTGTAACGTTGTGCTGCTGGTGGTCCCTAGGCTCACTACGTCTCCAGGAACTCCATCAGTCTCTCCTTCAGTAGGGGCTCCATTAACTTTCCCACTGCTGAAGTTTACCCTTACAGCACATATAGTCCAAAAAGTGCAGACCACATAAAAAATGAGGCAAGCACCCCTATGTTTTGCCTCCAAAGAGGCTTCATCAGGAGGTCTTTGGAGGCACTAAGTAGAGATGCTTTCCTCCACTGACACAGGTTAGTGCTTTTTGGCTTTTGTGTGTAGCTCAATAAGTCAATCTTTACTCACTCTGCAGCTGTAGTGTGCACCAGTTGTATTTTCTGCTATTGACAAAAGTCACTATTAATTTTGGTAAATCTCAATGGGAATGAAGCACTGCATGAATAGAAAGTGGAACCTTGAACAAGATACTGATGAGGGACGGGTGACTGACAGGAGACATCAAGGAGAATCTTTACCATTTGGCCATAAGCAGTATGTGTACCAAGAAAATATGGATATGGACAGTGCAAGACAGAAGAACCCATGTCAGACTACTGTAGAGGATTCTACGTGGGTGTGGCATCTGTGAAGGATGAACTCTGAGTTGCTAAGAAAGTTGGTAATGTGGAAACCAAAATGCACCTGGAGAGACATCATACCAGGAAATATAAGGAAGAAATTTATCAAAGGACTAGAAAGGCATCAAAGGAATGGAGAAGGCACAGAACAGGTATGCATGGATAAGGCTGACCAGGGGACTGGACATAGCATCCCATATGTAGACGTGTCTCACCAGACATGACTCTTACTTACATGCATATATTACTGAAGAATATACCATAAGTAACGTACTTACCAATTCACTGGCGAGGGTCAATACTCCAGAAAGATAGTCTTCTATATCTAGGTGAAAGCCCTTTTCTCGGTCAATTTCAACTAAAAGGAGATACAATGGACTTGTAATATGCACTGCGATCAACAGTCGTTTCATAAATTTATCTACTGAATGATACAAAACAGTATTCTGCAAATGTAACTAAAGAAAAAGCGGAAATAAAGCAATGGAGCACTTGAAAAGACACAGTCAACCTTATGCCTCAAAGTGTCTCTAGTTGAGAAAAAAAAAAAGTCATTTTTGTTCCTATCCTACTAAAAGAAAGCGGAATAACTTACTGCCAAGTATTTCTGTAACAGCTTCACGAGTTACTAGTGTCTCAGTCTCCAGGTAAACTACAAATGTGGAAAGAAAGACCAAGCGCTGTAGGACAAACCTCCAGTGTTCATGAAATCTGCAATTAAATGAACCGAGTTTCTAAGCTGTTCAGACATGACTCAGAATACACAAGTTATATGTACATCCTGAAATAGAAAATCTATAAACCTATTAGTGAATCTGAGCTTAGTTTACAAGACTATTTTCTAGGTTTTTCTTTGTCCCATCATTGGCCTTATTAAGCTCATATAAACTAGTATATATTAAAGGGAAACCGTCAGCCCTCCACAAGCAGAGTTTGACTGGTTTAAACTAAAATGATGGTGGCAGGAATAGCATCAAACAGAAAGATGTTTAATGAAGGATTTGGTTTTAAAAAAAAGACATTTGTTTTGTGTAATAGGCTACTGTCATCACAATGGAATACTGAACCAGAGAGTAGATTTAACAATGCTGATGACATCACAATGTCTAATGCAGCACTAAAGCCAGCTGTTAAAAATCAAAGAAAACAGCAACATCTTAAAACTACAGATTTAAAAGCTATAACTTGCAAACTACTGCTGTGTATATCAAATAATACAATAATTTGACACAAAATACACAATTTATCATCACTTGTGAGTGGACAGGACTTTCATAACTCTCTTGTGGCTCTGTCCCTCTTGAGGTATGGGCCTGCCCCTCACACCTGAATAAATTGCATATTTTGAGTCAACCTACTCATACCCATTTACATAATAAATACATACAGTACAACCTCTATTCTCCAAACCTCAATTATCCAGATCTCCTCCTGATTATCCAAACTAAGACACTGCCCTTACTCAGTTATGGACCCCAATTATCCGATCTCTCAATTATCTGAACAGATATAGCGTCTCCCAGAGCATTCAGATAATAGAGGTTGTACTTATATATACACACAGATATACATACATTATGTATTATATATTTATAACAAGGCAAGGAAAAAAAACCTAGAAGTTTTTACTGGCGAGAGACACCACCTGATCTTTCATAATCTCTACAAACACACAGTCAGGTGCAGAATCTCTTTCCTTTCCAAAAACCTATTTAGAGCCATTTCATATGGTAATAAACCCTCCAAGGTGTGTATCAAAGGATTGTAATGCACTTTCTGGTGGCGTAAGGACACACTGCCTTTTGCCTCATGCTTTATTACACCCAGGACATGTATTAAAATCATAATAATACACACTGTATTGTGAACTATTACTTACACACACACTATATATATAGAGAGATCGTAAAGAAGCACTCTTGATAGAGGGGGTCGATCCCAGTCCTTTCACAGAAGAAAGGGTTCTGCAAGAACTCCTAAAACTGAAGGTGGACAAAGCAATGGGTCCCGATGGAATTCACCCCAGAATTCTAAAAGAATTAAGGGAGGAACTAGTGAAACCACTGGCTACTCTTTTTAATAAATCATGGGAAGATGGTGTGGTACCCGAGGACTGGAGGAAGGCGGATGTGATTCCCCTTCACAAAAGTGGGACCAAGACAGAGGCAGGAAACTACAGACCTGTCAGTCTGACCTCTGTGTGGGAAAGTGATGGAGTCACTTCTGAAGGAAAGAATAGTTGAGTACCTAGAGGCCAGTGGAGCACAGGACCCAAGGCAGCATGGGTTCTGGCCGGGAAGGTCATTCAGGCAGATCTAATAGATTTCTTTAACTGGGTGACCAAAGTAGTAGACCAGGGAGGGCTGTGGACATGGCCTACCTAGACTTTAGCAAGGCATTTGACACAGTCCCACAAAAGATTAATAGTCAAATTAACCAGCCTGGAGTGGGTCCCAGGGTGGTAGCCTAGGTAAAACATTGGCTGCACAACAGGACACAGAAGGTAACTGTAAATGGAGTCCACTCTGAAGAAAGAGGGGTTACTAGTGGGGTACCCGCAGGGTTCAATATTGGGTCCAGTTTTTTAATGTCTTCATCAGTGACATTGCAGAGGGACTGGAAGGAAAATATGCCTTTTGCAGATGACACAAAGATCTGCAACAGGGTTGATACACAAGGAGGGTGTGGAAAGGATGAAAGGGACTTGGCAAGGTTGGAGGAATGGTCAGAAGTATGGCAGCTAGGATTCAATGCAAAGAAGTGCAAAATAATGCACCTGGGAAACAAGAACCAGGGAAGAATACACAATGGGTGGGGAGGTAGTAACAACAACAAAAGGAAAGGGACCTGGGGTAATATCAGATGACCTTAAGGTTAGCAAGCAATGTGAGAAGGCAGTAGGGAGGGCTGGGGGTATACTGGGATGTATAGGGAGAGGCATCAGCAGCAGAAAACAGGAAGTTGTTATCCCTCTGTACAGACAGTTGGTGAGACCCCATCTGGAGTACTGTGTCCAGTTCTGGAGACCCCATCTCCTCAAGGACATAGACAGGATAAAGGTAGTCCAGAGGAGGGCAACCAAAATGGTGCAGGGTCTGCAAGAGAAGCCGTATGAGGAAAGACTAAAGGAGCTTAATATGTATACCCCTGAGGAAAGAAGGGAGAGGGGGGATATGACAGAAACCTTTAAGTACCTCAGTGGAATCAACAAAGTCCAAGAGGGTAGCATCTTTCAGAAAAAGAGACTTGCAAGAACAAGGGGACACAATTTAAAGATAGAAGGAGGGCGGTTCAGGGGCAATGTGAGGAAGTATTATTTCACAGAGAGGGTAGTGGATGCATGGAACAGCCTTCCTGAGGAGGTTGTGGGGTCTAAAACTGTGGAAGAATTCAAGAATGCATGGAACAGACATAAGGAAATTCTTGTGGTGGGTAGGAAGAAATAGGCTGTTGGTTAACTAGGATCTGCGGCCTAACCTGTAGGTAGGGAAATGGGCAGACTAGATGGGCCAAGCGGTCCTTATCTGCCGTCAAAGTCTATGTTTCTAATGGGTGGTGTGTGTAGCGAGACACACACACACACAAGGAATAGATGCTTCACGAACACCAAAGCTCGAGATTTCATTCTTACCCGAGGTGTGTAAAAGCTTAGTTTACACACCACCCCATATTTTATTTTATATAATTGCTGGGTTTCCGGTTTTTGCCACAGCAATTATATAAAATAGCACAGCCGAGTGGCTGCCCTCTTTTCATCTTCACTCACAAATGAAGTGGTGCTACTTGCAACGAAGTGTTCTAAGATTTTTAAAATGTTTATTTGGCACCAAAAATGTGGAAAATGTTATTAAAAAAAAAAAACTTATCGCTGAACTAGCCTGGTGGTTTCTTCACAGCGAGAAGAAGACAAGCGGTGGTCAGGAAGGAGAATCATAAGGGCGATGCGAGAGCTTAGGAACCAGGCACGTGTTTACTATAATAAATACCTTTATTATAGCACATAACACCATGGTGTCCCTATGGGAAAAAGGGAGACCCAGTAATTAATTTTTATATATCGGATATACAATGCCCCCATCGAAAATATCTCTGATATTTTTTTCTCAGTGCAGTCTGACCTCTGACATTACGAATGGCGAAGCCACGAGTGATGCCATAAGTCAAACTGCTCGAGAGGAAAATATCTGAGATATTTTTGATGGGGGCATTGTATGTTCCATTTATGCAATGGACCAAGTTTTTTTTATCAGTGTCATTTTAATTTTTTAAAAATAGGTATGTCTTTATTTCTTTTTGTTTCCTGATGACCGAGTGTTGCGTTCCGTAAAACTGAACTTCTGAGTCAGGACACTGTGTCGTGCTGCTGTGGAGAGTGGTAAATGTTAAAGAGAGAGAGTTGGTTGCTTTTTTGTGTGCTGGGGTTTGAAGGAAGTGAATGTTTTGTGTGAGGCTAAAAAGTTGTTTTTTATATTTGGTAAAAGAAAGTGGGGTTGAGGGAGAAAAAGAAAATAATTCACTGTGTTTTGTCTGGTATTTTGGGCCTTTAGGAGAAATGGCAATTAACATTGTGTGAAGCTGAAAGTTGATTTTTTAAATAACTTACAGTGAAAAAAATGGGAGACAATGAAACTGTTCTGTGTGCTGCTGTAGAGAAATTAAACTGCCAGTGGGGGCTGGAATGCAAGTGAGCAGATGCATTCTGATTGAGCTGCTCATACTGCCAGCTCCCACCTATCAAAGCCTTTGTGAGCAGTTGTGCTGAAGTGCATATAGTGCCTGGTTATTACCTACAGTGAGGATAAATGACCTACAGTGAGGATAAATGCGATATCTCATCTGTGGTCTGACCAGCCAAAAAATACTGCTGTTATTTGCCACTTTTTTATCCACCCCCCCATTGCATAAATACTTACTATACATACATAAATAAATCAATTTTATATATATATATATATATATATATACACACACACACACACACATACATACAGTGCAACTCCGATTATCCGAATGCCTCGGGAGACATGACGTTTTTTCAGATAATCGGGGTTTCGATTAAACGGAAGATTTTTTTTTTTTTTTTAATTGAAGCGTGCTGTTTTGAATACTATCTATACAGTAGTGCATTACAGTATCGCGGTATAGAGAGTACCACCAGCTCCAGGACAAGCTAGCACCTTATCTCAATGGCACTGTAATAAAATTGAAAAAAATAAAGACATGAGCCTTTGATGCATTTCTTGGAGCCTGGACAAACAGGTCCGCGTGCACGGCTATTCGTTGTTCTGGGACACTAGATCCTACCCCACCTGCCCTGCTACCCCTGACAACCCAGGCTTCTTTCTGAGCCCAGACCTCTGGCATCGCTAACAGCAGCCTCTCAATGCACTGCAGACCAGACTGGTGACGTAATTTCTAAATAAAATTTTTTTATAAAAGTATGTAGCCCAAAAGATGCATATTGTTGGGGACTTGAGAAAAAATGCTACTAGCTCTTTGATTAAGGATCTTGGGATGGGTAGTTTAAAGAACATTTATGCTTAGAAACTAGATGTGTTTGAACCATGCCTCTCATGTTGAGTAGTAAATCTGAAGTCTGTAGTACTTTTCATTTGGAAAACAGGAGAATGGGGTCAAAAGACAGGCTTCCGTGAAAGCAGTGTTCAAGCTCCGGGGTCAAGGATATCCTGAAACAATGCTTGATATGGAGCACACAGCGTTGCGCTTGCCAGCCATCACATGAATGAGCTACAATATCGCAATTACAGTACTGTATCTGAAACATCGATACGGGAACATAACTTAATTTCGATAACTGGTTACACTGTATATAGGTGTGTGTAGGTGTGTGTATATATATACACACACACACAGATATATATATATATATACACACACACACACACACACACACACGATATATAATATATACACACACACACACACACACACATATACATAAACATATATACACACACACACACACACACCCATATATATGCATACATACACATACGTCACATATACACACACTTATTTATAAAATGGGTAAAAAAAAATCAATCAATAATAGCATACCCGATTGGATAAAAAAAAAAAAAATCACATGACCTGTATATGATGAGGCTGACCGCACACCTGCACTTTTACCCCACTCCAAAACAATTCTGACATTTTACAAGATAGATAAACCACCCAGTGCGGTCGGACTTCTGATATATTTATCACTTGGTCGCCGGTCCTAACTCTCACCCCATTCTCCTATTCTCAGCTTCTTTCCACATGTGATAAAGCGGCCGGGGTCCCTAATGTGCCTTTTGAAGATTTCGTGAAAAAATATTAAACGGTTCAAACGTTATTCAAAAAACAATTTCCCATTATGAGTGAATGGGAAAAGTTAAAAAGTTTGACAGTGTCGCAAATACACTTTTTCGTGTCATAAATGGCCCTAGTAGTGTTGCAAATCCGCCATTTTGTTTTCAGTTGGTGATCAGAAAAATGCTTGGCATTTAAATTTGGGACCCTCTAGCAACACAGCTCTTTGTGTTCACCTAGTGGACCCTGAGAATGCTAGCCAGGTCTTTATTTTTTGGGGTGAAACACCCTAGAAATATGTTTTCAAATGTCTGGAAAAAGTAGTGTCACACCTCATGACACTTTTCGCAAATGCTGCAGCTGTTGTAAATCACGACACTACTTTTTCAGACTATGACCAAAATGACAGCAGTTCTTTGCCACCCTGCTGCAAATGAACGGTTTGGTCTTTTCGACTGAAATTTGGAAGGAAGGCAGCCAACATCTCACCGATGTGCCTTTTGATGGTTTGGTGACAAAATATTGCATCGATGCAAAGTTACGGTACTCCAAAGTTGACACTTTTTCCATAGACTAACATTGCGGCGTCCGCTACATGACAGGAATTCTTTGCCACCCTGCTGCAAAATAACGGTTTGGTCTTTTAGAATGAAATTTGGAGGGAAGAAAGCCAACATCCCACAGATGTGCCTTTTGGTGGTTTGGTGAAAAAAATATTGCATCGATGCAAAGTTACGGTACTCCAAAGTTGACACTTTTTCCATAGACTAACATTGCGGCGTCCGCTGCATGACAGGAATTCTTTGCCACCCTGCTGCAAAATAACGGTTTGGTCTTTTAGAATGAAATTTGGAGGGAAGAAAGCCAACATCCCACAGATGTGCCTTTTGGTGGTTTGGTGAAAAAATATTACAGGAAGGCAAAGTTATGGCACTCCGAACTTCTCTTTTTTCCCCATAGGATAACATTACGGCGTTCGCCGCGCCTTTCAGGGCCCGTATCTCGGAAACGGTGCAAGATACAAACTTTTTGTCACAAAAATTCTTAGCCCCCACTGGGGGATAAATACAAAACTAGCCAGGAAAGTCATAATTCATACGAAATTTTAATTTTTCTTCTACGTCGTACGGTTCCTGAGATATAAGCAATTTAGTATTGCAAGTCCTAATTTTGTGCTCAGAGGTCCATTATTATGCATACATTGTTTGCATTGTGTTTTTCAATGCAGTTTTGGGGGGAAAGAAGGGTGTGCCCTTTTGTTATGTGCCAGTTTGCGTTTCCAGTTGCGCTTCCGTTACCGTTTGCATCACCATTCCCCGTCTACGCCACCGTGTGCGTTACGGTTTGCATTTTCGTGCGCGCTTGTGTTTGTTTTGTTTGGCGTTATTGTTGCTGTTACCATAACGATTTGCATTTACAACTGTGGTACTGTGCCGATGCAGCATTATGGCTTGCATTTCTATACTGGCGCTTGCACGTTTGTGTCTGCTTCCTTTGGTTTTATTGCTGCTGTTACCGTTACCATTTGCGTTTACTATTGCGGTACCATGACTGTGCGCCATAACGGTTTGCGTTTCTATACGCACTTGTGTTTGCATTCTCTTTCCTTTAGGCGTTATTGTTTGCTGTTACCATTTACGTTTTACAATTGCGGTTTCCCGCGATATGCGCATTCTGGTTTTTACGTTTCGGACACCTTGCATTTCTGTTTACTTTGCCGCTATTATTGCTGTTACCGTTACCATTTGCATTTAAATTAAGTTTCCATGCGTGATACGGGTTGCGTTGCTCGTGATGCACTTGGCGTTAATATTTCATTTCTGTTTTGGCGTTATTCTTGCTGTTACTGTTACCATTTGCATTTACAATTGAGGTACCGTGTCCATGCGTGTTATGGTTTATGCTTTCCATATGCGCTATGCTTGTGTTTCCACTTCCTTTGTGTTATTGTTGCTGTTACCATTACCATTTGCATTTCCAATTGCGGTACCATGAACGTCGCGTGTTACCAGTTGTGTTTTGTACGCAATTCCATTTGTGTCTCCGTGTCCGTCACTGTTCGCTTTGGCATCAGTTTGCGCTTGCATTTCTATTTCGTTTGTGTTACCATTTACTGCAGCACCATGTGCATAACGGTTTGCGCTTGTGTTTGCACTGCCTACTGATACTATGTCACACAAAATCACATGGTGGGAGCGTGGTCTCACCAACCTGCGCAACTTTCTACTTTTCCATTCTTTCTATGTAAGGAATTCTATGCAAAACTTTGTTAATGCATCAGTTAGGTTCTTCTACAGCAAAAAGCGAGGAAGTTCGATTTAGGTTCCCACCCTTGTACCCAGCCTGCCCCCACCAACAGTCATCGGTGTGCGTAGTCCTTGGTCCTAACTCTCACCCCATTCTCCTACACTGCACCACCTCAGCTTGTTTACACATAGGATGGGGTGAGAGTTAGGGCCAAGGACCCCAACGCACACCCCCGATGCCTGTTAGTTGGGCAAGGGTGGAACCCTAAAATCAATTTCGCTTTTTCGTAGAAAACCCTAACTGATGCATTAACGAAGTTTCTTTTGCATAGAATGAATCTATATATCTATATATATCTCACACACACACACACACACACACACACACTAGGAGGAACAAATAACTCATTATATATAAAAAGTACAGTTACGTAAGAACTTACCATAACAGTAGATGTTCAAGAGGAGCTCCTGGCAGCAGGTAACACCATTAGGACTATGCTGCCAGGCACTAGGACCCCACAGAAAACTTCTAGTTAGCAGTCCATGCAGGGACCCCCCTGACGTTGGCTCTACCCCAACGCCCCTGTGGAATAAAGGGGGTCCCCAGCACCACCTCAGTTCTCCCACCAGAGACCCAGCTGATGTATTGGATGGGGAACTGAGGAGGATCTCCATCCCAAAGAGAAGTACACCAGTTACATAACCCCGGGGTAGGTGGGTGGAAAACCACCTGATATAAGAGCTCCTCTCAAAGATCTACTGTTACGGTAAGTTCCTGCGTAACTGTACTATCTTACTTCGAGGGGGAGCTCTTGCAGCACGTAACACCATTAGGACAGAGTCCCAAGCAGTACAATAAGAGACCCAGATCAGAAGGGCGAAGGACTGTAAACAAAGGCCTAGGTAGACTCAGGAGAGGAGTCCCTGGAGGACTGCTAGGCCGAAACCTGCTCTCCTTCTGGAAGCAATGTCCAAACTGTAATGCCTAAAAAAAAGTGTGGACTGAACTCCACTGCCAAAATGTTCGTGAGAGAAGCAAGGAAGTAGCAACCCCTCTGGTGGAATGACCCTTAACCGGTCCTGGTAAGGGTCTGTTATACTTCTGGTAAGAGAGAGCAATACAATTGACCAGCCAGTTGGCCGCTGGCTTGGTCACAGGGGCTCCCTGTAATCTCTGAGCCAAAGAGACAAACAACTGGTCTGTCTTTCTAGAGAAACTAGTATGGTCTACATAGTACCAAAGAATTCTATGTACATCCAGAGTATGTAACAAGGCCTCCCCTCTGTTAGAGTACTCTGGGAAGTAAACTGGTAGTTGCATGTCTTGATTTAAAGTAAACTCAAACACTACCTTCGGAAGGAACTTAGGGTTCGTATGCAGGGCTACTCTGTCCCTGTAAAAAAAACAGGTAAGGCTCTTTACACATCAGAGCCTGAAGCCCAGAAATCCTTCGAGCTGTAGTAATGGTAACTGAATACAATGCTTTCCAAGACAGAAAGTGAAGCTCACAACTTGTGGCTGGCTCAAAGGGAGGCAAAGTAAGTTTTTCTAATACAAAAAGAAGGTCCCAAGAAGGAACAGGGTCCCTTCTATGGGGTTTGATATGCAAGATGCCTCTTAAGAGGTCTTGCATAAGTCCAGTTGTGCCAGAGCTTTCCCCTCCTGCGACGCGTGATAAGCTGAAAGCACACAGAGATGCACCTTAATGGATGAGTAGCAGAGACCCATGTCCGACAGGGAAAGAAGGTACTCCAGCACAGATTACATCGGACAGCGGAAGGGATCTAGGGAATGGGGGGATGCCCACAAGCAGAAACGCTTCCACTTCATGGCATGTTGCTCTGGTAGAGGGTTCTCTCGCTGCCACAAGAACCTTTGCCACTCTGGGAGATACTCCGAATTTGTCCCTGACTAAGTCTGCAGCAGCCATGCATGCAGGTGCTGAGACTGAAGATCCAGATGTGAGACGGCCCCCTGTTCCTGGGATAGCAAGTGAGTGGACAGAGGTAACGGAACCAGTGGTTCCATGCCACTTGTTGCAACAATGGAACCAGATTTGTTGAGGCCAGAAGGGCACCACCAAGATCATGTGAGCACCTTCTGTCTGCAACTTGAGCAGTACCCTCTAAGAAGTAGAAAGGGAGGAAAGGCGTGCAGAAACCGCACGGTTCAGGAGGTACAATGTGTCTCGCCAGAAAAACAGGCCTTGGATCTAGCAAGTAGAAACTGGGCAGTTTAGCTAAGTGGGGATGCAAAGAGGTCCAGTTCTGTTTGGCCCCATCTTTCAAATACACAGTCTGCGACCTCCTGCAGTAGCTCCATTTGTGACTCGGATAGCAAGAGCAGCTTGGCTTGTCTGCGAAGTGTTGTAAATCCCTGGGACACGCTGCTGTGATTTCCAGGTTGTGATCCGCCACCCAATACCAAACTCTTATGGCCTTTCTGTAAAGGGGGTAAGAATGAGTGCCCCTTGCTTGTTGAGGCAGACAACCGGAGTGTTGTCCAAATTAACAGGCAGGGGACCAGGTGATAGTACCCCTTGGAAGGACTCCAAAGCATTCAGGACCACTCTCATTTCCAAGACATTTATGTGGAGAGCCCGTTCCGCCGAGGTCCAAGAGCCCCTCATCTGATGGGATGCCAGATGTGCTCCCCAGCCCATCCCTGAGGTGTCTATCATCAGAATGTGCTGAGGACTGGGACGTTGGAAGGGAACCCCTGTATCTAGTCGAGCCAGGGTAACCCATCACTCCAGAGACCAAAGGACAGCACCGGAGATGCTGACCGGATGATTGAGGTCGTCCGTGCTTTGGTCCCATTGCACTCTGAGGTTTCACTGCAAGACCCTCATATACGGACGAGCGGGTGGGAACTGCTGCGATGGCTGCGGCCATCTGGCCCTAGAGCTGAAGCATCACTCTGGCCGGAATTGGACTGGAGGTCATTCTTCGAGCAACCACCCTCAATTTGTCTGCTTGGTCATTGGGAAGAAAAGCCTTTCCCTGTATGGTATCCAGGACCACTCTGACGAACTGTCTCTGGGTAGGCAAGGGGCACAATTTGGAGAGATTCAGAGTTATTCCCAGGACTTGAAAGAGGCTGAAAGGTTCCCTTAATGACTGACGCAGCTGAACTTCTGAGGATGCTGTGAGCAGCCAGTCGTCCAGGTAGGGTAAACATAAAGGCCCCTTCTCCTAAGGGTTGCCATTACTACAGCCAGGCACTTGGTTGAGACTCTCAGTGCCAATGAAAGGCTGAATGGCAGCACCCTGAACTGGTAGTACTTTCCTTGGAAGGTGAAGTGAAGGTACTTCCTGTGGGATGGCAGGATTTTTATATGCATATAAGCATCCTGCATGTCCAGGAAACAGAGCCAGTCCCCTTGGTGAATCATGGGCAACAGGCCAGGCAGTGTCACCATCCTGAACCTTTTGTACTTGATGCAAGTGTTAAGCTGTCTCAGATCTAAGATGGGACAAAGATCCCCAGTCTTCTTCGGGTCTAGAAAGAAGTGGGAGTAGCATTCCCTGCCTCTTTAGTCTGGGGGTACCACCTGAATCACCTACTTTTCTAGTAGGGCCAGGATTTCTGCCTGCAGGAGAGTGGTGTGGGATGGGGAGCAGTGGGAGAGTATGGGTGGGTTGTCCGGTGGGATATGGGTGAAGTCCAGAGAGTACCCCCTTTGGATAACCTGGAGAACCCACAGATCTGTGGTGATACTGGATCATCCTGACAGGTAAAGGGAGAACCGCCCTCCTACAGCCTCCCTCTGGGCCTCCACCGGAGGGAGGGCCGGCAAGGAAGTCATGCTGAGGAGGAGGGGTTAGGCAAGGGGGGGGGTCTGGCAGTCTTGACACTTTTGGGGTCCTGGGTACTTCAAGAAAGGGGAGGACCTCTTCTTTTGAATCTCCCTTTTGGTTGCTGGCATCTTCCCTGCTGACCCTGTTTTTTATGAAAGGGGCGGCGCTGAGCAGAAGCTGGTTCTGACTTTTACATTCTATGTACGTTGGAGACCGCTTTTCCTGAATCTTGAAGTCCTGTAATCAGCTTCTCAGTATCTGGGCCAAAGAGAACCGACCCTTGGAAGGGTGCGTCTAGTATGGCATCTTGTAGGTCCTAACGGAACCCTGAGACCCACAGCCAGGCGTGTCTCCTCATGCACACCCCTGTAGCAGCTGCCCTGGCAGCCGTGTCTGCTGAGTCGTTAGAGCTCCGCAGAACATGTTTACCAATGTCTATCCCTGACTGATGACAGCCACGAGTTCCGACTTGCCATCAGAGTCCAGTTGGGCCTTTACCATATTTAAAACCTTAGTCCATAAGGACTTTTAGTACATGACCATGTGCCAAAAAGATTTAGCGCCCTGACGGTGCAGGTGGCTGAGCAGCAGACCTTATAGCCCATTTGGTCCAGCCTTTTCAATTCTGGATCTGGAGGCTGAGAGCTCATATGTCTGGGCTACTGCACCCTGCCATGCACTGCAGTGACCTCCATGGAGTCCGCCTTCGGCTGTTCACTCAGATGGGATTCCCCTTTTAGGGTTTTGTACAGTCGGTCAGCTTTTCTGGGCACAGCTGAAGTAGTGGACGGATGCTTCCAGGCCAGTTTCGTTACATCCTGGAAGGGTTAGACTAGTGGGGGGATGACCAGAGGTTTGGGTCCGGCTGCCCAGAGGAACTTGGCCAGGTGGCTGCGTTCTGGGTCAAGCTCCTCAGTGTTCCATTGGTTTAGGGCCTGGATGTGCCTCATCACATCCAGGAAGGATGGAACATCAGAAGAGGACCTTGGGGAGTCCTTCTTGTGATCCAGAGAGGGCAAGGGCAGCTTGTCCTCTGATGAGTAGTTAAGAGGGGTAGTCCCCTGCATCTTCCCCTGAGGAAGTGTGTGGTCGTTCCTTGGAACATACATATTTGGCAGCAGATAAAGGCTTTACGGTCTATCAAGTCTGCTTGAGTGTACAGCTAGCAACTCTTATACTGCAGCTACCCCTCCCTCCCCGAGCCTCCTCTTACCCTATCCCATCCCTTTTGAAGCAGTCCACTGCTCTACAGGATCCCACTTCTGCAGGCAACATTCCACCTAGACTTCACTCTCTCTCCATAAAAGTGTCTTCTCATTTCCGCCTGAACCTTCCCCTCTCAATCTGAGATCATGATCACAAATGTCCCTACCTCCTTAACTTGAATAGTCCTCCGTGACTGTCTTGTTTATTCCCTTCATGTACTTGAAGGTTTCAATCACATCCCCCCCAATCTCTCCTCTTCACCAGTGAGTACATGTTCAACTCCCTAAGCCTGCTCACGAAGGGTATGTCCCCTAGTCCCAGAAAAATCTTTGTTGCCCTGCACTGCACCCCCTCCAGTAACTTAATATCCCTCTTCAGGTATGGGCACCAGTACTGCATGCAGTACTCCGGGTGTGGCCTAACCAGTGACCTTTACAACAGCAGGATCACTTCCTCTCTCCTTGAAGATATACCCCAGGCAATACAACCCAGCAATTTGTTGCCTTTGCAGCTGCCTTCCTGCATTGTGCCGAGTTGTTCATTGAGCCTGTTATAATCACCCCCAGATCCTTCTCCTTCTCTGTCACGGCTAGCTGAACCCCCCCAGCTGGGAGCTCCTTCTGTTTTTTTTGCCCTGAAATGTAGCACTTGCACTTTTTGGCATTGAACCTCAACTGCCAGGTGTCTGACCAGGGCTCCACTTTTGACAGATCATCCTGCAACCCATGCCACCCTTCTAGGTTATCCACTACTGCTCCCATCTTGGTGTCATCTGCAAACAAACTGATCTTGCTCTTGATGCCCATTGAGATGTCTGATATGAACAACCCAAACAACACTGGTCCCAGCACTGAGCCCTGCAGTACTCCGGCTTGTCGCTGCCCTCAGAGAAGAGAGCTCCCCATCACCACCACCCTCTGCCTTCCCTGTAACCAGTTTACTACCCAACCAACCATTTTCTCCCTGCACCTGTACTTGCCAACTTACTACCCAGCTTCCCATGCGACACCAAGTTGAATACCTTACTGAAGTCCAGAAACAGGACATCCACTGCATGGTCCTTGTCCAACTGTCTATCTACCCAGTTACAGTAATCCAGCAGGCTGGTCTGACAAGATCTGCCAGTGACAAACCCATGCCGCCCAACATCCTGCGGCCCACTGGTCTCAGAAGGGACACCAGCCTCTCCTTCAGGATTGTCTCCATCAGTTTTCCCACAATGGATGTGAGGCTTACGGCCTGTAGTTTCCTGGTTCGTCTTTGGGACCTCTCTTATGGAGGCATACCACGTGAGCCATCCTCCGGTCCTGAGGTACACTTCCTGAGACCAGGAAGCATTGATCAGGTCTGTCAAGGCCCATGCCTCTCCTTCAGGATTGTCTCCAACAGTTTTCCCATGATGGATGTGAGGCTTACTGGCCTGTAGTTTCCTGGTTAGTCTTTGGGATCGCTCTTATAGATGGGTACCATGTGAGCCATCCTCCAGTGCAGACCAGGGAGGCATTGCACAAGTCTGCTAAGGGCCACACCAGGATTTCTGCCAGCTCTCTAAGTACCCTTGGGCGAATGCCATCTGGTTCTGGCACCTTGTCCACCCTCAGTGCCCCTCAGGCCCTCCAGTACCCTGCCCTCTGTGATGCTCCCATCTGTCACCTCACCCCCCCCCCCGTAGCGCTCCTCCTTTCTCCTTAGTAAACACCAAGCAGAGTATTCATTAAGTGCTTCTGCCTGCTCTGTCCTGGTTTCCACCCATCCCCATCCCTATTAATCCTTACTATTTTGTCCCTACAACTCCTCCCCCCACCATGTACCTGATGAATTCCTTCTCCATATTCTTGATGCCTTGCACCACCCTGAGCTCCTTAGATGCCTTGGCTGCCCTTACTGCCTTCCTCACCTCCTTCGATTCCTTCGGGCAATTTATTTCAGTTTGAGATTAAATACCTTTGAGCCAAAGGCTCGTTTTCAAAGACTCCAAATCAGACATAGTACAAGACAGATAAAACAATAACTACTACAACTACATAGGTTCAACTAAATACAATGAATGTACAAAATTACATTTGCATACAAATGATTCCTTACAGAGTTGCACAGATTACTCAACAGAGGCTTTTCCTCATATTAGGTAAGTTACACTTTTGTTACCATCTCTTTATAAATTTGCAATAAGATTTTACTGTCATTTCACACATGAGCAAGTACGATAGACTGCTTACTGGAGTAGGCCGCCTGTGTTAAATGAATGGGTCGAGGGGAATTCAGGAGCCCGTACTTAGGTACAGTAAAAGCAGCCAGAGAGGCTAGGGTCAGGTTGTGTAAGAGTGGCAGCCTGAGGAGGCTTTGTCCTGGGAGGTGGGGATCAAAATGAGAAGAAAGGTGGATAGGAAGAAATGGGAGGGTAGGAAGTGAAAGGGGAGAGGTGGATACAAGGGTGGTGGGCGAGAGGGAGGTTAGAGGAGTGGGGAGGGTAGGTGGTAGGTACAGGATTCAGGAGAGAGTCGTGAAAGGGGATATGGGAAGAGAGTGAGACAGTGGGGTTGGTGTGACAGGGGGTGAGGATAAGCTTCACATAGTGAGGTCGGAAGGGTGGTTAAGGGATAGTGTTAGTGGCTCAATCATTTTCTGTGCTCGTATTCCTCCATTTCTATGTCACGAACAGGTTGCTCCTTCTGTGGAGCTCTGGCTCCATCCTGAGGTCAAAAGTGGATTTGTGCAGCATGGAAAGAATTTGTTTGCAGAATTTCAGGAATGGAATTTGCTAGGAAGATATCAGACCTTTTTGTTTTTTTGATTTATTTATTTTGGTTTGGGATTAATACCTTTGAGTCAAGGACTCACTTTCAAAGGTTCCAAGTCAGTCATATAATCCTCTCTGTCCTCCCCTCTCTGTTTGTCTGAACCTCCTAAAGGAGGCTCCTTTATTTCTTACTTTCTCCATGACCCCCCTTGCTCAACCAGCAGGGTTTCTTGGACCTAGCTCTCTTACTCTGGACCCTGATGAAGGTTTTGGTTGCCTCCTCAATCCCCCATTTTATAACCTCCCACCTCTGTTTAGTATCCATATTAGTTCTGATTCTGGCTAGACACCCTTTAACTAACTCCCCCATTCTTCCGAAGTTGGCCCTCCTGAAGTCCAACACTCTTGTACCAGTTTCTACAGGTTGGAAGAGAGAACAGACGATGGGTGCCTTCTGCGATCATTGGGAGCTGGTGACCCTCGGTCGTTATCCCCCGACGACGGGCGATATGGCATCGGGAGAGGTAGTCTTGGCCTCTGAGGCGAGGGGTACTTTGGCGGAGCTGGAGGTGGGAGATCTCTAGGGGTAGGGGATGGCTCCCTTGGTCTGGGTAGCAAGTCCCCTTTGATGGTGTTCCAAAAAAGAATTAAATAAGGCCCCTACTTCTGCCAGTGGTACCACTGGTGGTTGTGGCGGTGGGGTAGGGATGTTCCGAGGGTCCTGGCAGCGGCACTTGCAGTTCTTTGGGTGCCATTACCTGGTCCTCAGGTTTTTTGTCTTCGGGAGTCGGAGCCGAAGAGGCCTTGTCCTGGGGTCCAACATCCAGCTCCTTGGGGGGTGCATAGCCGGACGACTATCTATGGGCCCGGGCATCCAATCTGTAGGTTTGTTAGATGCCCGACTGGATGGCCGCTTCCGTGGGGCCGCCTGGTCCATTTCCGATGCCGAATCGGAGGGTGCCGTGGTCTGTCGATTCTCCGAGGTCGATGTTGCCCTATCTTCGGGCGGAGGAGGCATCCGATGCTTGACAGACTCCTGGCGTCTGGAAGAGTCACCATACCCCTTGTGCCAGTTGGCCAATCCTGAGGACTTTCAGACGGCAGCATCAACTTTGCCGCTTGGAGAGGATGGCTGTCCCTCTGGCGTTGACCAAAGCGATGGCGTTTGGGGCCTAAGAGCCAGGGACACTGGGGCAGACGAATGCCTGGCTGGAAGCCTCCTCTCACCTGTGCATGAGAAGGGGTGGAGGTCTTCTTAGAAGCTAACCCAGAACTTGAGAGGCAATTACGACTTCCGCGGAGGTGGAAGAAGCACAGGTCTTGTGAGAGGATTTAGGGCAGGATTCTGACCTGGCTCTCTCTTTATCCTTATGGTGGTGTTTCCTGTCTGATCTCTTCTCTTTGGGGGAGGAGTCTCTGGCTGAAGATGAAGAGCTATGTTCCAAATGGGTCCTCTGTATGGCGGCCATTTGTTCCTCCAATAAGTAGGCCATGAGAGTCTTGAGGAGGTAGACGCACATTTTGTTGTTAAACATTTGGCAATGCGGGCAGTCATCTGGCTTGTGGTTCAGGCCTAAGCAGATCAGGCAGGATGAGTGGCCGTCTCTCGCCAGGTTCCGCTTGACACACACGCACTTCTACTTCCGCCACTGTGAGGATGAAAAAGACATGCATTAACACTGAAAAATCGGAAGAAAAACGAAAAAATGAATGGTAACAGCAAAAGGCGCAAAATGGCAGTCGACTGCGATAGAAGCGCCTGTGGAGCCGATACTAGCATTACAGTAATCGAGCCTAGAGGTCACAAAGGTATGCACTAGTGTCGTCAGGTCCTCAGGTGGAATGAGGGGCTTAATCCGGGCAATGTTCCACAAGTAGTAAAAACCACTGCTGACTACAGATGACACCTGATCTTCAAAGGTCAATCTCCAGTCAAGGATCACGCCCAGATTTCACACCCTTGGAGAAACCAGCAGTGGCACAGACCCCAGAAAAAGTCCAGAGTCTGCCACCTGGTGGCAACCCATCACGCCCATGACCAAGCTCAATCACCAGCACCTCAGTCTTAGCGGACTGAGTCTCAGCCAGCTGGAAGCCATCCAGTCATGATTTTAGTCAGACAGTTGTTAAGCACGCTCGACCACTCTGATGTTCCGGTGCAAAGACAAATACAGCTGCATGCTGTCTGCGTAGCAGTGAAACTCCACACTGTTTTGTCAAATGATCTCGCCCAGAGGCAGCATATACACTGCGAACAACATCAGCGACAGGATCGAACCCTGAGGCACTCCGCAGGACAGATGCATCGGGGAGGAGGAGAAATTCCCCATCACCACCTGCTGTACTCTGTCTGAGAGATAGGACTCAAACCATTTGATGACAGTACCGGTGAGTCCACAAAACTAACAGAGCCGATCAAGAAGCACAACGTGATCCACAGTGTCAGAAGTTGAGGAGATATCGAGGAGCACAAGAACTGACCTGTCTCCTCTATCTCTAGCCCTGAGCAGATCATTAGGCACGCTCACTAGAGCGGTTTCAGTGCTATGTCTGGCCCGAAAACCTGACTGGAAAGGCTCACAGATCTCAGAGGACACCAGGCAATCTTCAAGCTACTGTGCCACCAATTTCTCAACAGCCTTGCTCAGAAAAGGCAGGTTGGAGACTGGACGGTAATTCACCAGGACATCTGGGTCAAGAGAAGATTTCTTTGGAAGGGGCTTCACCAGTGCTTCTTTTAAAGCAACTTGGGAAGATCCCTTCCGCCATCGAGCTCCTGGCAATCCTGGCGAACACCGGGCCGATGGCACCAACACATCCCATTAAGAAACGTGCTGGTGCCAGGTGCAGTTCACAATAGGTGTGCTTCAGCTCTAAGATCACCTTTATCACTTCAGACACTTCCAATGGCTTAAACTCCTCCCAGGCAGGCTGAGTGCCTCTGAAACTCCCAACTCTATCACTGTGAGGCAAAAACCTCACTGACAGAATCCCCAACTGGATGGCAGACACACAGATGGTCTGTTTCTCCCTGCGGCAATTTCCCTGGACAGAAATTCTGCCTTCTTATGGGAAATCGCCCCCGGCACTCAACCTAGTGAGCATGTAGAGCCAGCCTGTCGGCCTCCAGCTGTGTCTTCTGCCAGCCACGCTCCAACCTCCAACCCCTGATCTTCATAGCCTTGAGATCTCCATCAAACCAAGGGGATCTCAAGTGAGAGGATCCCAGTCGTATACGGACTGGTGCGATGGCATCTAGAGCTTCAGCAACCACCCTATTATAGGTGGCCACTGCCTCTCCAGTGCCAATCGCACATGCGTCAACCCTAGATAGGTCAGCTAACTCCAATGGGTCAACACCCCTTAATGGAGCATAGCTGACCATCTCCACAGGGGAAGGACTTTCGGGGGGCGGGCCCCCCAAAGTTGAACCCCACGGTGCAGTGATCAGACCAAATGACCCGATCAATCTTGAGGTCATCAATCTCAAGACTCAGCTGGAACACCAGATTGAGTGCGTGTCCATGATGGTGGGTAGCAGCAGCAACCGCTTACGACAGGACCAGTGACTGTATCAACTGGAGTAGGTCGGAAACCAAAACGTTAGGATTCGTCGTTGACCCATGCACTGAAATCCCACAGGATTAAACACCTGGGGAACTCCAGCACCTGGTCGACGACAAAGTCTGCTACCTTCTCCAAGAATTCCCCCCCACCCCAGGGGGGGGCCGTAAACGAGGAGAATCCTGCAACCTGCACCTGTACCCCCACGTACGGCAACACACTCATAAGATCGGGAGCTACCAACTGGGTGCACCAAGAGGCCCAAACTGGATTGAAAGACAATGGCCACTCCCCCACCCGTGATCCTTCCCTTGGACAGTCCACCACAGTGTATCCAGAGGGGACGGCGGCCTCAAAAACCTGGGCCCGCATCGTCACCCAGCCAGGTCTCCATGATGCAAGCCAGGTCGACAGAAGAAATCAAGTCTGCAAAAATCGCGGTCTTGTTCTTCATTGACCAGGCATTGCAAAGCAGTGCCCGAAAAGGATTACAGGATGCAGCAGGTCCTCTAGCTACCTGCCCACTCGATCTGGTGGGAACCCTGGGTACGGAGACTAAACACGTCAGGTCTCTCCCTAGGCTCCATTTACACCCAGGGTGTCTCCTGCACTGGACAACCTCAATGCTGCTCACTGCCCCCTCCACAGCTGCCCTCGGCACTCGACGAACCACATGACTCCTAACAATACCGACCTCCTTGAAGCGCCTCACCGCAGTATCAGATACCAGGAAGTCGGTAAAGGAGCGAAGGTCGTAAAGCCGAGAGACAGCATAGGTGATACGGGGAAGGCCGCAGCAACAACACAACTCCTGCCTGACAAGACCAGCCCCCCCAACTCAAACTAAAACACAACACACACACACACACATTATATACACACACACACACACACATATACATACACATATATATGTATACACATGACACACACACACACACACACACACACACACATGGCAAAATTCCATTTAATGCATTAGTTAGGTTGTTCCACCGACAAAGCGAGGAAGTCGGTGTTGGGTTGAAAGACCCCCCCATTCCGCCCACACCCCAACCGGCATCGGGTGCGCATCAGGGTTGTTGGCTGTAACTCTCACCCCATCATATGTAAAGAAGCAGAGGTGTAGGATAATGGGGTGAGAATTAGGGCGACAACCCTAATCGCACCCGATGTCGGTTGGGGTGTGGGCGGGGGCAGGGAGTCTTTCAACCCTAACACCGAATTCTCGCCATGTGGAACAACCCTAACTAATGCATTAAACGGAGTTTTTTGCCTCTAATTTCCCTTCTTTTTGAGAATAACGAGAAATAGTGAATGTAATGCGGCGGTGGGAGCGCGGGGCCCGATGATGTCTTGTCACATAGTAGCATTGTGCCAGCAAATGCAAATAGTAATGCGCATGGCGACCCAAAGCGAAAGAGAAACAGTAGTGTAGACAGAAATGTTAAAAACAATGCAAAATCAAGCGCAAATGAAAACACAAAGGGTAACGCACATGGTGGCATAGACGTGAACGGTAAGTGAAACAGGAACAGAACCGCAAGCGAAAACGGTAACGGTAACAGTAATGTAAGCGCACAGGCTGGTTTTCCCCAAAAGCTGCATAAAGAAAGACAGTGAGTACAAAGAGTGTATGCATAATAATGGTTTTCAGAGCAGAAAATGAGGACTTAGAATATTAAATTGCTTATATCTCAGGAACCGTACGACGTAGAAAAAAAAAAAATGTAAAAGTCATATGATTTATGACTTTCCTGGCTAGTTTTGCACTTAGCCCCAATTAGGAGGCTAAGCATTTTTCCGACGAAAAATCCGTATCTCGCACCATTTCCGAGATACGGGCCCTGAAAGGCGCGGCGAGCGCCGTAATGTTATCCTATGGAGAAAAAAAGAGAAGTTCGGAGTGCCATAACTTTGGCTCCCTGTAATATTTTTTCACCAAACCACAAAAAGGCACATCTGTGGGATGTTGGCTGTGTTCCCTTCAAATTTCAGCCCAAAGAACAAACCCGTTGTTTTGCAGCAGGGTGCCAAAGGATTCCTGAATCACGTCAGACGTAATGTTATCCTATGGAAAAAGCTACACTTTGAGGTACAACTTTGCCGCTCATGTAATTTTATTGCAATGAAACACAAAGGCACATCTGTGAGATGTCGCTCGCTCCTCCAAATTTCAGGCAAAACACCAAACCGTTCTTTTGCAGCAGGGTGTCAAAGAATTGCTGTCAACTTCCCACAGCCTAGAAAAGTACTGCCTAGTTTAAGTAAAGCTTTTGCAAATTCATTCCACAGTGTCGCAAGCGACGGTACTTTTACAAAGTACTTTTTCCATAAATTTGAAAACATATTTCTGGGGCATTTTACCTCAAAAATAAAAGACATGGCTAGCATCCTCAGGTCGACTAGGTGAATACAAAAAGAATTAGGTTGCTAGAGGGTCCCAAATTTAAATGCCAAGCATTTTTCTGATCGCTAACTGAAAACAAAATGGCGGTTTGCGACAGTAAAGGGCCATTTGTGAAAGTAAAACTGCATTGCGACACTGTCGAACTTTTTGTTAACTTTCCCATTGACTTATAATGGGTACTTGTTTTTGAATAACTTTTAACCGTTCTAATATTTTTCACAAAATCTTCAAAAGGCACATCGGGGACCCGGCATACGTTCCCGAAGATTTCGGACTGGTCACGCAAACACGCATGCGACCTGTAAAGCGCGACAGTAAAATTCCAGAAAAGCATAAAGCAGCGCGCAGATCAGCTAACTCACAGCCGTATATCACGACCATGCGAAACCTGGCAGATCCAAAGGCTTATGGGTCTTGATCATGTATTCCAAATTTCAGGCAAATCGTCGATGACGGTTGCAAAGTTATTAAGGTGCAAAATTTGGGGTTTAACATGTAAATGGCTCCTCAACCCTAACTATAGTGGCACTACCGTGCCACTATAATATATACACACACACACACACACACACACACACACACACACACACAGCCCTAATACAAAGAATAACCTACACACTCAGCTCCACGTACACGCACTACAAAAATTTAAAAACAAACTTTCAATTACTTTATATTAAAACCATCCCTACCCCACAACCTCCCAACCACCCCAATCAAATCCTGAAATATATAAATTTGAGGAAAGACAGCTAAGTGAGCTGCAGTAAACACTCCGAATTCAGAACTAAACGGAACAGTCAGTTTAATGTAATGAGGGAGTCACACAAGGCCTGTAAGTTCAAGGCAGAAGTTTTGAAAAGTATTCCAAATTTTTAAAGAAGCCAATGAAGAAAGCAAAGCAAAGTGGAAGCAGCACCCCTCTCCCTAGTGCTACCACCAAAACTATACATCGAGCACTCACCCCAATATGATCAAGGAAAGTTCCAAAATATAGCAGGGGATAAAGCTACCAGGATAAGGGATGGCAACATTTACACAGTACGGTTGGCCATCGGGTGGGGAGGGAGGAGTGCACTGCTGTGTAAGGAAAAGGCAGGGTTACGGCAGAATTAAACAGTGCTATAATGGAGGCTGTTTAACACTGCAAAAACTGATGAATATACCACTGCACCCAGTATGCACAGGAAATCCCTCATTGCAGCAGTCTAGTCTATATGGTCACACAATTGGGTCAGCGTGGTGCACAGAGGGCCTTTGAATGTGGTCCTGCCCCGTAGGCTGGCGCTATTCATGGTTCATGTGGCGCTTACTTGGTTAGTGTCATGCTAACCCTTTGAATAAGAGGGCCATTGACTGGCTGAATTAGTAAAATACAAAGAACTGAAATACACTAAGCTCTCCACTAGATGGCAGTATACTGTCACTTTTTACTGTATAAAATGCTGACTTTAAATAAACATGAAATTAGAAGAATAAGGACACAAAATACCTTAACTGATCCATGCACATGGTGGGGTGGGGGGGTGCTCAAGGTGCCTGCACCCCCCCAAAAAAGTTTTGAAACATAAGTTTAAAAAATGCATTTGGGGATGTATTCTGGGAAACGGGTAGCACTAAAAGGGCATTTTTTTTCATCTTGGGACCCCCAAATGTTATCCTACATGTGCCACTTCCTTAAGTCCTTTAAGCTTGTCCTGAACCCCTACCATGCATTGCTTCACAGGGATAAACTTTAGCAGTAGACCTTTGGCTCAGGGCCAGTATTTACTGCCTTAGACACAGAAGATAACATCTGGAACAGCAGCTGTAGTGGGGTTATGTAGTGCACATGGAAATCAAAGCATACACCAAACCACAACTGAGTGCATCATTCTTGGACACAAACACACGGGTCCTGGACTTCAGGAGGGCAGTGCCTCGGGGAGGCGGCAGAGGTGAAGTGGAGGCTCAATGGAGAAAAACTAAGGAGAGGTATGGCCCAGGCAATGGCATATTTGAAGAAAATCAGCAAGAAAAGAGGAGGAAAGAAGCTGCTATGTTTCTCTAAGGAGGTGGCAAGGAGAAGAAAACAGCATTTAGAAAGTACAAGGAGACCAAGAAGGATGAAGATTGGGTGGTATATTTGGCAAAACAAAGGGAGGCAGGAAGGAGAGTGAGGGTAGCTAAAGCACAAACAGGAGAAGATAGCTAAAGAGGTCAAACAAGCAATTGTCAATGCTGAATGTTTGTCATGTGCACTGGTGTCACTGGGGTGGGGAAGGATTGCTTCAGTGAAGTGGTTTGTGAGGTGGGATCCCAAAAAATATATGCTGAAAATTTCAGGTAAAAATATTTAAAATGGCCAAGTTATGCTACTAAGTTGAAAACCCTACTGAAATACACGGACGTTGAAAACCCCACTGAAATACATTGAAGCATTTACCTCAGTTTGCAGTTGGGCTTTGAACAGCAAGGGCGTGCCTGCAGTCAAGGTAGATTACATTGACGGACTTCTGGTGGGTAAGTATTGGGTAAGGGGGTGTGGGGTGGTGGGTCCTGAATGGGAGGGTAGGGGGTTTGGTGGCAACGGAATGTTTTTTTTTTTTTTTTTTATTACAGGGGACAAAACCGATGAGGGACAGTTTTCTTTTTATTCAGGGAGTTGAACAGATAAGGACATTGGGGGATTAGGCACCCCAGTGTCTGCATACTGTTTAGGGGGGGTTACACAGTCGATAATGGACGTTTTTCTTTTTAGAAAAGAAAAAAAAAGGCATTTGTCAATTCCAAGCATTTGATGTACTGAAAGCTGTCCACCTCTGCACCTTGTTTATGCCCTTGAGGTACTTGTATCTTTCATGCTTACCCACTCTCTCTCCTTTCCTCCAATAAGTGTATACTGAGGTTCTTTTAATCTCTCCCTATATGTTCTGTGTTGCAAGCCATGTACCACCTGGTTGCCTTTCTGTGGACTGCCTCCACCCTGTCAATGTCGTTGCACATTTGCGGCCTCCAGAATTGCACACAGTACTGTAGGTGAGGCCTCACTAGTGCATTATACAATGGCATCACCACCTTGTGCCTTCTGCTAGTGATACATCTGCCTATGCACCCCAGCATGCCACTGGCTGTCCTTGCAACATTTGTGCTCTGCTTTGACACCTTTAGGTCAACAGAACTGATAACTCCTAGGTTCCTTTTTCCTTGGTGATCATCAGCACCTCCATCCCATCCTGTAACTCTCCTCAGATTTCCCTCTTCTCAGGTGCATTACTTGGGCTTCTTTGCATTGAACCTCAGTTACCACTCCTCAGACCATTTTTCAAGCCTCTTCATGTCTCTGCCCATTTCTCCACCTTTTCTGAAGTATTCATTCTGTTACAGATGTTGGTGTCATCTGCAAACAGGCTGACAGACCTTTCCTTCTAGCCCTTCCTAATGTCTGTAATGAAGACACTGAACAGGACTTATCCCAGGTACCCCTGGTCACCCCCTCTCACCGGATTGGATCCCATTACCACTGCCCTCTGCCTCCTGTCAGTCAGTCAGTTTCTAACCCAGTTTATCAGCTTGTGTCCCGTTGCCAGACTACTACTCTTGTTAATCAGCCTTCTAATGGTGGACGCTGTCGAAGGCTTTACTGAAATCAAGGTAGGTGACATCAAACGTCCCTCCCTGATTTACTTCCTTAATGAAGCATTAGGGTTTCCAACCTGCAGAGACTTACAGGCATTGGGGGTGTCCCTTTGGGTCATCGGCCATAAAAGCTCATGCCATTCCACCCCCACCCCCACAGATGATGACAGGCATCATGGGCGTGCCTTGCGGTCTTGACCCCAACACTCA
Organism: Neoceratodus forsteri; assembly: GCA_016271365.2. Classification (NCBI taxonomy): domain Eukaryota; kingdom Metazoa; phylum Chordata; order Ceratodontiformes; family Ceratodontidae; genus Neoceratodus; species Neoceratodus forsteri. The sequence goes on from CM028132.1 coordinate 1,203,224,493, forward strand.
CCGCATTCCATAATGTAATACATTATATACAATAATAATAATAGCACAGCGTTGGCTCTGTCCTTTGAAATGTTTGCAGACACGAGTCCCCTCAGCAAACCAATGTTATGAGGACACTGCCTGCTGATTTGCTGACCACAGACCAGCCCTTGCCTTACACTGGCCATTGGGCTGGCACCCTCACACCTCTCTCTAGCAACTCTTATATCTGCATGTTCGTTTGCTTGCGTGCACGCACGAACATAAAAAGGGAACAAGACCTTCAGATATGTAGAGAACAACAGGAAAACAAGGGAAGGGATAGTGAGAATCAGAGGGAAGGAATATTGAGAATCAGGAGCACAGGAACTGTGCAGAGAGAATGAAGAGAAAGCAAAAATATTAAAGCGATTACTTTTGCCCGTCTTCACAGTGGGTGGGTGGGTGAGGATGGACCAGCATGCTGCAGTAAGCAACAGGGAGAGATGGGAATGGACACAAGTCCATTCTCAGTGGATATGGTCTGGAATGAACTGGAAGCCATAAAGGAGAGTAAGATGGACAGGACCAGATGGAATTCATCCAAGAGTCCTAAAGGAACTCACCACAGTGCTGACCCCCCCCCCCCGCAGCACTTTTTAGCACCTCAGTGAAGATGGGGGATGTTCCAAAATCTGCAGTAGGGAGGATGCTAGTAATTACGGCCAGTCAGAACACTACTGAAGGAGAAACTCATGGAGCACCTGTAGGCAAAAGGGCTACAGAAACACTAGCAGCATGGTTTCACAGGGGGGTGGTAATGTCAAACTAATCTCATAGATATTTCTGACTAGGGAGGTGGATCAAGGGAGAGCGGTGGACGTGGCTATCTGGACTTCAGTAAGGTTTTTGACGCTGTGCTGCATAGGAGGCTGGTCAAGAAACTAAGCAGCCTGGGGGTTGGGGAGAAAGTGACAAGCTGTGTATCAAACTGGTTAAGGAACAGAATGTAATGGGTGGTGATAAAAACGATAGCCACTCAGGCAGTGACTAGTGGGGTGCCACAGGGTTTGGTGCTGGGAAGGTCCTCTTCAATGTTTCCATAAATGACACTGCAGAGGAGCTTGTGGGAAGGGTAAGTCAATTTGTGGATGACACAAAAATATGGAACAGGGTTGACACTTAGGAATGGGTGGAGAGAATGCTATGCAATCTGAGAAAACTAGGGGAATGGTCTAGGGGTGGCAGCTGGGTTTCAATGCCAAAATGTGTAAGGTTATGCACTTAGGGTTGTGGATCCACTTAGGGCTGTGGATCCCAGGGGCTATGTCTAAGATGGAGGGAGTGGAGCTCAGTCACCACGCAAGAAAAAGACCTAGGGGTCATCATATCAGAAGACCTCAAGGTAGCTGGGCCATGTGACAAAGCAGTCGGAAAGGCTAGCAGGCGCTAGGGTGCATTGGAAGGGATTTCAGCAGGAGGATGGAGGTGGTGTCGTGTTGTATCGCTCACTAGTGAGGCCCCACCTGGAGTATTGTGCCCAGTTCTGAAGGCCGCACCTTTGCAAGGACACTGAAAGGGTGGAGGTGGTACAGAGGAGGGCGACCAAAATGGTGAGGGGGCTGCACAAGAAACCATATGAAAAAAGGATGCAGGAACACAACATGTACTCTTGGGAAGAGGAGAGAGCAAGAGGGGACATGACTGAAACCTACAAGTATGTCACAGGAGTGAACACGGTGCAAGTTGAAGGTCTTTTTCACAGAAAGGAAGGTACTAGAACAAGGAGGCATGAAATGAAACTAAAAGAGGTAATGTTTAAGAGAGATGTATGAAAATACTTCTTTACGGAAAGGTTGGTAAATGACTGGAACAGCCTGCCAGACGAGGAAGTGGAGGCAAAGACTGCGAGGAGCTTCAAGAATGTGTGGGATAGGCACAGGGGCATATCAAGTAAAGGAACGAGGGGAGAAGTGACACCTATGACCAACTAGGGTTAGTGGTGACAGAATAAGCAGGGAAAATAGGCAGACTGGATGGGCCTAAAGGGCCTTTTCTACTGACAAAAATCAATGTTTCTATGTGATATTAATGGTATTCCAACACTTAGCTCAGTGGCACCACTAGGTTAAAATTATGCTGTTGACTGTATGTACCCTTATGATGAATTTTCATTGCACTTGATCCGAGTCAACCCTGTGTAATAGCTGTAATCACACTGTGTTTTTATTCAACTTCACTTTTTCTTTATTTGCTTGGTAAATATTTTTCTAGCTTTTTTTCTGTCTGTTCTTGGATATCTATGACTAGTATTTTTAACTAGCATCTCTCTCTCTTTGAGCGATGTCTATACTCCCTCTCAAAGAGTGGTGGCCTTGATCTGTCATAACTGGAACTCTAAAGTATATTGAACAACACTTGTCCCCACTACACTTTTTTATTTTTATTTATTTTTTTTTTTTTATTTAATATGCTGTTTGTATCCTGACTGACCACCATCTGCCTGCAATACTGCACTACCTCAACCACCGTGTTGCGGGACACACACCTCCGCCCCCGGTTCGTGGTGCGAGGTCCAGTGCAGGCGTCATCCTGCCAGCAGACGGCTTTCGAGTAAGCCACATGGAGGCTGAATGTGCAATGATGTCACGGGTGGCTCTCCCTATACTTACTTCATAAAATGTGCTAGTGCAGGGGTGTGAGTCTCAATAGCAAAGTGGAACGAACTGGGCTCTCGGCTGCATGGAGCCAAAATATGATCCCATCACTCCCTAAATACCTCCAGCTAAAATTCATACTGCACTAGACTTGGGGTCAGGTAAGGTTACTTAAATGTTTTGGGGGGAAGATTGTTAAAACAGCAGGAAAGGTGCTTGTTAATTAACCTACACAAGGGGGTACTGATAGGTAAACTCCAAAATAAGCCACAGAGCTGTGGTGAAATTGGGAGTTTTTCAGCTGTGTCCCTTGCAGATTAATAGATGCACTATTTTGAATGTTAACGTTTCAAACTTAAATAACATTTTGCAGTTTGGCATTTATCCTAGTCACGTATGCCAATCTTTTTTCTGTTGGGGAATACAGTAATACGATTTGGTGGACACCTGTTGTGGTACACGAACATACTTGTTTAAAATGGTTCTGTAGTATGGAAAGCTAAGGGCACATAATAAAGTAAGGTTTTGCCTGTGTAACTTATGAGTGAGCACTGTGTTGTCACTTGGAAATGCACAGAGACTGCAGAATGAACACAAGCTGTGCCAGCAGAAAATGCATTCTCTGAAATAATACAAGCAACACACTGATCAGGAGTAGAGCATCTGTTGTTTACAAAGCTAAATAATTTAACCAGCTGGAATTCAGTGCATAAATTATAAAAAAAAATTAAAAAAATGCTTCAACCTGTAGTACTGGTCAGGAGGGAACTTGGTCTTCAATGTTGCAAGATGTGTTCTCACAGTACTGAAATGCTCTCTTGCTTTTTGGCATTTACTTGGAACTGAAAAATAAAAAAAGGTAAGACAGGTTTAATACACAACCTTTACCTTGACAGCTGTGCTAACTTATCATGTACAGGGAGGTCTGAAAAGTCCTGAAGCTTCAGTTGTACATTAGAAAATACATTCTGGTCGAGCCAGCCCTATGGCACTGGAGGTTGAGGCCCTGGTCGCTACACCTCGCATCACGCCAGCGACCTGGGTGAGGGAACGAGCTCGGGCCGCCTGGGGTGAGGGAGGATTGAGCGTCTGGAGGACTGCTTTCCTTTCTCGGGGGGAGGGACGTTGGTTTCCCGCTCGCCAACTGCCCTCTGGCAGTGGCCAGGGGGCAGTTTGGGTCAGAAAGGCATGCATCGACGTCATCACGTCGGTAGGGAAGGTGGGTAGGAGAAAATAGAAACTCTGAGCCTGCAAGCTCCATGATGGCCACACCAGCGCACTGACCTCCCCCCATCCCAACATCTGGATTTCACTCCAGGGAGGGGGTACGGCCAGCGCCCTTCACTCTGGCCCTGTATCCTGGGCGTGGGGGATCTAGGGGGTGTTGGGTCGGGAAACAGTGCGGCCAGAGACAAAGTCCCTCCGAAGGAGGGATCGGAGCCACCTGCCGGGCTTGGGAGAATAATCAACTATATGGGAAAAAATTAAATTCTGGTACACTAGAAGCAAATCAGCTGGCTTTTATGAATGCACAGTCAGTACAACAGCAGCATGGACTTGGAAGAGGGCAATTTAGAGAAACACGGCCAAACATTTAAAAACAAAAACACGCTTCAGTTGCTTTCGAATTCATAAAGCAAATAAAGAGAGAAATTATTATTGTGCTTAACTGCAGGGCTGTTTAAATCGAAACATTCAGAACTTGTCCAACCATGACTGTAGCTGAAGTTGCACTTGCCCTTCATTCTTTTCAATGAGATCAGCGCTCTTTTTTCCTACTTGCCCTTCATGGAAATTTACTTCTCCCATACAGGAGGCACTAGGATTTGCACACCCCTGCTTACCCACTATGCTTTTTTATGTGGACGTATAGTAACAGACAAAATAATTACTTTCTACTAGATATGAGTAACTGTATAAGCACTAAAAATAACTACAGTGGCGGCGGTTACTGAAAATCAAATGTGGCTAATAAAAAAATACTGCAATATTATATATATATATATATATATATATATATTTTTTTTTTTTTAAATCACAAACACTTCACTTTGTAATATTTGGTAAAGCCCCCTTCCCCTCCTCAAATGCCCAACCAGGAACCACATCCTGATTGGGGGCCTGAATGCACAAATCTCTAACTACTATCACTCAATTCTCCAGTACCACTTTTCCAAGTTGTAAGCAGAAATGGTATACATACCAAAAAAAAAAAAATAATTAATAGGAACAGCAGTGAATAATGCTGGTGATTTACTTCTGAAAACTAAATGTTGAGTAGAATATCAGAAATGTTTTAGTAGGACCACAAACACCAATCGGTACCTAGGAGAGCTCAGTGTTGATTCTGAGCTCCAAAGCAAATGGGCTTTCAACAGATTACGCTGACCTAGGATCAAAAATGTAAGACGCATCTGGTATGATTTTTCTGATGGGGATGGAAAGCATGGAGAGATGAACGAATCCATGCAGAGGATAACTATGCAGTTCTAGACAAACAATCAACAGTAATGCCAGCTGCCATGTCTAGGGTGTATGCCAGTGTGCTTCTGATTCTTCCGAGATGAATTATATTCCTTTTTGTTAAAACTATCAATGATCGAGTCAGCCAGGTAGTGCAGCATTAGGGCTTTCCACTCACTACGCTGGCAAGCCAAGTTCAGAGTAGGATTGCAAGGGGCCGACAGGGTAGAAATGTTAAGAGTGACCTCAGGATAGCTCTCTTCCTTCGGCTTTGGGTAAACTGCCCTCAGTTGTTTGCCTGCCATCCAGAAAAGGCTGGGTGGCAGCACAGCAAAGGTTGCTCCAGGAGTCAAGAGGAAATCACACACCCACGTCATGTCACTGTACGCCGGCTAGCCCAAAGAGAATGTAGAAAACCCCCAGATGGCAGCATGAAGACTGACCCCCTGCAGGCCCCACAGCACCATCCAGGCACCCGCCCCTCCCAGACCGGATCCTTACCCAGTGGGAGAAGTTGCACCCCCCCCCCCAAAGGACTCTACCTCTGGTGAGTATGCCATGGCAGAACAAAGGAGGCAGGGGTAAGCTGCTGGAGATGGCGACAGGACTGGGGGTTTATCAGAGGAATGGCTGCAGGTGGAACATAGAAACAAAGAATCTGTCAGCAGAAAAGGCACCCAGACTGCTCAGATGTTCCCTGCCTAATCTGTCTTCACTGTCCATTACCAGTCTCCGGCAACCCACCTTCTCCCTATTTTTATTTATTTAGTAAATTTAATAGAAAACATTTTTGTTACATACACATTTGGTTTCAGGAACATACAAAACTGTAATAAGAGGTATCCCTCAAGTGTTGGGCCCTCCACCCCACCCCACCCTACCGTATGCAAATAATTTCTTTATGCCATTCTGCAAAGGATGGAGTATACTGATCCATCCAGTGCCACAGTACGAGTCTCTTAATAACCATAGTAATCGGAGCAAAATGGTAACGATTAATGCCCATTAGAATCTGGATGTCCAATCCCAAGAGACACCTCTTCTAAAGTGTCGTTTAAACCCAGGATGGGACCTAGGGCTTGTATTATCCTCCGACAGAAAGGCTGGGCCTTAGAACACTCCCACAGAATACGTAAAAGAGTGCCTTCCCCGAACTCCCACCTGGTACACTTCAGCAAGTGCAAGAGTACTCCATGCATGTAATTTTTGCAGCATGTTATATACAGCTCAAGAATTTTTAAATTAAGTAAAACAGTAACCATCAATGTTTTGCCATATGGTATCCCATTGTTGTGTGTCTGGTCTACAAATCCAGTGCCTCTGGCCAGTATTTAGGCAGAAGGCCATATCTGTGGGACCATGACTTTGTAAGTGCCTGATAAACTGTAGAAATGGCATGCCGGTTAACACTGAGCTCCCCCAGTTCCAGATAGGTAATACATGGGGTTTCCTCCTAGGTTACTTGCCCCAGTTTCTTCTGGAGTAAGTGGCGGAGCTGGTAGTAAAAGAAGTTATCCCTTTTGTCTAACCCATAGGTCTGCTGGAGAGTAGGAAGGAGACCCAAGTTTGGCCCCGACGTAAACTGGAAACTTGAATGATACCCTTGCACTGCCAAGTGATTTTGTTAAATGTTTTCCCCATAATTGTAAGGTTGGGATACAACCAGAGTGGTTGATCAAGCGGGTTGCTCAGAGTATTTTTGGAGCGGTTGCAATTGGTTGTATATCTGAACAGAAGTACCAGTTAGAGTATCCCTAAGGGGTTTGGGAAGGGTAGCACACGTGGCATTAAAAAAAAAAAAAAAAGAGCCTGTAGGTTAATGTGCTGTTAGTGACATAAGCCTTCCTCTTTTTTTTTTTTTTAACCAATTATTTTACCAGGTGAGACACACCAAGCTAAAAGCTTGTTTGCAGGTGCAACCTGGGAGCACGAGGAAGTTAAGTGACTTGCTCAGGGTCACACAGTATGCAAGTGGGGGCTATAGTCCACCACTATGAGGTATAGGGCAGGGGTTTCCCCCCACTCAGACAAGTCCACCAAAACTACTTAGCCCCTTGTGCTATATGGAAGTAGCCCCCCCCCAAAAAAAAAAAAAAAAAAAATTAGGCACATTTAAGCCCCCTCCATTTTTGGGTGCTGCCAATTGCAGGTATCAGAGTCAAGGCTTCAGTCCTTACACAGAAAGGTTGAAAGCATGGAATGAAGATCATGGAACCATCGCAAGGAGAGCTCAACTGCCAGCATAGTCATGGGATATAGCAGACAAGATAATACATTCATTTCAAGGATGCTAGCCCTGCCCCACAGCATTAAGGCTAATCCTTTCCAGCAGTCTAGATCCAATTTGACTATAAGAAGCAAGTCCGAAAAACTCTTTTGCATCATTCTAGTAGTAAGGTAGATACCAAGATAAGTAATTTCCCTGGGTGCAAAGCACAGCCTCATGTCAACAACATCACCATTTCTGACGTAATTATTAAAGGGCAAAATGTGTGTTTTTGTTGCGTTTAGTTTATACTGGGAAATGGAACTGAAATGTTGAATCTCTTCTAAAGTTGTTTCAAGTGACGTGGCCGGATTAATGAGATGCAAAAGGACGTTGTCAGCATAAACTGATAATTCGTATTGATTCACCCCCACAGAAATGCCTTCTATAAGTGGGTTAAACTTAATACGCTGCACCAGGGGTTCTAAATACAAGTTAAAAAGAAAGGTGGAAAGCGGACAGCCCTGGCGGGTTCCATTCTTCAAAGGGAAACTTGATGACAGGACTTTGCTGCAACAAACCCGTGCAGTGGGATGCACATATAATAGTTGTATCCATTGAATAAATTCAACTGGGATTCCAAACCTAGCCAAGGTTTTAAACAGATAGGGTTTCTTGAAACCATCAAATGCTTTCTCCATATCCAGGGAGGCCAGAACCATGGGGTTTTTGTTTTCCTGGGATGCAGAGATAATGTGCTGGATTTTGCATATATGGTCTGATGAAAGGCAACCTGCCATGAACCAGACATGTTCGGACCAATTAACTCAGACCACACCGCTGCAACCTGAGAGCTAAGGCCTAAGCAAGAATCTTTAAATCGACGTTTAGCAAAGAAATCAGTTGGTAATCGGAAAGCGTTAATACGGTCTCGTCCAGACTTGGGGAGAACTGAAATGAAGGCCTTGCATAGAGGCCTCCAAGTCACCATCCTCATAAGCCTCCTTGTAAAACTGAATTAGGTGGGGGAGTATTTCCTTCTAAAGGGCCTTGCAGAAAGAGATGACTGTAAAGAAGTCAGGGCTGGGGGCTTTGTCTGGGGCCGTCATTTTCAAGACAGTGCGGAGCTCCTCAACTGCTAAAGGTCGGGCTAGCAAATCCCACACCCCATCCTTGAGTTGAGGTAATTGTACCTAGCCAGGGTAGACATCTATATCCTGTGGATCAACTTCGTATCCCCATGCGATATAAATTATTGTAATAAGTTTTAAATTCTTCTGCTATTTACTTGGGTTGAACAATTAGCTCCTGATGGTCATGAGCATGTAAATGTTAATCAACATGAACCCTCCTGCTTTTTTAAGGTGGAGGGCCAACAGCTGGCTAGTGTTTTCTCCGGAGGTGAATGAAACTTTAACCTTGAACAGGGCCAGTTTGGCCTGAGTGCAGTTGAGCTCATGATACTGTTCTCTAGCCGAACTGAGCTTCAATTCAACCTGGTCCGAGAAGTCTGACAAGAGTTGCTCTTCCAGAAAACTTACTTGTTCAAGAAGTGCAATTGCCTTTGCCAGTTTCTCTTTTTTAGCCATCGTCATTATCTAAATAATCTTCCCACGGATGGCAGCCCCCCCCCACAGCATGGCCTCATGAGAAACAAACAGTTGGTTTTCCTGAAAAACATGGATTGTGAACCCCTTCAAGGGCGTCAATACCTGGGTGTCATTAAGTAAAGTATTGTTCATCCGCCAGGTTTTATCTAAATCTACATTAATTTACAGGGGCACTGTGATATGCACTGGGGAATGATCCAAAATGATTTTTGGGAGAATTTCTGACGTACCTAGCCCCTGTGTATACTACTGACTGAGGAAAAAAAAATAGTCTATTTTTCAAGTGGGTCAAATGAGGGGAAGGAATAAACAAAAACAAAAAAAAAAAAAAAACAACACCACAGGTATATCCTTTAGTGGTGGGATGAAGGGTAAGCCAAAGGTCTAACAGGCCATAAGAGTCAACTAGCTCCTTTAATGCCCTCTGGTTCTGCAGTGAGTGGGTATTTTGGGGGATCCAACTGGTCTATATTCCACTACAAGGGAACATTCCAGTCTCCTGCCAGTATAAGCGGAAGATCCGGCCACGTGGCCCAGTATAACGAAAAGTTAACAAAGACTTGAAGATCTTCTATGTTAGGCCCATAAAATAAAGCCAAGAGAAGCTCCATATGGTCCAAGGTTCCCTGTGCTGATATGTACCTACCTTGGGGGTCAGTAATCACCCAGTGCATTAAAAAGTCTGTGCGTTTAGCTATTAAAATAGCAACACCGCCCTTTTTTCTATCAACATCTGGCCCACCCAATTACGCTTTATAAAAGAGTATCTGCTGTAAGGAGATGAGTCTCCTGAAGAAATGCAATGGATGGATCATATCTATGTATGTGGGTTAAAATACGGGATCTTATTAAGGGAGAGTTGGAAACTTTGATGTTCCAGGTTAAGAAAGAGTGTTGGGTCACGGAAACACCTGTTGTAAAGTGCATGCCCTACAGGTCGAAGCCAATGTTTCAAACTAAAGTCCTGTAAAGGCACTGCCTGCTTAGTAATATACCCTAATCATGACGCTGGAGGCCCCCCACAGTTTTCGCCTCCACCAGTTCCACTGGTAATCTGTTCCAGGTGTCTACCACCCTTTCAGTCAAGTAGTAATTCCTCACACCCCTTAAATAATCCCCCACAAAGCTTCACTGCATGCCCCTGATCCTGGTGCAGTTTCTCCTTTGAAAGGGACTCCCCCTCCCTCATGGGGGTAAACACAAGATTCAGGGAAAAACTGTAAATAAGTGGTGCGGCTTACCGTGTTACCAACTTGTGTTCACATCCCAAGCCCTGGTGGTGACACACTGGTTGGCACAGGCAGTTAGTGCACATCTCTCAAATGCTTCCTTTCGCAGGCAGAGTGGGTGAAGTCTCCCGTTACATGACTGCCCCCTGGTGGCTTAAGGAAGGCAGTCACGTGGTCAGGAACATGCAATGTACCATTGGGGAGAAGAGATCTTGCCACAAGTATGGCACAGGACACCGACAGCATTAGAAGATGAGCAGTTAGCAAGTGGGGGCGTGGGATCAAGGTTGTGTGAACGGGCTGAAGAAAAGCCTGATCCACTTGGCAAGGAACAAAAATGGAAGTTAACCAACAACAACAAAAAAAAAAAAAAAGGCATTTTTACTGTGGTGTGTATTAGAAGGACATAATCCAGTTCTTCTCTGTAACACGAAGAGAGGGGCCAGCTGGTATAGACATATTAAGGCATGGGGTCATACTGTCACAAGACATTATGCGCAGCGATATACTACAAGTGGCATATGTCCTTTTATGGGGGGGGGAGACTGTACCCCACGAATGCCCCCAAATAAAATAACCAACTCGGGGGGTGTGTGTAACACTTAACATCACACACAGTGTGAAAAATAAAAAAAATTATTGCGTCTGAGACTGGGAATCGAAACCCAGTCCCAAACACATCGCCTCTCTCCCTTGCTGCCTGTGGCTCATCCCGTCGAGCCACGACAGGTGCTCGCTGGCCCCACCTCCCAGCACATGTCTCATCCCCTACCTGGGAAGGGTGAGAGGGTGCACTACCGGGTATACATCCTTTGCGGTTTTGCACCCTCTCGCTCTACCCTGCCTTGCTGTTCCTGCTGCACAGTTTTAGCGTACGCTATTAAGCTTACGAGATACTGACCAGATAGGACATATTAATTGGGTTAGCCTACCCAGTGCTTTCTATTCCAAGTAAATGGGTTTAGGATCCAAGAGAAGGAAACCTTTGAGGGGAGCAAATTCTCAATTTTAAAAGGTTATTTTACTGCCCATGCATTTTCTGATCAGCTGGAAGATTCTTGGGTGAGTAGTGATATTACTTAAAGTATGTCTAAATAACATTCTTTTCCTTATGGTCCTTTCAGCTTAGCACACCTACCGTACCTCAGATTGTTAATTGGTGCATTATGGGGATAGCTGTGCATGGAATTATAGCAATACACCAACATGAGTAGATACAGGTTCATTACTTAACAGAAACAGCAGATCTTGAGAGGATCTTCTCCATAAAGCAGCACATGTCGGACGTAAGCTAATGGCATCAGGACCTCAGAGGTTTTAGCAATGCGGACACCAATGCTGAAATGCAGTACTGCATGTTGATGCCCGATCAGCATCGACAATATAACGTTGTTCACTCTATCCATCTCGGTGCCAGCAGTTGATAAAGTTCCAGCATTTACCGACAAGCAGGAGCGTGAAAGCAATCCTGATCAACCATACAAGAGCAAGGTGGGCAGGACACAGAGCCTACAAGAAACAATAACCAATGAGAAACCGAAGGCAGACCATGCAATGACCTGCCAGTAAACATAAGTAGTCTTCCTAAGTTAAGGATGGAAGCTGGGAAAGTGTGTGGCTCTATGCAGGCGAATCTCTTGAAGACCTAGCGTTACTGATAAGTAACAAAGCTACCTTCTTTGAGGATGAGGCAAAGGAAATATGGAGAGCAGTGCCCCTAGTACAGAAGACCTTGCAGCATAGCCAGACAGACAGTTCACCTATGAGAGAAAACAAATGCAGACCAGAAAGTGATTGTAAAAGTATGGATCCTACTCCATGTAGCAGCATGGCATATCAGGGTTTTAAATAATTGATTAGCAGTTTTTTTCTTGGGACAATGCTAACTGTACATAAAGTATTTATATAGGTTTTCTAGAAGTGTTATGTTTGTTAAACACAGTGAGGCAAGTGCTATGCATTTTCACAATATTTTAGCACTTTTATGAGCAAAACGCTAATCAATTTTTGGAGTTAAATAAAACCCTGCATATGTCAAATGCAGACACTGATCCAAAACAAGCTAAAATGTCCAAATATCACACTTAAACTTCCGAAAAATAAACCAAATCCACTACAGTTATATTCGTTTCAAGGTTTTTTTTTTTTAATTCCTTCCGTTATGCAGCCTAACTTCACTGCTGTGAGGTGCACAACCCCTAGCGCCTCACCTCTCCTCTCCGTGAGGCTTCAAAGGGGGTAACAAGTAATCAATAAAATCAACATTTTAAGGTGTGCAGACTGATGACATCACTACCTTTACAACCTTTCCATTGGTTGTCAACACAAAAACAAAAACAAAAAAAAATACACTTCAACAATAAGTGCACTACAAAATCTTAGTGCTACCAAATTATATCAAAAAAGTCCACAAAACAGTGTAATTTCACGTGGTATGTTTGTATTCTTTTGTTTTTAGTTTCTTGTTTCACCACTCAGGCACATAAATTATAAATTCAGTTTAAGTTATTTCTCATAACATGTTCTTACGTATGTTACTTCGTCTCTGACTTAATAATCCAACTTTTTAATTTTTTTAAGTTAAGAATACCCATAGGGTAGCTCAGGTCCTCACGATTTTGATAATAGTTTAATTCAATTAATATATGTTGCAGTGTTTCAGTTATGTACAGAAAATGGTATAGTTTTTGTCTTTACAATACAAAGTGTTGCAGCCTCCTATCTTTAAAAGGGAGGGTGCTGGAGCCGGCATACAGTATTGGATCCCAAGTGTTTATAACACTTGGTTCCCTTTATTAAAAATAAAAAAATAAAAAAAAAATAAAAATTGCTAGTTGCCAATCTTCTTTGTATCTAAAATTTACAAAATCAGGATTTAAAGTACATATTGAGATGCAACAAGAAATGTCTGCATCTCTCTATCCTTTGTCAGTACAAGAAGCATGGGCCATGTAACTGATTATAATGCAATTATTTTCACTCTAATACAGGTGTCTGAAGGGAAAGGTGGACTGAGAAGAGAGAAAGAAAGGAAGAGAGAGAGGGAGGAGGGTTGGGAGGAGGGAGAAAAAGGGAAGGAGAGGGAGGATGGGGAGGAGGAGTTTAGGAAAAAAGGGGGGTGGGGGGGAGTGCAGCTTAAGATCCCACATTTCATGGAGGAGACCCCAGTGGAATAAAATGTATGGGTACTGAAGTTGCCAAATATGGCAATAAAGGTGGTGATAGAATGAACTTACTGCTAAAGAAAGAAAGTTATTGGATCTACAGAATGAATAGTGTGAGCCCTTCGGGGCTCAATGAAATGTGGGATCTTAAGCCCTATTTGAAATAAATGCACTAGAGGCAATAATATAGGCCCTTTTCTCTTTCCTTCCCCCCCTTTTTCTTTCCCAAACCCCCCTTCCCTTTCCCTCTCCCTTTTTCCTTCCTTCCCCCTTTCCCCTCCTCCCCAACCCTTTCTCTCTCTTTCCCTTCCTCTTCCCCCCTCCTCTTTCTCACCCTCTTCTCAGTCCACCTTTTCCTTCAGACACCTTCTTTATTAGACTGAAAATAATTGCATTATAATCAGTTACATGGCCCATGCTTCTTGTACTGACAAGGGACAGAGAACTGCACACATTTCTTGTTGCGTCTCAATATGTACTTTAAATCCTGATTTTGTAAATTTTAGATATAAAGAAGATTGGAAACTGACATTTTTTTTTTTTAAATAAAGGGAACCAAGTGTTATAAACACTTGGGATCCAATACTTTATGCCAGCTCCAGCACCTTCTCTTTAAAGATAGCAAGCTACAACACTTTGAATTGTAAAGACAAAAACTATACCATTTTCTGTACATAATTGAGACACTCCAACACATTCATTGAATTAAACTCTTATCAAAATCGTGATGACCTGAGCTACCCTATGGTATTCTTAACTAAGAAATTTAAAAAGTGAAACAATTAAGTCAGAGATGAAGTAACATATGTAAGAACATGTCATGAAAAATAAAGTATAAATTCAGTTTACATGTCTGAGTGGTGAAACAAAAAACTAAAAACAAAAGGATACACACGCACCATGTGAAATTACACTTTTGTGGACTTTTTTGATATAATTTGATAGCACTAAGATTTTGTAATGCACTTATTGTTGAAGTGTTTTATTTTTAAATGTTGACAACCAATGGAAAGCCTGTAAAGGTAGTGATGTCATCAGTCTGCACACCTTAAAATGTGATCTTATTGATTACTTGTTACCCACCGAAGCCTCACAGAGAGGCGTAAAAGATAGTTGTGTATCACAGCAGTGAAGTTAGGCTGCATAACAGAAGGAATTAAAACACCTTGAAATGAATATACCTGCAGTGGATTTGGTTTATTTTTCAGAAGTTTAAGAGTGATATTTGGACATTTTATCTTTTGCTCGGGGTTAGCCACCCATCTACACGTCTCTGCATTAACCAGGGTGCGAATTCCCTTGTTGGGCCGTTGTCCAAAACAAGCTAAGGCAGCTGCCAAACCCCAAGAAGTTTGCCCCATAACCGTACCAAGTAAGCCTTCCTAGCTGCCGGCAACTCAGCCAAATGCAAGTGAATATCCACCAGGAAAGATACTGCCAGTCACTCTGTTGCCCAATCATCCAATAGGCAAAAGGCACAAAACAGCTGAGAAGACCATCTGGTGTCCTAGGTGCAGGCCAAACAGAGAAGCAGAACCCGGTGGACATCCAAGGAGTGCAGTAGCTCCTCCCCCAGAATTCAGTGGGTTTGCAAAGAACACAGGCAAGTGAATGGACAGAGTCATAATGAATTCAGAGACTGCCTGATGCAGAAACATAGAATAAATCCGAAGTGCAACTTGATCGGGGAGAGGGAAGAGTAGATATAGGGTGATGCAAACCAGGGTGCTGAGTGCAGAGACTCTACAAGCAGAAGTGAATATCATGAAAAACAGGGTTTGTCCTAGACAGGGAATCTGAGGTGGCAGAAGACTGCAGGTTCAAAAGGAATCAGAATCAGGGCTGCCAACACATGGTTGAAATAACATGCCAGCACAGATCTACGGACTGGGCTTTGTGTACAGAATACCCCTTAAAAACTTGCAGGACACTTCCAAATGACTCATGGTTTACCCATCCATGAGAACATGAGATGCCAAAATATGCATGGACAGCAAACAGCACTGCAGCCCAGAGTGGGACAGGCAGAGCAGGACCACCATACATTCTGGAACAAATGGCTGAAAAGGATACACAGATTGAGGTGGGCACTAGTGGCTAAACTGTATTAAAACATGGGGCTGACAAAGACAGGTACCAGACTGGTATAGAGCCATCAGGTGACCATTGATTAATCCAGCACATACACACAGCAAGTGATGAACTGTCCCCAGAGAGATCAGGCAGCACTCTCGATCTCGTTATTGTGCCAGAAATGCCGTGTGAGGGCAGCCATTACTATCCGCAGCTTAGTGAGCGACAGCTAAGCCTGTCAGGTACTGTGGGACAGTGCAGCAACAGTGGCTGCACTGTTCAAACTTTGTGCACTCTTGTCTCTTGCCCACCCACACGCCTCATGGATCACCTGCTTTTCCCCGCACAAAATAGAATTTAATGGCAGCATGTGTAATACAGCTTGTCCTCCCTCGTGACAGTGGCAGAGACAAAACAAGAGAACGGTGACAGGCGACAAACATCAGAAAACTGGAATGTCGTACAGTATCCTGTCTTTGTAGGACTCTCACTGTCAAGAACTTGTGCCTCACCTTCTCTCCCTGCTGCTATGTCTGTAAGTGTGACAATGCCCCGTTTTGTGTCTATCTCCAGATGGCAGGAGGTGAAATCCTCCGGTCATGTTTGTGCGCAGATAGCAGTGCAATCCCAATGTGTCTCCCTTTGCGTTGTCACTCATCACCTCTGTGTGGTCCAATTTCTTGTGTGAGAGCGAGCTGTTACTTGCGGCTGTCTGCTGTCGGTCTGTGAAGCACATCTGCTGTGCGAGAAAGTCAGAGACAGGGAGGAGGAGGTTGGTGCATTCCTCTAGGCCCAAAAATCACTCCCGTCCTGCAGAACCCTTTACTGGAGGTGTAGCTCCTTGCCAGGATGGCTCCCCTCCTTACATTTCACCCCGCTGTAGAAAGCGAGCAGGTCTGTGTTGCACTGTAGCGCCACATCAACAGCAGCAGAGAGATGTGACAGACAGAGAGAGAGAGAGAGAGAGAGAGACGCAGGTGAATCTCATCTCTGTCTGTCTGTCTGTCTCTCTCCGTCTCTTTCTCTCTCTGACCTGTTGTAGCAGCAGCTTGTCTTGTACTGTGTTGTAAGACCACTGCAACTGTGGGACTACTTTTTGTGGGGGAAGGACACTTCCTCAAATTCACACGTTCATCATTTTATGTGGTTTTCGTGTCTTTTTCACACAGTCGGAACCCCGTTATAAGTGTAATAACCCACTCCAGGGTATGTGGTTATTAGGAATTAAGTAACACCCCTGGTGCTGTGAGGACACTCAGCCTGCAGCCTTGTGCCTCACAAAATACCCGGGTCTTGATTAATCCTCAACAACCGACACCCTGTTGTGGGTTGTTGCTTACTTAATTTCAGGAATTACACATATCCAATGTGGAGTTTACAGGCTGCCAACAGGCTTGTCAATACCTTTGGGGATATGCCTGGCTCCAGGTACAGTAGATTCAAGTGCAGCACTCCTGCACCAAGTCTGCAGACCAGATCGGAGGGGCAACTTGAACAGAGGTTCCATGGCCATTTCCCACCTCAGAAGGAACCAGATCTGTCTGTACCATTAGCAAAGTCTGTTCTAACAAGGCCGATTCTAGACCTGTAGGGCCAGGGCCTGAGGTCCAGACAGGTCCGCTTCTGTCACCAACACAATGAGGTGGGTCAAGAACCCCACCACACCACCACCACCCAAAGGTGGAGGCATCTGAGGCAGCGACACTTGGGGGGGGGGGTACTGTGTAGAGGAGTATCCAGCAATAAGTATAATCATGCCTGCCACCACAGTACTCTGTGAGGCGGAGCTCAGACTAAGATGTGGTGCTAAAGAGAACAGTAGGATTGAGACCACTGAAACAGCAGGATTAAGTGATGCAGCCATGCTAGGGGAAAAGGCCAAACCGGGATCCAGTTGAGCTACCATGTTGCTCTGACAACAAAACCTGCCAAACTATTATAGCATATTACGGTTAGTCCTTCTCTCCTTGCATGTATCAGTAGTGCATAGAACAGCATTGTTCTATATAGAATTCCATCCCTTACAAAATGCTGTTGTACCACAGTTCAAAGGTCAGAGAATGTGACTGTACCCTTCTGTGGTACAACAGCATTCTGGAACCTCCAGAGACTGCACAAGTCAGTTTCACTGAAAGCCAAATAACTGCTTTATGCACATTTCACATCATACTATACACAATAAAAAAAAAATAGGATAAGCAACTTTATGCACAACCAGAGTGTTCTGCCACCTTGAGGTTCTGATTGTTTGAAAGATAATAGTCTGTGTCGTATCTCACTGGCCCAGTTTCTGTAGTGGACAAAGTGGATCACACTGACTGAGAAATGGGACACTAGCTTCTCTGACCAGAAGGGCTCACCTACTACAGAAAGTTGTACATGTAGCCGGACCAGTGGCGTTGAGATCCGAGACTGCTCAGCGCCTATATGCGCCATGCTGATGACCAAAGTTTGGGAGCGAGCTCGTGTTGCCATGAGTTGGCGGCAGGGTGGGGTGATATGGGAGGCGGATGTAGCCCGGCGTCAGGTAGCTCTCTCTCACAAATCTGGGAGGCTTGCAAACTCCGGCTCTTCGCTGCCACCAGGTGGAAGTCTGGTGGCAGCACTAAATGCCTGAGCAGCAGACGTTATCTGCATCACGGGGGGGGGGGGGTGCAGGTTCTGGGTCACATATGTGCTTCCACACACAGGCGCAACACGTCACCTTGGCTGGCATAGGGGAAGAAAATGGAAAGTGCGACCAAGGGTTAGCTGATGCACCACACACCTCTCCGGGCCCCCCACAGTCACCTGGACGCCTCAGCCCATTCTGGACGAGTACATGATGGAGACTGCCTTCCCCTCTCTGCCCCCCCCGTGGGGGGGGGAGGGAATCCATGGGGGAACCTGCACAAAGGTTAAGTACAGGGAAGGTGGGAGCCAGAGTCAGAGCAGTCAGTAACCTGAGAGATAAAAAACTATATGAACAAAAACGAATAAAAGTTTTTACAAGTCACAGAACACGTTTTCAGTAAAGGACATAATCTGTTCCAAAATGTGCAGTTTCTGACAAGAAAGTGTTTTCAGCAAGAGCACCAGCTGCCCCCAAAAGTGTTTCTGCCTGTGTGGAAAATGTCATTTGTAAATGCAAAGTGTTCAAATCCTGGAAGGACATGCTCTACCCTGGCTCTGATCCCAGAAGAGGAATAAACAAAGAGGCTTTTGCTTGATGATCCCCAATTCAGGAACCCATGTGGATTTTGTGTACAGTGCAATGGACTGTGTACCCTTTGTACCTTCTGCACATGCAGCCCAATAGCGGGCGAAATGTTGCTGGTTCTCCTAGTGACAGAATAAACCTACTTCTTGACAGTAGGTAAAGAAGAGGACATTCCTTTGTGATTACTGTGCTTTACTGGTGCCCCACAATGACTGTACAGGTCCTCAGTGTCATGGCCCACCCCAGTTCCCAAGTTAAATAGAAATGTTTCGTGTAACACCCCCCCCTCGAGAACCAAGCACAGTAAAAGAAACGCCTAATGGGGAGGAGGGGCAGGTGACAACAGCAAAGCAGACTGATACTGTAAGAAACCGGGTTACATAAATATACAAGTAGTATGGTATGTTCAGTAGGCACCCACAGGGATGGTAGGCGAGTGGGGTGTTGGCACTGCAGAACTTTCTGGTCAGTAGATCATACTTCTCAATAGGAGTAAAGGCCAGAGACTATAACAACTGAGAATATATTTCAATCTTTTTTCAATAACATTTCAAAAACTTTTTTTTTTTAATAAAAATACAGTGTTATACTATTAAATACCAGGAGACTACCTGTTCAGAGTATGTCTTACTAAGATGAATTCATGTTTTTTTTATTACTTCACAATGAGAAGAGAAAAAAAAAGTATGTCCCAAATCCTCAGGGTCGCGCCTAGAAACGAACCTCGGCTCAGCATGTCACGCTCAGTTACCGAGCTTAAAAAAAAGGTAAATAATAATAAAGCCAGGCAAATACTTTACTATCTTTAATTCCTGACGCCTGATGTACACTCTGCAGTGTAGTTAGAATCTCTCTTGCAGTTTGTTCTAAACACTGAACCACTTTTCTTATTTCCTAAATAAAATGCAATAAGTGAAAAACAATAAAGTGAAAGCTAACAGAAGATCTTCAATGGGAATAAGGCTTGTTTTTTTTAAATGCTAACAAAAGAAATGGAATACTGGTTACCTCTCGAATTTCTTGATCTACAGTGAGAAATTCATGGATGCAAATAAACATTTCATTAACTGACATCGTGAAACCTGCACTGATTTGTTTTGGCAGCGTAAAAATAACTGCAAAAACGCAAGACGACTAAAACAAAGAAACTCAGACCCTAATTACCAACACAACCAAGCGGCAATGTTCTCCACGGTAACACTGGGCATTTGTCAGTCGAAGAAACGCGCGAGGGCAAGCGACCGCGGCAAGGGTCCTTCCTATACAGTGTCGCGCAGAGGACATCAAGGAACTGCCTGAGATAAATTAAATAAAAGGGCGCTCCATTCGTGGAGTACAGTAGGTGTTAGTCACATCAAATTTACCAGAAGTGCATTTGGCAAGGCAAATCTCGTTCATCAGACGGGTGTCAAAAAGTGCATTTTAACCCACACATAGCAGAAACAGAATAATGTTATTTTTTTCTTTAGAAAGCAGCACTGTCTTAGTCGAGTGCTGAATGAAGCATGCAGCCGCGGTCTTGTGCGTGTACGTCAGCTGCGAAGCGGAGAAGGAGGGGGAGGCAAATTATTTCTTTAAGGTTCCCTTGGTGTTAGCTAATTCAGAAGTGAGGACGAGGTACTTGTAATGAAAGTAGAATTTAGGAAGAATTATTATTGTAGCTGATCGATATCTACTTAACATCCCGTCTCTGCACCCACTCTCAGTCCTTAAATCCCACTGCACTGCCTCCCTGCCCGCCCGGCACAGTGGCGTGCCTGTCGCTTGTCAATCTGGGACCCATGTCTTTAGCTTGTAGGGATGGAGGAGGGTGGTGTGGGTGTCAGAGGACGGCAGGAGTGTATTTTATTGCTGGATCGGGGGGTATTGGGTAGCAAGTGTGAAATGGGAATTTGAGATTGACTGAGAAAGGAACGTACATTTTGTTTATGATAAGTACTTTTCCTGGGATGGGGAAGAGGATGTAGAGGTGCTACAAGGGTGGGCAGAGGGTGTATTCTGTGATGGAAGGTGGGACAATTGCCCCGTGTGAGGTGGGCTTGAAAGAATTAAAAAAAAAATATGCATGTTGTTCGCCAGGCAGAGTAGGCATTTTGTCAGGGGAAGAACTACGTGAAATACCACAACCGGTAGCACAAAGTTTCCTGACTTTGCAAGGCTCTAAATAGGAGCCTGAGGTGAGCAGCAGCAATGGAAGGTGTGGAGCCAACAAAGTCAGTTAGTTCAGTGATAATTCAATGCAAATTTTTGTGAAGTGCCAAACTTCATGCTATGCTTAGCCCTGGTGAGGTTCCTTTTCCTCTTAAAGCACCCAACACTATCTTCCTCCCCTATACAGTTTGATATAACCCCCTTCTTCCACCTACTGGCAGCATCCTTAACACCCACCACACTCTTCCACGCTTCCCCTAGCAAGGATGAACCCTTCCCCGCACCCACTTTGGACACCCAATCCCAACAACACTCCGACCAGATGGCCAAACAGGACACTCCCACCCACTCACTGTAGCACCCTACACCCCATGTCACCACAAGAAAGGATATTGCAGAAGAAGGCGACAGTGATTGGTACAGACCTTCTCTAGCCACCTCAGCCAGCCCATCCTGTGAGTGATTGGGAGGCAGTTGTTTCCATGATAATCAGTAGTTTTACTATGAGTGCATGCTGCCTCCCATTCAGTCAGATGGTGGTCATCTGAGGTGGTGAGAGAATTCTTTTGAGTTGCAATATCCTTTTTCTTGGAGTGGCATATAGGTGGAGGGATACTGAAATGGTTCAGATGGGGTTGTCTGATTTGACCATGGTTGTTGGGGGTGGAGATTTTGGGATTGGGTGTTCAAAGCAACATGAGAAAAATTATTCCTTGTTGGGGCTGGGAGAGGAAGGATAGAAACATAGACTTTGACGGCATAAGGACCACTTGGCCCACCCAGTCTGCCCATTTCCTACCTACTGGATAAGCTGCAGATTCTAGTTAACCAACAGCCTACTTCCTGCCACCCCCCACTACAATTGCCTTGTGTCTGTCCCATGCATGTTTGAATTCCCCCACTATTTTAGCCCCAACAACCTCCCCAGGAAGGCAGTTCCACGCATCCACCACTTTCTCCGTGAAAAAAATTTCCTCACATTACCCCTGAGCCGTCCCCCCTCTATCTTTAAATTGTGTCCCCTTGTTCTTACACATCTCTTTTTCTGAAAGATGCTACCCTCCTGGACTTTGTTGATTCCCTTGAGGTACTTGAACGTTTCTATCATGTCCCCCCGTCCCTCCTTTCATCAAGGATATACATATTAAGCTCTCTCAGTCTATCATCATATGATTTCTGATGCAGACCCTGCACCATTTTAGTTGTCCTCCTCTGGACTGCTTCCATCCTGTCTATGTCCTTGCGTAGATGAGGTCTCCAAAACTGCACACAGTACTCCAGATGGGGCCTCACCAACTGTCTGCACAGAGGAATAACCACTTCGCTTTTTTCTACTTGTGATGCCCCTTCCTATGCATCCCAGTATCCCCTGGCTGTCCATACTGACTTCTCACATTGCTTACCAGCCTTTAGATCATCTGATATGACTACCCCCAAGTCCCGTTCCATTTTTGTTGTTGTTAGTACCTCCCCTGCTATTGTGTACTCTTCTCATGGGTTTTTGTTTCCCAGGTGCATTACTTTGCACTTCTTTGCATTGAATCTAAGTTGCCATGTGTCTGACCATTCCTCCAACCTTGCCAAGTCCCTTCTCATCCTTTCTACCCCCCCCCTGTGTATCAGCTCTGTTACGGATCTTTGTATCATTTGCAGAGAGGCATACCTTTCCCCTCCAGACCCTCTGCAATGTCATCTATAAAGATGTTAAAGAGGACTGGACCCAGTACTGAGCCCTGAGGTACTCCACTAGTGACCCCCCTTTCTTCGGAATGTGTTCCACTCACTATTACCTTCTGTGTCCTGTTGTGCAGCCAGTTTGCAACCCAGGCTACCACCCTGGGACCCACTCCCAGACTGGCTAACTTGATTATTAATCTTTTGTCTGGGACTGTGTCAAATGCCTTGCTAAAGTCTAGGTAGGCCATATCCACAGCCCCTCCCTGGTCTATTACTTTGGTCACCCAGTCAAAGAAATCTATTAGATTCATCTGACATGACCTTCCTGCTGTAAATCCATGCTGCTTTGGGTCCTGTGCCCCGCTGGCCTCTAGGTACTCAACAATTCTTTCTTTCAGAAGTGATTCCATCATTTTCCCTACCACTGAGGTCAAACTTACAGGTCTGTAGTTTCCTGCTTCTGCCTTGCTCCCACTTTTGTGAAGGGGAATCACATCTGCCCTCCTCCAGTCCTCAGATACCACCCCATCCTCCCATGATTTGTTAAAAAGTGTGGTCAGTGGTGTCACTAGGTCCTCCCTTAGTTCTTTTAGGATTCTGGGATGAATCCCACCAGGCCCCATTGCTTTGTCCACCTTGAGTTTAAGGAGTTCTTTCAGGACTCTTTCTTCTGTAAATGGACTGGTGTCAACCCCCTTACCCAGAGTGCTTCTATTGTCTGGTTTAGGTAACTCCTCCTCCTCTTCTTTTGTGAATACTGAGCAAAAGTATTCATTCAGTATCTCTGCCTTTTCACTGTCTCCCTCTGCCCACCTCCCCTCTCCCTTATTAATCTTCACTGTTCCTCCCTTAACCTTTCTGTGCTCCCTAATGTACCTATAAAAGGTTTTATCCCCCTTCTTAACTGAATTGGCTATTTTTTCCTCAGTTTGGGCTTTTGCTATTCTGACTGCCTTCCCCACTTCTTTCTGCTTTAATTGATACAGTTCCCTGTCATGTTCCTTCTGTGATGCATTATACTTTTTGAATGCAGCCTTTTCTCCATAACCTTCCTGCCACCTCTTTTGAGAACCATAGTGTTTTTTACTCTGCTTTGATGGTGGTAGTGTGTGGAGTACTGCCAGTGAGTTGAGGGGTTATGTTATATTCAAACCGGGTAGGTCTGGGTGGGGGGGGGGAGTGGTACAAAGAGCAATAAAAGGGTTTGTGGGCATTTAGTGAAAGGGAAGGGCCAGGTGAGAGAAGCCTTTAGAGTTTTTTTTCATAAGCTGTATGAGGTGGAATGTGGGGGCACCCTGCTGGAGAAGGCAAGGGAATTGTTGGACAGAGCTCGCCTTCCACAGCTGAGTGAAGCACAATGAGGAAAGCTGGGGGGGAGATTACCAGGGAGGAAATCAGAATGGCCATTTGGGGATTGAAGAGGGGGAAAGCCAGTGGCCCTGGTTGAGCCCTTGTGGGAGGTGTTCCGCAGAGTGAGGGGGGGAAGGGGCACTACTTGTCACATATGAGGCCACCATCTGTGTAATACTGAAGCCAGGAAAGGATACAACAGAGTGTGCTTCGTATCGCCCTGTATCACTGCTAAACTTGTGCTTTTAAGATTATGGCAAAGGTCCTGGCAGGGCAGCTGGACCAGTTGCTCCCAGGGTTGATCCACCCAGACCAGACCAGATTTGTAAGGGATCGTCTCTCATACCATAATATGTAAAAGCTGTTAAATGTTGTGTGGGGAGCCTCTCGGCACCATGGTGGCACATGTGCTGTCAAGGGACGCCGAGAAGGCATTTGACCGCGTAAAATTGGAGCACCTCTTTGAGGTATTGGTACAGTTTATTCTGGGGGAATGACTTTGTGGGGCTGGTCCAGGCGCTCTGCCGGGACCCAGAGCGTGCATCCTGGTTAATGGTGCCTTATCAGAAAAATTCCCTTATATAGGGGTACAAGGCAGGTGCCCCTCTCCCCATTACTGTTTGCCCTTGCTATTGAGCCTCTAGCGAGCACTATCAGAGAACACCCAGATGTCAAGGGGTGTGAGGAGGTCAAACCGTGTGCATAAAGTGACTTTGTATGTGGATGACATGCTTTTGTATAATACTGACCTGCTGGTTTCAATGCCGATGCTCTTAGGACAATAGCTGTGTTCACGAGTTTTCTGGGTACAAAATTAACTTGGGGAAGTCAGAGATGATGGCACTGGGGACACAGGATAGGAATATACAGGATGGTGCATGGGGGCAGAAAGAGGTGACTGGCTCACTTAAATATTTGGGCATCCAGATCGGTAGGGATTTGGGGTCTCTGTACCAACCTAATTATTCCCCACTTATTAAGACCATAGAGGAAGAAATGCAGAGATGGAGAGTCTTGCTGAACTCTTGGTTTGGGAGAATTAACCTCATAAAAATCGCATATGGCCATTTAGTCCCTGGACAAAACACTGCAGAGTTGTAGTGGCGGACAAATGGTCGCAAGGACATTTTGGAGTTACCATAGTCGTCGCGCAAACAAACCGTAGCAGTATTACTCATTGCCGCAGAGTACTTGAGTTCACTAAGGGCAGAATTGGAAGGGTGCCACCACTAAAAGACATGATATGCCGAAATAGTGACTTAAGGCACTTAATGGCTAAAATTAAGGGTGATGTGCCGAAGTAGTGACTTAAGGGAAGGAAAGATTTCATTTTGTGACAAACTAGTCATTTGAAAACGGATCTCATTCTAGCACTATTTTGCAAGATGCTGTTATAGTGAGTTACAGTTTATTTAGCCAGAATTGGCCAACTCTGATACATGTAATTTTTGGGGGTCCTGCTTGTACGCAGTTTTACAGTTGGAAGACTGAAGCAGAAAGAGATCGTGTGTTGGAATTGAACAGTGAGCCAGCCGTGGTGTAATTTATACTTGAGATCTCACAATTACCAACTTTGCCACACTACTTGATCTGCCCCAGTATATCGTGTTGCACAACTATGGAGTATGTGAAACTGACTGGGATCCAGTGTTTATTTATAGAAAGGTTTTTCTTGGGTGGGGTGGGGAATGATAACAAAAAATGGCAACATTTTAATTTACTATCGCCGCAGTTACTACATGACCACAACTACTATGCGCGACTATGTGCTCCGCTACATTTTCACGCTCCGCTTTCAGCGTTGAAATAAACCGCGACCTTAGTCCATGAATCCATAAAAATGAATGTTGTACCCTGAATATTGTACCCTATGCAGATGCTCCATGTGGGCCCTACCAGGGCAGATATTAAAAGGTTGGAGACTGCGTTTTCTGCTTTTATCTGGCAGGGTAAGCGCCCACGTATGTGCTTACAGCGGCTTAAGGCGGATGTTAGCGGGGGGGGCCTGAACGTCCCAGACATCAGGAACTATTGTTTAGCCATTCAGTACTGCTACACTCAAGACTGGGTGAACAGGCGGCGGCGAGCTGGGTTAATTTAGAATAACTCAAATTTCGAGGTAGCTTGTCCTCCTACCTGCTGAAACAGGGCCATAGAGCATATCTCAATACAGAGCAAGTTAATCCATTGGTTTTATATGTTTTAGAGTGGTGGGACCAAATAAGTCGCCTCATGTTGGTTGTAGACGAGGTGACAATGTTGATCCCAGTTGCTAGGAATCCCTTCTTTTCACCAGGGTTGTCGGATATTGGGTTTAAGAAATGAGAGGAAAAGGGTGTCAAATGTGTGGGCGACCTCTGTACAAAGGATGGGTTGTGGTCATTTGAGGAGATATGGGAGACCATGGGGCTAACCTGCACACATTTTTTTCGATACCTGCAGTTTCGAACATACAGCAAGGGGCTGGGCCAAGACTGAGTGGCTGACTCTCCATTAGCCTCAGTTGAAAAATTGATATATGCGGCTAGGAGAGACACTAGAGGCCTTATCCAGATGGCTGCCTGTCAAGAGAGGAAATTTCTCAGACTCCCAGATCTAACTTGCAAAACCAGAGCATTATGGGAAAGAGATCTAGGGGTACCTATACAAGAGGAAAATTGGCAAATGATTTTGCACTTGTATAAGGGGATCCTTTTTTGTAATAAATATAAATAGTCATTCTATAAATTTATTCATCGATTGTATTGCCCACCTGTGATAGTTCACAAGTTCAACCTGGCTGTGTGCCCGATGTGTAGAAGGTGTGATAGGGAGTTGGGTTCATATTTTCATTATTTCTGGACCTGCTCAGTTCTACAGACTTTTTTGTCAGAAGTGGCGCAGGAGCTTTCGGCACTGATGGGGTGCCCGATCCCTGTGAAACCCCTCCTGTTGCTTTTTGAAATAGAAGATTTGGGCACAGATGGATGGGATCATATGCCTAGATGGGCCCACGTAATGTTGGTACTGGCGCGACACTGCATCTTGAATACTTTGGTATAGGGGGTTAAACCCACAACTCAACAGTGGCGCAACTTTGCTATTCAGACCCTGGCATTAGAATGGCTATCTTATATAATTAAAGGGTGGGGAAAAATGTTTTAATGCATGAGACCCCTTTCTATCTTCCCTGAACCCAGTTGAAAGCCAGATCTTACAAGAGGGGTTAGTTTAAAGTATCTGTACTTTCGAGATGGGAGTATGTAGGTAGGGAGTATTGATGATGTTTGGGTGACTCCCCCGTCAGTGAAATGACCTGCTCTGATCAATATATTAGTACATAAAATGTTTTTTGGGGGGTTATCTTGACTTGTTGATAAATTGCAGACTCACTGTGCAATATTATGGTATTGTGACATACTGCCTTCGTTTATGTGCTCCCTGAAGGAGAGAAGGGTTGGGGGTATGATAGAAACATACAAGTGCCTTACAGGGTGCAGGAAAACACTATTTCCCAGTGAAACAGATGCTCCATGACTAGAAGGCATGGGGTGAAGTTGGAGGGAGGGCAAGTCCGAGGAAACGTGAGGAACAGTTTCTTCGCAGACAGGGTGGTGGACAAGTGGAACACCCTGCCTGAGGAAGTGATGGGGCTGAAACAATCACAGGATTTAAGAATGCATGGGATAGACATAAAGGAATCCTGGAGGTCAGGGGTAGGGGGCAACAGACTTCTAGAAAAACTTAAAGTGATCTTACGAGCTCAAATGGGCAGACTGGGTGGGCCATATGCCGTTATCTGCCGACAGTATCAGAGATAGTGGTGAACACCGGACTAAGTTTGTAGCTGAGTTTAAGAATACCTGGATCAGTGGGTGTGCTTACATGACATCCAAACGCTACTTTGAGATGCGACATTACCGGGTCTAAAGATCCTATCTGCCGACAGTATCTGTGTATTTTCTATATACTTTTTGGCTTTTGTTAAAATGAGTTATCACTGTATTAGAGTAAATGCTGTGGCAATTAATTTTGTAACGAAGTCAAAATGGAATGAACTGTGTTGTTTGTATGTCTGGGTTTTTTGTTTTATATTGTCTACTTGATAAAAGTTTATTAAAAATATGCAAAAAAAAGCGTTTGTGGGGATGGGAACCTTTCTTTTTTGTAACAACAGAGTGAAAGTTATTGGTGCCATATTAGCCACCGCTAATCAATTAAAACACAAATTGTAATGAAAAAGAAATATTGTGCTCAAAATGGGAATTGAGCTGCGGCCGCCAGAGTACCATTCTGAGATTCCCATTGAGGTCAAATTATTTCTCATTACAATTTATGTTCCCTTTGTACACCATCTATGATTTATAATAAGTTACTCTAATTATTTGCTCCTACAGATAGGGCCTGAGTATGCCCAGTTGCTGTTGGGGGCAATTCAGAGAAAGTGGAGCCTGACACAGGAAAAAGGGGACAACAGGCATTTTAGCGTCATAGGATCTGGTGGATTTTTTGTATGTTCAGGCAGAGTTTTCCTCAGAAGGATATCTGATATTCAGAAGCCAATTGTTCGGAGTGGGGAGTTACTTAGCACTGTAGTGTTCAGTGCTTGTTGCAGCTGCCTTAGAACCATTGCCACCTGTTTTCTGAGGATGTATTTTCTTGTAGTGAGTATATTCTCTTAGTATTTGTAGTCCCACAGAGCTAGGTCCCTCCAGTAGAATTACGTTTGGGACCCCTGGGGGCATAGAGGGGAGTACAGTATGTGCCTAGAGACACCATAGGGCCTTTACAGAGGGTGGAGTGGTTATAGAAGTGCCAGGGACACATAGGGGGACAGATGGGTATGTCAGGGACCCCATAAGATCCATGAAGTAGGGTTGGAGACCCATGGGGACAATAGTGAAGCCAGGGAAATGATTGGTGTCAGGGGTGTTAGGAAACAGTGTAATGGGCGAGGGAAGCCACTGACACCGACTGCGCTCTAAATGGCCAGGTCAGGTCAGGGCACAGGTCCACCCAGTTACCACTTAGAGGGAAAAATTAATTCCAACTACGCCAACCAACCGGAGGTGGATTTCCAGGTGATGCCCGGCCAGTGGGTGTCGAGGAATTTAGGGGAAGGGGGCCGAGGCCTAATAGCCACTAGCTGGAAATGTACAAGAAGAGGCGTGAAGCTGACTCGCATGCAAACAAGACAAGCTTTCATTTAACATAACTAAAATAATGACATCACACTAAATATCTAAACTCTAAAAGCTAAAAAGATCTAAAACCTAAAACATCACTAAATTACTATATACTAAATTCTATGCTAAAAAATAAATCACTCCTAATGCTCTACGCTCTATACTCCAAATCAGTTATTCCTATGACTCTACATTCTGTACTGTAAATCAGTCATGACACAAGCTTTGCAATTCTGCACTTTTAAATGAGCCCTGACAACTAGCTTTGCAGTTCTGTACTTTTAACCAGCCACCCTTGCATGTGTCTTTCAGGGAAAAGGACAGGGCAGCAGGTTGGGGGACCATAGCTGTCCAAGGTCCAGTTCAGGGGGGACACTTAAACACAGAAGAAAACACCAAACAAGCATTCTGAAGAACTCTACTGAGGCGGTGCGGATCATCGGCTAAAGGTCTCCAGCAGACCACCGGGACAGGACTCCCTTCCAGGAATGAGTCAGATGAACATCACCCAGCCACAGCCCCTCCGTGGACTGCTGGGACACCAGGACAAAGCAGGATACTCAGAAGAAACTGTCAAGGGCAAAGCAGCTGGTCCGGGAAAACAGGGTTGGAGCACCTGGGACCACACTCAAGCAGGGGTAGCAATACAATAAAACAGTTTGGTAAAAACCTTGTGGTGTGGGTCATTATTTTAGGCAAAGCTTTCTATGCCCTCGGTGAACCCAGTTCAGGCAACGGCAGGTTGCATTACACAGTACTTGGGGCATTTAGGCAGTCTCTAGGAGGGCACACACACATTGGGCAATCGCAGTTCACCATAAGGTCCCAAAAACATCAATTAGTCATTAGCATACAGTTTTTGTCAAACGGTTCATTCATGGGGTGCATTGCCACTTCAAATTTGGCTATAAGGCACTCATAAATATTCATTTCGACATTTACATAATCCCTGCCCCTTCTCTTTCTGTCTCTATGGGGCTTTTGCTTTACTCCGCCCCATAGGCGGTCCATAGGCAGCACTTGGCCGCCCCACAGTTACATAGATACATAGACAGTGTCGGCAGATAAGGCCACTGCCCACCCAGTCTGTCCATTTGAGCTTGTAAGTTCACTTTATGTTTTCCTAGAAGTCTGTTGCCCCTTAACCCTGATCTCCAGAATTCCTTTATGTCTATCCCTTACATTCTTAAATCCCGTGATTGTTTCAGCCCCCACCACTTCCTCTGGCAGGGTGTTCCACTTGTCCACCACCCATTCTGTGAAGAAATTCTTCCTCACGTTTCCTCTGAATCATCCTCTTTCCAAGTTTTCCTGGCTCAAGGGAGCTCTTCTTGATGTTCCTCCCCATGGGCGGTCCATTTCTGGGGTCTTACCCAACCCCACAGTCACTGGCTTAAACGGAGCCTTTTTGCTGCTCCGCCCTGTGGGTGGTCCATGACTGGGGCCTTGCCTGTCCCACGGCTGCTCCTTCTGCTGGCACCTGAGAGCACCCAGCGTATATGTTTCTTAAAAGAAACAAAAACAAAGCAGAGTCTTTAAATTTTTTTTTTCTGGTGGCCAGCACCCGACTGCAGTGCTGCCGCCACTCACCCTGCCACCCTCACTCTTTCTGGGCTGGGACTGATGCTGGGGAAGGATCGTGGGGAGGCCTGGACCCGCCTCCTCCCACGACCTCAGCGGATTACTGTGGCTGGGCTTGATGGGAGGCTGGACCGCCTCATCCCACTGGCATCCACTACTGCTGGGCTGTTGCTGCTGGAGGGGCTGGCCTTCTGCTGCTGCCACCACTTCTCCCAGTGGGACTTTCACTGCCACGGCACCAGGTCATTGTTGGGGAGCAAGGAGGAGGAGACGCTGACCTGCTGCACTGGCCAGGACTCGGGAGGGACGCAGGAACTTAAGGTAAGTCCCTCCCTACTGGCTGTGCCCCAGCTGGCAAATTTCTCCCTCTCACTATATGCTGCTGGTCCCTTTCACTGCTCCATCTACACTACCAACAGAACGGCTGTTGCTGTTTAAACCGGGGCTGAGGAATCCATCTGGAATCCTCACAAACCCATCCCTACCTGCCTGCCCTCGCGACTGGGACCCAGCGAGCAGTTTCCCAGTGCAAGGTAACTGGTGGGGTTCTAGCATGGAGCTGCAAGCAGGAAAACGAGCTGACAAAAGAAAAATTATTTTAAACGAAGCCCAGCTGGGGCTTTACATTTCTGGGGGGGGGGGTACCTAACCGAGGGGCACCTTCTCTATGGGGCACACCTATCCTGGGGCACCTAAGCATGGGGCACACCAATTCTGGTGCTGCTAATACCCTAGTGAGCCCTGGAGCACCTGGATGCCCATTTTTGGAGGGTACCAGGAACTCGGGGGCACTTCAGATTTAGTAGGGGACACAGTTGTTTAAATAGGGCTTGTTGCCTACTGAAAGTAGCCAGTTGCCCCTTAAGAAAACCTTAGTGACATTAATCTCAGCAGCCAGTAAGCCTAGTAACTCCAGTTTCCCACAACAGTACAGCTCCCGTAACAAACCCAAAATTCACATCAGAGCTCTGAACTGAATACTAAGAGACCCCCACTCCCCTTAGGGATAAAATAAGTAAGTAATTAATTAAGGCAGAAAGCAAATTGTAATTAATATCTGAATGATTTGCCAATTTGGGGAGGTAAGGGTGTTCACTGGGTTCTCTCGTTTAACTGATTTGTGCCATAACCAGTTGCACCCGTAATGAGAAAAACTGATTAAAAGTTTGCGAATGAGCAAGGATTGAATTGTTAATTGGGGGTTTGTTTATTCTTTAGGAAATGTATGACTCCATTGGTAAGCTCCCCACCAATCACCAGCACATCAGTTGGGGATTGCAGCTTATTTAAAGGAGCTAGTAAATGATGTTTTCATAGTTAAATGTCCTTTCATCTTCATTTCCATACCAGTTATGTATTCTGATATGCTTTGGCCGTTATTTTAAATAAATGATGTAGCTTTGGGGTGCCCTCAGATCTAAATAGAGTTGCGCTCTCCCCACCAGCTGCTGTTCTTTCATTTCACATTTTTAAGACATTCTGTGTGACATCAATAACACAGTTCTATGCTGTTAATCTGAATGGCCTGGAATGGTGTTATTGATGTCATAGAATGTTTAGGCAGTAGGAAAAGAGACAGCAGCAACTGCTGAGTAGAGAGGGGTTCGGGGTAGTTACAAAGGCAAAAAACTAGATTATTAGTTTAACAAAAAAAGATCAAAAGCTTGTCAGAATATGGGATAGACACTAAAAGGACAATATGAGGGCATCTAGAGGTGCAAATAACTGTTTGCTGTCACCGTTAAAGTAAGCCAGTTTATGCAATGCATGTTATTTAAAAGGTGCCAGCTGAAGCAGTTACACTTCAGAATAAGGACCCAGCCTATGGGTGGTCCGCCATAATGTTTGGTGGCTGGGCTGAAAATTCACAGCAGAGATGTGAACTGAACACAAAGAGACCCCACTCTTTTTTAGGGTAAAACAAGTAACTAGCCAACTGTGGCAGAAAGCAGTTGTAATATTTGAATTATTTGCTTGGGGGGGTGCACTAGATTCTCTGCTTTAACTGAGTACAGACCCTGTAACAGTAATCACTCCCCTGGTAGCTAGAAAACCCCCAGCAGCACACCAGTATGTATGGCCAGTTCCCCACCAGTAAATCCCCCCAGCAGAAAAAGCCCAGCACAGCAGCCAGCACAGAATCTCTCCTATGAAGCCAGCTTCCCCTGCAGCACCCTGTCCCCCTTGTAGCCCTAGTTCCCTGTGAAGTCCAAGCTTGGACAAGGAAGCACTGGGGTTGTTTGGTCCTGCTCCAGCACCTTTTGTGTTCAATAAGTGTAGCACTTTGCTTTTTACACTTGAAACTTTGTGTTCTACCTTTATTTGGATGTCTGGGAGTGCTGCATTTCTGGATTCTATCCAACTAAACTACCTGCTAACTGTGGAGCCCCTCTTGTTAACCTAATCTTTTGATGCCCTCCTTCAGAGACTGCATACCTGTGTGGTACCCTGACCCTGAACTGCAAGTGTGTGGTGTCTCTAGATCTAAGACAGTCATCTAACTGTGACCCTCACAGATACTGCCTACCTGCTTTGGTGCCTTACTTGAACTGCCTAAATGATACGTCACCTAAACTGACTGCCTGTTACTCGTGGTACCCTCTTGAACTGCCTTAAAATTCCAGGTGCCTTGAATCAAACTACCTAACTGCTTAGCAATCAGAGTCACTACTCTAAAGT
This sequence comes from Neoceratodus forsteri, assembly GCA_016271365.2. Lineage (NCBI taxonomy): Eukaryota > Metazoa > Chordata > Ceratodontiformes > Ceratodontidae > Neoceratodus > Neoceratodus forsteri. The sequence continues at coordinate 1,203,257,655 of CM028132.1, forward strand.
TAATTGATGCCCTTGCTAACCCAAAAGACTGCCTTAATAACCTGTCTGATCTGGACTGTTTCTCTTTTTCTGAAAGCAGCCCCCACTTCCTGTCGAGATTTCAAACTGGGGTGGTCAATCCAGCTAGAAATAGGGTGATAATTAGGACAGGCCCCATTGCTACATTGCCAAGCAACGTCCCCTCCCTGATAGGAAATTCAGGAAGTCTAGGAGCTGCACCAGCTCATTAGAGATTCCATCGCACAGTGAGATCTGTTACCTCTTCAAGACTAGCATCTGAAGGCCAGCATTTGGGGACAAGCATTCAAAGACCAGTATCCGAGGACCAGCATCAGAAGATCAGCATTTGATGACCATCATCTGAGGACCAGCATCCACAGACCAGCACCCAAAGACCATCATTCACAGACCAGCATCTGAAGACCAGCACCCAAAGACCATCATTCACAGACCAGCATCTGAAGACCAGATTCCAGGATCTGCTTCCTCCACAAGTATCGTCTGCCCTGGAGGCCAACATGGGTTCATAGTGGAAGAATCAAATCCCCTTGCGTCCAAGTCTGTCTTCAGGTGTCTTCTGTCCAGGAGGCCCCCATCGAGTCTTCGCTAAAGAATCAGTTCTATTGCAACCATCTTTTGTCCACAAGTGTCTTCTGTCCTGGTGGCCCACACCCACATGGGCTTTAAGCCAAAGAATCGGTGCCTGTTTGCAGCTCAATGTGTCTTATGCATCCTTGTGGTCTAATTGGGGCCTCAGTCAAGTATCTGTTCCTACAGCTTCAGGTCCCTAACCATTGCCCAGTTCTCTCAGTGTCCTGACCTGGACCCAAATGTGAACTTGATTACCTGTCCTATGCTGCTGTATCTAAAACATATGTGATTGCCGCATGTGGTTCTAGCTTGTACTGGTTGATCAGAGAATATGATACTGTAGGGCAATAGAGGCTGCAGTACAGTAAAAGTATTTTATTTAGTAAAGGTGCACCTTTTAGTCTTTATTTATTGGTTACATATTCCACTGTTTATTAACTTGGTATTTATTGATATTGTGTGTGTTGATAAGAACTTGCATCTCTAGTGCTGACCTGTGGTGCAGCATTAGAGCTACTGCACCAACACCGGTGACCCAGGCTGGGGAACAAGCCTGAGTCATCAGAGAGCTGGTCGGGAAGGAAGGTAGAGCGTTCCAGTGGATGCTCGCTTCCTTGGGGGAAGGAGGACTCCTGGGCTCCACTGCAGTGTCTCCACCTGCGTGATCACCGGTGACAGTGCAAGGAGACAGAAATCAAGGACGGTGGACATTGACATGCTCTGACACATGTAGCATGCCTCACATGTGCATGTGCCTCAGCTAGGGCCTCTTCAGTGTCCATGGGGCTGGGAAGTAAAATAGGAAAAATACCTTTATGCTGCAGTATGCTGTCCACCACCCGCCGCAGGTCATGCACCACCAGCTGGGCACTCACTCTGGAACCAAGCTAAAATTCCATTGAGGGTATTATGGCCTACCACTGGCTGCCTCACCCTGGGAGGTAAGCCAGGGAGGAACACAGAGTTGAGGTAAGCCCCGTGGATGGCAGGTGACTTGGCTGTAAAAAGTGACAGGACTAATGTGGGATGGTCAGGAGACAAGAGGGAAAAATATACTAAATAATCACAAAAAAAAGAACCTGCCTCTGTGATCCTTGCTGACTATCTTGCTGAACTAAAATTCTCTTTACATTTGAACTTCTGAGTATGAGTCTTGCCTTTCCCTGCTGGAAGACTACATCTGCTCCTTGTGAGAACCTTCTATGCATCTCACCATAAGACCTGCCTGAGGTGGCACTTGTGTCCGTGAGGAAGAACTTGTTCCCTCTTCATGACCAGAATATCACATATATGCTCAGTGAAATTAATTTGCAAGCTGCAGGCTTTAACTTACAGTGAGACCTACTTAATCATTCATAATGTATAAATAGTCCCATGAACAACTTCTTCACTTCTCCAGTGGTGTCTACAGCATCCCATGTGAATCAAAGAGTATGCTTTTCTTCTTTCCATCCTAGTCTGGATGACCTCAAGGGATCAGAACTGCGTAAGCTAGATTTGTTCCAGAGCAATAAAAGATTAGTAGAATTCCATCTCTAGAACATTCTCTTTGTTCTCTTGGGGCAGTAAAGGAAGACCATAACAGCTTCCCAAGACCACCTTGGCAAGGTACTGTACATCAGATCAAGTATTGCAGAAGCAGATGGGAGGTCAAAGTGAAACCTCCAGCTTTTATCAGTGTGTACTTCACAAGGATTATGGCAACCTCAAAGGCTGAAAAGGGTGAAAGCTTCTGCATCAAATCTTGCAGGGCACATACTTTGTTCCACCCCACACCATCATGAAGCATTACTAGATTGACATACAAAGTTAGGCTGGTGCAGCATTTGGATGTGAGCTGCTGTGCACTGTTATTATAAGGTAATTACAGAAATGTTTCCCTACTGGGTCATGTATGGGCCACTCTCCCCTCCCAAGTTTTTGGATGGGTACTGCTATTTAGAACCCAATTGTAAAGTTTACCCATTGATAACATGAGGCAACACAGAAATAAGTACATACATACCATCATTTATTTTCCTGTTAACTCCAGCATCATTAATGGGGCCACACCTGACAGTCGTCGATACTCTACTGGAGAATATTGTTTGTTATATATGTATTTCTAAGAATTGGAGAATTTCAGAAATTTGACATAAGAATTACAGTTATAGATTGTTATTACAGTAGCTGTTAACAAGCACATAACCACTCTTTTCCTGATGTCCTTTAGAACCATTCAGTTCTTTGCCTAGTAAAGAAAATTCATTAGAGGAAAATACTGAGGTGATATCCACTTCTATGTTCGTAATCAAATGCATGGCAGAACAGTCTTGGCACATTGCTCAGGCTACATCTCCCTGCAAAGATTATGAGAAGAAAGGGATGACTTGTCCTCTGGCAAGGTCACCCAGAGCTATCATTATTTCTGTGAGTATGTGAGAGTTGGACACACATTTTCTTTATTTTATCTATGTGACTACATCAGAGAGCAATTGGATGTCAGTAGTTAGAAATATTCTGGGTTGCTAGTCTCTACTGTATCATAACATACAGTGACTGAGGAAAATACTACTGAAGACACCAGTACACCAAGGTGCTAGGCACAGTGCAGCAATTTGAGAACAGGCACTGGATGATGGTGCACAAACACAAAGATCAGTCCAGTAGTATTAGGAGGTGTAGCACTCACCCTTGCCTGTAACTGCTCCAAGTTACTGGGAATGGCTGAATAAAAGACAAGTTTGTTTGAACCAACCATGTTACTTGGTTACTTGGTTTGTAGGACAAAAGAAGGTGGTTTGCCTATCGAGATTGTCCTCCATATACATAGATACATAGACAGTGTAGGCAGATGAGGCCTATGGCCCACCCAGTCTGCCCATTTAAGTTTGTAAGTTCAGTTTATGTTTTCCAGGAAGTCTGTTGCCCTTACCCCTGACCTCCAGAATTCCTTTATGTCTATCCCATGCATTCTTAAATCCGTGATTGTTTCAGCCCCACCACTTCCTCTGGCAGGGTGTTCCACTTGTCCACCACCCGTTCTGTGAAGAAATTCTTCCTCACGTTTCCTCTGAATCGTCCTCCCTCCAACTTCATCCCATGCCCTCTAGTCCTGGAACATCTTTTTCGCTTAAAAATAGTGCATTCCTGCACCCTGTTCCTCCCTGTAAGATACTTGTATGTCTCTATCATATCCTCTCTCCCTCCTCTCCTCCAGGGAGTACATGTTCAGTGCCTTCAACCTGTCCTCATAGGACTTGTGATGCAATCCATGCACCATCTTTGTTGCCCTCCTCTGAACCTTCTCTACCCTGTCTATGTCCTTACGTAGGTAAAGTCTCCAGAACTGCACAGTGTACTCCAGGTGCGGCCTCACTAGTGTCTTGTATAGTGGAATTATGACCTCTTTTCCTGCTGGTGATGCCCCTGCCTATGCATCCCAGCATCCTATTTGCTTTACCTGCTGCCTTGTCACACTGTTTCCCTGCCTTGAGGTCATCAAATACATGGAACATTAACCCAAATTCTGATCTTCCATCCATTTATCAAGTTTATTTTTAAATATTGCAATAGTTGGTGAGTCAATAATATCCTGTGGTAATGTGTTCCATATTTTAGGTGTTCTAATGGAGAAATAATTTAGCCTCTTATTGTTATTTGCCTTTTTTACTTCTAGTTGTTTGTTACAGAGTCTAGCCACAATTTTTCTTTGGGAGTAAGCAATACCACATATTGTCATTTGAACAGGAGAGTCAAGAATTTTAAACAACTGAAGAAGATCACCTCTAATCCGTCTTCGCTTAAGTGAATGTAGTCCTGCTTTTTGTAGTCTGATGTTATAGTCCAAGTGAGCGTGATGGGGGACACGTTTAGTGGCTCTACGTTGGACTTGTTCAATTCTGTTAATGTCAGTCTTTAAGTAAGGACCCCAAAATGGGGATCCGTAATCCAGATGCAGCCTGACATGGGACCTGTACAGAGTCATAAGGCATTGTTCTGATTTAGAAATAAAAGTTTTGTTACTCCTCTGAAGTAGTCGTTAGTTTGATTTGCAACTCTAGAGCAATGAGAGTAGAAGACAATTTATCATTCACTAAAATTCCTAGGTCTTTTCTACATTAGAAGTCCTAATAATGGTGTTCTTTAGGTAATAAAGTTTGTCTGGGATTGTTTTTTTCCCCAAGTGAAGTACTGCACATTTAGAAACATTAAAGTACATTCTGTTGATAAGTGCCCAGTTCTCGATTGAGGTTAGGTCAGATTTTAGGTTGTGACTGTTATTCTGGTTGTTGACCTTACCCCCAAGTTTGGTATCGTCAGCAAATTTGACCATAAAGTTATTGGGCAAGATATACGTGTCACTAATGAATAAATTGAACAAGATGGGACCCAAGACCGATCCCTGAGGGACCCCACTAGTCACCTCTCCCATGTCGAACAGTGCACCATTTACCCTTACTCTCAGAGTTCTATTTCCCAGCCAATTGTTTTTCCATTAAATAATGGATAGAAACATAGAAACATAGAATTTGACGGCAGATAAGGACCGCTTGGCCCACCTAGTCTGCCCATTTTCCTACCTAACAGATAAGCTGCAGATCCTAGTTAACCAACAGCTTAATTCCTCCTACCCCCCACTAGGACTGCCCTATGCCTGTCCCATGCATTCTTGAAGTCCCCCACTGTTCTTGACCCCACGACCTCTTCAGGGAGGCTGTTCCATGCATCCACAACCCTCTCAGTGAAAAAATACTTCCTCACATTACCTCTGAGCCATCCCCTTTCTATCTTCAAATTGTGCCCCCTTGTTCTTGCACATCTCTTTTTCTGGAAGATGCTACCCTCTTGGACTTTGTTAATTCCCTTGAGGTACTTGATTCTTTAGAAAGATGGTGAAAAACCTAAGTGGATAAGCTTATTAATCAAGATGACGTGTGACACTTTATCAAATGCTGTGCTCTAGTCCAAAAGAATAATGTCCATAGGTATATTACAGCCAAGGCTATTACTGATGTGGTTGTAGAAGGAGAGCAAATTCGTAGTACAGGAAAAACCTGGTTTGAACCCATGTTGATAATCGTCCTTGATATTTAGAGTTGCAATTTCACTTTCAAGTTGTTGTTTAATGATTTTTTCCATTAAGTTGCATGGTATTGAAGTTTAGGCTAATAGGCCAATAGTTTTCAACTTTCGAGTGTGAACCTGTTTAAAAACGGGTGTAACAGTGGCTGTATGACAATCAACAGGAATTGAAGATTCTTGAAGAGATTTATTAAGGATAATTGTTAAGGGTAGAATGATTGAGTCTTTTGTCCCTAAAAGAAATTTGGAGCTGATATTGTCCAGGCCTGGGCTCGTGTGTTGTTTTAGTGAATCCAATACCCTCCGTATGTCCTGAAAGGTGACTTTATAAATTTCCAGATTTGGTACTATTACAGTAGGTGAAGTGATAGTTGGTTCCTGAACAAAAACTGATGAGAAATATTTATTAAGTTCTGTAGCTGTTTCAGTATCAGATGTTATGGTAATATTGTTAGAAACTAGTGGACCAATCAGGTTGTTATTACTTTTTTCCTATTTAGATATGAATATAATGCCTTGTGACAGTCTTTTGTGTGTGCAGTTTTGAATTCCAGATTGCGTTTTGCCAAGATAATTTGTTTTTTTAATTCTTTAACTGCCTCCCTCTATCTTGCTAAGGCTATATCTTTCTGATCTATTGAGCATTTTTTTTAAGTTTGAGAAGAGTTTACTTTTGTGTGTGATTAGTTTTTGGATAGTCCTGTTAAACCAAGGCGGTATTTGGCCTTTGCTATTATACTTGTATTTTTCTGGGACATATTGTTTTTCAAGTTGGAGAATTTTTGTCTTAAGAAAGTCCCAGGCTTCTTCAGTTTCAAGTGGGAAAGAAACTGTTCCCAATTGAGAGACTTTAAAGAGTGATTTATACTGTAGAAGTCAGCCTTATGATATTGTTTTATTTTAAGTTTATTAGTTTTAGGTTGTAAGGAAGTTGTATGGAAAAAATATAGTCACGTGGTCACTATTACCCAAAGTTTAAAATCCGAAGATCGGATGTAAGAGTCTCTAGATTTGTTATAACGAGATCTAATATGTTTGTTCCTTGTTGGCTCTCTAACAATTTGTTTGAGGCCTAGGTTAATAATGACCGAAAGAATTTGCTCATCATGTTGGTTGGTACCAGATAAGGTGTCCCAGTTTATAGTGGGAAGGTTAAAGTCCCCCAGTATGAGGACTGAATCTTTAAGCGCTATCTGAGTGATCTGATCTGCTAACTGCCTGGTCTGGTCTATATCAGAAGAAGGTGGTCGGTAACAAGTCCCGATGAGTAGCTGGGGAATGCCCGTGGGTCTTATATAGACCCATAAACTTCCAGTTTGTACTTTAAACGTTGACTCATAAGACGGAATATCTTCCCTTACATATAAACTAACCCATCCTCCTTTTCTTGAATCCCCTCTATTTCTATAATAATGTTTAAAGCCAGGAATTTCTACAGTCCATTTTTTGTCTGTGTTACCTCAAGTTTCAGTAATGGCTATTAAAGCAAGATTTAAAGACTGAGCCAATATTTCGAGCTCAGCATGTTTAGGAATAGTCATTGATCGAGCATTCAAGGTTAGAATGTTTAGGTTGGTACTATGTTGTAAACAGGAATTAGTAATAAGAGATGCGGGGGTTGCCCCAGTCTCCCCCCTTTTTATCAGTTTAAATGTTTATTTATAAAAGATGTTATTTTATGTCCTAGGACAGTATTACCCCTTCTACTGAGATGCAAACCGTCCCAGCAGTAAAATGATGGTCTGTCTTCAAATTCCTCCCAGTGTGTTAGACAAGTTATTCCTTGTTGGTAACACCATATACGGAGCCACTCATTCAGAGCTTTTATTTTGGTAGTGATGTACCTGGTGGCTCTTGGGACGAGTAATATTTCAGAGATACATAGATTACAGTCACGTTCAGTTAATACATTGCATAAAGCAACATAATCCTGTTTGATTAGCTGAAGATGGGATCTCCCAACATCGTTGGTTCCTACGTGGATAATCACTAATGGATTTTCACCAGCCGATGATAAGACAGGTTTAATCATTGAAGTTATATCTGCAATATTTGCCCCTCTGTAACTGGAACAGGTTCGATGTTCCTTGTCGTGATTACATACTGCCCGGTCAACATATTTTATAATAGAGTCTCCAAGGACAAATACCTGTTGTTTTGTACTTGGTACTGCCTGACTTGATGGAGGGTATGACGCTAAAATAGTGGCCTGAGAGGTTGTGGTCAAGAGGGGTTTGGCTGTTACATTAATACATGTTTCATTGTCTGACTGGGGTTTTGGTCCTTTTTTGTTAGAATGATTTATGTTGTTTACAGGGACATTCTTAGCAGATCCATGTGTGCTAAGAGTACGGGGCTGTTCCGCATTAAGCTGTGGTAAAGGTGCTAAGACCTGAGATATGGTGTCGCTATATACTCCCAATGTATCACCTGGAACCTCGTCAGTCCTTTGGGAGAGGTGTTCAAATGGGTTGTGTATTGAGATTATATAAGTACTGGGAGGGGAGTGATTTATTTTTTTGGTGTGTTTTTTTGGGGGTATTGTTGTCCAGTTGTCTACACCTTTGTGGTGCTGAGTTAGGTTGTTAGTAGCAGTAGTTGAGGGGTAGAGGTGGTGACTGGTTGCACAGCAAGAATGGGTAGTAGGTAGACTATTTAAAGGTGGTTCATAAGAAAAGTGTTTTCCAAATGTTTTGTGAGAGAAGTGTTTGCCTCTACTAGAAGTGTCATATGATCGATATAGTCTTCCAGAGCTTTGATTTCAGAGCTTAGAGTCTCTTTAGGCTGTAGACATTTTATTTCATCCTGTAGGTTTTTGACCAATTTACATCTGTCACAGATAAAGTTAGGTACTTGTTTGCCAGTGGTATACGTCTGGCAAGATGAGCATAATTTATTTGCTTTTTTCATACTGTCTGATATGGAAGCAATTAGTGAAATTATCAGGACTTTAAGATTACCTTAGTTGAGTAATGAAGAGTCTGGTGACTTGGTCCTGATGTCCCCGGTGGACACGGTAGACACACGCAAGACGAGCGTGTGTCTTTGCGCGTCTCTCCCACGCTTGCCCCGCTCACTAGTGTGAGCCGTTTTATGCTCAAACACCGGAAGTGTGTGATCGTGCTACTTCCGGTTTCGTGCTAGCACTAGATGTCAAAATATTATTCGAAAATCCTTTAAAAAGGCTAACCCTAGTGTGTATTAAAGGTTTCCAGTACTAAAAACGTCTCCTCAAAGCTTAGAACTGCAGGACAGAGGGAAATAATAGAGGCAGATGATCCAGGAAGTGCCCCTATCCTCCAGTATCCCACACTCCTTTGTGGTAACAGAGGAGAACTCAGAGCTAGGGATGGTACCCCTTTCTCAGAGCTATAGTAAATACAGGTTTATTATCTGAAAGTTCAGCAAAACAGTGCGAGTTTCATTTAAATAAGTTTCATTCAGGGTAACAAGCCAGCACTTAGCCAGTGTGTCTAATAGCTGTCCGCTCGCTAGTGTGAGTCGTTTTATGCTCGAAAACCAGAAGTGTGTGATCTTGCTACTTCTGGTTTCGCGCTAGCGCTAGATGTCCAAATATTATTCGAAAAGCCTTTAAAAAGGCTAACCCTAGTGTGTATTAAAGGTTTCCAGTACTAAAAAGGTCTCCTCAATGCTTAGAACTGCAGGACAGAGGGAAATAATAAAGGCAGATGATCCAGGAAGTGCCCCTATCCTCCAGTATCCCACACTCCTTTGTGGTAACAGAGGAGAGCTCAGAGCTAGGGATGGTATCCTTTTCGCAGAGCTATAGTAAATACAGGTTTATTATCTGCAAATTCAGCAAAACAGTGCAAGTTTCATTTAAATAAGTTTCATTCAGGGTAACAAGCCAGCACTTGGCCAGTGTGTCTAATGTTGTTTCTGAAATCCTTATTGCAAGGGTGAGTGCTACACATCCTAATACTAGTGCTAGGCACAGCTTCTTAAAGCTATAACTGTACCAGTGACCTCTTGTTGGGGTGCATATATACCAATATGAAAAGTTTACTCATTAACAATAGAGCCAACAGAAAAAACATGATAGTGCGTCTGATAAAAGTTATATACTATATTGTTTCAGCTTATAATGTATGGAACTCAGTGGCTGCTCAAATGTTGTACACATTCTAAAAGTTGTGCACATTCTGAAAGTTGTTGTGCACATTCTATAATCAATATTGATGAGCCGCTAATTAATATTCATGACCCTATGTACAATCTGCCTCCTGATTGGTCCAAACAGCCTTTTTCCAAACCAAAATCAAAACAAACATGGTGGCGCCACTTAGTGAGCGGCTCATGGAGATAGCTTGAACATGGACTGCCATAGTCAGCTCTGCATTGTCAAACCACACAGATTTGGCATGTTTTGTTTTTTTTTACTTTTTTTCTGATCGTCTGCTACCGCGATTGGTACAAGGTTCAGGATAGGAACAAGACCGCATCAACGGACTCTGTGGCAGAGTGAGCTACCAACAACAACCAGGAGCACGAACACAAGGTATGGAAACCTTGTAAAATAAAAATGTGAATAAATGTTACTTTTTATTTGCATCTGGGGAAGCATATACTATAAAAAATAAAATATGGGCGTGCATACACAACTCGCCTTGTGTTTCCATCTCGGGGTTGGGATACTAGCATGGACCTCTCAAGTTTCGCTCTCGAAGTCCATACACTGTTATCTCAACCCCTCGATGTAAACACAGGCTCGTTGTGTATACTTGCCCATACTTTATTCCTTATATAATTACTGGGGACACCCTTTATGAAACAGTTGACAGTAGAGTGGACTGGTTGGGCCTAGTATTCGTCGAAATCATCCAGGGGTCCTTAAAGAAGGGAGTTTTTCCCTGTGGCTGTGAAAGAGGTCATGGTGAGACCACTCCTAAAGAAACCTTCTCTTGACCTCGACGATCTTGCAAATTATAGGCCTGTCTCTAATCTTCCTTTTTTGGATAAGATTTTTGAGAAAGTGGTGGTTGACCAACTTGTGGAATGCCTGGAATCACTCTCTATCTTTGAACCTCTCCAGTTGGGTTTTTAGCCTCGGCACAGCACTGAGATGACTTTGATCTGAGTATCACATGATTTCTTCATGATGAGGGACCGGGGGCATTATACTATTCTCATGCTCCTGGACCTTTCTTCTACATTCGACACAGTTGATCACGCGATGCTGCTGGATTGACCATGGGAGTACATGGGAGCAACTGGCACAGTATTGTGCTGGTTCCGTTCCTTCCTCACTGGTAGATCTCAGCGTGTGGTTCTCGGGAATTTCTCCTTGAGGCTTTTTGCGCTATCTTGTGGGGTCCCGCAGGGGTCCATTTTGGCATCTGTGTTGTTCTCCATGTATATGCTCTCACTTGGAGAGATCATAGACAGTACAACTTGGGTTTTCACTGCTATGCAGATGATACCCAGTTGTACCTATCGTGTGCTCCCGATGACCTCTCTGCCTCAGATACACTGGGTCGTTGTTTTGCCAAAATCAATGACTGGATGTCTGCTAACTGACTGTGTCTCAACCCAGGCAAGACTGAGATCATGGTGATCGAGCTGGGTCATGGGGAAGTTCTCACTGATGGGAAGTTGCCTTCCCTTACGGTCAATGGCTGTCCTCTCTCGGTGACTGGGATGGTTAAGGATCTGGGCGTCATTCTTGATGACTAGTTGGATCTGCAAAAACAGGTTGCTTCAGTCATCAGGGCTGGCATTTTTCATTCTTGAAACATTGCCAGGGTCCATCCATTCCTATCCCCTTCAGACATGTCCGCAATTATCCATGCCTTTGTCACCAGTCGACTTGATTACTGTAATGCCCTATACCTAGGGTTATCTGGAGGTTTGATACATTGCCTGCAGCTTGTGCAGAATGCCACAACTAGGGTGTTGACTGGTACCTATATGAGGGACCATGTCACTCCTGTTCTGTGCTCTCTGCACTGGCTGCCTGTGAGTGTGCGTATCACCTTCAAGATTGGCTTGTTAATTTACAAGGCCCTACACAATTTGGGACCTGACTACCTAAAAGAACTCCTGATTCCATACTCCCCGGTCTGCCCCCTATGCTCCGCCAATGCTGACCTGCTGGTTGGTCCATCTTCACGCTTAAGAAGATCTGGTGATGGGGCCTTTGGAGTGGCTGCCCCTCTTCTTTGGAACACCCTCCCTTCCCATATTAAGGCAACCAGCTCGGTGGAGGCCTTCAAAGCCTCTCTTGAGACTTATCTATTTGAGAAGGTTTTTAATTTAATCTGATTTTATGCTGAGCTTGTTTTAGGTATTTATAGCTTTTTTATTACTTTATCGTTTTATGTAAAGTGCTCAGAACCTTTTGAATAGGGTACTATATAAAATAAAGTTGCCTTGCCTCGCCTCTCTGAAATGCCATAACAACCCAAAAAACCAGTTATTACGGCATTCTAAAAGCTTGCTTTTACCAGCAGTTTCAGGCATTCGTACCACGCCACCTGACTGGCTCTTAGTCTGCATGTGGGTGGTCTGAACACTGCAAAAAACATGGTGGCTCCATTCTCCGATTCCAAGGAGTCACACTGAATGCCCGCCCGAACTAATAGCTCACCTGCCACCCTCCTCATGTAGAAACATAGAAACATAGAAGTTGACGGCAGATAAGGACCGTAAGGCCCATCCAGTCTGCCCATTTATTTTTCTACCTCATGGATGTGCCATCGGCCTTTGCTCTGTCAATGGCCTATCTATTCATACTAATCTGTATTGCTCCCTTATGCCTATCCCATGCCTATTTGAAGCACTGCACTGTATTCATAGCCACAGCTTTCTGAGGTAGGCCGTTCCATGCATTCACCACCCTTTCTGTGAAAAAGAACTTCCTCACATTATTCTTAATTGGCCTCCCCTCTAATCTCATGCTGTGTCCTCTTGTTCTGCTATTTTTCTTATATTGAAACATGTTAGACTCTTTCACCTTGTTAATACCCTTAAGGTGTTTGAAGGTTTCGATCATACCACCTCTCTCCCTCCTTTGCTCTAGGGTATACATATTGAGCTCCGTTAATCTGTCCTCATATGTTTTCTGATGCAGTCCCTGCACTGTTTTGGTTGCATTTCTCTGGACTACCTCAATTTGGTTGATGTTCTTGTGAAGGTGTGGCCTCCAGTACTGCACGCAGTACTCCAGCTGGGGCCTAACCAGAGTCTTGTAAAGAGGGATTATTACCTCCCTCTTACGACTTGTGATACCCCTACTAATACACCCCAACGTCCCCCTAGCCTTACCTACTGCTTTAGTGGTCTGCTTGGATGATTTAGGTCATCTGTGATGATGATGATGCCCAAGTCTCTTTCTTCCCTTGTGACTGCCAGCAACTCCCCTCCCAACCTACAGGTGGCTTCAGGGTTTCTCCTCCCTATGTGCATGATCTTGCACTTCTTTGCGTTAAACCCCAGTTGCTACTCTTCCAACCATTTTGCCAGTTTATCCAGATCTCTCTTCATTCTGCCCACCCCATCTGGATCATGTACTGTGTTGCAGATCTTTGTGTCATCTGCAAACAGACAAACCTTACCTTCCAGTCCATCTGCAATGTCACTGTTGAAGATATTGAAGAGGACTGGCTCCAGGACTGATCCCTGAGGTACCCCACTTGTGACTTGCATCTCTTCTGACTGTATACCATTTACCACTACTCTCTGTTTTCTGCCCATCAACCAGTTTGCCACCCAGTTGACCAATGTCTGACCCACCCCGAGTGTACTCAGTTTATTAATCAATCTTCTATGTGGAACAGTATCGAAAGCTTTGCTGAAGTCAAGGTATGTGACATCAGCTGCTCCCCCTTGGTCCAACCCTCTGGTTTCCCAGTCAAAGAAATCTATGAGATTAGTTTGACAGGACCTTCTTGTTGTAAACCCGTGCAGTATTGGATCCTGTGCTCCTGTGGATTCCAGGTGTTGCACTTTCATTTCTTTAAGGAGTGTGTCCATAATCTTGCCCACTACTGAGGTAAGACTGACTGGTCTGTAGTTCCCTGCCTCCTCCCTACTACCACTCTTGTGAAGCGGGATCACATGAGCCCTTCTCAATTCTTCTGGGACCTCTCCTGTGCTCAGAGACTCACTAAACAGTTCTGATAATGGCTCTGCTAGTTCCACCCTTAGCTCCTTTAGTACCCTGGGATGTATGCCATCAGGTCCCATTACCTTGTCCACCCTGAGCTTATCGAGCTCTTGAGGGACCCTTTATTTTGTGAATGGACTAGTGCACACTTCCCTCCTCCCTGTGTCCATGGTGCTGAGCTGTGGGCCCTGCCCTACCTTCTCTTCGGTAAATACTGAGCAGAAGTATCTATTTAGAAGAGATGCTTTTACATAGTCCTCCTCACACTTCCCCTTATCCCATTTGATCTTAGCAATACCCCCCTCTGGGCTTTCTCCTTTCACTAATGTATCTATAGAAAGTCTTGTCACCTTCTTATACTGTTTGTGTTTCCTCGGTTTGGGCCTTTGCCTGCCTTACTACCTTCCCTGCTTCCCTTAGGGAAGTTTGGTATGCCTCCCTATCTTCATCCTGCTGCATTCCCTTATATTTCCTGATGGGGCCTAACCAGTGTCTTGTAAAGAGGGATTATTACCACTCTCTTACGACTTGTGATACCCCTACTAATACACCCCAACATGCCCCTAGCCTTACCTACTGCTTTAGTGGTCTGACCTTTTCCGCTACTGTTTTTGAGAACCAAAGTGGTTTCCTTCTTCTTTTGCACTTCCTTTTCTCTCTAACACAATGGGATGTTGCTTCAAGTATTGCATCCTTAATGCTTGCCCACTTTGCCTGTACCCCCTCACCTGTATTTCTTTTTGCCAGGGCTAGCTTAACTCTGTTGGCTATCTTATCAAAGTCAGCTCCTCTGATGTCCCATTTTTTGCCTTGGAATGGGATGATTTAGTTCTAGTGGCCAAATTGAACCATACCATGTGATGGTCATTGGCCCTCAGGTGACCTTCTACTTGGAGATCTGTGATCCTTTCCCTGTTAGTCAGTACTAGATCTAGGATAGTCCTGTCTCTTGTGGGTTGTTGTACCAGTTTTTGGAGACCCTCCCCCTGCAGGGAATCCACTATGTGTCTAGTTCTGGCAGAAGTTCCTGCTGGTATTGACCAATCTGTATCTGGCATGTTGAAGTCTCCCATTATCAGAACCTCCCCTTTAGCTGTCATGTTTTGTATATCTTCTAGCAGTAATGTGTCTATGTCCTCCCCCTGGTCTTGAGGCCTGTAGACAACCCCAGTTCATATGGCTGTCCCATTTCCTGTGTCCAGGGTGACCCACAGTTCTTCTGGCCTTCTGAATTTCTGTAACTTTGATATTTTCATTGACATAAAGAGCCACTCCACCCCCACCTTTTTGCACTTCAGTCTCTTCTGATCGGTACATAGCCAGGTACTGAAGTCTCCCAAATATGGTTACTGGTAATGGCTAATGGCTACTATGTCCAGTTTAGTCTCTGTCATTATTGCCTGCAGGTCTGGCATCTTGTTTCCCAGACTGTGAGCATTTGTGTACATTATTTTCCATTGGCCAGATTTCGGTGGGTTAGTTGTTGGGCGAGGTCTGGCATTTTCCTGTGCATCATATGGGAAGCCGGACATTTTTCCTTACCTGGTGATGCAAATGAACTACAAACATGCTGAACTCCTGTTTGATCACTAGCTGAGGGGGGAAGGGTGTTCTTCCCATTCGTATCGTCGAATGGGAAGAATATTTTTTTCCACTGTTTATCTAGTTGATCCTGCCATTACAAAAATGAAAAAAAAAATCTTACCTTGCTGATTCTGCCCAAAAGACAGTGACTCCCACCGGGAACGTACCATGGTGACTGACTACTCATACTGTCAGTTACAAGGGCACTTCTACAGTGCAATTAAAAAAAAGGGAAAAAAAACAATCTACTAATGAAAGACAACGACAGAGCTTCCTGGTGTGTGTGTGTCCCTGCACCAGTAATTACTAAAAATGAAGTCTATGCAACTGTGTTTTTATGGATTTTTTTACACACCCTTGTGTGTAATGACCTCATAAATCTCTCAAGCTCCGCTCTTGAGGTTTATGGGTCATCATACACCTTGGGTGTAAAAAAAAATCCATAACACACAGTTGCATAGCCATCATTTCACTATTTTGTGGAGGACAAGGACACCAATGCAGGGTGATGTTACTCAATCACCTTCTTTATTCCAACCATGAACAAAGCATACATTACACAGATAAAAAGGCTGTGGTGGCTACAGACTGATTAGGACAGGAACTTCTTAGGACTACTGATTGCCTACTGCAGAATAAGAAGAATCAGCATTTATATAGCGCTTTTCTTACACAATGTATCCCAAAGTGCTTTACAAGCAGTGCTAGACTGGTAGTGAAGTGACTGAATGTGGAGTGGCAGCCATATTGCACATCAGCACCTATACACAGCCTGGACAGTTGCATGAACTGGTTTTATGGGAAAGGGAATATTGGCCAGGACACCAGGGAAAGTCCCCTACTCTTGCTGGAGAGGGCGCTGAAGTGCTGCAGGAGAGTGGACTGTGCTCAGTATGGACGAAGCTTTGGTGGAGGAAGGAGGTGTAGCAGAGGAGATGGAGAAAGATGCAAAGTTACAGAGTTCGGGTAAGAAAGATTCTGTCCAGGGGGCAGAAGTCCCAGTAGAAGAGCCTTCATATGTAGAACTGGAGGAGTCGATTATAGAATCAGATAAGACAGAAGAGGAACTGAAACAAGATTTGGATCGTGAAAAGCAACAATTGTTAGATATGATATTGCAGGCTGAAAAGGATTATAAAAATAGTCAATTACGGCTAGAGGAAGAAAAAAAGAAACGGAAACGCTCAGCGGTTAGCCCTTTACCTGGCTGCAGTAAGCGTTTTCCTTCAGAAGGGCCTTCCTTGTCTACTTTTCCAGCAAACGATTTGCTGGCTGAAGATATAATACAAATGGATGACGTAGACGTCGAGCCGTTGCTTCAGGATGCTGAATGGACCCCAGGGATGGTCTTACAACAAGCCGGGTGGCTCCGTTCGGGTGAGCGTTGGATTCCGGACCCAAGGATTGAATTACTGGGTACATTTTGTAGTGCGCAGGAGGATTTACAAAGGCCTAGCCTGGAACCTGAAGGGGGTGATACGGATCCCATGGCTGTAAACAAGGCACCGAGATATATGGACACCCCATCGGAACAGCTGCAGGAGCAACCACAGGTATTTCTTTCTAGGCCTGTTGTGG
Organism: Neoceratodus forsteri; assembly: GCA_016271365.2. Taxonomy (NCBI): domain Eukaryota; kingdom Metazoa; phylum Chordata; order Ceratodontiformes; family Ceratodontidae; genus Neoceratodus; species Neoceratodus forsteri. Next base: position 1,203,274,597 of record CM028132.1, read on the forward strand.
CGGGGGTAATTGAGGGAGCAGCTTTAAACTCCATAAAAATTACGGATTGTGCACCTTTAGGAATTATTCCCAATGCAGTGGATACGATATTACAATCCTCCCCTTTGAGAAAAAAAGATAAAGAGCAAGCGGGGGAACAATCTGAACCACTGCCACCTCGGACCTTTGCAGGTCTCTTTCGTAAGCCTGCAGTAGCCGCAAAACGTTGTTTTTTTGGTCCGCCTTCGGTATAAAGGGAAGGCTCCTGTTGTCCCCGACAGGATTTGTGTGGTTAAAACCCTGATTAAGGATTCAATGGGATTTACAGCGGCTGAGGTTTATGCCTTTATTCATGCCCCAGGGGATCAAACGTACGATTTAAGTTTTTGTAATATGCAATCCTTGGACAAATTTTGGAGATTATATTATTCCTTAAAAGACTCAGAACATTGGATGGATTTTTTGGGAATTCCCATAACTAAACCAACGGTTAAAACAGTTACGGTTTTGTTTCAAAATAAAGGGGTTTGTGTGAATGATATTATGTTCTGGCTTGAAAAAAAATGTACTGTCATGGAACATCCAAAACCTATCTTGGATGAGAATGGGTTCTGGACTGGGGGTTGGTTATTTACAGTGCAATTATATCAAACAGAGGAAGGTATAAAGCATCTTCCCAGTTCCCTTTTTTTTGGGGACGGGATGGGGGGTCCTATTCTATGCAGGACAACCAAAGAGTTGTTACAGATGTGGGGCTTTGGACCACCTTAATGTGGATTGTGATCAGATTAGATGTTTCAGTTGTGGTCTTTTGGGGCATACAGCTCCACAATGTACAGCCCAACCTTTCTGTAATTTATGTGGGGAAGAAGAACACTCCTTTACAGATTGTCCATGGGCGACCCATAATTCTGAGGGGGAATCAGATCAAAATCATTTTTTGTTTAAAGCAAAACAATATTTTGGAAAATCCAATACTCCTTTCCCAGGAGGTCGCCCTCCTCAGAGGGGTAGGGGTCGAGGTAAAGGGACAGGAGCGACTGATAGGGGTAGGGGTAGGCCCCAGCACACTATACTGCGAAAGGTAGGGTCGGAACCAGGAGAGAGTAGTTCTTTGGATCCCCTTTCAGGTAAACCTCAGTCCAAACAGATACCTGGACAGGAAGAAATAGTGACTCCTTATGTCACTCCACAGGGTTCCCCGTTAAGAACAGTGACTTTGTCATCCTATTTACAGAGTCATAATTCAAATGTTCCAAACCCCTCAGTACTGGAGCTTCCAGAAAAGAAGATTTTGGAATTTGGTTTTCCTGCTGACCACCCCTTGGATGCCGGTGGGGAAAAATCTGCTGGGGATGATGAATTTATATCTCCTTCAAAGAATCAAACTGTAAGGAAAAAAAAGGGAGATATTTTACTTTCCCCCTTGCCACTGGCCAATAGATTTTCTGCCTTTACCTCGTGGGGTAAACAGGTAGATACAGCATTACCTATGGAGGACCCAAATTCTGAGTCGCAGGTAGAGATACGGCCTCCCTGGACACAAACTGCACAGAAACGTATAACAAGATCTAGTGGCAAATTGGTTACATATCCTCCCTGATTCAAAAAATATCAGGATTGCTACATTGAATGTGAACAGTGTTTTATCTTTAAAAAAAAGATTAGTTACTTTTGGGATATTGCAGCAGTTGCATTATGACATAATTTTTTTACAAGATACCAGATTACAAACACTTGGGGATATTGAACAGATTTCTAGAGATTGGAAATGGGGTGCATCAGTTTGGTCTTTGGGTTTGGACACCTGTAGTGGAGTGGGTTTTTGTTTTACAGTACCTGGTGTCCGGTTTCACTGGTTAGTGGACATAGATCCAGGAAGGGCTTTATTGGTGGATGTTGAGATTGCAAATATACAATATAGGCTAATTAATATTTATGGGTATTAAACAAAAGCTTCTCGTATAGATTTGTTAAACAAGATACAACCATATTTGTTTACTAGTAGGCCATTGTTTTTTGCAGGGGATTTTAACATCAATATTTCCAAAGATGGTCCACTAGACAAACAGTATTGTGATAAAGCTTTTTTACGCACTGTTATAAATCAGGCTGATTTGAAAAGGGCTATTATAGGTGGGAATAAGCCAGTTCAGCCTACTTATTATAGGGGTAGATATTATTCTTGTATAGATATGATTTTTATTAATAAGTCTTTAATTGATTACAATATGTTTATTATACCAATTGAGTATTCAGACCACGTTTTATTAGGGATTGTTGTGGATTCTCCACCTCCATGACATGTGGGTCCAGGTTATTGGCGATTAAATTCCTCACTTTTGATGGTCCCGGCTGTGGTATTAGAAGTAAAAGAGGTGATTCGAGATAGTCTTTCTACTAGATTTCTATATGACGATGTTGGCCAATGATGGGAAGATTTTAAATTATGTTTAAGAGATTATTTTTGGGAAATAGGGAAGCATAGATGAGCAACAATATATTCTAAATATATGGGCTTAAGAAAATTGTTAGGGAAGTTACTAACTTTACAACATTTGGGTCAGGAAAATGTTTCTGTACAAATTCAGAATACAAGGAACGAAATGATGCATTATCAATATGATCGCTTGTGTTCATTGACACAGGAACAGGCCTTTGGTACACAAGGAAAGATTGAACAAGGTAATCCTTATGTAGATTGTTATCAGAGAAGGGTGAAATGGGAAATGAATGAATTAATTACACTAAAAGGAGACACTGTAATTGATAATCTTGGGATTATGTCAGTTTTGGAAGAATATGTAAACATGGTTTTTGGAACTTCAGTCCCAGATTTAGGCTTTAATTTTCAAATGTTGGATTCTGTCTTACTTCCACAATTGTCTTCTGAAGTTCAGGCTTCGTTGGTGTTACCGTTTTCTTACCAGGAACTGGATAGAGTGATAAAATCCTTAAAAGGGAAAATTGCACCAGGGTCCGACGGAATAACTGGGGAGTTGTATAAATTCTTATGGTCTTTTATTCCTCAGGAACTTCTTGCGATATATAATTTTTTTTGTTGGAACATTTTTTGCCGACCTCGATGTACGAGGGACTTATGATTTTTTTATTTAAATCAGGGGTCCGTGAAGATATTCAAAATTGGAGACCAATAACTTTATTAAATGTGGATTTTAAGATTTTTTCAAAACTATTGAGTAATAGACTTGCATCTGTTATGGGAAGTCTTATTATTCCCACTCAATTTTGTTCGGTTCCTGGGTGAAGATTAACGGAAGCTCTTTTGTTGTTAAGGGAAATAATGGAGCATTCTCATTCCCCAATAGGAAGTGTGGGAAATGGGTATGTTATAAGTTTAGACCAAGCAAAAGCTTTTGATGGTGTTTCTCATTAATTTCTTTGGGATTGTTTGGCAGCATATGGTATTCCAGACTTATTTATTTAGGGAATAAAATTATGTTATGCTCTGGCTTTTGTGAAACCGTATGATAATGGATGGATGGGACAAAATATTTTGGTACAGAGGGGAGTTAGACAGTGCTGTCCATTGAGCCCTCTATTATATATGTTTATGTTGGATCCTTTGTTAGGTTTGATACAGAACTCTCCAAACATTTTTGGGTTAGGACTGGGGAAGGTGTTTAAACATAAAGTATTAGCATATGCTGATGATGTTTGTTTATTGGTAAATGATAATGTTTCTGCTCAATTAGCATGTCATTTATTACAGAAGGTAGGTAAAATTACAGGAGCTCAATTGAATATGGCTAAGTCAAAATGCCTAAATGTTTTAGGTTTCCAAGATTCTGAAGAGTTAGTAGATAATATTCCAGTTCCACAAACTCCGTGCCGTATATTAGGGATTTATTTTGGTGGAAGAGATATGGCAAATTATAATTGGAGTAAGGCATTAGCTATAGGACATACAAAAGTTAAATTGTGGAATTGATGGAAATTGGGGAAAAAAAAGATGGATGTATTTGTTAAAATCTTTTTTGGTGCCAGTATTTTTATTCATTAGTTCTATTTTCTTTATACCTTCTAAGATAGAAACTTCATTGCTGAGTTGTTTTTTTACTGGTATATGGGGTAGCCGGTTGAACCCGATTTAACAGAATATTCTATATAAATCTGTGGAATTAGGAGGTTTAAATATGTTGCATCCCTGTGTATTTTTTTTTACAATATTTCTTTATAATAATATACTTCCATTAGTGAAAGGTACAGTTCACCTATGGCCCAAATGGGGATTAGGAGATTTACAGGGAGTTATCCGAGAATGGTCGAATAAATCCTTTTTGCATAAAAATAAACGCAGTCCTCGTCTAGTACAAAGATGGGATGGGGTGTTTGATGCGATAAAGAGGTGGGGAGTCCAGTTGCCAAGGAAGACTCTTTATAAGGATATTATTCAGAAATGTTTTGATGAACCATTGTTTACTGGTTTTACACAACAAGACCAAAAACAATTGTCGGCTTATATTTCTGATATCCGTATTCTGGCTCATATGTGGGATACGGTATGGGTGGGAATACGTGGACGAGTAAATGTTAAAGGAAATCATAAGCATAAGGGTTTGATGGAGCGTTATTGTCCCAGGGAATCCTGTATGATGAAAATTGAGACAATGGATCATTTATATTTTAAGTGTCCTTATGCTGAACAGTTTTGGGAAATAGTAAAAAGTAGATGGAAATGGTTGAATTCAGTCCCCCCAGATCCTAGCTTATTATATATATATTGGGGTTATTCCACATTTACCAGCGACTATACATCAGAGTACATTGCGGGTGATTTATGTTCATTTTTTATATTGGTTGTGGATTGGGCGATGTCGTTTCACATTACAGCAACGGTGTATTTCCCCTCTAGAACTTTTCTTTATAATCAGTAAGGATTTGTCTAAATGGAAACAAGTAGAGCATTTACAATATGAGAAATTAGTCTGGACAGTATTTTGGAAGAATTTGGCTCATATTTAAAAGAGATTATTAGAAGTTTTATATCTATAATATGGTTAGGTTATGAGAAGAAAAACACTGACTGGTGTATATATCTTTAAAATATATCTATAAAATATAAATTTGTATTATCTGGATGTGTTTTGATTTCAATGATTAATTGTACGGTGGGATGGTGAGGGGGTAATTCTTAGCTTATTGATATTGATTGTGAGTTGTTCTTATGTTTAGGGTTTTTGTATGTATCAATACTTAATTTTTTTTTTCTTTTGATGTTTTTTTTTCTCTCTCTGTATGACATATTGCTGATCTGTATTTGTTTCATTATGTATTAATAAAAAATTCCCCTACTCTTGCAGTAGGGGGAGCTTTGTCCGACTACTGGTAGGCAAGATGGCCGACCAGGGAGCAGGGTGCACAGATGGTGTAGCTGCAGTTTCGGATGTTTGCAACCTTGGACTTATTACTTTGGAATCTACTCCTTCGTTCCTTTTGGGGAATCAGTTGTTTCAATATATTCTGCAAGAAAATATGGACTTGGAGGTCTCCCAATCCTTTCTTGAGCCTCCTGTTTTCTACTAAGCTGGAGAACCTGCCTTTACCTGACCCTGAAGTTGTGCCTTTGATTCCACGCAGTGTTGTGCCTGACCCTTTGCAACCTACTTCTACTTGTGCAGCCCAAGATTCAGCAGAGCAAATCTTGAAAGTTAAACTTCGTAGGGACAAGCTTTTACGTCTTTTGGACATTGAGGAAAAAGCTCTGTCTCACCTGGAAAGCACCATGGGCGATGTTCCTTCAGTTTCTTCGGAAGCCCTTCCACAGCATTCACAACAGTGCTCATCTCCAGGACCTCCGAGAGTTTCCCTGCCTACAGCTCAGCCCTGGTCTCCTGCGGCTGCCTTACAACACGCTGGCTGGATCCATAATGCTGATGATACTGCCTGGATTTCTCCTACTGTCCCGACTGCTAAAGACATCCATATTTCAGGTACTTTAGACGCTGCTCCATTGCCTTTGGCTCTCCCAGTTTGTTCTGCTGCCTGTTCTTCTCGCCGGTCTGAAGGCCCGGTTGCCATGGTTCCACGTTCCAACTGTCAGATGGCAACCACATCTAACGTTATGGACCTTCCTCATAATGCTGAGCAGCACCCTGTACCTCCATTTGCTTCTGCCGTTCCCTGCCAGGCTGAACACAGCGTCCCTGTAAGTACCTCTGCTCCTTGTATTCATTCCGGTTCTGTTGCTGTACATTCTGGACCAGAAGTTTCTTCAGATTTACCTGGCCCTTCTATTGTATTGCCACCTCTACATGATACTTCCTCCACCTCCTGGGGCGATATTATGGATTCACATGTGTGTCTCGATCCCCCGCAACAGCAGGCTGCGGATCTGAATGCCTGGAAGTCCAAGCCTACTACCTTTAAATTGTCAGATCTTTTTAATAATTTGGGGGAACCTGCCAAACGAAAGAACGTGGTCCGTTTAAAGTATCATGGGGGTTTCGGAGACCCTCCTGATAGGGCTTATGTGGCTCAGTGGTTGCTAAAGGAAACCCTTCAATTTACTGCCACTGAGGTTTTTGCTCTGATCCATACCTCGAGAGATACCCAATTTGATGTCAGCTTTCATTCTCCTTTTTTGTTGAACAGATTTTGTCTGAAGTATCACGCAGTGAAACATTCCCCTGTCTGGACCCCATTCACTGTTATCCCTTTAACTAAGCCTACCTGGAAAACCATTAACATCTAAGAATGAAGGAGTTAATATTTCGGATATTTTGCATTAGATTAAATGCTGCGTGGAGGCTACTGATCGTCCTCAGCCCATCATGGATTCGGAGAACATTTGGACGGGTGGTTGACGCATTAAAGCAAAATTGAAAACTTCAGATGCGGGTGTTCAACACCTTCCTAGTAGCTTCTATATTTGCAGGGATAGGGGATTTTGTTTTTAACCCGGACAGCCTAAAACTTGTCACAGGTGTGGTTCACTTTCTCATTTGAGTAATGCCTGTGACGTTCAAGTTTGTGATTTTTGTCTGGAAGTGGGCCATTCTCATAATTTTTGTCTGAACCCGATTCGCTGTAACTTATGTGAAGAGCAAGGACACTCTTATAGGATGTGCCCCTGGACTGCTCATACTAAAGGGTCTTTCTATGATCAGGATGATATGATCCTGGAGGCTCAAAAACAGAAGGAAAAGGTTCAGTCCTTGCTTTCTACTACACCGTACACCTCTGAGATCACTGACAACCAAGCCGGTATCACTCAGGCCCACCCTCCAGCTCCGATGCCTACTTCTCCTGCTGCTCTTTCCACCAAGCTGTCTGATGGACACTTCTGTATCCCTCCACCTGAAATGCCTCCTCCACCTCTCCCACAGGATGACTTTCTCATGGTGGGTGGGAAGAGGAAATAGGACAAACGCCAGCCTAAGTCGAAGATTTCTCGCCATGACTCCATCATGACTAGAAATAGTTATGCTGCCTTGCAAACTAGTATTGAGGACGATGGGGATGAATCGTATTTATCCTCTAGAGCATCTTCAGTGAAGGATAATTCGGAGGGTGAAGGTGCACCTGATCAGACAGAACCTCAGAAGACTTACAAAAGGACTAGAAAGAAACATTCTTGATTTAACCTTTGGTTCTGTCTTCTTTCCAGCTTCATGTTGCATCTTTAAATGTTAACAGTCTTAGGAATCTTCGGAGACGACATACTCTTTTTTCTTCCGTCCAGCTACTTACTACTACTCATTTTCTTTTTTTACAGGATACCAGACTCAGATCTGTCCAGGATATGTTATATATGAAAAAGGCTTGGCCTTGGGGGGCCTCTTTTTGGTCCCTGGGGGAAGAGACTTGTTCTGGTGTGGGCATTTTATTTAAGACCTCAGCTATTACTGTTACTAGAATTATGGATGTTGTTCCTGGTAGATTGCTTTTGTTAGATGTTTTATATGATAATATTGCTATGAGACTAGGTTCTTTGGATGCACCTCAGACTAAGAGTGCTAGGGTCTCTTTTTTTAAACTGTTGCAACCTTATTTACACACAGGGAGGTTTGTACTCTTGGGTGGAGATTTTAATTGTCCACTTAATTTACAGGATAAAACTGGGGCCACGAATAAATTATATTGTGATACCACTGCTCTTTGCCTTATTCTTCAGATGGCTAATTTACAGGATTCCTATTGACAGGTCCATTCTTCTGGTGGACACACCTATTTTAGAAGTACACTTTCAACTCGTATTGATTATATTTTTTCCTCTAGTAGAGGGTGGATTCAGGATGCCTGGATGCAGGTTAATACCTTGTCTGATCATATTGAGTTGCATGTAATTTTGAATCTTGGCCTTACTAAACACCTTGGCAGGAGGTACTGGAAGTTGAACACTTCTCTCCTTACTGATCCCAAAATTTCCCCAGATTGCTCCACTCTCCTGCATGCTAAGCTCTCCATAGCTGTTTTTTCTGATACTATTTTGGATTGGTGGTCCGCCACCAAACTGGACTTGCACTCTTTTTTTAGATATCATGGTAAACGTAATGCAACGGACACTTATTTGCATTACTTAACTCTTAGGACACAACTTTATAAACTTCTTTCTTTGCAATCTACTTTCTACTTTGAAAACATCCTTTATCTCACAAATCCACTGTTTTAAAACAGGGCTAAGTCTTTGATCACTGAACAACGTTTTGAGACACAGTTACAGAAAGGTTCTGTGAATGTTTTTAAATATAATCAGGAGTTTACTGATAGTAAAGTAATTGACAGTTTACGTAATGCTGATGGGGTCTTGTTGGATCAAAATCCACATATTTTACGATTTGTTGAATCTCGTTTTGAATCCTTTTTTACAGCAGCCCCTCATGCTTCCTTCAAAGGTATTTTTTCTGATTTACCTCCTAAAGTTTTATCTGATGAAGATGTGGTTTTATTAACTAAACCTATTTCGATACCCGAGGTTGAATCTGCCATTCAAGCCCTTCCGCTGAATAAAGTTCCTGGTCCTGATGGACTCAGTTCTGAATTTTATAAAACATTTCGTCCCTTACTGTCCAGGATCCTTACTGAATTGTTTAATGAGATCTTGACTACTAACTGTATTTCTAGGGACTGGCTTCAGGCCTATATGATTTTGTTATATAAAAAGGGGGATAAAACAGACTTAGCTAATTGGAGACCTATTTCCCTCCTTAATTCTGATCAGAAAATTTTGACTAAAATCCTGACTAAACGCTTTAATTTGATCACATCCAAATTAATCTCTAGTGTCCAAACTTGTTTGATTACCACCAGAGGCATTGCAGATAATTTGATTCAAATCAGAGATCTCATTGAATTATGTAAAACTAAACATAGATCTGGCTTTCTGCTTTTCTTAGCTCAAGAAAAGGCTTTTGACCGTATGTCCCACTCTTTGTTGTATCAGGCCTTGCAGCATTATGGTATTCCTGCTAAGTTTATTTCTTGGATCCGGCTGATTTAATAAAATGCTTCTTTTAGGCTGTTGATTAATGGGTATCGAAGTAAGGTCATTTCTCCCACACAAGGAGTTAGGCAAGGTTGCCCCCTTAGCCCTATACTATACATTTTTGGTTTGGATATTTTATTACAGAAAATATTACATGTCCCAGATATTTCTGCATTTCTCCTTTAGATCATCACCTTCCTATTAAGATTTTAGCTTATGCTGATGATGTCTGTTTATTTTTACTGGATCAGTGTTCTGGATTTTGGCTACAGCAACTTCTTTCTGATTATTCCAAGGTTTCCAATGCCAAGATTAATATTTCTAAATGTAAGGCTTTGCAATTAGGCATTGGTGGCCCTGTTTTGGATTTCATAGCTGGAATTCCTGTGGTACGAAATGGTATTAAAATTTTGGGGGTTACCTTTGGTACTCCCTGTGACGTGGACAGCCAGTTCTGAGTGCTGTATGATCATTTTTTGTAAATATAAAAATGGGTTGTGGACTGTCTGTCATGAGAGATGCTGAAACAGCATGTGAAACTGACACATCAAAACCCCCCAGGGATAAGTTCAAAGGACAGGAGGTAGCTTAAACTGCAGATATCTGAGGTGTAATTATCTTGTTAGTTTGCTTTGAAGGCAGGAACCAAGATATCCATTTTTATAATGCCCTCAGGGAAATCCTTTGATTTGCACTAGGTGTCATGAAAAAGGATATATGCATGTGATGGGGCTTTCTTAGAAGGAAGCCAGTGAATTACATCAAAGAGGCTTTGATGTCTGGGTAAAGCAGGTCCCAGACTAAATTAGGAAAGTCCAATAAGCATTTGCTTGGAGTATACAGGGAATTACATCAAAGAGACTTTTGATGTCTGGGTGAAACAGATCACAGACCGGTTTTGACCAGTCAAAGAGAGACGATTCATTATGTCACCTATTATTATTTTAAATATCTTAGTAGGATATCATGTGTTATAAAATATAAATTTTAATACACCAAAGGCGGAGTTAGGTGACCTCAGAGAAAGCCGGCTCAAGACTGCTTTAAATATACTGAGCAGACCTTATAGAGGTGACATTCATTTTTCTGACTGAGAAGGAGGAACATCAAAGCACTGAAAGATTAAGAAAGTAAGACCAGTCTGAGTGTATGGATTGTAGGAATTTGCACTTTTAAACCTGTTTTGTTTTTAAGACTGTATGTGTGGGGATATTTTGTTCTGTATTTTACTGTTTTCCTATTTTTGCCTATTTTAAAGTAAATATATATATTTTACAAACAGAAACTGCCTGGTGTGCCTTGAAGCTTCTTTTTATATAAGTGAAGCTTAGATGGTTATAGTTGACACTGTGCATGTGCTTATTGTGATACTAAACTGGGAAACAGATAAGAGTTCTCTAAGGTCTTACATAGAGTTCTAAGGGTTCATTTTGTAATACCTGATTAGGTACCCATAACCAAAGATATCTGGCTCCCTGAAGACAGAATTATCTGAGCCTGACAATTGGGTACTCTAACAAGAGGTTATCAGTTTGAATCCCTCTAGAACTTGGGACTAAGGTGACTCGAACCCACAAAACAGACAAGAGGGTTACCTTGTTCTGTTCACAATTCTACGTTCAGAGGTTGGCACTTTGGGAGTAGAGGGCTGACCTGCTGAGTGGGTTTGTGACACTCCCGACTTTGATAAGTATAATTGGGATATGAAATTGCATGAAGGTTCAGTCCTTGTCGGTAAATGGAAACGTATGCAAATCTCTAAACAGAAACGGATACTTTTGATTAAATCTTTATTATTGCTTTTTTTTGGTACATTAATACGGTTTTCCCTGTTCCTTTGGATCTTGAGTCCAAGCTTTACTGGTTTTTTTTCAAGCCCTGTGGGGTAATAGAATGAATCCTGTAAAATGGAACTTTACTTATTTACCGGTTGACCAGGGCGGTCTCAGTATGGTTAACCCCATGGCATTTTTTAATACTAATTTTCTTTTTTGTAATATAAAACCACTTTTTCCACCCCATTCCAAGACCTGGCATTTATATCTCTCCTCTGTCTTACGTCCTTCATTTTTGCTTTGGGAAGACGGGAAGTATCACTTTCATACTATTTGGAAAAAAGAACGGATACCTCATTATCTGGTTACTATTTTTAAAAAAATTAAACAATGGCATGTCATGAGAGAAGAAGTGCTTTTTTTCTAAAAAGGAATTTTATAATCTCCTCTTAGTTAAAAAATGTTGGGAACCTTTGATTTTTCCTTTTGGCTCAGCAGAGAGTGCGAGTTGCACTCTAAAATTTTTGACTGATCCCCGTATCCCAAAGTTTATGTGGGACACTATTTGGTTGTCCTGTCACGGACATCTAGGTGTCTGGAACTCTCATAAAAATAAGGCCATTACTGAATGATTTTGCCCACGGGATACTTGTAATGGGATTTTGGAGACACAATCGCATTTATTTTTGGACTGTTCTTGTGTGTCTTCTTTTTGGGGCGTACTTGTTAACTTGCTGCATATGCCAGCATATGGTTCCATGACTTACGAAGTGTTGGTTTTAGGTGTTTATCAAGGGGTTTGGCTGAAGTACCATCCCAGTACTCTCCACATGATATTGGGGACCTTGTTGTATTATATTTGGTTGTCTAGGTGTAACTTAGTTTTCCATCAAGTATTGTGGACACAGTTGGAGGTTCTCCGTTTTGTTCAAAGAAATGTGCATGCTTTATATGACCATGAGTTTTTACACATTTCCAGGGCACAACATGTTCATTTATGGGACAGTTGTGAATATTGGTGGTTTCACCCGCCTTGATTTTTTTTCTCGTATTTACTTGCTTCTATATGTATCTCTTCACATTTATTTTCTTGGTTTATTTTCCTTTTTGGTAGTTACTGTATTTCTGTTATACTCCTGTACTTTGTTTTGAGTCACTTAGTTTAAGTTTTTGACTTTTCAATAAAAACACCCCTACTCTTTTTGAGAAGAGTGCCCTGGGTTCTTTTATTTCCACCTGGACACCCACCAGGACAGCACCAGATAGGTAGAAGGAACCTCAGTTTAACATCTCATCTGAAAGACAGCACACCCCAACAATACAGCACCTCCTAATACTGCACTCAGGTGCCAGCGTTTAGGTATGAGTCCGGTTCCGGTGTGGGATGAGAACCCACAACCTTCTGGCACAGAGGTGGATGTGCTACCAACTGAGCCACACTGACACCAAGGACTACAAATCAGATGGCTGACCAAGTACTTCCTACATGGTAAGTGTGCACATCTACTACACACCTCCTCTTTAGCAGCCCAGTGGGCATTGGAAGGGTGGTTAAAGGGGGCAAGGCTTCAATGGGTAAGGATAAGGGGGCAGTGGCTCGGAGACTGGACAAGGGGTCAGTAGCTAAGGGGAGGGAGGTGGGGGATATGAGCAGATAAGGGAAGAGATGCATCAGGGAGGAGGGGCAGGTGAGGACCAGTGGAGAATGGGTGATTTCAGAGAAGGATGGGGTGGGGGCAGGGCACAAACAGGGATGGAAGGGAACAGCTGACCTAGCAGGAAGGGATGAGGGACAGACAGGGCAAGCAGTACAGGAAAACAAGGGTGGGATTCTAGTGCTGGGGTATTCAATTCTGAAGGGGATCAGATGGGGAGCAAGGGGGAGAGGCATAGTAGAATATGGGTGGAGGCCATGCCAGGCATGACAGTGGATAGTGTGGGGCAATCCATCCTGAAGTATGCTAGGAAGGGTAGGGAGAAACCTCACATAGTTCTGCATTTGGGAACCAATGACCTGGCAGGTAATACAGTTGATGTAAGCCAGGAGAGGTTGGAGATGGGGCAGATTTGTGAGGAGGTGGGAGGATCAGTAACCTTCTCAGAGGTGCTTCCTGTACCCTGGGCAAGCATGGCAAGGAAGCTGAGGTTAGAGGAATTTAACATGTGGCTAAGGGATTGGTGCCCATCCAAAGGGTATGGGTTGTGGGGGGGTGGAGAAGCACATGGAAGGGCATGGATCTCTAAGCCAGGGACAGGCTTCACTTGAGTGGGGATGGTAGGAGGGTCCTGTAACAGAAGCTGGAGGAGTACTTAGCAAACAATGAGAATTGAAACTAGTAATAGGGGAGGCAAGTGGGCAGAAGCTCGGCAGGATGCTCAGACAGGGAGACCAAACAAGCTTACCCCCCATGCTGGTGGCAGGGGACTTAGGGAGGCATCAAGGGGGGCAAAGAAAGGGGAACAAAAAGTGAGAGGATGAAGGAGGCAGAGTGGAGGGTGGTAACATTGAGCGCTAGAAGTCTAGGGAACAAAGTAGTAGAATTACAGGCTCTCATGGTGGATGGAGAAGTGGATATGGCAGCCATAACTGAGACATGAGCCACCCACTACCATGATTGGGACCTGGCTGTACCAGGATATAAGTTATTTCAGAGGGACAGAGTACAAGGGAAAGGAAGGGGGTGGCACTATTTGTGAGGGAAGGTCTGAAATACATCAGAAAATGGGGGAGAAAGGCAACACAGAGGCACTATGGGTGCAGATCCAGGTCTCCAAACATAGAACCCTCAGGATGAGAGTGGTTTATAGGCCACCCTCTCAGGCAGAGGAGCTAGATAGGGAACTAGCAGGGCAGGTCAGAAGGATCTGCGGAAGGGGCAGTACAGTGATTGTAGGTGACTTCAACTATTGAGTGGATTGGGGTACCTCAGCTACAACAAATAGGAGGGAGTAGTTACTTCTGGATGTTTTCCAGAACAGCTTCCTATTGCAGATGGTCAGTGAGCCGACCAGGTTAGGGAACACCCTTGACCTCGTCCTGGTGAAAGGTGAGTTTGTGAGGGAGCTGAGGGTGGAGGAACCACTGGCAGGGAGTGACCATCACTCAGTGTGGTTTAGGATAAACATGGGGAAAGAAGGAGTAGGATCAGGCACAAAGGTGTTAGACTTCAGAAGGGCTGACTTCAGGAAGATGAGGAGAAATAGTGCAGGGGGTTCTGGCATGGATAAGTCCAGATATGGACACTAATCAGAGGTGGGAGGTCATAAAAAGGGGAATAGAGGAGGCAATAGCAACATGTACAAGGGTCCAGAGTAAGAGAGCGAGGTCCAAGAAGCCTAGTTGGGTGAGCAGAGGGGTCATGGAGAAAGTAAGAAGAAAAAGAGCTGCCTTTAGAAGTTACATGCTAGGACATCCACAACCCTTATGGCCAAACTGTCTTCTGCCTGCAGTAGTGCCTGTCGTTTCACCTTGCTGGCTCCTTTCACTACACACCACTGTGTCCTTTACAGTTCACTTGGATGGCTTCCGCTGCAAGGCCGCTTCGACCTCGCCCTTTGCTGTATGGTGGGTTCCACCATCCATACTGGCTTGGAATCTTCCCTTGCAGCCCTCTTCAAGGTCCAAACTTTACACCGCGGCCTCCACTCAAACAGCATCCCCCCCTCTGAATAGTCCCAATGTATCCACCAATATGGGCAATACAGCCTTGTCGGAGGCAGCCCCTATGCTGTGGAATAAACTGCCTGTCGAGCTCCAGTCCATCGACACCCACTGCCAGTTCAAATCTCACCTCAAAGACTGGCTCCTTGTGACTTTCTGCTGCCACTGCTTTCCTGGGTAGTCCTTCATTTTCCCACCTGCCCTTATCACATGAGTTTCATGCCTATACATCTCCCTTTGTAAATCCTCCAATTCCACTTCCTCTCCCACCCCTTCCCCTCTCCTTCCCTGTACTAGCCCTACCTTATCTTTTTTTGTGCTACTCCTGAGGAACATTGATTACCTCCAATGCAACTTGCTGAATATTGATTTCATGTATGTATGTGTATTTCTCTTAACTATGCATATGCATATTGGATTTATGTAGTATGTAACCTTGTATCATGTGGATTTATGTATTTTTGCTACCTTGTAATCTGTGTACTATTGTAACCTTTTATTATTTGTCAAACTGTCTACTGTTCTATTCATTGTTGTTTATGATTAACTCTGTGCCTCTGTACGTGGCCCAGGTTGTGCCTGAAAACGGTCCCTAGGATCAGTGAACCTACCCGATTACCAAAGTCATAAATAAACAAGAGAACAGAGAGGGGGGGAGGACAGGGAGAAATAACTGAAGGAGTCAAGGGAGGTGACAAGGCCAATCAGGGCAGCCAGGGCATCCCAGGAACTGAGGCTAGCACAGGTCATTAAGGATGGGGAGAAGGACTTCTTTAGGTACATCAGGGAGAAAAAGAGCTGCAGAGACCAAATTGTGAGGATTAAAGGGGTGGACACCAGGGCAGACTAGGCAGAAGCATTAAATGCGTACTTCTGCTCTATATTTAGCAATGAGAAAGGGGGGCAGTACCCAGGGGAGTTGGTGTCACGGGGGGTGAGGAGACAGGGAAATCACAGTGGGCAGGGTACTGGAGGATTTCAGAGCACTGAGGGTGGACAAAACACCAGGTCCGGATGGCATACACCCTAGGGTGCTAAGGGAGCTTGCAGATGTCCTGGCTGAACCACTTGTGGACCTGTTTAATGCCTCACTGGACTTGGGGTGTGTACCACAGGACCGGAGGATGGCACACGTGGTGCCCCTCCACAAGAGAGGCCCCAAGGATGAGCCGGGGAACTACAGACCAGTAAGCCTCACATCCATCACGGGAAAGCTAATGGAGACAATCTTGAAGGAGAGGCTGGTTTCCCTCCTGGAGGCTAATGGGCTGCAGGACAGCAGGCAGCATGGGTTTGTCTCGGGCAGATCCTACCAGACTAACCTGGTGGAGTACTATGATTAGGTAACCAGGCAATTGGACAGGGGCCATGCAGTGGATGTCTTGTATCTGGACTTCAGCAAGGCATTTGATTTGGTGCCACATGGGAGGCTAGGTAGTAGGCTGGAGGGCACAGGAGCCAGGACAAAGCTAGTGGGATGGGTAGTGAACTGGCTGCAAGGGAGACAGCAGAGGGTGGTGGTAGGAAGGGATCTCTCATCGCCCAGTGACAAGAGGGGTGCCACAGGGATCTGTGCTGGGACCGGTGTTATCTGGGATCTTCATAACAGACATTTCGATAGGCATCAAGAACAAGATCAGTCTTTGCAGATAACATCAAGATGGGAGTGGTAATGGATGACCTAAAGGGGTGGCAGGGGTTGCAAGATGATCTGGTGAAATCTGAGGCCTGGTCAGACACTTGGCAGCTGGGGTTCAATGCTAAGAAATACAAGGTGCTACATTTTGGAACAAAGAACCCAAAGAGGAACTACCAGATAGGGGGTATTCAGCTGGCCAAGAGGAGGAGAAGGATCTAGGGGTAATCATAACAGGAGCAATGAACAACTCCGTGCAGTGTAGAAAGGCAGCTGCCAAGGCTAACAAGATACTGGATTGTATTGCCAGAGGCATATCCTCCAGGAGGGGGGAGGTGATCCTGCCACTGTACAGGTCATTGGTTAGACCACACCTGGAGTACTGTGTGCAATTCTGGCGGCCATACCTGAGGAAAGACATTAGGTTACTGGAGGCAGTGTGGGACAACAAAAATGATCCATGGGTTAGAGGACTTGCCCTATGAGAGTAGGCTGAGGGAGCTGAACATGTATTCCCTGGAGGAGAGGAGGGACAGGGAGGACATGATTGAGACCTTCAAATACATGAAGGGGATAAATAGGATGGACACGGGAGGGCTTTCCCAGTTAAGGAGGGGGAGGGTCACCCGAGGACACAATCTGAGATTGAAGGGGGGGTACATTCAGGAGGGAAATAGGAGACACTTTTTCACAGACAGCGTGGTGGCAAGTTGGAACGCATTACCGGAGGAAGTGGTATCCTGTAGTATGGTAGGCTGCTAAAAACCGGGATGGGACAGGGTAAGGGGGAGGGTCACTGGAGGGGGAGGGAGGGGCAGCTGCAGTATAAGGGCTGCTAGCTGCACATTCGAGCAGACTCGATAGACCCTAGTGCTTTTATCTGCTGGCAGGTTCATATGTTTGTATTTGGGCAAACTAGTCAAAGAAACAATTACATCCTACCTTCAGGGCTGAAGTAAACAGTTTAGACCCCAACAAGCTTTTGGGATTTTCTACCCCTTTATATGGAACTTGTTCTTACTACACAATACTGTCCAGCGGCACCACTTGGATTACAGCTGAGCTGAATCTTCAACTAAGAACCCAATTAGAGATCAAGTTTCTAGTTCTTTCACTGCCTTATCAGGAATCTTTGGTCAGGGAAATCAGCTACAAGTGGACCAGGAACTCTGGATTCAGAAACTTCAACAAATAGTGGAGTCATTTGAGCCAGGACAGGAACATCTTCACTATCGTCCTGTTCCAGAAGGACATCCTCAGCTGGTGCTGTCAGTGGAACCATTGATGGTAAGAAGTGGTTCACATGCACATGTGCCATGCCTTCACATGCCCCATAAGTCAAAAGTGCAGAGTCTTGCATACCATTCCTGGAATTCAATGGTGCTTTGGAAATCTCAGACTGTAACCCTCTCCTTTAGATGAGAAATTCGGATATCGGAACCTTATAATGTCACTTCTGTTGCTGTTCTTGGAGCTTCTGCACTTGGTGGGAAAATCCTAGCAAGGCATCTGCCACTTTATTTGTACTCAGTGAGGATAGAGTGACTGTCTCTGGGTACCAGGTGGCATAATCCACCACAGTTAGGATAAACCTCTTCCCAGAGGAGCTGGGGGTATTTAAAGGCCCCACAATATCCATTCCCACCCTCTGGAATGGCTCCTCCACTATGGGCAAAGGAATTAGGATGGCTTAGGTTTTCTTACCTGCTTTCACTATTTCTTGGCGTTAGTGACAAGACCTGCAATACTCCTTCACCTGCTGAGTGAAATTGGGCCAAATAGAAATTCTGGGCCAATCACTGCATAGAACACGTGATTCCCAGATGACCAGACAGGGAATATCATGTGCAATTTTAAACAACTGCTCATTGTACCCCTGGGGATTGACAAGCTGCCTGCCTATCTCCCTTCCCTCTATCTTTACATCCTGCGTATACATCAGTCCGTTGTCCCAATAAACTTTATGCTTCCAGTAACCTCCCTGTGCTCTGTCAGAGTCCACCCAAGCCCTCAGCTTCTCTAAACTTGGGTCACTTTTTTGAGCAGCTGCAAACTCCTTACACATTCCCAAGACATGGGATAGGTCCCCTTCAGTTTCTAAACTTGGGTCCCTAGCTCTAGCATCAGGGCATTCATGGTCACTGCCCTCCATAACCCTCTGAGCATGGGTCACACCTACCTTCTCGGAGTAACCCTCTATAACTGTTCTGTTACTTGCTACCTGGGGAATTTCTACACCCCTTTCATTATTCTCCATATCAGGAGACACAGGCTGGGGAACCAGCCTCCCAGTGCTTTCCACAGGGGCGTCTATGGGGTCCAGAGAACAATAATTTATTTTAGCTGCTTGACTGCGGGAAACTGCACCCACCATCTCCTGTTTGAGATTGTTTCAAATAATTACATCTACAACCAAAGTTTCTGCTACGGCAACCTTTTGCACAGTCCTCCCATCTCACCACAGTCCAGGCAGACACTAGTGAGTGGCAATGTTTTCTCCTCCCCAGTGAATCCCTGTAGGTCACAAATTGATTGGGCATAAGCTGATCAGGCTTTACCAAATCCCCTTTTACCAAGGTCAGCAATGCCCCCATGTCCCTTAACCCATGTGTCTGTACCCCATTCACAGTGACTGGGTGCATGTGTTTCCTCATGTTTACTGGCATGCTTTCATGGACACACAAACAACCCACTTCTTTCCTAGCACCATTTTGTGCACTCTCTACCCTTTTTGGACACTGTCTGGTAGTATGTTCAGGTTCTCAGCAGACCCAGCATTCATTTCTTATAACAGACACATGTTTTCTTTGTAACCTGGGGCTACATGGTTTTAGTGGAGACAGGGAGGGTTTTAGTTGCCCTGAAGGTACATTTTTCTTTTTCTGAACTGTCATGCCCGCCTCATTCCCTCTCAGAGTAGGTCTGCTCCTGGCATAACAGTCCAAGAGTTGAGCACCCTCTTGCACTGTTTTTGGATCTCGGTCCTCTAGCCAGGTTTTCAGCTCTGTTGGGCATGCCCCAAAAAACTGCTGTAACAGTACAATATTTTCAATTTTTTCTACAAAGTTTGCTTCAATTCCCTCCCACCAACATTTTAAAAACTGATGTTGTTTAGCGGCTAGCTCCTCATAGCTTCTCCCGAGCTTACAGAATTTAACTCTGTAGGCTTCTGCCGTTAATTCATTCCTTTTGAGTGGGAAGCAGGGCAGCTTTAAGTTTACTATAGTCATTACTGTCCTCATTGTCCATTTGACCCAATACATCCCAAGCTTTCCCAGTAAGTGGCGGGGATAGCTGAAAGCTCCAGGACTCTTTAGGAATATTTTCCTGAATACATACTTTTTCAAAGGAATTTAAAAAAGCATCCATATCTTCCCCCTCTTTAAATGCAGCTATCAATTTAGAATTGAATTTGTAACCCAGTCCTGGAGTTCCAGTTAACCTCAGGCCACTTACCTGCTCTGATGCTGGTGTTTGGGTTGCAGCTTCTCCAGTTCATGTTGCCTCTGGTGCTCACGTTTTTCTTGCTAGGCCTCTCGCTGCTCTCACTTAGCCTCTCGCTGCTCTTGCTCCGCCTTTCACCACTCTCGCTCAACCTCTCACCTCTCTTCTGTCACGAACTCCAGCTCCATTCTCCACAATTGTATCTGCAGCCTGATCCCTTCTGGCTCCAGAATGCTGGTGACCTTCCCCTGCTGTTGCAGCCCTTGGCTTGCACTGGTTCTGCTGTCCTCCTCACCGGAACTAGACACTGCACTGGACCCTGGCCCCTCCATGCTCAAGGTTTGGTCCTTTCCAGTCACAGACTGTGACTTGAGATCTTGTGCATCAGCTGCCATAAGAGCCTCCATGAGATGCTGCTTTTTAGCTTGGCCCTCGTGCTGGACTCCTCTCTCTTGGCACAACTGCATCAGGTAGTCTGCAGTGTGCTTGGTGTAGTTGGAAGCCATCTTCTTCCCTAACTACGGCTACATTAACTTGCGCCCGAAAAATAATAAAACAGGTAGGGAACTTCGACTGTAAGCACAATGATATAGTTCTGTTTACTTTTTAAAAATCACTACCTTATTTTGTATGTGATCTGTTATAGTATAGAAACATACATAGAAACACAGAGGTTGATGGCAGATAAGGACCACAAGGCCCATCCAGTCTGCCCATTTTTTTCTACCTTATGAATGTGCCACACACCTTTACACTGTCAATGACCTATCTATCCATATTCATCTGTATTGCTCCCTTATGCCTATCCCATGCCTGTTTGAAGCCCTGCACTGTATTCATAGTCACCACTTCTTGAGGTAGGCAGTTCCATGCATCCACCACTCTTTCTGTGAAAAATAATTTCCTCACATTCCCCCTTAATCAGCCTCCCCCTCTATCCTCATGCTGTGTCCTCTTGTCCTGCTATTTTTCTTATATTTAAACATGTTAGACTCTTTCACCTTGTTAATGCCCATAAGATGTTTGAATGTTTCGATCATATCACCTCTCTCCCTCCTTTGCTTAAGGGTATACATATTGAGCTCTGTTAATCTGTCCTCATATGTCTTCTGTTGCAGTCCCTGCACCATTTTGGTTGCCCTTCTCTGGACTGCCTCAATTTGGTTAATGTCCTTGTGAAGGTGTGGCCTCCAGTACTGCACACAGTACTCCAAATGGGGCCTAACTAGTGTCTTGTAAAGAGGATTATTACCTCCTCTTATGACTTGCGATACTCCTACTAATACACCCTAACATCTCCCTAGCCTTACCTACTGCTTTAGAGGTCTGCTTGGATGATTTCAGGTCATCTGTGATGATGATGCCCAAGTCTCTTTCTTCCTTTGCAACTGCCAGCAACTCCCCTCCAAGCCTATAGGTGGCTTCAGGGTTTCTCTTCCCTATGTGCATGATCTTGCACTTCTTTGCATTAAATCCTGCTTGCCACTCTTCTGACCATTTTGCTAGTTTATCCAGATCTCTTCTCATTCTGCCCACCCCATCTGGATCATCTACTCTGTTGCAGATCTTGGAGTCATCTGCAAACAGACAAGCCTTACCCTCTAGTCCATCTGCAATGTCACTAATGAAAATATTGAAGAGGACTGGCCCCAGGACTGATCCCTGAGGTACCCCACTTGTGACTTGCATCTCTTCTGACTGTATACCATTTACCACCACTCTCTGTTTTCTGTCTGTCAACCAGTTTGCCACCCAGTTGACCAACTTCTGACCCACCCTGAGCCTACCCAGCTTATTTATCAATCTTCTATGTGGAAGAGTGTCGAAAAGCTTTGCTGAAGTCAAGGTAGGTGACATCAACTGCTCCCCCTTGGTCCACCACTCTGGTTACCCAGTCAAAGAAATCTATGAGATTAGTTTGACAGGACCTTCCTTTGGTAAACCCTCTTAGATCCTGTGCCCCTATGGATTCCAGGTGTTGCACTATCCTTTCTTTAAGGAGTGCCTCCATAATCTTGCCCACTACTGAGAAAAGACTGACTGGCCTGTAGTTCTCTGCCTCCTCCCCTGCTACCACTCTTGTGGAGCGGGATCACATGAGCCCTTCTCCAATCTTCTAGGACCTCTCCTGTGCTCAGAGACTCACTAAACAGTTCTGCTAATGGCTCTGCTAGTTCCACCCTTAGCTCCTTAAGTACCCTGGGATGTATGCCATTATGTCCCATTGCCTTGTCCACCCTGAGCTTAGTGAGTAGGACCCTTTCTTTTGTGAAGTGAGTAATGCTCTAATGCTCACCTCCCTCCCCCCTGTGTCCATGGTGCTGAGCTGTGGGCCCTGCCCTACCTTCTCTTCAGTAAATACTGAGCAAAAGTATCTATTTAGGATAGATGCTTTTACAGGGTCCTCCTCCTCACTTCCCCCCTTTTCTCCTTTAAGCTTAGCAATACCCCTCTGGACTTTCTCCTTTCACTAATGTATCTATAGAAAGTCTTGTCACCTTCTTTTTACTGTTCGTGCTGGTGTTTTCTCAGTTTGGGACTTTTGCCTGCCTTACTGCCTTCCCTGCTTCCTTAGGGCAGTTTGGTATGCCTCCTATTTCATCCCGCTGTGTTTCCTTACATTTACTGAAGGCCAGCCTTTTGGTTCTGACCTTTTCTGCTACTATTTGAGAACCAAAGTGGTTTCCTTCTTCTTTGCACTTCCTTTCTGTCTAACACAATGGGATATTGCTTCAAGTATTGCATCCTTAATGCTTGCCCACTTTGCCTGTACCCCCTCACCTGTGTTTCTTTTTCCCAGGGCTAGCTTAACTCTGTTGGCCATCTTATCAATGTCAGCTCCTCTGAAGTCCCATATTTTTGTCTTGGAATGGGATGATTTAGATGTAGTGGACAAATTAAACCATACCAAGTGGTCACTGGCCCCCAGGTGACCTTCTACCTGGGAATCTGTGATCCCTTCCCTGTTAGTCAGTACTAGATCTAGGATAGCCCTGTCTCTTGTGGATGATCCTGCTGGTATTGACCAATCTGTACCCGGCACGTTGAAGTCTCTCATTATCAGAACCTCCCCTTTAGCTGTCATGTTTTGTATATCTTCTAACAGTAATGCATCTATGTCCTCCCCCTGGTCTGGGGGCCAGTAGACAACCCCAGTTCTTATGGCTGTCCCATTTCCTGTTTCCAGGGTGACCCACAGTTCTTCTGACTCCTTATGTGTATTCTGAATTTCTGTAGCTTTGATATTTTCATTGACATACAGGGCCACTCCACCCCCCCCTTTTTCCACCTCAGTCTCTTCTGAACAGTACATAGCCAGGTACTGAAGTCTCCCAAGTGTGGTTACTGGTAAACCACGTATCATTAATTACTACTATGTCCAGTTTAGCCTCTAACATTATTGCCTGTAGGTCTGGGATCTTATTTCCCAGGTTGTGAGCATTTGTGCACATGATTTTCCATTGGCCAGATTTTGGTGTGTTAGTTGTTGGGTGAGGTTTTGCATTTCCCCTGTGTGTCATATGGGGAGACGGACCTTTTTTCTTACCTGGACACACTGGACTGTTATTGCTTGTGTTACCATACACTTTTAAATCACACAGCTGCCAACCAAATCTGTCACAAACACAGCATGAAGGTCAGGCCCTCTGCTCCCACAGTGCCAACCTCAAAATGCAATAGTGTGAACAGGAGACAAGCAGGATAACCCTCCTGTCTGTTTCAGGTCTGAATCACCTACCAGCCTTGAATCCTGGGATTCAGATGTGAACCCGATGCTAGTGCACCCAGTTAACAGGCTCAGATACAGTATATATTCTCTTTGGGGAAATGCAGTACAATCCTTCACCCAGTGGCACCCAGCCAGGTTCCCCTCATGTACCCTCATGACTCAATATGAGACCTAGGTATATTCTTTCCTCTAGGAAGATAGTAACACACCCTTTTCTTGAGCACTTAACAATTGCCAGAATTATTAACACTTTTCCAGCATTCACATGCAAAAGAAACTGAGAAGACACAGGCAGAATTTCAAGGAAAATATTGTTTACTAAAAGTTTCAAATAGGTAAAATACCAAACACAGAACATATACATCAATACTTACAGTCAACAAAATAGTTGGGAAATTACTGTACAAACAAAATGCCTGCAAAATACTTATAAGTTCCAGCTGAATTATATCTTTCTAAAGTGCCTAGTTATCAGTTCAGAGACTAAGCGTGTCTTTTATTTTCAGAGAGGACTGCTGCACTAACTTCTCAGATGCAAGCAAAACTAAAAAGACAGTTTTCTCCACCTCCTTGTGATGTCACAGCATACATGTCACTGTTCGACCCTGCTATAAACCCAAATTTCCAGTACAAACATCCAAATGGATGTGGAAATCAGCAGTTAGCAATTTTTTAAATATGACAGTCTCTTTAATCAAAGCCTTTCCTTTGATCTCTATTCTGGTTTCCTGTTTTGCAAGAAGGATTTCAGTTTTATCATTTTCACAAGCCTCTGCTAAAAAGGTGTCTCTTCCCTCAGGAACATAAAATTCCTATTCAGTTTTAGCTTCAAAAGGGATATTTGCAATGTTTTATCACCTGGATTTGGCAGGAAGCCCTATGTGTTAAGACAGAACAGGAAACCTTTAATTAGTATTCCATCTGGCCAGTTGTATGACAGCCTGCTGCTTCAGGCACACTGACACCTTTGAGGTTGAAGGTTAAGTCTCTTTACACTGGCTGACTGGTGTGCCCCAGGCGGACAATCACATACACATGTATCCATAATACAACTATTATACATATAATAATAAGCAGGTGGCAGAGCATCACACTGTTCTTAAGCCAGGCTGACCCGACTGCACTTGGAGAACAAATGCAGACCTGTTTCTCAGCAGTAGAATCCTGGTTACTGCACCATAAACTTCTTTTTAATTACAAGAAGACAAAGACCATGTTTTCTTCTCCTCCTAAAATTGTCACAAAACTCACCAAGTCCAGATTCACAACAACAATAATGAAATACTGGCCACAGCCCACTCCTTTAAATACCTTGATGTCACACTTGACAGAACCTTCTCATTCTTGCAACACATTGAGGGAGTAGCTAGGACTATCAACGCAAGAATCGGGATGCTGTACAAACATAAACACTGTCTCACCAAGAAAGCACTCAGACTTGCAGTTTTCTGTTCTGTCACTCCTATCATCGACTATGTGCTAGTGGTTTATGGAGCAGCAACTGATTCAGCCCTACACAGAATAAGGGTTACTTTTAACAAACTCAGCAGACTGATTCTGCAGGCCCACCACTGGACACATACTTGTGAACTCTACTCTCACATGGGCTGGCTCAACTTAGATGAGATGATTCAATATCAAATCTGCCTCCTAGCAAAGGAGGCCACCCTAGGCCTCACTACCCCTGGGGTTCAAGGCCTCCTCCACCCAAACACCAGGACCAGGAATACCAGAAAATCAGAGAACCAGACACTAAAAGTTCCTTTCTGTTGGACCTCTCTAGGGCAATGATCATTTGCATATAGGGCCCCAACCTGGCTAAATTCTCTCAATCCTGACCTTCTGTCCTGCAGAAAAATTGGACAATTCAATGCATTATTGAGGGCCCACCTATCATCCAGGAATTCTAAGTGCGACTGTGAGCTTAGCACTCCTACTCCCTCCTCCCTCTCCCTCCATCCACCCTCATCTGACAAGGCCTTCAAGCTGCTTCTCCCATCCCTCTTCCCCATTATAACTCCTAGTCCTCTACCTCCCTTTACCCCTCCTTCCATGTGCACTACCTAACTACTTTTGCCTCCCAAGCATTCCAGTATGATATATTGAATGAATCTATTTGTACTGCATATCTGTTATCTCCACTTGATTATGGTAACTATTTGTACTATATTTAGATAAGTCTCCATTTGTTAAACTCTCGAAATAGTTATACATATTGGTTTTTATATACATTGCTTGTCTGTTTTTTTTTCTTGTTTTCTTTGTATACTGTTACACTGTTGTATTTGTTACCCTTGTAAATTGACATGGAACCTTTGTAAATGAGCTGCTAGCTCAAAAGTATTAATTACTAGAAATCAAATAAATAAATAAATGATGGTATCCCATCAGCTACATTTACACAATTGGGCTAGTCAACAAGTTGCAATGTGCTCTATTCACTGTATAAATTTCATGCTTGCAGCAACAAAGATGGTTTTGCAAGGAACAAAAGTCTTTTACTTCCATTGAAGCATATGTAAATTTAAACAGTCTTTTTTTATTTCTTGAAGATAGCTGCTGTACCAAGCTGTAAATTTCAATAAAAATTACATCTTGGCACTTGGTTACCATAAGAACTTCTCTAGTCCTTGTTGTGATAAGTCTGTTGCAAGCAGATATCCTAAAGTGCAGGTAATAGCACAGCCTACAGAGGCTAGTTTTAGAATAGTTCTCAGTTTAAACAGAGAGTTTTTAGACAACCCCTTTTTTTCAAGTTCCACTTAGGCAGGACATCTTCCCTTTTCAGAGTTCACCTAAAAAAAATTTTTTCTTGCTCTGATAGCTCATGTAGACAGGAATGATGACCAGATGCCTTAGTATGACCTCCCAATTACCCTAATTAATAATTAAACATTTATCAGGAATGATGACCAGATGCCTTAGTATGACCTCCCAATTACCCTAATTAATAATTAAACATTTATCAGGAATGATGACCAGATGCCTTAGTATGACCTCCCAATTACCCTAATTAAAGGAAAAAGGGGAGATATTGCTGATGGGTGATCTGAATATGCTAGATGTTAACTGGAGTGCAGTTGCAGCAGCCACTTCGAAGAGTGGGGTTATTCTAGATGCCCTACAGGGGGCATGCCTTAGACAACTAGTATTGGAGCCCACTTGAGAGGGAGCAATCTTAGACCTGGTTCTCTCAAATGGAGATGAAGAGAGGATCACAGATGTAGAACTGGGTAGCCATCTGGGAACTAGCGACCATCGAACAGTATGGTTCACAATAAACACAACAATAGAGTCAAGCCATACAAAGCCAAAAGCTGGACTTTAGGAGGCTGACTTTGTAAAATGGTGAGTGCCTATGGAATGCACTAGCAAATGGTCAGGAAGGAGAGGTGGAAGAACAATGGGAATAATAAAACAGCCACCGAGAGGTAACTAACCTTTGTGCAAAGCAAATAAACAAAACAAAATGATGTAAGAAACCACTATGGTTCTCAAAGGAAGTGGCAGTGAAGGTTCAAGAGAAAAAGAAAGCATTCAGGAAGTACAAGGAATCACAGAAGGAGCAGGACAGAGAACTGTATCAGTTAAAGCAAACGGAAGCTGGGAAGGCAGTCAGAACAGCAAAGGCCCAAACCAAGGAAAAGATAGCCAACTCAGTTAAGAAGGGCGATAAAACCTTTTATAGGTACATCAGGGAGGAAGGAAGACCAAGGAGGGATAGTGAGGCTTAATAAAAGGGAGGGAGGGTGGGCAGAGGGTGACTGTGAAAAGGCAGAGATACTAAACAAATATTTTTGCTCAGTATTTACAAAGGAAGAGGGGGAGGTACCTAAAACAAACAGTAGAAACACTCTGGATACAGTAGTTGATACCAGCCCATTTACAGAATAAAGGGTTCTGAAAGAACTCTTAAAACTGAAGGTGGACAAAGCAATGGGGCCTGATGGGATTCATCCCAGAATTCTAAAAGAACTAAGGGTAGAACTAGTGACACCACTGACTACCCTCTTTAACAAATCATGGGAGGATGTGGTGGTACCCAAGGACTGGAGGAGGGCAGATGTGATTCCCCTTCACAAAAGTGGGAGCAAGGCAGAAGCAGGAAACTACAGACCCGTTAGTTTAACTTAGTGGTAGGGAAAATGATGGAATCACTTCTGAAGGAAAGAATTGCCGAGTATCTAGAGGCCAGAGGGGCACAGGACCCAAGGCAGCATAGATTCACAGCGGGAAGGTCATGCCAGACAAATGTGATAGATTTCTTTGACTGGGTGACCAAAGTAGTAGATCAGTGAGGGTCTGTGGACATGGTCTACCTAGACTTTAGCAAGGCATTTGATACAGTCCCACACAAAAGATTAATATACAAGTTAGCCAGCCTGGGAGTGGGTCCCAAGATGGCAGCCTGGGTAAAGAATTGGCTGGAGAATAGGACACAGAGTGTAATAGTAAATGGAGTCCGCTCTGAAGAAAGGGGCGTTATAGTGGGGTACTGCAGGGTTCAGTATTAGGATCGGTCCTCTTGATGTCTTCATAGCTGACATTGCAGAGGACTGGAAGGAAAAGTATGTCTCTTTGCAGATCACACAAAGATCTGCAACAGAGTTGATGCACAAGGTGGGGTGGAAAGGATGAGAAGGGACTTGGCAAGGTTAGAGGAATGGTCCAATGTATGGCAGCTAGGATTCAATGCTAAGAAGTGCAAGGTAATGCATCTGGGAAACAAAAACCCAGGGGAAGAGTACACAATGGGGGGTGAGATACTAACAACAACAAAAATGGAAAGGGACCTGGGGGTAGTCATATCAGATGACCTAAAGGTGGGCAAGCAATGTGAGAGGGCAGCAAGGAGAGCTGGGGATTACTGGGATTCATAGGGAAAGGCATCACCAGTAGAAAACAGGAAGTTATTATCCCTCTGTACAAACAGCTGGTGAGACCCCATCTGGAGTACTGTGTGCAGTTCTGGAGACCCAGTCTCCACAAAAACATAGACAGGATGGAAGCTGTCCAGAGGAGGGCAACTAAATGGTGCAGGGTCTACACCAGAAGACATATGAAGAGAGACTTAAGGAGCTTAATATGTATAGCCTCGAGGAAAGGAGGGAGAGGAGGGGACATGATAGAAACTTTCAAGTACCTCAAGGGAATCAACAAAGTCCAAGAGGGTAGCATCTTTCAAAAAAAGAGATGTACAAGAACAAGGGGGCACAATTTGAAGATGGACGGGGGGCAGCTCAGAGGTAATTTAAGGAAGTATTTTTTCACAGAGAAGGTTGTGGATGCATGGAATGGCCTTCCAGAGGAGGTTGTGGAGTCAAAAACGGTGGTGGAATTCAAGCATGCATGGGACAGTCATAAGGCAATTATAGGGGGTGGGGATAGGAAGAAGTAGGCTGCTGGTTAACTAGGATCTGCAGCTTATCCATTAGGTAGGGAAATGGGCAGACTGGGTGGGCTAAGCGGTCCTTATCTGCCATCAAATTCTATGTTTCTATATAAAATAGTAATTATAAAATCATGCAAAATAATAAAATTATAATCAAGTATTTTTAAGATTAAGGTTTTGTTCCCACATTACCTCCTTTTGAATTAAAAATGTACCCAATAATGCATTTTCTAATTCAAAACTGTAATCCTACTACATGGGTATATAGTTGAAGCATTACAGGGAAAACAAAACACAGAACACAAAGTTACATCATCATGTGGTAACTTAAGACATCATCAGCACATGACATAATCACATGCAACATTATTGGATGTGACATCATTGGAGCTGTACCTTTATACATAGAAATATGTACAGTACTACATGATTAAATATGATTACAACTATGTACATTTTCTTTAACCGTTTCAACATTTCCTTTCACATTATTTCAGACATTGTTTATTTTACAACAGATCTGCTCTTGTTTTATTATTGTTTTCAAAGATATATATTACACTCACCATTCTTAGTGTGACTCTTGTTTCTGATCATTGCCTTTAATTTCACTTGAAATATTTTGCAATGTTTTGTTGCATTCACAATATTGCTTCAGCTGATTAATATGACCCCATTTAGGTATCACTTCTCCAGTGTTCTTCTTTTTGAGTTCAGTTTGGTACACTACAGGTGAGATTTGATTTGTGATCAAAAAGGGTCCTTGCCAGCTTGGAAGGAACTTTTTGACCTTAATTTTATTTCTACTGTGGTTAAAGTCAAACACCTTCTCTCCAGTTTGATGCTCTTCTGGATTAGTTTTTTGGTCATAACATGACTTACTGTAGAAGCCTGAATGCTTTCCTCTAAGTTCTTTTGAGCAAATGCAATTTGAAGATCTCTTTCAAGTGCTGCTTTAAGTGGGTTACATATTCATGTGCTGTAGTAGTATGTGCTAAATTTACATTTCCTGTTGTATACAGGAGATGCAAGAGCAACACCATTTGTCTTCCTGTCATCATTTCAAAAGGAGTTACACCTGTAGACTTACTAGGTGTAGCTCGTATGGTCATTAGTACTAGTGGCAATTTTACATTCCAATATTTTCCTGAAGAACTAAGATAATTCTTCAGCATATACAATTGTTTGATTAGCATGTTCCACCTGTCCAGATGATTGTGGATGGTGAGACACATGTAGTCTTCTCTGAACCCTTAGTATTTTCCATATATTTTCTATAACTTCCCCTACAAAATGAGGACCTCTATCAAATGCTACTGTCAATGGTAATCCTCAGTTACTAAACACATGATTTATTAATAAGAAAGTTGTGGTTTTGGCTGTGTTATTTGGAGTAGGTAGACACTCAACCGATTTTATGAACAGACAAGTAACTATCAAAAGGTACTGATTACAGCTTGAAGATCTTGTTCCTGGGCCAATCTGGTCAATCTGGATGTCTGATCAAGGCATGGTGATCTCGTTTCACTGTAGTGGTGGTCTATGTCTGAGAGAAGCCGGTTGAAACTTGCAACATGTTAAACACCCTTGCACATATTCTGCAACATCACTGTGCATGTAGGGCTAGTAGGCTACTTCTTTTAAGGTTTCATAATTTCTTCTGTCCCCCCATGTGCTTCCAATGGTTCACCATGAGCATACTGTAACATAATTCCACTGTGGCCCAAAGGAACCACCTATTTGGCTTTGTGTGAGATTTTACCAACTCTCACCAAGAGATTATCCCTTAAATTGAAATGTATCTTTTTGGTCATACATGGCTCTCAGGTCATGGTTATTTTGTAGGTCACTTTCAGAAATCATGTTTACAGTGGGATCCTTGATGAAACGATAAAACATTTCTGCAACTTTGTCATCTTGTTGTATTGTTACCAAATCAAAATCAGACTTATCACTATACAAGTGTAAGACCTTCCTTTCCTGTTGCTTTTGTTTGGGGGTAACCACATCCACATTAGCTTGAAAAGGAGTAACAAAGTTCCATTCTTCTCCATTTAAAGCACCATCCCCAGCCAGAACATCTGCTTGGTCATTTCCAGTTTTGTCTGGTCCCTGAATATTTGAATGCCCTTTTACCTTTTTCCAATAAATAACCAAATTATGTTCCTTAACTAACTGATCTGTAGTTAAGATAAGTTCTACTTGCATCCCCTTGCTGCCTCTTGATTTGATCATACCATTCACCTTCCAGTCTGGTAAATGTGTAAGGAAGTTACGCCTAACATAATCAGAATCAGTACAAATTATGTCTTGTACATTATGTTGTACTGCTGTCTATATCACTATGTAGGTGACTGCCAACTATGCATATTAGTTAGACTTGAGACCGAGCTTGTACTTAATAGGAGGACATGATATATTTTCATACCATACCACTCCTAAACCAGAATACAGGTCTTAACCTTGCGTGATGGAACAACCATCACCATATGCTCTAGGGAAATTCTCACACACATTTTCATCATAGTGGTGGCACCTATTATGTTTTTGTACCTTTTCCATTTCAGGAGGTAGGTCAGGATCTTGTACTGGATGTTCATCTGCAGTACAATCATGCATCTCCAGATTTGCCACTCCTTGAGCTACAGTATTTTTTTTTCTTAGCATATTTAATCCCTAAAGGTAGGCCCTAGAATGCTAAGATCCAGGCCACAATTCTGCTGCTAGATACACTACCATCCTTAAGTTTCTGGCTCCCCAGAAATGTAATAGGTTGGTGACATGTTTCTAAAACAACTTTCGTACCACCAATGTAGTTTCTGAACCATTGTACTGCCCATAGAGTGGAAAATCATGCCATATCACACTCTGAAAATGTTTCCTCAAAATCACTTAAAGTTTTACTTGCATAAGCAATAACACAGTTGTCTGAACCATGTTTCTGATATAACACTGCACTGATGGTGCTGTCAGTGAACCCCATTTCTAGATAAAAATCCTTATCAATTTGTGGGTAAGCAAGACATGGTGCTTGAATCAGACGATCCTTTAAAGCTTGCACGGTTTTCTCTTGTCCCCTTCCCCCCCCACACACACCCAGGGTTCTGCCTTTTTCAGTAGCCTAGTGAGGGGATTAGTGATTTCAGCATAGCCCTGGATAAACTGTCTTGAGTAGTTAAAGATTCCAAGGAAGCTGCATAACTCCTTTAAAGTTTTGGGTGGACCAGGTTTTTAGACTGCTTCTATTTTGTTGTGCTGAAGACACAGCCCATCAGTCCCAACTTCATGCTCAAGATAGTTCACCTCATTTCTGAAGCACTGGCCCTTTGTTAAGAACAATTTGGCGCCAGCATTTTTAGCTGATTTAACACATAGGTTACTATCACCAGGTGTTCCTCAAAAGTGTTGCTTCTGATTAGTACGTCATCCATGTAAACCAGATTTACTCTGCTTTCAGCATCAGGCATGGCCTTAGGCAGGAAGATATTAAAATCTGCAGGTGAATTTAAATATCCAAAAGGACACCTGTTCCATGTGTATTATCTTCTTTCAAAGGTAAAAGCCAATTTGTATTGATCTTGTGGGTCTACTTTCAATGTCCACAATCCATTTGCTATGCCTAGAGTAGTGAAATATTTTGCACCCTCAACTTTGGACAAACTTTGGTCCAAATACGTCATGGGCCAGTGAGATAAAGTTACATGTTGGTTCAACTTTCTACAGCCATTAATGAGCCTCCACTTTCCTAGAGGTTTTAATACAGGCCAAATGGGGGAATTATAAACAGAGTTCACTTGTCTTATAATTCCACACTCTGTCAAGGTATCCAGTATCTCTTGTACATGTTTGTAAGATGATAGTGGTATTCTGTACTGGTGTACATTAACTGGACCTTTACTAGGGTCTGTAGGCACCCTGGTGACATGGAGGTCAGTTACTCCACAACCATGAGCATCTTTTGCAAACATGCCCTTGAACTGAAGGAACATTTCATGAACCTTTTCTTTTTCTGCTTCAGTTTCACAATTACAGGCTATTAAAGCATGTTCAGTTTGTTCTTTAAAATCAGGGAACTGTACATTTTCACCTACTTCTATCTCATTTTCTATTATTTCAGAAACATTCTCAGTGTCAATCACATGTATTTCTTTAAATTGCCCTGTTTCATTACCATAGTGGACAGTACAAGATAATCATTTTCATCTTTTCATGTATAGATTTCTTTCTTGCAAAACAATGAAACCATTTTGTATACACCTAATCTCTTCATCTGTCTCATTTTTCTGAACAATGTCCTCTGGTAGTGCTTCAATAACTGGAACAACTAATTCCAAATCATAGAAGAATTCCACTGTCGCTACTCCTAACTCACAGTTAGTTTCTATAGTGATAGGCTATACAGCTGGGTTCTATACCAAAATGTGCATTACTCTGCTGCTCATATCCAAGCGAGGTGTAGAATGGGTTTTTTATACCTGTTTGCTAAGTTGCTTGTCAAGCACAATAGTGCAGTTTGGTCAGGCACTTCTTGACCTTTCTTTACATTAACCCTAAGAGAGAACTCCTTTCACTTACCTGGAATTGTTGTAGTGAACTCACTCACCACCTGGCACACTTGAGGAAGAGTTTGTCTAGACCTCAAGGTCTGTGGTGTCACCTTTATTGAGTAAGGTCCACCCCATCCATGACCAAAGAACATCATTGGCTAGGTCAACATACACACCTAGTTATACAAGGATGTCTAACCCAAGGTACATGGAAGATTTTAGGCCTTGTATTACTTTCACAGGGTGCTGTTTTTTCTTTTGCCCTATTTGGAGATTCAAAGCACAGTTGCCTATGCTTCTCAAGTTGTTTCCCTGGTATGGAACATTTTCCAACCACTCCTGTTTCTTTACATATGTTAAACTAGGCCTCTGCCTTTTTAACACCTTGTAAAATAGTTCACTGATTAAACAGTGCTCATAACACAAAATTAGCAGTCTACAAATCTCTGCTTTGATGGGCAGCTTCAATCTGCCTTCCTCTGACCTTATATTACAGAGAAAGGACTCATGATTCAGTGACAGAATTTCTTTTCCACCAACCCCAGAGGGGATTTGATATTCAGACTCCAGTGTCCCTGTGTCAGATGCAGGATGGGTCTCTGAGATAATAGGCTTCACTTTCTTTGTGAAGAAAGTTATGCCTTTTGCATTTATCTCAGACTTTACCACATCATGCTTTGACAAACAAACCACATGAGCTCTACTTTTCCATGGAGCCAAATGTTCAAAATTATCCAGTAGAGATACATCAGGCACATCACTACATACAAAATTCAGCTTAATCATTGCATCATCTTTCTCTAGATAACATAAGTCTAATTGTTTAGCAACCTTAAGACTCTTTCTAAATGGAATGGGCCTGTTTACCTGTGATGACAAGATTCCATGAAAGTAGTCAATGATAGGCTGAAACCTTTTCAGAAGGTCATTTCCAATCAAGAAATCATCCCCAGTTATATTAGTAATATATACTGGATGGGTGACTTCCATTCTGCCAAACATTAATCTCAGCCACACTTTACCTAGGGTCTGTTGAGCCCCCCCCCAATCTGTGACTTCTAAGCCATTGGAGAGGTTTTCAGCACCTTTGACTCATACACCCCATCAGTCAGCTTGTCATAGAAGTCTTTGGACATCAGGATCTCTGCTACTTCTGAGTACACCAAAGCTTCATGATTCAGACTGTTTTCAATGTTGATGTCAAAGTAAAACCTATCCCTTCTTTAGGGATTAAGTTGCCCAGGTAGAATGTGTTTTTCTTCACTCCTGGCAACATAGCAGGTTCACTGTGACACAGTACACAGTTTGCAGCAGTAAGTCTGGATACCTCTAGGGCAAGGTCAGATTCTGAGCTAAAATTTCATTTCCCTTTGACATTCATTACTTTTCAAATGTCATAGCAATTTCATTACCATTGTCAGCAATTGCAATTTCATTTACCTGGGCAGCATTAGAAAGGACAGAATAATCTAGTTAGTTGTTACTAGAGGCACTGCTCCCCTCTGCATTGGATGGTGCAAAGGAACTTTGCACAGGGGCCTGAAAAGCAGGGAGGTACTGGGGAAGATATAGCACATTATTTTGGAGAAGTGACCTGAATTACACCATTTGTTCCTCTATTTGCTCTTTTGGTTCCCCCTCATCTCTTCCTGAACTTGCTTTTTAATCCTGTCATCCAGACTGGATGAACTAGATATAGACCTGCCAGATACAGATTGGTCAATACCAGCAGGAACATTTGCTAGAACTAGACACATAGTGGATTCCCTGCAAGGGAAGGGCCTCAAATAATTGGTACAATAGCCCACAAGAAACAGGGCTATCCTGGATCTAGCAGTGACTAATGGGGAAAGGATCACAGATCTCCAGGTAGAAGGTCACCTGGGGGCCAGTGACCATCACATGACATGGTTCAATTTGGCCACTAGAACTAAATCATCCCATTCAAAGGCAAAAACATGGGACTTCAGAGGAGCAAACTTTGATAAGATGGCCAACAGAGTTAAGCTAACCCTACAAGAAGAAATACAGATGAGGGGTACAAACAAGGTGGGAAAGCATTAAGGATGCAATACTTGAAGCAACATCCCATTGTGTTAGGGAGAAAAGCAAGAGCAAAAGAAGGAGGAAACCACTTTGGTTCTTAAAAACAGCAGCAGAAAAGGTCAGAGCCAGGCCTTGTGCCCTTCCCTCAAGTTTGAAGTCAACTCCCATTGCAACTTCTGTTACAGTACACACATAGATATGCACTTTTATGAAATATGATCATACTTTAGATCTAGCCCAGCCTATCAGGGGTAATCCAAATTTAAAAATAGGTAATAAACCAATTACAGTTAGGTGGCTTCCCCAATTGGAAGATGCTAAGCTCTCCCACTTTGTCACGTTGGATAACTCATGGCTTCCAACTATAGATATATTAAACAATCTCAACATTCCTACTAAATTTACATTTAAAGTTTTTCAGTTGAGACATCTAATAGTGAAAGAGTCTGAAGCCTCCCCAAAAAGGAGCTAAAACTTTCCTGGAAGAACTGCCCCTTTTGTCTGGCATGGCCTACTCTGTGTCTAATACGTATAAGATTTTATATAATTGTAAGTACCCAAACTGTTTTGCACCTGAGAAGTACTGGGGTTCATACTTTCCTGATTAGGAAATAGATTGGACAAATTGTCATAAATACATTACTCAGGATAGATTACGGCTTACACAATTTCACATAATATACAATATATATTATACCCCTCAAAAACTATATAAATATGGGCTTATTAGCTCACCCACCTGCTCCCATTGTCAGCAGGCAGAGGGCTCTGTGTTTCATATATTTTGGACTTGTCCTAAGGCCTCTGCTCTCTGGAAGGACATCCAGCAGCAGACAGATTCCTTGTTGGGACTCTCGGATATTTTTACCCCTGGGGTATGCCTCTTAGGTGATTATACCATGATTTCAGTACCTACCAGGAGATATTATATAGCTCTAATATCCCGATCTGTCAAAAAGGTAATTCTTCATCACTGGAAAGATAATCTTGATATTTCTTATTCAGAATGGCTTACAGAATTTTTAGCCAATCTCAGGACAGAAAAAATGGTGACAAGTCTCAATAATAGAATGAACAGATAAAAAAAGAGCCAAAACGCTGGCCTTCAGGAAATATAAAAGAATGCAGTGGGACCAAGATAGGGAGGCATACCAAATGTCACTAAGGGAAGCAGGGAAGGCAGCTAGGTAGGCAAAGGCACAAACCAAGGAATCACTAGCATGAACAGTAAAAGAAGGGGACAAGACTTTCTATAGATACAATAGTGAAAGGAGAAATTTCAGAGGGGGTATTTCAGAGGGGCTATTGCTAACATCAAATAGGATAAGGGGGAGTGTGTGGATGAGGACCAAGGAAAAGCATCTATCCTAAATAGATACTTCTGCTCAGTGCTTACTGAGGAGAAGGTAGGGCAAGTCCCACAGCTCAGCACCATGGCCACAAGGGGGAGGGAGATGTGCACAAGTCCCTTCACAAAAGAAAGGGTCATATAAGAGCTCGATAAGCTCAGGGTTGACAAGGCAACGGGACCTGATGGCATACACCCCAGGGTACTAAAGGAGCTAAGGGTGGAACTAGCAGAACTGTTTAGTGAGTCTCTGAGCACAGGAGAGGTCCTAGAAGACTGGAGAAGGGCTCATGTGATCCCACTCCACAAGAGTGGCAGGAGGAAGGAGACGGGGAACTACAGACCAGTCAGTCTTACCTCAGTAGTGGGCAAGATTATGGAGGCACTCCTTAAGGAAAGGATAGTGCAACATCTGGAATACATAGGAGCACAGGATCTAAGACAGCATGGGTTTACAACAGGAAGGTCCTGTCAAACTAATCTCATAGATTTCTTTGACTGGGTAATCAGAGTGGTGGACCAATGAGATGCAGTTGATGTTGCCAACCTAGAGTTCAGCAAAGCTTTCAACACTGTTCCATATAGAAGATTGATTAATAAGCTGGGTAGGCTCAAGGTGGGTCAGAAGTTGGTTAACTGGGTGGCAAACTGGTCAGCAGGCAGAAGACCGAGAGTGGTGGTAAATGGTATACAGTCAGATTAGATGATGCAAGTTACAAGTGGGGTACCTCAGAGATCAGTCCCGGGGCCAGTTCTCTTCAATATCTTCATCAGAGAAACACTCAGCCTTTCTTCCCCTGCCAACCCCCAGCAGCCCGAGTCTGCTCCCAAACCCAGGTCACTGGTGTGGTGCCAGGTGTGGTGACCAGCGCCTCAACCCTCAGCACCACTGGGGTGACTAATTTGGGACTTTTATGTGCTAGAGCCTACTGATGAGACCACAGCAAGATGCCAACTTTGTCAAGCCTGTGTTAGTCGGAGGAAAAAGGGAAGCCACGTAGGCAATGATGGCCAACACGCCCACCTGCAAAACAAGCAACCGCAGAGATGGCATCAACACCAGAAGGATGCCAGAGCTGTTGGCAGCAAGGTGCATGTAGTAGAGTAAGAACATAGAGGAGGAGGGCAGAGTGGGTTGGTGGTGGAGGAGGAGAGTGAGCAATACTGCTCTCTAGTAGTGGGCATAGCAGTGGTGGTGCAAGTCTCAGTCCCATGAGTCTTAAAAAGTACACCACCCCACACCCACAAGCAACCAAAATAACTGGTTTCATGCAGTCTCCACCACCCGGCCAAGAGTCAATTGTTACTCCTAAAAGAAAATCATTGCTGACACAAGTACAGCGTTCTGGTTGGACAGCCCCAAAGATGCAGCCCACTCTGAAGACCATCCTTGAGCGGCAGACAAAGTACCCACCCAATCATGCTGCTCCATGAGAGTTAAATGCTGTCACTGCTGAAATGCTGGCCATTGATCTGTTGCCATTCTCATTCATAGAGAATGCTGGTTTCTGAAGGTTGATGGCCTGTGCCTGTCCCAAATGGCAAGTTCCATCGCAAACCTATTTTGGTAAGTGTGCCATGCCGGAGCTGAACGATAGAGTTTCTGATTACATTAGACATGCATTAAAGCAGAGTGCTATACACTATATCCATCTTAGCAAGGATATTTGGACCAGTGGACAAACAGCAGTAAGCTCATATCTGTGCATAACAGCACACTGAGCACAGTTGCCTGGTGTGGTACTTGATTTTGGGCCTGGCAAAACATGCGTGAAGCAAAATTGTGGTGGTAGCAACACCTGGTATTCGGCAGCATGCAACCCTGAGTATGACAAGTGTCACAGGTTCGTACATGGCTGTGAAAATGCTTAATGTTCTGCTGGATGAGACTGATGGGCGGCTACACACACAGTCACTCATAGCAGGATTCATCACAAGTGATAATGGCTCCAATGTAGTGAAGTGCATTAGCGATGGTGTTTTTTTCAGAGTGCCCTGCCTGGCACACTGCATTAATCTTGTTGTTCAGCAGTTTTTCAACCATGTGGACATTAAAGAAATGGCTGCTGTTGCCTGTCGCATCTGTGTCCACTTTGCCCGTTCTGCAAAGGCCCATAACCATCTATGTGAGCTACAGTGCAATAACAATTTGCCTCAGCACCAGCTGATGCTTGATGTCACCAGGTGGAATGCTACACTGTACATGCTTGACCAGCTGTATGAGCAGTATAAGGCTGTGTCAGAATACCTGCTGCTGCACACCACCTGTGACAGTGCTGGAGTGCACATTGCTCTAACAACAGAGCAGTGGCACCAAATTGATGGGCTGATATGCATTCTCCATCCATTCAAGCATGCTACACAGGCAGTGAGTGGGGACACTGTTTGCATAAGTCAGTCCATACCTCTCATATGTGTGCTGAGGCAGACACTAGTGAATGTGCGACATCAGACAGGTATGTGGGGATCATGGCACTTGTGATCTAATGGATGACATGCTCCATATGCTGGACACAAATACCCATGTTTCTGGCACTTTACAGTCAGCTGAGTTTGCAATTGCCACCATGCTGAATCCATGGTACAAACGTGGCCTGCTCTCAATAATTGAAGGAGATCGTTAACAAGTACAGCAGTTGACAGAGAACCTCATTAGATTGGTACATGCTGCACAAATGAAAAATGCACGCACTGCATCAAAAACGGGTGTTGCTACTACCACCAGTGGCTCACAGGGAATCCAATCAGAGAAAATGGGCAAGGCAGAGCAGAAGCAAGCACTCCCATTTGGGATGTTCTCTTTCAGGTGGGAGTGAAAGATATGGAGGAAAAGGAGGAGGAGACAGATGAGGCAGCTGGACTCAGGGCAGCAGAATGAATGGTGGAAGCCTACATGGAGGACCCAAAACATCTTGCCATTAATGACAAGCCACTGCTGTACTGGAGCAGTAAAATAACTAACATACTAACATGCTAAAATGCCAGCAGAATAGGCCTAACGGTCTTTCATGTCTGCTCGTTTGGTCAGCCCCCACCCTGGGTGCTGACCTTGCTGTCCCCTTGCCTCTCTGGCTTCTACCTTCCCAGTTCTGGATATATAACTGAATGGTCAGCACTAACATCGGTTGCTGTGAAATACTTGAGCTGCTCGCCATCCAATGTCACTGTGGAACGAGTGTTTAGTGTGGCTGGGGCAATTGTGAGTGACCGTAGGACCAATTTGTCACCCAAGAATGTGTCCATGCTAACATTCATCAAAATGAATGAAAGGCACATTCCACACAACACAGTGATGTCAGTGGTGTTGCCACAGGAACTGTGTCTCGGTGATGAGGATGATGACAATCCCTTGAGTAAAGCAGCCACCGGCAGCGAGGTGGATGAGGAAACAATGTTGAGAGAATTCCCACCTGATGAGAACTCCAGTCTTGAAGACTGTGGGGTGCTTCTTAGATGATGTGGAATTGGAAGTTGAAAAAGGCTGAGTTTACGCCAAGGCCCCCCCCCCAACCACTTTCAACTCAGTATGGTTGCTGGGGTGTGTATGTTACACCTTATTTCTAGCTACGTACCACTGGATTGGTTATGGAAATATGTTGTTATGTGCTGCAGCCTGCAGTGTGTATAAGTTTAATTTCATCACCTTTTGCCATAACCCATTGATTGGTCACCTCACCACCTCCTTCAGTACCCCAAGCCCACAAGCCTATATGAAGCAACAGCAATGTCCTTATCATAACCATAAATATTTTGCAATTGCATGAGTAATGTTTTTCTTCAAAAAATATACTACTTTTCATGTTGACTATATCAACACATCATCATCTTACAGCAAGATATGTTGTCTTGATGTCCTTAAAATTTCGCAGGATAGCAAATTCCACACTGCCCCACTGCCCCCTCTTGTCATCTGATCTGACCTGACACTCCCATGCACTCCATGCAACTGAAAAAAAATGTTTCTGCCACTTAGTATTGGCGACATGTACAAGAACCCTGGCTCCTAGACAAGTGTACAAGTAGCATATGAATGTAACATGCTAATTCAACAGTTAACACCAAGTTGAACACATTTTGAACAATGGTGATTGGTGTCCATCTTTAAGATGTGAGTCATTAATTACAAAAGCAATCATGAAGAGGCTTAACAACCTACAACATCAAATCCCCTTAAAAAGGTTACTTCTACAGTACCAGGTTAAGGTACACCAAAATCGCAATGGTTCCGAGGTGGGGGGGGGTGTCAGGGCAGGGTGAGTGTCCTGCTGTCCTCACTTTTGAATGGATTCAAAATGTTCATGATTACTGCAGCTATGCAATCCCCATTGAGTAGACAAGACATTAACCCCCTCCACCTAATTATTTACTAAACACGATACCAACCATCTGTGTTTGCATATAGTTCCTCCCTGTTTGTGGGTGGCCGTGGTGATTATTCATTAATGATAAAGGTATGAACACCAGTCCAGTGGTCAACATTGCAGCTCAATCAATACCGCTGTCTTCCAACAAGGTCCAACGAACCACAGTAGCACTAGCAGGCATTCCCCTTCCCCTATCAGCACTGCGTACCTTGACATAAGAAAAAAATTAAGAACACATTTTGGTGATTGTTTAAAATTCCCCCCCACCACCAGTGAGTCTGACCCTCCACTCCCTTCCCCTGCCCAAGAGAACCATAAAACATGAAGACATACTTATCTCGAGGAGTGTGAAAGTGGAACCATCGCACAAGGGCACAATTAAATAAATCCCCCAGACCTGGCTCAGCAGCCAGCAGCAGCAGCAGCAAGATGGAAAAATACTTAACTTCGCCTGAATTCCTGATGTTGAAAAAGGCAAAAAGATAACACAATTACTATCAAGCCCAGACAACCATATGGCAGTAACAGACATGCCACATTTGTATGAATATTCCAATACTTACCATCTGCGTTGGGAAATTGGGAAAATCCATACATCTGACATCTCCCTCCCTCCCTCACGGCCCGGCATGATGATGTTATCCACAGCACACTGAAAAATAATATAAGAGCAGTACAATCGTATTAGAACTCAAGATGCCATAATACCAACCCACCAACACCCTAAACTTGCTCAGGAAAAAACATGAAGACAGATACTTACGTGTTCAGCAGCAGCAGTATGGACTGTGTGAAGATAATCCATCAGGCATCAACCATCAAGAACAGTAGTTCCTGTGGCACCTTGGAAAGTAGTAGTCATAGACAGCAGCAGGCAGCAAGCTCGGTGCCCCAAAATTTCATTTACTACCCCACGGCTAAGGAAGGTACTACCACAGGGACAGTCAGTCAACACTACTAGACAACCAGCACAGCTGCACAGGGACAGAGAAAGGATACTTCTGCATTTCTATGTCAAGCTGAAATCCAGCACCAGGAAAGAACTTGATAGTAGCAGCAGCATTTTGCAGAAGGAATTAATTTTTTCTGCATGTTGGTATCCCTTTTCAGGTCCCTAAGATGGCGGGGCACCATAAAACATCAGGACTGACAGCACATTTCAGTCTCAATTTGAAGTCACATTTTTGGGTAAATATTTCTGAACTTGTAGGCCCTGTTTGGTACCAGCAGCACTGAGTTTCAGGCAGAAATATTGTGTAAACAGGACCTAAAACAGCTACTTAATGTCTGGGTGGTGGTGGTGGTGGTGGTGGGGGGGCACCCTAAAACATAATGGCTGAGACCAGATTCCACTTCCAATTTAATGTACCACTTTTTCTACAACATTTCTGGACATTTACTGCATGTGCTGCAGTGTCAGAAACAAGAGAGGGCCTAAAGACAATTGTAAAAGTGGATCAAAGACCATTGTTTTGTCCAGTTGGTGGTGGGACGCCATAAAGCATCATGGCTAAGATCAGATTTCACCATCAGTGTATTGTGCAATTTTTTTGGCAACATTTCTGGACATGTGGGACATGATTTGAATGTGCAGCCACACACTTAGGCCCAAAAAGCATTTAAAACTTGTAGAAAAATAGCACAATTGGGTCCGCAGGGTGAGTGCTAGCCTGTAACTGCGTGTCTCAGACCTGGTTTCACTCACAATGTACTATGCAATTTATTTGGAAACATTTCTGGACATGTTTTGAGCTGCCAGCAGCGAGTTTCAGGCAGAAATATTGTGTAAACAGGCCCTAAACCAACTACTTCATGTATGGCTGGTGGTGGGGCACCCTAAAACATAATGACTGAGACCAGATTCCACTTCCAATTTAATGTACCATTTTTACTGCAACATTTCTGGACATTTACTGCATGTGCTGCAGTGTCAGGAAACAAGAGAGGGCCTAAAGACAATTGTAAAAGTGGACCAAAGTCCATTGTTTGGTCCAGGTGGTGGTGGGGTGCCATAAAGCATCATGGCTGAGACCTGATGTCACTCTCAATGAACTTTGACATTTTTTTGGCAACATTTCTGGACATGTGGGACATGATTTGAACGTGCAGCCACACACTTAGGCCCAAAAAGCATTTAAAACGTGCAGAAAACAGCACATTTGGGTCCTCAGGGTGGGTGTGAGCCTGTAACTGTGTGTCTAAGACCTGGTTTCACTCTCAATGTACTGTGCAATTTTTTTGGCAACATTCTGAAGATGTAGGACATGATTTGAATGTGTAGCCACACACATTTAGGCCCAAAAAGCATTTAAACGTTCAGAAAACAGCACATTTGGGTGCTCAGGGTACGTGTAAGCCTGTAACTGTGTGTCTCAGACATAATTTTACCATCAATGTACCGTGCAATTTTTGTGGCAACATTCTGGATATGTGGGATATGATTTCTTTTGTTGTTTAACCAGGTATAGCACACTAAGCTGAAAGCTTTTTTACAGGAGCAACCTGGGAGCACAAGGAGGTTAAGTGACTTGCTCAGGGTCACACAGTATTCAAGTGGAAGCTGTGGGATTCAAACCCAGGTCTGGGCTGCTGGATGTCACTAAATTTGCAGCTCAGAGCCTTAGACCACTGCACTATACTGCCTCCTTA
The DNA here is from genome assembly GCA_016271365.2 of Neoceratodus forsteri. Taxonomy (NCBI): domain Eukaryota; kingdom Metazoa; phylum Chordata; order Ceratodontiformes; family Ceratodontidae; genus Neoceratodus; species Neoceratodus forsteri. The sequence goes on from CM028132.1 coordinate 1,203,318,616, forward strand.
ATGATTTGAATGTGTAGCCAACACTTAGGCCCAAAAAGCATTTAAAACATGCAGAAAACAGCACATTTGGGTCCGTAGAGTGGGTGTGAGCCTGTAATGGGTGTCTCAGACCCGATTTCACTCTCAATTTACTATGCAGTTTTTTGGAAACATTTCTGGACATGTTTTGATATCCAATAAACTAAATTGGTACAGAGGGCCCACTCACCAAAAAACTAATTTCATCAAACTTGTTTTTATTGTCAAGATACAATCTCAGAAACAAACGTTTAGGAAAAAATCCTTCATCAGTGTTCAGACTGCATCTACATCCATAAAAAATATCAAATTATAATAATATATTAGCATAATTTCAATTTCAAAAAGTTATTTAAGAAATTCATAGTGGTTGAAATGCTCACCTATCTGCACATTATTGGTATAAACAAATAAATAGCCACAGCTTCCTAATTTATCTTCTCTAAAGAAAGAGAAAATATATATTTATTTAATAATCTATAAAAACTAATTCTACACTTGCCATTATAAAATGATATTTACATAACAATAATGTACAAATGAGTTTCACCTTCTATATATATTTCTCCTTCAAATGGATTCATCCCACCATATATTCATCAGATCCTCTGTTTTCCTATAAATACAATTTCATTTACGTCAATCAAATATTGTTAATATCAATCTATTAGTCTTTGTTTAATTAACCAATTCTAGATGTTTGACAATGCTAACAGTTAATAAATTTTATCAAAAAAATAAATTTCAACAAAAAAATAAGAAGCATCCATATATTATATCACTTTACTACACTCTTATACATAATTAGAATAATTTTTAAAGTTTTAGAGTTTTACAAAGTTAAAATAAGCGAATTGGGCCCAAAAGCATACGAAATCTGGTGACGATATACTGACCATCTATCCCATACTTATCTCTAAATGATATAGCAAGCTTCTCTAACCACCTTTACATTGTGAAAATACTTGGCACTAGTATACACACAGCGTGACCAGCTTCTCGTGACAAAGTCTGAATAAGGCTCGAGTGGGCACACGACCCCACGTTAATCTCGTGATGTCTATGGACCAACTCTTGCCCTTGTTTTTAAAATGTTACAAACATCTATAGCTAACGCTACATCCTAAAACTATATTGATAAAGACTTCCACATTTTGTTTGGGTAGAAATCCAGCGCTAGTAAACACGTAGTGTAACAAACATATCTCAACATCTATAGGTTAATTCACATCCCAACATCATTTCTGAATCCTATTACAAACACCGTATAACTAATTTACATGTGTTAACTATTTTTTGTAAAATCTTTTTTAGTAATTTATCATTTTACTTCACCTCAAGATTGTCTGTCTTGAAATTGTATTTCGTTGCACTTCTTACATTCCACTCACCTTGCAGCAAAAAGTTTTTAGTTTAAGTCAGAATCTTTTCATCTAATGAATATATCATCTGCTCTAACTCAAATAAACTGTAATGTGTACTCACTCAGTAACTGTGGACTGTGGCGAGACCTCCTGCTCACTCTATATATGGAGGTGTGTCGCCCAATCTGTTACGAGTTTATATACCTGAAGTAAAGGAATCAGGTGCAGGACCATGATGGATCATCACGGGATCTCACAATATCCACTACCTCTCCCGCACCTGATCCGCCATGCAGAAAATAAGAAAAGCTTTCCACATAGGCGGCACCTTGCAAAAGCATAGGCGTCCATACTTCAGCTCACTTCTAAATTAAAGTATAATCTTTCTTATAAAGTGAACCAGTTATGGGTCGCATGGCTAAAAATGCTTTCAAATATAGCAAAGATATGTAATCTTGTTTATAATATTTGTGTGTTTTATTTCTTTCCTAATAAGGATATACAAGACAACTTATTAAAGTGATATACCTACATTAATCATTATAGCCCATTTATATATATTACATAACAAAAAATATGTTAGATATTTAGAATATTAGATCTATATCAAATATTAGATACAAAGACCATAATGGTTAACTAATCAAACTGTTAATCAAAAACATTTTTTCTCAGGATAGTTTATAATATTGGTTGCCAATCTATACTTTCATTTAATCCAAATCTGGGATTCGTTGCTTCAAATCTATCAATGTAATAAGCTTCCCTGGTCAGAATTTTAGTCCTGAAATCACCACCTCGAGTGTCGGGAATAACTTTTTCTATGCCAAAAAACATGATTGAGGTAACTGGTGTCCAAATTCTACAAAATGTCTAGCAACGGGTGACGTTATATCCTGTCTCCTAATATCAGATTTGTGTTCACTAATACGGGTTTTTAGCATTCTTTCTGTTTTGCCTACATAAACTTTGTCACATGGACATTTCAATAGATAATTTGGACATGTTTTGAGTCAGCAGGAGCAAGTTTCAGGCAGAAATATTGTATAAACAGGCCCTAAAATAGCTGCCTAATGTTTGGGTGGTGGGGGGGTGGCATCCTAAAACATAATGGCTGATACCAGATTCCACTTCAAATTTAATGTACCATTTTTTCAGCAACATTTCTGGACATTTGCTGCCTGAGCCGCAGTGTCAGAAACAAGAGAGGGCCTAAAGACAATTGTCAAAGTGGACCAAAGTCCATTGTTTGGTCCGGATGGTGATGTAGTGCTATAAAACATCATGGTTGAGACCTGATTTCACTCTCAATGTACTGTGCAATTTTTTGGGCAACATTTCTGGACACGTGGGACTTGATTTGACTGTGTAGCCAAGCACTTAGGCCCCAAAAGCATTTACAACGTGCAGAAAATAGCACATTTGGGTCCTCAGGGTGGTTGCTAGCCTGTAACTATGTGTCTCAGACCTGATTTCACTCTCAAAGTACTGTGAAATTTTTTTGGCAACTTTTCTGAGCATGTGGAACATGTTTTGAATGTGCAGCCACACAATCAGGAGCCAAAAGCATTTACAATGTGCAGAAAACAGCAAATGTGGGTCTCCAGGATGGATGAGAGCTTGTAACTGCATGTCTCAGACCTGATTTCACGCTCAATGTATTATGCATTTTTTTGCCAACATTTCTGGGCATGTGGGACATGATTTAAACATGCAACCACACACTTGGGCCCAAAAAGCATTTTAAACATGCAGAAAACAGTATATTTGGGTTGGCAGGGTAGGTGTGAGCTTGTAACTGCGTGTCTCAGACCTAATTTCACCCTCAACAAACTGTGCAATTTTCTTGGCAACATTTCTGGACATGTGGGACATGATTTATCATTTAAAATGTGCAGGAAACAGCACATTTGGGTCCGCAGTATGGGTGTGAGCCTGTAACTAAGTGTCTCAGGCTTGATTTCACTCTCAATGTGTGTGCAATTTTTCTGGAAACATTTCTGGACCTGATCTGAGCTGGCAGCAGTGAGTTTCTGGCAGAAATGTTGTGTAAACAGGCCCTAAAACAACTACTTAATGTCCGGGTGGTGGGGGGCATCCTAAAATATAATGGCCGAGACCGGATTCCATTTCCAATTTAATGTACCATTTTTTATGCAATATTTTTGGACATTTACTGCCTGTGCTACAGTGTCAGAAACAAAAGGGGGCCTAAAGACAATTGCGAAAGTGGACCAAAGACCATTGTTTGATCCGGGTGGTGTTGGTGCACCATAAAGCATCATGGCTGAGACCTGATTTCACTCTCAATGTACTGTGCAATTTTTTTGGCAACATTTCTGGACATGTGGGGCATGATATGAATGTGCAGCCACACACTTAGTCCCCAAAAGCATTTAAAACTTTCAGAAAACAGCACATTTGGTTCCTCAGGGTGGGTATGAGCCAGCAACTAAGTGTCTCAGACCTGATTTCAATCTCAGTGTACTGTGCAATTTTGTTGGCAACATTCTGGGCATGTGGGACATGGTTTGAACTTGTAGCCACACACTTAGGCCCAAAAAGCTTTTAAAATGTGCAGAAAACAGCACATTTGGGTCCGCTGTGTGAGTGTGAGCCTGTAACTGCAAGTCTCAGACCTGATTTCACTCTCAATTTACTGTGCAATGTTTTGGGAAACATTTCTGGACATGTTTTGAGCTGGCAGCAGTGAGCTTCAGGCAGAAATATTGTGTAAACAGGCCCCAAAACAGCTACTGAATGTCTGGGTGGTGGTGGGGGCACCCTAAAACATAATGGTAGAGACCAGATTGCACATCCAATTTAATGTACTATTTTTCTGCAACATTTCTGGACATTTACTGCCTGTGCTGCAGTGTGAGAAACATGAGAGGGCCTAAAGACAATTGTAAAAGTGGACCATCACTTGGTCCGGGTGGTGGTGGGGCACCATAAAACATCATGACTGAAATCTGATTTCACTCTCAGTGTACTGTGCAATTTTTTTGGCAACATTTTTGGACACATGGGACATGATTTGAATGTGCAGCCACACACTTATTCCCAAACAGCATTTAAAATGAGCAGAAAACAGCACATTTGGATCCTCAGGGTGGATGTGAGCCTGTAACTGCATGTATCAGACCTGATTTCACTCTCAATGTACTGTGCAATTTTTTTGGAAACATTTCTGGACATGTGGGACATGATTTGAAAGTGCAGCCACACATTTAGGCCCAAAGAGCATTTAAAACGTGCAGAAAACAACACATTTGGATTGAGGAGTGGCTAGCAGCCGAGCTTGAAACAGCTCTGTACATGGGCTCTAATAAAAGAAAACTCTCTAAAAGAATTAGAAAAGCAAAACTTCATAAAGATAAGAAGTTCCAATATATCTTGAGAGAACTCACATTCCTGAAAAGATTGCTATTTTTTTCTACAAAATAACACTTGAATTTTCGATGTTATGGGCAGGACAAACAAGGCAGTGCCAGGCGGAGACAGGAGTAGAGCGAAGGAAACTAAATCTGGACTGAGCAGGGAAATGAACGTGGGGGCGGCTGAAGAGATTGTTCAGCCTTCTAATGCCGCACTCCTTAAAGCTATACAAAAGCTAGGTGGAAAAATGGAAGAGCTTACCCTTCAATTCAAGAGCATGGATATCAAAATTAATAAAGCAGAAGAAGACACCAGATCAGCAGTTAAGTCTGCTAACATGGCTATGACAACTACCTCCGGACTGGTAATAGAGAATGGGGTGTTGCGACGGCGGTTAGAAAATCTAGAAAACTTGTCCAGAGCAGCTAATATATGGATTCTGAGTCTTCCAGAAAGAGATGAAGATGATAACCTTACAGGGTCCGTGATGTCTGTGCTTAAGGAAATTTTTTCCTATTGAAGAACAGTTTTTGGTAATTAAGGCCTACCAAATTACTCCTCGTGGGTCTAGGCAGCGCATGGCCATGGGTCAGTTTTCTCCTCACACCATCCTCGCGGTTCTTGGGTCTGTGGTTGAGCGGGACTTAATAATAGCACAGGCAAAGAGATGTGGAACAACAAAATGGGAAGGCAGTAAAATCCATGTGTTTCCATATCTGAGCTATGCGACGAGGCAGAGGAGACAAGGTTTTAATGCTGTACAAGCCCGTCTGCGACTACTAGGATTCAGCACATTTGGTGATGCCAGCCAGCCTGCGGATTTTCTACGGGGGACAAACTTTCCAATTTGCAGAACCTGTTGAAGCGGATAATTCATTGATCATGTGGAGAAAGAGTTCAAAGCAAAGGATGCTGAATTTAGTAGTGACGAAAAGGATGGGGACTGATTCAGATACTGGTTAAAAGGTCTAACAGGACTCATTATTTGTTTCTTTTAGGGACGTGATGGGCAAATAAGGAACCTAATTAATACTTTTCTAACAAATAAGGATGTTGGTAAATTAATGGGAAGATTACAGATTGAATGTAATTGGAAACTATGTACACTCAATAATACCTGATCTTAATTTCAGATTTATATATTGAAATTTAACTTAGTTGAATTATACTACATTAGTCTAAATGTATTAGTGAACTTGTAGAGAGCTGATTTAATGGTGTTGTGTTATCAATGTAGAGGGGGATATTACTACCTAACATGATAGGGAATTGATGTTTAATTGCTTAAAAACGATGTTGATCAATCCCTGCTCATGGCAGCATTCAGCCAATCCTTAGAATTGTGTTTATAAATAGAATTTAGCTAACCCCCCCAGTGCTGTACCATGTTTTAGGGCCTTAAAATTGAGTTACTGTAAAACTGCTGTGTCACATTACTGTAATGAGATGAGTACCATATGTATGCCTATGTAACCCCCCTGCAAATGGGGGTTCCCAAAAGTCTTCCAGGAGCTTGCCTGAATGCTCCAAGTCTGGGCAGTGCTCGGTGTCTGAGCTGTTTAAATGTGGATCCAAGTGAGTGCTGTTTGAGCCTCCACATACTGACTCTTTAAGAGCTGTCTGCTTGCAGACTTAATTAGTTTGTATGGGGGGACTGTGTATTTAATGCTCAAATTCTGCCTGAGCTGCTGTCAAATCGCTCCATTTTTGCAGTCGCTAAGAGCGCAGAGGGAGGCTAAATGAAAGATGTAACTGTTTGCCTGAAACCAGTTAGAGTGTTAAGTAAAATGCAGTTTGTCTAACCTGCCTTTCTTGCAGCTGGGACTTTGTGTGTTTTACCCCTCCATTTAGACCTAAACTGCTAAAGGCCAATTGGGTTAAGGGTTCCCTAAAATGGAGCCTGTGGACAAATCAGAACTTGACTCTTAATTTTGAGCCGCCACAAGGGGATTGTATGGGCAGTGACTCTGGGAAATGTAGTTTGACCTTGGCGCCTTTTTACCAACAGAGGAGTCTTATTGTGAGTGACAGCTGAATCAGCCAACAGAATAGTGTGGAGCTAAAGGAAATGCCCTACTCTGTGATTGGAAAGATCAGATCAGTTGTGGCAAGGAAGAGAGAAGGAGCTGTGTGCTACTGCGGTGCATAGTTTCGCGCAGGAAGTGCATGTGAGGCCCTGAGTTTCGGTCTGCAGCCTTTGTGAGTGCCAGTTTGGACTGAATCTGAGTTGTGAGGAGAAAGAAGCACTAAAAGTGTGGAAACCAGGCTCACCCTGTAGAAGACTGGAGAAATTGCTGACTCAAGCTCGGTCTGTCAGGAACTGAAGCTGCTGTGTGTGCTCCCGGGTATTTTGCAATAATTGCGATCGGGATCGAGTAGCAGCCTGCCTGGTATAGTACTTTCCTTTTACATATGAATATGAGTAGTGCTTGTGGGGAATCGCTATTTCCAATCCCCCATGCTGTGTGCTGTGTGTTGAAGCGAGAAGCAAACCCCAGCTTGTCTCTGACTAAATCCGGGTGCTATCAACTGCAGTGGGGTCCAGTCACAAGGACCTTGTCCTCATGCCCTGCTCTTCTGGAAATCCAGAGGGACATTCTCCATCTGATCCTCAGCTTGGGTGTTGTGAGTACAAATCAGGGTATTCCCCTGCAGCTTGTTTTCAATCACAAGTGTGTCACCTAATTCCTGTTGTTTCACTGTTTCACGGACTGAGCTCTCTGGCTCCGGATTACAATTGGGTATTGTGCATATCTTTTCTCTACAGGGCCCTATCCATCTGCACCTGCTGGCCAACCCCGGGCAATGGACCTGGCTAGCCCCACCCAACCTGGGTACCCAGAGTGTGACTTTTCAGCCCCTGTATGTGTGCACAGTACTGTGATTTAATGCCACCAATTAACCTGATTTCCCCCTCCCGTGTTACTGCCCCCTAAATAAATCAGATTTGTTGTTGTTATACTATATACTGTCTGTGGTGTTGGTACTTATGGAAACAGTATTGTGTTTTGCTGTGTATGTTGTTTAACCTTATTTTACAGGGGGTCCTCAGAGATGTGCTGCAGAATCAGTCTCGAGGGTAAGTGGTATCTATATGAGTGAACAGTATGTATATATGGGGTATTGGAGCTGTAACTCTGGTGTACTGTGTGAGCCACTAGAGGGAATAAAAGGGGGTCTCAGTGTCCCAGAGGGCTGTGACCAAGCTAGTCTAACCACTACAAACTCTGACCTCTGGGTGGAGGCACCCGTCATAGGACCTAGGCCCCTCAACCTGTTTGTAGTCAAACAGGCAGGGGTAGTAGCCTTTGAGATAGCGCCACCTAGGGGTTACACCTACCTATAGGGATGTTATGCTGTATGTTTAATGCAGTAAAATAATAAACATAAATTAAAAAAAAAGAAAACAGCACATTTGGATCTGCAGGGTGGGTGTGAGCCTGTAACTGTGTGTCTCAGACCTGATTTCATTCTCAATGTACTGTGCAATTTTTTTGACAACATTTTTGGACATGTGGGGCATGACTTGACCATGCAGCCACATACATAGGCCCAAAAAGTATTTACAACATACAGAAAACAGCACATTTGGGCCTCAGGGTGAGTGTGAGCCTGTAACTGCGTGTCTCAGACCTGATTTCACTCTCAATGTATTGTGCAATTTTTGGGAGCAAAATTTCTGGGCATGTTGAATATGATTTGAACATGCAGCTACACACTTGGGCCCAAAAAGCATTTAAAATGTGCAGAAAACAGTATATTTGGGTCCTTGGGGGTGTGAGCCTGTAACTCGTGTCTCAGACCTGATTTCACTCTCAACGATTGTGCAGGTGTAACCCCTGACAAATGGGGGTTCTAAAAGCTTTCCCGGAGCTTACCTAAATGCTCCATGCCTGACTGGAGTTCGCTGCAGGTCACACCTCGGGCGCCAGAGTGCTGTTGAAGCCTCCAGTACTGCCTCTTAAGCTGCTGCTGCTTGTAGGTTTTAGTGGTGCAAATAGGGGAACTGGGGTTTCCCTGCTCGAATCCCACCCCGGACTGCTGTCTAGGGCTCTGTTTCTGCAGTCTCTGGGAGTGCTGAGGGAGCCTATTTGGAAGATGTAGTTGTTCCCTTAAGAACATGTACAGTATTGGTAAAATTGCAGTTCGTCTAACTTTGGTTCCATTACAGCTGGGAATTTGTGCTGTGCCCCTCCATTTTGGACCCGGACTGTGCTAAGGGGTCCAATAGTAGCTAGAGGGCATCTAAATTGGTGTGGAAGTGACCAACCAGAAATCTGGACTCTAGATGGAGCTGGTTGACCAATGGGGACACAGCTTGTAATTCTGGGAAGTGGCATTCTGGGCCATGGCGCTGTTTTGCACCAATGAGGGCCATAGTGAGTGACTGGCATCTGAAGCCCACCTATAGAGTCGGGTCGCACCCGAATGGAGAGACTGGCCTTAGTTGTCCAGAGATAGATACGTTGTGGCTGTGAGTGAGGAAGGAGCTCTGGGCTCCAGCGCCATTGAGTGTTCACACAGGAAGCATGTGAAAGGCCTGAGTCTGCTGGTTTGAATAGCCAGCGAGCTTCGGACTGCATCCGTGAGGCGGCGATCGGAGGAGGCTGTGTAAAAGTGCAGCTACCTACCAGGCTCACCCTGTAGAGGACTGGAGAATCACTAAATTGTGCTTGGTTTGTCAGGACAGTGAAGCTGCAGTGAGATGGCCTTATAGCTGTGAGTTCAGTCGGGTCCTAGAAGCAGCTGCCTGGTATGGTACCCCTCTGTTGTTTTCCACATAAATGTGTGAGGAGGCCTTTGAAGCTCAGGCTTGGCCCTGCGAGTGGTGAAGGAGTGGTTCTCTGCTGGAGTTGTGAGTACTGAATCAGGGTAGCTCCCTGTGAAAGGTTACAATTAAAGGCCAAATCGTCTGGTTGTATTGCTGACTGTATTAATTGAGCTTTCTGGCTCCATCTGCTCTGCTCAGGAATTAAGCGCTCGTTTGTGTCAGGGCCCCAACCAGCTGCACCAAGGGACTAGCCATTAGGGCTTGGGTTCCCATAGACAGTAATCAATAGGTTAGGCCTGTGCACAGAGCCCTAGGTAGTCAAACATATATTATAGTGGTAAGCCAATCACCCTGATTTCTCCCGATCCTTGTTGTCTCCCCTTGAAATAATCAGATTGCTTATTCTGCAAAAGTACACTGGCTAGTCTGTGTATTAATGGGGAAATATTGCACAGTAAATGTGATGTAACTGTACCTTGCTTTCAAGGGGATCCCTGGAGTGAGCTGATTGGGTCGAGCCGGGGGATAAGTGTATATGTTAAAGACACTGAAAGTGAACTGTGTGGGCCACTAGTGGGAAGAAAGGGGGGTTTCAGTAACACAGAGGGCTGTGACCAAGTCAATCTCGACTGTTCTGACCCCAACCTCTGGGTGGAGGCACCTGCCAACGGATCTGGGCCCCTCAACTTGTCACAGCTAGGGCAGGCAGGGGTAGTAGCCCTTAGGATAGCACCCCTAGGGGTTACACAATTTTTTTGGAAAATTTCTGGACATGTTTTGAGCCAGCAGTGAGTTTCTGGCAGAAATATTGTGTAAACAGGCCCTAAAATGGCTACTTAATGTCTGAGTGGTAGGGGGCACCCTAAAACATAATGGCTGAGACCAGATTCCATTTCCAATTTAATGTATCATTTTTTCTGCAACATTTCTGGACATTTACTGCCTGTGCTGCAGTGTCAGAAACAAGAGAGGGCTTAAAGACAATTGTAAAAGTGGACCAAAGACCATCGTTTGGTCCTGGTAGTGGTGGGACACCATGAAACATCATGGCTGAGACCTGATTTCACTCTCAATGTACTGTGCAATGTTTTTGCTAACATTTCTAAACATGTGGAACATGATTTGAATGTGCAGCCACACACTGAGGTCCCAAAAGCATTTAAAATACCGTATGCAGAAAACAGCACATTTGGGTCCCCAGAGTGGGTGTGAGCCTGCAACTGCGTGTATCAGATCTGATTTCACTCTCAATGTATTGTGCAATTTTTTTAGCAACATTTCTGGGCATGTGGGACATGATTTGAAAATGCAGCCACACACTTGGGACCAAAAAGCATTTAAAACATGCATGAAATAGCATATTTGGGTCCGCAGGGTGGGTGTGAGCCTGTAACTGCGTGTCTCAGACTTTATTTCACTCTCACTGTACTTTGCAATTTTTTTGGAAACATTTCTGGACATGTTTTGAGCTGGCAGAAGTGAGTTTCAGGCAGAAATATTGTGTAAACAGGTTTCAAAACAGCTACTTAATGTCTGGGTGGTGGGGGGGGCACCCTAAAACATAATGGTAGAGACCAGATTCCACTTTCAATTTAATGTACCATTTTTTCTACAACATTTCTGGACATTTACTGCCTGTGCTGCAGTGTCAGAAACAAGAGAGGGCCTAAAGACAATTGTAAAAGTGGACCAAAGACCATTGTTTGGTCCAGGTGGTGGTGGGACACCATGAAACATCATGGCTGAGATCTGATTTCACTCTCAATGTACTGTGCAATTTTTTTGGCAACATTTCTGGACATGTGGGACATTAATTAAATGTGCAGCTACTAGGGCTGCGTGAACCTCTAAAAGTTCTACCTTGCAAACTTTCTGAGTAGAACCCCAAAAAGTCTACCTAGTTCTACCAGGTAGAACCCAGTAGAATCGGGTTCTACCAAGTAGAACTGGGTTCTACCATTTATAATCAAGTTCTACCAAGTAAAACCAGGTTCTACCAAGTAGAACCAGGTTCTACCAAATAAAACTAGTTCTACTATGTAAGAAAACAAGTTCTACTAAGTAAAACCAGGTTCAACATGGTATAACAAAGTTCTATAATATATAAGCAAAAAAAAAAATTACATGGTTCTACTTAATTAAGAAATCCACAGAAGTATTGCTTTTAGTTTGGGAAAGTACATGTAGTACTAAGAATGGTATAAATACAGTTAAGTATTGCAAAGCTTTGGTGCATAGGATTCTGTCTCGGTGCTCAAAAGCTTTGCAAAACTTATCATTCTTAAAGTTAGAATCTTAGTATTATATGTATATTCCCAAACATGCAAAATAAAATATGTGGACTTTTTTTTATAGTTAAGTAGAACCAGGAGGAATGTGCTTACTGCTTATATATTATTGAACCACCTGGTTACCCAGCAGATGCTTAAAAATACTAGTGTTGAAACAGATTTAGCAATTGGTGAAGGTCAGGGATGATATATGACTCGTATATTATCCCTGACAACTTTAGCTTTTTAAATCTGGTTACAGGCAGCCCAAAGAGTTAACCCCCTGAGCTGCACCCTGTCACAATAATTTTAAATCTTCCTCCACTGTTAGACTCAGGTACTAATAGAGCCCAGTTCAAAATAACTGGCGCCCGCAGTACCTACAGCTTCAACTGCTTTAGTACCAAATAAGTACATGGACAGAAGTTTACAGTACAAATGTATTTAATCCACACAATGTGGTAAAGCAAAGCACACTGCCCCAGTGCTTTGTACTACCTTCCCTCAGTGCCCCCCACCGAGGAAGGCATGGTGCCGACGCACTGGGGCAGTGTGGTGTTTTGCTTTACCACATTGTGTGGATTAAATTAAATTATGCTTCTACTTTAAACTTTGTGTATTTCTTAGTTTGGGGCTTTCTGTTATTCTGAGTAACTGTCAATGTTAGTAATACATTACCCACCATTGTTTTCTCCTTTCCCTCTAGTTCACTCTCCTGCCCTGATCCCTATACCTCCCATGGGTAACTAACATACTAATTGCCAGCAGATTAGGCCTTACGGTCTGTCAAGTCTGCTCGAACCTCAGATCCCTAGTTGGGTACCGAGGCCCCCCCTTTGTGTTCCAGAAACCCCTATCATCCATCCCCACCCTCTGGGTCAGGCCATCATCTGATACATCCGCTTTCTGTGTCTGTCCCACCCTCTCTTGAAGTCCTCCACTGTGGATCTCTGAACCAGCTCACCAGGCAGCATGTTCCAAGGATCCAACACCCTCTCAGTGAAAAACCTCCTCCTCTTTTCCCCCCTCACCCGTCCAGCTTCCAACTTCAAACCATGCCCTCTGGTGATACCTCCCTGCTTTAGTCTAAAGATCCCCTCCGTGTTTACCCTATTTATTCCTTTGAGGTACTTGAAGACCTCAATCATGTTCCCCCTGTCTCTGCTCTCTCCAATGAAAACAGGCAGAGCTCCTCAAGTCTGCCCCTCATATGTCAAATCTCTAGTCCTCATATCACCTTAGTTGCCCTCTTCTGTACCTCTCCAGGAGCTGTATGTCCCTCTTCAAGTGTGGTCTCCAGTACTGTACACAGTACTCAAGGTTGGTCTAACCAATCCATTGTACAGCGGCAGAATCACTTCCCTGCACCTAGAGATCCCCTTACGATGCATCCCAACATCCTGTTTGTTTTGCTAGCGCTCTCCTACACTGCTTGGTGTTATTCATACATGCATCCACTATGACCTCTAGGTCTTTTTCCCCTGTTGAGACCTCCAGCGCCTCCTCTCCCAGGGTGTACCTATGTTTAGGGTTTCCCCACCCAAGATGTAACACCTTGCACTTGGTGATATTGAAATTTAATTTCCATGTTTGAGCTCACCTTTCCATGGTGTCCAGGTCCCATTGCAGGACCAACCTCCCCTCTTCCCCCTTAACTACTGCTGCCATCTTGGAGTCGTCAGCAAAGAGACTCATTTCACACTCTACACCCTCTCTGATGTCCGAAATGTATGCAATAAACAGGATTGGACCCAGGACCGAGCCCTACGTTACCTCACTACCGACTTCTCTAGGGCTCGAGACCTCCCCACTGACCACTACTCTCTGAGTGCATCCAGTTAGCCAGTTTTCAATCCATCTGACCATCAAAGGGCCTACTCCCAACCCCGTCAGTTTCTCCACCAGACCATTGTGGGGGACAGAGTCGAATGACTTGCTGAAGTCCAAGAATAATACATCCACAGGCTTTCTCCTGTCCAATTCTGATGTTACCCATTCAGAGAACTCCACAAGATTGGTTTGACATGATCTATCTGGCACAAACCCATGTAGCTGACTATCCAGACCTTCCTACCTCCTCCAAGTACACCCCTCAATCGTCTTTAGTATACTCTCCATTAATTTTCCCACCACCGAGGTCAAACTGATGGGTCTATAGTTACCTGGTACTTCCCTCGATCCCCCTTTATGGATTGGCACCACATGTGCCTCTTGCCAATCCCTAGGCACCCTCCCTGTCTCAAGCGACCTGTTGAAGAGCTCCACCTGGGGTGCAGCAAGTATGTCTACCAATTCCCATAGTACTCTCAGATGAATGCCATCTGGCCCAGGAGATTTATCTTTCTTTAGGCCCTAAAGGGCTAACCACACCCTTTCGGTGGAGATAGCATCATCTGTCCCCTCCACCTTACTGGCCTTTTTATCCTCATCCTGATGTGACACCCCTGGGGTACCTCTCCCTTCCTCTTGCTCTATTTCTGCTGATACCACTCACTACCACTTCTATCCCCATCGTGCCTTGTTTTGTAGATATCCCATCCCCCTCCCTAGTGAACACAGAGGAGAAGTACTCATTTAATACCCCTGCCTGGTCCCTCGCCTCTTCCACCCACCCTCCTTCTGATCTCAACCTGCTGAGATGGCTCTCTGGTGATACCTCCCTGCTTTAGTCTAAAGATCCCCTCCGTGTTTACCCTATTTATTCCTTTGAGGTACTTGAAGACCTCAATCATGTTCCCCCTGTCTCTCCTCTCCTCCAATGAAAACAGGCAGAGCTCCTCAAGTCTGCCCTCATATGTCAAATCCCCTAGTCCTCATATCACCTTAGTTGCCCTCTTCTGTACCCTCTCCAGGAGCTGTATGTCCCTCTTCAAGTGTGGTCTCCAGTACTGTACACAGTACTCAAGGTATGGTCTAACCAATCCATTGTACAGCGGCAGAATCACTTCCCTGCACCTAGAGATCCCCCTTACGATGCATCCCAACATCCTGTTTGTTTTGCTAGCCGCTCTCCTACACTGCTTGGTGTTATTCATACATGCATCCACTATGACCTCTAGGTCTTTTTCCCCTGTTGAGACCTCCAGCGCCTCCTCTCCCAGGGTGTACCTATGTTTAGGGTTTCCCCACCCAAGATGTAACACCTTGCACTTGGTGATATTGAAATTTAATTTCCATGTTTGAGCCCACCTTTCCATGGTGTCCAGGTCCCATTGCAGGACCAACCTCCCTCTTCCCCTTAACTTCTGCTGCCATCTTGGAGTCGCTCACAAAGAGACTCATTTCACCTCTACACCCTCTCTGATGTCCGAAATGTATGCAATAAACAGGATTGGACCCAGGACCGAGCCCCGTCTACTCACTCACCGACTTCTCTAGGGCTCGAGACCTCCCCACTGACCACTACTCTGAGTGCATCCAGTTAGCCAGTTTTCAATCCATCTGACCATCAAAGGGCCTACTCCCAACCCCGTCAGTTTCTCCACCAGACCATTGTGGGGGACAGAGTCGAATGACTTGCTGAAGTCCAAGAATAATACATCCACAGGCTTTCTCCTGTCCAATTCTGATGTTACCCATTCGTAGAACTCCACAAGATTGGTTTGACATGATCTATCTGGCACAAACCCATGTAGCTGACTATCCAGACCTCCTACCTCCTCCAAGTACACCCCCAATCGTTCCTTTAGTATACTCTCCATTAATTTTCCCACCACCGAGGTCAAACTGATGGGTCTATAGTTACCTGGTACTTCCCTCGATCCCCCTTTATGGATTGGCACCACATGTGCCTCTTGCCAATCCCTAGGCACCCTCCCTGTCTCAAGCGACCTGTTGAAGAGCTCCACCAGGGGTGCAGCCAGTATGTCTACCAATTCCCATAGTACTCTCAGATGAATGCCATCTGGCCCAGGAGATTTATCTTTCTTTAGGCCCTTAAGGGCTAACCACACCCTTTCGGTGGAGATAGCATCATCTGTCCCCTCCACCTTACTGGCCTTTTTATCCTCATCCTGATGTGACACCCCTGGGGTACCTCTCCCTTCCTCTTGCTCTATTTCTGCTGATACCACTCACTACCACTTCTATCCCCATCGTGCCTTGTTTTGTAGATATCCCATCCCCCTCCCTAGTGAACACAGAGGAGAAGTACTCATTTAATACCCCTGCCTGGTCCCTCGCCTCTTCCACCCACCCTCCTTCTGATCTCAACCTGCTGAGATGGCTCTTAGTTTTTCTCCACTCCCCAATGTATCAGAAGAACCCTTTTTCCCCTCCCCATATCCCCTGTGCCAGACGCTGCTCTTTACTGGACTTTGCCCCCCGCACCATCCGGGTGACATTTCTAGATGCAAGATGGTACATTTCCTTTTCCCTATCCCCTCTCATTGTTTTATATTTTTTGTAGGCAGCCTTCTTTTCCCTGACCGCTACCTGAACCTCACTGGACCACCAGCATGGTTTATGTGACCTTGCTCCCTTACGCTTCACCTTAGTGCAGGTCCTGACTGCCTCATGAAGTCCCAGTTTTATGACTTCCCATCTCTTTTCCACATTTGTCATTGTTGTAATCCCCTTCAAGTGATCCTTGAGAATATTTCACATGCCCACAAAGTCTGCTCCCCTGAAGTCCACTGCCAGTGTCCTAGATCTCTCCCCCCTCCCCCATGCTTATTTGAAACCAGACAGTATTGTGGTCGCTCCCAGTCAGGGGATCCTCTACAACCAGGTCCCTTACCAGATCCCCATCCGCCAGAACCACGTCCAGGACATGCCCCTCCCTTGTGGGCTCCATCACGTGCTGTGTTAAGAACACATCCTGGAAGCCATCCAGCAGCCTTTGCTCCTTGGCCACCTTAGAGGACATGGTTCCCCAATTTGTACCTGACATATTAAGGTCCCCCATCAACACCATTCCCTCCCCTTTTGGTCCACACTGGGCAATGATATTGTCCAGCAAACCATCCTTCAGAACATCACCCATCCCGGGGGGCTTATATACCACACGCAGCTTGACCTTA
The DNA here is from genome assembly GCA_016271365.2 of Neoceratodus forsteri. Classification (NCBI taxonomy): domain Eukaryota; kingdom Metazoa; phylum Chordata; order Ceratodontiformes; family Ceratodontidae; genus Neoceratodus; species Neoceratodus forsteri. The sequence continues at coordinate 1,203,335,438 of CM028132.1, forward strand.
CCTCCTGCCGGGGTTCGTAAAGTGACCCATAAGGCCTCCACATTTCCCTCTGCCTCTTCTACCCTAGCAATTTCTATGTCATCTCTAATGAACATAGCCACTCCACCCCCTCTGCCCTCCTTTCTATCCTTCCTAAGCATAGTGCACCCCAGCACGATTAGGTCTCAGTCAAGTTTTTTGTTGGCCCACGTTTCTGTGACCGCCACCACATCCACCCCTCCGAACAGCATGGCCTGGAACTCTGGCAACTTGTTTCCCAAGCTCCTGGCATTTACTAACACCACCCCCATCCCTAATCCCCTTTGTTGAACCTCACCCAGGTTCCTTATTCTTCTATCCACCCTCTGCTCCTCCTGAAACCTCCTGCCCCAGTCTGTTCCCCTCCTTGGGGTTGAAGGCTGCTCCCCTCATCTGGAGGAGATGGCTTCTGGTCAGCCCCTCCCTTATCCTTCCCCCTCACAAGTTTAAACCCCATTTTTCTTGAATGTAGTCAGCCACCCCATGTTTAAGAACTTCCTTCCCTAATGGAGCAAGATGAAGCCTGTCCTTGGCATACATTCCCTTATCCTCCCAAACTCCTTTCCAGTTCCCTAACACCCCTGAGCCTCTTTCTTCACCCCACTTTCTGAGCCAGTCATTAACCTCTGTGATCTTCATTTTTTTCTCCACTGAGGCCTTTGTTACTGGCAATATCTCTGAAAAGGAAATGTTGCATCCATTATCCCGACAGACTCTGGCAAGTTCTCGGAACCTTGCTTGGATTTTGAAAACTCTATTTCCCTCTAGATCGTTAGTTCTCAAATGCACCAGGAAATCCGGTTTCCCTCCACAATCCCTAACCAGTTCATATACCATGAACTTTGCTCTGTGCACTGTCAGCCCAGAGATACTCACTACCTTCACCTGGCTATGGCATCCACCCCCCTGTCCCTCCCAATGGATACCCCTAATCATCGAGTCTCCCAACAACAGAACCTTAACACCGCCATCATCCCTATGGTTACCTCCACTATGTGCTATCAACCCCCCCGTCCCCCCTTTATTTGTGATCTCAATTTCATGGGAGTTTTCCTCCATTAGAGAGACCCCTTGTCACCTCTCCCTTCTGCCTCCCTTGTTATTTTGCCCACTTAACTCAGACCCCCTGAATAGGTGCCCCCTTTAACCCTCTCTTATCAGAACCATTTATCCTGGCCCTGATGGTTTCCCTTCCCCACACCACCATCCTCCTCCCTTGTAATTGTACCCCCTGCCTCAGGGCCCTCTGTAGGTCCCCTTTACCTAGGGCCCCATCCTTGGTAACAGCCACCCCTCCTGAAGGGGCCTCCTCCCTCCTTGTTTCCCAGTTTCTCTCAGTCGTGCTCTCCTCCCTCATGTCTGCAATATGTTGCATCTCCCCATCTGCTTAACATTTATGTTTCCCCTTCTTCCTCTGGGACTATTTCTATCCTTTCCTTTGCCAGTCTGTGATGCCCTATGGGTATCAGACTGCCTCCCCCCGGCCTCTGTATCAGTTTCTTCATTTCCACCAACCCCTTCCTCCCCCTCTAGGTTGCTTAATAGTGCAAATTTATTGTAACACTCTATGCCAGCCTCCATCAAGTAACCTGAGTTTCCCTGACTGCGCCTCTAAACTGCCCCTCTTCCTCCCTTCTTGCCCTGTTCTCCTTAGGAGCTCCCTTCCCACAGTCTGCTCTTTTAGACTTCCCCACAACAGCCCCTCTCTTCTCACTGTCTGCTCTTCTAGGCTTCCCCCTTTATATTTGGAATGTTTACTCCATAAGTTTTCCCCTTAGAGTCAACATCCCCATCTAAGGATCCTCTATCCCTAATACCACCCCCGCTTGGTGTAACATAATTTCATGTAATTTCTGAGTGTTACCCCAGCCGCCCCTCAGCCCCACCCTTCTGCTGCCCATATCCATACTCCTTATCCTTGGACACACACCCCAACTCTCCCAGCTTACTCCTTAACCAGTCTACTTCACTTCTGATATGAGATAGCTGTCTACAGAGTGGGCAGCCTCCCTCTCTCCAGGCCCAATTGAGAATTATTGCCACCCCACAGCCTGTGCAGCCTACAACCCTTCCGAAGATGCCTGCCATGGTGGAATGTGGCCACCCTGTTTGTCCCTCTCTGTTCATAATGACACACACCCCTTTTCTCAGTCCCTTCCCCCTGGAATACAGTCTCACTCTATACTGACTGCAGTTGTTTACAAACCCTATTTCAACCCCATCAATCATGTTCCCAAGTCTCACAAACACATGCAGTCCAGTGTGTGTCCAGTCCTGCTAACAGTGTGTGTATGCAGACATCAGGTACTGTATGATGTCACAGGCCCACCAGTTCCTGTTGCTTCAAATTTTAGACACAAACAGAAATGCACAGTCCTTCAGTCCCAACCCCAGTGGCTTTTCAGTATTTAAGAAAGCCTACAAAACAGGGTGGGTGGGAGGGAGGCTCTACCTCCACCAGGCAAACATCACATTAAATTTCACTGTAATTATCACTGCCAAACAAGTGTTCCCACAAGCCCCAATAGTTACAATATCACAGCCCAAGTAACAGTTCTAACTTAAAATAAGTAATTTTAACACCCAGAACTAATTTCGAGTACAAAACTATTCAATATTTCAGTTTAAACAGAATATAAACCAAACCTCTTTCCTAAAAACCTCCTACTTCTGTTCCCAGGTGGACAATGAAAGACCAACTATGTCAATATTACTTCATTTGTCCACCCTCCCACCCTCCCAAACATCTGCCTGTTCCTCATCTTTACTCAGAATAATTGAAAACCCATAACAGTATACCATCTGCAAATTGTGTTTATGATGCCAAGTCATGTGCATGGTTTGGTGTCTAACAATGGAGGGCAATTGTATTTGTAAGAGGGAGTGTCCCAGGGGGTTTGGAGGGCTTGAAGTTTCGGACGGGGGCTAGGGTAAGATCAGTGATATTTATTTTATTGTTACGATAGTCAGTGCAGTTTGTGGGAACAATATTTTGTAAAATCTATTTTTTTTATTTTCATTTTACAGGCTATAATGAAAACAGTTTCTATTTGGTGAATGGTTCCTTCAGATCAAAACATTGGATGTCATTGGGTTCAACACTGAAATTGGGAATGTACTGTAAAGTTGACATTTAACAGCAAAAAAAAAAAAACAAAACATTTTTTAAATTAAATTCCCATCTGGAATTGTACCAGAAGAACAGTTATTTATTATTTAGTTATTTTATTAATGTTTTTGTTTGTTAACAGCCAGTAATAAGTATTAATTGAGTGTGTATTTTGTAATAAAAATCCAGTAAAACAAATGAAGAGATGTGTGACAATGTGTAGTCATTTCTGGTTATTTTAGCTGAACTGCCATATGCAGTGGTCCTTCAGTTTCAGGTGCTAGTCAGATTGGGCCTTAGTGGCACATGAGAAGTTAACCCAGCAGTGGATGTTTGTTTCTGAAATTAAAGGAACTCAAGGATGAGGAGGAGACAGGGGGACCCACCAGTGGAAGAAAGACAGCTGGAAAGGCTAGTGGCTACTAGTGGCAACAGAATCCTTCACCATCATTGTCTTCGTCATCAACGTGGCATGATGTCATCTGTGTGTTGTCAACCTGCATACATTTGGGACAGTATGTGTTTTTGAATTGAGGCAGGTTCATTTTTTAAAAAGTGAGCCTTTCTACATTCTTTGTGGAAAGACATGTTCTTTAGTCATTCACTATTACCCCAGCAGCACTAAAAATTCTCTCTGAATATGTGCTGGCAGGTGGGCAACTGAGGTATTCAATTGCGATCTCAGTTAAAGAAGGCCAGATCAATTTTTTCTGTTGCCAATGCAGCAATGGTTCATCACCTGCAGTGAGATGTACAGTCTCCTCCATATAATCCTTGACCATTTTTGCAGCAGGGACTTCTGGTACCACTGTTGCCAGCTGAGCCTTCCCAGCTGTCTTTATTAGACCAAAGTCTGACAGCATGTCCCACAGTGGTTTATCCTCTTGTGGTGTAGCAGCAGTTCTGGTTTGCATTTGATGAGCCAAAACATCAGTAGTGGTGGCAGCAGCAGCAGCAAGAGCCAGTTGTGCACCCTCCCTCTCCACCAGATTTTGTTCAGAATTTGAATGTTGCCAAAAGGGCACTGATGATGTACTACTTTTTTCAACTATACATGCTGACACTTTCTCAATTAACAGTTCACGATAATGTTCCAGGTCTTTAAAGTCATGTGGTTTGAAGAATGTCTCAATTGTATCCTTAAACTGAGGGTCCAGAAGTGTGGCCAAAATGTAATGTTCTGCTTTGCACACATTTACAATGCACTCATCAGCCAGGAAGGTTTGTATCATTTTTCCAACAAGTGATGCAGCATTGATGTCACCATTGTCAAAGAACTGTGACTCGAGATGCTGCAGTCTTATCCTGATGAGTGAAATTAAGGGTAGGATCTGACTTAGTCCGGCACCATCAGAGCTCACCACTCGGGTAGCCTCCTCAAAGGGTTTAAGGACACAACAAAGATTCTCCATTGGACGCCACTGATTGGGGCTGATATTCACATCTCCTTTCCCAATGCCATGTTGGACTGCATACTGGTGAATGGCTTTCTGTTGTTCAAGCATTCTCTGCATCATATAATAAGTGAAATTCCACTGGAATTGGAACTTCCTGTATCATCTGGTAAGGAGAGGGAGGCTGTTTTCAATTTGAATCTGCCGCAACAACTTTCAGGCTTTCACAGAATGGCTAAAATGGGTGCACACAGTGCGGGTAGCTGCAATCAAGTTCTGCACATTTCAGTCCTCACTGATAAAGTCTTTTACCACCAAGTTAATAGTGTGTGCAAAGCACGGTACATGTGTAAACCTACCAAGTCTTACTGCTTTCACAATATTTGAAGCATTGTCAGACACTATAAACCCTGGTTGCAATGACTTTGGAGTCAGCCACTCAGCAAGCTTTCCTTCAAGGCCCTGCAGAAGATGTTCCGCTTTGTGGTCTTTTTCAAAACCATAAATACATAAAGCTGCCTGCCTTTGAACTGTGAAAGTCCCTTGATTCTTGCTGCTGCTGCCGCTACCAATGCCACTACATGCTGATGATGATGAGGAGGAGGAGGGAGGAAAGTTTACCCAATGACCAGTCACAGCCATATAGTCAGTCATCTGACCACTGGCTCACATATCTGTCGTGACATGAATCTTTTTGCCCACTGAACCTTTCAGAGCATCAGACACGCTTTTCTGAACAGCATCATACAAGTCTGGAGTGGCAACACTGGAGAAATATGTCCAGCTGGGGACCTGATACTTTGGCACAGTGATTTCCATGAGTGCTTTAAAACCTGGGTTAGCCACAAATGAGAATGGGAGTAAGTCAGTGGCTATCATCTCCCCAATTGCCTTTGTCAATCACCTTGCCTCAGGCCTGTTGGGCTTATATTTCTGTGACCGCTCAAAGCAGTCTTTCAAAGAAATTTGATGCTTGCTGCTATCACCTGATTTTATGGGCTGCTTTCCTTGACCTTTACTACCATGAGGGGTGGATGTTGTGGCCATGGCTGGCATATGACTCCAATTGAGCTGTGGTGGTGGACTCAGAGGGGAAAAGAAACATGAAATTGAGGATGCTGTGCTTTGACTGGAAGGAAGACTTTTATCATCCTCCACCTCTGCATCAGTTACTTCATCACCTTGGTAAACATCCATTATCTCATTTTCCTCAACCGAGTGCAGAAGTGCAATAACTTGTGTGTGCTCCATTGGTGCTTTTTGATACTGATACTGATAAATGTGAGACTTGTTCATATGTCTTATCATTGTGGATATTCCCAGTCGAGTACCCACTTTACCACGACTTAATGTTGTTTTGCATAATTTGCAAACCACATGGCTGCCAGATGATTTATCTTGTGTGAAAAAATCCCACACAATGGATTTCACAGATTTTATTGCACTGCTGCTTATAGGGAGGATAGGCTCATTACTACCACTGTCACCACCACAGCCACTACTACTTCACGATCTCTTTAAGGTCTTTTGATGGCCATCTGCATGTAATTTTGAAGATGCACAACCTCTCTGACTGGTTGAACTGCATCTCTTTCTTCCCCTCATGAAGCCTGTCCATCTTCTGTCCTCTGTTGTTCCTCTGCATGTGTGGGTGTCTGACTCTCTGAGTTATGCCCCACTATCATTATTGTTTTTTTAGCACCACAGCCATCCTTCTGAGAACTAATTTTTGTTCTTTTTCTGCCTTTGTATTTCTCCTCTTCATCCCACTCTCCAGAGCTACTACTACTTGACATACTGACTGCTGCCTTATCTACTACAAACTCAGGATCTGTTCCATGGATTTCTCCCTCACTCTCATTGGTCTTGTCCTCCTCCTCCTCATCATCATCATCATCAACCATCACTCTGCTTATTAAAACTGTCTGCCGCACTATTATGGACCTTGTGCTCATCCTCTGAGTACCACGACAGGTTACTCCTGCCACGTCCTGAATTTTCTGTACTGTTGTTACTGTTGCCTGGATTGCCTGAGAAGTGCTGCTATTTTTTTTACCACTCATGTCTGCATCGAGTCAAGTACTTTTATTTTAGTAAGACACAGGGAAGTGTACTCCCAAATAGGTAAATACGGCACTGCTTGCTGCATCGAGTCAAGTACTTTAAGTGACAAGACACAGGGATATTTTCTCCCTAACAGGTAAATACAGCACTGCTTGCTGCGTCGAGCCAAGTACTTTAAGTGGTAAGACACAGGGATATTTTCTCCCAAACAGGAAAATACAGAACTGCTGGCTGAGTTGAGTCAGGTACTTTAAGTAATAAAACACAGGGAGATTATTTCCCAGACAGGTAAATACAGTACTACTGGCTGCGTCGAGTCAAGTACTTTAAGTAGTAAGACAGAGGGATAATTTTTCCGAAACAGATAAATACGGCTATGTCAAGTCAGGTACTTTAAGTAGTAAAACACAGGGAGATTACTTCCCAGACAGGTAAATACAATACTACTGGCTGCATCAAGTCAGGTACTTTAAGTAGTAAATCACAATAAGATTATTTCCCAGACAGATAAATACACCACTACTGGCTGCGTCGAATGAAGTACTTTAAGTAGTAAAACAAAGGGAGATTATTTCCCAGACAGGTAAAGACATAAGTTGTTAAAATGAAAATCAGATTCAGGGGCAGGCCACACACAAAACAAAATAACAACCTTGACTCTGCCTAAGTTGGTTCAGTTGAACATTTTGCCTTGAGTGCTCATTCCCAGATAGAAAGCACTAAAATCTGTTTATCTGCCCCAAGAAAGAATAAGAAAGATGCTGCTTGTCTAATGCAAAAAAAAGAAAAATAATAATAATAATAATAAATCTGTGCTGTTGCAACAATGAGTCTGTCAGTCCGAGTGTCTGGAGTGGACTCTGTTACCCCTCCCCCACAACACAAACTGCCATCTGCTACTGCTACTATTTAATTTCATTGCCTTGCAGCAAGTTGCTGATTTAACTTAGTTATGCTTATCTCTCTTCAAAATCAATCTTTCAGGTTTCCAATTTATTTTTTTCAGTTCAGTTCTTCACACACACAACCAACACGGTTCATCATGATGAGTGACTATAGTACAGCACTGCCACCCACCATGCACTCCTGCTGGTATTTTCCCCTTCCCTCTACTGACTCCCAGTCAAATGGCCCCACTCCTCATCTTGTCCAGTAAAATAAGAAAATATTTACATCAACTGTTGCATTGCACTGCAGTAGTGCCAGCAATATATATTTTTTAAAGGTACAATTGAAGCTTTTGCAGGCTCTCACACAGAGTACAAGACTATGGACGGAGAGAGAGAGCAGTTCACTGTCTTTCTGCTGCTCGTCTCATTAACTGCCAAATCAGAAAACTGGTGCTGCGCTACTCAACTCTGTCTAGCCAGTCACCTACATGAACTGTGCAATTTTTTGGCAACATTTCTGGACATGTGCGATCACCAGTGATTTTATATTTTACATATGCCCGCGATCGGGCGAGGGGAGGAGGTCCACTGGACCAGCACGGAAATTAGGGAATTAGTTTTATTTTTATATATTTGGGGACTGGAAATATTGCTGAGAGTCTGGGAGGGGGGATTCTTTATTTTGGACCAGCGATCAACCGGGAGTGGGACTACTAGACACCAGGGCAAAAATATTTATTTATTGCTGGTCAGGAGGGTAGGAAAGACATTGTTGTCCTTGTGCATGGCTGAATACCGGAATACCAGCTGAATAGTGGACTATTTGGTATTCGGTTCCGAATATTCAGATAGTCCATTATTCGTGGTATTCAGAAATTAATATTCGGTATTCGCACAGCCCTAGTAAGCAGGTCCTAAAACAGTTACTTAATGTCTGGGTGGTGGTGGGAGACATCCTATAACATAATGGCTGAGACCAGATTCCACTTCCAATTTAATGTACTATTTTTTCTGCAACATTTCTTGATATTTGCTGCCTGTGCTACAGTGGCAGAAACAAGATAGGGCCTAAAAACAATTGTAAATGGCAGCCAAAACAGCATTTTAATGTCTGGTTGCTGGTGGAGCACCATAAAACATCAGGACTGGTGGCACATTTCAGTCTCAATTTGATGTCACATGTTTTGGGAAGCATTTCATTATCTGAGGGTCCTGTTTTACATAAGCAGAGCCAAGATTCACTCTCACATAGCTTTGGAAAATATGTTTGTTCATAGTAAAGTGCTCACACTTGACATTTGTGGATATGATAGAAGGAGCAAGGAGGAAACATATAAAGGAAAATGGAGTAAGATAAAAGTAGGAAGGTACACGATTTATGGGCATGGTACTACAAGCACAAGGACAGGGAGGCGGGAACTGGGGAGTGGGGATCTGCATGGTCAGGAGGACAAACTTACTCATATTCATATATGAAAGGGTATGGGAAATGGAGGGCGCATAAACCAACTGGAAAAGATAAAACGAACAAGAGGATATAGATCAGACGACAAAGAGGACAGAAACAAATGAAAGGGTACAGAAGAAGAGAGGAGGACAGAAAATATATATATATATATTTAGTTTGTTTGATTTTTGTTATTTTTAGAGGGTGAAGATGAGGGAAGAATGACAGTAACAAAGCAAGGACAAGAGAAAGAAAAGACAAAAAAGGCTGTTGCTAGTGCAGTGCTGACTGGTCTGTAGGCTGACCATTACACTGCACCATCGCCAGGTATACTTTCTGACATGCCACTACCACGCAGCTCCTTCAGAAGCTCAAACATTTTGTCTTGCTCTGAAGGAGTTTCCTGAGGTCCCCCTTGACCTCCTCTCAGAAATCATTGAACTCACTGTGCAGAGCTCCCACCTGTCTGGTCAGTGCTGTCAGTTCATCACTCACTGCTGCTGGTGCTGGTGCTGGGGTGGCTGCAGGCTGTGCTGGGTCCCCACCATGAACCTGGCAATGCCTCTGCCTCTGAGGTGAGAGTGATGGAGGCTCTGCACCTGCCTCCTGTTGTTTCTGCCTTCTGCTGCGGCACCTATTCCCACCACTGGCCCCCTTCACCTTCTACTACCAGCTCAACAGCACCCTGGGCCCCTCTGCCTGCTGCAACCTCTTTTCATTTTTCAAGCCAATCTGCAGTGTAGTGGTGCTGCAGATGGCTTCTTTGCCTACCAGTCCCAAAATGACCCCCAGTCTTTCCCCTTTTCACTGATGTGCCACACAAGGTGCAGATCACAATGGAGCTGCCATTTGGGTTTTTCCTAAAAAAAACATACACAACAGATGACCCTGTCTGTGGGGTTGGGGGGGCAACAGCTGATGTCCCAGTGCCAGTGGGCACATCATGCTCCTGCTCAGAGGAGGCAGGGGCACATGCTCCAGCTGGGGGGTGGCATCTGGACATGCCTGCTGCTGCCTGGAGATGGGGGCCACAGGAGGATCCAGCTGCTGCTGTTGAGAATGGGCAAGAGGCTCATGCTGCTCCTGGGAAGTGGGGGCTAAATTCTCCTGCTGGGGGTGGGGGGCAAATGCTCCTGCTGCTGTTCGGGGGGGCACAGATAGAAATGCCTACCTATTAATACGGATACTGGGTCGGGGTGGTCCAACTGCCCTCTTCCCATTCCCACTAGTCTCCATAAATTTTATCTCTAGCTCCTTCTCCTCCCCCAAAAAAACAGAAAAAAAGAAAGGGGAGTTTTACACACACACTCGCGCACATGCACACAATACAAAAGCTAGATAACTATAAAAATGAAGAAAAACCACTAACTGAAAATATTAACTTTTTAAACTAATGGGTAACAGAGATCAGAAATCAAATAAGCTGCAAATGCAAACACACAAACACACACACACACACACACACACACACACAGTCCACTAATTTTTCAGTGAAGTGAGCTCTCCTAGTCTCTCTCCTCTCCTACTTCCTAGCTGAAACAGCTCTAAAGGAAGTAGATTTAGTCTGACTTCCTTCCTAAGTGCAGTCACCCATGTGACCAGCAGTCTGCTAGAGAGAAAGTCATGTGATAAGCTTTTTTCCCCAATTTCACCTGACTCTTACATCTGGTGAAATGTGCAGTCAAAAGGCAAAATTGACAGTGAAATGTCACCAAAATTTACAGGTGAAATTTCACCATTAGGGCACAATTACATGAAATGTTTCACATGGCGAAACTGGCAATTTCACCAGAATTTCACCAGCAAAATTAAATTTTGCTGCATCTCTAGTTATAATTCTGACACCTCCATAGGTGCTTCTATCACATCTACAGTCATTGTTGTATCCTCTGTAAATATCCTCTCCCATACCCTCAGTCATGCCCTCTATAGTCATAGTCTCCATAGGACGGGCCCTGGTTTTGGCATGGCTGAGGTTGTGGGTATTGCTGAGGGCCTTGGTGGAACTGTGATTCAAGACCAGGTGGTGAAACCACAACCAGGGAAGGTGGAACAGGGTTGATAGTTTGGACTACCCCTACAGGATCAGGTACAGCCTTGGGCTGCTCCACAGCTTTTTTTCTGGTGGCATTTTGTTGCCCTTTTTCTTTTTCTGCTTCCTGTTTTTGGTAGACAATAGCTCACCCCCTTCCATAGTCAAAGTATCCAAGATAGTTACTTCAAACACTTGGACTTTAAAGGTGAGGCCCCCCTTTTTCTGTAGAGGGGATTCATCACCTCTTCCAGAGTCCCAGATGTGTTCTGCCTTTCTTACGACCCAATGAACATTCCTGGGCCTCTTAGAATTTTACCTGTCTCCCATCAGTTTCAAGGCATCTGTAACAGTCTTTGATTTTAAATACCCTGTTCCTTCTCAGACACCTTTTATTTCCTTTGGACCTATCAGGTGACATCTTCAGAGCCAGAACTTATTTTTGTTTAGTTTTATGTCTCTTTTTATGTTTATCACATGATTCCTCTTCTGAACAGGGGTATTCCTTTTCAGGGAAGGAGTCATCAGTGCCTGATTCTGCAGATGTTCTTGGTCTTACCTGATTTTTACGCTTGGCCTTGTTGTCTACCACTTGGGCCTTTAAAACTTTGCATTTTCCTGATTTAATAAACTCCTTTTACAAAAAGGTACAATACTCCCTTAATTACTCAACTGGTATAGCTCCACAATCTAAGTCACCCAGTATAGCGGATCTCTTTAAGATCTTCTTCAGTTTTTCTAGTGGGCTGCTTTCTTTATTTACATGTATTGTCACTTTTTTCTCTACCCTTACTTCTTCTAGGTCTGATTTACTTTCAACACTACAGTATATGCCACTGGAGACTACTTCTGGTGCCTTTCTTTCAATTCTTTATACTTTTTGTTTAGTTTCTCATGGTACTCACTAGCAGGGTCATAATCACACTGTAATTCAAAATTCTCCTTATCTAAATCAATATATAACATCTTGTATTGCTTAGCCCCACATAGTTCTTCTTGCAAAACTGCACAGGTATGATCTTTTTTGTAACCATTTCTCTAGTAGTTCAACCTGACCTATTAACTTGATACACCCTTTACATGTGACAGCTTCATCCTCACTGCTATGATGTTGGTGAAAAGGTGTCACTATCTTAGTTTTAATACCATCTGCATTTAAGATTTCTTCTGTCATAGCTTTCAATAATAATCCTTCTGAACAACAATTAAATAGCATTATATAACACAACAGTTTAAATAAATAAATAACCAAATCTTTCTTTCAAGGCCACTGATTTACAATGATTAAAACAATGAACTTCCATTTTCAAGACTTCAGATTCTGGAATTGCACCAGTGATTGCTACTCCGATTTCTGGATTTTACCAGGATTCTGCTGTAATTTTTTTATTATCCATATAAATAATTAGAATAAGAGAATATTTAATATACAAAGTTGTAAATAAAGCAAATTGAAAATAGTACAGGAAGCAAGTATAAGAAATACTCAAGTTTTGTTGATTTAGTGATCTGGTATAAAATGTCAGACTCCATGAAATCTTTGCTTTTATTGGTGTTCAGGCAGACTGAATTCTGGAATTTTACTGGGATTTCCTGTAAAAACTGAAAACCAGTGGCCTTGTGTTATGATGCTTCAAATGTCTTTTCCTTGCTTGCAGCAATACTGAGTCAGACAATTACTTTAGAACTATTTATTATTGCACAAGTTATATTTAGTGCAATGCACTAATTGGCCACAATTGTTCAAATTTAATTTCACGCTCTGCAATTAGCTCCTAATTTGTGTCCATTGAAAATATGCAATTTTGACCAATGAGTGCTATTTTATTTTAGTGCAATTATCACTTAAACAAATATAAGTATAATTATTTTACATCAAATATGTCCTGTTCTACAATACTTCAGACTGTATTTTCTCACTTTGTCTAGGGGTATCTTTAGTATTCATTGAGAAGCCAAAACAGAAAAAAAAATATTTATGCCATTCAGTAACTTTGCAATTAAATAATCATAATAATCTATTTCCCACATGCATTAGGATGTGGACTGCTATTCACCAAACAATTATCCCAGTGGACAAGAGATCCCAAAATGTTGTAACAATGGGTCTAAATACCAATTTCTTATTATGGAACTTAGCTAAGCCTTTAGCATTGTGTCACAAAAGTTGCATAAATTATATAACCAAAGTAAGAAGGGTTGAAATCATATCTAGCCCCAAGTGTATATAAATTCTAGATATGGCAAAATTGTTTTTTTCACACCCACATGTAATATGTAGAAAATATAGATTTTATTTATCTCTGTACAATTTTTCTAATTACTAATGTTTTGCATAGATAAAAAACATTGTAAACATAATGAAAAGCAATGTAAACCTAAAACAACAAAGGTTTCAGAAAATAAAACAGCAAAGAAAAACAAGTACAATTCAATACAATGAGTAGCATCAGCTGTATACCATGCCTTCAGCATTCTTTTGTATACAGCATAACTTTCTTGCATAAGAACTTGCAAACTCTTTACATTCGTGTCTTGGATTGTATTTCTGTATAAAACTTATTTCAATACTTTATAGCATGCAAAATGTTCATATCTTTTTAGAATGAGTGTAAGCTTAATCATATACCCAAGGTTTTGTATTTAAGAAGGTAAGTTTACCATGCCACCTCCCCAGCTAAGCCAAATTAGAATATTCTAAAAATTAATTAAAATAATACTCAGACATCTGGTTATTTGTAGAGGCATGGTTTTCTTTATTTTAACCTCACAATCTTGGTGAGTTCTTCTCCTCTCAAATGAGAAAAAAGTTATTTCAATGGCTGAATCTCGTTGTAGTGCCTGTTTTCACTCCTCACACACTCACACCCTGGATCCTGGACTCCTTTGGTATCAACACAGCAGTGCAAGTTTGCTTCCTCCTATTTAGATATCTCTAGTCATCACAATGTATTTGTTCTGGTTTTTGTAGGAACATCAAACAGTAGTACTTATAACAACAATAAATCTCCACAGCACCAGCAGCAGATCCTTCTAACATCTCAGTTGGGAACAGACTGGGTGGATCTTCCAGGGTTTGGCTTTATTTCCACCTCCTTGTTAGATCATCATTGCACCAATGTTGATTAGTCGTTACAAAGAAGAGGAATGGTTATTTTTTTTTCTTGGAGTCTGCATGTCTTACTTGGAAAGTACAGATTTGAGCCTGAAGTTTATTGTTTTCCCATAGCTCTTGAATGCAACAACATACAATCTTCATGCAAACATTTTTGAATTCTGCATAAAATCTGGAGTCTTTTAAGATGTATCTCATGTTTATAGGACAAGTATTTCTAGAAATAAGTAAATAGTGATTATAACTCTATTTCTCAGCAAAGTATTTCAAAACAATGTGATACTTTTGTTTTTATGTTTCAGGCTCCCAAACAAGGTAAGTCTTTCCCAGGTAACACGTTAGAAAAGTCCTTGAAAGTCAAAATCTTCTTCCTGACGATAGTTTCCTTTGTCTGTGAGCACTGGAGCATACAACCATGCTGTCTACAACTTTTAGAGACATCTTTCAGTTGGTGTGACATCTTTCTGCATCTACAAACTTATCCAAAAATTATAGTTTTGGATTTTCTAAGACACCAGCTATAATTTAAAATTAAACTTGATATGCTTACTTTGAAGATTATTATCCCAGGACATCCACAGAGATGACTCTGGTCCCCCGTCAACTACATTTACACATTTTGGCCATTCAACAAGTTACAATGTACTCTATACACTGTATACATTTCATGCTGGCAGCATCAAAGATAGTTCTGCAAGAACCAAGGTCTTTACTTCTGTTGAAGTTTATGTAAATTTAAACAGTGTTTTTTCCTTCTTGAAGATAGCTGCTGTACCAAGCTGTAAAGCTCAATAAAAATAACACATTGGCTTGTAGTTACCATAGGAAATTCTCTAGTCCTTGCTTTGATAAGCCTGTTGCAAGCAGATATCCAAAAGTGCAGGTAATATCACAGCCTACAGAGGCCAGTTTTAGGGTGGCCTTCAGTTTTAAACAGAGAGTTTTTAGACAACCTGACCCTTTTTTTCCAAGTTCCACTTAGGCAGGACATCTTTCCTTTTTTAGAGTTCACCTGAACAGTTTTTGTTCTTGCTTGGAGAGCTCAAGTAGACAGGAATGGTGACCAGCAGCTGACTTGGTATGACCTCCCAATTACCCTAATTAATAATTAAGCATTTGTCAAGAATATAAAATAGTAATTATAAAATCATTCAAAATAATAAAATCATAATAAAATATTTTTATGAGTATGGTTTTGAGTGACCACCATGAGCCTATTATGTGCTACTTGTAACAACTCAGTTTTATACTTTGTGGTATAACCAATTGTTCCTGCATCTGAGGATTAACGCACTCTATACAGTAGCCCATTACATTTTTTAAGCATTGGTTCACTCTTTTTTTTTTTAGCCCCAGCTGCTTAAAATAACCTTGGAGAGAAGCATTTTTAGTTTTCTCTGAAACAAAATCACAATCAGTTATCAGTTTAGGTTCAGTGTTTTCATATATTAGCCTCTTATGTTCATTAGCCTTTTGTTGCCACTGTTTTTTTTTTCAGGTGTCTTCTTTCTTTTCTGGATTTCTGGATCTTGCAGCAGGGCTCAGCCAAGTCCACATCAAAGTCACTGAAAGAAAAAAATGTCCCCACCATCTAAGATTTTCCTTGCCTGTGCTCTTGTTACCACTGCTGCTGAAAATGCAAGTTTCAGTTCCTCTGAAATTAACCCAGGAAATCCTGGAAAGTCATTTCCAATAATTACAGGTATAGGTAACTGAGGTACTACCCCACTTTCATTTGGTACAACATTTCATTAATATTCAGAATCACTGGGTGGTGAGATAGCATTAAGTATTCCCATGGATGCAGATGACACCAGTACCTGTTCCTGTTGCACAGTGTTTTCCCAACACTCTAGAATTCACTAGGGTCTGTCTGCTTCCTGAATCAATAAGTCCCTTCACAGTCTTATCTCCCACCTTGACATCAGCGAAATACTTGCTCCAATTTGCTAAGCCCAAATCTGCTCCAGTGTTACCCTCCATATTTTTATGGTAGTTTCTTGCAATATGGCCTGGCTGGTTATAGTTACAGCAAATAAAGTCTTTGGGTGCAGATTTATTATCCCCACCAGTTCTCATCTGACCTGGAGTTAAATAAGGAAAAGAGGGTCTTAGCAGTCCTTGGCTGTTACTTCACTGCTGTGGTGTCTGTCTGGCCATGTAATAGTCCTCAGCCAGAGAAACTGACTTTCCCCCACTTTCTAGCCAAAGGTACCATAGGTATCTTACCTATACTTGTTGAGCCATAGACCCATGAAAAGCTCACACTTTACACAAAGGATAGTCCTTAATGCCTGCCTTCTTGAAGTAATTTTCCAGTCTTGTTTTAAATACAGTCATAGAGCTGCTACCAATAACATCTAATAGTGGCCCATTCCAAATACTAACAACCCTCTGGCTATACCATCCTGTTCTCCTTTAAGTTAAACTAGTTTCCCCTTGAATCTGCAGGTTATGTGCTCTTGTGTTGTAGGTTTGCCCCCAAAGTTTAAATCCAAGGGACTCTCATAGTTCATTATTGGAGCAGATTTGGGCTTAGTAAATTGGAGCAAGTATTTAGCTGATGTCAAGGTGGGAGATAAGACTGTGAAGGGACTTGTTGATTCAGGAAGCAGACAGACTCTAGTGCATTCTAGAGTGCTGGGAAAACACTGTGCAACAGGAACAGGTACTGGTGTCATCTGCATCCGTGGGATACTCAAGGTGTTAGTGTGACTCAGTTGGTAACACATCAACCTCTGGACCAGAAGGTCGTAGGTTCTCGTCCCACACCAGGATTGGACTTGCACCTAAAAATCACTGGCATCTGAGTGCAGTATTGGGGGGTGCTCTACTGCTGGGATGTGCTTTCCTTCAGATGAGATGTTAAACCGAGGTCCCTTTTGCCCATCCTGGTGTTGTCCTGATGGATGCCCAGGTGGAAGTAAAAGAACCCAGGGCACTCTTTGCAAAGAGCAGGGAACATTCCCAGTGTCCTGACCAACATTTCCCTTCCCATAAACTGGTTCATGCAATTATCCAGGCTGTGTGTGGGTGATGATGTGCGATACGGCCACCACCACACATTCAGTCACTTCACTACCAGTCTAGCATTGCTTGTAAAGTGCTTTTGGATACTGTGTGTGAAAAGCACTATATAAATGCTGATTCTTCTTCTTCTACTTACCTGAATAATAAACACAAATACCCTCATAACGTTCTGAACTCCAGTAAGCAGAGGTCCAATTCTGCCAGTCTGTCCTCATAGCATAGATGCTCAATGCCAGAGACCATCTTGGTAACCCTTTTTCTGCACCTTCTCCAGGAGTCAATCTCTAATCTAGTATTTGGGGACCAAAACTGGGAGCAATACTCAGGTGCAGCCTCACCAGGGAACAGAACAAGGCCATAAGTACACCTTTATCCCTACTTCTGATGTGTCTGCATATACGATGTAGGATGGCATTTGCCTTTTTAACACTCTGTCTGCAGTGTTGTTTGAATTTCAGATCATTGTTTATTATTATACCTAAGTCCCTCTCTTCTGTTGTTTCCTTGAGCTGCTGAACATTTAATATGTACTGTGCCCCCCTGGTTTGCTCTTCTCAAGTTCATGACTGCACACTTACCTATGTTAAATTTGAGCTTGTGCTTATCTGCCCATCTGCCCAGTCCTGCAATTTATATAGCTTATTCTGTAGCCTGGTCACATCCTAAGCATTGCTGACAACAGATCCAATCTTCGTGTCATCAGCATATTTAGATATCCACACACCTTTATCACAATATATTGTGACCACGTACATATTAAACAGAATGGGTCTAAGCACTGAAACGTGCAACACCCCACTTGTCACAGTAGCCCATTCTGATGATGTACCTCTAATATGGACTTGTGGTTTCCTCCCATGGAGTTAAGATTTAATACATGTCACCACACTGGTATCTGATCCTGTTGTAAGCAAGTTTCTCTGAGCTCACTATGTTGGGACCATATTGAAGGCCCTGCTGTAGTCCAGAAATACAACTTCCACAGGATTCCCTCTGTCAAGTGACTTACTCACTCTTTCAAAACTACAGTAAATTGGTCTGCATGATCTGCCCATAATGAGTCTAGGCTGGGTAAGAGCCTCAAGGATGGAATTCTTAATGAATTCCTCTATATGTTCTTTTATAATGCCATCCAGTACTTTTCCCAAGGTTGATGTAAGGCTTATAGGTCTATAATTCCTATGGTCCTTCCTATTTCCTTGTTTGTAAATAAGCACTACTGTTACCTCTCTCCAGTTACTGACTGCACATTCTTTATTAAGTGATGCCTGAAATAGTACAGTAATGAGTCCTGCCAATTTCCGCCAGTTCTTTTATAAACCTAGGATGGATCCCATCTGGACCAGGAGCCTTGTAAGGGTTTAGTTTTTGAGTGTTAGCCTAATATCATGTTCTGCAAGTACAGCTGGTGACATCACCCCATCCAATGCATCTATTTCTAGGCTAGTTGTCTGCTCATCAAATACTGATGTGAAACAACTTTTCATAATTCTGTCTGGCCCTTCTCATCCATAATAAGTTCACCTTCCTCATTCTCAATACCTCTACTTGTATACTTTCTGCCTGAGTCTGCTTAATATAATTGTAAAATACGTTGTAATTATTTCTAACATGAGTTGCCAGTCCTAATTCAAAGTTCTGTTTTGTGGCTTTTATGCTAACCTTGCAGTCCTTAGCTAACTTTCTATATTAGGACTATGCAGTAATCAAGTTAGATAACTTGCTTTTTATATGCCTTCTTTTTCTGATATGCATTATAACCATATGGTTGAACCAGCCAGGGATCCTACCAGAGCTGTTGTATTCATTTCTCTCAGGGACATATACTTTAGTTCAGTTAATGATGTCAGTTTGCTGGACAATACACACCACCTTTAATCTCGATCCAACCCCTTAAATGTGGATTTCCAGTCCCATGACCACAGTTTCTACCTTATTTTGCCCAAATCAGCCCTGTCAAAACATTTAATCTTGGTAAGGCCCTTGATCTTACTTTTAACATCAGTAATATCAAATCTTATATTGTGGTCACTATTGGATAGGATTGGATTCGATAACTGTCAACTCTAATACTCACCACATTCCATCAATATAAAAGCTGAGATGTGTAGAGTACCTGAGAATGGGTAGGCATTAGAGTTGAAAACCCTAAGGTGCACCCCACTCCTGATTTATGAAGATACAGATGAGGTCAAATTGTAATGTTTTTCCCTGTTGCGGCCTGCAGAATGGGGGTGGAGTGTTAGGACTGGAAACAATTATGTCACATTTCCTTTATTTTGTCAGTTTAACCTTAACTAGAGATTTAACAAAGTTTTTTTGCAATGAATTTCTATACTTTTTTTTTTCAATTGTTTAACCAGGAGAGACACAATAAGCTGAAAGCTTGTTTACAGGTGCGATCTGGGACAGCAGGGAAGTTAAGTAACTTGCTTAGGGTCACACAATATGCAAGATGGGGCTGTGGAATTCAAACCCAGGTCTCCAAATTTGCAGCTCAGACCCTTAAACCACTGCGCTATACTGCCTCCACCGTTTTGAGATAGTATAATTGAATCCTCATTTGCCTGTGAGCGTGCAGGGGTGCATACATGTATGTTACAGTGGAAGTGTAGGGCTGGAGGGCCCTGTGCTTGCATTTGAAGCAAAACGGTAACCAAATTGTCAGTATAACCTTCTTCTTATTACCCTACCTCATGGACCTGATACTGAGAATTTTCAAATCCTCACTGAAACATCATTCCACACCACTGAAACGTCATTCTGCGTCACTGGGGAAAAAACACAGTTTGGGCAGGATTTGAAAAATGACAGCTGTCACATTCATGAGGTAGTGTAAAAAATGGCTATGTTGAAAATTTGGGGTCAACATATTTAAAATGATCAATGTAATGAGTGAGCATAGTAAAATTTCAACAGATGCACACAACTTTGCCATTTTTACATATTTTGACCCAAAACTTTCAACATCGCCTTCTTATTACTCCACCTAATGAACACACATGGTGAACATTTTCAGATCCTGCCCAAAAGGTGATGTCCCTAAGCAACCACAAAATCACATTTTGGGCTTGATTAGCAAAATTCCACCTCCATTGGTCATGAGGTAAGGTCCCAAACAGACCATGTTTAAAATGTAGGGTACAAATATGCACAAATTGTAAAGTTATGCATCAAAGTTCAAAACCCATTGAAATACATTGAATCACTTACCTGGCTTTCTCATATTAAAGTCAATGGTTCCAGCAGCTAGACATGTCATTGATCAGGGTGGAAATTCACCCTGGTACCTGTTCAGGTGAGTTTGTGTGTGGGGGGTGTGGGAGGGGTGAATTCTCAGTGGGAGGTCAGGGTGGGGGTGTCAGGAGGTCTAAACCTCACTCTCAGGTTCTTGGCAATAATGGGAATGCAAGGAATCACAGACACATTACATAAGAATAATAAACTTGTTTATTGCTACTAAAGGATAAATCACAGTTGCCCTAAGCAGTTCTTACCAAATACAAACCGGGAGCCAATGCTAAGCGTTCCCTATACCTCGAGGTTTTTTTGTGTCTCTAGGGACCTCCGAGGTATAAGATGTAGTGTCTTGCATTATATATCTATGATAATTACTATTGTTACCATAAGATAGAAACATTTCTAGTTACAGAGATGAGCCCTATTGACTAAATTAGAGGTGGATCCACAGTCCAAGATAACATTATACAATTTTGTAGTAGTCATCACTTTGTAAAGACAAAGAAAGCTCAGTTATACATGTATTAGTGTAATAATGCAAATTATCAAAAGATGGTAATGCTGACATATATATCATCACCATTACAAGGACACAGTAGTCCTAACATCCTGTAAGCAAGAAATACATATGTGTATTAGAAAGCAAAGTGTATAACAATAATATGCACACAAATCTTGACATCTACTCTTATACAGTAGATGCCCAATGCCCTATATGTTAGTATAACATATACCTGAATACTAGCTGTCTATGGTGTACCTCTGGAAGGTACCAATAAGGATTACAGGGACCTCGTGTAACAGGGGTTGGATTAGTGAGGACAATTTTCTTTTTACAGGTACAGTATAAAGAAAAAGACATAGAGGGACAGTTTTCTTTATAACAGGTTAGTCAGCTATGGGGACAGTGATCAGAGGGTGGAGTGCCACTAGACACCAGGGAAACATTGCAAAATATGGGGACAGCAATTAGAGGGGTGGAGGTGCCACTTGACAACAAAGAAGCATTGAAAAAATTTTGAGATGGCAATCAGGGGGTTTGGGTGCCACTAGACACCAGAGAAACATTAAAAATTATCAGAATGGCAACTGGAGGGTGGGGTTGCCACTAGACCCCAGGGAAACATCACAAAATATGGGGATGACAGTCAGAAGGTGGGGGGGGCACTAGACACCACAGAAACATTAATGAATGCAGGGATGGTGATCATAGGGGTGGGGGTGCCACTGGTCACTAGGGCAACTTTTTTTTAACTTGCTGTTTTTACTCCCCCTGCTCACAGCACTCCCCTTTGGGAGTCACTTATGGCCTTTTAGTCCCACCCTTTTACTTGGAGCCCATAGTGGTCCATCCCCTATGTAGCCATGGCTTACCTCCCAAGCAGGGATGAGATGTGGGTCCTTACACCCTGAATTCCTGAGTTTCATCAGGATGCTGTACCACCGGGACAGGTAGGGGCACTGTGTATCAAGGCCTGGCACTCCATCTACCGTAAGTGCTGCAAGCTGTTTTTCCCATTTTCTCTGCATGGCACATCCCTGATGTCAAGGCAGTAAGCCACGATGTCCATCACACAGCTACCCTCTCTACAAGTGACTGGGCTTGTTGTACCTCATGCCTTTACCCGGGGTCAGCCAAGCACTGAGCCCTGATCCCCTTCCCCCGGAGAAGGTGAGATGTCCCTGGGATGCTCGAGCCTCCTCTAGGCAGTTTCTAGGAATCCTTTTTTATATGAAATGAAAAATGGAAATGAAAAAGGATCCTTTCAAACAAAAAAGAATCACAAAATAAAGTGTGCCTAAAATCTTTTTCGATATGACAGGATCCTGTTTCTGTTAAACGAAAAAAAGCATACAAAAAAGGATCCCTTCAAACGAAAAAAGAATTGGAAAAAAAGTCCAAAATCTTCTTTTGTTTGAAGTAATCCTTTTTCATATTATCGAAAAAAAACATATGAAAAAGGGTCTATGTGATAACAGCAAATGCCTAAAGGTGATCACTGTTATCGCTCAGTCAGAGTGCCGAACACATTTTTGGCACTCTGACAACTGGCGCACCAGAACAATGGTGCCAGGACAGATTTTACTGCTTTCTGTGGGGGGCTGGCCTTGCAGCCGCTACTTAAGGATTCTCAGCCAGGTGGGTGCCTGTCGGGGGTGGCAAAGCATCAAAAGTTCGAAACCAGGCACAATTAAAATTCGCAGCAGCGCCCAGACCCGAACCCAGTACCTCAGCCACCCCCAGCCACTAGCCAATCCCCGACGCCATGACACAGCTCGGCCAGCAACCACAGCGCCACCCCCGACAGCCTCTCCACCCCCTTCCAGCCCACGCTCATTGTGCTCACTCCCACCCCCTGCACGCATACGTATAGTGACATCCTGTCACCTAGTTTGCCTACCCCCTCATCCGGTCACCCTACCTTTCCATTGTCGTGAGTGGATTGCACCGGGAAGGAGTCACCATAACAGATGGCGCCATTTCTCATATGCCCACTTCACTGGTTACCTATCTGTATGAAAAGGATCCTTCAAATGAAAAAAGAATCAGAAAAAATAAAGTCCAAAATCTTTTGCATATGAAGGGATCCTTTTCACTTGACTGAATTCCTTTTTCATATGGCCATATGAAAAAATCAGAGGTGAGTCACGGAAAGGGATGAAAAAATTTAAAAAACAACAGCTTTGGGGGGGGGGGTCATTTTAAAAAACTAAACCAGAATCCACCTAACAGGGTCTCAATGAGCAAGATACATGTATTGGTGTCTCTGCAGTATGTCACTTTTGTGGGCATTATTGTGCTACCATCCCCCCACGTTTGTTCACTCCACTCCTACTACTGTTTTTATTCCCATTAATATTACTCCAGTGTTTTCTTATATTTTCTTGTAGTAATTTCATATAGTTAAGTGTTGCTTATAGTTAGTGATGGTGATTTTCAATGACAGAGCAGGATATTGAAAGCCACAGACATTTAGCAAGTGAGTGCAAGTGACTGAGGAAGCATGTCGAAGTGACTGAGCAAGCATCTTACTATAAGACACTTAGTAACTTTGATCAAGCAGTTTTTAAACTGGTTGGATTACTCCAGACCATCAACTCTACACATTGAGCAAGACTTTTCACGGGTTGGTGGGTCAATAAGGAAAGCGAGCAGCAAGCGGGAATGTCTGCAAGGTGAATGGGTGTGGCATATTCATGGAAACTGAGGATTAGAAGCCTAAAACAGACTTTGTGATTGAAAAAATGAAAGTTAGATGACGGACTTGTATATCTTTACAACAAGTTTCGATTTGTTAGTTGTGTTGTGGTAGTGTGGAGTGACAAAATGGCAAGAAAATGTTTTTTAAACATTAGTGTAACTAATTGATGTTCACTGGTTTTACAGCAGTAACACTGCTGTCAGAATTTCTTTCTAACATTTCTGGAATACATGGATATGTGGAATGTGCTGTGTCCTGAATGCCAGAAAAGTGCCATGTGTAGGTTTGTTGCTCATAAATGCACAACTGGGGATGGCTTCTGACCAATCAGGATGCAAGGTTTTCCCCTACCAATTTTATAACATTCTGTATGTATCAATACCTTCTTTTATTGATAGACAAAATTACATACATTTTCTGAATTTTGGTAATACTATACATTATTGAAGTAGAAACTGTGTAGTTTGTAATGTAACTTTCATTCATCTTATGCCATTATTCCTGTTGTGAACATTTAAAGATAATGTGCAACATTTTTTACATATTGTTAATAAAAGCTTGAAAAAGCATGAATTCAAGTCCTTGTGTCATGACTAATGTTTCCTGAAAATGTTATGCTGATTGGTTTTGTGGTTTTCTTTAAATCAGCATTTGTTAACCCTATGAAGCCTATTCATTTTCTCATTAAAAGTGTTTGCCTAAGCACTTTTCAGCACAACACTGAGATATCAGTGTATTCCCCATTCCAGCAGTTCAGCATCCCCATGCCATGTTATCATAGTATCAACAGAAACATCCTACCTCATTTTAATTGAGGACCTGCAGATCTGAACACCAAGTGATTATAGCCTTGGATTGTCAGTATTAACCCAGAAAACCAATAAGACTTTTTTCAGACTCCATGATCACAGTGCATCAAACTGCCAGTCCAGAAAAATGACTTGACGCCCAAAGAGTTAACTTGCTCTACAGTGACTGAAAACAGTGGTGTTATTTCTGTCCCTCTCAGTCAGGCTTGAGAGTAGCGATATCATCTTGGAATAGTTTGCAGCTTCAAATTTCCAATCAGAACAGCAGTCTGTAGAGTTAATGGTTTTCTCTCCAGGTTTCTTACAAACCCAGGGCCCAATTCTGAAAGAGCCCTTAGAGTGCAACAAATTTCCAGTGTTTTAGGGTTACGGCACACTCCCAGTGCATCAAGGACCATGCGCCTTATTCCAGAACATCAGGGATCCTGGCACCACAAAACTCGGGAACTGACACAAAGACAGGCTAGCGCCAAACATGAGGTGCACCTGTGGGACCTGCTGCACGGATCCCCCAAAAGGTGCAAGACAGTACTGTATGCCAGGTGGGCTCCTGGGGCACAAGTGGCACAGCAGATGCCATAAGGGTGTTATGGAGTGGGTAGGTATGCCAGGGGATGATCGGGCACCTGACAGGGTACCCTTGGTAGCACCAGTCACCTACTTATAAATGCTGTGCTGTCTGAGAATGGCACCCCACAGTACCTGTTCACCCCGGCATACCCACTTGCTCTCTTACACCTCCATAGTACACTCCTGTCCCATCTGCCCCTGGACCCCACATATGGAGCCCCCGCCAGTTCTCACCTTGAGGGCAATTCCACAAGGGCTTTAGACCACCTTCTGGCTGGTCTAATGTGTCCCCTCCTACAGCCACAGTGAGGCTTTCGGAATCCCAAGGAAAGAGGATGTTGCAGCCCTGCCATGGTGTAAGCCTCCTTACATTCTGGCATACCCTGCTTCTGGTCGCAAGGATGATGAAGTGCCCCTTTGCTGGGGCAGCATCCCAGTCCAGTACAGACCATGTTCCAGAACAGGGATCACCACAATTTCCAGTGCAAGGTGCATTTTTGATCATTATTGTCTGGCGCAAGCACATTGCACTGGCTGTAACGCTTCTGAAATTGGGCCTTCTGTCTCTGGTTAGTGTTTAGATAGATTAGCTTAAAATATACCATTATCGTCTTATAAAAAAAGTTGATCATTTGAGTTTCAATGCTAAACTGAAGTAGTGGAAATCATTCTCTGTGAGAGATCAGCTTGTCTGTATCACAGCTGTCAATTCGTGCTCATCAAAACTAATTGTTTTTCTAACTGTATAACACAGGGTTGTTTAATCAATATAAAATAAATCTAAATTATATTCATTTATTGAAATAGTTTGTCTTTGATGTAGCCTTAATAAAAACATTTATGTAAGAACATTTCTTTTCATGTCAGATTGACAAAAAGGTGCCTGACACACTCTACTATTTCAAGTACATGTACTGTCTGAACTCACAAATTTCAGTTCTTTGGTAGTTTCTGTGTAAAAATACATCATGTATATGTACTGTATAACTAGAAACACTATATGGCATCCTTCCCGATGCACCATGTCTCTGCCCCACAGTTGAGGCAGCTTCACTCTGCTACCACCTGTCCCCTGCCCCACAAGCCCCCAGCCTTCTGCTCCACATTTGAGACTGCTGCTCCCTGCTGCCTCCTGCCCAAACAGTTGGGGTTGCTGCACCCTGTGCCCCCCTACACCCACAGTCAGGGACACTGCACCTGTTGATCCCTGTTCCTGTCTCCACAGTCAGGGCTAATGTGCTCTGCTAATCCCTAGAGTCTCAGGTCCCCTGCATCCATAATTTGGGCTGCTGCACCATGCTCCCCTAGGCCACCAGAGGCGAGGCTTTTGCTGCATCCTGCTACCCACTTCCATTGCCCCAAAATGGGCAGAACTGCTGCACTATGCATACCCCATCTCACAGTCAGGGCTGCTGCACCCTGTTGCCCCCTGTGTCCTGCACCACCATTGAGGCTTCTGCACCATGCTGCCCTCTGTCCCCGGCACCACAGCCAGGGCTGCTGCACCCTGCTCCTGTCAATGCAGTTGGGTTTCTGTGGCCTGCTGTGCCCTAGAGTCCCATGCCTCCACAGTTAGGGCTGCTGCACCATGCTGCCACTTGCCACAAGAGTCAGGGCATTTGCTGCACCCTGTTGCATGCCTCCACAGCTGATGCAGTTGCACCCTGCTGCCCCCTGCCACCAGAGACAGATCCTTTGCTATATCCTGCTGCCCATATCCCTCATTCCAAACAGTCATGGCTGCTGCACCCTGTCCCACAGTTTGGACTGCTGTATCCTGATGCCATCCCTATCTTCTGCCCACACATTTGGGGCTGCAGCACCCTGATGCCCTCTGTCCCCACCCCCACAGTCATGGCCATGGTACCCTGTTGCCTCCTGTTCCTGTCTCCATGGTCAGGGTTGCTGTGCAGTGCTACACCCCAGAGTCCCATGCTCCTTGTCTCCACAGCTGGGGCTGCTGAACCCTGCTATGCACTTTGTTTGCCCCCAAATGGGCTGGACTGCTGCACCCTGTGCACCCTGTGCCATGGTCAAGGCTGCTCTACCCTGATGCCCATCTGTGTCCTGCCCCACAGTCAAGAAGAGTAAGAAGAGAATGATAGATTTTAAGCTAATCTATCTGAACACAAACCAGAGACTGGGTTTGTAAAAAACCTGGAGAGCAAACCATTAACCTACAAACTGCTGCTCTGATTGGGAACCTGAAGCTGCAAGCTACTTCAAGATGATGTAATCGCTCTCCAAGCCCCACCAGACACCTCCTGCATGCTGGCATTTGAACCCTCAAATTACTACTCCACAAACTGCCTGTCTATTTAACGTCTCTCATACGCATCTCGCATAGCGCCTACTCCCTAAGGAAATCCGACCTTATCCTACTAGATGTTCCCAGGACATGTACCGAAGCTGGCCAAAGAGCTGTCTCATATGCCCTTCCAAACATTTGGAACCAACTACAAGCCATGCTGAAGCTAACCAGCATCGTATCAATTAACTCCTACAAAACACTAGCTATCTCTAAATTAAAAGACATATGTAGGTGCTACTAGGCCCCCAACGCCAAGTCAACTTCCTAGGTACCAACTGGCCCTCTACTTATTAAGCTGAAATGTGTTGCATAATTTAGGGCAAAGTTAAAGCTGGAATGTGCTGCATATATAGCATAAGGACTTCTATTGTGTATACCTCTTGTATTATATATTTTTTTCTTTGTTGTTCTACATTTTATATCTCCTGTCTATGTAATTGTGAACTGTATGTGTATGTGCCTCAGGACCTCCTTGTGAATGAGCTTGCTCAACAGAGTCTTTCCTGCAATAAACTTGAAAAGCCTGACCAAGAAGAAGACAGAAATAACTCCACTATTTTCAGCCACTGTAGAGCAAGTTAGCAAATGCTGATTTAAAAAACCACATAACCAAACAGCATGAAATTTTCAGGAAACACTAATCATGACACAAGAACTTGAAATTCAGCTTTCAAGCTTATATTAACAATATGTAAAAACTGTTGCACATTATCTTTAACTCTCCTATCTAACAACAATAAACTAAATATACTGTATTAGATTTATAAAATGGTCTTTAGAAACTGTGATCTTGATTGGCTAACACGTCACAAGACTGTGCATCAGTCCTCCCACCCCCATCCCACATACAACCAACTTTTAAACAAACTTCTATACAGTACTTTAGCAATTCAAAGAGTAATATCAACATAGTTCAATGGAACGCTATGATAATTGATAACAATGACCTTACATTCTGAAAAGTTAAAAACCAAAAAATATCATGGCAAGTTGAGCAAATATCAATTATCTTTTAGGCTAATTTTTAAAGTGTTCTTGAAACAGACTGTTTTCTAAGCACAATATCCTCTCCATGGTAGGCACAGCAGGGCATCACGCACTCAAAATGGTTCAAGGCACTGGCAGTGCATCGATTCCGCACAATACCCACCCCAGTGTGGCTTATTGTAAGGTATGTAGAATTTGTACTGCTACCTTAAACATGTGTATGTGTGTGTGTGTGTATGTCTATATTGAGCTCACATGAAATAATCTCACACACTAGCATGCCATTATATAAATGGAGTTAGTTCTTTTGGTGGTGGCTTGCCATATTTGGTGTCACAATATACTACCAGTCTACATGATTTACATTTCTTATAGCTGGAACACTATATCCTTGCAATAGTAAGGACAGATGCCCACATTTAACTTCTGGCAGGGTGTTACATTAATATTAGGTCACTAGAACATGGTGGCCATGTACATCTACATTTTTGTCAAAATGTGATCCCTGCATGGCTGTGTGATCAACATCTGCCAGTTATACAATATAGTGACAGTAAACAACCAGAGACGGCACACATCCCCAAGTCAGAGCCATACATCTCACGTGTGGGCAAAGCAAAAATGCCTGTACAGGCAGCAAACAAGTGTGGTCTGTATCTGTAATTTTAATAAATTAAGGAATTGCATTTGTCTGCTTTGAAATGATCTGTTACTGAATCAAAGTCAATTTTGTTTGGTTCTAGGAGGATGGGGTGTTTGGGTCAGGAGTACATGGAAGACACATATGTATGCATGTATGTATGTATGTATGTATGTATGTTATATAAAGGGATATGTCATTGCCCGATCAGAAATATTTCTGATATTTCTGGTGAGTGTAGTTTGACCTTATAAGCCTTGCACAAGATATATATATATCTTTAGTTTCTTCTAAACAGATCCAGACTTTTAAACATTAAAGAACACAAAACATGCATCAAAATAAAAAATCCATGTCAGGAACAATAATTTAACATGAAACATAGAAACATAGAAACATAGAAGTTGATGGCAGATAAGGACCACAAGACCCATCAGTCTGCCCATTTCTTTTCTACCTTATAAATGTGCCATCGGCCTTGCTCTGTCAGTGACCTATCTATTCGTAGTCATTTGTATTGCTCCCTTATGCCTATCCATGCCTGTTTGAAGCCCTGCACTGTATTCATAGCCACCACTTCTTGTGGTAAGCCATTCCATGCATCTACCACCCTTTCTGTGAAAAGGAATTTCCTCACATTTCCCCTTAATCGGCTCCCTCTAATCTCATGCTGTGTCCTCTTGTCCTGCTATTTTTCTTATATTTAAACATGTTAGACTCTTTCACCTTGTTTATGCCCTTAAGGTGTTTAAATGTCTCGATCATATCACCTCTCTCCTCCTTTGTTCAAGGGTATACATATTGAGCTCCGTTAATCTGTCCTCATATGTCTTCTGATGCAGTCCCTGCACCATTTTGGTTGCCCTTCTCTGGACTGCCTCAATTTGGTTAATGTCCTTGTGAAGGTGTGGCCTCCAATACTGCGCAGTACTCCAGATGGGGCCTAACCAATGTCTTGTACAGAGGATTATTACCTCCCTCTTCACGACTTGTGATACCCTACTAATACACCCTAACACCCCCCTAGCCTTACCTACTGCTTTAGAGGTCTGCTTGGATGATTTTAGGTCATCAGTGATGATGATGCCCAAGTCTCTTTCTTCCTTTGTGACTGCTACACTCCCTCCCAGCCTATAAGTGGCTTCAGGGTTTCTCTTCCCTATGTGCATGATTTTGCACTTCTTTGCATTAAATCCAGTTGCCA
The DNA here is from genome assembly GCA_016271365.2 of Neoceratodus forsteri. Taxonomy (NCBI): domain Eukaryota; kingdom Metazoa; phylum Chordata; order Ceratodontiformes; family Ceratodontidae; genus Neoceratodus; species Neoceratodus forsteri. The sequence goes on from CM028132.1 coordinate 1,203,365,501, forward strand.
CTCTTCTGACCATTCTGCTAGTTTATCCAGATCTCTTCTCATTCTGCCCACCCCATCTGGATCATCTACTCTGTTGCAGATCTTGGTGTCATCTGCAAACAGACAAGCCTTACCCTCTAGTCCATCTGCGAGGTCACTAATGAAGATGTTGAATAGGACTGGCCCCAGGACTGATCCCTGAGGTACCCCACTTGTGACTTGCATCTCTTCTGACTGTATACCATTTCATTTACCACTCTCTGTTTTCTGCCAGTCAACCAGTTTGCCACCCAGTTGACCAACTTCTGACCACCCCGAGCCTACCTAGCTTATTTATCAATCTTCTATGTGGAACAGTGTCAAAAGCTTTGCTGAAGTCAAGGTAGGCGACATCAACTGCTCCCCTTGGTCCACCACTCTGGTTACCCAGTCAAAGAAATCTATGAGATTAGTTTGACAGGACCTTCCTTTGTAAACCCATGCTGTCTTGGATCCTGTGCCCTATGGATTCCAGGTGTTGCACTATCCTTTCCTTAAGGAGTGCCTCCATAATCTTGCCCACTACTGAGGTAAGACTGACCGGTCTGTAGTTCCGCCTCCTCCCTGCTACCACTCTTGTGGAGGCGGGATCCTCAAACCTTCTCCAGTCTTCTGGGACCTCTCCTGTGCTCAGAGACTCACTAAACAATTCTGCTAATGGCTCTGCTAGTTCCTCCTTTAGCTCTTAGGTACCCTGGGATGTATGCCATCAGGTCCCATTGCCTTATCCACCCTGAGCTTAGCAAGCTCTTGTAGGACCCTTTCTTTTGTGAAGGGAGTAGTGCTCACCTCCCTCCCCTGTGTCCATGATGCTGAGCTGTGGGCCCTGCCCTACCTTCTCTTCAGTAAATACTGAGCAAAAGTATCTATTTAGGATAGATGCCTTTACAGGTCCTCCTCTCTCACATGCTCCCTTTTCTCCATTAAGCTTAGCAATACCCCCTCTGGACTTTCTCCTTTCACTAATGTATCTATAGAAAGTCTTGTCACCTTCTTTTACTGTTACGTGCTAGTGTTTCCTCAGTTTGGGACTTTGCCTGCCTGCCTTACCTGCTTCCCTTAGGGCAGTTTGGTATGCCTCCCTATCTTCATCCGCTGTGTTCCCTTATATTTTCTGAAGGCCAGCCTTTTGGCTCTGACCTTTTCTGCTACTGTATTTGAGAACCAAAGTGGTTTCCTTCTTCTTTTACACTTCCTTTTCTGTCTAACACAATGGGATGTTGCTTCAAGTATTGTATCCTTAATGCTTCCAACTTTGCCTGTACCTCCTCACCTGTGTTTCTTTTTGCCAGGGCTAGCTTAACTCTGTTGGCCATCTTATCAAAGTCAGCTCCTCTGAAGTCCCATATTTTTGCCTTGGAATGGGATGATTTAGATGTAGTAGCCAAATTGAACCATACCATGTGATGGTCACTGGCCCCCAGGTGACCTTCTACCTGGAGATCTGTGATCCCTTCTTTGTTAGTCAGTACTAGATCTAGGATAGCCCTGTCTCTTGTGGGTTGCTGTACCAGTTGTTTGAGGCCCTCCCCCTGCAGGGAATCCACTATGTGTCTAGTTCTGGCGATGTTCCTGCTGGTATTGACCAATCTGTATCTGGCATGTTGAAGTCTCCATTATCAGAACCTCCCTTTAGCTGTCATGTTTTGTATATCTTCTAACAGTAATGTGTCTATGTCCTCCCTCTGGTCGGGGGCCTGTAGACAACCCCAGTTCTTATGGCTGTCCCATTTCCTGTTTCCAGGGTGACCCACAGTTCTTCTGGCTCCTTATGTGTATTCTGAATTTCTGTAGCTTTGATATTTTCATTAACATACAGGGCCACTCCTCCCCCTTTTGCACCTCGGTCTCTTCTGAACAATACATAGCCAGGTACTGAAGTCTCCCAAGTGTGGTTACTGGTAAACCACGTCTCACTAATGCTACTATGTCCAGTTTAGCCTCTGACATTATTGCCTGCAGGTCTGGGATCTTATTTCCCAGGCTGTGAGCATTGTGTACATGATTTTCCATTGGCCAGATTTTGGTGTGTTAGTTGTTGGGTGAAGTTTGGCATTACCCTGTGCATCGTCTGGGGAGACAAACCTTTTTCTTACCTGGTGATGCAAATGAATGGCAAACACGCTGAATTCCTGTTTGACCACTAGCTGAGGGGAGGTGTTCTTCCCATTCGACGTGTGGGTGCTGCACCTCTCCCCATTTGCTAGTTTAAATATTCTGCAAAGACGTCAAACTTCTGCCCCAATGCACTGACTCTCTTTAGTCAGATGCAGTCCATCAAATTTAAAGAACTTTTCGCTCCCAGAACTGTTGCCAGTTCCCTACAAATCTGTGTCCTTTTTCTGGCACCAGTCCTTGAGCCACGTGTTTAGCTCCCCTATCTCCCCTTCTCTGACCTTCCGTCCATCTGCTCCCTTCTCCCAGACTGGCAGGATCTCAGAGAAGGAGATGCGACGAAATAGATGATAGTTTGTCACCCAGCCTAGTCAGGTGTTCCTTGGTCTTCCACAACTGACTGGCTGGCGAGATCATTAGTCCCTATGTGTACTAGGACATCAATGTTTTCTCCTGCTTTGTGAACAATTTTAGCAATGCGGTGGTCTCTCCATGCTGATGAACTTGGAGACATCTGACCATCACCCTGGCTGGAGATGGGTATCAACTCCGAATCATGGAGTCTCCTATGATCAGAAGTTTTGGATTTCCTTTGTGCTTGTTTAGTTTTGGTTCCTGATTTGGGTGAGTATTGTTGTGCCAGCTCCTGTGCATGATGTCCTGCTCTGCAGTGTCTTCTGCCTCTTTATTTGATTTCGAGATAGAGGCAGATACCTGTTTGTAGTGTTTATATGGTTTTGGAGGTGTGTGTTGGAGGCAGAGTGATGGGCACCTGATTTGCTCCTCTAACCACCTGCCAACCTCCTGGACCAACTACCCTCTGCGGTCGAGGTTTTTCTGTTGGATGCTGGGGAAATGGCGGTGGTTCTTATAATGTATTTCCTCTTCAATATGAAATTTGAGACGTGCAATCTCTGCCCATGCTGCCGGAGCTGAGACCTAAGATCTCCAAAGGCCCAGCATGTAGGACAGTGTCCTAAATCCTGTAAGACTGTCCTTCTGAAAATTGTTCCACAGTACCTGCAGTTAACGAAATCCATTACAAATAAGTTGCTGGGTTTGTAACCTAGTCAGAGTAATTAGAAGGAAAAAAATGCAAGTAATGGTTTAATTGTGCTTTGTTTAACTTGTTATAACAAGTTAAATTACTAGTGCCCTGTAAATGAGATCACCTTGTGGAGGCCCCACTGATCCGCCCCTTCCTGCTCTGTCACAGGAAATGTCACAACTGTGGTACCCTATAAAAGGAGTGTAGCGTGGGGTGGTTGGGGATGGGGGTGGGTGGCTGGGCCCTTCCCCTGCCTAAAAAGAAGAACCACGGACGAAAGAACAAGGAGGTAAGAGCAGAAACAATCAGTCAACAACAACTGCAGTAACCCTGAAAGCTTATCCTAATGTTAGATAAAACTGTAAAACCTGTAAAGCACCACCTGTAATAATTTCAGAGAAGATATACCCTGTAAGAAACACTTTGCTCCAGAGAAAAATAAAGCAGTAACAGAAGATATACCTTGCAAAAGTCAATTTGAATCAGAAGATTACAGCAGTAATCTGTTAGCACAACCTGTAGGCACACCTTGTAATAATGCAGAAGAAGGTATACCAGCAACAACAATTTGAATCAGAAAAAAATAAAGCAATGAAATGTTAACAACAAACAGTAGCAATCCCTGTGAGTAAAAATAAAAACACCACCACAAGTAAATCTGCTTAGCCAAACTAAGTCTTAATCCTTCTCCCTTGCTCTGGTAAGTTTCTCTACTCTGCCTTTCAAGCAGTCTTAGAAGGAAAGAGCTCAGGTGAAGCTAGAGTGCCTTGGCCAGCAAACCAAGTCTTCTACCTTCCTAACACAGTCCTAACAAGTTTTGTATGAATTACATGTCTATAAGATTGAGCTCAGTTGTTTTAAAATAGAAGATCCTACATATGACATAACTTCTTCACCTCCTCCCAGTGATATAGTCCTATCAGAATCTGTTGCACAAGCCACTTATTATAACAGAGGCATGCATCCTGGCTACAGCAAATTACTTGCTTTCAGTAGAAATGTGACAAATCCACAATCCCATCCAGTGTCCATATTTATTAAAAAGATGGGGAACAAGAACAATCTGTTGACAAGTTGGTGCTTTTTTTCACCTTCCCCATTTCCTGCATCATTTTCATTTATTAGACAATGTTTACACCTTACGTTGATCTATCCTTGCTTTGCTTAGTTGGAGTACATCATATGATCATAGGGCTACCAGATCAGTATACTATTTTCCTTGTAACTCAGGGTGATTTTCCATTTTCAATATTACATACTCAGTGGAGCCCTGTTTGTTCAATTTTCCAGTCAATACAAGTATGTGAAAATAATTCCAATACATTGCTCCACTTTCTTTCCCGTAAGGTATAGGAATCCCAGAAGATCTAGGAGTCCAGTGACAACAGGGAGATGGATTCTTTAGTGTGGACTCTATAGATTGGGGCACATCACCCAGAAACAAATAAGTCGGCTTCTGCAAGGCAAAACATGACGCTTCAAAATAACCTACTCTAGGACCCCAAATGGTTATTAGATGTGAAAGCATTAAGGATCATTAAAATTACCCATGCCGATTGCAGGTACACAAATCCCAAAGAATGTAAGCAAGTCAGATGCCACCATGGTGAGGTGAGGTAGGAAGCTTCGTTTCCAGAATGTGAGTATGTGTGGCAAGCTTCAGAACCATCATTTTGTGCATTCTCCTTCCCTGGCTCAGACATTCTTGTAGAACAGCCACCACCATTAGGGAAAGGGACAACAGTACCAAGCATGCAACTTATAAAAATTATTTACCTGTGCAGTGCAACAAGCTGCATTGCAAGCGGGACTGGCAGTTGTTGCCATCCACTCAGATGAGTCCTGAGTACCAGAGGGCTCTGATCACTTTACACCCCAGTTAGTATTTACCCTTTTATTGCTTTTATTCCTTACGTTACTGATTTTTTTAATGTCTTGTAGATTATGGGCAATTCTGTGTGAGAAATAAGTAAGCAAATATTTTCTAATAATCAAACATTTGAAAAGATATTAATACATAATTTGTTTATTTATTTAATTTTGGGACAATTGCAACCCCTCCCACACACACACACACACACACAACCCCACAAACCACATTTCATTCACAGTTATGCCTTGGTTAGCATGCATGATAACATTGAGTAAAGTAATCAGTGGTATAGTTCAGAAATCAATTTGATTAGATTATAGTTGAAGAAATGTGTGTCATACTCAATTCCTTCTTTTTTGTTTGGTTCTGTTTTAATATTTTTAAAATCAATTATTTCACTCGTGTGTTTTTTTTTTTGTAATGTATTACATAATCTTTTGCCCAGCAAGCATTATCACTATTGCTTTGGTATTTCCTCAAAGTCACACTGTAACACATCTGGCACAATAACAATTAATCTAATTTTTCCTAAAATATTTAAATCGAAATTAGAATGAAGGTTGCTAAACAAAAAGTTTGTTGTTCTGGGCAACTTCTTGGTATTTAGATTTTCAATACAGTGTGACTAAAGGAGCTATAACTACAATTAAGCACACTCCTTCACGGAAACATGAGACTTCCTTTGCAGGGTCTTATACAGAATGCACTTGAGCTGTCTCTGGTGCTGCTAGTGACACATTCTACACTGCACATGTTTTAAGTGGATGACGACTCTGATCTCAACATACCAGGTTAATTTACAGGGAAATATGCCAGATTACTATCAGTGCTAATTGGGCCTCAGTTTGCACAGTGCTAATAATGGGGTTCGCTTTGTGGATGTCACTGTAGTGGCGGCACACCACCAATTAACTCCCCTGCTGTAGTGAAAACTGCATACTGGCTGTATTTTGTTTTTGCTTTTTTACCTTTCAGTCAGTATTTCTCTGGATTCAAACAATAAATTATGACCTGTTAACACGTCAAACATTTTTTTTTATCAATCAAACTGTTTTTTTTTTACTTGCCTGTCTAGTGGCCATCACACATATGGTTATAAGTCAAAAATTGTGAGATGCCTTTTCACCAAACCATCCAAAGGCACACCTCATTCAGACCCTGAAAATTTCAGAGAAAATTTCATTCTGTCTGGGCTGTAGATGATAGCAAAAAAATCCATGTTAGCCAATGGGGAAAAAGTAGGGGTTGTTTCTGCCTTTTACCACTTTATATCTCAAAAACCATGCAAGATGTCATCACAAAACTTTTTACACCTTGAGAAACATAGAAACATAGACTTTGATGGCAGATGAGGACCGCTTGGCCCATCTAGTCTGCCCATTTCTCTACCTACAGGATAGGCTGCAGATCCTAGTTAATCAACAGCCTATTTCTTCCTACCCCCCCACAAGAATTGCCTTATGTCTGTCCCATGCATTCTTGAATTCTCCCACAGTTTTAGACCCCACAACCTCCTCAGGAAGGCTCTAGCAGAATGACTATGCATGCCAAAGTGTGGGCTATTTTGTCAAAGTATGCCAAAGTTATTAAGGTGTAACATTTGGGATTTAACATTGACTATACTGACACTACTGGAGTATATAGATATAATAGTAGCATAATGGCACCACTATAGTTAGGGTTGAGTAGTCACTTTAATGTTAATCACCAATTTTTGCACTTTAATATCTTTGCAACTGTTCAATGGATTTGCATGAAAGTTTGCATGCATTGTCTCATGGGGTAGATCTCATGTTATGCCAAGTTTTTTTCCAGTTGGATGTGTAGATGTCGAGATGTGAATAGCAAAGAAAAGCAAAACAATCGGTATTTTTTGCCATTGCCTAGCACACAGATGGTTTGGAATTTTGGTCTGACAGTTTCAGGGTACAAAGGGTGTGACCAGCAGACATTTTCTTTGCTGGTTTGGTGAAACAATATGAATATGTCCCAAAGTTATTTAATTTGCAAAATGTCAGGTTCTGAGCATGCTCAGTAAGCATTTAAAATAGCTGTATGAAGTGATCATGGACCAGATATTTAAAACTTTCTCTGGTGCAAACTGTTTTGCGCTGGGTTTACACAGGTCCCCTATATTCAAAAGACCAAATAGCACTGGTACTTTGCATTAGCGCTGGGCAAAATTATAATGACTGCACCATGCAAGACAAGGGGGCATGTACACGAATACAGGTGCTATGCTATATTTAGAGCATGTGCAGTACTGAAAGTGTGTTTGTGCAACTTTGCATGATGACACGTTGTGTGGCACAAATTACTGCCCAGAAAAAGGTAGTCTTAACTCTGGGCAAAACAGGGATAGGAGGTGTAGACACAGCAGCAACAGGTAACATGGCCATAAGCAACAACAGCATCATGGTGCACCTGATGACTGCAGCCAATGAGGAGGCAGAGAGGGCAGATGACCACCCTGGGCCACTCCATATGCCATGGAAGAACCATGCTGTACACAGATGGCAACGCACACGTCGCCATCATCTGGCACCAGTTCCAACCCTGCCAGGCATTTGTGGGTGTGCCAGCACCCAGCGGACACCTTGTCAGTGCATCCATGCAGTACACATGTTCAGTCCCCCATGGGTACACCATTACAATCCAGCACACATGCAGCACTAGGGGAATGGAGGGTACTGAGGGAGGAGGGTATACAGGTGGCCAGGCTGCACCACATAGTAGGTGCTGCCACACAACTGGGGCCATCCACACAGTGCACATGTGCCAGTGACAGAATGACCCTCACATCAGTGTGCCTGTATGATGATATCTGTCTCTTCCCTGGGCCATATACCACACAACTGTCCAGGCTCCCCATCACACATGGCCAGATATGTGTATGTTAGTGTATGGAATCCCATGCCACTGGCTCAACATGTGTGGGTCACAGGACACAATGACTGTGGTGTCCACTGTCAGAACACATGTACCAGCTGTGTATGTCACTTTGTGGATAGCAGCAATCATTGTTGCCTGACATGCCATAGGCATTCCTGTGTCCCTCACAATACCAGCTACTTTAGTACTGTACTGACTGATGCACACTGTAGCAGGAATAATAGTATGTCTATGACATGCACCACAACCACTTGTTCCTGTGGTGCTAGTCCCCTGGGCTACAGTAGCCTGTGCTTCTGTGTCCAAACCCAGCCTGCAGCTATCAAACTGTTTATCATGTCTGACACACAGGTGGAGCTGTGAGCACACCAGCCTGCTGCTACTGACCTGTAGTTCCAGTCTGACATGCAGGTGGAGCTGTGTGTACCATGCAATAGCACCAGACAATCTACATGGTAATGCATGCAAAGCAGGCCATAATGAGATGCTAGTGTGTCAGTTTGCCCATGGATTGCCTAAGTAGGCTCATTTGCATACAAGTTTTGAATATGGCAAAATTTAGCACTGGGCTAATGTGTTAGTGCTGGGCAAATGTGTTAGCGCCGGCCGGGTAAATGAGTTAGCCCCCGGGCAAACCTGTCAAAACCATAGTACAGTTCTGCTGTGTTTGACCTGCAATGTTGTTTGTAGTTGTTGTGCACCACTTCATTGCTATCACTCATACCAGCCACCTGTAACTCTGCCTTACTCTACCACTGTGTGCACTGGGCTGCTGTTGCAGTTTGGCCTTCCCAGTTCTATAGTCAGAGCTGTCTTATTTGCAGGGCTATTTTTGCACTGCACTTTCAGTCCTGTTGTCATGGTTTCATTTGCATGCCATACTAAACTGATTGATTAATCACTGGGGCTGTTCCTTTGAATATAATGTGCAAATGGTTCTGGGCTAATTTTGCATGCTGTGCAGTGCTAATGCAGTGCTAATTTTGCCCCAGGGCTAAGTTTTTAATATCTGGCCCCCAATGGGCAATCCTTTTTCATAAGGGCAAAACTCTTTTTTCATTTGCCACCATCTTGTTTTTTGTTCTCCCAAAAAATAAAATTTGAAAACCTACAAAAATGCCATTGTAGAGAGAGAAGGAAAAAGAGAACAGCATGATCATCGGGACCTCATTAAGTGGATTCTGCACTTAAAGAGCTGCTGACACCTCAAAGAAAAGTTTGAAAAAACATTGTAATTAGGTGCAATTCAGCTTTGATTCTATATATATTCTATAGCGTTCCCCTTCCTATTATATATTACTGAGCAAATTTGCATTAATACATGATCCTTATTCCTTAGAGTTCATCTGCCTCTATAGCTTACTGCCTACTTCAAGTCATAATCTTCTGGCGACATCACAACCTGTTGCCATGTGAGTAACTGTGATGTCACAATCAGCGCATTATGATATCAGGTAGGGAGAAAGCATCAGGAACAGATGAACTCTTCAGGAGCAAAGATCCTATTTTCATACAAATAACCTCAGCAATAAATAACAGGGGAGAAATACAGAGCTAATGTGAAATGAAAGCTGAATGATGACTAAATATTATGATTTCATAAAGTTCTCATTGAAGCCATCAGCGGCTCTTCAACTGTTGGAAAAATAAGCCCCAAAGGTGTTTCTGATTTGTTATTGTATCCTTTTTCATGACTAGCTTCTATTTTCTTTATATTTATTCACATGAAAATTTTCTTATGACTTTTAACAGATCTATATTTTCTGCTGTTTTTTGGCCATCGCCCAGCACCCACACAGTTTGGAATTTTGGTCTGAATTTTCTGGGCAGATAAGGCATGGCTGACAGATGTTTCTTTTGCTGGTTTGGTGATAAAATATTAATCTGTTCCAAAGTTATTTAATTGTAAAGTTTTGGGTTCTGAGCATGCTCAGTAAGTACTTCAAAATTTACATATGAAGTAATCATATGGGGTAATCCATTGACACCCCTATGTTGCCACTGTGTCCCTGGTGTCTAATGGCACCCCACCCCTTCGATCACCATCCCCGTATTTGGCTACTGTTTCCCTGGTGTCAAGTAACACCCTCACCCCTCCAATCACCATTCCCCTATTTTGTACAGTTTCCATGGTGTCTAGTGGCACCTCCTGATCCCCATCCCCATATTTTGTAATAATTCTCTGGTGTCTAGTGACACCCCCACTGGTTACCAACCTGTATTTTTAATATTTCTCTGGTGTCTAGTGGCACCCCTACCCCTCTGATCACCGTCCCCATGTTTTCCACAGTTTCCCTGGGGTCTAGTGGTGCCTGTCCCCATCATTATTGCATTTTTCCACCCCTCCAATTGCCATTCCCTATTTTTTAAGTTTTCTTGGTGTCTAGTGGTACCTCCATCCCTGACCCCATCTGTAGTAAAGGAAACCATCTCTTTTTAAACTTCATATTTTATTGTATCAATTATATCACTTTATACATCATTACGTAGTTCCATTGAATGGAATATTTTTGATGGGTTGTTTCCATACTCGATAAGGTAACCATTTCAATAAAACCATCAAGAAGTTGATACATGGATTAATCAATTTCCATCCATCCTGCAACAATTTTACCAAGATGCAAATCTTAGTTAATTTTTATCCCTTCCATTCACCTTATCATTAATCTATTTTCCCCCTCTCTTCCTACCAGGCAAGGGGTTTTATCATTCGCCCTCAATCCAGGCAAGATCTACATGGACAACAAAAATCAAAACTATGTTGGAAGATGGATTTATATCTAATTAGCTAATCTAACATAGTATAACTCAACCTAGGCATCCTGGCGATTCATTCAGGTTGTACAAAACTTTAGTACATTAGCTCCTTAAAATTCATAAGAACCAAGGAAAACAGATCTTCAAAGAATCTCTTTATTTTTAAAAAGAAATACAATAGAACATATAGTAGAACATCTGAGGCCTTCCTAATCCTAGTCGAAAGCTTGCCAAGGGGACAAGATGCTATTGAACCTCTCCCTACTCTGTCTTAGAATATAAGTGATTTGTTCCATGGACTCCAATTGTCTCATTCTGACCTTCCACTCTTCTATCATTTGGGGGGTGGAGGGAAAGCCACTTAGATGAGATGGACTTCAATGCTGCCACTCTCATAATCTGTGGTAGTTGCCTTTGCTGTCTAGGTCCTGTAGTCAAGAAAGGAAGACCCAGTACCATCCCCTCCCCTTTAAATGGAATCTGTAGGCCAGTTATTCACTGTATATGAGAGTGGACCTCTCTCCAGAATGGGGTAATTATGGAACATTCCCCAAATATATGTATTTGGGACCCCCCCAGCTCTAGCACATCTCCAACAGACATCTGAACTTCCCATTTTAAAGTGTTTTGCCTTAGAAGGTGTAAGGAAGTATCTAAGAAGGATCTTCCAATGAAATTCTTACCAGGAGGGGTAACTTGTCACTTGCCAACCTCTGTTCAGCCTACTGTCCCACATATTTTGTGGAATTGAGATAGCTAACTCTTCTTCCCATCTCTGTTTAATTATATCTAGGCCTGAATTATTTCGACTAATTAAAATACCATACAGCTAGGAGAGAGAATGTGGGACATCCTTGATCACACTGTTACAGTAGAAAAACTCTTTTAGTGGAGTTTTTTCTCAAATTATTTTTTGCAACCTGTTTCCAGAAGTAATATAGTGTCAGACTTGTAAATATCTGAAATGGTCCTCACGGAGGAGGTGGAATTTATCTCTTAATTGGGTAAAAGAGTAGCAGTTGCTTCTATCAATACACTGAAAGAAGGTGGAGAGCCGGTGTGCAGCCCAATGTTGTTATCCTGGGTCTCCTCTCAGGGGGATAAAGGAGGCGTTAAACCTAATTAGAGAAAGCAGGCCGGGTCCATCTGGGGTACCAGTAACCCTCCTTAGCTTTTTAAGTATCCAAAGGAAGTGAAGGATCCATGGGTTGATGATCTCTATGACTATGTTTAGTGGCATATTGCTAGTAGGAACAGCCCACAAGGCCCATTTCCCAACTGCCGCCTCCTCTAGATGGTACTAACCACAGTCAACCTGGCATTACCAAAGAACACATCTGTGTGCCTGTGCTGCCAAAAGTAAAAATAGAAATTTGGGAGGGCCAGACCCCCTTTGCCCCTGGGAGTTTGCAATATCTCCCTGGCCAACCTTGTTTTTTTTTCTTGTTCCATATAACGTTTTGGATCTCTTTTTGTAGATTATCCCAAAATTGTCTAGGGGGTTGAACGGAGGGTTTGAAATAGAAATAAGAATTTACAGAGAGCATTCATTTTAAGAGTTTGTGATCTACCATAGAGAGACAGAAGAAGGAGCCACCACCTGGCTATGTCTGCCTGTAGAGCTTGAAATAGTTTAATGTAGTTGTTTTTATAAAGGAGGGAAAGATCAACTGAGACATGTATATCAAGGTATTTAATCATGTTTCTCTTAGCCCAGGTTAAAGGAAAGGATTCTTTGAAGGCTTCAGAGGGGCTTCCACTCAGGATTAGTGTTTCAGATTTTAAGTGGTTCATTTTATAACCTGCCAATGTACCGTATTCCCCAGGGTACAAATTAGGGCAGGGACACAGGGTTCCAGCTGGGATAGAAAAAGAGAGTGGTCTGCATACAATGCTATTTTCTGGGTGTGGCCTCTGCCTCTACATCTCAAATGAGATTAGCCCTGATTTCTATAGTGAGTGGTTGAGTGACAGGGCAACGAGGAGTGGAGAGGGGCAACCCTGCCTTGTGCCTCTCATGAGGGGGAATCTTTCTGAAAGCTGTCCATTGACCTTAACACTGGCCTCGGGCCCTATAAAGGTTATTAATGGTATAACGAACTTCTCTCCCAGGCCAAATCTCTTTAGAGTTTCACTCAGAAACACCCAGTAAACCCTGTCGAATGCCTTCTCAGCATCCATACTAATACCAGTTGGGTTGTCTGGTGTTTTTACAGTATGTGCAGAGATCACGTTCAAGAGGCATCAGAAACCATCTCTTGATGTCTTTTTCCCTGTAAAAGGAAAGCAGGTGCCTCACTGATCCAACCCCACCCACTCTGACCTCCCACTGAGGACCCACACCCAGCACCCCCACACATACCCTCACTCATCCCAACAGCTCACTGGGTGAAGATCCACTCTCTGATCAAAGACATGTCTTGCTGCTGGAACTGATGACTACAATATGATAAACTAAGGTAAGTGTGGTTCAATATATTTCAATGGGGTTCTCAACTTTGATGCATAACTGTGCCATTTTTGCATATTTTGAGCCAACATTGTCAACATGGCCTTTTTGGGATGCCATCTCATGAACAATGATGATGTAATTAGGCAAATATGGCCCAAAAAGGTGATTTTGCAGTCATGTGGTGAAATCACCTTTTGGGTGGGATTTCAACACTTCTTTTTTTAACCAGAAGAGACACACTTTCCACTTGATACATTTTTACTGCTCTTGTTCACAAGGTGGGGTCATAAGAAGGCTATGTTGAAAATAAGGGGTCAAAATATGTAAACATAAATGGCAAAGTTACGTGTATCCATTGAAATTTTGCTACACTCACTCATAACTTTGATCATTTTAAATATTTTGATCCCAAATTTTCAGCATAGTCTTTTTACATTACCTCATGAACATGACAGCTGTCATTTTCAAATCTTGCCCAAACTGCCTTTTCACACCTGTGGAGTGGAATGACATTGCAGTAGCCCTGAATCACGTATCGACAGGGGATTTGACAATTTTCAATACAGGGTATATGAGATGGGATAATAAGAGGCTATGCTGACAATTTGGTTGCTGTTGTCCTACAAATCAAAGCACAGGGCCCCTGGCCTTGCTGCTTTCACAGAAACATGCATATATGCACCTATGGAGGGATGGGAGTGCACAGCCCAGAAATCCCTGTGCTCCCACAGGCAAATGAGGATACAATTACTCTATTAAAAAAAAAAACTATGGATGGATGGGAGCACAGGCAAATAAGTATATCATTAGACTGTCTCAAAAAGTAAAGAATTTATTTGCAAAAAAACTGCATTAATGCATCAGTTTGGGTTCAGGATAAAGTGAAAAAAATAAGGAAATGTGATGTTAGGTTTTCCAGCCCTAACACCCCTGTCTTACCCCTGAAGCAAATGAGGGGTGGAGTCTTTCTTGATGTTGTCAACCCCAACACTCATGCCATTGCAATAAGAACAATGCTGGGATGTGATGGAGACAGGTGTGTATATTTCGTGAGTGCATAGAATGAGGTGAACATTAGGACTGACAACCTCAAGGAAGACTCTACCCCTCATTTGCTGCAGGGGTGGGGCAGGAATATTAGGGTTGGAAACCCTAATATCACATTTCCCTACTTTTATCACTTTATCCTGAACCCTAACTGATGCATTAATGCAGTTTTTGCAAAGTATATCTAAATATTATGGGGGTGTGGTCATGCCCCTGTAGGTAGGGTTGAGTAACCTGTTCAACATTAAATCCCTAACTTTGCTCATTAATAATTTTTACATTGCTTGACTACATCTGCTGAAATTTTGCATGTGTTGTGTAGCAAGCAACATCTTGATATGTGAAACGTTTTGTGACAGTAGCTGGTCCAGTTTCTGAGATCTGCATAAGTCACTTTCTGAAAAGGTCTAATTTTTCCATATACTTATCATGTTTTTTTACTCTCATCTATAGCCTATAGAATACATTTTTTTGCCCAGACTTTCAGGGCACATGTAGGGTATCCTAAGGCACTTCCTTTTAAAGGTCTGGTGAAAAAAAATTAAATGATTGCAGAGTTATAAGGCTTTAAAAGTTTTGTTTTTCCAGTTCTGATCATGCACAGTAGGGATTGTGAGTTAATGTTCTGGTGCAAAATAAAAAATAATGTTGCAGATATGTTTTTTGGTTTTGCACCACTTGCTTCTCCCAGCACAAAGCATTTTGTTTGTGCCGTGAGACCGCCATCTTATTTTTTGCACCACAAACATAAAACCAAAGGAAATACATAAAAATGATGTCACTTAAAACCAAAAAACAGAATCTAGCTAAACAGGTCCCATTTAGCTAGATTCCGATGTTTGTTTTTTAGAATAATGGCCAGAAAATACCTTTTATGGGCTCCCAAAATCCTGGGTACCCAGCTTAGCAAGAAGAGACATCCACTGCATTCTCTGTATGAGAACAGCAGGACTTTTTTGACTTCTGCAGCCGCAGCTTGAAGTTGTGCTGTAGGCCACAGTTAGAGGAGTGAGCTGCCATATCCCTGGTGTCTAGAGGCCCCCCCATCAGAGATCTTGGTATTATGTGAAATGGCCTGCAGTGCAGTATGTCTCAGTTCACAAAGCCAGAAAACTCCACGCCTTCACTAACAATGGAATCTAACACCTATATGTGTTAAAAATTAGTTGAATGCATGACTATGCCAGACTCACAACTGCAGCATACAAAAGAAGCCACCTTTAAATAATGTATTTATTAAAATAGCCTGTTGGCTCACAAAAAATACAAAGTGCTGTATGCAATCAAATCCACTTGGCTTATGCACATTTTCAAAAAACACTCAGCGCTTATATGTATAAACGAATTCAATCAGAAAATTACATAAATTCTCATATGAGTCAGTCATGGTCAGTAATATTATGCAGTATTTAAAAAACACATATCTCATGAAGTCCATCACACAAAAAAATTAATAATGTTTAAATCATGTGTAGCAAGAAAAAATGCTTTTGTGCAAATAGTGTGATAGAAATGTTTTGTGCTAAAATCAAACGCTCAATAAATATAATCCAGAAAAAGAAATAAGAAAATATAGTCCAAAAAAAGAAATCAGAAGTGCATCCAGTATCAGAAATCAATCGTGTATCACTACAATCTGTAAAATATAATCCAGGGGTCCAAAAAAGTGCTTCTCGTTGGGGGGGGGTGACGGCATTAGAAGTTACCTGTTGGCTGAAAAGGGGGTTGATTTACAGCAAACAAACCAGTAAAAGTCAGCTCAATTAATAGGGGACATACCTCCTCAAGCTTGTTAGTTTCTATGCACCAACCAAGGAGGCACTATGCCCCACTGGCTGTCCTAAATTGCTCAGGTCCTGTGAAGACCCTTAAGAGATTGGCTATAGCTGTTATGTATGTATATTATATCATATTCAGTGACAAAATTACTCACACAAGTCATATACCTTACTGTAACCAAAAAACTTCTTAACTATATTTCACTAATGGCTGCTGTGACTGGTAAACTGGGGCCCTGATAATTGTACCAGGGACTGCTGCTTGGGTTAGCAAATACACTTCTTAGCTACAGTTTTAGCCATCAGGTGAACCTAACCCTGATGCTTCCCTGGACCAACTGAAAACAATGCCACTGACTTCATCCCCTAACACATTTTAATCAAAAATAACATGATACACAGGGGAGGTTCATTTGAAAACCACCACCCTTTTTTTTGAAAAAATAGTGTTACTAAAGAGATATTACACATTAAAATTAAAGGGCATGTGGCCCTATGAGAAACAATATATCCATCAAATTACTAGACAACTAAACACATCTGCTGCTTTCACCTAAAAAAAAGATACAGGCGCATCCTGCAATAAAACCCAATATGCAACAATAAATATTGGTGAGAGATAAACTGATTCAATTAATATTTAAGAGATCTACACCAGTGCCATCAAACATCATCCCACTTATCTTGAGTTTCTGTGAAAGAGGAGGAAGATAAAAAGCCTACAAACAATTAAATAAAATGGAATGGTGGTATTATTCTGGGGCGCATCCCTGAAGTTGATTTGGCATTGGATTATTTTTGTAAGCAACTTCTTCCAATTCAAAATGCTTTGTTCCCTACTCAAAATTTAAGACATAGAGCAACTCCAAAAGGCTGTTTTTCTCCAGATATTAAAAACTTAATTAGGGAAAGGAACTCAGGTTGGGCAGGATATAAGAGTCACCTCAGTATAGCTACAATAAATAAATTATCATAGGCTTAGGAATTTAATATCGTGCACTGTGAGGAAAATCAAAAAGGATTTCCATAAGAATCAGTTTGAATCCAGCTGGCAGAATCCAAAGAAATTTTGGGATAGCATTAATAATTTAATATGTTCTAATGTTAGATCTAATATTCAAAAGGTTACTGTAAATGAGGTCGATGTAACTGATCCTATGATAATTGTTGATTTGTTAAATAACAGATTGTCTGATTTGTCTAGTTTTAGGTCTAGTGTATCTTAATCTAGAGGGAATAGTTCTGAATGTGCAGATGCTCCAGTAAATTGACCCATGTTTAAGTTCAAAGAGATTTCTCAATCTGAAATTTTGAAGCTTTTTAACGGCATTCCTGACAAATTTTCAGATTGTGGGGGTGGTTAGATAGACATTTTTTGAAGTTAGCATTGCAATATATCATTAATACTTTATCTTATATTTTTAATTTGTCATTAATTACCTATCAATTTCCATTAGATTGGAAGAAAGCCCAGATTGTTCCAATTCAAAAAATCAAATGCAGTTAATTTGGATGATTTTCGGCCTATCTCCATTCTAAATCCTTTTAGTAAATTGCTTGAGAAAGCTATTGCTTGGCAGATGAATACTTATTTGACAGCTTTTGATGTGTTGGCATGCCAATAACATGTCTTCCACCAATATCATGGTAGGGGAACTGCCTTGGTCAGGTTCACGGATGCTGTCCTGTGTGGGATTGATAGGGGGCAGTTAACCAGGGTGGTGTCCATGGACCTGACCAAGGCATTCGACTTAATTTATCACAGTCTCACTTGCTCTAAATTGAAGCACATTGTTTTTTCTGAAACTGCAGTGTCATGGATTGGTGACTATTTGTCAGATTGACGTCAGTTTGTTCAGATTCGAAATGTCACTTTAAATGTGTTTCAGATATCCTTTGGTGTTCCTCAGGGGTATATTGGACCCCTCATTATTTTTCGTTTATTAATCAGCTCCCTCAATTATGTTTATTTACTGATTCTATTTTGTATGCTGATGACCTAATTATTTTTCCCCAGTCCAAGTCAGTATCTGAATTGACCCTCTTCTTAGAGAAACACTTTGGGGACATTTGCTCATGGTTTTCAAATAATTTAGTGGTGTTAAATAAAAAAAAAAACAAGTTGATGCTTTTTGGTTTGCCAACCATGCTCAGGGACTCTCCAAGGCTTGTATTGTATAATCAGCTTGGGGATCCAATTGAACAAATTGATCAATTCAGATATCTTGGTGTTCTTTTTGACCCTGGGCTTAGTCCCCCACCAAGTACAGTCTGTTGTTAGAACCACTAATCAAAAATTAGGTTTATTGTACACATTTAGATCATATTTTATAATGGAGACACAACAGGTTGTTGCTGTTGTAGAGTATGTGTTATGTTTAATGTATGTTTTTTATGAGTTTATTTTTGCATTTGTTGTTCTTTATGTCCAGATCGGACCTGAAAAGGGACCTTTGGTCCAGTATCCTTACCTGGTGAATAAAGAATAAATGAAATTAAATTAAATAGCAATGTAGACAACACAAGGCAATGTATAATTTCATAATGTTCAACTGAAGGGTTGCATTGGTTTACACCTTGCAAGTTCAAGACGTTATCATATGAGGTTTAACATCATAAAACCACTTCATGTGGTTCATTTCAAATGACCTAATTCAATTTTGACAACTAAATACAGAACAAATGTAAGAACAATAATTCATTAATTTCCAAGAGGAGACAGCTTCCTATTTTGAATTTCTCTTATTACTTTCTCTTTTTCTTGTTTTCTTTAAGAGCGTTTCTGCACTGAGGACTACTGATTATTTCCCTAAATAATAGATGGCTGCATGTCCAGTGACTGAAACGGTATGGATAGTTTTGTAAAAAAAAACTGAATTGGCCAGCCTGGTGGCACTGATGGTTGAGGCACTGGATGCCACATCTTGTGCTACACCAGTGACCGGGGTCTTGAGTGACCTCAGGTTGCTGGTGGTCAGCAGGGGAGGGAGAGGATTGAGCATCTGA
This sequence comes from Neoceratodus forsteri, assembly GCA_016271365.2. NCBI lineage: Eukaryota > Metazoa > Chordata > Ceratodontiformes > Ceratodontidae > Neoceratodus > Neoceratodus forsteri. Next base: position 1,203,384,487 of record CM028132.1, read on the forward strand.
TAACAGCTCTCCTCTCCTGGAGTTGGGGAGGATGTCTTCCCTCTCCTTGGCTGTCCCCTGATGGAGGCTGGAGGGTAGTGTCAGAAAATGGGAGGCAGGAGCATGGCTACATGATGTGCATGTTCCTCCACATGCATGTGTTCATGGCCACAAGGGGATGGGACCTGAAAATCAGAAAAAGGAGAAGCTACCACAGGCTAGGTGAAGCTCTGCTGACTGCTCAGCACCCTGCCTCATCTATGGACTACTGTGATTGCCTCAATCTGCATTATGTACTGGGTGGGGGGAGGATGGACCTCGCCTTTTCTGATCCACCATGGGGGGGGGATTCATGGGGGAAATGGGACCTGGGATACCAGAAAGAGTGGAAGTGGACTGAAGGTAGCCAATGGGGTGGAGAATTCTGTATTTGGGTACCCCAGTGAAACTAGAAACATGAAAACAAACAGAATTGATGATGCTAAAGGAGGGTTAAGAAGAAATAAGAAAATGTTCTTTTCAGCCCAATAAAAAATAATAATAAAAAATAAATAAATAAACAAAAACTTGTGAAAGAAATACATTTCTAACTCTCCCTGTGGTATCGAGCAACCCCAAGACATTCTGTATTTAGTTTTGTCTGAAATCAAATCGGATCATGCCCAGTTTGTTTTGGTATCATGGGCTGGTTTCAAATGTTTACAATTAAGTCATGTTGACTAAAGAAGAACATAAAGTTTTGATAACACCCCTGTAATAATTTGACCTTCACAGTAATAGAAATTGAAAGAATTTAGTGGTGGCATGGCAGTGTTAAAAAATAAAGGCACAACTTCCATAAAGAACAGAATTGTGTTTTTATTGGCACCTATAATGAAAATGCAGTTATGCTCAAGGTTTCAGATATTAAGAACAGACCACTGACTTTGCTATACTGTGGCAGCCTTTTCTAATTTTGTGTCAGAAAACCCCCCAAAGAACAGCAGAACAGAAAAGCAGATATACACTAGGGCTGGGATATTCAAAGGGGCTGCGCCAGGTGCAACCTCGCATTGTGTCCCGCCGGGATATTGAATGAGCTGCCAGGCACAGTGCAAAACCCAATGCACCTGGGCACAATGTAATTGTATGCAGCGCAGATGCAGGGGATGTGCCCATGCATATGCGACACATCCCGATATTCAGCTCGGGATGTGCGAAGCACATGCTGGTGCAACTCTGCAGTGCACCGCATAGGGGGCTCAGAGTTGAGTCTGTGAGGAGTGGGAACAACTCCCAGCCACCCACCCACCCACAGGTGGGCCACTGTATTGCAGGGTGCAACACAGCAGCTACCAGCTGTGGGTGGCCACCCACCCACCCCCAGAACACCATCCACAAGCACACATCCCTGGTAGTCCAGTGGACCCCCTTCTGAGTCCCTGATGCCCTGATAAATGTAATGATAGACTTTTCTGGTAGTCTAGTGGCCCCTCCTCCTGAATCCCAAGGAATGTAACAGTAGACCCACTCCTGGTAGTCTAGTGGCCAGCCCCCCTCCGTGACCCCGATCACGGAATAAGTTCTTCATGTAATTCCCTGGTAGTCTAGTGGTACCACTCACCCATTGACACGATCGTGGTACAGCACCATATCACATTTCCTGTTGATCCAGTGGCACCCCCACCCATCCCACCCACACAGCACTCCTTGCCCCTCTGCTCCCCTGTCATTGGTGAGTGGCTGCAACCTACCAGATACCGCTGGCCGCCCACTGAATGGACAGGTACAGTATGGGCTTGCAGGGCATACTGTACTAGACAGCCCTAAATATTGAATGACTTAATGATATGCAAATGGCCCCATTTACCTTGCATATATTATGGCCTCATTTGTATGCCCTCCACTGAATATCACGGGTGATGCACCTTGTGCAACTGCAGTCGCACTAGCTCATCCTTTGCTCCCTTTCCATGTCTTGTGCGGTGCAGTACCACTGCACAGAGTGCAGTCTGTGCCATATTCAACAGTGTTGCGCTATGGTGCATCACCGCTGAATATCACCTGGTCCTGGCCAAGGTGCACCCCAGTTGTGCTGCACCTAGGCTTGTACCACTGCCAGGTGCAGTCTGAATATCTGGGCCTACAGTAGTAGCCACAGACATTGCCAGCTATTTCAGATATTTTGCAAAATTTCTAAAGAGTTTTCTCTGCTGCCCCTACTGTGGTAATGCAAAAAGCAAGAGATTTCTCTAAAAATATCACAGAAATTTTGGGAAATAGCTGGCAATGTCTGTGGCCTACTGTAGACCTAAAAGTGAGAAATAATGGGACACCAGGCAGTGTTTCAATGACATGAGCAACACATCGCATTATACAGTATTTTTCTTTTCTCCAAATCATCACACAGACATGTTCTCTCCATTAATCACAGAGAAATGGTTCAGAAATTAACCTCTCCATTATCTGTGTGTGTGTGTGTGTGTGTGTGTGTGTGTGTGTTGTGGTGGTAGCGGTGGGGAGGGGGGCAGACAATCACCCACAAATGGAAATGGATAAACCTGAATATGATCCTAATCCTATTGATCAGTTTTGGGACATCAGCCTTCCCTCGATGGCTAGGCATCTCTAAAATAATAATTTCCTAGTCACCTCAGAAATCCAACAGGTTCATTTCCTTACAGAAAATAGCTTTTCTTCCAGAAGCCTGTGAAAGTTAAATCAGAAAAAAAACTTCCTTTTAGATCTGCTTGTATTGAAAATGGTTTCCTACCCCTCATAAATACACGTGAAATCCAGCAGTGTCCGTTTCACAATGAGTACAAGAGAGTAAGCTCTACAACCTTTCGGGATTTGTGGGAGAAAAATTGATCAAGAAGTTGTCAACCCCACATGAGGGCAATGCTTTATCAGTATATAAAATTGAAATTGTGCCCTTCCATTTTTTTAGAAAACAAGCTCTGAGGCAAATATTCAAACATTTGCCTGTATGTTTTGATTGTGTCTGCCAATATTCAAATATTTCTATGGCAGAAAAAAACACACTTGCCCAGTCTTTTTTGAGATCACCACAATTTTCAATTGTTCTAAATTATGGTGATGTCCTCAGAATTTACAGGCATTAATTTGTTCTGCTACAAACAAACAGTTTTCACATCTGCTTGAGCTGCAGTCAAACCACACACAGTTTGCTCTTTTGGCATGGCAAAATGTACAGGGGTGAACAAATGTTTTATAATGAATGGGGAATGTTTTCTCCTGTAGGAAAACCATTATAATTTGCTATTGTAATCTGTGGATTAGAACAGTGAACATGTGCCAGGATTCCCTCACTCCACACATACGCCAGCCTCTGCTCTTCCCTTCCTCAGCATCGGACACTTCACACATCCACTAACACTCAGTGGTAAGCAAGTGATGAAAACATAAACTTACATCTCATTATCAGACTTTCTAGAATCCCTGATTAAACCTTTAAAAAATGAACATTTTCAGCAGCCACTCAGCCATGGACCACACTCCATCCTGACCGGGCCATGGCTGAATAACAATTTACTTGTTATAATGACACAGTAGCACCACTAAAGTTAGGGCTGAGTAGGGTGTTCAGGGTTAAACCCTAACTGTGCAGATTAATATCTTTGGCACTGTTTGACAAAATCAGCTGAACTTTACGTGTATTGTCTAAGAAGCAAGGTCTTGATCTGTAGAAAATTTTGTGATGGCAACATGCGGTTTCTGAGATTTGCGTATGTCATTTTCTGTAAATGTCTAATATTTTCTATACTTAACATGGGTTTTTATTTGCTGTCACCTACAGCCTACATGGAGCGAATTTTTCCCAGACTTGCAGGGCAGAGTGTGGTCCCAAGGTAGTGACATTGAATAGTCTGGTGAAGAAATATTAAACAGTTACAGACTTATAAGGCTTTAAAGTTTTTGGTTTTCTGTTCTGAGCATCCACAGTAGGTTTTTTGAGATAACATTCTGGTACAAAATGAAAAATTGGAAGTTGCAGGACCCTTTTCTGGTTTCTCACCACTTCTTTCTCACAGAATGAAAGCATTTTTCTTTTTGTGCCATGAGACCATCTTGTTGCCTTTCTCCTCAAACTAACAAGCATGGAAAATACATAAAAATGCTGTAATTTTAAAAAGAAAACACCAGAACCTATCTAAACAGGCCTTGTTGAGCTTGATTCTGTTGTTTGTTTATTAAAGCAAGGGCCATAAATACCTTTTATGGGCCTCCAAAATCCTGGGTGCCCTGCTTAGTGGGAGGTGCCATTCACCCGTGTTCTCTGTATCAGAACAGTGAGACTTTCTTTACTTCTGCAACTGCAGTTGAACTCATGCCATGGGCAACAATGACAGAAGTAAGCTACTGTTTCTCTAGTGTCTAGTGGTGCCTCCTGCTGTCCCTGTATGTGTATAATGTTGCTCTGGTGTCAAGTGGCAGCCCCCCACCCTCTGATCACCATCCCCATAAGATGTTTCTCTTTCCCTGGCGTCTAGTGGCACACCACACCCTCCGATTTCTGTTCCCATAATCATTTACTCTTTCCCTGGTGTCTAGTATCACCCCTACCCTCCGATCACTGTCTCCATAATGTTTTTGACTTTCTCTGCTGTCTAGTGGCACCCCCAGCCCTCCAATCAGTGTCCTTGTCTAAAATAAAACAATCCCTCAATATTATTTTCTCTTAAACCTGTAAAGAAAACTGTCCCTTGCCGCTCTGAACCCCACCTCCGACTCTGCACCACCACCTACACACCCTCACTCACCTGAACAGGTGACAGGGTGAAATCCACTCTCTGACTGAAGACATAACTTGCTGCTGCAACCGCTGACTACAATGTGAGAAACTAAGTCAATGGGGGTTTCAACTTTGATGCATAACTTTGCTACTTTTGTATATTTTGACTCAATATGTTCAGCGTAGTTTTTTGGGACCCCCAACCTCATGAACACTGGTGCTGGAATTATTCAAATCCAGCCTGAAAGGCAATTTTGTAATAACTTGGTGAAATCACCTTCAGGTGGGATTTGAACATTTGTATTACCCTTGAGCATGAGGTGGGGTTATAAAAAGGCTATGTTGAAAATTTGGGTCCAAAATATGTAACAATGGCAATGTTATGTGCATACATTGAAATTTTGCTACACTTGCTCATAATTTTGGTGATTTAAAATATTTTGACCCAAAATTTTATTAAACTGTTAGTGCAGTCTCCTCTCAGGGCAAACCCCTCAGACTAAAAGCATTTGTATATGCCTGACTAAAGGTAAATACTGGTTATACTGCTGGGGCCAGATATTCAAATGGATTGCACCTAAGCGCAACCCCACAATGCACCCCAGCATGATATTCAAAGGCTGCCTGGCTCAGTGCAAGTGCCGATGCTCCTGGGTGCAATGGTAATGTACCTGTATGCAGTGCAAATGCAGGGGGCATGCCCATGCATAAGCGGCACATCCAGATATTCAGCCCGGGATGTGCGGTGCATGTGCAGACACAACCCTGCGTTGCGTCACATACAGGTGGCTCAAAGTTGAGCCAGAAGAAAAAGGCTCAAAGCCAGGCCACCCACAGGTGGGCTGCTGTGTTGCAGGGTGCAACACAGCATGTGCCAGCTGTGGGTGGCCACCCACCAAGCAGAGACACAGTCCACAAGCACCCACACCCTCCTCATTGCCCAATGTGCTCCCCACCCTCCTATATGCCAAATCACAGGCAGCAGTATTGGAAACCCACCACCTGGTGGTCCAGTGGTTCCCCCACCCATTCAGCCCAATTGCAGGCAGTTGCAATTGTAAACCCTCTACCTGGTGGTCCAGTGGAGTCCCCCCTCCCTCCCATGTCACCCGATCAAGGCATGTTATATAAACATTCTACCTGGTGGTCCAGTGGTCCCCCTGTTAAGCCTAATTGTGAGCATCCATAGCACAAACCCCATCACCTGGTAGCCCAGTGGTCCCCCCTCTCATCCCACCCATGGAGGACCCAGCCACCCAGCTCCCCCCTGTCATCGGTCAGTGGCTGCACTCCACCTGCATACCACCTGGCTTCCCACCAAATGACAGCTTACAGTATAACCTGTAAGCCTATTGGTCCACAGTGTGGACTAATGGGCTTGCAAACCATACAGTACTACACAGGTGCAAATATGGGAATGAACGCATTCATTCACATATTTGTGCCTATGTAGTGCAGTATGGTCTGCAAGCCCATTGATCCACACTGTGAACCAGAGCTTTCAGGTCATACTATAGCTGTCATGTGAGCAGCCAGGCAGATGCTGGTGGGGTGCAGCACCCACTGATGATGGGGGAGCTGGGTGGCTGGGTCCTCCGTGGGTGGATGGGAGGGGGGACCACTGGTCCACCAGGTGATGGGGTTTATGCTATGAATGCCCGCGACTGGGCTTAATGGAGGGAGGGGGAACCATTAGGCCACCAGGTATGGGGTTCTCTGACTCTACTACCCACCATCAGGCTTAACTGTGGTGGTAGGGGGTACCACTAGACCACCAGGTATGGGTTTTTATATTACTACTGCCTGCAATCAGGCATATGGGGGGGAGGAATTAACAGCACGGTATCCAGTTACTTCTACCAGCAACTCCGCAGGGCATCAGGAGCATTTTGCAGGGCTGCCCTGCTCATCGCATGCAAATGGGGCTATAATGGCATGCTAATGGTCCCATCTGCACCATGCATATATTATGACCCCATTTGCATGCCCAGCTCTCAATATCACAGGTGATGCTTGCAGCACAACTGCATTTATGCTGGCGCATTCCAGGTCCTCCCTATCTGGGGAATGCACCAGCTCATTGTCCTTGCACTAGGCACATTCTGTGCCATATTCAAAGGAGATGCGCCTTTGCACATCACCTTTGAATATCACCCTGTCCTGGCCCCAGTACATCTCAGTTGCGCTGCACCCCCACTTGCGCCACTGCCAGGTGCAGTCTGAATATCTGGTCCCTATTGTAAACTGCTTTAACTAATGTACATTATGTGCTTATACTTCTAATTTAACTGCTGTAACCAGTGTAATGCATTTTGCCTGTCTATATTGAAACTGTCACTACTGTAACTAATGCACTATACCTCACCACAGGACAACTTGGAAAGTAGGACCATGGTGGCCCTAACAGTTTATCCTGTAAAATAATAAAGATTTTTACTACTACATCCTCATGCATGCTTCAACACACACACCCACTTCTGGCTGCAGACTGAAATCCACAACACTCAAGTCACAGCACTACTACTGTCTGCTGGATCAGACAGGGATTCACTCCCATCACCTGTAGGTGCCCAGATGGCCCCATGGGTGCAGTCAATGTCACTGAGTATAAATGGTAGGTGCGCAGCTTGATGGAACTGCTGCATTGTTGCTTTTCACTCTGCTGGGGTGCTGGGGAATAAGTTAAACTCACCAACATAATTTAGCAGAGCATTTAGGAACTGGCTCAACAGGTGAGATGTGGCCTATTGCAAGATACCGGAGGTGTCTCCAACCAGTGTCTGGAATGTTCCTGTGGCCAGGAAACACATTGCAGTCATCACCTTGACCTCAACAGACAATGTGTGGCTGCGCTGGGTGTCTGTCTGGAGAGGGTCATGCAGGAGCTGATATAGCTGCCTGTGTATGAGCCTGTTGAACCTGTACTGGCCCATGAGCTGGTCATCATTGAGGACTTCATATGTGACTCATAGAGGGTACTGTCTGTGCATCATAGCACCTCCATGGCCTATGTATGGGCCCAGGGTGGACATCTTCCATCTCCTCCTCCTGTACAGCCTGCTGCAGCATGTTGACAATGTCGCTCCCAGCACCCCTTGCACTATTACCTGTAATATCTCCACCCACCTCTGGGGTTTGCCTGGTTTTAAGTTGTCCTTTTTTTTAAAATCTTTATTCTCCTTCGCATGCTGGAGCCCCATTCAGTCGGGAGATGCTCATGCACCAGCCCCACTTCCTGTACCTACCTGAATCCCAAGTGGACACCCATGGAGCTGTGGTTGTTGGGTACAGGGTGGGGCACAGACATCCTGAAGTAATCTACATCTCATAAGTTGTCCTTTTTATAGATGGTAATTTTGCACACCACTATGTGACCTGCACTAACCCCATTGCACAGCATTAACATGCTAAATATCACACTGTGCCAGCATGCATAGTACTACCCCCCTTTGCGTGCTACATACATTGTCTTTGAAAACATGAACAAACAGATGATGTGTTCTGCATATCACTTTGAATTTCGGCTTTCAGTGCAATCCCCATGCAATGTAGGTGTAATCACTTTGCACGGAGCATAAAGTTCTGAATGTTTGACCCCAGGTGGATTAATAACTTCAGATTTAAATGTGATAATATCAGAAATCCCTGATGACTAAGCAAAAGACCTGGCATCATCACACTATCACCGAGAGGGGAATGAGTAGTCCTAATCCCACCTCCCTGTAACTGTAAAATACAGCTGACAAAACAAAATTCTTACCAAAACTATTGGGCTGACCCTCCATACATACTATAAGTCCAAAGGCACCTGCAGGTGAGCCAGCAGAGAAGAGGTGCCTACACATTTGTGTCTTCAAGTTTATTTTAGCCCACAGTTTCTTGGGACCATCAGAGCTATCCATACATAGCTCCTGAAAATCAGCTTTTATGGCTTCTTTTGACATTAATATATAAGAGTTGTTTTAGCCCTACTGTATATTTTTGCCATTCTGCATGAAAATTGAAGGCATGGACAGCCAACCAGGCCTTCTCCTTCTGTTTTCTAGTTTTAAAAGATGCTACTATGTACCAAGGAGTGGGATTTACTTTAATCTTGCAGGATTTAAATGGTAGGTGTTTTTTACAAACAGCCTGGAATTTAGAGATGGACAATGCCCAGGCATCTTCAAAACTACAAATTAGTTAAAGTCTCTCCCATTTTACTGAAATGAGGCCATTAGGTTTGGGTTTGTGTAACCTAGCCTAGCATGCAGTGCAGGATGCCACAAACCACCAGATCAGTAAATACTGTACCACATTTCCAACATCTAGTGCAGGAAGATGTCAGAGAGGTGTATTAATGTTTTTGAAGCTAAGGGATCTATACGGACTGAAGTCTTGACCTTGTGCATATTTACTATTGTAATTCAGTGTATGAAATTTATTCTGTGTCACATGTAACCTGGAATTTTAAGTATATTGGATGGTTATGAAAACAGAATACTTGTCCAAACAACCTTCCTACCACCTGCACTAGTTATAAGTAATAGAACTGTCAATGATTTTTCTTGTTTGAATTTGACAAAAGTAGGTTGATGAGGGGGTCAGTCCAGGATTACATTGAACATGGAGGTGTCAGACCATTTCCACAAATACTCTAGATAATGAAATGCCACAGTGCCTGAGAAGGCCAAGGAAAAGAGAAGTGCATTCACAAGAAATAAGTTGCCTCTGAATTGCAACACCTCATAATTCTCAACTGCCTTTTAATGTTTTTGTTTAACTGGGTGTGACTATTTTCTGTTCCTGGATTTAAAAATATAATTGCATTTTTCATAAGTGATTAAGCTTAAACCAACCTAGATTAAATTTTGAAGAACCACCCTTGCCAGGAGGATGAAGCAACTTGATTGGCATGCTGCATTTGATACTGAAGAAATTAAAATTTAAGACCATAATCCCTGGACTAAGAGTTTATAACCCTGTCTCATGCTCCTCCTGTCAAACATACACTGACGTAATGCAATGTCTGTATAATGCAAAAGGCTAAATGTTATGTTATTTGGGCTAGCAGCAAGCAATTAAAATAAAAAGTAAAACTGAGACTGGACCAGTTTCTGGGTCACAGAGTGCAATGATAGATCAAGGTTTATAGTTATTTGGCTCCCAGACCTAGTTGATTGATGGCAAACAGCAGAGACATGCTTAGTCTTGGGGCTGGGTGGAACCAGTTACACTGATAAAGTGCATCCCTGATAGCTGACCATTTCACTGGTAAAATAATATTCTTGTCAGCCATTATTGCAGATTGTTGCTTGCCATCCCAGATGAAAAAAGGTGCTCAAAAACAGTATCAGAGGGAAGAACAGATGAGGTATTTAAAAATGAAAAAGAAAAACAATACAAAAATTAGGGATGGGCTACCTGTTGGGTAGCTGGAGAGGGTAGGTTGAGTATCAGTTTTTTTTTTTTTGGCCAGGTAAGGTAGGTTGGGTAATTTACTACCCTACCCGACATAACAGTGTACACTGCAGGTTGGGTACTGTTGACATGGGTAACAGATCAGGCAGCCAGTAATTTTTTTTAAAAACAGGCATTACAGGCAACCAGTGGGGTCCTGGGACTCTTCCAAGGTTGGAACCAGGCATGAAAGGGCAGCCTGTGGAGACCTGACAGCAGAAAGGAGCACATTATGACAGCAGCCTGACAATCCAATTGGTCAGTGCTGGTGCCTGTGCTTGGTGTCTGCTCTGTGAGCATGCAGATAGGAGCAAACATTTTCAGAAGAGGGAGGAACAGGCATCTGCTCTGTACATGAGGCAACCCCCCCCAAGCAAAATTTAGTTCACAATGGAGCAAGGGTTGGGAACTGAAAGGGGAATAATTGGGGATCTAGTGTGGTGCTCAGGAGAGGAGAAGGGGGGAGGTACTTGTTGCTGGCAACAACTATTTAGGCTGTATTTTACATATTGTCTGTTAGGTGCCCTGTCTGTGACATAGCTACTCTGTGTGTCTCATCTCTGCAGTATAAGAATACCATTTTAGGCTGTATTACACACTGTCTGTTATGTGCTCAGAGCCCTGTATCTAACATCGCTACTCTGTGTCTGTCTGCAGCATACTGAAAGCCATTTAGGCTGTATTACACTGTTATGTGAGGTACCTACAACCTAATTGTCATCCCACTGTATACCTTAGACTAACTTTATGTTGCACATAATATGTATATGCTATACTAACATATAGGGCACAGACACCTACCGTATAAGAGTAAGTGTCAGGATATATATGATTGTAATACACTTTACTTTCATTATGCATGAAAACTGGACATAGCAAGCCAAGACATTCATGTCTTTGTCATGTTCTGATATTACATAGTCTGCACTGCCATCGTTTGGATTCTTGTGTAACTACACTACATCCTGTGTTTTTCACATACTACAGTATGCATACTCTTATTGTTCTCAGAGATAGCTGACTTAGCAAATATTGTACAATGTTATCTACACTGTGGAGCCACCTTACTTTTTGCCAATACAGCTTATTAGATGTAACTAAGAATGTTTCTATCTCCTGGTAACCATGTAATTATCATAGTATATAATGTAATGTATTACATTTCCCCTCAGAGACCTTCTTCACTCCTTGGGGTATTGGGCATTGCTAAGCTCTGGCTCCCAGTGTCTTATGATAAGAACTACTTAGGGCAACTGTGATATCCTTTTTTAGTAATAAACATGTTTATTTATGATATGCAACTTTTTTTTATTCTTTTGCATCTCTGATTATTGACAAGAACCTGATCAGGGCTAGACACCCTAACAAATTGGTGACCGCATGCAGGCAACTTAGATGGTGCAAAGTTTCACTTGTTGCTTGAAAAATTTCCCTTCCTGTGGGTATAGTACTGTAGGTGTGCACCCCTGCATCACCTCTTCCATTATTTTTACCTCCTTAGCAACTTGTAAAGTCTGGCTGTTTACTGGGCATGATCGATGCCGACTTACCATGCCCAATTGCAGTTTTGAATTACAAGACTATGTGAGTACAGTAGCCCACCTGTCTAATAGTGTTGCCTGTCATTGATCGATACATGACACAGAAGCCTCTTATTGATTCTGATTTCGAGCTACCCCATTGATTGTTACCAGTACAACAATGGCCACAAAATCAAACATATACGCAGACTTGAGACTCGACACCGCTGACTTCCTTGCCTCCTGTGGAGGATGGATTGACTTTGTGTTGGACGCAAGTCAATCCAAAAACCCCATTGCTGAGGATTTCAACTCAGTACTCAGAGACGAAACAAACAGTCAAAAAGCATGAGGCTAGAGGGCTATTGGTCACGGCTCTCTATGCTGCTTTAGAAGAAGGTTTTTGCTCCCTCAAACTGCAAATCTCATCCCTTAAGAAAGAGATAGGATTGCAGACTACTGAAAGTTTGAAAAAAGAGCAGGAACTGGTGACAGAACTTCAGCCCTTGCAAAATGAGAAAGACTATTTTGCACTGTTCTGAGTGAAAGCAATCAGCAAGAAATATATATGTGCAAAGGTTTTATTGTTGCCAGTCATGCCATTACAATTTAAAACAAACACACATAAATAAAATCAACAAACAGCTTCAGAAAGTACATCCAAATGTGTTATATTCTGTAATACATATCAACTAATGCTGACAGATTATTCCTTCCCTTTAAGTCATTCAACCATTTAATGGGACAACATTATTTTCAGTGTCTGCAGTTGGTCTCTAGTAATATTATAATCTCATTGAGACCACTTAGAGCATCAGAAAAAGAGACACGCATTCATTTATAAAATCCATTAATAGCAGCAGAGCTCCTAAAAACACAGAAGCCATACAGCAAAATGCCCATTTTCAGGTGAGACACCATTTATAGAATATAAATCCCTTCCTAATATACTGTTCACTTTTCTATACAACTTTGGAGGTACACTTTTACTGGTGGGTAAATGGTGTTAGAAAATGGGCTTTTTATTTCCTGGCATCTGATTGGCTAGTACCCTTGCCAGGGGTACATTAACTTTCAATAGATGCCCAGGAAATAAAAAGTGCCAGCCCAAATACCCCTTCACCCATACAAGTATCTTTGTGCCCACCCTGCTTGATGATTGGCCAAAACCACACTGCTGAATTTCAAATAACCATAATTTTTTTCCCTCACTTAGTGAGAAATACTGGCCCCCAACACTCAGTGCCAACTGTGAAATCACACATAATCCTCTAATCCACTGGGCTCATTTATTACTTTTTTTCTGTCTTTCTTTAACCCTCACCCCCCTTTCAAACTGAAACTACACATTAAAGCAACAATCTATAGTATGTACATGGCCATCGCTGCACCATTCTCCCAACTCCGTCTTTCATTCACTGTGTCAGCTCTAATTAGAGTGAGTGGACAACAGGTAGGCTGTATACCAGCCAATGTTTTCTGCATTTCTTTTTCTGTTTTATTGTTCCTTCAGCTCCACATCTTGTACTCCTGCCAGCCTCACACTGCGATCTGGATCTTTCACCAGCATGGGGGAACGGCAATGAGAGGTGACTTTCACTACTGAATTCTGAGTTGTAAGCGGCTCTTAAAACAATTGAAAAATATTGCAGAAGGAGGAAGTTGAGCGGTCTAGCTGCTAAAACACTGTTTTCATAGGAAAAAGTGCTGGCACTAACATAACACTCCCTTAGGCAGTGACTGACCGAATCTACGTGACCCGCTTCCCCCCGCCCGCCTGCCACAAAAGAGTTACTTGGCAACAGCTAACAGCTGTAATGTCCATTCCAAAAACTCAGCAAGATAAGGAAAGAAAAAAAAATCATATGGCCGCCCGCCCTCTCAGCCTTCTCCCACACTATTCCCTGTCTTGTCAGTCTGTTTCATTTTATTTAGAAACTAGCAACTTGCACCTGATCGCAGGTGAACTCCTGATGCTCTGCTCCCTTGTCCCTCTCAGCAGTCTCTTGCCACTACCGCAACTCTAGCAGGGGCAGGCAAAAAAAAAAGATAGAAAGAAACCACAGAACAAAATTTTCCCATCCATCTGATTTAATATAGGCTTGTTCCCTTAGCAGGTTTACTGGTGATTCTGTGCTCTGTTGGGGGGTGCAGAGTAACTATGACAACTAGGACCAAAAGCTTAAACTACAGAGGCTGTAAAAGGATAGCATTAGCAGAGGGAACTATTTTATTTCAAAACATATATTAGACAAATTTTTTACAAACATTTTTTACTAAACTTATTTTTGTTCTAACATGCCCATTTTCTAAGTGCAATAATACCCTGCAGGGTGGGCAGTATTGGGGAATACAGGACCTTCCAGGGGCTATAAGGCCCTCTGCCTGCAGCGTTGGGCCTCATTATGCCCCTGGGCTGTCCGGTATTGCCCAATACCACCCACCCTGTTGGGTATTATTGCTTGCAAATACCAGGGCTACTACAGCCCAATTAACCCACAGTATGCCAACTTAGCAAGTGCAATAAGGCACTTTTAACTCCATTCAGTAGCATAGTACCAACTAGGCTGCTGTACTAGTCTGGCCTAACTATAAAAATCTCAGCTATTTTTACAGTAGCCAGTCTGAGAAACTTACTCACCTACTTGGAATACAAGTGCATATGCACCCATGTGCTAAGGTGTAAAATACGTGTCTAAGATGAGCCCAGTGCACCAAGCTCCCCAGATTCAGTGAATTACCCACAAAGATTCCATAGCAAACATTTAATTGGAAAAAGTAGCATTTAACAAAGGTATCCTCTTTACTCAGTGGGCTTCCTACGTCAAGACCATTTCTTGAAGGACTGCTCCTGTGGATAAGGCATAAATTATCAAATTCGTCCCTGGTACATAATAGACAGAATTAGAATAAGGAATTGGCAACAGCTATACAAGTTGCCAGTCAAGATAAACCCATATGCTAAGCAGGATTGTAATTTTGTAAACAACTTATAAACCAGTGTGAAAAGATACATCTACACACAATAATAAAAATAACAAAACATATATAAAATGATCAGCAACCTGAAGACCATCGAGCAGCTTTAAACATTACCAAGAGCCTTTCAAGCTCAGCAGTTTCGTTGTGTTTTCCTGCTTGGTGTCAGTTATATTATATATAGAATTCAAATACCCATGACAAATAATTCTTTGAGGACTTTTAAACTTTTACAGTATACATTTCCATGTCTGGGAGTTCTGCATCCTCAATAAACTGTGCTTAAAATTAGACCCATATATTAACAAGTATTTCACGTGCCAGGACCATGAACAACTAAGCAAGGTCTTTAAATAAACATTAAAAATGGAGCACCAATAGAACTGAGCAAACAAAATAAGCCAATAAAATAAACAATCAGTTCACAGCCTAATTCCGCTTACAGCCTCAGTGCAACCATCCATGAAATATAAATCTTTAGGTGCAAAATATGTCTCTTTTGGCAACTAGAGTCATAAGTAATACATGGCTACAATTTAACGGCTTTCGTAGAATCTCCAAAATTTTGCAGCACAAACACATTAAGGAGTACCATTCTTTTTAAGTTCAACTATTCAAGGCTTCTGCAGGTCAGGGGACCATAAAGTAATATAAGCCAAGAGAAAAGTCAATGCCAAACTACAGTACGACTGGCATCCTTCATAAGCACTGCAAAGTTTTATAAACATAAATTCCATATCAAGATTTGTCCAAATACTTTCAGCAGACAGTTCCTGACCAGGAATCCTGGTATGAGGTCAGCAGTTCAATTATTGCTCTGCCTCTTATGACTCCCCATCGGAAGCAAACTACCATTTAATGCTCAGCACCATTCAGAGACATAGAGCAATGCTCAGCTTCTCAAAGTAAGGATAAAATAAAGCTGTACCTACTGGGTAGTGCCCTTTATGGCCTCAGTCTATCATTGGATTCATTAGCCAGACAATTACTTGCAGAAAGCTACACATACTTCTAGGCCTCTCAGACAAGATCCATATTGCATTTGAATCGGGACCCCTTCTAAATAGCGTGCATTGAATCTCTGCCTTGGATTTCCTAGAGGCTTATCTCGCTGTATCAACTGGGACCAAGAAGATAAAAGAGGAAGGAAAAATCACTCACCTCTCTGAGCGTAGTGACTTTCTTCTTATTAAGACAAAAGGTAATCTTTGCCCTAGGCAACCATGGAATACCTTTAATAAATATAAAAACACCTGTTAGCACATAATGTGCCTTCCACTGAAGCTCAGCTTTCCTCCGCACAGTTCCAACAACCCAGACTCACCAATTACTCCTTTTTAACAGGACAGGAACTGCAAACTCCTAGGCCGACAGCTCAGGACCCACATCTTCAGCTTCAGGGTGTATCAACATAACCGAACACCAAACAGACACTCAGATCTGAAACACCAAGGGTGGGAGCATTAACGACAATGGTAGAGCAAATTAAATTATAATTCTAAAAGAGTTTCATTCATCCAGTCATCTAATTCAAGTGAGACAAAGATATTCCAGAATGCTGGCGTTACTTCTGGAGCCGAGAATACAGGAGGAGCAGAATATGGTTATCTTGCTGCTCCACTTCCCCCAAAAAATGTATGTTGAGAGATGAATGTGAAAGTTTGAAGCAAGATAAGAGACAGGTGTTACAAATGAATGATTTGTTAAATAAAACTAATGATCAACTTCAAGAGGACTTGGATGGACTCCAAGATGACTTGAATCAGGTACATGATGAATTGGATAGGGAACATAGGGACAACTGAAAATTGAGCACCACATATAGAGTGATTCAGAAACAGGTTACAAAAGGAGTAGAACAGAACATTGTAAAAGTTAGTCATGAAGAATGTAAAGACAAGATGGTGAAACTGCGCCATCAGTGAGAGGTTTTGACTGGCACGTTAAGGCGATGGGTATCTATGCTCCCCTCTATCTCATGTCATCTGAAGATGATGAGTTGGATGATGACATCTCCCAATGCACCACCAGTCACACCCTGCTATGATCCAGTAACCCCATCCTGCCACTTACAAGGTGGCGGGTCCCTTGGCAACTATGACAGCGTCCCTGTGTCATCAACGTGATGATGATTATCATGTGTGATGCCAACATGGTGACCCCCAAGATAGAGGGGAGGCTTGGGCCTACCACCACCCTCTCAAGGCTTATCAATGGCCACCCCTGTTGCTATTATGTCAGTAGATGACAGGGAAGAGATTGAGAAAATGATTGAAAGCACTTTGCTTGATTCAAATTTACCTGAGAAAAGCAAACAACCCTCCGGACACAGATAAAACAACTGCTGAAGGAGACTGCTACTCAGGAGTCTGTGGTATGGATTGTGGCTGATGCAGCAGCAGAAGCCACCCTCCATGGTGCATGAGATATCCTTCCTTCCCCAGACTGTCCTAGTAATCCCCTACAGATGGCCCACTCTGCTCAGCAGATCACTGACAGCATAGGCCATATGAGTCCCACTGACAACCTCAGCTGCCATTTGAAGAAGGTATGTTCCAAATGCAAAATGCTTAGCTTAGCAGTGGACTACCAAATATAGATCCTCCAAAAGACTATTGATCCTGACCTATGGGCAAAACTCTCAGAAGTGGCCTGCCAGGACAACCAAGCTACGTTGGACCAAATTGCAGCTGGAACTCATAGCTGCACACAGCCCAGGTATGGTTGGGGGTAATGCTAGCATACTCCATAAAACAAAATGTGAAAGAAAGCCCGGTGACTTTCCATCAGAGGCTATCATGCAGGTAAAATCCTTGCGGGAGGCTGCAGATACAGACCTCATAGAATATAAACACTGGTTCCTCTGGAACATGCTCCCAACTGTCCGTGAGAAGGTGGAACCAACAATTTTCCCCACCATGGACAATTTTGCTGACATTCTTCTCAAAATGGAGTGGGTATATCAGCTCTATATTGAAGACCTCAGCTCCGGTTTGAAAAAGGTGGCCATGGTTCAATCTACCAAGAAGCCCACAACCCACTATAATGTGGAGGGTAAGGTCTCTGAGAAGAAGCCTGCACCTTCAGACAAATGACAGCATAACCAGTTTGGAGGTGGGAACTGGAATTACAACAAAAACAAATGCAATTGGAATTCTGATTCCAATCAGAGCAATCAAAACAATTGAACAGGCCCCTCATACAGAGAGATCGTTGAGGAGAACAGAAACCTCCAAAACCTCCTTCGGACAGGTCCGCTCTGTAGCAGACATAGTCCTGGCATGGGCTCTCACAGTTATAGGCCCAGGAGAACAGGTCTCAACAGACCACAGAGATTCCAGAACTGCAGGGCACCAGGCCATAGCAAGCCTGAGCCCTGATGCCACTCCCTACATGGCAGCCATCCAGCACAGGGATGAGGTCCAACAGAACAGGCCCAACCACTCTTCCAGGAGCACCCTGCTGCCAGCACCATGGATTGACAACTACAGGCCCCAGTCCATTTGTGAACAAGCTGGCATTAGACTCAAATGGAAGGCCTTGCACCAAGGCCATGGGCAGGGGCCCAACTGACAGTGCTCTTAGAAACAGGTGCGGCTGTGTCTGTATTACATGATGATGAACCAACAACTCTCCTTGGTCTACCGGATGGTGGACCAACACCTCAGATAGTGGATGGCACAAAGCTATCTATGTTCCATTCTCTAGTACTATCAGTTACTATAGGCAACCTGAAGTCACACCATACCATTCAGCTTATGGTTTTCATCCCAGCATCGTGGAAATTGATTTTCTCACACCACAGCTGTGTGATGAATCTACCTAACATGCAATTGTTCCAAATCAGAGGACAATACCATACTGTCATGATTTATTATAGGCAATTCTATTATAAGATTCACAGGTGCCTATACCACCAATGATAGGAAAGAAACAGTTACTAGTTCATATTTACCTGGGGCTAGATAGGATGATGTGAGGAAACTGCTTCGAGCCATGGTGAAAAAGAAAAACGACAGGCCCATTATTATTATACATGCAGGTACAAATGACATTAAATACATCAGGGAGGATTTAATTTACTTGGAATTGTTGAATATTGCTGGGATTATAAAATCCCTAAACGGTATAGGAGTCATCTTAAAGATATTGCCAGTACCTAGAGCCTCATGAGTTGTGAAGCAAAAGATTCAAAGAATAAATAATTGGATTAGGAGATGATGTGTGCTAAATGAAATGCATTGTATAAAATCCTGGGAAGTCTTTAGCAGTCAAGTCTGTTTGTATAGTAAAGATGGTCTGCATTTGAGTAGGAAGGGGAGTAAGATTTTGGGAGAGCTCTTTAAGGAAGAAATGAATAAATGTTTAAAAATGGAAGGGGGGGTGAGGTGGGGTCAGACTTGAAATTCCTGGTTGCAGTAAATCCCTGTCATGGTAAAGGTAAATTAGGTGGATGGGGGATGACTTTTCACATAGCACATGCCCAATATTGGATAAGAAACATAGAAGACAGAAAGTGTATGATAAAATCAATATTCTGCTACTGAATGCAAGAAGTCTGCATAATAAAATACAGGCACTCCAGTGTGTTATGAGTAGTAAGGAAATTGATATATGTGCAATAACAAAGACTTGGTTATAACCAAAAGACTGGGAACCACATATAGAGGGATATGAGTTCTTCCATACTGATAGGGCTTCTAAGATTGACAGATGAGTGGGAATTTTTATATCTGAGTATCTGAAACTTTATGACGTTAACTTCAATATTAATAGTAATAAGGTTGAGCAGCTATGGGTACAAATAAAGGCAGATGCCAAGGACATCCAAGTAGGGGTATGTTATAGGGCAATGGGGTTGAGTGAGGCTGAGAATACTCAGTTTATGGAGGACCTGGAGTTAGCACATTTATCTGATAATGGAGTTTGCCCTTTAAGGGGCAGACCAAGTTGTCCTGGTGAACCCATTCCCTTTACCTGAAGATGGTGTGCTCAGAGTGGAAGGGGGGAAGGGAAAGGAAGGGACAGGGAGACAGAACAATAGGCAGGCAACAGGAAGGGAGGGGCTAAAGGAGGTACATAATGAGCAGCACAGGGCTGGTTCAGCCACTTTGCTGAAGTTTTGATTTGTATTGAAACTACAGCAAATCAGACTAAGCATATCGATTGGAGCAGAGGTTTGTGCACTAGGATAAAGCAGGTAAGAAAACTAACAGCTATATTAGCCAGAATGAAGTAAAAAGACAGGGGGTTTGGGGCAGATAGAATTGGCCTTAGCTGAGATCATATCCAAAAAGGGGACAATGGGGGAGGCAGATAAAGCAACTGACAGTATAGGAAAAGACAAGGACATGGGAGCTCCTATGTAATGAGAACAGGGGAGCCGCGTGCCACTAGCTTCTAAAAGAAAAAATTTTGGAAGAGGTAATAGACATATTACGCTCTACTGAGTAGAAGAGGCAGCTGCAAAATGAGAAGAATCAGAGAGTATCAGGAAATGTGAGATAGCAGCTGCCGTAGTTTTATTGGGGAAGAAAGAGGAGGACAAATTTACGATGGGGAAAAATAGGGGATGGGTGGTTCATGGGTTTTGCCACATACTCAGCAACAGTGCTAGAAAGAAAACCAGAATTGGACATCCTACTTATTACATACTCATTGATAATAAGAAGGGCTAACCAAAAGGTGGAGTTGGGTGGATATACCATGATGAGTTCTTTCGACAAAGAATGGTGATGTTCAGGGGTGTTAGATGGGATACCAAGCAGTTGGATTTATGGACAGATTATGTAACTGATCAATCCATGCCAGAGGGAGATCTAGGAAAGAGAGGTGGGGTACCTCAGAAGTGTTGCTGGGGATACAACAGAGCATCTTGCTCATGGCTTCAATTCTGGCATGCATGCTTGAAAATGCAGGGGAGCCCACCCAGCAAGCAGATGCAGGACAGCATGGACACAAGGGGCTCAGGTAGAAGGGAGTCAAGGGATGGGACAGCAGCCCATTCGGGATGGACAAGGGTATAGAGGACAATCCTGGCACAGGGGTGCAAGAGAAAGAGGATATAGCAGTCCAGGGGGGCCAAGCTTACTGAACTAAAACAACAAGATGAAGGAAGTAAAAAAGGGATAGGGAGAAAAGAGGGGAAGGGGTAGCAGAGCAATTTCAAAATGCCAGAATACCCATAAGGGTAGAGGCGTGGAAAAAATATGGGTTTTAGAACAGGTTTTCCATTGCACTGTGACGGTCCCAGAGAGGCAAGAGAGGCTAACAATTTAGGGTCGAGTCAAAGGAAAGGAAGACATTTTGAGAGGAAAGATAGAGAAAGAAAAGGCAAGCAGGATAAAGGGGCCATTCTCATCCCCCTTTGCAAAACATGAGAATTTCCCATTGGGCCTGGTTCCCAAGAAGCAGAGAAGGAGAATACAGGGTGATTCACCACCTGTCATTGCCAGAAGGGGATTCGGTGAATGACTTTATAAGCGAGAAACATAGTAAAGTGGCATATGCTACATTAAAAGAAGTGGTCCAGATCATCTGAGCAACTTCTGATGCTTGGATGGCAAAAACAGACATAGAATATGCTTTCAGATTGCTTCCGGTCAGGAGGGAAGATTGGGACCTGTTGGGTTTTAAAACTGGGGGACAGTACTATTTTGACAAAGCAATACCCATGGGATGTTCCATAGCATGTGCTATGTTTGAAGCATTCAGCACCTGCTTACAGTGGATATTTCAGGAACAAACTGGTTACAAGACGGTCATTCACTATCTGGATGATTTCCTTTTAATAGGCAGTGGGAGGAGAGAGACAGAAAGAATGTTGCTCAGTTTCCAAGATTTATGCAGAGAAATAGAGGTCCCATTGGCACCAAAAAAACAGAAGGTCCCAGTAAGGTTTTAGAATTCCTGGGTATTGAAATAGACGCCCTGGGTGAGGTCTTTAGGTTGCCAGACAAAAAAGTGTTGAAGCTGAAGGAGCTGATTCAGGTACATACAAGTAGAAGAAGAGTGCAATTAAAACAGGTTCAACAGGTCCTGGAACCCCTAAACTTTGTGTGTGGGGCAACTGGACCAGGGAGGGCTTTCACCAAAAGGCTAGCAAGGGCCACAGCGGGAGTAACCAGACCACACCACTGGGTAGACATGTCAGAAGGACTTAAGGAAGATTTCAAGGTGTGGGAGGTTCCTCAGGACTTATAATGGCTGTTCCTTTTGGCAGGAGGACTGGGTTTATAACATGGACCTCAATCTCTACACAGATGCAGCAGAGGGCTTAGGTATGGGGGGCTATTTGAGGGGCAGATGGTTTGAGGAACCATGGCTTACAGAGTGGGTGAGGGCCGGGAAAGTAAAAGACATCACACTGTTGGAGATCATGCCCATTTGGGCCTGCACCCTGGTAAGGGGGAAGAGCTGCAGAATCAGAAGGTGACATTTTAGTGCGACAACAAGGCAGTGGTAGATGTTTTAAACAACAGAAGAGCCAGGACAGAAACAGTCATGCGGGTCTTGAGACAGTTGATGCTAAGGGCCTTGAAACTGAACATGTCATTCAGGGCCAAACACATAGAAGGGGTACACAATATCCTGGCTGACAGCCTTTCCGTCTGCAGATGGATCATTTCCAGAGGCTGGCACCTACAGCAGAGGATTGGAAAATGCCCATACCATGAACATCTGGGACATTGGCAAGAGGAGCAGAACTGTTGTTTCTGAGCTCATGAGCACCACGGACTCTGAGGGCCTATGGGGGGCCTGGCAGGTGTGTTTCAAACATTCAGGGCAACATACCACATGGAGGTAAGTAGGCCACTTACAGAGGAACAGTTAGGGAAGATGACAGTAGAGCAGTGGCAGAGGGGAACGGCCCACACCATAATGGGGGTCTATCTAGCAGGGATTAGTTTAGTTTGCATCCTGAAGAGTTGGAAGGATCCGATGAAGTCAATGTTGATTAGAAGAATGATGCAGGGATGGGGTAGGTTAAAACTGAGAGCTACGGATAGTAGACGACCAATAGAGAACAGTGGCTTCTTGAAACTAAAAGAGATATTATGGGCAATTTGCAGATCAAAGACAAAGGCCCAGCTATTACCACGATTTATCTGGTAATGTCTGCAGGGGCCATAAGAGTGAAGAGAGGCTGTGGGACATGGCAGTAAGGACGAAGAAGGGGGGTTAGAATGGAAAGATATAAGCTGGGGGATGAAAGACATACAAATCATGATCAAGAAGTCAAAGACAGATCAAGGGGGACAGGGTTGCACTGTAACCCTAAAAGCTCAGGTAGAAGGCACAGTGTGCCCAGTAAAGGCTTTGTGGGCTTACGCCACAGAGTGTCGGGGTAGGACAGGGAGATTATTTGTGCATGGAGACAGAAAAACGGTCACAAGTTATCAAGCCATGGCCATGCTCAAAAAAGGCATGCAATTCCTGGGGGAGGATCCAGGCAATTACAGTACTTTTCTCATTCCCTACGAATGGGGGCTGCTTCACAGTGGGCAGCAGCAGCAGGTGAGATGGTGACCAATATGTTGGAGAAGGGGCGCTGGTGGTCTGCCAGTTACAAGAGATACATTCGAGCACTGCAGTATGGAGACTAACGTATCACCTGAGTTTTGTTTTGCAATTACAGAACCACATTTGGGGGGGAAGGGGGCATATGGCTGGGATACAGAAAAGGAACTAAGAGCATATATAAGATATTTATTTGTTTAAATCCTATAGGAAGAGGAGCATCATGGAAGTATGGATCTGCAGTCACTCCTACATTTATTGAGTGGAAAAGAGAGCTGATAAAAAGGCTGGGGGAAAACAGCTGTATCAGGATGTGAGAAAATGTAGGTTGGTTTGGTGTGGCATCTGAGGGATGAGATGGGTGCAACTGCTTCCTACCCTGAAAGAGATGTAAGAGCAGCGACCCGTTCCAGACCTAATTATTGTACACTTAGGGGTAACAACATTGAGGGAAAGCCATGGGTGAACACATACATGTAGGTGAAAATGGATTTAGAGTAAATACAGCAGTGGTGGCCAGGGGTATGCCTTGCCTGGTCAGATATGGACCCAAGAAGGGTATGGAGACATGAACACAGTCATAGAGCTGTAGATAGGGCCAGGAGAAAAATGAATAGAAGGGTTGGAACACTGGTAAAGAAAATGGGGGGGGGCACGTAATACTACGAGGTGTGGAAGAGTGGGTAAAGGATTTCTACAAGTCAGATGGTGTGTACCTGTCAGATCTAGCCATAGATGTGTTTAATTCAGAAATTATGGGTTTTATAGAAGCATGGAGGAGATATGCAGAAAATAGAATTCAAAAAAAAAAGAAAGAGAAGGAAAGGGAGGAGGTCCCCTAAGTGGTGGGAGAACGATACCTAAGCTGAAGGAAAGCCAGTTGTCCAATGCAAGCTGGAGACTGGCTGAGTGGGGAAAAAAGGGGTGAGGAGGGAGGGTAAGAAAGGAATAGGATGAAAGAAGAAAGCAGGAGGAAGCGGTCTCGGTTCTCACCGTTACCTAGCAGGAAAGAGATGAAAGGCACCAGGTTTTCACCTGGGGAGCGAGAAAGAGGAAGAAAGAGGATGAGCAGTGATTGATACATGGATGCAATAAAATACAATTGGAAAGAGACAATAATAAATGATGATGAGATGGAAAATGGAATTATGATATATAATAAATTAATTGCCAATCTGAGCACAACAACATACAACAGTCTCTGTCTTTTTGTGAGAAAAGGAATTTGGGACAACTGCATGTTATTAGGGACTTCAATCTCCCAAAGATTGATTGGAAGAGTGTGGCAGGGAGAAGCAATTAGACAGTTGGTTTATTGATTTCTGTATTAGTAATAACCTTGAAGCAATTTGTTCAGAGAAATACTAGAAGTGATAGCATACTTGATTTGGTCTTCAGTAACATGGAGGAGACCATAAGTGACATAGAAATACATCCCCCTTGGGTGGCACTGACCACAATATGATCACTTTCTCCATCAAGAGACTTCCATAAATGTTGATGGGTGTACAGCGATTAGGAATTATTAGTGGATGGATGTGATGGGAATTAAGCATCTGCTAGATATGTGGGAGTGGGAACATGAGTTAAAAGATATTGATATGGAAGAGGCATGGAAGAAGTTTAGAGTAAAGTCCATCAGTGTATAGATAGATGTGTTCCCTGAGACAAAAAATATAATAAGCGGGTAGGGTCCCATGTGGTTCTCCACATAATATTCGGAAATTAATATGAATAAGGAATAAAGCATATAAGAGGTCCCACTGCTGAGAATTCCAAGAAATATCTTGAGGCAGTAAAAACTGTAAGCAGGCTAAAAAGACAAAGGCAAAGGCAGAACAAGTGGTAGCTTGAGCAATGGATAATGGAAAGCAATTTTACAATTATATTGGGAGTTTTAGGTCTGAAATAAGCAGTTAATCAGTATTATTGATGGGAGTCTGTCATCACTAATGAAGTGGATATGGAAAATACATTTATTGAATGTTTTTTTGGCAGGGTTTGATAAACATGATGAACTGAGCTCTGTTCATTGCAAAGTTGATAATAAGAGAGAAGATTTTGTGATCACAAGGGTGGAGGTATACGAGAAGTTGAGAAGTTTAAATGTGATCAAATCATGTGGACCTGATGAAATTCATCTGGCATTCCTGAGAGACTTTACAGAGAAATTGTCTGGTTCACTTACATTACTGTTTAATATGTCCTTAACCTCTCTGCTGCCTGCAGCTGTACTAGGTCCATGCATTTGCCAGAACACACATTGGCCACATAGTTCCTCACTACCTACCCTCAAGTCACTGTACACTGTGTTGTTGTTGTGGTTTGCACTTCCTGGTTGCTGTATTCAGTGCTGTCTTATTCCAGGGCTAAGTTTGCCCTGCACTCCCAGCACAGTTTGCATGGCCTCATTCCCATGCTATATTCAGAAGCTGTTTGCCCTGGGCAGTTCCTTTTGAATATAGCTTGCTTTGTGCTCCAGACTAAGTTTGCACACCAGGCAGTGCTAATTTAGCCCAGGGGCAAACCTTTGAATATCTGGCCCATAGTGTTTTAACTAGATATCTTGTATATTAACAATACTTCCCATCCTTCCCCCTCCTTTCCCTTCCCTCCATTTCCCCCCTTTTTCTTCCCTTTCCCTACCCTTTCCCTCCTCCCCCTTTTTTTCCCCTTTCTTCTCCCCACCCTTCACTTTCCTTTCTTGCATTGGTTTTGCACTGTATTAGATCTTATTTGGTGTACTTTGCTACCCTGATACAAGCCACACTTGTGTATTTTTCTACACTTTAGATATATCATTTTTGAGTATTTTAGATGTTTTGCACTGTCTGACATTATATTGTATTTATTGCACTGTCGCTTAAATGAAAGGTACCATTCATGGTAGCCACACCTTGAAAAGCATCGAGTATGACGTGAAACGTTGGCAATTGCTGTTTTTTTGTGGAGAACAAATAAATATACTTTTTATCATGACCTAACAGTGAGGTCTTTTTTCAGTTTCTGGGTAGCTCCACTCCTTGTTTGTGTTCGTGCTCTGCATTCGTGGAAGCTCCAGGGTCTGTCTCGGGTAGCCACCTCTTTTGTTTCTTCTTAAGATATCTAATATCTCTGGTGTCCTTTAAATGATATTTTAAATTGCTCACTATAATTTTTATAAAATAATCTATGTATTGGGAAAGGGGATCCATTAGACTACCCATCCCTGAAATTATAGACCTATGGGGGGTAGTGTCTGTGTATCTTCAAGAGTATTTATATGATTGGATGCAAAGGGTGTTTGACTGTAAGTTCCTCTTTAATTTTATTGTCCAGCCATCCTGACATCCAGGCTTCCAAAGTAGATCCTCTTTTGAGTTCCATATTGGGATCATGGGAAAGTTTACAATAGACTTCCTCATTGTTCAGCTATCTCTGGACTTTTAATATACTTCTCTTGCCCATAACAACAATGTTGTCCCATATCAGCTGGTTTTATTGTGAGAACAGCATGGTCAGTTAGTTATTTCAGGGCCAATCTTTTCTGTTTTGACAAGTTGTTATAGCTAAAATATTGTCTTGCCCATAATGTTGTTCCAGATCATATTTACTGGCCCTGTTAAAAGCTAGTTATTGTTCATGGAGGAAAAGAAAGTGAATCTGCGCATGGGAAGTCTTGCAGTCATCTTCCAAACTGAGACTCCATCTCTCCACTGGTCTGGACATTGCCTTGACTGTCTCCTTAGGCTTCAGATGTTTCTTGGCACATACTCCACCCTTGTGAATCTCTGAAGATCTAAATATGTTCAGAATCTGATATTGCCCACTGTTGGTACAACATTAAATCTCTTGCTGAGGTCTTTAATTTGAGTCTCTGTGAGGCTGTGTCGGGTAATATTAATAACATTGTTAATTTCTTTTTATGATTGTATAAGGGGGTCCATAGTAATACTTTCAAGCCTTGTACTTTCTTGTTTACAAGATTTTAAATTTCTCGTTCCTCTTGTGGAGGCAAAATAAACAATTTCAATTCCTCCCTCTCTGAAAACAGACCTGCTGGTCCCTGAGATATTGCTGCTGCTGTCCTTTGTGATATTGTTGTTGCTGTCCTGTTTTTCTTTGCAGCTGTCCCCCTTCTCCCCCTCTTTGTCTGTTTCCTCTTGGCAGGCTTCATGGCTCCTCCCAGATTTGGGGGTGAGGGTGAGGGAGAAGGATCTGTATCTAAAAAAAAGTTTTTTTTAATCAATAGATGTACTTTCAGTAGCAGTATCCTTTATTTTTAAGCTAGATCATGACTGTTTAGCTCAGTCACTCTGTTATTAAAAATATATCATCCTTGCCTCTCAGAAGCTTCTTTCTTTTGTTTGAATTGATTTTAACATCAAATTTCTGTATCTTGTCTTTCAAATCTGTTTTAATTGTTGCAACTCAGAGAGATTATTGAAGTCTTCAAGTGCTTGCTTCTTATTAACCAATTCAGCTATAAGCTCTTCCTGGAGCCTCTTAGAATCTTTTTATATATAACATATTAAACCTAGCAATCGACTTCCAGTGCGCCTTCCGGCATGGCGGTCTAGCTTCTTTGGGGCTCCCCTGGGTCTGTCCACAATCTGGCACCATCCAGAGGCTAAACCTGGCTACCAGCAATAAAAAAACTATGTCTTGAAGATCTAATGGCTACTACTCACAGCTGTTTGAAGGAATTTGCAGGCAGCATGGGTGAAAAGGAGGTTTTGGCTGAACAAACAGTCATTGACAACATGGACTATGAGGCTCTGCAGCCGAGCTGCTCTCGCAGCCCGCAACTCGATCATTGACTGCAGCTCAGATGATGAGGAGGACATTACAATCACCTCCAGACAATTGTGCCAAGAACTACGGAGGTTGGGGAACAATATCTCCCAATTCCAACGGGAACTTCTGGACATAAAATCTGATCAAAAGAGGCAACAAAAACAACTTACCGATCCTGAAAAGCACCTTACGGATGTCTCTAAGGCTGTAGATCTCCATAACGGCACTATTATGCAACTCCATGACTGGGAGATCTGGTTGCAACAAAAGCTAGGAGATCTCGAGAATCATTCCTGGCAGATAAACTTATGAATCCACAGCATCCCTGAGGGAACAGAATCTGGGGATATGGTCAAATTCGTGGAGAGTTTCATAAAAGAAATCCTGAACCTGGACCAGAAGTATGCACTCAACATCATTCGTGCACATTGCTCTCTGGGCCCCCATCCATCTGACCCCAAGGCATGTCCCTGGTCTGTTATTGTTGCCTTTCTGGACTACAGAACAAAAAAGAGATCCTCCAAAAGGCCTAGCAGAGAAAAGAGATCCTATTTGGTGACACCCGGCTTTACTTTGAACATGACTACATGCCTATGACAATGGACCATAGGAGGAAGCTTTTGCCTGTCCTGAAGCAGCTCAGGGAGAAGGGGGTTAAGGCTCATCTAGATTACCCAGCAACTCTAAGGATAGCTACTGATTCAGGAGTGCATTTGTTTTCAACCATCTCCAAGGCAAAAAATTTTTTCCTGCAATTGAACATTGTGATTGATGACCTATGGGCCCTGGGGTGGTCAAGGAGTTAGCCACCAGCTGCTGGTACACTGTACGGGGCTCAAACATGACAGCACAGCAGGGAAGCAAAGCTGATCGGTCCCAGTCACTACCTTTGACCTTATTCAGCTGCCACAGGTGATCAGCAGGTGCCCCACCACAGAGGAGATTAGCTAGTAAACGTGAAAACAAGACCAAATCAGCCAATAACAGAGGCAATCCTCCTGGCTCCCCTGCATCAACCACTTGAATATTTAACACTCAATTTCAGCAACAGTTCCTCCCTAGTGCTTGAGCGACCTCCTCCCACATATAAGACCATTTTTTGGCACTTTGGATACAGTGCACACTCCTCCTATTGCCTCAGCCCAGGTCAGCTTCTCATAATACTTCCTTTGACATTTGGACATGCTCCTATTTTACTGAGGGTGTGCATTTCCGGTCGGCTAGGTGAGACAGAGCTATCATGACTTCTACAAGAATGTATACCCTGCTTGCTTATTGTCCTCAAGATACTGAACTTACCATAGAAATGGGACCTTCATTTTAAACCTGTGTCTGTAATTATCTTAAGAAATTTTTGTTTATTATTATAGAAATTTTTTTTCCATAGGAGCTGGGTTGATTCTGGACTGAGATTGTGTGAGCTCTTCCTTATTTACTAGTCGGAACTGTCAGTCATTGCTGGGGCTCTCCTGGAATGCTGAGGGGTAATCCTGGCTGTTGGGGGCATTTGGGGAGGATTTGTCTCCTAATCCTCAATCTTTTGGGAAACCTCACCTGCACTCTCTTCCATTACAAAACTATGATTTTATTAAGGATTGGTGGCCAGTTGTTTTTTTTTATTATGTGATCCATATCTGCTATTTGAAAGTGATGATGGCTAGAAAGTCTTCTTTAACTCCTCCCGGTTTTTTTCCCTATTTAAAACCCTGCTTCCATAGGATCGGATGGTGGGGGAAGGGGGAGGATGAG
The DNA here is from genome assembly GCA_016271365.2 of Neoceratodus forsteri. Lineage (NCBI taxonomy): Eukaryota > Metazoa > Chordata > Ceratodontiformes > Ceratodontidae > Neoceratodus > Neoceratodus forsteri. The sequence goes on from CM028132.1 coordinate 1,203,414,184, forward strand.
TGGTGGAGGTAGCCTTCACCTCACCTGACCCAAAGCAGAATGTGCAGAAGAAGTGCCGGTGGGGCAGGAGGGCCTGGGGGGCAGGGATTAATTGGTGTATAGGATGGTCATGCATGGTTTAAGGCCTTCCATCCAGATATGTGCCTCCCTATATAGAGGGTCATGTTTTGGCACAACCTTTAGTTGTAGTGCCTTTCATCCCTTATTACAATCGTTGGTGGATGAAGCAGGGTGGAAACTTTTGGAAGCTCAGAACTTTACTTCCTACTTTTGCTCTTAGCTTAACTAAAGTTTTGAAGTTCTGGGTTTTATTGTTGGAGTTCTAATTTGATACTGTGCACTGCTCAGGGAGGGAATGGATACAGTCTTACTGAACAAGGGATGGGAGATGGTGTAAACAGACTTGCCACATGACAACTCTCTCCCACCATGACAGAATTATCGGTAATAACTTACAATGTCTTACTATTTTTAAGCAAAAAAGATGTTCCAGGACTAGAGGGCATGGGATGAAGTTGGAGGGAGGATGATTCAGAGGAAACGTGAGGAAGAATTTCTTCACAGAACGGGTGGTGGACAAGTGGAACACCCTGCCAGAGGAAGTTGTGGGGGCTGAAACAATCACGGAATTTAAGAATGCATGGGATAGATATAAAGGAATTCTGGAGGTCAGGGGTAAGGGGCAACAGACTTCTTGGAAAACATAAACTGAACTTACAAACTTAAATGGGCAGACTGGGTGGGCCATAGGCCCTTATCTGCCGACACTGTCTATGTATCTATGTATGTATCTATGTCAAAGTTCTTAATGGCCCTGTGAAATGGGCAAGAGTTCTGTGAGAGGTGGGAAAGCTTGGGGTCTCTGAGACTTACCTGCAGGAGAACCACCTCTCGGAGACTAAACATTTGAAGCTGAGGAGGTCCTGGGTGAGAGATGTGTATGTGACCCATTGGCCAGATCACCCCCAAAAAAGTGGGGGATCACCATTTTGATTTGGAGGGATGTGCCTCTCAAAATTATACAAGCAGATCTTGACCCATATGGCCATTGTGTTAGGCTACATGCAGAGTTTTTTAATATTTGGTGTGTTCTGTTAAACATTTATGCCCCTAATGAGGAAAAAGAAAATCAGGTGTTCCTTAAAAAGGTTGATTTTGCAGACCATTCAGGAGCCAGGTGTCCTATGTATAATCGGGGGTGATTTTAACATGATGATGTCACTGAGCAGGGATAGGCGGGGTGCTTGCTCTCCCACAGGAGGAAATAAGTCAACAAACTTCCTTCAGAAACTGATGAGGTAGGTTGGTTTTGTGGATGTCTGGAGGGACTCCCACCCCTCACAAGATGACTATACTTTTTACTCCCACAGACATGACAACTTCTCTCAGATAGATATGTTTTTCCTCCCTGGGGAGAAAGGCACCATGGTAAGAGAGTGTAGCATTTTGCCTATGACATAGTCAGACCACTCTCCCATGCTCCTGCATTTAGTGACCTCGCCCTCTCCACTTAACTCCACCTGGTGAATGAATGTGGGTCTGCTCAATGACCAAGAATTTAGGCAGGCTTACAGGCTGCAGTGGAGGAGTTTTGGCGGCATAACTCACAAGTGAAGGCTTCGCCCTCCTCTAAGTGGGATACCATGAAAGATTTACTCCGGGGATTTATCATTCATTTTAGCACTCACAGAAAGTCTCAGTACACCCAACTCCAACAGCAGCTTGAGGCTGAACTCAGAGAAGCAGAATTTCATCAAAAGTTAACTTTACACCCTGAGGACAAGAAGCATTGGCTGGGAAAAAAGAAAAGGCTGGAATCACTTCTGGCCCATCAAATGGATGGTCAGCTTAAAAGGACTGCCCAGAGATACTGTGAAGGGGTAACCAGACTGGGAAACATCTTGCCCTAGCCTTCTGGAAACAGATAACCTCTAGGGCACTCCTCAAAATACAAGATTGGGAGACAGTAGCATAACAGTTACTGACCTGCTGGGAATCTCGGCAGCCTTTGCTACTTATTACACAGCATTATACTCTCAGGATCAGGTGGACCAGCATGAGGCTAAAATGGAGGCCTTTCTTAGCCAGGTGATGTTGCCACACCTTCGGGAGCGGAATAGATCTTTCCTGGAAGGAGATATTACACCACAAGAGATCCTGAAGAAAATTAAACATTTAAAGATGGGGAAGTCTCCTGGGCTAGATGGCCTGCTCTTGGAGATTTATAAGTCATTCAGAGACTCTAGTACCCCGCTGCTTGAATATTTCATCATGTACAAGCTGGGGGGGGGGGCAGTCCCTATTTCCTGGAGATTTGCACAAATAGCTGTCTTGCCCAAAGACCGCAAAAGCCCTGATCTCTGTAGTTCATATCACCCCATCTCCCTAATAAATGTCAATATGAAAATTTTCACCGGGATCCAGGTGGACCACCTCCAAAGGGTAATTCGAAGACTCATTCACCCAGACCAGTAGGGCTTCATAACAGGTCACTACCTTTCAGATAACATCCGAAGGCTGTTGAACATTATTACCTCTAAAAGGGGGTGGGAAAATTTCCAGATTGCCATCTCCAAGGATGCTGAAAAAGCCTTTGATGGGGTCAATTGGCAGTTTCTTCAAAAAACCATGGAGAGGATGAAATATGGCCCTAAATTCTTACAGATAATTTCAAGCTTCTATACTCTCCCCCAGGCACAGGTCAGTGTCAACAGAGTCAACTTGGGTAAGTTTCCACTGACTAGAAGCACCCACCAAGGTTGCCCACTGTTCCCCCTCATTGTTTGTGATTTGCTTGGAGCCCCTGGCCACAGTGGTCCACCAGGATCCAGATATATAGTTAACAGTGGGGGGGTAGGGAGCATAAAATTGCCCTCTATGCAGATGACTCCCCCATCTTCTTTCTAAATTCCCCTGAAACTTCAGTTCCTCGCTTACTGGCCCTTCTTGAGAACTTTGGTACCCTATCGGGCTATAAGATAAATTACGAAAAATCAGAAGCCCTTTGGTTAAGTGGGTTCTGCCCCAAAGGTTTCAATGTGATATTCCAATTTGTCTTGGCTAAGCATAATCAAATACATTACCTGGGGGTCCAGATAAACGTAGATACTGGTAAACTCTTTAAAGCTAACTATAACCAAGCTTGGGAAGGAATGCAGCAAGATTTGGCCAGGTGGTCACTGTTACCATTAACCACAGCTGGCAAGATAGACTCCATAAAAATGAACTTGCTCCCCCGGTTTTTATTTCTTTTCGGTATGCTTTTTCTCCTATCCCCTTATGTACCGGTGAAAGTTACCATTGGAATTGGGAGATTTGTTTGAGGGACTGTCGTCCATGCATCTCTAGGAGGTTCTCTAACTCCCCAGGGAATCAGGGGGATTGGCAATGCCTGATCTGCATAAATATTACTATGCCTGCTAAATGCAGGCAGTTTGTACTTTGGCTACCAGGCGGGTGGCATCAGGATGCTACCTGATCAAGGAAGAAGGCTGCATGGGTCCATTGTTATTCTTCCTGGCATTGACAGAGGTAAAATACCCTTTTCCTTCCCTGACAAGGAACCCATGGACCCAACAGACCCTCTGGGCTCTCCAGTGGGTCAGGCATTCTCTGAATTCGGAAGAAACCCTTGGCCCACTACCACTTATTCGTCACCATTTCTTTTTCCCCCTTCTTGGTTAGATGCGGGGTATGCACAGTGGGACTCCAGGGACCTGACCTGTTTCTCACAATTTTTAGAGGGTGGGTGCTGTATGTCATTCCAACAAGTAAAATTTAAATTTCAGTTGGAAGACAGAGATTTCCACAAGTATTTACTAGTATGTCATTTTATAAAGGAAAATGACCATGAAACTTCCTTATCTCACACTATGAACCCATGGGAGGATTTTATCCACCAGGTTGGCACCTCTGAAACTAAGATGAAACCTATCTCCTACTTATATAGCCTCTTGAGGTCGTAGGAACCAGAGCCATTGAGACATATTAAGGCTACCTGGGAGAGGGAGGCCTCCTGTAAGATTTCTTGAGGAGACTGGCTCCGTTGACTAAAGATAGGTTGGAAGATGACTTCCTCCCCAACTTGACAAGAATTTTATTGAAGGATCTTGGTTCTTTTTTTTTTTTTTTAGGACCCTGACGGTGACCAAACATTTCAACATAAACTACTCTGAGAGTTGCTGGAGAGACTGTGGTGTGATTGGAACACACCATTACATATTGTGAGACTTTCCAGAGCTGTCTGTTTTTTGGTTGGGGTGCACTTGGCCATCCAGCAGATTCTCTTGGTGGACATCCCATTGCATTTCACAGATTGGGTGCTGGGGTTTCCAACGTTGGTCTGTCTCCCCCCATCAAAGAGGACACTCACTCTGGCTCTCTCCGTGGCCGCTTTAAAATGTATAACAGCCCACTGGTTGAGACGAGACACTCCAATATTGAGGGAATGGGTGAATAGGGTTAATGATACTGTATATTGGACATGGAAACCATAACTGTACGGCTTCGCCTCAGGGAGGAGACCTGCAGAGCAGTCTGGAATCCATGGCTTGCTTGGGAGGCTGGTTGGGGGCCACATGATACTTGATGGGTGAGGTGCACCCGTTAACACTTTTTCAACACTTTTTGAAGAAAAAACATTCTAAATATCTATTAACCTGTACTTGTTCCCCTTTATATATATATTTAAGAAACAGCTTACACTTGAGATACCCACATGGCACTCATGATTGACATGGGAATATCTGGACATTGGGTGTTTAATTATCCTACTTTCCTTCTTTTCTCACCTCTCCCTGGTATGACCTTGACATTTAATAGAAGATTTTATTAAGAAGACACCCTTCCAAATTACTAGGGTAGTACGAGTAGTGAACACGTAACAGTTAACTTGTTAATGTTATAGATATGGTTGGTATTGTGTTTATTTTTTTTCGTGGGAAATTTAATTGAAATCACAATTCATGAATCACAATAAGATGTGTATGCCCGTACAAGGTTGGTTAACATTTGAAATGTTATGGTTTGGGAATTAATTTGGTAGTATATCCAGACCTTGGGTTTAATGCATTTTCATTTAAGGTGATGTATGTTTGTCATGAACATTGTGTATTCCTATTTCTTTGAATAAACTTGAGTTTAAAAAAAACTAATGATCTTGCATGCAGTTCTTCCCTCAACTGTTGTATAAACTGCTGCCTATCTTCACCATATGCAGGATTTTTAAGAATACACAAACCTCTGGATACGCTTCGCACATCCAGATATGCCTGCATTGTCTTGCGTTGCCAAAAAAAGATGTCTTACTTTCAATGCAAGCCTTTCATATTTCCCAAAGGCTGATAATAAGGTGAGTGGATTACCTTCCTTAGCAACAGCCCTTGAAGTAGTTGCACATGTTTCACTCCTGGACACAGCATTCAGGTCTTGTTTCTTTGGATCTTCAGAGGTTAACAATGGTATTGAACCTTACATTTTTTTTAAGAGTATGTGCTGTGGAATGCCTGAAGCCTAAAGAGACAGGCCATGTGAGGTCTGCACCAGTGGAGAGATGGAGCCCCAGTTTGGAAGATGTACTGCAAGACTCCCCATGTGCAGATCCACTTTTTGTGGCCCTATGAACAATACTGTTTTAACTTTTAATAGGACTTGTGAATATGATCCGGAACAACATCATAAGGCAAGACAGTATTTCAGCTATAACAGCTTGTCAAGAGAGGAAAGATCAGCCCTGGAAGAACTGACAGACAACACTGCCTTCACAATAAAACCAACTGCTAAGGGGAAGCATTCTTATGGACACAGAGAAGTACATTAAACAAGTCCAATGACAGCTGAACAATGAAGAAGTCTATGTAAATCTTCCATGATCCAACTATGGAACTCAAAAAGGGTCAATGATCTATATTTGGAAGCCTGGACATCAGGGTGGCTGGAGGATAAAATTAAAGCAAGACTAACAGTCAGACAATAAAATTAAACAAGGACTAATAGTTGAATACCCTTTGCATCCAATCATATTCATTCTCCTGAAGATACACAAGACAGTAGAACCCTCCAAATAGGCCTATAATTTTTTTGGGTGGGTAGTTTAAAGGAGCCCTTTCCCAGTACACAGATTATTATATAAAACCTACAGTACAGTGAGCAATTGAAGATCTCATTTAAAGGACACCAGAGATATTGAATGATTTCCACAGTGAGGGTTCCAGTATTTTGGCAGCCCTTGACTTGGAATCATTATATACCAATATTCCGTCTCTTCCTTTCTCTCTCTCCTTCCTTATTTCTACCCTTGATCCTATGATGAATAGTGAGACCTTGATGAATTTTGTTTTATTTTGCACTATCCTATCTACTGAGAACTGGTTATATAATAAGTCTGAAATGTTGTACCAGTTGCACCTTTTCTCTCCTCTGTTTCAATAGTTCCTTATTATCATTCCAGCTCTTATGCAGTTCCTCTTGATATATATTGTTTCTCCTGATCCTGTTAGTTTCCCTCTCTTCTTACTTTCTTTTCCGTTTGTACCCCATCCTCCTAGTTTCTACTCCCTCACCGACTGTCTTTTCCATGCTACATGCTGCCTACGATACTATCTACATATGTTCTGAAACATGAATTTAATCAACTATTGACTTTGGCAGCAATTGTACTTCATCAACTGAGTTTAAAGCTGTACACATGAGTTTTAAGCTGTACATATATGTATATCTCGATACCATCCATTATTTTCCTTGTTTTCCATTTTTTATGTGGCCTTTTGAAATATAGACAAAATATTTATTTGACATTATAAAATGGAATCCCTATATCTTTATTTCAATGGCCTGCAATGATTAGTAACATTGATAATACATACATATAATTGTACTATTTAAAAGACAAAGAACCTCTGTGGGCAAACACTGAGGCAAGGGTTACCCCAAAGGGTATTTGGCTGGGAAGCCAAGTTTCAAGAAAACACAAAATCACACATGCCCCCACAATGCAAAGCATCATGGGCTGCATATGCAAATCACCACAGAACGTTATGCTGGTCCAACTTTAAGCAGAATTGCATGGTGCCAAAAGGCATCTCACACAGTTTGCAAAGGGTGCTAACAGAAGACAATTGTATACACATATATATAATATTATAAAAATCATTACCCTTAGGTGTCTAAACATATTATTGGCTCCTATAATATATTTTTGTTACAATCTAAAAATAAATAACAAATCTAGAAACCTTAAAGATGGATGGAGCTCAAGATATACAAAACAAAACAAAGAAACATAGAAACATAGGGCGGATATTCAAACTCGCAATTCAAAGGCGCAAGCCCTTAAACTCTTGCGAAATAGTTGTGCAGGGTTGTATCCGGGGCGATATTCAAAGGAGTTGTGCTATTGAGCAACTCCTTTGAATATCATCCCCCAGCCACAGCCACTGTGCATGGCGTAGTGGAACTTGCGCCACCGCAAGTTGACAGAGTGGAGCATTCAACTTGCGGTGGCGCAAGTACCATTGCACCATGTGCAAAATCCCGATATTCAAAAGGTGACATGCAAATGGGGCTATAATTCATGTAAGATGCAGGGGGGGCCATTTGCATCTGATTATGGCCCCATTTGCATTCCATTAGCATGTAGGTGCTCCGATCCCCGAGGACTTGCGCCTGGCGCCCTGCCAGGCAGCAGCCGTCGGGAACCGACGCCCCCTGCAGCCCGATAGCGGTGAATCAGTGTACAATCCTCACCACCACCCCCCAGTGGCCCGATTGCAGGCATAGTGTACTCCCCCCCACCAGCCCGATCGCGGGCAGCAATGTGGCTCCCTCCCCCAACGTATCCCTGGTGGTCCAGTGGACCGAAATACCCAATCGGCAGTAAGTTTAATAAACCCCCCCTCCTCCCGCAGTCATCCCTGGTGGTCCAGTGGATTGAAATGCCCGATGTCGCAGGCAGTGCGTTTAATAAATCCCCCGAACATAGCCCTGGTGGCTAGCATTCCCCCACCCACCCACCCACGAAGCCCCACCACCCTGCCCCGGCAGCCAGCGGGCAGAAGCATCCCACCCGCCTGCTGCCCTGCTGCCCACTGATTGATCAGCTCGGGTAGGGCTGCATGCCCATTGGTGCAGAGCAGAGCCAATGGGCGTGCAGCTCCATACCATACATGACAGTCCAGATTTGAAAGCACTGATGAAGTAGTCAGGACAGAGTTGACATCTGTTGCTTTGTAAATGGAGTCCAGTCATGCTTACTGAGTCAGGATTTAAGGTGAGTCAACTGCCCATGGGAAGGACTCTGCTGGTGATGACTTTTGGGGGTTGCAGAATTTGTTTGACCATTCACATATGACAGGGGAATAGTCGCTGAGAGAGTCCGGGAGGATGGAGATGTGAGTTGGATGGCTAGCAAGAACCCAGTCCAGGAGTGTGCTAGTCCCTGTTTTGTAGTTTGTTCTGCTTGGGGAGTCGACCAGCAGGGTTAGGTTTGCTGAGGAGATGGCATCTTTAGTCCCCTGCTTCCAGTGTCAGCCAGTTTATATTAAAATCGCTTAGCAGGATAAGCTCTGAGCCAGGAGGTTGGGTATTGATGAAATACAGGACAGCATTGAGACCTTGGTGGGATGTCAGACGAATCTAATAGATTTCTTTGACTGGGTGACCAAAGTAGTAGACCAGGGGGGCTGTGGACATGGCCTACCTAGACTTTAGCAAGGCATTTGACACAGTCCCACACAAAAGATTATTAGTCAAATTAACCAGCCTGGGAGTGAGTCCCAGGGTGGTAGCCTGGGTAAAACATTGGCTGGACAACAGGACACAGAAGGTAATTGTAAATGGAGTCCACTTGAAGAAAGGGCGGTTACTAGTGGGTACCGCAGGGTTCAGATTGGGTCCAGTCCTTTTAATGTCTTCATCAGTGGCATTGCAGAGGACTGGAAGGAAAAGTATGCCTTTTGCAGATGACACAAAGATCTGCAACAGGGTTGATACACAAGGAGGCGTGGAAAGGATGAAAAGGGACTTGGCAAGGTTGGAGGAATGGTCAGACATATGGCAGCTAGGATTCAATGCAAAAAGTGCAAAATAATGCACCTGGAAACAAGAACCCAGGAAAGAATACACAATGGGTGGGGAGGTAGTAACAACAACAAAACAGGAAAGGGACCTGGGGTAATCATATCAGATGACCTTAGGTTAGCAAGCAATGTGAGAAGGCAGTAGGGAGGGCCGGGGTATACTGGGATGTATAGGAGAGGCATCAGCAGCAGAAAACAGGAAGTTGTTATCCCTCTGTACAGACAGTTGGTGAGACCCCATCTGGAATACTGTGTCCAGTTCTGGAGACCCCATCTCCGCAAGGACATAGACAGGATAGAGGCAGTCCAGAGGAGGGCAACTAAAATGGTGCAGGGTCTGCAAGAGAAGCCATATGAGGAGAGACTAAAGGAGCTTAATATGTATACCCTTGAGGAAAGAAGGAGAGGGGACATGCTAGAAACTTTCAAGTACCTCAAGGGAATCAACAACGTCCAAGAGGGTAGCATCTTTCAGAAAAGAGACTTGCAAGAACAAGGGACACAATTTAAAAGATAGAAGGAGGCGGTTCAGGGGCAATGTGAGGAAGTATTATTTCACAGAGAGGGTAGTGGATGCATGGAACAGCCTTCCTGAGGAAGTTGTGGAGTCTAAAACTGTGGGAGAATTCAAGAATGCATGGGACAGACATAAGGTAATTCTTGTGGGAGGGCAGGAAGATATAGGCTGTTGGTTAAATAGGATCTGCGGCCTATCCTGTAGGTAGGGAAATGGGCAGACTAGATGGGCCTAGCGGTCCTTATCTGCCGTCAAAGTCTATGTTTCTATGTTTCTGTGTACACAGAGACAACTGTAAAGGCTTTGTTATGGGCCCCAAGAAGGTTTCTGATAGGGGGGATCTGTGCAGCCGTGTTCAGGATGGGGGTGGTAATGGGGTGACCCAAGAGAGTGTGCTTGAGGTAAATAGCACAACCCCCTCCTCTTTTAGACTTCTGGTCCAGCCTGAAAACATTGTAGCCTGGTACAGCAATTGCCAAGTCAGGGACTTTGGATGTTAGCCAGGTTTCGACAACTGCAAAAATGTCGGGGCTGTATTGGTTTGCAAAAACTTGCAAAGCATCTAGCTTTGGGAGCAGGCTACAGATGTTTAGAGTTGCAAGGGATAGAGCCCCAAGGGGTTTTGCATGGTTGGTTGAGGAAGGAGTATATGGGCCAGGGTTTGGGTGGACATTGCCTGACAGCAGCAGAAGGAAGAGCAGGAGCTTCAGAGTGCACAGGTGTAGTTCACTGTGTGTGAGTTTGCGAGCCTGTTTCTTGCAGGAACATAAGCAGAGTTGCTGGCGCTGGTCCCATAGTGATGTCATGAGTGAGAAAGGAGGTAAGTGGCCCCATGGCCCATTCACAGGAGAACTCATGAGTGTCCAGCCAATAACAGAGGGGTGCACCAGAGGTGGGCAAGGCTCATAATGGAGTGTGCCCAAGTGGTGGTAGGAAATGTCTATCTGGGTGGTAAGAGGGGGAGAGGGGTAGAGAGCTGCAGGGAGGTAGAAGAGGGGAAACAAGGAAGAGAGAAAAAGGAGCAGCGGAAACAAGGTGGAATGGGTCATAGTTGCTATGGCAGTAGAGGTAGTCAAGAAAAAGACACAGGAGGAAGGGGCAGATTAGCAAATTGCACAGGAGAGAAGTCCAAAGATTTTGTGCTGTTAATAGGAGTGGAAGGAGAGGAAGGGAGAGAGGCAAGTGTGCAAGGGGAGGTGAGAGGAATACTGTAGTACAGCAGGGAGGGTGAGAATAGGTGGAGAACAGAAAAGAGAGAGAGTGGGTGGGGATAAGCGAGATTCTATCAAGAGAACCAAAGGGGTTCAAGCAGGGAGGAGCCTCGGTCAGGAGGGCGGGGCTATGGTCTATTTAATTAGGCTTGGAGGTGGGGGAGAGGGCGGACGCACATTTTTGGCAGTTTTCTATTAATTGCAATTGGCGCAGAAGCCCAGAGAAGGACAGATAGTCAGAGAGACTGGGATGCCAATCAGAGACACAAGCTGTAAGCAGGAGTCCAATCAGGGAGTGAGGCAGTGAGCGATAGACCAATGGTAGCTGCTCACGGCTTCCCCGACCAGGTATGAGTCTTACCCATCTTGCTGGAACTCTGTAGCAGTCTGGAGAGGTTGCTTGGGTTACTGGCTTTCCGAGCCACAGCCACACCGCGGAGGACACAGACAGCCTGGTCAAGGCTGAATCTATGAGAGGGAGCTTAGAGGATACTGGTTAACTTTAGTAGGGTTAAAAATAAAGGAGCATGACTTTGTTACTCTCTGTCCCTATGACCTCTTGTATGATTGCAGTAATTTTGTACCATACAGACTTCCCTACTATAAGCTAGAAAACTTCCCTTCATGATGTAATCCGAGGTTTCGACAGGGCTCCCCCCATTTCTGTAATACTCTCCCAACTTATAGGAAAGTGATATCTCATTTCCAGGTGCATGCTGGGGAGGAGGGGAGTTACATGGACCTGTTTCATTGGTGGGGAATATTGACCAAGAAATGGAAAAATCCCTTTCTTAAGGTAAGTGAAATGGGATCTTTGGCTTTCACCTAGACAGCCAACAATGATGGGCAGAAGCGACCTTGGTAAAACATATCAAAAGATGGCACCTCAACAGTGCAGTACCCTACTAGTGCTGCACTATAGTGTCAGTACTGGTATTAGCACAAGTTCCTGGTGTGGGTCTAGAACCTACAACTTTTTGATCTTTTGGCCCCAGAGTTAAGGATGCAGCCTCCTGAGTTCCTGACGTACTAATTGAAATATATGATTTGGATGTATGTGCAGTATATGGTTAACAGGGGTAGCCACATTTTCTTTATTTACTGAAAAATGGTTCAACTTCCCCAAGCCTCCTAAAACATTGGAACCTTGGCTGGTAATGTGTAACAGACTACCAACACTGACTGGTTGACTTCAGAGCTGTGAAAATAAAGGTTAAATGTCAGATGTAGTTCATATATTCGTAAACATTGCTCACTTCAGTCACAAGTGGGACCCTTGACCTTAAAGAAGAATGCAAAATTCACTTTTTCTCAATTTCTCAAGCACTAATAGTCTGTGAAGATATACTGTACCATCACTGGTATATCTTTAGCTGCAAGGTCACTGTAGGTAAAGCTCCTCCTTCCTAACTCAGCTCATTATATTTAAACCCACTCAACACTGACTTTGTTTTTTCCAATTTAGTGTTGCTTAGTGAACAGAAATCTGTCTCTTAAGCTGACTGCTACTTATCAAGGTTTTCAATACCTCATTCCTGGCCCTAACTACAAATATCTCTGAAGCTGCGAGTGTTGGTTATTATGTCCAAATTTAAATCTTTGATCCACAATACCTTATTTAATCTTTGCAAATGTTTCAAATAAATGCCATGTTATGGCCAGAATACGCTGTTACCCTGTTTATTCCTTTGCCCTAGTATTGTGATAACATGATGTAATTTTTCTCATCTATACTGGTTACAGTTGTAAATGACACCTGTGCCCATTTTGCGTTCCAATAAATAAATTGAAAATGAGAAGACAGGCACGTGAAGCAGGACATTCAGGTTCAAATCCATGCCATGGTAGTTCCACTGTACAAGGTTTGCCCTGCCAGTGCGCCAGCTAATATCGCCCAATATCCTTGCTACCCATCTTTTCCATGGTGCTCAGAAGATTAGTTCACAGGCAGCTGTCTAATTTTTAATGCCAGTTCAGGCATTCTGACTCCTTGCCAGTCTGGCTTCCACCCTAACTACTCTACCTCTGCCTCCTTTCTGTGAATAACCATTCATATCCATTCTCACATGGACATGGGGAGGGGTAGAGGGGATATTTTCATTGACCTTACCAGGACTTTTGATAGTGTAAGTCATTGTCTGCTTCTACACAATTTAGATTCCTCAGTTGTATCTTCTTCTACCCTCTGATGGTTTTAGTCCTATCTGTCAGGTCAAACCCTGAACCCAATCAGTTAAACTGGGTTCCACTACCACTTCTTCCCTCCTAGTCACCCTTGAAGTCCCCTGAGATTTGGTCCAGAACCCACTACTATTCTCTGTCTGTATCAATGACCCCCTCAGTGCCTTTTCCTCTTGTAATAATCACATGTATGCAGACACTATTATCTGCTCTTCTGGATCTACTTCCTCCTCTATTGAACATGCCCTACAGCTTGGTTTCCTCAATGTTAAAAAAGGGTTTCAAGCAGACTAGCTAGGCATGAACCTAAAGAAAACAGTTTCTCTGCTGTTTGTCTCCAGGCCCTGGCTGAGCTCTTCTTCTCTCTCCATGAAGATATACTCACTCCCAAGAGTCCTCCTTGACTCTGTCACCTCCTATATATGTCTAGGTCTCCTTCTTGACCAACAATGTGATTACCCTGATCACATTTCTTATGTCATGAGCCACTGGGCCACTACCAGAATGTGGCATTAAGAGTAAGTGCAGGAAAGCAAGTGCTCAGGTAGCATGACCAAAATAACAGGAACAAGTTGGTGAAAAAGCTTAAAGGGCTGAAAGAAGAATAAATCTATGGGACCTGACAGGAGTGACAGCTAATACACCCGAGACTGCTTAAGGATGTAGAAGTTCGATGTGTTTACACAACTGGTATGATGTATGCTTATGTGACAGATACATTATGGCTGTTCGCCTCTCTATCCATGGAACATACAACCCTGTAGGGGTACAACAGTGAGGAAACCTAGAGGAGGGTTCCACCCTTTTAGGTGCTGTGGGAATGTTTCTCTTGGCTAAAGGTAGCTTAGGAAGAAGCCCACAGGAAAGAGAGACTTGAAACATGGGGAGATGATAATGCCTTATGGGAAGGTGGTTTGGTTGACTATAAGTCATATGGATTTAATAGACCAAACAGAAGTGGGATGGTGTAGCCTTATTTTTCAAAAAAGAATTTGAATACAGTCAACATATCTAATTGTATAAAAACCCATAATACATTCACTGAGACTATTTGGGTTAAACTGTATTTAACACAGGATGATATTATCATTATTGGTAGTTGCTACCATCCTTCCAATTCACCAATCAGTGTATTAGAAGCAATTCTAATAGAATTTGAACAGGCAAGTGAGATCGGACAGGTAATAATTATTGGTGACTTTAATCTTGGAAACATTGATTGGCTTAATTCCACTGCCACAAGTGGTAAAGGTATTAAATTTCTTTCCACTAGTCTCGAGCTGAATCTAATACAACATGTTACTAAACCCACTAGGGCGAATAATATTTTGGATCTTGTAATCAGTAGTGACTCTGTACCTATTATCGACTTAAGTATTTTGGACCCAATTGATGGAAGTGACCATAACACCATTCTGTTTGCTATTGAAAAGATGCATTCCTCTGTGCATAATAGAACTAATATTTACCTTTATAATAAAGCAGATTTAGAGTCTATTGGTAGTGTTATAAGTGAGATCGATTGGAAGCTCATTCTATCTAATTTAAGTTCTGAAAATTGTTGGTCTGCATTTAAATTAACTATTTCTAATATAAGAGATACATATATTCCTTTCAAATTTAAAGTTCAAAACAATAAATGGTCACCAAAATGGTTTAATTCATCTATAAAAAAAGTTAATAAAATCAAAAAGGAAAAAATATAATAGTTATTTAAAGCATAAATCTAGCACTACTTGGGAGGCTTATGGACAGGTACAGATCAAATGCAAACTTGCTATTAAGAGGGCAAAATCAACATGGGCATATAAGCTTGCTAATTCCGCTAATAAAAACAATACTAAAGACTTTTACTCATATATTAATTCCTTAAAAAAACCTGTTTGCCAGGTTGGCCCCATTATACAACTTAATGTATGATGCAAAAATGATGGCTGCTATATTTAATACAGAATTTTGTAAAACATTTACAGTTTCTGACAATCTTCCTGTTAGCCCTAATAATAGTAATGATTCTGTTATAACATTTGATGAACAACAAATATATGGCAAATTGATTTATTTAAAAGGTAAATATTGCTCCAGTCCTGATAATTTGGCTGGGCATTTATTGTACTTGTTAGCCAAATATATTCCATCACCATTAAAAATTATATTTGAAAAGTTTTATTAGAAAACTACGCTCCAGATGATTGGAAAAAGCTAATGTTATACCAATTCATAAGAAGGATTAAAAATAATTGGGAGAATTACCATCCTATTAGTTTGACCTCCACAGTATGTAAAGTTTGGAGAGTCTTATTAATGATATTACACCAACTTTGGATGTTCATGACCTGGAACAGCATGGATTTAGAAAGAAGAAGTTGCCTTACCAATGTATTATCCTTTTATGAAAACATTAACGTACTTCTGGACACAATATCCCATGTGATGTTATTTATATCGATTTCAGCAGAGCATTTGACACCATGCCACATAGGGCACTTATTTCCAAATTATGTAATATTAAAATCAACTGTTATATTACTAATTGGATTAGTAATTGGTTGCAGGATAGGACACAGTGTGTCGTCATTGATGGATTTAGTTCTGAAATGGGCTATGTGTCTAGTGGGGTCCCATAGGGCTCTGTGTTGGGCCCTTGTCTTTTTCAGGCTTTTATTGCCAACATGACTGATGAATGTCAGTCTACTTCTATCAAATATGACGACAATGTTAAAATTGGTGGTCCTTGTTTAGATACCACACAATCTATCATTATTCAAAACAACCTGGATATTATTACATCTTGGGTAGTTAAGTGGGGTATGAAGTTGAATTTGGATAAGTGTAACGTCATGCATCTGGGCCCTAATACCCTAAATTATATGTACCAACTATATAGAACTAACCTTGTTAGTTCTCTTGATGAAAAAGATTTGGGTATTAGTATCTCTAATGACATGTCCTATAATAAGCACATTCATGACATTATTAATAAGTCCAACAGGGTAATATGGTCTATTTTACATAATATTAGATCACAAAAATCTGAGGTTCTTGTCCCCCTGTATAGATCTATGTCAGTCCTCATTTGGAGCATGTTGCTCAGCTGTGGTCTCCATATAAAAAAATTATTAGTAATTTACTGGAGAATGTTCAAAGATGATTTACAAAGAAAATATCTGGTCTAAAAAATTAATCGTATAATGATCGTTTACAGACCTTAAATTTATTGTCTTTATCCACTCGTTGTCTCAGAGGTGATTTGCTTCTTCTTTTTTATATAATTCAGGATCCTGTTCTTATAACCAAATTAAATTTACAGTTCAAAGATCATTCACATAATGTCAGAGGTCATTCCTTACAATTAATAAGGAATCCATTTAGACATAAAAGTCGACAATATGTTTTTACATTAAGAGTTGTGGGTCCTTGGAATAATTTGCCTATTAATGTTATTATTAGTGAGAACAAGAAATATTTTAAATACAGGCTTGATCAATTAATTTGCACTGGATTTGTTTTTTCATATTATCCTTTGGCTTAGTATAAGAGTGCTATGGGATAATGCCTCTTGCTCTTTTCATAACCTTATTATGAACCTTAGTACGTGCTGCTGGAGGAGATGGGGAGCATGGTGAGACCTGAAAAAATTAATCCTGGCTTAGCCAGGAGGAGTGCCTTTTAAGATGATGGGGAGTGGTTTGTTGCTCGCCCATGAACTTCAAAGCATAGCCTTGCAATTCGATGTGCTTACACAACTGGTATGATTGATGCTTATGCGACTTGGATACATAGTGGTTGTTCACCTTTCTGTCCATGGGATATACACCACCCTGTAGGGATACAGTGGCATGGAACCCTAGAGGACAGATTCACCCCATAGGTGTTGTGGGAATGATTCCCTTGGCTAAAGGTAGCTTAGGAAGAAGCCCAAAAGAGTACCCAAAAGGGTGTCAAGCATTGAAGGAGAAGAGGAGTCAGAATTAAATCGAGGATGAAAATGGAGGTCAACAGGTGAAGATAAGCAGGATGGGAGAGGAAAGCAGATGACTAAGAAGAAGTAGTGGACTGAAATCAGACACAAAGCAGGAGGCAGGACTTCCTTAGGAGAAAGGGAACAGCCAGGCCACCATCCCTCCATCCAACAGCAGAACCTAACTACGGAACTATGAAAGCACTAACCCTATCTAAATATTATGACCATCAGTTCGGAGGAGAGAAAAAAACACCTTGGAGGAGGAAACCTCTGGGGACCCAAGGCCTGAGTCACCTTTCCTCCAGGACATTTTTAGTTAGTGATGGCTCAGCTACTGCAATTTAGAGTCTAGATTGAGGGAAGAGGAACATATTCTAATTTAGATGAACCTCTCGCTCTGTCCTTGTGACAGGAATGCTGTTGAGGGTTGTGAACGAAGTCTCTGCAATTAGGTGCCCAAAAGCAAAGGAGGAGAGAAATGACTGCTGAAGCACTCAGCCGGCCTACATGAGCCTACAAAACAGACCAGGTAAACCAGAGGTGGTCAGATGGAGAATAGCATAAAGGGTGCCTCTGAACCTGCTCAGGCAGCCAAAGGGGCCCTGCTGATGAGAGCCCCACCCCTCACAGCTTGAAGTAATAAATTTTACATCCAGAGGTGTCGCCGGAATGAGGAATGACTGAAGGTCCACCTGGAGTGAAGACATTTTCATAATGGGCCAGGGAGAAGGACCCCGCTCTGAGCTTTGCATGCTCTAGATGTGGACTTCGGGGGTGCAGAGTGAGACCGTCGGCTACAGACTAGCCCTGTGCCTTGGAACAATGGGCACAGAAGGCATGTCTCCAAGTGGAGAGCAGGTCAGGTTGAGGTAGCATGAGACCCATATGAGGGGTAAGCTCGGATAGTCGATGTGAACAAGCAGGCCTACAGAGGTCATATTGAGTGAAGAAGACCCTGACTAGGGTCCTGAGGAGGCAGGTTGCAGTAGCAACCATGGGAGTGCATGCCAACTGCCAACCAGGTCCATTGAGAAGCCTTATTAGGAGTGGATCAAACTGCATGAAGGTAAGAACGAGAACAGCCAGGTGAAGCCTGGCAGCCGATGGGTGGTATGAAGTACCAGTAGTAATGAGGTTGGAGCTATGAATTGAATGGATGATTGGAGGTTCGAGATGAATATATGAGGTATGCCGATGAAGAGAAGCCTGAAGGCTGGCATGGACTGCAGAATGAGAATGAACGTATGATGGGGGAGAGACAGAAGACAGCCAGGCAAGCTCACAGCCTATGATGAGTTGAGAAGTCGATATGGGAGGAGAGGTAGGTTGAGAATGAGTGAACAAGAGATGAGGGTGGATTGAAAGTCTTGGAGGCTGGAACGGTTATGGTGAGGTATGAAATGGATTATGTACAATAATGAAGTGAAGCCTTGGAGGCGGTACAGTGAAAGTGAGGTATGACATGGATGATGTATGATAATGGAGTGAAAGCCTTGAAAGCTGATATGGTTAAGGTGAGGTATGAAATGGACCATGTATGAAAATGGAGAGAAAGACTGGAAGCCAATATGGTTAAGGGTAGGTAAGATGGCAAGTAGGGTATAGAAAGGACGATGTTCGGTAACGATGAAGGTTGATGAGGAGTGGAGGATATATGAGTCGAGTGGTCCAGAATGTAGGACTAAGGTGAGAGGAGGATACTGAATAGGTATAGTGATGGCAGGAGAGAAACACCCCAAAAAGAAAGCACAGGATGAGGAAGGGGAAGAGGTGAGGGTTGTGGGAGTGGTGGAAGGCAGGAGCACAGTAGACAGGAAGGCTGGAATGCACAAGGATACTGGAAGCATGGTAGGCTGCAGCAAACAGAAGGAGGAGCAGAGTCAAGCATACCATGAAGGTAGGGAAGACAGAAGTACCAGTACAAATGGGAGATTGCAGAAAGCCAGCCACCCGGAGCCACAGTGCCCACCGTGATGCAGCTGCCCCCTGCCATGGGAAAAACAGAGAACCACGAACTAGGCACTGGGACACCAAGAAGTGAAATAAAAGTGTAGGAAAAAGGAAATTGAGGGAACTCAGGCAGCAGACCTACCATGGAGAGAGCAGACAGATGGAATGACAGACCGGAGCATGATGGGGAAAATGACATGGGTATGAGGTTCTGGAACGATGTGAAGGTAGCCGACATGGGAGTAGTGGTAGGGCAGGATCCCCCATGAAGGTAGAGTCAAGGCTCTCTCCAGTCTCCTTGCCATTGAAAGAAGCCTGTGATGCCCATGGACTTACCCAGATCATTAATGAAGCTACCCACCCAAACACCAAAAACCCATAGCGTAGCTCCCTTCTTGACCTAATCCTTGTAAGCAAGCCTCACCTCTTCTTCCACTCAGGTGTATTTTTTGACGACATCAGCGACCACTGTGCCATTGCATGCGTAATGTCAGTGCAACTCCAAACCTCCTCTTCTTCTAAATACATCCACAAGAGATGTAAAGGGAACTTCTACCCAGATGCTTTTCTTTATGACCTCCAGTATGCCAACTGACAGAAATTTTACCTCGCATCTTCTGTGGAAGAGGCACATGAGGTACTTCATGAAATACTCACTGGAACCCTAGACCTCCATGCCCCAGTCACCAAAAGCAGAACCAAAAGAAAATCCTGTCCCTGGTTCATGAATAACCTGAAGACTGCCTTATGGCATAGGGATGCTCTTTGGAAAAAGAGTCAGAAAGTCTAAATTGGCCACAGACTGGTCTGCTTTCCAAATCGCAAGGAATTTCTGCATGAAAACTATCAGAGCTGCAGTCTAGTTATTTCTGCTCTGAGCTTAACACATCCACTAACTTTGCTACTAAGTTTTGGAAAACTTTAAGGAAGTAGAGGCCATAACAGCACTGGCACACTTCCCCACAAAATTTCGACTGGTGGTACCCACACTACAAATAAAAATGAGTTCCTTGACCTCCTTAACAATCACTTTGCCACAGCAGGGATGGCTTTTGATACCTCCTCAGCAAATGCCATCAGGGCACAGTTCTTTAGTCAGTCATCTGATTGCCATGATCCAGAATCTATTGACCCTTACCACTCTTTCTCCTGTCTGGTCACCATCAAATAGGTTAAGGATCTCCTTCTTCAACTTGATACCAAGAAATGTGGGGGTGAAAAACTTAGTGGGGTGGGAGAACTGATTATGGTGGAAATGGTGCAGTTTTGTGATGTAGTTTGTTTATTGTTATACAAAAGGATAAATAAGTCTATATAATGGTGCTTTTCATTAAAAATCTTTCGATCTCTAACTTTTACTCATCTTGAGTCTTTAGTAGAGTGTAATATTGTAACGTCCTCAGGTAGGCCTCTTCATTTGTTAATGGGGGGGGGTCCAAGCTTCAAAAGCTGCAGAAACAAGAGAAACTTAGTTCTCACACATTCCATCACAATGATATGCATTGCTTTATGTCTTATCTCATTTCAGAAAAAGTGCATGAGCACTATAGGCTGAAAAAAGTAGACTAAGCAATGCAAGTATACTAATAATTGATATGTGATTGTACTAAAAACATTAACAAAAGATTGTTTAAACAGAAAAATAACAGAAGTACTAAAGTATATTTTTTTGTTTGAAAACAGAATGAAATATGAAAAAAGAAAAATAATTAAAAACCCAGTGAACAAGCTCCATGCAGGAATGAAACATAGGGGAGATGAAATAAAAAGATTGAATTTTATATCATATCATATCATGTGAAGTCTACGATTCCAAAGGGCCCCCTGAACAAACTTTCTTTGAAGTACTTGAACATGTACTCTCCTGAAAAAAGGAAGGAAAAGAGTGACATGATCAAAGAATACAAATACCTGCATGGGATAAATAGGGTAGATACCAAGGTGTGTTTCTACTTGAGTTCAAATTCAGGGACAATGGGGAACTCACTGAAACATGCAGGAGGTAGATTAAAAAGAGGGCATCTGCAAGCACTTTTTCACTGAAGAGTAGTGGAAACATGGAAGAAGCTGCCAGAGGACGGAGTACAGGCAAAATCAGTGAGCAGCTACACACAGGGATTGGACAGGCATATGGGATTGGTTAGAAAACGGATTACAGAAACAAAGAGGACGTGGGATGGCCACTAGGGCAGTGCAGAATAATTAGGTAGGGTGGCAGACTGAAGGGACCTAATAAAGGCCTTTTTCTGACAGCATTATGTACGCATCTATGCTGAGGCAAAGAGTTCTGCCAAGCTTGAGTCCTATACAGTGTGGATAGCTACCTCCCCCTTAACATCAGGAAACATGCAATTGAATGTATGATCTCACCTCTTGCTAGACTATGGCAATGTCATCTATTTTGGAGCCCCCAGAACTACCTTATCCATACTCATCACCTTGTTTAACATCTTCTGTAGATTTCACCCTGGCTTGCCCACCTCATTGCCACTGAGTTACCTCAGGGAACTTTTCACCCTCTTCTATAATCTTCCTACTCCTTAAGATCCGGGAAAAGCTACAGGTTCTAAGACCCACACTACAGGCATAGAATTTGGCAGTGGTAGGCAGTTAGACCACACAATGGTTGAACAAGTGGATCCACAGCATGAATAAAATCAATAGGAGAATCAAAGCTGGACTCCAACATTTTACTCCAAATATATGATGGAAGTCAAAAGTTCTTCCAAATAGTACATCTTTATTCAATATAGTTAGAAAATTCACCCCACGCATACACCCACAGAGAATTACCTTCAACGTTTCAAGCCACCCTGGCTCTTTGTCTTGACAAAGAGCTAGGGCAGTTGGAAACACTGAGTAATTCTCAATGGTGTAGTGTGGGGTGCTTTAAAGGATACCCAAACAACATTTTGGCACAAACTATTGAAAAATCTAACTCCGTAGGTGACTAAAGGAAAGGTGTCTGTATTCATTAATGCTAAAACTAAATTTATATAATTTACCTAAATGTGGTTCCAGAGCATTTGAAATTTGTAAAATCTGCCTTCAGTTTCAAAAAACTGTCTTACCTGCTTCCTAAAATGGCCACCAAATGTGTTATGTGATGACATCATTGGAGTCAAAGTCAGAGATATATGGCTCTCTATAGTGCTAACTAGTTCTTTTTCCTTTGTATAGAATTGTTTCACCCAAATGGTCAAAACCATGTGCATTATTTTGTATAATACATGTTAGGCTATGGTTCTGTTAATTTTGTTTACTTTAACATGCTGAAATCTTGTTTTAATCTGGTTGACTTTCTCTGTGGCAAACCACAGTGCAGTATAAAGCTTGAATAACCTAGTAATCTAGTGGTTATGGTGGATCCAAGATGCTACAATGGAGGTGTTGGGGTGGTGTGCATGCTTAATATGCACTTTTTAAAATGTTTATTAAATCTATATATTTTCTGCTATTATACTTTTCTAGTACATTTTTGACAGAACCTGCAAATGTAATCCATAGTTTGAATGCAAACATTTGTACAATCAATAAATCAGACTTCAATAAAGTGAAATGCAGCAGCAGTAGCAAGCAAGTATGTTACTATGGGGGGCGGGGTGCAGCCAAACCCTTCACCACCCCCTAGAGCCACCACTTTTTTGTAGCAAAGTTCTTGTGCAGTCCAATGTTAGAGTTCATACCTACTCGAAAATCAAATATATGCTTGTCTTGTCTTCCTTTTCCCATGGGAAATATTACTACTAATAAGAATCAGCATTTATATAGTGGTTTTCATACACATTGTATCCCAAAGTGTTCAACATGCAATACTAGTCTGGTAGTTAAGTGACTGAATGTATACTGGCAGCCATTTCATACATTAATATCCACACGAACTTGGACAATTGCATGAACTGATTTCTGAGGAAGGGAATGTTGGCCAGGACAATGGGGTAAGGTAGTGATCAAGGTGTTGGCAGCCCCACATCTTATTTCTCACAGTAATCTGCTCCTATTTCTCTCCTTCTGTCCTCCCCCTTCCCTGACTATAGTGGTATCTTGCAAGAGTGGCCTTCTCAGTCCCCCTCTGGTATTCATTCTTCACTATTCCTCCTCACACCAAAAACTGGTGAGCTCATCACCCTTCTGCATCATGAATGCAAGTAGTACAGTTCCCGTTTTATTTTGACATATCAAATATAAACATATCTTTCCAGTAAGTCAGGCTGATAGCAGCAGGGAACAAGGGGAATGATGGGCTTTCCTATCCTTAAAAGATCTAGGCTACCTTTGATTGGGCACTATTAAATGATGGCTGTGCACATCATTATGCACGTCATTTAATAGTGCCTAATCATAGGTGGCTTAGATCTCATGTGGGTAGGAAAGCCTATTTTTCTACTTGTGCCATGCTGTTATCAGCCTGGCTTACCAGAAGTTCATGTTTATTATTAATATGTAAAAATAACATGGGAGACTCTACTAACCACATTCATGATGCAAATGGGTAGTGAACGCACCAGTTTTTGGTGTGGGGAGAAGGTGAGAAGAATGAATGCCAGAGAGGGACTGAAGTGGCCATTCTAGCAGGGTACAGCTATAGTTAGGCTAGTTGAAGACATGAAGGAGGATGTTGAGCAGAACACTGTGAGATCTGAAATATGGGCTGCCAGCACTGTTGATCACTACCTGACTGTGGATGAGAACAGCCAGCAATGACAAATACTCAGAGTGGAAGGGCTGCACCTAAACTGTTACTTGAATTCAGTGTAGGAGATTACCCCTCGGGTTGGGGGATGTTGACGTTTGTTAGGACAGTGCTGAGGGAGTTGTGTATAGCTCATTTAAGATTTGGAAGCGTGGTAGCCAGCCAACTCGCATTGTGGAGTAGAGCACATAAAAGTACCGGAGAAGAATTGTTGGGAACTGTCCTGTGAGGTTCTGCAGATCACAGGTAAAGAAGTAGACTGACACTGGAAGTTGGGTGGATTCACTCAAGGTATTAGTATGCATCTCCTGCTAATAATACTGTTATTCATTGTAAGTGTAGCCATTATGAGGGCATGAACAGCAGTTTTTCTGGTGGGTCATGATGCTTATTGCTTGGCCTTCCAGCAAGACCTATTTGTTGGTTAATGAGGCAGGAAAAAAACACAACAGGGGAACTGTACATATGACCGTCACCGTGCAGAAAGGTGGTGATCCACTCAATGTTTACTGTGGGAGCAGAGGTCAAACATTGAGAATGTGGACTGAGAGTGATTTGGGAGGAATTTTTTAACAGTGCCAGCTGGTGAGGCTCCACTGTATTGCCATTGTTGTGCACAACTCTCTGAGATACAAGATTACAATCTAAGGTGTGATAATTCTCTTCATGAGACCATAAGCACATATGCAGCCCCAGGCAGTACTAAGGACAGGGTATGGATGGTGGGGTGTTCAACAGAAGGCAGGCTAGGTGCGGGGGGTTCACGTGGAAAAAGAAAGCCTTATTTGTGGATTAACAAAACAGCATGCGCTTTGGAACTGAACCAGACCGGTACTTTGCTGTGTGACCCTGAGCAAGTCATTAAACTTCCTTGTGCTCTCAGGCCACACCTGTAAACAAGCTTTCAGCTTAGTGTATCTCTCCTGGTTAACAAAAAACAAAATTCAGTACCTCACATAACCACTAGATCATCAGGTATTTGAAGTGTACTGTACTGCAGTTTGCCAAAGAAAAAGTCAGCTGGATTGCAAAACATTACATTGCCCTCAAGTAAAAGTAAACAAAATGAAGAAAATCATAGCCTAGCATGTACTGATCAAAATAATCCATGAGTTAGTACATGGTGTTGATCATTCTGGTAAAACAATTCAAAACAAAGAGGGAAAGAAGGACTAGTTAGCACTGTATAGGAATATAGGTGGGTCTCTGTCTCTGGCTCCAATAATGTCATCATGAATCATCATTTAACACACTTGGCAGACATCTTAGGGAGAAACCAAGGCTGTTTTTTGAAAGTGAAAGGCTGATGTTTACATTTTTCAGAAGCTATAAAACTGCATTTATGTTATTTACATAAATGTAGTTTTAGCCTAAATGTAAACGGCAACCTTTACTTTACCTCACTATGAAGCCCGATTTTGGAGTTTGCAGTTTTAAAAAACTGCTTGTTTAGGTACCCTTTAACTTTGTTCTAACGGTACTTAATAAAGATGTACCATTTGGAAGGACTTCTGACTTCCGTCATACATTTGGAGTAAAGTGTTGTAGACCAGCTTTGGTTCTGCTATGGAATTTGGCAAGCCTGTATCAGGTATGGATTCCCTAGCATCTGAAACAACCTTCCTTCAATGGTAACTACCTCCCACATCATCCAATCTTCTACGTCTTTGATCAAGATACTCTATAAGGTTCTACTGTATTGCCATAACAGCCCAGAGGGCACTCTGTGGCCACACTCAAATGGGACACCAAGTACTGTCCAAGGAAAAAGGAAAATTACTTCGCTCTTAGTCAGTTTGAAAAAATATATTTCTTCCACCCAAAAACTTTACTCGGCATTTCGTGGCTAAGGCTACTTCATCAAGAGATGGTGGTCACTTGCGAGATAATGTAATTCCACTCACAAGCAAACACAAGTTCCTGGTATGACTTAAAAGAAGATTCAGCTTATGTGCCCATCTTGAACTTGGCCACAAACTAAGTTGGAGCTAAGTTTTTGATGGAAGAAATACATTTTTATGTTTGCGCTTGCACAAAGTGAACATATTGCTATGATGGTGGATTTGAGAGGTGTGTCACTGTTGATTCAATGCAGGGCAGTCTGCAGGGGACCTGACAGTGTCAGACCAGTCATCAGCTAGGCTGATCAAGACACTATTAAGTGCTTGCTGGGCGGAAACTTTGTGAAGTTCAAAGAAAAGAATCGCCTGAATCACAGCAGCTCTTTGCTTTGATCTGCATGATGATGCCAACAAACAGCTGATTGGTGTGATGATCAGCCTGTGTCATGTCCGTCACCCAATGCAAATGACCATCCCACTCTCTGTCAAGTATCCTTCCAACCTCTCCATTACTTTCCATGCCCATGCCTCTGCCTCTTTTAAATAATCCCACCCTCTGCCAAATATCCCTGCCACCTCCTCGGTTGCTTCCCGTGCCTGTGGAATATCCCACCTTCTGCCAAGTACCACCCACCCACCTCCCCATTGCTTCCCATGCCATGAAAGTATCAAACCAACATGGGGTGCCCAATTCCCAGTGTCGTTACCTGAAATAAAGAAAATTATCCCTCTTAGTCTTGTTTTACTGTTTTTTTACTCCCTGTAAAATGAAAGTGGTCCATTGATGTCTGTTGCCACCCCCCACTGCTGTTACCCGACCCCCACCTGAACCCCCCGCTCAGCACTCAACTCCTCAACTCTTACTTACCTAATGGGGGTCCAGTGCCATAATCCTCCATGGGCTGGAAACATGTCTTCACTCTTCAATGCCAGACTGGGAACTGAGGAAATTGGGGTAAGCTGTGGTCAATGTATAAGTTAGTCAGATTTTAATATTTTTCCCACAAATGTTCAAACAAACAAAGAAGGTTGTCCAACTTACCTGGTGTTTCCAGCATGGTCCACTGAGGATTGAATGCAGTGCTTCAGGATAAGCAGATACAAACAGCTGACACCAATCTTGTGTAAGTTCTATTCTCAAAGGTTGGCTGGGGCTTTCTGAAGCCCACGTCTAACCAACTGCCCGAACACATTGCTGCACCATGCACCCAGTCACGAAGGTTGCTCACATTTGCAATGCTTTACCCCATTTATGGTGGCTTGCACAAAAATGGACCATAAAGTTAGATAACTCACAGCATGTGGCGCACGGGATCGAGAATCTCGACTGCTGGCCAGGAAATGTTGCAAGCCCATGTGCCATGTGTTCAGTGCACCCAGGGTTTGCGGCATTCTAACTTGTTTGAGAATCGAGCCCCTTCACTTTTGTGCTTCATTATTTCATCCAGTCACTGGCCACTGTAATCAAGCCAAAAGTTTTTGCTGCCTACCCAGCAGGTTTCGCAAGGCAGTGGTCCTAGTTTCAGATAAAAGGAAACAACTTATTTTCTGAGCTTAAAGTTCAAAATTCATTTCAATAAAATTATCTGTTTGCTGAACAAGCAATATAAATAATCAATTGTATGCTACCACCAAATGCTGCTGTACAAACTTCTTCACCACAGATATATTGTGCTGGGGCTTTTCAAACAGGTGGACACCCTCTACCCTTGCTAATGAATGCATCTGGTTAGTTAACTTTTTGGAGTCAGCAATAGAGCAGCTTTATCCAGTCTTACTCATTTACTATTTAAAGCATTTCAGTGGCACCCAGAGGTCACTTCACTAGCCCACAACACACAGTATAGAGCACTCAGTGCTTGGCATGAGTGCAGTGATGTCTCCACATGTAGCAAGCTCTGACATCAGGTTGTAATGTTGGCATGCTCCTGTGTGGAGCTTAAAGGGAGACAAGATGGGGTAGCTAAACAGATGCATTTTGTTAGTGAGGGTGGAGGGCATCCACCTGTTTGAAAAGACCCATCACAGTATATCTGTGGTGGAGAACCTTGTACATCAGCATTTGCTGTTAAGATAAAATTGATTATTTATACAGTTTGTTAAGCAAACATATAATACAGACTATAATGTATGGGTAGCCCTTATCACCCACTGAAAGTAAGCCATTTATAACCTTGTAATCCCACTGTTGTGATGTCAGAACCTTATAAATCCCTCTCATCTATGTCATGGCAGTGAGTTTACAAAACAGAATGCCAGTGTTATTCAATATTCTACACACAAGAATTAAACAATAAGCCACGAGGGTGTGGGTTATAGGGATTTACCACAGCTGGAGTGGTTTGCCCACAAGGTGCAGCCAAGTGGGTACATCCTGCCAGCCGTGGTAAATCCTGATAACCACATCCTCTGAGTGGAGTTATTGCGACTATACCAAGGTTAATTTTTTTTACTATAATAAAATACAACTTTTAAAGAGGTTGCTTTGTGTGTTTATTTTTATTGCAGTTATTGCTGTGCTGCAGATGATTAGGATGTAGATGACCTTTTGTAACATTATTATTTGCTCATCAGCCATTGGTTATCAGAGGAATTACACCGGTGGTAAACTGCCAGTCTGACCATTTCATTGGCTGTTCACTTATGTCCATGGTATAATGTGATTGTTAGTCTCAGTACAGTATTCAAATAACATTCCACTTGTCACAGTTTACTGTTATTGAGTCTATTGGTGCTATTTTTGCCCACTGTCATTCAGTCCGTGTATCCTAGTAAATTGTTTTCCTACACAATCATATGGCCATAGTGCAGATTCATTAATAAGGTAAGGCCACATTACTTGTGTTCGAGGGGCAACTTCTAATGTCAAGTCCCCATACAGTATAAATGACAATGCCTGATCTGCAGGTGATAACCATGGTGTAATCACCTCTCATGGTTGCTAGGGCAATGGTAAACCTCTCACGCTGTGCTCTCGAGGTTTACTGATGCCCTAGCAACCTCTTGAGGTGAGTACACCATGGTTATCACCTGTATATCAGGCATTATCCTCTATATTACTTGGGGTCAGAAGGGGATGGACTGATTTATAATATGGAAAGCTGATAACAGGGAGGGAGTAAGTGTCCAGATTGCAGTTACTGGGCACTGGCAGCATTGCAGCACATTGGGTAGGATCAGGAGAAGAATTGAAGACTGGATTTGAAACAGACAGAGAGAGTAGAAAGATGAACCAAATTGTGAGTAAAAGTAGAGCTTGGGGTGGGGGACAGTGGGTGGTTCAAGAATGGGGAACGGGGGATGTATTTCATTGAGCAGTGGGGTTGCTCGGCCTGGTAACATGGTTGCAAAGGAGCGTTTTTTAAAGTATTTTTGCTTTAGTCAGGTGGGAGGAGTGTTTTTGGAAGTAGTTGGATATGGAATCAGAACTAGATTTCAGTCCCTTTTTCAGGAATTAGGAATTTTGACTTGCAGTTCTGAAAATCATAATCATAGTGCTGGAATCCAATGAATCCAGTTCTGTGAGTCAAAATTAGAGCAACCCTATAGTAGCTGTCTGTCTCTATTTCTCACGGTCATTGCCATTACACCATTTCTCTGTTATTTCAATTATATCAGTTTTTTTTTCTTTCTTGACATCTTCTCACATGTGAGGCAATGTAGGCCAGTGCTTGGAGATCAGAAATGCGTATACAGGGATCCTGGTTCAATTTCACCATTGTCACTGCAGCTTACTTGATTCTCCTAAGCTTCATTCCTCCCAGCCACAACAATGGGTAGAAGCAGGACCCAGCTGAAAAATGAAGGGCCCAGTTCTCAGCCACTATGGATGGTGATAAGTTGCACTTGTGACCACTTAATGCCAGTACTTACACTGCAGCCCCATTAGAACATGCTCAATGGGGGTCACAACCCATTCCAGTGCACCAGAAAACTAGCTGCAGTCAATCACGAAAGAGGGAAATAGTTACCATGCAAGTGTGACACAGGGCCATACACAAACTCAAGGGAGCCCTTGCAGGCCTTGGAGTAAACAGCTGCATCCCATCTGGTAACTGCCTGCTAGAAGCAGGTGGTAAAATGGGTGCCATGCTGTGCGCAGACACTTTCAGCAACCAAAGCTCAGGAGCTGGGACCACATTGGGCTGTGACCACTGGTCCTCAAGGTAGGGGGATGTGCTGGGGCTAAGTATAAGGCCCCCAGTAAGGTAGATGCCTCTCCAAACTGCTTTAGGTGATGAGGCGCTACAAACTTACACTGTCACTGGCTGCTGTAGATGTCTGCAGTGGCTGCTAGGTTATTTTCTCACTCAACAGTTGGGGCGGGCATATCCAAAATAAATGTATTTATTTAGTTAGTGCAAACGTTTCACCAGGAAAGACATACAGAGCTGAGGACAGCTTGTTTCCAGATGCATCCTGGAGAAATATTTGATGCCTTTTCCCGGAAAAAGATTAAAGTGGGCTAGATGTTGAAACAGTACAACCACTATAACTTGCCCATCTCCCACTGTGGTCCCTCCCACAAACTCCAACAATATGCAAGTTTCCACAATTAGCATGCACAGCAGGATTGCAGTAAATGACAATGGCAGGTTTAAACATCAAAACACAGGTTTATTAACACCGTCAGCCACTGTAAGGAAAGGAGATTTAGAAAAGTTGACAATGGTACAGGGCTCTGGTTAGGTGACATTCTAGGCAGGGTCCATCTACCACACAGACTTCAGATTGCTAAATCCCAAAGGGCATAGCTCAAATATCTATGCTGTGGCTGCCACTAACAGGGCACAGCAAGGCACAGCTATGCCTTTCCTGCCCTCACACTGTAATGCAACTGAAATTGCTACAATGGCCATCCTATACTGGAGGCACTGCCCTCACCCATCTGGTTCCAGGACTTTCTCTTAAACACTGTGTGAGCTGCCTTACAGCAGCTCCTGGTACCCAGTGTTGAAACATAGCAGGCTGTAGATGTTGCCACAGGTTGACTGGTGTAAGAACACTTAAATTTAAATACAAACAGATTAATTTCCCCAAACCCATAAGGCCATGTTATTGCTTAAATGTATTTTAAGACATCTAAAGTGAGATACCTGTAATCTGGCCTGTTAGCCAATGCACAACAAATTTGAACCAAGAGCGTTTTCTGGCAGCAGAGGCTAGCCCTGTTTGTAATATACTGTCATACATGCCACCTAATCAGCTGAAGCCAATGCCGTGGCCCTGTTGCCACTTCCTCCAGGGCAGCAGTGTGGTCTAACTTCACATTAACTATTACTACACTTAACTATTACTTACACTCAGAGGCTTCTTTCATTTTTTTCTTAATATCTTCAGGCTTTCTTACCTGCATCACCATTACTTAAAGCTGTGCAGAAAACACAGAGGCAGTGTGGCAGCCAAGCGTCACTGAGTGAATATTGGAGGAGGACTGCCAGAGTCTAGAAGGAATTGTAGTTACATTAAGGAAGCGACTTTACTGGGTTCTGTTGGAATTCCATCCACAGACAAGAAATTCCCCAAATACTTCAGAGGCTTGGAAAAATTGGAATATGTCCATGGATAGGTTGAGCCCAAACTCTTCCAACCAGCTGAGTACCATAAAGAGATGATTCTTGTGTTCTTCCAGACTTTAGTCAAATACTATGACATCATCCAGGTACACCAAGCACTCTAGCAAGTTTCTGTCCCAACTACCCTCTCCAGGAGGCATTGAAAGGTGGCTGGCATCCTTGAAATACATTGTAGCAAGTGCAGAAACTTGTTGAATTGAAGTGGGCATATGAAACCAGTCTTCTTCTGATGAGACTTGGCTGTAGTGATGTGATAGTTGCTGCTGCGAAAGACCAACGTAGAGAAACAGCAGCTAAAATGGAGTCAGTCCAGTGCATCTTGATCAGAGACATGGTGTACTGATCTGGTATGGTACACTTGTTGAGAGTCCTGTAGGCCACATACATTCATACTGCACCATTCTTCTTCTGGACCACTAAGATGGGGAGGTGTAGGGACTCCTTGAATCTTGTATAATTTCTGCCGCCAATAACTCCAGAAGTTGTCACTGTAAATCAACATCAGCAGGTGCCAGATGCCAAGACCACTTCCTGAATGGCTGTTGGTTGTTCATCTGAATCTGATTCTTGTCTACCGACAAACCCTATGTTCCACTCATGGGTATAGAATGATCGAGTCTGGGTTGTCAACTTCTGGCTAATTCAGGTCATCCATTCCTCTGGCAATGGTGAGTTGCCCAAATCAAATCATCTGGGTCCAAACTCTTGAAAGGCTCACTTCTTTCAGTCTTCAGTCATACAGCAGTACCCGCACAGTACACATTAGTCACTATCTTCCCAGTGATTACAGGCCACTTCATTACATTTTTGACTTGCGGGTTTATGTGGCACACAGTAACATCGGCTCAAACAAGCAATACTACCAGTTAACCATTGCCATCCAGACATTCATGTCTCACTGGAGCCACCACCATCAGGATCTGGTTAGTGACATCTTTTCTTAACCTGACCACATCACTGATTCCACATTCCGCATTAGGGGGTAGGATGCAGTCTCTGTTATTCTGGTGCCACACAATGCTAAGTTCACCATCCTTGTCTGAGGGCATCAGGTAATGGCATTTTCAGTAAGCTTCCCTCACCAGTCCATGGACCCGAAAAACATGTCCACCTTGCCATGTTTCCCTCTTCCACAGAGCTGTTTCAGTTGATTCAAAGTGGGAATTTGTTCCAGTGAGTACTGGACATTGTCATGAAAACTCAGTTCTGGACAAACTAATGCCGTGGCTTCCATGGAGCCTTCAAACCCTACCACTTGATTTGGAAAATCTGTGTCAACAGCAATGTACCACAGGTAAGGGTACACCTTGTCACTGAGGCCCCAGAGGTCCAGTCCCTCCAGAGGCATTAACAGAAGGTGGCTTGGGTACCATTCATGGAACTTTTTAAAGATCTGGTTGATGTGAGACAGCTATCAAGTACAGCCTAGGTCCAGTGGCCCCCTACTCAAACAATCATGTTTGACATTGGATCAACTTGGCAGTTAGAAGGGGAAGTCCCATGGCAGTCATTACTGTGGACTTGGCCACACTCTGTCTGGGGGCAGGCAACTTGACTTTAAATCTGAGAGAGCATCTTGCGGCCAGGAGTATAGTGTGCTGTCTTACTGGTCACTGCTGGTGTTTCCCTGCAGATTTCTCACTTTGCTGACCAGCTGAGAATTTTCTTTCTTGGAGCAATTGTTTTGATGATGCCCTCAGATGCCACATTTGATGCAAATTTTATCTTCCAGGACTCCCAGTCCTCTTGGCATCTGAGTGCCCCCCTCCAGTATGGGGGAGGTGATCTTTACCATGGTGTCTGAGTCTGCATTCCCTGGTGATTCTCTGCCATCCTTGTGGTGCTCACACAGCTTTTTATTTACCTTCCTCAGGTTTTACAGAGATAAGTATCCCTCCTCCAGGCACCCATCTTCTCCACAATGGTAGCAGAATATCCCTGCCACATGTACTCATTCCTGGCTCGGTCTGGGCAGGGTCCGCCCAACCCCACAGTAAAGTCATTCTCAGAGTGCCCTTCTGATGGTAACCCATCATTCTCACTGACAAGGTTCTGCTGGCAGAGTCTGACCACTAGTTCAGTCAGGTACCTTATGTGCCTTTACATCTCACTGACAACTTCTGCATTAACTCTCTCGAGATGGCATTGACTGGCAGGGACTAGTGGGCCATCCATAGTAGTCCTTGAGGAGTCTGCTTCTTTGGAATCTAGGCCTCCTGCTCCAGTACTTCACACACCAAGTCTCCATAGTATGGCAAGGAGTCCATCCAGTCTCTCAAGTACAAGTTGATTACAATTTGCTTTGAGTATACAGCCCCTTAGAGTACTGCTGCCCTTTCCCACCTGGTACAAGTACATTCCCTTAAACACTGTGGGAACTCCCTTGCAGCAGTCCCTTGGTACTCAATGTTGAAATGTTGCGGGCCTGTAGAAGAGTTGCCACAGGTTGGCTGATATTGATGCAATTAAATTTAAACACAGAGGGTCATATTCACAAATGTGTCAGGAATACTACAAGCCCCGGGTGTGTCGAACATATGAAACACGGGCCTTGCGGCATTCCCAGGCTGGCAATCAGGATTCTCAATTCCATGCATCAATTGTTGCAAGTTAGACCACCTTTTCGGTGGTTAAACTTGCTGCAGTCTTAGGAGCCTTTTTATTGGGCTTGCGCCAAACATTTGGAGCAAGCTGCCATAATGTGGGAAAGTCTTGCAAATGTGGGCGACTTTCTTGAATTGGGTGCAAGTTGTGGCAATGTGTTTGCTGCAGCTGTGCCAAAATACAAGTCTGATGCAGGGCTTGATGCAAGGGCCCAGAGTTCTTAATCTCCCCAGACCACAAAGGCCATACAATTGCTTAAATGGCTTTAAAGATCTCTTAAAGAGCTACTGATGCCTCAAAGAAAACTTTTAAAAACAATAATTAGGTACAATTCTGCTTGCATTCCAATTATATTTTTTATATTTCTCTTCCCCATAATTTATTACTAAATAAATGTGTATGAATATATGACTGTTGTCCCTTAGAGTTTATTTTAAGTTCATCTGCCTCTATAGCTTACTCCGTACTTCAAGTCATACTCCTCTGTTGTGACATCACAATCTGTTGCCATGGGAATAACTGTGAGGTCTGACAAGCAGTGCTCTGTGACTTCAGGTAGGGAGAAAGTAGCAGGAATAAATGAACTCTTCAGGAGCAAAGATCCTGTTTTCATGCTAAACTAAATAATGAGAGGAGGAATCCAGAACAATGGGAAACACAAGTTGGACAGTGCCTAAATATTATGTTTTGTTAAAGTTCTCCTGAATGTTTCACCAGCTCTTTAAAGGATGGTATTTGTAATCCAGCCTGATGGTCAACATGCTAACATATTAAAACCAACTGAATTTTCTAGCAGCAGGGCAGGCCCTGTTTGTACTACTCATGGTTCCCCAACTTGAAGTCTGTTCCTGTCTCTGCAGGCCACTGGCACTCAGTCCCTGTCGTACTTCTAGTTTGGTCAGGCCTCCTCCTTGTACTTGTTCTACCTCTTTCTGGTGCTGGCTTTTAGCTTCTGGAAAAAATGGTTACTGGCACTTTGTCTTCTCCTTATCTTCTGACTGCTGGGGGCTCTGGACTGACCCATCATGTCCTGGCTTCCAAACCCCTGGCTGGTGGCAGTCTGACACTTAGTTGTAATGTCTTTTATGAGATCAGCAGCCCTGGAATTTCGTCTTTTGCTCCACACTAGTTCTTCAGCATTGTGCTCATGTTTGCTTGTACACAGTTGTTGCTCTCTTCCTCCTCAGAAACACAGAAGCTTCCTTCAGATTTTTCTCCAGGCCCAAGGCCCAATGTGGTACAACTCAACCTATGCCATAAGCAGCCAATCCCTTTATCGCTGAGATTATTCTCTGATCTGACAGTCTCCCCTTTGCCAGCATACTTCAAGCTCAGCTCCCATTGGTTCACCCTGCTGTCACTTCACATCCATGGTGCCCTATAGGCTGAGAAAGGGCTCAAAAAACACAGTTCTTCCTTTTTCCAGATTCCAGCAGGAGCCTGCTGTAAGCCCCCACTCCTGATTGGCTGTTCCAGGAGTCAGGAATTACAAAGACGGCAGAAGTTCATGAAGTGGGGGTGGGTCAGATGTTGAGCTTCTTCCAAAATAACAGCCTCACAGCAATTCTGTGTTGCTAATATCCATATTTGTATTCATAACCTCAGCATTTTGCCCTCTGTAGGGCCTTTTTCAAGGGGAATTTATTTCTGTTTGAAAAATATAAATTAATGTGCATCACTATTATTGTAGTGTTAACTTAAAATTTAATTTAAATCTATTTTTATGCAAGTAATTTGAATGTACAACTTGGTGCCTGTTATCTATTAGTTTCACTATTCACTTTTTTACACATAATTTATTTATTTAAACATATCATAGGAATTACAACCCTTTGAGTCGTAGACTCATTTACAAAAGCTCCGCATCAACATAAATCATACATACAATGATACAGAACAGAAGTATAACAATCACATCTTATACAGAAGTGTTTTATATACAATACCTAAAGTGGCTGTTGACCTATACATGTAGTAGTAGGGTATTGAACGTAGCCACAAATGGAAATGTTACAGAGCAAGTGTAGCCTCAAGGGTGTTGTCAAATAGCAGAATACAGTGATCAGTAACAAAACTGTCCTATACAGTTGGTAGCTATGGGTAGTAGTACCATACATTGAATACAGATTCAGTTGTAAATAACAGTTGGGAGTGGTACATATTGGTATAGGCAGTGACACCCAAGTGCTAGCACTTAGGTTAGCTTAAGAAGTCAGTGGATCTGTAGGCTGGGGAAACTGAGTTAGTGGGTGCCATCTAGGAGAAGACATTGTCCAGGGCCAGTATAGGGCAGCTCTGAGAGGGGCTAAGTCAGAGAGAAGGATTAGCAGTTACATTGGCAGTGGTGCAAAGAGAATTTTTTTTAGGGTAGTCTTAAAGTGCCTTAGTTTGGGGATGGTGGTAATGCCTGGGGAGTTTGTTGTACCATACCGGGGCTCTATAAGGGAAGGATCACTGAGCTAGGGAGGTCCTGACCCTGGACATAGTCCACATATGTTTGGTGGCAGAATGAGAGGTTGCAGTAGGGGAGCATGAGAGTAGGGAGGCAGAGACCCCCAAGGGGGGACAACCCCAGGTGGATTTTTTTGGTGAGGAGACAAGTTTGATATTGTAATCTTTCCTCCAGAGTGAGAATGTTGGTGAGGGCGCAGAGAGTGCAAGTATGGGAGCGTTTGTCTGCTCCTAGGAGGAGTCAGCATGCTTTGTTAATAGCTAGGTGAATTTTGTTCAGGGTGGTGTGGTCAGCAGCTGCATAGATGGGGAGCCAATAGTCAATGGGAGAGAGGACAGAAGAGGTGACATCCAGACTGAGTGCTTCTGGTGGTAGACAGTCCTTGTGCGGTAAAGAAGGCCTATCCGGGCATTAATGGCTGAGGATAGAATCTTAATATGGGCATGGAAGGACAGGAGGTGTCAAGGTAAGGCCGAGATATTTATAGGTATGAACCTGTTCCAGAGGGAGGTGAGCGTGGGAGAGGACTTTTAGTTCCACGTCCTTGGCCTTGCTATGCCAGTGGGCAAAGAGCATGGCCTTTGTATTTTTGACATTGACCATGAGTCTATTGTCAGTGAACCAGCTTTCAATCTGGTTGAAAGAGTCTTGGAGGGAGGACTGTAGGACAGCTGGGCTGGGGTGCGAGGCATAGAGGACCGCATCATCAGCGTATTGCAGTAAGTTACTGGAGCAGGATTTGGGTAGGGCATTTAAGTAGATGCTAAAGAACAGAGGGCCCAAAA
This sequence comes from Neoceratodus forsteri, assembly GCA_016271365.2. Classification (NCBI taxonomy): domain Eukaryota; kingdom Metazoa; phylum Chordata; order Ceratodontiformes; family Ceratodontidae; genus Neoceratodus; species Neoceratodus forsteri. The sequence goes on from CM028132.1 coordinate 1,203,451,032, forward strand.
TGGAACTTGGGGGACCCCAGAGCAGACAGGCAGGGTGGTAGATAGGATGTTGCTGATCTTGACACATTGGGATCTAGCTGTAAGGTAGCTGGTGACCCAGGAGAGAGGACCACACAATAGACCAGTAAGGTGGAGTGTGTCTAGGAGGAGAGGGTGGGAGACTGTATCAAAGGCCTTTGAGAGGTCTATGAAGATGGCTCCAGCAAGATGTTTTCTGTCCACGGCAGAGTGAATGAAATTAGAGAATTTTATGAGGGCAGTGGTTGTGCTATGGCCTGATCTGAAGCCATGTTGCTCCCTACATAGTAAATTGTGGGCAAGCAGATACTTGGTGAGTTGGTTGGCCATGTTTATTTCAAAGGTTTTTGAGAGGGAGAGGAAGGAGATGGGCTGATAGTTGTGAGGTTGGTACTATCTCCATTTTTTAGTTTTGGGGTAATTGTAGCAGTCTTCCAGGTGGTTGGGGACTGCCCCAGGCATAGGAAGTGGTTAAGAGATCAGTCAGGGGGAGAGAACAGTGTCAAGGACCTGGTAAAGGATTCTCATGTCAAAAGAGTCTTTGCAATAATTGGAGCCACTGAGAGCTTTGGAGATGTAGGTTTTGGCCTACTGCATTGTAATGACCCTAAGGTAGAAAGGGGGTGCTGGAAATTTGGCTAAGGGGTAGCCAGAAGAGGTCAAAAGAAGTTGCTTGGGAGGACAGTGCTAAGATCGGAAAAAGTGGTGTTAAGGCAGTTGGCAATGGCCTAGGGGTCTGTGGAGGTGGCATTATTAATGCAAAGCTGGGGGCACGTTTTTCCATTGAATTCTTTAATGTTATCCCAAAATTTCCATGCACTACCCCAGGAGGAGGCCAGGGTGGCTTTATAATAATCAGCCTTGGCCTTGCGTGTGGTCCAGGTGCACCTATTACATGCGGCTTTGTAGTCTTGCCTGTCTGCCTGTGAGCCAGATGCAATGGCTCTGTGCTGGAGATCATCTCTTTGTTTTAGTTGTTGCCGTAATAAAGGTGTGATCCAAGGAACATTATATTTTACAGATTGCATTTTTTAAGGGGCATCAATGTCACATGCTTTGTTGAATGAGCGTGTGAAGTAATCAAGGATTGTGTCAATGTTTGGGATCTGGGATATGGGGGACCAGTCCCACTGGGTCAGATTTTGTCAGATTTTTTTCAGGCTACCAGGCCGTAGGCACCGGTGAGTGGATACGCTAGGTTGAGGTTTGGGCAGATGACATGACCAGGAGAAAAGGATGGGGAGTGGTCACTCAGAGAGTCGGAAGGACCTCTAGATCAGAGAGTCTATGGGGCCGGTTGGTTAGTAGTATGTCTAGAAGGGTCTGGAAGCCATTTGTGGGATTCACCCTGGCGGGTTGGTAAACCAATTGGGTCAGGTCCAGCTCTGCAAAAGTGTCCTTGACACCTTGCTCTAAGCAAAAACCTCTTTGCTGCAAATGAAACACAAAAAGTATTTTCTGTATGTAACATGCATTTGTATTTCTTTAAAAGTTTTCTCTGTCCATGACCATATTTAGTACCTGCATTTATTTCAAGTCATGCTGTGCGTTCACCCTCATACCTCAGTTCAGTGTGGGTCAACTGTCTGCACTGTAAGATTTGTTTATGTTACTTTTTCAACTGTTCCAGAACCTCAGTAATTGCTATTAGTGGAACCCACTTATAACAGACACCCTTATAGCAGACAACTGCTTATAACAGATGGATCTGCCTTGCCAAACCAAAAGCTATGTCTGTAATGTTAAAATCACATTTATACCATACTCTGTAGCCCTTGTATAGTGGACACTGTCAGCTCCTCTGTGCCTTGTTACATGCTGCAAACTACCTGATAACTGTCATCTGAGCACATTTACTGCTCAGTCCCTTATCCCCAATCAGCACAGGTACTGTACAGCAAAATCTTTCTAATCTTGTTTATTGCTCAGTTCCCAATCAGCTGCAAATAGTAGTTTTCCATACCATTGGTTTGCAGAGGAGGGCATGTTTTGATTTTAACTCTTGTGTGAGAACTGTGGTAGAGGACAGTTACATTTTAAGACTTTAGTATATAGCAGACACCCCTTATAACAGACAAAATCTGCTTGCACAAACATGTCCATTATAATAGGATTCTACTATATATGCTTCTTAAGGATTCTGCATGAGTGAAAAAATGGATATCCAATCATTTAGGATTAGTCTTTTACTTGAAATCTTCTGTATTTCTGACTTAAAAGAGCATCTTTATCTTAGTTATTTTTTGAACGTACTTGAGCATGTTTGGGCAATGGTGTTTGTGCAGTGAGAATGCCACACACTGAATTGATTGCTCTTGAGCCTGCAGGAAGCCCCTGACATTGGCCGTGATGTGTGAAATCACGTGATATATGTGCATTATGATGTGACCATGGATATTCCTTCTTTCAGATGAGACGTTAAACCGAGGTCCCATCTGCCTGGATTGGTGGTAGTTCAGGTGGATGTTAAAGATACCATGGCACATATTGAAAAGAGTAGGGGAAGTTTATTGAAAAGAAATCATAACATCACAAGAGAAAGAATAATGCATCAGAAATATTCAAGTGTACAAAAGAAAAAACCTATAAGAAACAGAAACAAACAATATAAACATAATTCAAAAGAAAAAATGTATCCATAAAGTATCTACTTTAGCTTTAGAGAATCTACGAACATCATTTTCTTTAACAGATAGCAACCCATCTTCAATTTGTGAAAAAAATGGTACTGTTTGAAACTAGCTGTTGCTGTAATACAAACTGACAATGAGCCTGCCATAAAAAATATTGGACAAAGGAAAAGAAAACATTCAAGGTACTTTTATGACAAGATTTACAGACCCCCATATAATCCCCTAAAACAATGGTATGATAAGATATACAGTTTAGAAAATGCAACTGCCTGAATTGGTTTCTGCCTGTGACACTGCTGACCAGGTTTAGGGAACAGACTAAGGTGTTGGAGGGCTAGCTGGTGAGTGAAGGCTTGAGTGTCCAACAACCACTCACCTTCTCCTGGGAGGAAGGTGGGTTCATAGCTCAGCATTTGCTGGCCCCTAGTGGAGCCAGAGGCACAACATGTCAGCTCTCACTGCAGGAGGGAGCATGATGGTCGCCGGCTTGTGCCTTGACATCATGTGGCCTGTCACGCTCCCAAGAAAATGGGAAAGCACCCACTGACTAACCGAAGGATGGCTGTTGGTCCCTCCATAAGCGCGGAAGCCCCAGACATTTGTCCATTCTGATCCTGTGATGCCCAGGATACACAAGAAGCTCTTTGGGGGCAATTCTCCTCCCTGGCAGCCACCCACACAGGTAGGGCCCACTCAATAAAGGGTTACTTTGCTGTTGCTAGCATCGCAGTAAGGTGGATGGTGGTGTCAGACGCAGCAGTGGTGGTAGGGGGCCTTGGCAGGCCTAAAGGAGTGGATGGCCAGGAGGTAGGAGGAGCCCCCCCCAAAAAAACTGTTTGAATTTGCTTTTTTGAAATAAAGTATCTTCACCAAAAAAATCCACAAGTGATTAGTGGAGGACCTTCAAATGGATTCATGCATCTCCTAGACATGTGGATGCCTTTTTTTTTTTACTTGGTGTCCATAAAAAGGGTGTCTCCCAGTTTTCATGTCTTTGTTCAGATGTGAACGGAGCACTACTCTGCCCACCAGCATCATACAGCCCCTAGGGTCCTACCTTCTGTATGTCATTGTGCTTTCAAAATCCACTGACCAAACATAAGCACACTCAAATACATAACATTTGCTTTTTGTTGAAGCAGTCTATCAGAAAACTTTTTGTTGTCACAAACACTGAAACAGCAGGTGGGAGAAAAGGTGCAAATTATCCAATGCACCTACTGTACATGGGGTGCTAACTGTGAAGTCTTTTAATAAGTAGTAAGGCAGTTTCTTCTTTGTGAACATACTTTCATTCAGACTACTTTTCATTCGAACAACTGAGGATTTTGGATGGCCCTACTGATTGCAAACTTGAATAAGCTAGTTGGTAACAGTGATCCCGCATTTAGCAATCTACAAGCTAGATGCTTATATGCAAAGAATACAATAAAAATGTGACTAAAATCTAAAACAAGCTTATAAAACACAAACCATGACTGGGATGTTAACATACCAGGGTACATAACCTACAGGAGAGACAGGCAGGGGAGAAGAGGGGGAGGAGTAGCTCTCTATGTAAAGGAAGGGATAAAAGCAACTGAACAAAAGAGTAAACAGGGAGGAGAGGAGGCACTGTGGGTCACCTTGGAGACTGGAAAGGGCACCACAATCCGCACAGGGGTTGTGTACAGACCCCCATGTCAGGGGGAAGGAATGGACAAGGATATGATGGAAGGCATTCTTAGAATGGCAGAGAAAGGGGAGATACTGTTGATGGGAGACCTGAATATGCCAGATGTTAACTGGAGCACATTTGCTGCAGTGACATCCAAGAGCAGGGCCATTCTTGATGCCCTACAGGTGGCAGGCATTAGACAGCTAGTTTCGGAACCCACTCGTGAGGGAGCAATCTTAGACCTCGTACTCTCAAACGGGGGCAGTGAGAGGATCTCAGATCTTAGAAGTGGGTTGCCATCTGGGACAAGTGACCATCAAACATGTGTGGTTCACATTAAACTCAGCTACAGAGTCAAGCCATACAAAAGTGAGGGGTACTGGACTTTAGGAGGGCTGACTTTGGCAAGATGGGAGAGTGCCTCAGAAAAGCACTAGCAAACAGGCTAGAAGGAGGTGTGGAGCAACAATGGGAATTATCAAAACTGCCATCACAGAGGCAACAAGCCTTTGTGAAGCAAATAAACAAATCAAATGAAAGAAAAAGCCACTATGGTTCTCAAGAGAGGTGGCTGTGAAAGTCAGGAAGAAAAGATAGCATTCCAGGAAGTATAAGGAACACAGAAGGATCAGGACAGAGAGCTGTACCAGTTAAGGCAGAAAGAAGCAGGAGGAAATCAGAATAGCAAAGGCCCAAACTGAGGAAAAGATAGCCAACTCAGTTAAGAAGGGATAAAACCTTTTATAGGTACATCAGCGGCGTAGAAAGACAAAGGGAGGGATAGTGAGCTGAATAGAATAAATGGTGGGTGGGCAGAGGGGACAGTGAAAAGCAGGAATACTGAATGAATATTTCTGCTCAGTATTCAAAAGAGGAGGGAAGTGCCTAATCCAATTAACAGAAGCACTCTTGATAGGGGGTCGATCCCAGTCCTTTCACAGAAGAAAGGGTTCTGCAAGAACCCTAAAACTGAAGGTGGACAAAGCAATGGGTCCTGATGGAATTCACCCCAGAATTCTAAAAGAATTAAGGAAGGAACTAGTGAAACCACTGGCTACTCTTTTTAATAAATCATGGAGGATGGTGTGGTACCCGAGGACTGGAGGAAGGTGGATGTGATTCCCTTCATAAAAGTGGGACCAAGACAGAGGCAGGAAACTGCAGACCTGTCAGTCTGACCTCTGTGGTAGGAAAGTAATGGAGTCACTTCTGAAGGAAAGAATAGTTGAGTACCTAGAGGTCAGTGGAGCACAGGATCCAAGGCAGCATGGGTTCTACAGCGGGAAGGTCATGTCAGGCAGAATCTAATAGATTTCTTTGACTGGGTGACCAAAGTAGTAGACCAGGAGGGCTGTGGACATGGCCTACCTAGACTTTAGCAAGGCATTTGACACAGTCCCACACAAAAGATTATTAGTCAAAATAACCAGCCTGGGAGTGGGTCCCAGGGTGGTAGCCTGGTAAAACATTGGCTGGACAACAGGACACAGAAGGTAATTGTAAATGGAGTCCACTCTGAAGAAAGGGTGGTTACTAGTGGGGTACCGCAGGGTTCAGTATTGGGTCCAGTCCTTTTTAATGTCTTCATCAGTGGCATTGCAGAGGGACTGGAAGGAAAAGTATGCCTTTTTGCAGATGACACAAAGATCTGCAACAGGGTTGATACACAGGAGGCGTGGAAAGGATGAAAAGGGACTTGGCAAGGTTGGAGGAATGGTCAGCGTATGGCAGCTAGGATTCAATGCAAAAAGTGCAAAATAATGCACCTGGGAAACAAGAACCCAGGGGAAGAATACACAATGGGTGGGGAGGTAGTAACAACAACAAAACAGGAAAGGGACCTGGGGGTAATCATATCAGATGACCTTAAGGTTAGCAAGCAATGTGAGAAGGCATTAGGGAGGGCCGGGGGTATACTGGGATGTATAGGGAGAGGCATCAGCAGCAGAAAACAGGAAGTTGTTATCCCTCTGTACAAACAGTTGGTGAGACCCCATCTGGAATACTGTGTCCAGTTCTGGAGACCCCATCTCCTGCAAGGACATAGACAGGATAGAGGCAGTCCAGAGGAGGGCAACTAAAATGGTGCAGGGTCTGCAAGAGAAGCCGTATGAGGAGAGACTAAAGGAGCTTAATATGTATACCCTTGAGGAAAGAAGGGAGAGGGGACATGATAGAAACTTTCAAGTACCTCAAGGGAATCAACAACGTCCAAGAGGGTAGCATCTTTCAGAAAAAGAGACTTGCAAGAACAAGGGGACACAATTTAAAGATAGAAGGAGGGCGGTTCAGGGGCAATGTGAGGAAGTATTATTTCACAGAGAGGGTATTGGATGCATGGAACAGCCTTCCTGAGGAAGTTGTGGAGTCTAAAACTGTGGGAGAATTCAAGAATGCATGGGACAGACATAAGGCAATTCTTGTGGGGGGCAGGAAGATATAGGCTGTTGGTTAAATAGGATCTGCGGCCTATCCTGTAGGTAGGGAAATGGGCAGACTAGATGGGCCTAGCGGTCCTTATCTGCCATCAAAGTCTATGTAAACTGTATCTGAACATTTATCTTTACCTATGCAAAATCATTACAGCCCAAGAAAAACTCAGGTAAATTACGTGGTACCCTGACTACTATTCTATGATGTAGTAAACATATATTGGTATTTTTTTTTATATTCTTTGTAAAGCAGGTAAGGCCCACTAGGCAGAACTGTCTGTTTTCAGGAGTGACCTAGAAGCACTGGGGAGGTTAAGTGACTTGCTTGGAGTCACACAGTATGCAAGTGGAGGTTGTGGGAATCAAACCAAAGTCTTATGGATGTACCCAGTTCAATCACAGTTTGTTGCTCTAACCACTAGGCATGGGTGGTTAAACTACCCGGTTAACAAAAACTAAATAAATAAATAAACTGAATGGCTGATTACAAAAAAGCAGTGCATGTGATTTCCTTACTGACTCTATATTCAGCAAAACGGAAAGAATGCAAAGCACAGCAGCATTCATTTTAAGATGCTGAAATCTGGGTCGGCTCACTGGTGCTGTGGTAGCAGTATTGCTTGCAATGCCAGCGACCCAGGGTCAGAAGCTAACTCGGGTTGCTGGAGGTCTGCCCAGGGGAGTAGGATCGTGCACCTGGGGAACTGCTCTCCTCCTCCAGAGAGGGTGGGCTGCAGGTCCTGCTGCTTTACCACCACCTTTGTGGCCATGGGTGGTGGTGCAATGGTGCAGCAGAGTGATCAGGAGGGAAGCGCGCTAGCCAGAATCTGGAGCAGTGGCATGTCTCTATGTGATCTACCTCTTTGGATCTCCTCTAGTGCCAGTGCCCTCAGGGACAGAGACCAGAAAACCAGGAAAAATCATCCCACATTGGCCACTGGCAGAAAGGACCCAGGTGCCCCAGATTTCATAACCAGGCTGTATGGGGACACACACTAAGGGAGTGTGGAGGGCGACCTCAGGGTCCTTCTCTTCCACCTGGAGGTACAATCCAGGCAAGATAGGGGCAGGCCCACAGGAGCTCCTGGGGGTGAAGCTATAGGATCACGCAGCCTAGGGATCTCTGAAAGGTAGAGACTGATGCATGAGAAGGGGACATAGAAAAAGAAAATAAAAAATGTTTTAAAAGATGCTGAAATCTTAGAGATTCTGTGCAGTGACATGCAATTTCTGTGAGGCACCGGTACAAGAATTCAAAATCCGCAAACCAAGCAGGATACCGTGTTCGTTACCGGTGTTACCGGTAAAAATGGAAAACCAGGGTCCCTGCAAATAGGTAATATCCCTTTTCACAGGATTTAATCTATTGCTCCAGAGCATCTGAAAGAAGAGACTAAAAATTCTAGTTTCAAGATGCACTGGAGGGAAAACATAACATAGAAATAAGAATACCGGGAGCAGGAACTGTTTAATAATCAGAACTCGTTTCTTTTCCCAAATTTCCAACCTTTCCATCTATGAACCTTGTTTTCTCCTATATGTAACTGCTTTTCCCAATTGTAAGTAGCCAAATCACCCGGACCAAACCAAATACTCAAAATCTTGTGAGGGGAAGAGACCACCAGAATCCCTAAGGTGTCTAAAGAAGCTGGGTGTACACAGTTCAAAGAAAAAAATTAAACTCTTATCCATATTGAGCATAGCTCCAGATACAGAGCCAAAATGGGAAAAAATCTGCAAAGCCTTAGTTAAGGAGGAACATCCTGGACTAACAAAGTAATATCATCCGCATAGGCAGTAATTTTTTCATGCGGCAAGAAAGGGGAGGGAGCCAAACCTATAATGCTAGTATCCGAAAGTATTTGTCAGATCACAGGATCCAAAACAAAGGAGTATAAAAGAGGGCTTAAGGGACAACCTTGTCTAACCCCAATAGTGAGAGGAACATCGTTGCCAAAAAGCCCATTAACCAGGGATAATAGTTGCATCAGCATAGAGCAAAGATATCCAATACACAAAGGGTTTAGAATACCATACTGCAATAAAGGGAAACAGATAATCATGACGTACTTTATCAAAAGCTTTAGCTTGGTCTAAGGCCACCACAAACCCAAAGAGATGATGTCTAGTACTAGCTTCAAATAAATCCTGCATAAGATATAAATGATGTTGTATACGTCTGTTAGGAATAGCACAAGTCTGAGCCGGATGAATAAGGAGATCAGCAACCATCAATTGTCTATTATTAAGAATTTTAGCTAGAATCTTATAATCACTATTTAGAAGACTTAAAGGCCTCCAGTTAGTCAAAGGGTCTTATCCTGATTTATATAAAAATATAACAGAGAAGTATTGAAACCAAAATAATAAGAGAAGTTAACATAAAATTGAAAACCAGGGGTAAAAAATGGGACATATAGGACAAAAAACATTTATAAAAGTCATTGGGATACCATCCATTCCAGGAGAGGTACCAATACTTAATTGGGAAATAATGGCCTCGACCTCTTGAGGCATTATAGGTCATACTAGACATTGTACCATGGCTGTAGGTATCTGGGGAAATGGTGCAGTAAATCCAGAAAGTAAAGGAGAAGAGGTAACAGGAATAGGATGAAAAGTGGAACTGACAAACTGTTGTACTACTGCTAACATTTCTAAATCAGTGGATACCACGTTACCATTTGTTGTGACAAGGTGAGTCATCAGAGTGTTATCCAACCACTGTTTGCATGCCACATATGGATCTGATGCAGATGTTTTCTGTATGCTGAATCTAAATTCCATCTCCAAAGATTTAGCCCTATCATACTGATAGTTTTTCATTTGTTTTTTTAATTTCAAAAATTTGAGAAGTAAATCCTATCTTATCACGCAGCAGAAAAGGCATTAACTTATATAATTGATTTCTCTAAAGAAGATAGTGTAAATAATTAGAGATAGCCGGTGTCTACTAAAGGAAAGCATAAGTTGTTTAAGCTCCATTTTGGCATCCAGCCACCAATACAACAAAGAATCATAGGAGCAAATAATAGAGTCCCGACCTGCAAAAAAACCACTTTCTGAGTAAAAAGGAAGGGAATCTAAAAGGGACATATTGAGCCATAGCGATGATGCAGAGAAGAATTTTTGGAGGAACAGTAGATAAACTTAAAGTACAAAATAAAACATTATGGTCTGAAAATTCTGAGGTTGAGATATACAAAAATAGGAATCAGGTACTTAGATACAAAAAACATATCCATACGGGTAGCATAAATATGCCTATGATAAGTAGCCCCAGTGCCTGTGTTATGTAAGCTTCAGAAAGCATCCCGTATACTGGCTCCAGAGGTAATATGTAGTAGGGCATGAGAATCACAATACATCTTCTTTTGTGTGGCACCCGTAAGTTTAGTGTCCAAGGTACAATTAAAGTCGCCTCCCCAAATAATATGTTTCCTTGTATATAAGAAGGGCTTAATTTAATCAAATAGCTCAATTCTAGCTGTTTTAAGCTGAGGAGCATAAAGATTAATGAAACAGAATGAAAAATCCCCAAGGGAGCAATCAAGCACCAAAGCCCTCCTGGGCTTAACATCAATAAGCCTGGTAACATGAAATTTAGTAGATTTAAAAAGAATGCCATTCCCATCCGCAGTTTCTAAACAAAAAATCCAAAAGGAAGGACCCCAATGCCATCATCTTTTTATTTGTTCTACCTCAGCAAGAGAGGAGAGGCATGTTTCTTGAACAAAAAGACAACAACATCAAGGGAGTCAAAAAAAGAAAACAGGGATATCTGTTTTTTATAGGTCTTTAAGCTACAGACATCGAAAGACCCCAGCTTCAAAGTAGCCATCTACTACATAGTAAAATGAAGGTCCTCCCTTTAAACTGCTACTAGCCTTTCTTTTTTTTCCCTTTTTTCCTTTAGAAAGTCCAGTAGATCTGCTTTCTTCATCCTCAGTAACCAGCTCAGACCTGTGCGAGGTGTCTGACTCCAAATCAGAGTCCCCCAAGTCATCCTGAAGGGGCCAAAAAATATTTTCTGTAGAAATGGAACAAGGAGAGGGAATTTTAAGAGAGGACCTGGTGAATCTATGTCCCTTGAGAGTTTCAAATGGGGGGGGCATGGCAGTCTCAACAGGTAAAGCAGATACAGTGACAGAAGTATCAGGGCCTAGACTAGGAGTAGGAGTAGGGCCCTGCATGGGTGGTAGAGAAGGCTGAGCTATAGGGGAAAGAGCATCAGAAGGGGATACTAAAGGAGGGTCTTTAGAAGGGGCAGACTCAGGTCATGAGTCAGAAGGAACAGAAGCAGGAAAATCCTGGCATTTTTCCTGGGCCGTGTAAACTAAATCATCGTGGTCCCAACCTTCAGCCCTATTACGTTTGACCAAGGGCACTGATGAAAAGCATGCCCCTTCTCATCGCACAGATTACACTGAAAAATGTTTTCACATAAATCAACGGAATGGCCATAGCCTTCACATAAAGAGCATTTTAACCTGTCACAAGAACTACTAATATGCATCCAGAAGCCACAGTTATAGCAGGCTGCCCACTGTAAAAACAAACACCTCTGTCTTTACCCCCCAAAAAAAACTATCAGGTAGATGAATAATATCAGAGTAACCTAAAACAAATTAACTTTAAATTTCCAACCCCCAGTCCAAATACCTTCTAAATCCAAAAGAGCCTCGGAGGGCCAAGAATGTCACAGCAATTTTGTAGCCAATGATAAATATCACTGACATTCAACCCCTCATTACAGAACATGACAGTTACATACCTAATCTGTGGTCTAGTAAGGGGGATAGCAAAAAAGGGGGTCCATAAGGGGGTATTCTTAAGGGTAGAATATTTTTCCCCAAATTTTTCCAGACTGTTATTAAGTCGAAAACTGATATCAAAGGAATTCTCCCCAGAAACATGAATCAAAGCATATAGGTCAGAGGGAAAAAAATGCATAGAACCTCTCAGCAATTGATTAGCAATATAATATCTGTCAGGATGAGTAGAAAGCCCACCCTCGTAACGCAATCTCACAGCATTTCTCCTAGAAGCCTGCTCTAATTTATTTTTAAATAGGTTAGCCATAGGGATACATTTAGTACTGTCTGAAAACCCTGATTTTGTAGACTTTTGACCAGAACCTCCCCCCCGAGGATGTACTAGGGCCAGATACGGCCTCACTATCCTCCTGAACAAGGTGCGCACCATTTTTATCATGAATGGAAGAATGATTATGTCCAGAAGATACACCTGAGCTCAGTTTGATGGCATGCATAGAAGCAGAAGATGTAGGCCCGTTGTCCACCCAGTCAGGGTCAGGAATCCATGTCCCCGAAGTAGTGCAAGGTCATCCAGATCTGGAGAGTGAGGCATCAGCCGACCAGTCCACCAGAAAGTCTGAAGAAGCTGAATGAAGTCCAAACTGTTTACACATGACTTGGGAGGTAGAGGGAGCACCACTCATTGCCGAAATTCCGACAGGCTGCTCAGCGTGACCAGATTCCACACCCGGAAGTTCCGTTGAGCAAAAAGGGTCTGTAGGGACAACCAGACCCGAAACAGAAGAAGCGCTGAAAAATGAAGCTGTAGACACAGGGAGAACAGGGCAAACTGTAGAAATGGAAATTTCGGTCGCAATCTCCCGAACTGGCGTCGTACCAGTATCCTCCATGACCATATCAGCAACAGCATAACCAGATGTCCAACTCATAGGGACAACGTCCAAGCCTTCCATCAACAGAGCTGCAGTATGCACAACAGGAGCCTCCACCAAAACGTCCTGCTCCATACGAGGCTGCACTTCGTTTACCATTCTGCAGACACAGCGCAGCCCTCTACTGGCCACAAAGCAGCAGCAGAGTAGGGGAATTTTTATTGAAAAAGAGGACTCCAGAACAAAACAAAAACAGAGGTATACAATACAAACAAAAACTTATATATAACAGAGCATCAAAAAACAAGAAAAAGAAGCAATGTCAAGACACCCAAGTAGCACAATTAACCCATAAAAAGGTACCTTTAACCCAACCTTGTAAACGAAAATCAGCATCATAAATGTTTCGTAACGTGAGAGTCACATTAGAAAGGAGTTCATCAAACAATACAATGCGCTTCTGTGAAATCCAAAAACATCTAGATTGCCGGATATAAAAGCGAAGAACAGAAAAAATTAACAATAATATGTCAGCAGGATACTTGGACCATTCACTCTTATGTACTCCATACATCAGTGTACAATAGGAAAGAGATAGAAATAAAGGCTCATGCCATTTGTTAGCTAAAAAAGACCAAAAAGCTTGAACATGTGGACACTTCAAAAAAAGATGTTCCTGAGTTTCCAACTGGGAAACACAAGAAGCACGATTACAGTACCTGTCACTAATTTGTTTATGCTTATGGGAATTACCAACAGGTAATCTACCATACGAACTCAACCAAACACTATCCCAAATGAAATCAGGCAACCTCCTATTAGAGAGGACCAAAAGAACTTTTTCCACAGAGTCAGAAGGACAATCCGGAAAGGTCAAAGCATCAGTAAAGTCAGTGGAAACAATATAAGCAGACAATTGTTTTCTAGTCATGGTTTCAATTGAGGATGGAGACACTCCATTTCAATAAAATGTCTAAAGAGTTCCAAACCATATTTGGGAAAAAGGGATCTTCGCAAATGGAGAAGGTTTCCCCAATTTCCAAAGAGGCAATCCCTTGGAAAACCAAGTTCTGACATAGGGATACCAAAACTTCCAACCAGGTCTAAGTAAAGGACTTAAATTATACGAAACTAAGATACTAACAAAAAATTCCACTGGATGAATCATAGCCACTCACCCTTGTCTTATACTTCGATATGTATAGCCACGTTTGATGGGGTTCAACCGACTCCCCCGAAAGGCTTGGAAAAAAAACACTAAATAAGGAAGTAAATAAATTCACTGGAGGTGGGAACACATAACTAATGTACAAAAAAATAGGAACCACCAAAGATTTAATAAGCAGAACCCTCTTACGTTTAGCAATTTGTTTCCCTTTCCATCTGGAAACAAGTAACTGAGCCTTATCAAATTTGTGGGACCAATTTGCAAAAGCCATATCACTAGCACCAATTCAGCCCCAAAATAGTCACAGGGTTTCTAGAAATCAGGATACCAGAAAGTTTACCAGAAACGGAATAGGAGAATCACCTAAAGGAAAACCCCTACTTTTGTACCATAACCATAATTGATCTTGAACCAGAACAACTGGAAAATAGCGACAAAATATCACTGACAATAGGCCCTTCCTTAATATCAGAAATACAAAGGACCAAATCATCAGCATAAGCTAAAATTTTGACCGGAGGAACACCAACTGCAATATTTAACCCTGCAAGACCCTTATGAGTACTAATTAAACAAAGTAAAACATCAATAAAAAAGACATACAAAATAGGGCTCAGAGGACAACCCTGACGCACTCCTCACTGTACTTTAATCAGTCTACCAATCCAGCCATTAACATTAGGAAGAAGTAAAGCAGAACCATACATAATACGAATCCAGGAAATAAAACCATCTGGTAAACCATAAGTGCGTAAAACAGAAAACAAGAAATCATGTGAGACCTGGTCAAAGGCCTTTTCCTGATCTAGGCTTAAAACATACCCATTCAAATGACCAGACTGAGCAGCAGTAAAGAGTTCCCGCAAGATCAATAAATTATCATACTGAGTCCTACCTGGTGTAGAACACGTTTGATATGGACTAATCAGGGCATCAACCACCTGTGATAACCTAAGTAATAAAATTTTACTCAAAATTTTTAAATCAGTATTCAATAAACTCAACATCCTCCAATTTCTTAAATCTTCCTTAGGGCCCTTTTTATGTAATAAAATAACTAAAGCTAGATTCATAGAGGATGATAAACAAGAAGTAGACAACATCTGATTATATACCTGGGCCAAAACCTGGACAAGATCCACCTGGAACGTCTGGTAAAAAACTGCCCCCAGACCGTCCATGCCAGAAGCAGAATCAGAACGTAAAGAAAAAATAGCCTGACATATTTCAGTTTCAGAAATATCCTGTAACAACTTCTGGCAGTCAACAACAGACAACTGTGGTAAATTTAAAGAGTTAAAATTAAATGAGTCATACTTAATCGTAACATCTTTTTGATATAAAGACCCCAAATAGAGACTGACAACATCAACTAAGTCATCTGGTGAAGTAACCAGATCATCAGTCATAGAGGTTAACTGTGTAACTAGACGATGGCTCACACGATCTTTACAATCCTGAAAAGGATCCATAGCACCCTTGTGTAATTTTAAACCAAACCTATGTTCATGGTCTAAGGACTTAGCTCTATCATACTGATAGGCAAACATCCGTGTTTTAACAGCTCTAATTTGTGCCCCACAATCAATCTTCTCAGTCTCTGCCAAGGAAAACAACCTCTGTAATTGAGTCTTGAGATGTAAATATTCAAAATACTGTGAGGTAACCTTGGCACGAGAGCGAGCCTGAAAAAAAGACTTCCAATCTTTCTTGGTATCTTCCCACCAAGATGCTACAACATCATATATATCAAAAACAGAAAGCCGGGCAATAAATTCCTTTTTCCAAGATTTCAGAACAGTCTTATCAGCCAATAGTGAAGTGTTCAGGCGCCATAGATTTTTCTTACAACTAGGTGCTCCTGCCCAGGTCAGGCAAACTTTAAGAGACTTATGATCAGAAAATTCCCAAACACGTAAAACAATCAAGGTGACTTGCAATGTGCAAAAGAAAAATGAAATAAATCCTAGTAGACTGAGATGACTTAAAAAGTATTACCACCAGAGGATATATACAACGATAAGCATCTTTAAGCTGAGCTATATCAAGAATTTGTAGAAGCTTATTGGAGTCATAAAACAATTTTAGGTATTCAACCCCCTATCAGAGGCACTCAGAGCACAATTAAAATCACCAGCCCAAAAAATTAAACGTGAAGTATGGAGATAAGGCTGAATGTCCAAAAAAAGTGCAACACGCTGAGCCTTGGTGTGTGGGGCATAAATATTAATCAGTCGAAATCTTTCACCCGGAAAATTAATATCCAGTAGTAAAGCCCTGCCTGGGCAAATATCAACCAATTTAGAAACCTTCAAAGCCGGATTAGTAAATAATACCCCAACACCATCACATAGGGCTTCCCCATTAGACCAAAAGGTGGCTCCATTTGACCGTAGGTTACGAGCACGTTGAATTTCAACAGTAGTTTTTATGTTGGCTTGCCGCTTGTGGACGTCAGCACATATTGAAGACTGCAGCTTTGGGGCGGCTGCTGTTGGGCGAATGCAGGGCACGCATCAGTAGGTGCGTCCCTCATTCCCCAATAAGCCAACATGCTAGCGCTGACACCAACATTATGTAAAGTGGACAAAACTTCAAAAAACAAGTGGCGCTGCAATCAGAGACAAGCTCGTCATGCAGCGGCGCTGTTTCAGATATATGTCACTTATACGTGCCGTTCCCCAGTACAGGGTGCCACGCTGGGAGCCCACCTCAGCGTGGCAACTGATGCCATGCCCGACGGGGGTGCCCAATCCCCCGTCAGCTCCACTGTCCCCCCAGTACAGGGTGCCATGCTGGGAGCCCATCCCAGTGTGGCAACTGATCCCATGGCTGATGGGGGTGCCCAATTCCCCATCAGCTCCACGGCCCCCTAGCCATCCTTCTGCCACGCTGGGAGCCCACCCCAGTGTGGCAAACATCCCGCATTGTCTTTTTTTTTTTTTACCTGTAAATTAAAAACAGTCCCACGGCGCTTATCCCTGCCCCTCCCACAACCCGCACCCACCCACTGCACACCCTGCCTCCCCACCCCCCACCCCATACTTACCTCTGGACTCTGGCGCGATGATCATCGGTGGACCGGGAACACGTCTGCACTCTTCAAAGCCGACCGCGAACTGATGAAATACCAGTCAGCTGTATAATGGGCTAGATAGGGTTTTTTCAACTTTGTTGCATATCTCAGGCATTTTTTGGAATTTTTGCACCAAATTTTCAACATGGGTTTTTTGGGACTCCTCCTCATGAATTCTGTCACTGTCATGGCGTTTATTGGCCTCAAAAGGTGATTTCGCAGTCACTGTGCGAAATCATCTTTTAGACCCATACAAAATGACAGTGGTGGTTCATGAGGTGCCTCTAAAAGCCTAAGTTCCAAATTTGGTGGAAAAATCCAACAAATGCCTGTTTCTCAAGCATGCGTTGCGCAGTTGCTACGCAGGCTCGTAACTTCACGCATTCACAATATTTTACTGCCATATTTTCAGCACTGTCATTTTTGTACACCTCCTTGTGAACAGTACAGCTGTCATTTTCCCATCCTGCCTGAAATGTGTTTCCGCACTTCCAGCGCAACAGCGCATATCGCAGTGGGAAATCAGTGTTTGGGCCAGATTATGAAATGACAGTGACACAGTTCATGAGCAGAGGATCTAAAATGCCTATGTTGAAAATTTGGTGATGATACTCCATAAAATAACTGTATTACGAGCATGCGTTGGGATTGCCTGCACGCCTTTCGTACCGTTGTGCATTTGTGATGATATTTTTCGGTCTGGATTTTCTACCATTGCCATTTTCCACACCTCTTGATGAACAGTACAACCGTCATTTGACATATCGTGCCCAAAATGTGTTTTCGCACTTCCGGCACAGAATAGTGGTCGCAAGTGGAAATCACTTCTTGGGACACTTTGAGGAAATAACAGTGACACTGTACATGAGCAGAGGTGCTAAAATGCCTATGTTGAAAATTTGGTGCCAAACGCCCATAAATGGCAGTGTAGAAGCGACATTGCAGGCTTCCCACACACCTTAGTAGCTCAAGAAATTTGGTATATTACATGCCACATTTTCAACACTGGCATTTTTTACACCTCCTTATGAACTGTGCAGCTGTCATTTCTCACATCCTGCCCGACATGTTTTCCCGCACTGCACTACCAAACACCCAAAGGGACACCCTAATGCTTTTCACTCACTGCAGGGTGGGGATGGGTTGGCATCAGTTCAATACTTCACTGCCATTCCTATGATGCATCTGTCTAACTCCTGCACTACCAATGCCAATGACAGCAAGCCAACATTCGGCATTGACAAATGCTTGTTAATCTAGTATCCTGTAGATATACAATATCACTGTGGTAGTGTTGCAAACAAGACAAAGTGGTAACCATCTTCTTATGACTCTTAATACTATTAACATTAAGGGATGAAATAGTCAAGGAAGCCATTAAAGGGAAGGAAAAAGGAAAAGAGACAAACAAAAATAAAAACCAAATGTTAAGGAGCCTTAGCAACCCTTCTACGCTGGGACTTTCTAAGAGAAACCTCCACTGGTCTAACATCCCCTTCGGAAAAAACATCAGTAACAGTAGAAGCCCTGGAAGAACAGTCAGAATCTTCACCCTCAGACTCGTCCCCAGTAACTAATGCAGCAAAGTGATTACCCTTTTTCCAGGAATCAGTAGTTCCACTGCCGGGTAAGACCAAAGAGGAAGGATGAGAAAGAATAGCCTTTCCAGATCTATTACATTTTTGCAGTAACAGTTTTAAAGGCAAATTCAGGGGGCATCCCAGATTCCTCTGTTATCTCCTGTAAAGGGAGGGCAGAGGTAGAGAACATAGAGGGAGCAGAGAAGCAACAATATTAGAGGATGGAACAACATGTTCTTGTACTTTAGGAAACATCATCAACAAGGCAAGCTTGAGTAACACCTAAGGAATGAGACTTATTAGTAGGAGAAACAGTATTTTCAACTGCACTAACGACAGTGGCCATATTTAAAGTATCACTATGCTGAGCTACCACAATCAGGCCTTCCTGAGAAGGACAATCCTCTCTATTGTGGGATGCCCATGGACATTTTGCATAATCATGCCCAGTTTGTTCGCACAAATTACATTTAAACAAATTCAGGCAAGAAGCAGCCTGGTGACCAAATTCAAAACAATGTGAACATCTAGGGGTATCACAAGCTGTATTAAGATGTGTCCGAGAGCCACGCTTAAAACATGATTTAGGCTGACTAAAGTAAAATAAACTGCCTCTGTCTTTCCCCAGAAAAAAACTATTGGGAAGATGCTGAGGCCCACAGTTGGTAGAAAAAAGTTTAACACGCAATTTCCAACCACCATTCCAAATCTTCTCACTATCAAGGATCGGTACAGGCCTATCCAAAACATCACACCTTTTACACAACCAAAAGAATATCTTCTATATGCCCCTTCATTCAGAAACATGATGGTAATTAATTTAACAGCGGGTTTGATTAAGGGAACAACCAAAAAGGGATCCAAAGAGGAGGATTCTTAACAGTGTGATACGATGCCCAAAATTGCTCTAAACCAGAAACAGTTTTAAAGCTCACATCATAATTAGAGTTACCAATATGAATAAGAGCATAAATGTCAGAAAAGACAAATTTTAAAGAGCCTTTAAGTAAAGTTTTAGCTATATAAAGTCTATCAGGCTGGTCCTCTAATCCACCTTTATAAATCAACGAACTGCATTTCTCTGCAGGGGCAGGTTCACCTTTGTTGGCAAACAAATCAGATAGTTTAAATTGTGGGGAGCACCAGCTGGTTGTGGAGAACAGGGTCAACAATAGCAGGTCCCAAGTGCAAACCAGGTAAAGGAAAAGCAGTTGTAGTAGCCCCAGCATTGTTACAGTCACGTAGAGGTAGAACATTCTCAGGAGGTACAGAGGAATCTTTAGATAAAGGACACAAAGCAGAAGGACCGGGGGAAGAGTTATAATGTTTACAACTTCATCATTAGGATCAGGGATCAACTTCCATTCAGTGTTTCAACCACCCGGCCTCCTCAATCGCTCTGTCAGGGGACCATTCCGGACGAAGTTGGAGAACAGAGGGTGAAGGGGAACTTAGCGCAACTTGAGGTATTCCAGAAACAGTCATGGAGACAGGTCTTGTACTACCCACTCTCTTTTCTGTGTCATTTGAAAGAAAACTTGCCCCTGTAGAAATTGTACCCCGTTGCAATACATTACTGTGCATTCCCAAGCGTTTAGAGGGAACCACTGAAACTGCCGAACTGGTTCCAAGAGCAAGAGCAAGGGGAAATGGATTTTGGCACCTGTCGGCGAGACGGTCAGAACTTCCAGCTGCCCCTGGAGATTTCGGATGCACAGACTTACACTCCTGGGAATCAACATGCGCGTCACTAGGAAGTGACTCAGAAGTACGGGTAGCAGGAGGGGAGGAAACAAGAGGAGCTGAGCGCAGTGCAGCAATTTCGGAAAGTATCTGAGACTTCCGGCGCGATACAGCGCCTCCTCAGACACAATAGAAGCCAACAAACGTTCTTTTGCCTCAAGAGCAAGCACAGTACCTTCCTCCAAAACAGTAATAGTCTTAGACAAGTCAGCATGAGAAACAGTCTCCACAGGGTATCGAAAAACTCTTCAAGTATTGCAGTATCTGGAAACTCAGAATTCAGGACTGTAGCCTCTAGCACCATAGGAGCAGGGGAGGAGGCCCAATCCCCCGTCCCTTCCACATCCATCTCCTCTGAAGGGTGAGCAGAAGTGGCCATCTTCCTGCAGACAGCCAAAGATTCCCCCTCTGATGAGTAGGGGAATTTCCCCGGTGTCCTGGCCAAATTTCCTTCATTCACTAAAAATACCACCAACAGCTAAATTTGGTTCAAGGTCAGTTGGCATTCATCTGTATCCCCCTCTCCCGGGTCGTGCCTGAAAATAGGCAGGATTTGTCTAGGGCACTTACCCGGTCAACAAAAACTAAATAAATAAATAAATATTCATTTGACAAGCAACTGATAACACTGAGAGCCTGTACCACAAGCTTTCAGTGGGGGCTTGACTGCATGCTCGGATGACACTTCAAACATACAGAGTCCCTTGTTTCTTTGCTGTAGCATATCTAGACTGCATATTAAAATAATATCTGTCTGTACTGCATTTATTTCTGCTAGTAGCAGCTATTATTAAACATGCATTTGATTATAAATTATATTTACGGTCATGGTAGCCATAATGTGGCTATCCAGTAAAGCTGTTTTTTTAGCTGATATAGCTACAATGTTTTGCATTCAGTTTGTTATAGACTTTATCCGATTGAACCAATGAATGGGTGAGGAAAGGGAACAATAGTCATAGTATTATAATTGATGAAAGAAAGACATGGGGCTTAAAAGAGCAGAAACAAACTTTACTGTTGCCTCAGTATGGCATTACAAAAAAACATTATTATAACATTATAACTGACACTGCCCTTAGTAGAATCAAAATAGCTCTTAATAAAGCTTGCCAACTAGTTGCTGGTGCAGACAGGCACACCCACACCTGCGATCTGTGTGATCCTATCAACTGGCTGAACCTCAAGAGCAGGATCTCGTACCAATCCTGCCTGATGGCAAACAAATTACTCTCAGGCTCCCCCCTCCCTCTGCAGAACAACTCCTTGTATGTGCCTCAAACCCTCGGAGCACGAGGAGCACCACTAAGGTATCCTATCAAGTCCCTTTCTACCTGACAGGTCATGGGCAATGGACATTCATGTTCAGGGCACCTACCTGGCTAAATGGTCTACCTACCCATTGTCTGTCTGAACACGTTAGGCCCTTTCAAACTCAAACTCAGGCAGCACTTCCTTGCACTTAGTAGCTGTGATTGCTCATAGTACTCTGTTGAGTCAGTCTGACTAATTGCCCACAAGCACCACTTCTGCCCTGCCCCCACCTTTTCCTCTCTTCACCCACCTCTCCACCCTCTCCCCTGCTACTCCCCTTTTTCTCCACTAATTTCTCTTCTTACCTCCCCACCCGACCTTTTCTACTCCTCCAAATTTCCCCTACCCTAACACCACTCCATTTTCCACCACCTTACTCTAAGCCAATTTATGTGACAAAGACATTATTGTCTACCTAGGCTCTCTCTCTCTCTGTGCTGGCGTACTTGTTGCTAGCTCAGACTATCACCCTAGTTACTTCCTACCTGATCTGGTTCTGATGCACATACATTCAGAGCTTGATGCTATTGACAATGTCACCTTACTGACAACACCCCCTACCTGCCCAACTGCTTTTAATGCTCCAGCAACTTATCTGTAGGTGCCATTGTTGTAACTGTCTCTGTAACATGCTTGGAAACTCTGTTAATGTTAACTCCATAATGATGTAAATTGTGGCTCTGTACTCTCTGTATCACCTGATTTGAATTGTTGTTTGACGTTTTATGAATTATTGTATGTTGTTGTATTATCAGTTATCCCTGTACACTCTTGACATGGTACCTTAGTAAATGAATCTCTGGCTCAAAGATACTGTAATGCTGAAATTTAAATAAATAAATTATTTCAAATTAAGAAGCATCATTACATTCACAATAGTTCAGATGTCAGGGGTGGGAGAAAGTCTCAGGTTGTGGTGGGGTGGTTATCAAAAGTTGTTCTATCAGTGACTGCCTGTTCTTTGATGTGTGGCTGGAGCCACATCTTTGCACAGTCTAAAGCTCAATGAACCATGGCTCCTGCAAGTACCAGCTGCCTCCTCCCAGTCCCCTGCTCATAGGTTTCAGGTCCCAGGAGTTGGAGGTGTCCAACAACAGCAGCTGGGGTGGAGGAGTCTCCAGGAATCCCCAATAAATGCATGTTAAGGGGGGGGTTACATAAGAATAGAGTACCATTGTACTACTAGTGAGCTGGATACTGAGGGGAGTGGCAAGGGGGCCGCTGGATCTCTTGGGACCTAACAGAAGCCAGGAGGGGGTGGGCAACTTGACCACTGGAGGCCATAAACCTTGCAGTGGGTTGAGGAGATGCTTAAAGGCAGAACGTCTGTTTGATCAGTGCCATGCCAATGCTCAGCAAGGCATTGTGGCATGTAAAAAGTGGAATATTATGTTGAACCATTGTAACAGGCACATGCTGAGGCTTGACCGGTCATTTATATTGTGCTTTTGTCATGGGTGTTGGGGCAGAACTTTCCCAGTGGCATGCAGCTAGGTTTATGAATGTTATTTTTTGGATGGCAGGGCAATGGTTTGGGTGCAAAACACCCATTTTGTGCTGTCCCTATCAGCAACTAAGAAATTGGGTCTGAGTTGTTACATCTCACTAAACTATTGTGGGTTAAAATAGCTGTTTTGGGTTACATATAGTTTCCCCAAATTACTAACAAAACAGCACGCTTTCCCCAGTAATCTCTGGAACTTAGTGTCTTTCTGTAGTTTAAGATTAACGTAACTGCTTTTTACTGAGCAGCCTGATTAACTCAATCATTACAATTTTAATTTTGTGTTTTATTAGCACTTGAGGCTAGTATGCAAGGCTTGTTAAGTATTCTTCGCAAAGGAGACCAATTGATCAGTTCCTGAATAACCTCAGCTGTTCTGAGCTTCATTTAACAAAAAAAAAAAAGGAAAACAAAGAAGGCAGACATCAAATGAGGCTATGCTTGCACCTGCTGTATTGATGCAAAAATTATACAGGACATAAAAGGCTCCAACAGTCAGCTGAAATGCTGACATCTAATTATTCTTTTATCCAAGTTGAAATTGGATTTTGAGATGCAAGGGTTTTAGTAGTCTCCTTGTTCACTTTTTAGGTTAAGATGAAATATACCATTTAGCAAGGTACTTTGGAAAAACTGCACAGGATTGTGGGAAAACATGGTTAACACAAATGTCTGCTCTTTGCAGACCTAAAACCATAGACCACACCTCTCAACAACTCAGCATTGAAAATCATAGCACTGGCCTTCAAAAATCATAGCAAGTGGCCAGAATGTGTAGCACTTTCTTATTTTAAGCAATAATATGTCTACAAATAGTGGACCCGATATAGTTAGTGATAATGAATGTTTCTATCAACCAGAAATAGTTCAAACATTATTAAGAACATCAGTAACTTATGCAGATCAAGGGTAAATTTGAGTGTGAAAATCATAGCACTATGCAAAATTCATAGCAGTTGAGAGGTATGCCACGGGCATTTGACTTCTAGTGATGTCCAGGGCCACTGGAAAATTGCAGAAAAGGTTACCCTTAAATCTGGGGTTATTAAGGCTGGCGATATAATCTAGAGGATAGCGTAATGAACTGTGAATGAGCTGACAACATCTAGCAGACCTAGGTTTGATTCCCACAGCCCCCACTTGTATACTGTGCGAGTCCGAGCAAGTCACTTAACCTCCTCAGTGCTCCTGGGTTGTACCTGAAAACATGCATCTGTGCCTAGTGGACCTTACGCGATTACCAAAAAATGTAAAAAAATACCAATATATTTTTACTGCATCATACAGTAGTCAGGGTACCCTGTAATTTACCTTTGTTTTACTCTGACTGCTTCCACAGTGCTCTTATACAAATCTGATAATGGCATAACATCTGTGGAGCTTGGCCCAGGCAGCCGTAAAAATCAGACTCAGGAGGAGACAATTAACAAATTAGAGATCTGGTCTGGGACTTGCTCGTCACCACAGTCACTTTCTATTCTTTTCTAAGCAGTAATTTTTGTTAATGTGCTTTAACTATATTGAGCTCAGTGCTAGTAGACTACTTCTGGTTTCCCCTAATTGTAGTAGACTGGGGTAGTAGCAGACTTGAAGTCGTAGCTGCCGGTGGTGGCACTCCCTGAAAAAAGTGGTACCCATGCTCGTCTGAACATTTTAGAAAGCCCCCTTTCCTTGCTTTTGCTGTAAGAAAACTGACCCCTTTAATACAAACACAAGGAGTCAGTTATAACCTCCATCCCCCTTTCGCTTCAAGTGAAAAATGTGATTATGGGTTTGCATCAGATGTACAGTGGCAGCCACAGATGCATAACATTGTTAAATAGTATCGACTGTATGTAAAAGCTTGTTGTTTTTTTTTGAAGGTGTGCTTTCTTAATGTTGTCAATACCACTCTACCCATTTTGTACTCTGCCCCTGGATTTCTGTGTCCTAAGTGCATTATTGCACATTTTTTTAAATTTGTAATTTCTGCTCCTCTGTGGAGCTGACAGGAGGCTCCGACCCTTCCCTCGGAGGGCTCTTCCTCAAGTCCAGGACATCCTCGTTCTGTTGACTCCCTGTACCCCCCCGCCCACGGTGGGGCCAGGGTGAGGAGTGCCAGTGTACTCCTCTCCCAGAGCACAAATCCAGAATCATGGGCAGCATCATGGAAGAACAACTGGGCCATCATTGGTTCTGTCAGCTCCCTGCTTTTTCCTCCACTTTCTCCCCGATCCCACATCTGTGCAATGGGTGGGGCTGCTGTCCATGCCTCCATGGAGGCAGCCTATCACCCTGGATGTGGGCTCTCTCCATATGTGACTGTGCACCTGTGCTGGACACCCAGCCACCACTGGGTGTCAGTCTACAGCACATAGTGGTCATCCCCTCCCCAAGGAAGAAGAGCTGTCTAAGGCTGCTCCTCCTTCCTCCCCAGCTGACCCACAAGCAACCTGAGTCAGTTCTTGAACCTGGGTCACCGGCATGGTCGCAGGTGTGGCGTCCAGTGCCTCAACCTCCAGTGCCACTGGGCTTGCTATTATTTTACATTTTGTGTGGAAACCTAGCTGCCATACCTCTTACTGCTGTTCAAGTCTTCTAAGGTCTCTGCTCATACTTTTCCACCCTGGTGCAGATCTTGGTATAATCATGCATAGTCAAACCTTCCCTTCCTGCTCCTTTGCAATTTTACTTATGTAACCTTGTTCCCAGGGTTACTAGAATCCATTAGAACCAGTGGCAGGCAGGGAAGGCAGCTTGTGAAATGCCAGGGAAATGGATTTATGCAGTGTCACACTCTGTTTTCAGTCTCAGCTGAGCTAGAGTGATGATGTAATCATAGAACTCTTGCAGCTGCATAAGCCACCTTGTCTAGCTGTAAGAGAGATAGCTTTAGAATGTTGAGTCAGTCCTGAGTAGGAGTTCCAGGAGGAGGCTGCAGCTTGCTGTGCAGCTCTTCAGACAGCTCTGACAGAGAGCTACCATTGTGTGTTGGGTAGTTTATTCTCACCCTAGAAGAAGAACATAGAAGACAGAGATTGAAGTGATGGAAACTGTTCCGAGTGGGATTTCCTTTGCCCCATCCCAGGAGGTTTGGGGGCGTTCTTCAGGGTACAGGGGCAATCCCCTCACCCAGTCTGTCTAGTGAAGCTGCCTTTGACAACTTTAGAAACTATAAGTACTTTTGTGTGCAGCCCAGGAGGGGCACCTGCATTCCTGACAAAGAGACCCTGTCACCTAGACTGTTTCTGTTTTTTAAAAGTGTCTGCCTCGTTGGAGTCTAGAGAGAGACTGTCCAAGTACAGAGCTTTTAGTCATGTAGTATGTTAAGTGTGAAAACATTTCAAGATAGCATCTACAAGTTTTCTGTGAGGCGTTGTTAACCAGATGAATGGCCGAGTATAAACTTGAAAGCAAAAGATGGGAGACCCACCATCTTGAGTAACCAGTTTACCTCTCCGGGGTTAGTTTGGGCACCAGTTCAATTTTCATTTGGTGCATTTGGCCAGTGCCAGATGGAAATAGTTACCCAGACATGGGTTGGGTTTTCTGTGAGCGTAGATGTGCTCTTTGGTGGTCATGAGTGCCACCAGTATTCCTCATGAAATATGGGAAAGTGTCCTAGTACTGGCCGTGTGTGTGCCTAGTCGAGAGAGGAAATGTACCAGTTCTGGATGACTGTGCCAATTTCCATTTCAGAACCTGAGAGTTAGCTGTGTAATTCAGAACCAGAGAGTTTGCTGTGTGTTCTTTAAGGCTATGCTAAATGGGAATTCAGGAATGTCTGTATCTCAGTAATCTGCAATACCAGTATGAGTAGCCCTGTGAGGCCCATCTTCGCTTTGTGATTATTCCTACTTTGTTACATGAATAAAAGCCACACTCTAGAATCCCAACCTGGTTTGGACAGTACTGTTATTGTTTCCACTGTGTCTGGATTTACTTGGGTGCCCCTGTCCAGAAGTACAAACCTAGTATAATTGTGAGCAAATGTTTTCTCCCAGGGACCTAGATTGATGGCCATGGTAAATGGTCCCAGCAGGTGTGTGCCAGGTAGTTGCCACACTTGGTTTGACCGTCTGTGTATGTCAGGCTCAGAAGCAGATGTACTGTAAACTGTTGTGTCAACCCCCCATCCCTCTCTTCTGCGTCATGTGGTGAAAGGAGCAGCCCTGCTAGTTAAACAAGGGAGGCTGGTGGGGGTGGTTACACTTACAAAGACATTAAAGAGGACCGTGTCAAGCACTGATCCCTGAGGTATCCCCATCACCCTCCCTTCCTTGGAGCAAACTCCATTTACTAGCAGCCTCTGTCACCTATCCCCCAAACAATCAG
This sequence comes from Neoceratodus forsteri, assembly GCA_016271365.2. Classification (NCBI taxonomy): domain Eukaryota; kingdom Metazoa; phylum Chordata; order Ceratodontiformes; family Ceratodontidae; genus Neoceratodus; species Neoceratodus forsteri. The sequence continues at coordinate 1,203,478,121 of CM028132.1, forward strand.
TGATGAACCAGCACATTGGTAGTATGATGTTGCAGTTTTAATCTCTACAATAAAGCATTTTATATCCAGCTGAGGAGTGCAGTCTTTTGCCTTTTTTCTGATCAAACAACCACAGAGAATTATCAAAACATGTTAAACTGCAAACTACTAAAAACATGTTCTAGATATTTTATGTAAAGCTGTACGTATATATGTATGTAAACCTGTTTGCTGTTGTCCAGGATTCAGAAAACAAGTCAGGTCAGCTTGATACATCCAGCAGACCAGACCTGAGTTTGATTCTCACAACCTCCACTTGCATACTGTGTGACTCTGAGCAAGTCCTTAACCACTCAGTGCTCCCAGGTTGCCCCTGAAAACAGGCACTTGTGCCTAGTGGGCCTTACCTGGTTACCAAAGACTAAGATAAATAAAAAAAATAAACAGAGTAATCCATCTTATGCTAGTCAGAACAAATACTGTTACAAATGGAAAGAGATACTGCATGCTATCAGCATAATCTATTTACAGAGAATGAATATAATTGACTACAAGTAGAGGAGGAAGTGCATGTTACTAGATAATACATAGTTAGAGGACTTCACAATAACCTCAGGTTAGTATGTATTTGTTCAGTCTTCTGTTTTTTTGTTTTTTTTAAGAAAACAGGATGTTCTGTGAATAAAGGGCTAATGCCTGTTAGCTTTAGTAGATTCCTAGGAAAGCTGATACAGGCTAGCTTCAGCAGGTCAGTTCAAGGTGAGACTTCAAACCAGGCACTGTCTGTTTGAACTGTCTGATGCTACATGGCTAATAATTACTACTTGTTCTAGTAAATCCATGTGCCTGATTTACTAAACAAGACTGTTGTTTTTGTGCACCTTTAATAGTTTTAAAGATATTTAGATTTGTTTGGAATGTGTGCATGTGTGCACATTTGCTCTCAGAGAAAAGCAGATTGGAGTTCTGTCTCCAATATGCTAAACAGAAAGAAGGGAGTATTTCTTTAACTGCCATAGTAATTTGCACTTATGAAAGGATACACTGAAAAGTACAAAAAAATATGTTCCACGGTATCCCATTTTTCAAGCTACAGCAAGTTGGCTGTAGGCTCCACCCACAGCCATAAAACAGGCCTGGTTGATTGGAGCTGAGCAGTGGCTCACTGACACAGATACAGAGGGGATAGGTTGAAACGGGACAAGTTTCAGCTATTGAAAGGGCACACTAAATTAGAAGAAACATGCATGGATATGGAGGGCCTCACCGGCTGCACCAATCTGTCGATGTACAGAATGGTGTATTGGAGAACAAGGAGGGCCACCAGATCTCTGTTTCTGTGAAATGTAGTGTGCCCTTCACTATTAGCACACTGCCCTAAAGTTTATGCTCTGCAAAATGACAGCCCTCTTGGCATTCACGCCCCTACCCACAGATCCTGCCACCAGTCCCTGCTCCATGGTCCTAAAATCCTTGAACTTTTTAATAAAGTAAGACATCTTAGTGTTTTCCTAGCAAACAAAATGCATATAGCTTGACAGGGCAAAACTTTTTTTTGACAGCAACTATCTGCCATCAGTGCTGGCCTGGTTAAAGGGTTATTTCTAAATCCTCCAGGAATGTCAGATAAGATTTCAGATTCCATACCCCTCATGGATAAGGGCGTTTCTCCCAAAGGAATCATAGCTCTGTACTACAGTCAAGGCAGCAGCCTATGACTTGATGCACACAGTTTCAAGGTGCAACCCTGGGGGGAGGGGTTCAGTGAACAAAAATGGAAACTTGTCACATGAGGGACACTTCACCTCTGAGTGGCAGAAGTGTGACTGTGTTGCAGCACCAAAAAAACATACAATCAAGTCAATTTAAGATTTTCAGGCCCTCCCCAGTACTTTCAGGAGAGACTCAGCAAACAGTAAAACTTGACCTTTTTTTAACGGATGCTTTGCAGAGATTAGAACTGTAAGTTTTATTGCAATAGGTTAGGATGTACTGTGCCCTCCCCAGCAATCTGCTGCTTTAACTCTAACCTGGATCTTTCTACACCAGCAAAATGTATTGCTTATTATATGGCTAGGCACTGTTAGTTGTTCTGTGTGTGCATGCTCACAGTTTCTATATTGCTCGCCACTTGTATTTTCACCTCTGTAACTTCAGTAGTCATGCTTGAGGGTATGGGCAGTGTAGGCTGGAGGCCTTAACCAAGTTGGGGTGTCCTGGAAGCTACCCTAGCCCATTCTGAGTGACTAAGGCCTGACTCCTCCCTCCCATTTTTTCTTTTAGGTGTGCTGCCTATTTGATTATTCTGTCCAATTGTATAAGGCTAAGCTGCATAATGAATAACAAGTTTTGTTATTATACTTTGTGTGCCCCTTTCGTGATTTTCCTGATGATTGAGGCAGAGGTTGGCTGAAGGGCCAAAGTCTTTTAGGGCCTGTTTTCCCCAAACTGGGACTGGCTGTTCATCGAGAGCAGTACTACAGTACCTTGGCTCCCTCATGTGAACTTGGAATAGCAATATTGAACTTAACAATATTATACCTTTGGACGCTGACACTCTGATACAGCACTGTTTAGCCTGAGTTGTGGCCCGCTGTTCTGTTGTTTGGACTTGAACTACTGATGTTTTGGGTGCTCTTTGCATTGTGCTTCATACTTGTTGTGATGGCCATTTTTATGTTCACCCTTGCACTTGCACAAGCAAATATATTGGTTCAGTCCAATGCAAGGCAGTCTGCAAGGGCTTAACAGTGTCAGACCAATCATCAGCCAGACTGATCATGACATGTCCTGGCCTTTGTTGGGTGGAAACTTAGGTATAGTTCAAAGAAAAGAGCCACATGAATCATAGGGTGTCTCTTTCCATTGATCTGCATAATGCCGACCAGCAAGCAGAGCTGATCAGTGTCCTGATCAGCCTGTTGTGATCCTCCCCAACCCCACAATGTAAAACCAATCCCTTCCACCCCTTCCTTCTTAATTTTCTGACAACGGAGTTCCCAATCCCCTGTGCCAGCTAGTACCCCCACCCCATCTCACCCATTTTCACTGTGTGACACTGGGGTGCCCAATCCCCATCGTTGGTACCTGAAATAAAGAAAACTGGCCCTCAATCTCTGTCACCCCTTCCTTCTTAATTTTCGGAAAAGCAGGTGCCCAATCCCTAGTGCCAGGTAGTACCCCCCTGCCTGACCATTTTCACTGTGTGACACCGGGGAACCCACTCTTGGTGCTGCAAAAAATAACACCGACATTGAGGTACCCAATCCCCAGTGTCAGTACTTGAAATAAAGGAAACCAACCCTCATAGACTTTTTTAATTTTTATACAACCTGTAAAAAGGAAAACCGTTCATCGATGTCTGTTGCTGCTGGTGGCCCACCACTGCCGTTACCCTCCCTCTCAGCACCCACCACTCCACACCTCCCCAACCCTTACTTACCTACTGGGGCCCAAAAGCTGTAATCCTGTCTGGGCCAGAGACACATTTTCACTCTTCAACGCCAGACCAGGAACTGAAAAAATCAAGTATGCAATTCAATGTATTTCAACAGGTTTTGAACTTGTCCTCACAACTTGATCATTTTTGAATTTTCTTTCCTCAAATTTTCAACGTGGACTCTTTGAGACCCCGCATCATGAACAAGGGTGGTGAAATTATGCAAATCCATCCAAAAAGGTGATTTCACAGTCGCTGTGCGAGATTACCTTTTGAGCAGGATATGAACATTTTCTCCACTCTAGTTCATGAGGTGGGGTATTAAGAATGCTATGTTTAAAATTTGGGATAAAAATATAAAAAAAACCAATGCTATTAGTGTACAATGACATTTTTCAATGTACGCTCATAACTTTGGTAATTTTCAATAGTCTGACCCAATTTTCAACATAACAATTTTTTGCACCACCTCATGAATGTGACAGCTGTCATTTTAAATCCTGGGCCTGGCAAAATGTGTCTTCACACTGTGGCTCTAAATGACAATTCAGCAACTATTTTATAAATGACACCTGTCATGTTCAGGAGGAGAGGGCATAAAAAGACTATGTTGAAATTTGGAGTTAAAATGTGAAAAAACAACTAAGTTATGAAGAAACATTGAATTATTCCAACGTTTTCTCTTAACTTTATTTTTGCACTTTTTGGCCCCTAATGTTTAATAGATCTCTTGTGTTACCCCACCTCCTGACTATGACAGGCATCATTTTTCAAATCCCTTCCGAAACTTGTTTTTGTACTTGCATTGTGAAATCAACTGCCAGCTGGGATTTAAAAAAAATTCACTTGTCTTGATCATAACATCAGATCATAAAGAGACTTGGTAATTTGAGCTCAAACTGTGGGAGCCCACTGAAATTGAATATTGCCTCTTAACTGGCCTATTCTGGGTAAATGCAATCTAAAAATGTGTAAAAGCAGGACACCACTGAAAATGGGAAAATGTTTCGGCATTTCCTACAGGAACTCCTAGGGAGAGGGAACAAAGCACCTCCCACTATGCTCAGTGTTGACGGGCCAGTCATCCTCACATCGGAAGAGATTACAAATATGTTTAACACTTTCACAGATCTCAGTGCAGTAGTTCCCCTGACCCTGCGCCTGACTCTGCTGACCAGCCAAACCTTGATCGGTTCTCTGTCCACACCAGTGGCAGTAACTATCCCAAGTTCTATTTTAAAGCCGTATCTGTGGCTAAAACTGTCAGGTATGTCAAGTGAGTCCTGGGTAAAACCAGAATGGGTAGCAATACTCTGGATATGAAATTAATTGCTCTGTCCCTAAATGAGTTGCTGTCCCCTGACCAAACTTTTCAACTTCTCTCTGCAATATTCCCAGTTCCCAAGCATCTGGAAAATGGCACTAGTCATGCCAATACACAAAAGTGGGGACCGTATCATTGTCACAAACATTAGGCCCTTTTCAATTCTCTCCCCTTTGTCAAAGACTCTGGAAATAATTATTTCAGATTAACTGGTCTCTTACCTAGGTAAATATAACATCCAATGCCAACAGCAGCATGAGTTTTGGAAACTCCACAGTACCACCTCTGCCTTAATGGAATACACAAACTTTTTACATGAAGCCCTCGATAATGGCCACCTTGTGGGCTCAATTTATATTGATCTAACTAAAGCCTTCAATCTGGTCAACCACTCCCTCCTGCTTGAAAAACTCCACTCTCTTGGCCTCTGCCCTGACATTGTCTCCTGGTTCAGCAGCTATCTCACAGGCAGAACACAACGAGTTAAATTCAATGGGGGTGCTATCAGACACCAAAAGTGTCTTAACTGGGGTGCCACAGGGCTTTATACTGGGCCCCCTCTTCTTCAGCCTTTTTTATTAACAACCTTTCTATATGGATGATGCTGCCATCTATTCTAGGGGCTCATGCCAGGATACTCTCACCACTGACCTACAACATGGTTTAAGTACACTCGAGGAATGGTTCAAAAGAAATAAACTAATCTTGAGTCTTGAACTACAAAAAGACTAAAACAATGCTTTTTGCAGGGCCACAGTTGAAGAAAAAGGTCCGTCCCCTTACTGTCTCAAATGAGAATTGGGTCTCTCTGGAGCAGGTCAGCACCTTTCAATACATAGATGTCACCATTGATGATGCTCTCTTCTTTGTGCCCATGTTGACAATATTGCCAGTGCAAAAGGTTACAGTGTTCTCCCAGCTCTCTGGTCCTTGAGTCAGTGCGCTGAATGCATATGAGGCAGAACTAATTGCATGTGACAAAATAGGCTTCTTCCACTCACACCAGCCTGAATGAACACCAGCACCATACTGGGAGATGATAAAATCTTACTACTTTATTTAAATATTTCTTCATTGATTTCATAAAAAGGCTTCATTAATTTAAACTTCTTAAATAAATTCACTTGATAGAAACCTTTGGATTTTTGTATACAGCACCAGATAGTTTCTGGATTTCATATGAGAGTTTAAATAAAAAGTAAGATTTTATCATTTCCCAATTTGGTGCTGGCATTCATTTAGGTTGGAGTGAGTGGGGAGAAGCCTGTTTTGTCACAAATATTGTCAGTGCACTCTAATAAATGTAATGCCTTTATGTTTATACAAAGACTTAGTCGGATCAATTTTGTAATGTGTTGACTTGCTGAAGTTTTAAATAAAGTTTACAAAAAAAAAATTACCTAGGAGCTCTCTACAGGCAAAGGCATAATCTCATCCAGGAATCCAAGCGTGTTGCTGTGGTCAGTATCCTCCCCATTATTGACTACAACATCATAGTATATGGTGCAGCCACTGATACTGTACTCAGTAAGGTCAAATTAGCCCTTAACAAGGTCTGTCTTTTTGTTTTTGATGCCAATAGACTCACCCACACGTCCTCGCTACTCTCAGACCAACTGGCTCCCCACTACAGGAAATAATTAAATTCCTCACCTGCCTTCTGGGCAAAAAAGCTCTGCTAGTGCTGGGCCTCACACCACCAGCTTTACAAAACCTTCTGCATCCTGTTCTCAACCAATATTCCACCAGGAACATGTTCAGAAATGCTCTTACTGTACTTTGTCACAGGACAATCCTTGTCATGCACTCTTTTGCCATTAGGGCTCCGCAGTGGTTGAATGAATGACCTACCAGAATCTGTGATCGGCCTCCCCAAAATTGGCCAGTTGAAGAGGAAATTAAGACAAACCCTTACCACCAGTGCCAACTGTGAGTGCCTCTGATCTTCCTCAGTCTATGCTTCTGCAACCTTTCCAGCACCTGACAAAGCTCTTTTAGTTTGCTGTTGCCTTGCTCCCCGTACTCTCTCCACTAAGCTTGACTTGTACTTAGACAAAGCCACATGTGTGCTGCCTAGTTTCTACCTCTACTGTCATGTAAGCTCTTTATTATTTGAAATTGTGCTTTAATCTTCTGAGGATGGGGAACTTTTGTAAATGCTCACTTGTGTTCAAAACTGTATGTCTGAATTGAACAAACAAAAAAAATAAATAAATACATAAATCAATCAGTAAATAAAAAGGGGATATTGCATCTCATCTGATCTATCTTTGGTAAATATATTGTAAAATCTACAGGTAAGACCCTGCACAACAGCAATGCAAGCAGCAAACATTCAGCATTGACAATGCTTGCTCCTTTGTGCTGTTCCCTATACATGTGTAACCCGGGTGCCATGTACCAGCCGGCCACTATCCCTGCCTGATGACTACAATACAGGTTGAAGAGCTGAGCTCTGTTCTGGTGACAAACACGGGTTCTTTCCCGAAAATATTAATAAATAGTGCGGTGCCTCCACCCAGAGTAAAATTATAGTGGGCCAGATGTTCGCTAAGTGCAACCCCCTGGGATGATATACCTACCGCCACCTCTTCCAGTTACCCCACACACAGAACACCACTTTAAACGTAAAACACAAGCAATTAATGACTGTAGATAACAATATGCTCAAACACGGTCTCAACAGTAACAACAATAACACTTTTGTTTTAGGAAAAGGGAAACAGGAAAGCAAAAAAAAAAAAACCCTGCAATTATGATTCTGGATAAGCTGACAAACCCATGAACATGTAGGCCATACAGTCTATCAGGTCTGCTCTAATGTGCAGCTAGCAGTCCATTACAGTGCAGTTGCCCCTCCCTCCCCTACCCGCATAACTGTGACCTTCTCCCTCACCTTGTCCCATCCCCTCTTAAAAACTGTCCACTGACTTACAAGATACCACCTCTTCGGGCAGCACATTCCACTTTGTCATCACTCTTTCCATGAAACAGTGCCTTCTCATTTCTCTCCTGAATCTTCCACCCACCTGTCTCAGACCATGCCCCCTAGTGTTCCTCCCTCCTTTAACTTAAAGATTCCTTCTGTACCAGTCTTGTTTATGCCTTTCATATATTTAAAGGTATCTATTGTAGCCCCTCTATCCCTCCTCTCCTCCAGGGAATACACGTTAAGCTCCTTCAGCCTCTTCTCTTAGGGTCTATTTTCCATCCACAGGATCATTTTTGTTGCTCTTCGCTGGACTCCCTCCAGCAATTTAACAGCTTTCCTTACGTACGGGCACCAGAACTGCACACAGTACTCCAGGTGCTGCCTCACCAACGACCTGTATAGTGGCAGGATTACCTCCCCTCTCCTGTAGGTAATTCCTCTGGCAAAACACCCCAACATCTTATTAGCTTTAGCTGCTGCTTTTATACACTGTGCTGAGTGTTCATTTGTCCCATTACTATCACCCCAAGATTTTTTTCTTCCTCTGTAGTGGCTAGCCATATCCCTCCCAGCTGATAACAATTCCCTTTGTTCCTTGGTCCCAAGTGCATGACTTTGCATTGAACCCCAGCTGCCATGTGTCCAACCAGTACTCAAGTTTAGCCAGCTCATCCTGTAGCCCCGTCACCCTTCTGTATCATCTACCACTGCACCAATCTTTGTGTCATCCTCAAAAAGACTAATCTTGTTCTTAAAGTCATGTAAGATGTCCGTGATGAAAATGCCAAACAACACTAGGCCCAGTACTGAGCTCTGTGGAACTCTGCTGAGTTCACGGCCCTTGAGATGAGAGTTTCCTTCCCACCACTACCCTCTGCTGCCTGTCCTGCAGCCAGTTCTTAGCCCATTCCACTATTTTTGCCCTAATGTTCCTGGTGATCCGATTGCTAATCAGCCTCCCATGTGGCATTGAATTGAAAGCTTTTTGAAATCTGGATACAAGACATCCACCACATGACCCTCTTCGAGTGCCCTAGCAATTCAGTCATAAAAGTCGACCAGGTTGGTCTGACATGATCTGCCAGAGACAAACCCATGTTTTTCCATCCTGGAGATGATTACTTTCTAGAAAGATTACCAACTTTTCCTTAAGGGCGTCTCCATTAGCTTCCCCACAATGGATGTAAGGTTGACTGGACTATCATTGATTAGTTCATCCTTGGGTCCACTTTTGTGGATGGGCACCACATGTACCATCCTCCAGTCCTGGGGTATGCACCCAGTTCCCAGAGGTATTGAATAAGTCTGCTATTGGCTCTGCCAGACCTCTGCCAACTCTTCAGTACCCGGGGTGTATACCATCTGGGCCAGGTGCCTTTATCCATCCACAGGCCTTAGGCCTTCCAGTACCCTGGCCACTGGGGTATCCTCATCTGTTATCCTCCCCATGCCTACCATTCATCCCTGTGGCAGTGACCCATCCTTTTCCTAGTAAACACAGAGCAGAGTATTCATTGAGTGCTTCCAACTGGTCTGCCCCTATAAGCACAATAACCATAACTGTCCCACCTCAACAGCAGCAACACATTTAACTTGTCCTCCTCTGGCACCAGTGTCCATACAGTCTAACTGAGTACACAGCTTAAGGTGCAGGACTGATCATTACTGCAGGTTGGCTGGCGTTGAGCCTTTAAATAAACTGCTGCATAAACTGTAACTTGTTGTCAACTGTAAACTTGTAACCAGCTTTGAACTAACTCCCCAGGTCAGGGCAAGCCCTGTGTTTCTTATGGTTCTGAGTCCAGATTCTCAGGGTCAGTAGCAGCCTCGAGCAGCAGAACAGACTAGCAGTAGGCTTGCTGGATGAGGAAGGATGGTCTGGCAACTTGTCACATTCTGTCTGGCATGCAGGATCAGGCAACTTCTGGCTTGGCTGGAGAACAGGAGTGCTACGTAAAACATAAGGAACATACAGTAGATTCTGATGGCAGATAAGGACCGTCTGGCCCACCTAGTCTGCCCATTTCCCTACCTACTTTTCTTCCGATCCTAAATGATCAACAGCTTACCCTCTCTTTTTTATCACTAGGGTTACCTTCTGTCTATCCCATGCATTCCTGAACTCTCCAATCATTTTAGCTTATATGAGCTCCACTGGGAGGCTGTTCCATGCATCCACCACCCTTTCTGTGAAAAAAATACTTCTTCACATTTCCCCTGAGTCTCCCCACGCCCAGCCTCCTATTCTGACCCCTTGTTCTTGCACATCCCTTTTTTGAAAGATGCTGCCCTCCTGAACCTTGTTCATTCCCCTGAGGTACTTAAATGTCTCTTATCATATCCTCCCCTCCCTTCTTTCCTCCAGGGTATATATATTGAGGTCTTTCAATCTTTTCTCATATGTTTTGTGGTGCAGCCCTTCCACCATTTTTGTTGCCCTTCTCTGGACCGTCCCTATTCTGTCAATGTCCTTTCAGAGATGCAGTCTCCAGAGCTGAACATGGTATTCCAGATGTGGCCTAACCAATTGTCTGAACAGTGGCATCACCACCTCCTGTTTTCTACTGGTGATTCCCTCCCTATGCACCCAGCATCCCTCTGCCCTCCCCACCACCTTTTCACCTTGCTTGGCCACCTTCAGATCATCTGTTATGTTTACCCCAGGTCCCTTTCCAGTTTTGTTGTTGTTAGTATCTCCCCCCACCCCCATTTTGTATTCCTCTCCAGGATTCCTGTGGCCCAAGTCCATGACTTTGCACTTTTTTGCATTGGTTTTAAGCTGCCACTCTCTTGACCACTCCTCTAATTTTCCTAGGTCTCTTCTCATTTTTTCCACTCCATCTGGAGTGTTTACCCTATTGCAGATCTTGGTGTCATCCGCAAAGGGGCACATCTTCCCTTCCAGCCCCTCCACAATGTCACTAATGAAGACATTGAAGAGAATCGGCCCCAGAACTGGACCCTGTGGCACCCTGCTGGTCACCTCCCTTTCCTGGGATTGAATTCCGTTCACCACCACCCTCTGTGTACTGTTGCTCGTTGTACCACCTTGGGACCTACTCCTAGACTGCACAACTTGATTTGGGCGCCTAAAGAATGGTTCACACCTCCTCCCAGAAGCCATTTCTTTACACTTTGGGCACCTAGACTCCTGATTGGCTGGCACTGGGGGTCAAGGGCAACAAGTATGGCTGTTTAATATACAGTTTAATGCCGTCTTTACAGGGAGTCCCAATTTTAACTTCTGATTTCAGGCAAAACATAGTTTTTATAAATATTGGCCCCACAGTTCTATAACAGCCTTTCTCCTTTAACATCTGGCTGCAGTATTATGTTTTAAAATGTTTTCTCCTCCCTGTCGCTGCCTCTGTAATACGCTATCCTCCCTGGCAGCAAATAGGATCATTACTATTCATAACTACCTCATTAATATTTATTAGGCCAGTCCCCATAGTGCTCATTGGCACTCTTAAACTAGACATTTTGTGACTTTTAAGTGCTTCCTTCATGTCTCCGACTCCAGACTAGCTGATTTTGGGAGTCAGGAGCACCAGAGAGGCTTCCATTAAGCCATGACTGTGGCATGAAAACAAGAATGTGCTAATGCACATGCACAGACCACCGCAACTACACTTGTGGTGTAGGTAGTGCAGCGGTCACTTAGCAGGGACCTGGTGAAACTAAACAATAACCATAATAATTTTGTTCATGTCTGACTAGACAAGTACTTCCTAACTAGCACAGGCAATCAGCTACATTTGGACTTGACAAAAGGCAAACTATACACATATATGGTAATGAAAAGCTTTTCAGATTTTTGATAGCTGTCATGACAATAAATGGTGCACCATAAACATAATAACTTTCTGGATTTGTTCATCTGGCTTAAGATGAAATTCAGTGCCCTGTGGGGGGGGGGGGGTCCTGGGTTGTTTTGGCTGTCCAGGCTTTATCTGGGATTACTGGTTTGGAACCTCTGTAGATCCAAGAAAAAGTCGTTAAATGCATTTGCCATGTCCAATGGGGTGGAAAGAGGTGTCCCATTCATTTTAATTTCCCCAGTCCCCTTGCTCTTGTTCCCCTTTAGTGGAGAGTTTATTTGCCCCAGAACTTCTTTGGGTTTGATAGGTTCCTGGATTGCAGTCCATGCAGGTAGCACATTTTTGCTTTTCTGAGTTCTCTTTTGCAGCTATTCCTGACTTCCCGGTATTTCTCCCAGTCCAGTTGAAGGTTCGAGTGTTTGTAATTCCCCCAGGTTTTGTCTCCCCACCTTGTATAAAGGCAGGGCAAAATCTGATTTCATGGTCTTCCTTAAGAATTTCTGGAAGCTTTCTGAGGGTTTATCCCCCTTGGGTAAAATCTCTAATTAAGTGAGTGAGTGGTCCTTCTTGTGTGTTTCATTTTGTAAACTATTTTCTATCATATTTATTGTTTCAGTAGGTGTATTTTGGGGGTCCCTTATTAAATAAAATTCAATATTTCCTGTTTGTGTATTTTTTTAACAGTTTTCCCTTGCATTTCGATTTATTCTTTTTCCTCATCTGGACTGTCTCATTTGTTTTGTTCTTTCTGGTCTTTGGTTTTCTATGTTTATTTTCTTATTTTTCCCTGCCATCTGATTTTCCTTTTTTAGTTTTCTTCTGCTTATTTTTAACTTTTCTTTTTCCTTTTTTCCATTGGTTTTCAGTGTCTCTGTCCACTGAAATTTCTCTGATATTGTGTTGTGTTTCTGAAGTATTTATTTTCTTTATTTCCCATCTTATTTTCTTACTCCTTATTTTTTCCTGTTTTTCTCCTGTTTCCCATAGAACAATGTTCCCTCTTTTCAGTTCCTCACTAATGCTGTCGCATCTGTTACCTATCTGTGGCAGAATTATTAACCCTATGTCCTCATTAGGGGTGGCCATGCCCCTATACCCAGGGACCCATCATGGTTTGTAGAGAGGCCTGATATTCTTCTAATTGTAAATTTAATTTAGTGTCATTCCCTTTACTGGCCTAATATTAGGTGCTCTGATGCCTTTTTGTCATTAATATTTTCATTTCTGGTAGATTCCTGGGACCAGTGTAATCCTTTATTTGAGCTTATGCTCTCTGATCTTGCCTCCTTTTTCTTAAATTTTTTCAAGTTTTTCCTGTTTTCAATGCATATCCTTTTGAGGAACATCATTTCTTTTCTAATATTGATTAATTGTTCAAATAGCATTATGTTTGCTATAAAGGGATCTTTAAGGGCAAGGGCAGTATCTTTTGAAAGTGTCTCTAGATTAGGGGTAAAAGTGGTCTTTGGGCTCATTATTTGTGTATATTCACTATCTTCAAACAATATTGACTCATTTGTCTTCCCTATGAGCTCTTCCTATTTATTTAATATTTGAGGGCTGTCTTCAGCATTTGCTCCTGTTTTTATTTCCTCTTTCCAGTTCATTCTGATGGATTCTTGGATGTCCCCAACTGTTCTACATAGTGCTTCTAAATTTTCAAATAGTTCTGAGAAGTTCACATTTGGTATTGGACAGGTGGTTGGGTTTGTTTTCTTTGTATATTGGTTGTAGGATGATCTATTTTTATGGCTTGTTTTCCATTTCCATTTCTCTTCTGCCTTTCCTGTCTCCCCCCTTATTTCTAGCTTTAGTAGATCAATTGGGATGATGGGTATGGAGGCTAGCTTATTTTCTTTTTTTAAGTACCCTTCTGTTTGCCTTTTTTCAGAAAGCCAGGGAATTTTTGTATTTTATTTAAAGTGCACAATGCTAGTTGCCTAAGTGCTTTTAGCATGAACAGTTTCTGATTGCCCTGTTTGCCCTGATTACTCTGAGTGCCCAAGTTGAATTAATTTCCCTCTCCCTCCTTGAGTCCCTCATTAGGCCCATCTTTACTAATGGTTCTCCCACTCCTAGTCTCAACTGGCATGTTTGATATGTATATTGTATAGAGTCTTGCTAAAATATTAAAGCTTACAACATCAACAATAATAAATATGTATAGATACCTAAATATATTTTAGCCCCTTTCTGTAGTCAATAAAATATCAGCAAGACATCATGCAAAATCTGTTTCTATCAGTGTCAATAAAAAGTAAAAAAGTGTCAATGCTTCTGTATCAATAGTATCTATGAGGTATTAATCAGTATGATAAAATCATAAAATAAATTAAGATGAAACATGTAAATTTTGGTTATATACTTATCAGACTAGGTTATCTCAAATCAAGTTAGTTTTAAAAAGTCTGGCTTGTTGCTACAAGTTCATTGCTTGAGCAGTGCTATTGTAACAATGTATTCCAATCTTCTAGTGCAATACAATGATATGCAGACACTCTTGCAGCTGAAAATGACATGTATAGGACAGATGATCTCAGCCTCTTTGCATTTATTCTTTCAATGAAATGTCTCTGAAAGTTTAATTGGTTCTGGGATGCAGCTGGTTCAGTTTCAAAATGTTCATCAGCAACAGCAGTTGTAGTCTGTTTTGAGTTAACAGCCTCCTGGTGTAAGAAATCCATCGAGGGTTGTATCTTATACACCAAATGTCTCCACAAAACAGCTGTGAGCCCAATGAAGGGCTGATTACTGAACGTGATAAAACAAAGGAAAGGATGCATAAACCGAGTAAAAAAGTAAAATGGTCAAACAAAAAATATAGAAAGGAAAAATTAAGCGCCTATTACTTCCTGACATATCAACGCCTTCTAAATATTTCTAAATACTTTTCTACAGGATCTCCATACTATTCCATATGGAGAACACAGCAATTTTAATTGTCCTAGCAAGAGCGCTAATAAACATTATTAGGATATTATAGGAAGAAGGAAAACCAGCTATGGGACTGTTGAGAAATATGAAAAAGATATAAGAAAAAAATATAAATGGATCAACATATTTATCAGGTTTAGCACCCAAATCTAAAGAAATATTTTGTGGGGCTTTTCTACTCACTCTCCACTCTCCACATGCTCTTGCTGGCAGTAATCAAATTACCACTTGCTCCTCACTGACAACCTGGCTGAGAATGATGTCTCTGTTCCTAGGACGGCAGTGCACGTGCATTTATGTTAAGATATCACCTGACTTCTGGTGTAAATTTTTACATCTATCAAAAACTTTATAGCTCTGTACTTTGCAATTTTTTTTATTAAATTAATAAAATCTAAAATTGTCAGATTTTGTGAGATAAATTTAAACTACAAATGAATTAATAAAGGAAGAAAAATAAAAAGAATCGAGGCAGACTTATACTATTGGGGGAGGGGTTCTAATGTGCAGTCCCCAGGAACCAGTTTTGAACTTGCACTTTTTGAAATCTCTTGTTTTATTATTATATTATATATACAAAAGAGGATAATGAATAATCTGGATTACTCTCCATGGTGCTTTAGTACCCCAATATTTCACGTTATTGGAAGGGTCTGCTTTCTTCTGTTGAGGTCTGTGACTTTTGCAAATCCTGTGTGTCTTTGATGTCGGTCGAGGAGAGGAAAAATCTTCTCCATGTCTGGTGTCCTTTGACTCCTGTGTGTAGCTTTCTCCATTGTAGGCTCCCTGTGAAGCTCCCTACCCTGCTGTGTCATGGTGGGCTCCCTGCCACCTCAAGATTCCTGATTTCTAGGGGAAGAATAAGCAAAGACAGGCAGTACACTAATTCAAATCACAAAACAAGTTAGACTGGAACAAAAACTGGAGTTTTATTGGAACTGAGGCAACAGTGGCATACCTTTTCCAAATAATAATGAGTGTTCCAGTTCTCCAGCTCGAGGTGCTACTCCACAGTGTCTCAGCTTGTGGTGATTCTCTCTGTGACCATTAGGTGAAAGCTCTGGTTGCTCCATTATTGTCTCGATCTCTCACTGAACTCAGCACTACCAGCATAGTCCTGGAGGGAGCCAGTCCCACTGTTACATTCCCTCACAGACCCCTAATATTCACTCCACATGCTCTTTGTATCATAATGGGAACCTCCAGCTGGAAAACTTTAGTGAACCAGCTTTCCATAAAGTTTATTGGGGACTCCCCTTCCACATGGTCCAGAAGCCCCAGTACTCAGATATTAGTAACTCTTGGTGAGTTTTCAAAATTCTCCAGCCATTTCTATAGCACCATGTTTTTCCTTTATGAGGCCTGATGTTGCTGTAAGTGCTTTGCTGGCTGTCTTCGTGGAGTCCTTTATCTCCACTTCAAGTTTAGACACTTTGCCATCAAAGTACTGCATTTTTAATGAAAAGTCATCCATATTTGTGTCTAAATTTTGAATGGCTCTCAACCGAGCTGTCTTTCTTTCTTTCTTTCTTTCTTTCTTTCTTTCTTTCTTTCTTTCTTTCTTTCTTTCTTTCTTTCTTTCTTTCTTTCTTTCTCTCACTCAGTCTCTCCCTCCCTTCCTTCTTTCCTTACTGGGTGGGTACACTGGTGCAAGGGATCATTTTCAGGTACAACCTGGGCCATCAAGATAGCACATACAACACAGTAAAAGCATCATACTTAACAATTAATGCAGGTAGAATCAGTACAGCCATACAGTGAAGCAATAAGGGACAATTACAGTTTGGGACCAGAGTCAGAAGCCCAAGCCAAGTAAAAAGAAAAGTTAAATAAATTACAGTACAGAACAATAACATCATGACTGTTCAGAGGTTGACTCCAAACAATAGCTAGCAACATAGTACAATTCATTGCAAACATGATAACAGCTACTAAACAAATGCTTTGAAAACTGTTCAGAAGTCTGAGGCTGGACCAAAGAATTTTCTCAATCTCAGGTCAAGTGGGGCACTTGCATACAGAGGTGGCTAAAAGAATATTGGGAGGAAGTGCTTAGTGAATGGACGGAGGCTGTCAATCCATTCATTGGCCTAGGGGTGGCAAGGGAGAAGGATTTTTGACTCATAGTGCTAGCCATCTGGAGATGGTCAAGGAGAAGCTGTGAAGAGGAACTGAGATTTCTTGTGCTGGTCCTAAGATTGAAAAGACTTGGGTGGGGTGGGGTTCTCCTTATCCCAGAGGGACTTTTTTATCAGGGTACCCATAAGGCAGTCATAACAGGCCTGCAGGGAGAGCCAGACAAGCATCAGCTATAGGAAGCAATGGTGAGTGTTGTAAGGGGCCAGTGAGGCAAACCTACAGATGCTGTTGTAGGCAGTGTTGAGTCTGCCAAGGCTGCAGTTTGAGGTTTGGGTGTAAATAGAGGAGTAGTAATCCAGGATAAGGAGGCGTGCCTTGAGCTATGGCCAGCTCAACTTCAGGGGTCATGAGATTCTTTAGTCAGAAGCAGACTCACTTTCTGGTTAGCACATTTGACAATTAGTCTCATGTGATCTGTGAAGATTAGTGAGAGGTCCAGGGTGACCGCTAGGTATCTGAACACAGTTATCTGTTCTAGATAAGTTCCATCAGTGCCCAAATGTTCAAGAGACAGGTATTTCTGCCTACTGTCCAGCTGGTGAGCCTGGGTTTGGACCTGAAAAGTATTACCTTTGTTTCCTTGGTGTTGACAAGCAGCCTGTTTGTGGTGAACCATCTGTGGATTTTGTTGAACTCCCTGGTATGGGAGATGGACATTTCATTTGAATTCTTGTCACAATGGTAGAGAATCAGATTGCTACATAAAACCTATGTTTTCCCTAAGGAGGTGGTTAAGAGGAGAACAGAACTGGACCCAGTATGGACCATTGGGAGACCCACTATTAACCCCTATATGTTGGAATTGTGATCTTCCAGTGAGTTGATAGCTATACCAGGCTGTGGCTGCTGTTGAGAAACCATAGTATGCAGTTTTTCTAAGAGTATACCATGGTCCACCAGGTCAAATGCCTTTGATAGATCCATAAAAATGACACTAGTTACCTTGTCTTCAACCAAGCTCCTAAAGACTTGATCAGTGAAACAGGCCATGGTGGTGGTGGTGATGTTGTGGTCCATCTTAAAGCCATGTTGGTGGGGGAAGAACAGATTGTACTTCGATACATGGTCTGAAATTTGCTGAAGACAATTTTCTCCAGAATTTTACTTAAATGGGAGAGGATGGAAACTGGCTTATAGTTGTAAAGGAGTTTAGGGTCATCAGATTTGAATAAAGGGGCAACTCTGGCTTATTTAAATATCAAAGGGATAGTTTAGGAGTTTAGTGACAGGTTATACAGGGTGACTAGGGACTTAGCAATGAGATGGACCATCAGCTTGAGGAACCTCGGGCAGAGACCGTCATTGCCGACACTATTATAGTTAGGGAGGGCCATGAGGAGACAGACCTCTCTGGAAGAAGTGGACTCAAAGTGAAAGGTAGGGGTTCCAAGCTCACCCTCACTCCAACTGCTGTGGTTTGGTGTAGAGTTCTTAGGTGGGAGGTTAGGCAGGTACTTGGACAGGTTAGTAAATGTATTGTTCAGAGCCTCTGTGACCTGTGGGGGTCGGTTAGGGTTCCAGCTAATACATAGATTGATAGGGACAAGCAGCCTTTTAGCTGCCAACTCACTGCCATCCCCATACTTTTGACTTTTATAAAAAAAGGCTTTGGGGACCATTGTTTGCTTTGAAAGAACAAAAACATAGAACAAATAATATCAAGGGTTCATTGGGTTTGAGAGTGCCTGAGGGTGGAGAGCTTTAAAGCCACACTGAAAGCCTATTTATTTAATCAGGCTTTTCTGTAATGGAGATATTGGATTTTAGCTGTGATTACTGGAATTTTAATTAATTATTTATGACTCTTATTTTAATTGTAAAGCGCTTTGAAATTTATGAACTGCGCTGCATAAATAAAGGTTATAATTATTATTGTTATTAAGTTTTTCTTCTACCATCCAATCAGCTGCAGCATTCAGTATCATGTGATATATCTGCAGCCACTGGTAAATGGGAAGTGCTACCAGTGTATTTTATGGTCACTGGCACTATGGAGAAGACAATGAGTGGTGGCAGAAACATCTGGGAACCTGATGCCAAGTGATCCACTGCTTCCTCCCAGACATACAGTATTAATTCTGCTACGTGGTATGTGCTATGTGATCCTCCCTTCCCACCAAATTAATACTGTATCCAGCAAGCTCATTCTCCAGGAGGAACTGATTCAACTTGACTGTACAAGATTCAACACTCCCCACTTGTACCACATCTTTTGGGAGCACAGTACATAGCTTAACCTTTCTCTGGGTGAAAACATGCACCCTCACATTGTCCCGAATTATATTCTCATCTCCCTTAAGAATTCAGTATGCCCTCTAGTTCTATTGCCTTGGGTAAACTGACAAGGTTTTCCCCTTATCCACCCTACCCCATCCCAATAACATTTTAAAAAACATGAAGCAGTAGTAGAAGGAACTAGAAGGGGACAGGATCAGATGTGTTTCAGTAAAGTAGCTGCTTCTTGTTGTTTTTATAGAGTTTCTTGTGGATTTTACTTGGTAGAAGATTATTTCTTTTCTTTCTTACTACTTCTAAGAGGCTAGCAGGGTATTGTTTTTGGGGCTGTTGGAAGTTTGAAAACTGGTTTGGTGGCTGTAAGTGGGCTCATTTGTTGGATGTTTCGCTGTGTAACAGGCTGTGTTGGTGGAGGCCTATTTCTTCTGATTTAAAACCTATTTGGTGGGATTTGTTTGGGGCTGTTTCTTTGGTTGCAGGGCCTGGAGGACAGACACAAGGCTGATACACTCTCTCAAGAGTCGGGTGTAGCCCTAATCCCACCCTCACCCACCCCTCCTCCCCAGAGCCCTGCTTATTTATAGGGGAACACCTGCCCTGCAATTGGAGGAAAAGGCTGCAGGTGCAGCTCATGTAGTTCTAGCCACTGGGGGTTGGATTTAAAGGCTGGAAGAGAGGAGCTTAGGGAGTTGTTCACTTCCCTTATATATTTACTGTGGTGTACTGCACCTAGTAACAGGGTTACCGGTTTACTGTGGGACTGTATCTAGGATTAGTGGGTGAACTGATTAGTCAGTAGGGGTGTATCTTGAACTAGTGGGGAACGGTGGCTCACCCAAGGAAACATACTTGGAGAGGGATGGGACCACACATCATTAAGGCCAGCATCTTTGGGAGGGTGGTGGTGTGCACAGGGTGTGGGGCAGCCATGATACTGGACTGGGCTTGGAAGTTTGGTGATTTCCCAGTGTGCTACCAGCTGACACAGCTTAGGGAGGAGGTTGGGGGGATTAGGAGACAGCTGGGGTAAGGGGGGAGGTATGGTTGGGGAAGAGGGCAGGGGATCTCCCATGGGGTTGCACCAAGCACTAGGGGTGGGTGCATAGGGAAAGCAGTGCAGGAGAAAACTCTGGGGTCACATAGGGACCCTGGCAGAGGGGCCCCAAAAGGAGGATACTACCAAGGAAGCAGGCAGGTAACTGGGGACCCTCACAAAGGGGGGCCAGAGGGACAACATTCTCAGGGAAGTAGGCAGATGGCTGGGGCTGTACAGAAGGAAGCAAGGTGAGGAGATGGATCGGACCTTACGCTCAGTAACTGCTTCAATTCTCTTCTTCTGCTTGAGGATAAGGGGGGTGATGTAGCCATGACAGTGGTGGTTAGAGATGGAAAGGAGTGGGGGCAGGAGGCAGGGGCCCAATAGCAGGAGGAACAGGGGAAACCTGGAATGTAGGAAAATGGGGGACCAGTGGATCAGAGCAGGAGGGCGGGCAGAGGGAGGAAGGTGCAGGGGAAGGACCAGTTGGGCAGAAAGGGCAAGAAGAAGGACCAGAAGTACAAGGAGGATACAGTAAAAGGAGCTGAGGGTTTAGGCCAGGGGAGCATGACAAGCAAGGAGGGACTGAACGGAGACAGGAAGGAAGGGAGGACGAGCCAGGCTAGTTTAGCGGATGGGGGAGAAGGACCAGTCGCGAGCAGTGAGGGGGGAGTTAACGAGGCACAGAAGGATACTCAGGAGGAGGAGAGGCATAGGATCGGAGAGGAGGGGGTGGCCAGGGTAAATGAGGGGGTGGCATGTGGCACCCAGATAGGGGGAGGAACAAGGAGCCAGCTGGGTGGGGCGGTAGAAAAGATGAGGGACATGGAAGGGAAAATTGAGGAAAAAGAGCAATCAGAGTGCTCCTGTTGGGGGATTCTATGATCAGGGGTATCAAATGGGATAGGAAGGGGGAAGTCTGGCCAGTTAGAACAAAATGCTTCCCTGGACTAAAGGTGCACAGGGCCAAGCATGAGGTATATCAGCTGGCAAAGGATTATGGGGGTTCCCTGGACATACTGGCCCACCTGGGCACAAATGACATTGGGGGAACTAGCAAGCTAGAGATACAGGCAAGGTTCAGGAAGCTTGCCAGGGTCTGTCATGACATAGGGTGCATGATTTCCTTCTTGGAAATCCTGCGGTGCAAAGAGCTAGTGGAGAACATAAAGGAAGATTAGGAGATAAACCAGTGGCTTAGGGAGTGGTGTGAGGCCAGAGGGTATGGGTTGATGGGGATCGGGGAGACCTGGGAGGATGAGGAGCTGTATGCTAGAGATAGGCTCCATCTCAATTTGGAGGGAGGAATCCTTAAGTTGAGAATAGAGGGTTCATTGGTGAAAGTGGGGTTTAAACTTGTGAAGGGGATGGGAAAAAAGACTGTCAAGGGGGGTCCGATAAAGGAGGGACTCTGTCTCCACCCTCTGGGGAGCTGGAGGAATGCGGAAAAAGGCCAACTGGTAAAGTGCAGACCAGGGGAAAATGGAATCCCCATGGGAACACGAGTAGGGGAAATGGAAGTATAGGGAAAGGGTGGAAAGTAGTCCTGCTAAATGCCAGGAGCTTGGGCGATAAAATGCCTGAGCTCCAGGTGATGCTAAGTGAGGGAGCAGTGGATGTGGCAGCGGTCACTGAGACCTGGGCTACCGCAGGACACGACTGGGATCTGAACCTGGAGGGTTACACTATGTTCAAGAAGGACAGGGGAGAGGGAAGGGGAGGAGGGGTAACAATAATAGTCAAAAACTGCATTGGCATAGGGGGAGTAGAGGAGGCGGAGGGAACCGTGAAGGTGATTTGGGTCACCTTGATAACAAGGGGGGCAAGAAAGTGAAAAGAGGAGTGGTGTATAGACCCCCTGCACTGGCGGAGGAGCTGGAGGAGAGTCTGGTTGCAGATGTTGGGAGACACTGCAGACTGGGCAGGGGAAGGGTGGTGGTGTTGGAGGACTTAAACATGCCAGGAACAGCATGGGAGACTATGACATCCTTGGTGGCCAGGGAACAGAGGTTGTTGGATGTCTTTCAAGATGCGTTCCTAACTCAGAAGGTGGGGAACCGACCAGGGAGGCATGAGTACTGGATGTGGTCCTGGCAGACAGTGACCAGACTGGGGGCCTGGAGGTAAGGGACCCGTTGGCGGGGAGTGACCATGCCATGATCTGGTTCTGCCTGGACCTAGGAGGGGTAGAAGGCTACACAAAGATGGAGGTAACTGACTTCAGGGGGGTCGATTTTAAGGAAATAGGAAGGATTCTTAAGGAGCATTTGGATGTGATTGGGTCAGACATAGACGCTGACAGTAGGTGAGAAATAATCAGGAGAGGGGTGCAGGATGCTACCAGCACCTGTGCCAGAATAAGACAAATGCAGTGGGGCCCGAAAATCCTGCTGGTGGACCTGGGAGGTCCAGGAGGTGGTGCGGGGAAAGAAGGCAGCATATAGGCAATTCAAGTGCTCAAGGAGTGAAAGGGATCGAGGGGAGTATGAACTGATGGCTAGAAGGGCCACTAGGGTGGTGAGGGTGGCTAAGGCAAGGAAGGAGCAGAACCTGGCCAGGGAAATTAGGAGAGGGAACAAGGGGTTCTTTAGATACATTGCGGAAAAACAAAGGGTGAAGGGGCAGATTAGCAGGATTAAAACAGGGGAGAGATGGGCACAAGACCCAGGGCAGCAGACTGAGGTACTAAATGAGTACGTCACCTCAGTTTTCACCAAGAAAAATGGGGGTGCTGCATCATACATGGGAGGAGACAGTGATATTGAGGAGGGGGGGACCCTTATCGATTAGCGGGTCTGGGGAGAGGGGGAGGCATCACTGGCAGGAGGGGGGCAGGCTAAGCAGGGAGAAGATGTAGCGGAGGTGGAAATCACATCAGAGAGAGTGAGGGGAAGCCCTCAGGTCCCTTAAGATAGAGAAAGCACTGGGGCTAGATAAATTACATCCCAGAGTGCTGAAGGAACTTGCGGATGTCCTGGCAAAACCCCTGGTGGAGCTTTTCACCATCTCTCTGAGGACAGGGTGGGTGTCCCAGGACTGGAAGATGGTGCATATAGTGCCTATCCACAAGGGGGGATCAAGGGAGGTGGCAGGGAACTACAGGCCTGTCAGCCTGACATCGGTGGTGGGCAAGATGATGGAGGGCATTGTCAAAGAGAGGCTGGTGGGGACCTGAAATGTCAGAGTACCTGGACGATGAACAGCGTGGATTCGTCCCAGGAAATCATGTCAGACAAACCGCGGAGTTCTATGACTGGGTGATGAGTGCCTTGGACCTGGGTAGAGCAGTGGGCGTCCACTTTCTAGACTTCAGCAGGCATTTGACTCTGTTCCTCACGAGGGCCTGTTGGATAAGCTGGGAGAAATGGGGGTGGGGAACCAGATCATCAGATGGATAGACAACTGGCTCTAGGAGCAGACCCAGAGGATCATAATTGGCGGGATAGTCTCATCCCCAAGGAGAGTCATTAGTGGGGTCCCACAGGGATCAGTCCTTGGGCCCCTCCTGTTCAACGCCTACGTCTCTGACATAAGGACAGGTATCAGGAGTGAGATGAGTCTCTCTGCAGATGACTCAAAACTGGGGGCAGTGGTGGATGGGGAGGAGGGAGGTAGCCCTACAGGGGATATGGAGGCTCTGGAAAGATGGTCAAGAAGGTGGAAGCTGAGGTTCAATGGGGAAATGCAAGGTACTGCACCTGGGGCCAAAACCGGGCCAAGTGTATACCCTGTGGGGGATGCTACAAGTCTCAATGGCTTAGAGGGGTCTGGGGTGGTGGTGGATGTCAAGATGAACAACTCGGAAACTTGTAGGAGGCAGCAGCCAAGGCCAAAGGATGCTGGGATGCATTGCTGGGGATCACCCCAGAAGGAGAAGTGATACTCCCTCTGTATAACTGCTTGGTGAGGCCACACCTCAAGTACTGCATGCAGTTTTGGAGGCCACACTTAAAGAGGGGACATTAAACTCCTGGAGAGGGTCCAGAGAGAGCAACCAAAATGATTTGGGGCTTGGGGACAGGACCTATGGGGAGAGGCTCGAAGAGCTAAATATGTACACATTGGAAGAGAAGGGACCAGGAGGACATGATGAGGTCTTCAGGTACATGAAGGGGTGAAATAGGGAGGAGCAGTCAGGGTGCTTCAAGGAAGGAGAGGAGGGGCAACTAGGGGCATGGGTGGAAGCTGGAGGAGGAGATTCAGGGGAGAAAGGAGGAGGTGCTACTTCACTGAGAGGGTGGTGGAGCCATGGAATGTGCTGCCCAGGGGGCTGGTGGAGGCAGAGATGGTGGAGGAGTTCAAGAGGGGGTGGGACAGATACAGGGGAAGGGTTCTGGAAACAAAATCCAGTGCAGCGAGAATATCCGGAACTGGGAAGGGAGAAGCCAGAAAAGCAAGGGGGGCAGCAAGATCAGTTCCCAGGGTGGGAGCTGACCAAACGAGCAGACACGAAAGACTGTTAGGCCTATTCTGCTGGCATTTTAGCATGTTAGTATGTTAGTATCAAAGGGAACATTTTGAACCAATACATTTTTATTCCACTTTAGATCACCATTTTTCTCCTGTCTTGTAAATTGGCCATTTTCTCTCCATTTTGAGCCTGCTTTAGTATATTTAATATTTGAAAGGATTAAATGGAGTGCTTCTCTGTTAATGTGGTTGTACCCAGGTTTCCATCCAATGTTTGAACAAGTTTTGAACACCCGTTTTAAGGTCACTTTTCATGTAACAAGGTAAACTAGCATGCACAACACTGCTGCTAGACAGATAGATAACTTATTTTAAATGGCTTTCCTCAGTGCTTAAGGCACTTAAAAACAAAATAAACAAACAACAGAAAATGATGCAAATCAAATTTAAGGGATAATAAACAATATGGAAATAAGTGATAGATAAATATATATATATTTATAGGTCTGGATATTCAAACTACGCTATTCTGTGGCGCAAGCCCTTGCGCTGCACAAAATAGTTGCGCTGGGGTGTGACCGGGGCGATATTCAATGGAGTTGCACTATTGAGCAACTGCTTTGAATATCACCCCACGGCCACAGCCACTGTGCATGGCGCAGTGGAACTTACGCCACCGCAAGTGGTCAGAGTGGAGCATTCAAGATGCGGTGGTGCAAGTACCATTGCACCATGTGCAAATTTCCGATATTCAAAAGGTGACATGCAAATGGGGCCATAATTCATGCAAGGCGCGGGGGGCCATTTGCATCTATTTATGGCCCCATTTGCATGCCATTAGCATGCAGGTGCACCGATCCCGAAGGACTTACGCCTGGCGCCCTGCCAGGCAGCAGCTGTCGGGGACCGATGCCCCCTGAAGCCCGATCGCGGGCATAAGTTTAAACATCCCCACCCCGACTGGCCCAATCACGGGCATAAGTTTAAACATCTCCCCACCCCGACTGGCCTGATCATGGGCATAAGTTTAAACATCCCCGACTGGCCTGATCGCGGGCATAACTGAAAAAAAACCACCCCCACTAGCCCGATCGAGGCAGAAAAGTTCAACCCCAAGAACATATCCCTGGTGGTCCAGTGGAGCGGAAGCCCGATCATGGGCAACAAAGTGTTCAAACCCCCAGGACATATCCCTGGTGGTCCAGTGGACTTGCGAAGCCCGATCGCGGGCAGCAAAGTGTTCAAACCCCAAGGACATATCCATGGTGGTCCAGTGGACGCGAAGCCCGATCGCCGGGCAGCAAAGTGTTCAAACCCCCAGGACCACCTACCCTGGTGATCTAGTAGCCCCCACCCACCCACCCACGAAGCCCCACCAATCCGCTTCCTTTAAGGTCAAGTCTCAAATCTATCACTTTGTTTAACAATCTTGAGCCATAGTGAAATAGGAAATGCTACGCTGGTTTTCCATTTTTGCAATATATGGTTTTACTGATGTTTTACAAAGGGTTAGTATTCTGGTCCTTTATCAGTCTATCACTTAGTACATTTGGGGCCCGATTTCCAAAGGTTGATGCAGGGGCTTGCATCAAGCACTCCATCAGCTCCGACGTTTGGCACAACTTCACCCAATATTAGTACATTGGGCACAGTTGTGACAGTTTCCTCAGAATAGGGCAGCTTGTGTCAAATATTTGGTGCAAGCCCATAAAAAGGGTTCCCCAAATGATGCAAGTTAGACTGGGGAGCTGGTCAAACTTGTGGCATTTGGTGCACCTGATTGGCAATAGCGATCAGTGCCGGGAGAATGCCGTAAGCTGTCTGCTCTGTATGTTTGGCGCACTAGTGGCTTGCAGCATTCACAATCCATTTTAAAATTGGGGCCTTGATGTACCATTAACTAAAGTTTTTTGCAAAAACATCAATGCTGAATAATAAATCCTTTATTGATGAGATAGTGGGCCAGATTCTCAATCGGGTTAGAATGATGCAAGGGTTTGACGTGAGTGGTGATTTGCATCACAACTTGGGTCATCTGTAATTTTGTAAAGCAGCCTGGTTCTGACCCAGACATGAATACCGCATTCTACAGCTGGCCACTGTGGTGTGCCTGGGGATGTGCCAGTCACAGAAGTGTGTCAGGGATGGGAGGTGGGGTGGTTGGGCAATGCCTGACGGGATGTGGAGGGTGGGGCACCACTAGACCACCAGGGAGTATGACTGGCTTTTTTGGGGGGGTCGGGAGATTGGAGAATGGGGGAGCTTTGCCAAAGGAGCAACTCATGCATTATTCTCAGGAGATTGGGATTCGTGGGGGGGGGTGTTCCACTGTACCACCACGGCTTCCAAATAAGCATTGGATAGCGGAGGGAGGGGTTGGACTATGACCGGATTGTCACGTTTTCTGCAAGGTAAAGGATGATCAGGGCTCTATGGGGGTTGGGGGGGCACTGTACCACCACTGCACCTATCAGGGATTGCCGGGGGTTGCCATTCGTCTGCCATGGCAGGGGGTACACAGTGGAAGCACATGGGTTCCTGGACTGTATGGGGACACTGCTGTACCATAGCCACCTGTCCCATGCCTCAGCCACTTTTTGCCAGAGTTGCAGGCTTGTGCTTCTTGGGGCACCTAGGCAGCCCCTCTGCACACTTGTCCATGCATGCATCCTGGACTTGTGCCGCAGCCTCTGACTGCACCAATCTTTCTGCTGCATGCCACATATTGCGGCTACTACAGTAGGTTTGACACAAGTTGCCAACCTTCTGGAATAGAAAAGTTTGCGTTTGCCACAGTCGTCCAATGCAGCCCCTTCTTGATGCAAGTTGCGTCTGACATAGGTGGCTTCTAGAATTGGGCCTAGTGTATCAAAGCTCTGGGTATGAATTGCAATGGTGTACTTGTTTCAGATTGGTTTGTAAGTTGAGAAATATTACTAAAATGGATGACATAGTTGTGCAGAACTGTCTCTGGAAGATTAAAGAACAAAACAGAATTGCACTCTAGAGCTGGGAGAAGAACTTGCTTTTTAAGCAGTTAAACTGTTCTGCTTTCTAATATGTGTCACTATATATATATATATATATATATATATATATATATATATATATATATATACACACATATATATATATATGTTCTTGAAATGTTAGTGATTGATCTAGAGGAGCCCCAAATAATTAAAATGTGTACCTCTTTCAACTTATGACCATTTACCCTTATTATAGTATATTGTTTCCTTTTGTAACACTCTTTTGTTTTGTTCCAAATAATTGTTTTTTTTTTATTTTTATTAGGTAGTATTTTATTTGTAAAAAAACAGGTTTGCAATGCAATATAGATTGACTGCATACATGTTTCTAGGTGCTCCTGTTCTCCCTTTTAGTCCCACTCTTATTTCAAGAAAGAACTCCACAAATTTCTTAATACCTCCGATATATGTTCCTGTACCTGACAATCTATCCTGCACTGGTTACTGTATATGATTTTGCCATCACCAATGTTACTTATGCCTTAATTAATTGTGTTTTATGTTCTTGCCTGAATGCTGTTGTTTTTCTCCTGTCATACTGCTATTTTATTATCCTTATCTCTTGTGAAAATGTATGTTGATGCTTTATGTATTTTGCAGTGCACTCATGGTTGCATCATGCACTCTGACAGCTTGTGTGACACTGTTACTGTCGACACATTTGTGTCCAATTTTGTTATTCTTCTGTACTTCACACTGTCATTTTTACCTTTGCTGCTTTGTGTAATCTCAACTGGTGTTTTGTAACCTCCCAGTTCATGCTGGAAAACAGGCATTTTTTTTCTAGTACACCTAGCAAATCATACCTCTCAACTGTCCCTGATTTTCAGGGACATCCCTGATTTTGCCTCAGAATTTTTCTCTGTCCCTCGTAAAATTTGTGTTTTTGTGACAGAATAGTGGAGACTGTAGGCACAAAATAATGTCAAACATTAGAATTACAGGCTTGTTCTTCTTCATAAAATGCATTTTACACTAATCCCCTTATTCTGCCAGCTTCCTTAATGAATAGTAACAATTTTTAAGATGTGTCCTTGATTTGGGGTCTTTGTCCCTGATTTTGTTTAAGCTTTGTCCCTGATTTATGAGGAAAGAGGTTGAGAGGTATGTAGTTGATTGACAAAAACAAATAAATCAAATACTTGGTCATCTGCATACCTTAGTGGACACATTTTTGCAGATTTTGGTAGATGTTTACAAAAATAGAGAACAGACCAACCAAAACTGAACTTTGAGGCACTCCTATCTATCTCACCAACTTCAGACTTTTCTGACCCTATTTTTACAATTTATTTTCTTTTAGATATGTAATTTACAAGTTATTGTAAATTATAGTCCCTACCCTATACTAGCCAATTTAGGAAGCATTAGGGTGATCCACCACACTGAAAGCATCAATCGGGTTGACAAATATCCAGTGTGCAAACCATATACGTGTTGTCATAGATGTCACTAATCAGCCTGTCCAAAAATGTCCATGTGCTGTATACCCCATGCAGCCCGTACTGATCAGCAGTAAGCAGGTTAGTACTTTCTAAATGTTTTGTTAACTGCTCAAATAAAATTTGTATCTAATACTTTTGCCAGAACAGGTAAAACAGATACTAGTCTGCAGTTCAAAATTATTTATCACCTCATTTATATATTGGCATTACTGTTGTTGTTTTCTTCCAATCTGGAATTTCATTTGTACAGAAGGACAGATTAAATAAGTGAGCCACATGCTTGGCTAGTTGTCTTGCCACAAGCTTTAAGAGGCTTGGGAAAAGCAAATCATCACCTGTCCCTTTATTACCGTCCAATTTTACAAAGATCAATTATCTCATTTCAGTTAATTTTTTTAATACTTAGTTTATTATCATTCATTTGCCAGCATTTGCTACATCGTTCACTTATTATTCTTTGGGACAAAAGCCCCTTATACTGACAAAATCACCAAGGTGTTACATTACTTTTGGTTCCTAGTAACCAACCTTAATACATTTTAGCTATAACAATAACAGTAATTGTAACTGTCTGGGATGTGTTCCGTCTTTCCATTTTCTACAACCAGTTATCCGTTACACCAAATTCCTATATCAGAAATCTATTGAGGGATAGTCTTTGGCTCCGAGGGAAGAAATTAGTGTCTCTGTTAGTTAAGTTCAAGCATCTCTCTCTTAACCACTGTCATGGAGTAACCATCTAGTCCATTTCTGTTGATATATCTGTGGTTTTTGATTAAGATTAATCATTAACCTCTCCATCAAATGTATGGATTTGACCATATCCTTCCATTCCCCTACCCCTGGGGATCTCGGCTGCAACCAGTTCTTTGTGATAATTTTAAAGCTGCCACAACCAAGATCTTCCATAGGTACCGGCATCCTTGTCTTTAACCTCCTCTGGGATTAATCCCAATATTAGATGTTCTGGCCTAACTGCATCTGAATTGAAAATATCTGCTCTAGATGTTTCCTAACCTCCCCCCAATATATAGTGATACCTGGACAGGACCAAAATACATGTGCCTGTGAGGCATGTTGTTCTCCACATGTTCTCCAACACCCCGCCGTGGCCCCCCCTTCAGATGCACCATCTGTGTTGGTACCAAAAAGTATCTGGCCCTCAACTTCCAACAGAAGTCCCGCCACACCAAGGAACTAGACGTTGACCATGTGCTTTTCCACATCAGGGACCAGTGTTTATCTGCGATAGGAATCGTTAAGTCTTGTTCCCATTTTTTCTTTATGTGCTGAGTCGTGTTCACCATATCTGCCACATAATTATTATATAGCAACAAAATGGCATGGTCTCCCCCCCCAGCCCCAAATCCTTTGGAACAGCCTGCTCTCCTGCAGTGCGGGCTCCTCCAGCATTGTTCTGTTAATTTGTATATTCAAGTAGTCTCTTAATTGGTAGTACCTGGTTTTATCAGTCTGCTTCAGACCATATTTTTCCTGAATCGCTTCAAAGGAGAGCAGGGTATTACCCCTCATTATTTGATAAGGTGCACACAGACCCCTCTAGCTTGTTTCTGGTACCATCTATCTACCATTGCTGGTATAAATTGACGATCGTAAGCCCACCATCTATACCTCCAGAGATTCCTAAGTGTGGCACCTTTATTTATTCCCCTCCTCCACCCTTGTAGCACAGACTTTGTGCCAGAGAACCCCTCTATTTCATCTGAGTCCTGAGACCCAAACATCACTGCCCGCAATGGAGGGTCCTTCTGTTTCCAGAGATCTATTCTCTTCCAGCGGGTGTCATATTCCAGGTTGCCCCAGAGTAGTGCAACCCTCATCTGGGCTGTCACCCAGTAACCCTGCAAGCATGGGAACGCAAGGCCCCCGTCCTCCTTTGGAAGGTAAAGAAGAGATCTTCTCAGTCTGGGTTTTTTACCCTTCCATAAATAGGAAAAAACATACTCTGCCAGGTTTCCAGATCCGCCGGAGTTAACAGGCATGGAACACATTGGAACAAGTAGAGGAGGCATGGCAATGCATTCATCTTGAGGGTTTGTGCTCTGGCACAGAGTGAGATGGGCAGAAGAAACCATCTTTGAAAGTCACTTTTAAGCTGCACTATTATTGGAGGACAGTTCAGCTCCTTCAGTTGTGCATTGTTCCTCCCCAACTTTACCCCTAAATATTTTATCTCTGTCTGATCCCATAACATCAGATATTTTCTTTTAAGCTCCTCAGTTGGGGTATAATTAAAGCACAAATTTCCATTTTATTACTGTTCAGTTGTAGCAGAAAACCCAGAAAAATTATCTAGTTGATTGAATATTGTGAAAGACACCCCAGGGTCTGCCATTTACAAAAGAACATCGTCAGCGTACAAAGCCAGTTTATGAGTTTGTCCCCCCATGTTGACCCCTTTTATTTTTGGGCACTGATGAATGCCCTGAGCAACAGGCTCGATGAACAGGGCAAACAATAATGGGGAGAGAGGGCACCCTTGTAGTGTTCCCCTTCCTAAGTTAAAAGTCTCAGAAATATGGCCATTGGCTCTAACCTGCGCTCACGGGGACTCATATAGGTTGAATATGGCTGTTATCAACTGTTTTGGGAACCCAAACCGGGAAAGGACCTCCCTCAGAAACGACCAGGGCACGCTTTTTCAGCATCTAGACTTACTATCAGCGATGGTAATTTTTGCATAGAGATTTGATCAATTATATGTGTTGTTCTCGTCATTTTCAGTTAGTTTAAAGAAATTAGAAATGTTATTGTCAATTTTTTCAGAGCAAGGTTTTGCTCTCTCCTGTAATTTGAGTTATTTGAGTTTTATAAACTGCCATATTTATAAAAGACATTAAATGTGCTGCAATCATCTTACTGTTGCTTATCAGTTCATTTCCAATTTTTGTTTTATCAATCCTTACTCGGCTTGAGGATTTATAGAACTTATTCAAAAAATGAGTCCACAAAAGTTCTAGGATTTGCTAGATCTTTAAGCTGTTTTTCTTTGCAGTAAGTTGGCTTTGCATTTTTAATGCCACTTTTACAAATATTGCGATATCTACAATAATGAATCAGATTTTTTGTATTGTCTCCAGAGAGCATCCCTTGTTTTTATCACTTGTATTATATCTGTGTTTAACCATGGCAAATGTTGACCATATCCTTTGTTTTTTACCAGGAACATACTTATCAATGATGTTTAATATTTTTGATTGAATAAAGTTACATCTGTATCCATTTGCCATTTCATGTAAAGGGTGACCAATCTATGTCTTTCACTTCTTTTATAGATGTTTCATCACTTAAGTTTTTAAAAGACCTGGGGCCCTATATTCAGAAAAGGGCAAAGAAGAGCACAAAGGTTTGTGCTGCACTTTGCAGTTGCCCAGGGTCTGAGGATGCTATATTGAGTAAGATAGCATATCGGCACTATCCAACTGAATATAGGGCTATGTTTCGCACAGCGCTAAGTCAAGTAGTGCTGCTTGGACATGGATCCCAAAGTGAACCTCAAGAGTTGATAGTGCCAGAGCACTATCTGCAGTTTTCAAAGGGACCCATGCAAATCTGCCCACTAAGCATGCAAGGAGCAAAGGGGCCATTTGCATGCCTATTATGGGCTCATTTGCATGGGTAGCAGAGGCAGGTTAGCACCGTGCCCCCCACTGCCCATTCCCATAGTTGTGTGGACTTCCCTGGTGCCTAGTGGTCCCTCCCCCTGCTGATTACTGTCCCTGTGCCCACAGCACTACTAATCCCTGAGGCCTTGTGGTCACCCTCTTGCAGATCACCAGTCATATACACATAAAGAGCCCCCAGGTGGCTAGTGTCCAGCTGCCCTCTGGTCCCAGTCCATTCAGGGTAATACTTGCCCATGGCATCCAGTGGTCCCCCCGGTCACTGCTCCACTGCCTTGTAACAGACACACCATCCGTCCCTATGCTGCTGGTGTATATCAATAGTAAGCAGAAGGGAAATAAAACAAACTAGTCCCTGGTGTGCCAGGTAATCCCCTCCTCACCAGTATTGCCCCTGTCCAGGCAGTACTCCCTGGTGTCAAGTGCCCCCATAACACCAAACACCCACCCAACCCCCTTCTCCTTACCAGGCGCTTTGGTGCCACAGCAGTGCATACAGCCACTGGTGCAGCCCTCCATAAACCTCCTTGGCCAGCTGCCGTATGTCCAGGCAGGGAGCGTGTGTCTCATTTATAGGACAGCCCTGTCCTATAAATAAAATGTATGCATCTCATTTATAGGACAGCCCTGTCCTATAAATAAAATGTGCACTCCCTGCCTGGACATATGGCGGCCAGCCAAGGAGGTGTGCTGAGGGCTGCATGGTTGTCATATGGACACCCACTGCACTGAAGAATCTGGTAAGGGAAGGGGGTTTGGGTGGGTGTTTGGTGCCATCTTGAAGACCACTAGATGCCAGTGGGCGAGACGTACTGGCAATGAAGTTACCTGGACACATCATAGATAGTTTGTTTTATTCCTGCATCTTACTGTTTACATACACCAGCAGCATGGGGCAGATAATGTGTCTGTTATGGGCTGAGGTGGTGATGAGGATGACACAACTAATTACCATCTCAATTGTTTCCAATTGTAGTGTATTCAATCAGAGAAAGAAGAGGTGTTTGTGGGAACCTCAGGCTGCTAATGTGAGCTTGGAATTTGTGTTTCAATTGTTAAATAGTGGGTAATACTGCAACAACTGTTAATTACTATTGTAACATACTGTAGAGTTAAAGTTATTGGTTTAAAATTTTCACAGTAGCATATGTAGTTACTTAAAATTGTATCGACTTAAAATCATATTTTCTTTATATGTCTGCTTTAAATCATATCTCCTCTGAGCCTTTCCTTACAGAAATAATTATATGAAATGTTTTTTCATGCTGCACACATAAAACTACCCATGTGATATGCATGCTGCAAGCATGATTTAAATGTTAAATTGGAACCGATTCCATGCATGTGGCATGCGTGCAGCAAACAAGTGTGGAATACATGCTTTTTATGTTAAATTGGAATAGACTACATGCATGTGGCATGCATGCAAAAAGCAAGTGTTATCATAACTGCACACATAAAAGTTAAGGGACTTGCTTAGGATCACACCATATACAAGTGGGGGTTGATGAGATTCAAACCCAGGGATTCAGGTCTCCAAGTCTCCTGGTTTGCAATTCATTGCATTTAACCACTAAGCTATACTGCCTGCACACATATTGCTCACTTGTACTTCAATACAAAACTGCATACATCTGCACGCATGCGGCATGCTTATAACCCCGTTACACTTTTAAGTTTTCTTGTCACCCCCTCATCTTGGCTGCACTGTTGAACTGTAGCACACATACCTAGGAAATACTTGTGGTTCTTCCCACCCCAATACATGCACTTACCCACAAAACTACTTAATTACTTCTGTCTGGCCTGTGCTCCTACTATTTTCTCTCCATAGTTTTGAATGCTTCCACGCAAACAGACTTTAAGAGGGAGACACAAAAGTAGCAATAACTCAACACCCACTCACATGGCCAGTCCCATCCCCCCCATGCACACACACTGTAGCGGGTGTGGCAATGCTGCTGCAGACAACTAACCAAGTATAGATATAAGTTGAGAGTCACTTACCTGAGTACTAAGAAGCCAGAGGCAGGAGTCTTTAAGAGATGATGTCCATGGGTCAGAGTGCTGGGGTGTACCCCCTTGAAATGAATGGGGTTTTTTTTATTATTATTTTATACATTATGATGGTGAGTTGGAGAACAATGAAGGTTACTGTTCTACTAACAAGGCCCTTGTTTGTTGAGCAGTGGCCTTCATTAATCTCCAACTCTCCATCAATCATGTATAAAATAGTAATAAAAAAAAACCCATTCATTTCAATGGTGCATGCCCCTGCAGTCTCCCTTGCCCTATGCCATAATGTGCCTAAGCATGGGATGTGGAGGTCAGCTTCACTGGGGGGGGCATAAGCCTGACTATAGAGGGGCTCCAATAATCTGTGCATACCATACCACTCAACTTTCCTCACTGAATGCAAGGGACAGCCCTCATTTTACCCCTTAAAACTGCTCTTCTCCTCAGCCATCCCCCATGGAACACATGCTACTCACACAGAGGATGTCCTGCAAATTTAGACTTTATGGCAGGGGTGCCATTTCAGATTTCAAGCAGGGGGCCAACAAACAGCTGAGGCCAGGTGCTAGTTAACCCCTAGGTGGTAAGCTCTAGAATGACTGGGACATCTCTAAAGGTAAAACTAGTTGTTCCAACTGAAAAGTGATATGAAAATCAGGAAAAATTCAAATGTATAAGATTCATCTGTCTATACCCCAGAGCAGTGCATCAGATTTGGACTTAAACCCAGCCAGTTACTAACTAATTATTTTCCTGGCTGAAAATCTGACCCTCCCCAAAACATCCGATTTCTCTCACCAGCTCCATTCCATTCAATGCCCATCCCATATGAGTCATGATTGAAGCTGCCCAAAGGTGCAGAAACATGAAAAACACATCAATATTTCAGTCCTTCCTCCTTCCCCAATTCCTCTGTAAAAAAATATATATATATTTACTTTTACTTACACAGCCATCTGGCCAGAACCTGTGGCCTGGTCCAGTATGCCACCAGCCCAGTTTTCAGTCCGCTCCTCCTCCATCCTTCTGCCAGAAGCTGGATACTAGAACCAACCATCCCAGGTCCCCAGTGTGGTTCACGATCAAGTCACGCCACCAACCAAACCCACCCAACCTGTGTTGCTTGCTTCTTGCTTGGCTGCTGCCATGGCTGTTGCCACATTGCACTGACCAAGGCCTATGAAAGGCTGCCCACACTGCTGTCACTACTGCTTAGTGTCCCTCACTGTCCCTCATTTTGAGTGTCCATGTCTCTCATGTCAGTGACAAAATGTGAGGTATGGTGCATGCTTTTAAGACCCTACTCAGCACAAAGAGTGCTGAGCATGGCCATAGTGTATATGCTCCATACAGAATGACAAAGAGAAAGTAAATGAGCCAAAACAGTCATGGAGAAACACATTTGTAGCACTACATATGCATAACGGGATCTGCATAGCCCAAAACAAAAAAGGTCAGGCTTCACAATACAGAGGCCCCTCTTCGTACATCTGGAATGGGGATATTGGCTGACTATATCCTAGGCATTGAATGCAGTAAGCAAACAATACTTTACAAATTAATGGCAATTTAAAGACGAAAATCAAAAGCCATTAAACAACTTGCAAAAGGATCATAATTAATGAGTTTATCTAGTTTAAATGGGAAATCAATGGAAAAATATATTTGAATGGCTCTAATTGCTAACAGTAGTATGAGAAATAGAAATGGATGTATTTTTTTAGATGCAATTGCACCAGCTTAGTTGCTGCACACATAGCAAGCATGCAACATGTGTACCTAATGAGTTTTAAATAATGTTCACACCAGCTTAACTGCTGCACTCATGTCAAGTGTGCAACATGCAGACTTCATGTGATTTTAGAAGATGTTCACCAGCTTACCTGCTGCACAAATGTTATGCTTGCAGCATGCGAACCTGACTTGCTATTTAGACCTGGTTCACTTAGGTTCACTTTGTGTATGTGAACTGCATGTAAACAGCACACTTATATTTCTGTAAGGGTTCCTTTTTCCCGGGAAAACTGACACGCCCTGTCTAGACAGCCCCATAACCTAAGCTCTTCATCTCCATGTTTCTGTCTTCTGCGCTGTCTCTGTAGCGACTAGAACTACACACAGTACTACAAGTGTGGCCTTTCCAGCACTATATAAATAAACTCACATCACTCTAATGGCATGGTATGTCCTTTTTAATGCAGCCCAGATTTAAGTTTACCTTACCTACTGATGGTGTACATTCTTATGGCAGCTTCAGCTTCCCATCAGTGATGACTCCCAGATCTTTTCATGCTCTGTTGCTGTTAGTTATTTACTATTTAAATAGTACCACTTGACTAGAATTGTGTGGGAATAAGTGACAGATTTTACACTTGTCTACATTCAGTATCATTTGACACTTGTACCCTAATGCCCGAATATTTTTAAGTCCTTTTGTAGGCTGTCTTCCTCTTCCCTTGAGTCTACTGCCCCATTAGCTCAGTGTCATCTGCAAATTTAGTTATGTTATAGAGACCCCTGACTCCAGATCATCAATAATCAATCAATCAATCTTTATTTAACCAGGCCAAACATCTTTGAGGTGAACTCATTTCCAAGATGGACCTGAGCAATAACAATACAACAGGACATATAGCATAGTATAGTATACAACATAACACATCTCATAAGGGCGTTACTGAATACAGGCAATAGATAAAAGAGATCTGTAGAGTGTAAGTCATACAACTGAAGATATAATAGCAATAGAACACAGCAAGGTGTGCATCTAATATGACAATATACATATATACAATTCTTGTCTGTCGGTGTAGGACAGACCATTCGTGGAACAATGGAATTATAATCAGACCCTTGCATATAGGAACCTCCAAGAAGAGGCTTGAGAGTGTGTAAAGGGGCAGTGGACTGTAAAGAAGGCAGACCAAGTAAAAAGTAAAAAGCAGAATAGAAAAGCAAAATGGAAAACAAATAGCATTCCAAAAATAAAAAATAATAGTGGATTATGGAAAACATTTACAAGGCTCAGTAAAGGTGCAAACAAAGAGGGTTTTAAAGGAGGACAACTTAACTAGGGTGGTTTTTGCAATTTATTCCACAAGAAGGGAAGGGAGTGGCTTATGGCTGCCTTTCTAAAGCAGTTTCTAACTTTAGGGATTGAAAGGGACATATATGAAAGGCTTCACAAGGCATAGCTTTGGAGCCCACTCGAGAGGGAGCAATATTAGACTTGATTCTCTCAAATGGAGATGGAGAGAGGATCACAGATGTAGAAGTGGGTAGCCATCTGGGAACTAGCGACCATCGAACAGTATAGTTCACAATAAACACAGCAATAGAGTCAAGCCATACAAAGACAAAAGTATTGGACTTTAGGAGGGCTGACTTTGCCAAAATGGGTGAGTGCCTAAGGAATGCACTAGCAAATGGGCAGGAAGGAGGGGTGGAAGAACAATGGGGAATAATAAAAACTGCCATCACAGAGGTAACGAGCCTTTGTGTGAAGCAAATAAACAAAACAAGATGATGTAAGAAACCACTGTGGTTCTCAAAGGAAGTGGCAGTGAAGGTTCAAGAGAAAAAGAAAGCATTCAGGAAGTACAAGGAATCGTAGAAGGAGCAGGACAGAGAACTGTATCAGTTAAAGCAAAAGGAGGCTGGGAAGGCAGTCAGAACAGCAAAGGCCCAAACCAAGGAAAAGATAGCCAACTCAGTTAAGAAGGGGGATAAAACCTTTTATAGGTACATCAGGGAGCAAAGGAAGACCAAGGGAGGGATAGTGAGGCTTAATAAGGGGAGGGAGGGTGGGCAGAGGAGACTTTGAAAAGGCAGAGATACTAAACAAATATTTTTGCTCAGTATTTACAAATGAAGAGGAGGTACATAAAACAAACAGTAGTAACACTCTGAATACAGAAGTTGATACCAGCCCATTTACAGAAGAAAGGGTTCTGAAAGAACTCTTAAAACTGAAGGTGGACAAAGCAATGGGGCCTGATGGATTCATCCCAGAATTCTAAAAGAACTAAGGGTAGAACTAGTGACACCACTGACTACCCTTTTAACAAATCATAGGAGGATGGGGTGGTACCCGAGGACTGGAGGAGGCAGATGTGATTCCCTTCACGAAGTGGGAGCAAGGCAGAAGCAGGAAACTACAGACCTGTTAGTTTAACCTCAGTGATAGGGAAAATGATGGAATCACTTCTGAAGGAAAAGAATTGTCGAGTATCTAGAGGCCAGAGGGGCACAGGACCCTAGGTAGCATGGATTCATAGTGGGAAGGTCATGCAAGACAAATCTGATAGATTTCTTTGACTGGGTGACCAAAGTAGCAGATCAGGGAGGGCTGTGGACATGGCCTACCTAGACTTTAGCAAGGCATTTGACACAGTCCCACAAAAGATGAATATACAAGTTAGCCAGCCTGGGAGTGGGTCCCAAGATGACAGCCTGAGTAAAGAATTGGCTGGAGAATAGGACACAGAGAGTAATAGTAATGGACTCACTTAGAAGAAAGGAGGTTACTAGTGGGCTACATAAGTTCAGTATTAGGACCCGGTCCTCTTCAATGTCTTTATAGCGACATTGCGGAAGGACTGGAAGGAAAAATATGTCTCTTTGCAGATTACACTAAGATCTGCAACAGAGTTGATACACAGGGTGGGGAGGAAAGGATGAAGGGACTTGACAAGGTTAGAGGAATGGTCAAATGTATGGCAGCTTAGATTCAATGCTAAGAAGTGCAAGGTAATGCACCTGGAGAAACAAAACCCAGGGGAAGAGTACACAATGGGGGGTGAGATACTAACAACAACAAAAATGGAAAGGGACCTGAGGATAGTCATATCAGATGACCTAAAGGTGGGCAAGCAATGTGAGAGGGCAGCAAGGAGGGCTGGGGGATACTGGGATGCATAGGGAGAGGCATCACCAGTAGAAAACAGGAAGTTATTATCCCTCTGTACAGACAGCTGGTGAGACCCCATCTGGAGTACTTGTGCAGTTCTGGAGACCCAATCTCTGCAAAGACATAGACAGGATGGAAGCTGTCCAGAGGAGGGCAACTAAAATGGTGCAGGGTCTGCACCAGAAGACATATGAAGAGAGACTTAAGGAGCTTAATATGTATAGCCTTGAGGAAAGGAGGAGAGGGGACATGATAGAAACTTTCAAGTGCCTCAAGGAATCAACAAAGTCCAAGAGGGTAGCATCTTTCAAAAAGAGTGTGCAAGAACAAAAGGCACAATTTGAAGATGAGGGCGGCTCAGAGGTAATTTAAGAAGTATTTTTCACAGAGAGGTTGTGGATGCATGGAGCGGCCTTCAGAGGAGGTTGTGGAGTCAACATCAGTGGTGGAATTCAAGCATGCATGGGACAGTCATAAGGCAATTCTGGGGGGTGGGGGTAAGAAGAAGTAGGCTGCTGGTTAACTAGGATCTGCAGCTTATCCAGTAGGTAGGGAAATGGGCAGACTGGGTGGGCCAAGCGGTCCTTATCTGCCATCAAATTCTATGTTTCTATGTTTCTATGTTTCTATAGCTTCCGTGGGTACAGATTGAGAGACACTCTGAGATATATTGAGGGAGTTTTTTATGTTATAGCTCAGCAAGTCTAGATGGCTGCATTTTATGGCATCTGTATTGGAGGGAAGACCAGCCTACAAGGGCATAGAGGGAACAATGGTGGGTAGCATAAGGTGCTCCTGTGATGAACCGTAATGCTCTGTGGTAAGGGGTGTTGCGCTTCGTTACTGCTGTGTTAGTGCCCTAGCCACACAGAATGTCAGCGTAGTCCAGTAATGGAAGGAAGGTAGCTTAGACAAGTCTGACTTTGGCTTCCATAGTAAGAAAATGCTTGATACAGAAGAAAATGCCAAGCCTTTGTTTTAATTTTTTGGCTACTTCCTCTATATGGTCGGAAAAAGATAGTTTATGGTCAATCCATATGCCCAAATACTTAAATTTAGGCACCAACCTTAGAGGATCCTCTAAAAGGATAGTGATTTTGGGCAATGTGCCCATAGCAGTAGCTTGTGGGGCCTTGGAAAAGGGGGAGAAAAACATTGCCTTAGTTTTTCTTTGCATTCAGTAGCAACTTCAATTGCAATTAATTTAGTTGGAGGTGAATGAACTCTTGTTGAAGGTCAGAACAGGTGGTTTCAGGAGAGAGTCTAGCTATATAGAGTACTGTGTCATCGGCAAACAGATATATGTCAGCGGATTTTATGCCGGAGTGAATATTGTCAACATAGATAGCAAATAGAAGACGGCCCAAAATGGAACACTGAGGAACACCTCTCGGTAGGGTTTTTAGAGGGGAGAAGTCCCCTTCAATTTTTACCTGCTGCTGCTGATGACCAATTAGATAACTACTGTACCAAACCACTTAAGGGACAAGGAATCAAGACCAATGTTATGGAGGATATCAAAGAGTCAGGCATGGTCCACCATGTCGAAGGTCTTGCTTAGGTCCAGAAAAGTGTACACATGTACTTTTTATTATCAAGGATATTCAGCCAGTCATTTGAGACTTTGGCAAGTGCCGTAATTGTACTGTGGTAAGGTCTGAAGCCTGATTGGAGAGACTAAGATAAATTGTGAGTATCTAGGTAGTTCCTGATCTGGAGATTAACTCGTTTTCCAACATTTTTGAAAGCGTGGGAGCAGGGAAATGGCCTGTAGTTATTGAGATTGCTGGGATCACTGGCTTTGAAAAGCAGAATGGCATGAGCTGTTTCCAGATATGGGGAAGTGAACCCAGTGAAAGGGATAGACTAAAAAGGTGAGTGATGGGGCGGCCAAGATATGGTAACTTGTTTTTAAGAAGTATGGGTCTATTTGATCGGCACCTGCACTTTTCCTCATATCTAGCGCAAGTAGTAGATCTTACATCTGTTTCAGGGAGACCGGGCTGAAGGAGAATACAGAATCAGTAGATAGGGAGGCCATAATGAGGAGTACTTTGTTCTGAACATAGAGCTGATCCCTAAAGACATGGGCAGGAGATGAGTCAAAGGCCAGCCCTGCTGTGGCAAAGTGATTGTTGAGGAGATCAAGAATAATAGGTTTGTCTGTGTAGATGGATCCACTGCTGGAAATTTTAGAGGGAAGGGAGTTAGAATATCTATGACCTTTTGCTTCCTTCAGTGTTTTCCAGAATTGGGCAGAACAATTTGTAGCTAAGTCCAATTTATTTGTAAATAAAATAAAAATTTGGAACAGTAGGGGTCTCAGTACAGATCCCTGGAAGACCCCTCTGGGGATTTTTGTTCAGTCTAATGATGTGCTATGCTCCACTACCAGCTAATCCCAATTGTTACAAAGCCCACTGTCTGTCATGCAATATCTTGTAATTCCAAATTTCCTCAACTTCACAAGCAACTTTTGATGAAGAGCCATGTAAAATGCTCTTTTAAAATCTAAACATGTTACGGTACACTAACTGCATTTTCCTCCATCTAGTTTCTTTGTTACTTCAAAGAAGACCAGTAAGTTAGATTGGCATGGCCTCCACTTAGTGAACACATGTTGAGTCTCCTTCATTAGCTGGGATTTGTCCAGATGCTCTTTAAGCTGATCCTTAATGAGCATAGCAATCTCGCCTCTGAGGCCGGGAGATCAGAGGGCTGTGAGTTCAGTTCCCACATCTGGCACTTGGGTTAATATCCCAGTACTGATACTGTAGTGCAGCATGAGAGGGGTGCTGCACTTCTGAGGTGCCGTCTTTTGGATGAGATGTTAAACCGAGGTCCCATCTGCCTGGATTGATGGTAGTTCAGGTGGAATTTAAAGATCCCATGGCACTTATCAAAAAGAGTAGGGGAATTTTCCTGGTGTCCTAGCCAAATTTCCTCATTCACTAAAAATACCACCAACAGCTTAATCTGGTTCAAGGTCAGTTGGCATTCATCTGTATCCCTCCCCGGTTGTGCCTGAAAATAGGCAGGATTTGTCTAGTGCTCTTATCCGTCAAAAAACTAAATAAATAAATTAGTATTAGAATGGCAATGCCATGATGTCCACATTCATATTATGTCATGTGACTAATTCTCCCCATAGAGAAATGCTTACTATGCTAAAGTCATCCAGAAAGTATGCACATTGGCATGTGCATCATTGACATTCAAGTCCTAAGATTTCTATGTTAATAGTCATCTCCAATATGTTTTCCACAATGTAGGTTTAACTCACTGGCCTATAGTTACCTGGGTCATTTCTTTTTTCCCCCTTAGTCAGTGTCTCTTCTTCGGTCCTTGTGCCTAGCAGCATCCCCCCACCTAAACAACGACCAATCTCTTGAACTTGCAGGTTAACCACCACTAAAACAGAGTCATGTTTAGTAAGAGGCCTGCCTCATAGGGTTGTGCAGTGCCTGTGGGGCATGTTGAGTGATCCAGAGCTTTTTCCTCTGTTTTGCCACCTCCCAGGTGTCTGTGTGACACAAATGTGCACATGTGTGTTAACACACTTGCTTGTTGAATTGGCAGACTATCCCCACATGTCTGCTAGTCTTGCCATGCTGCCTCCAGGCCTCTGTCAGATGGCAGGCAAATGGTGGACTAAGGACCCCCCTTTCCCCAGAGAGGGCAGCCATTCTTGAATACTCAATCCTCCTTCACCCAGATGCCATCCCAGAGTGACCTGAGTCAGTTAACGAACCCTGGTGTGGCATGAAGTAAGGCATCCAGTTCCTCAGCCCTCCATACCACTAGCCCGGCCACCTGGGTCATTTTTAATTCCTTTAGACGGAAGAGTCACATTTGCACTCCTCCAGTCCCAAGGCACATCCGCATTTGCCAGTGACTCCTGGAAGATCACTGCCAGAGTATCAGCTATTGCTTCCTTTAATTCATTGACTACTCTTGAATGCATACCAATCAGTCCTTGTAATTTATTCAACTTCAGTGCTTCCTCACATTTAAAAAATGCTTCCAGCCTGCTTCTGGTGTGGTTTAAGTCACCAGACAT
This sequence comes from Neoceratodus forsteri, assembly GCA_016271365.2. NCBI lineage: Eukaryota > Metazoa > Chordata > Ceratodontiformes > Ceratodontidae > Neoceratodus > Neoceratodus forsteri. The sequence goes on from CM028132.1 coordinate 1,203,521,476, forward strand.
GGGTAAATCCTGTCATAACCCACATGCTGTCATGTATTATTGCTTAATTATATCCCAAAGATTACATTTTCATGTGTAAAGCAGATGTGCATTGGCTATGTTTAGCTTTAAAGATCTGCAAAGTAGACTGCTGGTGTTAAAGAAGTACTGTTCTGTTTTTTTTATTGGTATTGGTCTATTGTACGAGTGCACTGCCAGTCTCTAATTTATGACATTTGAAATACTTTGTGTTGGAAAGGTGCTATAAGCCAAACTCCTTTCACAGTTATTTTCAATTAATCAATTAGGACAAGGTGTGTACTTGATGATGACTTAAGGAAGGCACATGCTGTCCATGTATGTTAAAAAGGTTCTACACCACAATTAGGAATTAGAGCCCATTAGTCTCAAGAACTGACAGAAATTATTATATGATTGTCAATCTTATAAAGAAACATAACTTCAACAGAGTGTCCATGTATGGATTGAGTATGGGATATCATGTGAAATAAATATAATTCTTTGAGGAAATAACTAAACAACTTGATGGAGGAAACTCAGTAGTGACCATGGGCTGGATTTTTAAAACTCTCAGAAGGCTTTGCGGTACGTTTTTGTTGTACTTGTGTGAACTGCACCTGAAAGTTAAATCAGCTAAAAAGTGGTGGAACTTTCAGGAGCAGTTGCTGCAATTTGCAGGACTAAAAATGACATATTTGTCAAAATAAAGATGCATGCATCATTTGTGACACAAGCTGATGTAAATCATGGACACTGTTGGTAATGTGTCAAAACATTTAAGCAATAAACCACAATAGAGTTGTGGACATGTAGGATTACCACCCTGGTGTGGTTTGGTCTGAAGGTGCAGCCAAGTGACCATATCCCACCAGAAGTGGCTAAATCAGCATAATCCATACCATGGAGTGGTGTATTGATTATATAATGTTCCCTTTTTAGTATAAAAAAGAAAAAGAAAAGTTTTCTGTATTTTGAATTGTTTTTAAGTATTGTATTACTCTGCTAGAAAACATAGTCATTTGTTGCTAGGAAGACAGCATGTCACTTCTACTCTTAGCTGTGAATTGTCCTTCATTACAACTGACTTCTCTCATTGAAGTCTGAAAATTGCTCTGTCCCTGCTGCTTCTATAGAAATGTCTAATGTTTGGCTGCTGCATGTACAGAACATAAATGCCTCATAATGAACTGTGGATATGGAAACGCACTTACTGAACTGGACAGCAAAGTCTAATCGAAACAGGACGTGACAGTTTCCCTGTCAGAGAGCTGAAGTCCCGGGAGGCTTGTTCTTGCCCCCATGGTCCCCATTCAGCTAGTAATATATTTTAAGTCTCTGCTGAATGCTGAACTAGGGAAACTCTTTGTTTATTAAAATGAGGGGCTACAACTTATCGAAATCAGGGGTGAAAGTGGAGCTGTGATACTGGGCATGCGCCCATGCATATGCATGCTCCACTTTTCGGCCATGTTGCAGTCCTCATTTGTAATAAACAAAGAGTTTCCCTAGCTCAGCATTCAGCAGACACTTTAAATATATCACTAAGTGAATGGGGACCATGGGGGCGAGAACGAGCCTCTCGGGGTTTTAGGCGGTCGTATTTTACCATGGAACTAATATGGTGGCACGTTCCTTTTTAATTTCAGGGTTGGACTGATTTGTAGGCACATGTGGCTGATGGGTACCTTTTTGTGTGAGTTATACTAGGATTTACTCATGCTTCACAGTACCAGTCAGCCAATCAGATTGCTTAATTTTCCTTAGCCATTGTATAATTGAAAATAACATTCACACATCTTGATGCATTGCAGATGATTCAGGGGGGGCTCAAAATTGGGGATTGTGCCTGCCTCTTTTCCCATTAAAAATCCATCCCTGTGTACCTGGACTGTAATAAAATGTTTTGTTTGGTGTCACATAGGACAGAGAATAGGAATGTACTACAATGGGTAATAACCCATTGTAGTACATTTCCTATAATAACTTAGAATTGAGCCTTGGCTCAGTGTGCCTTTCCGTTATCAACTTTTAAATAAATTAATTAACTAATTAAATAATTAATTAGTTGTTAAGAGAATGACAAAGAGTAGTATTAATTGCAATCTTATTGAATGGCATCACATAATGAGTAGAGTGCCACAAGGATCAGTGCATAAGGATTCTATTTTTGTATTATATTCATAATTATACAATGGCAAGAAAGAATCCTGACTTCTGATTGGTAAGTTGGCCATCACAGCAGGGTTGTTATCCTGGCATAACATCCCTGCTGATCGTTTCTATTTGTATTTGCTCTATTTGCATCTTCTCTTAAGAAACAAAAATATTTTTGCATACTAACAAAAACATTCTTTAAAATACATATTTTTATTCTGTATAAAACAACAAGCCATTGTATAATAGGAATAATGCCCTCCAGGGTGGGTGTTATGCAGGGATAACATCCCTTCTCGGGTGTTGGATGCCCTCGGCCGGTGGCCTCGGGCCCAACCACCCACGGTGGGATGTTATCCCAGCATAACACCCACCTTGTCAGGCATTATTCCTTTAGTGACCTAAAGGTAAGATTGAGTAGCTGGTTTATTTGCAGATGACACTATAATGAGAACAGTAAGTTCACAGCAGAATATAACTGAGCTTCAGAAAACCGTGTGCAAATTAGGAGAATGGGCCATTAAATTAAAAAAAGCAATATTGATTAGAAAAATAATATACAATGTTGTTATTTAAATGGCATAACTACAGTATGAAACATCACTACTAGTGACCAAGAAGACTAGCTGGGTATCCCTATAAACAATAAACTGGAAACAGGAGCTAGAATGCAGAGCTGCAGCAAATAAAATACTGGCCAGTATTAAGAGAAATTTAATACATACAGTAGATCAAGAAATAGAATGTCACTCATATATGTTTTTGGTTTGACCCCATCCAGAGTATAATGCACAGTTGCTGGTCTCCCAACTAAGGTATGTAAAGGGCTATGAGCCCTTGCATGATGTCACCTATCTGGTAATCATCAATAAAGGTATAGCTAAGGCCATGGTGTAACAATCATGGACTACATGGTGTGTTCATAATGCTTGTGAAATCCTTTTTTTAAGTGCACTAAGATAATACATAACTGTATAAAGTTAATATACAGTTTAGCACTTTGTTTTCTTTGAAATGTGGCTTTGTTTCCAATGCCTTTACATAGAAACATGGAATTTGATGGCAGATAAGGACGCTTGGCCCTCCCAGTCTGCCCATTTCCCTACCTAATGGATAAGCTGCAGATCCTAGTTAACCAACAACCTACTTCTTCCTACCCCCATCCCCTAGAATTGCCTTATGACTGTCCCATGCATTCTTGAATTCCACCACTTTTTTTGACTCCACAACCTCCTCCGGCAGGCCGTTCCATGCATCCACAACCCTCTCTGTGAAAAAATACTTCCTTACATTACCTCTGAGCCACCTCCCCATTATCTTCAAATTGTGCCCCCTTGTTCTTGCACACCTCTTTTTCTGAAAGATGCTACCCTCTTGGACTTTGTTGATTCCCTTGAGGCACTTGAAAGTTTCTATCATGTCCCCCCTCTCCCTCCTTTCCTCAAGGCTATACATATTAAGCTCCTTAAGTCTCTCTTTATACGTCTTCTGGAGCAGACCCTGCACCATTTTAGTTGCCCTCCTCTGGACTACCTCCATCCTGTTTATGTCTTTGAGAAGATTGGGTCTCCAGATCTGCACGCAGTACTCCAGATGGAGTCTCACCAGCTGTCTGTACAGAGGGATAACAACTTCCTGTTTTCTACAGGTGATGCCTCTCCCTATTTATTTATTTGCTTTTGTTTACTGGGTAAGCATACTAGACAACCAAGTGCCTATTTTCGGGTGCAGCCCGGGAGAATTACAAGGTACATACAATCAGCAGCAACAGGAAGAGTCAAAGTAACATACAAGAACTTTAGGCATAACACAGAATGATGGGTAGCTAACAGGAAAGTGGACTTCAGAATTAGTGTTTAGATATCAACATTCGATTCATAGTAGATTAGATTAAGTAGATGCATCCCAGTATCCTCCCAGCCCTCCTTACTGCCCTCTCACATTGCTTGCCCACCTTTAGGTGATCTGATATGACTACTCCAGGTCCTTTTCCATTTTTGTTGTTGTTAGTGTCTCACCCCCCATTGTGTACTCTTCCCCTGGGTTTTTGTTTCCCAGATGCATTACCTAGCACTTCTTAGCACTGAATCTAAGCTGCCATACATTTGACCATTCCTCCAACCTTGCCAAGTCCCTTCTCATCCTTTCCAGCCCACCTTGTGTATCAACTCTGTTGCAGATCTTTGTGTCGTCTGCAAAGAGACATACTTTTCCTTCCATTCCCTCTGCAATGTCGCTTATAAAGACATTGAAGAGGACCAGTGCTAGTACTGAACCCTGCGGTACCCTACTAGTAACCCCCCTTTCTTCAGAGTGGACTCCATTTGCTATTAACCTCTGTGTCCTGTTCTCCAGCCAATTCTTTACCCAGGCTACCATCTTGGGACCCACTCCCAGGCTGGCTAACTTGTATATTAATCTTTTGTGTGGGACTGTGTCAAATGCCTTGCTAAAGTCTATGTAGACCATGTCCACATCCCCTCCCTGATCTACTACTTTGGTCACCCAGTCAAAGAAATCTATTGGATTCATCTGACATGACCTTCCTGCTGTGAATCCATGCTGCCTTGGGTCCTGTGGCCCTCTGGCCTCCAGGTACTCAACAATTCTTTCCTTCAGAAGTGATTCCATCATTTTTATGTTTGCTTGCACGCATGTGCAGGAAACATAGTGCCATCATCCGAGTTTTCGGAGGTATGGCACCCGTCTTCCAATTCAGGCAATGTGTTTGCAGGTGCGGCCGCAGTTCTCCAATGAACGCTGCAGCTGTCTATGACAGCAGTTGAAAATGCAGTGGCGTACAGTTGAAAGGGAGAGCTCCGCTTCAGTGAGCTGCGCTCCCCTCCTCCACACACATGCACGCATGCATATTGCATGTTCATGCGCTCCCCCCACACACACACTGTATGGCCGACAGGGGTGCCCAATCCCCCATCGGCTCTATGCCCCCCTGCCCAAAAAAGCTTTCCAGGTGCCACGTTGGGCGCCCACCCCAGTGTATCAAAAATTGTTATGGCCGACGGGGGTGCCCAATCCTCTGTCGGCTCCAGGCCCCCCAAACAGCCTTCTAGCTGCCACGCTGGGAGCCCACCCCAGCATGGCAAATGTCCCCCGTCATCTTCCTAAAAAAAACAAAACCTGAAAACACAAAAACATTCCCTCGGTGGTCTCCCTCCCTACCTGCACCCACCCTCGGTGCACCCTACCTCCCCACACTTCCCTCACCCCATACTTACCTCCGGAGCTTGGCGTGACGATCTTCGGTGGACCAGGTACACGTCTGCACTCTTCAAAGCTGACCGTGAACTAGGGAAATGCCGGTAAGCTGTATAATGCAATAAATAGGGTTTTTTCAACTTTAATGCATATCTCAGGCATTTTTTGGAATTTTGGCACCAAATTTTCAACATGGGTTTTGGGACCCCTCTCACGAATTCTGGAACTGTTATGGTGTTAATCGTGCCTGAAGGATGATTTCTCAGTCACTGCGTGAAATCACCTTTGGGACAAGTAATGAAATGACAGTGCCAGTGTTCATAAGGTGGGCTCTCAAAAAGCCTATGTTGCAAATTTGGTGAAAAAATTCCTAAAAATGACTGTTTTACGAGCGTACATTGCTCAGTTCCTATGCACGCTCGTAAGTTCACGAATTTTTAATATTTGCACTCTGGACTTTCAACATTGCCATTTTACCACATGTCCTTATGAGCAGTACAGCTGTCATTTTTCACATCTCGCCCAAAATATGTTTCCACGCATGTAGCGCACAATGGCACAGTCGGTGTATGAAATCAATGTATGGGACACATTAAGAAAATCACAGTGACACTGTTCATGAGCAGAGGTCTTAAAATGGCTATGTTGAAAATTTGGTGAAAAAATTCCTAAAATGACTGTTTTAGAGCGTGCATTTTGCGCAGATGAAGTCAAAAGTTTCAATTTTCAATATTTCAGTCAGATTTTTTCAAATGGCTATTTTGTGACAAAGTCCATAAATGACTGTGTTATGAGTGAGCATTGCGTGAGTTTCCACGCACCTTGTAAGTTCATGAATTTTTAATATTTTCAGTCCAGATTTTCAACAGTGGCATTTTTCCACACTTCCTTATGAACAGTACAGCTGTCATTTTTCACAACATGGCCGAAATGTGTTTTCACACTTTCAGTGCAGAAATGCATAGTCGCTGTGGGAAATCATTGTTCGAGACAGATAAAGAAAATCACAGTGACACTGTTCATGATCGGAGGTCCCAAAATACCTGTGTTGACAATCTGCTGTAAAAAATCCCCAAACTAATTACATTACAGGTGTGCGTTGCACAGTTTCTATGCACGCTCATGACTTCACCAGTTTTTTTAATATTTTCACTGCAGATTTTCAACATTGCCATTTTTTACACCTCCCAATGAACAGTACAGCTGTAATTTTTCACATCCTGTTCAGAATGTGTTTTTACACCTGTGGTGCTAAATGCCGTAGTCGCTGTGCAAAAGCAGCTTTCGGTTAACAAACTGATATTGCCGCTGTTCATGAGGTGAGGGTTACAAAAATCCATGTTGAAAATTTGGAGTGAAAATAACAACGAATGCCTGAAGCATTAGGGTTTCTGACCACAATGCCCCACCCTGTAAAGAATGACAGGCATCAGGGGTGTGACTTGGGATTCTCACCTGTAATGCTCATACCTTTCCACACCCTGCAGTCAGTGAGAGGCATCAAGGTGTGCCTTGGACTCTTCAGCCCCAAAGTTCACCCCATTCTCCTATACCGTACCCATCTCACTGTATTTCCTGATGGAATGGGGTGCGCATAAGGGCCAAAAAACCCAAGGCACACCGTGACACTTGTCAGTGTCTGCAGGGTAGGGTGTGGTGAAATGGCATGGCCGTTATGCCTGATGACCCAAAGGCACACCTCAATGCCTGTCAGTCTCTGCAGGGTGGTGGTGGGGTTGGCTTCAGTTTAATACTTCTCTGCCATTCCTATTATGCAGCTCTGTAACTCCTACACTTCCAATGCCAATGCCAGCAAGCAAACATTCGGCATTGACAAATGCTTGTCCCTATCACTGAGGTTAAACTAACAGGTCTGTAGTTTCCTGCTTCTGCCCTTTTGTGAAGTGGAATAACATCTGCCCTCATCCAGTCCTCTGGTACTACCCCCATCCTCCCATGATTTGTTAAAGAGGGTAGTCAGTGGTGTCACTAGTTCTACCCTTAGTTCTTTTAGAATTCTGGGATGAATCCCATGAGGCCCAATTGCTTGTCACCTTCAGTTTAAGAGTTCTTTCAGAACCCTTTCTTCTGTGAATGGGCTGGTATCAACTCCTGTATCCAGAGTGTTTCTATTGTTTGGTTTAGGTCCTCCCCTCTTCATTTGTGAATACTGAGCAAAAACATTTATTTAGTATCTCTGCCTTTTCACAGTCACCCTCTGCCCACCCCCATCCCTTTATTAAGCCTCACTATCCCTCCTTGGTCTTCCTTCACTCCTGATGTACCTATAAAGGTTTGTCCTACTTCTTAACTGAGTTGGCTATCTTTTCCTCAGTTTGGGCCTTTGCTGTTCTGACTGCCTTCCCAGCTTCCTTTTGCTTTAACTGATACAGTTCTCTGTCCTGCTCCTTCTGTGATTCCTTGTACTTCCTGAATGCTTTCTTTTCTCTTGAACCTTCACTGCCACTTCCTTTGAGAACCACAGTGGTTCCTCACATCATTTGTTTGTTTATTTGCATCACACAAGGCTTGTTACCTCTGTGATGGCAGTTTTTGTTATTCCCATTGTACTTCACCCCTCCCTTCCTGCCCATTTGCTAGTGTGTTCCTTAGGCACTCACCCATTTTGGCAAAGTCAGCCCTCCTAAAGTCCAGTACCTTTGCCTTTGTATGGCTTGACTCTACTGCTGTGTTTATTGTGAACCATACTGTTCCATGGTTGCTAGTTCCCAGATGGCTACCCACTTCTACATCTGTGATCCTCTCTCAATCTCCATTTGAGAGTACCAGGTCTAAGATTGGTCTCTCTCTCTCTCTCTCTCTCTCGTGGGTTCCAATACTAGTTGTCTAAGGCATGCCCCTGTAGGGCATCTAGAATAACCCTAGTCTTAGAATGGCTGCTGTAACTGCACTCCAGTTAACATTTGGCATATTCAGTTCCCCATCAGCAATATCTCCCTTTTTCTGCCATTCTAAGGATACTTTCTATCATTTCCTTGTCCATGTCCTCCCCTGAGATGGGGCTCTTATACAACCCCTGTGCGGATTGTGATGCCATTGCCTGTCTCAAATTGACCCACAGTACTTCCTCTCCTCCCTGTTTACTCTTTTGTTCTGTTGCCTTTATTCCTTCCCTTATGTGAGAGCTCCTCCTCCTCTTTTACCTCCCTGTCCCTCCTGTAGATAGTGTATCCTGGTATGTTTACATCCCATTCATGGTTCTGTGTGTACCATGTTTCTTGTGGAGCTCTTGCATCATTGCTTTTGTACTGAGTTTACTGTCTAAAGTCACTTTCCAATTTGGGTTCATTCGACCCAAGCTACTGATATCATCTGGCTAATTCATCCTCCTTCTGAGCTGGGGCAATAGCTCTGGCATATTGAGTCCACAAGGGCAAAACATGTGGCTCGGGTTTTCTGCTTTCAACCCTTGCATATAGTTTGTGGGGCCTTTGGCACCATATAGTCCTGCTTAAAACTGAGCCTGCCTGAATTTATTCATGGTAATTTGCATGTACTATCCATGATGCTTTGCATCAGGGGTGTATATAATTTGCATTTCTTATGGTCAGTTGCCTTAAAGATGAGAGTTATGTGATGCTCATATATGTTCATAGGTTCCACCCTCTAATACATTTTTGTATTTATTTTTATGCAAATTCTGTAACTTCAGCCATATGGTGGCAATTCTTAAATAAAATCAGCATTATCATACTATAAAGAAGATATAGCTATTCTAAAAGAACTCACAGTACAGCAGCAAAATTATCGATGATAAAAGGATTTCAGCTATGAGAGCAGACTATCTGATCAGGCCTATTTTAATGGAGAAAGGAAGACTGAAAGAAGAGGTATGGCAACAGTCTTCAAATTGCTGAAAGGAATAACGCCATATAATCAGATAAGTTGCTAAACATATCACAAAATGAGAGAACTACAGGTCATGGGTGGGCAATGAAATGTCCTTACCTAGCTTCATGAGGGAATATATTCAGCAAACTGAATTACAGACTTGCACATTTTAGTGCCAGACCCAGGGATTAATCCTGGTCTCAGAGTCTGCAGCTGTAACCATCCAGCTAACCGCAAACCTTTCTTTTATTTTAGCCAAGATGTTAGACTTGCTCTTATTCTTGTGTGCTGCAATCTGGCACTTTGCAGCTGGTTACTGATTATGTACTTTATGCACTACATCCCTTACTTTTTTCACCACCAGAAGACACTCTGAATCTGGTGGTGTCAAATGTGGGGATCCCATTCTCATCACCAGTTTAATGTTCTTCCCCAGCTTTGTGGGGGGATATCTTCTGCATACTGAATTACAGGCTTCAATCAATCAAGTTTATTTTACCAGGAAATACACTGTTGAGCAGGCTCTTTTACAAGGTGGTCCCTGGGTGGACGCAACATAGATTATGATACAAAAGCAAGTAAAATCAGGAAAATTACAATTGAATGACAGTACAACTACATAAAATAAGGGTTGAGGTTAGCAACAGATAACACAACTAGCAGGCAAATAAACAAACAATACATACTAAATGTTATAGACTCCTAAGGTTCTGAGAGTAGTCAGAAGGGCAGAAGGTGAGGGAAGATGGTGGCAGGAGATGGGGGATAAGGTAGGGAAGAAGTGGAGATGGGAACCAATAGTTAGAGGCAGCTAAGGAAGGAGGACAGAAATGTATGATAGGAGCAGGTTAGGGGGTTGTGGATGAATAGGTCATGTTACATTTAGGGGGTTATGCAGTGTCAGACAAATTGGATAGTAGACATCAAGGCAGGTAGCTAGGTACGGTGTACATGGAGAAGACAGGAGCTCATGGAGCTTAAGTGAGTTTATAAGGACTGGGAACATAAAAAAATCTATGGAAAACTAAATGATAAAGTCCAGTGTAGTAGTCGGAGTATAAGGAAGAGCTTGAATTAAGGAGAGCTAGATGTAACAGGTGCAGGTTTCAGTGCTTGACCAAGCTATGGAGGAGATATCCTGGCTGTCCTGCAACATCAGCTGAGCCAATACCTTCAGATACACCGGCACCCCTCTCCTCCAGAGGACCACTGGCCTGGAGGGCTTGAGGAAGCAGAAATTGGAAGGAGTGACGGGGCAGCCACAAGGAGGTCATCCAAGCTCACCATATCCTGACAGAAAATCAATTTGCACCACTTGAGGAAGAGCAAGTACTGGACTCCCTCAATAAGCACTCAGAGCCAGTTAGGAAGGGTGAACCGGATGACTTAGTGGTACCTAGTGGTAATAGCAGGAGCAAGGCAGCAAGGAGTATCCTAGTGGAGGGGGACTCGATGATAAGGGGGCCAAGAATATGGTGAGAAGTGGAAGGGGTGGTCACGTGCCTTCCAGCTGCATCATTAATCAGGACATGGACAGGATAGGGAGAATGGTAGAGTAAGGGAGTGGGGAACTTGGAGTGCTGGTACACTTGAGTACCAATAATCTGCAAACAAGCCAGTTAAGACAGTGAACTGCAATTTTCAAAGGCTGGGGGACAGATTGAAGGCACACTCAGCTTCCTGGCTGTTTCTGAGGTTCTCCTGTGTGGAGCAAGGGAGAGAAGGAACAGTGAGGAAGGGAAGACTGAGGAACTTTAATGGGTGACTAAAGGGAAGGTGTCAGGAGGAGGGGTATCATTCTGTGGGAGACAGGGTGGACTTCTGAGACAGGAGGCTCTTCATGGGTGACAGCCTTCACCTGACAAGAGAGGGGGGCTAGTGCATTGGGGCAGAAGTCTATGTCAGTGAACATTTAAACTAAGTGGGTGAGGGAGACTGAGGCTGGGGGGACCACAGAAGAAGGAGGAAATAAAGGGAACCTAGCTAGGACTCCGCAGAAATGGGGCCTAGAAATGGAGGAGATGTAGGCAACCAGACTGAGGTCCATAATAAAGTAAAAAAATGAATCAGAGGGCAGGGACACACAGAAATGAGTAAGGGGCAGAAAATAAAGGGGAGAAGGAGAGGACAGGGAGAGGTGCTAACAAGAAGGAGGGCATACACATATGCTGAGGTAGTCTGCCTAAGTGCCAGAGTCTGGGAACAAAATCAGTAAGTTGTATGCAATGATGGTAGATCACGAGTATGACCTCAAAGCCATCACAAAAACATGAGCCACTGGGAATAATGACTGGGACTTAGCAATACCAGGATACACCATATATAGATGAGACAGGGTACAGAAAAGGTGTAGTGGTAACCTTTATGTCAATGAAGACATTAAGGTAGTTGAGGAAGGGTCCATCAGGGGAATGAAAGGGAGGATAGAATCAATCAATCAGTCAATCAAATCTTTATTTTTAAGTGCTACTCCAATGGAGCATAGCACTGTACAACAAAACATAAAACCATACAATCCATAGACAAAACAACAAATCTAAAATTTTAAAACATAATCTTATAACAGATAGTGGGCTAACCAACACTTACATCAGGGAATACTAAAGAGAATTGATAAGTTTTCAGGGTGAATTTAAAACACTCGTCAGGCACTCTCTAATCTGATGAGGTAGAGAATTCCACAGGCTAGGGGCCACAAAAGCAAAAGAACAGGCCACAGAGTCTTCAATCGAGCCCTGGGAACCTGTAGCGATCCCTTGTTGGAGGAAGGAGTGAGCGGAGGGGCAGTAGGGAAAGAGAAGATCTTGCAGTAAGCGTTGTCCTGCCCATGTAGGGGCAGAGACAATCATTGTGGGTTCAGCTGCAGCCACATCAAGTAAAGCTGCATGTGGGTGATCTGCAGACTACTGGACAGGGAGATGAGGAGATGGGGAACTAAGAGCAGAGATTCAGGAGGGGCAGCAAAAGGATGGTGGTTGTGTGGGATCTCAAGCTAACAGACTTAGATGGGACATTCCACCTGCTAAGAGTGCCAGACATCCAGCTCTGCTGGATACCTTACAAGACTGCCTGTGGTGCAGTTGGTCAGAGGAGAACTCACAAGAGCAAAATTGCCATTCTCAGTGTGGTGCTCACTAACTCTGATATGGTTGGTGGGGTGAGGACTGGGGAGCCTCTTTGGTCCTAATGACTGAACACCATGTGGTTTAAACTGGCTCTGGTACCAGTATACCCTTGTCAAAGGCTGTGATTCTGGATTTCAGAAGAATGACTTTGACAAGATAGTAACCAGACAAGGGTAAGTTGGGGGAGTGGTTGAAATGGGGGAGTAATTAAAGTGTTCATTCTGGAAGCAACTAAGTTATGCTTGAGAATGCTTACTAAGAGTAACAGGCACAAGGGACCAATCTAGTTCTTGAGGAAGGTCAGGAAGGCAGTGAGGGCTAAAAAAAGGCCTTCACTAGATACAGTACAAATAAAACAGGTGGATGAGAAATAGGGTGAATACCAGTTAAGGATGTGGGAGATCAAGAAGGTGGTCAAGGATGCAAAAGCAGACACAGAACTACATACTGCAGAGGGGGTCAAGGGAACAGTTCTTTAGATACATTAGGGGAAAAAGGCAGTTGAGAGGAGGAATTATTAGGCTCAAGGAGGGAGACAGGGTAATAGAGGGGCTCGAGCAGATGGTATCAGTTCTATTAATTAATTAATTAATTTATTTGATTTGTTGATGGGTAAGAACCCAAGAGCATTGAATTCCCATTTTCAAGGGAGATACGGGTATAAAGGTACAATAAATAATCACGCATAAAACAAATCAATGTGCAAATACATAATATACAGAAACAGTCACGTAATACACATACATTTAGACAAGGTCATAAAATGCCCTGTTAGTGTGCACCTAAGCCTGGAATAAGATCATATTTGATGAAACACTGTAGGTAAGGAGTTCCAACCAGCAGTTGATTTGTACAAAAAACATTGCTGGCCAGCAGCAGTTCAATAATGTGGAAGTCTGATGTTACCACTTTCTGATAACCTTGTAACATATCCTGAATAATAAAGAGTGAAAACATTTTTAAAATAGAACATAACTAGACCTCTATAAAAACCTCCAAAAAGTAAGAAGTCTAAAATAGGAACATTGTGCTTCAAAAGTAAACCAGTTCACGTTCAAATAAAGATCACAGTGATGCGAAGTCTTGGATTTAATATAATACATCGACAAATCTGATAGTAAAGTACTTCAGCCCTTCTAAAAGTAGTCTTATTAGCTGCAGAATAAATAGGAAGACCAAAATCAATAAGAGATAGTAACATGGACTGGGCTAGAACTTTGCAGGAATGAAAAGCTAGGCAATTCCTGACTTTATAAAGTAAACCAAGTCTGATGTGTGATGTGAACATTCTTAATCAAAGAATCAATATGATTAATATATGAAAAGAACTAACATGAATCCTAAATATTAAAAGTTATCAACCCTCTTAATTACTTTATAATGTACCGCTTTAATTGTCAAAGCTGACAGACAAGAAGACTGCTTAAGAACAGGATCAAACAGCATATACTTAGTCTCTCCACATTTAGTATCAATTTATTCCTAATCAGCCATTGCTGTACCAGTGAAAAATCATTCTTGACCTGAGTCATTAAAGAAGAGGCACAAGAATTATTAGCATAGAAAACAATATCATAAGCATATAAAAGAATGCAAATCCTAGTAACAACCAAAGTTAAACCATTTATAAACAAACTAAATATAACAGAACCCAGTATTGGTCTCTGAGGTACTTCAATTCTTACATCCATTAATGAAGATGTTACAGAACCTAAAGCCACCTTTTGTTTTCGATTAGTTAAATAATTTGAAAAACAGAAAATCACAATATTGAACAAACCTAATGACCTAAGTTTTGAAAGCAGGAGATTATGATTGACTAAATCAAAGACCTTTGATAAATCTAAAAAAGTTGCTACTGCCATGTCCCCACTATCCAATGTCCTATGCAGGAAGTCCATCAACTCAGTCAATGTAGACTACTATGATCTGATCTAAAACCATATTGATAAGGTGTTAAGATACTATGCTGATAGGTAATCCTTTAACTGATCAAAATGATCCTCTCAAGGACCTTGGACAAAGGGGACAGTAGAGAAATAGGCCTATAGATCTTAACCAATGTCCTATCACCAGATTTAAATATAGGTATTACAGTTACCCGCCTCCACACCCCAGGAACAGTTCTAGTAGTTAAGGAAAAGATTAAACAAAAAATTTAAAGGAAAAATCATAAGGTCCCTTACAAGTACAAGTAGCTTTATGTCAATTAAATCATCCACATTATGAGCCTTTCTATTCATCTGATTAAGATAACAAGCTATAGCCTCTAAAGAAATGGTGTGAAAATTGAACACATTATGCAAAGATGAATAAAAATGTCATCAAGAGAACATCACCAGAGTCTAATTCTAGGATTAAATTAGCCACATTACAAAAATTAATATTAAGCTCATTAGCTGTATCTTTTGCATCAACTAATACACCAGTAGAAGTAGTCAAAGAGGTTATTGACATGGTCTATGATCTGCCTAAAAGCTCATTTAAAATTCTTCAATTCTCTGTAGACTTATTTGAACTGGTGAACTGTTGATTCAAGAAGTAATCCACTTTACACTTCCTAACAGCACTCTTGCAACAATTTTTACTTGGTATTACTTGGTAGTATAAGACAAAGTAGGCCATACGGCCCATTTAATTGTCTCCCACTCCTAGTGGGGTCATATTACATAGTATCACCCAACTGATTTAAAATCATATATTTATCTAATCTGCTCTTAAACTGATCAAAGCAGGGTGCCATAACAATATTCATAGGTAATTGGTTCTATATCTTAGATGACCTTATAGAAAAAAAGTTTTATCTCTTGACAGTCTTAGCCCTAGAAACATATAATTGTTTCTTATGTGATCTTAAATCCCTTATTTCTGGATCTTTAAAGCTAAAGCCACATGTCTTCATCAAATCTGGATTTTGCAAAATTTTACAAGTCAGAAGTAAATCCCCTCTTTTCCTATGTGTCTCTAATGAAAACAACCCAAGTTCCTTCAGTCTAATCCTATGGTCTTTGTGCTTGAAACCATTTAAGGATTTAGTTACTTTCCTTTGAGTTTTTTCTAATAATAAGATCTCTTTTTTCAGATAAGGGCTCCATAAAGGGGAGCCATAATTGAAATGTGGTATTATATATATTTTATACAATTTCATAAGAGATTCCTTATCCTAGAAATAAAGGTTTTCTAATAGTTCTTAATAATCTATTGGTAATATTTGAAACATGATGGGTATGATCAATTGACGCTAAAGTATTATTAACCCATATTTCCAAGTCTAGTTCTTTTTTGGAACTTATAAGTGTTTTACCATTAAGTGTATATTTGTAATTTGGATTATTTTTTCCAAAGTGCAACACAGTGCATTTAGATTCATTAAATTCCATCTTATTACATCTTGCCCATGATTCAATGTGTTCCAAATCTTGGCAAAATTGGGCATAATTATAAACAGAATCCACTTCATGTCCTATCTTAGTATCATCCGCAAATTTTGAAATGACACCCTTTATACCTCTCCCCATATCATAGATGAATAAAGAAAATAGTACAGGACCAAGTACTGATCCCTGTGGCACACCACTGGAAACTTCCCCCTCACCTGACAATATACAATTTATCCTAACGCACTGTTTTTGCTCCAAAAGCCAATTCTTAATCCATCTAACTACATATTTGTTGATACCAAAACTAAATGAGGAACTGTATCGAAGGCTTTTCTGATATCCAGTAGGATGACTTCGGTAGGGATGTTACTGTCCAGTTTTTTTACTTATAAACTCATAAAAGGACAGAAGGTTAGTCACACATGATAAAACTTTTTAGAATGCCTTGTTGAGACAAATCCAACAGATGCTTCAGGTGCTAATAGGCATTGAGAGACAGAATTGTTTTCTCCTTCATATAAACTTTCCATGCCCTGTCTTGTTTACTCACCAGTGTTAACAAATCTGGCATAATCCAGTCATAATTATGATTTTCACATATCATTTATGAACAGGAGCAAATTGATCAAAAATTCCACCAAATTCAGAAGCAATAAAGTTCAAAATTGTATCAGTGTCAGGAATACTATACAAATATGACCAATCAAATGAAGCAAATTATGTTCTAAAATCATTAACATCCAGGTGCCAGTGAATGCAAAAGTATAAATTTAGGTGGTAAGCAATAGCTATGGCCTCCAGTAACAAGAACTGGGCTATGATCACTCGATCAGTCAGAAGGGTACAAGGCTGAAGATATCAGGTCAGCCTAGTTGTTAGACTCCACTCTATAATGGACAGGGCATAGCTAGGATTGTTTTGGGGGTTTAGATATGACATTTTCAAAATGGTATAAACAAAAGCAGAGGGTCTGGGGCCACAGGCCCAAGCTCTGAAGTGTCAGTACATGCTCTGTGGTGAGTTTTGGGGCTTTTCTTGAAGAAAACACACACTTTGTTACAATCCATACACACATTCTGGGGAGCATAGCTCCCCTATGGATACACCAAGAGGAGACTAAGGAGGTGCAGACAACTGTCACAAGGGAGGCCCTCAGGAAGGAGGCAGAGGGCACCACAGGGAAAAGCAGCTCCTGGTGGGGACTCAATTATTAGAGATAGAACTGGGAAGCAGGAAAACTGAGTAAGGTGCCTGCCTGGTGCCATGGCTTGGAGGGACAGGAAGCTCACTTAGGATCACGAGAACAGTTGCACGGAGTCTGAGCTGGACGTCATTGTCCACCCTAGGGACAAATGACTTAGCTCAACATGAGATTAGAGCAGTGCAGAAGGACTTTGTAGAGTTGGGGAGGGCTTAAGACAAGTAGCACACAGTATCCTTCTCAGAGGTACTGCCTGTCAGTGGCATGGGTGAGGCAAGGTACTTTGCACCATGCAGTTTAACAAATGGTTGAAAAAATGGTGTGGAGCACAGGGTTTGGCTTCATTGGGGACTGGGGTTCCACCTGGAGGACACCAGCCTATACTGGCAGGATGGTCTGCATCTGTCCAGGAAGGAACAAGTCTTTTGGGCAATCAGTTTAAATGCTTCATTGGCAAGCCTTTCAACTAGTCAAGGGAGGCACTGATAAGCAGCAGGAGAAATCCCAGCCTCCCCCTACAAAACAGGGTACTAAATGAGAAAAAGACCAAGGTAGAAAGGTCAGTGGGGGATGCCGCTACAGAAGGTAAAGCCATCAAAAAATGGAGAGCAATGAGTACCAATGCCCGTAGTCTGGGTAACAAGCTTCCTGAATTAGTGGCCTTGATGGAGGAGGAAGATCTGGATATCGTGGCAGTCACAGAAACATGGTACACACAGAACCATGACTGGGACGTAAACATACCAGGATACACTATCTATAGGAGGGACAGGGAGGGTAAAAGAGGAGGAGGAGTAAGCACTCTCACATAGAGAAGAAATCAAAGCAATAGAACAAAAGGGTAAACAGGGAGGAGAAGAAGCACTGTGGGTCAATTTGGAGGCAAACAATGGCACCACAATCTGCACAGGGTTGTATACAGACCCCCTCTCAGGGAGAAATGGACAAAGAAATGATAGAAAGTATACTTAGAATGGCAGATAAAGGGGAGATATTGCTGATGGGTGATCTGAATATGCCAGATGTTAACTGGAGTGCAGTTGCAGCAGCCACTTCTAAGAGTGGAGTTATTCTAGATGCCCTACAGGGGGCATGCCTTAGACAACTAGTATTAGAGCCCACTCGAGAGAGAGCAATCTTAGATCTGGTTCTCTCAAATGGAGATGAAGAGGATCACAGATGTAGAAGTGGGTAGCCATCTGGGAACTAGCGACCAATCGAACAGTATGGTTCACAATAAACACAGCAATAGAGTCAAGCCATACAAAGACAAAGGTACTGGATTTTAGGAGGGCTGACTTTGCCAAATAGGTGAGTGCCTAAGGAATGCACTAGCAAATGGGCAGGAAGGAGGGTGGAAGAACAATGGGAATAATAAAACTGCCATCACAGAGGTAACACGCTTTGTGTAAAGCAAATAAACAAATGAAACGAGGTAAGAAACCACTATGGTTCTCAAAGGAAGTGGCAGTGAAGGTTCAAGAGAAAAGAAAGCATTCCGAAGTACAAGGAATCACAGAAGGAACAGGACAGAGAACTGTATCAGTTAAAGCAAAAGGAAGCTGGAAAGGCAGTCAGAACAGCAAAGGCCCAAACTGAGGAAAGAGATAGCCAAATCAGTTAAGAGGGGATAAAAACCTTTTATAGGTACACCAGGAGCGAAGGAAGACCAAGGGAGGGATAGTGAGGCTTAATAAAGGGGAGGAGGGTGGGCAGAGGGTGACTGTGAAAGGCAGAGATACTAAACAAATATTTTTGCTCAGTATTTACAAAGGAAGAGGGGGAGGTACCTAAAACAAACAGTAGAAACACTCTGGATACAGAAGTTGAAACCAGCCCATTTACAGAAGAAAGGGTTCTGAAAGAGCTCTTAAAACTGAAGGTGGACAAAGTAATGGGGCCTGATGGGATTCATGCCAGAATTCTAAAAGAACTAAGGGTAGAACTAGTGACACCACTGACTATCCTCTTTAACAAATCATGGGAGGATGGGGTGGTACCTGAGGACTGGAGGAGGGCAGATGTGATTCCCCTTCACAAAAGTGGGAGCAAGGCAGAAGCAGGAAACTACAGACCTGTTAGTTTAACCTCAGTGGTAGGGAAAATGATGGAATCACTTTGAAGGAAAGAATTGTTGAGTATCTAGAGGCCAGAGGGCACAGGACCCAAGCAGCATGGATTCACAGGGGAAGGTCATGCCAGACAAATCTGACAGATTTCTTTGACTGGGTGACCAAAGTAGTTGATCAGGAGGGCTGTGGACATGGCCTACCTAGACTTTAGCAAGGCATTTGACACAGTCCCACACAAAAGATTAATATACAAGTTAGCCAGCCTGGGAGTGGGTCCCAAGATGACAGCCTGGGTAAAGAATGGGCTGGAGAATAGGACACAGAGAGTAATAGTAAATGGAGTCCACTCTGAAAAAAGGGGGGTTAGTAGTGGGGTACCACAGGGTTCAGTATTAGGACCGGTCCTCTTCAATGTCTTTATAAGCGACATTGCAGAGGGACTGGAAGGAAAAGTATGTCTCTTTGCAGATGACACAAAGATCTGCAACAGAGTTGATGCACAAAGTGGGGTGGAAAGGATGAGAAGGGACTTGGCAAGGTTAGAGGAATGGTCAAATGTATGGCAGCTTAGATTCAATGCTAAGAAGTGCAAGGTAATGCACCTGGGAAACAAAAACCCAGGGGAAGAGTACACAATGGGGGGTGAGATACTAACAACAACAAAAATGGAAAGGGACCTGGGGGTAGTCATATCAGATGACCTAAAGGTGGGGCAAGCAATGTGAGGGCAGCAAGGAGGGCTGGGGAATACTGGGATGCATAGGCAGAGGCATCACCAGTAGAAAAACAAGAAGTTATTATCCTCTGTACAGACAGCTGGTGAGACCACATCTGAGTACTGTGTGCAGTTCTGGAGACCCAATCTCATAAAGACATAGACAGGATGGAAGCTGTCCAGAGGAGGGCAACTAAAATGGTGCAGGGTCTGCACGGAAGACATATGAAGAGAGACTTAAGGAGCTTAATATGTATAGCCTCGAGGAAAGGAGGGAGAGGGGGGACATGATAGAAACTTTCAAGTACCTCAAGGGAATCAACAAAGTCCAAGAGGGTAGCATCTTTCAAAAAAAGAGGTGTGTATGAACAAGGGGCACAATTTGAAGATAGAAGGGGGGCGGCTCAGAGGTAATTTAAGGAAGTATTTTTTCACAGAGAGGGTTGTGGATCTATGGAACGGCCTTCCAGAGGAGGTTGTGGAGTCAAAAACAGTGGTGGAATTCAAGCATGCATGGGACAGTCATAAGGCAATTCTAGGGGTTGGGGGTAGGAAGAAGTAGGCTGCTGGTTAACTAGGATCTGCAACTTATCCATCAGGTAGGGAAATGGGCAGACTGGGTGGGCCAAGCGGTCCTTATCTGCCGTCAAATTCTATGTTTCTATTCCCCACCCTAATTTCGTGGAATTTTTTTTTCACATGGAATCAGAGTTATGTGAGTCAAACTCTGGCTGGCATTATAGTCTGCAAAACCTCCAAAGGTTGTGGACAACTGGCTATCCAAAAGTGCAGTCAACCACCCACCCCATATGCAGTTTTTTTTAATATACTGTGATCTTTGAAAGATTTCTACATAAAGGCTGTGGTCAAGGGTCTGGGGGTTTACATGCTCTGTGGTGAGTTTGGGAGATTTTTTTTAAGAAAAAACACACTTTTGTTACATGTACCCTAACCCCACCCCTAATTTCAGGAGATTTTTTTTCCCATGGAATCAGGGGTGTAGGAGACTCTTGTTGGAATTACAGTCTGCAGAACCAATGATGGTTGTTGACAACTGGCTATCCAGCAGTGCCATCAACCACCCACCCATATGCAGTTTTGTAATACTGAGATCTTTGAAATATTTCTACATAAAGGCTGTGGCCGGGATCTGGGGCTACCAGGCTACCAGAAACTCTGGGGGTGCACATGCTCTGTGGTGAGTTTTGAGGCTTTTCTAAGAAAGCACCCTCTTTTGTTACATGTTTCCCACCCTAATTTCATGGGAAATGTTTTTCACACAGAATCAGGGTTGTAGGAGTCAGACTCTGTCTGGCATTACAGTCTGCAGAACCTCCAATGGTTGTGGACAACTGGCTATCCAACAGTGCGATCAATCACCCCAACCCCGTATGCAGTTTTTGTAATATACTGTGATCTTTGAAAAATTTCTACATAAAGGCTGTGGCTGGGGGTCTGGTGGGGTGCCAGGCCCCCCAGAAGCTGGGGGGGAGTTACATACTCTGTGGTGAGGTTTTGGGCTTTTCTTGAAGAAAACACACACTTTTATTACATGTACCCCACCCCTAATTTAAGGGGAATTGTTTTTCCCCATGGAATCGGGGTGAGTTGGGGAGTGTAGACTCTGGCTGGCATTACAGTCTGCAGAACCTCCAACAGTTGTAGACAACTGGCTGTCCAACAGTGCCATCAATCACCCATCCCATATGCAATACAATATGCATGAGGGGTACAGCCTGAGCCTGCTAAAGCAGGGACTTTAACTTCGTTAACAGCAATGGAAAAAACTGCACTAGTCAAGACAGCCAAGTAGAGAATTAGCTGCCCAGACCTGGCCAATTTGCTTTAGGATTTAGGCTAGTAAAGCAATGTTAATATTTACCCATGTCCCTGACATACAGATATAAAAAGGGCACACGCTGCACACTTAGTAACATGGAGGAGGAGACAACTAGGAAACCATGACAGAAAACAAGGGTGAGTCATGGAGGTTGACCTGTGCTGGTGGCATGACATTCCGCCATCAGTCATGTACATGGTGGTACAATGCCTTGTTACCAGGCAAGCATTACTAACACAGCAGGTAGAAGAGTAGGTTAACCACTTGTAAGGGAGGGTGCCCTTTATACATAGAGACAATACTGAAAATGAATAGGATGTGGTTGATGCCATTGCCAGTCTATATAAATCCTTAATGACTGGTGGGTGTATAAGAAAGGGTTTCAGGTTGGGAGAATGGGCCTGAATGATCAGGCCCATTCTCCAGACCTGAAACCCCTTTCTTATACACCCACCAGTCATTAAGGATTTATCTAGACTGGCATCACCCATGTCCTGGGCTCTTGACTCTCCCATCTTGATTTCTTATGTCCAGATCTAGTTTGATGCTTTGAAATGAGAGAAGTAGGGTTGTGGTACCCAGTCCTACCTCTCACTTCAAAGCAGCAAAAGTAGATAAGGATATAAGGTTACATGTCATAGGGTACAGTACAGAATTACACTGTTCCATGAGCACCACGTAGCAGTTTGTTGCTAGCTGCTTTAGGAGGAGCAGAAGACGCAGCAGCAGCAGGACCAGGACTATTTCTACTTCTGCTTGGTGAAGACTCATTCATGCCTTTTATGAAAGCAAACAGGGTAGTTTGACAACCTCCTTAGGTCCCAGACATTTTTAAATAAAACTGTTTTTCACACACACTCAACTTTACTTACTGTGTCTATGTTTTATTTTCATAAAATTGTTACTGTGACTGTCTGAACACGTGACAACACAACTCAGAAAGATTTTGATGGGTTTCATATATGGCAAATATAATAGTAATTATATCAGTCACTGGATATACTATTATATTTGCCACCAGTACACTAGCGAACAATTGTAACTGATTCTAAGACAGAAGAGATGGTCCTTCCTCAATGCCATCCCCATGAGAACACTAACATCTCCCTGGTAGTAGTGGTCCCCATCCCTGATCCACTGGTTGTATGAGACTGAACTGTCCCTGGTGGTCTAGTGGACCCCACCCATGCCTGACAGGCAGAGCCACACCATCACTCCCCCATCCCCACTCTGAGCCAGAAACCAGCACAACCCTTCTCTCACCAACAAGGCTGGCCACCAACTGAGCTCTCAATAAGCATGTACTGTGTACAGTATGCACTCATTTACACTGATTGACAGCTCAGAGTGAGCTGTCATTCAATGAGTGCATACTGTATACAGTACAGGCTCATTGAGAGCTCAGTTGGCAGTCACCCATGGTGGAGAGATGAGGGCTGTGCTGGTCACCAGCTCGGTAGCAGGATAGGGGTAGCAGGGTGTTGAGGCACTACCTGCGGGATGGGTGGGGGGCACTAGACCACCAGGCACAGTTCAGTCTCATAAACTGGCAGATTGGGGATGGGGTGGAGAACCACTAAGCCACCAGGGAGATGTTGTTAGTGTTCTCATGGGGGATGGCAATCGGGAAGAGGACGGACCACTAGACCTCAACGGAAATGTTTTCTTGACTATAAAGGGGATTGGGATGGGGCAGGGGGGCTAATCTTTGAACCAGGGGACATTCTTTTTTATATCAGGTGGGTGACCAGGTAGGGGGAGGGACCACTAGCCACCAGGAATTTTTTTTATTATATCGGATGAGGGATTGAATGGGGGGTGGAACCGCTAGCCACCAGGGACACTTTTTATTATATCAGGTGATGGACACATGCACAAGAACTGAATTGCATTTGAAAATGCTGTTTATTTTACCATAAAGCTCAAACATTACATAACATTATCCAGAATGGAACAACACCCCTCCCTCCACCACCACCAACTTAGGTGTCTGAAATAAACTCCGTTCTGTAAATTAAATCCAGCCTAGGCACTGCAGTAGCTGCATAGGTGGTCCCACAGTCACAATGGTTTTAAAAAAAACTCTAGTACCATGACAGGAAAATAGAGAAGAGGCACACATGCCATGTGTGCCTCTTCTCTGTTTTCTTGTCATGGTACTAGAGTGTTTTTTAACACCATTGTGAGACCACCTATGCAGCCAGCTACTGCAGTCTTCAGCATGGTGTAAGCTAAAAGTTGAACAAGTTCTACTTGCAATGTGGAACACAAGCACTGTTTTGTGGTGTTGTCATCTATTACTCTTCTAGTTCTCTGCAAGCCCATCTTCAGTAGTTTTAGTTAGCCTGCCAAGGAGTGAGACCTCGCCGACTCACTCTGCTCTTGTTCACCCACTGGTGCCCTGCCTGTAGATAGTATGACTTCCTTGACCTTGAGGTCTGGGTCAGCAGAACTACAGAGAGAGAGAGATGAAATGCATTTCATCCCCACTCACCCCCCCAGCTCCCCACCCCCAAAGTGTCAAATTTTTCCTTACTTCAGGTTCCAGCTCCAGGCTCCTGTCTGAAACGACTGACAAGTTGACAGATGATTTTAGTTAAACGGCTGTTGCTGGTGCTGCTAACAAGTCTCTGGGGAGGACACCCCTTACCTGATGAAGCGAGTAGGTGACTGCCTGGGGAAAAGGCCTAGTACGAGGAGGAGACTGGACAGGCAGGCCAGGCGGCTGGCTAGGTGGCTAGTGTGGCTGACCTGAATCCTTCTCTTATTTCTCCTTGAATTGTTGCATTGTCCAGTCTCACTGCTCTGCTCTCTAGTCTCTCCTCTTCTTCTCAGACCTGGCTGTGGCACCAACTCGCAAGCAATTACCTACTATGGGCAGAGGGCTCCTACCATCACCACCACTCTACTGTTTCTCCAGACTGGGCAGCGACTCAACTCTGAGCATTGACCGCAGACCAACTACTGGCTCCTTTCATAGCTCCCATGGAAACTAACTGCTCTGCAGTCTGCTCAACAAATAATCAAATGTAACTCTAAGTTCTTTTTTCTTGTGCTTAGGCCACCACCATCCACAACTCCTTCTCGTATCGACTTCTCTCTCTCTCTCTCTCTCTCTCTCAGTGCATTGCATGTGGTTGTGCGCCAAGCTGCCAATTCTATGTTGCACTTCTTAATTGGCTGCTGTATTGAGAAAGGAGGAGCCGAGGAGGAGCAGTGGAGCCTCAGACTACCAGCAGCCAGTAGGGCAACGGATTTGCTCACACTCACAATCCCCCCAAGCAGGTTAGAAGCAGGCTGCCTGCCACACCAGCTAGCCAGGCACACAGCAGCACCTCAGATCATGTGGAATGCGGAGAAAAGCATGCATTTAAAGGGCCAGCGTGCACCACTCTGTCATTTATTAAAAACTTTTGGAGGTCATTTCGGGTGGTGTTTGAACATCCTATACACACCCCCTGCTTATGCCCCTGATAATGGAACCTGTACCGGATTTATAGTTAATATGAGAAGGACCATCAATCAGTTGTGTTAAATTCAGTCCAGCTAGCATATCTTTGATTTTGATATTAGTTTTGTCAGCCCAATCTATATTAGCATCGCCTAGTAAAATATGTTCTTTAGTGTGCCCATGGGATCCAATAAATTTTAACAACAAAGAGAGACCATGAGTTCTAAATGACTACTTTTGCTCTGTATTCACAGCAGAAGCTTGTGGGCCCTTGCCTGAAAGCAGCATATATGATGATGCAAGATGGATCCCAGAAGAGGGACAGGTGGTGTTTATGAGAGAAATAGTTGAAAAAGGGCCAGCAACCCTAAAAATAAATAAGGCTCCAAGGATGGATGGTATGCATCTGAGGGTGCTCAGGAACTGGCATCAGAATCGGGTAAATGCTTGGCAGGGCCATTCAATAGCTTCACAGCCAGGGTGGTTCTGAAAGATTGATGGTAGTGGATGTAGTCCTACTCACAAAGAGCAACCAAGAAACTACAGACCCATTAATCTTACCACCATAGCAGTTAAGCTAATGGAGACACTAGTCAAAGAGGAGGGCATAGTGGAATACCTGGAGAGAAATGGGCTCCAGGATAGTAAACAGCATGGGTTTTGGCAGGGAGGTCTAGTCAGACCAGTATTCTGTGACTGGGTAACTAGGGAGTAGATAAGGGACAAACAGTGGATTTGTTCTGCTTTGACCTCAGTAAGTCATTCAACTCTGTGCCACACAGAAGGTTGTTGAAGTTAGAGGATCTGGGAACAGCAAAAAATCTAGTTAGATGAGTGGGAAGCTGGATGGAGGGGGGGGCAGTGGAGGTTGGTGGTAATGTGGTTAATTCAGGGGAGAGGGAGGTCATGAGCAGGGGCATTGGAAAATTGCACCCACAATTCTTTTGAGGAATCCGCAATTTTCACTAGTCTCTGCAAAAACTGACATGTTCCGCAATTTCTTGCAATTTTTAAGTTTTTCCTTTGAACTGTGTAAAAAGTATTAAAATTTTCAATACAATACTCTCAAATATTTTGACAATTTTGCTTGTAGACTTGGGTTTGGCCAAAGCAATGCAGTACAAGGTGAGGGAAGTGTTTTATGCTACACTGCTTTCTTTTGAATCCATGTCTGGTTTGGTTTCAAAATCCACTGGCCATGCATAAGTGCACTTAAACATTAAAGGAATAATGCATGACAGGGTGTGTGTCGTGCTGGGATAACGTCACGCCTGGGGTGATTAGGCATGAGGCCACAGGCTGAGTGCGACTAATCACCCCAGAAGTGAAGTTATCCCAGCACGACACACACCCTGTCATGCATTATTCCTATTATACAATGGCTTGTTTGTAATACAAACAAAAAAAATATGATGAAACACTATATATGAAGTATATTTTTTTGTTATTTTGTGAAGGTGTAGGCTTACTTAATGAAAAAATAGTACTGATTTACTCTTTCAGCCAGTAGGTTGAGCTGCTGTGTTTTCTGTGTGGATCTGCACTCTATATAGCATCTTTGTCAGTGGTGCCAGTTTTTTTTAGTCTGCCCTTGCAGTTTGTTTGGTCAAGATTTTGTTGTCTCTGCCTTTTGGTGACTGGCTTAGAATGCTTCAGCTGGTCAGCAATCAGTGCACAACTGCCCCCACCCTGCTCGCTCCTTGTCTTTCATCTGCCTCCTGCTGTGAAGATTTCTATGATATAGGGAGAGAAGGTAGGGAGGTGGCACTGGAATGTTTCATTTGTTTTACATGGTCCCATTTGAAAAAAAAATACAGCGAGTGAGCATTTTGTAGAGAGAGGCTGATGACTGTTGAAGACGTGTTTTCTCACCCATCACTGGGCGCCCACGCCTCAGTCCCTAAAGCACCTAAAAAAATGTTTCTCAATTTGAGGGGATTGTGTGAGGGTTATTGGTTGTTTTTATTTTTTATTGGCCAGTATACAAACTGGAACACTGAACACTGCTTCTGAGCGGGATGCGGGGAAGCGGGCAGCTGAGCGGTGATCAAAAGGGACTGTTTGAAGTGATTCCACGGGAGGCAGTGTTTTCACTTGTGTCATGCGTTTGCATTTATTTTTTGTGTGTGTGTGTGTTACCAGAAGTGAAGTTAGAAATAATGGGTGGATTTACTGTGTGTGTGTGTGTGTGTGTGTGTGTGTGTGGGGGGGTGATTCTGAGTGGGGCGGGGCGCGGATTGTGAGTAGAGTGCCGAGCAGGGATCATTGAAGTTGCTCATAGGCAGCAGAGTGATCTTTTTTTAAACTTTGAATGCGGTCAGAAGTGTGCTGGGACTAGAGCCATGATGTTATGCCAGGGTAACATCACGGGTCCAGTGCCAGCCTGACGAATCAGAGCACAGGATTCTTTCTTGCCATTGTGTAATAACATTTGACTTGTGAAACATTAACATTTGATTTGTGAAGCAGTCTATCAGAAAACTTGTTGCCACAGAGACTGAAACCGCAAATGGGAGAAAAGGTGCAAAGTATTTCATTCATCTAAATGGGGTGCTAACTATGAATCCTTTTTGTAAGTGGTAGGGCAGGTTTTTCCTTGTAAACATATTTTCATTCAGACCAGCTGTCATTCAAACAACTGAGGATTTTGGATGGCTCTGCTGATTATAAACTTGAATAAGCCATTTGGTAACAGTGATCCAGTGCTTAGCAATCTAAAACTTAGATGCACACATGCAAAGACTACAGTAAAAACCTGACTAAAGTCTAAAAACAAGCTTATAAAACACATAAAATGTATCTGCACATTTATATTTACCTGAACAAAATCACTGCAGCCTGAGTAAAACAAAAGGAAATTACAGGGTACCCTGGCTACTGCACGATGCACTAAAAATATATTGGTATTTTTTTTTCCTTTGCTAACTGGTAAGGCCTATTAAGCAGAAGTTCCTGTTTTCAGGGCAATGCAGGAGCACTGGGAGGTAGAGGACTTGTTCAGTGTCACATAGTGTGCAAGTGGAGGTTGAATCAAACCAAGTCTGCTGGATGTGCCCAGTTCATTCACAGTTTGTTATTCTAACCTCTAAGATATACTGCCAGCCCCAATAACCTCCAGATTTAATGTTTTAATATGTGATTTCAATAATAGTGTACAGTACCTACAGTGACAAATTATGAACATTAAACACTTCAACAACATTTTACTAAACTGGATTATTTCCACACACTATCTGCTTAATTTTTCTTGCACCAAAATAGGTGAATAGTTGACAGAGCACTGTAAATAGCTGTTGATCAGGCTGAATGTTTTACATGCAGAAACAGACACATTTGTTTATTCTGGATTTATTTAATATTGATTTGCTATGGGTCACTAAACAGAATCTATTTAGTAGTGTATGAGGCAGATGTTTTTACATTTTGGAAGGTAGGCAACACATCTATCAATTTAGTATTCATTTTAGGAACATAATCTTTTCTTCATGTCTAAAACATATTTAAGTGGCAGTGTATTCATTTAGAAATTTATGCTGACTAATATAGGCTGCAGAAAACATAGAAACATAGAAGTTGGCGGCAGATAAGGACTGCAAGGCCTATCCGGTCTGCTTATTTTTTCTACCTTATTCATGTGTGCCATAGGCCTTTACTCTGTCAATGGCCTATCTATTCATACCCATCTGTATTGTTGTCTTATGCCTATTCCATGCTTGTTTGAAACTCTGCACTGTATTCATATCCACCACTTCCTGAGGTAGACCGCTCCATGCATCCACCACTCTTTCTGTGAAAAAAATTTCTTCACATTACCCCTTAACCGGCCTCCCTCTAATCTCATGCTGTATCCTCTTGTCCTGCCATTTTTCTTATATTGAAACATGTTAGACTCTTTCACCTTGTTAATGTCCTTAAGATGTTTGAATGTTTCGATCATATCACCTCTCTCCCTCCTTTGCTCTAGGGTATGCATATTGAGCTCCATTCATACGTCCTCATATGTTTTGTGATGCAGTTCCTGCGCCATTTTGGTTGCCCTTCTGTGGACTGCCTCCATTTTGTTAATGTCCTTGTGCAGGTGCAGTCTTCAGTACTGCACGCAGTACTCCAGATGGGGCCTAACCAGTGTCTTGTAAAGAGGGATTATTACCTCTCTCTTACGACTTGTGATACTCCTACTAATACACCCCAATATCCCTCTGGCCTAACCTACTACTTTAGTGGTCTGCTTGGATGCTTTCAGGTCATCTGTGATGATGATGCCCAAGTCTCTTTCTTCCCTTGTGATTGCCAGCAACTCCTCTCCCAACCTAAAGGTGGCTTCAGGGTTTCTCTTCCCTACGTGCATGATATTGCACTTCTTTGCGTTAAACCCCAGTTGCCACCCTTCTGAACATTTTATCCAGATCTCTTCTCATTCTGCCCACCCCATCTGGATCATCTACACTGTTGCAGATCTTGGTGTCATCTGCAAACAAACAAACCTTACCCTCCAGTCCATCTGCAATGTCACTGATGAAGATATTTAAGAGGACTGGCCCCAGGACTGATCCCTGAGGTACCCCACTTGTGACTTTGCTCTTTTCTGACTGTATACCACCACTCTCTGTTTTCTGGCCGCCAACTAATTTGCCACCCAGATGACCAACTTCTGACTCACCCTGAGCCTACTCAGCTTATTAATCAATCTTCTATGTGGAACAGTATCGAAAGCTTTGTTGAAGTCAAGGTAGGTGAGATCAGCTACACCCCCTTGGTCCACCACTCTGGTTACCCAGTAAAAGAAATCTATGAGATTAGTTTGACAGGACCTTCCTGTTGCAAACCCATGCTGTCTTGGATCCTGTACTCCTAAGATTCCAGGTGTGGCACTATCCTTCCTTAAGGAGTGCCGCCATAATCTTGCCCACTACTGAGGTAAGACTGACTGGTCTGTAGTTCCCTGCCTCCTTCCTGCTACCACTCTTGTGGAGTGGGATCACATGAGCCCTTCTTCAGTCTTCTGGGACCTCTCATGTGTTCAGAGACTCACTAAACAGTTCTGCTAATGGCTCTGCTAGATCCACCCTTAGCTCCTTTAGTACCCTGGGATGTATGCCATCAGGTCCCATTCCCTTGTCCACCCTGAGCTTAGCAAGCTCTTGTAGGACCCTTTCTTTTGTGAAGGGACTAGTGCACACCTCCCTCCCCCATGTGTCCATGGTGCTGAGCTGTGGACCCTGCCTATCTTCTCCTCAGTAAATACTGAGCAGAAGTATCTATTTAGGATAGATGCTTTTCCTGGTCTCCTCCATACACTCCCTCATCCCTTTGATCTTAGCAAAACCCCCTCTGGACTTTCTCCTTTCACTAATGTAGCTATATAAAGTCTTGTCCCTTTATTTTACTGTTCATGCTAGTGTTTCCTCAGTTTGGGCCTTTGCCTGCCTTACTACCCTCCCTGCTTCCCTTAGGGAAGTTTGGTATGCTTCCCTATCTTCCTCCCACTGTGTTCCCTTATATTTCCTGAAGGCCAGCCTTTTGGCTCTGACATTTTCTGCTACCGTTTTTGAGAACCAAAGTGGTTTCATCCTTCTTTTGCTCTTGCTTTTCTCTCCAACACAATGGGTTGTTGCTTCAAGTATTGCATCCTTTTGCTTGCCCACGTTGCCTGAAAATTCCCTCACCTGTATTTCTTTCTTGCCAGGGCTAGCTTAACTCTGTTGGCCATGTTATCAAAATCAGCTCCTCTGAAGTCCCATATTTTTGCCTTGGAATGGGATGATTTAGTTCTAGTGGCCAAACTGAACCATACCATGTGATGGTCACTGGTCCCCAGGTGACCTTCCACCTGGAGATCTGTGATCCTTTCCCTGTTAGTCAGTACTAGATCCAGGATAGCCCTGACTCTTGTGGTTTGTTGTACCAGTTGTTTGAGGCTCCCTCTGCAGGGAATCTACCATGTGTCTAGTTCTGGCAGATGTTCCTGCTGGTATTGACCAATCTGTATCTGGCATGTTTACGCCTCCCATTATCAGAACCTCCCTTTAGCTGTCTTATTTTGTATATCTTCTAACAGTAATGTGTCTATGTCCTCCCTGGTCTGGAGGCCTGTAGACAACCCCAGTTCATATGGCTATCCCATTTCATGTTTCCAGGGTGACCCACAGTTCTTCTGACTCCTGTGTGTATTCTGAATTTCTGTAGCTTTGATATTTTACATTGACATGAAGGGCCACTCCACCCCTCCTTTTTGCACCTCGGTCTCTTCTGAACAGCACATAGCTGGGTACTGAAGTCTCCCAAGTGTTGTTACTGGTGAACTATATCTCACTAATAGCTACTATGTCCAGTTTAGTCTCTGTCATTGTTGCCTGCAGGTCTGGGATCTTGTTTCCCAGACTGCAGGCATTTGTGTACATGATTTTCCATTGGCCAGATTTCAGTGTGTTAGTTGTTGGGCAAGGTCCAGCATTTCCCCTGTGCATCGTATGGGGAGCCAGACCTTTTTCTTTACCTGGTGATGCAAATGAACTACAAACATGTTGAACTCCTGTTTGATCACTAGCTGACAGTAAAGATGTATTGATTTTACTAACAGTAAAAGATTTATTAGAAGCACCTTAGGGTCCAAGTAGAACTTCGCAATTTCCACAATTTTTCAAAAATCTCTGCAATTTGGGTTAACTTTTTCCACAATTTTCCAGTGGCCCTGTCATGAGTGAGGTAACATAGGTTTCAACCTGGGGCCAGTCCTTTGCAATATGTTCAGTGAAATAGAAGAAGGAATACAAGGGTAGATGTGTCTCTACACAGATGACACTAAGTTCTGTGGCAGGGTAGGCAGCAAGGAAGGACTTAAGGGCCATAGAGACCTGCAAAGATTAGAGGGGTGGTCTAAAGTTTGGCAGTTAAAAATCAGTACCAAAGTACATGGTGATGCACATAGGGAACAAGAACCCCAGCAAGGAATATTGATGGGACAGGATAAGTTGGACACTACCACTGAGGAAAGGGATCAGGGAGTCATCATAAGCACTGCCCTAAAACAGTCTAGCCAATGTAATAAGGCCTACAATGAGGCAAGCAGGATGTTGGGGTGTATCAGGAGGGAGTTTGACAGCAGTAGAAAGGAGGTCATAGTGCCTCTCTGTAGATTGCTGATGCAGCTGCATCTGTAATACTGTACCCAGTTCTGGAACCCCTGCCTAACAATAAAGAACAGGCTAGAGATGGCACAGTGTAGAGTACCCAAAAAATTCAGGGCCAGCAGGGCAGATCCTATGGGGATCGGCTTAAAGACCTGAACATGTATTTGCTGGAGATCCGAAGGGAGAGGAGAGATATGATAGAGACCTTCAAGTTCCTGAAAGGAATGAACAAGGTAGATTACGAGGAAATATTCAGCAGGACTGGTGAATTAAGAAAATGGTGACATAACTGGAAGTTGAACAGAGGGAAGGTTCAGGAGGGCTGTGAGAAAGCCTTATTTTACAGAGAGAGAGAGTGGATGAGCCATAGAACAGCCTACCAACAGAGGTGGGGGGGTGGAATAACCATTAATGGTTTCAAACACATCTGGAACCAAAAATAAAAGGCTTAATATTTACACAGGGGAAAGCAACAAGGCAGGGTGCAAGTGGGGGGTAGGTGAGGAGAATAACACCGACTAGACACTTAGTCACCGGGTGGGGTAGGGTAAAAGAGGGCAGACTAGATGGACCAATTGTCTTTTTCTGCTGACATTTTCTATATTTTTATGTTTCAATTTATGATCTGTGCATCCCTGGTTTCAGAGGCAGTAGTTCTAGCCACTCCACTACATGGCAGCCTTTCTTTAGCCAAGGTGTAAGGCTGACTCTTGTTTTTCTTTGTTACAATCTTCACATTCTCTGACACTTTGCATCAGTTTACTGATTTTGTATACATTGCAGATAATAAAGGCAAGATTTATAAAGAATTTCCAGAATTACTTCACTGAATGAATGGTGAATAATGTGGAATAGGCTTCCATAGAGTCAAGCCATACAAAAGCAAGAGTGTTGGACTTTAGGAAGGCTGACTTTGGGAAAATGGGAGAGTGCCTCAGAAAAGCACTGGCAAACTGGCAAGAAGGAGGGGTGGAGGAACAATGGGGAAAAATCAAAACACCCATCACAGAGGCAACAAGCCTTTGTGTGAAGCAAATCAACAAAGCAAAAATGAAGGAAAAAACCACTATGGTCCTCAAAAGAGGTGGTAGGGAACGGTTAAGGGAAAAAAGGTAGCATTCAGGAAGTATAAGGAAACACAGAAGGAGCAGGACAGAGAACTGTACCAGTTAAAGCAGAAGGAAGTGGGGAAGGCAGTCAGAATAGCAAAAGCCCAAACTGAGGAAAAGATAGCCAACTCAGTTAATAAGGGGATAAAACCTTTATAGATACATTAGGGAGTGAAGAAACATGAAGGAAGGGATAGTGAGGCTTACTAAAGGGAAGGGTGGTGGGCAGAGGATGACAGTGAAAAAGCAGGGATACTGAATGAATACTTCTGCTCAGTATTCACAAAAGAAGAGGATGGGGAGGTACCTAAATCAAACAATAGAAGCACTCTGGATAGGGAAGTCAATACCAGTCCATTCACAGAAGAAAGGGTCCTGAAAGAACTCTTAAAACTAAAGGTGGACAAAGCAATGGGGCCTGACGGGATTCACCCAATAATTCTAAAAGAACTAAGGGTAGAATTAGTGACACCACTGACTACCCTTTATAACAAATCATGGGAGGATGGTGTAGTACCGGAGGACTGGAGGAGGGCAGACGTGATTCCTCTTCACAAAAGTGGGAGCAAGACAGAGGCAGGAAACTGCAGACCTGTTAGTTTGACCTCAGTGGTAGGAAAAATGATGGAATCACTTCTAAAGGAAAGAATTGTTGAGTTCCTAGAGGCCAGTGGGGCACAGAACCCAAGGCAGCATGGATTCACAGCAAGAAGGTCATGTCAGTCGAATCTAATAGATTTCTTTGACTGGGTGACCAATGTGGTAGACCAGGGAGGGACAGTGGACATGGCATACCTAGACTTTAGCAAGGCATTTGACACAGTCCCACACAAAAGATTAATATACAAGTTAGCCAGCTTTGGAGTGGGTCTCAAGGTGGTAGCCTGGGTTAAAAATGGGCTGGACAACAGGATACAGAGGGTAATAGTAAACGGAGTTTACTCTGAAGAAAGGGGGTTATGTAGAATGCAGTAGGGTTCAGTATTGGGACCAGTCCTCTTATGCCCTTATAAGTGACATTGCAGAGGGACTGAAGGAACGTATGTCTCTTTGCAGATGACATAAAGATCTGCAACAGGGTTGATACAGAAGGTGGGGTGGAGAGGATGCAAAGGGGCTTGGCAAGGTTGGAGGAATGGTCAAATATATGGCAGCTTAGATTCAATGCAAAGAAGTGCAAAGTAATATGCCTTGGAAACAAAATCCAGGGAAGAGTACACAATGGGGGGCAGGTGAGATATAACAACAACAAAATAGAAAGGATCTGGGAATAGTCATATCAGATGACCTTAAGTTGAGCAAGCAATGTGAGAAGGCAGTAAGGAGGGTGGTGTGATACTGGGATGCATAGGAGAGGCATCACCAGTAGAAAACAGGAAGTTGTTATCCTCTGTGCAGACAGTTGGTGAGACCACATCTGAGTTCTGCATCCAGTTCTGGAGACCCCAACTCTGCAAGAACATAGACAGGATGGAGGCTGTCCAGAGGAGGGCAACTAAAATGGTGCAGGGTCTGCACCAGAAGACATATGAAAAGAGATTAAAGAAGCTTAATATGTATACACTCAAGGAGAGGAGGGAGACAGGGGACATGATAGAAACTTTTAAGTACATCAAGGGAATCAACAGAGTCCAAGATAGTAGCATCTTTCAGAAAAAGAGATGTGCAAGAACAAGGGGGCATGATTTGAAGATAGAGGGGACGACGGAAGGTAATGTGAGAAAGTAGTTTTTCATGGAGAGGGTTGTGGATACATGGAACAGCCTTCTTGAGGAGGTAGTGGAATCAAAAACAGTGGGGGAATTCAAGAATGCATGGGACAGACATAAGGCAATTCTGGTGGGAGGTAGGAGGAAGTATGCTGTTGGTTAACTAGGATCGGCAGCCTATGCATTAGGTAGGGAAATGGGTGACTGGGTGGGCCTAGCAGTCCTTATCTGATGTCAAATTCTATGTTTCTACGTTTCTATCTCCATCAGCTGAAACCATACAAGTCTCAAAATTAAGGTTTTAAAAAGGAAAAATAATACTGTTGTACTCGCTGAGTTTTTTGGCAACTCAATGGTCCAAAGGTATTTTTTCTTCCCTGTTTATGTATGATGATGTGTATTGTATATGTAAGCTCCACCCCAAATATGGATTTTTTAGCAGCATTCACTTCTCCCTTTGGAAGGGCATAGCCCTGACATGGTGCATTCAAGGGGTATTAGGATCATTTGCGGAATGGCAAAAGAGTTCTTTATGTTTGGAGATTAAACCAGAACCACCAAGCAAACAGACTGTCCTCTAAAGCCCGAGGGATTTGCTCCAGCCTAGGACACCAGCTGTGATTTGCCAGGAGGACTTGCCAGACTCAGGGATAGCAATATGGGCCCTAAGTCTGAGCATGACAAAGGTCTACTGCTTGGTCAGTTCTCTGGTATACCAATCTGCAGAAGGGAGAGACAGAGAACACCTAAGGTAGGGTGAAGGGCCTTGGTTTAGGTTTCCCCCTGAAGGGGTTCGACCAGATAGATGGCTACACTATTGTCTTGATGCTAATCCAATGATACTGAAAGTCAGGGGCTCTAGCTTGTTCTTGGCAGTGATTAAAGTACAGTGTTCTCCCCTAGCGCAGGAGTCTGGATTCTGGATTTAAATGAGGGTGCCAAGGTTAAAGTTTTGGACTGTGAGTTGTTTCCCATTCATGCCCATGTTTGGCTGAGACCATGATCAGGAGTACAACAACCAGGGGGTCAGTGAGTTGTAAATGGAGCATGGAGGGAGGGAGGTACCAGCTGCTATCAAAGCCAGCTTAATGGTACTTCAAGCTGATGGAGGGTTCACACTCATGCTTTCCACCCTTCCTGTGCCAGTGTGGATAGGTTTAAGAAATGTACAGTGTGTGTGTTATAACTGGTAATCTGAACACCACAAAACCAAATATAACATTTTGTAAAATTGGTAGTTAGGGTCAACTGTAACCCGAAATCCAAACCTAAGTTTTTCTGTTGCACACACTGCGTTACACTCAAGTGTGGGTAAAAGAGAATTGCCTTGCTCTCTCACACTACTTAGAGCACGAAATACAGCAGCTGTAGCTGGGAGATAAGACAAAATCTGTTATCATTTTCAATAAGTTCTTAACTATGGTTCTCTTAACCAGTAATTATAACAAACATTTGTCAATGCCGAATGTCTGCCTCTTGCATTGTTATTTTACTGGCTTGTTCATATTTTTACTAGCTATCTATATATATATATATGTATATACCAGAGAAAGACCGGATGAGCTGTAATTTTGTCATTTGCAATGGGGTCTTGATTTTACAGTTTTATACTGCATTTACCCAGGACAGTAGATGTGAGATGCGATATTTCACTTTTAGTGTGGTCCTACTTTTATAATAATATTTTTCTAGGCCACAGCATCTTAGATGCAACATCTCCTTTTCAGTGGTGTTCTGCTGTAGGGTCCTGTTTGTATACATTTTTGCAATATATTTATATAGGATTACCCAGCTGACATGCAATATTCTATTTTTAATGGAGTCCTGCTGTGACACATTTTTGTACTGTATTTACTCAGGATAGCACAGCTCAGATGCCATCTCATTTTCAGTGGGATCCTTGTTTTCCCAATTTTAACATTGTATTTACCAAGGACAGCAATGCCGAGATGCAGTATCTAATTTTCGACAGGGCTCTGCTTTTACCCATTTTTATAACCTATTTACCCAGGATAGCCCAGCTGAAAGCAAGTTACATTTTCAGTGGGGTCCAGCTTTTACAGTGTATTTTTTTCCCCAGAATAGAGCAGCACAGATGCACAATTCGGTGGGGGCTCTGCTGCACTAGGGTCCTGCTTTTACTCATTTTGACTAAATATTTACCCAGGATAGACTAGATGAGCTGCCATATCTTATTTTCAGTTCTGTTCTGCTTTTACACATTTTGCCCAGGACACACCAGCTGAGACACAAAATATTTAATTTTCAGTGGGCTCCCACACTCTGACCCCAAATTTCCAACAGTCGTTTTATGACCTGATGTTATGATCAAGACAGGTGGAATTTTTTTAAAACCCATTTGAAAGGTGATTTTGCAGTGTGACTGCAAAAACATGTTACAGAAGGATTTGAAAAATGACACCTGTCATGTTCATTAGGTGAAAAACACAAGGTAGATGTTGAACATTAGGGGTCAAAATCTATACAAATAAAGTGATGAGTAAACATTAGAACAATTTACTGTTTCTTCATAACATACGGTAGTTGGTTTTTTTACATTTGACCCCAAATTTTCAACACAGTACAGTATTTTTATGATCATATGTTATGATAATGGCAGGTGGATGTTTTAAAATCCTGTCCGAAAGATGGTTTCACAGAGGGACTGCGAAAACATGTGTCAAAGAGGATATGACACCCGTCATTTTCATCAGGTAGGGTAACAAGAGGGCCATGTTGAAAATTGGGAGCCAAAATCTGCACGCATCACAATGCTATGAGTAAACATTAAAAAAATTCAGTGTTTCTTCATAACTTAAAGCAGCAGTGCAACAATCTGGTGAAAATTTTGATCTATTTTTTTATGCTATTTTAGATTTCCACTTGCCTCCTGACTTGTATGATACCCTTCTTTCCACAGTTTGCATCTACTTTAGTACTTTTTTTCATGTCTGAAATAATAAAAGGAGTGCTCCTTTTAATACAGTACGGACCAGGTCTTCATCACTATTTTCAGCTGTTTTTGTCCTTCAGTTGTTTATATATCACTTCTGTTGTGACTAAAATTAATTGTTATGTAGCAGGCAGTGCACTGTGACCTTACAGAACAATAGTTGTTCAAAAACAGTTGCAAATATTGATGAAAACCTGGTCCAAGCCATATTAAAAGGAGTGCTCCTTTTATTATTTCAGAATGAAAAAAAGTACTAAAAGCAGACTCAGACTATGGAAAGAAAGGTATAATACAAGTCAAGAGGCAAGTGGCAATCTAAAATTGCATAAAAAGTATAGGTCAAAATTTTAACCAGATTGTTGCATTGCTGCTTTAATTGTTTTAGACATTTTGACCCCAAATTTTCAACAGTCGCTTTATGACCCATCCTTGTGAACGTGACAGGTGTCATTTATTGTAGCCCCACCACATATATGAAGCAACTAATACGAATAAAATGCCCACTATACAGGAATTGCAACAACCACAGTTTTATTTTAGGGGGTAGGGCTAGGGAAGGGGGAACAGGATTGCTGCTAAAGAGAAAAAGTAGGTTAATGGGGTTAGCAGGGCCCATAGGCCAGAACACACACAAAGCCCACCCACACTGGTACCAGTGCAAACCCCCCTATGTCCTGTTAGTCTCAGCAGGGTACCCAGACTTAATGCAGGCCTGCTAGATGCTGCAGGTTGGCCAGCATTGGGGCCCTTGAAGAAAACCTTCCTAGGATGCTAGCTGTTTGAAAGTTACTCCCACCTTTGCCAGGGCAAGCCCCAGATTAACATACTAACATACTAAGTTGCCAGCAGAGTAGGCCTAATGATCTATCAGGTCTGCTCAAAAACCAGCATCTGGTCAGAACACCGTTGCTGCCTCCCCGTAAATCCCCCAACCCCACACCCCATTGGAGTTACATCTCCAGACCTGGCATTACTCAGTTTAATCTTCTCCTAATACTTGTCCCAGCCCCGCTTGAATCTCTCCACTGTATTAATAGCCGCCAGTTCCACAGTTCAGGATCAACTAAGTGGAGAGGCAGCAACAAATGGGCAGTGAAATGCTGGTCAAGACAATAAAGCAATGGCTAACAACTGGTCGACCTGGGACTTGCTTGAAGACTCTTGTAGCTTGTCACCTTCAGCCCACCCAATGGGCTAGACTACAGAGCACACATGCAAAGCCTACTGGGCCACAAGGAACCCAGACCCAGGAGTGACCCCACAATCAGGTTCCCCTAATGGATCCAGAGTGAACTAGTATTCAGGTGTGCACCCATGGCCCCCTGCAGCTCAGTCTGCCTCACTTGGTAGGAGTTGGCAGTTTTCTACCCAGCTCAATTGCAGCTGTGAAGATATTCAGTTTTTGCCTTTCTCCTGGCAAGAACAAACAGTTCCTGTGTGCAGTAAACAAGTTCTCCAGATTTCCACCTTTCCAGTGGCTTTTGGCTAGTGACTTGTAGTCTCTGGATCAAACCTCTGCCTTTCCACAGCTGGTTTTCAGTCAAACAACAGGCTCCTGAATGCTGGATAACTGCAACATTTGCCTCCACAGTCCTTAGATTCAGATACAGTGCCAGCCTTTAGCTCTAGCACACATACATTCCAAAACCACCCTTTTTACTGCCTCAGGGTTTTCCTTCCATATTGATGCAGGCTCACTGCAACACTGAAATGCCAAACCACCAGGAGCTCTTCACCAAATGACTTGAACATTCAGCTGCTACACCACAGTTCTTTTCTGTCCAAGAAAATCCCTTATTCCAATCCTCAATCTATTTGCTGACTGACCAATTGAGTCCTGTAAAAGGCCTCCTGTCTTTCCAACACACAGCACTGAGCCCTTCTTGACTCAAGCAGAGCCTAGGACAGACTGCCCAAACTGCCCAAAGTCCAGGGGTTTCATCCCAAAATCCCAACTTCTGATTGGTTGATTCTTACTGTCTCTCCAAAATATTAACAGTCATTAGCCTCCTTCGATTATTGATTGGCAAGAGGTCTTTGGCACCTAGATTTAGTTCACACCCTCCCATAAGTCACTTCAACAAGGTTGTGGGCATAAGCTAGATATTACCTGTCCTTGGGGTCATAGTCGCTATGATGGTATCGCTGTAATAAGCAGTCGCTGAAATTTACCTCGCTATGTTGCAGTCGCTGAAATTTTTAGTTGCTATCATTGCGTTGCTAAGATGACATGGAGCCCTGCCAGTAGCACATCACTTTGGCGAATCAAATACAGCGCAGCAACTTCAAGGAGGCAAGTACAGTGATGACAGCTATCACAATTGGTAAATTATAGTAATCATTTAATTTCTACTTACCCTAGTGTCCATGAGCAGTGTGGCGTTAGAATCCCATAGTTGGGGGGAGGGTTTGAGGGGGCGCAGCCACCCACGGGGGGTTTGGGTGGCACAGCCCCCCTGCATACAAAAGTAGACAAATTAAGTGGCTGCAGGTGCTTTGGCCATAGGTGCTCACCATGCTGTTGGAGACATGAGAGAGAGAGCCAGAAGCAGTAATGAGAGCACTGCTCAGGCTGTGCTGGAAAGTGTGGCATCTGCAAGTGGAACTGTGGCGAGGACATTACCGGATGTACGGTTGCTGCACCATACTGTGCAGAGGATCAGACATAGCGAGGAGTTATCCGTGATGCCTGCTACTGTTGCCAACTTGATTATTCCAGCAGAGTACAGCATGACAGCTGGAAGTGAGAGTTCCTCATCCTAAGATGATTGCAGTATTAGTTGCTGTAATTGGTATGAGCTGTAATAAGCAATCACTGTAATTTACCTCGCTATGTTGTAGTCACTGAAATTGTTAGTCACTATCATTGCATCACTAAGATGACATGGAGCCTGGCTGCCAACATATCCAGTCCACACAGTTTATATTACAGCCCCAGCTTTAAGTTTAGATTGCAGCCAAAGTACAGTTTCCTCAATGCTCATAGCACAGCCTGATAGCAGCCCCTGTCCCTCATTATCCGGCCTCAGAATCACATTTGTATACATCATAGTTTGCCTGGTGCGGCTCCCATTGTACTAACCCCCCCCAGGCAGTGACCAGCTAGCTCATTAATATTCATGTTGTCCCTTTTAAATATGCAAATGTGCCCCGTTTCTAAATGCCTACTGGTGGTTTAAAATAAAACATCCTGGCTGCTTCCTGTGTACCTCCTCCAGGTGTCCAACCACCAATTAACTTGTTAAGGGGGTTGAGACTACCAGAGAGACAATAACTAAGCCACTGCAGTGGTGAAAAACTAGACAGGCACCATGGTGCATGTGCAACGTCCATTTTGCTCCACTGGCCCCAAATTGCAAAAATTACTAACAGGGAGCCAAGTGGAGATCTAGAGGGCTATGGGATTCAGGATTGGCAGTGGACAAGCAGCAGGGGGATGGGCGATGCCCAGGGCAGCAGGTAACCCACCCCCCCAAAGGGGGTTGTTATATTTATAAAATAGCGGCCAAAATGTCATTTTGCGCCACAAGTGCAAAACAACATTTTGGCCAGGATTTGACAAAAGACACCTCTCATGTTCATGAGGTGGTGTGATTAAATGGCTATACTGAAAATGTGGTGTCAAACTATCGAAAATTACCAAAGTTATGAGTGAGCATTGAACATTTTCAGCTAACCTTCATATTTGTTGGTTTTTAATATTTTGACCTCAGATTCTCAACACAGTCTTCATATGACCCCACCTCATGAACCCGGTAGATAAAACATTTCAAATCCTGCCCAAAAGTTGATTTTGTGGAGCCTCTGTGAAATCACCTTTCAGGGAAAATTTGAAAAAAATCACCTACCTTGTTCATGTTATGGGGTCCCAAAGAGGCTGTGTTGAAAATCTGGGGGAAATATGAAAAAATCATAAAGTTATAAGTACAAGTTCAAAACGCATTGAAATACATTGACCACAGCTTAGCCCTTTTCCTCAGTTCTCACTTCGCTGTTAAAGAGTGAAGATGTGTCTCCAATCCAGAGAGAATTACAATGCTGCACCATTGGTAGTAGTAAGGGGTAGGGGGTATGGGGTGGTGAGTGCTGAATTGGGGGGGTCAGGTGGGGGAAGACAACAGACATCAATGGACCATTTTCTTTTTTACAGAGAGTAAAAAAAAAAGACTAAGAGGGACAGTTTTCTTTATCTCAGGTACTGACACTGAGGGTTGGGCACCCCAGTGTCAGTTTAATATTTCTGGGGCAAAGAAAGTATGGGGAGATAGGAGGGATACTTGAGGGAGGGATAATTGAATGGCTTAATGAGCTTCTGGCTAATCTTCATCTTGAAAAAACAATGTCCAGTCTTCATAATTGGCTATCCACTTATATCAAAAGGTGGAGCAAACTGCACACTGTATTTTTGCTTCCTTCTAACCCTTGAATAGAACGATGGAGCTTAACCTAGGTTTATAGGTAATTATTTGTTTCTGTTATAGCTAGCCAAGCGTAATGATTAATTCTACTTTTGTTTTGCATTCTCTAATAGAGGAATTACCTTTTGTCTCTTGCTCATGTGTACAATATTCTGTTTTTTGTGGATCCCTATTTTGTGAATTTCTATGGTCTCCACGGGTAGGGTGGGGGTTTGGGGAGGACTTTTCTTTTCTTTAGTTAATTGTTTGTTGATGGTTGTGTCTGTTGAAAAATTAATAAAGTGTATTAAATTAAAAATGTGGGAGGGATCATTTAAAAAGAGGCAAAAGCAGAAGCATGGGAAGTGATGGGGAGGTGGGAGGTATACTTGGCAGAGGGTGGAATTTTTTAAAAACAGACAGAGACACAGGCACAGGAAATGATGGAGAGGTGGAAGAGAGACTTGGTAGAGGGTGGGATTGTTAGTTGTGTTGGGGAGGATGTGGCATAGGCTGATCAGCTGGTTACTGGGTGGCATCAAGCAGATCAAAGCAAAGAGCCACCCTGTGATTTGGTGGCTCTTTTCTTTGTACTTCACAAAGTTTCCATCCAGCAAGCACTGAAGAGTGTCATGATCAGCTTAGCTGATGATTGGTGTGACACTATGTAACCTCCCTTCTGGGGCTTACCTGCAGTTGCTCCCTG
Source organism: Neoceratodus forsteri (assembly GCA_016271365.2). NCBI lineage: Eukaryota > Metazoa > Chordata > Ceratodontiformes > Ceratodontidae > Neoceratodus > Neoceratodus forsteri. The sequence goes on from CM028132.1 coordinate 1,203,564,486, forward strand.
TAGTCCTCGTTTATCTCAGTTTTTGCTGGTGCTCCTGGTTTCCCCCACAATCTTTCCCCTTCCAGCAATTGTTTTCTTCCTTTTCAGGTGTAGGTCTTTGATTGTGAGTTGCTGGTATGCTTATTTTTGTCTGGCACTGGTGCATGTGCTCCCAGTGCTTTGATGTGTAATCACCATTGCGGTCCAAAAATGGGGAGTTTGTCTGTGGTACTGGTGCCCCTCCTTGTGTCCTTGGGGGCTGGTAACCTGAAGAGGATCGGGCAGAAGCCCATAATGTTAATAAAATAGTAGTTTAAACAACAGAGCCATTTTGGGGTCATGAATATTAATGAGCAGACCCTATGAATACTGATGAGTACTGCTTGCCGTCTAGGAGCATAGTGTTGTAGCAGTGACAGTAAAACTGCTGGGGCAAATGGAACAAGAATGGGCTTGTCTGACAGGGGGCAGTTGGGGCTATGATCAGGTGGGGTGCTTGGTTACCTAAAGGATTGTGTTGGGCTGCACCAGACTCTGGAAGGGGAGAAACTGGGTTGAACTGCATGGACTCCATATAAACAAATGGGAGCTGACATGTTTGTGACACTTGACCCCATTGTTAAGCCAATCAGTGACCTAGGTGCCCAAATCATAGACAGTGGGACTCCTTGAAAAAGGAGGGGACTAATACAGGTGCCTAGATCATGCCCCAATAACCAAGCAGGAAATATTGATCTCTATGGATATAAATTATTGATAGGCTCCATCAGCCAATCAGAGCACAGAATTCTTGGCTGAAACTGGGTGGACTTTCTGGGATTTCTTCAGTCTGTTCCCAGGCTCTGTACAAGTCAGGAGTACCCTGTGATAGTGGGCACTGGACTTTAGAGGCTTACCCAGGCCGTAATTGATGACTGCTGTTGCAGAATTGGATCGAGGTGGGGGAAGAGAGAGACTGAACTGTGATTCTGATTTCCCCAGGTACTTGCTGCAGGATTGAACTAAGAAGGGGAAAGAGAGAAAGAGGTTAAACTGTGATCCTGTTCCTCCAGGTATTGAGAAGTTGCTCGACTATTATTGGGAGAAACTAAATGCTGCAGCAACCCTGCACTAGGAAGTTGAACTAGCTGAAAGGACTGTATTGATTATCTGAGTGCTACAGTTGCAGCTGAGAGGTTGCTTGGTTGTTGGGACTGCAATTGAAATTTTAAAGAGGCAAAGCATCTCTGGTTGCCAGGGTGCTAGCCAGAGGCTGTGTGTGTCCTGAGTGAACTGGTTAAAGTGGCTGAGAGCTGAGGCCCAGCTGCAGCCAAAGAAAAGGTTTGGACACTGCTTAACTGGAAAATATGAACTGGTGTGCAGAGGTTTGTTGTTCTTGGATTCTCCTGTTGAATTGCACCTGTGCTTCTTGAGATTAAGGCTAGCACCCACTCAAACTGGCACTGGACTTTGTTGGAGTGCCTGTCTGTGAACTTTTCTTGCTTAGAACTCAGTGCAGGGACTGCAGAAGGACCCCCACCATTTGGGGCTCTTCACTGACAGCCAGGGAGGGAATCTGTTAACCCCTTCCAAGTGGGACTCACTGTCTCAGGAGGTCACCAGTGCTTGTTGGGGTGCTAGGGCACTTGCGACATAGAAACATAGAAACATAGACTTTGACATCGGATAAGGACCACTTGGCCCTCCTAGTCTGCTCATTTCCCTACCTACAGGATAAGCTGCAGATCCTAGTTAACCAACAGCCATTTCTTCCTACCCCCAACAAAAATTGCCTTATGTCTCTCCCATGCATTCTTGAATTTTCCCACAGTTTTAGACCCCACAACCTCCTCAGGAAGGCTGTTTCATGTGTCCACCACCCTCTCTGTGAAAAAATACTTCCTCACATTGCCCATGAGCCGTCCCCTCTCTATCTTCAAATTGCGTCCCCTTGTTCTTGCACATCTCTTTTTCTGAAAGATGCTACCCTCTTGGACTTTGTTGATTCCACTGAGGTACTTAAAAGTTTCTATCATGTCCCCCCCCTTTCCTCAAGGGTATACATATTAAGCTCATTTAGTCTCTCCTCGTATGGCTTGTCTTGCAGACTGCACCATTTTAGTTGTCCTCCTCTGAACTGCCTCCATCCTGTCTATGTCCTTGCAGAGATGGGGTCACGAACTGGATGCTGTACTCAGATGGAGTCTCACCAATTGTCTGTACAGAGGGGTAACAACTTCCTGTTTTCTACTGGTGATGCCTCTCCCTATACATCCCAGTATCCCCCAGCCTCTCCTTACTGCCTTCTCACATTGCTTGCTAACCTTAAGGCCATCTGATATGGTTACTCCAGGTCCTTTTCCATTTTGTTGTTGTCAGTATCTCACCCCCATTATGTACTCTTCCCTGGTTTTTGCTTCCCAGGTGCATTATTTTGCATTTCTTTGCATTGAATCCTAGCTGCAATACTTCTAACCATTCCTCCAACCTTGCCAAGTCCCTTCTCATCCTTTCCATGCCTCCTTGTGTATCAACCTTGCTGCAAATCTTTGTCATCTGCAAAGAGGCATACTTTTCCTTCCAGTCCCTCTGCTATGTCACTTATAAAGAAATTAAAAAGGACTGGACCCAGTACTGAACTCTGCGGTACCCCACTAGTAACCCCTCTTTCTTCAGAGTGGACTCCATTTACAATTACCTTCTATGTCCTGTTCTCCAGCCAATGTTTTACACAGGCTACCACCGTGGGACCCACTCCCAGGCTGGTTAATTTGACTATTAATCTTTTGTGTGGGACTGTGTCAAATGCTTGCTAAAGTCTAGGTAGACCATATCTACAGACCCTCCCTGGTCTACTACTTTGGTCACCCAGTTAAAGAAATCAATTAATTCATCTGACATGACCTTCCCACTGTGAACCCATGCTGCCTCGGGTCCTTTGCCCCACTGACCTCTAGGTACTCAACAATTCTTTCCTTCAGAAGAGATTCCATCACTTTCCCTACCACAGAGAGGTCAAACTGACAGGTCTGCAGTTTCCTGCCTCTGTCTTGATCCCACTTTTGTGAAGGGAATGACATCCACCTTCCTCCAGTCCTCAGGTACCACACCATCCTCCCATGATTTGTTAAAAAGGGTAGTCAATGGTGTCACTAGTTCTCCCCTTAATTCTTTTAGAATTCTTGGGTGAATTCCATCGGGCCCCATTGCTTTGTCCACCTTCAGTTTTAGGAGTTCTTTCAGAACCCTTTCTTCCATGAAAGGACTGGGGTCGACCCCCCCCCCATCCAGAGTGTTTCTGTTAATTGGATTAGGCACCTCACCCTCCTCCTCCTGTATTGTGAATACTGGCAGAAGTATTCATTCAGTATCCCTGCTTTTTCACTGTCCTGCTCTGCCCACCCACTGTCCATTCTATTCAGTCTCACTATCCCTCCCATTGTCTTTCTATGCTCCCTGATGTACCTATGTAGTAGTAGTAGTAAATAATTTTTATTCAGAGAATACTGGAAACATTCCTTTGAGCAAAGCTCATTTTCAATGAAGTTCCAAGTTCATAAAGTGCAAAGTTTCACATAAATTATACATAAACATATACACACACAGGATAATAATAAATAAAACATACCTAGACATAACATATATATGATCAATTAGATCAAAATTTTAAAATACATTACACTGATTGCAAAAATAAGCAGTCTTTGTCCAATCTGTACACCATTGAACAAATTTACAAGCATTAGTCCTGACCCATGAACATCTTAAATATTGAGGTGAATCATTCCAGAGGGAAATTCCCCTAAATGGAATAGAGGATCTTCCAATATTCAAATTACAGCTGGGGATATAAAATTGGACACCATGGGTGGGATATTCAGAAGGGTTGTGCCCCGGTGCAATATTCAAAAGGGGAATGTACCTGGCACAAATCCCGATGTGCCAGAGTGCATCAGTAATGTATGCGGTGCAAGTGGGGGGGCGTGCCCATGCATGTTCTGCACATCCCGATATTCAGCCCGGGATGTGCTGGAGCCCATGCAGGCACAACCCCTACTTGAGCTGCACACAGTTGATCTAATAAATAAAGGAACAACAGCTGGTCACCCACAGGTGAGCTGCCCGTGTGCAAGGAGTGCAACATGGCAGCTGCCACGTGGGGTGGCCACCTGAGCTCCGGTGGCACCTTCGTGGTGGTGCCCCCCATGCCTGATCATGGGCATTAGTATTGTAATAATGGTCCTATATCTCTGGTGGTCCAGTGGACTGCTCACAGCCCGATCGTGGGCATATGTAACAAAATGATAGTCCTATACCTCTGATGGTCCAGTGGACCACTCACAGCCGAATCACGGGCATCAGTAATAAATTATGACAAACCAATCCAACCCTGGTGGTCCAGCGGTACCCCCTCACCACCCGCCCACTGAGCCCCACCACCCACTCCCCCCGGTCAGCGGCGGTCGGCAGCTCCCCACTCACTTGCTGCCCTGCCACCCGCTGACTGACTCCATACGGTAGGGTTGTATGCCCATTGGTCCACAGTGTGAGCTAATGGGCGTGCAGCCTGTACCATACTACACAGACCAGATATGCGAATGGATCCATTCACATTTCTGGACTGTGTAGTACAGTATGGACTGCACACCCATTGGCTCATGCTGTGGACCAATGGGCATACAGCCCTACTGTATGGAGTCAGTCAGCAGGTGGCAGGGTGGCAAGTAGGTGGGAAGCTGCTGCCCGCCGCTGACCAGGGGGGAGTGGGGCAGGGGCCCAGTGGGCGGGTGGAGGGGGGTACTGCTGGACCACCAGGGATGGATTGGTTTGTCATAATTTATTACTGATGCCCTCAATTGGGCTGTGAGCGGTCCACTGGACCACCTGGGATATAGGACTATTATTTTATTACATATGCCCGCGATAGGGTTGGGAGCGGTCCATTGGACCACCAGGGATATAGGACCTTGTAGTGTATCACATATGCCAGTGATCATGCTGGGAGTGGTCCACTGGACCACCAGGGATATAGGACCTTGTAGTGTAACACATATGCCCACGATCGGGCTGTGAGCGGTCCACTGGACCACCAGAGATTTAGGAGTATTATTTTATTACATATGCCCATGATCAGGCTGGGAGTGGTCCACTGGACCACCAGGGATATGGGACATTTACAATTTATACATGTGCCCATGATTGGGCATTGGAACATGTTGCCGGTGTGGGCAGGGGGCGTCGGTCCCCGATGGCTGCAGCCTGGCAGGGCGCCAGGCACAAGTCACCGGGCATCAGTGCACCAGCATGCAAATGGGGCCATAATGACATGCAAATGGCCCCATTTGTGCCTTGCATACATTATGGCCCCATTTGCATGTGTACTTTTGAATATCGCGGTTGATGCGCCGTAGCGCAATGGCACTTGTGCTAGCGCATCCCCCTGCTCCACTCTGGCCACTTGTGCTGGTGCAGTGCCACTACGCCATGTGCACTGCGGGTGGCTGAGGAGCAGTATTCAGCAATGCTGTGCCATGGTGGAGCACCGTTGAATATCACCCTCTCAATGACCGGGTGCATCCCAGTTGTGCTGTGCCCAGGCTTGTGCCACAGCCTGGTGCAGTCTGAATATCCCACCTCAAGTGTAGGTCTCAAATCCCTTCCAAATTCCCTAAGTTTAAACAGCTCAACAATATAATCTGGAACCTTATGGTTCCAGACCCTAATCATGAAATGCAATAAATGTATAATTCTTCTCACAAGTGGTCTATTCCAGTTTAATTCTTTAAATAAATAATACCTGTGTGTTCAAACAGAACCTCTAATATGAAACGAGCCAACCTACAAAATAGCTTGTCCACCTTGTTTAACAATACCTCAGAGCCCTTCCATAAAATATATCTCCATAATCAATTGCTGGGAGTAATAAAGTTGCAACCACATTTTGACGAACTTCCCTAGACATAAACCTTTTATATCTATAGAGGGCTCCTAATTTTTAATTCATACTTCCAATTAATGAATCTATATGTAGATCCCAACTTAAATGGGAATGAAGCCACATTCCCAAATATTTGTAATGATCAACCTGTTTTATAGCTAACCCCCCAGAAGTAACAATTTCCAATTTTAAATCACAAGTTCTGTTATACTTACTTCTAAACAAAAGTACCTGTGTTTTATTTGCATACAGAATCAAATAATGTCTCCTAAAAAATTCCTGAGCTTCGCAAAAAAAAGCTTGTTGAAACTTTTACTCTATTATACCCTGAGAAACTCCTTCAACATACAATATGGTATCATCTGCATACAGATGATACCGAGTGTCAGGGGGATTAGGGCCTAAATTCATTCACATAGATATTGAAGAGCAGAGGCCCCAAGACTGACCTCGGGGGGGGACTCTGTTCCTCAAATCCAAAATCCCAGATTTAAAGGAGGCTACCTTCACATACTGACTACGTCCCATCAAATAAGATGAGAACCATTTAATTGAAAGATGAGACAAGCCAATCTCCCTGTGTCTGGACAGGAGCACCCAATGGTTCAGGGTGTCAAAAGCCTTTGAAAGGTCACTAAATAAGGCACCTATCATTAACCTCCTGTCCAGACTCAGTTGGGGATCGCTTACCACTTTAGTTAAGGCTGTTTGGGTACTATGTAAAGGCCTAAACCCTGACTAGTAAGGAGACAATTTATTATTATAATCCAAAATGTTCTTCAGCTGACATGAGACAATCCTCTCAAATATTTTAGAGACCTGGGGTAACAGCAAGATGGGCCTATAATTCCCTAAATCAGTCTTACTTCCTGCTTTAAATACTGTACATTGACTCTAGCTATCTTCCACCCTTCCAGAAATTCACCAGCCTTACAAGATAAATTAAAAATATAAGCTGGGGGGAGGCCAAGCAAGGGACAGCATACTTTAATAATATGGAGGGAATTCCATCATACACTATAGCCTTGAAAATATTTATTTTTAAGAGTTACCTATGTGTGTCTTCTGGGAAAATAGTAGCAAACTCAAACATCCTCATTCCTTTTAAGTCAGATTTATTACCCACCAATCCTGCTCTACACCATCCTCATAATCCTGGCTATCCCTATCAATGAAATCCTGGGTACCTACCTTGATGAAATACTCATTAAAAGCATTCACCAAATTGTCCCCCAAGGAAAAGGTTGATCCTTCTACTGAAATCTTAGTTACAAAGGAACTCTTATGAGTCCCCATTAAATCAGAAATAACCACCCAAAACTTCTTTGGATTCTGTTTATGGCTATTATCAAGTTTAGACCATATGTAATCTTGCTTTGCTAACCTCACCTTATTAGTATACAGATTTTGGGCCTGCCTATAAAAAACCCAATCATGGGCCTTCATAGATTTTTTAGCCTTAGCCCATTTCTTATCTCTCTCTCTCTCCCCTAGCTCCTAGCTGCTTTGAGAACCAGACATTTCTTTTGTTATTAACCTTTCAAGATTTCAAAGGGACATGCTTATTGCATACCTATAAAAATTCATGCAAAAAATATTCCCAAGCACTAGAAGCAGTAGGTATCAATTCCAATCTAGACCAATTAATGTCTTCAACGTCTAACATAAATGAAACATAGTCAAATTGTTTAAAACATCTCCAAGATATCCAGGCTTCTGGTGTGGGCTTACAAATCCTATTTCTAAGAGTATAAACTACCTGATGGTCAGAAAAGGATTCTGAGAGAACTCCTGCCCTCTGGTACAAATGGGGACATTTGTGAATATCAAATCCTACATGGTGGATTTGTGTGGGTCCTTATGATTAATTCTGGTAGGCTCCAGAATCAACTGAGTTAAACCCAGATCTGTTTGCATTTCAATTAAATTATGATTAGGATCAATAGTAGCCCAATTTACTTTAAAATCTTCAATAATAAATAACTCATGAGATAAACTATAACTATATAAGAATTTTGGAGGTCTTAGAATACCTTAACAGGAACTCTAGAGGGTCTATATACTCTCACCAGGAGAACAGATTTCCTGTAAGGCACCTCAGTCTCCAGAGTCAAAATCTCCAACCCATTCACAGAGCATGGACACTGTACCTCATGAACAGTTTAATTGCAGTCAGCATATATAACAATCCCACCTCCTTTCTTATTCCTATCCCTCCTATATAACTTAAAATTATCCAGATCAATTGAGGCATCCAAAACCCTCCCATCTAACCACATCTCAGTTAATACAAGGAGTTCAGGTTTTATTTCCTGTATCCAGTCTCTTATTTCATCAAATTTATTCCTGAGACTCCTCACATTTGCATAAACAATAGTCATATTTTCAAACCCTGAATTAAAATCAGATCTGGGAAGTGCCCCAAACCCAGAGATCCCAGATATTGAGTCTAGGGGCCATGGGTTTGGATGCACATCACCAAATACTAACAAACAAAACACAGAGGTAATTCTTAGGTACCTTCTCCATCCCTGCTTCCACATTCTTAAATCTACACATGATACACCTTTAGGAATACTAATTCTTAACACAGCAGAAATCTGGGTAATTACTCTAACAGGAAAGGCTTTTACAAGGGCATTAAAACAACCTTAGATAACACTACAGCACATATTATGAACCTCAAACCCGGTCTTTCCTGTGGGTCAGATGTCATACACAATTTAGAATCTGTTGGAACACCTTCATAAATATGTACTGAACTAAATGATGCTATAAAGCCATATAAGAACACAATCAGTAAAATAGTGCCCACAGCCATTTTACCCACCTTAAAATAAACTTTCCAAGTTTCCTAGTAGCACTTAATTTATTCACAATAAATTCCAAACAATACTCAATAAGTAATAATATCAGTCCCAACAACAGATGACCAGCAAATGAGTCTTCTCTTTAAAATGCAATATGGTGCAATGCTGAATCCTCCGGAAGTTACTCACTTAAATATGAAGCAGCTCTCAGTTCTCAGATCAACAGCCAAAAGACAGCCCTTTCTTCTGCGGTAGGTGTGCCACTCATGCTTTCATAACTTTGGTCTTTCGCTGTGTGCCTTCGTCTTGTTAAACAAACTGCCTCCTCCTCCATGATGTTTCAGCACACTTCTCCGCCCCTCATCAGCTGATAGTGATCACGGAATACAGTTGCACAAACAGGCACAGTTAGTAGCAGTTACAGAGGAGAGCAATGGCACACAAGCGAACAGGTACAAGCGTGGTAGCTCTTAAAGTAAAATGATACAGTACCTGTTCGCGCGGTGGAAATTTAAACAAACTGCCCCTCCTCCTCTGTGATGTTTCAGCACACTTCTCCACCCATATCAGCTGATAGTGATCACGGAATACAGTTGCAGTAGCAAAAGGTTTTATCCCCTTCTTAACCGAGTTGGCTATCTTTTCCTCAGTTTGGGTCTTTGCTATTCTGACTTCCTCCATGCTTCCTTCTGCCTTAAATGGTACAGTTCTCTGTCCTGCTCCTTCTGAGTTTCCTTATACTTCCTAAATGCTATCTTTTGGCCCCTAACCTTCCCCGCCACCAGTTTTGAGAATCATAGTGGCCTTTTCTTTCATTTTGATTCATTTATTTGCTTCACACAAAGGCTTGTTGCCTCCGTGATGGCAGTTTTGATGTTTTACCATTGTTGCTCCACCTCTCCTTCTAGCCTGTTTGCTAGTGCTTTTCTAAGGCACTCTCCCATCTTGCCAAAGTCAGCCCTCCTGAAGTCCAGTACCCTCACTTTTGTATGGCTTGACTCTGCAGCTGAGTTTATCGTGAACCACACTGTTTGGTGGTCACTTGTTTCCAGATGGCTACCCACTTCTAGATCTGAGATCCTGTCACTATCCCCAGTTGAGAGTATGAGGTCTAAGATTGCTCCCTCATGAGTGGGTTCCAAAACTAGCTGTCTGAGGCATGCCACCTGTGGGGCATTGAGAATGGCCCTGCTCTTGGATGTGGCAGCAGCAAAGGTGCTCCAGTTAACATCTGGCATATTCAGGTACTCCATTGACAGTATCTCCCCTTTCTCTGGCATCCTAAGGATGCCTTCTATCATATCCTTGTCCATTCCCTCCCCCCTGACATGGGGGTCTGTATACAACCCCTGTGCGGATTGTGGTGCTATTTCCAGTCTCTAAGGTGACCCATAGTGCCTCCTCTCCTCCCTGTTTACTCTTTTGTTCAGTTGCTTTGATCCCTTCCCTTACATAGAGAGCTACTCCTCCCCCTCTTCTCCCCTCCCTGTCTCTCCTGTAGGTTGTGTACCCTGGTATGTTAACATCCCAGTCATGGATCTCTGTGTACCATGTTTCTTGTGACTTCTACAATATCCAGGCATCCCTCTTCCATCAAGGCCACCAGTTCAGGGAGCTTGTTGCCCAGACTACGGGCATTGGTAGTCATTACCCTCCATTTCTTGATGGCATTACCCCTTTTTGCCCCATCCCTGTCCTTATTGCTTTTGTCATTTTCTCCATTTACCCCTGCCCTTCTCCCTATTGACATCTCTACCTTGGAGTTTACCACACTTACTATCCTAATTTTTTGGGGAGGACTAGGATTTCTCTGTTCCTTTTCTGTGCCTCCCCCTTTGGCTAGTTTAAATTTTTGCCAATGAAGAATTTAAACCTATCACCTAGGATCCTGCTTCCCCTCCTGGACAGATGCAGGCCATCATACCAATATAGACCTGCATCACTCCAGGTGGACCCCCGGTCCCCAATGAAGTCAAATCCTTGAGCTCTGCACCAATTTTTCAACCACTGATTGAATTCCATGGTGTGGAGTACCCTAGTCTCACCCATGCCATAGAGAGGCAGCACCTCCGAGAAGATTACCGTGCATGGTACTTGTCTAAGGCCCCCTCCCCAGCTCCACAAACTCTTCCTGTACTGCTCTGATCCCTTTCTTAGCCAGGTCATTTGTCCCTAAGTAGACAATGACATCCAGCTCCCTCCCCTGTGCAGGTGCTCTGGTGATCCTGAGGATTTGCTCCCTGTCCCTCAAGCCATGGTGCCAGGCTGGCACCACCTCCTCTCCTTCCTCCCACAGTTCTATCTTCCTAACAATGGAGTCCACAACAGGAGTTGTTTCCTTCCCCTGTGGGTCCCACGCCATCCTCTTGTGGGTCTTCTTTGTGGAGGTTCCCAGCATCCTCCTTGGTCTCCACTATGGGTGCCTCCATAGAGGAACCACACTTTGCCAGAATGGCATATGAATTGTGGAGAGGTATAACTGGGGGGATGCACCTCTGTTCCACAACCCTCACCCTCCCTGAGCTCACTGTGGTCCAACTGCTCCTCTTTCTTGGCAACCCTAAAGGCTGTGTACCCTGTTTATATCTGCTGTATGTGACGAACATCCACATAATGGTGCTGAGGGATGCACTAGACATTGAAGATAAATATAGAAACTGTTGTTAAATGAAGTGTTGAGCCAGTAGCCATGTGTGAGAGTGCCTATCCATATATGCAGAGCCAAGTGCTATAGTACCACCCATGCAGTTCCATAAAGAAGAAAAAGAATCAGTATTTATATGCGCTTTTATACACAGTGTATCCCAAAGTGCTTTACAAGCAATGCTAGACTGGTAGTAAAGTGACTGAATGTGTAGTGGTGGCCATATCGCACATCGACACCCACACACAGCCTGGACAATTGCATGAACTAGTTTTTTGAGGAAAGGGAATGTTGGTCAGGACACCAGGGAAAGTCTCCTACTCTTTGCAAGGAATGCCCTGGGCTCTTTTACTTCCACCTGGACACCCACCAGGACAGCACCAGGATGGGTAGAAGGGACCTTGGTTTAACATCTCATCTGAAGGATGGAAAGGAAGCAACTCTGGGCATACCCTATGAAAGAAGTCACCTCAGGCAGCATTGCTGTGCCACTGGAAATAAACTTAAAATAATGGGTTTAGGACCATCTTCCCACAAGGCATAAACCTCTATGCCACCGAAAATGCATTAGGTACCTGGGCTTAGATAATCCATGTGAACAGGGTTACATATATAACAACATGTTTTATTCTAGTCTGTCAAAGATGTATAAAATGGGCTTCCCCCATGGCCCAGCAGAGGGGCATCCAGCTGCTACACCTGTGGCTTGTGTTCAGAGTGGACTTAGGGCCACTAGTGTCAGGAGTAGGCAAGCGCTGAAGTAGCTGCTGATGGTAGTGCATCTCAGTTCTGGGAGGGCAATGGTGGGTTCTCAAGTGTACAGTGACTCCTGTGGAGGGCCAGGGAGTTTGCTATCCTGCTAAAACCTGACCATGTAAAGCTTGCTTATGTCATGTGGGGGGGGGAGGTGGAAGGGAGAAAATGGGTTTAAAAAATGCATTGCTGCCAGAAGACACCCAGCAGTTCTTTTGCTGCTTGCCTTGTGAGATGTTTACAGTGATTAAAGTGCAATGCTCTCCCCTAGCACAAGAGTCAGATATCTGGCTGTGGACCACCACTGGAGTGATGATGGGATCAGCAATGGTTGGGGCTAGGAGGTCTGCCACAGGAGTATTCCCCTAGGTCCAAGGAATGGGCACTCAGCAACATGAAGAAATAGCTACAGTAAAACAGACAGACAAGCAAACAAAAAGATGCATGAAGTAACAGTTGCTTATAGTTTAGACATAATTATATTGTTTGTACTTATCATGGTTTGTCAAGTAAGAGTATGCACAGGCTGAATATTATTTATTGATCACTGCAAATAATTGTTCCAAACACACAGGACTAAATAAAAATATTTTTCCTCTTTGTGGTATTTGGGCAAACATTCAGTTAATGTAGAATTTATTTTATTTTAAACTTCTTTCCCTCCCTAGCTGTCCAGATCTAGTACCTTGGCTACCCCAGTTCCACCATGCCACATTGACAACAAAGTTGTCGAACACCAACAGAGTGACAGACATATGCCAACAGCAACCACGTTGCCTGGTAAATCTGTTGACGGACTGCCATGGTGCTCCACTCCTTCCTTTCTCAGTGATTTCCTACCCACCACCCCTCACCTATTGCCCCAGAGCCTTTTCCAGTTGTTCCAGTTGTTCCCACTGGTCCCCAATACCTAACCCAAAGTGCTCCTTTTGCAGCCAATTCATGCAGTCATCAGATTTGTATTATTGGAGCTGGGAGGCTTATGCCACTGGGACGGAGGGGTGGAGTAGTCTGCATTATTGATGATACTATGTAGACTGACCTTCAGTCTGCATAATGTCATCAATTGTATAGATTGTTCCATACACACACACACACACACACACACACACACGTTCACTGGTGACTCTCACCTCCAGGCCTGCTAGTACAGTCAGATGACTACACATTGGCAGCAAAAGCTGTACTTGAGGTTAAGGGATAGGAACCAATGGGCTAGTCAGCAACTTTTTTTAACAAAATGCCTATGGGAGAATTGTGTATGGGGTGGAGGGTGGGAAATCACTGCAACAGAGAGAGGGATTGCCAAGGAACATGTCTTGATTTCTTGGTGAGGAATATATGTTTTTAATTATATTTTGACCAAATACCTGAGTACTGATGAGCCGAGTATCTGAGGTGCCAAATACAAATACTCACTGAGGATTTGAAAAAGATATACACACTCCCTCACTACCCAGTATCAGTAGATAGCCATTAAACTGCATATGAACCATAAGGCCATTTTCTCTTTCCAATGTAGTCTTATTTTTGTGCATAGAGGTTCTTTGTCTTTTAAATAGTTTTTTATTTTAATGGGTTCATCACAACATATTCAAGACACACTGTCTTAGGGTAGCTGGTCCATTCCACTGGGGTGTCAAACAGATGAGGCATACTGATGGGTCCTGGTAGGACGAAACACGTGTCTATGTCATCTGTTAGCACCCTTTGCAAACTGTGTGAGAGGCCTTTTGGTACCATACAATTCTGTTTAAAGTTGGACCAGCATAACATTCTGTGGTGATTTGCATATACAGCCCATGATGCTTTGCATTGTGTGGGCATGTGTGATTTTGTATTTTCTGGTTTTATGTTCACTTGCAAAGCATACAAACATATTGGTATCAGTCAGAACTGTGAGAGGGCTTTGGAGGCGTGCCATCTTTTACCTATCAACACTTCAGAAGACCACATCTTCTCCTAAATCTGCCCTCTCCTACTTGCTCCTCCTCTTGTCATAATCCTTATCCAATCACAAGGATGGAGAATGCAAGCTATAAGTTTTTGTGGAACTCCTAATTCTTTCTACTTGAAACCTGTCTTGTGCTTTTGGTTCTGCCGCTCTGCTTTTACACTGCTCTTAAGAGCAGGTGGCAAATATTTCTGCCTCTAATGTATCTAGTAAATGCTGCCATAACAAATAAACATTTGATTTTTACTGTTCTGCCTTGTGTTGTTTTCTTTTGTTCAGATGCTGCCTTCTGATGGTGTTCGTATTTTTTCAAATGCAGAAGACTCAGTCTTTCTTTCCCAGTATATGCCGTGCTGTGAAGGTCAAATCTCAATGACATCAATTACGGAAATGACTCAGGCTTCACATGCATGCTTCCTTCATCTGGCATGTTGTTTAACCTTCCAAAGCATGCTGACGATTCCAAAATTAGTTGTCCCTCCCCCATCTATCCACCTGACACTCACTCTGTTTTTTTCAGAGTGGCAAGCAGCGAATGTGAAAGGCAGGCTCTATACTATTAAAATTTTCAGTGGGAATAGTGCAGCCATCTGCCATCCTCAGATCTCACAGGAATGAAGCAAACAGAGAAATTATTGAATTATTGGGGCAAAGATCAGTATGATGCTAATAGTATGTTGCTTAGTTAGGATGAAGTAATAAAGCTGCACTTGCCAAATGTGACCCCCAATTCTGTGAACATTCCATGAACAGAAACTATAGAAATATTTATTATATTCAAGACACTATCTGCTCTACATTTTGGCTACTTTTTACAGCAGCAGTGGACATAGCCCTACAGACGTCTTGCTATGACAGTAGAGAAAGGAAACTCTCCAGATACCCAATGGACTAGACAAAATTAGAGGTTTTGTAGAATCACTGTGTTAATTGAAACAAACAGTCTGCTGTGTTCATTTGAGCTGAGCAGTCTTGAAAGCACTATTTTGTTCAATGGGGTAGAATTCTCTTTCAAGGAAGAGTCATAGCTCATAAACATGTCAACGTAATCAGCCTTTCAACTGTAAATGTGATTGATATCTCCTCTCTTTCTAACATTTTCCTCATGCCTGTGTTGCACTGAGATGCACAAAAAAGAGGTGACTTCATAGCAGCCCCACCAAAAAAAACAGTTTTATTCTATGCATGAATGTCACAATCTTAGAAAATAATTAGCTTGGAAGCACAGCACTACATATAAGATGAAGTAGTGTTAAGGTCAAAAGCCACAAAAGGAATGCTATGCAGATATACAAGGTCATAAAACATCCAATATTGTAGTATTACTGAAGACCAGAGAACCTGAAAGACACGCTGCAATTGCATTTTCAATGATGGCACTGTGTGAACATGTTTCTGTCTGTAACTATGTGTTCATTTGTCAATAGTTTTTGTGAATATTCATGCTTGCATTATTTAAGCATGTTCTGTCTATAACTTTATGTTGCACAGAAAACTTAATATCTGATCTATATGGTTTTATCTCTCCATTAATACCATCTAACTACAAAGCTGCTATGTATTTCTTTCATATTACATCAAGACATAGTCTACATAAAACTTATTTTATTATCACACCTGCACTGATCCTGCACTTCTTTGCATTGAATCCCAACTGCCATTCTTCAGACCATTTTTCCAGTTTTTTAGGGTCTTCCCTCATTCTTTCACCCCCCTGGTACGTCCACCCTATTGCATACCTTTGTATCATCTGCGAAGAGGCATACCTTCCCCTCCAATCCCTCTGAAGTGTCCCCAATAAAGTCCAGATAAGCCACATCCACCACACCTCTCTGGTCCTCTACCTTAGTTACCCAGTCATACTGTAGATTAGTACAATGAGTTAGTGCAAAACAAAGTGCCCATCATAAATACAGTAAAGGTAGGGTTAGATTTATAAGTAAATAAATGCCACATAAGGCAGTGTATGCATGTTAATGTGTGTGTGTGGCAATGCTCTGTGGTTAGACAGTGCACTGATATGCTATATTGGAATATATATGTGTATATGTATTAGTCAGTGTATGTATAACAACAATTAGAAAGTGCAGTTAGGTGGCTCAGTGGTTAGTTCAAAAATTATTAGTCTACATTCCCCACTATCTAGTTCAGTTTCAGCCTTATGCATGTCACTGCTGATTTAAATGAGATGTCTAGTAGCAACCCCTCTGCTACCCTCCAATGTCTCTCAGAGCCTGAAAAGAAGAAATTGGTCCCTAGATGTCTTTTTTTAATCTGTAAAAATGTGTGTAGACAGTGCACTGCTATGTTACACTGGAATATATATGCATATATGTGTATATGTATTAGTCTGTTTGTGTGTATCACAACAATTAGAAAGTGCAGTTAGGTGGCTCAGTTGTTAGTGCAAAAAGTGCTAGTTTACAGAGGTTAAGGGGTAGGAACTAATGGGCTAGTCAGCAACTTTTTTAACAAAATGCCTATGGGAGAATTGCGGATGGGGTGGAGGGTGGGAAATCACTGCAACAGAGAGAGGGATTGCCAAGGAACATGTCTTGATTTCTTGGTGAGGAATATATTTTTTAATTGGATTTTGACCAAATACCTGAGTACTGATTAGCCGAGTATCTGAGGTGCGAATACAAATACTCACTGAGGATTTGAAAAAGATATACACACCCCTCACTACCCAGTATCAGTAGATAGCCATTAAACTGAATATGAACCATAAGGCCATTTCTCTCTCCAATGCAGTCTTGTTTTATGTTCACTTGCAAAGCATACAAACGTATTGGTATCAGTCAGAACTGAGAGAGGCTTTTGAGGCATGCCTGTCTTTCACCTATCACCACTTCAGAAGACCACATCTTCTCCCTAATTCTGCCCACTCCTTCTTGCTCCTTCTCTTGTCATAATCCTTGTCCAATCACAAGGATGGAGAATACAAACTACAAGTTTTTGTGTAACTCTTAATTCTTTCTGCTTGAAACCTATCTTGTGCTTTTGGTTCTGCCGCTCTGCTTTTACACTGCTCTTAAAGAGTAGGTGGCTAATTATTTGTGCCTCTAATGTATCAAGTAAATGCTGCCATAACAAATAAACATTTGATTTTACTGTTCTACCTTGTGTTATTTTCTTTTGTTCAGATGCTGCCTTCTGATGGTGTTCATATTTTTCAAATGCAGAAGACTCAGTCTTTCTTTCCAGATATATGCCATGCTGTGAAGGTCAAATCTCAATGACATCAATTACTGAAATGATTCAGCCTTCACATGCATGTTTCCTTCATCTGGCATGCTGTTTAACCTTCCAAAGCATGCTGATGATTTCAAAATTAGTTGTCCCTCCCCTCACCTATCCACCTGACACTCACTCTGCTTTTTTCAGAGCGGCAAGCAGCAAATGTGAAAGGCAGGCTCTATGCTATTAAAATTTTCAGTGGGAACAGTGCAGCCATCTGCCATCCTCAGATCTCACAGGAATGAAGCAAACAGAGAAATTATTGAATTATTGGGGCAAAGATCAGTATGATGCTAATAATATGTTGCTTAGTTAGGATGAAGTAATAAAACTGCACTTGCCAAACGTGACCCCCAATTCTGTGAACATCCACATGAACAGAAACTATAGAAAGGTTTATTATAGTCAAGACACCTGCTCTACATTTTGGCTACTTTTACAGCAGCAGTGGATATAGCCCTACAGACATCTTGCTATGACAGTAGAAAAAGAAACTCTCCAGATACCCAATAGACTAGACAAAATTAGAGGTTTTGTAGAATCACTGTAGCTAATTGAAGCAAACAGTCTGCTGTGTTCATTTGAGCTGAGCAGTCTTGAAAGCACGATTTTGTTCAATGTGGGTAGAATTCTCTTTCAAGGAATAGTCATAGCTCATAAACATGCCAACTTAATCAGCCTTTCAGCTGTAAATGTGACTGATATCTCCTCTCTTTCTAACATTTTCCTCATGCCTGTGTTGCACTGGAGATGCACAAAAAAGAGGTGATTTCATAGCAGCCCCCAAAAACAGTTTTGTTCTATGCATGAATGTCACAATTTTACAAAAATAATTAGCTTGAAGCACAGCACTGCATATAAGATGCAGCAGTGTTAAGGTCAAAAGCCACAAAGGAATGCTATGCAGATATACAAGGTCATAAACATCAATATTGAAGTATTACTGAAGACTAGAGAACCTGAAAGACACGCTGCAATTGCATTTTCAATGCTGGCACTGTGTAAACATGTTTCTGTCTGTAACTATGTGTTCATTTGTCAATAGTTTTTGTGAATATTCATGCTTGCATTATTTAAGCATGTTCTGTCTGTAACTTTATGTTGCACTGAAAACTTGATATCTGATCTATATGGTTTTCTCTCCCATTATTACCATCTAACTACAAAGCTGCTATGTATTTCTTTCATATTACATCAAGACATAGTCTACATAAAACTTATTTTATTATCACATCTGCACTGATCCTGCACTTCTTTGCATTGAATCCCAACTGCCATTCTTCAGACCATTTTCCAGTTTTGGGGTCTTCCCTCATTCGTTCACCCCCTGGCATGTCCACCCTATTGCATACCTTTATATCATCTACAAAGAGGCATACCTTCCCTCCAATCCCTCTGAAGTGTCCCCAATAAAGTCCAGATAAGCCACATCCACCACACCTCCCTGGTCCTCTACCTTAGTTACCCAGTCATACTGTAGATTAGTACAATGAGTTAGTGCAAAACAAAGTGCCCATGATAAATACAGTAAAAGGTAGGGTTAGATTTATAAGTAAATAAATACCACATAAGGCAGTGTATGTGTGTTAATGTGTGTGTGGCAATGCTCTGTGGTTAGACAGTGCACTGATAGGCTATATTGGAATACATATGTGTATATGTATTATTCAGTGTGCGTATAACAACAATTAGAAAGTGCAGTTAAGTGGCTCAGTGTTTAGTGCAAAAATTATTAGTCTACATTCCCCGCTATCTAGATCACTTTCAGCCTTATGCATGTCACTGTTGATTTAAATGAGATGTCTAGTGGCAACCCCCCACCCTCCAATGTCTCTCAGAGCCTGAAAAGAAGAAACTGATCCCTAGATGTCTTTTTTTAATCTGTAAAAATGTGTGTAGACAGTGCACTGCTATGTTACACTGGAATATATATGCATATATGTGTATATGTATTAGTCTGTTTGTGTGTATCACAACAATTAGAAAGTGCAGTTAGGTGGCTCAGTGGTTAGTGCAAAAAGTGCTAGTTTACACATTTCTCACTGCCCACAATACCATTAATTTGCAGCTGTATTGGCTCTTGCTAGAGTTTGTTTTTATTACCACTACATGTTTGAAATGTGAGAGGTAGTATCCCCAAAACACAGAATTAGTGGTGTGTTGAATGAAAAAAAAAGTTACTTTCTACAGTTTCTACTTCATGGGAATGCTCTATGGAGCAATAAGTTTCTTAGGCCAAAGGCAGGCTCAATATCGAAACACTGGCTACAGTCTTTTTATGTGCAAAGACTAACCTTAATATCAGAAGAATGCATCCTTGAGCTGAGCGAGTTGGTAAGCCAGTGTGGCCAAGTCTCTTACACTTGTCTTTATCTACTCTCCACAGGCAGTGGGAAGATGCAGAGATCATGGTGTTGCTGCAGGTGATGTACACAGACCTTGACTTCATGTCCAAATTCAATATTGAACTGGAGGTGCTACAGCAGTTTTTGTATGCGGTCTACAGCCATTACAACAATATTCCCTTCCACAACTTCAAACACTGTTTTTGTGTCACGCAAATGGTAAGCATGTAGAATAAAGTCACAGACTGAGGCCAATGATGTAACCACAGCATTTTTTTCATTTATTTTATTGTTAGTTTTGTTGACCAGATAAAGAGGGCTAAGAAACACTTTTGTTTCCAGCTTCATTCACGCGTGGGGGATACTGCAAACCGTAACCAACTGATATTGAATGTTGGTGATTTTAATAAATGGGGGCGGGGTTGACCAGCACACAAAGGGAATTTCTTTACTTTTTCCCCTAATGCCACGGGATCTTAGCATCCACCTAAACATCCACTAAAACTGGCAGACCAGATGTTGGTTTAACACCTTATCAAAAGTTGGCAACTCCCAAACACCATGCTGGGAATGGTGTGGTTACTAGTTACTTTTAAATAAGGGAAGAGTGCCTTGCAGAACCATGATGTGCCTGAGTTATTTTCTTGTTACACAAATAAAAGATATGAATGCATGAGTGTGTTGGGGTAGCTCCTGTTGTGTGTTTTTTTTGCCCTAGTCTCATAGTGAAATTATCCACTGCTGCCACAGTTTAGCTACTACTGTTATTCCTTCCTTCATTTTTTATTGAGCAATTTGCCTAGTTCTGCATTTTGTTAAATATAGTTAATGTCTTGTTTACAGTGAGGGGTTACATAAAGGTTTGTCCAAAGTAACACCAAAGCAACACCAAAGCTCTACTAACTAAATTCTATGCCTTGGAAAACAGATTTTGCTCAATACAGTAGACCTGTTTTTAGAGTTGTGGGCAGAGCCTACAGCTGTATTGGGATTGGATCATAGCTCTCAAAACAGCCAATCATGGAACCTTCTGTTGGACCTTTGGAAGTATCCTTCTGAAAGCCCAACGGAGCCTGAACCCCTCCACCATGATCGGTCACTATGGAATAACAGTTGCACTATTTTGGCTGTTACTTCTGCATTCTGGTGCATGAACTGCACATGCATGACTCATGCACATGGCGGTTCAGTTTGCACCATCATGTGAATGGCAAAATGCCATTCACTGCAACTGTGCATGTGTGAATTCTGCACATGCGCAGTTGCAATGCTGCCACCAGCTCTGTGGCATTCTGTGCCCCCAACAACTCAAGTGGCACAATGGGAGCCCACCCCAATGTGCTGAAATATTAGTTGCTGCCAACTCTGTAGCATTCTGTGCCTCCACCCCCCCATCAACTCAAGTGGCACACTGGGAGCCCACCTCAGTGTGCCAAAGATATGTCTGTGCCCCCCAACTCATGTGGCACACTGGGAGCCCACCCCAATGTGCCTACCTTTTTTTTCTTCCTTCCCCCCCACTGACAATGTGGTGCCCAATCCCCATGTCGGCATCCTGCATAACCCCTCAGTCATGTGGTACACTGGGAGCCCACCCAAGTGTGACCAAATGTTTTCTGTTTCCTGTAAACATGAAAACAGTCCTCGTCACTGCTCCACTTGTTTTCCTGTAAAAAGAAAATGGTCCCTCGTCATTGCTCCAGTCCCCTTTCCCATCCTCACCCTCCCACTGAGCACCCACACCCCTTACTCCCACATTTACCTCCAGAGGTTGGCACCATCTTCTTCTCTGGACTGGGACATGTCTGCACTCTTCAAAGCTAAACCGCAAACTGAGGAATCTAAGGTAAGTGTGCTATAATGCCATTCAATGGGGTTCTCAACTTATGCTGCTAAATCAGCCATTTTTTTCAATGTTTGCCCCAAATTTTCAACATGGGGTTCTTGGGACCCCACCTCATGAAAACTGTCACTGTCATTTTGTTACTCAGTCGCAAAAGGTGATTTTGCGGTCGCTGCATGGAATCACCTTTCAGGACTGAATCATGAAATGACAGTGCCACTGCTCATGAGGTGGGTCCCAAAAAGCCCATGTTGCACATTTCATGAAAAGTTCCAAAAAATGACTGTGGTACAAGCATACATTGCACAGGTTCTACGCACACTCTTAACTTTGCCAATTTTTAATATTTTCACTCCACATTTTCAGCATTGCCATGTTTGCACACCTCCTTCAAAACAGTACAGCAGTCATTTTCCACAACCTGCCCAAAACATGTTTTTGTACTTGTGACACAGAATAGCGCATTCACTTTGTGAAATCACCTTTCAGGAAAAGTGAACAAAATGACATTTGCACCCTTTATGAAGAGGTGTCCCAAAAAGGCTATGTTGAAAATTTAGTGCAACACCTCCAAAAAATGGTCACATTACACATGGGCATTGAATAATTCCTATGCACATTTGAAACTTTGGTCACTTGGTAAAAATGGGCACATTACACATGGGCGTTGAATAATTCCTATGCACATGTGTAACTTTGGTCACTTGGAAGATTTTCACAGCCTTATCTGCTCTGGCTAGAGTTTGTTTTTTAATTGAAGTAGCTTTTCCTATTATTTGAAAATACAGTTGTCTATATTTGTTGGCTATACTTTTTCTGCTGCAAATAATTTCATTTTAGCAAAATTATGTCTGCAAAAGAAAAGTAAATCCAGTGAATAATTAGTGTTTTGGTTGTTCTTGTGGACAGAAAGTTAGCCAAGCTGTTCTTATTCCTTGAGTTTGCAGAGGCCATTGGGTTGTCAAAGAGGCTAACTTCTATTGGTATGGAAAAAAAATCAAAATCCATCACCAAAGGCATTAATAACCACAGTTTTAAATTATGTCTGCATTGAATAAAATATTGCACAACATCCATGTACATGGCTGTACTTTTAAAAATTATACTCTCTGAAAAAACTGCAAGTGATGATAGTTCACCATCGTTTCATGTTTCACATTTTGTCCAGTACAATTGACTTTGGGCTGACAGAGATTAACCATTTGGGGACAGCAGTGATTTAAAAGATATTCAGGGGCTGGTTATCAAGAAGCATTTGAGGTCTGAGTGCCCATCTAACCTGCCTGCCTTTTCCTGTCCATTCTGCCACTGCAGACCCTGAAAAATGCTCCTTTCTGCACCTTATTCACCCCATGAGGTATTTAAAGTCTTTATCATGCCCCCTTCTCCCTCCTCTCTTCCAGGGTGTACATGTTTATATTCCTTACTCTCTCCTCATAGGACATCTGGTGCAGCCCCAGCACCATTTTTGTTGCTGTTCTTTGGATGGTCTTTACCCTGTCTATATCTTTTCTGAGGTGTGGTCTCTAGAACTGGACACAGTAATCCAGGTGTGGTCTCACCAAGGACTGATACAGTAGCAACACCATCTCCCTCCCTTCTACTGGCGATTTCCCTTCCTATGCACCCCAGCATCCCACTGACTTTCCCTACTGCTTTGTTGTATTGCCTTGCCACCTTAAGGTCGTCTGTTACAATTACACCAGGTCCTTTTCCTGTTTCGTGCACATCAGCACCTCCTGTTCTATACTCTGCCTCTAGGTTTCTGCACCCAAGGTGCATGGTTTTGCACTTTGCTGTATTGAAACCCAACTGCCATACTCTTGACCATTCCTTGAGCTTTTTTAGATCTCTCTTTATTCTTCCCCCCCAGAGTGCTTGCTCTATTGCAGATCTTGATGTCATCAGCAAAGACGCACACCTTCCCTTCCAGTTCTTCTGAAATGTCACTTATAAAGACATTAAAGAGGACTGGCACCAACACTAAGCCCTGAGATACCCCACTGGTGAGTCTTCCTTTCCCCAAGTGAGTGCCATTTACCACTACCCTATGTTGCCTATCCACCAGCCAGTTCCTTACCCAGTGGACCACCTTGGTTCCCAACTCCAAGCTTTCCAGTTTATTCATGAGCCTCCTATGTGGCATGGTATTGAAGGCCTTGTTGAAGTCTACATCAGGTCATGGCCACCGCTCATCTGTGATCTGGTCACCCAGTGAAAGAACTATATCAGGCTTGTCTTAAATGAGCTTCTTCTCATGCATCCATGCTGCCTTGGGTCCTGTTATCCATTGGATGCAAGGTAATCTACCAGTCTTTCCTTCTGAAGTGACACCATTTGTTTCCTTACAACTACTGATGTCAGACTGGCCAGCCTGTAGTTGTCAGCCTCTTCCCTGCTGCTACTCTTATGAAGCGGGACTATGCTTGCCATTGTCCAGTTATCTTGGACCTCCCTGTAGCTAGTGAGTCACAGAACAGGGCTGTTAGAGGTGTAGCCAGTAAACTCCATAAGCTCCTTCAATATCCTTGGATGTACCCCCAACTGACCCCATAGTCTTGTCAACTGTCAGATTCACAGGTCCCTTCAGGACTCCTTCCTCCTTGAATGGACTTCTATTTCTCTCCCTCCCTCTAGCGGTTCTGTAACCTATATGTGGCCCATCCCTCTCCTTTCACTGTGAAGACAGAAGCATTTGCTCAGGATATCTGCTTTCTCCTTATCATCTTCTGCAAAGTCTCCCTCTGCATCCTTCAGCCTCACAATTACTCCCGATCTTTCTTTTTCACTTAAATTCCTAAAAGGGCATTGTCCCCTTTGTTACCCCAGCTATTCTTTGCTCAGTTTGAGCCTTAGGGCCCCTCCCTGCCTTCCTTGCTTCTCTCTGTCTTTGCTGGTACATCTCTTTACCATATTGCCTCTGTGTCTCCTTGTATCTTCTGAATGCTTCCTTATTTTCCTTACCCTTGCTGCCACCTCCTTTGAGAACTATATTGGTCTCTTGCTTCTCCTGCTTTTGCTCAGAGGTTTTTCCTTCATTATTCCATTCCCTAATCTGGCTCACTGTCCTGCCACCCCATCAAGGTAATCCCCCCTCCCACCAGAGTGTCTCAGAGGCATTCATAATTTTTTTTCTTACATCTGCCCTCCTGAAGTCCAGGACCCTTGTTCTTGTGTAGGTCACCTCCATTGCTATCCTGGGGCCCAATATACAAAAGATTGCCAGGGCGCAAATCCAAGTTTGCCCATGCAAACTGGGTTATGCATGGATGTGTAATATTGAAAAGCCCAGTCAATGCAGGCAAACAGGGTTTGCGTCCAGGCAATATTCAAAGGGGGATGGGGATACAATGTAAATGAAGGGGTGGAGACAGGAATATTGGTGCATTCCAATATTCAGAGCAGGTGCGCCGCACAAGGCTCTTTTGCTCAGCCCCCTTTTGCGGCACACAAACCACCAATAAAAACCTTGACTTACTCCCGCGCAACCCTAGCAGTTGTCAGAGGAAGAGCAATGCCCCCCCCAAACCCAACACAGTAGTTCTTGGTGTCAAGTGTCCCCCTGCCCACCAATTGCTGGCCTAATATATGAGAAAACTGTTTTCCTCGGGCAAGTGGTTCCCTCCCCGCATGATCGCTGGCCCGATGTATGAGAAGAACATTTTCCCTGTATCCAATGGTCCTCTCTCCTATCTGCACCCATTCACACAGTTTAAATACCTATTCCTGGTGCTAGTGGTCCCTTTCCATCTGCACCCATTCCCGCTGTTTAAGACCCAATCCCAGGTGTCCAGTGATCTCTCCCCCACCACACCAATTCCACTGTTTAAAGACTTTTCCCTGGTGTCCAGTGGTCCCTCCCATCATCCCAATCCCTGTATAGTACTGTTCATCCAGTCACTGGTGGCTAGTGGACACCCTCTCTATCCCCAATCCTTGTATATCACTATTCAGCCTTTCTCTGGTGGCTAGCAGACCTTCCTATCCCGATCACCTTTATATCACTGTTCAAATTTTCCATGGTGGCTAGAAGCCCCCCACCCAGACAAGTAGTGCCACACCCTGCTATGCCCTCCCCATCCCAAGCCGAGTTGGTGACTGTCATAGCCCTCTGCTCTCTACCATAGCCAGCTGCTGACTGAGCTGTCAATCAGTGAGTGCATACTGTATACAGTATGCGCTCAATGACAGCTCAGTCAGCGGCTAGTCAACAGCTCAGGCTCGGGATGGGGAAAGAGCGGGGTGGCGGGGCACTACCTACGGGGATATGGGGTCCACCAGTCATTAGGGAATGGCTTTGGTGTTCAATACAGGGGGATCGGGGATAGGAAATGTGTCTGCTAGCTACCAGGGACTGGCCTAAAACTACTATACAGGGGTCAGGATGGGGTCTGGACCACTGGACACCAGGAATAAGTCCTTAAACAATGGGAATGGGTGGGTGGGGAGGGACCACTGAACATCAGGGAACAGGTATTTAAACTGTGGGAATCGTGTGAGGGGACCACTAGAACCAGGGAAATGGTTTTCCCATACATTGGGCTGGCAATTGGCAGGGGAATCACTAGAACCAGGGACCACTGGACACAGGGAATAGGTATTTAACGGTGGGAATCGGTGCAGGGGAGGGACCATTAGAACCAGGGAAATGTTTTTTCACACATCGGCCAGCAACCAGTGGGGGCATTATCACCATAGAAAGTGGTTGTCATACATTATGCTGGTGATTGGTGTGAGGGGATCACTAGCACCAAGGAATGGTTCTATTGTACATCAGGCCGGGCGATCGGCTGGGGGACTTCTAACACCAGGGATAGCTCTCTGGGGAGCAGGCAAGTGAACGGCGGTGCAGTGCTAAATTGCCAGGCTACTCCATGCAAATGGCCCCTTAGCACCCTGTATGCCCAATGGGCTCATTTGCATGGGTCCATTTGAATATCGGAAATTTAGAGTGGGCGAAGCCATTGTGGCACCCTAGTTCAGGAGCCATGTCTGCCCAGCACTAAATGGTTTAGCTCCAGGCCGCAACTGTCCTATATTCAGTCAAATAGCACTGGTACACTATTCCACTGAATATAGCATTTTTGGATACCTGGAAAACTGCAAGGCAGAGTGCAAATTTTTGTGCTCTGCTTTGCACATTTTTGAGTATTGGGCCCTTGATGTTCTAAATTTGCCTATTAATTTCATGGCCCCAGGGATCTCCATGTTATAATTTTTTATTGGTCTTTGTTTTCCTACAATGTGTTCTGTCCCATGTGACAGTGATATATCCACGACCACTGATTCAGTGATTGAAAGCTGCTGTAACAAACTACTGTTATGAGCCTGATGTTCTTGCCTCAACTGATCTTTCTGTTTTCTAGATATGCATCTATGTTTAGCTGGCAGGAGTAAATATTTTGTTTTAAAACTTTTAATGTCATCAACTACACATAGCTTTAAAAAGCCCACAAATCTCCCCAGGTCATCAATGTTATAATTAGTGAAGACTCTGGCTATTTCCCTACAGAATAGCACACTCAGTTATCCCTCAAGTTTTTTTTTCAAAGCTGTAAATGTAGTCTTTCTTAGAGCTCATTGGATAACGAAATTAACTTAAAATCCCAGTTCTACTGCTATAAAATTGACTGTAAGCCAGTACTTGCTAATTTTATGGTCCCAGATACATCACTGTCACTTGGCTTGGGACAGCAGGCATTGTAGCAAAAAGAAGAGTAATACAAAATGTTAAAATGGAGATCCCCATGGGCCATGAAACTAGTGAACAAAATTAGAGAAAACTCCTAATACCAAACAAAAGGAAGGACACCGAAGACTACACACATAAATCAAAACACTCTGCACAATATACGTTTCTGCAAATTTTAAATGTAATACTCCTTTAAGGACTTCTGGCATGAAGTTCAGAAATTGGAAAATGACCTCTACATGGCTAGGTAGAGGGAAACAGAATAGGATAACAGGACCTGCCAGTTAGAGCTGGATCTGAGTGCAGCAAGAGCCCAGGTTTCCATCTGGGAGAAGATCACAGATTCATTTGGAAAGGTAGTGCCTTCCTCCCCTCCAAGTGGGCCTGCACAGTCTACAACATTATAAACCCAAATAGTTTATCCTGGGGGGACAACCCTGTGAATTTCTTCATCTCATGCTGAGGCCCCTGTCACCAAGCTACTGGCCAGTAAAACTCCTACCACACTGGTGTGTGAAACTCTCAGACCCATTAGGCAGGAATGCATCTCCCCACGGGGGAGGGCTGATGGTATTGACCCTCCTCAGTGGAAGCTGATATTAATGAGCGAGATGGCAGTAGTGCAGAAAGCAATTCAGAGGTTTGATCCCTCAAAGAAATAATCCAACTGAATAGACACTTACCCCAAGGTACTGAAATGTACGCTGAGAGCTCTGAAGTAAATAGGTGTTACTGAGGAAGAAAAGTTGTGTTTGGTACTGTTGAACTCCACCAATGCCATAATCCAATGGATGGAGGAGTTAAGTCCTGAGTATAAAAACTGCTTTGAGAATCTGTGCGCTGCTATGTGCTATGAGTATGGAAGGAACAGTCTGCCTATAAATGTAAAGGCAGCTGCTTTTGAGACAGAAATCTAAGCAAGATCCCTGGGACTTTTATAGAATATTCAGACAGGCTTATTATGAAGGTCAGGAGATTCCAGCTGTGGAGAATGCAGAAACAGAATCATAGAAACATAAAAATTGTCAGCAAATAATGACTGTTAGGCCTATCTAATCTGCCCAGAAGCCCTATACTTGTTTGCAGCCTCTGACCCTATCTGGCCAGTGGCTTTTCATCATTCCTTCCCACCTCCAAGGTTCCCTTATGCCTATCCCAGGCATGTTTAAATCCCTCCACTGTGTTCTCTCCCACCACCTCCTATGGCAGACTATTCCATGTGTCTACCACCCTCTCCATGAAGAAAAACTTCCTCACATTTCCTCTTAACTTGCCCCTCCAATTTCATATCATGCCCCTCATTCTTGTACTCCTTCTATATTGAAGATGTTAACCACCTGTACCTTATTTACCCCTTAAAGTGCTTGAATGTTTCTATTATGTCCCCCGATCTCTCCTCTCCTACAGTGAGTACATATTGAGTTCCTTTAATCTCTCCTCATATGTTTTGTGGTGCAAGCCCTGTACCATCTTAGTCACCTTCTCTGGACCACCTCTAACCTGTTAATGTCATTGTGAAGGTATGGCTTCCAGAACTGCACACAGTACTCTAGGTGAGGCCTCACTGGTGTTTTATACAATGGCGCCACTACTTTTCACCTTCTGCTAGTGATACTTATGCCTATGCACCCCAGCATGCCACTGACCCTCCCTGCAGCCTTTGTACTCAGCGTAGACACCTTTAGGTAATCTAAAATGATAATACCCATGATTGATGAAAGAACTCCAGAATGCCCTGGATAAGCCTGTCAGGGCTGCCACACCTATAATAGAAATTATGGATATGGAATGCAATGCATGAAACACTGTATTAGAGAATAAAACTCTGAGCTCTGCCTCTGTAAATGTGTCCGCTGTTAGCCATACCAACACTGGTTTGAAATTAAGTGGGGGGGGGCACTCTCCCTCTTCAGAGAGGAAGCTATCCTCCACCAGGAGTCAGGAAGAGTCATCAGCCTTTTCCAGGGAGGACTCGCCATCTCTTGGAAGAGATAACTATCATGAGACTCCAAGGGATTAAAGGAATAGGTGGCACAGGGGCTCTTGTGGAAACTACCACAATTATTGAGATCATGGCCAGGGTCATGAAGAAAATAATGCTGAATACTGGAAAGAAAAGTATACCATGCTGCACCAGCAGGTGAGTGGAAATTGAGCACCCCCTGCACAGTAAGCAGGAGATGTCTCTTCTCCTGCTGTGCCTCTTGGTCAGAACGGTGCCCCTCAGGCACCAACAAATAGCAATTGACTAGTTCAGGTGAAGCAGTCTCTGACCTCCTCTACTATGATAGACACCTTAGTGGTGGGTGAGAAACTAATACCATAGAGTTCCAGCACATCTGGGCTTTGTGGAGGCCCCTGTATTACCTCATCCTTTGTTTCTGGGATAGCTGGTTCACCAGAGAAGGAAAAATAGACTGTATGCGAAGGGGATGGTGGAAATGTTTTGTCTGTATATGTCCTGATAGATACGGGGGCAGAACTCACACTTGCCACCCAGCATACTCTATATGAACTTCAGCAGCTGCTACCTGAGGATAGCCCCTGCTGTAGATAGATAGATAGATAGATAGATAGATAGATAGATACATAGATAATCTTTACTTATTAGACACCCAATTCCTTGGACTCTGAGCGCTGTACAGCAAGACAGTACAATAATAAAATCATCCTACATACAGATACATAAAACCAATCTGAACTTCATACATATAATTCAGTCAATAAAAGCCTGATGGAACAGGTAAATTTTTAGTCCTTTTTTGATGGCTTCTACTGAGTATGGCATGTCCAATGCTTTCTCTATATAGCCTCACCCAATTCCGATTTAGGTTTTTGGGCACAAATACATGGGACTGAGATTTTGCTGGTATTATTTCACACACTGTGCTTATTTATGAGAGTACAGAGAGATGCTTTGTGATAGGGATGGATCTATTGCAGATACAACTCGATAGTGAGTATTACTAGGGGTGTGTTATGGGCTTATGTGACTTAACTGCTACCCGACGGGCAGGATGGGATCTGGGGAACAGAGATCACCCCTTAAGACATGCAAATTTATATCAACTTCTTGAACACTCTCACAGACTTGAACCTGCACAGAGGTCCCAAAGGGGTTACCCCTACAGTCTCTTTGCTTGAAACTCCTTCTGCAGAGAATTCCCTATTGAGACAGTGAGAAAGCCTGTACCAATTCAACAAAGCAAATCAACCCCGACACCTTCCCACTGAGAAAGACTAGAGAAGGGTTACATTTGACTAACACTTCAGATCTCACTGAACACTAATACAGACATTGCCAAAAGGTAGTTTATCAAGAAGTAGCTTAGCAGAGGAAGGGGGAGTCTGCAACACCCCTCTCCTTTGAGCCCAGGTATGTGAAGGAGAAGACTCTCTTATCCAAACTGCACCTCCCTAATGAGGAACTCAGTGAGAGCCTCAATAAGCAGCTAGCTGAGATCCAGTCTAAGGCACACACAAAAGGGGGTCTTTTGTGCTACGCAGATTGATGCAGGTGGTAGTTTGACCTTCCCTGTCACAATTCAGAACTGAGAGTTTAAAGATACACCCTTTATACTCATGTATGAATGGACATTGATGTATATTTGTATAGAGAGCTGAAGTATGGAAACCCAGAACTGATAGTGGTAAAACATAATGCAAGGCATGGAGGAATCTGTATATCTGGGAGCTGACTTCTTGTAAGACTTGCAGCTAGTGTCCACCTGAACACTGATTGGCTTGCCCTTAGAACCCATCTCCAGCCATCACCCCAGTCTTTGGACTGAAGTAAATCTCAGATGAAAGCTGATCAGACCATACCACAAATTTGCCAAGAAGTTAATGAATAGAATATCACTATTCCAGGTAGGACTTGGGGCTTCCCTCTGAGACTGAATATTGAAAAAGGACATAGTTTGCCTGAGAAAAAGGCCTTCTCCCCCCACCCCACCAGAGCATTCCTTGAACTAGGATTAATCTTTGGTTTGAGTTATGACTATTGCTTTATTTTACTGGGAGAACTGCCTATCTTCTGATGGATAACCAGAGCCAACCTCATTTTCCTGCCAGCTTAAGGCAGATATAGAGATGTGGTGGGCTTTGCTTTCCATGATTTTTCACCCATTTCAGTTGTCAGTCAGATAGCAGGAAGGCAGGTAGGGGACATGATAGAGAAATACCACTTCACCTTCTGGATAGATTATGGTCCAGCCAGAATAGCTGGCTAGTAAAGAATGTGATTACAGGTGGGAAGTCAAATACTCCTGTCTGTAGTCATGTCTGGAGTCCTCCCCTGTGAGAAAGGAAAGGAGATTGCCTCCCTAGAGAAAGGGACCATGTCTGACCTGGCTGAAGTCAAAGAAGAAAGGGGGGCTGGCCCAATGGCATTGAGGGTTGAGGCGCTGGATGCCACACTTCATGCCACACTAGCTACCCAGGTTCGGGAATGAGCTTGGGCCGCCAGGGGTTGGTGGGGGGAGAGAGGTTTGAGCATCCAGAGGACTGCTTTCCTCTTTCAGGGAGGGAGGGAGGGAGTGCTTGCCATCCTGCTCATCAATCTTTCTCTGGCAGTGACCGGTGGTCCGGGAGGTATGTTGCCAATGTACGCATTGGTGGGGGCTGGAGGAAAATAGGAGCTGGCAGGCTCCATGATGGCTCTCCTGTGCCTGACCAGGCCTCCCTGTCAATCTGGATTTCTCTCCGGGGGTGGGGGAGGCGAGCGCCCCTTCACATTGGCCATGTCATGGGGGAGATCCATGGGGATGTAGGGGAGGCTGGGTGGGATATGGAGAGCAGGAGACTGAGTCCACTCTGTGGGAGGGGCCAGAGCCACCTGCCAAGCTCCTCCAGAGTATAAATAGATAAAAGAAAAAAAGAAGAAATATGGAAGGCTGAGCCACGCCTCGAGTTCTCGGAATATGTCAATGACCGAATGGCATTAGCCAGTGTAGTGCCATTTTCAGAGAAACCTGAACTAGCCATGATTTTCCTTGAGTTATCCAGTTTGTTCTCCAAAGACAGTTTGGACTGTGGGAAAACTACCTTCCATGCTGCTAGGATTAAGACACAACCTAATAAACTGCAAGCCTGTGTATGTGAGATAATACAAAATACCCTTAGCTGCACAGGAAGCTAGTCACTGAAGTTCAGAATCCCTCTTGGAGAGAGGCATTATTAGGGAATGTGCCAATACCTTCAATGCCCAGAATGGGCTGTGTTAAAACCCACTGGTAAGTGGCAACTCACTATCGATTACAGACAGCTGAACTTGTTGGTAGCCTATGACCTGTATTGACCAGAGCTTGGCCAGAATCTAAGAAGCCCAAGTATTCACTACCATAGACATAGCCAATGACTTTGGAATGCAGAGGTGGGCCCCAGGGACCAATACAACTTGATCTTCTTCTTTGGGAGGTGCCAGCTGACTTGGACCTGGATGCCATTTGGGTTTATAAATTCTCATGCCGAATTCAATTTGTTTCTGCACAAGGCCTTGCCTGATACAGAAAGGCATGGCATGTTGGTATATGTTGATGACATCAAGATTGTGAACCACATGTGAGAAGACCACAAAATGGAACTCAGACATTTGCTCTCCCTGTGCTCTCCCAACTGCAGACCACAGATGTGAAAATTTTCATCATGAAAGGGCAGTGGCACAGGAAGACAATAAACTACCTAGGCCTAGAAATATCCACTGAAGGCATTAGGCCTCAGGCCATGCAAGTGCACAATGGTGGTGGACTTAACCCCAACTACCAACCTGAGAGAACTGCATAGTTTCCTGTGTGTTTACAATCACTCCCACCAGTTCATTGAGAAATATGCTAGTCTGTCCATGCCCCTGGTCAAACGTCTGAGAAAGTACCAACCTTGGGAGTAGGGCCCCAGCAGGAAGAGGCTATAAGGTGGTTTTAAAGGTGGCTGAAACACTCTTCTTGTCTGGCCTTTCCACAGAATGGTAAAGAGTTTCACCTTGAGGCAGTTCACATGGACCTGAGCATTAGTGCAGCACTGTACCAGAAGCATGATCAGGATGACAGAATTCTGGCTTATTTCAGCAAAGCACTGAGTAAATTAGAAAGGAAGTACTCTGAGCATTTAAAGGCTCTGCCTGCCACCATGTGGGCATTGTAACATTTAACCTACATTTTCTGTGGAGAAAAGGTAATTGTGGAAATTTGTCATCAGTCCTTAGCCTACCTGGTGAACCCTAGCATAAAACAGGGAAGGGTGTCCAGCAGTAGGGTCACCTCCTGGGCCATGATATTAAAGTAAGGTCTGCCAAAAATAAGAAAAATACTACAGCCCAGGGCCTAGCTGACCCACACCCATATGTAGACTGGGACATCTACCACAACCAACAATTCCAGTAAGGAGCAAATTCTAGCCAACATGCAGAGATAGGCGGTATTTTGCTAATATTTCATACTGGAGTGAATTTTAAACTCACATAATGTGTGATCTGCATTGATTTTAACTATGCAAGATTAGGTTTCACCACCTACCTTCAGAACTGGAAGGAAAGAGGGTATCAAACCATGAAGAGAAAATATATGAACCATGTTGGATTAGTTACCATTATTGATCAGTTAGTACTGGCGAATGGGATGACCATTAATTGGAAAAAGGTAAAAGGCCCTTCCAAGACCAGTGAACCTGATAAGGAAGGCAACGGAAAGGTCAGCAGCCTCACAAAGAAAGGGGCCTTTAGCCACTCTCCTTGGAAATGCATCCTCAAACCCAAAGCCAACCTCTTTGCAGTCACCCAATAAAAGCCCAAGCAAACTGTACCTGTCCTGGAACCAGAACCAGAGGCCACAACAGAAGTACCCTTGTAGGGCACCCTTGTTAAGGTTGGAGAAGAACCTGACCCTAACATGATCCAGACCTACAATATTATTAAATAAAACAGTTCCCAGCATACACCAAACCCTTAAGAAGGATGCCACAGCAATAAAAGCAAAATTTCAAACATATTTATTACTACGGACATATAGACAAAATTCCCCATCTGACATGTTTTGGAATAGCTTCCTTTTTCAAAGACTAGAGAACTACACACACACCAGCTCATATATAGGTCTAAAAGCACCATGTGATCTATGACACCTTGAGTGTCCCACAGTGTACTTAAACTTGTAAAAAATAACTTGTAATTCATATATTACAAGGGTTTCTATATTTTACATTTTATATATAGCAATACTATGAACCTCCTCAGTGTAAGTGCTCATGCCATAAATAATTACAATAAATACAGTCAAATGCATTTGAAAACAAATATAGTTGCTTAAATGGAAGGGGGAGGAAATAGGGGAAGGGGAAGGAGGAAGGGGAAGGGGGAGGGAAAAGAAGAGAAAAGAAAACCTTTTCAGAGTCTGTCTGTGGCATGATAAGAGTTGTTCCCCCATATCGGATTTTTTATAAAATGGTCCAGGATGGAGCTCCTATTAGCACAAGTGAAGAAGTAATGAACCATTAAATTATATGTAACCTAGTTCATCTAACCTGATCTAATGATGGAACATAGATGATGTATGAGAAAAATATGAAGAAAATGCTGAAATGGATATGATGCAGCAACATCTAGTCTTCGGGAGGCGTTCTGGAGGATGCAGTGTTGTCCCATCTGCAGACACCTCTCTGGGCTGAGGGAGGAGGTTGCTCATCTCCAGGCTGAGTTGGCCAGGATTTGTGGGACCTCCTCTCCCACCCAGGGACCACCAGGGTCACTGCCGTTGCTTCAGAGGTTGCCAAGAAAGAGGAGCGGTTAGACCACAGTGGGCACAGGGAGGGTGAGGGTAGAACAGAGGTGCATCCCTCCAGTTGTACCTCTCCACAATTTCTATGCCGTTCTGGAAAAGTGTGGTTCCTATATGGAGGCACCCACAGTGGAGACCAAGGAGGATGCTGGGAACCTCCACAAAGAAGACCCACAGGAGGGTGGCATGGGACCCCACAGGGGAAGGAAACAACTCCTGGTGGAGGACTCCATTGTTAGGAAGGTAGAACTGGGAGGAAGGGAGAGAGGTAAGGTGCCTGCCTGGCACCATGGTTTGGAGGGACAGGGAGCAAATCCTCAGGATCACAGGAGTAGCTTCACAGGGGAGGGTGCTGGATGTCATTGTCCACCTAGGAACAAATGACCTGGCTAAGAAAGAGATCAGAGCAGTGCAAGAAGCATTTGTGGAGATGCGGAGGGGCCTTAGACAAATAGCACACACGGTAACCTTCTCAGAGGTGCTATGGCACGGATGAGGCTAGGGTGCTCCACACCATGGGATTCAATCAGTGGTTGAAAAACTGGTGCAGAGCTCAGGGTTTTGGCT
Organism: Neoceratodus forsteri; assembly: GCA_016271365.2. NCBI lineage: Eukaryota > Metazoa > Chordata > Ceratodontiformes > Ceratodontidae > Neoceratodus > Neoceratodus forsteri. Next base: position 1,203,599,999 of record CM028132.1, read on the forward strand.
TCATTGGGGACTGGGGGTGCACCTGGAGGGATGCAGGCCTATACTGGCATGATGGTCTGCATCTGTCCAGGAGGGGAACCAGGATCCTAGGTGATAGGTTTAAATACTTCATTGGCAAGCATTTAAACTAACCAGGTGGGGGGGAGGCACTGGAAAGGAGCAGGGAAATCCTAGCCCCCCCCAAAAAATCAGGGTACTAAGTGAGGTAGACACCAACATAGAGATGTCAACAGGGAGAAGTGCAGGGGTAAATGGGGAAAGTGACAAATGCAGTAAGGACAGGGATGAGGCAAAAAGGGGTAAGGCCATCAAGAAATGGAGGGTAATGAGTACCAACGCCCATAGTCTGGGCAACAAGCTCTCTGAACTGGTGGCCTTGATGGAAGAGGGATGCCTGGATATCATAGCAGTCACAGAAACATGGTACACAGAGAACCATGACTGGGATGTTAACATCACAGGGTACACAACCTACAGGAGAGACAAAGAGGGCAGTAAAAGGGGGGGAGTAGCTCTCTATGTAAGGGAAGGGATAAAAGCAACTGAACAAAAGAGTAAACAGGAAGGAGAGGAGGCACTGTGGGTCACCTTAGAGACTGGAAATAGCACCACAATCTGCAGAGGGGTTGTATACAGACCCCCATGTCAGGGGGAGGGAATGGACAAGGATATGATAGAAGACATACTTAGGATGGCAGAGAAAGGGAGATACTGTTGATGGGGACCTTAATATGCCAGATGTTAACTGGAGTACCTTTGCTGCAGCCACATCCAAAAGCAGGGCCATTCTTGATGCCCTTCAGGTGGCATGCCTCAGACAGCTGGTTTTGGAACCTACTCATAAGGGAGCAATCTTAGACCTTGTACTCTCAAATGGGGACAGTGAGGGGATCTCAGATCTAGAAGTAGGTAGCCATTTGGGAACAAGTGACCACCAAACAGTGTGGTTCACGATAAACTCAGCTACAGATTCAAGCCATACAAAGTGAGGGTTCTGGACTTCAGGAGGGCTGACTTTGGCAAGATGGGAGAGTGCCTTAGAAAAGCACTAGCAAACAGACTAGAAGGAGGGGTGGAGCAACAATGGGGAAATATCAAAACTGCCATCACAGAGGCAACAAGCCTTTGTGTAAAGCAAATAAACAAATCAAAGTGAAAGAAAAAGCCACTATGGTTCTCAAAAGAAGTGGCGGTGAAGGTTAGAGAGAAAAAGATAGCATTTAGGAAGTATAAGGAAACACAGAAGGAGCAGGACAGAGAACTGTACCAGTTAAGGCAGAAGGAAGCAGGGAGGGTAGTCAGAATGGCAAAGGCACAAACTGAGGAAAAGATAGCCAACTCGGTTAAGAAGGGGTATAAAACCTTTTATAGGTATATCAGGGAGCGTAGAAAGATAAAGGGAGGGATAGTGAGACTAAATAGAATGGATGGTGGGTGGGCAGAGAGTGACAGTGAAAAAGCAGGGATACTGAATGAATACTTCTGTTCAGTATTCATAAAAGAGGAAGTGGGAGAGGTGCCTAATCCAATTAACAGAAGCACTCTGGAGAGGGGGGTCGATCCCAGTCCTTTCACAGAAGAAAGGGTTCTGAAAGAACTAAAACTGAAGGTGGACAAAGCAATGGGGCCAGATGGAATTCACCCCAGAATTCTAAAAGAATTAAGCAGAGAACTAGTGACACCATTGACTACCCTTTTTAACAAATCATGGGAGGATAGTGTGGTACCTGAGGGACTGGAAAGAGGCTGATGTGATTCCCTTCACAAAAAGTGGGAGCAAGACAGAGGCAGGAAACTACAGACCTGTCAGTTTGACCTCTGTGGTAGGGAAAGTGATGGAATCACTTCTGAAGGAAAGAATTGTTGAGTACCTAGAGGCCAGCAGGGCACAGGACCCAAGGCAGCATGGGTTCACAGCAGGAAGGTCATGTCAGACGAATCTGATTTCTTTGACTTGGTGACCAAAGTAGTAGACCAGGGAGGGGATGTGGACATGGGCTACCTAAACTTTAGCAAGGCATTTGACACAGTCCCACACAAAAGATTAGTAGTCAAATTAACCAGTCTTGGAGTGGGTCCCAGGGTGGTAGCCTGGGTAAAACATTGGCTGAACAACAGGACACAGAAGGTAATTGTAAATGGAGTCCACTCTGAAGAAAGAGGGGTTACTAGTGGGGTACCGTAGGATTCATTACTGGGTCCAGTCCTTTTTAGTGTCTTTATAAGTGACATTGCAGAGGACTGGAAGAAAAGTATGCCTCTTTGCAGATGACACAAAGATCTGCAACAGGGTTGATGCACAAGGAGGTGTGGAAAGGATGAGAAGGGACTTGGCAAGGTTGGAGGAATGGTCAGAAGTATGGCAGCTTGGATTCAATGCAAAGAAATGCAAAGTAATGCACCTGGGAAACAAAAACCCAGGGGAAGATTACACTAATGGGGGAGAGGTAGTAACAACAACAAAAATGGAAAGGGACCTGGGGGCAATCATATCAGATGACCTTAAGGTTGGCAAGCAATGTGAGAAGGCAGTAGGGAGGGCTGGGCAGATACTGGGATGTATAGGGAGAGGCATCACCAGCAGAAAACAGGAAGTTGTTATCCCCCTGTACAGCCAGTTGGTGAGACCCCATCTGGAATAGTGCGTACAGTTCTGGAGACCCCACCTCTGCAAGGACATAGACAGGATGGAGGCAGTTCAGAGGAGGGCAACTAAAATGGTGCAGGGTCTGCAAGAGAAGTCACATGAGGAGAGGCTAAAGGAGCTTAATACAGTATGTATACCCTTGAGGAAAGGAGGGAGAGGGGGGATATGATAGAAACGTTTAAGTACCTCAGTGGAATCAACAAAGTCCAAGAGGGTAGCATCTTTCAGAAAAATAGATGTGCAAGAACAAGGGGACACAATTTGAAGATAGAGAGACGGCTCAGGGGCAATGTGAGGAAGTATTTTTTCACAGAGTGGACGCATGGAACAGCCTTCCTGAGGAGGTTGTGGGGTCTAAAACTGTGGGAGAATTCAAGAATGCATGGGACAGACATAAAGCAATTTTTGTGGGGGGTAGGAAGAAATAAGCTGTTGGTTAAATAGGATCTGCAGCTTATCCTCTAGGTAGGGAAATGGGCAGACTAGGTGGGCCAAGCGGTCCTTACTTGCCATCAAAGTCTATGTTTCTATTCCCCTTTAGATTATCTCCTCTTTTTTCCCTCCCCTTCCCTTGCTCATTCCCCTTTCCCTATTTCCTCCTCTCTTCCATTTAAACAAATAGATTTGTTTTTAAATGTTTTTAAATGCATTTGACTGTATTTATTGTCATTATTCATGGCATGAGCACTTACACTGAGGAGGTTCGTAGTAATGCTATATATAAAATGGAAAATATCGAAACCCTTTTAAGTATATGAATCAAAAGTTATTTTTTATAAGTTTAAGAACACTGTGTGACTCACAAGGTGTCATAGATCACATGGTGCTTTTAGACCTATATATGAGCTGGTGTGTGTGCAGTTCCCCAGTCTTTGAAAAAGGAAGCCATTCCAACACATGTCAGACAGGGAATTTTGTCCATATGTCTGTGGTAATAAATATGTTGGAAACTTAGCTTTTATTGCTGTGACGTCCTTCTGAAGGGTTTGGGGTGTGCTGGGAACTGTTTTATTTAATCGTACCAGTAGTTCCTTTAGCACCAGCTCTCCGTGTGCACACTCACTTACTTTGGATTATGATCCAGACCTAGTTGAAAGACAAAGCTCTCATTAAGTTATGTCACTGTCTGGAGAGCCCTAAGAGTCAGCCCATCACTGCTGAAAAGCTGCAGCAGGACAGAGAGCTGAAGGTTATATATGACCAGGTGTCAGCGTGGCTCAGTTGGTAGCACATCCGCCTCTGGGCCAGAAGATTGTGGGTTCTCGTACCACACTAGGATTGAACTTGCACCTAAAATGCTGGTATCCAAGTGCAGTATTAGGGGGGTGCTGTACTGCTGGGGTGTGCCGTCCTTCGGATAAGACGTTAAACCGAGGTCCATTCTACCCATTCTGGTGTTGTCCTGGTGGGTGTCCAGGTGGAAGTAAAAGAACCCAGGGCACTCTTCACAAAGAGGAGGGGACATTCCCAGTGTCCTGGCCAACATTCCCCTTCCCATAAACTGGTTTATGCAATTATCCAGGCTGTGTGTGGGTGCTGATGTGCGATATGGCTGCCACTACACGTTCAGTCACTTCACTACCAGTCTAGCATCGCTTGTAAGCTTTGGGATACACTGTGTATGAAAAGCGCTATATAAATGCTGATTCTTCTTCTTCTTCAGAAAAAGAGGTTTGACCTGCATAAAAAGCTGCTCACTTACCCCTGAGAATCCTCTGACATTCCCAGATGGGTGGCCCTATGTGATATAGAGGAATAATGTTACTATATACTCCATGACGAGCACTGTAGAGGGAAACCTGGAGATCAGAACACCTATGAGGCCTTAAAGAATTTAGCATACTGCTAGCAGGCAGGAAGATGTAGTCATTTACACTAGAGGTTTCTCACGTGCTGTAGGTTCCAGCCATAAAACCTTAGGTTTCAAGCACCACTGCAAGTGAAAGGAGTCACTTTCCCTGGTCTGTTATTCAGATTGGATATGCCCACTGCCTACTTCAGCCAGAGGAAACAAGAAACAAAAGGTGGACCAGACACTTTTGTGACTGAATACAATGACTGGACAGGAAGACTGGGTAATGTGAGCAATAACAACTGGTACATTCTTACAAGCGATTCCCCAGTTTGAAGCCTTTGTGGGTGAGAAACCATGAGTTACTATTAGTAGTGCACCTAGCTTCAGAGATTAACTCGTCCACAGCAGGCTGCCATCTGAAACTGCTGCCGATTCTGATTGGCTCCCCAAGAGACCACATGGGATGTACAAGTGCAAAAGAAGCAATATATGTGACTATTGCACCACAGGAAAACACTTTGTACACCTCAGAAACACCAATTTTAGAAGCGAAATTCATGAGTGTATAACCTGCAATACTGTATTCACTGTTTACATGTTATGTTGTCGCTGTAAACTATTGTACGTGGGTAGGGCTACAAGAAGTTTGAAAACACACATTCAAGAACGTATCCATGTAATCTTCAATAGCAGGGAGGACAAACCAGTAGGATTGCACTATATTCAGAACCATAATTCTGACCACAAAGGTTTACAGTTTATGGGACTTGGAACATGTGTCAGCACTGAAGTATGGGGGTGACAGAGTGAACTTGTTATTACAGAAAGAGATCCAGCAGATATGAAGATTAAAAAGTATGAAGCCAGTAGGACTGAATGACGATTGGGACTTAAAACCATTTTTGCAAAGAAAGTGATATATAATTAAAAGCGAGTGCCAAAAAATGTTTGTTTTTTTTTAGTAAGAAGTGATTTAGAGGGGTGCCTAAATACCCTTTAGTATTATGATTTGACAAATGAATTTACTGTCAAAAGATGTTTTGCTTTAATAACCGTGCCTGATGTAGCTGTATTTATGTTTATTTTTTTTGTTCTCTTTTTTAGGTTAATGTGCCATTCTCAGCATGTGGATCCCCATGAATTTAAAAGGAATTGTCCACTGAATTCTTTTTGGATGATCATAGCTTCTCTGGTGCTTGCCTGTTTGGTTTGGTAGATGCACTTAGGTGTCAGAAATGATTGTTGTGCATTTAGCTTTAAAATTACAATTTTAAAGTTAGCTGCTCTGTTACAGTACTTACTAACACGAATAGTAGTTAACTCACAAAACTTTGTGTGGTGTCTATACTGAGCTTCATTTCTTGCTGTCTTTGATGCAGTTGTGTTTGATGATTTTTTTACTTTGGTTTTCTACTTAAGTGCACCTGTTCACATTGACTAGGGGTGATATAAGAATGTTGCTTTTCCTGTCTTGGCCACACCCCCTGACAAGGGCAGTTTTGCTGAATTACTGGGGTAGTTAAGCTCTTATTCCAGTACATATTCTACCACAATAAAATGTAGCATTTTGATTTTGTGCTGTGGAGTTATTCAGAGCCTGGGAGTGCTGTGTCCTGAACTTTCAGCAGCATGGCTTGTAGAAGTGCTATAGTACCAACATGGAGCTGTTGGAATATAGCAATTATGTTCATGAGGCTCTTTGACAGTGGTGTCCACATTGGCACTATATATATATATAAATATATATATATATATATATATATATATATATATAGTGACCTTACTATGGCTTTCAACCTGTTCAATCATAAGCTCCTTCTTAACAAACTCCTTGACCTGTGTTTGTCACAAAACACAGATGACTGGTTCCACAGCTATCTCACCAATTGCTGCCGGCATGCGAAGATCAATAAATCCTTGTCTGACACTAAAGGAGTATCTATTGGTGTCCTCCAGGGCTCCATCTTGAGCACACTTCTATTTGGCTTCTTCATTAATCAACTGCTCAATGCCTGTCAGACAGCAGACATACTTCTCTATGCCGATGATGCTGTCATCTGTTCCAAAATCCCTGACCTTGACAGTCTCACTGCTTTCTCCAAAATAACTTCAGGACACTAGAAAGCTGGGTCTCCAACAACAAACTGATCCTCAATTACAAAACAAAAAAACAAACACAATGCTCTACTCTAGCTTCCCATAGAAGAGGAAAGTTCCACCCTTTGTCAGTCAAAATGGCCAGGGACAAAACCCTGAATGAGTGAAGACCTTCAAATGCCTTGGAGTAACTCTGGATGACACCTTATCTTTTTTCCCATGTTGACAATCTGGTGGCCATAGTTAACAGAAGACTGGGTGCACTGTACCATAACCAGAACAGTCTCAGTTGGGATGCTAGATACCTTATTGTGCCCAGCTTCATTCTGTCACATATACATTATGGCCTCCCTGTGTACGCAGCTGCCTGTGACATGGTGCTAAACAGAATAAATCTGATCTGTAAAAAGGCATGCTGCTTTGTACCTTGTGTAGATAACAGCACTCATAATTGTACTCTTTATACACTCACTAACTGGCTTTCATTGTGCAGCAGAACAGAGCTCCAGACCTGTTTGCTAGCCAAAAGATGCTCCTTGGCTTAACACCCTTTTGCTTTACAAATTGCTTCTGCAATGCCTCCAACTAATACAACACCAGGAACATGGCCAGGAATGCTCTTATAATACCCCTGCAAATGGGGGTTCCTAAAGTCTTCCTTGGCTTGCCCAAATGCCCACTGCCAGGCTGGTGTTCTGTGTCCTAGCAATTTTAAAGTGTTTGCATGTGAGTGCCCCTGTTAGCCTCGTGCCTGTCTCTCTAAGAGCTGCCTATCTTGTGGTGTAAAATTAATCTGGGTAGGGACCGAGTAGTCTCAGGCTCGAGTCCCGCCCGGGCTGCAGTGTTATCACTCCATTCTGCCATCGCTATTTGCGCAGAGGCAGCCCTGCTAGGAACTGTGCCTGTTTACTGTTTATTTGTTTTAATAATAATAATAATATTGCAGTTTGTCTAACCTGCCTTCTATTGCAGCATGGACATTTCAGTATTGCCCACCATCTTGGTTCCGGACTACCTATTGGGACCGATCAGTACCTTTGGGGACTCTAAAATGGTGTCTGTCCCCAGGGATCTTGTAGCAGCAAATTTCTGTAGGAATTGTAGTTTTTGCACTTTGGTGCCTAAATGGACCGGGAGGGGGAGCCCTTGCTTTGACAGACTGATGGATCAACCAACCAGAATCTTTTGGACCAAAGGGAAATTCCCAAGCTGCCTGCTGTAGTCACATCAGTCTGGAGTTAGAGTTTGAAGAGTAAACAGCTCAAGTGATTTGAGCAGCTGCTCCTACGTAGTTCACGTGGGAGACTGTTGGAAAGGCGGAGTTTGGCCTGTCTGTCTGCTGTCCCTCGAGAGGGAATCCTTTAAAAGGTTTAGCAATTGGACTATATCCGCACTGAGTGGGAGAAAAGCCACTGAAGTGTGACCAGACTTAAACCTGAAGAAGACCAAAGATTTGTTGTATGCGATCGGCCTGTCAGGACATCCATTCACCATAGAACTGCCGGTTTTGCTCAGAGACACTGATATTGCTGCCGGACTGCTATCTGCTTTATGGTATGGCGATTGCTTTACTATAAATGTGTTGTGTGCTGTTAGTGGGTCCATTTGGTTCCCCACTGTTTTATTGTACCATGCTTGCTGGAAGCTGCATCCAGCCTTCCCAGAGCGATATCCAAACTGTCTTACCCAGCCTGGGCCCTGTCACTTTGGCCTAGCCAGGTACTCACGCCACGTGAAGACCATCAATGAGAGACCAGCCTGAGGATCAGCCCCTGCTCAACATCATGAACAGGAATGACACCACGGTGAATTGTGTTGGCCCTGCTTCTCCTGGCAAACCAGCAAGTCCTCCTACAGTCTCCATTTCATCCATCCTGTGTCCTGTACTGGGTAGCATGAGTAAATACCAGGATAACTCCTGCAACAACAGATCAATCAAAGTGTGTCATCTGATTTCATTGTTTTGTTTAATCACCATAAACTGATCCTCCCGGCTCTGGATTACAAATTGTGTGTGGTTGTGCATGCCTTTTCTTTTCATCACAGGGCCCCAACCAGCTGCAACGTTGGCCTACTCCAGGCAACATTCAAGGCTAGCCCACCTTACTTCCTACTGGGTACCCAGAGCGTGTGACTGTGCAGGGACTAAAAGTACATGCATAATTGCCTGACTAGATCAGTTTCAGAATCAATCAACCTGATTACGTCCTTCCCTTGTTCAATTCCCCTGAATAAATCAGATCTAACTCTTTTTGCATTTAATCTTGCTGTGGTTCCAGTTTGTACCAAAAGCACTGTACTGTTGTTCTTTGCTGTGCCTAACCTTGTTTTACAGGGGTCTTCAGGGCCAACTAGTGGAATCAGCCCTGGTGGGAAGTGCAAACCGTGTGGGAATTGTATGCTGAATAGGGGCTACTGTGAAAGTGTTAGCTGTATATTGTCTAGGCCACTAGGGGGAAGGGGGGTTACAGTGTCCTGGAGAGATGTACCCAGGTTAGCCTTGCTACTAACAACTCTGTCCTCTGGATGGATGCACCTGTTTCAGAACTCAGGCCCCTTAACCTGCTACTAGCCAAGCAGGCAGGGATAGTAGCCCTTGGGGTAGTGCCACCTAGGAGTTACATCTTAGAGGCACCGCTGGGATAAGTGTCCCCTAGTGGCCAACAACAAGAATTATTGTTAAAGAGTAATGGCTACCCCAGTAGAAATGGCTGTACACCAGTTGTTGGAGTGGTGTATTGGGCAGGAGATTGACCCCCATAATGCTTTGCTAATACTGGATATACCTATGGGCACTAGTAAGGACACTGTTGAAGGGGCACTTTCTAAAGTTGAATGTTTTAAAAAATCTGCAGTGGTGGGTCGACAGGCTGATTTAACTGCCCAAACTCTCATGGTCTTGAGGGAGTGTAGCCAGCCCCTGGACAGTTCAAAGGTGCCCCACACTGTCATTCCAGAGGGGTTCCAGCAGCCTGGAGGGTGATAACCAAAGATAGCAATGACCCCTTAGAGGGTGAGCCCCACCATTATCTGAGCCTTTTGAGGAGAAGTTTGCCAAGTAGTTACGAAGGAGGGTAAAACTGTGTAGAATTAAAAAAAATTATTCCTGCCACCTGGGAGTGTCCCTTGCCGCTGTCCACGCCCGCCCCAGCACCTGTTCTTTCACCAACTTCTATACCTGCCTCTGAGCCAGCAGTAGTCATGACCTACCATGAGCCCAAGGTATTCTCTGGCATCTGCCCTACTCTTCATGGGGAAGTCGACCTGGAGACCTGGATAGACTCTGCTACCCTTGCGGTACAAGACTGGCAATGTTCAAAAGCTGAAAAAGGACTCGCCTGGGAGAAAGCTTCCTGGGGCCTGCCCTATGTGCTTTTTACTCCCTGAGGTCCTGTGACCCAGACGCCAAAGCCCAAGAGTATTTAGTCATCCTTGAAAATGTGTTTGGGTGCACCACTAATGTTGAGACCTTGAAATGGAAATTTAAAGATGTTAAGCAGCAGCCGGGGGAATTGTTATCTGACTACATGGATCGATTAGAGGAATCCTACAAACCATTTATCAGAAAGGAGGCTGGGCTCTGTCAGGTGGGCTTGGTAAGACTGGATCATACTCCACTCTGCCTGGCACTCCAGATGGGTGTTGCTCAAATTGCAACTGCACCAAAGGAAATCTGGTCCCTTGCCCTTCCATATGTTGATGAAGGAGGTACGGGAAGTTGAGGAGGAGGAAGGCTTTCAGGAGCCTTGCACTGTCATAGCTGCTGCAACCCCTGCTCCAGGCACGGGGTCAGCTGCTGATGACCTGGAATTACAGCAATTACATGAGGGATTCTGAGAACTAAATGACAACCCCGGGGGCCCAGCAAGAGAGGGACTGCTATGGATGCTCCGCCATGGGATGAACTGCTGAGGGAGTTCAGAGAAACAAAAAACAGCCTCTTTATAAAGGCTGTTCCTGCAGATACAGGCCCTGATCCTTATCCGACTGCATCTGCTATGGGGTTGGGGGTGCACACCCAGGCATCTCCTGCTGACAGCAGCTCAAAATTGATGACTTAACTATGGAAGTAAGAGAATTGATGAGACGTCTCCAAATGCTTGCCACACTGCAGACAGAGGTGGAACCAAGGTTTTCTGTTGGTAGTACCCCTGCCTCAGCTCCCAGTGTGATGTTTCGGCCATACCAGACCCCAGAAAGCATATTTTGTCATAATTGTTGGAAGGATGGGCATATGAAGAGAAAATGCCAGTCCCCAAAAGACCTAGATAAAGTTGTATAAAGACTTCAAGGGGAGCTTCGGAAGGTGAGACCCATGGCCGAGAAGCTCCGGAAATGACCACAGTGCAGGATCGGGAAATCCTGACTCAAACTTCTTTGTGGCTAAATCATCTGTCCAGGCCTCTGCTACTGCCTTTCCAGACTGGTTCAGAATAGTAGGCCCTTCGATGGAGACTTCGGTGACTGTCAATGGTATCCATACTTGGGCTGTGCTCAATAGTGGGTCGCAAGTGATCATTGTATCCCAGGACTGGTATGACAAACACTTATCTGATGTGCCATTACAATCTCTGGAAGGTCTGCATGTGTGGGGCCTGAGTGACAACTCTTATCCCTACCTAGGATATGTCCGGCTCTGGCTGTCTTTCCCTGCGACTGTAACTGGTGTGGATGAACAAGTAGAGACACTAGCCCTGGTGTGCCCTCCTACAGGATGGTATGATGGGATTCTCTTGCTCATTGGAACCAACACCCACATGTTTGGAAGACTAGTGCGGTTATGTCAAGAGAAACAAGGGAAATGGACTGGGTGGGCACTGAGAATTCCAGCCCTGATAAAGACAGCCTATGATCTGCAAAAACAGACTACCAAAGCAGACAGAGATGAGCTGCTGGGGATAGTGTGGAAGAAAGATCATGATTCTCTGGTACTATCTCTCAATTCTCAGTACACTATTCATGGAGAGGTTCGCATTAGAAAGGATGTGAAAATAAAATTCTGATGCTAGATGCACCTGGTGAGGGAAGTTGCCGGAGGGGTTATTGGTTAAACCTAGTATCCTACCTGCCTGGGCCCATGCCTATGCATGGTGAGTGATGGTCCAAGTCCAGAATGTGTCTGATCAAGAAATTCAAGTGAACAGGGGTGTACACTAGCTACAGTACACTGTGCGGACACTGCAGTGCTGCCCGACAACAAATATGCCAGTGAGAAGGAGAGACCCCAGACCTATTCAACTTTCGTGACTCCCCTTTGCCTGTTGAATGGAAGACTCGAGTCAGTAGGAAACTTGCCCAGAGAGACCAAGTGTTTTCCTTAAAGGAGTGGGATGTGGGGTGCGTCCATAGTGCTGAGCATGCCATCAGGCTTCATGACAACAGACCTTTTAGAGACCAGTCCCGCCACCTTACCCCAGCTGATATAGATGATGTTCAGAGGCACCTACAGGAGATGCTAGCTGCTGGCATTATTCAAGAGTCAAGAAGTCCCTATGCATCTCCCATCATAGTCGTACATAAGAAGAATGGGTCCATGAGGATATGTGTGATTATCGGACTTTAAATAAATGGACTGTACCAGATCAATACACCATTGCCCGTACAGGATGCCCTGGGCTACCTGAATGGGAGTCAGTGGTTTTCAGTACTTGATCTATGCAGCAAGTACTACCAAATCCCGATGGCTCCCAAGGACCGTGAGATAATCCCCTTAATTTGTCCCTTGGGGTTCTATGAATTTCTGAGGATGCCTCTGGGGATCTCGGGTGCCCCTGCTACTTTCCAGAGGTTGATGGAGCAAGCGGTAGGGGACATGAATCTGCTAGAATGCCTAGTATAGTTTGATGATGTCATCATCTTTGGACGCATCCTCGAAGAGCATGAATCCAGATTATTCAAAGTCCTTGACTGTCTGGAAGAATTTGGCCTCAAGCTGTCTATAGACAAGTGTCAGTTTTCCCAAATGTCTGTAAGATATGTGGGACACATAGTGTCAACTGAGGGGATACAGACAGACCCCAGCAAAGTAGAGTCCCTGACCACCTGGCCTCAACCAACTAACTTAAAATAACTGCAGCATTTCTTGGGGATCTGTGGCTATTATCAGAGGTTCATTAAAGACTATTCAAAAGAAATCAGCCACTTCTTAATCTTACTCAAGGTTATCCTCCTACCAATTGCAGGTATAAGAAGGATCCCTCAAGGAAGAAGAAAAGGCGTATTTCGAACAGGTGAACCATTTGGAGCCTGTTGTACCCCTGAGTGTGAGGTGGCATTCTTTGAGATCATCTACCAACACATTCACGCCAGTGCTTGCCTATGCTGACCCTAGTAAGCCTTATGTCCTGCATATGGATGCCAACCTGAAGGGACTCAGGGCCGTGTTGCATCAATTTCATGAAGATGGCCTGAGACCTGTGACTTTTGCCAGTAGAAGTTTGACACCATCTGAATGAAACTCTCCTGTTCACAAGTTGGAGTCTCTCGGTCTAAAGTGGGCCATAGTTGACCAATTTCATGAGTACCTTTATGGGGCAAAAATATTGGTAAGAACTGATAACAATCCTCTAACATATGTACAGACCTCAGCAAAGTTGGATGCCACTGGCCACCAGTGGCTTTCTGCTCTGTCAACTTATGATTACATGGTTGAATACCACCCTGGACTGAACCATATTGATGATGATGCTCTTTCACGGTGGCCAAGCCCCCAAGACAACTGGGTGCAGCTGTCAGAATGCTGTATTAAAGCCCTGTGCCAAAAATTTGATAACGACGAGCAGCCCTCCACAGATACAGTGGACTGTTTGCTGGACTGTTTCAGGCCTCCTGATACTTGCATACCTGCAACCTATTGTAATTTTTCTGCATTGGATGTCAGTGCCCTGCCTCAGTTTGATAATGACAGTATTCAGAGGGCCCAATCCCACGATCCCATGATTCAGCCCACACTTGATGCCCTACGTGCGGGGAAATATCTGTCTAAACTACGTTTTACAGACTTAAGGACTGTATTATTACTCAAAGAAGGCCCCCAACTAAAGTTGAGAGACCAGTTACTATATCTAGAAACAGTAGATCACCGAGGTCAGTTGGACAAGCAACAATTGGTGCTACCTACAGCCTTCAAGCAGCTGCTGCTGAGGTCCCTGCACAACCACATGGGACACCTTGGTATTGACCGGACCCTCGACTTGGTGAGGTCCAGATTCTACTGGCCAAAAATGGGGGCTGATGCTGAAAACCATGTCAAAACCTGCAGTAGGGAGCCGGCCTGGTGGCAATGAGGGTTGAGGCACTGGACGCCACACCTTCCGCTATGCCGTGACCGAGTTCAGGAGCAAGCTCAGGTGCTGGGGGTCAGCAGGGAGGATTGAGGATTAGTGCCCTGTGGTGGTCCCCTTCCGGGTGGGAGGGATGGGATGGCCCAGGTGTGCCAGCAGCCCCAGTGGAGGCAGGGGAGCATGATACCAACATATCTGACACAGGCAGGTTGCCATGTGCCAGTGTGTACGCCATGCATGGGAGGGGGGAGAGACCACAGAACAAAGGAAAAACCCAGACCTTGGGGTAGGCGATGGCACCAGACCCCATGCCCACAGCTGGACCCATCCTGTCTGGCCTTCCATGGTTCCTCCGCCCGGGCCCTCACTTGTAGCTGGAGTCTATGTTTGTAAGTGTGGCCAAGAAGAGGGGTGGCCCCACCCCGGAGGGGTTAAGCTGGGGGTGCCAGCTACGAGGTCAAGGGGGATGAGAGAGGAGGCTCAGATAGGCAGACTTCAGAATGGGCAGGAATGGCTGGATGCCCGAGAGATGCTCCTTGGTCCATTAACAGGAAAGAAAAAGAGTCTTAAAATAAAAACCTACAGTAGGTGCCTTCAAAGGAAAACTTTGCCTCAGAAAGCTGCTCCTCTTGTTAACATTTCAACCAGTGCCCCCATGGAACTGGTTTGCATAGGCTTCTTGTGTCTGGAGCCTGATCAAAAAAACATTGGCAATGTATTTGTAGTAACCGATCACTTTACCCGACAGGCCCAGGCTTTCCCGACCAAGGATCAGAAGGCTTCTACAGTGGCAAGGTACTAGTTGAAAAGTTCTTTGTCCATTATGGTGCACCTCAATGCATCCATCCTGATCAAGGAAGGGACTTTGAGAGCAGATTGATTAAGAAGATGCTATCCCTGTGGGGGGGGGGTGCGAAAGTCTAGAACCACTCCTTACCACCCACAGGGGAACCCCCAACCTGAACACTTTAACAGGACTCTCCTGTATTTGTTGGGCACTCTTCATTTGAAAGACAAGTCCAAATGGAGCCAACAGATTAGCACCTTGGTACATGCTTACAATTGCACCAAAAGTGATGCTACTGGGTTCTCTCCCTATCACCTCATGTTCGGGAGAGAAGCCCGGTTGCCCATAGATGTCTGTTTTGGAGTCTAACTGGATGGGGTCAGAGTTGAGAATTATTTACAGTATGTGCAGAAACTGAAAGTTCACTTGAACCATGCATACCAATTGGCTCAAACAATGGCTGCCAAATGAAATCTTGCTAACAAAGAGAGATGTGATCGACGGGTGAAGGCCCAAGAGTTGTTGCCCGGGGATTGAGTGCTATTACGTAACTTGGGACTGCATGGTAAGCATAAAATCACCGACAGGTGGCATCATCTTCCATATGTAATAGTCAGTAAGTTGAATGGTTTACCTGTGTACAAAGTGCACCCTGAGAATGATTCTAAACCTGTCAAGACCATGCACAGAAACCACCTACTGCCTATTGGCCAAGTGATCATTGATGCTGAACTATCAGACATTGCCTCTCCTGTGCCAGTGACTTGAGCTGCTGCTAAAAAGAAACAGAGCCAACCTGCACCAGTTGTTACAGATTCAAGGCCTTCCCTCCGGCAGGCTCAGAATGATAGTGACTGTCAGTCCACCTCTGATGACAGTGAGTGTGACAATGTTTATTACCCTTCTTATGAACCGAGTCAGCTGTTTAGAGGTAACCCTATGTATAATCATGGGGATGAAGCGGGGCCCTCAGGACTGCCTAACCCTCCAGCTTCTTCCCTGGAGCCAATGCTCCCTGAAAGTGAAGTGCAGAGTGTTGTGTTTCATGAGGCAAAATCTTCATGTCTGGTAGAATTCTTTGAATTGCCCAAGGAGGAATCTGATGTGGTAAATCTCCCTGGTGACATACTAGAACTTGAAGAACAATATGAAAGTGTTGACAGCACCTCTTCATTCCCTCAAAGTCTAACTGTGCCAGAGTCTCTTCAGAATGAGCAACCTGGGCCATCTTCAGAAGATAATAATGAGCAAAGTATTGTGGAGTCTACAGAGCCAGGAGCTGATAGTGTTCCCAAAGTGGACATTTCAGCCAGTGCAGAGTCATCTCTTACTACAGGAGAAGAAACCCATGCCAGTGATGACCGCCCAGAGCCTGTGTCTGTTCTCCCTAGAAAGTCTGGCTGAGCTGTTAAGCCAGTGATGCGCTTTTGCTATGACTCCCCTGGGAGGCCTGTGGATTAGCCTCTAAGTGTTGTTCATGAGGGTGTTTACATTTCCAAGAGCTCACTGCCCAAACTAGCCTGTCTGCCACTTCTAAGTTAATTGTTCTACCCTCAGAACATGGTGCCTCTGCCCCATCTAGGTTATTGAAAGTGCAAGAAACTATTACATGAAAAGTATAGTAATGTTATTGCGTGGTTCATAGTAAAGTCAGTATTGAATGTATGAAAAATGCCAAGCTGCTGTCATTATGAATAAAGTATAGGAATAGAGAATGCTGAATTAGTAGAGTAATGTGTGAAGTTTATGCTTACTGATGCCTTAGTCATTATTGTATTCTGTAGTAATGTCACATATATAGCATATCGTATATTGTCTTTTTCCATGCTATTATGGTATAGACTTGACGTGGGCACCAAGTTCTTTCCAGGCTGGGAAGGGTGTAACTCCCCTGCAAATGGGGGTTCCCAAAAATCTTCCTTGGGCTTGCCTAAATGCCCACGGCCAGGCTGGTGTTCTGTGTCCTAGCGATTTAAAAATGTTTGCATGTGAGTGCCCTGTTAGCCTCCATGCCTGTTTCTTTAAGAGCTGCCTATCTTGCGATGTCAAATTAATCTGGGTAGGGACTAAGTAGTCTCAGGCTCGAGTCCCACCCAGGCTGCAGTGTTACTGCTCCATTCTGCTATTGCTATTTACGCAGAGGGAGCCCTGTTAGGAACTGTGCCTGTTTACTGTTTATTACTGTTTATCTGTTTTAATAATAATAATATTGCAGTTTGTCTAACCTGCCTTCCTTTGCAGCATGGACATTTCAGTATTGCCCCATCATCTTGGTTCTGGACTGCCTATTGGGACTGATCAGTACCTTTAGGGACTCTAAAATTGTGTCTGTCCCCAGGGGTCTTGTAGCAGCAAATTTCAGTAGGAATTGTAGTTTTTGCACTTTGGCACCTAAATGGACCTGGAGGGGGAGCCCTTGGTTTGACAAACTGATGAATCAACCAACTAGAACCTTTTGGACCAAAGGAAATTCCCAAACTGCCTGCTGCAGTCATGTCAGTCTGGAATTAGTTTGAAGAGTAAACAGCTCGAGTGATTCGAGCAGCTGCTCCTGTGTTGTCTCACACAAGAGACTGGCGGAAAGGCTGAGTTTGTCCTGTCTGCTTGCCTGCTGTCCCTCAAGAGGGAATCCTTTGAAAGGTATAGCAATCAGACTGTATCTGTACTTAGTGGGAGAAAAGCCACTGAAGTGTGACCAGACTTAAACCTGAAGAAGATCGAAGATTTGCTGTATGCGATCGGCCTGTCAGGACATCCATTCACCATAGAACTCCTGGTTTTGCTCAGAGACACTGATATTGCTGCCGGACTGCTATTCGCTTTGTGGTATGGCGATTGCTTTACTATAAATGTGCAGTGTGCTGTTAGTGGGTCCAATTTGGCTCCCCGCTGTTTAATTGTGCCACACTTGCTGGAAGCTGCATTCAGCCTTCCTGGACTGATATCCAAACTGTTTTACCCTGCCTGGGCCCTGCCACTTTGGCCCAGCCAGCTACTCACGCCACAGAGAAGACCATTGATGAGAGGCATACCTGGGGATCAGCCCCCTGCTCAACATCATGAACAGGAATGACACCACAGTGAATCATGTGGGCCCTGCTTCTCCTGGCAAACCAGCAAGTCCTCCTGCAGTCTCCATTTCATCCATCCTGTGTCCTGTACTAGGTAGCGTGACTACACACCAGGGTAGCTCCCTGCAATAACAGCTCAATCAGAGTGTGTCATCTGATTTAATTGTTTAGTTTAATCATCATGAACTGAGCCTCCAGGCTCCAGATTACAAATTGTGTGTGGTTGCGCATGCCTTTTCATTTCATCACAGGGCCCCAACCAGCTGCGACACCGGCCTACCCCAGGCAACGTTCCAGGCTAGCCCACTTTACGTCCAACTGGGTACCCAGAGCATGTGACTGTGCAGGGACTAAAAGTGCATGCATAATTGCCTGACTAGATCAGTTTCAGAATCAATCAACCTGATTACGCCCCTCCCTTGTTTAAATCCCCTGAATAAATCACATCTTACTCTTTTTGCATTTAATCTCACTGTGGTTCCAGTTTGTACCAAAAGCACTGTACTGTTGTTATTTGCTGTACCTAACCTTGTTTTACAGGGTTCTTCAGGGTTGAACTGGTGGAACCATCCCTGGTGGTAAGTGCAAACAGTGTGGGTAATTGTATGCTGAATAGGGGCTACTGTGAAAGCGTTAGCTGCATATTGTCTAGGCCACTAAAGGGGAAAGAGGGGGGTTACAGTGTCCCGGAGTGCTGTACCCTGGTTAGCCTTGCTACCAACAACCCTATGCTCTGGGTGGAGGCACCCATTTCAGTACCCAGCCCCCTTAACCTGCTGCTAGCCAAGCAGGCAGGGGTAGTAGCCCTTGTGATAGTGCCACCTAGGGGTTACCCCCTTAAGCCTCCTTCCTGGCCTACTCAGCTTGGCAGGCAGTTATGTGCTGTCAGGGCTGCTAATTGGTTAACCAAACTGCTTAATACACTATTTAATCTCCCCAAGTTTAATCATTTTAAGAGATCTTTGTGGACTGCCCTTGCAGTCCATTGCAACTGCAACCATTAAACTATTTTATTCAGTTTCCCTCTGAACATATCCTGTGATTTTTTCAAAACTGAATGTAACCATATGTAATTTATTTTGAGCTTGACTCGACTGCATTTCCTCTGGAACTGCTTACTGTACTTCAAAATTTTATTTAGTAAGTGTGTATTGGATGTGGAAACTTTGTAAATGCGCACCAGAGCTCAAAGATAATCTCCAATGTTTTCAATAGAATAGAATAAAATAAAAAATAAAATGCAAGGGATTGGGACCTCAAAGTACCATTTCCTTTAATGGCACTGAGGTTAACACCAAATCTATCCACTAGGCTGACTCCATTTGAAATGATGACTGGCAGGCAGATGGTACTGTCCCTGCATCTGTTGTACCAAACCCTGCTGAAAATGGCTCTGTTAATATAAATTTACTTTCTGCCTGTATTAGAAGAAGGAAGAAGAGGAGGTTTACAGAAGAGTGGCTAGGCCACTATTTGATTGTGTGCAAAGTCAACCCAATCTGCAATGAGATCAAGAATCCCAGCGGACACAAAAAAAAAAATTTCCAGAGGGTTCATAACAATCAACTGAAGCCTTACAAGCCAGCCCAAAGCTTTCCTGACTCCACTCAGGAGAACCAGAGAGAAGTTTAAAACTTGACGTACCACATACCTGTCCTCCACCTGCCGCAACCCTTGGTGGGGGCAGGTTAGAAACTACCTCAATATAGTGGCTGATATTTACATGCTGATATGCTGCTTATATACAAGCTGTAATACTGAGAGTGGTTTACATGTTGTGCATCAGCTTATCCTGAGTCTCACCCTGGACATATACATATACACCTGACATTCACAGCCATGCTGATTGGAAGCACACTCCTAATGACTACACGATCAGAGGATTTCCCAACAAAACTGAGGAAATTGGTTTATTTGTGGGAAAACTGCTTGCTAAAGAAATCCCTATAGTGTTTTCTAAGATAACCACAACTGCGGTTTCCATTTTCCCACCTTTCAGTAATACCAGTAAAACCAGTCTTGTTAAAGACATTTTCCAAACCACAAAGCAACAACATAACAAAGTAGAGAGTCTCCAGAGATGAATAAATGCCCTTCAGGTTGCAGACATCAATGACATAAGGAGAGGCAATTGACTCCAACCAAGAATCTGGTAATTTACTCACCTGGTAAAGGTGATTATGTAGCAGTATATGCATGGCACTCCACCTCCTATAGCTCAGATTATGGTCACTTGATAGGCTGCCAGATGGACATATGACCTAAGATTAAACTTCAACCCTTCCATCTATGCCCCCTGAGCTTCCATTATCTTCAGTTAGACATTTTCCAAGCTTCTAATAGTTTTAGAATGACACATGCACACACTCTAACAGTAGGCAACATCCTGATCATGCATTTTTCTATTTTATTACTATTCCAGTGCACACCATTCTTTTCGCTTGTGACTGTATCACTTTATGAGTAACATTCTCAGCTTGATGTCTTGTTCAGTTGGTGATTAGCTTTGGCTGGTGCTGGGCTTATGCTCCCTCCACATGAGTGGGCCTGGAGAGCCATGGATATACAGACTCACAATCACCTTTACCAGGTGAATAAATTACCACTGTGTCATCCATATACTCATGGCATTCACCTTTACAGCTTGTATATGTAAAAAGCAGTACCCCATTTAATTGGGTGGGCTAGAGCTATAAGATCCAGTGTCAACCAAAGCTGCGATCACCAGTACTTTAGCTCTGAATGCTGCTTTGTCAGGAACTGTAGTGTCCAATCTATAATGCTTTGTAAAGGTGTGAATCAACAACCATGTTGTGGCTACGCATATTTCTTGTGCAGTCGCTCAGTTCCTTTCTGCTCAAGAGGTCACTACCACCTTAGTGGAGTGGGCTTTGACCCCTTCTGGTGGAGCCTTGTTGTGGCATTTGTACACCTCTTGGATTGTCCTTTTTAACCAGGAGGCAGTAATCCCTTTTGCCACTGTCATGCCCTTATTATGGCCTTGTGCGACCACAAATAGTTTCTCCATTCATCTAAATGGACTTGTTCTGTCAATGTAAGACACCAGCACTCTTTTTATGCCTAGTGTGCTTCTTCATTTAGCTTGGGCAGGATTGAGGGATTCTAGCTGGTGAGTTTGTGACTGTGTTATGGCCTTGTACGACCACAGATAGTTTCTCTGTTCATCTAAATGGGCTTGTTCTGTCAATGTAAGTCACCAGCACTCTTTTTATGTCTAGTGTGATTCTTCATTTAGCTTGGGCAGGATTGAGGGATTCTAGCTGGTGAGTTTGTGACTGTGTGATTGGAATTGAATTTGAGGTATTTTCTGAACTGCCATTTCAGTGTGCTTTTCCATTTAGTTTGGGCAAAAATTGAGGGATTCTAGCTGATAAGTTTGTGACTGTGTGTAATTGCCTATGTCTGAACTTTAAGTGCAGGCACCATATTACAGGGATTAGAGTAGTCTGAATGTGAGGTCTTAACTGCCATTTCAGTGTGCTTCTTTATTTAGCTTGGGCAGGATTGAGAGATTCTATGTGATGAGTTTGTGACTGTGTGTTTTAAATTGAATTTGAGGTCTTTTCTTAATTGCCATTTCAGTGTGCTTTACCATTTAGTTTGGTCAGGATTGATGGATTCTAGCTGATAAGTTTGTGACTGTGTGTTTGTAATTGTCTGTGTCTGAACATTAAGTGCAGGCATCATATTACAGGGATTAGTGTAGTTTGAATGTGAGGTCTTAACTGCCATTTCAGTGTGCTTCTCCATTTAGCTTGAACAGGATTGAGGGATTCTAGCTGGTGAGTTTATGACTATGTGTTTGAAATTGAATTTGAGGTGTTTTCTTAACTGCCATTTTAGTGTGCTTTTCCATTTAGTTTGGGCAGGATTGAGGAATTCTAGCTGAGAAGTTTGTGACTGTGTGTTTGTAATTGGCTGTGTCCGAACTTTAAGTGCAGGTATCATAATACAGGGATTGGTGAAGTCTGAATGTGAGGTCTTAACTGCCATTTCAGTGTGCTTCTTCATTTAGTTTGGGCAGGATTGAGGGATTCTATCTGGTGAGTTTGTGACTGTGTGTTTGAAATTGAATTTGAGATATTTTCTTAACTGCCATTTCAGTGTGCTTTTCTATTTAGCTTGGGCAGGATTGAGGGATGCTAGCTGGTGAGTTTGTGACTGTGTGTTTAAAATTGAATTTAAGGTGTTTTCTTAACTGCCATTTCAGTGTGCTTTTCCATTTAGTTTGGGTAGGATTGAGGTATTCTAGCTGAGAAGTTTGTGACTGTGTGTTTGAAATTGGCTGTGTCTGAACTTTAAGTGCAGACATCATAATACAGAGATTAGTGAAGTCTGAATGTGAGGTCTTAACTGCCATTTCAGTGTGCTTCTTCATTGAGCTTGGGCAGGATTGAGAGATTCTATCTGCTGAGTTTGTGACTATGTGTTTGAAATTGAATTTGAGATATTTTCTCAACTGCCATTTCAGTGTGCTTTTCTATTTAGTTTGGGCAGGATTGAGGGATTCTAGCTGAAAAGTTTGTGACTGTGTGTTAGTAACTGGCTGTGTCTGAACCACGATACGATGAGTGGAGTGAGGAGCCACTGCCAGAGGACTCCTTGGCTAATTGTTTTTGCACACAGCCTGTGGTGTAGTTCCTTCCCCCTACCCCGCAACCTACCAACCCCAGGGCTCACCCTACATTTATAGGGTGGGTCTCACAGGGCCTTGTAACATCCTGCATCCATGCAGGAAGTAGCAAAGAGAAAAAGCATAACAAAAAACAAAAGAAAAACACAAATATTTGGGAGATAACAAATAGCCATTTTAAGCAGGCAGTAGTTTGAGGAGGTAAACAGACATAATGGGAGTGGTGCAGTGCAGTGGTTGTGGAGCAGCTGTTTTCAGGAAGACATTCTGGGGGCTGTGATTCTGCCCTGTCTGCAGGCACCTCTCTGGGCTGAGGGAGGAGGTTGATTGTCTCCGAGCAGAGTTGGCCAAGCTGAAGGTGACATCCACCCCCACCCAGAGACCATGGGATCCACAACATGCACCTCAAAGGATGCCGGGGAAGAGGAGTGATTGGACTATGGTGGACTCAGGGAGGGTGAGGGAGGGGAGCTGAAAGCACATCCCCCAACCAGTGCCACTTAGTAACTCCTACACTGTTTTGGAGGAATGGGAATGCCCCACTAATGAACCTGAGGCTATAACCAGGGAGGATGGGAGGGTCCTCCAGGATGGAGCCCCAGGAAAGGGAGACAGGGGAACCCAGGAGGAGGGGGAAGCATCTCCTTGTGGGGGACTCTATTGTCTGTGGATTGGAGTTAGGGACACCTAGCAGAGGAAAGAGGGAGGTCAGGTGCCTCCCAGGAAGCACTGTGTGGAGGGATGGGAAGCGGATCTATAGTATCGCTATGGCAATAACTAGGACAGAGAGCAACTGGATGTTGTTGTCCACCTGGGAACCAATGACTTGGCCAGGAGAAGGGTGAAGTTAGCCAGAGTCCAGGAGGATTTCAGTAAGCTGTGGGGAAACTGAAACAGCTACTGTAGCATGCTCCATCTCATTCTCAGAGGTGCTACCTGTCTAGGGTACAGGGGAAGCTAGGGCACTCAAACATCTGTATCTTCGACTCCTAGTTGAAGGATTGGTGTGGAAGGGAAGGTTTTGGCTTCATAGGGACTGGGGACTGACCTGGGCAGATGAGAGCTTATATGAGGAGGACGGCCTGCATCTGTCTGAGAAGGGAACCTTGGTCCTTTGTGAAAAGTTTAAATGCTTCAGCTGTGAGCATTTAAACTGGCCAAGGGGGGAGAGTCAGGAGGGTCAGGTGGCTTAGAAACACGCCCCCATGGGAACATGCAGGAACATAAGTTAACTACAGGAACAACCAAAGCAGGCAGGGAGGGCCAGGCAGGCAAAAAATGTATAACGAATGATACAGGGTGAGAGCACATAAGAAAGGAAACCGGGGTAGAGGAAGATGCTGGAGTGGGAGAACAAGAGCACAGGAAGGGCAGACTGTAAAACATTGAAGGTCGTGCCAACAAATGCCCATAGCCTAGGAAATAAGGTACCAGGCCTGGAGGCCTTATTAGCAGATGCAAACCTTGACATAGCAGCAATAACAGAGATGTAGTACTCTACTAATTATGGCTGGGAAGTCAGTGTACCAGGCTATACACTGTTCAGGAGGGACAGGGAGGGTAAAAAGGGTGGGGGAGTGGCTGTGTACATCTGAGATGGTATAAAGGCTGTCAAAGTTTAGGGAAGATGGGGGAGGCTGGGGAAATGTGGGTCACCCTGGAGCCAGGGAATGGAACAGCAATATGCACAGGGGTGATCTACAGACTTCCGGCACAGGGGGAGAAAGCAGATAGGGAACTAGTGAAGAACATACATGACATGGCAGCTAAAGGTGAAATCCTGCTACTGGGGGATTTCAATATGCCGGACGTGGATTGAGCCACTCAGGTGGCTGCTTCAGCCAGAAGCACAGCCATCCTAGAATCCCTGCAGGGGGTGGACTCAGGAAGTTGGTGCATGAGCCAACCAGGAACAAGTCCATTCTGGACCTGGTATGGACCAATGGGAACAGAGTTGAAGAAATACTGGTGGAAGGGCAGCTGGCATCTAGTGACCACCACATGGTGTGGTTCAGCATGGATACATGGACTCAATTAAGCCACACAAAGGCAACAGTATTAGATTTCAGAAGGATGGATTTACTGAAATGGGTAGATGTATACGAGCAGTCCTGGAGGGAGGGAGGAGGGGTAATATAGGGGTGGAAGAACAATGGGAGAAACTGAAAGGTGCCATAGTGGAGATACAAACCAATACATTAGGATAGTGGCCAAAGGGAAAAGAAGAAGGGAACCACTATGGTTCTTTAAAGAGGTGGGGGACAAAGTCAGGGCTAAAAGGCTGAGTTTAAGGAAATATAAGGGGAGACAAAGGGAGGAGGACAGGGAGGTGTACACCTTGAATGTCTAAGGGAAGCAGGGAAGGTTGTTAGGAGGGTGAAGGTGCAGACAGAAGAGGGTTTAGCACGGTCTGTAAACAAAGGGGGATAAGGCGCTTTATAGGTACATCAATGAAAGAAGAAAAACTGGGGGGGGTTGTGAGACTCAAAGGAAAGAAGGGAGAATGTAAGGAGGGGGATCTGGACAAGGCAGAAATACTGAACAAATAGAACAAATACTTCTGCTCAGTATTCACTAAGGAGGAGGAGGAGAGTCAAGGACCACAGTTGGGTTGCAGTTGCATATTCAATGGCTGGGATAAGTGGACACCAGTGCATTCACAGTGGAGAGAGTTCTGGAAGAACTCACAAAGCTGAAGGTGGATAAGGCCATGGGGCCAGATGGCATCCACCCAAGGATATTAAAGGAGTTGCAAGGGGAATTAGCAGCACCTCTGGCAGCCCTGTTCACAGATTCACTCAACACGGGTGTCATTCCAGAGGACTGGAGGAGGGCACATGTAGTCCCACTGCACAAAAGCAGCAGTAGGGAGGAGGCAGGGAACTACACGCCAGTCAGCCTCACCTCAGTGGTGGGAAAGATCATGGAGACACTGCTGAAAGAAAGGATAGTGGCACATATGGAATCCAGAGGTGCTCAAGATCTGAGGCAACCTGGATTCCCAGCAGGAAGGTCATGTCAAATGAATCTAATAGATTTTTTGATTGGGTGACTAGGGAAATAAATCAGAGAGGGGCGGTTGACATCGCCTACCTAGATTTCAGCAAAGCCTTCTACACTGTCCCACATAGAAGGCTGATTAACAAGATGGGCAGTCTGGGCATGGGAGACAAGGTGGTGAACTGGGTTAAGAACTGGTTAACAGACAGGAGACAGAGGGCGGTGGTAAATGGGGTGCAATCTGGGGAGAGGAGGGTGACCAGTGGGGTACCACAGGGATCAATAGTAGGACCAGTCCTGTTCAATGTCTTCATTAATAACATTGCAGAGGGGCTGGAAGGAAAGGTCTGCCTGTTTGCAGATGACACCAAGATCTGCAACAGGGTGGATACTCCAGAAGGGGTGCAGAAAATGAAGAGGGACCTGGAAAAGCTAGAAAGATGGTTGAAGATGTGGCAACTGAGGTTCAATGCAAAGAAGTGCAAAATAGTGCACCTGGGTCGAGGGAGCCCTGGGGAGAGCTACAGGTTGATGGAGGAGCTGACTGTCACCAAAGAGGAAAGGGACCTAGGAGTCATCATCTATGATGACCTTAATGTAGCAAAGCAGTGCACAAAGGCAGCAGGGAGGGCCAGTGGCATGCTGGGGTGCATATGCAGGGGTATCACTAGCAGGAGGCAGGAGGTTGTGATGCCATTGTATAAAATGTTGGTAAAGCCTCACCTGGAGTACTGCATGCAGTTCTGGAAGCCACACCTGTGCAAGAACATAGATAAGGTGGAGACTATCCAGAGAAGGACAACAAAGATGGTGCAGGGCTTGCACCACAAAACATATGAGGAGAGAC
The DNA here is from genome assembly GCA_016271365.2 of Neoceratodus forsteri. Taxonomy (NCBI): domain Eukaryota; kingdom Metazoa; phylum Chordata; order Ceratodontiformes; family Ceratodontidae; genus Neoceratodus; species Neoceratodus forsteri. The sequence continues at coordinate 1,203,626,180 of CM028132.1, forward strand.
TAAGGGACCTCAATATGTACTCACTGGAGGAGAGAAGACAGCAGGGGGTCATGACTGACACTTTCAAGTACCTCAAGGACATAAACAAGGTGCAGGTGGGGGACCTTTTCCAATGTAGAAAAAGTACTAGAACCAGGGGGCACAATATGAAATTGAAAGGGGGTAGATTAAGAGGTAATGTGAGGATGTTTTTCTACACAGAAAGGGTAGTCAACGCTTGGCATAGTCTTCCACAGGAGGTAGTGGGGGCAAGCACAGTGGAGGGATTTAAGCATGCCTGGGACAGGCACAAGGGAAGCTTGAAAGGGGAGGGAGTGATGAAAAGCCATTGATCACGTAGGGTCAGTGGCCACATACAAGGTATAGGGCCTACGGGTAGACTGGATGGGCCTAGCAGTCCTTATCTGCCAACAATTTCTATGTTTCCATGTTTCTAAAGTACTGTATTTAGGACTGCATCTCTTGCCCCTGTGTGTTCTGTGTAGAATGTTGGCAGCTCTATAGTTTGATTTATGTGGAAGGAAGAGTTTATTTTTGGTAAGAAGAATGGGACTGTCCTAAGTGTGATCCCTTCTGGAGTGAAGGTTGTGAATGGTTCTTTGCATAACAGGGCGGTTACTGCTTCTATTCTTAGTGTGGTGGATATTACTGCTTAGAATGATGCCTTTAGACCCAGCCAGTATATGTCTACCATGCTGATAGGCTCAAATGGCTGTCAGTGAGGGCATTGAGTACTAGTGTTAAGTCCCATGGTCTCATTTACTGGGTCTCCTGAACTCCATGAGCTCCCAGTATTCCCCCCAGCTCTGTGCCCCCTGGTGTGGTACCACCTACCACTTCTGGAGTCCTTTCTAGAATCTGGACAACTGAGGCTCAGGAGCGGAGTGAGACCAAGGATATCTGCTCGGGTTTGGTCTGGCGGTGGGTGTGTGGGCCAGCCCCTCGTGATGCCATCTTCCTCCCACAGACCGGGGCTTTTCCTTTTTCTGTCTCTCCCATGAAGGTGCCGACATGCCATGACGTCAGTGCGTGGCGAACGTTCCTCTTCACCTCACCTGCAGATGTCCGCCATCACTTTCCCCAATGTACGTCCCCAGCCCCTGTAGTACTTCTAGTCTCCACTGGGAGTCACTACATGGTGGGGAAATCCCCAACCCTTCCTCACAGAAGAAGAGAGCCATCCTCTGGATGCTTGATCCTCTCCTCCCCTGCCACCCCCGTGGCCCAAGTTTGCTCCTGAACCCAGGTCACCAGCATGGAGTGAGGTAAAATGGATTCCTCAACCCTCTGCACCACTGGGATGGTTAGCTCTTGTGTGTGTTGACCACCTATCTGTGGTCAGCCAGTGTTTTCTATTACCTTCTCTGTATCCTTGATGGATTCTTCTAGTGATGTGATTCTGGTCAGCCAATTGCCTAAATACAGTATGTGTATTCCTTGTTCTCTTAGTTTGGCTGCCACTAAAATTGAGATTTTGTGAACACCCTTCTAGCCAAGGCCAGTCCAAATGGTAGTACTTGATACTGAAAGTACTGGCCTAGTATATGAAACCTTAGATATGTCATGCATGATGGGCAAATTGGTATGGTGACGTATTCGTCCTTTAGGTGAGTAAGTCACCTTGTCTGATTGACCTGAGAGTGGACCTTATTGTTTCCATTTTGAATCTTTTTATCTATATGAATTTGTTTAGGAATTTCAGGTCTAGCACCGGCCTGAGGTCTCCCATTTGTTCTGGTACCATAAAGAAGATTAATTAAATGCCTTTTCCTCTTTCTTCCTTTGAGACTGTCTCTACTGCCTGTGTTCCTAGCAGTTTGGCCAGAGTTTCTTTGACCTGCTGTATTGTGCCTTTTCTTTTTGACACAGATGATACTATCACTCTCTCCTAAATCATTTGTCTATGAACTTATTCAAGTAACCTTTTTTTTTTATACTGTATTTTATTCACTCAGTGGCCAGGGCATCTCTCAAAGGTGCCCACTCGACTGTCGCCTCTACTCCCCGCCTGAAACCCCACTCCACCCGGAACTCTCTCCCATGACCATGCAGTCCCCCTGGATAACCCCACAAGGTAGGGCCTGCCCTTGTACCTGGCAGCCTTTCTATGATTAGCGGGTTGGTCTGGTTGAGAGCCTCGGTGACCGGAGAAGAACTGGTCCAGCGCTGGGGATGTAGGCTAAGTCCCTGGAGCCCTCATCACCTCCCTGCTCCTCTGAGGGCTTTTTTTTGTGCTTGTTGCCCCCTTGGAGTACAGACATGCAATGACATCCAGGCATCTGCGTGTTGAGGTCCGCCAATGCTCCACCCCCTCTATGCTATACCATACGTTCCTGGCGCTGCCCCTGATCTCCACCAGGTGCCACCGAGGAGTGGTAAAGATCCCGGATCCTTCCCCAGGGAGGGAGAGCAGTCCTCCAGATGCACAATCCTTCTCCTCCCCTGTAACCCCCAGTGGTCTGAGTCCATTCCCGAACCTGGGTCACCAGCATGGTGCAAGGTGTGGCGTCCAGTGCCTCAACCCTCAGCGCCACCAAGCCAACCAAGTAACCTTCTTTTGTTACCTCCCATACCCACTTGTCCGTGGTTGTCTTAAGCCATGTTGATTTGAATAGTTTTAGGTCTGCTGGTGTAGTTCTTGTATTTCTTGGGATGTTAATGAACCGATGTAGTCGCTATTGTGACCTTTTGAAGTTTTTGCCTCTATTTGAGGTGAATCCGCCTCTCACTGCTCCTCTTCTACTCTTGAAGGTATTATTTTTAATGCAGTGTGCTGATCTGTTGCCATTGGAATTGCTTCTACCTTGAAAGCTAGTGTTAGAACTTTTATGGTGCTGTGGTCTGTATCCTCAGGAGCAGCCTTGAAAGGATGCTAAGTATGATGAGCTGGCCTTGTTGCTGTCCAGATCTTTCCCTGACCGTTTCGTTTGAGGAACTCCTGTAATCCTTCTTTAAATATAAGGTTTACCTTAAATGGAAATTTCTGCAGTCAGGCTTTCGACTCATTGTCTGCATTCTAGTTTAAGCCATAGTGACCGTTGCACCCTGCTGGCTAATGCTGCTGTTCTGGCGTTCAGTTTTAAGGCATCTACGGTCATGTCTCTCGTGTATTTGGCACTTGTAGTATGTATTCCACTAGGTTGGCCTCTTGTGATTTGATCGCTGGTTTGTCTGACACTTTCTCAAGCCATCTGATCTGTAACCTTGTTGCATATAGAGATGTTGTGGTGGTTCTATTTGCTAGGCCAGCCATCTTGAATGTCCTTTTGAGCATTTCCTCCTTTTGTTTGTCTGTAGGGTCTTTTAGTGTGGTCATGCTCTCTGCCAGTAGCACTGTCTTCTTATTAAGTGTGGTTATATGGGAATCTGTTGTGGGGCCATACACCACAACTTTAGCTTACCCTCTTGGATAGGGTGCATCCTATCCAAGGATCTCTTTTCTGGGATCCAGGCTGGTCCATCGCCTACCATTTCTTTGTGATGAGGTCACCTATGGCTGAGCAAATGGGAAAGAATTTTCCTGCTTTTGCTTCTGCTGGATTATTGGATTCAGTTTACTTTCTGATCAGGGTGCTGATGGGTCAAACCCGTGGTTGTTTTAATCCATTATAGCAGATCCAGCACAACCTTGAATGAGCATTGTTTTGATGTCAGTGATGGCTCCTCCAATACTACTGTTGTCTCTTCATCATCTGACCCATGATTTGATTCCACATCTCAGTCCTGCTCCTCTTCTGGGTCACTTTTTGTGTTAGTTGTAGGATTTGATGGGGGTATAGTACTATTATCAGTTGTTAGACCTGCTGCATTGGTACTCTTTTCAGCTTGACCTGGAGATGCCCTGGTGATCCCCCTGCTGTGGGGCTTGGGTTTGCAGCAGCTTCCATGCATTCTAGTATTTCTAGCATGAACTTCTGCTGGTTCTCCATCATCACTGCAGTGGCCTTTTGTAGTGTGCCTGTGGCAGGATCCACTTACTAGCCTGCCCTAGAGGGTCCCTGTTTCATCATGCAGGGCTCTCATAAAGATGGCATGTCCATCTTGGACTCTGGCCCTTTAATTTTACAGAAAGGGCACTGTGGTTTATTTTGGTGGAGTAATAGTGGTACTCTACATGTAGTGCATTCCCTGGACTTGGGCATCTGAAAAATACAAGGACATGGGATATTCAATTTATACATATATATATATATATATATATATGTATGTACAAAATAAATATAGGATACATGATGGGCAGGAGTGGGGGATATGAAAAATATTCTCACCCCTGTAGAGTGAGGTCTGGATATCTCTAGAGTGCTGAAGGCACAAGTGAGATATCCATGCCTCACTGCAGGAGTGAGAATATTTTCCATATCCCACTTCTGCCCATCATGTGCTCAATTTATTCAATATGGCAGGAGTGTGGAAATGTTCTTTAGTTGTTGCTTATTTTAATAGTTTGTTTTACTTCACATGCATGCTGTTCCATGGTTATGAGGCAATTTTCTGAATGATTGATCATTTGTTTTCTGAATGGGATGGTGCGGTTTGATGCGATAGGCTGTTTTTGTGTATTTGTATTTTTCCTTTGGGTGCTCTGGTTCATTTACAGGAGAAATGTCTGTGATTGGCTGAAGTGTGTGGTGTGAGATTGGTTGATTCTTTGATTTGATCGTAAACCTGGATTTCTGATTGGCTATTTCATGGTAGAGGGTGGGGCTTATTCCTGTGGAGCAGTTCCGGGAACGGTACTTATTTTGGTTTCACAGATGTTTTATTTTTAGTGAAGTGAGTGTAATATATATATTTTTTTTACTTTTTATTTTTGCTGTGTGCATTTTATATTTTGTGTTAAGGGTGCTTGTGCAACATGTTTTCGATATCGTGAATGGAGTCATTCACGGCTGTAGACATTCTTCGGTCTTTCAAGGGATCTTCTGGCTGTTCTGGAAGTGCTCTTGAATGTGCGTAGCAGGAGCATTTTCTAAGGAGTGCTTCAATTGCTGCCTGTGTCCAAGGAAATTGTTTTTACTTTCTTTCTTGAAGGGATGCTATTGCTGCAGTGCTGAACACATCTGAGGGAGAGCACGAAAGTCCAGGGATATAAATTAGAAGAGCTGCTTCTTCAATAGGTGTGTTTAATTTGTGTGCATTGCTAGGGAAAAGTAGTATCTGGATTTGCATTGCTAGCAATGAAGTCAGCACAGTGGAAATATCGGGTGCTGACATAGAGACTGTGTGTGTAAATGTAGATATCTACCATAGTGTCTACATCAGCAGTATTTATCTCAGTCCAGTGAGAATATATGCTTTTATTTGCCATGGTTAAAACTCCCCCCTTATATAAATAACTACATATATATATATATATTCTTTGCAAAAACTCTGTTAATGCATCAGTTAGGGTTATTTCCACACCGACAAATATGTGGAAATTCCACGTTAGGGTAGTGGCTCAAGCCTGTGTGCAACACAACTGGGCTGTGCTGGGGCCAGGACTAGGTGATATTCAATGGTGATGCGCCATGGCTCAGAGCTGTTGAATATGGCATGGAGGCCACACACTCTGTGCATGGTGCAGTGGCACTGCACCAGCTCAAGACACAGAGATGACGCAGCACGGGGATGCACCGCGCAAGGGCAGTTGCACTAGGTGCATCACTTGTGATATTCAGCCAGGGGCATGCATATGAGGCCATAATATATGGAAGTGCAAATGGGTCCATTTGCATGTCATTATGGCCCCATTTGCATGCGATGTGCTGGGTCCTGGTGAATTGCGCCTATCACCCTGCCAAGCTGCTGCTGTCGGAGGTCGACACCCTGGTGGGCTACTGCACCCCACCCCGCTCCCATATGCACGATCGCGGGCATCTGTTTATATTACAGTAATACCCAGTGGTCTAGCGGTCCCCCCCCCCCGTATGCCTGATCATGAGCTGTTGTAATTATTAAGGATTTACCTGGTGGTCTAGTAGTACCCCACCATACACCCGATCATGGGCTGTTGTAAATATTAAGGAATTACCTGGTGGTTTAGCGGTACCCCCTCCCATACACATGATCGCCGGCTGTTGTGGAAATAAAGAATTTACCTGGTGGTCCAGTGGTACCCCCTCCCACCACCCACCAACAGAGGTCCCCAGCCACCCAGCACCCCCTCGTCATCAGCGGGCAGCACCCACTCATATACTGCCGGCTGCCCGCCGAATTACAGCGTAAAGTATGATCTGTATGCCTATTGGTCCACAGTGGACTACATGGGTAGACCATACTGTACACATTCCCGACATGTGAATGAAAACATTCATTCACATATCCAGTCCTGTGAGTACAGTATGGTCTGTGTCGTAATGGTCCACACTATGGACCAATAGACATACAGATCATACTGTATGCTGTCATTCAGCGGGCAGCTGGGCGGCTGCAGGTGGGTGCTGCCACCACCGATGATGGGGGTGCTGGGTGGCTGGGGGTCCTCTGTGGTGGGTGGGAGAGGGGTACCACTGGACCACCAAGTAATTCTTTATTTTCACAACAGCCCACGATCGGGTATACGGAGGGGGGGTGCCACTAGACCACCAGATAAACCTTAATATTGACAGGCGGCCCATGATCATGCATATGAGGGGGGGACCGCTAGACCACCAGTTATTACTCTAATATATACAGATGCCCACAATCGGACATACGAGGGGGGTACCGCTAGACCACCAGGTAAATCCTTAATAAATACAACAGCCCACGATCGGGTGGATGGGGGGGTACCACTGGACCACCAGGTGGTTCTTTATCTTGTACAGATGCCCTCAATCAAGCATATGGGGCAGGGGAGCCACTACCAAGGGGTCAGGGTGCTTGTGGATGGTGTACCTGCTGGGCAGGTGGCCACCCAAGGCTGGCAGCTGTTGTGTTGCACCTTGCAAGCCAACATTTGAGCCTGTTTTTTTTGGCTTGACTTTGAGCACCAGTGTGCAGTGCATGTAGGGGTCGTGCCAGCAGATGTGCTGCACATCCCAAGCTGAATATCAGGATGTGCAGCATACGCATGGGCATGCCCCCTGCATCTGCGCCGCATACATTACCAATGTACCCCAGTGCATCGAGGGTTGTGCCGAGCAATCTACCCCTTTGAATATCGCACCTGGGCACATTGGGGGGGCTGCGTCTGGTGCAACCCCTTTGAATATCCCGGCCTGCATGTTATACATACATATAATACATCTACTACACAGTGTATTAGAAATGACAGTTTCTGTGAGCCTAGCAACAGTCATTGGATGTTTGCATTTTGTTTTCTGATACAGTGAGTCAGTCCTAATATTAAACAGTGGTAATAATAAAAGTAATTGTTTTGTAGCATAGTTTACAAGTAAGATGTAAAAGCAACAGCTGTAACATGCAAAGGTAACTATAATATACTGTGAATAAGTACTTCCAGGTAACGCAGCAGCATAACAACATGTGATGGTGGTAGTTTCCCACCTGAGCAGTATCTCCAAACTAGTGTGTATGTGTCAGGTCTATCTGTTCTGCTACCACATGCCTATGTGGTAGCAACGATACTTGCAGTGACCCAATTGTTGAATTATGACACATATAAATCAATATTTTGAATATGTGTACAGACTAAGTGCCATAGATATGCCAGCAGTAATGTGTTATCATACTGTGCTGGCAGTATAGCGTCGATTATACTATATTTGTTTTTTCATTACATAGTGTTATGTGAAATCAGTACAGTGTTGTGATTATTGTGCTTACAGATGTGCCGGAGTGGTATAGTGTCTTACAGTGTTGCATGTGTCTTGCATGTGTGTGTGTGTGTGTGGGGGGGGAATATAGAGTTAGGTTTTGAAGAGGGGGGCGTGGGGGTGGGGTGGTGGGGTGGTAACCCTAATGTGGAATTTGCACACTTTTGTCGGTGTGGAAACAACCCTAACTGATGCATTAACGGAGTTTTTGCAAAGAATTTCCTTTCTTTTTTAAAAAGTGTAATATAAATAGTAAATAGTATGTGTTGGAAGGGCCCCGTGCTCCCACCAAGCTGCCCATTTCTGTGTAATGATATGTGTCTGTGGGAGCACAGACTCTCTGGGCCCTGTGCTCCCACTTAGACATAAGTATGGAGCCATACAGTAGCCCTATAAGGCAAGGAACACTTGTAACACTAATTTGCCCATTTCTCAGGAACCATAGCAGCTAGAAAAAAAAATTCAAGTGTAATTGTAATCATGAGAGTGAGTAATTTTCGCAACATAAGTTGATTGAACCTGTATCTCACATCGTTTCTGAGATACGGGCACCAAAAAGCACTGTGACTGCAAACTCTGAGGGCATAATACTGCCCTACGGACATGAAAATGAGCAATTGGAATAGTAATTCCTAAATATCTCTGGAACCATACAAGGTAGAAAAAGAATTCAAATTTCACAGTTTTCATGGCTTTACAACCTACTTCTATACTTAGTTCCCAACAGGGGGACTAAGAATTTTTGTGGCAAAAAGTCCATATCTCGAAAATGTTTCGAGATACGGATCCCAAAAGGTGTCATGGGCACCACAATGTTATCCTATGGGAAAATTTCTGAACTTTGGAATGCTGTAAGTATGGGCCCATTGAATGTTTTCGTACCAAACCACTGAAAGGCACATCTGTGGCACTAGGGCTTGCCAGCCTGAAAATGTCAGACCCATAGCACAATCCAGCTTGCCACAATCAAGTGACAAAAAAACCAACACATAGCAAAATGTGTTCATGCAGTGCTGGGGCGATTACTTTAATCTTTTCGTTATTCTCCTGTCTCTATAATGGGAATCTTAGCGCGCACAAAAAAGTGTTGCCGCGGTTACTTTTCCGAGTGAGGGCGATTGTTTGCGTGGTAACATAAATGTCTGCGTGATCAAAAAATGGCAAAAATTTTAAAAACATGTTTCCAGACTAGCTGGTGAAAAACTAATGCCAGGGGCATGTTCCTCGGGGCCTCCTGATTAGATAAACACAATAGTTAATGTTTTGTAAAGTGCGGTATTTTTTGAATTACAGTGTTTTTTCTCTCTCGCTAATTGAAAACAAGATGGCGGCGGCACGACAACATTTTTGGGCAAGCTTGACAACAAAATGTCATCACGAATGTTTTCGCAGTGCACATACAGTATACATTTTTCCATAGGCTATAATGGGACATGAAAAAAATGGAATAACTTTTGAATGGAGCAATATTTTTTCATGAGAACTTCAAAAGGCGCCAGTGTAACCCAGGACACGTGTAGACAACACAATTTGAACCCACTCAAATGCATTTTTTAGTCCATTATGCCTGGACAAATAATTTGCAACATTGGGAAAATTAACTTTTTCAGTGCACTATGGTTCCACAACTGTAAATCCGACCAAAACAAAAATTTCCAGATCCAGAGATCTATGGCACATCTTTCTGCTTTCCAAATTCAGGCAAATCGGACAAACAGTTCCAAAGTTATTAAAGTGCAAAAGTTGAGGTTTAACATAGAAATGGCTATGCAACCCTAACTACAGTGGCATATATATATATATATATATATATAGAGAGAGAGAGAGAGAGAGAGAGAGAGAGATATATTTATATCTCATAGAATTTGACTGCAGAAAAGGACCTCCTGGCCCACCCAGTCTGCCCTTTTTGTTACTTACTTTTCCACCACCTCCTCAAGTACCTCCCTCACTCCCCTGTAACCTCTTGTTTCTGTCCCACGAGCTCTTGAAACCCTCCACAGTCCCGGACATCACCACCTCCTTCAGGAGCTCATTTCATCATTCCACCACCCATTCTGTGAAGTGTCACTCTCTCATGTTACTCCTGAAGCACCCCCATAATCTCAGACCATGCCCTCTAGTTTTGGCGCCCTCTTTCCTGTTGAGTAGTCAACCCAAGTCTGCTTTGTTTATCCCACTGATGTATTTAAAGCCCTCTATAATGTCCCCCCTCTTACTTCTGACCTCTAGCAAGTAGAGGCCCAGCTCCTTGCATCTCTGTTCGTATGGTTTACCCTTCATCCCTTGCCCCATCTTGGTCACCCTTCACTGTTCCTTCTCAATCAAATCTATATCCTTGCGCAGGTGAGGCCTCCAGGACTGTACTCCATACTTGAGGTACGGTCTCACCAATGCTTGGTACAGGGGCACCAGGACCACCTTTCCCCTGCTTCTAATCCCCTTGCCTATACTCACCAGCATCCCATACGCCTTCCCCGCTGTCCTTCTACACTGCCTCCTAACCTTGAGATCACTGGAGACTATTATCCAAGATCCCTTTCCTGATCAGCAACCCTGATATTCTATCCCCCCCTCCAACTGTGTATCCAGTCTTATGGTTCTTGTGCCCCAGGTGCATGATTGCACATTTCTTGATATTGAATTTTAGTTGCCAGGTCTCCGGTCACCCCTACAGTTTCCTCAGGTGATGTCTCATGCCTTCAAACCTCCCCCCCCTTCTAAGTCAAACCTATTGCAAATTTTTGTGTCGTCCACAACAAGGGCCACCCAACCCCTCAGCCCTTTTGCTAAGTCTCCTATGTAGATACTGAAAAGAAGTGGTCCCAGCAACAAGCCTTAAGGAACCCCACTCAATATCTGCCCAGTCCTAGAGAGCACCCCATTTACTACCACACTTTGACTTCTATTCGTCAGCCAATTTTCCACTGATTTCATTATTTTGTCCTCTACTCCCATGCTTATCAGCTTGTTGACCAGTCTTCTATGGGACATGGTGTCAAAGGCCTTATTGAAGTCCAGATAGGCCACATCCACCGCCGCCCCTCCTTGGTTGACTACCTGCATCACCCAGTCGAAGAATTCAGTTAAACTGGACTGACATGACTTCCCTCTAGTGAAACCATGCTACCTCTCATCCAGTAGGCCATTGTCCTCCAGACGTTTTTTTACCCTTTCCCTAACCAGCTCCTCCATAACCTTCCCCACCACTGCAGTAAGGCTGAGAGGGCGGTAGTTCTCCCTCAACATTCTGCATCCCCCCTTGTGAATCGGCACCACTATCACTTTCCTCCAGTCCTCCGGCATGTTTGCAGTGTCCAAGGACAGATTAAATAATCTCACCAGTGGAGCAGCCAGCTCCTCTCTCAGTTCCCTAATCACCCTAGGGTGCAGCCCATCCTGCCCCATGGCCTTGTCCACCTTCACCTTTTCTAGTTCTTCCCTCACTCTCTCTGTGCTGAAGGGTCCTGACTCTGCCGCTATGTCCCCCCCCTGCTATTCAACTCCAGTCCTCTTCCCTCCCCTTCTTTTGTAAATACCGAGCAGAAGTACCTGTTTAGTTCTTCTGCCTTCTCCCAGTCCTCCTCAAGTTCCTCCCCCCACTCACCTTAATCCTGTTATCCCCTGTCCAGCCTTCCTCCTGTCCCCCACGTATCTAAAGAATGTCTTGTTCCCTCTATCGCTATCCTTTCCTCAGTTTTGGTCTTAGCCCTCCTGATCACTTTCTCTGCTAGCCTCCTCTTTTCCCCTATACTTTTCCCTATCCTCTACAGTTTGCGTACGTTTGTTATTTCTTAAATGCCCTATGCCTTCCCCCTACTATTCTTGATACCTTCCTGCTAAACCAGAGTGGCCTCCTGTTTCTTGCACCCTTCTTAACTCTCCTTATACACGTGTGTGGCCCCCCTTACCATGTCCCTGATAGCTTCCCATAACTCTTCCACATCGTTTATGTCTGCCAATCCCTCCATCGCCTCCCTCACCAGCCTACTTATTTTGTCAGAGTCCGGTTGCCTGAAATCCAACACTGTTGTGCTGGTTCAGCTCAGCACCCTTTCTGCTCTTACCATGAACGTTGTGGTCCTGAGGTCGCTGTTTCCCAACTCATCCCCCACCTCCACCTCCTCCACATTATTACCATTCGTTATGATCACATCCAGCAGATTGTTCCCCCAGTAGGCTCTTTAACCAACTGTTGTAGGAACACCCCTGCAGCTCCTCTAGTACCTCCCTGCTCCTGGTCAAACCTGCTGCTGGTATGGTCCAATCAACATCCGTGAGATTTAGGTCCCCCATCAGTGATGCATCCCCCTTTAGAGCTGTCGTCTCGATTTCCTGCAGCATTCCCCTGTCCTGCTCCTCCCCTTGTGTCTGTGGTCTGTAGACAACTCCCAGTCTCAGTGACTCCTCTGCCCTTCTGTCTAGTGTCACCCAAATCAGCTCAGTTTCCCCTTCTCCCTCTTGCCCTTCAGTTGCCTTTATGTTCTCCCTGACATACAATGCAACCCCTCCACCCCTTTTGTCCCTCCTGTCTTTCCTAAACAATCTGAATCCTGGGATAGCAGTCTTCCAGGTGTGAGCTTCTGTCCACCAGGTCTCTGTGATTGCCACTAAATCCAGCATATCATGTGCTGTGACAGCCATCAGTTCGTCCTTCTTATTTTCCAGGCTCCTAGCATTGACCACCAAGCCCTTCCACCAACTCTCCCCCCCACAACTCCCCCCGCCCTTCCAGTACCTGTTCTTTCCATCCTTTCACGGGGGGAGGAGACCTAAGGTCCCCTATCTCAGCCTCAGTGCGGTGTGGCTTTATTTCCAGCCCCCTCCCATTTTCAGTTTAAATTGTACTCTCTTTCAAAGAACTCCCCCAGCCTACACCTCAGTACAGCTATATTTATTTATTTATTGGAACATCGGTTTACAACCTTTGAGCCAGGGGCTCATTTACAAAGGTACCTCATCACAAAGAGGACAAAAAGAGTGCAAACAACGTTTTTACAATAAACAGAGTACAAAACATTTGTAGGAACATGTGGACATAGGACAGAATACAATTTTGGTATTACAGGAGTTGGCAAAGCACATGTCAGTTCAGAGTAGTTACAACAGTTACATTTCAGTATTACAGGATTGGCAGTGCCCAAGTAGGTACAGAAAAAATTTGTACAGTAAGCTAACTGTGGCAGAAACTTAGCAGAAGTAAACATTGTAGAGACGTGCGGAGAAGAGAATAGGATCATAGATAGTGATAAGCAATGGGTTAGTGCAGCCACTCAGGGAGCTTTGTCAGAGCAATTGAGCTGGAGTAAACTTAGGGGCAGCCACAGCTGCGCATAGTAAGTAGATGTTTTCGAAGGGTGGTTTTGAGACGAGAGATCATGGAAGCATCAGTGATACTGGCAGGGAGGTTGTTATACCAGGAAGGGGCTCTGTAAGAGTATGCCCTTTGCCCTTGCGAGGTTCTTACCCTCAATACTAACAGTGCGGTTTTGCAGGAGGTTCAGGTATGCACTAGTGGGTTTGCTCGGTGGATAAAGGCAGTCAACTCTGGCGGGGATAGTCCAAGGAGAGTCTTTTTAGTTAGGAGGCAGGTTTGGTATCTAAGACGTTCATCTAGGTCAAGCAGATTAGCCAGGGTGTATAAATGGCAGGTATGAGTTAGTCTAGGTGCCCCGGTAATTAGCCTACATGCCTTATTTAAGGTGAGGCGGATCTTGTTTAGGGAGGTCTGGTCCGCGGCCCATAAACTGGCAAGCCATAATCTACTAGGGATAGTATAGAGGATGTGACTGCGAGTCAGAGGGCGTCAGGGGGGAGACAGTTTTTATGGTGGTAAACGATACCCAGCCAAATGTTGGAGGCTGAGGCAAGGGCAGAGATATGGGCATGAAATGAGAGAGCGGGGTCGAAGGATATCCCTAGGTACTTGTACGAGTGGACTTGCTCGAGTGGGAACTTGGAACTGGCAAGGACCTGAAGTTGAAAATTACTAGCTTTGTTTTGGGGGTGGGCAAAGAGCATGGTTTTAGTTTTTTGAAGATTTATTATGAGTCTATGCTTTTTGAACCAGGCTTCGGCGTCATTGTAGGATAATTGCAAGGAGTCCTGAAGGGTGATAGGGTTACGGTCTGAGGCAAAGATAACGGCATCGTCTGCATAAAGTAAGAGATTACCAGTACATTCACCTGGCAGAGAATTGAGATAAAGAGAAAAGAGCAAGGGCCCAAGAATGGAGCCCTGAGGGACACCAGAGCGGATAGGACAAGCGCTGGAGAGTGTCCCATTAATTTTAACACACTGTGAGCGGGCAGACAAGTAGCTGGAGCACCAGGAGACTGGCCCAGCGGCAAAGCCTGTGTGGCTGAGGGCATCCAGCAGGAGGAGGTGGGAGACAGTGTCGAAGGCTTTTGATAAATCAATGAACACTGCACCCGCTAGAGAGCCGGCGTCCAGAGAGGAGTGAAGAAAATTAGAGAACTCAAGGAGGGCGGTGTTGGTGCTATGGCCAGCACGGAAACCATGCTGTTCAGGGCAGATGATGCTGTATTTGGCTAGATACTCTGAGATTTGGGAGGACACAACTTTTTCTAAGGCCTTTGAGAGAGGAGAGAGGCTAGAGATTGGCCAATAATTACCAGAAAGAGACCTATCACCACGCTTGTGTCTGGGGGTGACTGTGGCAATTTTCCAGGCAGAGGGAAATTGCTCCAGGCAGAGAGATTTGTTGAAGAGGCTGGTGATAGGGGAGATAACTAGGTCCAGAACCTGATGGAGAAGATTGGGATCGAGGGAGTCACTGCCAATAGTATTGCTCTTTAAGGCCTTGATTAGGTAAGGTCTGACTTCACGGGCAGTAACCCAGTGTAGGTTGAACCAAGGGCGTGTGAGAGTAGGGTCAGATGGGGGGGTCAAAGAAGTTGCTCGGGAGAACAGGGCTAAGGTCAGTGAAGGATTTGTTGAGGTAGTTGGCAATGTGGGCTGGGTCAGTGGAGATAGAACCATCAATGTTGATTTGGGAGGGTGGGGGGGACGTGTGCCACCATTCAGTTGTTTGATATTGTCCCAGAAGGTCCTGGCATTCCCCCAGGATGAGGTGAGTGAGGCCTGATAGTGATCAGCCTTAGCCTTGCGGATGGCCCAGGTACATTTGTTCCGGGCCGCTGCATAAGCCTGCCTGTCAGCAGGGTGGCCAGTTTCTGTGGCAATGTGCCATAGGTTATCCCTGTTCTTAAGAAGTTGGTGCAGGGGGGGTGTAACCCAGGGGGCATGCCGTACTTTGGACTGGAGTGCAGTTAGTGGTGCAAAAATGTTGCAGGCTTTGTTAAAGATTTGGGTAAAAAAGGTTAGAGCCGTATCAATATCGGGGGCGTATTGTATGGGAGACCAGTCAATTTGGGCTAGGAGTTGCTTAAGGCCTTTCAGCCCACCTGATCTTAGCTGCTGCCG
Organism: Neoceratodus forsteri; assembly: GCA_016271365.2. Classification (NCBI taxonomy): domain Eukaryota; kingdom Metazoa; phylum Chordata; order Ceratodontiformes; family Ceratodontidae; genus Neoceratodus; species Neoceratodus forsteri. The sequence goes on from CM028132.1 coordinate 1,203,641,365, forward strand.
AAGGGTGGACTGCGCTGTGGATTTGGGTAAGGAGGTTGACCAATGGAAGAGAATAGGGGAGTGGTCACTAAGTCCGTCAGGAAGGACTTGGATATTGCAGATTCGGTTAGGACGGTTGGTGAGGACCATATCAAGAAGTGTGCTTGTGCCCATTCTAGGATTCACTCTAGTTGGTTGGGTAACGAGTTGTGTTAGGTCAATAGATGCAAAGGTGTCACGGGTAGCAGAAGATGAGGGGCTAAGCCAGTTAATATTCAGATCACCCACAAGGATTTGATCAGAGGAATGGGGTAGGGAGGTAAGGTAATCAACTAGTGGAGCCAGAGCCAGTGCTTGATTTTTTTGGAGGTATGTAAGTTGTAGTCAGATAGAGGGGACCCCTTGAAGGATCAGGGGTCAGTTTTAGGGTTAGGGCCTGAGTCTTGACATCAAGGACAGGGCCTGAGAGGGCTAGTCCTATGAGTGAGTCTTTGATATACATAGCACAGCCCCCACCCCGTCTACCAACACGGTCCTCTTGGTAAAGGGAGTAGCCCGGGAGCGAGACCTGGGAGTCAGGGGTAGATTCTGACAGCCAGGTTTCCACTATAGAAATACCGTCAGGTTTATGGACTGTAACCCAACATTGGAGTGAGTCGAATTTTTTTAAGGAGGCTACAGATGTTCATAGAAGCAACATGAAGCCTAGGAGGTTCGACAGATGAGCTATTGTGGGCAGGGCCTGGGTTGGGATGTATATTTCCTGACAGGAGTAGAAGGATAAGAACAGCCCTGGACAGGGGGTGGTGGAAGGTGTGTTTGCGCCGGGTACGATAGGAGGAGCAGGGGAGTTTCAGGACACAGGGGGTAGGCAGGGGGGCACAAGCTGGGAAAGCTAGAATGATAAGTCACCAGTAGAAGCATGGGGGGGGAAGCTGGGTAGTGTCTAGGTGGTGGGTATGGTGGGCTAGAGCACATAGGGAGAGTAGCGAAGGAAGGTTGCGGTGCAGAAACCCAGTAGGAGGGTAGAGTAAGAGGGCAAATGGGAACACTAGATTGGTGAAACTGCAGAGTTGTAGGGACACCAGGTCAGATGGTGACCTCTGGAGGAGGAGGAGGAGAGAGAGAGAGAGGCAAATCAGTAGGAGGTAAGCAGGCATATTCAGGGGAGGTTTGCAGGCAGGTAATAAGAAATGAGAGAAGAGGGTAAGCAGCCTACCAATAAGCGTTAGTGCCAGTTTGGTACAGTGGTAGTGGCCCTGCTTCTGGTGTGCAAGGTGCCAGGTGCCAGGTTCAAAACGCACCAGGGATAATAGGGGATAGCTCAGGGTAGGGCCGTTATCCATGGTCCAGGAGCAGCCCACCGGCAATGTGAGGGCCCAAAACTGGGGTGCTAAATAGCGACTCCTAGTGGCCAATATATCTGTAGGCTAGTGTGGAGTAGGGGGTCTCGGGTGCCCAGAGGTTACAGGGTAGGGGGAGAACAGTGGGTGTAGTATAGTGGGGGTGGAGAGAAGAGAGAATGGGGGTGGTTAGAATGGAGAGGAGAGAGTGAGATAGGTGGGTAAAGAAGACACAGGGATAGAGTGGGGTTAGCTGGGCAAGATGTTTAACAGCAGAGAGCACAGTGACCTCTAGTGGCTAGCAGGTATAACCTGCAAGTGGGAAAGTGGGGACTTAGTATTTCGGCCAACAGGAAGTGATGTAATGGGGGTGGACCAATAAATTGAGGGCCGCCCCTGGGTGGGGCGGGTGGAGTAGACGACGCGCAGCATCATCAGGCTAGCACCCCACAGCAGTATTCCAGAGAAGGAGCAGAGGTAAGCCTTTACCTCAGGGCCTGTCGGCATCTGTGCAGAGGATCTGTCAGCTCCAGGAGGGAGCAGAAGTGATTCCGGTGCTGCTGCGATCGGCAGTGTGCTGGGGGGGGTTCAGGCCTATAAGGAGCACAAACAAAGGAACCAGGATTAGTATGCAGTGGGAGGGTTCTTTCACAATCAGATACTGTTCTGCGCATGCGTGGGCTATGTTCCGATTAAGCCCCAACTGCGCATGCACAGGACTACCAGCATGGCCACCCAGTAGAGAACAGGTAAGTCTTAGAAAAAACAATTCCGACTAACAGTAACAAGCCGCAGGTTTACAGCCCCAAACAATAGTGAAATAGCGCTAGAAATACAGGACTTTGCATTAATGTATCCTAGCTGCTAAATGAATATATCAGGTACAGGCAGGTAAAAAGCGTAGACTGAGAAACAATCAGTACACCTGTGGGGACATAAAATAAAAAGTCTTAAGGCTACAGTCAGGTAGCACCCCAGGTATACCCTCCTTATTTAGATGTAGTCTGTCATCAGAGGCTTTCGTCCTCCCAAGTTGTTCCCCACTCACCTATCAACCCGTACCCCATCTGCATACACCACTTTCCTAGCCAGCTACTGAATTCTTATATCTTCTGCTTTTTCACCACACTAGCTCTAGGTACCTGCAGCACCTCCAAGAGGGCCAAGGACTTGAAGCTGAGCCACCTCCAAAGAAGTTGGCCAGGGCCCTGAAACTAGCCAGCACCCCCATGAGACTACTGCCCTCCAGGTCATTAGTTCCCAAGTGGAATACTAGATGTGTGTTTCTATCCTGATCCTTGCCCCAGGAGGGAATATAGTGGATTACCTCCAATGCTGTCATCCTTGGTATGCACTCAACTCATACCGCACTCTTTCTACCCCCCAACTTGAATTTCTTTATAATGGAATCCCCAGCCAGTAGCACCTTGCCCCTTACCTTCTTCTGGTTCACCTGTGTCAATGTTCTCCTCTCCCTTGGTGCCGGTGTCTTATCTACCTGCCTGGCTCTTGTTACGCCCCCTTGACCCCTTATCCTGCTCCTCTGCCCTTGTAACCTTGGAAACCTCCCCCCTCCTGCCCCCTTCAGTTCTGCCCTTACCTCCCTTGCCCCTGCCCCAGTGCTCCTTTGCCCTGTTTCTTGTAAATTTAGGACCCTTTATGACAAAACATTTGTCGAAATCTGTAAATGTTTCCATAGTACCTAGCAGTCCTGATGGTGGTTCACGCTCTAGCCTCACCATATGCAGCTACGAACCTAACCCCTCTTTTCCCTACATAAATCTGTTCAGCAGTCAGCTGCCATGTTGGCCATTGGAACCATAGGCATTTTTCTTTTTCTTCTCTCTAATCCCATATGCCACTCAAATAATTGAGCATCATGGGCTCTTCTGAAGCCCTAGTCACCACCCATGCACCGAACTGATTTCTGGGGGCTGTAATGTTATTAATTTGTACCTTCCTGTAAAGCCATGGATAAATGTGCAACTCTAAACTCTATGTCTTTAAAGGTTGTAATTAATGTCATGTGATCCCATGTGAATACTTGGAATGTATTTATTGCACCTACCACCTGTTTGTAAGTTTATATTTTCTTCTTTTTTTACATTGATTACTTCACCTTTAATTTATGTGTGTATAACTGTCATTTGACAACAGCAGGTCCACCTTGTAAATGAGCTTGCTCAACGGTGATCGCCTGGATAAATAAAGATTTGATTGATTGATTGATTGATTGATTGATTGATTGTTTCTCCACTAGCCCATCCCTTACCAGAGAAGTTCTAGATGTTTCTGTGAAGTTGGTGTTCCCCAACCCCCCTGTGCTCTGATGTGCAATCCCAGTTCCTTACAGTGCCCCCCACCTACCCTCCATGGGCCTCCTTTTCACCCACCCCTACCTTCAGTGTTTTATTCTCCACCTCACCTATTCTGTGCTGTGCACCTTGTCCCAGGAATCTCTCCTTGATTCCCACTGGGTTCTCCTCCTCCGCCTTGTTCTGCTGGCTCCTAGCATTTTCACCCTCTTGTACCCTGGCACCTCTGCTCAGCCTGCTGCCCATCTCCTCCTCCTCCCCCCGCCTCCCTCCTCCAACTCCTTCCATCCTCTGCATGCTTCTGCCCCTGTTTCCTCTGAGACCCTCCCACTATGGCTTCTCCCAGTGGTGAATACCTATTTGAGAGTGGCGAGTACCTATTTGAGAGTGGAATTCCCCCAGCTTGTTGCTTCCCGGCATCCTCCCTCAGTGAGCTGCCCACCCCTGTCATAGTTCTTGTGGTCCTCTGCCTCCTTCCTCCAGTATCCCAGATTCGCTGCCCTCCGTCACCATCCTGTGGGTTCAGTGTGATTCCCCTTTCCCTGTTCCTCCTCCACCGTTGACCTGATGATTTATAATTCCAGCTTACCCCTTCCCTCTGCTCCCCTCAGGTCTGCCTTCTTTCCCCAAAAACATTGTTAGCTACCCTCCTCTCAACCTCCGAGTCCATGTCCTGCATCCAACTGTACAGCTCCCTCCTGAGCTTGTGCACCTCAATCTCCAGCTTTGTCAACCTGACACATATTGGACATTTCCCTATTCTCCACAGTGTAGTCATGGCCATTGCAGCTCCACAGCCATTACACCCCATTATCCTGCTGCCCTTCCAGCCCGTAACTGGTGTCCTCCTCCCTGCCCAATGTTGTCCCTGTCTGGCTGAGCCACCCCAGTTTGCTCTTCCATACATTGTTTCCCACTTTATGATTCACTATACAGTAATTGGTACTCAGTATAGTAGTAGTAATAGTATTGAACTTTGTGTTCTCTGTACTGTATGATTCCTATACTTGGTACTCAGCAGAGAAGCATTAAGACGACTTCCCTAATAGAGATCAATAGTCAAGTGCCTTTGGCATAAAGGTACCCAACCTGCAGTAGTCCTTACAGAACATGCAAATACCTACAAATTTTGAGCCAGCTGCATTGGCACAGCGGTAGGACAGCCACCCCCAGCACCAGAGGTCAAGGATTCGATCCCAAGGGGGGATCAAGAGTGGCTGGACAAGGTAGGGACACCAATAAGACAGGCAGGAAACACTAGAGTGGTTAGGAGTAGACAAGGATTGGGAATAGGTTCACCAAGGGCAGTAGTGTGCTTTGTATACTCAGCAGTGATTCCTAGTGGTGGCTAGGTATAACTAGCATATGGGAAAGCGGGGAGATAGAACCATGAGAGTGGTTACATGATGAGAGGTCATGTGACCGGACGTTACCTATGTAGATAGGGACTTCCCAGGGAGGGTGGCTGGGCAGGTAGAGGTGTGGGCGGGGCAGTTGACACACAGCATCAATGGGCTAACACAGTTCAAGATCTTCTGTGTTGCCTCCACTGCCTGCCATACCTGCCTTGGCATCCTTTGAATCCCTTCCTTCCCACTGCTGCCCCATCTGAGCAGGTTGGCTGCTAGCTGCCTTGGCATCCTCTGAATCCCTCCCGCTGCTGCTCCATCAGAGAAGGTTGGCTACTAGCTGCCTTGGTGTCCTCTGAATCCCTCCCATTGCTGCTAGCTATAGGCTAGATCTTGGTGCATTAAGCATAGTCCCCATCTTGTTATCCTCATCTCTGACAAGCCCCCGTTTTCTATTCCATTGACTTATTGCACCTACAACTGCAACTTCTGTGCTTAATACTTCTGAAATGGGAGATCTTTGGGCTCAATGCCCTGCTTAAGATGGCCACCAGCATTCGTCCTGCATGTATGACCTTATTCCTAGCCTAACATGGCCACCATGTGAACGATCCAGTCCCCAATTAATTCCTCATGCAATATGGCTGCTATGCTGATGCACATTCATGCAGCAGGAATGGCTGCTTCCAGCTGCAGATGCACAGATGGCCACTATGCTAATGCGCATTCGCACAGTGGGAATGTGTGCTCCTAAATGCAGATGTGTGGCTTTTGTAAGTATGCTCCTAATGGCACCACAGTAGAAGGGGATAGCGAGAAAGGATGAGCTAAGTTTCATCATGGCAGCCATAGCCATCTTGGACCTAGGGACAGCCTCAGGATACTGTGAAATCTTTGACACTGCTGTGGAATAGATACAGATGTGACAGCCAACATGCAACGCAGAAATGTTGCAGACTATCACAGAATGCTGCAGTTTACTGCAGGGGCCATTGTAAGTCAATGGCAATTAAGACCTTTTGTCATGCAGGATTTTGTGACATGTCATTACTGCAAGTTACTGTGCTTCATCATGGCTGGCTCCACTTGTTTCCATTTCTGCTCAAGATCCACCCTTCTCTTGGTCTCTCTCTGGAACAGTGATTCCCTGAGCGTCATGTAAGGGGTCAGAGGTACTAGTTGCTGGGCACTGAAAGGCCATTGTCATCCCTCTATGTGAGGGAAGTGGCCTGGCAAGTGTTATGGTTATGGGGTCCAACTGGATTCTGGCCCCTCTTTGAAGCACCAGTGCCATCCAGCTGCTTGAGGGGGGGTGATCTGGTAGCATTGAAACTTTCTATTTTGCACCATAAACTTTTATTCATGATAGAGTGTTTATGTGAATGTGCCCATGTTGACCTGCAGCCACTGGGGGAGTGGCTGCAAGTGTGCCCACACCAGAGTAGTCCGAGAGAGAGAGAGAGAGAGAGAAGAAGGTAGTTGTATGATTTCCCTGAGGTGCCACTTTTCAAAATATCCAGATGTTTGTGGTATTCTTTCTTGTTGTTCTTCCTCTTCCTATATAATGTAGAGTGTTGCAGGAAAGTGAACATTTGTATAGAGATAGCCCAATGACTGTGATGCTGAGCCCACAGACTGTGGATCAGCAGAATTAGTAGAAATTCTTATCTAAATATTAAACAATATTGCCATGCTTCTGTCTGTCTGTGGTTAAGTGTAATTTAATTTGAGGAAGCTCTTACCTTGGTATGGTCTGTTACTTTTAGTTATTATTCCTCAATAAGCACAGGAGCTTGGTGGATGTGCTGCAGTCTTTCTAGATGCACAGATTAACTGGAGATAATAGGAGCTCAGGGGGGCTTAGGTGGAAGGGTCGAAATTTGATCCTAGGTCACATGTGCATCTGGCAGCCTATCAGGTGAACATAACCCAAGCTGTAAGGGATGGAGAGTGCCATGGATATACACACAACACACTGATTATTTAGGGATTTTCAGACTGAGGATAGCCTGGAGGCCAATTTGATGTCTCTACTTGATTCTTGTAACCCTGCTCGGTATTCTAGCATTGTGAGCATACTTTACAAAATACTAAGGTACAAGTGAACAAGATTCTAACCTTTGACCAGCAAGTCAGAAAGATGACATTATTAGTTTAAACGACTGATGGTAGGCGATTAAGAAAACAGATTACCAGCGCTTGCATTACCATATTTGATAACCATATAATCACTGTGTGCAATGAATTAGCTTGTAGTCATTGCTGCCCATTAAATTATGTGTAACCACTCTATAAAAAACATTATATTGTGCTAATTAATGTGTTGGTAATTTTGGCCATCTTTGGGGTGTCCATAACCCAAGTAAGGAGGGAGATCTAAAGAGAATAGCTTAAATATCGATTTGTATGTTGTAGGTAGTAGGAAACTTGGAAGCATATAATCTGCTCACATCAAGTAAAGTATGAAGGCTCTGTTCTACCACTAGGCCTTAAATTCAGGTCAACAAAATAGTTCAGTTAAATGGAAATTTCCATGACCAGGCAGAGTAGAGTGTTCAAAGGAACCCTCAGTATTTGCCTCAAGGACAGCAAAAGCCTAGAAGATAAGCGGAGACTCTGCCTTTTGAATCAAGGAAGTATGGCCTGTGAGCTTTTAAGGAGCTGGTATTAGTTAGATATGCAAATACTTGCACGTGGTTTCACTTATTAAGATGGCATAATGTAATGTTGTATTTTGAACTTTACAGTATATATATTTTGTTTTTTTGCAAGTAATCATCAGCTAACAAATGAGTATACTACTACGGCAAAGCCGCAGGCAGCTGGGATATACAGTCAGAGATTGCCATACACAGACATTTTACTAAATATGCAAAAAGAAGGGCTTATATATTTTTTTCCAATATGAACCAGTAGTACAAGTTGTATTCAGCAGGTCATCTCATTGGTTACCTCAAACTTTTTCAACACAGGCAGACAGATTATAAACGCAAAAAGAAAAGAATCACTCAGTCAAGTATGACAGTCAGTATCAGTAGTACAGACACACCAAATGCAGGACAAAAAAGTTTTTAAGAAGAATGTTTTCAGCAAGAAACAACTGTAGAAACGCACAGGTCTGAGAGCAGCAATAGGGCGTACCCTCTCAGTAGAGAGTCTGTCTGGAGACTGGCACTCCGTGCAGGAAGGTCAGATGGTTAAACCCCAGAAAGTTCTACGTGCAGCCTGAGATTGGCTGGAGAGATCATGCATACTGTCAAAGTCTCATTGACTACATCCATTGCATATCTCATATGCACTTTAGTAATTGAGTATTCAGAGAACAGACCTGGTACTGGAGCTATTCTATGGTTGATTTAAAAACTGAATCACAACTCTAGTAGCTATCATATGAAACAGACATTTATACAATCATTACATGCATGCTAACACTGACAGATGAAGCCAAAACTACAGGTACAACTGCAACAGTGAGTACAATAAATAATAAACAGTAGTAAGTAATAAATAAAATGAACAAAGAATTACAAATGGATTGTAGGGGATGCAGGACAGGGAATATATACATGGAAGGAGGGGTGCCAGGGCACCAACGGTACAAAATTAAGATGATGGGGCCAGGACAGGGAGAACTGTGCTATGGAGGAAGTGGGGTGGGGCAGAGGACATCACAGGGTTTCAAAATAAAATCTCTGAACTCAGTATGGAAGCTTTCACCTAATGCTGGGGAGTATTCTGTCCTTTTGCAACAGAACAGTCTGTGTAGGGTTATCAAACACTATGGGAGCTATTTTCACCCACAGTATACCTGGTCATGTCAGACACATTCTGTGAATGAACAGTTGGGGGAGGATTTTCAGACAGCTGGACATGGTGGCCAAACATCTGCTCAAATAGTTAGACTACCTGTAAGGTGGTGTAACGTCTGGGTTCTATTGTCCTGACTTTCATCCTGAAAATTACACATGCATCTAAATGAGATGCATGTGTCATGTTTTTTGCTGGATGAAAGCAGCAAGTGGCACAAATGCATTAGGATGTTTGTAAATATGCCACAAGCATCCCAGCACATTTTCCTGGGTGCAGCATGTGTAATGTGCTACAATGATGTCTTCAAAATCCTTGTCACAGTCTCCATTAATGTCACAGATTCAACCATTACAGATACAAAAATACGTCACAAATTAAATCAGTTGACCTGATATGCGTTGTTGTAGCCTGTGTGATCCAGATCATGACAAATTGCTGATGTCAGCATGGTTAGGATGTCAATGTCGTCCATCTTACTGCGCAGGTCTGTTAACCAGATCAAACCATACATCTGTAGTGAGTAACACAGAAACAGAGTAAATAGCAACCATTAGCCATGTGCAGGTGTAACATTTGTAGCAAGAGGAGGCAGTGTAGTCTAGTGTGCCAGCTTGACAACCAGATAATCACAGGTACAAACCCCTCTACAGCCAAATACTCACTGTGTGATCTTAGGCAAGTCACATAACTTCCCAGTGCTGCTGTCCACCCAACTGTGGAAATGGGTAAAAGAAGTAGGACCCCACTGGAAACAAGATGCTGTATCTCAGCTGGACTATCCTGGTTAAATATATTATAAAACAAAATATAAAATTCCGGTCCATTTTTCTTTCATTATGGCTGTGGGCAGATCCAACAGTCATTCTGCTGTCTGTAGCTGGAAAAATTGAATATTATGGAACACACTTTTGGAGTTTTCAATGTATCTTTCCACATCTGCAAATCACTATGCCAATTGAAATAAAATACTCCCTTCTTTCTGTTTAGAATGTTGGAGACATAACTCCAAGCTCCTTATCAGATGGACATTAGGAAGCTGAAACAGCTTCTTAAATATTGGTTGCCTATTAGTTCACCCCCTTCGAAATGCAACAACTTGCACATTTAAATACTTAGCATTTAAACATTTTCTTGCTGCTAGCTTCAGTTGGACAGGTATTCTCTTTCAAGAAAGATTTGTACCTCATAAATGTCATCCATTTTCAGCAAGGAATCTCCCCAAAAGATTTATACTTTTTTTCTAACCCTTTAAGACACTATCTGATAACCACTTTCTCAGATATGTGCCAGGTCTTCTGTGAACTATCCAGGATAAATATATAGCAATCAGCAGACATTTTTTACTATGCTTTTTAGGGAAAAAAAATATTGAGCTACAGTACAGCAAACACACACACACACACACACACACACACACACACACACCATCCTCATGGCCACAACATTTGAAATAAATATTGCAATCAAATACTGTATGTTATAAAACAATAAACTGTTTATGTCAGGGAACACAATAAAGTTCAGTTTAAAGTACATTTCCTTTAAATATTTCTTATCCTATATTTTGTATCTTGGATAGCACAGGGGAGATGCTACAACTCATTGTCATAGGGATCTTCATTTTCACATTTTTGCACTGTATTTACTCAGGATGTCCAAGATTAGATACAATATCTTGCTTTCAGTGGGGTCATGATTTTACCATTTTTATAATGTATTTATTCAGGGTAGCCAAGTCCAGATGTAAAATGTTGTTTTCAGTGGGTTTTTATTTTATGCAGTGCAGCATAATATTGTGTAAATGTAGAGCCCCACTGAAAATAAGATGCCATGTCTTCTGTGAACTATCCAGGCTAAATACTGTATACAGCAATCAGCAGGCGTATTCTAGGAAAACACATTATAAAAAATGTGTAAAAGGAAGACATTGAAATTGCCTATCAGCAGATCTGAGAAAATGAAATGATATTATGCAAGATTAAAACAAGCAAAAGAGAAAACGCATCTATGTGATGCGAATGATTATAAAAATGGAACTGTGTTCAACTGGAAAAATAAAAAGGAAAATGGTCAATTAAGATCCATTCTAAATAAAAATATTCCTAATAAGGATGCCACAGTTTTGGACTATACAGCAGGGCCTGATTCGGATACATCAAGTAGTAGTTTTGTTTTTTTCCCAGACGACAGGACAAACAGGATTGGAATCATCAGTACCCCCCGCCCCTCAATATGCATTCTGATCAGAGCAATCTGAGTCCTCAAAGAAGCAATCAACAAACGCGGTTCAGATTTCCACAAAAAAACAGAGGACGGTGGGGGGAAGAGGTGGAAAAGGGTGTTAAATAAATTATGAAAGAAAGATGTTAAGAATTCAGCACAGAACAATGTGATTAATATTTCATCCAGATTGCTGACTACCAAAGAGATTAAAGTTCTAAACAAAGCACTGTCTTTTGTGCCCACTAAAGGATTTGATATGAGCCAAGCCCTAAAAGATCTTCATTTATTTGTCAGGAAGTTGACTTTAAAAACTATTTTTCAGAAAGATGTTTATTCCACCAGCCAAACAGAAGAAATGGAACAAGTAGAATGACAGTTTAAGGTGAAGTCTACTTTTTGCTCACAACATGGAGCAGCAGTTTCAACCTTTTTGAAAATGTGTAAGAACAATTTAATGAAGATGGGTTTGGAGTCAATCTGTGAAAGGAAAGTATACTGTAATCTTACCTCATTAGAAAATGAAGCTTTGAAATCACTACAGAATGATAAATCTATTGTTATCAAGTCTGCTGATAAGGGGGGAGTGGTGGTAGTTATGAATAGTTTTGATTATGAAGGGGAAATTATGAACCAGTTAGCAGATGTTACCTTCTATCAAAAACTTACTGGAAACCTTACAAGGGCATTCAAACAGCGTATTGATGAATATTTAATTTGGGCAGTAGAAATGGGTTGGTTAAACAAGAAGGAAAAAAAAAATTAACAGTAGATAAACCAGCAATACCAACCATTTACATCCTTCCAAAAATACACAAGAGATTGGACAAACCAACCAGGTGTCCCATTATTTCTGGCATTGGGTGGTTAACTGAGCCAATATCTATTTTCATTAAAATGCATTTAAAACACTGGTACAACAAATACCTGCTTACATTAGAGATACAGCTGACTTACTTAATGTAGTGAATGACATTGATGTGGATAAGGATTCAAGCTTTGCTGCTTTTGATGTACAATCCTTATATACATGTATTCCACATGATGAAGGATTGGAAGCACTTAAGTTCTGTTTAGAGCAGAGGGAATAAGTTAATAGTCCACCTACTAAATTATTATTGGATTTATCAAGGTTTATCCTTAAATTCAATATGTTTGTTTTCAAAAATAAATACTATCTGCAAGTGAGGGGGACTGCAACGGGGGCATCATTTGCACCAAGTTATGCAAACTTGTTTTGGGCTAGATGGGACTTTTGTGTGGTCAGGAGCACCTCCACAAATCCATTTCTTTCTGACTTGGATTCATGGAGGTGCTTTATTGATGATATTTTAATTATTTGGAAGGGGGATGAAAATAAACTTGTGGATTTTGCTGAATTTCTCAACCATAGCAACCCAGCCCTTAAATTTGTATTGACCACAGGCAAACACGAAATCAACTTCTTGGATGTTACTTTATATAGGGATAGCAATGGGAATATTCTGTCTGACCTATTTTCTAAAAACACAGATCACAATACCTTACTTCATGCTACAGTTTTCACCTGAAACATGTTATCAAAGCCATTCCTAAGGGACAGCTTATTCGTGTGAAATGAAATTGTACCAATACGGAGGTTTACAGAAAAAGAGAAAATGAACGAATAGACAAATTTAAACAAAGAGGTTACTCCAAGGATGTTGTGACTTTGGCAGTAGGAGCAGTTGAAAATCTTGATGGTCCTTCCTTATTGATTCCTAAAGTTAAAGATAAGCAACAGATGGGATCAGAGAGTCCTAGGTTTATTACTACCTATACGGTGTGGGTACATAAGCTAAGAGAAATTGTATTAAAGCATTGGTCTGTTCTGTCCACTGAACATAGATTGTCATACGTGTCCCAAGATGAGCCTAAATTTGTTTATAGAAGAGCTAATAATATTGGTAATAAAGTGGTTTCAGCATTGTACAGTCCAGACTTACAACAAAAAATACATTGGACAGTCCCTAATATGAAAAAAAATGTAATCATTGCATATATTGTAATTTTGTAATACAATGTAGCTCAGTAGTGCACCCTAGGGGAAAGGAAAACATCTTCTGCAATGCATTTATTAATTGCAATATGGAGGGTGTGGTTTACATAATGATGTATCAGTGCAAAGCTTTTTATATAGGCAGAACCATTCGTAATTTTAAAATACGTACAGGCGAACATGTTAGGGCTTGGAAGGAAAACAACTTAAAATATGCTATAGATAGACATTTACAAGGTAAAAATAAGAATGAACATAAAAGTAGTTTTTTAATTCAAAAATTCAGAAAAATCCACGGGGGGGGGGGACTGGGAAGCGTTGGTAAGCCAGATAGAAACAAAATGGATTTTTAAAACTTGGCTTGCCATCCAACAGGCCTTAATAATTCTGTGGAACTTGTGCTTTATTTATAGTTATGTTTCCGAAAGAGTAGAGATGAGGAGACAGAAAAATAGAAATAAAAATGTTTTTTTTCATTGTATTTTCATCTTTATGTTAGCCTATTATGTTGACTGATTTTATGGAGTTAGTAAATGTTGACCTAAATAAAGCTATTAAAATATGCACTGAAAAATTTTGAATATGTATGAATAATTAGAATTTTCCCCTTTTGTTGATATGTTTCAGCACTGCCCCTTGTATGTACTGCTGAAATGAAATGAAATGAAAAAAGCAAACAGAAAGATTCAAAATGAAATAAGAGAAATCTATGGAATATGTTCCTGTTTGCCATGATCTTTTACAGTGTTTGGGACTGGATGTTACAAATGAATTAACTACATAGGAACAAGTTCTATGAATTTGTGATGTAATCAATAAATTAGAATTGTTTTGATTGTAGAATTGTAATTTGTAATACATGTAAAAATTGAGGTTTAGTTAGTAAATGAATTGTATAACATAATGAATATGGGTGTGTAATGCTTATGATTGGTTTATATGTATATCATTTTGTTCACGTGAGCTCTTTCTGTAAATTGAAATTGGATAGATATAGAGGAATTTATCTAAAGAAATGGGATTCTTTATGGACACAAGATGTTTTGATTGTGCTGTCTTTTCTCTCTTTCAGAGTGTTGTTAATCACTATTTATTCATTCAGATGTTGTTTCCTATATAAATGTTTTTTAGATTTAAGGGAAATGTCTCAATGTATGGGTTGTTGAATCATTCTATGTTTAGATAATGGATATATTAGATGCTCATTTAAATTAGCATGAGAAGTAAGCAACTTGAAATGGTATTAATAATTGTTTCGTTTATTGGTTACAGTATAAATAATGAGCATATAGATAGCTCCTTAACCTCTGAAGAAGCTCTGCCCAGACATAACGAAACATTAGGCTTTTTACCTATTCGGGTTATGCTGTAGCAGTGGGAACTTCCATCCCTTCATGCTCTGTCTCTACTCTGTCTCTATAAGTAGAGATGTTATTTTAGCTGATATTATTGTCTTGCCATATACCAGCACATATATGTCACATTTAGCACTGTTTTTTAAGTCTAACACCATGTTGTTTATACATCTTGTTAAAATAAAATATGTTTTCGTATAATATGGTGAATAGTATCATTTTTCAATATCAAGTGTTGTTCATTCTTGGTATGCCGTTCAGAGTGGGTGCTTCATGCTTTTTTGTTTTTTCTTCATTGGGTTTTATGTGAGCACCACTCTCTTCGAATGGCTCCTTGGAGCACCTTTTCCTAGTGGTGTGTGGTTGGTTATCTCAGCAGATCTGCATTGTGCATATTCATTAGAAATAATGGGTAAAATCACCCCCAAAAGCTCTCCACAGCCATTTTGGCTCTGACCAGAATTTGTTTTATAATTGGAAACAGAAGCGCTCCATTATTTCCCCCCACATCAGGCACACTGCAGATATTGCAGGGCTTCAGATAAGGGGAGTACTGACCTGTTTTACTCACCTCATTTTAGGAAATACTCTTCAGAAAAAATTTTTAATGAGTACCAATACTCACCCAACATTTGTAAATACATCACACCAAAGCATAGTGCTTCTCAACATAACTGGTGATTCAAAAGGAGCAGTTTTTTCCAGATTTACAACACTCGTATGCATCCCAATTTTGTTTTTACTCACTATATTTTAAAACTGGTGAGTAAATTACTCCTACCTGCCAACATTATCTGGAGCAATGTTGGCACTTGATCAATTTTTACCTAAAAAAAACTACATTGTTTTTAAAAATGTACTTCTCACTCCACTCTGTCCAGAGATCTGTATACATCTGAATTTGGTCTTATTCACCTCACTCTCAAAATGAGGAGCACAATACTCATCCCGAAAAATCTTATCTGGAGCCATGGGTACATGTGATGCAGACTACCTCCTGCACTTTTCTAAGTAAGCCATACGACATGACAGGGTGTACTTTAGACAGTTCTAAGGCTTGTTGCCTTGTGACTCTCAACACCCATATCATGTCTTATTGCTTAACCTATGAGACTAGTTGTGGCTAGTGGGAAAAAATACACTACAAAACTGGTGTCACAATTAATAAAAACATTGATTTGTATTGTTTCATCATTTGGGGGGGTTAAAACATTTTTCTCAGTTTCACCACTTCACAATACTTGCAGCATCCACAGTGGAAAAAAAATCCCACTTGAGGCACCTGTAACCATGTCTGTCATTTGTCATAGGCAAGGCCACTGATTTACGGTGATTAAAACAATGAAATTCCATTTTCAAGACTTCAGATTCCGGAATTGCACCGGTGAATGTTACTCTGATTTCTGGGTTTTACCGGGATTCTGCTATCATTCTTTTAGTATATGCATAAATAATCAGAATTAAAGAAGGCTTAATATACAGAGCATTAAATAAAACAAACTGAAAATAGTACAGGAAGGAATGAAAAGGAAAAACGCTAGTTTTGTAGATTTACTGATCTGATATAAAATGCCAGATTCCATGAAATCTTTGTTTTTACCGGTCTTCAAGCAGCCCTAATTCTGGAATTTTACCGGATTTTCTGGTAAAAACCGAAAAACAGTGGCCTTGGTCATAGGGCTACATACTTTGGACTACTTTATCATCAAGATTTCTACCTCTGATAAACAAAACATAGATGATTCAAAGTGACCTCTTTTAATCACCGGTCAGTTTTTAAAATGTCCCAATGTTTGTGAACAAGTGTTTGTACCTCAGAGGCTCTCTGTGAAAGGGTGGCAACACTATTTAGTTAACTACCATTATCCTAAGATTTATCTTCAACTGTTGGCAATTCTGCTCTGGCTTGTTTCCTTTGCACACTCACTAGTCCTTGCTATTACTTGTTTACTTTAACCCCTCCTAAGAAATCTATTGATGAGGTTCAATGTCAGTTCTTGAAATTGCGCATCCTGCTAGAGTTTATGTGGGCTCAGAGGAACTGTGACTTTGTGATATCATTGATAGTATGGTGGGGATGACAACTTTATGCCAGAAGGACTGCGTTCCTGTCAGTTGATCTGTGAAATATATTTTTTCACCCTCAACATGGCATCTCTCAACATCAGTATCCTTCATGAACTGGGCATTAGAGTAATACGATTTTTTTTTTTGATCAGAGAGAAGATTACTCTGTGCTTCCTACAGAATTTGTATTACAGTTGCCTCATTTTGTGTGCTTTAATGCAATGCCTTTATCTTTATGGGGCATTTTGTCATACAAACCATAATGGGTGCTACATTTGCACCAAACTGTGCAAACCTGTTTCTTGGTTTGTGGTAAAATGAATATATCTATGATAGGGGGTGCCATTTTGTTTTATATATTTAGTTTTTGTTGACCGGCAAAGAAAGGCCAGGAAATTTTGCCTATTTTCAACCAGTTTTATGTGATAAGGTAGACTCAAGAAGAGCTCTAACACAAACAATGAAGCAAACATTGCCGAAAGTCAAAACAGCGATTGGAATTACAGAGCCACCTCAATCAGCAACAGTCACTTACTTTCTTAATGGCAGCAATAAAAATGACATGTTTATAGCCCCCCACACCTTCCAAACTTAATATAATCAACTTGGGGGGGTGGACACAGGAGAAAGAAGAAAAAGAACTCCACCATAGCCAGATGCAAACCTGGGTCCACTAGCTCCAGGGGTGGTGACTGAAGCCACTATACCAAATGACCAGATTGGAACTGCTTGGCTGAACATAGCTCCATGGCCTGCTGCAGCTGGTGTAGCTCATTGCTACACTCTCTATATAGTAATCCTCGATATACTTTCACACTCACCATTTGTACTGGTGGTCAAATTGAGTTCCTCAAATTGAGTCACTCAATTTGAGTCACCTACATCACGTGTTACCTTTTTAACGTCATCTGGGGGAGTGACAAATACAGAATAAACTGACATAGTGAATCAGATTAAGCTGTTGGTAGTATTTTAGTGACTGGGGGAAATTTGGCCAGGACACTGAAGAAATTCCCTTTCTCTTTTTGAGACATGCCATGGGATCTTCAAGGTGCACCTAAACAACCATCAGAACAGGCAGTCAATTTCTGCATCACACTGACATGTGGCACTACATAGATGATGAGATATAGACAGTATGGAAGGGAACACAAAATTAATTGTACTTTTATGTAACACATTTACATAAATTTGTTTGAATTTAAGATGTACAGTCATCAGTTACAGCAATCAGATCTCTTACTTGGATCTGTTGCTAAAGTGTAATGGGAATGGTGGGATTTACACAAATCTATTCCATTAGTCTTCAAACAGACATGATAGGATTTACAAGGCAATCTCTCCCGGAAAGTGATGACCTCGCTTGATGAACTTGAACGCTGCAGTAGAATCTGTATGCGCAGTGCATCTTGTTTTTATTAAATTATATTAAACTGATGGTTCTATTTTTGTAAATTGATTGTTATGTCATTTCTATTTAAGTAATTTTTACTTGACTTGGCAGTTTAATTACATTGGCTCTTTAGAGATGAACTGTAAGTGACCGTTAACCCTTGACAAAGTACCTGTGTGTAACAATCCCCTCCTACCAGTACGGGGATGGGTGCTGGCTGCCAGACTGCTAGACCCACAGCCTACTTTCTAGTCATGACTCTGACATAGGTAGCCTAGTGGGAGGGGCTTAGTGATAGAAAGGATGGTGCCAGTGTGCCTTCTAGGAGCTTTTGCCCTGAGTTGGCAAGAACCTTATGCCTATGAGCAGCCAGTGTCAGACCTTTGAGGCCGTATCATCTTGTTGCCTAGTTACCTGGTGGCCTCCAGAGACATGCACGAGATAGCAGTGGAGATCCATGAAAGGGATATGTGGGCACATTTACTATTGATTGCTTGTAATAACAGGAGCTATGTAAGGGAACACACTGGCAGGGTGTGGGGATGCTGAGGGTTTTCCACTCAAGGGGAGTTCCTGGCAGCCTTGTGGTGCAGTAGAAGGTCCTGCCAGAAGAGAGGGTATCACCTGGGTGTTGTTTGCTGTCCTGTTCCAATTTGATGCTGTCAGCAGATGTGCTGATGGAGAGAGACCTGGTGAGTGAGACAAGAATGTTGACTAAGGTAGGACATATTTCTACATTGATACTGAAAAAAAACCAAGCTTTGGATGGAGATGCTGCTGCTGGCAGAGGGGCTGGGGCAAGTACCAACCACTGCCATTGGGCAGACTAGAGTAGACAGTGCTGTGCTGTGCTCTGTCACTGTCTAGTGTGTGGTAAAACTATGATGTAAGGCACCTATCAAAGGGGGCTCTCCTGGCTCCAGAGATAGACTGAGATTGTGTCCTGTCCCCATCAGCAGAGTATGCCATATCCACATGTATCTGAACACCTGCAATCTGTAATTGAGAACTATGTCTAATATATCCCTAAGTACTCCAAACTCACTTGTACTGTACCTGAATGTGTTGATACAGTATGTATTGTTTATCTTCTGTCACTTATAATGCGCCTGTAATTGTTGGAAAGAACTGTACCACTGCTTATACTGTGTTATATCTTTGTTTTGCATTATGTTCTTGTCTTATTGTAACCTCTTAGTTCATGCCTGAAAATAGACAATTCTTCTGTCGAGTGCACTTACCTGGTAAACAAACAATAACTAACTAACTGAATAAATAATAATTTGAATGTTTCTATGATTGCATTAGGGCATTCTAAAAGCACAACCAAATATACCACAGTGAACATTTTCTTGGGTAAACTAGCTTTCAGGTGTTTATAGATCATGCATTTACTTGCCCCCTAAATGTTGCTTTCTTTATATTGGAGGGACTAATGTGGGCTGACATGTGAGAAAAGGAGCTGTTTATTGTCAATGGCCTCAATTTGGCAAAAAACAAAACAAAACGAAAGGCTACAATTGCAGTGTACTCTCAAAGTTAAAAATGTCCAACTCTATCTGAGGGGCACATCTTGTTTTTCATTGGATCTTGACAATGGTGTATTGACTGAACAACAAAACTCTTACAGTGAAGACCATTTCTGTGACAGAAATCGACAGGTCACTGTAATGGTCCCCACTAATGCTAGCACTGTGTCTCCTGGTGTTTCGCCCCCTCGCCAAAACAACTCTGACTCAGAGATGGTTAACAAAATACCAGGGGGTGTGGGGGGGCAGAGTTCCCCAAATGGGGGGTTGGGGGTGCAGTGCCCCAAAGAAAACACACAGGAAAATCAACAGCACAATGCTGACACTCGACATTGTGTCTTCAGTGATGATGCAGGGGATCTCAGTGACTTTGGTGTTGCTGCGTTGTGGTAGATCCCTTGACAAATAGAGTGGATCTGTAAATGAGTAATGTACTCTTCCAGACAACACAGATCACTGCTCTGTATACTGCGTAAGAAAATACAAGAAAAATAAAGTTCTGCCTGCATATACAGTAACAAACAAACAAACAAAAAACTTAAGTATGACTTTTCATTTATGACTCAGCCTAAGTGGACTGGGTTTAAACTGGCTCAACCACCAATGTGGTGAGTGCAGTAAAAAAATTTAATTAACCACCCCTTTAATACAGTTTGCAGTAGGCATGCACTCGTTAAATAAAGGGTAATGTGCATGATGATATAGCCCTCTGCTTGTCTCCACAAGTTTCGTGTACCATGACAGAGGAGAGGAGAGGAAATGAGAAGGAGAGGGATAGGAAAGGGGAGGGAAGGGGAGAGAAGAGAAGAGAAGAGAAGAGAAGAGAAGAGAAGAGAAGAGAAGAGAAGAGAAGAGAAGAGAAGAGAAGAGATCAACTGAAAAACACACCAAATTAACAAAGAGTTCCCTGCTTATCAAGTTTACAAGCTCAAAATCATATAAAAAGTATAAAAAACTACTATGCCCAATTATTATAAAACAGACAAATTACTAGTTTCTAGGTCCCATATGTCTTCTGGACCACATTTGAAAACATAATTAGTCCTACTTCCAAGAACTCTATAGATGGTGTGGTAGCAGAGAATTTTGTAATAAACAAAGAGGCAGATATTGCTGGTTGTGTCAACAAAACTATTATTAATCCATAAAATCTCTCCTCTTTGAAAAAATACACTACTGATAACAAGTAGCAATACTGCTATATAAAATTTACTAGTACCTCTTTTACTTTCACCCTGTTCCAGAGTATCCTCTCCAGACATTAATGTACTGTTACATTTTTGTTATCATCTCAGGAGCAGGAGGTTTATAATTCATAACCTGCAACCAACTACCTATTGTGTTACTTCTTAAAACTGCAGTACAATGGATTTCCAATGTAAATGATCAATGAGTCAATAGTAACTCCTTAATAAACATAATTTACTTCAGTTGGCAAGTTGCAGTGCATCCAGACATATTGTGAAATACTATATCATTTTTATTTTTTATTTTATTTTGAAGTAATTCAGAAAAGACCTTTGAGTCAGAGACTCATTTACAAAGGTTCCACGTCATACATAAAAGGTACAGTGACAGCACTTGAAAAACAGAAATTACAGCACAGTTACAAATAACATTCAAGAGGTTACATAATTGTTCAGTAGATGGCTAACAGTAGCTTAGGTACATTAACACAGTCAGAAATAGTTACAGAAGGTACTGTAATAGGCTGATGGTCATATAGTTTCATAGGGGCTTTTTTTTTTTGTTGGTGTTAGGTACAGGGACCCGATAGTAGTTTCTTTGACAGCAGCAAAGTCAAACCAGGTGTCAGGGGTGGTCACATCGGTTTGAGGCCCGAAGGTATTCTTTTAGCTTGGATTTATAAGGACCAAGTCTTAGTTCATCCGTTATGTGGCTAGGGAGGGTGTTGGTCCAAGAAGGGGCTCTGAAACTGAAAGTGCGTTGGTATTGGGAGGTCCGACCATGGGGGACCCATAGTAGCTGCTTGCTAGTACTACGGGTTGTTTTGCCTGGTGGTGTTGGGAGGATTATTTGGTCTAGGGTAGGTGGGGTGAGGCCTAGCAATACTTTTTTGGTCATAAGGCAGGTGTGGTACTTGATTCTGCTGTCCAGGTTTAGCCAGTTTGTGCTACTGTAAAGGGAGCAGGAGTGTGTGAAACGATCACATCCAAAGATGAGACGGCAGGCTTTGTTTAGGATGAGTTGGAGTCTGTTTAGGGTTGTGGGAGGTGCGGCACTGTATATTAGGATGCCATAGTCTAGCAGGGAGAGGATAGAGGAGTTTATGGTAAGTTGTAATGCTTCAGGGGTGAGGCAGTGTTTCTACCGGTAGAGTATGCCTAGTCTGGAGCTAAGGGCAGTTGATAGGTGTAGAATGTGCTGATTAAAGCTGAGGGCAGGGTCTAATGTGATCCCTAAGTATTTAAAGCTGCTTACTTGTTCTAAGGGGGTCTGATTGGCAGTGAGAAATTGGGGGCAGAGGTTCTTGTGTGGGTTCTGAGGGTGGGCAAAAATCATGGCTTTAGTCTTATTATAGTTGATAATAAGATGCTGGGTGGTGAGCCAGTCCTCAATTACACTTAAAGAGTGTTGGAGAGATTCGTGGAGTTTGAGGGGTGCCGGGTCAGAGGCGAACAGGATCGCATCATCCGCATATAGGAGCAGGTTTCCAGGGCATGAGGATGGGAGGGAGTTAAGGTATAGGCTGAAAAGTAGGGGGCCGAGTATGGAGCCCTGTGGGACACCAGAGCGGATAGGGAGGTGGGGTGACAGGACAGGGCCTACCTTGACTATCTGAGTTCTATCGGAGAGATAGCTGGTGAACCAGTTTAGGGTGTCATTGGAGAAACCCATGTAGGCCAGGGTGTTCGGTAAGAGGGCATGGTTTACGGTATCAAAAGCCTTAGGTCCACGAAGGTGGCACCTGTGAGGTGGCCACGGTCCAGGGCAGAGTGGACATGGGAGGTAAATTCAAGGAGGGCGGTAGTGGTGCTATGGTTGTGAAAACCATGCTGTTGTCTGGATAGAAGGTTATATTTATTGAGGTGGTCAGTGAGTTGGTCGGTGACTATGCGTTCTAGTGCCTTAGACAGGGGGGATAGGATAGAGATGGGGCGGTAGTTGTTTGTGGATGTGCGGTAACCACTTTCATGGATTGGTGTGATGTAGGCAGATTTCCAGAGGGTGGGGAATTTCCCTTGGCAGAGGGATCGATTGAGAATGTGGGTGAGTGGGGCCAGGACTTCCTGGAGGGTGAGGCGGAGAAGCATGAGGTCCAGGGAGTTGTGACTGTAGTGATTTTGGCTGATAGCTTTGGTGAGGTAGGGTTTGGCTGTCTCCAGGGTAAGGACTCTTAGGTAGAAGGGTGGAGCAAGGGGGGGATGGGGGGGCGATACAGGCAGGTGGGCGGTCGAAGAAGTTTGGGGGCAGAACATGGGAGAGATCAGTGAAAGCGGTATTTAGGGCCGAGGCTATCCTGAAAGGGTTAGTAGAGAGGCTACCATCTATTAGCATTTGGTCACATGGCAGATTTGGGCCTTTGCCACAGAGTTCCTTTATATTCTCTCAGAACTTATGTCCAGTGCCCCAGGTGGAGGTTAAGTTGACTTTGTAATAGCTTGCTTTGGTGGTTCATATGGCCCAGGTGCACTTGTTACATGCCTGTCAATAACACTGCCTGTCCTGAGGCCATTGGGACTCATTTGCAACGTGCCATAGTGCATCACACTGATGTAGTAATCCTTACAGGTGGTCTGAGAACCATGGGGCATGATTCCCTTTGGTCATAGTTTTGGTAAGGGGGGCGAACTTGTCACAGGCTGCATTAAAGGTGTTGATAAACAGTTCAAGGGCGTGGTCTGGGTCCAGGGTATTTGTTAGGGGTGTCCATTCCCATTCTCTGAGGTGTGCCTTGAGATGGGCTAGCTTACCGGGCCATAGTTTGCATTTCGCAGTAATTTTGGGAGTGGCTTTGAGGGTGGTACCAGACCAGTTGCAGAGTACTGGTGAGTGGTTGCTTAGGGTGTCGGGGAGGATTTGGGTGTTTGTTATTTTGTGGGGGCAGTTGGTGAAAACAAGGTCTAGTAGGGAGGATGTCCTTGTCCGGGCGTGTAGCCTGGTGGGGATTTTGATGATCTGAGTGAGATCAAGGGCAGCAGCCTCATTGATATATGGGCCAGCTGTTTTGGCCAGCCAATTTATGTTGAAATCCCCCAGTAGTATTTTTTCATGTTTGGGGGGTAGGGTGGAAAGGTAGGACATGATGGTTTGGAAGGCTGTTTTCTGGTCCCTGGGAGGGACATAGGCCGTGGTGAGGAGGAGAGGGGATGTAGGCTTACCTAGGGTTAGTTTTAGGGTGATGACTTGAGCCTTGGTTGTTTGTATGGGCAGAGGGAGTAGGTGTGCAGTGAGGGAGCTCTTGAGGTAGACAGCACAGCCACCTCCCTGCTTTCCCACTCGGTCGGAGCAATAGATGCGGTATCCTGGGAGGTTTACTGCCGAGTCGGGGACAGAGGGGAAGAGCCAGGTTTCACTCAGAGCAAGGATGTCTGGGTCATTCTGGAGTACCCAACCTTGAAATGAGTCTCATTTTTTTTGTAGGCTGCAAATGTTTAGTGAGGCAATGCATAGACTGTTTTCAGTAGATGGGCGGGATGGTGGTGAATTTAGGGGGCTGGGGTTTGGGTGGACATTGCCTGTCAGTAGAAGAAGAAGAATGAGAGACCTGAGGTGGTAGCAGTTTGTTCGAGTAGCAGGTCTTTGGCATTTATGCTGTGTGTGGCCGATGGTGGGTATTGGTAGTTTCAGGGTGAGGGGGGCAGATAGGAGGAGTAAGCGGGGAAGGTTTGCTGTTTTGTGGATGTGGAAGGAGGTTGGCAGAAAGGGGGCTCCAGTGGGTTACATGCTGTGGGAGATGGCATCCAGAGGTGAGGTTGGAGGTGTCTATGTAAGTGTTTGTATGGGGGGTTGTTGATGGTTCTTTGTCTGGGTTTGTAAGGGCTTGGTGTTCAAGTGTGGGGGGGGCAGGGCTGGGAGTGCCAGCCAGCAGGTTGATAGAAGGTTTCATTTTTGCTCCCAATTTTCTCATTAGGAGTGTGAGGCAAAGGTGCCTGAGGGAATTGCAGGAGTAGAGTGATGAGGGCCAGTGGGAGCATGGTAGGGTAGAAAATTTGGAAGTAAGTGACAGGACAGGAGAGAAGGGGAAAAAGTGATAAAAAGGTAAGGGGGCCTCTAGTGGTGGCAAAAGATAAGCTGCAGATGGGAAAGTGGCCTGATAGGTTATTTCATGATCATGTGGTCAGAAATCAACCTACAGTATATATTGGGATGCCGACCAAGGGTGGTGGTGGGGGCGGTAGGGAGCCAAACGCATAGTGTTCGGCGGGGCAAAAGCAAGCATCCTGGGCAAACGGTCGCGATCAGGTGAAGCTGCCTCTTTAGCAAGGATAAGTAGCTGGGTAAGCAAACGGTTTTCTCTGGAGGCTCCTTTCCTGAGAGGTGGGGGAGAGCTAAGGCGTGCAGCCCTCACGACGCTGGGAAGCTGTGGAGGAGAGAGGAGAAACAGAGGCAGTTAAGTATTGGGCTGAGGAGGGAATTTTTACTGCAGGAGGTGGAGGGAGGGTGGTATCGGGATACCAGCTTTAACTTAACATAGCAGAAATTAATTCAGTAAAGGCAGCAGTTTTAAGAGTAAAAAACAAAAAAAATGTCTTAAAGGGCTTGTAGTGGTCTCTAAAAGGCAGTTGGTATGCAGGTCTAAACATACAGCAAGGCTAAGTTTATTCCATGATCTACACATACTTCAGCTTGTTAGAGGCTGCACCTGTACTTCTGCTACTTCTACTTTAAAGTCTATAAATGAAAATACACTTGTTAGGCTAGATGGCCATAATACAAAAATGCTAAAAATTGCAGCACCAATCATTGCAAAACATGTTACAAATTTGAAATCTTTCTCTAACCTTAAATGTCATGCCTCAGATATGGAAGACTGCATATTTATCCCTGTCTTCAAAATGTGGACCCAAAGCAGCACTTTTAATTATTCCAAAGTTCCTCCTATGCACCCTTGCCAAGCAGTTGGTAAAGTTATTTTTTTTACACAATTGAGGAGGCATATTGACTCTGATAAATTACTGGTGAGAAATCAGCATGAGTTTCATAAAGAGCATGATACCATGGTGGCTTTTTATCAGTTTGGCTATGGATCACTTTGGTTCCTTGGATCAGGGTTTGCTGACCAAAGTCATTTTTATAGACCTGATTATTACATTTTTACAAAGGAGATGTTAGCAGTCTTAGAGTAAAGGTTCATACAGTACAGGAGGAGGGTTTGGAGACATTGTGGGTTTTGGTGAGTGTGTGTGTATATGTGTGTGGTTAGATGAATATTTAATACTTACAAGTGTCAGCTAATATGCCCACTATGTGTGGCAGACAATTAAATGGGCCTTTAGCCTACTTTATGCACCAAGTTAAACCAAGTTAAGAGGTGTAGACAGCTAAGGATAGGAGTAATCTTCAGACTACCAAGTCAGTCAGCAGAGATGAAAGAAATAATCATTAAGGAAAATTAATAAAACAGCAGGCCATGGTAATCTTATACCAATGGGAGTTTTTACATGTTCCTGATATGGATTGAGAAAGACCACAGGAGTCAGATATATGAAGAACAAATACTACACAGGACTGCTTTCTTAGTCCATGGGTTAGGGAGGCAACTAGACAGGATAATATCTTAGATCTTTTTATGTCTAACAAGAATACTTTCATTTCATTTGTTTCATTTATTTTGTTATCAGGTAAATACCTTCAAATACATTCCTTTTTCAGGCATGACCTCAGGGCCAAGCAAATGATACATTACAAAAAGTATATAAAATTCAGGTATTAGAAATGCAGTATTTCACGTCAGTACTATACACTACGTACATGGAGTATATGAATATTAAAATATGGGCAAGTGTTTACATTTTAAAGTACAAGAACACAGAGGCTGAAAGAGTGCGGAGTGAAGGTAAGTGTTTAACATAATCAGGGAGATCATTCCAAATGGAGGCTGAGATGTATGCTAGAGTATGTTGGCCAGCTACTGTACATGCTAATGGAAGACGTAAAAGTGAAGAATGCATGGAGTCACATAGGAAAATATCAATGCTATTTTGGCTAAGAGTCCTAAAGGACAAAGTGTCCATAACTCTGGGAAATATAATATTGTTCTGGAACTGCAATGGATTAACTCCAGTGTCACAGTCCCTGACATAAAAAAAGCTTTACTAAAATAGAAGCATTTTTAATTAATAAATTAGAAAATATACATGAAATAAGGAGGACGGAAAACTAATGGGCAACCATAAACTTGGTAACACAGAATACTTTGCAGAAGTGCATTAGATATGTTAGTAAGTCAAACAAGGGAGACATTTGAATGGGTATATGCCTTCTTTTGTCTAAACAAAACCTAGTAAACCTAGTAAGCATATGAGGAGAGAGTAATGGATCGCAATATGTACTTGCTAGGTGTCAGGAGAGAGAGAAAGAGGGGGATGGTATGAATGACAAAGACATATATAAGAGGGTATAATAGCATGCATTACACTGAACTGTTAAAACAACAGTTCAACTACCAGGGAACACATACAGTCTTAGGTTTAAGGGAGAAAAGTTTAAAAAGGACATCAGGAAACATTTTTTCACAGGTAGGGTGGCTTACAAGTGAAAATGTTTACCTAGCACTGCAGTTAATTTAGAAACCTTTAATGTTTTAAAGGCATGCTGGGTTAATTTCAAAGGGATCATTTTCAAACAGATGGTAAATACTGAAGAGAGGGTACTTGGGGATGGAGTAAAGATGGCTAACAATAATTATAAAATAGACCATGAAAATCCTGTAATGTCACTGGTCAAAACATGTCACATGACCATTGGTTATCTTCTGACAACTGCACACCTCAACTAAATTTCATACCTTTTCTAAATAAATAAAAGCCCACTTTATAAGTGGGATAACATACTCCATGGTGTACAGTCATTAGGGAATTATGCCCTTCCTGGGAGGTTGCAGCACTCGTCTGTCCCTCATGTCTAGCATCCAACTGAGGCGTGCATTATTCTCTTATAACCGTACACCCTATCATGTGTTATCCCTTATGTAATGTGAAGAGGGGCTCAGCACAGACCTGATGGACTTAAAAAAAAAAAAACATTTTTATTGAACATTAAAAAAAAATAAACAAAGTACAACCAACATAGTGACACAATGTGTTCCTTTTGTAACTTATCTACATAAGCAGGGTATTAACAATAATCTAATGCAATTTGCTAAAGAAAAACTCTCTTATATAAATATAGATTCTACTTTAACATACGAAAAACAAAGAATCTCTGTAGATAATAACTGGTATGAAGCTACAACAACCGACAGAAGCTAAGAGGCTATCTAAAGTAGCACTAAAAAAGCGAAGAAGTTAAGCAAGCAATAGATCCTAAACAAAATGTTTATTTCTATAAAAAAACAAAAAAGTATATCAACCATTAACTGTTCTACTGAGTATAATACCTCTGTGAAGACACACCCTTTTTACAGGAGTTTCAGCTGAAGAAAGGGACCCCAAAAAGTGAAAAATCTGGGTAGCTTGTGGTTTGCTAGGTGGGAAGACACATTCACATTTTGCAAGCTTGGTAAGTACTGCCATTCAATCTGTGATAACCAGAGGAGAGTCTGACCTCCATTGGAGGAGTATCTGTTATTTAACTTCTAGATGTCAGCATGGCTCAGTTGGTAGCACATCCACCTCTGGGCCAGAAGGTCAAGGGTTCTAGTCCCACATGGGGATTGGGCTCATACCCAAACAATGGCACCTAAGTGCAGTATTAGTAGGTGCTATACTGTTGGGGTGTGCTGTCCTTCATCAGAGATGTTAAACCGAGGTCCCTTCTTTCCATCCTGGTGCTTTCCTGGTGTGTATCCAGGTGGAAATAAAAGAATCCAAGGAACTTTTCGCAATGACTTTCCCTGGTGTCCTGACCAATAATCCCCTTCCCATAAACACCAGTTCATGCAATAGTCTAAGGCTGTGTGTGGGTGTTGATGTGCAAAATGGCTGCCACTTCACATTCGGTCACTTCACTACCAGTCTAGCATTGGTTGTAAAGCATTTTGGGATACAATAAGTATGAAAAGCTTGTATGGCTGCTGGAAGGAGCCAACTCCTAGCTTCTGGTGGCACTGATTTATGTGGCAGTGGACCACCCAGGATCCAGAAGAGAGGATCTTGTGGCACTTGTTCCTTAACAGCTGTGCTGCAGAATGCTATGCTCTGTGAACAGAAGTTGCTAAGGTGGGGGCTTAACCATAGGATGTGGCCTTATGATCCTGCATCTGGATGGCATCTCCAACAGGAATCTGTAGACATTAGGCCCATTCTGTGTAAAACTGCAGGGGTACAATACCATCTATGCAAGATTTCTTTCTGGATCAGTGCATATCCCTAAAGCCTGAGTGAGAAGATTTACGCATGGTACTCCATGTATCATCTGGAATATGGATCTGTAAGTCAGTTTCTCATGCTGTTCTCTGTGTTTGGAGTTTTGTACATCGTTACTCAATAAGGAAAGAATAGACTCTGTCCCGCAACCTGAGGGGAGTATCCACTGATTTTGAAAGAACTGTAGCTCGGCCATGTGTCTGTTTCTGTGGCGCCCCTAGCCCTCTCATAATTAAGGCATGCCTCAGTTGCAGGTATTTTCAGAAGTACGAATGAAGTATGAGGAATCTTGCCCTAAGATTATGGAAGGAATCTAGGGCATTAAATGCCCGTTGTAGTATGTCCCCCAACATGTGTATACCTGCCTTTTCCCATGTTGCCCAACAGACAGTTTTGCTTTCGATGGACAGATGTGGGTTGTGCCACAGAGGCTGCCATTGGCCTAGGGGGTATTGTTTCCAGTTGTAATATCTGGTCATAGTGGCCCATGCCTGTCTAGCAAACCACTGTACTGGTGAAGGGGTGAACTGTTCCCTCATGGGTTGTCTCTGAGGGCACAGTTTCCAAGGCGGTCCAGTGTTCAGCCCCTGCTCCAGGGGGAACCACACTGGAATGGTGCCCAGAGATGGTGGGAGCCAATGTAGATTTTGTTATACTCCTGGTGGTAAGCCCACAGCCATGGTAGGGCCCAGCCCCCTAGCTTCCCTACAGCCTGCAACTTTTGTAAGTTAAATATGGGTCCGGTTTCCTTCCACAGGAATGAATGGAAAATAGTCATATAGTGACTGGCAGGCAGTTAAGGAACAACAACATTTTGGGGAAATGCTTCATCTTATAGGCAGCTATCTTCCCTCCAAAGTAAAGCTGTAACTTTTTCCATCTACAGAACTGGTCCTCCAATGATGGGATAAGAGGGTTGAGGTTGACATCCACTGTAGAGCCTAGCTGCACTGGCAACTTAATACCCAAGTAGTGGATGTGGGATGGTTGCTGCTTTAGTTCTATATGTTTATGTAGACCCTCCATCATATTTTTATTTAGAGGGAGAATCTCCATTTTATTCCAATTGACTAAGGCCTGAAGCTCAACTGAAGTCATTTAATATGTCCAGCCGGTTAGGCAGCAAGGTGACGGGGTTAGAAAGGGCCACCAACAGATCATTAGCATAAGCTACAGCTTTCAGCTGAGCAGATCCACAAGTCACACCTTCAATGCCTCTGAATTGCTGGATCCTACAGAGTAAGGGCTCTAATGTGATAAGGAATAGGAGACAGGATAAAGGGCAACCCTGCCTAGTACCCATGTACAGCTGGAATTGAGATGAGATTGAGACATTGGTTAGCATGGCTATAGGATTGGTATAGATGACCTCAATCCATCTAATAAAAGTATCCCCCAATCCCAAGGCCCACATGCATTGAAACAAAAAGCTCCATTCAATAGAATCTAACACTTTTTCAGTGTCAACACTGATTAAGAGGGAGGGAGATTTCTGCATGGATGCAGACCTCATAACATCTACTCTGGCTGAGATATTGTCCATTGTCATTCTTCCCTTGACAAATACCAACTGCTGAGTTGCAGTTATTTCTGGGATATATCTTTGGAGCCTCAGGGCCAGCATCCTGGCAAAGATTTTAGCATCTACATTGAGCAGTGAAATTGGGCGATAGGTTTGAACAAGCTGGGGGTCGCTGCCCGATTTGGAAAACAGAATAATCAAGGTTCCAACATGGAAGATGGCAGTGAACCCTGGCAAAAGGAATCAGTAAGAGTACCCATAAGGGGAGCAGAGGTAGTCTGTAGCAGGAACTGATATAGTTCTGCCTGAAATCCATCTGGTCCAGGAGACTTCTGCTTGGGAAGTGTGAGGATTGCTTGATGCAGTTCCTGAATAGAAAATGGGACATCCATCTCTGCCGCCTGGTCCTCTGCCAAGGCGCAGAAAAAGAACAAGAAGCCAACCACTCCAAATAAATGTTCAGATATGGTTCATGTTTGTTGTAATATTCTTAGTTTTCTTAAAGTCCTCAGTACCCAATATTTCACCTAAACAGGCATTTTCAGGAGAAAGGATCTATTTTTTTAAACATAAAAATTGTTTTAGACATTTGTTTAACCCATAGAAAACTTAATTATAATTATTTGCTAACAGTTTTATATTTTATATAATGTCTGTCCTTTACATTTAGACTGCCATGTGGAATACTCTGACATAAACTCAATAGGTTCAATGACTTTTCTTACATTAAAGTACTTCATTTTCTGTTATCTGTGTGGTTATTTAAACAGTTGTGTCATTTTCAGTTGTGCTGTGGTGTTCCCTGCTATTCCCTAACATATGTACCTCCTCATTTGCTCTAACATTTACAAAAAGCTGAGGCTCTGCTTAACGTTAGTAATTTCATCATGCTATATAGGGTATTTTGTACTCTATAGTCTCTCTCCTCATTCTATCTGTTGAAATTTCATCCTCATTCAGTACTTTACGTTTTTACCAATATTCTATCACAATCCATGCATTGTCCACATTTCTTTATACCCTTTCTCCATTATACATTATCCCATATCAACATTCTGTAAGAATTATTTTGTTGTTAGTTTTATACATCATTAACTGTTAACTTAATTCACAGATTTTCTGTCACATACTTGTAATAAACACTCTATCAGTTTCTTACACAGTATTTCTATATCCATATAGAAGATTGGTACCATCCAGGGGTCTGTAGGTCACATTTAAAAGTTCATTATTTCTGCACTGTTTAATAGTTGTTCTAAAAGAGGAACTAATTCTGTTGCAGTTTTCTAAGATCATTTTTATGTTGGCTTGCATGAGCAAAAATATATATAAAGGAAATACAGATTTAGGGCGGCTGCTGTTGGCGGAATGCAGGGTGCGCATCAGTAGGTGCGTCCCTCATTCCCAATCAGCCTGCATGCACCGCCACCATGCATACATAATGATGGAGCACATCAAAGCAAAGGACCACTGCAGTCATCATCATGGCGGTCCTTTGGCAGCGTGCTAGCCGCCGTATCGGCCATGGTCGATGAGCGCAACCCCCGTTTGTGTGCCGACGGGAGGCCACTCCCCTCGGCATCCCCGCTAATGTGGAATGCCAAGGGGGTGCCCAATCCCCGGTTTGTGCCCCCTTGTATTGCATGCCGACAGGGGCCCACCCCATCGGCATCACCCCCCAACTGTTAAATGCAGAGGGGTGCCCAATCCCCATTAGCCGTGCTCCCCCAACTTTGTTTGCGGCAGGGTGCCCAATCCCCCAGTGGCATGCCCCGTGTTGTGTGCGATGGGGTGCACAATCCCCATCGATTACTGACCCTCAACCCACTTAGGTGGCACACTGGGAGTCCACCCCAGCACTTCCGCCAAAACTGTCCTTGATGTTTTCTTTTTTCCTAGAATCCAACAGTCCTCATGGTCTAGATCAGCCTCCCCCCACCCGCACCTATCCACTTCTCACCTGCCTCCCTCACCCTCCTTCTCACCCCATACTTACCTCCGGACTCTGGTGCGATGATCTTCCAGTGGACCGGGAACACGTCTGCACTCTTCAAAGCCGACCGCAAACTGAGGAAATGCGGTAAGCTGTATAATGGAGTGAATAGGTTTTTCAACTTTGTTGCATATCTCAGGCATTTCTTGGAATTTTTGCACCAAATTTTCAACATGGGGTTTTGGGGGCCCTTCCTCATGAATTCTATCACTGTCATTGCGTTAATCAGCCTTGAACAGTGATTTCACAGTCACTTCGCGAAATCACCTTTTGGGGTGCATTAAGGAAATGACAGTGGCGGTGTTCATGAGGTGCCCTCTTAAAAAGCCTAAGTTCCAAATTTGGTGGAAAAATTCCAATAAATGCCTGTTTTATGAGCGTGCATTGCGCAGTTGCTACACAGGCTTGTAACTTCGTGCATTCACAATATTTTACTGCCGGATTTTCAGCATTGTCATTTTTGTACACCTGCTTGTGAACAGTACAGCTGTCATTTCCACATCCTGCCCAAAATGTGTTTCCACACTCGGTGCACAATAGCGCAGTCACTGTGGGAAATCAGTGTTTGGGCCAGATTATGAAAATGACAGTGATGCAGTTCTTGAGCAGAGGACCTAAAATGCCTATGTTGAAAATTTGGTGATGATACTCCATAAAATAACTGTGTTACGAGCATGCATTGGCAGATTGCACGCACGCTCGTACCATCGTGCATTTGTGATATTTTCAGTCTGGATTTTCACCATTACCATTTTTCCACACCTCTTGATGAACAGTACAGCCATCATTTGACATATCTTGCCCAAAATGTATTTTCGCACTTCCGGAGCAGAATAGCGTGGTTGCTGTACGAAATCACTTCTTGGGACACTTTGAGGAAGTAACAGTGACACTGTACATGAGCAGAGTTGCTAAAATGCCTATGTTGAAAATTTGGTGCCAAACGCCCATAAAATAGCAGTGTTGCAAGCGTGCATTGAATATTTCCCATGCACCCTAGTAGCTTCGCAAATTTGTTATATTTACATGCCACATTTTCAACACTGGCAATTTTTTACACCTCCTTATGAACTGTACAGCTGTCATTTCTCACATCCTGCCCGACATGTTTTCCCGCACTGCACTACCAAACACCCAAAGGGACACCCTAATGCTTGTCACTCTCTGCAGGGTGGGGGTGGGTTGGCATCAGTTCAGTACTTCACTGCCATTCCTATGATGCATCTGTCTAACTCCTGCACTACCAACGCCAATGCCAGCAAGCCAACATTCAGCATTGACAAATGCTTGTTAATTTAATGTTACATACTTTCTAGTAAGCCCTGCACATTAACACTGCTGGTTGCAATTTTACTGAGTATTTTTAAGTTCCAGTTTATCTGTTAAAGAATAGTTAAACAGTTAATGTCTGAAATTATTAAGTAACAGTCTGTGAAAAAGATAATTATCTTTATATGATTTTTTTAATTTTGATTTAAAACATATATAAAGTCATGTAAAGTTGTTAATAAAACTATGCAGCTCTTAATGCTGCATTCTGTGCTTACTTTTGCACAAATTGTAAAGACGGCATCACTTACTTTGTGAATACTTCAATTCTAACATGCGTCACAGCTTGTATCCATTTGGTAAAATCTGTTTTCTAAAGAGGAATAAATGCTGTAGCTTTAGTTACAATGTTCATGCTACTGTTTTTAAACATTGCGTTCCTTAATATTTGTAAAATGATCCGGCTCACCTTTTTAATGGTTTGATATCGACCCAGTTCTGCAGCTTCTTCACTAGTGCTGCAAGGCCATTCTGTTGTGCTTCATGTATATGTGTGTGTGGGCCAAGGAGTGCAGGTGGAGCAAATAACTGGATCCAGATAGCACTGGATCACTGGCGGGCTCATGGCTTGAATACTAAAGAGCATTTACTTTGCCCAGTATGGCAGTAATTTGGGGGGCACCTTACCAGGGCAGTCAAACTTGTAGTACACTCTGTAGGCACGGAATGAAGGTCAGCACTCCATTAGGTATAGAGAAGCCATACACATACTTTTAATCCATAAGAAAACAACAGCAGCAGTAGCGAAGTGAAGTGCACAAAAGTGTTGGTTCACAGTTCTCATTTCAAGCTCACATATTCTATTTAGTCCATAGAAGTTCCAACATGCAAAAATTTCAGTTTTTATTATGTGGACTTGGCCAGAACCAAACACCAGAAGATCACAGTAGCCATTAACATTTCAACGTAATAAACTACACCTCCATCAGAACATGTGAGCTTCTTATCAAAGGCTTCTTAAAAATCCAACCATTAAAGTGACGGTGCTATTTACAAAGGAAAAGTGCAATATGCAAAAGAGAAGTGCATGTGCAGTAAAACTTTCATAAATAAATAGATACATGCTAGCAGTCAAAGAACAGCACAATAAACATAAATAAATCACATAAGCAGATGTAAAATTACATATCAACATTTTTTACTAATTGTGCAGAGAAACAGAATCATTAAGTCCCTTATGTTTCACAGTATCAAGGGTCACTATCCAAAATGCTTCTCTATTCAACAGTTTATCCTTTGGCTGCCACCTCTTTGGTACAAAGTAACTTTTTCTATACCAAAAAAATTGTAATACAGATGTAGAACAGTGCTGTGCTTCTTTAAAGTATCTGCAGAATGCATACCTCTCATTATTTGTGCAAATTGCTGTCTCGTGTTCTGCAACTCAATTTTTCAGAGCTCTCTTTGTCTGACCAAACATACTAGACCTGCAAGGACAAGTAAGAATGTAGACAACACCTTCAGCACTACAGTTTATAAAACTATCTATTGTGTACCTTTTCCCTGTTCGTGGGTGTGTGAAGGAGTTCATGTTCTTAGTACTGCTGCAGTGGACACAGTGGATGCATTTAAAGGTACCTTTTGGAGGTGGGGTACCAGTTGCTTATATTTTTGTTTTTAAGAAGTAACATATGTACCCATCTATCTTTTATATTGTGTCCTCCTTTGTAAGCAATTCTAAGTACTTGGCCACTAATGTCATCAAACTTGTGGTCTCCTTGCAATATATTCCAGTGTTTCTTAACTATATTGCCAGTTTGGTCTGCTTTCAGGAAATGTTGGGTGACAAAAAAGTTATTTCTGAATCCCCATGTTCATTCTCATTATTTGTTTTATTAATGAGAGATTGTCTCTCTGTATTTTAGCATGACTGTATACTCTGTCAACAATATTGTAACTATATTGACATTCAGCAAATCTTGATTTAAATTTTTTGTCACTGCATTTCTAGAAGTCACTGTCCATAGAGCATGTACATACATTATAATGTATTTTATTAATGGTTTTGGGTGGCAGCTTTCAGCTTTTGAGATCATATTTTGTGAAGTGTATGGTCTACTTTCAAGTCTATTATTATGCTTAAAAATTGTAAGATCCAAAAAGTTTATTTCTTGTGGATTCCATTCTGCTGTAAATCTGAGGTGTGTACTAGTAGAATTGATATATTCAATAAATAAAATCAGATCACTTGTAGTGCCTCTCTAAACTGCAAAACAATGATCAATGTGCCACTTTCATACAATAAGATTTTCAAAAAATGGGTTTGTGTGTTCTTGAATAAATATCTTCTCCCATTGCCTAATGTACAAGTTTGCCAAATTTGGGGCAAACGTAGCACCCATGCTTGTTCTTTTGTTTTGAGTATATAACATGTTATTAGAAAAAGAAGTAATTTGATTACAGAACAGTTCTAGTACAATTTATAATGAATTCTGTGGGAGGAGTTTATTCATTGCTTCTATTTTGCAATGTTTTGGCAATTGTATCAAGTCCACTCCCATGGGATATGCTCATATATAAACTTTCCACGTATTTTTTATTTTTATTTTATTTTATTACAACTAGGATTACAAGTACCTTTGAGCCAGGCTCTTTTACAAAGGTTCCACGTCAGAGAACAAATACAGTACAAGTTACAGAAATAGGAACAAAACAATAAATAGGTCAGCATATTAGGTTGCAATGGTAGATCAGTACAATAGCTAGAATAAGTAGAATGTATACATGGGAACAAAGAGTAACAGAGGGATAAGTAGGATGGAGGGTGGAAGATGAAGATAAACATGAGGAAACGAAGTTGGAGAGGGCAGTAATTGAAGCCAAAGGGCATGGTCATCAACTGGGAGCAGGCTGAAACTAGTCAACAAAAAGGGAAAGATCATTGAGGGCTCAGAACAGGTGGGGGTGAAGGGGGGAGAGTCAGGAGTGGTGAAAAGAAAGAAGAAATAAAAAAGTAACATAGAGGAAAAGGAGGGGTGGAGATGTAGTAGGTGATAGTTGGAGGGAACAAAAAATGAGAGGGCTGAGGAGATTATAGGTAGCATTCACAGGAGTTAGAGTTAGTAAGGTGGAGGTGGAGTTTATGTTTGAATAAGCCAAGGGTGGTAGTAGAGGAGATGTCAGGATAGAGTGCATTTAACCAGCTAGGCGCTCTGAAGGCAAAGGATCTTTGGCCCTGAGAGGTGCGACAGCAGGGAACCTGAAAGAGCTGGTATTCAGAGCCCCTGGTGTTACGTGGCCTTAGTCTAGAACTAAGCAGTGTTTGGACTCCCAGAAGAGCATGGCCCATGGTTACTTTCTTAGCCATAATGTAGGTTTGGTATTTTATGTGATTTGAAAGGTGAAGCCAGCCAGATCGGGCATACAGCTCACATGTATGAGTGAGATGATGAGAACCAGAGATAAGCCTGCAGGCCTTGTTAAGTGATGTTGAAATTCATCTCAGGGCAGTGGCAGAGGCAGAGCCATAGATTATAAGACCATAATCAATTATGGAGACCACCGAGCTTTGGATGGCAATCTTCAGTGCATCTGCAGTAAGGTGTTGTCTATGTTGGTAAAGTAGGCCTAGGCACATATTTGATGATTTGGCAACATTGTCTACGTGTGCCCCATAGGAGAGATTTGAGTCCAGGGATGACCCTAGGTATTTGAATGACTGCACTTGCTCAAGGGTGTTGTCATTGCTGGTAGAGATAGCTAGGGGGTGAGATCTATGCCTGTTTTGGGAGCTGTTAAAGAGCACTACTTTGTTTTTTTTTATGACTGAGGACAAGCTTATGATGAATGAACCAGTTTTCCACTGCGGCAAAGCCTTGCTGAAGATTGGTCTGCAGGAGCACAGGGTCCATGTGGGAGGAGACAATAACAGCATCATCAGCATAGAGGATAATCTGTTCAGTGCAAGATTTTGGGAGCGTGTTAAGAAAAAGGCTGAAGAGTAATGGACCCAAGATGGATCCCTGAGGGACTCCAGATCGGACCGGTCTGAGGTCCGAGAGTGTCCCAGCAATTTTGACTCATTGAGATCTGTTTTGCAGATAGTTTTTGAACCATGAGACAGTGTCAAGAGAGAGTCCTAAATGCTGGAGTTGTTGGATCAGCAGACGACGGTGGACTGTGTTGAAGGCCTTGGTCAGATCTATAAATACTGCCCCAGTTAAGTGACCCATATCCAATGTGCCGTGCAGTGCTCCAGTGAACTCCAGTAATGCAGAAGAGGTGCTATGACCTTTTCTGAAGCTATGTTGTTGTGGGCATAAGAGATTGTGTTTGTCCAGGTAGTCCGTGAATTGGTTGTATACTATGCATTCGAGTGCCTTGGAGAGAGGTGGTAGTATCAAAATCAGTCGATAGTTCACATGGCAGGTCTTATCCCCACTTTTATGGACTGGAGTAACTGTAGCTGCCTTCCATTTGTCAGGGAACTGACCAGTGCTAACAGAGAGATTGAGAATGTGTGTTAATGGGATTAGAACCTCATCCATAGTGAGGATTAGGAGTTTTAGATCCAGCAAGTCTCCACTTGATCTTGACTTTGAAATTGCTTTGGTGATGTGTGTTCGGGCATCGTGCAGGTTAATTTCTTTGAAGTAGAAGGGCAGGAGAGTGGTAGGAGGATCATCGGGGATAGCATGGGTAGTATCAAGGAAAAAATCCGGGGGAAGGATGCTGCTGAGATCAGTAAATGCATCATTAAAGGTGTTTGCAATGACCAGAGGATCCAGGGTGATGGCCTCATCAACCTTTAGCATGGTTGGAGAGGATTTAGTTTGTTTCTCTGTAACTTCTTTGATACTCTTCCAGAAATCCGACCCCTTTCCCCAGGAGTTTGAGACAGCTTCTTTGTAGTAGGCATTTTTCAGTAGCCGTATGGATTTATTGCAGTTATTGCAGTCACATTTGTAGTTCTGTATGTCATGCTGGGCACCAGAGTCTCTAGCCAGGGCCCAAAGGTGGTCCCACGCCTTTAGCTGGGCAAGTAGCTCTCTAGTTAGCCACGGGTTGCAGATTGCTTTGACTTTTGGTTTTTTAAGTGGAGCGTAGGTGTCACAGGCCGTGTTGAAGGAGGAGGAGATAAAGAGGTCAAGAGCTGTGTTAACATCTTGAGAGGAAAATGGGAGAGCAATCAAACTGACTGAGGTAGGATTTAAGGTGTCTTAACTGTCCACATGGGAGCACTCTGCTAGTGATGACTTTGGATGGGGGCTTATGGAATTTTTTTGACCATTCACATATAATGGGTGAGTGGTCACTTAGTGAGTCATTAAGGACAGAGGTGCTGGCAATATGAGAGGGATGACTGGTAAGGACCCAGTTCGGTAAGGTACTAGTGTCTGTTTTATAGTTCTTTCTGGTGGAGGAGAGAACCATTTGTGAAAGGTTTGCTGTGATGATATGACATCCCGAGATATAGCAGCATCTGATGAGAGCCAATTAATATTGAAATCACCTAGTGTAATTGTCTCCACACCTACTGGTTGGGATTCGATGAAGTCCAGAACAGTTGTGAGGCTCTTCCCTTGGTCTTTGGGGGGATGTAGACTGTGATTACTGTGAGGGTTTTGTTGTGTGCTCCTAAAAGTAGCTTAATAGGTAAGATCTGAGCAGTGGAGTCATGGAGAGGAGTAGAGATGGGGCAACCTATGAGACAGTCTTTGGTGTAGATTGCACAACCTCCACCTCTTTTGGACATGCGGTCCAGTTTGTAGACGTTATATCCTGGCAGTACAATTGCTGAGTCTTGGATTTTTGGTGACAGCCATGTTTCAACAATTGCTAGAATATCAGGTCTGTGCTGGTTTACAAAGGCTTGGATGACATCAAGCTTAGGGATCAGGCTACAGATGTTAATAGTGGTGATGGTCAGGCCCCCAGTAGATTTTGTACAGTCAGCATTGGTGGTAGTAGAAGGGCTTGGGTTAGGGTGCACATCTCCTGATATCAGAAGGAGAAGGAGGATCTTCAGGGTGCACAGACGGAGTTTCTTGCAGGTGAGATTATGTATTAGCAGTTTGTTATTACTGGTCTGGCATTGCAGGTGCTTGCCCCAGAACAACATCATACTTGATGAGGGATATAGGAGTGACCATTGCCTGTATCTATGGGAGATGCAGTGCAGCCAATTAAAGGTGTCAGATGTCCTTGAGGGAGAGTGGTGTTCACAGTGCAAGGTACCTAGGTGTCGATAGTGGGTGTCTAGCTGGTAGATGGGGGGGGGGAAGAGGGGTGGCAGACTCCAGGGAGGTAGGAAAAGTGAAGTAGTGGGGCGAGGATAGTAAGAGAAAACAGTGTATTGATGGAGGTAGACATGATTAGAGAGAGATTTCAAGTGTGGCTGTGCAAAGTCCAGAATACGATAGAAAGTGTTGAAAAGACAGGGAAGGGGAGGGAAGGTATAGAGGAGAAAAGAGGGCAGAGTCAGGATGACTGCAACCTGGGAGGGACCAATGGGATAGAGGCAGGGAAGGAACAGAGAGGAGAGCAGCGGAGCTAGGGTCTATTTAATAAAGGCAGGAGGGGGAGGGGGCGGGTAGACAGATGAGCTCCAGGGTACTTTGCCAAGCAGTTCAAATCTCCAGGAGCTGAAGCCAGTCAGAGAGAGATAGAGTGCTGAATCTGCCTATAACATCTATGCAGAACGATAGATCATTTTCTTGTATAGTGATTTCATTAATACTTTTGCACATGTGGTTAGTGTCTTGTACGAAGGATGGTAGAAAAGGTACATTGTTTTTTATGTGAGAGTCTACAAATTTTGAAATAGGCTCTGTTGCTGCACCAATTGATGAAACTATCAGACTCCCTGGCACTGGTGACTTGTTTTTGTGTAGCTTGGGTAACAGATATAATGTTGGTCTCCAAGGTTCATTTACCATCAAATATTCAGCTTCTTTTTCGGTTACCCATTTATTTGATAGAGCATCTGATATGAGAATTTCTATATATCTTATTATTTGGGTGGTGGGGTCATGTTCTAAAACAAAGTAAAAATGTGCATCTTGGAGCTGTCGATTTGCTTCAACAATGTATTCATTAATGTCCCATAATACTACTGCCCCACCTTTGTCAGCCAGGAAGATAACTTCAGTCATTTTTTCTAACTCATTTAAAGCTGCTCTTTCAGATCTGGTGATATTATGAGAGACATTCCAATAGTGGCTTTTTAGTAGTTCACCCACTTCTGTATCTATTGCTTTCATATATGCTTGTAATGCCACACTAGTGGAGGGGGGCAGAAAGTAGATTTACATCTGAGGCCAGAATTTTCATAATTTTCACCTATATTTTCAGTTTGAGTGCTAATTTCATTTGAAATGTGGGTGTTGATCATTTTTCTGTGCCTACAGAGTGTGCTACAAGTTTGACTGTCCTGGTAAGGTGCACCCAAAAATATTGCCGTACTGGTCAAAGTAAATGCTCTTTAGTATTCAGGTAGGTGTGCTTCCTTTCTTACTTTGCTCGATTGTTTTTTTTTGGCCGATTGGACATGGATTTGCTTTCAGAATTGAGCTCCCAGTATGGCGACAGCAGTTAATAGTGATGTTATGAGTGTATCTGATGCTGAAGAAGAACAGATTGTGCTTTCTCTAGCTGAGATTGAAAGTTTCTTTAATGAAAATAGTATACCTAACACTACTAATGATTCATACACTTTAGAAGATTTACACAAAAAGTTGATAAGATTTCAGATGCATGCTGTGTCTTTGCCCCAATACTGGCATGACAAATGTATACCAAGAGGGCTTAGAATTCAAAATCTGCCCTTGTTTGGTTTGTAAGATAAAGACTATGTTAGATTGGGAGAAAGTGTTGAATTAAAGCAGTTCAGACCTCATTCTGTTAATATTGTAATTAAAAAGGTGAAAAAAAGAATGTGATAGTCTGCAAATACAAATTCAAGAATTAGAGAATAAAATGGTTACAGTTTTCACAGTGGATCAACTAAAAGATCTTAAAACAAAAAGAGACAACCAATTAGAAAAATTTAAAGCTGAACTTAAAAACTATAAACAACAAAAACACAACCGTGATGCAGGTGATTATGCTGATGACATAATTTATAAATGGCATGGGAAATTTAAAAGATTTCAACTTAAAAAATATTTTCCAAAAGATAGAGATATTAATTCATCTTCCGAGGTGGACAGTGATTCCTCTAGCTCTAATTCAACAAGACAAGCTGGTCCTTTTTTAGGGTACAATGTACAAACAGGAGGTCATTACTAAACACAAGGTCAAGAAAGACCAGGAAAGGGAAGGGCAGGAAGAGGAGGATGAGGCAACAGAGGTTGTGGAAGAGGGAGAGGGAAATGGAATCAAGGGAACCACCTATGGAGATCTCCTCGATGCAGGAACCAAAATTAGGGGTCATAAACTTTAGAAACAAAACATTAACAAATGACCAAATATCTGTCTTGAAGAAAGGATTGTCATTAGTACCAATGTATACGCCAAATAAGTTTGGAATTAAAATAGATCTCCAAAAATGAATTCAACAGTTAAAATTAAAAAGTATTTTATTCAGATACTTCATCCAATGCCCACATTTCAAATGAAATTAACACTCAAACTGAAAATATAAGTGAAACTCATGAAAATTCTGGCCTCAGATGTACATCTACCTTTTGTCTCACACCCACCCCCACTAGTGTGGCATTACAAGCGTGTATGAAAGCAGTAGAGAGAGAAGTGCATGAATTATTAAAAAA
Organism: Neoceratodus forsteri; assembly: GCA_016271365.2. Classification (NCBI taxonomy): domain Eukaryota; kingdom Metazoa; phylum Chordata; order Ceratodontiformes; family Ceratodontidae; genus Neoceratodus; species Neoceratodus forsteri. The sequence continues at coordinate 1,203,683,788 of CM028132.1, forward strand.
CAACTATTGGAATGACTCGCATAATATCACTAGATCTGAAAAAGCAGCTTTAAATGAGCTAGAAAAAAATGAATGAAGTTGTTATCCGCCCAGCAGACAAAGGTGGGGCTGTAGTATTATGGGACATTAATGAATGAATTGCTGAAGCAAATTGATAGCTGCAAGATGTTAATTTTTATGCTGTTTTAGAACATGACCCCACCACTCAAATAATAAGACACATACAAATTCTCATATCAGATGCACTGTCAAATAAATGGGTAACAGAAAAAGAAGCTGAATATTTGATAGTAAATGAACCTTGGAGACCAACATTATATCTATTACTCAAGCTACACAAAAACAAGTCACCAGTGGAATGACTCTCATAATATCACCGGGTCTGAAACAGCAGCTTTAAATGAGATAGAAAAAAAGAATGAAGTTGTTATCTGCCCGGCTGACAAAGGTGCTAGTATTATGGGACATTAATGAATACATTACCGAAGCAAATCGACAGCTCCAAGATGTAGATTTTTACTCTGTTTTAGAAATTAACCCCAACTGCCAAATAATAAGAAATATACACATTCTCGTATCAGATGCACTAGTAAATAAATGGGTAACAGAAAAAGAAGCTGAATATTTAATGATAAATGAACCTTGGAGACGCTCACATAAAAAAATTCTAAATTTGTAGACTCTCACATAAATATTTTTTACCTTTTCTACCATCCTTTGTACAAGACACTAACCACATGTGCAAAAGTATTAATATGAACATACAAAATTTGCCAGCAGATAAAGGCCTAGAGGTCTATCAAGTCTGCTCGAATGTGCAGCTAGCAGCCCTTATTCTGCAGCTGCCCACCCCTCCCTCCCACCCTCCCCTCCATTGACCCTCCCCTTGCCATATCCCAGCCCCTTTGAAGCAGTCCACTGTTCTACTGCATGCTACTTCTGCCAGTAATGCATTCCACCCAGCTACCACCCTCTCTGTAAAACAATGTCTCCTCATCTCCCTCCTGAACCTTCCTCCCTCCAGTCTCATATCATGGCCCTGGGTGTCCATCTCCTCTCTTACATTGAACAGGCCCTCCATACCTGACTTGCTTATTCCTTTCATGTACTTCAAGATTTCAGTCCTGTCTCCCCGGTTCATCCTCTCCTCCAGCGAGTACGTGTTCAACTCTCTCAGCCTCATCTCGTATGGTAAGTCCTCCAGCCCCTTGATCATCTTTGTCACCCTGCACTGCACCCCCTCCAATAACTTAATGTCCCTCTTCAGATACAGGCACCAGTATTGCATACAGTACTCCAGGTGTGGCCTAACTAATGCTCTATATAATGCAGAATCACCTTCCCCCTCCTCAAGGATATACCCCTTGCAATTCAACCCAGCATTTTGTTGGCCTTTGCAGCTGCATAATGAAATCACTATACAAAAAAATGATCTATTGTCATGCATAGATTTGGAAAGTTTAAATACAAACATACCCCATGGGATAGACTTGATGCAATTGCCAAAACTTTGCAAAATAGAAGAAATGAATAAACTCCTCCTACAGAATTCATTATAAATTGTGCTAGAACTATTCTGGAATCAAAGTACTTCATTTTTAATGACACGTTCTATACCCAAAACAAAGGAATGAGCATGGGCACTATGTTTGCCCCAAATTTGGCAAACTTGTATGTTGCGCAATGAGAGAAGATATTTATTCAAGAACACACAAACCCATTTTTTGAAAATCATATTGGGCGCTATGCACAAAGGGTCCCATAATACACGCCAAGTGGCATGCACAGCAAGGCAGAAATGCTGTATGCATGATCACATGTGCAAGGCATGCACCCAGTGGGGGCATGAGCCACAGCCATGTGGAGCAACATGAGGAGTGCAAGTGGGCATGGACAGGATACACGGAACTGCACCTTGACCCCAACATATAAGGCAAGGTTGGCTGCACTACGCAGCTACATGGCTGTGAATGCCAAGCACAACAGAGTGGTTGGAGAAGGTGGTAGCGGAGGCAGGGGAGGGAGAAGTGGGCAACATGGTGGTGGCACAAGATCACAGTCCACCAATTTTAGCAGTGGGCAGGTAGTGGCAATGGTCACCAACATCCAGCACAGCTATGCCAGATTGTACAGGCCCCTGGCACTCACCGGAACCACGGAGGTGAAGGCTCAGATATGGTTGGACATACAGGTTAGCATCAATGCCACGGGTGCAGAGGCGAGAACACTGACAGCCATAAAACACAAATGGCATGACCTCCGTGTGGCTGTCAAGAAGAAGCTGGTGGCCAATGCACAGGATCAGCAAGGCATGGGAGAAGGGACTCTGGCACAGGACACCCAACTGTCACCTGTAGAGTGACTGGTGGCAGGGACACTCTCAGGGGTGGTGGTCCACAGTGAGGACAGGGGGCGGACACACTGGCAGGTAGGTACAGTCCGTGTGGTGGGGACGGGGGGGTAGATAGTATGGTAGTGTTATGCCATCACTACAGTATTGCCCTCTCTACCCAGGCATGGCTGGTGCACCATGGAATGCAGCATCCTACAGGATGCAACCAACACAAGCCGTCGTGCCACAGCCAGCAATGTGCGGTGCCGTGCAACGTGAGGCACCATAGGGTAAGTATATGTGGACTTTGTGGTGTGAAGCGCTGCCTGGTATGTGAGAATGAATTGTGTACTGATGCAAATGTCTTATGCCTCAACAGGGACAGAGATGGACACCGAGACCCAGCAAGACAGTGACAGCAATTTGGTGCTGGCCATCGCCTTCATGAATGACGTGGGCACCACCTCTTGGAGCAACAGCCATCAGAATGAAAGGGCTATGGAAGGCCGTGAAAGCAGTCAGCAACAGCCCCATATGGCAGCACCTCCCCCATGAGCAGGGGCACTGGTGCAACTCCCATTACCTCGCAACCCACACCACCAACGGGTACAAATTGAGCCACGGACCACCATGATAATGGCAACGAGGGCTCCTCCACAAGCACAGACAGATGTGTACGGGCTCCCCAGCACAATCCCTACCAAATGGAACAGTACCGCATGCTCCAGCAACTGGAGAAGAACTGGCTGGTGGAACAGAGGAACACCACATCCATCATTGCCGCCCTGACTGAAGTCACAAGGGCCATCTGTGACGGCATCACACAGGGCGCCATAGCGCAGGAGCAGATTCTGCAGTGCCTAAAAGCTATGCCTGCTGCACACCCTGCAGCAACCCCCCCCCCGAGCAATGCCAGACACAAGCGCTGGTGTACTGTCTATGCCACCATGCCCAGAGGGTGCTGTGGAGGGGGTGAGTGACATTGACACTGCTGGAAATGCCAGCCAGGACACACCAGCCACCAGTCCACCACATTGCAGTGATGACACCCAGGGCTGGGGGTGGACACAGGGGTCACAGAGGGCCACATGCAAGTGCAGTATCCAGGCGCTCAGGCACATGGTCATTGGCGAGGCTGCAGTCACAACTGGATGGAACACGGCTGTGAGTGCAATGGCACGGCACACATATGCACACAGACAGATGGCCCATCCCCCACTCCCCCCACACACAGAGCCACTCAGCAATAGGCTTCATCATCATGGCTGCCCCCCTCCAACAGTACCACTGGCTGACCACCCCAGCACACAACACTCCAAGTACATTTGCATTCCATCTCTGCCATGGCTGACAGGTGAGCACAGCATATTACACGATGCGCAGCAACGTCACTATGTGAATGTACCCACTACAAAAGTGCACGCTGTGCCACATGTCTGCTACCCATGCCATGCTCCCTGAGGGACACAGCAATGCCACCATCATCAGCAGCATCATCATCATTCTTGGGGTCAAGCAGTGGCACAGCAGCATGCTTGGTGATGTTGTGCAATATACAGCACACAGCAAACACCCTGCATGCCTTTGCAGATGACAGCATAACGGTGCCCCCCAGACTGGGCCAGGTACTGGAAGCCCATTGTGAGCAGTCCAATGGTCCTCTTGATGATGCCCCTGCTTCTCCCATGGGCAGTGTTGTAAGCCTCTGCCTCCTGTGTACCCGGAGCCAGTATTGGGGTCATGAGGTAGGTCCACCTGAGGTATCTGCTTTCACCTGCGGAGAAAAATGGGATAGTGTGAGTGTCATACTCATTACCCTATGACAGGTGGTGGTGCAGAACATGGTTGTGTACTCACCTAGAAGCCACCCATCAATGGACCAATCCTGCAGCAGTGCACCAAGGCCAGAGGTATCCAGAATGTAGGAGTCATGCACTGACCCTGGAAACCTGATGCACACGTCTGTGAACATGTTATTGGCATCACACATGACCTGACAGTTGATACTGTGGAATCCCTTTCTGTTCCGGTATGCCTCCTCATTCATCGAGGTTGTTAGGATAGCGATGTGCGTTCTGTCAGTTGCCCCGTACACATTAGGCATACTGTGCAAGGCATAGAATGCCTGCTTCATTTTGCATAGCTCCTGCTCAGTCCTGGGCATGTAAATGTGGTCCCCTGGGTGTGTCAGCAGAGCATCGGTCACCTGAGACATGGAACGTGACACAGAGGACTGGTTAACGCCAAGTTTGTCACTGGTCACATGCTCAAATGACCCACTCACATAGTAGGAGAGGGCACACGTGACCCTGGTTTCAACCATCATTGCTCAGGAGCACCAGGTCCTGGGTGCCATGGCCATGCAGACCATGTCACACAGCCATGGGAACCTGAACCATTCCAGGCAGTGCATGTCCTGCCATCCTGTGGCATCAACCCTCTGACGGAACACTCTGGTATATGGTTGCCTGTTCCTCCACCTATAGTTAATTGCCTCCAACAGGTACATGTGCATACCCACACCTGAGCACATCCTGTACCACTGATATGCCTTCCCCTCCCATGGTGAAACACCAGATGCACTCCCCTTTAAGGCATGCCATGGATGCTGGTCACCCTCTATGTGGGCATGGCTCTGGCCACTATCAGCATGCCCATGGCATGCCCCGCGACATATGCCATGTACCCAGATATGTGCACATGCCTGTGGTGGGACTGTTCCAATATATATACCATGGTGAACACAGTGGTGGACAGGCTGGTGATGTTCCCCCGGCACCTCTTCAGGGTGTCAGAGGAGACCTACACTAACAACTGGGGAGTGAGGGACCTGTGGCAGGCCTATTGCTTTGGCCAGGTGAGTACAGCAGGACTTGTGTGTGCAGCTCTGCAACATTGTCTATGTAGGCTGTGTGACTCAATGCCTCTCCACTTGTTCCCCATGCAGGACCAATGCAGATGGCCACAGCAGATAGAGCTTTGCCTACAGGAACAGCCAAATGGCTCCCTATGCTATGTGTGGGCTCCTGGTCAGCAGCTGAGGAGGTACCATCTCCGATACCCAAACTACCTGATGCTAAAGGGGGAGGTCAGCATGGTGTACTATGAGGATGAGGTGACAGGCAATGGGAGGTCTATATCCTGTCTCCGGTAAGCGCATCTGGTGTGGTGATGCGTGCAAGGGCATGCCAAGCCTGCGGGCAGGGTGCTTGTGATGCTGTGCCCCATTAAACAGTGCCCTTTCCTTGCAGCATTACAGAGGCCTGGTGAGGCACATCATGCTGCAGAGCCTTGGATGGCCAGCACCAGAACTGGAGGGGGAGACCAGCACCAGCAGTGGTGACAACCAGCCATGTGGTCAGCCACAGCATGACTGAGGGACCATGTTGCCAATGGGGCAGGACACTGAGATGTGCCATGCCCTTCTTGGGCTCACACCTCACCGCCAGAGGAAAAGTTACAAGCCTGTCCTGGGGAAGCAACCCACAATTCTGTTACTGCAAATTAGCAGACCCTGAGGCTTTCTTCCTCTGTTGAAACTGCTGCCCGGGATCCTCCAAACTCCAGTTCATTGCAGGGCCCAGAAATCTACAGAAACAGCCAAAAGCCGTATACTCCCTCAGGTGTGCCGTGCCCTCCTGGGACTCGCACATCGCTGCCAGAGGAAAAGCTTCAAGCCTGTCCTGGGAAGCAACCCACGATTCTGCTACTGCAAATTAGCAGACCCTGAGGCTTTCTTCCCCTGTTGAAACTGCTGCCTGGGATCCTCCGAACTCCGGTTCATTGCAGGGCCCAGAAATCTACAGAAACAGCCAAAAGCCTTATACCCCCCTCAGGTACGTTGGCATTTGGTGCCTTTGGACATTCTGAATTTTCAGCGCCAGCACTCTGATTGGAGGATCTCAGCCTCACTGACTTTTTCCTGCTGGTCTCCATTTAACCTTGCTTCATTAGAAACATTTATCAGTGCTGCTTACCCTGGAAGACTATCCTTTTTTGTAAAGCAAGAATTTCATTCTTTTTTTGTAAAGAATTTATTCTTTTTTGTAAAGCTAGAATGGCATGAAAGCCCCCCCCCCCCACTGTTTCTCTCCTCATCTATCAATCCAGTTTAGGCCATTCAGTGTTACACTGCCATTGTTTGAAGTGATTTACCTGCTCTGAATGCACTGTGATTACATCCCTCTTTAGAATTAATTATCTGCGAAAGGCTGAAGAGTTTTAAGATGACCTTTTTATGCACTCCTTAATATCCTAAAACTACAGCCTAATCTTTTTTTATTATTAATTCTGAGTGTAAAACTGTAGAGTCTTAAGATTATTAGACCTTTACTGCACTGTCTATTATTCTAAGTGAGCAGCTGAATCCTTTTTAGAATTAATTTCTGTGTAAAGCTGTAGTTTTAAATTGACCAGACTTGTCAGTGTACTGCCTAGCATTCTAAATTTAATGCCCAATTCTTTCCTCTCGCTTTGCCACCTGTCTGCCCTCTAACCCACTTATGTCTCCTCCCTGTTTCTATTACCCACTTTGTAGTTTAGCCTCCTCCTTCCAAATAATAGTGACCATCCTGTTTCTTTGTTTGAGTTAACCACACCTCCCCTGCCTGCCCCTACTTAATCCATCTCCTTTTCTCTCCTCCTCAGATGTGCCGTGCCCTCCTGGGGCTTGCACCTCACTGCCAGAGGAAAAGCTACAAGCCTTTCCTGGGAAGCAACCCACGATTCTGCTACTGCAGATCAGCAGACCCTGAGGCTTTCTTCCTTTGTTGAAACTGCTGCTCGAGATCCTCTGAACTCCAGTTCATTGCAGGGCCCAGAAATCTACAGAAACAGCCAAAAGCCTTATACCCCCCCCAGGTACGTTGGTATTTGGTGCCTTTGGATATTCTGAATTTTCAGTGCCAGCACTGATTGGAGGATCTGAGCCTCACTGACTTCTTCCTCCTGGTCTCCATTTTACCTTGCTTCATTGGAGACGTTTATCAGTGCTGCTGACCCTGGGAGACTATCCTTTTTTGTATAGCAAGAATTTCTTTTTTTTTTTGTAAAGAAATTGTTCTTTTTTGTAAAGCTAGAATGGCATGAAAGCCCCCACTGTTTCTCTCCTCATCCATCAATCCAGTTTAGGCCATTCCATTGTTACACTGCCATTGTTTAAAGTGATTTACCTGCTCTGAATGCACTGTGATTACATCCTTCTTTAGAATTAATTCTCTGCAAAAAGCTGAAGTGTTTTAAGTTGACCTTTTTATGCACTCCTTAATATCCTAAAACTACAGCCTAATCCTTTTTATTATTAATTCTGAGTGTAAAACTGTAGAGTCTTAAGATTATTAGACCTGTACTACACTGTCTATTATTCTAAGTGCACAGCTGAATCCTTTTTAGAATTAATTTCTGTGTAAAGCTGTAGTTTTAAATTGACCAGACTTTTCAGTGTACTGCCTAGCATTCTAAATTTAAAGCCCAATCCTTGCCTCTCGCTTTGCCACCTGTCTGCCCTCTAACCCACTTATGTTTCCTCCCTGTTTCTATTATCCACTTTGTAGTTTAGCCTCCTCCTTCTAAACAATAGTGACCACCCTGTTTCTTTGTTTGAGTTAACCACACCTCCCCTGCCAGCCCCTACTTAATCCATCTCCTTTCCTCTCCTCCTCAGATGTGCCGTGCCCACCTGGGGCTCGCACCTCGCTGCCAGAGGAAAAGCTACAAGCCTTTCCTGGGAAGCAACCCACGATTCTGTTACAGCAAATTAGCAGACCCTGAGGCTTTCTTCCCCTGTTGAAACTGCTGCCCGGGATCCTCCGAACTCCGGTTCGTTGCAGGGCCCAGAAATCTACAGAAACAGCCAAAAGCTGTATACCCCCTCAGGTACATTGGTATTTGGTACCTTTGGATATCCGGAATGTTCAGCGCCAGCACTCTGATTGGAGGATCTCAGCCTCACTGACTTCTTCCTGCTGGTCTCCATTTTACCTTGCTTCATTAGATATATTTATCAGTGCTGCTGACCCTGGGAGACTATCCTTTTTTGTAAAGCAAGAATTTCATTTTTTTTTCCTAAAGAAATTATTCTTTTTTGTAAAGCTAGAATGGCATGAAAGCCCCCCCTCAGTGTTTCTCTCCTCATCTATCAATCCAGTTTAGGCCATTCAGTGTTACACTGCCATTGTTTAAAGTGATTTACCTGCTCTGAATGCACTGTGATTACATCCCTCTTTAGAATAAATTATCTGCGAAAGGCTGAAGAGTTTTAAGTTGACCTTTTTATGCACTCCTTAATATCATAAAACTACAGCCTAATCTTTTTTATTATTAATTCTGAGTGTAAAACTGTAGAGTCTTAAGATTATTAGACCTTTACTGCACTATTATTCTAAGTGCACAGCTGAATCCTTTTTACAATTAATTTCTGTGTAAACCTATAGCTTTAAATTGACCAGGCTTTTCAGTGTACTGCCTAGCATTCTAAATTTAATGCCCAATTCTTGCCTCTCACTTTGCCACCTGTCTGCCCTCTAACCCACTTACGTCTCCTCCCTGTTTCTATTACCCACTTTGTAGTTTAGCCTCCTCCTTCTAAATAATAGTGACCACCCTGTTTCTTTGTTTGAGTTAACCACACCTCCCCTGCCTGCCCCTACTTAATCCATCTCCTTTTCTCTCCCCCTCAGATGTGCCATGCCCTCCTGGGGCTCGCACCTCGCTGCCAGAGGAAAAGCTACAAGCCTGTCCTGGGAAGCAACCCACAATTCTGCTACTGCAGATCAGCAGACCCTGAGGCTTTCTTCCCCTGTTGAAACTGCCACCCGGGATCCTCTGAACTCTGGTTCGTTGCAGGGCCCATAAATCTACAGAAACAGCCAAAAGCTGTATACTCCCTCAGGTACATTGGTATTTGGCGCCTTTGGACATTCTGAATTTTCAGCGCCAGCACTCTGATTGGAGGATCTCAGCCTCACTGACATCTTCCTGCTGGTTTCCATTTTACCTTGCTTCATTAGAGATGTTTATCAGTGCTACTGACCCTGGGAGAATATCCTTTTTTGTAAAGCAAGAATTTCATTTTTTTTTTCTCATTTGCAAATTATACTACATAACCACTAGAGGGCTACAACAGCGGTCTTTTCTGTTAAAGAGGAAACACATTATATTTTCTACTTCCTCTTCTCCTCTAGTGGACCTGGGATACCTCTCTTTCTGAGGACCATACCCTGGGTTTTTCTGCCTGTTTCTCAGGCCGAACCATGCTCATTCACTAAGGCTGCAAGACTTGAATGCCTGCCCCCCTACCATTCTGTACTGGTAGAGCAAGGCCAGAAACAGAAACGAAAGCTACAGACCAATCTTGCCACACCGGATTTCAGCCTTGAACCTCCTCACTTGCTCAGCTGCAAAGAGCTGCTCCACAGGTACATTCAGCGCCAAAACCACCTCTCAGCTAATAAAAGGATTTTGAACTTATGACACCTGATCACCGCTTGGTCTAGGCTTCTAGTGGCGTTTACTGCCGGCTGTTGTGGCATTTAGATCTACCATGGGAAATCACAGCTGGTTCCTCAGTGTGTCACTAGCTTTACTAGTGCTCAGTTCAATTCTTCAGAACCTTCATCCCTCCTTAAAGTGGAATGACCCTTGCGCTTCTCCCTGTCCTGCATCCAACAGCTCCTTTCAGGTAGCCATTCTGGACTATTGGGCTTCTCAGCTGTCTCTGCTGGGGAGTGGGACATCTCCTGAGCTGCCTCTGCAGATTACTCTCACATCCAGACTTGAGACTTCCTATTCATGGCAAATTTCTGCCAGGACACTAGTGGCTGCAACACTAGGCCATTATAACACCAGGAGTGGGTACAGGCCTATCCATCAACACCTCCTCCCATACCACCCAAAAAATAGTGTTTACAAATTACAGTTGGCTGCCTTAAAAAGAATCCTGCTTCTTTTACTATTGTGCTCAGGCAATGTCGAACTCAACCCAGGACCATTAGACACCTTTGCTTCTCTATCGGACCTGGCAGGTATCAAGGGAATGTCTTTTATGCATCTTAATGCCTGTAGTTTGCTGAAAAAGTTCACCCTTATCCAGGCTTGGGTGAGCCACACCCTACCTGACATCCTAGTGATCACTGAGACCTGGTTTAGGCCAGCCACCCCAGACAATGAAATCAATATCCCAAATTATTTACTCTTCCAAGCAGATAGGCAATCAAGAGGAGGTGGGGTGGCAATTTATGTAAGGGACAAATACTCAGCCACATGCATAGACGCATCATCCTCCCCCAAAGAATTTGAGTGCTTGACCCTAAAGATCGAACTTTCTCCTTCCAGTGCACTCTGTATAACAGACCCCCTTCTGCCGGGCCTCATCTCCAGTCTCACCTCAGTTCCGTACTGGGGCGCAGTTCCTTGGAAACCATTATTCTTGGTGACCTGAACTACGATTGACTATCAAGTGCATCAGCTCCCTTGAAATCCTTTTGTGACACTCTAAGGCTGATGCAACTCATTGGTGAGCCTACTTGCCCAAATAAAAAGAACCTTAACAACAGCTCCCTCTTAGTTGTAATTTTGGTTAGCAAGCCACACCTGTTCTGTCATGTAAGAACATTTTTCTCAGACATTAGTGATCATTGTATAATCACCACTCTTAGATCCGTGCACAACCCACAGTTTGTGGCAAAGTTCTCTATCAAGAGGTGCAAATGCAACTTTGATTTGTTTGCTTATGTCCACGACTTGAAACATTCACTGCGATGGCAGGAATTCTTCCTAGCCAAAACGGTTAACAGGGCATATACTATTTTTTACGATATTTTAAGTGAGGCTTTAAATAAGCATGCACCCTTGGTTAAGGTGCAGGTCCAGAGCAGCACCTGCCGTTGGTTCTCGCCTAATCTCAAAGCTTCACTGTCAGAAAGGGATACTTTATGGAAAAAAGCCAGAAGAAGCAAGAATGACTCAGATTGGTGCCTTTTTAAGAGAGCACGTAACAAGTGCACCAAGTTGGTCAAAGCAGCCAAGGCCGCCTACTATCGTTCGGAGCTAGCCTCGGCCTCAAGAAATCCTACAAAGCTTTGGAAAACATTAAAAGACATGTCTGGACACGCACCTGGTAATTCCATTCCAGCAAAAATTAAGTCCGGTGGTAGCGTTATCGCTAACCGATCAGAGATATTGGAAGCCCTCAATAACCATTTTGCAACGGCAGGGCTAGCATTTGATACTTCTCCTGCCAATGACCTCCACACAGCTCAGGGCCCACCAACCCACGAGTTCCCCTCTACCGAAGAGGCCTTCTCCCTCCTGCCTGTCTCTCTAAAAGAGGTGGAATACCTACTGCTGCAACTGGACACCAGGAAGGGAGCAGGCTCCAACTTCATAGAGCCATACTATCTGAAATGTGCCTACCATGTGCTTGCAGTGCCAATCACCCACCTATTCAACATGTCACTCTCCCAGGGTAGCCTCCCCCTCAATGGAAAATAGCCCATGTCATCCTTCTATTAAAAGCAGGTGATCCCTGCGATCTAAATAATTACAGACCGATCTCCCTCCTCCCCATCCTGTCTAAATTACTAGAAAAATAGTGTATGGGCAGCTAGGGGTATACTTAGAATCCAGAAGCCTATTAAACCCTGTTCAGTCTGGATTCAGAGCAAAGCACAGCACCATAACAGCCCTAGCTAAGGTAACCAATGATTGGCTCCTAGACCTTGACAAGAAGAAGCATGGCTGTGCTGTTTTCTTGGATCTTAGTAAGGCATTTGACGCAGTTGATCACAGCCTGCTTCTTTCCTCCCTAAACACCTTAGGCCTGGACCATAAATCTGTGTGCTGGTTTGTAGACTACCTCGGAGAACGGAAACAGCAGGATAAAGCTGAAGGTGATCTTTCTCCATTGAAACCTATGCTGAGGGGCATGCCCCAGGGCTCTATCCTTGGTCCCCTCCTCTTTGCAGTCTACATTAACAACATCAATGACCCCCATCAAAAAAGCCAACATCCACTTAATTGCGGACGACACTGTACTGTACTTGGGTCTTCTTATGGCGGAAGCAGCCTGTGAAGACCTCCAAGCTGAATTTAACCTTCTAGAATACAAGCTCATAAACAAAAAGCTTTTGCTCAATGTGAAAAAGACAAAAGCCATGCTCTTCTCCCCCTCCTTGCATGGGGCAATTCCTGCTGGGGGGGAGGAGCTATCCCACAAATTACCACTGTTCTTGGAGAAACACTAGAGTAAATAGCTAAATTCAAATATCTAGGAGTTTGGCTTGTTCATAAACTTTCCTTCGCTGACCATCTCGAAGAACTACAGAAGAAACTAAGGCAAAGATTAGGACTATTCTACAGAATTAACAACCTGCTCACAAATGAGGCCAAGATTCAACTGGTTCAAGCTACCTTCCTATCTTTAATAGATTACGCGGGCCTGCTTTACAGCCACTGCACTGCCTTTGCACTGGCTAAGTTGGACACCCTCTACCACAGAGCTATCAGGATCATTACTGGCCTTCCACTTTCCACACACCACTGCTCCCTGTACTCATCGTTAGGCTGGACTTCCCTTCACTATAGAAGGACTAGAAATGCCGCCCTATGGGCCTTCAGATCGGTGACCAACAAGCTCCCCTCATATGTTTCAGATTGTATTCCCCGGAGTGTGTTAGGCACCTACGCTCTAAGACGCTATTCCCTAATTGCCCTCCAAGTTCCAAGGGTCAAAACTCATTTCGGCAAAGCTGCTCTAAGCTTCTCTTTACACACATTGTGGAATAGTTTACAAAGGAACTTGAAGCTGAGCTGCCCTATTAGCCTGAATATCTTCAAGGCCCTCTACGACCGCTACATGAAAGCACCTTGCAAATGTTATCCTCACTGCTAGCCCACTAATTCCACAACTCCCCCTTTCCATCCTGACGCTCACCATGTTTCTACCTCTGGCTCTCACTCTTTCCCTATTAACTCTTCCTGCTGCACCCACCCTTCCCTGTCCACTCCAGCCTGGCTAAAGTCCCACCCCATCCATAGTAGTGTCCCAATTATCTACCCCTCCTCCGTCATTATCATAATAAACAAGTACACGACAGCCATCATCACTTTCTATGGTTTTAGCTCAATGTTTCCCCAGTCGTCGGTAATATATCCCTCCTCTTCTTTACCTCTCTAACCTGCCACCCTATAAACGGCCTCTTTCCCCTATATGTGTAGTTGCCAGCTGCCTCACTCGAAAGATCTCTGATTATAACCCCTGTATGCCTATGGTTGATTGTACATCTGCTGACTTCTTCAACTGTAAAATAATGCCATTTTTTTATTTATTTCAACTTTGTATTGTACTGTATGCACTGTACATACTTTTTCTTCCTTGTATATTATTGCTTTTTGTATACCTGCTTCTGTACTGTACTTTGGTGTATTCATGACCAGGTCCACCTTGCAAATGAGCCTTGCTCAATGGTGCCCGCCTGGATAAATAAATATTTTGATTGATTGATTGATTGTATAGCAACTCAGCACTAGGATAGACACTTTCTGTGTGGGGGTTGTATACATTTAATGCAGGGTAGTGGGGGATGACCTGCAAGTGTTGTTGATCTGGGGGCTGAATATGCTGTTGAACTGGAGGTGGGCTATTGCTGCTATAATGCTGGTGAGGGGGGCATGCTCTCGATGTTATGATGTTTGTTGTGGTGTAATAAAACATATTTGCCATGACACGTGTGTTTATTTACTCCTGGGGGTGGGGTGGGCAGAGGTCCAGTCAGGGTGGTGCAGGCATGTATCATCAATGGCCGGTGCACACCGGGGGAAAGGCATGCATGTCCATATCCGTATCTGTGCATGGGCATGCCATGTGGTGTTCACACATGCCACGCCCATATGGCAGGTACAGTACACGTGTCTGTCCCATATTGCATCATGTTCACCATGTAATGTGCCCTGTGGCCATGTGCAGCACATCAGCACATACATAGGGTGCGTGGGTACTGGCCACCCATGTGGGCATCCCATGACCATATGGTGTGCCCTATGTATGGGGACATGCCATATGGCATGCCCTGCATATGGGGACAGGCCATATGGCGTGTCCTGCATATGGAGACATGCCATACAATATGCTCTGTGTAAGGGGACATGCCATATGGTGTGCCCTGAATATGGGGACAGGTCATATGGCATGCCCTGCATATGAGGATATGCCATATGGCATGCCCAGTGTACAGGGACAGGCTGCATGGCATGTCCTGTGTACACAGACATGCCATATGGCATGTCCTGTATATGGGGACAGGCTGTAGGGCATGCCCTGTGTATGGGGACATGCCATACAACATGCCCTGTGTACGAGGACAAGTCATACGTCTGGACACAGTGCTTTGCCCATGGATGATGCCTTGATGGGTTGGCACATCCTACAGTGGTGGCAAGGCCGTGGTGCCCACCATGCTACATGATGCTGTCTGTCTTGTGTACAGGCATGCCTTGGTGAGTTGCGGTACATGTGGGATGTTCCCTGAGGGCATGTGGCTCCATACTGGCCCATGCCCCTCTGGGTGCATAACTTTATGGCAGCCCCTACCCTGGCAGAGGTGTGCACTCCTGGACCTGCACCCATGCGTGTTGTACATGTGTTCATGCATGTGTGCAGGTCTGTTGTGCACACACATTCCTGTGGCCATGACTATGGTTCATTTACGCATGAACCCCATGCTTGGCTGCACATGTGTCTTCTGTGCACACATTGTGCATGCTGCACTGCGTATGTGTGCATGGCTGTTTATAGTATCCAATGCTGTGTGGGCATATGCGCAGTGCACTGCATTCATGCATAGTGCCCATTGTATGTAAGTGGTACATTGATGACTGTTTTGCAGTTTGGAGAGTTTGAAACAGATACTGTAGGTACAGCAGCTGAACCACTAAATTTGTTCCGATCTTATTTGGAGGACTGATCTCAAAATATGATGGTGGGGAAAACCAGTTCAAGGTTTCTTCTAGTGACTCATGGTGTTCCACAGGGGTCCATATTAGGACCCCTGTTATTTATTATTTATATAAATAGTCTTCCTTACAACATAAAATCTACTCATATTAGGCTTTATGCCGATGACACTGTTCTGGTCTCTGATGGAGTAGATCTGGGGGAGGTGGAAGCCAACCTGCACACAGATTTTAATGTACTACAGGCTTGGTCCACCGCCTCAGGTCTTGTCTTAAATATAAAGAAGACCCAAACTATGTTAATTGGTTCAAATACAACTAAGAATGGTTTACAAAATGACAAACTACACATAAAAACTGTAAATGGAAACTGTTTGACACACATTTTGGACTACAAGTACCTAGGGGTGCTTGTGGACCATAAATTAACTTTTGAACAACATCTAAATATGGTAATAAAAAAAGTCCATTCTAGGATAGGTGCGCTTAGAAGAATAGTAAACTGTTTGAGCATTAAGGACAGACAGGTTATAGCAAACCAGCTAATAATACCATTGATTGACTATGGAAGTCATGTATATTCAAGTGCTAATAAAACAATGTTACATAAGCTTAATATATGTTATAATAGGTTAGCAAGGTTCGTAATAAGATTTAAAATTGATACTCAACATTGTTATATGTATACTAAGCTAAATTGGGTCTCCCTAGAGATTAGGAGACAACAAATTTGGACAAATTTAGTTTATAAAATTTATAAGACCAGATATCCCACAAGCCTGGCAGAGAGACTTATTAGCCCCACTCATCAGTTTAATCTACATAAAAGTGGAGCTAGAGATTTGATACTCCCCAAATATAAAAATAGATTTGTAACCTTGACTTTCTAGTACAGAGCTGCCATCCCTTGAAATGAACTTTCACTGCCGCTGAAAACCCAGGACCTGACTATAGCCAAATTTAATTCTGCCATGAAGCAAGAAATATGTTTTCGTTGTGTATGTAACAGATGATCTGAATTGCTTGAAGATATTTTAGTGTCATGATAAAAAATTGTTGTCCTGTATTAAGTAATTTATTGTACTGTTAAATGTGCGATTTGTATTGCCTGTTTTTATTATTGTAACTTTGTATTTTATTTATTTTATTTATTTATTTCAATCTAGGATTACAATACCTTTGAGCCGAGGCTCTTTTACAAAGGTTCCATGTCAGCATGTGCAACAGTCATCATTTTTAGTTACAAACATATAGTCATTGACTTATAGACATGTAATAACCAGTACAAAGACTTGAGCTATGAGCAAGACAAGGGAAGGAGGGGTGGGTGTTGGGAAGTGAGGGTAGGAGATCGAGGGGTAGGAAGTGCAGGGGAAGGGAGGGAACGGGAGGTGGTTGGGGTGGGGACAGGAGTGAAGATACGTGGGGGAGGTGGGCGAGGGTGGGAGACAGTGCAGCCAGGGGGGCCTTTTCGAGGGAATATGACAGGTAAGGTGCTAGGGGTGCAAAGACTGATTGTAAGTGCTGGGTGCTGGGGCATGTGCAGCTGGAATGGTGGAAATTTTAAGATGGGCAATTACAGGATACAAGCAGTGAGGGGCGCAGCTTAGACTTGAAGAGGCCGAGTGTTGGAGCGGTCGCTATGTCGCTGCCAAGAGAGTTGAACCAGTTGGATGCCCGATAGGCGAATGATCTTTGTCCTTGGGTTGTGTGACATCATGGGATGTGTAGTAGATGGGAATTGGATCTCCTTGTAGTGATGTTTCTATGTCTAGGCTTAAGGAGGGCACAGACACCAGGTGGGGAAAGCCCCATTAAAATTTTCTTGGCCGTGATGCAGGTTTGATATTTTATGTGTTTGTCCAGTTGAAGCCATCCAGATTGGGAATAAAGGTCACATGTGTGGGTACGGTGATGTGAGCCCATGATGAGATGACAGGCCTTATTCAGGAAGGTCACGATATGTTTGAGAGCAGTGGTAGTTGCAGACCCATATATGATAAGACCATAGTCTATGATGCTGACGATGGAGCTTTGAACAGCCACTGACAGTGCTTCTGGGGTTAGATGTTTCCTTTGCTGGAATAATATGCCTAACCTCACATTGGCAGACTTTGCAACATTGCTGATATGGACAGCGTATGAGAGGTGGGGATCAAGGGTGATGCCGAGGTACTTGAAAGATCGTGTTTGCTGTAGGATGGCTCCTTGTTCGGTTGCAATGGAGAGGTGGAGTTGTTTGTTTTTGTTGTGGGGGCTGCAGAAGACCATAGACTTGTTTTTTTTCTGATTGAGAAGCAGTTTATGATTTAGGAACCAGGATTTAATGGAGGAGAAGGCTTGCTGAAGTTAATTTTGTAATTGGATTGGATCAGGGTCCGAGGTGAGGATCACAGCATTGTCGGCATAGAGAATTATTTATTCTGGGCAGCTGTCCAGTAGTGAGTTTAAGAATGGTATTGACATCAAAACAGGTGCACCTTGTAAAGAGGGTTATTGTAACCCTAATGGTGTTTGAAGTTGTCTTCATAACCTGGATAAATACATTTCACCACCACTACGACTACTACTGCTACACTGAAAGTGATCTGTTTTTATTTATCAAATATATCAATTCTACTAGTATACACCTCAAATTTACAGCAGAAAGGAATCCACAAGAAATAAACGTTTTGGATCTAACAATTTTTAAACATAATAATAGACCTGAAAGTAGACTATACAGGAAACCCTCTTCATTAAATACAATCTTACAAGCTGAAAATTGCCACCCAAAACCATTAATAAAATACATTTCTAAGGGACAATTTCCAAGAGCACCACGTACGTGCTCTATGGACAGTGACTTCAAGAAATGCAGTGACGAAATGAAATCAAGATCTGCTGAATGTCAGTATAGTTACGATATTGTTGAGAGAGCATACAATCTTGCTAAAAATACTGACAGACAATCTCTCATTGATAAAATAAATAATGAGAATGAATGTGGGGATTCAGAAATAAGTTTTGTCACCCAATATTTCCTGAAAGCAGACCAAACAGGCAATATAGTCAAACACTGGAATATTGCAAGGAGACTGCAAGTTTGATGATGTTAGTGGCCAAGTACCTAGAATTGCTTATAAGAGGGCGAAATATAAAAGATAGACAGGTACATACACTACTTCCTAAAATTAAAAATACAAACAACTGGTTACCACCACCCCCAGAAGGTAACTTTAAATGCGGCCACTGTGTCTACTACAGCAACACTAAGAACATGAACGCCTTCATACACCCACGAACAGGGAAAAGGTACACAATAGATAGTTTTATAAACCGTAGTACTGAAGGTGTTGTCTTTGTTCTAACTTGTCCTTGCGGGATCTACTATGTTTGGCAGACAAAGTGGGCTCTGAAAAATCGAGTTGTAGGATACAAGACAGCAATTCACGCAAATAATGAGAGTTATGCTATCTGCAGACACTTTAAAGAAGCATGACACTGTTCTATATCTGTACTACAATTTTTTTGGTATTAAAAAAGTTACTTTGGACCAAAGAGGTGGCAGACAAAGGATAAACTGTTGAATACAGAAGCATTTTGGATAGTGACCCTTGACACTGTGAAACATAAGGGACTTAATGATTCTGTTTGCCTGCACAATTTGTAAATACTGCTGATGCATAATTTATGTCTGCTTATGTGATTTATTTATGCTTATCATACTGTTCCATTGCCTGCTATCATGTATCTATGTATTTATAAGAGTTTTACTGCACATACACTTGAGTATTGCACATGCACATTTCCTTTGTATATTACATTTCTCCTTTGTAAATAGCACTTGTCACTTTAATGGCTGGACTTTTAAAAGTCTTTGGTGAGAAGATCACATGTTCTGATGAAGGCGTAATTTGTCATGTTGATACATTAACAGCTACTGTG
This sequence comes from Neoceratodus forsteri, assembly GCA_016271365.2. Lineage (NCBI taxonomy): Eukaryota > Metazoa > Chordata > Ceratodontiformes > Ceratodontidae > Neoceratodus > Neoceratodus forsteri. Next base: position 1,203,702,995 of record CM028132.1, read on the forward strand.
ATCTTCCGGCGTTTGGTTCTGGCCAAGTCCGCAAAATAAAAATTGCAATTTTTGCATGATAGAACTGCTAAGGACTAAATAGAATATGTGAGTTTGAACTGAGAACTGTGAACCAATGCATTTTTGCACTTTAGTTTGCTACTGCTGCTGTTGTATTCTTATGCATTAAAAGTATGTGTATGACTACACTATACCTAATGGAGTGCTGACCTTCCTTTTGTGCTTACAGAGTGTGCTACAAATATACATTTATTTTCCAGGGAAGTAATCTAGCCTCAGGAAGAGCAAGGGGTCCTTGGCTCACTGTTTTTCTCAGTCCAGGGGTAATCCCACTCACCCCTCAACTCATCCACCCCAAGGCTCATCCTCCTTACATAGGACATGGGTCTGACATCTCCTCTATAGGTACTAAACAGCACATGCTTCCTGTCTAGTCCAGGTAGGAGGTGGTGTCCCAGTACCACATAAAGTAAAGCCACAGTGGGGGAACAAAAAAAAAACTGAAAAATCTTTCTAAGGGGTGCCAACTAAATAACTGAGTAAAAGCAGTCAAGTCACAGTAAGGAGAGCAAGGGGAGCAGTACAGACAACAGTAACAACAAATTTAAAAGGGGGACTACTAAATAACTTAGAAAAGGGGTCAATCTAAAAGACCACTAGGCAACAAACAAAAGGCACCTTGAAGGTGAGCAAGGGAAGCAGTACAGAGAACAGTAAGGAGCAAGGGGAGCAGTACAGACAACAGTAACAACAAACAAATTTAAAAGGGGGACTACTAAATAACTTAGAAAAGGGGTCTAACTACCAAACTGCTAGGCAACAAACAGAAGGGGCCTAGAAGGAAGGCTAGAGAAGCAGACAGCTAGATAAATAACAGATTAAGTGTAGCATTAAGTGGGGAATAGTGCAATGCTGTGGGTGTGGGGCAGCCATATTCAGGCAGACCTTCTGGATGCTGAGGTGCTGTCCTATCTGCAGGCACCTATCTGGACTGAAGGAAGAGGTTACCAGACTCACAGCAGAGGTAACCTGGGATGCATGTACCCTTAATCCCATCTAGAGATGCCTAATGCAAAGCCTCTACCTCAAAGGATGCCAAGTAAGAGGAGCACTTGGACAACAGTGGGCTTGGGGAGGGTTAGGACTGTTGGGAGAAACACATTCCAAAACCTATTCCACTACATAACTCATATGCCACACTGGGAAATGGGGATGACCAGTCCAAGGCACCCATAGCTGTGGAAAGGATCGATGTGAAGGTCAACTGGGAAGGTGATCTCAGAGGGGAGAGCAGTGGACCCCAGAGGAGGAGGATGAAGCAAATCCTAATGGGGAACTCTATTGTGAAGGCAATCCAGCTAGGAACAGGAGAGGGGGAGGACAGGGAAGTGAGGTTCCTACCAGGTGCCATGACATGTCGGGCAGGGAGGAGGATCCTGAGGATCGCTGAGAAGACAGGACAGGAGGGAGAGCTGGATATCTTTATCCACCTAGGAACTAATGACCTGGCAAATGAAGACACTAAAGCAGCTAAGGAGGAGATTAGAAGACTGGTGAGGGGTCTCAAGCAAGTAGCTACTTCTGTCACTTTTTCAGAAGTACTACCTGTGAGAGGCATGGGCGAGTGTAGGGGAGCCTGCACAAGAAACTTTAACACATGGTTGAAGAACTGTTACAGCAAGGAAGGGTTCAGATTCATTGGTGACTGGGGACCCACCTGGAGGGATGGGATTTTATTCAAGCCTGACGGCCTGCATCCATCCTGGAGAGGAACCCAGATCCTCAATGAAAAGTTTCAATGCTACATTGGCAAGCACTTAAACTAGCCAAGGGGATGGCAGGCCAGCAAGAAGGGAAGTTGATTGCCCACCCCTAGAAGCTAGCAAAGGAACAAGGGACTGGGGGGGTTATTACAGCAATATGAAGTACAAAAGAAGGAGGAAGGGAAGAATAGAAAAGACACAGGTACCCAAGGAGTGGATAGACAGTTAGAGGGCAGAATACAACAGAGGGATAGAAGGCAGGGTGGGCCAGGCAAAAAGATAACCCGAAAAGAGGGGGCGAGTATAGGACAACAAAATGGGGGAGGGAAGTTATATCATGGAGAGCTGTGTGTGCCAATGCCAGGAGCCTTAGCAACAAAATGGAGGACCTGGAGGCAGCTATGTCACAGTGAGACCTCAACACTGTGGCCATTATAGAGACCTGGTGTAATGATAACCATGACTGGGAGATAGCCATACCCTGCTATAACCTATTCAGGAGAGACAGGAAGGACAGGAAAGGGGTAGGAGTGGCACTGTATGTGAAAGATAACATTAAGGCCACAGAGATCCAAGGGAAACACGGGGGGAATACTGTGGGTTAAGCTTGAAAGAAAAATGGGGGCAGCCACCTGCACAGTGGTAGTCTATTGACCACCAACTCAAGTGGAAGATACAGATAGGGAATTGATGCTTGCCATCCAAAGAATGGTGGAGAAGGGGAAGGTGGTGCTGGTTGGAGACTTCAACATACTAGACATGGACTGGAGCCTCCCAGCAACAGCAGCAGCAGCCAGGAGCAGATTTATCTTGGACTCCCTTCAGGGAGCCTTCCTTAAACAATTGGTCATGGAACTTGCTAGGCCGAAAGCATTACTGGACCTGGTGCTCACAAATGGGGACAATGTGATGGGGGTCACAGACTCACAGTGGGGGAACACCTGTGGAACAGTGACCATTGGACACTGTGGTTTGAAATAACTGAATGGGCAGATCCCTGCCACACTAAAACACATATCCTAGACTTTAGGAGGGCAGGTTTGGGGAGAATGGGGAAATGCTTGGGAGAAGCATTAGCTGGAATGGGGAAAGAATTAGAGGTGGAGAAGCAGTGGGCAGTATTTAAAACAAGGGTAGCAAGGACAACACAATTATGCATTAGCAGGTTAACAAGGGAAAAGGATGAGGAAAGCCTTATGGTATTCCAAGGAGGTAGCAGAAAAAGTGAAAGCCAAAAGGACTGCATTCAATCAATACAGAAAGACACAGGCAGAAAAGGATAGGGAGAAGCACCAGGAGAAGCAAAGGGAAGCAGGGAGGGCAGTAAGGACAGAGAAGCGCATTGCAAAAACAGTGGTTAGAGGAGACAAAACCTTTTACAGGTACGTAAGTGAAAAAAAGGAAGGCAAAGGGAGGGATAGTGAGGCTAAAGGGTAAGGGCGAGAGTAGTGTTGAGGATGACAACAGTAAAGCAGACATACTGAACAGATATTTCTGCTCAGTCTTTATGGTAGAAGGGCAGGTAGCAGGCCAGAAAGGGGGGGGGGAGACACAGAAATGGACACAAGACCCTTTCCATGGGAAAGGGTCCTAAAGGAACTGGGAGTAATAAGAGTCGATAAAGCTATGGGCCCAGATGGGGTGCACTCCAGGGTGCTGAGGAAGCTCAGAGGAGTGGTGGAAGAACCTTTGGCAACCCTGTTTAACCAATCACTGGAAACAGGTGAGGTGCCCAAAGACTGGAGAACAGCTGATGTAGTCCCCTTATTTAAGAGTGGGAACAAAGAGAAAGTGGACTGCAGACCAGTCAGCCTCACCTCAGTAGTGGGGAAGATTATGGAAGCACTACTGAAGGAGAGATTAGTGGAACACCTTGTGGCCAATGGTCTGCAGGACTCAAGGCAGAATGGTTTTACTGGGGGAAGGGTGTGCCAGACTAACCTCATTTAATTTTTAGACTGGGTGACAAGGGAGGTGGATGGGGGGACAGTGGGCATGGCCTATCTGAACTTCAGTAAGACCTTTAACACTGTGCCCTACAGGAGGCTGATAAACAAGCTGGGCAATATGGGCGTGGGTAAGGCAGTAGTGAGGTGGGTGGGGAATCGGCTAGATGGCAGAACACAGAGGGTGGTGGTAAATGGCTGTCACTCCACAGAAAAGAAGGTGACCAATGGAGTGCCACAGGGATCAGTGCTGGGTTTGGTCTTCTTCAACATTTTTATCAGTGACATTACAGATAACATAGAAAGGAGAATTTCCCTGTTTGCGAATTACACAAAACTCTGTAACAGAGTGGGCACTCCAGAGGGAGTGGATAGAATGAGGAGAGACCTGCAGAAGCTTGAGGAATGGTCAAGGGTGTGGCAGTTGATATTAAATGCAAAAAAGTGCAGAATAATGCACATGGGGCAGGGGTTATCATCTCTGATGACCTAAAGACTGGGAGTTATTGCGACAAGGTGGCAGGTAAAGCAAATAGGATGCTGGCATGCATAGGCAGGGGCATCACCAGCAGGAAAAGGGAGGTCACAATTCCACTGTACAAGATATTGGTGAGGCCACACGTGGAGTACAGTGTCCAGTTCTGGAGACCTTACCTACGTAAGGATATAGACAGTCGGAGACAGTTCAGAGGAGAGCAACCAAGATGTTACAGGGTTTGCATCACAGGTCTTACAAGGACAGGCTGAAAGACTTGAATATGTTCTCCCTGGAGGAGAGGAGTTAGGGAAGGGATATGACAGAGACATACAAGTACCTCACGGGGAGGAACAAGGTGCAGGAAAACACTATTTTTCAGAGGAAGAGATGTTCCAGGACTAGAGGTCAAGGGATGAATTTGGATGGAGGAAGGGAGGGCGGTTCAGTGGTAACATGAGGAAGTATTTCTTTATGGAAAGGGTGGTGGACAAGTGAAATGCCCTACCAGATGAGGTGGTGGGGGCTGAAACGATTATGGGATTCAAGAATGCATGGGATAGGCATCAGAGGATCCTAGTAGTTAGGGGAAAGGAACAACCCAGTTCAAGAGAAGCTTGAAGAGGCAAAATTACATGCACAATTGAGCAGACTAGGTGGACCAAAGGCCCTTATCTGCCATCAGTATTTATGTGTCTATGTATATATTGCCCAACAAGACTGGACATTAATGAGGGCACATGCCAATACCCACCTTCTTTCTGCAGGGAAGGAAGTAGCAAGGACCTGAGCCTGGAGTCTTTTATGGAATAGGATGGTTACCCCTCTTGCCTTTGAAGAATATGAGCTATCCACCACCAGACCCACCCATTGCCTAGTCAATTTTTGTGTTTCTGCCTGCATGAGATGTGTCTCCTGTAGCATTGTAATGTCACAGTTAGACTTGCGAAGGTGCATTACCACCTCCTTTCTTTTGATTGGGGAGTTCAATGCCTACACAATCCAGGAGACTATTTTAGACAGATGGTGTTCAGAACCCATTATGGAATATGAGGGGAAAACAGGAAACATAGAGGAAACAGCCCAAGACATGTAATAAAACAGTCAGCAGCTGACATTACCAAGACTTTTGGTGACCCCTTGTTGCCAAGTGCTGATGGGGATATTGCATCGTCAGACAGATAACCTTTTAACAAATCCTCAATGTATAACATTGCTATTAAACACATACAGACACGCAAACTTTGCACCCTATAACTGTGCATCTGCTATTGTATCCTTGGGGTTACTAAATCCCAAAGTAAGAAGATTACTGCAGACACAGGGGAGACTTGCTGTGTAGGTGAACCACAGAGAGACCACCCTGTCTCTTTAACTAGTACAACTAGCCTCTTAACATGCTATAAACACTCCAGCATATTTGACCAAAACTTACCCTTGGGCTTACTAATACAGAAAACCACAGTGTGTTGCTGTCACTTTGGTGATAGTGGCTATTGCTTCCTGAACTAGAACTTCCTTTGTAACATACAGCATAGCGTTGAAATAAGTGTCACAGTTGGTACCCAGGAGAAGGACGTACTCTCTCACCTTGAATCTAGCAGCTGGGAGAGGAGAGAACATTATGGAATGAGCTTTTAACCCCATCCCAGTCCCTCAGCTTAGCTCCATAGAGAGGGTTCAACCCCTTTTGAAGCAATAGTAATAGTACTGAGGGAAGGGGCTACCTCGATCCTCACCTGATGCCAGAATGTGAAAACTCCTTGATTGAGGGGGCCAAAAATTGCCACAGTCATGAGTCTTTACAGTTAAGCAAGTATGGTTTATGGCCCCCATCCTCCTTGTTGTGAGCTTGGGCTATAACTATGAGGCAATGAGGAAATGAGTGAGCAAGGTTCCCCTGATTGCCCACAGCTAGCTGAACAGACTAGCATCTAGCACTGCCCACTAGGCCACCGAGCAGCAACAGATCTGATGGACTTGTATTCCTTTTCTGTCTTTACTTTTTACATTTCTATGTTACTTTCTATTACTTAAAAGACTTGAGGACTGCTAACTACACCCTATCGTGGTTCAACAACTATTTGAAAGATCGAAAACATCAAGGAAAAACAGGTGAAACTCTTTCAGATTTGGCATGAAGGGACTCAGGTGTTCCCAGGGCTCAGTACTGCAGCCTTTATTATTTTCTATATTTGTAAATGAAACACCATGATTGCCAAAATGCCGGAATAATGATGTATACATATAACAACGCTGTCTACAATGCCAGTAGTACCATGAGTGATCTCAGGGATCAGCTCCAAGGTAGTTATGTATTTTATGATCAGCTTCAGAATTGGTTGTTCAAAACAAATTCATTATTAATGAGAAAAAAATGCTTTTGGCACATTGCTTTCCAGAACAATTATCAATTTATGGACTTGATGGAACTATGATTGAGTCTGTAACAAGCTCTAAATATCTTAGAATTGTTCCTGATCAACAGATGTCATTATCTAGCCACCATGATATGGTTACAAATAAAGTTAATCAAAAATTGGGTTTCTTCTATAGGAACAGGGACTCGTTGAGAAAGAATGCCAAGATCATGATGGTAAAATGTTGTGCATAAATTCTGGAAATTAGCTGTATAAACACATACAGTAAGTCAGTGTCCTGTATAAATTATGCAAATTATCCTAGCAGAGGTCAATGAATGGCTTGCATAGCTACAGTATATAGATATATTACTGTTCAGTCCCACAAGATTCTCATAAAAAGGCAATGTTACCTAATAAATTCATACACAACAAAGGTGCTAAAGTAAACACTGAGTTAATGTTGTCACATTCACGAGGTGGTGTGAAAAAGGCTATGTTGAAAAGTTGGGAGTCAAAATATTGAAAATTGTTCAGAGCATGCATTGAAATATTGCAATGTAAACTCAAAAATTTGTTGTTTTCTCCTATGGTTACCCTAAATATTCAACATAGCCTTCTTATGACCCCAGATTTTCAAATCCTGCCCAAATGGTGCTTTCGTGTCACAACTGTGAAAACACATTTTGGCCAGGATTTGAAAAATGACAGCTGTCACATTCATGAGATGCTGTGAAAAAATGGGGATGTTGAACATTTTGGGTCAAAATATTGAAAGTTACCAATGATCTGTGTTCACACATTTCAATGTAGACTTATAACTTTGTTGTTTTTTAATATTGTTACCCCACATTTTCAACATAGCCTTCTTATATCCCCACCCCATGAACAAGGATGGAGAAAATGTTCAACTACTGCCTGAAAGATGATTTCAAAATCACCTTTCAGGACAGATTTGCCCAATTTCACTACCATTCTTCATGAGGTGGGGGTCCCAAAAAAGGCATGTTGAAAATGTGAGGCAAAAATATTAAAAAATAGCCATGTTATGCCACTAAGTTCAACCCCATATTGAAATATGGTACATTGAACTGCATACCTGATTTCCTTCATTTGCAGTCCAGAGTTGAAGAGTGAAGCTGTGTCTGTGATCCAGAGAAGATTACGTCATTGGACCATACTGATGGGTAAGTAAGGGCTTGAGGGGGGTGTGGGGTGGTGGGTGCTGAGTAGGAGGGTTAGGTTAAGGGACAGTAATAGCAGCAACAGACATCGACAGATGGATTTCTTTTTCACCGGGTTTATTTATTTATTTTTTTAACTATGAGGGACAGTTTTCTTTATTTCAGGTCATGACACTGGGGGATTGGGCACCCCAAGTGTCAGTGTTATGCTTGGCAGTACTAGAGTGGGTTCCATGGTGCTGCAGAAGTAAAACTGGGAGGGTCAGTGGGGGAGCAGTAATGGTGGCAACAGACATCGATGGACATTTTCCTTTTTTACAGGGTTTATTTAAAAAAAACTACAAGGGATGGTTTGCTTTATTTCAGGTGGCGGCAGTGGAGGATTGGGCACCCCCAGTGTCAGTGTTATATTTGTCAGCATTGGGGGTGGGCTCCTTGGTGTTGCAGAACCAAAATGGGGAGGGTGGGGGGATAAAAGCTGGCATGAAGGATTGGGCACCTCTGTGCTGGAAGATTAACATGGGTTGAATGGGGGGGGACAGCAGCAGCAGACATTGATGGAGGGTTTTCTTTTTTTACAGGAAGATTAACGTGGGTTGGACTGGTGGGGCAACAGCAGCAACAGGCATTGATGGAGGGTTTCCTTTTTTTTACAGGATGTATTAAAAAACCTATGAGGGATGGTTTTCTTTATTTCAGGTGAAGACACTGGGGAATTGGGAACCCCCAGTGTCAGTGTTATGTTTGGCAGCACCAGGATAGGCTCCCCAGTGTTGCAGAAGTAAAAAGAGGCAGGGTTAGAGGGGTAGCAGCCGGCACAGGGTATTGGGCACCTGGGCTTGGGGAAGGGGGGTAGTTAAAGCTGTGGCAGCAACAGACAGTGATGGATGATTTTCCATTTTCAGCGGGCTGATCATAACAGATCAGCTGTACATGCTTGCCGGCGTTATGTAGATCAAAGGAAAGAACTGACCTATGACTCTGTTGGCTCTTTCCTTTGATATACACAAAGTGTCTGCCCAGCAAGCCAGGACACTGTCATGACCAGCCTGGCTGATGACTGGTGTGACACTGTTGAGCCCCTTGCAGACCACTCTGCACTGGACTGCCAGTGTCATGCCCCTCAAAAGCCACTCTCCTAGCAAGATGTTTGTTGTGCATATGCGCACAGCGAACATAATAACACATTACACTATTGTTGCTTGCAATGTCTGAGGCTTCTCCCCACACATTAAGCACAGAAAGAATCTAACAGCTCTTAAACAAAAGAATGCCCAGATTGGGCTTTTGCAGGGAACACATTTATCCAGTCATGAGCACTGCAAACTAGTGGGCAGATGGGCAATAGAATGCTTTACTGCCTCGTACTTCTGCCATAAACGATGAGTAGCAATCTTGCTGCACAAGAAGTTCCCCTCTAAGGACACAAGAATAGTAGCAGATCTGAGGGAGGGCAGGTATGTATTTGTGAGTGGGAGCTAGAGGGTAAGCCAGTTACATATGGCAGTGTATATACCCCCTCGATATCTGAACCAGATTTTATCAAAAGCTGTTAGATGTACTGCAATGGTAACAGTTCCCCAGTCTGGTTATGGGGGGAAGTTTGTGTCATTGAACCATCCCTGGACCACTCTGGGAGGCTGGCAGACATGAGAGGACACTTGTTCTGTGGTCCAATGGTCTCGCTGACTGGACCAAGTGGACACATGGTGCACAGCCAACCCAGAGGCCCAGAAGTACACCTTTTTTGCCAAACTCCCACAAGACTTGGTCCAGATTGGACTACATATATCTAGGCATACAGCAGTATGGTCGGATGCAGAACGTAATCTGCAACCCAATTTATATATGAGATCATGCAGTGGTTATTCTCGGTACGAAGATACAAAGAGATCCTGAGGATAGTGCAGGCTGGAGGTTCCCATCTTATTTTTAGTCAATAAAGAGTGTAAGCAATGCCTCAAAGATCAGTGGGGATTGTACATGGCTACCAACGCAGCTACAGCCCTCTCTAAGGTGTCCCTGGGGGTGGGTGGATAAAGCTTACTTGCGAGATATGATTATAAATTATGTGGAAACCACCACGAGGAAGAAGAGGGAGAAAAGGAGAGAGCTGGTGGAAAGGCTGAGAGATTTGGAAGGGTAGTGGTAGGGGGAGCAGATGGTTTATTAGGGAAACTCATGGCCACATGGGAGACACCGAACTTGCTATGCGTGGGGGGGAGGCAAGAATGGCAATATTCTTCACCCATCATTCCCTGGTCAAGTGGGTAAATAGGCCAGGGTCACTTCTAGCTTGGCTAGCTAAAGAAAAGAGGGTATCAGCCCAGGTTATTGCTATACAGGGTCCAGGAGGAACGGTGGATATGACACTGGAGGGAATAAGGTGGGTTTTCCAGGCCTCCTATCAAACTCTGCACTAGGCTAAATATGATCACAAAGCAACAGAAGGTGAACAGTTCTTGAAGGGCAAAACAATCCCACAGATCTCAGAGAACCAAAAGGAAACACTGGGTGCATCGATTACAGTGGCAGAGGTAGGAAGAGCTATAGGATCATTCAAAAGGGGGCTAGCTTGGAGGCCAGATTGGTTTACAGCATAATATTATAAGGAGTTGGTGGAGGTAAGTGGGAAACCATTACAGGAAATGTTAGAAGAGGCTGGAGGTTCTGCCTTCCTTGTGCTACAGGGCTTCTATATGTGTGCTTCCTAAACCATGGAAAGACCTACTAGAGATGGCATCATATGGGCCCATATCTTTATTAAATTGTGACCTAAACAAACTGGCCAAGATTCTGGCATGATGCCCTGAGCAGATACTCCCTACAGTACTGCACCTGGACCAGATGAGATTTGTGCAAGGATGTCTTTCCTGTCGTAACATGCACAGATTGCTGAATGCAAGTCATTGGTCTCTCCACATCCGAGCACATCACTGATGCTGTTGATGGATGCCAAGAGAACATTCAATCACATCGAGTGGGAGTATCTGTTCAAGGTGTTAGAGGAACTTGGCCTGGCAGAGGACTATATACAGAGCGTAAAGCTCGTATATGTATAGCCTAGGGCTCGTATCTTAGTCGGGAAAAGACTCTCAGATGAGTTTCAGCTGTATAAAGGCATGAGGCAGGGGTGCCCCTTCACCCCTTCTGTTTGTTATGGTGATGGAGCCGATAGCCATCAAATATTAGAAGCGGAGAGGATTAAAGGGGTGCAGGGTCTACATGGAAGGCATCACAAAATGATGTTATATGCAGACAACCTGCTTCTGTTTATCACAGATCCATAGTGGACAATGCCAACACTCCTGTAGGTGATTGCGCAATTCGTTAAGTTTTTGGGGTACTGGCTGAACTTGCACAAGTCTGAGCCCCAGCAGAGAGGCTAAGAATGCAATGGGGCATAAAACAGTAGAGACTGCTCTCACTTATCTGGGGATTAAAGTAGGCAAAGACATAGGAGGGCTTTATGCTTTAAACTACCAGCCCCTGTTTAACACACTTTTGGCATAGCTGGAACATTGGAGGGCATTTCCAGTTTCCTGTTTGGGGTGTATCAATCTCTTGAAGATAATTGCCCTGCCAAATAATCTGTACATCATGCAATCAGCTCCCAATAATCCCCAACAAACTGGATATTAAGTGGCTTGAAAATGGTTTTTTAGCCTTTATTTGCGAAAACAAGAGGCCTAGAATGGGTCTGCAGTGGCTCAAAAATGGGGTAGATCAGGGGGGCTGGGCTTTCCAGATCTCTGGGGCTATTTTGCAGCCAGACAATAGAGATATGTACAGGACTGGGTCAACAGAGGGGCAGCTGCTAGTTGGGTGGACCTAGAAAGTGAGCAAGTGCAGTGCCAACTTTCTGTTTATCTGACTCCAGATGGTAAATAGGTCTGTGGTGCTGCAAAGTAGCTAAAAAGTGTAGCCATTGATTCCAAGATCAGGTGTGCATGTTCAGTTGCAGGAGCTGACTTGTTTTGCTATGGCACTGCAGGTGGGCAGAATCTGCTCTGGAAACATTCCCAAGAGGCTTCAAGAAAGATAAGGTGCAGGTGGAAAGTGAAGTAGGTCAATACCCTAGTGGTGCTGGTGGCAAGAAACCCTGGCTTTCTGTCTGGATTAGAGAACAGAGGCTTTAAAAAATGGGAAGAGAGGGGCATATAGACTGTGGGAGATCTATTTACTGGCTGGGACTGTTGCGCCTTTGCAGATTTATTTATTTAAGTACATAGGAATTACAACCCTTTGAGTCAAGGACTCATTTTCAAAGGCTCCGCATCACAGGAAGCACAAAACTTATTGACACATTGACAGAGATAACATTAGAAGAGGGGTGCATTGAAGTATTATACATTTGACATGTTCTAGATTTGAGTCGTAACATTTCAAGGTAGTAGCCTAAGCGGCTTCATACATATTGTCATGGTACATACAGTCAATGTTGCCTATACAAGAGTTTAGCTAGGTACTATATAACATATAGATACAGTGATAGATACAGATGCTACCTCTGAAAGGTTTTGTCAAATTTTAAACAGGTCTTGAGATCTTTTAGTTAGGCTGGCTGGACCTTCGAACTGGCGCCTCAGCAAAACATGACAGAGGGCAGCCTCAGAGAGGCCTTGTCACCACCAGAAAGGGTCCTAAGGCTATGTGGGCCATTGGGGAAGTTAGTGGGTGCAATGGCAGCTACATGAGGTTTGTATATGTGATTTTAGTGCTGCCTTAATAGGGCCAAGTTTATTAATGGATGAGATAGCTGGGGGGAGGGCATTGTATCATAGAGGGGCTCTGTATGAGAAGGATCTTTGTGCTAGGGATGTTCTGACCTTGGGTACCTTCCAGATAGATTTGGAGGCCGTTACACCTATTGGGGTTAGTCCCAGGTGTATCTTTTTTGTAAGTAGGCAGGTCTGGTACTGCAGGCGCTCCTCTAGTGAGAGAATATTTGCTAGAGCATAGAAGGTGCTGGTGTGCATGCATTTCTCTGCACCCGAAATGAGCCAGCAGGCTTTGTTCATGGTAAGCTGAATTGCTGTGAGGTCAGCCGCTGAAAAGATTGAAAGGCCATAGTCAACTAGGGACAAGACTGAGGATGTGACTGCCAGGTGTACAGCTTCTGAGGGGAGGCAATCTTTATGTCGATGTAGGAGGCCTAAGCAGATATTAATGGCTGAGGTAAGAGTTTTGATGTGTTCATGGAAGGTAAGTGAGGAGTCAAAAGTGACTCCTAGGTACTTGTAGGTAGAGACTTGTTCCAGGGGGACAAGTGAGTTGGATAGAATTGTGAAGGGGTGGTCTCTGGCCCTGTGTTGATGGTGTACAAAGAGCATAGATTTTGTTTTCTTAATGTTGACAACTAGTCTGTGGGCTATAAACCAGTTTTCAATCTGTTTGAAGGAGTCTTGTAGGGAGAGCTGAAGGGAGGAGGGGTCAGGGTGTGAGGCTATTAGTATTGCATCGTCCACATATAGGAGGATGTTTCCAGTGCAGGCATCAGGCAGGGCATTTAGATACACACTGAAGAGGAGAGGACCTAGGATAGACCCTTGAGGCACCCCTGAGCATACTGGTAACATGGATGACAGGGTCTTGTTTATTTTGATGCACTGCAATCGATTGGTGAGATAGCTGGTGAACCAAGTGAGGGGACCTTGACCAACTCCAAGGTGTTTGAGAGTGGCCAAAAGGAGGGGATAGGAGACCGTGTCAAAGTCCTTTGAGAGATCTATAAATATGGCTCCAGCGAGGTGCCCTTTATCTAGTGCAGAGTGCAGAGCATTAGAAAATTTTATTAGAGATGTAGTAGTGCTATGCCCTACTCTGAAACCATGCTGTTCCCTGCATAAAATGTTATGGGTGAGAAGGTATTCAGTGAGCTGGTCCACTATAGTTTTTTCGGGGGCTTTGGAGAGTGACGGTGGAATTGAGATGGGCCGATAGTTATTAGGGGAGGTGCAATCACCACTTTTTAGAATTGGGGTCATAACGGCAGTTTTCCATGCATCCAAGAATTGGCCCAGACAGAGGGAACAGTTTAGAAGATCAGTGAGTGGGGACAGAACTGCGTCGAGGACATGGAATAGAATTTTCATGTCGAAGTTGTCTTTATTGTAGTTAGAGTCCCTGAGTGCTTTGGATAGGTAGTATTTTACTTCAGTTGGTGTAATGACTCTGAGATGGAAAAAGGGGCAGTGCAGGTTAGGCCCTGGGGTGGGTTGGATGGGGTCAAAGAAGTTCTTTGGTAGTACCTGGCTTAGATCTGAGAAGGTGGAATTTAGGCTATTTGCAATATGAGCAGGGTCCGTAGTGATGCTGCCATCAACGGTTAGTTAAGCAGGGGTAGGGGGTCGAGCCTTCCCATTGAGATCTTTGATATTATCCCAGAAATTTTGAGTACTCCCCCAGGAAGTGGCCAGGGTGGTTCTGTAGTGGAGTGCCTTGGCTTTCCTTATTTCCTAAGTATACCTATTTCGGGTGGCATTGTAGGCTTGCCTATCCACCTGTGACCTTGAGTTAATGGCACGGTACCAAAGGGCGTCTCTTTCCTTTAGCTGATGTAGCAAGGCAGGGGTTATCCATGGGGCGCTACATTTCTTGGAGGTTACAGTTGTGATGGGTGCAAAAACATCACTGGCATTATTGAAAACACTTGTGAAGTAGGTCAGGGCATCATTAATGTTAGTAGCCAGTGAGATTGGGGTCCAGTCACTGTGTGTCAGGTGGATTTTGAGTTTGGTGAGACATCTAGGCCTTAGGCAATGTCCGGGAGTGACACTGGGTGGTGGCTTTGATAGATGGCAGGACCAGGTGAATAGGATAGGGGAGTGGCCGCTCAGGGAGTTAGGAAGGACCACCAGGTCCATGACCCGGTGAGGGCGATTCTTAAGTAGTATGTTCAGTAGGGAGCCTGAATTATTAGAGGGATTGAACCTTGTGGGACTGGATACAAGTTGAGATAGGTCCAGGGTGGCAAAGATGTCCTTGGCATGGGAGGCTGTGTTTGCTAACCAGTTTATATTAAGATCCCCAACTAGTATCCATTCCAGTTTGTGGGGGAGGATGGCTAGGTAATCCGCTAAGGATCGGGTTGCAGCTGTCTGGTTGTGGGGGGGGGGATATATGCAACTGTGAGGATTAGCGGGGCTCTATTTGGGTCAGGTTTGAGATTTATTGTGAGGGCTTGGGCATTATTATCTGTAGGTTAAGCTCGGGCTGGGGTCAGCATACTGCTATAGGTATTTGTAGGTGTGGGCTTACAATAGGCACTTGGGTAGGGAACCCTTGGAGGCCTTGGCACTACTGAAACAGACAAGTCTTCAAGTCAGGGTCTTGCCTAAGGGATTTCTGGCAGCAATGGCTAGGCAGGACAAGACGACATTGCCAGATTTCTTGGCCAAGGTGAAGGGCCTGGGTGAGAGAGACATGGGTTTCCCCATCACAGATGAGAACTGGGGTGACATTTTAAATTTGTAAATGGGGTTTCTATTTTGTAATACATATAAAGAAATGGAATATAAATGTATACATCACTTGCACTGCCTACCAAGCATAGTACATAAATTTAACCCCACAATCTCCCCCATCTATGGGAGGTGTAAGGTAACAATCAGAACATATGTCCATTACTTTTGGGAGTGCACAATGCTGAAATTCTATTGGACAGCGGTAGTGCAGGAGATTACCAGAGACCTATTCCTTGCAAACTGCTCTCACTGCTATTCAGAATGGAGGATAAGGGGGAGGAGGAATGGGTGCCACACCTATGCTCAGAGAGAGTTTTGCTGACCCTGGCAAGGCAATGTGAGTAGAACACATGGGTATCATGTGTGACACCCAGTATTGTAAAGTAGAAGACTCTGGCCTTACAGGCATTGGCTATGGAAAGACTGACCTGTGTTCTGAAAGGGAGGGAGGAGTTCTTTGAATGAAGGAGGGATATATTTCTTGGCTCTCTGCAGATGGCAGAGGCCCTCTGTGGGAGGGTATAGCATAACCCATAACATGTGCGGTATTGCAATGAACTGCACACATTTGCAACATCTAAATCATTTATTGTCACATATAGACTATATAAGCAATGTTATTAATTTCTAAGTTATTTAACTTTTGATTTGTTTCATGAGTAGTCATCTAAAAAACTTGCATTAATGCATAAGTTAGATTCCAAGTGATAAAAGTAGGGAAATATGGTGTTAGGGTTTCCAATCCTAACACCCCCCACACCCCAACATACCAGCACAGACGGAGCAGCATCGGAGGCAGCACTGGGGTTGTCAGCCATAACACTAACCCCCATTCCATTAGATAATAAGCAAGTGGGTACAGCATAGGAGAATGGGGTGAGTGTTTGGGGTGACAACCCCAATGCCGCCCAGATGCCTCTTGGTCTGTGCAGTATGAGGGGTTGGGGTGGTGTGTTAGGGTTGGAAACCCTAACACATATTTCCCTACTTTTGTCGCTTTGACCCTAACTTATGCATTAATGTAGTTTTTTGCAATTTATTTCCTTACTTTTATGAGATAGTATAATAGTATCCTTATTTTACTGTGGGAGCATGGGGTCCTTTGGGCCCAGAATTCCCATCCCTCCATATATCTATATATATATATATCTATATCTATATATAGATATATATATAGATATAGATATATATATATATTCTATGCAAAAAACTGTGTTAATGCATCATTTAGGGTTAAAACAATAAAAGTCAGGAAATGAAAAATCTTAAGGTTTACACCTCCCCACCCCTGACAATCATCCCCAAATTGACAGATGACGGGGTGTGTCATTGGGTTGTGAGACCTAAACATCACTCCATTCCATGTGTAATTATATTGAGAAGGGACAGCAAAAAGAATGAGGTGACATTTAGGCCTCAACCCCAATGACACAGCCTGTCATCCTCATCATCTGAGATGATTAACTGGAAATGAAAGAAAGCAAATCTAAAGATTTCTCAATTCCCAACTTTTTTTGTTTTAACCCTAAATGATGCATTAATGCATTTTTTTGCATAGAATTTCCTTACTTTTTGAGAAACAATATAAAGCTAAAATATTGCAGAAGTTGGTGGGAGCGTGGGCCCTTCCCACCGACTTGTAAACATGTGCTAACCATCAACAACTTCCAGCTTTCAATGTAAAAGACCAAGCTGTGTCCAAGATATAACATGTTAAAATTTGAGATTTTCATTCGTCGGAGTTGCACAATTTCGCACCTGTTGACATTTTACAGACACAACGACTGAAAAGTACATCCATGACACTAAGGCTAGGTACCCTATCAATTTCAAGCCACCACGACAAAGCAAAACATTGTCCACAAAGCGTAAAGTGCACTACGCAATATATCTGAAAAAAATATATTATCTGACACGTAAATACTGTAATTGACATCTACAGGACATGCCGTAAACACCCTCCAAATTACACGTAAAAAGACCAAACCGTTTCCAAGATATAACACGTTAAAATTTGAGATTGTCATTTGTCAGGGTTGCACAATTCCATACCTGTTGATATTTTACAGACACAAGAACTGAAAAGTGCATCCATGAGACTAAGGCTTGGTATCCTATCAATTTCAAGCCACCATGACTATGCAAAACACTGTCCGCAAAGCATAAAGTGTGCCACGCAATATCTCTACAAAAAATAGCTGTCTGACACATAAACACTGTAACTGATAGCTACAGGACATGCCTTAAACACCCTCCAAATTTCAAGTAAAAAGACCAAACCGTTTCTGAGATATGTACTGTTAAAGATTAGTAAAATTGGCCTATCTAATGCATTATAAAATCTGGCCATCTTGTCCCTATCTTGTGATCAAAGATCGCGGTCAAAGAATCTCGCGATCAAAGAATTTGCATGCCCACGATCAAAGAATTTGCAGGCTCATGATCAAAGAATAAAAAACGCTGAAAATCAAAATTTTGAGACAAATGCGGCAAACCACCAACATGGTTCGACAGAACGAAGCCCCGTGAGCAAAATCCACCCTCATTTGTCTTCCTACGCCACCCCTGGGCTGAGAAATTAGATTTTTTCATCTAGCCATCTCGTCCCTCACTCACGATCAAAAATCACGAACAAAGAATCTCACGATCAAAAAATTTGCAGGCTCGCAATCAAAGAATTTGCAGGCTCACAATCAAAGAATAAAAAATACTGAAAATCAAACTTTTGAGACAAATGCAGCAAACCACCACCATGGTTCGACAGAACGAAGCCCCCTGAGCAGAACCCACCCTCATTTGTCTTCCTAGGCCACCCCTGAGCTGAGAAATTTTCATTTTTCAACGGGCCATCTCGTACCTCGCTCATGATGCAAGATCGCGATCAAAGAATCTGACGGTCAAAGAATTTTCAGGTTTGCTATCAAAGAAATGGCATGCTCACGATCAAAGAATAAAAAATGGTGACACGCGAGTTTTTAGATAATTTAGATGAAACCAACACCATGCCTCGATAGAACGGAGACCCTTGATCCAAACCCACACTCATTTGTGTTCCTAGGCCACCCGTGAGCTGAGAAAAGTGTATTTTTAACTCGCGATGCAAGATCGCGATCAAAGAATTTGCAGGCTCGCGATCAAAGATCATTAGCGAGCCACGATCAAAGAATTTAAAAGCTTGTAACTCTATTTTGTTGACCATTTTACACCAAACCATAGGCATGGCTCAATAGATCGAAGTACTCTTGAGTAAAACCCTTGTAAGTTTTACTTCAGGAATGACCCCAGAGCCGAGATATTTGATTTTTTAAGATCGGAATTTAAAAACAAGATGGTGGACCTCACGATCAAAGAATTCTCGGGGACAAAGATTCTTTGACTGCGAGGCTGCAAATTCTTGAACCATGTGACTAGACCAGATGTCCAGAACCCCATTCTTTGTTCGCAAAATAACCTTATAAATTTTCCCATTGACTTATAATGGGAACCTAAAAGTGCTATAACTTTTGAATGCCTCAATATTTTTCCATGGAATGAAAAGCGTCATGTTCGGCCAGCAATGCTCTTTCAAACAAGCCATGTTGCAGAGTGACACACCACACAACAGCTGCCCAGTGCTATGGACAATATCCCCAAAACTGTCTTCAAAACTGGATAATTTTGCATTTTTCAGCATTTTTGTGCGCAAAAATCATACATCCGACCAAAACAAAATTTGGCATATCAAGAGATCTACCATGCCTCACTGTGTATACTGAATTTCATGCAAATCCGCTAAATGGGTTCAAAGTAATTAATGCCCCAAATTTTGACTTTAACATAGAAGTGCCTTCATAACCCTAAATATAGTAATGTGACCATGCCACTATAATATATATCATGGCAAAAACTCTGTTTAATGCATCAGTTAGGGTTGTTCCACAGAGACAAAAGCAAGGAAATTCGGTGTTAGGGTTGCCATCCCTAGCACCCCAAGCCCATCCCATCCCCACCAGCAGGCATCGGGGTGTGCGTTGGGGTCATCAGTCCTAACTCTCACCCCATCCCATGTGTAACCAAGCTGAGATGTAGCAGTATAGGAGAATGGGGTGAGAGTTAGGACCGACGACGACCACAGCGCACACCCCAAAGCCTGTTGGTGGGGAAGGGGTGGGCTTGGGGTGCAAGAGGTGGCAACCCTAACACCGAATTTCCTCACCTTTGTTGCTGTGGAACAACCCTAACTGATGCATTAAATGGATTTTTTTGCCATGAATTTGCCTTCTTTTTGAGAATGAGCATTACAAATAGTGAATGGAATGTGGTGGTGGGAGCCCGGGGCCCCACCTTTTTGATTTTCGTGACATAGTAATGCTAACAGTAATGCACATGGTGACACAAAGGTAAATGGTAATGCAAATGATAAGAGAAATGCAAGCGCAAACGTAAATGAAAACAGAAATGGTAACGCAAACGTTAACGGTAACAGAAACACAAGTGTTAATGAAAACAGTAACATAAACAGTAACGGAAATGCAATTGGTAAGAAAAATGCAAATGTTAACAGAAACATAAACAGAAATGCAAATGGTTAAGGCAACGGCGCCACAGAAGGAAACAGTAACGCAATCGACAATGGAAATGCAACCAAAAATGCAAACTCTAAGGCCAACAGAAATGCAAACTGTGACAAAGACGCAAACAGTAACGGTAACGCAATTGAAAATGCAAAAAGTTACAGTATCAGCAATGATGACGCCAAAGCAAACAGTAATGCAAATGGAAATGCAAATGCAAGCGTGTACGGAAACACAAATGGTAATGCACATGGTCACGGTAACGCAATTGGAAACATAAATGCTAACAGTAACAGCAATGATGACACCAAAGGAAGCAAATGCAAATGGAAGCGCGTACACAAATGAAAATGGTAATGCACACAGTGACACAAATCGAAGTGCAAACAGAAACAGTAATGGAAACACAAATGGTAACAGTAACGCAAACACAAACGCAAACAAAAACGCAAAGGGTAATGCACACAGTTACGGAAATGCAAGTGGAAATGCTAAGTGTAACAGTAATAAAAGCACACACTCTTTCTTCCCCCAAAATCTGCAAAGAGAAACACAGTGAATACAAAAAATGTATGCATAATAATGGGTCTCGGAGCAGAAAATGAGCTCTTGGAATACTAAATTGCTTATATGTCAGGAACCGTACGATGTAGAAAAAATTTTAAAATTTCATATAATTTATGACTTTTCTGGCTAGTTTTATGGCTAAGCATTTTTCTGATGAAAAGTCTGTATCTCGAAGCGTTTCCAAGATACAGGCCCCGAAAGACGTGGCTGATGCCGTAATGTTAGTCTATGGGGAAAATTGTCACATTTGGAGTACTGTAACTTTGCATCCCTGTAATATTTTGCCACCAAACCACCAAAAGGCATATTTGTGGGATCTTGACTTTCTTCCTTCCAAATTTCAGCCCAAAAGACAAAACTGTTCTTTTACAGCAGGTTGGCAAAGAATTCCTGTTATTTTAGCCATAGTGTCACAAAGTACTGTAGTGTCGCAAAAACTTTCTCAAAAAAAATCACAAAAGTGTTGTAAGTGCAACACTACTTTGCGACACTACAGTTTACAGAAATTTCCAAAACCTATTTCTGGGGTGTTTAAACCCCCCAAAAAAGGCATAGCTGGCATCTTCAGGGCTCGACTAGGTGAACACAAAAAGAATTGTGTCCCTAGAGGGTCCCAAATTTAAATGCCAAGCATTTCTGTGACCACAAACTGAAAAAAAAATAGCTGATTCATGACACTACTGGGGTCATTTGCGACACTAAAAACTGAATTTGCGACACTGTCGAACTTTTTGATAACTTTTCCCATTGACTATAATAGGAAACTTGTTTTTTGAATAACTTTTGAACCATTAAATATTTTTGCACAAAATCTTCAAAAGAAACATCAGGGACCCTGGCTGCATGTTCCCTAGAGGTTTCAGACTGGTCACATAAACCATAAACCATGCGACCTGTAGGTGTGAGCAAAGAATGCGTAAAAAAGCATAAATGCAACTTTCTATTGTGCTTTACAGCTCCGCAACTGTACATCTGACCATTACAAAACTTAGCAGATCCAAAGATCTATGGTACCGCTCTGAGCCAGCCAAATTTCAGGCAATCTGTCATATGGTGGCAAAGTTATTAAGCTGCAAAATTTCACCCTTTAACCTTAAATGGGGTACTCAACCCTAACTATAGTGGCACTACTGTGCCTAATTCCTAGAAAAATAAACTTCAACTATAATATATATATATATATATATATATATATATATATATATATATATATATATATATATATATATATATATATGTGTGTGTGTCACTATCTATATCTATATCTATATCTATATCTATATCTATATCTATATCTATATCTATATGTAGCAGTGGGGCGCGGGCCTTGCAGACCCTGCACTCCAATTTCTAGGAAAACAGTGACCATATTGTCAGCACAGCCTTCTTATTACCCCCCCACCTCATGTACCAGTTACAGAAAATTTTCAAATTCCTGCCAAAATATAATTATGTACAACTGCAATGCCATTCAATGCCACAGGCACAAAAGCAAATTTTGGCCAGAATTTGAAAAATGACAGTTGTGACATACAGGAGGTGGGGTAATAAGAAGGCTATGTTGAGAATCTGAGGTCAAAATATTTAAAATTGCAAAAGTTACGAGTGGGCATAGTGAAATTGCAATGAATGGTCATAACTTTAGCAATTTTTCATATTTTGACCCAAAATTTTCAACAGTTTTCTTATGACTCCACTTCATAAACCCAATAGGTGAAAATGTTAAATTCCATGTCAGAACACCATTACATGGCACAGGTGTAAAAACAAGTTTTGGACTGCATGTGAAAAATGACAGCTGTACTGTTCATGAGGTGGTGTGAAAAAAATGGCTTTGGTGAAAATTTGGAGTCAAAATTTTGAAAATTACCAACATTATGTGCTTGCATAGAAACACTTCAATGAATGCCTGTAACTCAGCCATTTTTAGAATTTTTTTCAGCAAATTTTCAACATGGCCTTTTTGAGACCCCATGTCATGAACACTGGCACTGTCACTTCATTAATCAGTCCCAAAAGGTGATTTCGTGCAGTGACTGCAAAATCACCATCTAGGCCCGATTAATGAAACGACAGTGACAGTTTTCATGAGGTGGGGTATCAAAAGCCCACATTGAAAATCTGGTGAAACAATACCAAAAAATGTGAAGGATATTAACATAAGTTCAAAATGCCATTGAGTACATTATACAGCACTTACCTTTAATTCTCAGTTTGTAGTTCAGCTTTGAAGAGTGCAGATGTGTCATGGTCCACAGAATATGACAGCCCTCAACCTCTGGTGGTTAGCATAGGGTAAGGGGTGGTGGTGGGTGCTCAGCGGGAAGATCAGGATGGGGGAGGGGTGGTGGGGACGATGAGGGTCCATTTTCTTTTTTCAGGTTAAAAGAAAAAAAAGATGTCAGGGGACTGTTTCCTTTTTTCCACGTCTGTGCTTAAATAAAATAAAATATTTAGGGACACTGGGGGTGGGCTCCCCAGTGTCCCACACTGCTGGGGGTTAAATGCTGATATGGGGACTGGGCACGCTGATGTTGGCAGATTAATAAAGCAATGGGCTGTGGGAGCGAAGGGTCATCTGACACCAGGGGTGGGTATCCTAGTGTTGGAATATATAAGTAAAATACAAACAGGACTAGGGGATGGTGATTGGAGGGTAGGGGGGCACTAGATATCATGGAATGGGGAAAGGTGATGGTGGGTGGTGGATGCCACTAGACACCATGGAAAAGGCAGCAGCAAACTTTTTTTTATAAATAGATCTTTTTATATATATATATATATCAATCTGTATTGTATGATCCATCAATCTGTTCTTTACCAATTGATTTTTATTTTGCTTCCATGCATGTGCAAGAAACATAGTGCCATCATCCAAGATTCTGGATGCAGTGGCATACAGTTAAAAGGGAGAGCTCCACTTCAGTGAGCAGAGCTCTCCCCCTCACGCATGTAGGCACACAAGCACTGCATTTTGCATGCTCATGCATGCTCCCTTGATGCACACACTGTATGGCCAATGGGGTGCCCAATCCCCATCTGCTCCAGCACCCCCCCAAAAAAAAAACAAGCTTCCTGGTGCCACGCTGGCAGCCCACCCTAGCGTGGCAAACAATGTAATGGCCGACAGGGGTGCCAAATCCCCCATCGGCTCCACATATCCAGGCCCCCCAAAATGTTTCCAGGTGCCACACTGGGAGCCCACCCCAGCGTGGCAGAAACTGTTATGGCCGATGGGGGCACCCAATCCCCCATTGGCTCCAGCCCCCCCAAGCAGCCTTCCTGATGCCATGCTGGGAGCCCACCCCAGTGTGGCAAACGTCCTGTATCATTCTCCTTTAAAAAAAAAGTCCCTGAAAGAAAAAAAGGTCCCTCGCAGTGTCGTTGGCTCCTCCCCCACCTGCACCCACCCACTGCACACCCTGCCTCCCCACACCCCCCTCACCCCATACTTACCTCCAGACTCTGGTGCGATGATCTTCGGTGGACCGGGAACATGTCTACACTCTTCAAAGCCAATCGCGAGGAAATGCCAGTAAGCTGTATAATGTAAAAGATAGGGTTTTCTCAATGTTGATGCATATCTCAGGCATTTTTTGGAATTTTTGCACCAAATTTTCAACATGGGGTTTTTGGGACCCTGCCTCATGAATTCTGTCACTGTCATGGCGTTAATCGGGCCCGAAGGGTGATTTTGCGGTCACTGTGCAGAATCACCTTTCAGGATTGATTAGCAGAATGACAGTGTCAGTGTTCATGAGGTGGGCTCTCAAAAAGCCTATGTTGAAAATTTGGTGGAAAAATTCTTAAAAATGACTGTTTTACGAGTGTGTGTTGTGCACGTCCTATGCACGTGCGTAAGTTCGTGAATTTTTAATATTTGCACTCCAGATTTTCTACATTGCAATTTTACCACACCTCCTTATAAGCAGTACAGCTGTCATTTTTCACGTCGCCCAAAATGTGTTTCTGTGCATGTAGCGCACAATGGCGCAGTCGGTGTACGCAATCAATGTTTGGGACAGGTTAAGAAAATAACAGTGACACTGGTCATGAGCAGATGTGTTAAAATGGCTATGTTGAAAATTTATTGAAAAAAATCCCCCAAAATGACTGTTTTAGGAGTGCACGTTGCACAGTTCCTACGCATGCTGGCAAGTTTGTGAATTTGTAATATTTGCATGCCAGATTTTCAACATTGCCATTTTACCACACTTCCTTATGAGCAGCACAGCTGCCATTTTTCACATCTCGCCCAAAGTGTTTCCACTCATGTAGCGCACAATGGTGCAGCCGGTGTGCGAAAAGAACGTTCGGGACAGATTAAGAAAATCATAGTGACACTGGTCATGAGCAGAGGTCTTAAAATGGCTATGTTGAAAATTTGGTGACAAAACTCCATAAACTGACTGTGTTACGAGTGAGCACTGCGCAGTTTCCACGCACCCTCGTAAGTTCATGAATTTGTAATATTTTCAGTCCAGACTTTCACCAGTGGCATTTTTCCACACTTCCTTATGAACAGTACAGCTGTCATTTTTCACAACATGGCCAAAATGTGTTTTCACACTTTCAGCACAGAAATGCGTGGTCGCTGTGGGAAACCATTGTTCGGGACAGATAAAGAAAACCACAGTGACGCAGTTCATGATCGGAGGTCCCAAAATGCCTGTGTTAACAATCTGCTGTAAAAAAATCCCCAAACTAGTTACATTACGGGTGTGCGTTGCACTGTTTCTACGCATGCTCGTGACTTCACCAGTTTTTTTTAATATTTTCACAGCAGATTTTCAACATTGCCATTTTTTACACCTTCCTATGAACAGTACCGCTGTCATTTTTCACATCCTGTTCAGAATGTGTTTTTGCACCTGTGGTGCCAAATGCCATAGTCGCTGTGCAAAAGCAGCTTTCAGCTAACAAACTAATATTGACACTGTTCATGAGGTGGGGGTCACAAAAAAGCCATGTTGAAAATTTGGAGTGAAAATACCAATGAATGTCTGAGGCATTAGAGTTTCCGATCATAACACCCCACCCTGTACAGAATGACAGGCATCAGGGCTGTGACTTGGGATTGTTGCCTGCAATGCTCATACCATTCCACCCCAACCCACACCCTGCAGCCAGTGAGAGGCATTGAGGGGTGCCTTGGACACTTCAGCCCCAAAGTTCACCCCATTCTCCTATACCGCACCCATCTCACCATATTTCCTGATGGAATGGGGTGCACATAAGGGCCAAAGACCCCAAGACACACCGTGACACTTGTCAGTGTCTGCAGGATAGGAAGTGGTGAAACGGCATGGCTGTTATGCCTGACGACCCAAAGGCACACCCCAATGCCTGTCACTATCTGCAGGGTGGTGACAGACTTGGCTTCAGTTCAATATGTCACTACCATTCCTAGTATGCAGCTCTGTAACTCCTACACTACCAATGCCAATGCCAGCAAGCAAACATTCGGCATTGACAAATGCTTGTTTTTTTCAACCACAGTTTAATGTTATCATAAAAAACATAGAAATACAAAAACTATCCAATATTTCTTAACCAAACCACCCCAAGGCATACCCTAGGCATATACCCTATCATCCCTGAATAAATCATGGAAAAACTCCATACTGTCTAGGCTGTAGGTGAGAGCAAAAATTCCCCATGTTAAATACAGGAAACAAAAATAATTTTTTTTTTCACTTTTTTGACCCTCCATACCCTACAAGAAGTTGTCACAAAACTTCCAACAGCTTGAGATCCTGACTGCCTGACCTCACATGCCAAATTCTGTGCAAATTCATTAAATGAGGGCAAAGTTATTAAGGGGCAAAGAATTGAGTTTTACATTAAACAGCCTGCTCAACCCTAACTATAGTGGAGCTAACACATATACTGTACACACACACACATATATACATATACAGTACATATATATATATATATATATATATATTTTTTTTCATGGCAAAAAACTCTGTTAATGTATCAGTTAGGGTTCATAGCAAAGCAAGAAAAGCATGGAAATGTGGTGTTAGGGTTCAGAACTCTAATTCTGCATCCCCCCACCACACACACACATGCAAGCAAAGGAAGGGGCAAGGCAACACAACCAATCATAGGCAGCCATCGTCAGGTAAGAGAAAGAGTATACTACTCACTGAACATACCACAAGAGACATTCATCATCAAGTTTCATGAACTGAGTGCTGCTGACATGCCACTGTCTTGGGGGAGAAACCTCCACTGCCATGCAAATGTGACCATTACATGATGTTGGAGCACAGTGTCCTCTGGACCCTGCACTCCAACATCATGTAATGGTGACATTAGCATGCCAGCAAAAGTTCCATAGGACAATGAGAAACATACATTGTAGACAAATGGGACTACGCAGTACACAGGACCCTACATTTGCAAAGTGTGGTAAAAGTTTATTTTTGTTGAAGTGCAAGGTCTGAAGTACTCCGCACTCCCACAGTATTGAAAAAAGTATGGCTGACAGAGTACAGTCTTTTCAGTAACCTGTGCTTGTACAGCCATAAACAAATGTATAGCTGTGATTGAAGGGTGTGTTGGTGGTACGCCCACATGCTGTGGAACCATGGTGCACGCAACAGTACATGCAGTGCACTGCAAACTGCATGCTAGAGACATATAGAAATGTATTGTGGTTATGGCACGTGTAGCAAAATTATGTATGTGTGGGAGGCCAAAGGCTGCAGAGGATCCTGCACTTCCACAGTATGTAATGGCAATATCTAGACCTTGCGCTGAAACACTGTTGGAAAATTACAGTTTCGTGCCAGTACATTTTTTTGCTGGAGTGTGTGCTAGCATGTTATGGTAAATGTATGTTTCTGTGGGAACACCAGGTATGAACTCAAGATGGATATCTCTGATTGGTTGTGTTGCCATGCCACTTCCTCTGCTTGCATATGTGTGTGTGTGTGTAGTGGGGGAAGGGGGCAATTTGGAGTTAGGGTTGTAAACCCTAACACCACATTTCCATGCTTTTGTCACTGTGCTGTGAACCCTAACTGCTGCATTAACTGAGTTTTTTGCCATGAATTTCCCTTCTTTTTAAGAAAGTGTAATGTAACTGGTAAGTGGTATATGTTAGTGGGAGCGTGGACCCTTTGGGCCCTGCGCTCCCACTTATACATAACTACAAAGTCATACAGCAGCCCTACAGGGTGAATAAGCCTTGTAACTCTAATTGGCTAATATCTCAGCAACCGTAGCAGCTAGGAAAACAATTCCATTGCCATTGTAATCATGACAGCGAGTCCTCCACGTGAAATAAATCAACCAAATCTGTATCTCGCATCATTTACAAGATATGGGCAGCTGAATATGCTGAAAAGGCACCCTTGGAAGCCTTGTGACACTAATTTGCCAGTATCTCCATAACCATAGCTAGTAGGAAAAAAAATCCACTGCTGGTGTAATCTATGATTTTCAAACTTCTTTCAGCAAGTTAGCTATGGATAGCAAAAACTCCGTATCTCGCTTCATTTTTGAGATGACAGGCACCGAAAGGCATCATGGGCACCTCATTGTTATCCTATGGGAAATTTCTCAAATTTGGAATGCTGTAACTTTGGGTCTGCTGAATGTTTTGGCATGAAAAGGCACATCTGTAGGACCAAGGCTTGCCATCCTGCAAATTTCAGCCCAAAAGCCCCAACCGTTTTGTTGCAGGGAGATGGCAAAGATTTGCAGTTTTTGAACAAAATACTTTCACAAATCATAATTTGCAAAAGTACTATGGCTCCAAGTTTTCAAACAGCATTTCTGGGGAGTTTTACCCCAAATAAAAGATAGGGCTGTCATCTTCAGGACCCAACAAGGTAAACCCAGCAGTCACTGTGTTTACCTAGGGGTTCCCAAATTTAAACACCAGGCATTTTTCTCTCTCATTAACTGAAAACAAGATGGTGGCAGCACAAAAGTAAAAGGGCCATTTGTGAAAGGAAAATTGTACTTGTGACACTTTCGTGAGACACATATATTTTTTCCCCATTGACTATAATGGGAATTTTTTTTTTTAATAACTTTTGAATGGTTTAATATTTTTACACCAAATTTTCAAAAAGCACATCAGTGACCCAGACTGCATCTTCTCTGAAGATTTCAGACCAAACATATAAATCATGCAGGCTGTGGGTGCGAGCAAAGAAACGCACAAAAAGTTTTTTTTTTGGCATTATTTGGCATTCTACATCTCTGCAACCGTACATCTGACCATAACACAACTTGTTAGATCCAGAGACCTATGGTACCAGACTGTGCATGCAAACTTTCAGGCAAATCCACTATATAGTGGCAAAGTTATTAAGGTGCAAAATTTGGGGTTTAACATTAAAAGTGCTTACCTAACCCTAACTATACTGGTACTACAGAGCCAGTATAATATATATATATATATATATATATATATATATATATCTATATATATATATATATAGATATATATATCTATATATATATATATATATAGAGAGAGAGAGAGAGATATATTATAGTGGCACAGCAGTATCACTATAGTTTGGGTTGAGTACCCCATTTAGGTTAAAGTGTGAAATTTTGCAGCTTAATAACTTTTCCACCATATGATGGATTTGCATGAAATTTGGCAGGCATGGAGCAGTACCATAGATCTCTGGGGCTGCCAAGATTTGTACTGATCGTTTATACAGTTACAGAGTTATAAAGCGACATTCCATAGTGCATTTATGCTTTTTTTCACATTATTTGCTCACTCCTACAGGTCGCATGGTTTACGCAACCAGTTCAAAACCTTCAGGGAACATGCAGCCAGGGTCCACGATGTGTCTTTAGAAGATTTCTTGAAAAAATATTAAACAATTCAAAAGTTATTCAATAAACAAATTTCCCTTTATAGTCAATGATAAAAGTTAACAACAAGTTCCACAATTTTGCAAATGCAGTTTTTAGTGTCTCAAATGACCCCTGTAGTGTCGTGAGTCAGCCATTTGTTTTTCAGCTACTGGTCACAGAAGTGCTTGGCATTTAAATTTGGGACCCTCTGGGGACACAATTATTTTTGTGTTCACCTAGTCGAGCCCTGAGGATGCTAGCCGTGTCTTTCTTTGGGGGTTAAATACCCCAGAAATATGTTTTTCAAATTTTTGTAATCTGTAGTGTCGAACTTGCAACACTTTCGTGATTTTTTTCATGAAAGTGTTGTGATTTGCGACACTACTTTGCAACACTTTGGCCAAAATAACAGGAATTCTTTGCCACCCTGCTGCAAAAGAACGGTTTAGTCTTTTGGGCTGAAAATTGCAGGGAAGAAAGCCAACATCCCACAAATGTGCCTTGAGGTGGTTTGGTGACACAATATTACAGGGATGCAAAGTTATTGTACTCTGAAGTTTATGATTTTTCCCATAGACTAACATTGTGGCGTCCACCGCGCCTTTCGGGCCCCGTATCTCGGAAACACTTTGAGATACGGACTTTTTGTTGAAAAAATTGCTCAGCCCCCATTAAGGGGCTAAGTGCAAAACTAGCCAGGAAAGTCAAAAATTATATGAAATTTAAATTTTTTTCTATGTTGTTTGGTTCCTGAGATATAAGCAATTTAGTATTCCAAGTGCTCATTTTCTGCTCCGAGGTCCATTATTATGCATATATTCTTTGTATCTATTGTGTTTCTCTATGCAGCTTTTGGGGGGGGGGAAGGCTGTGTGCTTTTGTTACTGTTACACTTAGCATTTACACTTGTGTTTCCATTACCATTTGCGTTGCCATTACCGTCTATGCCACCATGTGCGTTACCCTTTGCATTTTTGTTTGTGCTTGCATTTGCATTACTGTTACCATTTGTGTTTCAATTACTGTTTCTGTGTGCATTTCATTTTGTGTCACTGTGTGCATTGCCATTTGCATTTGCGTATGGGATTCTGTTTGCATTTTCTTTGGCATCATCGCTGGTGTTACCGTTAGCATTTGTGTTTCCAATTGTGGTACCATGACCATGCACGTTATCATTTGTGTTTCTACATGCACTTGCATTTGTGTTTCCATTTGCATTAGTGTTCGCTTTGCTGTCATCATTATTACTGTAACTGTTTTCATTTCCAATTGTGTTACCATTACTGTTTGCGTGTTCATCACCGTTTGTGTTTCTGTTGGCCTTAGCGTTTGTGTTTTTGGTTGCGTTTCCATTGTCAGTTGCATTACTGTTTCCTTCTGTGGTGCCCTTGCGTTTACCATTTGCATTTCTGTTTGTGTTACCGTTTGCATTTTTCTTACCATTTGCATTTCCGTTGGCGTTAGCATTTACGTTACTGTTTTTGTTACCATTTGCGTTTCTGTTGCTGTTAGCATTTGCATTACCATTTGCGCTACCATTTCTGTTTTCATTAATGTTTGCACTTTCATTTCTCTTACTGTTTGTGTTTTCATTTATGTTTGCGTCACCATGTGCGTTACCATTTGTCTTGCATTTGCGTTACCATTAGTGTTATTATGTGACAAAAAATTCAGGCCCCGCACTCCCACCACCACATTCCATTCACTATTTATAGTGCTCATTCTCAAAATGAAGGGAAATTCATGGCAAAAAAACTCTGTTTAATGCATCAGTTAGGGTTGTTCCACACTAAAAAAAAGTGAGGAAATTTGGTGTTGCCACCCCTTGCTCCCCAAACCCACCCCATCCCCACCAACAGGCATTGGGTTGTGCGTTGGGGTTGTCGGTCCTAACTCTCACCCCATTCTCCTATACTGCACCACCTCAGCTTGTTTACACATGGGGTGGAGTGAGAGTTAGGACCGATGACCCCAAGGTACACCCCAATGCCAGTTGGGGGGGATGGAGTGGGCTTGGGATGCAAGTGGTGGAAACCCTAACACTGAATCTTCTCACTTTTGTCACTGAGGAATGACCATAACTGATGCATTAAACAGAGTGTTTTGCCATGAATATATATCTATATATGGGATACATGATGGGCAGGTGTGTGATATGGAAAATATTCTCACTCCTGCAGAGTGAGCTCTGGATATCTCATGAGTGCCAAAGGCACAAGAGAGATTATCCAGAGCTCATGATGCAGGAGTGAGAATATTTTCCTTAGCACACGATCTGCCCATCAGGTGTGCTATTTATACAATAAGGGTTAGAGCTTCAGAAATAGAGTTATGTTTTTCTGTTTGCTGTTTTATTTTATTGTTTGATAAGTTGGTAAGTTTTTAGTGGTGATTTGGGAGCACTGGGCAGTTAAGTGACTTGTTCAGAGTCACACAGTGTGGAAGTGGAAGTTTTGAGAGTCAAACCCATGTCTAGTGTGCTAGATGTATCAAGGTTATTCAAAGCTCATTACTCTAACCTCTAGGCTCTCCTGAGAGCACTGTTTGTGGTTGTTCTCAGTGTGTGTGTGTGAGTGTTAATGAATGGGCTGGGAGTGTTAGACACACTATGGGAAACAGGTGAGTGTGTTTGGCAATGCTAATTGAGTTAGTTTCAGCTTGCAGTGAAAAACAGAAACTGTGTGGTGCAATACTGTCATTTAGAGTCAGTTTGCAGTGAGAAACAGAAACTGTGTGGTGCAGCATGGTGATTTAAAATGCAGTCTTTCTTGAATTTGAGAGTAGCATAGTAATGTGCTGTGAATTGTTGAAACACTATGGAAAACAGGTGAGTGTCCTTTGCAATGTTAATAGTTACTTGCAAGTAGTAGTCAGAAAAAGATTTGTGAAACAGTTTAATTTAGAATGCAGGCTGTGGTTAGTGAGTGAGTGGTGACATCAGCACAGAATGGATAAATGGCATTTATCATCACCCTATTGATGTCATCAGCATTTATCACACGCCAGTGGAAATAGCTGCATTTATCACACTCTAGAAGCACTCACTCCTATTGTGTGTATATATATATATTCCTTATTTCCATAATGTCTCTGTAAAGTGATGTATGATTTCTTACCCAGTTTGTGATCTAAGTTATGTACCCTGTATAATGAATTTTTATTATTTATGATAAATTCAATGGAAAATATTATACAAATAAAATAAGTCTGGGTTTTCACACATGCACAGCTTTGTTTTTTTTTTTTTACTGGTATTTATCCTCCTTGTGGCCACCAGACTGCTCCCCCCTGTCATCTCGCATCTCCCTTGGTGGATCTGGCCACCGTCCATCTCTACCAGGACCACTGGCACCCAGTAACCCCTGCAGCTTACCCCCCACAGTGGAGTGGAAGGGGGCCCCCAACTCCCCACCACAATGGATCCAGTTCGGGTGCCAGCACCCGGCGAACACATCACAGATGGCCATCAAGCCATAGTGGGTGCCACTATTTTTCCCAATTCTCCCGAGTTGGTGGTGTGCAATGATGCCAGTGGGCGTAGGTGCACAAGTGTCCAGACACATCCCCACTCAGGCATCTGCCCCCGACTGTGCCCCAGTGTACACTGTATGTCCCCGACCCCCAGCCTCCACCAGGGGGCAGTTGGATGCCGAATGTTGTGGACTCCCCTCCCTCTCCTCCCCTGCCAGCCCCCAATGACCTGTCCTCACTCCCAAACCTGGGTTGCCAACGTGGCACGAGGTGTGGTGTCCAGTGCCTCAGCCCTCAGTGCCACCAGGCCGGGCACAGCTTTGTTTTTCAATAATTTTTCATGAAGTGTTTTTAGAGAAAGTGGTATGCCTATTTCTGTGACTTGATATCCATTTTCTCAAGACAAAAGATCTAGTTTTATGAATTTATGTGGTCACAAAAGTGGAAAACAAACAGTTTTCAGACAGGGTCATTTTAGTTCACAGTTAGATAAACGTAGATGTGAGTTCATCTAGGAATGTATGTGGTCTGAAGAAGATAGTCTAAGGATGTTTCTTCTACTTGTTTTTTCAGAAGTACTTTTTGAAATATTAATGAAAATAAATGGTTTTGTGTCATAAAAACAGGGGTGTCCTTCTGTGTTGTTTTCATGACTTGGAACTTGTTTTCATGAGACAAAGTCTTTGCTTTGTGACACTGTATTGACACAAAAACTGAAGCTACACATGTGGTTATTTAGTGTTTGTGAAAGACCTGCAGGGTCAATCGTAAAGCACATTAGACTGTGGACATGCAGTCATGAGTCTACTTTGTGAATGTGCATTCACAAAGTGCGCTATAGGCCTGTGGTGTTATGTAATGGGTCAGGTGCTTTTGGTCCATTTTTAAAGCATGCTGTAGGCACGGGGCACTGTGTGACAGTTCAGGTGCTTTGTTAATAACACACAGTGCCATCTGTAAAGCGTGCCGTAGGCCAGGATCAGTGTGAGGGATGCCGCACTTTATATAACTTTTTAGACAGTATGGAAATGAACAGCAAAAAACTACATGAATGCATCAGTTCAGATCCAAGTACAAATCATAAAAAGTCCCCTGGACCTTGATAAATCTGTGCAGTGGCACTTCTTGGGGTTTGAACTATCACGCAAGGTTGTGTTTTCATTGCCCTAAATTTGGTACCCTTTCTCCAGACATTGGTGTCTGACTGGTTATTCTGTATCTGATTTGTGCAACACCATCACTGCATAGTGTTAGCATTCAAACCCTGAGAAATGCAACTCCACAGATTCATCAAGGCTCTGGGGACATTTTACCCTGGCATCACATTTCTTTACTTTTTACACTTTGTGCTTAAACCCTAACTGATGCATTAACATAGTTGTTTGAGAAATAAACAAGTAATAAAAGCAGTTAATAAACATAATTATTAAATAAAATATGTAAGCAAATTGCACAATTCCCTTTTCAACTCAGGCTCTGGGGAGGCATCTTTCTAAAAAAAAGGTTCCAACTACAGGCTAGTAACTTTAAAATCACTATACTAGTCGTCAAGGTTTCCTCTTTATTCTGGTACTAGACAGGGCTGCCCCCTATTGCCCCTTTTGTTCAACTTATACTTAGAGCCTCTCCTATTTAAAATCAGACAAGACCTCAAGCTTATGGGGATAAAGATTGGGTCGCAGGAGTTTAAGATATCTGCATATGTGGATGACATCTTGCTCCATGTTATGCATCCTCAAACTTCAATCCCGACAGTGCTGGGGGCTATTGCAGAATACAGCAAGCTATCCAATTATAAAATAAATGTAGGGAAAACCCAGATATTTCCACTTAACATGAAAGTATATAAGTTAGATGCGACTGCCATGGGTATGCAATAGGCTCCACACACACTGAAGTACTTAGGAATCTTTCTGGCAAGGACTGACTCTAAATTAGTGAAACTTAATCTGGATGCCCTTAAGAACAATATAAAGCAAGATCTTAATAGATGGGACAAACTCCCACTCTCTGTCTGGGGGAGGATTAATATACTTAAAATGAACATCTTACCTAAGGTCTTTTACCCTCTAAATATGCTCAATGTGTGGTTACCTCTAAAATGGTATAAGGCGATACACTCAATTATTTCAGATTTTATTTGGAGAGGGAAAACTCCCCGTAGAGCCTGTCATAGGCTGGTCACTCCCAGAGAGAAGGCAGGGTTAAGACTACCACATATCGGTTTATATTATTGGGCAAGTAATGTTAGCAAATATTTATGATGGCTTGTACCTCCCACAGAACTTGCTTCTCTGTCTTATGTACCTTCCTGGGTTAAATTGGAAATAGAGCTAATAAGGGAAGTTGATATAGAACTGATAGCTCTTCTTTACGCCACTTCAAGAACATTGCCCCCTAAATTGGCAGCTACCCCAGTAAGGGAGTCTTTACGTATTCATATTCAGTTATGTGCTTTCTTATGTTACTTTCCGAATACAGATAGACACCAGCCAATATGCCATAACCCTAACTTGAAGATTGGAGGAAAAATGATAATAGATTCCTGGCTTTCCCAATTAAAAGGCTTAAGGATTGAAAATATTTTACAGGGAAATAGATGTTTTCCAATTGCGGAGTTATTAATCAAATATCATATGGGATCTAATCAAATATTTAAAGTATATCAGGTCAAGCATTTACTTGAACAATTTAAGAACAAACTTAGTAATGGACACATGACGGGGGATTAGTTTGAGTCCCTGGCTCAGACGGTCTGGGAACCAGATGCGGTTTCCAAACTATATAAGACATTGTTTGATCAAGCATATGTAGATATTGATAATAAACCAATATTTTGGCTATGTCAACTAGAGAACCAAGAGAGGAATTGGGATGAAATCTGGTGTCATACATATCGATATGTCACTCAGGATAGGTTACGTGTCATACAGTTCCACTTTTTAAACAATCTGTTTTGGACCCTTCTAAATTATATAAAATTGGATGTAGACCTGACCCATTATGCTCTCAATGTCACCATGCAGAAGGAGATTTATATTATATTTTCTGGGAAAGCCCACTGATAAAAGTGCTGTGGCATCAAATTAAAAGTAAAGCAGACCCACTTTGGGGCATTGACCAGTATTTTACTGCAGAAGTCTGTCTGATAGGTGATTACTCCAGTATCACAGTGAAAGTTAGGAGGTACTACATGGCCTTGATTTCATCCTCACTTAAGAAAGTAGTGCTAAAACATTGGTTGGATGACATCCCAGTTACGTTCATGGAATGGTTACAAGAACTGCTATTTAATCTGAATATGGAGAAATTTGGGGCTATGAGAAGGGATAATCTTTCAAAATATGATTTGATAAGGAGTTCCCTCCAAATGCTTTATCTGCTTCACTCTAAGCCATCTATTGGTAGGTAACACAGTTCTGGCAAGCATACTGTAGAACAGATCTTCCTATGTCATATTAAGCTGTAGGGAGGGAGGGAGATGGGAGAGGGAAGGCAGGATGATCTTAAGGAAGGGGGAGGGAAGAGTAAAAAATGTTTCACTTCCTTCATAATGTAGTACATAATATTTTGATCTATGTTTTTGTTGGAATGTTTTTTGCTCTGTCAAACATTAAACTTCAATAAACTTGAATTAAAAAAAATCACTATACTAGGAAGGTACAGTATGAAAGTCTGAACCCATTTGGAAACTCAGACCTCAAATGCTTCTTGATAACCAGCCCCTGAATATCTTTTAAATCACTGCTGTCCCCAAATGGTTAATCTCTGTCAGCCCAAAGTCAATTGTACTGGACAAAATGTGAAACATGAAACGATGGTGAACTATCATCACTTGCAGTTTTTTCGTAGGAGTATAATTTTTAAAAGTACAGCCATGTACATGGATGTTGTGCAATATTTTATTCAATGCAGACATAATTTAAAACTGTGGTTATTAATGCCTTTGGTGATGGATTTTGATTTTTTTTCCATACCAATAGAAGTTAGCCTCTTTGACAACCCAATGGCCTCTGCAAACTCAAGGAATAAGAACAGCTTGCTAACTTTCTGTCCACAAGAACAACAAAACACTAATTATTCACTGGATTTACTTTTCTTTTGCAGACATAATTTTGCTAAATGAAATTATTTGCAGCAGAAAAAGTATAGCCAACAAATATAGACAACTGTATTTTCAAATAATAGGAAAAGCTACTTCAATTAAAAAACAAACTCTAGCCAGAGCAGATAAGGCTGTGAAAATCTTCAAGTGACCAAAGTTACACATGTGCATAGGAATTATTCAAGCGCACACATGTGTAATGTACTTATTTACCAAGTGACCAAAGTTTCAAATGTGCATAGGAATTATTCAATGCCCATGTGTAATGTGACCATTTTTGAGGTGTTGCACTAAATTTTCAACATAGCCTTTTGGGACACCTCTTCATAAAGGGTGCAAATGTCATTTTGTTCACTTTTCCTGAAAGGTGATTTCACAAAGTGAATGCGCTATTCTGTGTCCACAAAGTACAAAAACATGTTTTGGGCAGGTTGTGGAAAATGACTGCTGTACTGTTTTGAAGGAGGTGTGCAAACATGGCAATGCTGAAAATGTGGAGTGAAAATATTAAAAATTGGCAAAGTTAAGAGTGTGCGTGAACCTGTGCAATGTATGCTTGTACCACAGTCATTTTGGAACTTTTCATGAAATGTGCAACATGGGCTTTGGGACCCACCTCATGAGCAGTGGCACTGTCATTTCATGATTCAGTCCTGAAAGGTGATTCCATGCAGCGACCGCAAAATCACCTTTTGCGACTGAGTAACAAAATGACAGTGACAGTTTTCATGAGGTGGGGTCCCAAGAACCCCATGTTGAAAATTTGGGGCAAACATTGAAAAAAATGGCTGATTTAGCAGCATAAGTTGAGAACCCCATTGAATGGCATTATAGCACACTTACCTTAGATTCCTCAGTTTGCGGTTTAGCTTTGAAGAGTGCAGACATGTCCCAGTCCAGAGAAGAAGATGGTGCCAACCTCTGGAGGTAAATGTGGGGTAAGGGGGGTGTGGGTGCTCAGTGGGAGGGTGAGGATGGGAAAGGGGGACTGGAGCAATGACGAGGGACCATTTTCTTTTTTACAGGAAAAAAACAAGTGGAGCAGTGACGAGGGACTGTTTTCATGTTTACAGGAAACAGAAAACATTTGGTCACACTTGGGTGGGCTCCCAGTGTACCACATGACTGAGGGGGTTATGCAGGATGCCGACATGGGGATTGGGCACCACATTGTCAGTGGGGGGGAGAGAAGAAAAAAAAGGTAGGCACATTGGGGTGGGCTCCCAGTGTGCCACATGAGTGAGAGGCACAGACATATCTTTGGCACACTGAGGTGGGCTCCCAGTGTGCCACTTGAGTTGATGGGGGTGGAGGCACAGAATGCTACAGAGTTGGCAGCAACTAATATTTCAGCACATTGGGGTGGGCTCCCATTGTGCCACTTGAGGATGTTGGGGGCACAGAATGCCACAGAGCTGGTGGCAACATTGCAACTGCGCATGTGCAGAATTCACACATGCACAGTTGCAGTGAATGGCATTTGCCATTCACATGATGGTGCAAACTGAACCGCCATGTGCATGAGTCATGCATGTGCAGTTCATGCACCAGAATGCAGAAGTAACAGCCAAAATAGTGCAACTGTTATTCCATAGTGACCGATCATGGTGGAGGGGTTCAGGCTCCGTTGGGCTTTCAGAAGGATACTTCCAAAGGTCCAACAGAAGGTTCCATGATTGGCTGTTTTGAGAGCTATGATCCAATCCCAATACAGCTGTAGGCTCTGCCCACAACTCTAAAAACAGGTCTACTGTATTGAGCAAAATCCTGTTTTCCAAGGCATAGAATTTAGTTAGTAGAGCTTTGGTGTTGCTTTGGTGTTACTTTGGACAAACCTTTATGTAACCCCTCACTGTAAACAAGACATTAACTATATTTAACAAAATGCAGAACTAGGCAAATTGCTCAATAAAAAAATGAAGGAAGGAATAACAGTAGTGCTAAACTGTGGCAGCAGTGGATAATTTCCACTATGAGACTAGGGCAAAAAAAAAACACACAACAGGAGCTACCCCAACACACTCATGCATTCATATCTTTTATTTGTGTAACAAGAAAATAACTCAGGCACATCATGGTTCTGCAAGGGGCACTCTTCCCTTATTTAAAAGTAACCAAGTAACCACACCATTCCCCAGCATGGTGTTTGGGAGTTGCCAACTTTTTGATAAGGTGTTAAACCAACATCTGGTCTGCCAGTTTTAGTGGATGTTTAGGTGGATGCTAAAGATCCCGTGGCACTTAGGGGAAAAAAGTAAAGAAATTCCCTTTGTGTGCTGGTCAACCCCGCCCCCCCCCCATTTATTAAAATCACCAACATTCAATATCAGTTGGTTACGGTTTGCAGTATCCCCCACCGCGTGAATGAAGCTGGAAACAAAAAGTGTTTCTTAGCCCTCTTTATCTGGTCAACAAAACTAACAATAAAATAAATGAAAAAAATGCTGTGGTTACATCATTGGCCTCAGTCTGTGACTTTATTCTACATGCTTACCATTTAGTGACACAAAACAGTGTTTG
The DNA here is from genome assembly GCA_016271365.2 of Neoceratodus forsteri. Taxonomy (NCBI): domain Eukaryota; kingdom Metazoa; phylum Chordata; order Ceratodontiformes; family Ceratodontidae; genus Neoceratodus; species Neoceratodus forsteri. The sequence continues at coordinate 1,203,742,243 of CM028132.1, forward strand.
AAGTTGTGGAAGGGAATATTGTTGTAATGGCTGTAGACGCGATACAAAAACTGCTGTAGCACCTCCAGTTCAATATTGAATTTGGACATGAAGTCAAGGTCTGTGTACATCACCTGCAGCAACACCATGATCTCTGCATCTTCCCACTGCCTGTGGAGAGTAGATAAAGACAAGTGTAAGAGACTTGGCCACACTGGCTTACCAACTCGCTCAGCTCAAGGATGCATTCTTCTGATATTAAGGTTAGTCTTTGCATAAAAAGACTGTAGCCAGTGTTTCGATATTGAGCCTGCCTTTGGCCTAAGAAACTTATTGCTCCATAGAGCATTCCCATGAAGTAGAAACTGTAGAAAGTAACTTTTTTTTCATTCAACACACCACTAATTCTGTGTTTTGGGGATACTACCTCTCACATTTCAAACATGTAGTGGTAATAAAAACAAACTCTAGCAAGAGCCAATACAGCTGCAAATTAATGGTATTGTGGGCAGTGAGAAATGTGTAAACTAGCACTTTTTGCACTAACCACTGAGCCACCTAACTGCACTTTCTAATTGTTGTGATACACACAAACAGACTAATACATATACACATATATGCATATATATTCCAGTGTAACATAGCAGTGCACTGTCTACACACATTTTTACAGATTAAAAAAAGACATCTAGGGATCAGTTTCTTCTTTTCAGGCTCTGAGAGACATTGGAGGGTGGGGGGTTGCCACTAGACATCTCATTTAAATCAACAGTGACATGCATAAGGCTGAAAGTGATCTAGATAGCGGGGAATGTAGACTAATAATTTTTGCACTAAACACTGAGCCACTTAACTGCACTTTCTAATTGTTGTTATCGCACACTGAATAATACATATACACATGTATTCCAATATAGCCTATCAGTGCACTGTCTAACCACAGAGCATTGCCACACACACATTAACACACATACACTGCCTTATGTGGTATTTATTTACTTATAAATCTAACCCTACCTTTTACTGTATTTATCATGGGCACTTTGTTTTGCACTAACTCATTGTACTAATCTACAGTATGACTGGGTAACTAAGGTAGAGGACCAGGGAGGTGTGGTGGATGTGGCTTATCTGGACTTTATTGGGGACACTTCAGAGGGATTGGAGGGGAAGGTATGCCTCTTTGTAGATGATATAAAGGTATGCAATAGGGTGGACATGCCAGGGGGGTGAACGAATGAGGGAAGACCCCAAAAAACTGGAAAAATGGTCTGAAGAATGGCAGTTGGGATTCAATGCAAAGAAGTGCAGGATCAGTGCAGATGTGATAATAAAATAAGTTTTATGTAGACTATGTCTTGATGTAATATGAAAGAAATACATAGCAGCTTTGTAGTTAGATGGTAATAATGGGAGAGAGAAAACCATATAGATCAGATATCAAGTTTTCAGTGCAACATAAAGTTACAGACAGAACATGCTTAAATAATGCAAGCATGAATATTCACAAAAACTATTGACAAATGAACACATAGTTACAGACAGAAACATGTTTACACAGTGCCAGCATTGAAAATGCAATTGCAGCGTGTCTTTCAGGTTCTCTAGTCTTCAGTAATACTTCAATATTGGATGTTTTATGACCTTGTATATCTGCATAGCATTCCTTTTGTGGCTTTTGACCTTAACACTGCTGCATCTTATATGCAGTGCTGTGCTTCCAAGCTAATTATTTTTGTAAAATTGTGACATTCATGCATAGAACAAAACTGTTTTTGGGGGGGGCTGCTATGAAATCACCTCTTTTTTTGTGCATCTCAGTGCAACACAGGCATGAGGAAAATGTTAGAAAGAGAGGGAGATATCAGTCACATTTACAGCTGAAAGGCTGATTAAGTTGGCATGTTTATGAGCTATGACTATTCCTTGAAAGAGAATTCTACCCACATTGAACAAAATCGTGCTTTCAAGACTGCTCAGCTCAAATGAACACAGCAGACTGTTTGCTTCAATTAGCACAGTGATTCTACAAAACCTCTAATTTTGTCTAGTCTATTGGGTATCTGGAGAGTTTCTTTTCTCTACTGTCATAGCAAGATGTCTGTAGGGCTATATCCACTGCTGCTGTAAAAAGTAGCCAAAATGTAGAGCAGATGGTGTCTTGACTATAATAAACCTTTCTATAGTTTCTGTTCATGTGGATGTTCACAGAATTGGGGGGTCACGTTTGGCAAGTGCAGTTTTATTACTTCATCCTAACTAAGCAACATATTATTAGCATCATACTGATCTTTGCCCCAATAATTCAATAATTTCTCTGTTTGCTTCATTCCTGTGAGATCTGAGGATGGCAGATGGCTGCACTGTTCCCACTGAAAATTTTAATAGCATAGAGCCTGCCTTTCACATTTGCTGCTTGCCGCTCTGAAAAAGCAGAGTGAGTGTCAGGTGGATAGGTGAGGGGAGGGACAACTAATTTTGAAATCATCAGCATGCTTTGGAAGGTTAAACAGCATGCCAGATGAAGGAAACATGCATGTGAAGGCTGAATCATTTCAGTAATTGATGTCATTGAGATTTGACCTTCACAGCATGGCATATACCGGGAAAGAAAGACTGAGTCTTCTGCATTTGAAAAAATATGAACACCATCAGAAGGCAGCATCTGAACAAAAGAAAATAACACAAGGTAGAACAGTAAAAATCAAATGTTTATTTGTTATGGCAGCATTTACTTGATACATTAGAGGCACAAATAATTAGCCACCTACTCTTTAAGAGCAGTGTAAAAGCAGAGCGGCAGAACCAAAAGCACAAGATAGGTTTCAAGCAGAAAGAATTAAGAGTTACACAAAAAAAAAACTTGTAGCTTGCATTCTCCATCCTTGTGATTGGACAAGGATTATGACAAGAGAAGGAGCAAGAAGGAGAGTGGGCAGAATTAGGGAGAAGATGTGGTCTTCTGAAGTGGTGATAGGTGAAAGACAGGCATGCCTCCAAAAGCCCTCTCACAGTTCTGACTGATACCAATACGTTTGTATGCTTTGCAAGTGAACATAAAAACAAGACTGCATTGGAGAGAGAAAATGGCCTTATGGTTCATATTCAGTTTAATGGCTATCTACTGATACTGGGTAGTGAGGGAGTGTGTATATCTTTTTCAAATCCTCAGTGAGTATTTGTATTCGGCACCTCAGATACTCGGCTAATCAGTACTCAGGTATTTGGTCAAAATCCAATTAAAAAATATATTCCTCACCAAGAAATCAAGACATGTTCCTTGGCAATCCCTCTCTCTGTTGCAGTGATTTCCCACCCTCCACCCCATCCGCAATTCTCCCATAGGCATTTTGTTAAAAAAGTTGCTGACTAGCCCATTAGTTCCTACCCCTTAACCTCTGTAAACTAGCACTTTTTGCACTAACAACTGAGCCACCTAACTGCACTTTCTAATTGTTGTGATACACACAAACAGACTAATACATATACACATATATGCATATATATTCCAGTGTAACATAGCAGTGCACTGTCTACACACATTTTTACAGATTAAAAAAAGACATCTAGGGACCAATTTCTTCTTTTCAGGCTCTGAGAGACATTGGAGGGTAGCAGAGGGTTGCTACTAGACATCTCATTTAAATCAGCAGTGACATGCATAAGGCTGAAACTGAACTAGATAGTGGGGAATGTAGACTAATAATTTTTGAACTAACCACTGAGCCACCTAACTGCACTTTCTAATTGTTGTTATACATACACTGACTAATACATATACACATATATATTCCAATATAGCATATCAGTGCACTGTCTAACCACAGAGCATTGCCACACACACACATTAACATGCATACACTGCCTTATGTGGCATTTATTTACTTATAAATCTAACCCTACCTTTACTGTATTTATGATGGGCACTTTGTTTTGCACTAACTCATTGTACTAATCTACAGTATGACTGGGTAACTAAGGTAGAGGACCAGAGAGGTGTGGTGGATGTGGCTTATCTGGACTTTATTGGGGACACTTCAGAGGGATTGGAGGGGAAGGTATGCCTCTTCGCAGATGATACAAAGGTATGCAATAGGGTGGACGTACCAGGGGGGTGAAAGAATGAGGGAAGACCCTAAAAAACTGGAAAAATGGTCTGAAGAATGGCAGTTGGGATTCAATGCAAAGAAGTGCAGGATCAGTGCAGGTGTGATAATAAAATAAGTTTTATGTAGACTATGTCTTGATGTAATATGAAAGAAATACATAGCAGCTTTGTAGTTAGATGGTATTAATGGGAGAGATAAAACCATATAGATCAGATATTAAGTTTTCTGTGCAACATAAAGTTATAGACAGAACATGCTTAAATAATGCAAGCATGAATATTCACAAAAACTATTGACAAATGAACACATAGTTACAGACAGAAACATGTTCACACAGTGCCATCATTGAAAATGCAATTGCAGCGTGTCTTTCAGGTTCTCTGGTCTTCAGTAATACTACAATATTGGATGTTTTATGACCTTGTATATCTGCATAGCATTCCTTTTGTGGCTTTTGACCTTAACACTACTTCATCTTATATGTAGTGCTGTGCTTCCAAGCTAATTATTTCTCTAAGATTGTGACATTCATGCATAGAATAAAACTGTTTTTTTTGGGTGGGGGCTGCTATGAAGTCACCTCTTTTTTTGTGCATCTCAGTGCAACACAGGCATGAGGAAAATGTTAGAAAGAGAGGGAGATATCAATCACATTTACAGTTGAAAGGCTGATTACGTTGACATGTTTATGAGCTATGACTCTTCCTTGAAAGAGAATTCTACCCCCATTGAACAAAATAGTGCTTTCAAGACTGCTCAGCTCAAATGAACACAGCAGACTGTTTGTTTCAATTAACACAGTGATTCTACAAAACCTCTAATTTTGTCTAGTCCATTGGGTATCTGGAGAGTTTCCTTTCTCTACTGTCATAGCAAGACGTCTGTAGGGCTATGTCCACTGCTGCTGTAAAAAGTAGCCAAAATGTAGAGCAGATAGTGTCTTGAATATAATAAATATTTCTATAGTTTCTGTTCATGTGAATGTTCACAGAATTGGGGGGGGTCACATTTGGCAAGTGCAGCTTTATTACTTCATCCTAACTAAGCAACATACTATTAGCATCATACTGATCTTTGCCCCAATAATTCAATAATTTCTCTGTTTGCTTCATTCCTGTGAGATCTGAGGATGGCAGATGGCTGCACTATTCCCACTGAAAATTTTAATAGTATAGAGCCTGCCTTTCACATTCGCTGCTTGCCACTCTGAAAAAAACAGAGTGAGTGTCAGGTGGATAGATGGGGGAGGGACAACTAATTTTGGAATCGTCAGCATGCTTTGGAAGGTTAAACAACATGCCAGATGAAGGAAGCATGCATGTGAAGCCTGAGTCATTTCCGTAATTGATGTCATTGAGATTTGACCTTCACAGCACGGCATATACTGGGAAAGAAAGACTGAGTCTTCTGCATTTGAAAAAATACGAACACCATCAGAAGGCAGCATCTGAACAAAAGAAAACAACACAAGGCAGAACAGTAAAAATCAAATGTTTATTTGTTATGGCAGCATTTACTAGATACATTAGAGGCAGAAATAATTTGCCACCTGCTCTTTAAGAGCAGTGTAAAAGCAGAGCGGCAGAACCAAAAGCACAAGACAGGTTTCAAGTAGAAAGAATTAGGAGTTCCACAAAAAAAAAAACTTATAGCTTGCATTCTCCATCCTTGTGATTGGATAAGGATTATGACAAGAGGAGGAGCAAGTAGGAGAGTGGGCAGATTTAGGGAGAAGATGTGGTCTTCTGAAGTGTTGATAGGTAAAAGATGGGCACGCCTCCAAAAGCCCTCTCACAGTTCTGACTGATACCAATATGTTTGTATGCTTTGCAAGTGAACATAAAAAACCAGAAAATACAAAATCACACATGCCCACACAATGCAAAGCATCATGGGCTGCATATGCAAATCACCACAGAATGTTATGCTGGTCCAACTTTAAACAGAATTGTATGGTACCAAAAGGCCTCTCACACAGTTTGCAAAGGGTGCTAACAGATGACATAGACACGTGTTTCGTCCTACCAGGACCCATCAGTATGCCTCATCTGTTTGACACCCCAGTGGAATGGACCAGCTACCCTAAGACAGTGTGTCTTGAATATGTTGTGATGAACCCATTAAAATAAAAAACTATTTAAAGACAAAGAACCTCTATGCACAAAAAATAAGACTACATTGGAAAGAGAAATGGCCTTATGGTTCATATGCAGTTTAATGGCTATCTACTGATACTGGGTAGTGAGGGAGTGTGTATATCTTTTCAAATCCTCAGTGAGTATTTGTATTTGGCACCTCAGATACTCGGCTCATCAGTACTCAGGTATTTGGTCAAAATATAATTAAAACATATATTCCTCACCAAGAAATCAAGACATGTTCCTTGGCAATCCCTCTCTCTGTTGCAGTGATTTCCACCCTCCACCCTTATGAATTCTCCATAGGCATTTTGTTAAAAAGTTGCTGACTAGCCCATTGGTTCCTATCCCTTAACCTCAAGTACAGCTTTGCTGCCAATGTGTAGTCATCTGACTGTACTAGCAGGCCTGGGTGAGAGTCACCAGTGAGCGTGTGTGTGTGTGTGTGTGTGTGTGTGTGTATGGAACAATCTATACAATTGATGACATTATGCAGACTGAAGGTCAGTCTACATAGTATCATCAATAATGCAGACTACTCCACCCTCCGTCCCAGTGGCATAAGCCTCCCAGCTCAATAATACAAATCTGATGACTGCATGAATTGGCTGCAAAGGAGCACTTTGGGTTAGGTATTGGGGACCAGTGGAACAACTGGAACAACTGGAAAAGGCTCTGGGGCAATAGGTGAGGGGTGGTGGGTGAAATCACTGAGAAAGGAAGGAGTGGAGCACCATGGCAGTCCGTCAACAGATTTACCAGGCAACGTGGTTGCTGTTGGCATATGTCTGTCACTCTGTTGGTGTTCGACAACTTTGTTGTCAATGTGGCATGGTGGAACTGGGGTAGCCAAGGTACTAGATCTGGACAGCTAGGGAGGGAAAGAAGTTTAAAATAAAATAAATTCTACATTAACTGAATGTTTGCCCAAATACCACAAAGAGGAAAAAATATTTTTTATTTAGTCCTGTGTGTTTGGGGCCCAATTATTTGCAGTGATCAATAAATAATATTCAGCCTGTGCATACTCTTACTTGACAAACCATGATAAGTACAAACAATATAATTATGTCTAAACTATAAGCAACTGTTACTTCATGCATCTTTTTTTGTTTGCTTGTCTGTCTGTTTTACTGTAGCTATTTCTTCATGTTGCTGAGTGCCCATTCCTTGGACCTAGGGGAATACTCCTGTGGCAGACCTCCTAGCCCCAACCATTGCTGATCCCATCATCACTCCAGTGGTGGTCCACAGCCAGATATCTGACTCTTGTGCTAGGGGAGAGCATTGCACTTTAATCACTGTAAACATCTCACAAGGCAAGCAGCAAAAGAACTGCTGGGTGTCTTCTGGCAGCAATGCATTTTTTAAACCCATTTTCTCCCTTCCACCTCCCCCCCCCACATGACATAAGCAAGCTTTACATGGTCAGGTTTTAGCAGGATAGCAAACTCCCTGGCCCTCCACAGGAGTCACTGTACACTTGAGAACCCACCATTGCCCTCCCAGAACTGAGATGCACTACCATCAGCAGCTACTTCAGCGCTTGCCTACTCCTGACACTAGTGGCCCTAAGTCCACTCTGAACACAAGCCACAGGTGTAGCAGCTGGATGCCCCTCTGCTGGGCCATGGGGGAAGCCCATTTTATACATCTTTGACAGACTAGAATAAAACATGTTGTTATATATGTAACCCTGTTCACATGGATTATCTAAGCCCAGGTACCTAATGCATTTTCGGTGGCATAGAGGTTTATGCCTTGTGGGAAGATGGTCCTAAACCCATTATTTTAAGTTTATTTCCAGTGGCACAGCAATGCTGCCTGAGGTGACTTCTTTCATAGGGTATGCCCAGAGTTGCTTCCTTTCCATCCTTCAGATGAGATGTTAAACCAAGGTCCCTTCTACCCATCCTGGTGCTGTCCTGGTGGGTGTCCAGGTGGAAGTAAAAGAGCCCAGGCATTCCTTGCAAAGAGTAGGAGACTTTCCTTGGTGTCCTGACCAACATTCCCTTTCCTCAAAAAACTAGTTCATGCAATTGTCCAGGCTGTGTGTGGGTGTCGATGTGCGATATGGCCACCACTACACATTCAGTCACTTTACTACCAGTCTAGCATTGCTTGTAAAGCACTTTGGGATACACTGTGTATAAAAAGCGCTATATAAATACTGATTCTTTTTCTTCTTTATGGAACTGCATGGGTGGTACTATAGCACTTGGCTCTGCATATATGGATAGGCACTCTCACACACATGGCTACTGGCTCAACACTTCATTTAACAACAGTTTCTATATTTATCTTCAATGTCTAGTGCATCCCTCAGCACCATTATGTGGATGTTCGTCACATACAGCAGATATAAACAGGGTACACAGCCTTTAGGGTTGCCAAGAAAGAGGAGCAGTTGGACCACAGTGAGCTCAGGGAGGGTGAGGGTTGTGGAACAGAGGTGCATCCCCCCAGTTATACCTCTCCACAATTCATATGCCATTCTGGCAAAGTGTGGTTCCTCTATGGAGGCACCCATAGTGGAGACCAAGGAGGATGCTGGGAACCTCCACAAAGAAGACCCACAAGAGGATGGCGTGGGACCCCACAGGGGAAGGAAACAACTCCTGTTGTGGACTCCATTGTTAGGAAGATAGAACTGTGGGAGGAAGGGGAGAGGGAGGTAAGGTGCCAGCCTGGCACCATGGCTTGGAGGGACAGGGAGCAAATCCTCAGGATCACCAGAGCACCTGCACAGGGGAGGGAGCTGGATGTCATTGTCTACTTAGGGACAAATGACCTGGCTAAGAAAGGGATCAGAGCAGTACAGGAAGAGTTTGTGGAGCTGGGGAGGGGGCCTTAGACAAGTACCATGCACGGTAATCTTCTCGGAGGTGCTGCCTCTCTATGGCATGGGTGAGACTAGGGTACTCCACACCATGGAATTCAATCAGTGGTTGAAAAATTGGTGCAGAGCTCAAGGATTTGACTTCATTGGGGACCGGGGGTCCACCTGGAGTGATGCAGGTCTATATTGGTATGATGGCCTGCATCTGTCCAGGAGGGGAAGCAGGATCCTAGGTGATAGGTTTAAATTCTTCATTGGCAAAATTTAAACTAGCCAAAGGGAGGCACAGAAAAGGAACAGAGAAATCCTAGTCCTCCCAAAAATTAGGATAGTAAGTGTGGTAAACTCAAGGTAGAGATGTCAATAGGGAGAAGGGCAGGGGTAAATGGAGAAAATGACAAAAGCAATAAGGACAGGGATGGGGCAAAAAGGGGTAATGCCATCAAGAAATGGAGGGTAATGACTACCAATGCCCGTAGTCTGGGCAACAAGCTCCCTGAACTGGTGGCCTTGATGGAAGAGGGATGCCTGGATATTGTAGAAGTCACAAAAACATGGTACACAGAGATCCATGACTGGGATGTTAACATACCAGGGTACACAACCTACAGGAGAGACAGGGAGGGGAGAAGAGGGGGAGGAGTAGCTCTCTATGTAAGGGAAGGGATCAAAGCAACTGAACAAAGAGTAAACAGGGAGGAAGGAGGCACTATGGGTCACCTTAGAGACTGGAAATAGCACCACAATCCGCACAGGGTTGTATACAGACCCCCATGTCAGGGGAGGGAATGGACAAGGATATGATAGAAGGCATCCTTAGGATGCCAGAGAAAGGAGATACTGTCAATGGAGTACCTGAATATGCCAGATGTTAACTGGAGCACCTTGCTGCTGCCACATCCAAGAGCAGGGCCATTCTCAATGCCCCACAGGTGGCATGCCTCAGACAGCTAGTTTTGGAACCCACTCATGAGGGAGCAATCTTAGACCTCATACTCTCAACTGGGGATAGTGAGAGGATCTCAGATCTAGAAGTGGGTAGCCATCTGGAAACAAGTGACCACCAAACAGTGTGGTTCACGATAAACTCAGCTACAGAGTCAAGCCATACAAAAGTGAGGGTACTGGACTTCAGGAGGGCTGACTTTGGCAAGATGGGAGAGTGCCTTAGAAAAGCACTAGCAAACAGGCTAGAAGGAGAGGTGGAGCAACAATGGTAAAACATCAAAACTGCCATCACGGAGGCAACAAGCCTTTGTGTGAAGCAAATAAATGAATCAAAATGAAAGAAAAGGCCACTATGATTCTCAAAACTGGTGGCGGGGAAGGTTAGGGCCAAAAAGATAGCATTTAGGAAGTATAAGGAAACTCAGAAGGAGCAGGACAGAGAACTGTACCATTTAAGGCAGAAGGAAGCATGGAGGGAAGTCAGAATAGCAAAGACCCAAACTGAGGAAAAGATAGCCAACTCGGTTAAGAAGGGGGATAAAACCTTTTTTGCTACTGCAACTGTATTCCGGTGATCACTATCAGCTGATATGGGGTGGAGAAGTGTGCTGAAACATCACAGAGGAGGAGGGGCAGCTCTGTTTAAATCTCCACTGCGCGAACAGGTACTGTATCATTTTACTTTAAGAGCTACCACGCTGTACCTGTTCGCTTGTGTGCCATTGCTCTCCTCTGTAACTGCTACTAACTGTGCCTGTTTGTGCAACTGTATTCCGGTGATCACTATCAGCTGATGAGGGCCGGAGAAGTGTGCTGAAACATCATGGAGGAGGAGGGGCAGCTCTGTTTAACAAGACGAAGGCACACAGCGAAAGACCAAAGTTATGAAAGCATGAGTGGCACACCTACCGCAGAAGAAAGGGCTGTCTTTTGGCTGTTGATCTGAGAACTGAGAGCTGCTTCATATTTAAGTGAGTAACTTCCCGGGAGGATTCAGCATTGCACCATATTGCATTTTAAAGAGAAGACTCATTTGCTGGTCATCTGTTGTTGGGACTGATATTATTACTTATTGAGTATTGTTTGGAATTTATTGTGAATAAATTAAGTGCTACTAGGAAACTTGGAAAGTTTATTTTAAGGTGGGGTAAAATGGCTGTGGGCACTATTTTACTGATTGTGTTCTTATATGGCTTTATAGCATCATTTAGTTCAGTACATATTTATGAAGGTGTTCCAACAGATTCTAAATTGTGTATGACATCTGACCCACAGGAAAGACCGGGTTTGAGGTTCATAATATGTGCTGTAGTGTTATCTAAGGGTTGTTTTAATGCCCTTGTAAAAGCCTTTCCTGTTAGAGTAATTACCCAGATTTCTGCTGTGTTAAGAATTAGTATTCCTAAAGGTGTATCATGTGTAGATTTAAGAATGTGGAAGCAGGGATGGAGAAGGTACCTAAGAATTACCTCTGTGTTTTGTTTGTTAGTATTTGGTGATGTGCATCCAAACCCATGGCCCCTAGACTCAATATCTGGGATCTCTGGGTTTGGGGCACTTCCCAGATCTGATTTTAATTCAGGGTTTGAAAATATGACTATTGTTTATGCAAATGTGAGGAGTCTCAGGAATAAATTTGATGAAATAAGAGACTGGATACAGGAAATAAAACCTGAACTCCTTGTATTAACTGAGATGTGGTTAGATGGGAGGGTTTTGGATGCCTCAATTGATCTGGATAATTTTAAGTTATATAGGAGGGATAGGAATAAGAAAGGAGGTGGGATTGTTATATATGCTGACTGCAATTAAACTGTTCATGAGGTACAGTGTCCATGCTCTGTGAATGGGTTGGAGATTTTGACTCTGGAGACTGAGGTGCCTTACAGGAAATCTGTTCTCCTGGTGAGAGTATATAGACCCTCTAGAGTTCCTGTTAAGGTATTCTAAGACCTCCAAAATTCTTATATAGTTATAGTTTATCTCATGAGTTATTTATTATTGAAGATTTTAAAGTAAATTGGGCTACTATTGATCCTAATCATAATTTAATTGAAATGCAAACAGATCTGGGTTTAACTCAGTTGATTCTGGAGCCTACCAGAATTAATCATAGGACCCACACAAATCCACCATGTAGGATTTGATATTCTAAATGTCCCCATTTGTACCAGAGGCAGGAGTTCTCTCAGAATCCTTTTCTGACCATCAGGTAGTTTATACTCTTAGAAATAGGTTTGTAAGCCCACACAGAAGCCTGGATATCTTGGAGATGTTTTAAACAATTTGACTATGTTTCATTTATGTTAGACGTTGAAGACATTAATTGGTCTAGATTGAATTGATACCTACTGCTTCTAGTGCTTGGGAATATTTTTGCATGAATTTTTATAGGTATGCAATAAGCATGTCCCTTTGAAATCTTGAAAGGTTAATAACAAAAGAAATGTCTGGTTCTCAAAGCAGCTAGGAGCTAGGGGAGAGAGAGAGAGATAAGAAATGGGCTAAGGCTAAAAAATCTATGAAGGCCCATGATTGGGTTTTTTATAGGCAGGCCCAAAATCTGTATACTAATAAGGTGAGGTTAGCAAAGCAAGATTACATATGGTCTAAACTTGATAATAGCCATAAACAGAATCCAAAGAAGTTTTGGGTGGTTATTTCTGATTTAATGGGGACTCATAAGAGTTCCTTTGTAACTAAGATTTCAGTAGAAGGATCAACCTTTTCCTTGGGGGACAATTTGGTGAATGCTTTTAATGAGTATTTCATCAAGGTAGGTACCCAGGATTTCATTGATAGGGATAGCCAGGATTATGAGGATGGTGTAGAGCAGGATTTGGTGGGTAATAAATCTGACTTAAAAGGAATGAGGATGTTTGAGTTTGCTACTATTTTCCCAGAAGACACACATAGGTAACTCTTAAAAATAAATATTTTCAAGGCTATAGTGTATGATGGAATTCCCTCCATATTATTAAAGTATGCTGTCCCTTGCTTGGCCTCCCCCCAGCTTATATTTTTAATTTATCTTGTAAGGCTGGTGAATTTCTGGAAGTGGAAGATAGCTAGAGTCAATGTACAGTATTTAAAGCAGAAGTAAGACTGATTTAGGGAATTATAGGCCCATCTTGCTGTTACCCCAGGTCTCTAAAATATTTGAGAGGATTGTCTCATGTCAGCTGAAGAACATTTTGGATTATAATAATAAATTGTCTCCTTACTAGTCAGGGTTTAGGCCTTTACATAGTACCCAAACAGCCTTAACTAAAGTGGTAAGCGATCCCCAACTGAGTCTGGACAGGAGGTTAATGATAGGTGCCTTATTTAGTGACCTTTCAAAGGCTTTTGACACCCTGAACCATTGGGTGCTCCTGTCCAGACACAGGAGATTGGCTTGTCTCATCTTTCAATTAAATGGTTCTCATCTTATTTGATGGGACGTAGTCAGTATGTGAAGGTAGCCTCCTTTAAATCTGGGATTTTGGATTTGAGAACAGAGTCCCCCGAGGTCAGTCTTGGGGCCTCTGCTCTTCAATATCTATGTGAATGAATTTAGGCCCTAATCCCTGACACTCGGTATCATCTGTATGCAGATGATACCATATTATATTTGAAGGAGTTTCTCAGGGTATAATAGAGTAAAAGTTTCAACAAGCTTTTTTTGCGAAGCTCAGGAATTTTTTAGGAGACATTATTTGATTCTGTATGCAAATAAAACACAGGTACTTTTGTTTAGAAGTAAGTATAACAGAACTTGTGATTTAAAATTGGAAATTGTTACTTCTGGGGGGTTAGCTATAAAACAGGTTGATCATTACAAATATTTGGGAATGTGGCTTCATTCCCATTTAAGTTGGGATCTACATATAGATTCATTAATTGGAAGTATGAATAAAAAATTAGGAGCCCTCTATAGATATAAAAGGTTTATGTCTGGGAAGTTCGTCAAAATGTGGTTGCAACTTTATTACTCCCAGCAATTGATTATGGAGATATATATTTTATGGAAGGGCTCTGAGGTATTGTTAAACAAAGTGGACAAGCTATTTTGTAGGTTGGCTCGTTTCATATTAGAGGTTCTGTTTGAACACACAGGTATTATTTATTTAAAGAATTAAACTGGAATAGACCACTTGTGAGAAGAATTATACATTTATTGCATTTCATGATTAGGGTCTGGAACCATAAGGTTCCAGATTATATAGTTGAGCTGTTTAAACTTAGGGAATTTGGAAGGGATTTGAGACCTACACTTGAGGTGGGATATTCAGACTGCACCAGGCTGTGGCACAAGCCTGGGCACAGCACAACTGGGATGCACCCGGTCATTGAGAGGGTGATATTCAACGGTGCTCCACCATGGCACAGCATTGCTGAATACTGCTCCTCAGCCACCCGCAGTGCACATGGCGTAGTGGCACTGCACCAGCACAAGTGGCCAGAGTGGAGCAGGGGGATGCGCTAGCACAAGTGCCATTGCGCTACGGCGCATCAACAGCGATATTCAAAAGTACACATGCAAATGGGGCCATAATGTATGCAAGGCACAAATGGGGCCATTTGCATGTCATTATGGCCCCATTTGCATGCTGGTGCACTGATGCCCGGTGACTTGTGCCTGGCGCCCTGCCAGGCTGCAGCCATCGGGGACCGACGCCCCCTGCCCACACCGGCAACATGTTCCAATGCCCAATCATGGGCACATGTATAAATTGTAAATGTCCCATATCCCTGGTGGTCCAGTGGACCACTCCCAGCCTGATCATGGGCATATGTAATAAAATAATACTCCTAAATCTCTGGTGGTCAGTGGACCGCTCACAGCCCGATCGTGGGCATATGTATTTACACTACAAGGTCCTATATCCCTGGTGGTCCAGTGGACCACTCCAACATGATCACTGGCATATGTGATACACTACAAGGTCCTATATCCCTGGTGGTCCAATGGACGCTCCCAACTATCAGCGGGCATATGTAATAAAATAATAGTCCTATATCCCAGGTGGTCCAGTGGACGCTCACAGCCAATTGAGGGCATCAGTAATAAATTATGACAAACCAATCCATCCCTGGTGGTCCAGCAGTACCCCCCTCCACCCGCCCACTGGCCCCACTGCCTCCCCCTGGTGCAGCGGGCAGCAGCTTCCACCTACTTGCCACCTGCCACCTGCTGACTGACTCCATACAGTAGGGCTGTATGCCCATTGGTCCACAGCATGAGCCAATGGGTGTGCAGTCCATACTGCTTTTACACAGTCCAGAAATGTGAATGGATCCATTCGCATATCTGGTCTGTGTAGTATGTTTAGCTCACACGCCCATTAGCTCACACTGTGGACCAATGGGCATACAGACCCTACCGTAATGGAGTCGGTCAGCGGGTGGCAGGGCGGCAAGTGGGTGGGGCGACCCGCCGCTGACCGAGAAGGAAAGTAGTGGTGAGAACTCAGTGGCGCGCTGAAATTGTGGCTCTGCATAGTCTACTGATGCCCGTGTTCGACTGGTGGTCACTGGACCATCGAAAATATAGGACTATCATTTTGTTACATATGCCCACATCGGCTGTGAGCAGTCCACTGGACCACCAGAGATATAGGACCATTATTACAATACTAATGCCCATGATCAGGCATGGGGGGCACCACCACGAAGGTGCCACCGGAGCTCAGGTGGCCACCCACAGGTGGCAGCTGCCATGTTGCACCCTGCAATACGGCAGCTCACCTGTGGGTGACCAGCTGTTGTTCCTTTATTTATTAGATCAACTGTGTGCAGCTCAAGTAGGGGTTGTGCCTGCATGGGCTCAGCACATCCCGGGCTGAATATCGGGATGTGCAGAACATGCATGGGCACGCCCCCCCACTTGCACCGCATACATTACTGATGCACTCTGGCACATCGGGATTTGTGCCAGGTACATTCCCCTTTTGAATATTGCACCGGGGCACAACCCTTCTGAATATCCCACCCATGGTGTCCAATTTTATATCCCCAGCTGTAATTTGAATATTGGAAGATCCTCTATTCCATTTAGGGGAATTTCCCTCTGGAATGATTCACCTCAATATTTAAGATGTTCATGGGTCAGGACTAATGCTTGTAAATTTGTTCAATGGTGTACAGATTGGACAAAGACTGCTTATTTTTGCAATCAGTGTAATGTATTTTAAAATTTTGATCTAATTGATCATATATGTTATGTCTAGGTATGTTTTATTTATTATTATCCTGTGTGTGTATATGTTTATGTATAATTTATGTGAAACTTTGCACTTTATGAACTTGGAACTTCATTGAAAATGAGCTTTGCTCAAAGGAATGTTTCCAGTATTCTCTGAATAAAAATTATTTACTACTACTACTACATAGGTACATCAGGGAGCATAGAAAGACAATGGGAGGGATAGTGAGACTGAATAGAATGGACAGTGGGTGGGCAGAGCAGGACAGTGAAAAAGCAGGGATACTGAATGAATACTTCTGCCAGTATTCACAATACAGGAGGAGGAGGGTGAGGTGCCTAATCCAATTATCAGAAACACTCTGGATGGGGGGGGGGTCGACCCCAGTCCTTTCATGGAAGAAAGGGTTCTGAAAGAACTCCTAAAACTGAAGGTGGACAAAGCAATGGGGCCCGATGGAATTCACCCAAGAATTCTAAAAGAATTAAGGGGAGAACTAGTGACACCATTGACTACCCTTTTTAACAAATCATGGGAGGAGGGTGTGGTACCTGAGGACTGGAGGAAGGTGGATGTCATTCCCCTTCACAAAAGTGGGATCAAGACAGAGGCAGGAAACTGCAGACCTGTCAGTTTGACCTCTGTGGTAGGGAAAGTGATGGAATCTCTTCTGAAGGAAAGAATTGTTGAGTACCTAGAGGTCAGTGGGGCAAAGGACCCGAGGCAGCATGGGTTCACAGTGGGAAGGTCATGTCAGATGAATTAATTGATTTCTTTAACTGGGTGACCAAAGTAGTAGACCAGGGAGGGTCTGTAGATATGGTCTACCTAGACTTTATAAGCATTTGACACAGTCCCACACAAAGATTAATAGTCAAATTAACCAGCCTGGGAGTGGGTCCCACGGTGGTAGCCTGTGTAAAACATTGGCTGGAGAACAGGACATAGAAGGTAATTGTAAATGGAGTCCACTCTGAAGAAAGAGGGGTTACTAGTGGGTACCGAGTTCAGTACTGGGTCCAGTCCTTTTAATTTCTTTATAAGTGACATAGCAGAGGGACTGGAAGGAAAAGTATGCCTCTTTGCAGATGACAAAGATTTGCAGCAAGGTTGATACACAAGGAGGCATGGAAAGGATGAGAAGGGACTTGGCAAGGTTGGAGGAATGGTTAGAAGTATTGCAGCTAGGATTCAATGCAAAGAAATGCAAAAATAATGCACCTGGGAAGCAAAAACCCAGGGGAAGAGTACATAATGGGGGGTGAGATACTGACAACAACAAAAATGGAAAAGGACCTGGAGTAACCATATCAGATGGCCTTAAGGTTAGCAAGCAATGTGAGAAGGCAGTAAGGAGGGCTGGGGGGGATACTGGGATGTATAGGGGAGAGGCATCACCAGTAGAAAACAGGAAGTTGTTACCCCTCTGTACAGACAATTGGTGAGACTCCATCTGGAGTACAGCATCCAGTTCCGGTGACCCCATCTCTGCAAGGACATAGACAGGATGGAGGCAGTTCAGAGGAGGACAACTAAAATGGTGCAGTCTGCAAGACAAGCCATACGAGGAGAGACTAAATGAGCTTAATATGTATACCCTTGAGGAAAGGGGGGGGACATGATAGAAACTTTTAAGTACCTCAGTGGAATCAACAAAGTCCAAGAGGGTAGCATCTTTCAGAAAAAGAGATGTGCAAGAACAAGGGGACGCAATTTGAAGATAGAGAGGGGACGGCTCATGGGCAATGTGAGGAAGTATTTTTTCACAGAGAGGGTGGTGGACACATGAAACAGCCTTCCTGAGGAGGTTGTGGGGTCTAAAACTGTGGGAAAATTCAAGAATGCATGGGAGAGAC
This sequence comes from Neoceratodus forsteri, assembly GCA_016271365.2. NCBI lineage: Eukaryota > Metazoa > Chordata > Ceratodontiformes > Ceratodontidae > Neoceratodus > Neoceratodus forsteri. The sequence goes on from CM028132.1 coordinate 1,203,760,300, forward strand.
ATAAGGCAATTTTTGTTGGGGTAGGAAGAAATGGCTGTTGGTTAACTAGGATCTGCAGCTTATCCTGTAGGTAGGAAATGAGCAGACTAGGAGGGCCAAGTGGTCCTTATCCGATGTCAAAGTCTATGTTTCTATGTTTCTATGTACTTAGTGCCCTAGCACCCCAACAAGCACTGGTGACCTCCTGAGACAGTGAGTCCCACTTGGAAGGGGTTAACAGATTCCCTCCCTGGCTGTCAGTGAAGAGCCCCAAATGGTGGGGGTCCTTCTGCAGTCCCTGCACTGAGTTCTAAGCAAGAAAAGTTCACAGACAGGCACTCCAACAAAGTCCAGTGCCAGTTTGAGTGGGTGCTAGCCTTAATCTCAAGAAGCACAGGTGCAATTCAACAGGAGAATCCAAGAACAACAAACCTCTGCACACCAGTTCATATTTTCCAGTTAAGCAGTGTCCACAACCTTTTCTTTGGCTGCAGCTGGGCCTCAGCTCTCAGCCACTTTAACCAGTTCACTCAGGACACACACAGCCTCTGGCTAGCACCCTGGCAACCAGAGATGCTTTGCCTCTTTAAAATTTCAATTGCAGTCCCAACAACCAAGCAACCTCTCAGCTGCAACTGTAGCACTCAGATAATCAATACAGTCCTTTCAGCTAGTTCAACTTCCTAGTGCAGGGTTGCTGCAGCATTTAGTTTCTCCCAATAATAGTCGAGCAACTTCTCAATACCTGGAGGAACAGGATCACAGTTTAACCTCTTTCTCTCTTTCCCTTCTTAGTTCAATCCTGCAGCAAGTACCTGGGAAATCAGAATCACAGTTCAGTCTCTCTCTTCCCCACCTCGATCCAATTCTGCAACAGCAGTCATCAATTACGGCCTGTGTTAGCCTCTAAAGTCCAGTGCCCACTATCACAGGGTACTGATTGTACAGAGCCTGGGAACAGACTGAAGAAATCCCAGAAAGTCCACCCAGTTTCAGCCAAGAATTCTGTGCTCTGATTGGCTGATGGAGCCTATCAATAATTTATATCCATGAGATCAATATTTCCTGCTTGGTTATTGGGGCATGATCTAGGCACCTGTATTAGTCCCCTCCTTTTCAAGGAGTCCCACTGTCTATGATTTGGGCACCTAGGTCACTGATTGGCTTAACAATGGGGTCAAGTGTCACAAACATGTCAGCTCCCATTTGTTTATATGGAGTCCATGCAGTTCAACCCAGTTTCTCCCCTTCCAGAGTCTGGTGCAGCCCAACACAATCCTTTAGGTAACCAAGCACCCCACCTGATCATAGCCCCAACTGCCCCCTGTCAGACAAGCCCATTCTTGTTCCATTTGCCCCAGCAGTTTTACTGTCACTGCTGCCACAACACTATGCTCCTAGACGGCAAGCAGTACTCATCAGTATTCATAGGGTCTGCTCATTAATATTCATGACCCCAAAATGGCTCTGTTGTTTAAACTACTATTTTATTAACATTATGGGCTTCTGCCCGATCCTCTTCAGGTTACCAGCCCCCAAGGACACAAGGAGGGGCACCAGTACCACAGACAAACTCCCCATTTTTGGACCGCAATGGTGATTGGCACATCAAAGCACTGGGAGCACATGCACCAGTGCCAGACAAAATAAGCATACCAGCAACTCACAATCAAAGACCTACACCTGAAAAGGGAAGAAAACAATTGCTGGAAGGGGAAAGATTGTGGGGGAAACCAGGAGCACCAGCAAAAACTGAGATAAACGAGGACTACAGGGAGCAACTGCAGGTAAGCCCCAGAAGGGAGGTTACATAGTGTCACACCAATCATCAGCTAAGCTGATCATGACACTCTTCAGTGCTTGCTGGATGGAAACTTTGTGAAGTACAAAGAAAAGAGCCACCAAATCACAGGGTGGCTCTTTGCTTGATCTGTGATGCCACCCAGTAACCAGCTGATCAGCCTATGCCACATCCTCCCCAACACAACTAACAATCCCACCCTCTACCAAGTCTCTCTTCCACCTCTCCATCATTTCCTGTGCCTGTGTCTCTGTCTGTTTTTAAAAAATTCCACCCTCTGCCAAGTATACCTCCCACCTCCCCATCACTTCCCATGCTTCTGCTTTTGCCTCTTTTTAAATGATCCCTCCCACATTTTTAATTTAATACACTTTATTAATTTTTCAACAGACACAACCATCAACAAACAATTAACTAAAGAAAAAGAAAAGTCCTCCCCAAACCCCCCACCCTACCCCGTGGAGACCATAGAAATTCACAAAATAGGGGATCCACAAAAAAAACAGAATATTGTACACATGAGCAAGAGACAAAAGGTAATTCCTCTATTAGAGAATGCAAAACAAAAGTAGAATTAATCATTACGCTTGGCTAGCTATAACAGAAACAAATAATTACCTATAAACCTAGGTTAAGCTCCATCGTTCTATTCAAGGGTTAGAAGGAAGCAAAAATACAGTGTGCAGTTTGCTCCACCTTTTGATATAAGTGGATAGCCAATTATGAAGACTGGACATTGTTTTTTCAAGATGAAGATTAGCCAGAAGCTCATTAAGCCATTCAATTATCCCTCCCTCAAGTATCCCTCCTATCTCCCCATACTTTCTTTGCCCCAGAAATATTAAACTGACACTGGGGTGCCCAACCCTCAGTGTCAGTACCTGAGATAAAGAAAACTGTCCCTCTTAGTCTTTTTTACTCTCTGTAAAAAGAAAATGGTCCATTGATGTCTGTTGTCTTCCCCACCTGACCCCCAATTCAGCACTCACACCCCATACCCCTACCCTTACTACTACCAATGGTGCAGCATTGTAATTCTCTCTGGATTGAGACACATCTTCACTCTTTAACAGCGAAGTGAGAACTGAGGAAAAGGGCTAAGCTGTGGTCAATGTATTTCAATCGTTTGAACTTGTACTTATAACTTTATGATTTTTCATATTTCCCCAGATTTTCAACACAGCCTCTTTGGGACCCCATAACATGAACAAGGTAGGTGATTTTTTCAAATTTTCCTGAAGGTGATTTCACAGAGGCTCCACAAAATCAACTTTTGGGCAGGATTTGAAATGTTTTATCTACCGGGTTCATGAGGTGAGGTCATATGAAGACTGTGTTGAGAATCTGAGGTCAAAATATTAAAACCAACAAATATGAAGGTTAGCTGAAAATGTTCAATGCTCACTCATAACTTTGGTAATTTTCGATAGTTTGACACCACATTTTCAGTATAGCCATTTAATCACACCACCTCATGAACATGAGAGGTGTCTTTGTCAAATCCTGGCCAAAATGTTGTTTTGCACTTGTGGCGCAAAATGACATTTTGGCCTCTATTTTATAAATATAACAACCCCCTTTGGGGGGGTGGGTTACCTGCTGCCCTGGGCATCGCCCATCCCCCTGCTGCTTGTCCACTGCCAATCCTGAATCCCATAGCCCTCTAGATCTCCACTTGGCTCCCTGTTAGTAATTTTTGCAATTTGGGGCCAGTGGAGCAAAATGGACGTTGCACATGCACCATGGTGCCTGTCTAGTTTTTCACCACTGCAGTGGCTTAGTTATTGTCTCTCTGGTAGTCTCAACCCCCTTAACAAGTTAATTGGTGGTTGGACACCTGGAGGAGAGTACACAGGAAGCAGCCAGGATGTTTATTTTAAACCACCAGTAGGCATTTAGAAACGGGGCACATTTGCATATTTAAAAGGGACAACATGAATATTAATGAGCTAGCTGGTCACTGCCTGGGGGGGGTTAGTACAATGGGAGCCGCACCAGGCAAACTATGATGTATACAAATGTGATTCTGAGGCCGGATAATGAGGGACAGGGGCTGCTATCAGGCTGTGCTATGAGCATTGAGGGAAACTGTACTTTGGCTGCAATCTAAACTTAAAGCTGGGGCTGTAATATAAACTGTGTGGACTGGATATGTTGGCAGCCAGGCTCCATGTCATCTTAGTGATGCAATGATAGTGACTAACAATTTCAGTGACTACAACATAGCGAGGTAAATTACAGTGATTGCTTATTACAGCTCATACCAATTACAGCAACTAATACTGCAATCATCTTAGGATGAGGAAACTCTCACTTCCAGCTGTCATGCTGTACTCTGCTGGAATAATCAAGTTGGCAACAGTAGCAGGCATCACCGGATAACTCCTCTCGCTATGTCTGATCCTCTGCACAGTATGGTGCAGCAACCGTACATCCGGTAATGTCCTCGCCACAGTTCCACTTGCAGATGCCACACTTTCCAGCACAGCCTGAGCAGTGCTCTCATTACTGCTTCTGGCTCTCTCTCTCATGTCTCCAACAGCATGGTGAGCACCTATGGCCAAAGCACCTGCAGCCACTTAATTTGTCTACTTTTGTATGCAGGGGGGCTGTGCCACCTAAACTCCTTGGTGGTCACGCCCTCAAACCCTCCCCAACTATGGGATTCTAACGCCACACTGCTCATGGACACTAGGGTAAGTAGAAATTAAATGATTACTATAATTTACCAATTGTGATAGCTGTCATCACTGTACTTGCCTCCTTGAAGTTGCTGCGCTGTATTTGATTCGCCAAAGTGATGTGCTACTGGCAGGGCTCCATGTCATCTTAGCAACGCAATGATAGCAACTAAAAATTTCAGCGACTGCAACATAGCGAGGTAAATTTCAGCGACTGCTTATTACAGCGATACCAATTACAGCGACTATGACCCCCCCCAAGGACAGTCAATATCTAGCTTATGTGCCCACAACCTTGTTGAAGTGACTTATGGGAGGGGTGTGAACTAAATCTAGGTGCCAAAGACCTCTTGCCAATCAATAATCGAAGGAGGCTAATGACTGTTAATATTTTGGAGAGACAGTAAGAATCAACCAATCAGAAGTTGGGATTTTGGGATGAAACCCCTGGACTTTGGGCAGTTTGGGCAGTCTGTCCTAGGCTCTGCTTGAGTCAAGAAGGGCTCAGTGCTGTGTGTTGGAAAGACAGGAGGCCTTTTACAGGACTCAATTGGTCAGTCAACAAATAGATTGAGGATTGGAATAAGGGATTTTCTTGGACAGAAAAGAACTGTGGTGTAGCAGCTGAATGTTCAAGTCATTTGGTGAAGAGCTCCTGGTGGTTTGGCATTTCAGTGTTGCAGTGAGCCTGCATCAATATGGAAGGAAAACCCTGAGGCAGTAAAAAGGGTGGTTTTGGAATGTATGTGTGCTAGAGCTAAAGGCTGGCACTGTATCTGAATCTAAGGACTGTGGAGGCAAAATGTTGCAGTTATCCAGCATTCAGGAGCCTGTTGTTTGACTGAAAACCAGCTGTGGAAAGGCAGAGGTTTGATCCAGAGACTACAAGTCACTAGCCAAAAGCCACTGGAAAGGTGGAAATCTGGAGAACTTGTTTACTGCACACAGGAACTGTTTGTTCTTGCCAGGAGAAAGGCAAAAACTGAATATCTTCACAGCTGCAATTGGAGCTGGGTAGAGAAACTGCCAACTCCTACCAAGTGAGGCAGACTGAGCTGCAGGGGGGCCATGGGTGCACACCTGAATACTAGTTCACTCTGGATCCATTAGGGGAACCTGATTGTGGGGTCACTCCTGGGTCTGGGTTCCTTGTGGCCCAGTAGGCTTTGCATGTGTGCTCTGTAGTCTAGCCCATTGGGTGGGCTGAAGGTGACAAGCTACAAGAGTCTTCAAGCAAGTCCCAGGTCGACCAGTTGTTAGCCATTGCTTTATTGTCTTGACCAGCATTTCCTGCCCATTTTTGCTGCCTCTCCACTTAGTTGATCCTGAACTGTGGAACTGGCGGCTATTAATACAGTGGAGAGATTCAAGCGGGGCTGGGACAAGTATTAGGAAGATTAAACTGAGTAATGCCAGGTCTGGAGATGTAACTCCAATGGGGTGTGGGGTTGGGGATTTCGGGGGAGGGCAGCAACGGTGTTCTGACCAGATGCTGGTTTTGAGCAGACCTGATAGATCATTAGGCCTACTCTGCTGGCAACTTAGTATGTTAGTATGTTAATCTGGGGCTTGCCCTGCAAAGGTGGGAGTAACTTTCAAACAGCTAGCATCCTAGGAAGGTTTTCTTCAAGGGCCCCAATGCTGGCCAACCTGCAGCATCTAGCAGGCCTGCATTAAGTCTGGGTACCCTGCTGAGACTAACAGGACATAGGGGGGTTTGCACTGGTACCAGTGTGGGTGGGCTTTGTGTGTGTTCTGGCCTATGGGCCCTGCTAACCCCATTAACCTACTTTTTCTCTTTAGCAGCAATCCTGTTCCCCCTTCCCTAGCCCTACCCCATAAAATAAAACTGTGGTTGTTGCAATTCCTGTATAGTGGGCATTTTATTCGTATTAGTTGCTTCATATATGTGGTGGGGCTACAATAAATGACACCTGTCACGTTCACAAGGATGGGTCATAAAACGACTGTTGAAAATTTGGGGTCAAAATGTCACAAAACAATTAAAGCAGCAATGCAACAATCTGGTTAAAATTTTGACCTATACTTTTTTATGCAATTTTAGATTGCCACTTGCCTCTTGACTTGTATTATACCTTTCTTTCCATAGTCTGAGTCTGCTTTTAGTACTTTTTTTCATTCTGAAATAATAAAAGGAGCACTCCTTTTAATATGGCTTGGACCAGGTTTTCATCAATATTTGCAACTGTTTTTGAACAACTATTGTTCTGTAAGGTCACAGTGCACTGCCTGCTACATAACAATTAATTTTAGTCACACAGAAGTGATATATATAAACAACTGAAGGACAAAAACAGCTGAAAATAGTGATGAAGACCTGGTCGGTACTGTATTAAAAGGAGCACTCCTTTTATTATTTCAGACATGAAAAAAAGTACTAAAGTAGATGCAAACTGTGGAAAGAAGGGTATCATACAAGTCAGGAGGCAAGTGGAAATCTAAAATAGCATAAAAAAATAGATCAAAATTTTCACCAGATTGTTGCACTGCTGCTTTAAGTTATGAAGAAACACTGAATTTTTTTAATGTTTACTCATAGCATTGTGATGCGTGCAGATTTTGGCTCCCAATTTTCAACATAGCCCTCTTGTTACCCTACCTGATGAAAATGACAGGTGTCATATCCTCTTTGACACATGTTTTCGCAGTCCCTCTGTGAAACCATCTTTCGGACAGGATTTTAAAACATCCACCTGCCATTATCATAACATATGATCATAAAAATACTGTACTGTGTTGAAAATTTGGGGTCAAATGTAAAAAAACCAACTACCGTATGTTATGAAGAAACAGTAAATTGTTCTAATGTTTACTCATCACTTTATTTGTATAGATTTTGACCCCTAATGTTCAACATCTACCTTGTGTTTTTCACCTAATGAACATGACAGGTGTCATTTTTCAAATCCTTCTGTAACATGTTTTTGCAGTCACACTGCAAAATCACCTTTCAAATGGGTTTTAAAAATTCCACCTGTCTTGATCATAACATCAGATCATAAAACGACTGTTGGAAATTTGGGGTCAGAGTGTGGAGCCCACTGAAAATTAAATATTTTGTGTCTCAGCTGGTGTGTCCTGGGCAAAATGTGTAAAAGCAGAACAGAACTGAAAATAAGATATGGCAGCTCATCTAGTCTATCCTGGGTAAATATTTAGTCAAAATGAGTAAAAGCAGGACCCTAGTGCAGCAGAGCCCCCACCAGATGTGCATCTGTGCTGCTCTATTCTGGGAAAAAATACACTGTAAAGCTGGACCCCACTGAAAATGTAACTTGCTTTCAGCTGGGCTATCCTGGTAAATAGGTTATAAAAATGGGTAAAAGCAGAGCCCTGTCGAAAATTAGATACTGCATCTCGGCATTGCTGTCCTTGGTAAATACAATGTTAAAATTGGGAAAACAAGGATCCCACTGAAAATGAGATGGCATCTGAGCTGTGCTATCCTGAGTAAATACAGTACAAAAATGTGTCACAGCAGGACTCCATTAAAAATAGAATATTGCATGTCAGCTGGGTAATCCTATATAAATATATTGCAAAAATGTATACAAACAGGACCCTACAGCAGAACACCACTGAAAAGGAGATGTTGCATCTAAGATGCTGTGGCCTAGAAAAATATTATTATAAAAGTAGGACCACACTAAAAGTGAAATATCGCATCTCACATCTACTGTCCTGGGTAAATGCAGTATAAAACTGTAAAATCAAGACCCCTTGCAAATGACAAAATTACAGCTCATCGGTCTTTCTCTGGTATATACATATATATATATATAGATAGCTAGTAAAATATGAACAAGCCAGTAAAATAACAATGCAAGAGGCAGACATTGGCATTGACAAATGTTTGTTATAATTACTGGTTAAAGAGAACCATAGTTAAGAACTTATTGAAAATGATAACAGATTTTGTCTTATCTTCAGCTACAGCTGCTGTATTTCGTGCTCTAAGTAGTGTGAGAGAGCAAGGCAATTCTCTTTTACCCACACTTGAGTGTAACGCAGTGTGTACAACAGAAAAACTTAGGTTTGGATTTCGGGTTACAGTTGACCCTAACTACCAATTTTACAAAATGTTATATTTGGTTTTGTGGTGTTCAGATTACCAGTTATAACACACACACTGTACATTTCTTAAACCTATCCACACTGGCACAGGAAGGGTGGAAAGCAACAGTGTGAACCCTCCATCAGCTTGAAGTACCATTAAGCTGGCTTTGATAGCAGCTGGTACCTCCCTCCCTCCATGCTCCATTTACAACTCACTGACCCCCTGGTTGTTGTACTCCTGATCATGGTCTCAGCCAAACATGGGCATGAATGGGAAACAACTCACAGTCCAAAACTTTAACCTTGGCACCCTCATTTAAATCCAGAATCCAGACTCCTGCGCTAGGGGAGAACACTGTACTTTAATCACTGCCAAGAACAAGCTAGAGCCCCTGACTTTCAGTATCATTGGATTAGCATCAAGACAATAGTGTAGCCATCTATCTGGTCGAACCCCTTCAGGGGGAAACCTAAACCAAGGCCCTTCACCCTACCTTAGGTGTTCTCTGTCTCTCCCTTCTGCAGATTGGTATACCAGAGAACTGACCAAGCAGTAGACCTTTGTCATGCTCAGACTTAGGGCCCATATTGCTATCCCTGAGGTCTGGCAAGTCCTCACAATCACAGCTGGTGTCTAGGCTGGAGCAAATCCCTCGGGCTTTAGAGGACAGTCTGTTTGCTTGGTGGTTCTGGTTTAATCTCCAAACATAAAGAACTCTTTTGCCATTCCGCAAATGATCCTAATACCCCTTGAATGCACCATGTCAGGGCTATGCCCTTCCAAAGGGAGAAGTGAATGCTGCTAAAAAATCCATATTTGGGGTGGAGCTTACATATACAATACACATCATCATACATAAACAGGGAAGAAAAAATACCTTTGGACCATTGAGTTGCCAAAAAACTCAGCGAGTACAACAGTATTATTTTTCCTTTTTAAAACCTTAATTTTGAGACTTGTATGGTTTCAGCTGATGGAGATAGAAACGTAGAAACATAGAATTTGACATCAGATAAGGACTGCTAGGCCCACCCAGTCACCCATTTCCCTACCTAATGCATAGGCTGCGATCCTAGTTAACCAACAGCATACTTCCTCCTACCTCCACCAGAATTGCCTTATGTCTGTCCCATGCATTCTTGAATTCCCCACTGTTTTTGATTCCACTACCTCCTCAAGAAGGCTGTTCCATGTATCCACAACCCTCTCCATGAAAAACTACTTTCTCACATTACCTTCGCGCCGTCCCCCCTCTATCTTCAAATCATGCCCCCTTGTTCTTGCACATCTCTTTTTCTGAAAGATGCTACTATCTTGGACTCTGTTGATTCCCTTGATGTACTTAAAAGTTTCTATCATGTCCCCTGTCTCCCTCCTCTCCTTGAGTGTATACATATTAAGCTTCTTTAATCTCTTTTCATATGTCTTCTGGTGCAGACCCTGCACCATTTTAGTTGCCCTCCTCTGGACAGCCTCCATCCTGTCTATGTTCTTGCAGAGTTGGGGTCTCCAGAACTGGATGCAGAACTCCAGATGTGGTCTCACCAACTGTCTGCACAGAGGGATAACAACTTCCTGTTTTCTACTGGTGATGCCTCTCCCTATGCATCCCAGTATCACACCAGCCCTCCTTACTGCCTTCTCACATTGCTTGCTCAACTTAAGGTCATCTGATATGACTATTCCCAGATCCCTTTCTATTTTTGTTGTTGTTATATCTCACCTGCCCCCCATTGTGTACTCTTCCCTGGATTTTGTTTCCAAGGCATATTACTTGCACTTCTTTGCATTGAATCTAAGCTGCCATATATTTGACCATTCCTCCAACCTTGCCAAGCCCCTTTGCATCCTCTCCACCCCACCTTCTGTATCAACCCTGTTGCAGATCTTTATGTCATCTGCAAAGAGACATACGTTTCCTTCCAGTCCCTCTGCAATGTCACTTATAAAGACATAAAAGAGGACTGGTCCCAGTACTGAACCCTACCGTACCCCACTAGTAACCCCCCTTTCTTCAGAGTAAACTCCGTTTACTATTACCCTCTGTATCCTGTTGTCCAGCCCATTTTTAACCCAGGCTACCACCTTGAGACCCACTCCAAAGCTGGCTAACTTGTATATTAATCTTTTGTGTGGGACTGTGTCAAATGCCTTGCTAAAGTCTAGGTATGCCATGTCCACTGTCCCTCCCTGGTCTACCACATTGGTCACCCAGTCAAAGAAATCTATTAGATTCGACTGACATGACCTTCTTGCTGTGAATCCATGCTGCCTTGGGTTCTGTGCCCCACTGGCCTCTAGGAACTCAACAATTCTTTCCTTTAGAAGTGATTCCATCATTTTCCTACCACTGAGGTCAAACTAACAGGTCTGCAGTTTCCTGCCTCTGTCTTGCTCCCACTTTTGTGAAGAGGAATCACGTCTGCCCTCCTCCAGTCCTCCGGTACTACACCATCCTCCCATGATTTGTTATAAAGGGTAGTCAGTGGTGTCACTAATTCTACCCTTAGTTCTTTTAGAATTATTGGGTGAATCCCGTCAGGCCCCATTGCTTTGTCCACCTTTAGTTTTAAGAGTTCTTTCAGGACCCTTTCTTCTGTGAATGGACTGGTATTGACTTCCCTATCCAGAGTGCTTCTATTGTTTGATTTAGGTACCTCCCCATCCTCTTCTTTTGTGAATACTGAGCAGAAGTATTCATTCAGTATCCCTCCTTTTTCACTGTCATCCTCTGCCCACCACCCTTCCCTTTAGTAAGCCTCACTATCCCTTCCTTCATGTTTCTTCACTCCCTAATGTATCTATAAAAGGTTTTATCCCCCTTATTAACTGAGTTGGCTATCTTTTCCTCAGTTTGGGCTTTTGCTATTCTGACTGCCTTCCCCACTTCCTTCTGCTTTAACTGGTACAGTTCTCTGTCCTGCTCCTTCTGTGTTTCCTTATACTTCCTGAATGCTACCTTTTTTCCCTTAACCGTTCCCTACCACCTCTTTTGAGGACCATAGTGGTTTTTTCCTTCATTTTTGCTTTGTTGATTTGCTTCACACAAAGGCTTGTTGCCTCTGTGATGGGTGTTTTGATTTTTCCCCATTGTTCCTCCACCCCTCCTTCTTGCCAGTTTGCCAGTGCTTTTCTGAGGCACTCTCCATTTTCCCAAAGTCAGCCTTCCTAAAGTCCAACACTCTTGCTTTTGTATGGCTTGACTCTATGGAAGCCTATTCCACATTATTCACCATTCATTCAGTGAAGTAATTCTGGAAATTCTTTATAAATCTTGCCTTTATTATCTGCAATGTATACAAAATCAGTAAACTGATGCAAAGTGTCAGAGAATGTGAAGATTGTAACAAAAGAAAAACAAGTCAGCCTTACACCTTGGCTAAAGGAAGGCTGCCATGTAGTGGAGTGGCTAGAACTACTGCCTCTGAAACCAGGGATGCACAGATCATAAATTGAAACATAAAAATATAGAAAATGTCAGCGAAAAAGACAATTGGTCCATCTAGTCTGCCCTCTTTACCCTACCCACCCGGTGACTAAGTGTCTAGTGGTGTTATTCTCCTCACCTACCCCCACTTGCACCCTGCCTTGTTGCTTTCCCTGTGTAAATATTAAGCCTTTTATTTTTGGTTCCAGATGTGTTTGAAACCATTAATGGTTATTCCACCCCCCACCTCTGTTGGTAGGCTGTTCTATGGCTCATCACTCTCTCTCTGTAAAATAAGGCTTTCTCACAGCCCTCCTGAACCTTCCCTCTGTTCAACTTCCAGTTATGTCACCATTTCTTAATTCACCAGTCCTGCTGAATATTTCCTCGTAATCTACCTTGTTCATTCCTTTCAGGAACTTGAAGGTCTCTATCATATCTCTCCTCTCCCTCGGATCTCCAGCAAATACATGTTCAGGTCTTTAAGCCCGATCCCCATAGGATCTGCCCTGCTGGCCCTGAATTTTTGGGTACTCTACACTGTGCCATCTCTAGCCTGTTCTTTATTGTTAGGCAGGGGTTCCAGAACTGGGTACAGTATTACAGATGCAGCTGCATCAGCAATCTACAGAGAGGCACTATGACCTCCTTTCTACTGCTGTCAAACTCCCTCCTGATACACCCCAACATCCTGCTTGCCTCATTGTAGGCCTTATTACATTGGCTAGACTGTTTTAGGGCAGTGCTTATGATGACTCCCTGATCCCTTTCCTCAGTGGTAGTGTCCAACTTATCCTGTCCCATCCAATATTCCTTGCTGGGGTTCTTGTTCCCTATGTGCATCACCATGTACTTTTTGGTACTGATTTTTAACTGCCAAACTTTAGACCACCCCTCTAATCTTTGCAGGTCCTCTGTAGCCCCTTAAGTCCTTCCTTGCTGCCTACCCTGCCACAGAACTTAGTGTCATCTGTGTAGAGACACATCTACCCTTGTATTCCTTCTTCTATTTCACTGAACATATTGCAAAGGACTGGCCCCAGGATTGAAACCTATGTTACCTCACTCATGACAGGGCCACTGGAAAATTGTGGAAAAAGTTAACCCAAATTGCAGAGATTTTTTGAAAAATTGTGGGGAAATTGCAGAAGTTCTACTTTGGACCCTGAGTGCTTCACAATAAATCTTTTACTGTTAGTAAAATCAATACATCTTTTACTGTCAGCTAGTGATCAAACAGGAGTTCAGCATGTTTGTAGTTCATTTGCATCACCAGGTAAAGAAAAAGGTCTGGCTCCCCATACGATGCACAGGGGAAATGCTGGACCTTGCCCAACAACTAACACACTGAAATCTGGCCAATGGAAAATCATGTACACAAATGCCTGCAGTCTGGGAAACAAGATCCCAGACCTGCAGGCAACAATGACAGAGACTAAACTGGACATAGTAGCTATTAGTGAGATATAGTTCACCAGTAACAACACTTGGGAGACTTCAGTACCCAGCTATGTGCTGTTCAGAAGAGACCGAGGTGCAAAAAGGAGGGGTGGAGTGGCCCTTCATGTCAATGAAAATATCAAAGCTACAGAAATTCAGAATACACACAAGGAGTCAGAAGAACTGTGGGTCACCCTGGAAACATGAAATGGGATAGCCATATGAACTGGGGTTGTCTACAGGCCTCCAGACCAGGGGGAGGACATAGACACATTACTGTTAGAAGATATACAAAATAAGACAGCTAAAGGGGAGGTTCTGATAATGGGAGACGTAAACATGCCAGATACAGATTGGTCAATACCAGCAGGAACATCTGCCAGAACTAGACACATGGTAGATTCCCTGCAGAGGGAGGGCCTCAAACAACTGGTACAACAAACCACAAGAGTCAGGGCTATCCTGGATCTAGTACTGACTAACAGGGAAAGGATCACAGATCTCCAGGTGGAAGGTCACCTGGGGACCAGTGACCATCACATGGTATGGTTCAGTTTGGCCACTAGAACTAAATCATCCCATTCCAAGGCAAAAATATGGGACTTCAGAGGAGCTGATTTTGATAACATGGCCAACAGAGTTAAGCTAGCCCTGGCAAGAAGAAATACAGGTGAGGGGGTACAGGCAACGTGGGCAAGCAAAAAGGATGCAATACTTGAAGCAACAACCCATTGTGTTGGAGAGAAAAGCAAGAGCAAAAGAAGGATGAAACCACTTTGGTTCTCAAAAACGGTAGCAGAAAATGTCAGAGCCAAAAGGCTGGCCTTCAGGAAATATAAGGGAACACAGTGGGAGGAAGATAGGGAAGCATACCAAACTTCCCTAAGGGAAGCAGGGAGGGTAGTAAGGCAGGCAAAGGCCCAAACTGAGGAAACACTAGCATGAACAGTAAAATAAAGGGACAAGACTTTATATAGCTACATTAGTGAAAGGAGAAAGTCCAGAGGGGGTATTGCTAAGATCAAAGGGGATGAGGGGGAGTGTATGGAGGAGGACCAAGGAAAAGCATCTATCCTAAATAGATACTTCTGCTCAGTATTTACTGAGGAGAAGATGGGGCAGGGTCCACAGCTCAGCACCATGGACACATGGGGAAGGGAGGTGTGCACTAGTCCCTTCACAAAAGAAAGGGTCCTACAAGAGCTTGCTAAGCTCAGGGTGGACAAGGGAATGGGACCTGATGGCATACATCCCAGGGTACTAAAGGAGCTAAGGGTGGATCTAGCAGAGCCATTAGCAGAACTGTTTAGTGAGTCTCTGAACACATGAGAGGTCCCAGAAGACTGAAGAAGGGCTCATGTGATCCCACTCCACAAGAGTGGTAGCAGGAAGGAGGCAGGGAACTACAGACCAGTCAGTCTTACCTCAGTAGTGGGCAAGATTATGGCGGCACTCCTTAAGGAAAGGATAGTGCCACACCTGGAATCCTTAGGAGTACAGGATCCAAGACAGCATGGGTTTGCAACAGGAAGGTCCTGTCAAACTAATCTCATAGATTTCTTTTACTGGGTAACCAGAGTGGTGGACCAAGGGGGTGTAGCTGATCTCACCTACCTTGACTTCAACAAAGCTTTCGATACTGTTCCACATAGAAGATTGATTAATAAGCTGAGTAGGCTCAGGGTGAGTCAGAAGTTGGTCATCTGGGTGGCAAATTAGTTGGCGGCCAGAAAACGAAGTGGTGGTATACAGTCAGAAAGAGCAAAGTCACAAGTGAGGGTACCTCAGGGATCAGTCCTGGGGCCAGTCCTCTTAAATATCTTCATCAGTGACATTGCAGATGGACTGGAGGGTAAGGTTTGTTTGTTTGCAGATGACACCAAGATCTGCAACAGTGTAGATGATCCAGATGGGGTGGGCAGAATGAGAAGAGATCTGGATAAAATGTTCAGAAGGGTGGCAACTGGGGTTTAATGCAAAGAAGTGCAATATCATGCACGTGGGAAGAGAAACCCTGAAGCCACCTTTAGGTTGGGAGAGGAGTTGCTGGCAATCACAAGGGAAGAAAGAGACTTGGGCATCATCATCACAGATGACTGAAAGCATCCAAGCAGACCACTAAAGTAGTAGGTTAGGCCAGAGGGATATTGGGGTGTATTAGTAGGAGTATCACAAGTCGTAAGAGAGAGGTAATAATCCCTCTTTACAAGACACTGGTTAGGCCCCATCTGGAGTACTGCGTGCAGTACTGAAGACTGCACCTGCACAAGGACATTAACAAAATGGAGGCAGTCCACAGAAGGGCAACCAAAATGGCGCAGGAACTGCATCACAAAACATATGAGGACGTATGAATGGAGCTCAATATGCATACCCTAGAGCAAAGGAGGGAGAGAGGTGATATGATCGAAACATTCAAACATCTTAAGGACATTAACAAGGTGAAAGAGTCTAACATGTTTCAATATAAGAAAAATGGCAGGACAAGAGGATACAGCATGAGATTAGAGGGAGGCCGGTTAAGGGGTAATGTGAAGAAATTTTTTTCACAGAAAGAGTGGTGGATGCATGGAACGGTCTACCTCAGGAAGTGGTGGATATGAATACAGTGCAGAGTTTCAAACAAGCATGGAATAGGCATAAGACAACAATACAGATGGGTATGAATAGATAGGCCATTGACAGAGTAAAGGCCTATGGCACATGAATAAGGTAGAAAAAATAAGCAGACCGGATAGGCCTTGCAGTCCTTATCTGCCGCCAACTTCTATGTTTCTATGTTTTCTGCAGCCTATATTAGTCAGCATAAATTTCTAAATGAATACACTGCCACTTAAATATGTTTTAGACATGAAGAAAAGATTATGTTCCTAAAATGAATACTAAATTGATAGATGTGTTGCCTACCTTCCAAAATGTAAAAACATCTGCCTCATACACTACTAAATAGATTCTGTTTAGTGACCCATAGCAAATCAATATTAAATAAATCCAGAATAAACAAATGTGTCTGTTTCTGCATGTAAAAACATTCAGCCTGATCAACAGCTATTTACAGTGCTCTGTCAACTATTCACCTATTTTGGTGCAAGAAAAATTAAGCAGATAGTGTGGCAAATAATCCAGTTTTAGTAAAATGTTGTTGAAGTGTTTAATGTTCATAATTTGCACTGTAGGTACTGTACACTATTATTGAAATCACATATTAAAACATTAAATCTGGAGGTTATTGGGGCTGGCAGTATATCTTAGAGGTTAGAATAACAAACTGTGAATGAACTGGGCACATCCAGCAGACTTGGGTTTGATTCCCACAACCTCCACTTGCACACTGTGTGACACTGAACAAGTCACTCTACCTCCCCAGTGCTCCTGCATTGCCCCTGAAAACAGGAACTTCTGCTTAATGGGCCTTACCCAGTTAGCAAAGGAAAAAAAATACCAATATATTTTTAGTGCATCGTACAGTAGCCAGGGTACCCTGTAATTTCCTTTTGTTTTACTCAGGCTGCAGTGATTTTGTTCAGGTAAATATAAATGTGCAGATACATTTTATGTGTTTTATAAGCTTGTTTTTAGACTTTAGTCAGGTTTTTACTGTAGTCTTTGCATGTGTGCATCTAAGTTTTAGATTGCTAAGCACTGGATCACTGTTACCAAATGGCTTATTCAAGTTTATAATCAGCAGAGCCATCCAAAATCCTCAGTTGTTTGAATGACAGCTGGTCTGAATGAAAATATGTTTACAAGGAAAAACCTGCCCTACCACTTACAAAAAGGATTCATAGTTAGCACCCCATTTAGATGAATGAAATACTTTGCACCTTTTCTCCCATTTGCGGTTTCAGTCTCTGTGGCAACAAGTTTTCTGATAGACTGCTTCACAAATCAAATGTTAATGTTTCACAAGTCAAATGTTATTACACAATGGCAAGAAAGAATCCTGTGCTCTGATTCGTCAGGCTGGCACTGGACCCGTGATGTTACCCTGGCATAACATCATGGCTCTAGTCCCAGCACACTTCTGACCGCATTCAAAGTTTAAAAAAAGATCACTCTGCTGCCTATGAGCAACTTCAATGATCCCTGCTCCGGCACTCTACTCACAATCCGCGCCCCGCCCCACTCAGAATCACCCCACCCACACACACACACACACACACACACACACACAAGTAAATCCACCATTATTTCTAACTTCACTTCTGGTAACACACACACACAAAAATAAATGCAAGCATGACACAAGTGAAAACACTGCCTCCGTGGAATCACTTCAAACAGTCCCTTTTGATCACCGCTCAGCTGCCCGCTTCCCCGCATCCCGCTCAGAAGCAGTGTTCAGTGTTCCAGTTTGTATACTGGCCAATAAAAAATAAAAACAACCAATAACCCTCACACAATCCCCTCAAATTGAGAAACATTTTTTTTCGTGCTTTAGGGACTGAGAGCGTGGGGCGCCCAGTGAGTAGGTGAGAAAACACGTCTTCAACAGTCATCACGCCTCTCTCTACAAAATGCTCACTCGCTGTATTTTTTTTTTTCAAATGGGACCATGTAAAACAAATCGAAACATTCCCAGTGCCACCTCCCTACCTTCTCTCCTCCTATATCATAGAAATCTTCACAGCAGGAGGGCAGATGAAAGACAGGAACGAGCAGGAGTGGGGGGGGGGCAGTTGATAACACTGATTGCTGACCAGCTGAAGCATTCTAAGCCAGTCACCAAAAGGCAGAGACAACAAAATCTTGACCAAACAAACTGCAAGGGCAGACTAAAAAAAACTGGCACCACTGACAAAGATGCTATATAGAGTGCAGATCCACACAGAAAACACAGCAGCTCAACCTACTGGCTGAAAGAGTAAATCAGTACTATTTTTTCATTAAGTAAGCCTACACCTTCACAAAATAACAAAAAATATACTTCATATATAGTGTTTCATCATATTTTTTGTTTGTATTACAAACAAGCCATTGTATAATAGAATAATGCATGACAGGGTGTGTATGGTGCTGGGATAACTTCACTTCTGGGGTGATTAGTGGCACTCAGCCTGTGGCCTCATGCCTAATCACCCCAGGCGTGGCGTTATCCCAGCACACACCCTGTCATGCATTATCCTTTAATGTTTAAGTGCACTTATGCATGGCCAGTGGATTTTGAAACCAAACCAGACATGGATTCAAAAGAGCAGTGTAGCATAAAACACTTCCCTCACCTTGTACTGCATTGCTTTGGCCAAACCCAAGTCTACAAGCAAAATTGTCAAAATATTTGAGAGTATTGTATTGAAAATTTTAATACTTTTTACACAGTTCAAGGAAAAAACTTAAAAATTGCAAGAAATTGCGGAACATGTCAGTTTTTGCAGAGACTAGTGAAAATTGCGGATTCCTCAAAAGAATTGTGGGTGCAATTTTCCAATGCCCCTGCTCATGACCTCCCTCTCCCCTGAATTAACCACATTACCACCAACCTCCACTGCCCCCCCCTCCATCCAGCTTCCCACTCATCTAACTAGATTTTTTGCTGTTCCCAGATCCTCTAACTTCAACAACCTTCTGTGTGGCACAGAGTTGAATGACTTACTGAGGTCAAAGCAGAACAAATCCACTGTTTGTCCCTTATCTACTCCCTAGTTACCCAGTCACAGAATACTGGTCTGACTAGACCTCCCTGCCAAAACCCATGCTGTTTACTATCCTGGAGCCCATTTCTCTCCAGGTATTCCACTATGCCCTCCTCTTTGACTAGTGTCTCCATTAGCTTAACTGCTATGGTGGTAAGATTAATGGGTCTGTAGTTTCTTGGTTGCTCTTTGTGAAGTAGGACTACATCCACTACCATCCAATCTTTCAGAACCACCCCTGGCTGTAGGAAGCTATTGAATGGCCCTGCCAGGGTTTCACCCAGTTCTGATGCCAGTTCCCTGAGCACCCTCAGATGCATACCATCCATCCTTGGAGCCTTATTTATTTTTAGGGTTGCTGGCCCTTTTTCAACTATTTCTCTCATAAACACCACCTGTCCCTCTTCTGGGATCCATCTTGCATCATCATATATGCTGCTTTCAGGCAAGGGCCCACAAGCTTCTGCTGTGAATACAGAGCAAAAGTAGTCATTTAGAACTCATGGTCTCTCTTTGTTGTTAAAATTTATTGGATCCATGGGCACACTAAAGAACATATTTTACTAGCGTGCTAATATAGATTGGGCTGACAAAACTAATATCAAAATCAAAGATATGCTAGCTGGACTGAATTTAACACAACTGATTGATGGTCCTTCTCATATTAACTATAAATCCGGTACAGGTTCCATTATCAGGGGCATAAGCAGGGGGTGTGTATAGGATGTTCAAACACCACCCGAAATGACCTCCAAAAGTTTTTAATAAATGACAGAGTGGTGCACGCTGGCCCTTTAAATGCATGCTTTTCTCCGCATTCCACATGATCTGAGGTGCTGCTGTGTGCCTGGCTAGCTGGTGTGGCAGGCAGCCTGCTTCTAACCTGCTTGGGGATTGTGAGTGTGAGCAAATCCGTTGCCCTACTGGCTGCTGGTAGTCTGAGGCTCCACTGCTCCTCGGCTCCTCCTTTCTCAATACAGCAGCCAATTAAAGTGCAACATAGAATTGGCAGCTTGGCGCACAACCACATGCAATGCACTGAGAGAGAGAGAGAGAGAGAGAGAGAAGTCGATACGAGAAGGAGTTGTGGATGGTGGTGGCCTAAGCACAAGAAAAAAGAACTTAGAGTTACATTTGATTATTTGTTGAGCAGACTGCAGAGCAGTTAGTTTCCATGGGGAGCTATGAAAGGAGCCAGTAGTTGGTCTGCGGTCAATGCTCAGAGTTGAGTCGCTGCCCAGTCTGGAGAAACAGTAGAGTGGTGGTGATGGTCGGAGCCCTCTGCCCATAGTAGGTAATTGCTTGCGAGTTGGTGCCACAGCCAGGTCTGAGAAGAAGAGGAGAGACTAGAGAGCAGAGCAGTGAGACTGGACAATGCAACAATTCAAGGAGAAATAAGAGAAGGATTCAGGTCAGCCACACTAGCCACCTAGCCAGCCGCCTGGCCTGCCTGTCGGTCTCCTCCTCGTGGGCCTTTTGAACGGTCACCTACTCGCTTCATCAGGTAGGGGTGTCCTCCCCCCCAGAGACTTGTTAGCAGCACCAGCAACAGCCCGTTTAACTAAAATCATCTGTCAACTTGTCAGTCGTTTCAGACAGGAGCCTGGAGCTGGAACCTGGAAGTAAGGAAAAATTTGACACTTTGGGGGTGGGGGAGCTGGGGGGGGGGGAGTGAGTGGGGATGAAATGCATTTCATCTCTCTCTCTCTCTGTAGTTCTGCTGACCCAGACCTCAAGGTCAAGGAAGTCATACTATCTACAGGCAGGGCACCAGTGGGTGAACAAGAGCAGAGTGAGTCGGCGAGGTCTCACTCCTTGGCAGGCTAACTAAAACTACTGAAGATGGGCTTGCAGAGAACTAGAAGAGTAATAGATGACAACACCACAAAACAGTGCTTGTGTTCCACATTGCAAGTAGAACTTGTTCAACTTTTAGCTTACACCATGCTGAAGACTGCAGTAGCTGGCTGCATAGGTGGTCTCACAATGGTGTTAAAAACACTCTAGTACCATGACAAGAAAACAGAGAAGAGGCACATGGCATGTGTGCCTCTTCTCTGTTTCGTCATGGTACTAGAGTATTTAAAACCATTGTGACTGGAACCACCTATGCAGCTACTGCAGTGCCTAGAGCTGGATTTAATTTACAGAACGAGTTTATTTCAGACACCTAAGTTGGTGGTGGTGGAGGGAGGGGTGTTGTTCCATTCTGGATAATGTTATGTAATGTTTGAGCTTTATGGTAAAATAAACAGCATTTTCAAATGCAATTCAGTTCTTGTGCATGTGTCCATCACCTGATATAATAAAAGTGTCCCTGGTGGCTAGGTTTCCACCCCCATTCAATCCTCATCCGATATAATAAAAAAAATTCCTGGTGGCTAGTGGTCCCTCCCCCTACCTGGTCACCCACCTGATATAAAAAAGAATGTCCCCTGGTTCAAAGATTAGCCCCCCTGCCCCATCCCAATCCCCTTTATAGTCAAGAAAACATTTCCGTTGAGGTCTAGTGGTCCGTCCTCTTCCCCGATTGCCATCCCCATGAGAACACTAACAACATCTCCCTGGTGGCTTAGTGGTTCTCCACCCCATCCCCAATCTGCCAGTTTTATGAGACTGAACTGTGCCTGGTGGTCTAGTGCCCCCCCACCCATCCCGGCAGGTAGTGCCTCAACACCCTGCTACCCCTATCCTGCTACCGAGCTGGTGACCAGCACAGCCCTCATCTCTCCACCATGGGTGACTGCTAACTGAGCTCTCAATGAGCCTGTACTGTATACAGTATGCACTCATTGAATGACAGCTCACTCTGAGCTGTCAATCAGTGTAAATGAGTGCATACTGTACACAATGTCTGTACTTAACTGAGGCTCAGTTAATGTCCAGCCATGTTGGTGAGAGAAGGGTTGTGCTGGTTTCTGGCTCAGATTGGGGATGGGGGAGTGGGATGGTGTGGCTCTGCCTGTCAGGATGGGTGGGGGGTCCACTAGACCACCAGGGACAGTTCAGTCTCATACAACCAGTGGATCAGGGATGGGGACCACTAACTACCAGGGAGATGTCATTAGTGTTCTCATGGGGATGGCGATTGAGGAAGGACCATCTCTTCTGTCTTAGAATCAGTTACAATTGTTCGCTAGTGTACTGGTGGCAAATATAATAGTATATCCAGTGACTGATATAATTACTATTATATTTGCCATATATGAAACCCATCAAAATCTTTCTGAGTTGTGTTGTCACGTGTTCAGACAGTCACAGTAACAATTTTATGAAAATAAAACATAGACACAGTAAGTAAAGTTGAGTGTGTGTGAAAACAGTTTTATTTAAAATGTCTGGGACCTAAGGAGGTTGTCAAACTACCCTGTTTGCTTTCATAAAAGGCATGAATGAGTCTTCACCAAGCAGAAGTAGAAATAGTCCTGGTCCTGCTGCTGCTGCGTCTTCTGCTCCTCCTAAAGCAGCTAGCAACAAACTGCTACGTGGTGCTCATGGAACAGTGTAATTCTGTACTGTACCCTATGACATGTAACCTCATATCCTTATCTACTTTGCTGCTTTGAAGTGAGAGGTAGGACTGGGTACCACAACCCTACTTCTCTCATTTCAAAGCATCAAACTAGATACGGACATAAGAAATCAAGATGGGAGGAGTCCAAGAGCCCAGGACATGGGTGATGCCAGTCTAGATAAATCCTTAATGACTGGTGGGTGTATAAGAAAGGGGTTTCAGGTCTGGAGAATGGGCCTGATCATTCAGGCCCATTCTCCCGACCTGAAACACCTTTCTTATACACCCACCAGTTATTAAAGATTTATATATACTGGCAATGGCATTAACCACATCCTATTCTTTTCGCAGTATTGTCTCTATGTATAAAGGGGCACCCCTCCCTTACAAGTGGTTAACCTACTCTTCTACCTGCTGTGTTAGTAATGCTTGCCTGGTAACAAGGCATTGTACCACCATGTACATGACTGATGGCGGAATGTCATGCCACCAGCACCAGGTCAACCTCCATGACTCACCCTTGTTTTCTGTCATGGTTTCCTAGTTGTCTCCTCCCTCCATGTTACTAAGTGTGCAAGCGTGTGCCCCTTTTGTATATCTGTATGTCAGGGGACATAGGTAAATATTAACATTGCTTTACTAGCCTAAATCCTAAAGCAAATTGGCCAGGTCTAGGGCAGCTAATTCTCTACTTGGCTGTCTTGACTAGTGCAGTTTTTTCCATTGCTGTTATCGAAGTTAAAGTCCCTGCTTTAGCAGGCTCAGGCTGTACCCCTCATGCATATTGTATTGCATATGGGATGGGTGATTGATGGCACTGTTGGACAGCCAGTTGTCTACAACTGTTGGAGGTTCTGCAGACTGTAATGCCAGCCAGAGTCTACACTCCCCAACTCACCCCCGATTCCATGGGAAAAACAATTCCTTAAATTAGGGTGGGGTACATGTAATAAAAGTGTGTTTTCTTCAAGAAAAGCCCAAAACCTCACCACAGAGTATGTAACTCCCCCCCAGCTTTTGGGGGGCCTGGCACCCCACCAGACCCCCAGCCACAGCCTTTATGTAGAAATTTTTCAAAGATCACAGTATATTACAAAAACTGCATACGGGTTGGGGGTGATTGATCGCACTGTTGGATAGCCAGTTGTCCACAACCATTGGAGGTTCTGCAGACTGTAATGCCAGACAGAGTCTGACTCCTACAACCCTGATTCTGTGTGAAAAAAACATTTTCCCATGAAATTAGGGGTGGGAAACATGTAACAAAAGAGGGTGCTTTCTTAGAGAAAAGCCTCAAAACTCACCACAGAGCATGTGCACCCCCCAGAGTTTCTGGTAGCCTGGTAGCCCCAGATCCCTGGCCACAGCCTTTATGTAGAAATATTTCAAAGATCTCAGTATATTACAAAAACTGCATATGGAGTGGGTGGTTGATGGCACTGCTGGATAGCCAGTTGTCAACAACCATCATTGGTTCTGCAGACTGTAATTCCAACAAGAGTCTCCTACACCCCTGATTCCATGGGAAAAAAAATCTCCTGAAATTAGGGTGGGTTAGGGTACATGTAACAAAGTGTGTTTTCTTAAAAAATCCCCAAACTCACCACAGAGCATGTAAACCCCAGACCCTTGACCACAGCCTTTATGTAGAAATCTTTCAAAGATCACAGTATATTAAAAACTGCATATGGGGTGGGTGGTTGACTGCACTTTTGGATAGCCAGTTGTCCACAACCTTTGGAGGTTTTGCAGACTATAATGCCAGCCAGAGTTTGACTCACATAACTCTGATTCCATGTGAAAAAAAAATTCCACGAAATTAGGGTGGGGAATAGAAACATAGAATTTGACGGCAGATAAGGACCGCTTGGCCCACCCAGTCTGCCCATTTCCCTACCTGATGGATAAGTTGCAGATCCTAGTTAACCAGCAGCCTACTTCTTCCTACCCCACCCCTAGAATTGCCTTATGACTGTCCCATGCATGCTTGAATTCCACCACTGTTTTTGACTCCACAACCTCCTCTGGAAGGCCGTTCCATAGATCCACAACCCTCTCTGTGAAAAAATACTTCCTTAAATTACCTCTGAGCTGCCCCCCTTCTATCTTCAAATTGTGCCCCCTTGTTCATGCACACCTCTTTTTTTGAAAGATGCTACCCTCTTGGACTTTGTTGATTTCCTTGAGGTACTTGAAAGTTTCTATCATGTCCCCCCTCTCCCTCCTTTCCTCGAGGCTATACATATTAAGCTCCTTAAGTCTCTCTTCATATGTCTTCCGGTGCAGACCCTGCACCATTTTAGTTGCCCTCCTCTGGACAGCTTCCATCCTGTCTATGTCTTTATGAGATTGGGTCTCCAGAACTGCACAAGTACTCAGATGTGGTCTCACCAGCTGTCTGTACAGAGGATAATAACTTCTTGTTTTCTACTGGTGATGCCTCTGCCTATGCATCCCAGTATTCCCCAGCCCTCCTTGCTGCCCTCTCACATTGCTTGCCCACCTTTAGGTCATCTGATATGACTACCCCCAGGTCCCTTTCCATTTTTGTTGTTGTTAGTATCTCACCCCCATTGTGTACTCTTCCCCTGGGTTTTTGTTTCCCAGGTGCATTACCTTGCACTTCTTAGCATTGAATCTAAGCTGCCATACATTTGACCATTCCTCTAACCTTGCCAAGTCCCTTCTCATCCTTTCACCCCACTTTGTGCATCAACTCTGTTGCAGATCTTTGTGTCATCTGCAAAGAGACATACTTTTCCTTCCAGTCCCTCTGCAATGTAGCATAAAGACATTGAAGAGGACGGTCTAATACTGAACTTCATGGTACCCCACTACTAACCCCCTTTTTTCAGAGTGGACTCCATTTACTATTACTCTCTGTGTCCTATTCTCCAGCCCATTCTTTACCCAGGCTGTCATCTTGGGACCCACTCCCAGGCTGGCTAACTTGTATATTAATCTTTTGTGTGGGACTGTGTCAAATGCCTTGCTAAAGTCTAGGTAGGCCATGTCCACAGCCCTCCCTGATCTACTACTTTGGTCACCCAGTCAAAGAAATCTATCAGATTTGTCTGGCATGACCTTCCCGCTGTGAATCCATGCTGCCTTGGGTCCTGTGCCCCTCTGGCCTCTAGATACTCAACAATTCTTTCCTTCAGAAGTGATTCCATCATTTTCCCTACCACTGAGGTTAAACTAACAGGTCTGTAGTTTCCTGCTTCTGCCTTGCTCCCACTTTGTGAGGGAATCACATCTGCCCTCCTCCAGTCCTCAGGTACCACCCCATCCTCCCATGATTTGTTAAAGAGGATAGTCAGTGGTGTCACTAGTTCTACCCTTAGTTCTTTAGAATTCTGGCATGAATCCCATCAGGCCCCATTACTTTGTCCACCTTCAGTTTTAAGAGCTCTTTCAGAACCCTTTCTTCTGTAAATGGGCTGGTTTCAACTTCTGTATCCAGAGTGTTTCTACTGTTTGTTTTAGGTACCCTCCCCTTCCTTTGTAAATACTGAGCAAAATATTTGTTTAGTATCTCTGCCTTTCACAGTCACCCTGCCCACCCTCCTCCCCTTTATTAAGCCTCACTATCCCTCCCTTGGTCTTCCTTCGCTCCTGGTGTACCTATAAAAGGTTTTATCCCCTCTTAACTGATTTGGCTATCTTTTCCTCAGTTTGGGCCTTTGCTGTTCTGACTGCCTTTCCAGCTTCCTTTTGCTTTAACTGATACAGTTCTCTGTCCTGTTCCTTCTGTGATTCCTTGTACTTCCGGAATGCTTTCTTTTTCTCTTGAACCTTCACTGCCACTTCCTTTGAGAACCATAGTGGTTTCTTACCTCGTTTCATTTTGTTTATTTGCTTTACACAAAGGCGTTTACCTCTGTGATGGCAGTTTTATTATTCCCATTGTTCTTCCACCCTCCTTCCTGCCCATTTGCTAGTGCATTCCTTAGGCACTCACCATTATTTGGCAAAGTCAGCCCTCCTAAAATCCAGTACCTTTGTCTTTGTATGGCTTGACTCTATTGCTGTGTTTATTGTGAACCATACTGTTCGATGGTCGCTAGTTCCCAGATGGCTACCCACTTCTACATCTGTGATCCCTCTTCATCTCCATTTGAGAGAACCAGATCTAAGATTGCTCTCTCTCGAGTGGGCTCCAATACTAGTTGTCTAAGGCATGCCCCCTTTAGGGCATCTAGAATAACTCCACTCTTAGAAGTGGCTGCTGCAACTGCACTCCAGTTAACATCTGGCATATTCAGATCACCCATCAGCAATATCTCCCCTTTATCTGCCATTCTAAGTATACTTTCTATCATTTCCTTGTCCATTTCCTCCCCCTGAGAGGGGGGTCTGTATACAACCCCTGTGCAGATTGTGGTGCCATTGCTTTCTCCAAATTGACCCACAGTGCTTCTTCTCCTCCCTGTTTACCCTTTTGTTCTATTGCTTTGATTTCTTCTCTTATGTAGAGTGCTACTACTCCTCCTCCTCTTTTACCCTCCCTGTCCCTCCTATAGATAGTGTATCCTGGTATGTTTACGTCCCAGTCATGGTTCTGTGTGTACCATGTTTCTGTGACTGCCACGATATCCAGATCTTCCTCCTCCATCAAGGCCACTAATTCAGGAAGCTTGTTACCCAGACTACGGGCATTGGTACTCATTGCTCTCCATTTTTGATGGCTTTACCTTCTGTAGCGGCATCCCCACTGACCTTTCTACCTTGGTCTTTTCTCATTTAGTACCCTTGTTTTGTAGGGAGGCTGGGATTTTCCTGCTGCTTATCAGTGCCTCCCTTGACTAGTTGAAAGGCTTGACAATGAAGCATTTAAACTGATTGCCCAAAAGACTTGTTCCTTCCTGGACAGATGCAGACCATCCTGCCAGTATAGGCTGGTGTCCCTCCAGGTGGAACCCCAGTCCCAAGTGAAGCCAAACCCTGTGCTCCACACCATTTTTCAACCATTTGTTAAACTGCATGGTGCAAAGTACCTTGCCTCACCCATGCCACTGACAGGCAGTACCTCTGAGAAGGATACTGTGTGCTACTTGTCTTAAGCCCTCCCCAACTCTACAAAGTCCTTCTGCACTGCTCTAATCTCATGTTGAGCTAAGTCATTTGTCCCTAGGTGGACAATGACGTCCAGCTCAGACTCCCGTGCAACTGTTCTCGTGATCCTAAGGATGCGCTCCTGTCCCTCCAAGCCATGGCACCAGGCAGGCACCTTACTCAGTTTTCCTGCTTCCCAGTTCTATCCCTAATAATTGAGTCCCCACCAGGAGCTGCTTTTCCCTGTGGTGCCCTCTGCCTCCTTCCTGAGGGCCTCCCTTGTGACAGTTGTCTGCACCCTCCTTAGTCTCCTCTGCGGGTGTATCCATAGGGGAGCTATGCTCCCCCAGAATGGTGTATGGATTGTAACAAAAGTGTGTGTTTTCTTCAAGAAAAGCCCCAAAACTCACCACAGAGCATGTACACCCCCCAGAGCTTCTGGGGGCCTGATGGCCCCCAGACCCTCTGCTTTTGTTTATACCATTTTGAAAATGTCATATCTAAACCCCCCAAAAAACAATCCTAGCTATGCCCCTGTCCATTATAGAGTGGAGTCTAACAACTAGGCCTGACCTGATATCTTCAGCCTTGTACCCTTCTGACTGATCGAGTGATCATAGCCCAGTTCTTTGTTACTGGAGGGCTAAGAAGCATTGCTTACCACCTAAATTTATACTTTTGCATTCACTTCGGCACCTGGATGTTAATGATTTTAGAACATAATTTGCTTCATTTGATTGGTCATATTTGTATAGTATTCCTGACACTGATACAATTTTGAACTTTATTGCTTCTGAATTTGGTGGAATTTTTGATCAATTTGCTCCTGTTCATAAATGATATGTGAAAATCATAATTATGACTGGATTATGCCAGATTTGTTAACACTGGTGAGTAAACAAGACAGGGCATGGAAAGTTTATATGAAGGAGAAAACAATTGTCTCTCAATGCCTATTAGCACCTGAAGCATCTGTTGGATTTGTCTCAACAAGGCATTCTAAAAAGTTTTATCATGTGTGACTAACCTTCTGTCCTTTTATGAGTTTATAAGTAAAAAAACTGGACAGTAACATCCCTACCGAAGTCATCCTACTGGATATCAGAAAAGCCTTCGATACAGTTCCTCATTTAGTTTTGGTATCAACAAATATGTAGTTAGATGGATTAAGAATTGGCTTTTGGAGCAAAAACAGTGCGTTAGGATAAATTGTATATTGTCAGGTGAGGGGAAGTTTCAGTGGTGTGCCACAGGGATCAGTACTTGGTCCTGTACTATTTTCTTTATTCATCCTATGATATAGGAGAGGTATAAAGTGTGTCATTTCAAAATTTGGCGGATGATACTAAGATAGGACATGAAGTGGATTCTGTTTATAATTATGCCTAATTTTGCCAAGATTTGGAACACATTGAATCATGGGCAAGATGTAATAAGATGGAATTTAATGAATCTAAATGCACTGTGTTGCACTTTGGAAAAAATAATCCAAATTACAAATATACACTTAATGGTAAAACACTTATAAGTTCCAAAAAAGAACTAGACTTGGAAATATGGGTTAATAATACTTTAGCGTCAATTGATCATACCCATCATGTTTCAAATATTACCAATAGATTATTAAGAACTATTAGCAAAACCTTTATTTCTAGGGATAAGGAATCTCTTATGAAATTGTATAAAATATATATAATACCACATTTCAATTATGGCTCCCCTTTATGGAGCCCTTATCTGAAAAAAGAGATCTTATTATTAGAAAAAACTCAAAGGAAAGTAACTAAATCCTTAAATGGTTTCAAGCACAAAGACCATAGGATTAGACTGAAGGAACTTGGGTTGTTTTCATTAGAGACACATAGGAAAGAGGGATTTACTTCGACTTGTAAAATTTTGCAAAATCCAGATTTGATGAAGACATGTGGCTTTAGCTTTAAAGATCCAGAAATAAGGGATTTAAGATCACATAAGAAACAATTATATGTTTCTAGGGCTAAGACTGTCAAGAGATAAAACTTTTTTTCTATAAGGTCATCTAAGATATAGAACCAATTACCTATGAATATTGTTATGGCACCCTGCTTTGATCAGTTTAAGAGCAGATTAGATAAATATATGATTTTAAATCAGTTGGGTGATACTATGTAATATGACCCCACTAGGAGTGGGAGACAATTAAATGGGCCGTATGGCCTACTTTGTCTTATACTACCAAGTAATACCAAGTAAAATTGTTGCAAGAGTGCTGTTAGAAGTGTAAAGTGGATTACTTCTTGAATCAACAGTTCACCAGTTCAAATAAGTCTACAGAGAATTGAAGAATTTTAAATGAGCTTTTAGGCAGATCATAGACCATGTCAATAACCTCTTTGACTACTTCTACTGGTGTATTAGTTGATGCAAAAGATACAGCTAATGAGCTTAATATTAATTTTTGTAATGTGGCTAATTTAATCCTAGAATTAGACTCTGGTGATGTTCTCTTGATGACATTTTTATTCATCTTTGCATAATGTGTTCAATTTTCACACCATTTCTTTAGAGGCTATAGCTTGTTATCTTAATCAGATGAATAGAAAGGCTCATAATGTGGATGATTTAATTGACATAAAGCTACTTGTACTTGTAAGGGACCTTATGATTTTTCCTTTAAATTTTTGTTTAATCTTTTCTTAACTACTAGAACTGTTCCTGGGTGGAGGGGTAACTGTAATACCTATATTTAAATCTGGTGATAGGACATTGGTTAAGATCTATAGGCCTATTTCTCTACTGTCCCCTTTGTCCAAGGTCCTTGAGAGGATCATTTTGATCAGTTAAAGGATTACCTATCAGCATAGTATCTTAACACCTTATCAATATGGTTTTAGATCAGATCATAGTAGTCTACATTGACTGAGTTGATGGACTTCCTGCATAGGACATTGGATAGTGGGGACATGGCAGTAGCAACTTTTTTAGATTTATCAAAGGTCTTTGATTTAGTCAATCATAATCTCCTGCTTTCAAAACTTAGGTCATTAGGTTTGTTCAATATTGTGATTTTCTGTTTTTCAAATTATTTAACTAATCGAAAACAAAAGGTGGCTTTAGGTTCTGTAACATCTTCATTAATGGATGTAAGAATTGAGTACCTCAGAGACCAATACTGGTTCTGTTATATTTAGTTTGTTTATAAATGGTTTAACTTTGGTTGTTACTAGGATTTGCATTCTTTTATATGCTTATGATATTGTTTTCTATGCTAATAATTCTTGTGCCTCTTCTTTAATGACTCAGGTCAAGAATGATTTTTCACTGGTACAGCAATGGCTGATTAGGAATAAATTGATACTAAATGTGGAGAGACTAAGTATATGCTGTTTGATCCTGTTCTTAAGCAGTCTTCTTGTCTGTCAGCTTTGACAATTAAAGCGGTACATTATAAAGTAATTAAGAGGGTTGATAACTTTTAATATTTAGGATTCATGTTAGTTCTTTTCATATATTAATCATATTGATTCTTTGATTAAGAATGTTCACATCACACATCAGACTTGGTTTACTTCATAAAGTCAGGAATTGCCTAGCTTTTCATTCCTGCAAAGTTCTAGCCCAGTCCATGTTACTATCTCTTATTGATTTTGGTCTTCCTATTTATTCTGCAGCTAATAAGACTACTTTTAGAAGGGCTGAAGTACTTTACTATCAGATTTGTCGATGTATTATATTAAATCCAAGACTTCGCATCACTGTGATCTTTATTTGAACGTGAACTGGTTTACTTTTGAAGCACAATGTTCCTATTTTAGACTTCTTACTTTTTGGAGGTTTTTATAGAGGTCTAGTTATGTTCTATTTTAAAAATGTTTTCACTCTTTATTATTCAGGATATGTTACAAGGTTATCAGAAAGTGGTAACATCAGACTTCCACATTATTGAACTGCTGCTGGCCAGCAATGTTTTTTGTACAAATCAACTGCTGGTTGGAACTCCTTACCTACAGTGTTTCATCAAATATGATCTTATTCCAGGCTTAGGTGCACACTAACAGGGCATTTTATGACCTTGTCTAAATGTATGTGTATTACGTGACTGTTTCTGTATATTATGTATTTGCACATTGATTTGTTTTATGCGTGATTATTTATTGTACCTTTATACCCGTATCTCCCTTGAAAATGGGAATTCAATGCTCTTGGGTTCTTACCCATCAACAAATCAAATAAATTAATTAATTAATTAATAGAACTACTACCATCTGCTCGAGCCCCTCTATTACCCTGTCTCCCTCCTTGAGCCTAATAATTCCTCCCCTCTCAACTTTTCCCCTAATGTATCTAAAGAACTGTTCCTTGACCTCTCTCTGCAGTATGTAGTTCTGTGTCTGCTTTTGCATCCTTGACCACCTTCTTGATCTCCCACATCCTTAACTGGTATTCACCCTATTTCTCATCCACCTGTTTTATTTGTACTGTATCTAGTGAAGGCCTTTTTTTAGCCCTCACTGCCTTCCTGACCTTCCTCAAGAACTAGATTGGTCCCTTGTGCCTGTTACTCTTAGTAAGCATTCTCAAGCATAACTTAGTTGCTTCCAGAATGAACACTTTAATTACTCCCCCCCATTTCAACCACTCCCCTCAACTTACCCTTGTCTGGTTACTTAATCTTGTCAAAGTCTATTCTTCTGAAATCCAGAATCACAGCCTTTGACAAGGGTATACTGGTACCCAGAGCCAGTTTAAACCACATGGTGTTCAGTCATTAGACCAAAGAGGCTCCCCAGTCCTCACCCCACCAACCATATCAGAGTTAGTGAGCACCACACTGAGAATGGCAATTTGCCTTGTGAGTTCTCTGACCAACTGCACCAGCAGGCAGTCTTGCAAGGTATCCAGCAGAGCTGGATGTCTGGCACTCTTAGCAGGTGGAATGTCCCAATCTAAGTCTGTTAGCTTGAGATCCCACACAACCACTACCTCCCCTTTTGCTGCCCCCTCCTGAATCTCTGCTCTTAGTTCCCCATCTCCCTCATCTCCCTGTCCAGTAGTCTGCAGATCACCCACATGCACAGCTTCTTACTTGATGTGGTCAGAAGCTGAACCCACAATGATTGTCTCTGCCCTACATGGGCAGGGACAACGCTACTTGCAAGATCTTCTCTTTCCCTACTGCCCCCTCCGTTCACTCCCTTCCTCCAACAAGGGATCGCTACAGGTTCCCAGGGCTCGATTGAAGACTCTGTGGCCTGTTCTTTTGCTTTTGTGGCCCCTAGCCTGTGGAATTCTCTACCTCATCAGATTAGAGAGTGCCTGACGAGTGTTTTAAATTCACCCCTGAAAACTTATCAATTCTTCTTTAGTATTCTTGATGTAAGTGTTGGTTAGCCCACTATCTGTTATAAGATTATGTTTTAAAATTTTAGATTTGTTGTTTTGTCTATGGATTGTATGGTTTTATGTTTTGTTGTACAGTGCTATGCTCCATTGGAGTAGCACTTAAAAATAAAGATTTGATTGACTGATTGATTGATTCTATCCTCCCTTTCATTCCCCTGATGGACCCTTCCTCAACTACCTTAATGTCTTCATTGACATAAAAGGTTACCACTACACCTTTTTCTGTACCCTGTCTCATCTATATATGGTGTATCCTGGTATTGCTAAGTCCCAGTCATTATTCCCAGTGGCTCATGTTTTTGTGATGGCTTTGAGGTCATACCCCGCATCTACCATCATTGCATACAACTTACTGATTTTGTTCCCCAGACTCTTGGCACTTAGGCAGACTACCTTACAGCATATGTGTATGCCCCTCCCCTTCTTGTTAGCACCTCTCCCCTTGTCCTCTCCTTCTCCCCTTTATTTTCTGCCCCTTACTCATTTCTGTGTGTCCCTGCCCTCTGATTCATTTTTTTACTTTATTATGGACCTCAGTCTGGTTGCCTACATCTCCTCCATTTCTAGGCCCCATTTCTGCGGTGTCCTAGCTAGGTTCCCTTTATTCCTCCTTCTTCTGTGGTCCCCCAGCCTCAGTCTCCTCACCCACTTAGTTTAAATGTTCACTGACATAGACTTCTGCCCCAATGCACTAGCCCCCCTCTCTTGTCAGGTGAAGGCTGTCACCCATGAAGAGCCTCCTGTCTCAGAAGTCCACCCTGTCTCCCACAGAATGATACCCCTCCTCCTGACACCTTCCCTTTAGTCACCCATTAAAGTTCCTCAGTCTTCTCCTTCCTCACTGTTCCCTTCTCCTCCCCCTTGCTCCACACAGGGAGAACCTCAGAAACAGCCAGGGAAGCTGAGTGTGCCTTCAATCTGTCCCCCAGCCTTTGAAAATTGCAGTTCACTGTCTTAACTGGCTTGTTTGCAGATTATTGGTACTCAAGTGTACCAGCACTCCAAGTTCCCCACTCCCTTACTCTACCATTCTCCCTATCCTGTCCATGTCCTGATTAATGATGCAGCTGGAAGGCACGTGACCACCCCTTCCACTTCTCACCATATTCTTGGCCCCTTATCATCGAGTCCCCTCCACTAGGATACCTCTGCTGCCTTGCTCCTGCTATTACCACTAGGTACCACTAAGTCATCCGGTTCACCCTTCCTAACTGGCTCTGAGTGCTTATTGAGGAGTCCAGTACTTGCTCTTCCTCAAGTGGTGCAAATTGATTTTCTGTCAGGATATGGTGAGCTTGGATGACCTCCTTGTGGCTGCCCCGTCACTCCTTCCAATTTCTGCTTCCCTCAAGCCCTCCAGGCCAGTGGTCCTCTGGAGGAGAGGGGGTGCCGGGTGTATCTGAAGGTATTGGCTCAGCTGATGTTGCAGGACAGCCAGGATATCTCCTCCATAGCTTGGTCAAGCACTGAAACCTGCACCTGTTACATCTAGCTTCCTCCTTAATTCAAGCTCTTCCTTATACTCCGACTACTACACTGGACTTTATCATTTAGTTTTCCATAGATTTTTTTATGTTCCCAGTCCTTATAAACTCACTTAAGCTCCATGAGCTCCTGTCTTCTCCATGTACACCGTACTCTAGCTACCTGCCTTGATGTCTACTATCCAATTTGTCTGACACTGCATAACCCCCAAATGTAACATGACCTATTCATCCACAACCCCCTAACCTGCTCCTATCATACATTTCTGTCCTCCTTCCTTAGCTGCCTCTAACTATTGGTTCCCATCTCCACTTCTTCCCTACCTTATCCCCCATCTCCTGCCACCATCTTCCCTCACCTTCTGCCCTTCTGACTACTCTCAGAACCTTAGGAGTCTATAACATTTAGTATGTATTGTTTGTTTATTTGCCTGCTAGTTGTGTTATCTGTTGCTAACCTCAACCCTTATTTTATGTAGTTGTACTGTCATTCAATTGTAATTTTCCTGATTTTACTTGCTTTTGTATCATAATCTATGTTGCGTCCACCCAGGGACCACCTTGTAAAAGAGCCTGCTCAACAGTGTATTTCCTGGTAAAATAAACTTGATTGATTGAAGCCTGTAATTCAGTATGCAGAAGATATCCCCCCACAAAGCTGGGGAAGAACATTAAACTGGTGATGAGAATGGGATCCCCGCATTTGACACCACCAGATTCAGAGTGTCTTCTGGTGGTGAAAAAAGTAAGGGATGTAGTGCATAAAGTACATAATCAGTAACCAGCTGCAAAGTGCCAGATTGCAGCACACAAGAATAAGAGCAAGTCTAACATCTTGGCTAAAATAAAAGAAAGGTTTATGGTTAGCTGGATGGTTACAGCTGCAGACTCTGAGACCAGGATTAATCCTGGGTCTGGCACTAAAATGTGCAAGTCTGTAATTCAGTTTGCTGAATATATTCCCTCATGAAGCTAGGTAAGGACATTTCATTGCCCACCCATGACCTGTAGTTCTCTCATTTTGTGATATGTTTAGCAACTTATCTGATTATATGGCGTTATTCCTTTCAGCAATTTGAAGACTGTTGCCATACCTCTTCTTTCAGTCTTCCTTTCTCCATTAAAAATAGGCCTGATCAGATAGTCTGCTCTCATAGCTGAAATCCTTTTTATCATCGACAATTTTTGCTGCTGTACTGTGAGTTCTTTTAGAATAGCTATATCTTCTTTATAGTATGATAATGCTGATTTTATTTAAGAATTGCCACCATATGGCTGAAGTTACAGAATTTGCATAAAAATAAATACAAAAATGTATTAGAGGGTGGAACCTATGAACATATATGAGCATCACATAACTCTCATCTTTAAGGCAACTGACCATAAGAAATGCAAATTATATACACCCCTGATGCAAAGCATCATGGATAGTACATGCAAATTACCATGAATAAATTCAGGCAGGCTCAGTTTTAAGCAGGACTATATGGTGCCAAAAGGCCTCACAAACTATATGCAAGGGTTGAAAGCAGAAAACCCGAGCCACATGTTTTGCCCTTGGTGGACTCAATATGCCAGAGCTATTGCCTCAGCTCAGAAGGAGGATGAATTAGCCAGATGATATCAGTAGCTTGGGTCGTAATGAACCCAAAATTGGAAAGTGACTTCTTAGACAGTAAACTCAGTACAAAAGCAATGATGCAAGAGCTCCACAAGAAACATGGTACACACAGAACCATGAATGGGATGTAAACATACCAGGATACACTATCTACAGGAGGGACAGGGAGGGTAAAAGAGGAGGAGGAGCTCTCTACATAAGGGAAGGAATAAAGGCAACAGAACAAAAGAGTAAACAGGGAGGAGAGGAAGTACTGTGGGTCAATTTGGAGACAGGCAATGGCATCACAATCCGCACAGGGGTTGTATACAGACCCCCATCTCAGGGGGAGGACATGGACAAGGAAATGATAGAAAGTATCCTTAGAATGGCAGAAAAAGGGGAGATATTGCTGATGGGGGAACTGAATATGCCAAATGTTAACTGGAGTGCAGTTACAGCAGCCAATTCTAAGACTGGGGTTATTCTAGATGCCCTACAGGGGGCATGCCTTAGACAACTAGTATTGGAACCCACGAGAGAGAGAGAGAGAGAGAGAGAGAGACCAATCTTAGACCTGGTACTCTCAAATGGAGATTGAGAGAGGATCACAGATGTAGAAGTGGGTAGCCATCTGGGAACTAGCAACCATGGAACAGTATGGTTCACAATAAACACAGCAGTAGAGTCAAGCCATACAAAGGCAAAGGTACTGGACTTTAGGAGGGCTGACTTTGCCAAAATGGGTGAGTGCCTAAGGAATACACTAGCAAATGGGCAGGAAGGAGGGGTGGAAGTACAATGGGGAATAACAAAAACTGCCATCACAGAGGTAACAAGCCTTTGTGTGATGCAAATAAACAAAACAAAATGATGTGAGGAACCACTGTGGTTCTCAAAGGAAGTGGCAGTGAAGGTTCAAGAGAAAAAGAAAGCATTCAGGAAGTACAAGGAATCACAGAAGGAGCAGGACAGAGAACTGTATCAGTTAAAGCAAAAGGAAGCTGGGAAGGCAGTCAGAACAGCAAAGGCCCAAACTGAGGAAAAGATAGCCAACTCAGTTAAGAAGTAGGACAAACCTTATAGGTACATCAGGAGTGAAGGAAACCAAGGAGGGATAGGAGGCTTAATAAAGGGATGGGGGTGGGCAGAGGTGACTGTGAAAAGGCAGAGATACTAAATAAATGTTTTTGCTCAGTATTCACAAATGAAGAGGGGGAGGTACCTAAACCAAACAATAGAAACACTCTGGATACAGGAGTTGATACCAGCCCATTCACAGAAGAAAGGGTTCTGAAAGAACTCTTAAAACTGAAGGTGGACAAAGCAATTGGGCCTAATGGGATTCATCCCAGAATTCTAAAAGAACTAAGGGTAGAACTAGTGACACCACTGACTACCCTCTTTAACAAATCATGGGAGGATGGGGTAGTACCAGAGGACTGGATGAGGGCAGATGTTATTCCACTTCACAAAAGGGCAGAAGCAGGAAACTACAGACCTGTTAGTTTAACCTCAGTGATAGGGACAAGCATTTGTCAATGCCGAATGTTTGCTTGCTGGCATTGGCATTGGAAGTGTAGGAGTTACAGAGCTGCATAATAGGAATGGCAGAGAAGTATTAAACTGAAGCCAACCCCACCACCACCCTGCAGAGACTGACAGGCATTGAGGTGTGCCTTTGGGTCATCAGGCATATCGGCCATGCCATTTCACCACACCCTACCCTGCAGACACTGACAAGTGTCACGGTGTGCCTTGGGTTTTTTGGCCCTTATGCGCACCCCATTCCATCAGGAAATACAGTGAGATGGGTACGGTATAGGAGAATGGGGTGAACTTTGGGGCTGAAGAGTCCAAGGCACACCTTGATGCCTCTCACTGACTGCAGGGTGTGGAAAGGTATGAGCATTACAGGTGAGAATCCCAAGTCACACCCCTGATGCCTGTCATTCTTTACAGGGTGGGGCATTGTGGTCAGAAACCCTAATGCTTCAGGCATTCGTTGTTATTTTCACTCCAAATTTTCAACATGGATTTTGTAACCTCACCCTATGAACAGCGGCAATATCAGTTTGTTAACCGAAAGCTGCTTTTGCACAGCGACTACGCATTTAGCACCACAGGTGTAAAAACACATTCTGAACAGGATGTGAAAAATTACAGCTGTACTGTTCATTGGGAGGTGTAAAAAATGGCAATGTTGAAAATCTGCAGTGAAAATATTAAAAAACTGGTGAAGTCATGAGCGTGCATAGAAACTGTGCAACGCACACCTGTAATGTAATTAGTTTGGGGATTTTTTACAGCAGATTGTCAACACAGGTATTTTGGGACCTCCGATCATGAACAGTGTCACTGTGATTTTCTTTATCTGTCTCGAACAATGATTTCCCACAGCGACCATGCATTTCTGCACTGAAAGTGTGAAAACACATTTCGGCCATGTTGTGAAAAATGACAGCTGTACTGTTCATAAGGAAGTTGGAAAAATGCCACTGTTGAAAATCTGGACTGAAATATTAAAAATTCATGAACTTACAAGGGTGTGTGGAAACTGCGCAATGCTCACTCATAACACAGTCATTTCATGGACTTCTGTCACCAAATTTTCAACATAGCCATTTTAAGACTTCTGCTCATGAACAGTGTCACTGTGATTTTTGTAATCTGTCCCAAACATTGCTTTCGCACACCGACTGCACCATTGTGCGCTACATGTGCAGAAACACATTTTGGGCGAGATGTGAAAACTGGCAGCTGTACTGCTCATAAGGAAGTGTAATAAAATGGCAATGTTGAAAATCTGTGTGCAAATATTAAAATTGCAAACTTGCTAGGATGCATAGGAACTGCAAGATACGCCCTAAAACAGTCATTTTGGGAATTTTTTCACCAAATTTTCAACATAGCCATTTTAGGACCTCTGCTCATGAACAGTGTCACTGTGATTTTCTTAATGTGTCCCATACATTGATTTCATACACCGACTGTGCCATTGTGCGCTACATGCGTGGAAACATATTTTAGGCTAGATGTGAAAAATGACAGCTGTACTGCTCATAAGGACATGTGATAAAATGGCAATGTTGAAAGTCCAGAGTGCAAATATTAAAAATTCGTGAACTTACGAGCGTGCATAGGAACTGAGCAATGTACGCTCGTAAAACAGTCATTTTTAGGAATTTTTTCACCAAATTTGCAACATAGGCTTTTTGAGAGCCCACCTTATGAACACTGGCACTGTCGTTTCATGAATTGTTCCCGAAAGGTGATTTCACACAGATACTGAGAAATCATCCTTCAGGCACGATTAACACCATAACAGTTCCAGAATTCGTGAGGAGGGGTCCCAAAAAACCCATGTTGAAAATTTGGTGCCAAAATTCCAAAAAATGCCTGAGATATGCATTAAAGTTGAAAAAACCCTATTTATTGCATTATACAGCTTACCGGCATTTCCCTAGTTCACGGTCAGCTTTGAAGAGTGCAGACGCGTACCTGGTCCACCAAGACTGCCACGCCAAGCTCCGAGGTAAGTATGGGTGAGGAAGTGGGGAGGTAGGGTACCGAGGGTGGGTGCAGGTAGGGAGGGAGACCACCGAGGGAATGTTTTTGTGTTTTCAGGTTTTGTTTTTTAGGAAGATGACGGGGACATTTGCCATGCTGGGGTGGGCTCCCAGCGTGGCAGCTAGAAGGCTGTTTGGGGGCCTGGAGCCGACAGGAGGATTGGGCACCCCTGCCGGCCATAACAATTTTGATACACTGGGGTGGGCGCCAACGTGGCACCTGGAAAGCTTTTTGGGCAGGGGCATGAGCCGATGGGGATTGGGCACCCCTGTCGCCATACAGTGTGTGTGTGGGGAGCGCATGAACATGCAATATGCATGCGCATGTGTGGAGGAGGGAGCGAGCTCACTGAAGCGGAGCCTCCCTTCAACTGTACGCCACTGCATTTTCAACTGTTGTCATAGACAGCTGCAGCGCTCATTGGAGAACTGCGGCGC
Organism: Neoceratodus forsteri; assembly: GCA_016271365.2. Lineage (NCBI taxonomy): Eukaryota > Metazoa > Chordata > Ceratodontiformes > Ceratodontidae > Neoceratodus > Neoceratodus forsteri. The sequence continues at coordinate 1,203,800,381 of CM028132.1, forward strand.
ACCTGCAAAACACATTGCCTGAATTGAAGACGGTGCCATACCTCCCAAAACTCGGATGATGGCACTATGTTTCTGCACATGCAAGCAAACATAAAAAATGATGGAATCTACTGAAGGAAAGAATTGTTGAGTACCTGAGGCCAGAGGGCCACAGGACCCAAGGCAGCATGGATTCACAGCAGGAAGGTCATGTCAGATGAATCCAATAGATTTCTTTGACTGGGTGACCAAAGTAGTAGATCAGGGAGGGGATGTGGACATGGTCTACATAGACTTTAGCAAGGCATTTGACACAGTCCCACACAAAAGATTAATATACAAGTTAGCCAGCCTGGGAGTGGGTCCCAAGATGGTAGCCTGGGTAAAGAATTGGCTGGAGAACAGGACACAGAGGTTAATAGCAAATGGAGTCCACTCTGAAGAAAGGGGGGTTACTAGTAGGGTACCGCAGGGTTCTAGTACTAGCACTGGTCCCTCTCAATGTCTTTATAAGCGACATTGCAGAGGGAATGGAAGGAAAAGTATGTCTCTTGCAGACGACACAAAGATCTGCAACAGAGTTGATACACAAGGTGGGCTGGAAAGGATGAGAAGGGACTTGGCAAGGTTGGAGGAATGGTCAAATGTATGGCAGCTTAGATTCAGTGCTAAGAAGTGCTAGGTAATGCATCTGGGAAACAAAACCCAGGGGAAGAGTACACAATGGGGGGTGAGACACAACAACAACAAAAATGGAAAAGGACCTGGAGTAGTCATATCAGATCACCTAAAGGTGGGCAAGCAATGTGAGAGGGCAGTAAGGAGGGCTGGGAGGATACTGGGATGCATCTACTTAATCTAATCTACTATGAATCGAATGTTGATATCTAAACACTAATTCTGAAGTCCACTTTCCTGTTAGCTACCCATCATTCTGTGTTATGCCTAAAGTTCTTGTATGTTACTTTGACTCTTCCTGTTGCTGCTGATTGTATGTACCTTGTAATTCTCCCGGGCTGCACCCGAAAATAGGCACTTGGTTGTCTAGTATGCTTACCCAGTAAACAAAAGCAAATAAATAAATAGGGAGAGGCATCACCTGTAGAAAACAGGAAGTTGTTATCCCTCTGTACAGACAGCTGGTGAGACTCCATCTGGAGTACTGCATGCAGATCTGGAGACCCAATCTCTCAAAGACATAAACAGGATGGAGGTAGTCCAGAGGAGGGCAACTAAAATGTGCAGGGTCTGCTCCAGAAGACGTATAAAGAGAGACCTATGAGCTTAATATGTATAGCCTTGAGGAAAGGAGGAGAGGGGGACATGATAGAAACTTCAAGTGCCTCAAGGGAATCAACAAAGTCCAAGAGGGTAGCATCTTTCAGAAAAAGAGGTGTGCAAGAACAAGGGGGCACAATTTGAAGATAATGGGGAGGTGGCTCAGAGGTAATGTAAGGAAGTATTTTTTCACAGAGAAGGTTGTGGATGCATGGAACGGCCTGCCGGAGGAGGTTGTGGAGTCAAAAAAAGTGGTGGAATTCAAGAATGCATGGGACAGTCATAAGGCAATTCTAGGGGATGGGGGTAGGAAGAAGTAGGTTGTTGGTTAACTAGGATCTGCAGCTTATCCATTAGGTAGGGAAATGGGCAGACTGGGAGGGCCAAGCGGTCCTTATCTGCCATCAAATTCCATGTTTCTATGTAAAGGCATTGGAAACAAAGCCACATTTCAAAGAAAAGCAAAGTGCTAAACTGTATATTAACTTTATACAGTTATGTATTATCTTAGTGCACTTAAAAAAAAAGGATTTCACAAGCATTATGAACACACCATGTAGTCCATGATTGTTACACCATGGCCCTTAGCTATACCTTTATTGATGATTACCAGATAGGTGACATCATGCAAGGGCTCATGGCCCTTTTACATACCTTAGTTGGGAGACCAGCAACTGTGCATTATACTCTGGATGGGGTCAAACCAAAAACATATATGGTGACATTCTATTTCTTGATCTACTGTATGTATTAAATTTCTCTTAATACTGGCCAGTATTTTATTTGCTGCAGCTCTGCATTCTAGCTCCTGTTTCAGTTTATTGTTTATAGGGATACCCAGCTAGTCTTCTTGGTCACTAGTAGTGATGTTTCATACTGTAGTTATGCCATTTAAATAACAACATTGTATATTATTTTTCTAATCAATATTGCTTTTTTTAATTTAATGGCCCATTCTCCTAATTTGCACACGGTTTTCTGAAGCTCAGTTATATTCTGCTGTGAACTTACTGTTCTCATTATAGTGTCATCTGCAAATAAACCAGCTACTCAATCTTACCTTTAGGTCACTAAAGGAATAATGCCTGACAAGGTGGGTGTTATGCTGGGATAACATCCCACCGTGGGTGGTTGGGCCCGAGGCCACCGGCCGAGGGCATCCAACACCCGAGAAGGGATGTTATCCCTGCATAACACCCACCTGGAGGGCATTATTCTATTATACAATGGCTTGTTGTTTTATACAGAATAAAAATATGTATTTTAAAGAATGTTTTTGTTAGTATGCAAAAATATTTTGTTTCTTAAGAGAAGATGCAAATAGAGCAAATACAATAGAAATGATCAGCAGGGATGTTATGCCAGGATAACAACCCTGCTGTGATGGCCAACTTACCAATCAGAAGTCAGGATTCTTTCTTGCCATTGTATAATTATGAATATAATACAAAAATAGAATCCTTATGCACTGATCCTTGTGGCACTCTACTCATTATGTGATGCCATTCAATAAGATTGCAATTAATACTACTCTTTGTCATTCTCTTAACAACTAATTAATTATTTAATTAGTTAATTAATTTATTTAAAAGTTGATAACCGGAAAAGGCACACTGAGCCAAGGCTCAATTCTAGGTTATTATAGGAAATGTACTACAATGGGTTATTACCCATTGTAGTACATTTCCTGTAATACCCTGTCCTTATGTGACACCAAACAAAACATTTTATTACAGTCCAGGTACACAGGGATGGATTTTTAATGGGGAGAAGAGGCAGGCACAATCCCCAATTTTGAGCCCCCCCTGAATCATCTGCAATGCATCAAGATGTGTGAATGTTATTTTCAATTATACAATGGCTAAGGAAAATTAAGCAATCTGATTGGCTGACTGGTACTGTGAAGCATGAGTAAATCCTAGTATAACTCACACAAAAAGGTACCCATCAGCCACATGTGCTACAAATCAGTCCAACCCTGAAATTAAAAGGAGCGTGCCACCATATTAGGTTCCATGGTAAATGCGACCGCCTAAAACCCCGAGAGGCTTTCTGCGCCCCATGGTTCCATTCACTTAGTGATATATTTAAAGTGTCTGCTGAATGCTGAGCTAGGGAAACTCTTTGTTTATTACAAATGAGGACTGCAACATGGCCGAAAAGTGGAGCATGCATATGCATGGGCGCATGCCCAGTATCACAGCTCCACTTTTCACCCCTGATTTCGATAAGTTGTAGCCCTCATTTTTAATAAACAAAGAGTTTCCCTAGTTCAGCATTCAGCAGAGACTTAAAATATATTACTAGCTGAATGGGGACCATGGGGGCAAGAACAAGCCTCCCGGGACTTCAGCTCTCTGACAGGGAAACTGTCACGTCCTGTTTCGATTAGACTTTGCTGTCCAGTTCAGTAAGTGCGTTTCCATATCCACAGTTCATTATGAGGCATTTATGTTCTGCACATGCAGCAGCCAAACATTAGACATTTCTATAGAAGCAGCAGGGACAGAGCAATTTTCAGACTTCAATGAGAGAAGTCAGTTGTAATGAAGGACAATTCACAGCTAAGAGTAGAAGTGACATGCTGTCTTCCTAGCAACAAATGACTATGTTTTCTAGCAGAGTAATACAATACTTAAAAACAATTCAAAATACAGAAAACTTTTTCTTTTTTTCTTTTTTTATACTAAAAAAAGGGGAACATTGTATAATCGCAATACACCACTCCATGGTATGGATTATGCTGGGATTTAGCCACTTCTGGTGTGGATATGGTCACTTGGCTGCACCTTGTGACCAAACCACACCAGGGTTGGGTAAATCCCAGCATAACCCACACCCTATTGTGGTTTATTGCTTAAATGTTTTGACACATTACCAACAGTGTCCATGATTTACATCAGCTTGTGTCACAAATGATGCATGCATCTTTATTTTGACAAATATGTCATTTTTAGTCCTGCAAATTGCAGCAACTGCTCCTGAAAGTTCCACCACTTTTTAGCTGATTTAACTTTCAGGTGCAGTTCACACAAGTACAACAAAAACGTACCGCAAAGCCTTCTGAGAGTTTTAAAATCCAGCCCATGGTCACTACTGAGTTTCCATCAAGTTGTTTAGTTATTTCCTCAAAGAATTATATTTATTTCACATGATATCCCATACTCAATCCATACATGGACACTCTGTTGAAGTTATGTTTCTTTATAAGATTGACAATCATATAATAATTTCTGTCAGTTCTTGACTAATGGGCTCTAATTCCTAATTGTGGTGTAGAACCTTTTAATATACATGGACAGTATGTGCCTTAAGTCATCATCATGTACACACCTTGTCCTAATTGATTAATTGAAAATAACTGTGAAAGGAGTTTGGCTTATAGCACCTTTCCAACACAAAGTATTTCAAATGTCATAAATTAGAGACTGGCAGTGCACTCATGACAATAGACCAATACCAATAAAAAAACAGAACAGTACTTCTTTAACACCAGCAGTCTACTTTGCAGATCTTTAAAGCTAAACATAGCCAATGCACATCTGCTTTACACATGAAAATGTAATCTTTGGGATATAATTAAGCAATAATACATGACAGCATGTGGGTTATGACAGGATTTACCCATGTCTGGTGACTTAAACCACACCAGAAGCAGGCTGGAAGCATTTTTTAAATGTGAGGAAGCACTGAAGTTGAATAAATTACAAGGACTGATTGGTATGCATTCAAGAGTAGTCAATGAATTAAAGGAAGCAATAGCTGATACTCTGGCAGTGATCTTCCAGGAGTCACTGGCAAATGCGGATGTGCCTTGGGACTGGAGGAGTGCAAATGTGACTCTTCCGTCTAAAGGAATTAAAAATGACCCAGGTGGCCGGGCTAGTGGTATGGAGGGCTGAGGAACTGGATGCCTTACTTCATGCCACACCAGGGTTCGTTAACTGACTCAGGTCACTCTGGGATGGCATCTGGGTGAAGGAGGATTGAGTATTCAAGAATGGCTGCCCTCTCTGGGGAAAGGGGGTCCTTAGTCCACCATTTGCCTGCCATCTGACAGAGGCCTGAGGCAGCATGGCAAGACTAGCAGACATGTGGGATAGTCTGCCAATTCAACAAGCAAGTGTGTTAACACACATGTGCACATTTGTGTCACACAGACACCTGGGAGGTGGCAAAACAGAGGAAAAGCTCTGGATCACTCAACATGCCCCACAGGCACTGCACAACCCTATGAGGCAGGCCTCTTACTAAACATGACTCTGTTTTAGTGGTGGTTAACCTGCAAGTTCAAGAGATTGGTCGTTGTTTAGGTGGGGGGATGCTGCTAGGCACAAGGACCGAAGAAGAGACACTGACTAAGGGGGAAAAAAGAAATGACCCAGGTAACTATAGGCCAGTGAGTTAAACCTACATTGTGGAAAACATATTGGAGATGACTATTAACATAGAAATCTTAGGACTTGAATGTCAATGATGCACATGCCAATGTGCATACTTTCTGGATGACTTTAGCATAGTAAGCATTTCTCTATGGGGAGAATTAGTCACATGACATAATATGAATGTGGACATCATGGCATTGCCATTCTAATACTAATTTATTTATTTAGTTTTTGTTGACCGGATAAGAGCACTAGACAAATCCTGCCTATTTTCAGGCACAACCCGGGGAAGGGGATACAGATGAATGCCAACTGACCTTGAACCAGATTAAGCTGTTGGTGGTATTTTTTAGTGAATGAGGGAAATTTGGCTAGGACACCAGGAAAATTCCCCTACTCTTTTTGATAAGTGCCATGGGATCTTTAAATTCCACCTGAACTACCATCAATCCAGGCAGATGGGACCTCGGTTTAACATCTCATCCAAAAGACGGCACCTCAGAAGTGCAGCACCCCTCTCATGCTGCACTACAGTATCAGTACTGGGATATTAACCCAAGTGCCAGATGTGGGAACTGAACTCACAGCCCTCTGATCTCCCGGCCTCAGAGGCAGATTGCTATGCTCATTAAGGATCAGCTTAAAGAGCATCTGGACAAATCCAGCTAATGAAGGAGACTCAACATGTGTTCACTAAGTGGAGGCCATGCCAATCTAACTTACTGGTCTTCTTTGAAGTAACAAAGAAACTAGATGGAGGAAAATGCAGTTAGTGTACCGAAACATGTTTAGATTTAAAAGAGCATTTTACATGGCTCTTCATCAAAAGTTGCTTGTGAAGTTGAGGAAATTTGGAATTACAAGATATTGCATGACAGACAGTGGGCTTTGTAACAATTGGGATTAGCTGGTAGTGGAGCATAGCACATCATTAGACTGAACAAAATCCCCAGAGGGGTCTTCCAGGGATCTGTACTGAGACCCCTACTGTTCCAAATTTTTATTTTATTTACAAATAAATTGGACTTAGCTACAAATTGTTCTGCCCAATTCTGGAAAACACTGAAGGAAGCAAAAGGTCATAGATATTCTAACTCCTTCCCCTCTAAAATTTCCAGCAGTGGATCCATCTACACAGACAAACCTATTATTCTTGATCTCCTCAACAATCACTTTGCCACAGCAGGGCTGGCCTTTGACTCATCTCCTGCCCATGTCTTTAGGGATCAGCTCTATGTTCAGAACAAAGTACTCCTCATTATGGCCTCCCTATCTACTGATTCTGTATTCTCCTTCAGCCCGGTCTCCCTGAAACAGATGTAAGATCTACTACTTGCGCTAGATATGAGGAAAAGTGCAGGTGCCGATCAAATAGACCCATACTTCTTAAAAACAAGTTACCATATCTTGGCCGCCCCATCACTCACCTTTTTAGTCTATCCCTTTCACTGGGTTCACTTCCCCATATCTGGAAAACAGCTCATGCCATTCTGCTTTTCAAAGCCAGTGATCCCAGCAATCTCAATAACTACAGGCCCATTTCCCTGCTCCCCACGCTTTCAAAAATGTTGGAAAAACGAGTTAATCTCCAGATCAGGAACTACCTAGATACTCACAATTTATCTTACGTCTCTCCAATCAGGCTTCAGACCTTACCACAGTACAATTACGGCACTTGCCAAAGTCTCAAATGACTGGCTGAATATCCTTGATAATAAAAAGTACATGTGTACACTTTTTCTGGACCTAAGCAAGACCTTCGACATGGTGGACCATGCCTGACTCTTTGATATCCTCCATAACATTGGTCTTGATTCCTTGTCCCTTAAGTGGTTTGGTACAGTAGTTATCTAATTGGTCATCAGCAGCAGCAGGTAAAAATTGAAGGGGACTTCTCCCCTCTAAAAACCCTACCGAGAGGTGTTCCTCAGTGTTCCATTTTGGGCCGTCTTCTATTTGCTATCTATGTTGACAATATTCACTCCGCATAAATCCATCTGACATATATCTGTTTGCCGATGACACAGTACTCTATATAGCTAGACTTCTCCTGAAACCACCTGTTCTAACCTTCAACAGCAGTTCATTCAGCTCCAACTAAATTTACTGCAATTGAAGTTGCTACTGAATGCAAAGAAAACTAAGGCAATGTTTTTCTCCCCTTTTTCAAAGGCCCCTGCAAGCTACTGCTATGGATGCATTGCCAAAATCACTATCCTTCTAGAGGATCCTCTAGAGTTGGTGCCTAAATTTAAGTATTTGCATATGGATTGACCATAAACTATCTTTTCCGACCATATAGAGGAAGTAGCCAAAAATTAAAACAAAGGCTTGGCATTTTCTTCTGTATCAAGCATTTTCTTACTATGGAAGCCAAAGTCAGACTTGTCTAAGCTACCTTCCTTCCATTACTGGACTACGCTGACATTCTGTGTGGCTAGGCACTAACACAGCAGTAACGGCCGCAACACCCTTACCACAGAGCATTACGGTTCATCACAGGAGCACCTTATGCTACCCACCATTGTTCCTCTATGCCCTTGTAGGCTGGTCTTCCTCCAATACAGATGCTATAAATGCAGCCATCTAGACTTGCTGAGCTATAACATAAAAACTCCTCAATATATCTCAGAGTGTCTCTCAATCTGTACCCACGGAAGCTATAGAAACATAGAAACATAGAAACATAGAATTTGATGGCAGATAAGGACCGCTTGGCCCACCCAGTCTGCCCATTTCCCTACCTACTGGATAAGCTGCAGATCCTAGTTAACCAGCAGCCTACTTCTTCTCCCCACCCCCCAGAATTGCCTTATGACTGTCCCATGCATGCTTGAATTCCACCACTGATGTTGACTCCACAACCTCCTCTGGAAGGCCGTTCCATGCATCCACAACCCTCTCTGTGAAAAAATACTTCCTTAAATTACCTCTGAGCCGCCCCCATCTTCAAATTGTGCCCTCTTGTTCTTGCACATCTCTTTTTTTGAAAGATGCTACCCTCTTGGACTTTGTTGATTCCCTTGAGGCACTTGAAAGTTTCTATCATGTCCCCCCTCTCCCTCCTTTCCTCAAGGCTATACATATTAAGCTCCTTAAGTCTCTCTTCATATGTCTTCTGGTGCAGACCCTGCACCATTTTAGTTGCCCTCCTCTGACAGCTTCCATCCTGTCTATGTCTTTGCAGAGATTGGGTCTCCAGAACTGCACACAGTACTCCAGATGGGGTCTCACCAGCTGTCTGTACAGAGGGATAATAACTTCCTGTTTTCTACTGGTGATGCCTCTCCCTATGCATCCCAGTATCCCCCCAGCCCTCCTTGCTGCCCTCTCACATTGCTTGCCCACCTTTAGGTCATCTGATATGACTATCCTCAGGTCCCTTTCCATTTTTGTTGTTGTTAGTATCTCACCCCCCATTGTGTACTCTTCCCCTGGGTTTTTGTTTCCCAGGTGCATTACCTTGCACTTCTTAGCATTGAATCTAAGCTGCCATACATTTGACCATTCCTCTAACCTTGCCAAGTCCCTTTTCATCCTTTCCTCCCCACCCGTGTATCAACTCTGTTGCAGATCTTAGTGTAATCTGCAAAGAGACATATTTTTCCTTCCAGTCCTTCCGCATGTCGCTTATAAAGACATTGAAGAGGACCGGGTCCTAATACTGAACTTATGTAGCCCACTAGTAACCTCCTTTCTTCTAAGTGAGTCCATTTACTATTACTCTGTGTCCTATTCTCCAGCCAATTTTACTCAGGCTGTCATCTTGGGACCCACTCCCAGGCTGGCTAACTTGTATATTCATCTTTTGTGTGGGACTGTGTCAAATGCCTTGCTAAAGTCTAGGTAGGCCATGTCCACAGCCCCTCCCTGATCTGCTACTTTGGTCACCCAGTCAAAGAAATCTATCAGATTTGTCTTGCATGACCTTCCCACTATGAATCCATGCTACCTAGGGTCCTGTGCCCCTCTGGCCTCTAGATACTCGACAATTCTTTCCTTCAGAAGTGATTCCATCATTTTCCCTATCACTGAGGTTAAACTAACAGGTCTGTAGTTTCCTGCTTCTGCCTTGCTCCCACTTTCGTGAAGGGAATCACATCTGCCCTCCTCCAGTCCTCGGGTACCACCCCATCCTCCTATGATTTGTTAAAAGGGTAGTCAGTGGTGTCACTAGTTCTACCCTTAGTTCTTTTTAGAATTCTGGGATGAATCCTCAGGCCCCATTGCTTTGTCCACCTTCAGTTTTAAGAGTTCTTTCAGAACCCTTTCTTCTGTAAATGGGCTGGTATCAACTTCTGTATTCAGAGTGTTACTACTGTTTGTTTTATGTACCCCCTCTTCATTTGTAAATACTGAGCAAAATATTTGTTTAGTATCTCTGCCTTTCAAAGTCTCCTCTGCCCACCCTCCCTCCCCTTTATTAAGCCTCACTATCCCTCCCTTGGTCTTCCTTCGCTCCCTGATGTACCTATAAAAGGTTTTATCCCCCTTCTTAACTGAGTTGGCTATCTTTTCCTCGGTTTGGGCCTTTACTGTTCTGACTGCCTTCCCAGCCTCCTTTTGCTTTAACTGATACAGTTCTCTGTCCTGCTCCTTCTGCGATTCCTTGTACTTCCTGAATGCTTTCTTTTTCTCTTGAACCTTCACTGCCACTTCCTTTGAGAACCACAGTGGTTTCTTACATCATCTTGTTTTGTTTATTTGCTTCACACAAAGACTCGTTACCTCTGTGATGGCAGTTTTTTACTATTCCCCATTGTTCTTCCACCCCTCCTTCCTGCCCATTTGCTAGTGCATTCCTTAGGCACTCACCCATTTTGGCAAAGTCAGCCCTCCTAAAGTCCAATACTTTTGTCTTTGTATGGCTTGACTCTATTGCTGTGTTTATTGTGAACCATACTGTTCGATGGTCGCTAGTTCCCAGATGGCTACCCACTTCTACATCTGTGATCCTCTCTCCATCTCCATTTGAGAGAATCAAGTCTAATATTGCTCCCTCTCGAGTGGGCTCCAAAGCTATGCCTTGTGAAGCCTTTCATATATGTCCCTTTCAATCCCTAAAGTTAGAAACTGCTTTAGAAAGGCAGCCATAAGCCACTCCCTTCCCTTCTTGTGGAATAAATTGCAAAAACCACCCTAGTTAAGTTGTCCTCCTTTAAAAACCCTCTTTGTTTGCACCTTTACTGAGCCTTGTAAATGTTTTCCATAATCCACTATTATTTTTTATTTTTGGAATGCTATTTGTTTTCCATTTTGCTTTTCTATTCTGCTTTTTACTTTTTTACTTGGTCTGCCTTCTTTACAGTCCACTGCCCCCCTTTACACACTCTCAAGCCTCTTCTTGGAGGTTCCTATATGCAAGGGTCTGATTATAATCTCCATTGTCCTTACTGAATGGTCTGTCCTACACCGACAGACAAGAATTGTATATATGTATATTGTCATATTAGATGCACACCTTGCTGTGTTCTATCTATTATATCTTCAGTTGTATGACTTACACTCTACAGATCTCTTTTATCTATTGCCTGTATTCAGTAACGCCCTTATGAGATGTGTTATGTTGTATACTATACTATGCTATATGTCCTGTTGTATTGTTATTGCCCAGGTCCATCTTGGAAATGAGTTCACCTCAAAGATGTTTGGCCTGGTTAAATAAAGATTGATTGATTGATTATTGATGATCTGGAGTCAGGGGTCTCTATAACATAACTAAATTTGCAGATGACACTGAGCTAATGGGGCAGTAGACTCAAGGGAAGAGGAAGACAGCCTACAAAAGGACTTAAAAATATTCGGGCATTAGGGTACAAGTGTCAAATGATACTGAATGTAGACAAGTGTAAAATCTGTCACTTATTCCCACACAATTCTAGTCAAGTGGTACTATTTAAATAGTAAATAACTAACAGCAACAGAGCATGAAAAGATCTGGGAGTCATCACTGATGGGAAGCTGAAGCTGCCATAAGAATGTACACCATCAGTAGGTAAGGTAAACTTAAATCTGGGCTGCATTAAAAAGGACATACCATGCCATTAGAGTGATGTGAGTTTATTTATATAGTGCTGGAAAGGCCACACTTGTAGTACTGTGTGTAGTTCTAGTCGCACAGAGACAGCGAGAAGACAGAAACATGGAGATGAAGAGCTTAAGTTATGGGTCTGTCTAGACAGGGCGTGTCAGTTTTCCCGGGAAAAAGGAACCCTTACAGAAATATAAGTGTGCTGTTTACATGCAGTTCACATACACAAAGTGAACCTAAGTGAACCAGGTCTAAATAGCAAGTCAGGTTCGCATGCTGCAAGCATAACATTTGTGCAGCAGGTAAGCTGGTGTGAACATCTTCTAAAAATCACATGAAGTCTGCATGTTGCACACTTGACATGAGTGCAGCAGTTAAGCTGGTGTGAACATTATTTAAAACTCACATTAGGTACACATGTTGCATGCTTGCCATGTGTGCAGCAACTAAGCTGGTGCAAATTGCATCTAAAAAAATACATCCATTTCTATTTCTCATACTACTGTTAGCAATTAGAGCCATTCAAATATATTTTTCCATTGATTTCCCATTTAAACTAGATAAACTCATTAATTATGATCCTTTTGCAAGTTGTTTAATGGCTTTTGATTTTCGTCTTTAAATTGCCATTAATTTGTAAAGTATTGTTTGCTTACTGCATTCAATGCCTAGGATATAGTCAGCCAATATCCCCATTCCAGATGTACGAAGAGGGCCTCTGTATTGTGAAGCCTGACCTTTTGTTTTGGGCTATGCAGATCCTGTTATGCATATGTAGTGCTACAAATGTGTTTCTCCATGACTGTTTTGGCTCATTTACTTTCTCTTTGTCATTCTGTATGGAGCATATACACTATATTATGCTCAGCACTCTTTGTGCTGAGTAGGGTCTTAAAAGCATGCACCATACCTCACATTTTGTCACTGACATGAGAGACATGGACACTCAAAATGAGGGACAGTGAGGGACACTAAGCAGTAGTGACAGCAGTGTGGGCAGCCTTCATAGGCCTTGGTCAGTGCAATGTGGCAACAGCCATGGCAGCAGCCAAGCAAGAAGCAAGCAACACAGGTTGGGTGGGTTTGGTTGGTGGCGTGACTTGATCGTGAACCACACTGGGGACCTGGGATGGTTGGTTCTAGTATCCAGCTTCTGGCAGAAGGATGGAGGAGGAGCGGACTGAAAACTGGGCTGGTGGCATACTGGACCAGGCCACAGGTTCTGGCCAGATGGCTGGGTAAGTAAAAGTAAATATATATATATTTTTTTACAGAGGAATTGGGGAAGGAGGAAGGACTGAAATATTGATGTGTTTTTCATGTTTCTGCACCTTTGGGCAGCTTCAATCATGACTCATATGGGATGGGCATTGAATGGAATGGAGCTGGTGAGAGAAATCGGGATGTTTTGGGGGGGGGGAGGGTTCAGATTTTCAGCCAGGAAAATAATTAGTTAGTAACTGGCTGGGTTTAAGTCCAAATCTGATGCACTGCTCTGGGGTATAGACAGATGAATCTTATACATTTGAATTTTTCCTGATTTTCATATCACTTTTCAGTTGGAACAACTAAGTTTTACCTTTTAGAGATGTCCCAGTCATTCTAGAGCTTACCACCTAGGGGTTAACTAGCACCTGGCCTCAGCTGTTTGTTGGCCCCCCTGCTTGAAATCTGAAATGGCACCCCTGCCATAAAGTCTAAATTTGCAGGACATCCTCTGTGTGAGTAGCATGTGTTCCATGGGGGATGGCTGAGGAGAAGAGCAGTTTTAAGGGGTAAAATGAGGGCTGTCCCTTGCATTCAGTGAGGAAAGTTGAGTGGTATGGTATGCACAGATTATTGGAGCCCCTCTATAGTCAGGCTTATGCCCCCCCCAGTGAAGCTGACCTCCACATCCCATGCTTAGGCACATTATGGCATAGGGCAAGGGAGACTGCAGGGTGACACCATTGAAATGAATGGGTTTTTTATTACTATTTTATACATGATTGATGGAGAGTTGGAGATTACTGAAGGCCACTGCTCAACAAACAAGGGCCTTGTTAGTAGAACAGTAACCTTCATTGTTCTCCAACTCACCATCATAATGTATAAAATAATAATAAAAAAAACTCCATTCATTTCAAGGGGGTACACCCCAGCACTCTGACCCATGGACATCATCTCTTAAAGACTCCTGCCTCTGGCTTCTTAGTACTCAGGTAAGTGACTCTCAACTTATATCTATACTTGGTTGGGTTGTTCAGCAGCATTGCCACACCGCTACAGTGTGTGCATGGGGGATGGACTGGCCATGTGAGTGGGTGTTGAGTTATTGCTACTTTTGTGTCTCCCTCTTAAAGTCTGTTTGCGTGGAAGCATTCAAAACTATGGAGAGAAAATAGTAGGAGCACAGGCCAGACAGAAGTAATTAAGTAGTTTTGTGGGTAAGTGCATGTATTGGGGTGGGAAGAACCACAAGTATTTCCTAGGTATGTGTGCTACAGTTCAACAGTGCAGCCAAGATGAGGGGTGACAAGAAAACTTAAAAGTGTAACGGGTTATAAGCATGCGCATGCGTGCAGATGTATGCAGTTTTGTATTGAAGTACAAGTGAGCAATATTGTGCAGGCAGTATAGCTTAGTGGTTAAATGCAATGAATTGCAAACCAGGAGACTTGGAGACCTGAATCCTGGGTTTGAATCTCATCAACCCCACTTGTATATGGTGTGATCCTAAGCAAGTCCCTTTAACTTTTATGTGTGCAGTTATGATAACACTTTGTTTTTTTGCATGCATGCCACATGCATGTAGTCTATTCCAATTTAACATAAAAGCATGTATTCCACACTTGTTTGCTGCACCATGCCACATGCATGGAATCGGTTCCAATTTAATATTTAAATCATGCTTGCAGCATGCATATCACATGGGTAGTTTTATGTGTGCAGCATGAAAAACATTTCATATAATTATTTCTGTAAGGAAAGGCTCAGAGGAGATATGATTTAAAGCAGACATATAAAGAAAATATGATTTTAAGTCGATACAATTTTAAGTAACTACATATGCTACTGTGAAAATTTTAAACCAATAACTTTAACTCTACAGTATGTTACAATAGTAATTAACAGTTGTTGCAGTATTACCCACTATTTAACAATTGAAACACAAATTCCAAGCTCACATTAGCAGCCTGAGGTTCCCACAAACACCCTTCTTTCTCTGATTGAATACACTACAATTGGAAACAATTGAGATGGTAATTAGTTGTGTCATCCCCATCACCACTCCCCAGCCCATAACAGACACACTATCTGCCCCATGCTGCTGGTGTATGTAAACAGTAAGATGCAGGGAAATAAAACAAACTAGTCTATGATGTGTCCAGGTAACTCTCATTGCCAGTACGTCTCGCCCACTGGCATCTAGTGGTCTTCAAGATGGCACAAACACCCACCCAAACCCCTTCCTTACCAGATTCTTCAGTGCAGTGGGTGTCCATGACAACCATGCAGCCCTCAGCACACCTCCTTGCTGGCCGCCATGTCCAGGCAGGAGTGAATATTTATTTATAGGACAGGGCTGTCCTATAAATGAGATGCATACATTTTATTTATAGGACAGGGCTGTCCTATAAATGAGACACACGCCTCCTGCCTGGACACAATGGCAGCTGGCCAAGGAGGTTTATGGAGGCTGCACCAGTGGCTGTATGCACTGCTGTGGCACCAAAGCCTGGAAGGAGAAGGGGGTTGGGTGGGTGTTTGGTGTTATGGGGGCACTTGACACCAGGGAGTACTGCCTGGACAGGGGCAATACTGGTGAGGAGGGGATTACCTGGACACACAAGGGACTAGTTTGTTTTATTTCCCTTCTGCTTACTATTGATATACACCAGCAGCATAGGGACGGATGGTGTGTCTGTTACAAGGCAGTGGAGCAGTGACCGGGGGGACCACTGGATGCCATGGGCAAGTATTACCCTGAATGGACTGGGACCAGAGGGCAGCTGGACACTAGCCACCTGGGGGCTCTTTATGTGTATATGACTGGTGATCTGCAAGAGGGTGACCACAAGGCCTCAGGGATTAGTAGTGCTGTGGGCACAGGGACAGTAATCAGCAGGGGGAGGGACCACTAGGCACCAGGGAAGTCCACACAACTATGGGAATGGGCAGTGGGGGCACGGTGCTAACCTCTGCTACCCATGCAAATGAGCCCATAATAGGCATGCAAATGGCCCCTTTGCTCCTTGCATGCTTAGTGGGCAGATTTGCATGGGTCCCTTTGAAAACTGCAGATAGTGCTCTGGCACTATCAACTCTTGAGGTTCACTTTGGGATCCATGTCCAAGCAGCACTACTTGACTTAGCGCTGTGCGAAACATAGCCCTATATTCAGTTGGATAGTGCCGATATGCTATCTTACTCAATATAGCATCCTCAGACCCTGGGCAACTGCAAAGTGCAGCACAAACCTTTGTGCTCTTCTTTGCCCTTTTCTGAATATAGGGCCCCAGGTCTTTTAAAAACTTAAGTGATGAAACATCTATAAAAGAAGTGAAAGACATAGATTGGTCACCTCTTTACATGAAATGGCAAATGGATACAGATGTAACTTTATTCAATCAAAAAATATTAAACATCATTGATAAGTATGTTCCTGGTAAAAAACAAAGGATATGGTCACAACATTTGCCATGGTTAAACACAGATATAATACAAGTGATAAAAACAAGGGATGCTCTCTGGAGACAATACAAAAAATCTGATTCATTATTGTAGATATCGCAATATTTGTAAAAGTGGCATTAAAAATGCAAAGCCAACTTACTGCAAAGAAAAACAGCTTAAAGATCTAGCAAATCCTAGAACTTTTGTGGACTCATTTTTTGAATAAGTTCTATAAATCCTCGTCGAGTAAGGATTGATAAAACAAAAATTGGAAATGAACTGATAAGCAACAGTAAGATGATTGCAGCACATTTAATGTTTCTTTTATAAATATGGCAGTTTATAAAACTCAAATAACTCAAATTACAGGAGAGAGCAAAAACCTTGCCTCTGAAAAAAATTGACAATAACATTTCTAATTTCTTTAAACTAACTGAAAATGACGTAGAACAACACATATAATTGATCAAATCTCTATGCAAAAATTACCATCGCTGATAGTAAGTCTAGATGCTGAAAAAGCGTGCCCTGGTCGTTTCTGAGGGAGGTCCTTTCCGTTTGGGTTCCCAAAACAGTTGATAACAGCCATATTCAACCTATATGAGTCCCCGTGAGCGCAGGTTAGAGCCAATGGCCATATTTCTGAGACTTTTAACTTAGAAGGGGAACACTACAAGGCCCTCTCCCCATTATTGTTTGCCCTGTTCATCGAGCCTGTTGCTCAGGGCATTCATCAGTGCCCAAAAATAAAAGGGGTCAACATGGGGGGACAAACTCATAAACTGGCTTTGTACGCTGACGATGTTCTTTTGTAAATGGCAGACCCTGGGGTGTCTTTGCCAGCAATATTCAATCAACTAGATAATTTTTCTGGGTTTTCTGGCTACAAACTGAACAGTAATAAAATGGAAATTCTGTGCTTTAATTATACCCCAACTGAGGAGCTTAAAAGAAAATATCTGATGTTATGGGATCAGACAGAGATAAAATATTTAGGGGTAAAGTTGGGGAGGAACAATGCACAACTGAAGGAGCTGAACTGTCCTCCAACAATAGTGCAGCTTAAAAGTGACTTTCAAAGATGGTTTCTTCTGCCCATCTCACTCTGTGCCAGAGCACAAACCTCAAGATGAATGCATTGCCATGCCTCCTCTACTTGTTCCAATGTGTTCCATGCCTGTTAACTCCGGCGGATCTGGAAACCTGGCAGAGTATGTTTTTCCTATTTATGGAAGGGTAAAAACCCAGACTGAGAAGATCTCTTCTTTACCTTCCAAAGGAGGACGGGGCCTTATGCTCCCATGCTTGCAGGGTTACTGGGTGACAGCTCAGATGAGGGTTGCACTACTCTGGGGCAACCTGGAATATGACACCCGCTGGAAGAGAATAGATCTCTGAAACAGAAGGACCCTCCATTGCGGGCAGTGATGTTTGGGTCTCAGGACTCAGATGAAATAGAGGTTCTCTGGCACAAAGTCTGTGCTACAAGGGGTGGAGGAGGGAATAAATAAAGGTGCCACACTTAGGAATCTCTGGAGGTATAGATGGTGGGCTTACGATCGTCAATTTATACCAGCAATGGTAGATAGATGGTACCAGAAACAAGCTAGAGGGGTCTGTGCACCTTATCAAATAATGAGGGGTAAACCTGCTCTCCTTTGAAGCGATCTAGGAAAATATGGTCTGAAGCAGACTGATAAAACCAGGTACTACCAATTAAGAGACTACTTGAATATACAAATTAACAGAACAATGCTGGAGGAGCCCGACTGCAGGAGAGCAGGCTGTTCCAAAGGATTTGGGGCTGGGGGAGACCATGCCATTTTGTTGTTATATAATAATTATGTGGCAGATATGGTGAACACGACTCAGCACATAAAGAAAAATGGGAACAAGACTTAACGATTCCTATCGCAGATAAACACTGGTCCCTGATGTGGAAAAGCACATGGTCAACGCTCTAGTTCCTTGGTGTGGCGGGACTTCTGTTGGAAGTTGAGGGCCAGATACTTTTTGGTACCAACACAGATGGTGCATCTGAAGGGGGGGCCACGGCGGGGTGTTGGAGAACATGTGGAGAACAACATGCCTCACAGGCACATGTATTTTGGTCCTGTCCAGGTATCACTATATATTGGGGGGAGGTTAGGAAACATCTAGAGCAGATATTTTCAATTCAGATGCAGTTGGGGCCAGAACATCTAATATTGGGATTAATCCCAGAGGAGGTTAAAGACAAGGATGCCGGGTACCTATGGAAGATCTTGGTTGTGGCAGCTTTAAAAATTATCACAAAGAACTGGTTGCAGCCGAGATCCCCAGGGGTAGGGGAATGGAAGGATATGGTCAAATCCATACATTTGATGGAGAGGTTAATGATTAATCTTAATCAAAAACCACAGATATATCAACAGAAATGGACTAGATGGTTACTCCATGACAGTGGTTAAGAGAGAGATGCTTGAACTTAACTAACAGAGACACTAATTTCTTCCTCGAGCCAAAGACTATCCCTCAATAGATTTCTGATATAGGAATTTGTGTAACGGATAACTGGTTGTAGAAAATGGAAAGACGGAACACATCCCAGACAGTTACAATTACTGTTATTGTTATAGCTAAAATGTATTAAGGTTGGTTACTAGGAACCAAAAGTAATGTAACACCTTGGTGATTTTGTCAGTATAAGGGGCTTTTGTCCCAAAGAATAATAAGTGAACGATGTAGCAAATGCTGGCAAATGAATGATAATAAACTAAGTATTAAAAAAAAATTAACTGAAAATGAGATAATTGATCTTTTGGTAAAATTGGACGGTAATAAAGGGACAGGTGATGATTTGCTTTTCCCAAGCCTCTTAAAGCTTGTGGCAAGACAACTAGCCAAGCATGTGGCCTACTTATTTAATCTGTCCTTCTGTACAAATGAAATTCCAGATTGGAAGAAAACAACAACAGTAATGCCAATATATAAATGAGGTGATAAATAATTTTGAACTGCAGACTAGTATCTGTTTTACCTGTTCTGGCAAAAGTATTAGATACAAATTTTATTTGAGCAGTTAACAAAACATTTAGAAAGTACTAACCTGCTTACTGCTGATCAGTACGGGCTGCATGGGGTATACAGCACATGGACATTTTTGGACAGGCTGATTAGTGACATCTATGACAACACGTATTATGGTTTGCACACTGGAGCCATATTTGTCAACCCGATTGATGCTTTCAGTGTGGTGGATCACCCCACGTTTCCTAAATTGGCTAGTATAGGGTTAAGGGACTATAATTTACAATAACTTGTAAATTACATATCTAAAAGAAAATAAATTGTAAAAAAATAGGGTCAGAAAAGTCTGAAGTTGGTGAGATAGATAGGGAGTGCCTCAAAGTTCAGTTTTGGGTTGGCTCCTGTTCTCTATTTTTGTAAACATCTACCAAAAATCTGCAAAAATGTGTCCACATAAGGTATGCAGATGACCAAGTATTTGATTTATTTGTTTTTGTCAATCAACTACATACCTCTCAACCTCTTTCCTCATAAATCAGGGACAAAGCTTAAACAAAATCAGGGACAAAGACCCCAAATCAAGGACACATCTTAAAATTGTTACTATTCATTAAGGAAGCTGGCAGAATAAGGGGATTAGTGTAAAATGCATTTTATGAAGAAGAACAAAGCCTGTAATTCTAATGTTTGACATTATTTTGTGCCTACAGTCTCCACTATTCTGTCACAAAAACACAAATTTTACGAGGACAGAGAAAATTTGAGGCAAATCAGGGATGTCCCTGAAAATCAGGGACAGTTGAGAGGTATGATTTGCTAGGTGTACTAGAAAAAATGCCTGTTTTCCAGCATGAACTGGAGGTTACAAAACACCAGTTGAGATTACACAAGCAGCAAAGGTAAAAATGACAGTGTGAAGTACAGAAGAATAATAAATTGACACAAATGTGTCGACAGTAACAGTGTCACACAAGCTGTCAGAGTGCATGATGCAACCATGAGTGCACTGCAAAATACATAAAGCATCAACATACATTTTCACAAGAGATAAGGATAATAAAATAGCAGTATGACAGGAGAAAAACAACAGCATTCAGGCAAGAACATAAAACACAATTAATTAAGGCATAAGTAACATTGGTGATGGCAAAAATCATATACCGGTAACCAGTGCAGGATAGATTGTCAGGTACAGGAACATATATCGGAGGTATTAAGAAATTTGTGGAGTTCTTTCTTGAAATAAGAGTGGGACTAAAAGGGAGAACAGGAGCACCTAGAAACATGTATGCAGTCAATCTATATTGCATTGCAAACCTGTTTTTTTACAAATAAAATACTACCTAATAAAAATAAAAAAAAAACAATTATTTGGAACAAAACAAAAGAGTGTTACAAAAGGAAACAATATACTATAATAAGGGTAAATGGTCATAAGTTGAAAGAGGTACACATTTTAATTATTTGGGGGCTCCTCTAGATCAATCACTAACATTTCAAGAACATATATATATATATGTGTGTGTATATATATATATATATATATATATATATATATATATATATATATATAGTGACACATATTAGAAAGCAGAACAGTTTAACTGCTTAAAAAGCAAGTTCTTCTCCCAGCTCTAGAGTGCAATTCTGTTTTGTTCTTTAATCTTCCAGAGACAGTTCTGCACAACTATGTCATCCATTTTAGTAATATTTCTCAACTTACAAACCAATCTGGGAAACAAGTACACCATTGCAATTCATACCAGAGCTTTGATACACTAGGCCCAATTCTAGAAGCCACCTATGTCAGACGCAACTTGCGACCAAGAAGGGGGCTGCATTGGACGCAGCTGTGGCAAACGCAAACTTTTCTATTCCAGAAGGTTGGCAACTTGTGTCAAACCTACTGTAGTAGCCGCAATATGTGGCATGCAGCAGAAAGATTGGTGCAGTCAGAGGCTGCGGCACAAGTCCAGGATGCATGCATGGACAAGTGTGCAGAGGGGCTGCCTAGGTGCCCCAAGAAGCACAAGCCTGCAACTCTGGCAAAAAGTGGCTGAGGCATGGGACAGGTGGCTATGGTACAGCAGTGTCCCCATACAGTCCAGGAACCCATGTGCTTCCACTGTGTACCCCCTGCCATGGCAGACGAATGGCAACCCCCGGCAATCCCTGATAGGTGCAGTGGTGGTACAGTGCCCCCCCAACCCCCATAGAGCCCTGATCATCCTTTACCTTGCAGAAAACGTGACAATCCGGTCATAGTCCAACCCCTCCCTCCGCTATCCAATGCTTATTTGGAAGCCGTGGTGATACAGTGGAACACCCCACCAGTCCCAATCTCCCTGAGAATAATGCATGAGTTGCTCCTTTGGCAAAGCTCCCCATTCTCCAATCTCCCGACCCCCAAAAAGCCTAGTCATACTCCCTGGTGGTCTAGTGGTGCCCCACCCTCCACTCCCTGTCAGGCATTGCCCAACCACCCCACCTCCCATCCCTGACACACTTTCTGACTGGCACATCCCCAGGCACACACAGTGGCCAGCTGTAGAATGCGTGTATTCATGTCTGGGTCAGAACCAGGCTGCTTTACAAAATTACAGATGACCCAAGTTGTGATGCAAATCACCACTACGTCAAACCCTTGCATCATTCTAACCCGATTGAGAATCTGGCCCACTATCTCATCAATAAAGGATTTATTATTCAGCATTGATGTTTTTGCAAAACTTTAGTTAATGGTACATCAAGGCCCCAATTTTAAAATGGATTGTGAATGCTGCAAGCCACTAGTCGCCAAACATACAGAGCAGACAGCTTACGGCATTCTCCGGCACTGATCGCTATTGCCAATCAGGTTGCACCAAATGCCACAAGTTTGACCAGCTCCCCAGTCTAACTTGCATCATTTGGGGAACCCTTTTTATGGGCTTGCACCAAATATTTGACACAAGCTGCCCTATTCTGAGGAAACTGTCACAACTGTGCCCAATGTACTAATATTGGGTGAAGTTGTGCCAAACGTCGGAGCTGATGGAGTGCTTGATGCAAGCCCTGCATCAACCTTTGGAAATCGGGCCCCAAATGTACTAAGTGATAGACTGATAAAGGACCAGAATACTAACTCCCTTTGTAAAACATCAGTAAAACCATATATTGCAAAAAATGGAAAAACCAGCGTAGCATTTCCTATTTCACTATGGCTCAAGATTGTTAAACAAAGTGATAGATTTGAGACTTGACCTTAAAGGAAGCGGATTGGTGGGGCTTGCGGGTGGGTGGGTGGGGGCTACTAGATCACCAGGGTAGGTGGTCCTGGGGGTTTGAACACTTTGCTGCCCGCGATCGGGCTTCGCGGTCCACTGGACCACCATGGATATGTCCTTGGGGGGGTTTGAACACTTTGCTGCCCGCGATCGGGCTTCGCAGTCCACTGGACCACCAGGGATATGTCCTGGGGGGGTTTGAACACTTTGTTGCCCATGATCGGGCTTCGCGTTCCACTGGACCACCAGGGATATGTTCTTGGGGTTGAACTTTCCTGCCTTCGATCGGGCTAGTGGGGGTGGTTTTTTTCAGTTATGCCCGCGATCAGGCCAGTCGGGGATGTTTAAACTTATGCCCATGATCAGGCCAGTCGGGGTGGGAGATGTTTAAACTTATGCCCGTGATTGGGCCAGTCGGGGGGTGGGGATGTTTAAACTTATGCCCGATCGGGCTTCAGGGGCATCGGTCCCGACAGCTGCTGCCTGGCAGGGCGCCAGGCGCAAGTCCTTCGGGATCGGTGCACCTGCATGCTAATGGCATGCAAATGGGGCCATAAATAGATGCAAATGGCCCCCCTGCGCCTTGCATGAATTATGGCCCCATTTGCATGTCACCTTTTGAATATCGGAAATTTGCACATGGTGCAATGGTACTTGCACCACCGCATCTTGAATGCTCCACTCTGACCACTTGCGGTGGCGTAAGTTCCACTAGCCATGCACAGTGGTGTGTGGTGGGTGATATTCAAGCAGTTGCTCAATAGTGCAACCCATTGAATATCGCCCGTCACACCCCAGCGCAACTATTTTGTGCAGCGCAAGGGCTTGCGCCACAGAATAGCGCAGTTTGAATATCCAGACCTATAAATATATATATATTTATCTATCACTTATTTCCATATTGTTTATTATCCCTTAAATTTGATTTGCATCATTTTCTGTTGTTTGTTTATTTTGTTTTTAAGTGCCTTAAGCACTGAGGAAAGCCATTTAAAATAAGTTATCTATCTGTCTAGCAGCAGTGTTGTGCATGCTAGTTTACCTTGGTTACATGAAAAGTGACCTTAAAACGGGTGTTCAAAACTTGTTCAAACATTGGATGGAAACCTGGGTACAACCACATTAACAGAAGCACTCCATTTAATCCTTTCAAATATTAAATATACTAAAGCAGGCTCAAAATGGAGAGAAAATGGCCAATTTACAAGACAGGAGAAAAATGGTGATCTAAAGTGGAATAAAAATGTATTGGTTCAAAATGTTCCCTTTGATACTAACATACTAACATGCTAAAATGCCAGCAGAATAGGCCTAACAGTCTTTCGTGTCTGCTCGCTTGGTCAGCTCCCACCCTGGGAACTGATCTTGCTGCCCCTTGCTTTTCTGGCTTCTCCTTCCCAGTTCCGATATTCTCGCTGAGACTGGATTTTGTTTCCAGAACCCTTCCCCTGTATCTGTCCCACCCCTCTTGAACCCCTCCACCATCTCTGCCTCCACCAGCCCCCTGGGCAGCACATTCCATGGCTCCACCACCCTCTCAGTGAAGTAGCACCTCCTCCTTTCTCCCCTGAATCTCCTCCCTCCAGCTTCCACCCATGCCCTCTAGTTGCCCCTCCTCCTTCCTTCAAGCACCCTGACTGCTCCTCCCCTATTTACCCCCTTCATGTACCTGAAGACCTCTATCATGTCCTCCTGGTCCCTTCTCTCTTCCAATGTGTACATATTTAGCTCTTCGAGCCTCTCCCCATAGGTCCTGTCCCCCAAGCCCCAAATCATTTTGGTTGCTCTCCTCTGGACCCTCTCCAGGAGTTTAATGTCCCTCTTTAAGTGTGGCCTCCAAAACTGCATGCAGTACTTGAGGTGTGGCCTCACCAAGCAGTTATACAGAGGGAGTATCACTTCCCTCCTTCTGGGGGTGATCCCCCTAGCAATGCATCCCAGCATCCTTTTGGCCTTGGCTGCTGCCCTCCTACAAGTTTCCGAGTTGTTCATCTTGACATCCACCACCACCCCCAGACCCCTCTAAGCCATTGAGACTTGTAGCATCCCCCCCCCACAGGGTATACACTTGGCCCGGGTTTTTGGCCCCCAGGTGCAGTACCTTGCATTTCCCTGCATTGAACCTCAGCTTCCACCTTCTTGACCATCTTTCCAGAGCCTCCATATCCCCCTGTAGGGCTACCCTCCCCTCCTCCCCATCCACCACTGCCCCCAGTTTTGAGTCATCTGCAGAGAGACTCATCTCACTCCTGATACCTGTCCTTATGTCAGAGACGTAGGCGTTGAACAGGAGGGGCCCAAGGACTGATCCCTGTGGGACCCCACTAATGACTCTCCTTGGGGATGAGACTATCCCGCCAATTATGATCCTCTGGGTCTGCTCCTAGAGCCAGTTGTCTATCCATCTGATGATCTGGTTCCCCACCCCCATTTCTCCCAGCTTATCCAACAGGCCCTCGTGAGGAACAGAGTCAAATGCCTTGCTGAAGTCTAGAAAGTGGACGTCCACTGCTCTACCCAGGTCCAAGGCACTCATCACCCAGTCATAGAACTCCACAAGGTTTGTCTGACATGATTTCCCTGGGACGAATCCACGCTGTCTATCGTCCAGGTACCCTGACATTTCCAGGTCCCCACCAGCCTCTCTTTGACAATGCCCTCCATCATCTTGCCCACCACCGATGTCAGGCTGACAGGCCTGTAGTTCCCTGCCACCTCCCTTGATCCCCCCTTGTGGATAGGCACTATATGCACCATCTTCCAGTCCTGGGACACCCACCCTGTCCTCAGAGAGATGGTGAAAAGCTCCACCAGGGGTTTTGCCAGGACATCCGCAAGTTCCTTCAGCACTCTGGGATGTAATTTATCTAGCCCCAGTGCTTTCTCTATCTTAAGGGACCTGAGGGCTTCCCTCACTCTCTCTGATGTGATTTCCACCTCCGCTACATCTTCTCCCTGCTTAGCCTGCCCCCCTCCTGCCAGTGATGCTTCCCCCTCTCCCCAGACCCGCTAATCGATAAGGGTCCCCCCCTCCTCAATATCACTGTCTCCTCCCATGTATGATGCAGCACCCCCATTTTTCTTGGTGAAAACTGAGGTGACGTACTCATTTAGTACCTCAGTCTGCTGCCCTGGGTCTTGTGCCCATCTCTCCCCTGTTTTAATCCTGCTAATCTGCCCCTTCACCCTTTGTTTTTCCGCAATGTATCTAAAGAACCCCTTGTTCCCTCTCCTAATTTCCCTGGCCAGGTTCTGCTCCTTCCTTGCCTTAGCCACCCTCACCACCCTAGTGGCCCTTCTAGCCATCAGTTCATACTCCCCTCTATCCCTTTCACTCCTTGAGCACTTGAATTGCCTATATGCTGCCTTCTTTCCCCGCACCACCTCCTGGACCTCCCAGGTCCACCAGCAGGATTTTCGGGCCCTACCGCATTTTCGTCTTATTCTGGCACAGGTGCTGGTAGCATCCTGCACCCCTCTCCTGATTATTTCTCACCTACTGTCAGCGTCTATGTCTGACCCAATCACATCCAAATGCTCCTTAAGAATCCTTCCTATTTCCTTAAAATCGACCCCCCTGAAGTCAGTTACCTCCATCTTTGTGTAGCCTTCAACCCCTCCTAGGTCCAGGCAGAACCAGATCATGGCATGGTCACTCCCGCCAACGGGTCCCTTACCTCCAGGCTCCCAGTCTGGTCACTGTCTGCCAGGACCACATCCAGTACTCATGCCTCCCTGGTCGGTTCCCCACCTTCTGAGTTAGGAACGATCTTGAAAGACATCCAACAACCTCTGTCCCTGGCCACCAAGGATGTCATAGTCTCCCATGCTGTTCCTGGCATGTTTAAGTCCTCAACACCACCACCCTTCCCTGCCCAGTCTGCAGTGTCTCCAACATCTGCAACCAGACTCTCCTCCAGCTCCTCCGCCAGTGCAGGGGGTCTATACACCACTCCTCTTTTCACTTTCTTGCCCCCCTTGTTATCAAGGTGACCCAAATCACCTTCACGGTTCCCTCCGCCTCCTCTACTCCCCCTATGCCAATGCAGTTTTTGACTATTATTGTTACCCCTCCTCCCCTTCCCTCCCCCCTGTCCTTCTTGAACATAGTGTAACCCTCCAGGTTCAGATCCCAGTCGTGTCCTGCGGTAGCCCAGGTCTCAGTGACCGCTGCCACATCCACTGCTCCCTCACTTAGCATCACCTGGAGCTCAGGCATTTTATCGCCCAAGCTCCTGGCATTTAGCAGGACTACTTTCCACCTTTCCTATACTTCCATTTCCCTACTGTGTTCCCATGGGGATTCCATTTTCCCCTGGTCTGCATTTACCAGTTGGCCTTTTTCCGCATTCCTCCAGCTCCCAGGGTGGAGACAGAGTCCTCCTTTATCGGACCCCTTGACAGTCTTTTTTCCCATCCCCTTCACAAGTTTAAACCCCACTTTCACCAATGAACCCTCTATTCTCAACTTAAGGATTCTCTCCCTCCAAATTGAGATGGAGCCTATCTCAGCATACAGCTCCTCATCCTCCCAGGTCTCCCCCCGATCCCCCATCAACCCATACCCTCTGGCCTCACACCACTCCCTAAGCCACTGGTTTATCTCCCTAATCTTCCTTTTATGTTCTCCACTAGCCCTTGGCACCGGCAGGATTTCCAAGAAGGAAATCATGCACCCTATGTCATGACAGACCCTGGCAAGCTTCCTGAACCTTGCCTGTATCTCTAGCTTGCTAGTTCCCCCAATGTCATTTGTGCCCAGGTGGGCCAGTATGTCCAGGGAACCCCCATAATCCTTTGCCAGCTGATATACCTCATGCTTGGCCCTGTGCACCTTTAGTCCAGGGAAGCATTTTGTTCTAACTGGCCAGACTTCCCCTTCCCTATCCCATTTGATACCCCTGATCATAGAATCCCCCAACAGGAGCACTCTGATTGCTCTTTTTCCTCAATTTTCCCCCTTCCATGTCCCTCATCTTTTCTACGGCCCCTCCACCCAGCTGGCTCCTTGTTCCTCCCCTATCTGGGTGCCACATGCCACCCCCTCATTTACCCTGGCCACTCCCTCCTCTCCGATCCTATGCCTCTCCTCCTCCTGAGTATCCTTCTGTGCCTCGTTAACTCCCCCCTCACTGCTCGTGACTGGTCCTTCTCCCCCATCCGCTAAACTAGCCTGGCTCATCCTCCCTTCCTTCCTGTCTCCATTCAGTCCCTCCTTGCTTGTCATGCTCCCCTGGCCTAAACCCTCAACTCTTTTTACTGTATCCTCCTTGTACTTCTGGTCCTTCTTCTTGCCCTTTCTGCCCAACTGGTCCTTCCCCTTGCACTTTCCTCCCTCTTGCCCGGCCCCTCCTGCTCTGATCCACTGGTCCCCCCCATTTTCCTACATTCCAGGTTTCCCCCTGTTCCTCCTGCTATTGGGCCCCTGCCTCCTGCCCCCCACTCCTTTCCATCTCTAACCACCACTGTCATGGCTACATCACCCCCCTTATCCTCAAGCAGAAGAAGAGAATTGAAGCAGTTACTGAGCGTAAGGTCCGATCCATCTCCTCACCTTGCTTCCTTCTGTACAGCCCCAGCCATCTGCCTACTTCCCTGAGAATGTTGTCCCTCTGGCCCCCCTTTGTGAGGGTCCCCAGTTACCTGCCTGCTTCCTTGGTAGTATCCTCCTTTTGGGCCCCCTCTGCCAGGGTCCCTATGTGACCCCAGAGTTTTCTCCTGCACTGCTTTCCCTATGCACCCACCCCTAGTGCTTGGTGCAACCCCATGGGAGATCTCCCTGCCCTTCCCCAACCATACCTCCCCTTACCCCAGCTGTCTCCTAATCCCCAACCTCCTCCCTAAGCTGTGTCAGCTGGTAGCACACTGGGAAATCACCAAACTTCCAAGCCCAGTCCAGTATCATGGCTGCCCCACACCCTGTGCACACCACCACCCTCCCAAAGATGCTGGTCTTAATGATGTGTGGTCCCATCCCTCCAGTATGTTTCCTTGGGTGAGCCACCGTTCCCCACTAGTTCAAGATACACCCTACTGACTAATCAGTTCACCCACTAATCCTAGATACAGTCCCACAGTAAACCGTAACCCTGTTACTAGGTGCAGTACAACACAGTAAACTTATAAGGGAAGTGAACAACTCCCTAAGCTCCTCTCTCCCAGCCTTTAAATCCAACCCCCAGTGGCTAGAACTACATGAGCTGCACCTGCAGCCTTTTCCTCCAATTGCAGGGCAGGTGTTCCCCATAAATAAGCAGGGCTCTGGGGAGGGAGGGTGGGTGAGGGTGGGATTAGGGCCTACACCCGACTCTTGAGAGAGTGTATCAGCCTTGTGTCTGTCCTCCAGGCCCTGCAACCAAAGAAACAGCCCCAAACAAATCCCACCAAATAGGTTTTAAATCAGAAGAAATAGGCTCCACCAACACAGCCTGTTACATGCGAAACATCCAACAAATGAGCCCACTTACAGCCACCAAACCAGTTTTCAAACTTCCAACAGCCCCAAAACAATACCCTGCTAGCCTCTTAGAAGTAGTAAGAAAGAAAAGAAATAATCTTCTACCAAGTAAAATCCACAAGAAACTCTATAAAAACAACAAGAAGCAGCTACTTTACTGAAACACATCTGATCCTGTCCCCTTCTAGTTCCTTCTACTACTGCTTCATGTTTTTTAAAATGTTATTGGGATGGGGTAGGGTGGATAAGGGGAAAACCTTGTCAGTTTACCCAAGGCAATAGAACTAGAGGGCATACTGAATTCTTAAGGGAGATGAGAATATAATTCGGGACAATGTGAGGGTGCATGTTTTCACCCAGAGAAAGGTTAAGCTATGTACTGTGCTCCCAAAAGATGTGGTACAAGTGGGGAGTGTTGAATCTTGTACAGTCAAGTTGAATCAGTTCCTCCTGGAGAATGAGCTTGCTGGATACAGTATTAATTTGGTGGGAAGGGAGGATCACATAGCACATACCACGAGCAGAATTAATACTGTATGTCTGGGAGGAAAGTAGGATCACTTGGCATCAGGTTCCCAGATGTTTCTGCCACCACTCATTGTCTTCTCCATAGTGCCAGTGACCATAAATACACTGGTAGCACTTCCCATTTACCAGTGGCTGCAGATATATCACATGATACTGAATGCTGCAGCTGATTGGATGGTAGAAGAAAAACTTAATAACAATAATAATTATAACCTTTATTTATGCAGCGAGTTCATAAATTTCAAAGCTTACAATTAAAATAAGAGTCATAAATAATTAATTAAAATTCCAGTAATCACAGCTAAACCAATATCTCCATTACAGAAAAGCCTGATTAAATAAATAGGCTTTCAGTGTGGCTTTAAAGCTCTCCACCCTCAGGCACTCTCAAACCCAATGAACCCTTGATATTATTTGTTCTATGTTTTTGTTCTTTCAAAGCAAACAATGGTCCCCAAAGCCTTTTTTTATAAAAGTCAAAAGTATGGGGATGGCAGTGAGTTGGCAGCTAAAAGGCTGCTTGTCCCTATCAATCTATGTATTGAAGCTGGAACCCTAACCGACCCCCTACAGGTCACAGAGGCTCTGAACAATACATTTACTAACCTGTCCAAGTACCTGCCTAACCTCCCACCTAAGAACTCTACACCAAACCACAGCAGTTGGAGTGAGGGTGAGCTTGGAACCCCTACCTTTCACTTTGAGTCCACTTCTTCCAGAGAGGTCTGTCTCCTCATGGCCCTCCCTAACTATAATAGTGTCGGCAATGACGGTCTCTGCCCGAGGTTCCTCAAGCTGATGGTCCATCTCATTGCTAAGTCCCTAGTCACCCTGTATAACCTGTCACTAAACTCCTAAACTATCCTTTGATATTTAAATAAGCCAGAGTTGCCCCTTTATTCAAATCTGATGACCCTAAACTCCTTTACAACTATAAGCCAGTTTCCATCCTCTCCCATTTAAGTAAAATTCTGGAGAAAATTGTCTTCAGCAAATTTCAGACCATGTATCAAGTACAATCTGTTCTTCCCCACCAACATGGCTTTAAGATGGACCACAACATCACCACCACCACCATGGCCTGTTTCACTGATCAAGTCTTTAGGAGCTTGGTTGAAGACAAGGTAACTAGTGTCATTTTTATGGATCTATCAAAGGCATTTGACCTGGTGGACCATGGTATACTCTTAGAAAAACTGCATACTATGGTTTCTCAACAGCAGCCACAGCCTGGTATAGCCACTAACTCACTGGAAGATCACAATTCCAACATATGGGGGTTAATAGTGGGGTCTCCCAATGGTCCATACTGGGTCCAGTTCTGTTCTCCCTCTTAACCACCTCCTTAGGGAAAACATAGGTTTTATGTAGCAATCTGATTCTCTACCATTGTGACAAGAATTCAAATGAAATGTCCATCTCCCATACCAGGGAGTTCAACAAAATCCACAGATGGTTCACCACAAACAGGCTGCTTGTCAACACCAAGGAAACAAAGGTAATACTTTTCAGGTCCAAACCCAGGCTCACCAGCTGGACAGTAGGCAGAAATACCCCCTGTCTCTTGAACATTTGGGCACTGATGGAACTTATCTAGAACAGATAACTGTGTTCAGATACCTAGCGGTCACCCTGGACCTCTCACTAATCTTCACAGATCACATGAGACTAATTGTCAAATGTGCTAACCAGAAAGTGGGAGTCTGCTTCTGACTAAAGAATCTCATGACCCCAGAAGTTGAGCTGGCCATAGCTCAAGGCACGCTTCTCCTTATCCTGGATTACTACTCCTCTATTTACACCCAAACCTCAAACTGCAGCCTTGGCAGACTCAACACTGCCTACAACAGCATCTGTAGGTTTGCCTCACTGGCCCCTTACAACACTCACCATTGCTTCCTATAGCTGATGCTTGTCTGGCTCTCCCTGCAGGCCTGTTATGACTGCCTTATGGGTACCCTGATAAAAAAGTCCCTCTGGGATAAGGAGAACCCCACCCCACCCAAGTCTTTTTCAATCTTAGGACCAGCACAAGAAATCTCAGTTCCTCTTCACAGCTTCTCCTTGACCATCTCCAGATGGCTAGCACTATGAGTCAAAAATCCTTCTCCCTTGCCACCCCTAGGCCAATGAATGGATTGACAGCCTCCGTCCATTCACTAAGCACTTCCTCCCAATATTCTTTTAGCCACCTCTGTATGCAAGTGCCCCACTTGACCTGAGATTGAGAAAATTCTTTGGTCCAGCCTCAGACTTCTGAACAGTTTTCAAAGCATTTGTTTAGTAGCTGTTATCATGTTTGCAATGAATTGTACTATGTTGCTAGCTATTGTTTGGAGTCAACCTCCTGAACAGTCATGATGTTATTGTTCTGTACTGTAATTTATTTAACTTTTCTTTTACTTGGCTTGGGCTTCTGACTCTGGTCCCAAACTGTAATTGTCCCTTATTGCTTCACTGTATGGCTGTACTGATTCTACCTGCATTAATTGTTAAGTATGATGCTTTTACTGTGTTGTATGTGCTATCTTGATGGCCCAGGTTGTACCTGAAAATGATCCCTTGCACCAGTGTACCCACCCAGTAAGGAAAGAAGGAAGGGAGGGAGAGACTGAGTGAGAGAAAGAAAGAAAGAAAGAAAGAAAGAAAGAAAGAAAGAAAGAAAGAAAGAAAGAAAGAAAGAAAGAAAGAAAGAAAGAAAGACAGCTCGGTTGAGAGCCATTCAAAATTTAGACACAAATATGGATGACTTTTCATTAAAAATGCAGTACTTTGATGGCAAAGTGTCTAAACTTGAAGTGGAGATAAAGGACTCCACGAAGACAGCCAGCAAAGCACTTACAGCAACATCAGGCCTCATAAAGGAAAAACATGGTGCTATAGAAATGGCTGGAGAATTTTGAAAACTCACCAAGAGTTACTAATATCTGAGTACTGGGGCTTCTGGACCATGTGGAAGGGGAGTCCCCAATAAACTTTATGGAAAGCTGGTTCACTAAAGTTTTCCAGCTGGAGGTTCCCATTATGATACAAAGAGCATGTGGAGGAATATTAGGGGTCTGTGAGGGAATGTAACAGTGGGACTGGCTCCTCCAGGACTATGCTGGTAGTGCTGAGTTCAGTGAGAGATCGAGACAATAATGGAGCAACCAGAGCTTTACCTAATGGTCACAGAGAGAATCACCACAAGCTGAGACACTGTGGAGTAGCACCTGAGCTGGAGAACTGGAACACTCATTATTATTTGGAAAAGGTATGCCACTGTTGCCTCAGTTCCAATAAAACTCCAGTTTTGTTCCAGTCTAACTTGTTTTGTGATTTGAATTAGTGTACTGCCTGTCTTTGCTTATTCTTCCCTAGAAATCAGGAATCTTGAGGTGGCAGGGGACCACCATGACACAGCAGGGTAGGGAGCTTCACAGGGAGCCTACAATGGAGAAAGCTACACACAGGAGTCAAAGGACACCAGACATGGAGAAGATTTTTCCTCTCCTCGACCGACATCAAAGACACACAGGATTTGCAAAAGTCACAGACCTCAACAGAAGAAAGCAGACCCTTCCAATAACGCAAATATTGGGGTACTAAAGCACCATGGAGAGTAATCCAGATTATTCATTATCCCTCTTTTGTATATATAATATAATAATAAAACAAGAGATTTCAAAAAAGTGCAAGTTCAAAACTGGTTCCTGGGGACTGCACATTAGAACCCTTCCCCCAATAGTATAAGTCTGCCTCGATTCTTTTTATTTTTCTTCCTTTATTAATTCATTTGTAGTTTAAATTTATCTCACAAAATCTGACAATTTTAGATTTTATTAATTTAATAAAAAAAATTGCAAAGTACAGAGCTATAAAGTTTTTGATAGATGTAAAAATTTACACCAGAAGTCAGGTGATATCTTAACATAAATGCACGTGCACTGCCGTCCTGGAACAGAGACATCATTCTCAACAAGGTTGTCAGTGAGGAGCAAGTGGTAATTTGATTACTGCCAGCAAGAGCATGTGGAGAGTGGAGAGTGAGTAGAAAAGCCCCACAAAATATTTCTTTAGATTTGGTGCTAAACCTGATAAATATGTTGATCCATTTATATTTTTTTCTTATATCTTTTTCATATTTCTCAACAGTCCCATAGCTGGTTTTCCTTCTTCCTATAATATCCTAATAATGTTTATTAGCGCTCTTGCTAGGACAATTAAAATTGCTGTGTTCTCCATATGGAATAGTATGGAGATCCTGTAGAAAAGTATTTAGAAATATTTAGAAGGCGTTGATATGTCAGGAAGTAATAGACGCTTAATTTTTCCTTTCTATATTTTTTGTTTGACCATTTTACTTTTTTTACTCGGTTTATGCATCCTTTCCTTTGTTTTATCACGTTCAGTAATCAGCCCTTCATTGGGCTCACAGCTGTTTTGTGGAGACATTTGGTGTATAAGATACAACCCTCGATGGATTTCTTACACCAGGAGGCTGTTAACTCAAAACAGACTACAACTGCTGTTGCTGATGAACATTTTGAAACTGAACCAGCTGCATCCCAGAACCAATTAAACTTTCAGAGACATTTCATTGAAAGAATAAATGCAAAGAGGTGAGATCATCTGTCCTATACATGTCATTTTCAGCTGCAAGAGTGTCTGCATATCATTGTATTGCACTAGAAGATTGGAATACATTGTTACAATAGCACTGCTCAAGCAATGAACTTGTAGCAACAAGCCAGACTTTTTAAAACTAACTTGATTTGAGATAACCTAGTCTGATAAGTATATAACCAAAATTTACATGTTTCATCTTAATTTATTTTATGATTTTATCATACTGATTAATACCTCATAGATACTATTGATACAGAAGCATTGACACTTTTTTACTTTTTATTGACACTGATAGAAACAGATTTTGCATGATGTCTTGCTGATATTTTATTGACTACAGAAAGGGCTAAATATATTTAGGTATCTATACATATTTATTATTGTTGATGTTGTAAGCTTTAATATTTTAGCAAGACTCTATACAATATACATATCAAACATGCCAGTTGAGACTAGGAGTGGGAGAACCATTAGTAAAGATGGGCCTAATGAGGGACTCAAGGAGGGAGAGGGAAATTAATTCAACTTGGGCACTCAGAGTAATCAGGGCAAACAGGGCAATCAGAAACTGTTCATGCTAAAAGCACTTAGGCAACTAGCATTGTGCACTTTAAATAAAATACAAAAATCCCCTGGCTTTCTGAAAAAAGGCAAACAGAAGGGTACTTAAAAAAAGAAAATAAGCTAGCCTCCATACCCATCATCCCAATTGATCTACTAAAGCTAGAAATAAGGGGAGATAGGAAAGCAGAAGAGAAATGGAAATGGAAAACAAGCATAAAAATAGATCATCCTACAAACTAATATACAAAGAAATAAACCCAACCACCTGTCCAATACCAAATGTGAACTTCTCAGAACTATTTGAAAATTTAGAAGCACTATGTAGAACAGTTGGGGACATCCAAGAATCCATCAGAATGAACTGGAAAGAGGAAATAAAAACAGGAGCAAATGCTGAAGACAGCCCTCAAATATTAAATAAATAGGAAGAGCTCATAGGGAAGACAAATGAGTCAATATTGTTTGAAGATAGTGAATATACACAAATAATGAGCCCAAAGACCACTTTTACCCCTAATCTAGAGACACTTTCAAAAGATACTGCCCTTGCCCTTAAAGATCCCTTTATAGCAAACATAATGCTATTTGAACAATTAATCAATATTAGAAAAGAAATGATGTTCCTCAAAAGGATATGCATTGAAAACAGGAAAAACTTGAAAAAATTTAAGAAAAAGGAGGCAAGATCAGAGAGCATAAGCTCAAATAAAGGATTACACTGGTCCCAGGAATCTACCAGAAATGAAAATATTAATGACAAAAAGGCATCAGAGCACCTAATATTAGGGCCAGTAAAAGGGAATGACACTAAATTAAATTTACAATTAGAAGAATATCAGGCTCTCTCTACAAACTATGATGGGTCCCTGGGTATAGGGGGCATGGCCACCTCTAATGAGGACATAGGGTTAATAATTCTGCCACAGATAGGTAACAGATGCGACAGCATTAGTGAGGAACTGAAAAGAGGGAACATTGTTCTATGGGAAACAGGAGAAAAACAGGAAAAAATAAGGAGTAAGAAAATAAGATGGGAAATAAAGAAAATAAATACTTCAGAAACACAACACAA
Source organism: Neoceratodus forsteri (assembly GCA_016271365.2). NCBI lineage: Eukaryota > Metazoa > Chordata > Ceratodontiformes > Ceratodontidae > Neoceratodus > Neoceratodus forsteri. The sequence continues at coordinate 1,203,836,214 of CM028132.1, forward strand.
TATCAGAGAAATTCAGTGGACAGAGACACTGAAAACCAATGGAAAAAGGAAAAGAAAAGTTAAAATAAGCAGAAGAAAACTAAAAAGGAAAATCAGATGGCAGGAAAAATAAGAAAATAAACATAGAAAACCAAAGACCAGAAAGAACAAAACAAATGAGACAGTCCAGATGAGGAAAAAGAATAAATCGAAATGCAAGGGAAAACTGTTAAAAAAATACAAACAGGAAATATTGAATTTTATTTAATAAGGGACCCCAAAATACACCTACTGAAACAATAAATATGATAGAAAATAGTTTACAAAATGAAACACACAAGAAGGACCACTCACTCACTTAATTAGAGATTTTACCCAAGGGGATAAAACCTCAGAAAGCTTCCAGAAATTCTAAGGAAGACTATGAAATCAGATTTTGCCCTGCCTTATACAAGGTGGGAGACAAAACCTGGGGAATTACAAACACTGAACCTTCAACTGGACTGGGAGAAATACCGGAAGTCAGGAATAGCTGCAAAGAGAACTCAGAAAAGCAAAAATGTGCTACCTGCATGGACTGCAATCCAGGAACCTATCAAACCCAAAGAAGTTCTGGGGCAAATAAACTCTCCACTAAAGGGGAACAAGAGCAAGGGGACTGGGGAAATAAAAATGAATGGGACACCTCTTTCCACCCCATTGGACATGGCAAATGCATTTAACGACTTTTTCTTGGATCTACAGAGGTTCCAAACCAGTAATCCCAGATAAAGCCTGGACAGCCAAAACAACCCAGGACCCCCACAGGGCACTGAATTTCATCTTAAGCCAGATGAACAAATCCAGAAAGTTATTATGTTTATGGTGCACCATTTATTGTCATGACAGCTATCAAAAATCTGAAAAGCTTTTCATTACCTATATATGTGTATAGTTTGCCTTTTGTCAAGTCCAAATGTAGCTGATTGCCTGTGCTAGTTAGGAAGTACTTGTCTAGTCAGACATGAACAAAATTATTATGGTTATTGTTTAGTTTCACCAGGTCCCTGCTATGACTGCCACAGACTACCTACACCACAAGTGTGTTTGCGGTGGTCTGTGCATGTGCATTAGCACATTCTTGTTTTCATGCCACAGTCATGGCTTAATGGAAGCCTCTCTGGTGCTCCTGACTCCCAAAATCAGCTAGTCTGGAGTCGGAGACATGAAGGAAGCACTTTAAAAGTCACAAAAATGTCTAGTTTAAGAGTGCCAATGAGCACTATGGGGACTGGCCTAATAAATATTAATGAGGTAGTTATGAATAGTAATGATCCTATTTGCTGCCAGGGAGGATAGCGTCTTACAGAGGCAGCGACAGGGAGGAGAAACATTTTAAAACATAATACTGCAGCCAGATGTTAAAGGAGAAAGGCTGTTATAGAACTGTGGGGCCAATATTTATAAAAACTAGTTTTGCCTGAAATCAGAAGTTAAAATTGGGACTCCTGTAAAGACGGCATTAAACTGTATATTAAACAGCCATACTTGTTGCCCTTGACCCCAGTGCCAGCCAATCAGGAGTCTAGGTGCCCAAAGTGTAAAGAAATGGCTTCTGGGAGGAGGTGTGAACCATTCTTTAGGCGCCAAATCAAGTTGTGCAGTCTAGGAGTAGGTCCCAAGGTGGTACAACGAGCAACAGTACAGAGGGTGGTGGTGAACGGAATTCAATCCCAGAAAGGGAGGTGACCAGCAGGGTGCCACAGGGTCCAGTTCTGGGGCCGATTCTCTTCAATGTCTTCATTAGTGACATTGTGGAGGGGCTGGAAGGAAGATGTGCCCTTATGGATGACACCAAGATCTGCAATAGGGTAAACACTCCAGATGGAGTGGGAAAAATGAGAAGAGACCTAGGAAAATTAGAGGAGTGGTCAAGAGAGTGGCAGCTTAAAACCAATGCAAAAAAGTGCAAAGTCATGGACTTGGGCCACAGGAATCCTGGAGAGGAATACAAAATGGGGTTGGGGGGAGATACTAACAACAACAAAACTGGAAAGGGACCTGGGGTAAACATAACAGATGATCTGAAGGTGGCCAAGCAAGGTGAAAAGGTGGTGGGGAGGGCCAGAGGGATGCTGGGGTGCATAGGGAGGGGAATCACCAGTAGAAAACAGGAGGTGGTGATGCCACTGTTCAGACAATTGGTTAGGCCACATCTGGAATACCATGTTCAGCTCTGGAGACTGCATCTCTGAAAGGACATTGACAGAATAGGGACGGTCCAGAGAAGGGCAACAAAAATGGTGGAAGGGCTGCACCACAAAACATATGAGAAAAGATTGAAAGATCTCAATATATATACCCTGAGCATGAGGAGGATATGATAGACATTTAATTTAGGAATGAATAAGGTCTGATGGCGCACTTCAAGGACAAAAAGGTCAGAATATTAGGTGGTTGGGGACCTGTAAAGATAGGGGCATTTTTCATGAAAGGGTGTGGATGAACAGCCTCGTTACCTATGTTTAAAATGATTGGAGAGTTCAGAATGCATGGGATATAGAAGGTGAACCCAGTGACAAAAAGAGGTAAGCTGTTGATCATTTAGGATCGGAAGAAAAGTAGGTAGGGAAATGGGCAGACTAGGTGGGCCAGACGGTCCTTATCTGCCATCAGAATCTACTGTATGTTCCTTATGTTTTACGTAGCACTCCTGTTCTCCAGCCAAGCCAGAAGTTGCCTGATCCTGCATGCCAGACAGAATGTGACAAGTTGCCAGACCATCCTTCCTCATCCAGCAAGCCTACTGCTAGTCTGTTCTGCTGCTCGAGGCTGCTACTGACCCTGAGAATCTGGACTCCAGAACCATAAGAAACACAGGGCTTGCCCTGACCTGGGGAGTTAGTTCAAAGCTGGTTACAAGTTTACAGTTGACAACAAGTTACAGTTTATGCAGCAGTTTATTTAAAGGGCCCCAACGCCAGCCAACCTGCAGTAATGATCAGTCCTGCACCTTAAGCTGTGTACTCAGTTAGACTGTATGGACACTGGTGCTAGAGTGGGAGGGGGCCAAGTTAAATGTGTTGCTGCTGTTGAGGGTGGGCACAGTTATGGTTATTGTGCTTATAGGGGCAGACCAGTTGGAAGCACTCAATGAATACTTCTGCTCTGTGTTTACTAGGGAAAAGGATGGGTCACTGCCACAGGGGATGAATGGTAGGCATGGGGAGGATAACAGATGAGGATACCCCAGTGGCCAGGGTACTGGAAGGCCTAAGGGCCCTGTGGATGGATAAGGCACCTGGCCCAGATGGTATACACCCCCGGGTACTGAAGAGTTGGCAGAGGTCCTGGCAGAGCCAATAGCAGACTTATTCAATACCTCTCTGGGAACTGGGTGCATACCCCAGGACTGGAGGATGGTACATGTGGTGCCCATCCACAAAAGTGGACCCAAGGATGAACTAATCAATGATAGTCCAGTCAACCTTACATCCATTGTGGGGAAGCTAATGGAGACGCTCCTTAAGGAAAAGTTGGTAATCTTTCTAGAAAGTAATCATCTCCAGGATGGAAAAAACATGGGTTTGTCTCTGGCAGATCATGTCAGACCAACCTGGTCGACTTTTATGACTGAATTGCTAGGGCACTCGAAGAGGGTCATGTGGTGGATGTCTTGTATCCAGATTTCAGCAAAGCCTTCAATTCAATGCCACATGGGAGGCTGATTAGCAAATTGGGATACCAGGTACCAGGGGCAAAAATAGTGGAATGGGCCAAGAACTGGCTGCAGGACAGGCAGCAGAGGGTAGTGGTGGGAAGGAAACTCTCATCTCCAAGGGCCGTAACTAGCAGAGTTCCACAGAGCTCAGTACTGGGCCTAGTGTTGTTTGGCATTTTCATCACGGACATCTTACATGACTTTAAGAACAAGATTAGTCTTTTTGAGGATGACACAAAGATTGGTGCAGTGGTAGATGATACAGAAGGGTGACGGGGCTACAGGATGAGCTGGCTAAACTTGAGTACTGGTTGGACACATGGCAGCTGGGGTTCAATGCAAAGTCATGCACTTGGGACCAAGGAACAAAGGGAATTGTTATCAGCTGGGAGGGATATGGCTAGCTACTACAGAGAGAAAGAAAAATCTTGGGGTGATAGTAATGGGACAAATGAACACTCAGCACAGTGTATAAAAGCAGCAGCTAAAGCTAATAAGATGTTGGGGTGTTTGCCAGAGGAATTACCTACAGGAGAGGGAGGTAATCCTGCCACTATACAGGTCGTTGGTGAGGCAGCACCTGAGTACTGTGTGCAGTTTGGTGCCCGTGACGTATGAAAGTTGTTAAATTGCTGGAGGAGTCCAGCTAAGAGCAAACAAAATGATCCTGTGGATGGAAAATAGACCCTAAGAGAAGAGGCTGAAGGAGCTTAACGTGTATTCCCTGGAGGAGAGGAGGGATAGAGGGGCTACAATAGATACCTTTAAATATATGAAAGGCATAAACAAGACTGGTACAGAAGGAATCTTTAAGTTAAAGGGAGGGAGGAACACTAGGGGGCATGGTCTGAGACAGGTGGGTGGAAGATTCAGGAGAGAAATGAGAAGGCACTGTTTCATGGAAAGAGTGATGACAAAGTGGAATGTGCTGCCCGAAGAGTGGTATCTTGTAAGTCAGTGGACAGTTTTAAGAGGGATGGGACAAGGTGAGGAGAAGGTCACAGTTATGCGGGTAGGGAGGGAGGGCAACTGCACTGTAATGGACTGCTAGCTGCACATTAGAGCAGACCTGATAGACTGTATGGCCTACATGTTCATGGGTTTGTCAGCTTATCCAGAATCATAATTGCAGGGTTTTTTTTTTGCTTTCCTGTTTCCTTTCCCTAAAACAAAGTGTTATTGTTGTTACTGTTGAGACCGTGTTTGAGCATATTGTTATCTACAGTCATTAATTGCTTGTGTTTTACGTTTAAAGTGGTGTTGTTGTGGGTAACTGGAAGAGGTGGCGTGTAGGTATATCATCCCAGGGGTTGCACTTAGCGAACATCTGGCCCACTATAATTTTACTCTGGGTGGAGGCACCGCACTATTTATTAATATTTTCGGGAAAGAACCCGTGTTTGTCACCAGAACAGAGCTCAGCTCTTCAACCTGTATTGTAGTCATCAGGCAGGGATAGTGGCCGGCTGGTACATGGCACCCGGGTTACACATGTATAAGGGAACAGCACAAAAGGAGCAAGCATTGTCAATGCTGAATGTTTGCTGCTTGCATTGCTGTTGTGCAGGGTCTTACCTGTACAGATTTTTACAATATATTTACCAAAGATAGATCAGATGAGATGCAATATCCCCTTTTTTATTTACTGATTGATTTATGTATTTATTTATTTTTTTTGTTTGTTCAATTCAGACATACAGTTTTGAACACAAGTGAGCATTTACAAAAGTTCCCCATCCTCAGAAGATTAAAGCACAATTTCAAATAATAAAGAGCTTACATGACAGTAGAGGTAGAAACTAGGCAGCACACATGTGGCTTTGTCTAAGTACAAGTCAAGCTTTAGTGGAGAGAGTAAGGGAGCAAGGCAACAGCAAACTAAAAGAGCTTTGTCAGGTGCTGGAAAGGTTGCAGAAGCATAGACTGAGGAAGATCAGAGGCACTCACAGTTGGCACTGGTGGTAAGGGTTTGTCTTAATTTCTCTTCAACTGGCCAATTTTGGGAGGCCGATCACAGATTCTGGTAGGTCATTCATTCAACCATCAGTGGAGCCCTAATGGCAAAAGAGTGCATGACAAGGATTGTCCTGTGACAAAGTACAGTAAGAGCATTTCTGAACATGTTCCTGGTGGAATATTGGTTGAGAACAGGATGCAGAAGGTTTTGTAAAGCTGGTGGTGTGAGGCCCAGCACTAGCAGAGCTTTTTTGCCCAGAAGGCAGGTGAGGAATTTAATTATTTCCTGTAGTGGGGAGCCAGTTGGTCTGAGAGTAGCGAGGACGTGTGGGTGAGTCTATTGGCATCAAAAACAAAAAGACAGACCTTGTTAAGGGCTAATTTGACCTTACTGAGTACAGTATCAGTGGCTGCACCATATACTATGATGTTGTAGTCAATAATGGGGAGGATACTGACCACAGCAACACGCTTGGATTCCTGGATGAGATTATGCCTTTGCCTGTAGAGAGCTCCTAGGTAATTTTTTTTTTGTAAACTTTATTTAAAACTTCAGCAAGTCAACACATTACAAAATTGATCCGACTAAGTCTTTGTATAAACATAAAGGCATTACATTTATTGAGTGCACTGACAATATTTGTGACAAAACAGGCTTCTCCCCACTCACTCCAACCTAAATGAATGCCAGCACCAAATTGGGAAATGATAAAATCTTACTTTTTATTTAAACTCTCATATGAAATCCAGAAACTATCTGGTGCTGTATACAAAAATCCAAAGGTTTCTATCAAGTGAATTTATTTAAGAAGTTTAAATTAATGAAGCCTTTTTATGAAATCAATGAAGAAATATTTAAATAAAGTAGTAAGATTTTATCATCTCCCAGTATGGTGCTGGTGTTCATTCAGGCTGGTGTGAGTGGGAAGAAGCCTATTTTGTCACATGCAATTAGTTCTGCCTCATATGCATTCAGCGCACTGACTCGAAGGACCAGAGAGCTGGGAGAACACTGTAACCTTTTGCACTGGCAATATTGTCAACATGGGCACAAAGAAGAGAGCATCATCAATGGTGACATCTATGTATTGAAAGGTGCTGACCTGCTCCAGAGAGACCCAATTCTCATTTGAGACAGTAAGGGGACGGACCTTTTTCTTCAACTGTGGCCCTGCAAAAAGCATTGTTTTAGTCTTTTTGTAGTTCAAGACTCAAGATTAGTTTATTTCTTTTGAACCATTCCTCGAGTGTACTTAAACCATGTTGTAGGTCAGTGGTGAGAGTATCCTGGCATGAGCCCCTAGAATAGATGGCAGCATCATCCATATAGAAAGGTTGTTAATAAAAAAGGCTGAAGAAGAGGGGGCCCAGTATAAAGCCCTGTGGCACCCCAGTTAAGACACTTTTGGTGTCTGATAGCACCCCCATTGAATTTAACTCTCGTGTTCTGCCTGTGAGATAGCTGCTGAACCAGGAGACAATGTCAGGGCAGAGGCCAAGAGAGTGGAGTTTTTCAAGCAGGAGGGAGTGGTTGACCAGATTGAAGGCTTTAGTTAGATCAATATAAATTGAGCCCACAAGGTGGCCATTATCGAGGGCTTCATGTAAAAAGTTTGTGTATTCCATTAAGGCAGAGGTGGTACTGTGGAGTTTCCAAAACTCATGCTGCTGTTGGCATTGGATGTTATATTTACCTAGGTAAGAGACCAGTTAATCTGAAATAATTATTTCCAGAGTCTTTGACAAAGGGGAGAGAATTGAAAAGGGCCTAATGTTTGTGACAATGATACGGTCCCCACTTTTGTGTATTGGCATGACTAGTGCCATTTTCCAGATGCTTGGGAACTGGGAATATTGCAGAGAGAAGTTGAAAAGTTTGGTCAGGGGGACAGCAATCTCATTTAGGGACAGAGCAATTAATTTCATATCCAGAGTATTGCTACCCATTCTGGTTTTACCCAGGACTCACTTGACATACCTGACAGTTTTAGCCACAGATACGGCTTTAAAATAGAACTTGGGATAGTTACTGCCACTGGTGTGGACAGAGAACCATCAAGGTTTGGCTGGTCAGCAGAGTCAGGCGCAGGGTCAGGGAACTACTGCACTGAGATCTGTGAAAGTGTTAAACATATTTGTAATCTCTTCCGATGTGAGGATGACTGGCCTGTCAACACTGAGCATAGTGGGAGGTGCTTTGTTCCCTCTCCTAGGAGTTCCTGTAGGAAATGCTAAACATTTTCCCATTTTCAGTGGTGTCCTGCTTTTACACATTTTAGATTGCATTTACCCAGAATAGGCCAGTTAAGAGGCAATATTCAATTTCAGTGGGCTCCCACAGTTTGAGCTCAAATTACCAAGTCTCTTTATGATCTGATGTTATGATCAAGACAAGTGAATTTTTTAAATCCCAGCTGGCAGTTGATTTCACAATGCAAGTACAAAAACAAGTTCGAGGATTTGAAAATGATGCCTGTCATGTAGTCAGGAGGTGGGTAACACAAGAGATCTATTAAACATTAGGGGCCAAAATGCAAAAATAAAGTTAAGAGAAAACGTTGGAATAATTCAATGTTTCTTCATAACTTAGTTGTTTTTTCACATTTTAACTCCAAATTTCAACATAGTCTTTTTATGCCCTCTCCTCCTGAACATGACAGGTGTCATTTATAAAATAGTTGCTGAATTGTCATTTAGAGCCACAAGTGTGAAGACACATTTTGGCCAGGCCCAGGATTTGAAAAATGACAGCTGTCACATTCATGAGGTGGTGCAAAAAAATTGTTATGTTGAAAATTCGGGGTCAGACTATTGAAAATTACCAAAGTTATGAGCGTACATTGAAAAATGTCATTGTACACTAATAGCATTGGTTTTTTTTATATTTTTATCCCAAATTTTAAACATAGCATTCTTAATACCCCACCTCATGAACTAGAGTGGAGAAAATGTTCATATCCTGCTCAAAGGTAATCTCGCTTTAGCGACTGTGAAATCACCTTTTGGATGGATTTGCATAATTTCACCACCTTGTTCATGACAAGTGGGTCTCAAAGAGTCCACGTTGAAAATTTGAGGAAAGAAAATTCAAAATGATCAAGTTGTGAGGACAAGTTCAAAACCTGTTGAAATACATTGAATTGCATACTTGATTTTTCAGTTCCTGGTCTGACTGCTGAAGAGTGAAAATGTGTCTCTGGCCCAGACAGGATTACAGCTTTTGGGCCCCAAGGTAGGTAAGGGTTGGGGAGGTGTGGAGTGGTGGGTGCTGAGAGGGAGGTAACGGCAGTGGTGGGCCACCAGCAGCAACAGACATCGATGAACGGTTTTCTTTTTTACAGGTTGTATAAAAATTAAAAAAGTCTATGAGGGTTGGTTTCCTTTATTTCAAGTACTGACACTGGGGATTGGGTACCTCAATGTCGGTGTTATTTTTTGCAGCACCAAGAGTGGGTTCCCCGGTGTCACACAGTGAAAATGGTCAGGCAGGGGGGTACTACCTGGCACTAGGGATTGGGCACCTGCTTTTCCGAAAATTAAGAAGGAAGGGGTGACAGAGATTGAGGGCCAGTTTTCTTTATTTCAGGTACCAACGATGGGGATTGAGGCACCCCAGTGTCACACAGTGAAAATGGGTGAGATGGGGTGGGGGTACTAGCTGGCACAGGGGATTGGGAACTCCGTTGTCAGAAAATTAAGAAGGAAGGGGTGGAAGGGATTGGTTTTACATTGTGGGTTGGGGGAGGATCACAACAGGCTGATCAGGACACTGATCAGCTCTGCTTGCTGGTCGGCATTATGCAGATCAATGGAAAGAGACACCCTATGATTCATGTGGCTCTTTTCTTTGAACTACACTAAGTTTCCACCCAACAAGGCCAGGACAGTGTCATGATCAGTCTGGCTGATGATTGGTCTGACACTGTTAAGCCCTTGCAGACTGCCTTGCATTGGACTGAACTAATATATTTGCTTGTGCAAGTGCAAGGTGAACATAAAATGGCCATCACAACAAGTATGAAGCACAATGCAAAGAGCACCCAAAACATCAGTAGTTCAAGTCCAAACAACAGAACAGCGGGCCACAACTCAGGCTAAACAGTGCTGTATCAGAGTGTCAGCGTCCAAAGGTATAATATTGTTAAGTTCAATATTGCTATTCCAAGTTCACATGAGGGAGCCAAGGTACTGTAGTACTGCTCTCGATGAACAGCCAGTCCCAGTTTGGGGAAAAACAGGCCCCAAAAAGACTTTGGCCCTTCAGCCAACCTCTGCCTCAATCATCAGGGAAAATCACGAAAGGGGCACACAAAGTATAATAACAAAACTTAAGTTATTCATTATGCAGCTTAGCCTTATACAATTGGACAGAATAATCAAATAGGCAGCACACCTAAAAGAAAAAATGGGAGGGAGGGAGTCAGGCCTTAGTCACTCAGAATGGGCTAGGGTAGCTTCCAGGACACCCCAACTTGGTTAAGGCCTCCAGCCTACACTGCCCATACCCTCAAGCATGACTACTGAAGTTACAGAGGTGAAAATACAAGTGGCGAGCAATATAGAAACTGTGAGCATGCACACACAGAACAACTAACAGTGCCTAGCCATATAATAAGCAATACATTTTGCTGGTGTAGAAAGATCCAGGTTAGAGTTAAAGCAGCAGATTGCTGGGGGGAGGGGCACAGTACATCCTAACCTATTGCAATAAAACTTACAGTTCTAATCTCTGCAAAGCATCCGTTAAAAAAAGGTCAAGTTTTACTGTTTGCTGAGTCTCTCCTGAAAGTACTGGGGAGGGCCTGAAAATCTTAAATTGACTTGATTGTATGTTTTTTTGGTGCTGCAACACAGTCACACTTCTGCCACTCAGAGGTGAAGTGTCCCTCATGTGACAAGTTTCCATTTTGTTCACTGAACCCTCCCCAGGGTTGCACCTTGAAACTGTGTGCATCAAGTCATAGGCTGCTGCCTTGACTGTAGTACAGAGCTATGATTCCTTTGGGAGAAACGCCTTATCCATGAGGGGTATGGAATCTGAAATCTTATCTGACATTCCTGGAGGATTTAGAAATAACCTTTAACCAGGCTAGCACTGATGGCAGATAGTTGCTGTCAAAAAAAAGTTTTGCCCTGTCAAGCTATATGCATTTTGTTTGCTAGGAAAACACTAAGATGTCTTACTTTATTAAAAAGTTCAAGGATTTTAGGACCATGGAGCAGGGACTGGTGGCAGGATCTGTGGGTAGGGGCGTGAATGCCAAGAGGGCTGTCATTTTGCAGAGCATAAACTTTAGGGCAGTGTGCTACATAGTGAAGGGCACACCACATTTCACAGAAACAGAGTGATCTGGTGGCCCTCCTTGCCCTCCAATACACCATTCTGTACATCGACAGATTGGTGCAGCCGGTGAGGCCCTCCATATCCATGCATGTTTCTTCTAATTTAGTGTGCCCTTTCAATAGCTGAAACTTGTCCCGTTTCAACCTATCCCCTCTGTATCTGTGTCAGTGAGCCACTGCTCAGCTCCAATCAACCAGGCCTGTTTTATGGCTGTGGGTGGAGCCTACAGCCAACTTGCTGTAGCTTGAAAAATGGGATACCGTGGAACATATTTTTTGTACTTTTCAGTGTATCCTTTCATAAGTGCAAATTACTATGGCAGTTAAAGAAATACTCCTTCTTTCTGTTTAGCATATTGGAGACAGAACTCAATCTGCTTTTCTCTGAGAGCAAATGTGCACACATGCACACATTCCAAACAAATCTAAATATCTTTAAAACTATTAAAGGTGCACAAAAACAACAGTCTTGTTTAGTAAATCAGGCACATGGATTTACTAGAACAAGTAGTAATTATTAGCCATGTAGCATCAGACAGTTCAAACAGACAGTGCCTGGTTTGAAGTCTCACCTTGAACTGACCTGTTGAAGCTAGCCTGTATCAGCTTTCCTAGGAATCTACTAAAGCTAACAGGCATTAGCCCTTATTCACAGAACATCCTGTTTTCTTAAAAAAAACAAAAACAGAAGACTGAACAAATACATACTAACCTGAGGTTATTGTGAAGTCCTCTAACTATGTATTATCTAGTAACATGCACTTCCTCCTCTACTTGTAGTCAATTATATTCATTCTCTGTAAATAGATTATGCTGATAGCATGCAGTATCTCTTTCCATTTGTAACAGTATTTGTTCTGACTAGCATAAGATGGATTACTCTGTTTATTTTTTTTATTTATCTTAGTCTTTGGTAACCAGGTAAGGCCCACTAGGCACAAGTGCCTGTTTTCAGGGGCAACCTGGGAGCACTGAGTGGTTAAGTGACTTGCTCAGAGTCACACAGTATGCAAGTGGAGGTTGTGAGAATCAAACTCAGGTCTGGTCTGCTGGATGTATCAAGCTGACCTGACTTGTTTTCTGAATCCTGGACAACAGCAAACAGGTTTACATACATATATACGTACAGCTTTACATAAAATATCTAGAACATGTTTTTAGTAGTTTGCAGTTTAACATGTTTTGATAATTTCTGTGGTTGTTTGATCAGAAAAAGGCAAAGACTGCACCCTCAGCTGGATATAAAATGCTTTATTGTAGAGATTAAAACTGCAACATCATACTACCAATGTGCTGGTTCATCACTGATTGTTTGGGGATAGGTGACAGAGGCTGCTAGTAAATGGAGTTTGCTCCAAGGAAGGGAGGTGATGGGGATACCTCAGGGATCAGTGCTTGACACGGTCCTCTTTAATGTCTTTGTAAGTGTAACCACCCCACCAGCCTCCCTTGTTTAACTAGCAGGGCTGCTCCTTTCACCACATGACCTAGAAGAGGGATGGGGGTTGACACAACAGTTTACAGTACATCTGCTTCTGAGCCTGACATACACAGACGGTCAAACCAAGTGTGGCAACTACCTAGCACACACCTGCTGGGACCATTTACCATGGCCATCAATCTAGGTCCCTGGGAGAAAACATTTGCTCACAATTATACTAGGTTTGTACTTCTGGACAGGGGCACCCAAGTAAATCCAGACACAGTGGAAACAATAACAGTACTGTCCAAACCAGGTTGGGATTCTAGAGTGTGGCTTTTATTCATGTAACAAAGTAGGAATAATCACAAAGCGAAGATGGGCCCCCACAGGGCTACTCATACTGGTATTGCAGATTACTGAGATACAGACATTCCTGAATTCCCATTTAGCATAGCCTTAAAGAACACACACAGCAAACTCTCTGGTTCTGAATTACACAGCGAACTCTCAGGTTCTGAAATGGAAATTGGCACAGTCATCCAGAACTGGTACATTTCCTCTCGACTAGGCACACACGGCCAGTACTAGGACACTTTCCCATATTTCATGAGGAATACTGGTGGCACTCATGACCACCAAAGAGCACATCTACGCTCACAGAAAACCCAACCCATGTCTGGGTAACTATTTCCATCTGGCACTGGCCAAATGCACCAAATGAAAATTGAACTGGTGCCCAAACTAACCCCGGAGAGGTAAACTGGTTACTCAAGATGGTGGGTCTCCCATCTTTTGCTTTCAAGTTTATACTCGGCCATTCATCTGGTTAACAACGCCCCTCACAGAAAACTTGTAGATGCTATCTTGAAATGTTTTTCACACTTAACATACTACATGACTAAAAGCTCTGTACTTGGACAGTCTCTCTCTAGACTCCAACGTAGGCAGACACTTTTAAAAAACAGAAACAGTCTAGGTGACAGGGTCTCTTTGTCAGGAATGCAGGTGCCCCTCCTGGGCTGCACACAAAAGTACTTATAGTTTCTAAAGTTGTCAAAGGCAGCTTCACTAGACAGACTGGGTGAGGGATTGCCCTGTACCTGAAGAACGCCCAAACCTCCTGGGATGGGCAAAGGAAATCCCACTGAACAGTTTCCATCACTTCAATCTCTGTCTTCTATGTTCTTCTTCTAGGGTGAGAATAAACTACCCAACACACAATGGTAGCTCTCTGTCAGAGCTGTCTGAAGAGCTGCACAGCAAGCTGCAGCCTCCTCCTGGAACTCCTACTCAGGACTGACTCAACATTCTAAAGCTATCTCTCTTACAGCTAGACAAGTGTGGCTTATGCAGCTGCAAGAGTTCTATGATTACATCATCACTCTAGCTCAGCTGAGACTGAAAAACAGAGTGTGACACTGCGAAATCCATTTCCCTGGCATTTCACAAGCTGCCTTTCCCTGCCTGCCACTGGTTCTAATGGGATTCTAGTAACCCCTGGGAACAAGGGGGTTACATAAGTAAAATTGCAAAGGAGCAGGAAGGGAAGGTTTGACTATGCATGATTATACCAAGATCTGCACCAGGGTGGAAAAGTATGAGCAGAGACCTTAGAAGACTTGAACAGCAGTAAGAGGTATGGCAGCTAGGTTTCCACACAAAAATGTAAAATAATAGCAAGCCCAGTGGCACTGGAGGTTGAGGCACTGGACGCCACACCTCGCACCATGCCGGTGACCCAGGTTCAAGAACTGACTCAGGTTGCTTGTGGGTCAGCTGGGGGAGGAAGGAGTGAGCAGCCTTAGACAGCTCTTCTTCCTTGGGGAGGGGATGACCACTATGTGCTGTAGACTGACACCCAGTGGTGGCTGGGTGTCCAGCACAGGTGCACAGTCACATATGGAGAGAGCCCACATCCAGGGTGATAGGCTGCCTCCATGGAGGCATGGACAGCAGCCCCACCCATTGCACAGATGTGGGATCGGGGAGAAAGTGGAGGAAAAAGCAGGGAGCTGACAGAACCAATGATGGCCCAGTTGTTCTTCCATGATGCTGCCCATGATTCTGGATTTGTGCTCTGGGAGAGGAGTACACTGGCACTCTCACCTGGCCCCACCTGCATGGGGGGACAGGGAGTCAACAGAACGAGGATGTCCTGGACTTGAGGAAGAGCCCTCCGAGGGAAGGGTCGGAGCCTCCTGTCAGCTCCACAGAGGAGCAGAAATTACAAATTTAAAAAAATGTGCAATAATGCACTTAGGACACAGAAATCCAGGGGCAGAGTACAAAATGGGTAGAGTGGTATTGACAACATTAAGAAAGCACACCTTCAAAAAAAAACAACAAGCTTTTACATACAGTCGACTATTATTTAACAATGTTATGCATCTGTGGCTGCCACTGTACATCTGATGCAAACCCATAATCACATTTTTCACTTGAAGCGAAGGGATGGAGGTTATAACTGACTCCTTGTGTTTGTATTAAAGGGGTCAGTTTTCTTACAGCAAAAGCAAGGAAAGGGGGCTTTCTAAAATGTTCAGACGAGCATGGGTACCACTTTTTTCAGGGAGTGCCACCACCGGCAGCTACGACTTCAAGTCTGCTACTACCCCAGTCTACTACAATTAGGGGAAAACCAGAAGTAGTCTACTAGCACTGAGCTCAATATAGTTAAAGCACATTAACCAAAAAATTACTGCTTAGAAAAGAATGAGAAAGTGACTGTGGTGACGAGCAAGTCCCAGACCAGATCTCTAATTTGTTAATTGTCTCCTCCTGAGTCTGATTTTTACGGCTGCCTGGGCCAAGCTCCACAGATGTTATGCCATTATCAGATTTGTATAAGAGCACTGTGGAAGCAGTCAGAGTAAAACAAAGGTAAATTACAGGGTACCCTGACTACTGTATGATGCAGTAAAAATATATTGGTATTTTTTTACATTTTTTGGTAATCGCGTAAGGTCCACTAGGCACAGATGCATGTTTTCAGGTACAACCCAGGAGCACTGAGGAGGTTAAGTGACTTGCTCGGACTCGCACAGTATACAAGTGGGGGCTGGGAATCAAACCTAGGTCTGCTAGATGTTGTCAGCTCATTCACAGTTCATTACGCTATCCTCTAGATTATATCGCCAGCCTTAATAACCCCCAGATTTAAGGGTAACCTTTTCTGCAATTTTCCAGTGGCCCTGGACATCACTAGAAGTCAAATGCCCGTGGCATACCTCTCAACTGCTATGAATTTTGCATAGTGCTATGATTTTCACACTCAAATTTACCCTTGATCTGCATAAGTTACTGATGTTCTTAATAATGTTTGAACTATTTCTGGTTGATAGAAACATTCATTATCACTAACTATATCGGGTCCACTATTTGTAGACATATTATTGCTTAAAATAAGAAAGTGCTACACATTCTGGCCACTTGCTATGATTTTTGAAGGCCAGTGCTATGATTTTCAATGCTGAGCGGTTGAGAGGTGTGGCCCATGGTTTTAGGTCTGCAAAGAGCAGACATTTGTGTTAACCATGTTTTCCCACAATCCTGTGCAGTTTTTCCAAAGTACCTTGCTAAATGGTATATTTCATCTTAACCTAAAAAAGTGAACAAGGAGACTACTAAAACCCTTGCATCTCAAAATCCAATTTCAACTTGGATAAAAAGAATAAATTAGATGCTGTCAGCATTTCAGCTGACTGTTGGAGCCTTTTATGTCCTGTATAATTTTTGCATCAATACAGCAGGTGCAAGCATAGCCTCATTTGATGTCTGCCTTCTTTGTTTTCCTTTTTTTTTTTTGTTAAATGAAGCTCAGAACAGCTGAGGTTATTCAGGAACTGATCAATTGGTCTCCTTTGCGAAGAATACTTAACAAGCCTTGCATACTAGCCTCAAGTGCTAATAAAACACAAAATTAAAATTGTAATGATTGAGTTAATCAGGCTGCTCAGTAAAAAGCAGTTACGTTAATCTTAAACTACAGAAAGACACTAAGTTCCAGAGATTACTGGGGAAAGCGTGCTGTTTTGTTAGTAATTTGGGGAAACTATATGTAACCCAAAACAGCTATTTTTAACCCACAATAGTTTAGTGGAGATGTAACAACTCAGACCCAATTTCTTAGTTGCTGATAGGGACAGCACAAAATGGGTGTTTTGCACCCAAACCATTGCCCTGCCATCCAAAAATAACATTCATAAACCTAGCTGCATGCCACTGGGGGAAAGTTCTGCCCCAACACCCATGACAAAAGCACAATATAAATGACCGGTCAAGCCTCAGCATGTGCCTGTTACAATGGTTCAACATAATATTCCACTTTTTACATGCCACAATGCCTTGCTGAGCATTGGCATGGCACTGATCAAACAGACGTTCTGCCTTTAAGCATCTCCTCAACCCACTGCAAGGTTTATGGCCTCAGTGGTCAAGTTGCCCACCCTCCTGGCTTCTGTTAGGTCCCAAGAGATCCAGCGGCCCCTTGCCACCCCCTCAGTATCCAGCTCACTAGTAGTACAATGGTACTCTATTCTTATGTAACCCCCTAACATGCATTTATTGGGATTCCTGGAGACTCCTCCACCCCAGCTGCTGTTGTTGGACACCTCCAACTCCTGGGACCTGAAACCTATGAGCAGGGGACTGGGAGGAGGCAGCTGGTACTTGCAGGAGCCATGGTTCATTGGAGCTTCCTAGACTGTGCAAAGATGTGGCTCCAGCCACACATCAAAGACAGGCAGTCACTGATAGAACAACTTTTTGATAACCACCCCACCACAACCTGAGACTTTCTCCCACCCCTGACATCTGAACTATTGTGAATGTAATGATGCTTCTTAATTTGAAATAATTTATTTATTTAAATTTCAGCATTACAGTATCTTTGAGCCAGAGATTCATTTACGAAGGTACCATGTCAAGAGTGTACAGGGATAATCAGATAATACAACAACATACAATAATTCATAAAACGTCAAACAACAATTCAAATCAGGTGATACAGAGAGTACAGAGCCACAATTTTACATCATTATGGAGTTAACATTAACAGAGTTTCCAAGCATGTTACAGAGACAGTTACAACAATGGCACCTACAGATAAGTTGCTGGAGCATTAAAAGCAGTTGGGCAGGTAGGGGGTGTTGTCAGTAAGGTGACATTGTCAATAGCATCAAGCTCTGAATGTATGTGCATCAGAACCAGATCAGGTAGGAAGTAACTAGGGTGATAGTCTGAGCTAGCAACAAGTACGCCAGCACAGAGAGAGAGAGAGCCTAGGTAGACAATAATGTCTTTGTCACATAAATTGGCTTAGAGTAAGGTGGTGGAAAATGGAGTGGTGTTAGGGTAGGGGAAATTTGGAGGAGTAGAAAAGGTCGGGTGGGGAGGTAAGAAGAGAAATTAGTGGAGAAAAAGGGGAGTAGCAGGGGAGAGGGTGGAGAGGTGGGTGAAGAGAGGAAAAGGTGGGGGCAGGGCAGAAGTGGTGCTTGTGGGCAATTAGTCAGACTGACTCAACAGAGTACTATGAGCAATCACAGCTACTAAGTGCAAGGAAGTGCTGCCTGAGTTTGAGTTTGAAAGGGCCTAACGTGTTCAGACAGACAATGGGTAGGTAGACATTTAGCAGGTAGGTGCCCTGAACATGAATGTCCATTGCCCATGACCTGTCAGGTAGAAAGGACTTGATAGGATACCTTAGTGGTGCTCCTCGTGCTCCGAGGGTTTGAGGCACATACAAGGAGTTGTTCTGCAGAGGAAGGGGGGAGCCTGAGAGTAATTTGTTTGCCATCAGGCAGGATTGGTACGAGATCCTGCTCTTGAGGTTCAGCCAGTTGATAGGATCACACAGATCGCAGGTGTGGGTGTGCCTGTCTGCACCAGCAACTAGTTGGCAAGCTTTATTAAGAGCTATTTTGATTCTACTAAGGGCAGTGTCAGTTATAATGTTATAATAATGTTTTTGTAATGCCATACTGAGGCAACAGTAAAGTTTGTTTCTGCTCTTTAAGCCCCATGTCTTTCTTTCATCAATTATAATACTATGACTATTGTTCCTTTCCTCACCCATTCATTGGTTCAATCGGATAAAGTCTATAACAAACTGAATGCAAAACATTGTAGCTATATCAGCTAAAAAACAGCTTTACTGGATAGCCACATTATGGCTACCATGACCGTAAATATAATTTATAATCAAATGCATGTTTAATAATAGCTGCTACTAGCAGAAATAAATGCAGTACAGACAGATATTATTTTAATATGCAGTCTAGATATGCTACAGCAAAGAAACAAGGGACTCTGTATGTTTGAAGTGTCATCCGAGCATGCAGTCAAGCCCCACTGAAAGCTTGTGGTACAGGCTCTCAGTGTTATCAGTTGCTTGTCAAATGAATATTTATTTATTTATTTAGTTTTTTTGACCGGTAAGTGCCTAGACAAATCCTGCCTATTTTCAGGCACGACCCGGGAGAGGGGGATACAGATGAATGCCAACTGACCTTGAACCAAATTTAGCTGTTGGTGGTATTTTTAGTGAATGAAGGAAATTTGGCCAGGACACCGGGGAAATTCCCCTACTCATCAGAGGGGGAATCTTTGGCTGTCTGCAGGAAGATGGCCACTTCTGCTCACCCTTCAGAGGAGATGGATGTGGAAGGGACGGGGGATTGGGCCTCCTCCCCTGCTCCTATGGTGCTAGAGGCTACAGTCCTGAATTCTGAGTTTCCAGATACTGCAATACTTGAAGAGTTTTTCGATACCCCTGTGGAGACTGTTTCTCATGCTGACTTGTCTAAGACTATTACTGTTTTGGAGGAAGGTACTGTGCTTGCTCTTGAGGCAAAAGAACGTTTGTTGGCTTCTATTGTGTCTGAGGAGGTGCGCTGTATGCGTCGGAAGTCTCAGATACTTTCCGAAATTGCTGCACTGCGCTCAGCTCCTCTTGTTTCCTCCCCTCCTGCTACCCGTACTTCTGAGTCACTTCCTAGTGACGCGCATGTTGATTCCCAGGAGTGTAAGTCTGTGCATCCGAAATCTCCAGGGGCAGCTGGAAGTTCTGACCGTCTCGCCGACAGGTGCCAAAATCCATTCCTCTTGCTCTTGCTCTTGGAACCAGTTCGGCAGTTTCAGTGGTTCCCTCTAAACGCTTGGGAATGCACAGTAATGTATTGCAACGGGGTACAATTTCTACAGGGGCAAGTTTTCTTTCAAATGACACAGAAAAGAGAGTGGGTAGTACAAGACCTGTCTCCATGACTGTTTCTGGAATACCTCAAGTTGCGCTAAGTTCCCCTTCACCCTCTGTTCTCCAACTTCGTCCGGAATGGTCCCCTGACAGAGCGATTGAGGAGGCCGGGTGGTTGAAACACTCGAATGGAAGTTGGATCCCTGATCCTAATGATGAAGTTGTAAAACATTATAACTCTTCCCCCCCCCCCCGGTCCTTCTGCTTTGTGTCCTTTATCTAAAGATTCCTCTGTACCTCCTGAGAATGTTCTACCTCTACGTGACTGTAACAATGCTGGGGCTACTACAACTGCTTTTCCTTTACCTGGTTTGCACTTGGGACCTGCTATTGTTGACCCTGTTCCTCCACAACCAGCTGGTGCTCCCCCACAATTTAAACTATCTGATTTGTTTGCCAACAAAGGTGAACCTGCCCCCTGCAGAAATGCAGTTCGTTTGATTTATAAAGGTGGATTAGAGGACCAGCCTGATAGACTTTATATAGCTAAAACTTTACTTAAAGGCTCTTTAAAATTTGTCTTTTCTGACATTTATGCTCTTATTCATATTGGTAACTCTAATTATGATGTGAGCTTTAAAACTGTTTCTGGTTTAGAGCAATTTTGGGCATCGTATCACACTGTTAAGAATCCTCCTCTTTGGATCCCTTTTTTGGCTGTTCCCTTAACGAAACCCGCTGTTAAATTAATTACCATCATGTTTCGTAATGAAGGGGTACATATAGAAGATATTCTTTTTTGGTTGTGTAAAAGGTGTGATGTTTTGGATAGGCCTGTACCGATCCTTGATAGTGAGAAGATTTGGAATGGTGGTTGGAAATTGCGTGTTAAACTTTTTTCTACCAACTGTGGGCCTCAGCATCTTCCCAATAGTTTTTTTCTGGGGAAAGACAGAGGCAGTTTATTTTACTTTAGTCAGCCTAAATCATGTTTTAAGCGTGGCTCTCGGACACATCTTAATACAGCTTGTGATACCCCTAGATGTTCACATTGTTTTGAATTTGGTCACCAGGCTGCTTCTTGCCTGAATTTGTTTAAATGTAATTTGTGCGAACAAACTGGGCATGATTATGCAAAATGTCCATGGGCATCCCACAATAGAGAGGATTGTCCTTCTCAGGAAGGCCTGATTGTGGTAGCTCAGCATAGTGATACTTTAAATATGGCCACTGTCGTTAGTGCAGTTGAAAATACTGTTTCTCCTACTAATAAGTCTCATTCCTTAGGTGTTACTCAAGCTTGCCTTGTTGATGATGTTTCCTTAAAAGTACAAGAACATGTTGTTCCATCCTCTAATATTGTTGCTTCCTCTGCTCCCTCTATGTTCTCTACCTCTGCCCTCCCTTTACAGGAGATAACAGAGGAATCTGGGATGCCCCCTGAATTTGCCTTTTAAAACTGTTACTGCAAAAAAATGTAATAGATCTGGAAAGGCTATTCTTTCTCATCCTTCCTCTTTGGTCTTACCCGGCAGTGGAACTACTGATTCCTGGAAAAAGGGTAATCACTTTGCTGCATTAGTTACTGGGGACGAGTCTGAGGGTGAAGATTCTGACTGTTCTTCCAGGGCTTCTACTGTTACTGATGTTTTTTCGGAAGGGGATGTTAGACCAGTGGAGGTTTCTTAGAAAGTCCCAGCGAGAAGGGTTGCTAAGGCTCCTTAACATTTGGTTTTTATTTTTGTTTGTCTCTTTTCCTTTTTCCTTCCCTTTAATGGCTTCCTTGACTATTTCATCCCTTAATGTTAATAGTATTAAGAGTCATAAGAAGATGGTTACCACTTTGTCTTGTTTGCAACACTACCACAGTGATATTGTATATCTACAGGATACTAGATTAACAAGCATTTGTCAATGCCGAATGTTGGCTTGCTGTCATTGGCATTGGTAGTGCAGGAGTTAGACAGATGCATCATAGGAATGGCAGTGAAGTATTGAACTGATGCCAACCCATCCCCACCCTGCAGTGAGTGAAAAGCATTAGGGTGTCCCTTTGGGTGTTTGGTAGTGCAGTGCGGGAAAACATGTCGGCAGGATGTAGAAATGACAGCTGCACAGTTCATAAGGAGGTGTAAAAAAATGCCAGTGTTGAAAATGTGGCATGTAAATATACCAAATTTGCGAAGCTACTAGGGTGTGTGGGAAATATGCAATGTACGCTTGCAACACTGCCATTTTATGGGCGTTTGGCACCAAATTTTCAACATAGGCATTTTAGCACCTCTGCTCATGTACAGTGTCACTGTTATTTCCTCAAAGTGTCCCAAGAAGTGATTTCGCACAGCGACCACACTATTCTGTGCCGGAAGTGCGAAAACACATTTTGGGCACGATATGTCAAATGACGGCTGTACTGTTCATCAAGAGGTGTGGAAAATGGCAATGGTAGAAAATCCAGACCGAAAAATATCATCACAAATGCACAACGGTACGAAAGGCGTGCAGGCAATCTGCCAACGCATGCTCGTAACACAGTTATTTTATGGAGTATCATCACCAAATTTTCAACATAGGCATTTTAGATCCTCTGCTCATGAACTGTGTCACTGTCATTTTCATAATCTGGCCCAAACACTGATTTCCCACTGCGACTGCGCTATTGTGCGCCGGAAGTGCGGAAACACATTTCAGGCAGGATGGGAAAATGACAGCTGTACTGTTCACAAGGAGGTGTACAAAAATGACAGTGCTGAAAATATGGCAGTAAAATATTGTGAATGTGAGTTACGAGCTCGCGAGCAACCGCCGCGTAAACGATGTTTGAAAACAGGCATTTGTTGGATTTTTCCACCAAATTTGGAACTTAGGCTTTTGAGGGCACCTCATGAACACCACCACTGTCATTTTAGCATGGGTTCTAAAAGATGATTTCGCACAGTGACTGCGAAATCACCTTTGAGGCCAATAAACGCCATGACAGTGACAGAATTCATGAGGAGGAGTCCCAAAACCCATGTTGAAAATTTGGTGCAAAAATTCCAAAAAATGCCTGAGATATGCAACAAAGTTGAAAAACCCTATCTAGCCCATTATACAGCTGACTGGTATTTCATCAGTTCGCGGTCGGCTTTGAAGAGTGCAGGACGTGTTCCCGGTCCACCGATGATCATCGCGCCAGAGTCCAGAGGTGATGGGGTGGGGGGTGGGGGTGGCAGTGGTGGGTGCGGGTTGTGGGAGGGGGGGGGATAGCGCGTGGGACTGTTTTTAATTTACAGGTAAAAAAAAAAAAGACAATGCGGATGTTTGCCACACTGGGGTGGGCTCCCAGCGTGGCAGAAGGATGGCTAGGGGGCCGTGGAGCTGATGGGGAATTGGGCACCCCCATCAGCCATGGGATCAGTTGCCACACTGGGATGGGCTCCCAGCATGGCACCCTGTACTGGGGGGACAGTGGAGCTGACGGGGGATTGGGCACCCCGCTGGGCATGGCATCAGTTGCCACGCTGAGGTGGGCTCCCAGCGTGGCACCCTGTACTGGGGAACGGCAGACGTATAAAGTGACATAATTCAAACAGCGCCGCTGCATGACGCAGCTTGTCTCTGATTGCAGCGCCACTTTGTTTTGAAGTTTTGTCCACTTTACATAATGTTGGTGTCAGCGCTAGCATGCTGGCTTATTGGGGAATGAGGGACGCACCTACTGATGCGTGCCCTGCATTCGCCCAACAGCAGCCGCGCCCCCAAAGCTGCAGTCTTCCAATATGTTGACTGCCGCACAAGCGCGGCAAGCCAACATAAAAACTACTGTTGAAATTCAACGTGCTCGTAACCTACGGTCAAATGGAGCCACCTTTTGGTCTAATGGGGAAGCCCTATGTGATGGTGTTGGGGTATTATTTACTAATCCGGCTTTGAAGGTTTCTAAATTGGTTGATATTTGCCCAGGCAGGGCTTTACTACTGGATATTAATTTCCGGGGTGAAAGATTTCGACTGATTAATATTTATGCCCCACACACCAAGGCTCAGCGTGTTGCACTTTTTTTGGACATTCAGCCTTATCTCCATACTTCACGTTTAATTTTTTGGGCTGGTGATTTTAATTGTGCTCTGAGTGCCTCTGATAGGGGGTTGAATACCTAAAAATTGTTTTATGACTCCAATAAGCTTCTACAAATTCTTGATATAGCTCAGCTTAAAGATGCTTATCGTTGTATATATCCCTCTGGTGGTAATACTTTTTTTAAGTCATCTCAGTCTACTAGGATTTATTTCATTTTTCTTTCTGCTACATTGCAAGTCACCTTGATTGTTTTACGTGTTTGGGAATTTTCTGATCATAAGTCTCTTAAAGTTTGCCTGACCTGGGCAGGAGCACCTAGTTGTAAGAAAAATCTATGGCGCCTGAACACTTCACTATTGGCTGATAAGACTGTTCTGAAATCTTGGAAAAAGGAATTTATTGCCCGGCTTTCTGTTTTTGATATATATGATGTTGTAGCATCTTGGTGGAAGATACCAAGAAAGATTGGAAGTCTTTTTTCAGGCTCGCCTCGTGCAAGGTTACCTCACAGTATTTTGAATATTTACATCTCAAGACTCAATTACAGAGGTTGTTTTCCTTGGCAGAGACTGAGAAGATTGATTGGGGCACAAATTAGAGCTGTTAAAACACGGATGTTTGCCTATCAGTATGATAGAGCTAAGTCCTTAGACCATGAACATAGGTTTGGTTTAAAATTACAATGGGTGCTATGGACTTTTCAGGATTGTAAAGATCGTGTGAGCCATCGCTCTAGTTACACAGTTAACCTCTATGACTGATGATCTGGTTACTTCACCAGATGACTTAGTTGATGTTGTCAGTCTCTATTTGGGGTCTTTATATCAAAAGATGTTACGATTAAGTATGACTCATTTAATTTTAACTCTTTAAATTTACCACAGTTGTCTGTTGTTGACTGCCAGAAGTTGTTACAGGATATTTCTGAAACTGAAATATGTCAGGCTATTTTTTCTTTACGTTCTGATTCTGCTTCTGGCATGGACGGTCTGGGGGCAGTTTTTTACCAGACGTTCCAGGTGGATCTTGTCCAGGTTTTGGCCCAGGTATATAATCAGATGTTGTCTACTTCTTGTTTATCATCCTCTATGAATCTAGCTTTAGTTATTTTATTACATAAAAAGGGCCCTAAGGAAGATTTAAGAAATTGGAGGATGTTGAGTTTATTGAATACTGATTTAAAAATTTTGAGTAAAATTTTATTACTTAGGTTATCACAGGTGGTTGATGCCCTGATTAGTCCATATCAAACGTGTTCTACACCAGGTAGGACTCAGTATGATAATTTATTGATCTTGTGGAACTCTTTACTGCTGCTCAGTCTGGTCATTTGAATGGGTATGTTTTAAGCTAGATCAGGAAAAGGCCTTTGACCAGGTCTCACATGATTTCTTGTTTTCTGTTTTACGCACTTATGGTTTACCAGATGGTTTTATTTCCTGGATTCTGATTATGTATGGTTCTGCTTTACTTCTTCCTAATGTTAATGGCTGGATTGGTAGACTGATTAAAGTACAGTGAGGAGTGCGTCAGGGTTGTCCTCTGAGCCCTATTTTGTATGTCTTTTTTATTGATGTTTTACTTTGTTTAATTAGTACTCATAAGGGTCTTGCAGGGTTAAATATTGCAGTTGGTGTTCCTCCGGTCAAAATTTTAGCTTATGCTGATGATTTGGTCCTTTGTATTTCTGATATTAAGGAAGGGCCTATTGTCAGTGATATTTTGTCGCTATTTTCCAGTTGTTCTGGTTCGAAGATCAATTATGGTTATGGTACAAAAAGTAGGGGTTTTCCTTTAGGTGATTCTCCTATTCCCGTTTCTGGTAAACTTTCTGGTATCCTGATTTCTAGAAACCCTGTGACTATTTTGGGGGCTGAATTTGGTGCTAGTGATATGGCTTTTGCAAATTGGTCCCACAAATTTGATAAGGCTCAGTTACTTGTTTCCAGATGGAAAGGGAAACAAATTGCTAAACGTAAGAGGGTTCTGCTTATTAAATCTTTGGTGGTTCCTATTTTTTTGTACATTAGTTATGTGTTCCCACCTCCAGTGAATTTATTTACTTCCTTATTTAGTGTTTTTTTTCCAAGCCTTCCGGGGGAGTCGGTTGAACCCCATCAAACGTGGCTATACATATCGAAGTATAAGACAAGGGTGAGTGGCTATGATTCATCCAGTGGAATTTTTTGTTAGTATCTTAGTTTCGTATAATTTAAGTCCTTTACTTAGACCTGGTTGGAAGTTTTGGTATCCCTATGTCAGAACTTGGTTTTCCAAGGGATTGCCTCTTTGGAAATTGGGGAAACCTTCTCCATTTGCGAAGATCCCCTTTTTTCCCAAATATGGTTTGGAACTCTTTAGACATTTTATTGAAATGGAGTGTCTCCATCCCTCAATTGGAAACCATGACTAGAAAACAATTGTCTGCTTATATTGTTTCCACTGACTTTACTGATGCTTTGACCTTTCCGGATTGTCCTTCTGACTCTGTGGAAAAGTTCTTTTGGTCCTCTCTAATAGGAGGTTGCCTGATTTCATTTGGGATAGTGTTTGGTTGAGTTCGTATGGTAGATTACCTGTTGGTAATTCCCATAAGCATAAACAAATTAGTGACAGGTACTGTAATCGTGCTTCTTGTGTTTCCCAGTTGGAAACTCAGAACATCTTTTGAAGTGTCCACATGTTCAAGCTTTTTGGTCTTTTTAGCTAACAAATGGCATGAGCCTTATTTCTATCTCTTTCCTATTGTACACTGATGTATGGAGTACATAAGAGTGAATGGTCCAAGTATCCTGCTGACATATTATTGTTAATTTTTTCTGTTCTTCGCTTTTATATCCGGCAATCTAGATGTTTTTGGATTTCAGAAGCGCATTGTATTGTTTGATGAACTCCTTTCTAATGTGACTCTCACGTTCTACGAAACATTTATGATGCTGATTTTTTACAAAGGTTGGGTTAAAGGTACCTTTTATGGGTTAATTGTGCTACTTGGGTGTCTTGACATTGCTTCTTTTCTTGTTTTTGATGCTCTGTTATATATAAGTTTTGTTTGTATTGTATACCTCTGTTTTGTTTTGTTCTGGGTCCTCTTTTCAATAAAAATCCCCTACTCTGCTGCTGCTTTGTGGCCAGTAGAGGGCTGCGCTGTGTCTGCAGAATGGTAAGCGAGTGCAGCCTCGTATGGAGCAGGACGTTTTGGTGGAGGCTCCTGTTGTGCATACTGCAGCTCTGTTGATGGAAGGCTTGGGCGTTGTCCTATGAGTTGGACATCTGGTTATGCTGTTGCTGATATGGTCATGGAGGATACTGGTACGACGCCAGTTCGGGAGATTGCGACCGAAATTTCCATTTCTACAGTTTGCCCTGTTCTCCCTGTGTCTACAGCTTCATTTTTCAGCGCTTCTTCTGTTTCGGGTCTGGTTGTCCCTACAGACCCTTTTTGCTCAACGGAACTTCCGGGTGTGGAATCTGGTCACGCTGAGCAGCCTGTCGGAATTTCGGCAATGAGTGGTGCTCCCTCTACCTCCCAAGTCATGTGTAAACAGTTTGGACTTCATTCAGCTTCTTCAGACTTTTCAGGACTGGTCGGCTGATGCCTCACTCTCCAGATCTGGATGACCTTGCACTACTGGGACATGGATTCCTGACCCTGACTGGGTGGACAACGGCCTACATCTTCTGCTTCTATGCATGCCATCAAACTGAGCTCAGGTGTATCTTTCTGGACATAATCATTCTTCCATTCATGATAAAATAGGTGCACTTTGTTCAGGAGGATAGTGAGGCCGTATCTCGCCCTAGTACATCCTCGGGGAGGTTCTGGTCAAAAGTCTACAAAATCAGGGTTTTCAGACAGTACTAAATGTATCCCTATGGCTAACCTATTTAAAAATAAATTAGAGCAGGCTTCTAGGAGAAATGCTGTGAGATTACGTATAGGGTGGGCTTTCTACTCATCCTGACAGATATTATATTGCTAATCAATTGCTGAGAGGTTCTATGCATTTTTTCCTCTGACCTATATGCTTTGATTCATGTTTCTGGGAGAATTTTTGATATCAGTTTTCGACTTAATAACAGTCTGGAAAAATTTGGGGAAAAATATTCTACCCTTAAGAATACCCCCTTATGGACCCCCTTTTTTGCTATCCCCCTTACTAGACCACAGATTAGGTATGTAACTGTCATGTTCTGTAATGAGGGGTTGAATGTCAGTGATATTTATCATTGGCTACAAAATTGCTGTGACATTCTTGGCCCTCCCGAGGCTCTTTTGGATTTAGAAGGTATTTGGACTGGGGGTTGGAAATTTAAAGTTAATTTGTTTTAGGTTACTCTGATATTATTCATCTACCTGATAGTTTTTTTTGGGGGGTAAAGACAGAGGTGTTTGTTTTTACAGTGGGCAGCCTGCTATAACTGTGGCTTCTGGATGCATATTAGTAGTTCTTGTGACAGGTTAAAATGCTCTTTATGTGAAGGCTATGGCCATTCCGTTGATTTATGTGAAAACATTTTTCAGTGTAATCTGTGCGATGAGAAGGGGCATGCTTTTCATCAGTGCCCTTGGGTCAAACGTAATAGGGCTGAAGGTTGGGACCACGATGATTTAGTTTACACGGCCCAGGAAAAATGCCAGGATTTTCCTGCTTCTGTTCCTTCTGACTCATGACCTGAGTCTGCCCCTTCTAAAGACCCTCCTTTAGTATCCCCTTCTGATGCTCTTTCCCCTATAGCTCAGCCTTCTCAACCACCCATGCAGGGCCCTACTCCTACTCCTAGTCTAGGCCCTGATACTTGTCACTGTATCTGCTTTACCTGTTGAGACTGCCATGCCCCATTTGAAACCTCAAGGGACATAGATTCACCAGGTCCTCTTTTAAAATTCCCTCTCCTTGTTCCATTTCTACAGAAAATATTTTTGGCCCCCTTCAGGATGACTTGGGGGACTCTGATTTGGAGTCAGACACCTCGCACAGGTCTGAGCTGGTTACTGAGGATGAAGAAAGCAGATCTACTGGACTTTCTAAAGGAAAAAAGGGAAAAAAAAGAAAGGCTAGTAGCAGTTTAAAGGGAGGACCTTCATTTTACTATGTAGTAGATGGCTACTTTGAAGCTGGGGTCTTTCGATGTCTGTAGCTTAAAGACCTATAAAAAACAGATATCCCTGTTTTCTTTTTTTGACTCCTTGATGTTGTTGTCTTTTGTTCAAGAAACATGCCTCCTCTCTTGCTGAGGTAGAACAAATAAAAGATGATGGCATTGGGGTCCTTCCTTTGGATTTTTGTTTAGAAACTGCGGATGGGAATGGCATTCTTTTTAAATCTACTAAATTTCATGTTACCAGGCTTATTGATGTTAAGCCCAGGAGGGCTTTGGTGCTTGATTGCTCCCTTGGGGATTTTTCATTCTGTTTCATTAATCTTTATGCTCCTCAGCTTAAAACAGCTAGAATTGAGCTATTTGATTAAATTAAGCCCTTCTTATATACAAGGAAACATATTATTTGGGGAGGCGACTTTAATTGTACCTTGGACACTAAACTTACGGGTGCCACACAAAAGAAGATGTATTGTGATTCTCATGTCCCTACATATTACCTCTGAGCCAGTATACGGGATGCTTTCTGAAGCTTACATAACACAGGCACTGGGGCTACTTATCATAGGCATATTTATGCTACCCGTATGGATATGTTTTTTGTATCTAAGTACCTGATTCCTATTTTTTGTATATCTCAACCCTCAGAATTTTCAGACCATAATGTTTTATTTTGTACTTTAAGTTTATCTACTGTTCCTCCAAAAAATTCTTCTCTGCATCATCGCTGGCGGCTCAATATGTCCCTTTTAGATTCCCCTTCCCTTTTTACTCGTAGTGCGGGTTTTTTTGCAGGTCGGGACTCTATTATTTGCTCCTATGATTCTTTGTTGTATTGGTGGCTGGATGCCAAAATGGAGCTTAAACAACTTATGCTTTCCTTTAGTAGACACCGGGCTATCTCTAATTATTTACACTATCTTCTTTAGAGAAATCAATTATATAAGTTAATGCCTTTTCTGCTGCGTGATAAGATAGGATTTACTTCTCAAATTTTTGAAATTAAAAAAACAAATGAAAAACTATCAGTATGATAGGGCTAAATCTTTGGAGATGGAATTTAGATTCAGCATACAGAAAACATCTGCATCAGATCCATATGTGGCATGCAAACAGTGGTTGGATAACACTTGATGACTCACCTTGTCACAACAAATGGTAACGTGGTATCCACTGATTTAGAAATGTTAGCAGTAGTACAACAGTTTGTCAGTTCCACTTTTCATCCTATTCCTGTTACCTCTTCTCCTTTACTTTCTGGATTTACTGCACCATTTCCCCAGATACCTACAGCCATGGTACAATGTCTAGTATGACCTATAATGCCTCAAGAGGTCGAGGCCGCTATTTCCCAATTAAGTATTGGTACCTCTCCTGGAATGGATGGTATCCCCAATGACTTTTATAAATGTTTTTTTGTCCTATATGTCCCATTTTTTACCCCTGGTTTTCAATTTTATGTTAACTTCCTCTTCTTATTATTTTGGTTTCAATACTTCTCTGTTATATTTTTTATATAAATCAGGGGATAAGACCCTTTTGACTAACTGGAGGCCTTTAAGTCTTCTAAATAGTGATTATAAGATTCTAGCTAAAATTCTTAATAATAGACAATTGATGGTTGCTGATCTCCTTATTCATCCGGCTCAGACTTGTGCTATTCCTAACAGACGTATACAACATCATTTATATCTTATGCAGGATTTATTTGAAGCTAGTACTAGACATCATCTCTTTGGGTTTGTGGTGGCCTTAGACCAAGCTAAAGCTTTTGATAAAGTACGTCATGATTATCTGTTTCCCCTTTTATTGCAGTATGGTATTCCTAAACCCTTTGTGTATTGGATATCTTTGCTCTATGCTGATGCAACTATTATCCCTGGTTAATGGGCTTTTTGGCAACGATGTTCCTCTCACTATTGGGGTTAGACAAGGTTGTCCCTTAAGCCCTCTTTTATACTCCTTTGTTTTGGATCCTGTGATCTGACAAATACTTTCGGATACTAGCATTATAGGTTTGGCTCCTCCCTTTCTGCCGCATGAAAAAATTACTGCCTATGCGGATGATATTACTTTGTTAGTCCAGATGTTCCTCCTTAACTAAGGCTTTGCAGATTTTTTCCCATTTTGTCTGTATCTGAGCTATGCTCAATATGGATAAGAGTTTAATTTTTTCTTGAACTGTGTACACCCAGCTTCTTTAGACACCTTAGGGATTCTGGTGGTCTCTTCCCCTCACAAGATTTTGAGTATTTGGTTTGGTCCGGGTGATTTGGCTACTTACAATTGGGAAAAGCAGTTACATATAGGAGAAAACAAGGTTCATAGATGGAAAGGTTGGAAATTTGGGAAAAAGAAACGAGTTCTGATTATTAAACAGTTCCTGCTCCCGGTATTCTTATTTCTATGTTATGTTTTCCCCCCTCCAGTGCATCTTGAAACTAGAATTTTTAGTCTCTTCTTTCAGATGCTCTGGAGCAATAGATTAAATCCTGTGAAAAGGGATATTACCTATTTGTAGGGACCCTGGTTTTCCATTTTTACCGTAACACCGCTAACGAACACGGTATCCTGCTTGGTTTATGGATTTTGAATTTTGCACCGTGCCTCACAGAAATTGCATGTCACTGCACAGAATCTCTAAGATTTCAGCATCTTTTAAAACATTTTTATTTTCTTTTTCTATGTCCCTCTCATGCATCAGTCTCTACCTTCAGAGATCCCTAGGCTGCGTGATCCTATAGCTTCACCCCAGGAGCTCCTGTGGGCCTGCCCCTATCTTGCCTGGATTGTACCCCCAGGTGGAAGAGAAGGACCCCAGGTCGCCCTCCACACTCCCTTAGTGTGTGTCCCTCATACAGCCTGGTTATGAAATCTGGGGCACCTGGGTCCTTTCTGCCAGTGGCCAATGTGGGATGATTTTTCCTGGTTTTCTGGTCTCTGTCCCTGAGGGCACTGGCACTAGAGGAGATCCAAGAGGTAGATCACATAGAGACATGCCACTGCTCCAGATTCAGCTAGCAGCGCTCCCTCCTGATCACTCTGCTGCACCATTGCACCACCACCCATGGCCACAAAGGTGGTGGTAAAGCAGCAGGACCTGCAGCCCACCCTCTCTGGAGGAGGAGGCAGTTCCCAGGTGCACGATCCTACTCCCCTGGGCAGACCTCCAGCAACCCGAGTTAGCTTCTGACCCTGGGTCGCTGGCATTGCAAGCAATACTGCTACCACAGCGCCAGTGAGCCGGCCCAGATTTCAGCATCTTAAAATGAATGTTGCTGTGCTTTGCATTCTTCCGTTTTGCTGAATATAGAGTCAGTAAGGAAATCACATGCACTGCTTTTTTGTAATCAGCCATTCAGTTTATTTATTTATTTAGTTTTTGTTAACCGGGTAGTTTAACCACCCATGCCTAGTGGTTAGAGCAACAAACTGTGATTGAACTGGGTACATCCATAAGACTTTGGTTTGATTCCCACAACCTCCACTTGCATACTGTGTGACTCCAAGCAAGTCACTTAACCTCCCCAGTGCTTCTAGGTCACTCCTGAAAACAGACAGTTCTGCCTAGTGGGCCTTACCTGCTTTACAAAGAATATAAAAAAAAATACCAATATATGTTTACTACATCATAGAATAGTAGTGGGGTACCACGTAATTTACCTGAGTTTTCTTGGCTGTAATGATTTTGCATAGGTAAAGATAAATGTTCAGATACAGTTTACATAGACTTTGATGGCAGATAAGGACCGCTAGGCCCATCTAGTCTGCCCATTTCCTACCTACAGGATAGGCCGCAGATCCTATTTAACCAACAGCCTATATCTTCCTGCCCCCCACAAGAATTGCCTTATGTCTGTCCCATGCATTCTTGAATTCTCCACAGTTTTAGACTCCACAACTTCCTCAGGAAGGCTGTTCCATGCATCCAATACCCTCTCTGTGAAATAATCTTCCTCACATTGCCCCTGAACCGCCTCCTTCTATCTTTAAATTGTGTCCCCTTGTTCTTGCAAGTCTCTTTTCTGAAAGATGCTACCCTCTTGGACGTTGTTGATTCCTTTGAGGTACTTGAAAGTTTCTATCATGTCCCCCCTCTCCCTTCTTTCCTCAAGGGTATACATATTAAGCTCCTTTAGTCTCTCCTCATACGGCTTCTCTTGCAGACCCTGCACCATTTTAGTTGCCCTCCTCTGGACTGCCTCTATCCTGTCTATGTCCTTGCGGAGATGGGGTCTCCAGAACTGGACACAGTATTCCAGATGGGGTCTCACCAACTGTTTGTACAGAGGGATAACAACTTCCTGTTTTCTGCTGCTGATGCTCTCCCTATACATCCCAGTATACCCCGGCCTCCCAATGCCTTCTCACATTGCTTGCTAACCTTAAGGTCATCTGATATGATTACCCCAGGTCCCTTTCCTGTTTTGTTGTTGTTACTACCTCCCCACCCATTGTGTATTCTTCCCTGGGTTCTTGTTTCCCAGGTGCATTATTTTGCACTTTTTGCATTGAATCTTAGCTGCCATACGCAGACCATTCCTCCAACCTGCCAAGTCCCTTTTCATCCTTTCCACGCCTCCTTGTGTATCAACCCTGTTGCAGATCTTTGTGTCATCTGCAAAAAGGCATACTTTTCCTTCCAGTCCCTCTGCAATGCCACTGATGAAGACATTAAAAAGGACTGGACCCAATACTGAACCCTGCAGTACCCCACTAGTAACCACCCTTTCTTCAGAGTGGACTCCATTTACAATTACCTTCTGTGTCCTGTTGTCCAGCCAATGTTTTACCCAGGCTACCACCCTGGGACCCACTCCCAGGCTGGTTAATTTGACTAATAATCTTTGTGTGGGACTGTGTCAAATGCCTTGCTAAAGTCTAGGTAGGCCATGTCCACAGCCCTCCTGGTCTACTACTTTGGTCACCCAGTCAAAGAAATCTGTTAGATTCGTCTGACATGACCTTCCCGCTGGAACCCATGCTGCCTTGGATCCTGTGCTCCACTGACCTCTAGGTACCAACTATTCTTTCCTTCAGAAGTGACTCCATTACTTTCCTACCACAGAGGTCAGACTGACAGGTCTGCAGTTTCCTGCCTCTGTCTTGGTCCCACTTTTATGAAGGGAATCACATCCACCTTCCTCCAGTCCTCGGTACCACACCATCCTCCATGATTTATTAAAAAGAGTAGCAGTGGTTTCACTAGTTCCTTCCTTAATTCTTTTAGAATTCTGGGGTGAATTCCATCAGGACCCATTGCTTTGTCCACCTTCAGTTTTAGGGTTCTTGCAGAACCCTTTCTTCTGTGAAAGGACTGGGATCGACCCCCTATCAAGAGTGCTTCTGTTAATTGGATTAGGCACTTCCCTCCTCTTTGGAATACTGAGCAGAAATATTCATTCAGTATTCCTGCTTTTCACTGTCCCCTCTGCCCACCCACCATTTATTCTATTCAGCCTCACTATCCTCCCTTTGTCTTTCTACGCCGCTGATGTACCTATAAAAGGTTTTATCCCCTTCTTAACTGAGTTGGCTATCTTTTCCTCAGTTTGGGCCTTTGCTATTCTGATTTCCTCCTGCTTCTTTCTGCCTTAACTGGTACAGCTCTCTGTCCTGATCCTTCGTGTTTCCTTATACTTCTGGAATGCTATCTTTTCTTCCTGACTTTCACAGCCACCTCTCTTGAGAACCATAGTGGCTTTTCTTTCATTTGATTTGTTTATTTGCTTCACACAAAGGCTTGTTGCCTCTGTGATGGCAGTTTTATAATTCCCATTGTTGCTCCACACCTCCTTCTAGCCTGTTTGCTAGTGCTTTTCTGAGGCACTCTCCCATCTTGCCAAAGTCAGCCCTCCTAAGGTCAGTACCCTCACTTTTGTATGGCTTGACTCTGTGGCTGAGTTTAATGTGAACCACACACTGTTTGATGGTCACTTGTCCCCAGATGGCAACCCACTTCTAGATCTGAGATCCTCTCACTGCCCCCATTTGAGAGTACGAGGTCTAGATTGTCCCTCACGAGTGGGTTCCAAAACTAGCTGTCTAATGCCTGCCACCTGTAGGCATCAAGAATGTCCCTGCTCTTGGATGTCACTGCAGCAAATGTGCTCCAGTTAACATCTGGCATATTCAGGTCTCCCATCAACAGTATCTCCCTTTCTCTGCCATTCTAAGAATGCCTTCCATCATATCCTTGTCCATTCCTTCCCCTGACATGGGGGTCTGTACCAACCCCTGTGGGATTGTGGTGCCCTTTCCAGTCTCCAAGGTGACCCAGTGCCTCCTCTCCTCCTGTTTACTCTTTTGTTCAGTTGCTTTTATCCTTCCTTTACATAGAGAGCTACCTCCCTCTTCCTGCCTGTCTCCTCCTGTAGGTTATGTACCCTGGTATGTTAACATCCCAGTCATGGTTTGTGTTTTATGTTTGTTTTAGATTTTAGTCACATTTTTATTGTATTCTTTGCATATAAGCATCTAGCTTGTAGATTGCTAAATGCGGGATCACTGTTACCAACTAGCTTATTCAAGTTTGCAATCAGTAGGGCCATCCAAAATCCTCAGTTGTTCGAATGAAAAGTAGTCTGAATGAAAGTATGTTCACAAAGAAGAAACTGCCTTACTACTTATTAAAAGACTTCACAGTTAGCACCCCATGTACAGTAGGTGCATTGGATAATTTGCACCTTTTCTCCCACCTGCTGTTTCAGTGTTTGTGACAACAAAAAGTTTTCTGATAGACTGCTTCAACAAAAAGCAAATGTTATGTATTTGAGTGTGCTTATGTTTGGTCAGTGGATTTGAAAGCACAATGACATACAGAAGGTAGGACCCTAGGGGCTGTATGATGCTGGTGGGCAGAGTAGTGCTCCGTTCACATCTGAACAAAGACATGAAAACTGGGAGACACCCTTTTATGGAGACAAGTAAAAAAAAAAAGGCATCCACATGTCTAGGAGATGCATGAATCCATTTGAAGGTCCTCCACTAATCACTTGTGGATTTTTTTGGTGAAGATACTTTATTTCAAAAAAGCAAATTCAAACAGTTTTTTTGGGGGGGGCTCCTCCTACCTCCTGGCCATCCACTCCTTTAGGCCTGCCAAGGCCCCCTACCACCACTGCTGCGTCCTGACCACCATCCACTGCCCCTTACTGCAGTGCTACCACGTAACCCAAAGTAACCCTTTATTGAGTGGGCCCCTACCTGTGTGGGTGGCTGCCAGGGGAGGAGAATTGCCCCCAAAGAGCTTCTTGTGTATCCTGGGCATCACAGGATCAGAATGGACAAATGTCTGGGGCTTCCGGCTTATGGAGGGACCAACAGCCATCCTTCGGTTAGTCAGTGGGTGCTTTCCCATTTTCTTGGGAGCGTGACAGGCCACATGATGTCAAGGCACAAGCCGGCGACCATCATGCTCCCTCCTGCAGTGAGAGCTGACATGTTGTGCCTCTGGCCTCCACCAGGGGCCAGCAAATGCTGAGCCATGAACCCACCTTCCCTCCCAGGAGAAGGTGAGTGGTTGTTGGACACTCAAGCCTTCACTCACCAGCTAGCCCTCCAACACCCTAGTCTGTTCCCTAAACCTGGTCAGCAGTGTCACAGGCAGAAATCCAATTCAGGCAGTTGCATTTTCTAAACTGTATATCTTATCATACCATTGTTTTAGGGGATTATATGGGGGTCTGTAAATCTTGTCATAAAAGTACCTTGAATGTTTTCTTTTCCTTTGTCCAATATTTTTTATGGCAGGCTCATTGTCAGTTTGTATTACAGCAACAGCTAGTTTCAAACAGTACCATTTTTTCACAAATTGAAG
Organism: Neoceratodus forsteri; assembly: GCA_016271365.2. Taxonomy (NCBI): domain Eukaryota; kingdom Metazoa; phylum Chordata; order Ceratodontiformes; family Ceratodontidae; genus Neoceratodus; species Neoceratodus forsteri. The sequence goes on from CM028132.1 coordinate 1,203,872,791, forward strand.
ATGGGTTGCTATCTGTTAAAGAAAATGATGTTCGAGATTCTCTAAAGCTAAAGTAGATACTTTATGGATACATTTTTCTTTTGAATTATGTTTATATTGTTTGTTTCTGTTTCTTATAGGTTTTTTCTTTTGTACACTTGAATATTTCTGATGCATTATTCTTTCTCTTGTGATGTTATGATTTCTTTTCAATAAACTTCCCCTACTCTTTTCAATATGTGCCATGGTATCTTTAACATCCACCTGAACTACCACCAATCCAGGCAGATGGGACCTCGGTTTAACGTCTCATCTGAAAGAAGGAATATCCATGGTCACATCATAATGCACATATATCACGTGATTTCACACATCACGGCCAATGTCAGGGGCTTCCTGCAGGCTCAAGAGCAATCAATTCAGTGTGTGGCATTCTCACTGCACAAACACCATTGCCCAAACATGCTCAAGTACGTTCAAAAAATAACTAAGATAAAGATGCTCTTTTAAGTCAGAAATACAGAAGATTTCAAGTAAAAGACTAATCCTAAATGATTGGATATCCATTTTTTCACTCATGCAGAATCCTTAAGAAGCATATATAGTAGAATCCTATTATAATGGACATGTTTGTGCAAGCAGATTTTGTCTGTTATAAGGGGTGTCTGCTATATACTAAAGTCTTAAAATGTAACTGTCCTCTACCACAGTTCTCACACAAGAGTTAAAATCAAAACATGCCCCCTCCTCTGCAAACCAATGGTATGGAAAACTACTATTTGCAGCTGATTGGGAACTGAGCAATAAACAAGATTAGAAAGATTTTTGCTGTACAGTACCTGTGCTGATTGGGGGATAAGGGGACTGAGCAGTAAATGTGCTCAGATGACAGTTATCAGGTAGTTTGCAGCATGTAACAAGGGCACAGAGGAGCTGACAGTGTCCACTATACAAGGGCTACAGAGTATGGTATAAATGTGATTTTTAACATTACAGACATAGCTTTTGGCTTCTGGCAAGGCAGATCCATCTGTTATAAGCAGTTGTCTGCTATAAGGGTGTCTGTTATAAGTGGGTTCCACTAATAGCAATTACTGAGGTTCTGGAACAGTTGAAAAAGTAACATAAACAAATCTTACAGTGCAGACAGTTGACCCACACTGAACTGAGGTATGAGGGTGAACGCACAGCATGACTTGAAATAAATGCAGGTACTAAATATGGTCATGGACAGAGAAAACTTTTAAAGAAATACAAATGCATGTTACATACAGAAAATACTTTTGTGTTTCATTTGCAGCAAAGAGGTTTTTGCTTAGAGCAAGGTGTCAAGGACACTTTTGCAGAGCTGGACCTGACCCAATTGGTTTACCAACCCGCCAGGGTGAATCCCACAAATGGCTTCCAGACCCTTCTAGACATACTACTAACCAACCGGCCCCATAGACTCTCTGATCTAGAGGTCCTTCCGGACTCTCTGAGTGACCACTCCCCCATCCTTTTCTCCTGGTCATGTCATCTGCCCAAACCTCAACCTAGCGTATCCACTCACCGGTGCCTACGGCCTGGTAGCCTGAAAAAAATCTGACAAAATCTGACCCAGTGGGACTGGTCCCCCATATCCCAGATCCCAAACATTGACACAATCCTTGATTACTTCACACGCTCATTCAACAAAGCATGTGACATTGATGCCCCTTAAAAAATGCAATCTGTAAAATATAATGTTCCTTGATCACACCTTATTACGGCAACAACTAAAACAAAGAGATGATCTCCAGCACAGAGCCATTGCATCTGGCTCACAGGCAGACAGGCAAGACTACAAAGCCGCATGTAATAGGTGCACCTGGACCACACGCAAGGCCAAGGCTGATTATTATAAAGCCACCCTGGCCTCCTCCTGGGGTAGTGCATGGAAATTTTGGGATAACATTAAAGAATTCAATGGAAAAACGTGCCCCCCAGCTTTGCATTAATAATGCCACCTCCACAGACCCCTAGGCCATTGCCAACTGCCTTAACACCACTTTTTCCGATCTTAGCACTGTCCTCCCAAGCAACTTCTTTGACCCTCTTCTGGCTACCCCTTAGCCAAATTTCCAGCACCCCCTTTCTACCTTAGGGTCATTACAATGCAGTAGGCCAAAACCTACATCTCCAAAGCTCTCAGTGGCTCCAATTATTGCAAAGACTCTTTTGACATGAGAATCCTTTACCAGGTCCTTGACACTGTTCTCTCCCCCTGACTGATCTCTTAACCACTTCCTATGCCTGGGGCAGTCCCCAACCACCTGGAAGACTGCTACAATTACCCCAAAACTAAAAAATGGAGATAGTACCAACCTCAACAACTATCAGCCCATCTCCTTCCTCCCTCCCTCTCAAAAACCTTTGAAATAAACATGGCCAACCAACTCACCAAGTATCTGCTTGCCCACAATTTACTATGTAGGGAGCAACATGGCTTCAGATCAGGCCATAGCACAACCACTGCCCTCATAAAATTCTCTAATTTCATTCACTCTGCCGTGGACAGAAAACATCTTGCTGGAGCCATCTTCATAGACCTCTCAAAGGCCTTTGATACAGTCTCCCACCTCCTCCTAGACACACTCCACCTTACTGGTCTATTGTGTGGTCCTCTCTGGGTCACCAGCTACCTTACAGCTAGATCCCAATGTGTCAAGATCAGCAACATCCTATCTACCACCCTGCCTGTCTGCTCTGGGGTCCCCAAGTTCCATTTTGGGCCCTCTGTTCTTTAGCATCTACTTAAATGCCCTACCCAAATCCTGCCCAGTAACTTACTGCACTACGCTGATGATGCGGTCCTCTATGCCTCGCACCCCAGCCCAGCTGTCCTACAGTCCTCCCTCCAAGACTCTTTCAACCAGATTGAAAGCTGGTTCACTGACAATAGACTCATGGTCAATGTCAAAAATACAAAGGCCATGCTCTTTGCCCACTGGCATAGCAAGGCCAAGGACGTGGAACTAAAAGTCCTCTCCCACGCTCACCTCCCTCTGGAACAGGTTCATACCTATAAATATCTCGGCCTTACCTTTGACACCTCCCTGTCCTTCCATGCCCATATTAAGATTCTATCCTCAGCCATTAATGCCCGCATAGGCCTTCTTTACCGGCACAAGGACTGTCTACCACCAGAAGCACTCAGTCTGGATGTCACCTCTTCTGTCCTCTCTCCCATTGACTATTGGCTCCCCATCTATGCAGCTGCTGACCACACCACCCTGAACAAAATTCACCTAGCTATTAACAAAGCATGCTGACTCCTCCTAGGAGCAGACAAACGCTCCCATACTTGCACCTCTGCGCCTCACCAACATTCTCACTCTGGAGGAAAGATTACAATATCAAACTTGTCTCCTCACCAAAAATCCACCTGGGGTTGTCCCCTCTGGGGGGTCTCTGCCTCCCTACTCTCATGCTCCCCTACTGCAACCTCTCATTCTGCCACCAAACATATGTGGACTATGTCCAGGGTCAGGACCTCCCTAGCTCAGTGATCCTTCCCTTATAGAGCCCCGGTATGGTACAACAAACTCCCCCCAGGCATTACCACCATCCCCAAACTAAGGCACTTTAAGACTACCCTAAAAAAAAATTCTCTCTTTGCACCACTGCCAATGTAACTGCTAATCCTTCTCTCTGACTTAGCCCCTCTCAGAGCTGCCCTATACTGGCCCTGGACAATGTCTTCTCCTAGATGGCACCCACTAACTCAGTTTCCCAGCCTACAGATCCACTGACTTTAGCTTAACCTAAGTGCTAGCACTTGGGTGTCACTGCCTATACCAATATGTACCACTCCCAACTGTTATTTACAACTGAATCTGTATTCAATGTATGGTACTACTACCCATAGCTACCAACTGTATAGGACAGTTTTGTTACTGATCACTGTATTCTGCTATTTGACAACACCCTTGAGGCTACACTTGCTCTGTAACATTTCCATTTGTGGCTACGTTCAATACCCTACTACTACATGTATAGGTCAACAGCCACTTTAGGTATTGTATATAAAACACTTCTGTATAAGATGTGATTGTTATACTTCTGTTCTGTATCATTGTATGTATGATTTATGTTGATGCGGAGTCTTTGTAAATGAGTCTACGACTCAAAGGGTTGTAATTCCTATGATATGTTTAAATAAATAAATTATGTGTAAAAAAGTGAATAGTGAAACTAATAGATAACAGGCACCAAGTTGTACATTCAAATTACTTGCATAAAAATAGATTTAAATTAAATTTTAAGTTAACACTACAATAATAGTGATGCACATTAATTTATATTTTTCAAACAGAAATAAATTCCTTGAAAAAGGCCCTCACAGAGGGCAAAATGCTGAGGTTATGAATACAAATATGGATATTAGCAACACAGAATTGCTGTGAGGCTGTTATTTTGGAAGAAGCTCAACATCTGACCCACCCCACTTCATGAACTTCTGCCGTCTTTGTAATTCCTGACTCCTGGAACAGCCAATCAGGAGGGGCTTACAGCAGGCTCCTGCTGGAATCTGGAAAAGGAAGAACTGTGTTTTTGAGCCCTCTTTCAGCCTATAGGGCACCATGGATGTGAAGTGACAGCAGGGTGAACCAATGGGAGCTGAGCTTGAAGTATGCTGGCAAAGGGGAGACTGTCAGATCAGAGAATAATCTCAGCGATAAAGGATTGGCTGCTTATGGCATAGGTTGAGTTGTACCACATTGGGCCTTGGGCCTGGAGAAAAATCTGAAGGAAGCTTCTGTGTTTCTGAGGAGGAAGAGAGCAACAACTGTGTACAAGCAAACATGAGCACAATGCTGAAGAACTAGTGTGGAGCAAAAGACGAAATTCCAGGGCTGCTGATCTCATAAAAGACATTACAACTAAGTGTCAGACTGCCACCAGCCAGGGGTTTGGAAGCCAGGACATGTATGGGTCAGTCCAGAGCCCCCAGCAGTCAGAAGATAAGGGAGAAGACAAAGTGCCAGTAACCATTTTTTCCAGAAGCTAAAAAGCCAGCACCAGAAAGAGGTAGAACAAGTACAAGGGAGGAGGCCTGACCAAACTAGAAGTACGACAGGGGACTGGAGTGCCAGTGGCCTGCAGAGACAGGAACAGACTTCAAGTTGGGGAACCATGAGTAGTACAAACAGGGCCTGCCCTGCTGCTAGAAAATTCAGTTGGTTTTAATATGTTAGCATGTTGACCATCAGGCTGGATTACAAATACCATCCTTTAAAGAGCTGGTGAAACATTCAGGAGAACTTTAACAAAACATAATATTTAGGCACTGTCCAACTTGTGTTTCCCATTAGTTCTGGATTCCTCCTCTCATTATTTAGTTTAGCATGAAAACAGGATCTTTGCTCCTGAAGAGTTCATTTATTCCTGCTACTTTCTCCCTACCTGAAGTCACAGAGCACTGCTTGTGACCTCACAGTTATTCCCATGGCAACAGATTGTGATGTCACAACAGAGGAGTATGACTTGAAGTACGGAGTAAGCTATAGAGGCAGATGAACTTAAAATAAACTCTAAGGGACAACAGTCATATATTCATACACATTTATTTAGTAATAAATTATGGGGAAGAGAAATATAAAAAAATATAATTGGAATGCAAGCAGAATTGTACCTAATTATTGTTTTTAAAAGTTTTCTTTGAGGCATCAGTAGCTCTTTAAGAGATCTTTAAAGCCATTTAAGCAATTGTATGGCCTTTGTGGTCTGGGAGATTAAGAACTCTGGGCCCTTGCATCAAGCCCTGCATCAGACTTGTATTTTGGCACAGCTGCAGCAAACACATTACCACAACTTGCACCCAATTCAAGAAAAGTCGCCCACATTTGCAAGACTTTTCCCACATTATGGCAGCTTGCTCCAAATGTTTGGCGCAAGCCCAATAAAAGGCTCTAAGACTGCAGTAAGTTTTAACTACACCAAAAGGTGGTCTAACTTGCAACAATTGATGCATGGAATTGAGAATCCTGATTGCCAGCCTGGGAATGCCGCAAGGCCCGTGTTTCATATGTTCACACACCCGGGCTTGTAGTATTCCTGACACATTTATGAATATGACCTCTGTGTTTAAATTTAATTGCATCAATATCAGCCAACCTGTAACTTCTACAGGCCCGCAACATTTCAACATTGAGTACCAAGGACTGCTGCAAGGGAGTTCCCACAGTGTTTAAGGGAATGTACTTGTACCAGGTGGGAAGGGCAGGTACTCTAAGGGGCTGTATACTCAAAGCAAATTGTAATCAACTTGTACTTGAGAGACTGGATGGACTCCTTGCCATACTATGGAGACTTGGTGTGTGAAGTACTGGAGCAGGAGGCCTAGATTCCAAAGAAGCAGACTCCTCAAGGACTACTATGGATGGCCCACTAGTCCCTGCCAGTCAATGCCATCTCGGAGAGAGTTAATGCAGAAGTTGTCAGTGAGATGTAAAGGCACATAAGGTACCTGACTGAACTAGTGGTCAGACTCTGCCAGCAGAACCTTGTCAGTGAGAATGATGGGTTACCATCAGAAGGGCACTCTGAGAATGACTTTACTGTGGGTTGGGGCGGACCCTGCCCAGACCGAGCCAGGAATGAGTACATGTGGAAGGGATATTCTGCTACCATTGTGGAGAAGATGGGTGCCTGGAGGAGGGATACTTATCTCTGTAAAACCTGAGGAAGGTAAATAAAAAGCTGTGTGAGCACCACAAGGATGGCAGAGAATCACCAGGGAATGCAGACTCAGACACCATGGTAAAGATCACCTCCCCCATACTGGAGGGGGGCACTCAGATGCCAAGAGGACTGGGAGTCCTGGAAGATAAAATTTGCATCAAATGTGGCATCTGAGGGCATCATCAAAACAATTGCTCCAAGAAAGAAAATTCTCAGCTGGTCAGCAAAGTGAGAAATCTGCAGGGAAACACCAGCAGTGACCAGTAAGACAGCACACTATACTCCTGGGCATAGATGCTCTCTCAGATTTAAAGTCAAGTTGCCTGCCCCCAGACAGAGTGTGGCCAAGTCCACAGTAATGACTGCCATGGGACTTCCCCTTCTAACTGCCAAGTTGATCCAATGTCAAACATGATTGTTTGAGTAGGGGGCCACTGGACCTAGGCTGTACTTGATAGCTGTCTCACATCAACCAGATCTTTAAAAAGTTCCATGAATGGTACCCAAGCCACCTTCTGTTAATGCCTCTGGAGGGACTGGACCTCTGGGGCCTCAGTGACAAGGTGTACCCTTACCTGTGGTACATTGCTGTTGACACAGATTTTCCAAATCAAGTGGTAGGGTTTGAAGGCTCCATGGAAGCCACGGCATTAGTTTGTCCAGAACTGGAGTTTTTCATGACAATGTCCAGTACTCACTGGAACAAATTCCCACTTTGAATCAACTGAAACAGCTCTGTGAAGAGTGGGAAACATGGCAAGGTGGACATGTTTTTCGGGTCCATGGACTGGTGAGGGAAGCTTACTGAAAATGCCATTACCTGATGCCCTCAGACAAGGATGGTGAACTTAGCATTGTGTGGCACCAGAATAACAGAGACTGCATCCTACCCCCTAATGCGGAATGTGGAATCAGTGATGTGGTCAGGTTAAGAAAAGATGTCACTAACCAGATCCTGATGGTGGTGGCTCCAGTGAGACATGAATGTCTGGATGGCAATGGTTAACTGGTAGTATTGCTTGTTTGAGCCGATGTTACTGTGTGCCACATAAACCCGCAAGTCAAAAATGTAATGAAGTGGCCTGTAATCACTGGGAAGATAGTGACTAATGTGTACTGTGCGGGTACTGCTGTATGACTGAAGACTGAAAGAAGTGAGCCTTTCAAGAGTTTGGACCCAGATGATTTGATTTGGGCAACTCACCATTGCCAGAGGAATGGATGACCTGAATTAGCCAGAAGTTGACAACCCAGACTCGATCATTCTATACCCATGAGTGGAACATAGGGTTTGTCGGTGGAGCAAGAATCAGATTCAGATGAACAACCAACAGCCATTCAGGAAGTGGTCTTGGCATCTGGCACCTGCTGATGTTGATTTACAGTGACAACTTCTGGAGTTATTGGCGGCAGAAATTATACAAGATTCAAGGAGTCCCTACACCTCCCCATCTTAGTGGTCCAGAAGAAGAAGAATGGTGCAGTATGAATGTATGTGGCCTACAGGACTCTCAACAAGTGTACCATACCAGATCAGTACACCATGTCTCTGATCAAGATGCACTGGACTGACTCCATTTTAGCTGCTGTTTCTCTACGCTGGTCTTTCGCAGCAGCAACTATCACATCACTACAGCCAAGTCTCATCAGAAGAAGACTGGTTTCATATGCCCACTTCAATTCAACAAGTTTCTGCACTTGCTACAATGTATTTCAAGGATGCCAGCCACCTTTCAATGCCTCCTGGAGAGGGTAGTTGGGACAGAAACTTGCTAGAGTGCTTGGTGTACCTGGATGATGTCATAGTATTTGACTAAAGTCTGGAAGAACACAAGAATCATCTCTTTATGGTACTCAGCTGGTTGGAAGAGTTTGGGCTCAACCTATCCATGGACATATTCCAATTTTTCCAAGCCTCTGTGAAGTATTTGGGGAATTTCTTGTCTGTGGATGGAATTCCAACAGAACCCAGTAAAGTCGTTTCCTTAATGTAACTACAATTCCTTCTAGACTCTGGCAGTCCTTCCTCCAATATTCACTCAGTGACGCTGGCTGCCACACTGCCTCTGTGTTTTCTGCACAGCTTTAAGTAATGGTGATGCAGGTAAGAAAGCCTGAAGATATTAAGAAAAAAAATGAAAGAAGCCTCTGAGTGTAAGTAATAGTTAAGTGTAAGTAATAGTTAATGTGAAGTTAGACCACAGCTGGCCCTGAGGAAGTGGCAACAGGGCCACGCAGCATTGGCTTCAGCTGATTAGGTGGCATGTATGACAGTATATTACAAACAGGGCTAGCCCTGCTGCCAGAAAACGCTCTTGGTTCAAATTTGTTTGTGCATTGGCTAACAGGCCAGATTACAGGTATCTCACTTTTAGATGTCTTAAAATACATTTAAGCAATAACATGGCCTTTGCGGTTTGGGGAAATTAATCAGTTTGTATTTAAATTTAAGTGTTCTTACACCAGTCAACCTGTGGCAACATCTACAGCCTGCTATGTTTCAACACTGGGTACCAGGAGCTGCTGTAAGGCAGCTCACACAGTGTTTAAGAGAAAGTCCTGGAACCAGATGGGTGAGGGCAGTGCCTCCAGTATAGGATGGCCATTGTAGCAATTTCAGTTGCATTACAGTGTGAGGGCAGGAAAGGCATAGCTGTGCCTTGCTGTGCCCTGTTAGTGGCAGCCACAGCATAGATATTTGAGCTATGCCCTTTTGGGATTTAGCAATCTGAAGTCTGTGTGGTGGTAGATGGACCCTGCCTAGAATGTCACCTAACCAGAGCCCTGTACCATTGTCAACTTTTCTAAATCTCCTTTCCTTACAGTGGCTGACGGTGTTAAATAAACCTGTGTTTTGATGTTTAAACCTGCCATTGTCATTTACTGCAATCCTGCTGTGCATGCTAATTGTGGGAAACTTGCATATTGTTGGAGTTTGTGGGAGGTGTGACCACAGTGGGGAGATGGGCAAGTTATAGTGGTTGTACTGTTTCAACATCTAGCCCACTTTAATCTTTTTCCGGGAAAAGGCATCAAATATTTCTCCAGGATGCATCTGGAAACAAGCTGTCCTCAGCTCTGTATGTCTTTCCTGGTGAAACGTTTGCACTAACTAAATAAATACATTTATTTTGGATATGCCGCCCCAACTGTTGAGTGAGAAAATAACCTAGCAGCCACTGCAGACATCTACAGCAGCCAGTGACAGTGTAAGTTTGTAGCGCTCATCACCTAAAGCAGTTTGGAGAGGCATCTACCTTACTGGGGCCTTATACTTAGCCCCAGCACATCCCCTACCTTGAGGACCAGTGGTCACGCCCAATGTGGTCCCAGCTCCTGAGCTTTGGTTGCTGAAAGTGTCTGCGCACAGCATGGCACCCATTTTACCACCTGCTTCTAGCAGGCAGTTACCAGATGGGATGCAGCTGTTTACTCCAAGGCCTGCAAGGGCTCCCTTGAGTTTGTGTATGGCCCTGTGTCACACTTGCATGGTAACTATTTCCCTCTTTCGTGATTGACTGCAGCTAGTTTTCTGGTGCACTGGAATGGGTTGTGACCCCCATTGAGCATGTTCTAATGGGGCTGCAGTGTAAGTACTGGCATTAAGTGGTCACAAGTGCAACTTATCACCATCCATAGTGGCTGAGAACTGGGCCCTTCATTTTTCAGCTGGGTCCTGCTTCTACCCATTGTTGTGGCTGGGAGGAATGAAGCTTAGGAGAATCAAGTAAGCTGCAGTGACAATGGTGAAATTGAACCAGGATCCCTGTATCGCATTTCTGATCTCCAAGCACTGGCCTACATTGCCTCACATGTGAGAAGATGTCAAGAAAAAAAAAAACTGATATAATTGAAATAACAGAGAAATGGTGTAATGGCAATGACCGTGAGAAATAGAGACAGACAGCTACTATAGGGTTGCTCTAATTTTGGACTCACAGAACTGGATTCATTGGATTCCAGCACTATGATTATGATTTTCAGAACTGCAAGTCAAAATTCCTAATTCCTGAAAAAGGGACTGAAATCTAGTTCTGATTCCATATCCAACTACTTCCAAAACACTCCTCCCACCTGACTAAAGCAAAATACTTTAAAAAACGTCCTTTGCAACCATGTTACCAGGCGAGCAACCCCACTGCTCAATGAAATACATCCCCCGTTCCCCATTCTTGAACCACCCACTGTCCCCCACCCCAAGCTCTACTTTTACTCACAATTTGGTTCATCTTTCTACTCTCTCTGTCTGTTTCAAATCCAGTCTTCAATTCTTCTCCTGATCCTACCCAATGTGCTGCAATGCTGCCAGTGCCCAGTAACTGCAATCTGGACACTTACTCCCTCCCTGTTATCAGCTTTCCATATTATAAATCAGTCCATCCCTTCTGACCCCAAGTAATATAGAGGATAATGTTGATATACAGGTGATAATAAGTGTACTCACCTCAAAGAGGTTGCTAGGGCATCAGTAAACCTCGAGAGCACAGCGTGAGAGGTTTACCATTGCCCTAGTCAACCATGAGAGTGATTACACCATGGTTATCACCTGCAGATCAGGTATTGTCATTTATACTGTATGGGACTTGACATTAGAAGTTGCCCTCGAACACAAGTAATGTGGCCTTACCTTATTAATGAATCTGCACTATGGCCATATGATTGTGTAGGAAAACAATTTACTAGGATACACGGACTGAATGACAGTGGGCAAAAATAGCACCAATAGACTCAATAACAGTAAACTGTGACAAGTGGAATGTTATTTGAATACTGTACTGAGACTAACAATCACATTATACCATGGACATAAGTGAACAGCCAATGAAATGGTCAGACTGGCAGTTTACCACCGGTGTAATTCCTCTGATAACCAATGGCTGATGAGCAAATAATAATGTTACAAAAGGTCATCTACATCCTAATCATCTGCAGCACAGCAATAACTGCAATAAAAATAAACACACAAAGCAACCTCTTTAAAAGTTGTATTTTATTATAGTAAAAAAAATTAACCTTGGTATAGTCGCAATAACCCACTCAGAGGATGTGGGTTATCAGGGAATTTACCACGGCTGGCGAGGATTTACCCACTTGGCTGCACCTTGTGGGCAAACCACTCCAGCTGTGGTAAATCCCCCGATAACCCACACCCCCTCGTGGCTTATTGTTTAATTCTTGGTGTGTAGAATATTGAATAACACTGGCATTCTGTTTTGTAAACTCACTGCCATGACATAGATGAGAGGGATTTATAAGGTTCTGACATCACAACAGTGGGATTACAAGGTTATAAATGGCTTACTTTCAGTGGGTGATAAGGGCTACCCATACATTATAGTCTGTATTATATGTTTGCTTAACAAACTGTATAAATAATCAATTTTATCTTAACAGCAAATGCTGATGTACAAGGTTCTCCACCACAGATATACTGTGATGGGTCTTTTCAAACAGGTGGATGCCCTCCACCCTCACTAACAAAATGCATCTGTTTAGCTACCCCATCTTGTCTCCCTTTAAGCTCCACACAGGAGCATGCCAACATTACAACCTGATGTCAGAGCTTGCTACATGTGGAGACATCACTGCACTCATGCCAAGCACTGAGTGCTCTATACTATGTGTTGTGGGCTAGTGAAGTGACCTCTGGTGCCACTGAAATGCTTTAAATAGTAAATGAGTAAGACTGGATAAAGCTGCTCTATTGCTGACTCCAAAAAGTTAACTAACCAGATGCATTCATTAGCAAGGGTAGAGGGTGTCCACCTGTTTGAAAAGCCCCAGCACAATATATCTGTGGTGAAGAAGTTTGTACAGCAGCATTTGGTGGTAGCATACAATTGATTATTTATATTGCTTGTTCAGCAAACAGATAATTTTATTGAAATGAATTTTGAACTTTAAGCTCAGAAAATAAGTTGTTTCCTTTTATCTGAAACTAGGACCACTGCCTGCGAAACCTGCTGGGTAGGCAGCAAAAACTTTTGGCTTGATTACAGTGGCCAGTGACTGGATGAAATAATGAAGCACAAAAGTGAAGGGGCTCGATTCTCAAACAAGTTAGAATGCCGCAAACCCTGGGTGCACTGAACACATGGCACATGGGCTTGCAACATTTCCTGGCCAGCAGTCGAGATTCTCGATCCCGTGCGCCACATGCTGTGAGTTATCTAACTTTATGGTCCATTTTTGGTGCAAGCCACCATAAATGGGGTAAAGCATTGCAAATGTGAGCAACCTTCGTGACTGGGTGCATGGTGCAGCAATGTGTTCGGGGCAGCTCTGGGTTAGACGCAGGGCTTGTGAAAGCCCTACGTCAACCTTTGAGAATAGAACTTTTACACAAGATTGGTGTCAGCTGTTTGTATCTGCTTATCCTGAAGCACTGCATTCAATCCTCAGTGGACCATGCTGGAAACACCAGGTAAGTTGGACAACCTTCTTTTGTTTGTTTGAACATTTGTGGGAAAAATATTAAAATCTGACTAACTTAAGTACATTGACCACAGCTTACCCCAATTTCCTCAGTTCCCAGTCTGGCATTGAAGAGTGAAGACATGTTTCCAGCCCATGGAGGATTATGGCACTGGACCCCATTAGGTAAGTAAGAGTTGAGGAGTTGAGTGCTGAGCGGGGTTCAGGTGGGGTCGGGTAACAGCAGTGGGGGTGGCAACAGACATCAATGGACCACTTTCATTTTACAGGAGTAAAAAAACAGTAAAACAAGACTAAGAGGGATAATTTTCTTTATTTCAGGTAACGACACTGGGAATTGGGCACCCCATGTTGGTTTGATACTTTCATGGCATGGGAAGCAATGGGGAGGTGGGTGGGTGGTACTTGGCAGAAGGTGGGATATTCCACAGGCACGGGAAGCAACCGAGGAGGTGGCAGGGATATTTGGCAGAGGGTGGGATTATTTAAAAGAGGCAGAGGCATGGGCATGGAAAGTAATGGAGAGGTTGGAAGGATACTTGACAGAGAGTGGGATGGTCATTTGCATTGGGTGACGGACATGACACAGGCTGATCATCACACCAATCAGCTGTTTGCTGGGCATCATCATGCAGATCAAAGCAAAGAGCTGCTGTGATTCAGGCGATTCTTTTCTTTGAACTTCACAAAGTTTCCGCCCAGCAAGCACTTAATAGTGTCTTGATCAGCCTAGCTGATGACTGGTCTGACACTGTCAGGTCCCCTGCAGACTGCCCTGCATTGAATCAACAGTGACACACCTCTCAAATCCACCATCATAGCAATATGTTCACTTTGTGCAAGCAAAACATAAAAATGTATTTCTTCCATCAAAACTTAGCTCCAACTTAGTTTGTGGCCAAGTTCAAGATGGGCACATAAGCTGAATCTTCTTTTAAGTCATACCAGGAACTTGTGTTTGCTTGTGAGTGGAATTACATTATCTCGCAAGTGACCACCATCTCTTGATGAAGTAGCCTTAGCCACGAAATGCCGAGTAAAGTTTTTGGGTGGAAGAAATATATTTTTTCAAACTGACTAAGAGCGAAGTAATTTTCCTTTTTCCTTGGACAGTACTTGGTGTCCCATTTGAGTGTGGCCACAGAGTGCCCTCTGGGCTGTTATGGCAATACAGTAGAACCTTATAGAGTATCTTGATCAAAGACGTAGAAGATTGGATGATGTGGGAGGTAGTTACCATTGAAGGAAGGTTGTTTCAGATGCTAGGAATCCATACCTGATACAGGCTTGCCAAATTCCATAGCAGAACCAAAGCTGGTCTACAACACTTTACTCCAAATGTATGGCCGAGTCAGAAGTCCTTCAAATGGTACATCTTTATTAAATACCGTTAGAACAAAGTTAAAGAGGTACCTAAACAAGCAGTTTTTTAAAACTGCAAACTCCAAAATCGGGCTTCATAGTGAGGTAAAGTAAAGGTTGCCGTTTACATTTAGGCTAAAACTACATTTATGTAAATAACATAAATGCAGTTTTATAGCTTCTGAAAAATGTAAACATCAGCCTTTCACTTTCAAAAAACAGCCTTGGTTTCTCCCTAAGATGTCTGCCAAGTGTGTTAAATGATGATTCATGATGACATTATTGGAGCCAGAGACAGAGACCCACCTATATTCCTATACAGTGCTAACTAGTCCTTCTTTCCCTCTTTGTTTTGAATTGTTTTACCAGAATGATCAACACCATGTACTAACTCATGGATTATTTTGATCAGTACATGCTAGGCTATGATTTTCTTCATTTTGTTTACTTTTACTTGAGGGCAATGTAATGTTTTGCAATCCAGCTGACTTTTTCTTTGGCAAACTGCAGTACAGTACACTTCAAATACCTGATGATCTAGTGGTTATGTGAGGTACTGAATTTTGTTTTTGTTAACCAGAGAGATACACTAAGCTGAAAGCTTGTTTACAGGTGTGGCCTGAGAGCACAAGGAAGTTTAATGACTTGCTCAGGGTCACACAGCAAAGTACCGGTCTGGTTCAGTTCCAAAGCGCATGCTGTTTTGTTAATCCACAAATAAGGCTTTCTTTCCACGTGAACCCCCGCACCTAGCCTGCCTTCTGTTGAACACCCCACCATCCATACCCTGTCCTTAGTACTGCCTGGGGCTGCATATGTGCTTATGGTCTCATGAAGAGAATTATCACACCTTAGATTGTAATCTTGTATCTCAGAGAGTTGTGCACAACAATGGCAATACAGTGGAGCCTCACCAGCTGGCACTGTTAAAAATTCCTCCCAAATCACTCTCAGTCCACATTCTCAATGTTTGACCTCTGCTCCCACAGTAAACATTGAGTGGATCACCACCTTTCTGCACGGTGACGGTCATATGTACAGTTCCCTGTTGTGTTTTTTTCCTGCCTCATTAACCAACAAATAGGTCTTGCTGGAGGCCACAATAAGCATCATGACCCACCAGAAAAACTGCTGTTCATGCCCTCATAATGGCTACACTTACAATGAATAACAGTATTATTAGCAGGAGATGCATACTAATACCTTGAGTGAATCCACCCAACTTCCAGTGTCAGTCTACTTCTTTACCTGTGATCTGCAGAACCTCACAGGACAGTTCCCAACAATTCTTCTCCGGTACTTTTATGTGCTCTACTCCACAATGCGAGTTGGCTGGCTACCACGCTTCCAAATCTTAAATGAGCTATACACAACTCCCTCAGCACTGTCCTAACAAACGTCAACATCCCCCAACCCGAGGGGTAATCTCCTACACTGAATTCAAGTAACAGTTTAGGTGCAGCCCTTCCACTCTGAGTATTTGTCATTGCTGGCTGTTCTCATCCACAGTCAGGTAGTGATCACGGTGCTGGCAGCCCCATATTTCAGATCTCACAGTGTTCTGCTCAACATCCTCCTTCATGTCTTCAACTAGCCTAACTATAGCTGTACCCTGCTAGAATGGCCACTTCAGTCCCTCTCTGGCATTCATTCTTCTCACCTTCTCCCCACACCAAAAACTGGTGCGTTCACTACCCATTTGCATCATGAATGTGGTTAGTAGAGTCTCCCATGTTATTTTTACATATTAATAATAAACATGAACTTCTGGTAAGCCAGGCTGATAACAGCATGGCACAAGTAGAAAATAGGCTTTCCTACTCATCATGAGATCTAAGCCACCTATGATTAGGCACTATTAAATGACGTGCATAATGATGTGCACAGCCATCATTTAATAGTGCCCAATCAAAGGTAGCCTAGATCTTTAAGGATAGGAAAGCCCATCATTCCCTTGTTCCTGCTGCTATCAGCCTGACTTACTGAAAGATATGTTTATATTTGATATGTCAAAATAAAACGGAACTGTACTACTTGCATTCATGATGCAGAAGGGTGATGAGCTCACCAGTTTTTGGTGTGAGGAGGAATAGTGAAGAATGAATACCAGAGGGGGACTGAGAAGGCCACTCTTGCAAGATACCACTATAGTCAGGGAAGGGGGAGGACAGAAGGAGAGAAATAGGAGCAGATTACTGTGAGAAATAAGATGTGGGGCTGCCAACACCTTGATCACTACCTTACCCCATTGTCCTGGCCAACATTCCCCTTCCCGTAAAATCAGTTCATGCAATTGTCCAAGTCTGTGTGTGGATATTAATGTATGAAATGGCTGCCAGTATACATTCAGTCACTTAACTACCAGACTAGTATTGCATGTTGAACACTTTGGGATACAATGTGTATGAAAACCACTATATAAATGCTGATTCTTATTAGTAGTAATATTTCCCATGGGAAAAGGAAGACAAGACAAGCATATATTGATTTTCGAGTAGGTATGAACTCTAACATTGGACTGACAAGAACTTTGCTACAAAAGTGGTGGCTCTAGGGGGTGGTGAAGGGTTAGCGCAACTCTCCCATAGTAACATACTTGCTTGCTACTGCTGCTGCATTTCACTTTATTGAAGTCTGATTTATTGATTGTACAAATGTTTGCATTCAAACTATGGATTACATTTGCAGGTTCTGTCAAAAATGTACTAGAAAAGTATAATAGCAGAAAATATATAGATTTAATAAACATTTTAAAAAGTGCATATTAAGCATGCACACCACCCCAACACCTCCATTGTAGCATCTTGGATCCACCATAACCACTAGATTACTAGGTTATTCAAGCTTTATACTGCACTGTGGTTTGCCACAGAGAAAGTCAACCAGATTAAAACAAGATTTCAGCATGTTAAAGTAAACAAAATTAACAGAACCATAGCCTAACATGTATTATACAAAATAATGCACATGGTTTTGACCATTTGGGTGAAACAATTCTATACAAAGGGAAAAAAGAACTAGTTAGCACTATAGAGAGCCATATATCTCTCTGACTTTGACTCCAATGATGTCATCACATAACACATTTGGTGGCCATTTTAGGAAGCAGGTAAGACAGTTTTTTTGAAACTGGAAGGCAGATTTTACAAATTTCAAATGCTCTGGAACCACATTTAGGTAAATTATATAAATTTAGTTTTAGCATTAATGAATACAGACACCTTTCCTTTAGTCACCTACGGAGTTAGATTTTTCAATAGTTTGTGCCAAAATGTTGTTTAGGTATCCTTTAAAAAGCACCCCACACATACACCCATTGAGAATTACTTTCAGTGTTTCAAGCTGCCCTAGCTCTTTGTCAAGACAAAGAGCCAGGGTGGCTTGAAACGTTGAAGGTAATTCTCTGTGGGTGTATGCGTGGGGTGAATTTTCTAACTATATTGAATAAAGATGTACTATTTGGAAGAACTTTTGACTTCCATCATATATTTGGAGTAAAATGTTGGAGTCCAGCTTTGATTCTCCTATTGATTTTATTCATGCTGTGGATCCACTTGTTCAACCATTGTGTGGTCTAACTGCCTACCACTGCCAAATTCTATGCCTGTAGTGTGGGTCTTAGAACCTGTAGCTTTTCCCGGATCTTAAGGAGTAGGAAGATTATAGAAGAGGGTGAAAAGTTCCCTGAGGTAACTCAGTGGCAATGAGGTGGGCAAGCCAGGGTGAAATCTACAGAAGATGTTAAACAAGGTGATGAGTATGGATAAGGTAGTTCTGGGGGCTCCAAAATAGATGACATTGCCATAGTCTAGCAAGAGGTGAGATCATACATTCAATTGCATGTTTCCTGATGTTAAGGGGGAGGTAGCTATCCACACTGTATAGGACTCAAGCTTGGCAGAACTCTTTGCCTCAGCATAGATGTGTGTACATAATGCTGTCAGAAAAGGCCTTTATTAGGTCCCTTCAGTCTGCCACCCTACCTAATTATTCTGCACTGCCCTAGTGGCCATCCCACGTCCTCTTTGTTTCTGTAATCCGTTTTCTAACCAATCCCATATGCCTGTCCAATCCCTGTGTGTAGCTGCTCACTGATTTTGCCTGTACTCCGTCCTCTGGCAGCTTCTTCCATGTTTCCACTACTCTTCAGTGAAAAAGTGCTTGCAGATGCCCTCTTTTTAATCTACCTCCTGCATGTTTCAGTGAGTTCCCCATTGTCCCTGAATTTGAACTCAAGTAGAAACACACCTTGGTATCTACCCTATTTATCCCATGCAGGTATTTGTATTCTTTGATCATGTCACTCTTTTCCTTCCTTTTTCAGGAGTACATGTTCAAGTACTTCAAAGAAGTTTGTTCAGGGGCCCTTTGGAATCGTAGACTTCACATGATATGATATGATATAAAATTCAATCTTTTTATTTCATCTCCCTATGTTTCAATTCCTGCATGGAGCTTGTTCACTGGGTTTTAATTATTTTTCTTTTCATATTTCATTCTGTTTTCAAACAAAAATATACTTTAGTACTTCTGTTATTTTTCTGTTTAAACAATCTTTTGTTAATGTTTTTAGTACAATCACATATCAATTATTAGTATACTTGCATTGCTTAGTCTACTTTTTTCAGCCTATAGTGCTCATGCACTTTTTCTGAAATGAGATAAGACATAAAGCAATGCATATCATTGTGATGGAAAGTGTGAGAACTAAGTTTCTCTTGTTTCTGCAGCTTTTGAAGCTTGAACCCCCCCCCATTAACAAATGAAGAGGCCTACCTGAGGACGTTACAATATTACACTCTACTAAAGACTCAAGATGAGTAAAAGTTAGAGATCGAAAGATTTTTAATGAAAAGCACCATTATATAGACTTATTTATCCTTTTGTATAACAATAAACAAACTACATCACAAAACTGCACCATTTCCACCATAATCAGTTCTCCCACCCCACTAAGTTTTTCACCCCCACATTTCTTGGTATCAAGTTGAAGAAGGAGATCCTTAACCTATTTGATGGTGACCAGACAGGAGAAAGAGTGGTAAGGGTCAATAGATTCTGGATCATGGCAATCAGATGACTGACTAAAGAACTGTGCCCTGATGGCATTTGCTGAGGAGGTATCAAAAGCCATCCCTGCTGTGGCAAAGTGATTGTTAAGGAGGTCAAGGAACTCATTTTTATTTGTAGTGTGGGTACCACCAGTCGAAATTTTGTGGGGAAGTGTGCCAGTGCTGTTATGGCCCTCTACTTCCCTTAAAGTTTTCCAAAACTTAGTAGCAAAGTTAGTGGATGTGTTAAGCTCAGAGCAGAAATAACTAGACTTCGCAGCTCTGATAGTTTTCATGCAGAAATTCCTTGCGATTTGGAAAGCAGACCAGTCTGTGGCCAATTTAGACTTTCTGACTCTTTTTCCAAAGAGCATCCCTATGCCATAAGGCAGTCTTCAGGTTATTCATGAACCAGGGACAGGATTTTCTTTTGGTTCTGCTTTTGGTGACTGGGGCATGGAGTCTAGGGTTCCAGTGAGTATTTCATGAAGTACCTCATGTGCCTCTTCCACAGAAGATACGAGGTAAATTTCTGTCAGTTGGCATACTGGAGGTCATAAAGAAAAGCATCTGGGTAGAAGTTCCTTTACATCTCTTGTGGATGTATTTAAGAAGAGGAGGTTTGGAGTTGCACTGACATTACGCATGCAATGGCACAGTGGTCGCTGATGTCGTCAAAAATACACCTGAGTGGAAGAAGAGGTGAGGCTTGCTTACAAGGATTAGGTCAGAAGGAGCTACGCTATGGGTTTTGGTGTTTGGGTGGGTAGCTTCATTAATGATCTGTAAGTCCATGGGCATCACAGGCTTCTTTCAATGGCAGGAGACTGGAGAGAGCCTTGACTCTACCTTCATGGGGATCCTGCCCTACCACTACTCCCATATCGGCTACCTTCACATCGTTCCAGAACCTCATACCCATGTCATTTCCCCATCATGCTCCGGTCTGTCATTCCATCTGTCTGCTCTCTCCATGGTAGGTCTGCTGCCTGAGTTCCCTCAATTTCCTTTTCCTACACTTTTATTTCACTTCTTGGTGTCCCAGTGCCTAGTTCGTGGTTCTCTGTTTTCCCATGGCAGGGGCAGCTGCATCACGGTGGGCACTGTGGCCCGGGTGGCTGGCTTTCTGCAATCTCCCATTTGTACTGGTACTTCTGTCTTCCCTACCTTCATGGTATGCTTGACTCTGCTCCTCCTTCTGTTTGCTGCAGCCTACCATGCTTCCAGTATCCTTGTGCATTCCAGCCTTCCTGTCTACTGTGCTCCTGCCTTCCACCACTCCCACAACCCTCACCTCTTCCCCTTCCTCATCCTGTGCTTTCTTTTGGGGGTGTTTCCTCTCCTGCCATCACTATACCTATTCGTATCCTCCTCTCACCTTAGTCCTACATTCTGGACCACTCGACTCATATATCCTCCACTCCTCATCAACCTTCATCGTTACCGAACATCGTCCTTTCTATACCCTACTTGCCATCTTACCTACCCTTAACCATATTGGCCTTCAAGTCTTTCTCTCCATTTTCATACATGGTCCATTTCATACCTCACCTTAACCATATCAGCTTTCAAGGCTTTCACTCCATTATCATACATCATCCATGTCATACCTCACTTTCACTGTACCGGCCTCCAAGGCTTCACTTCATTATTGTACATAATCCATTTCATACCTCACCATAACCGTTCCAGCCTCCAAGACTTTCAATCCACCCTCATCTCTTGTTCACTCATTCTCAACCTACCTCTCCTCCCATATCGACTTCTCAACTCATCATAGGCTGTGAGCTTCGCCTGGCTGTCTTCTGTCTCTCCCCCCATCATACAGTTCATTCTCATTCTGCAGTCCATGCCAGCCTTCAGGCTTCTCTTCATCGGCATACCTCATATATTCATCTCGAACCTCCAATCATCCATTCCGAATTCATAGCTCCAACCTCATTACTACTGGTACTTCATACCTCACCCATCGGCTGCCGGCTTCACCTGGCTGTTCTCGTTCTTACCTTCATGCAGTTTGATCCACTCCTAATAAGGCTTCTCAATGGACCTGGTTGGCAGTTGGCATGCACTCCCATGGTTGCTACTGCAACCTGCCTCCTCAGGACCCTAGTCAGGGTCTTCTTCACTCAATATGACCTCTGTAGGCCTGCTTGTTCACATCGACTATCCGAGCTTACCCCTCATATGGGTCTCATGCTACCTCAACCTGACCTGCTCTCCACTTGGAGACATGCCTTCTGTGCCCATTGTTCCAGGCACAGGGCTAGTCTGTAGCCGACGGTCTCACTCTGCACCCCAAGTCCACATCTAGAGCATGCAAAGCTCAGAGCGGGGTCCTTCTCCCTGGCCCATTATGAAAATGTCTTCCTCCAGGTGGACCTTCAGTCATTCCTCATTCAGCGACACCTCTGGATGTAAAATTTATTACTTCAAGCTGTGAGGGTGGGGCTCTCATCAGCAGGGCCTTTGGCTGCTGAGCAGGTTCAGAGGCTGCCCCATGCTATTCTCCATCAGCCACCTCTGGTTTACCTGGTCTGTTTTGTAGGCTCATGTAGGCCGGCTGAGTGCTTCAGCAGTCATTTCTCTCCTCCTTTGCTTTTGGGCACCTAATTGCAGAGACTTCGTTCTCACCCTCAACAGCATTCCTGTCACAAGGACAGAGCGAGAGGTTCATCTAAATTAGAATATGTTCCTCTTCCCTCAATCTAGACTCTAAATTGCAGTAGCTGAGCCATCACTAACTAAAAATGTCCTGGAGGAAAGGTGACTCAGGCCTTGGGTCCCCAGAGGTTTCCTCCTCCAAGGTGTTTTTTTCTCTCCTCCGAACTGATGGTCATAATATTTAGATAGGGTTAGTGCTTTCATAAGTTCCGTAGTTAGGTTCTGCTGTTGGATGGAGTGGGATGGTGGCCCTGGCTGTTCCCTTTCTCCTAAGGAAGTCCTGCCTCCTGCTTTGTGTCTGATTTCAGTCCACTACTTCTTCTTAGTCATCTGCTTTCCTCTCCCATCCTGCTTATCTTCACCTGTTGACCTCCATTTTCATCCTCGATTTAATTCTGACTCCTCTTCTCCTTCAATGCTTGACACCCTTTTGGGTACTCTTTTTGGGCTTCTTCCTAAGCTACCTTTAGCCAAGGGAATCATTCCCACAACACCTATGGGGTGAATCCGTCCTCTAGGGTTCCATGCCACTGTATCCCTACAGGGTGGTATATCCCATGGACAGAAAGGTGAACAACCACTATGTATCCAAGTCGCATAAGCATCAATCATACCAGTTGTGTAAGCACATCGAATTGCAAGGCTATGCCTGTAGTTCGATGGGCGGAGCAACAAACCACTCCCCCCATCATCTTAAAAGGCACTCCTCCTGGCTAAGCCAGGATTAATTTTTTTCGTTGCCCCACCATGCTCCCCATCTCCTCCAGCAGCACGTACTAAGGTTCATAATAAGGTTATGAAAAGAGCAAGAGGGCATTATCCCATAGCACTCTTATACTAAGCCAA
This sequence comes from Neoceratodus forsteri, assembly GCA_016271365.2. Classification (NCBI taxonomy): domain Eukaryota; kingdom Metazoa; phylum Chordata; order Ceratodontiformes; family Ceratodontidae; genus Neoceratodus; species Neoceratodus forsteri. The sequence continues at coordinate 1,203,895,833 of CM028132.1, forward strand.
AGGATAATATGAAAAAACAAATCCAGTGCAAATTAATTGATCAAGCCTGTATTTAAAATATTTCTTGTTCTCACTAATAATAACATTAATAGGCAAATTATTCCAAGGACCCACAACTCTTAATGTAAAAACATATTGTCGACTTTTATGTCTAAATGGATTCCTTATTAATTTGAGGAATGACCTCTGACATTATGTGAATGATCTTTGAACTGTAAATTTAATTTGGTTATAAGAACAGGATCCTGAATTATATAAAAAGAAAGCAAATCACCTCTGAGACAACGAGTGGATAAAGACAATAAATTTAAGGTCTGTAAACGATCATTATACGATTAATTTTTAGACCAGATATTTTCTTTGTAAATCATCTTTGAACATTCTCCAGTAAATTACTAATAATTTTTATATGGAGACCACAGCTGAGCAACATGCTCCAAATGAGGACTGACATAGATCTATACAGGGGACAAGAACCTCAGATTTTGTGATCTAATATTATGTAAAATAGACCATATTACCCTGTTGGACTTATTAATAATGTCATGAATATTGCTTATTATAGGACATGTCATTAGAATACTAATACCCAAATCTTTTTCATCAAGAGAACTAACAAGGTTAGTTCTATATAGTTGGTACATATAATTTAGGGTATTAGGGCCCAGATGCATGACGTTACACTTATCCAAATTCAACTTCATACCCTTAACTACCCAAGATGTAATAATATCCAGGTTGTTTTGAATAATGATAGATTGTGTGGTATCTAAACAAGGACCACCAATTTTAACATTGTCGTCATATTTGATAGAAGTAGACTGACATTCATCAGTCATGTTGGCAATAAAAGCCTGAAAAGACAAGGGCCCAACACAGAGCCCTATGGGACCCCACTAGACACATAGCCCATTTCAGAACTAAATCCATCAATGACGACACACTGTGTCCTATCCTGCAACCAATTACTAATCCAATTAGTAATATAACAGTTGATTTTAATATTACATAATTTGGAAATAAGTGCCCTATGTGGCATGGTGTCAAATGCTCTGCTGAAATCGATATAAATAACATCACATGGGATATTATGGTCCAGAAGTACGTTAATGTTTTCATAAAAGGATAACACATTGGTAAGGCAACTTCTGCCCTTCTTAAATCCATGCTGTTCCGTGTCATGAACATCCAAAGTTGGTGTAATATCATTAATAAGACTCTCCAAAACTTTACATACTGTGGAGGTCAAACTAATAGGATGGTAATTCTCCCAATTATTTTTTAATCCCTTCTTATGAATTGGTATAACATTAGCTTTTTTCCAATCATCTGGAACGTAGTTTTCTAATAAAAACTTTTCAAATATAATTTTTAATGGTGATGGAATATATTTGGCTAACAAGTACAATAAATGCCCAGCCAAATTATCAGGACTGGAGCAATATTTACCTTTTAAATAAATCAATTTGCCATATATTTGTTGTTCATCAAATGTTATAACAGAATCATTACTATTATTAGGGCTAACAGGAAGATTGTCAGAAACTGTAAATGTTTTACAAAATTCTGTATTAAATATAGCAGCCATCATTTTTCATCATACATTAAGTTGTATAATGGGGCCAACCTGGCAAACAGGTTTTTAAGGAATTAATATATGAGTAAAAGTCTTTAGTATTGTTTTATTAGCGGAATTAGCATTATATGCCCATGTTGATTTTGCCCTCTTAATAGCAAGTTTGCATTTGATCTGTACCTGTCCATAAGCCTCCCAAGTAGTGCTAGATTTATGCTTTAAATAACTATTATATTTTTCCTTTTTTGATTTTATTAACTTTTTTTATAGATGAATTAAACCATTTTGGTGACCATTTATTGTTTTGAACTTTAAATTTGAAAGGAATATATGTATCTCTTATATTAGAAATAGTTAATTTAAATGCAGACCAACAATTTTCAGAACTTAAATTAGATAGAATGAGCTTCCAATCGATCTCACTTATAACACTACCAATAGACTCTAAATCTGCTTTATTATAAAGGTAAATATTAGTTCTATTATGCACAGAGAATGCATCTTTCAATAGCAAACAGAATGGTGTTATGGTCACTTCCATCAATTGGGTCCAAAATACTTAAGTCGATAATAGGTACAGAGTCACTACTGATTACAAGATCCAAAATATTATTAGCCCTAGTGGGTTTAGTAACATGTTGTATTAGATTCAGCTCGAGACTAGTGGAAAGAAATTTAATACCTTTACCACTTGTGGCAGTGGAATTAAGCCAATCAATGTTTCCAAGATTAAAGTCACCAATAATTATTACCTGTCCGATCTCACTTGCCTGTTCAAATTCTATTAGAATTGCTTCTAATACACTGATTGGTGAATTGGAAGGATGGTAGCAACTACCAATAATGATAATATCATCCTGTGTTAAATACAGTTTAACCCAAATAGTCTCAGTGAATGTATTATGGGTTTTATACAATTAGATATGTTGACTGTATTCAAATTCTTTTTGAAAATAAGGCTACACCATCCACTTCTGTTTGGTCTATTAAATCCATATGACTTATAGTCAACCAAACCACCTTCCCATAAGGCATTATCATCTCCCCATGTTTCAAGTCTCTCTTTCCTGTGGGCTTCTTCCTAAGCTACCTTTAGCCAAGAGAAACATTCCCACAGCACCTAAAAGGGTGGAACCCTCCTCTAGGTTTCCTCACTGTTGTACCCCTACAGGGTTGTATGTTCCATGGATAGAGAGGCGAACAGCCATAATGTATCTGTCACATAAGCATACATCATACCAGTTGTGTAAACACATCGAACTTCTACATCCTTAAGCAGTCTCGGGTGTATTAGCTGTCACTCCTGTCAGGTCCCATAGATTTATTCTTCTTTCAGCCCTTTAAGCTTTTTCACCAACTTGTTCCCTGTTATTTTGGTCATGCTACCTGAGCACTTGCTTTCCTGCACTCTACTCTTAATGCCACATTCTGGTAGTGGCCCAGTGGCTCATGACATAAGAAATGTGATCAGGGTAATCACATTGTTGGTCAAGAAGGAGACCTAGACATATATAGGAGGTGACAGAGTCAAGGAGGACTCTTGGGAGTGAGTATATCTTCATGGAGAGAGAAGAAGAGCTCAGCCAGGGCCTGGAGACAAACAGCAGAGAAACTGTTTTCTTTAGGTTCATGCCTAGCTAGTCTGCTTGAAACCCTTTTTTAACATTGAGGAAACCAAGCTGTAGGGCATGTTCAATAGAGGAGGAAGTAGATCCAGAAGAGCAGATAATAGTGTCTGCATACATGTGATTATTACAAGAGGAAAGGCACTGAGGGGTCATTGATACAGACAGAGAATAGTAGTGGGTTCTGGACCAAATCTCAGGGGACTTCAAGGGTGACTAGGAGGAAGAAGTGGTAGTGGAACCCAGTTTAACTGATTGGGTTCAGGGTTTGACCTGACAGATGGGACTAAAACCATCAGAGGTAGAAGAAGATACAACTGAGGAATCTAAATTGTGTAGAAGCAGACAATGACTTACACTATCAAAAGTCCTGGTAAGGTCAATGAAAATATCCCCTCTACCCCTCCCCATGTCCATGTGAGAATGGATATGAATGGTTATTCACAGAAAGGAGGCAGAGGTAGAGTAGTTAGGGTGGAAGCCAGACTGGCAAGGAGTCAGAATGCCTGAACTGGCATTAAAAATTAGACAGCTGCCTGTGAACTAATCTTCTGAGCACCATGGAAAAGATGGGTAGCAAGGATATTGGGCGATATTAGCTGGCGCACTGGCAGGGCAAACCTTGTACAGTGGAACTACCATGGCATGGATTTGAACCTGAATGTCCTGCTTCACGTGCCTGTCTTCTCATTTTCAATTTATTTATTGGAACGCAAAATGGGCACAGGTGTCATTTACAACTGTAACCAGTATAGATGAGAAAAATTACATCATGTTATCACAATACTAGGGCAAAGGAATAAACAGGGTAATAGCGTATTCTGGCCATAACATGGCATTTATTTGAAACATTTGCAAAGATTAAATAAGGTATTGTGGATCAAAGATTTAAATTTGGACATAATAACCAACACTCGCAGCTTCAGAGATATTTGTAGTTAGGGCCAGGAATGAGGTATTGAAAACCTTGATAAGTAGCAGTCAGCTTAAGAGACAGATTTCTGTTCACTAAGCAACACTAAATTGGAAAAAACAAAGTCAGTGTTGAGTGGGTTTAAATATAATGAGCTGAGTTAGGAAGGAGGGAGCTTTACCTACAGTGACCTTGCAGCTAAAGATATACCAGTGATGGTACAGTATATCTTCACAGACTATTAGTGCTTGAGAAATTGAGAAAAAGTGAATTTTGCATTCTTCTTTTAAGGTCAAGGGTCCCACTTGTGACTGAAGTGAGCAATGTTTACGAATATATGAACTACATCTGACATTTAACCTTTATTTTCACAGCTCTGAAGTCAACCAGTCAGTGTTGGTAGTCTGTTACACATTACCAGCCAAGGTTCCAATGTTTTAGGAGGCTTGGGGAAGTTGAACCATTTTTCAGTAAATAAAGAAAATGTGGCTACCCCTGTTAACCATATACTGCACATACATCCAAATCATATATTTCAATTAGTACGTCAGGAACTCAGGAGGCTGCATCCTTAACTCTGGGGCCAAAAGATCAAAAAGTTGTAGGTTCTAGACCCACACCAGGAACTTGTGCTAATACCAGTACTGACACTATAGTGCAGCACTAGTAGGGTACTGCACTGTTGAGGTGCCATCTTTTGGATATGTTTTACCAAGGTCGCTTCTGCCCATCATTGTTGGCTGTCTAGGTGAAAGCCAAAGATCCCATTTCACTTACCTTAAGAAAAGGGGATTTTTCCAATTTCTTGGTCAATATTCCCCCACCAATGAAACAGGTCCATGTAACTCCCCTCCTCCCCAGCATGCACCTGGAAATGAGATATCACTTTCCTATAAGTTGGGAGAGTATTACAGAAATGGGGGGAGCCCTGTCGAAACCTCGGATTACATCATGAAGGGAAGTTTTCTAGCTTATAGTAGGGAAGTCTGTATGGTACAAAATTACTGCAATCATACAAGAGGTCATAGGGACAGAGAGTAACAAAGTCATGCTCCTTTATTTTAACCCCTACTAAAGTTAACCAGTATCCTCTAAGCTCCCTCTCATAGATTCAGCCCTTGACCAGGCTGTCTGTGTCCTCCGCCGGTGTGGCTGTGGCTCGGAAAGCCAGTAACCCAAGCAACCTCTCCAGACTGCTACAGAGTTCCAGCAAGATGGGTAAGACTCATACCTGGTCGGGGAAGCCGTGAGCAGCTACCATTGGTCTATCGCTCACTGCCTCACTCCCTGATTGGACTCCTGCTTACAGCTTGTGTCTCTGATTGGCATCCCAGTCTCTCTGACTATCTGTCCTTCTCTGGGCTTCTCGCCAGTGCAATTAATAGAAAACTGCAAAATGTCGGCCCGCCCTCCCCCACCTCCAAGCCTAATTAAATAGACCATAGCCCGGCCTCCTGACCGAGGCTCCTCCCTGCTTGAACCCCTTTGGTTCTCTTGATAGAATCTCGCTTATCCCCACCCACTCTCTCTCTTTTCTGTTCTCCACCTATTCTCACCCTCCCTGCTGTACTACAGTATTCCTCTCACCTCCCCTTGCACACTTGCCTCTCTCCCTTCCTCTCCTTCCACTCCTATTAACAGCACAAAATCTTTGGACTTCTCTCCTGTGCAATTTGCTAATCTGCCCCTTCCTCCTGTGTCTTTTTCTTGACTACCTCTACTGCCATAGCAACTATGACCCATTCCACCTTGTTTCCGCTGCTCCTTTTCTCTCTTCCTTGTTTCCCTCTTCTACCTCCCTGCCTCTCTCCCCTCTCCCCTCTTACCACCCAGATAGACATTTCCACCACCACTTGGGCACACTCCATTATGAGCCTTGCCCACCTCTGGTGCACCCTCTGTTATTGGCTGGACACTCATGAGTTCTCCTGTGAATGGGCCATGGGGCCACTTACCTCCTTCTCTCTCTCACCTCATGACATCACTATGGGACCAGCGCCAGCAACTCTGCTTATGTTCCTGCAAGAAACAGGCTCGCAAACTCACACACAGTGAACTACACCTGTGCACTCTGAAGCTCCTGCTCTTCCTTCTGCTGCTGTCAGGCAATGTCCACCCAAACCCTGGCCCATATACTCCTTCCTCAACCAACCATGCAAAACCCCTTGGGGCTCTATCCCTTGCAACTCTAAACATCTGTAGCCTGCTCCCAAAGCTAGATGCTTTGCAAGTTTTTGCAAACCAATACAGCCCCGACATTTTTGCAGTTGTCGAAACCTGGCTAACATCCAAAGTCCCTGACTTGGCAATTGCTGTACCAGGCTACAATGTTTTCAGGCTGGACCAGAAGTCTAAAAGAGGAGGGGTTGTGCTATTACCTCAAGCACACTCTCTTGGGTCACCCCATTACCACCCCATCCTGAACACGGTTGCACAGATCCCCCATCAGAAACCTTCTTGGGGCCCATAACAAAGCCTTACAGTTGTCTCTGTGTACACAGAAACATAGAAACATAGACTTTGATGGCAGATAAGGGACCGCTAGGCCCATCTAGTCTGCCCATTTCCTACCTACAGGATAGGCCGAGATCCTATTTAACCAACAGCCTATATCTTCCTGCCCTCCCACAAGAATTACCTTATGTCTGTCCCATGCATTCTTGAATTCTCCACAGTTTTAGACTCCACAACTTCCTCAGGAAGGCTGTTCCATGCATCCTACCCTCTCTGTGAAATAATACTTCCTCACATTGCCCTGAACCGCCTCCTTCTATCTTTAAATTGTGTCCCTTGTTCTTGCAAGTCTCTTTTCTGAAAGATGCTACCCTCTTGGACGTTGTTGATTCCTTGAGGTACTTGAAAGTTTCTAGCATGTCCCCTCTCCTTCTTTCCTCAAGGGTATACATATTAAGCTCCTTTAGTCTCTCCTCATATGGCTTCTCTTGCAGACCCTGCACCATTTAGTTGCCCTCCTCTGGACTGCCTCTATCCTGTCTATGTCCTTGCGAGATGGGGTCTCCAGAACTGGACACAGTATTCCAGATGGGGTCTCACCAACTGTCTGTACAGAGGGATAACAACTTCCTGTTTTCTGCTGCTGATGCCTCTCCCTATACATCCCAGTATACCCCCGGCCCTCCCTACTGCCTTCTCACATTGCTTGCTAACCTTAAGGTCATCTGATATGATTACCCCCAGGTCCCTTTCCTGTTTTGTTGTTGTTACTACCTCCCCACCCATTGTGTATTCTTTCCCTGGGTTCTTGTTTCCCAGGTGCATTATTTGCACTTTTTGCATTGAATCCTAGCTGCCATATGTCTGACCATTCCTCCAACCTTGCCAAGTCCCTTTTCATCCTTTCCACGCCTCCTTGTGTATCAACCCTGTTGCAGATCTTTGTGTCATCTGCAAAAGGCATACTTTTCCTTCAGTCCTCTGCAATGCCACTGATGAAGACATTAAAAAGGACTGGACCCAATACTGAACCCTGCGGTACCCCACTAGTAACCGCCCTTTCTTCAGAGTGGACTCCATTTACAATTACCTTCTGTGTCCTGTTGTCCAGCCAATGTTTTACCCAGGCTACCACCCTGGGACTCACTCCCAGGCTGGTTAATTTGACTAATAATCTTTTGTGTGGGACTGTGTCAAATGCCTTGCTAAAGTCTAGGTAGGCCATGTCCACAGCCCCTCCCTGGTCTACTACTTTGGTCACCCAGTCAAAGAAATCTATTAGATTCGTCTGACATCCCACCAAGGTCTCAATGCTGTCCTGTATTTCATCAATACCCAACCTCCTGGCTCAGAGCTTATCCTGCTAAGCGATTTTAATATAAACTGGCTGACACTGGAAGCAGGGGGACTAAAAGATGCCATCTCCTCAGCAAACCTAACCCTGCTGGTCGACTCCCCAAGCAGAACAAACTACAAAACAGGGACTAGCACACTCCTGGACTGGGTTCTTGCTAGCCATCCAACTCACATCTCCATCCTCCCGGACTCTCTCAGCGACTATTCCCCTGTCATATGTGAATGGTCAAACAAATTCTGCAACCCCCCCCAAAAGTCATCACCAGCAGAGTCCTTCCCCATGGGCAGTTGACTCACCTTAAATCCTGACTCAGTAAGCATGACTGGACTCCCATTTACAAAGCAACAGATGTCAACTCTGTCCTTGACTACTTCATCAGTGCTTTCAAATCTGGACTGTCATGTATGGTATGGGCTGCACGCCCATTGGCTCTTGCTCTGCACCAATGGGCATGCAGCCCTACCCGAGCTGATCAATCAGTGGGCAGCAGGGCAGCAGGCCGGTGGGATGCTTCTGCCCGCTGGCTGGCGGGGAGCAGGGTGGTGGGGCTTGGTGGGTGGGTGGGGTGAGAATGCTAGCCACCAGGGCTATGTTAGGGGGATTTATTAAGCTACTGCCTGCGATCGGGCATTTCAATCCACTGGACCACCAGGGATGACTGCGGGAGGAGGGGTTTAGTAAACTTACTGCCGATTGGGTATTCCGGTCCACTGGACCACCAGGGATACGTTGGGGAGGGAGCCACATTGCTGCCAGCGATCGGGCTGGTGGGGAGTACACTATGCCTGCAATCGGGCCACTGGGGGTGGTGGTGAGGATTGTACACTGATTCACGCTATTCGGGCTGCAGGCGTCGGTTCCCGACGGCTGCTGCCTGGCAGGGCGCCAGGCGCAAGTCCTCGGGGATCGGAGCACCTACATGCTAATGGAATGCAAATGGGGCCATAATCAGATGCAAATGGCCCCCCCTGCATCTTACATGAATTATAGCCCCATTTGCATGTCACCTTTTGAATATCGGGATTTTGCACATGGTGCAATGGTACTTGCGCCACCGCAAGTTGAATGCTCCACTCTGTCAACTTGCGGTGGCGCAAGTTCCACAGCGCCATGCACAGTGGCTGTGGCTGGGGGATGATATTCAAAGGAGTTGCTCAATAGCACAACTCCTTTGAATATCGCCCCGGATACAACCCTGCACAACTATTTTGCTCAGCGCAAGGGCTTGCGCCTTTGAATTGCGCAGTTTGAATATCCAGCCCTATGTTTCTATGTTTCTTTGTTTTGTTTTGTATATCTTGGAGCTCCATCCATCTTTAAGGTTTCTAGATTTGTTATTTATTTTTAGATTGTAACAAAAATATATTATAGGAGCCAATAATATGTTTAGACACCTAAGGGTAATGATTTTTATAATATTATATATATGTGTATACAATTGTCTTCTGTTAGCACCTTTGCAAACTGTGTGAGATGCCTTTTGGCACCATGCAATTCTGCTTAAAGTTGGACCAGCATAACGTTCTGTGGTGATTTGCATATGCAGCCCATGATGCTTTGCATTGTGGGGCATGTGTGATTTTGTGTTTTCTTGAAACTTGGCTTCCAGCCAAATACCCTTTAGGGTAACCCTTGCCTCAGTGTTTGCCCACAGAGGTTCTTTGTCTTTTAAATAGTACAATTATATGTATGTATTATCAATGTTACTAATCATTGCAGGCCATTGAAATAAAGATATAGGGATTCCATTTTATAATGTCAAATAAATATTTTGTCTATATTTCAAAAGGCCACATAAAAAATGGAAAACAAGGAAAATAATGGATGGTATCGAGATATACATATATGTACAGCTTAAAACTCATGTGTACAGCTTTAAACTCAGTTGATGAAGTACAATTGCTGCCAAAGTCAATAGTTGATTAAATTCATGTTTCAGAACATATGTAGATAGTATCGTAGGCAGCATGTAGCATGGAAAAGACAGTCGGTGAGGAGTAGAAACTAGGAGGATGGGGTACAAGCGGAAAAGAAAGTAAGAGAAACTAACAGGATCAGGAGAAACAATATATATCAAGAGGAACTGCATAAGAGCTGGAATGATAATAAGGAACTATTGAAACAGAGGAGAGAAAAGGTGCAACTGGTACAACATTTCAGACTTATTATATAACCAGTTCTCAGTAGATAGGGATAGTGCAAAAATAAAACAAAATTCATCAAGGTCTCACTATTCATCATAGGATCAAGGGTAGAAATAAGGAAGGAAGAGAGAGAAAGGAAGAGACGGGAATATTGGTATATAATGATTCCAAGTCAAGGGCTGCCAAAATACTGGAACCCTCACTGTGGAAATCATTCAATATCTCTGGTGTCCTTTAAATGAGATCTTCAATTGCTCACTGTACTGTAGGTTTTATATAATAATCTGTGTACTGGGAAAGGGGCTCCGTTAAACTACCCACCCCAAAAATTATAGGCCTATTTGGGGGGGGGTTCTACTGTCTTGTGTATCTTCAGGAGAATGAATATGATTGGATGCAAAGGGTATTCAACTATTAGTCCTTGTTTAATTTTATTGTCTGACTGTTAGTCTTGCTTTAATTTTATCCTCCAGCCACCCTGATGTCCAGGCTTCCAAATATAGATCATTGACCCTTTTTTGAGTTCCATAGTTGGATCATGGGAAGATTTACCATAGACTTCTTCATTGTTCAGCTGTCATTGGACTTGTTTAATGTACTTCTCTGTGTCCATAAGAATGCTTCCCCCCCTTAGCAGTTGGTTTTATTGTGAAGGCAGTGTTGTCTGTCAGTTCTTCGAGGGCTGATCTTTCCTCTCTTGACAAGCTGTTATAGCTGAAATACTGTCTTGCCTTATGATGTTGTTCCGGATCATATTCACAAGTCCTATTAAAAGTTAAAACAGTATTGTTCATGGGCCACAAAAGTGGATCTGCACATGGGAGTCTTGCAGTACATCTTCCAAACTGGGGCTCCATCTCTCCACTGGTGCAGACCTCACATGGCCTGTCTCTTTAGGCTTCAGGCATTCCACAGCACATACTCTTAAAAAAAATGTAAGGTTCAATACCATTGTTAACCTCTGAAGATCCAAAGAAACAAGACCTGAATGCTGTGTCCAGGAGTGAAACATGTGCAACTACTTCAAGGGCTGTTGCTAAGGAAGGTAATCCACTCACCTTATTATCAGCCTTTGGGAAATATGAAAGGCTTGCATTGAAAGTAAGACATCTTTTTGTAGCATGAAGACAATGCAGGCATATCTGGATGTCGAGAGCGTACCAGAGGTTTGTGTATTCTTAAAATCCTGCATATGGTGAAGATAGGCAGCAGTTTATACAACAGTTGAGGAAGAACTGCATGCAAGATCATTAGTTTTTAAACTCAAGTTTATTCAAAAAGAATAGGAATACACAATGTTCATGACAAACATACATCACCTTAAATGAAAATGCATTAAACCCAAGGTCTGGATATACTACCAAATTAATTCCCAAACCATAACATTTCAAATGTTAACCAACCTTATACGGGCATACACATCTTATTGTGATTCATGAATTGTGATTTCAATTAAATTTCCACGATAAAAAATAAACACAATACCAACCATATCTATAACATTAACAAGTTAACTGTTACGTGTTCACTACTAAGTACTACCTAGTAATTTGGAAGGTGTCTTCTTAATAAAATCTTCTATTAAATGTCAAGGTCATACCAGGAGAGGTGAGAAAAGAAGGAAAGTAGGATAATTAAACACCCAATGTCCAGATATTCCCATGTCAATCATGAGTGCCATGTGGGTATCTCAAGTGTAAGCTGTTTCTTAAATATATATATAAAGGGGAACAAGTACAGGTTAATAGATATTTAGAATGTTTTTCTTCAAAAGTGTTGAAAAAGTGTTAACGGTGCACCTCACCCATCAAGTATCATGTGGCCCCAACCAGCCTCCCAAGCAAGCCATGGATTCCAGACTGCTCTGCAGGTCTCCTCCCTGAGGCGAAGCCGTACAGTTATGGTTTCCATGTCCAATATACAGTATCATTAACCCTATTCACCCATTCCCTCAATATTGGAGTGTCTCGTCTCAACCAGTGGGCTGTTATACATTTTAAAGCGGCCACGGAGAGAGCCAGAGTGAGTGTCCTCTTTGATGGGGGGAGACAGACCAACGTTGGAAACCCCAGCACCCAATCTGTGAAATGCAATGGGATGTCACCAGAGAATCTGCTGGATGGCCAAGTGCACCCCAACCAAAAACAGACAGCTCTGGAAAGTCTCACAATATGTAATGGTGTGTTCAATCACCACAGTCTCTCCAGCAACTCTCAGAGTAGTTTATGTTGAAATGTTTGGTCACCGTCAGGGTCCAAAAAAAAAAAAAAAGAACCAAGATCCTTCAATAAAATTCTTGTCAAGTTGGGGAGAAGTCATCTTCCAACCTATCTTTAGTCAACGGAGCCAGTCTCCTCAAGAAATCTCAGGAGGCCTCCTCTCCCAGGTAGCCTTAATATGTCTCAATGGCTCTGGTTCCTACGACCTCAAGAGGCTATATAAGTAGGAGATAGGTTTCATCTTAGTTTCAGAGGTGCCAACCTGGTGGATAAAATCCTCCCATGGGTTCATAGTGTGAGATAAGGAAGTTTCATGGTCATTTTCCTTTATAAAATGACATACTAGTAAATACTTGGGAAATCTCTGTCTTCCAACTGAAATTTAAATTTTACTTGTTGGAATGACATACAGCACCACCCTCTAAAATTGTGAGAAACAGGTCAGGTCCTGAGTCACTGTGCATACCCGCATCTAACCAAGAAGGAAAAGAAATGGTGACGAATAAGTGGTAGTGGGCCAAGGGTTTCTTCCAATTCAGAGAATGCCTGACCCACTGGAGAGCCCAGAGGGTCTGTTGGGTCCATGGGTTCCTTGTCAGGGAAGGAAAAGGGTATTTTACCTCTGTCAATGCCAGGAAGAATAACAATGGACCCATGCAGCCTTCTTCCTTGATCAGGTAGCATCCTGATGCCACCCGCCTGGTAGCCAAAGTACAAACTGCCTGCATTTAGCAGGCATAGTAATATTTATGCAGATCAGGCATTGCCAATCCCCCTGATTCCCTGGGGAGTTAGAGAACCTCCCTAGAGATGCATGGACGACAGTCCCCTCAAACAAATCTCCCAATTCCAATGGTAACTTTCCACCGGTACATAAGGGGGATAGGGAGAAAAAGCATACCGAAAAGAAATAAAAACCGGGGGAGCAAGTTCATTTTTATGGAGTCTATCTTGCCAGCTGTGGTTAATGGTAACAGTGACCACCTGGCCAAATCTTGCTGCATTCCTTCCCAAGCTTGGTTATAGTTAGCTTTAAAGAGTTTACCAGTATCTACGTTTATCTGGACCCCCAGGTAATGTATTTGATTATGCTTAGCCAAGACAAATTGGAATATCACATTGAAACCTTTGGGGCAGAACCCACTTAACCAAAGGGCTTCTGATTTTTAAGTAATTTATCTTATAGCCCGATAGGGTACCAAAGTTCTCAAGAAGGGCCAGTAAGCGAGGAACTGAAGTTTCAGGAATTTAGAAAGAAGATAGAGTCATCTGCATAGAGAGGCAATTTATGCTCCTACCCCCACTGTTAACTATATATCTGGATCCTGGTGGACCACTGTGGCCAGGGCTCCAAGCAAATCACAAACAATGAGGGGAACAGTGGGCAACCTTGGTGGGTGCTTCTAGTCAGTGAAACTTACCCAAGTTGACTCTGTTGACACTGACCTGTGCCTGGGGAGAGTATAGAAGCTTGAAATTATCTGTAAGAATTTAGGGCCATATTTCATCCTCTCCATGGTTTTGAAGAAACTGCCAATTGACCCCATCAAAGGCTTTTCAGCATCCTTGGAGATGGCAATCTGGAAATTTTCCAACCCCCTTTTAGAGGTAATAATGTTCAACAGCCTTCGGATGTTATCTGAAAGGTAGTGACCTGTTATGAAGCCCTACTGGTCTGGGTGAATGAGTCTTCGAATTACCCTTTGGAGGTGGTCCACCTGGATCCCGGTGAAAATTTTCATATTGACATTTATTAGGGAGATGGGGTGATATGAACTACAGAGATCAGGGCTTTTGCGGTCTTTGGGCAAGACAGCTATTTGTGCAAATCTCCAGGAAATAGGGACTGCCCCCCAGCTTGTACATGATGAAAATATTCAAGCAGCGGGGGTACCAGAGTCTCTGAAAATGACTTATAAATCTCCAAGAGCAGGCCATCTAGCCCAGGAGACTTCCCCATCTTTAAATGTTTAATTTTCTTCAGGATCTCTTGTGGTGTAATATCTCCTTCCAGGAAAGATCTATTCCGCTCCCGAAGGTGTGGCAACATCACCTGGCTAAGAAAGGCCTCCATTTTAGCCTCATGCTGGTCCACCTGATCCTGAGAGTATAATGCTGTGTAATAAGTAGCAAAGGCTGCCGAGATTCCCAGCAGGTCAGTAACTGTTATGCTACTGTCTCCCAATCTTGTATTTTGAGGAGTGCCCTAGAGGTTATCTGTTTCCAGAAGGCTAGGGCAAGATGTTTCCCAGTCTGGTTACCCCTTCACAGTATCTCTGGGCAGTCCTTTTAAGCTGACCATCCATTTGATGGGCCAGAAGTGATTCCAGCCTTTTCTTTTTTCCCAGCCAATGCTTCTTGTCCTCAGGGTGTAAAGTTAACTTTTGATGAAATTCTGCTTCTCTGAGTTCAGCCTCAAGCTGCTGTTGGAGTTAGGTGTACTGAGACTTTCTGTGAGTGCTAAAATGAATGATAAATCCCAGGAGTAAATCTTTCATGGTATCCCACTTAGAGGAGGCGAAGCCTTCACTTGTGAGTTATGCCTAAAACTCCTCCACTGCAGCCTGTAAGCCTGCCTAAATTCTTGGTCATTGAGCAGACCCACATTCATTCACCAGGTGGAGTTAAGTGGAGGCGAGGTCACTAAATGCAGGAGCATGGGAGAGTGGTCTGACTATGTCATAGGCAAAATGCTACACTCTTACCATGGTGCCTTTCTCCCCAGGGAGGAAAACATATCTATCTGAGAGAAGTTGTCATGTCTGTGGGAGTAAAAGTATAGTCATCTTGTGAGGGGTGGGAGTCCTCAGACATCCACAAAACCAACCTACCTCATCAGTTTCTGAAGGAAGTTTGTTGACTTATTTCCTCCTGTGGGAGAGCAAGCACCCGCCTATCCTGCTCAGTGACATCATCATGTTAAAATCACCCCGATTATACATAGGACACCTGGCTCCTGAATGGTCTGCAAAATCAACCTTTTAAGGAACACCTGATTTTCTTTTTCCTCATTAGGGGCATAAATGTTTAACAGAACACACCAAATATTAAAACTCTGCATGTAGCCTAACACAATGGCCATATGGGTCAAGATCTGCTTGTATAATTTTGAGAGCACATCCCTCCAAATCAAAATGGTGATCCCCCACTTTTTGGGGTGATCTGGCCAATGGGTCTATACACATCTCTACCCAGGACCTCCTCAGCTTCAAATGTTTAGTCTCCGAGAGGTGGTTCTCCTGCAGGTAAGTCTCAGAGACCCCAAGCTTTCCCACCTCTCACAGAACTCTTGCCCATTTCACAGGGCCATTAAGAACTTTGACATAGATACATACATAGATACATAGACAGTGTCGGCAGATAAGGGCCTATGGCCCACCCAGTCTGCCCATTTAAGTTTGTAAGTTCAGTTTATGTTTTCCAAGAAGTCTGTTGCCCCTTACCCCTGACCTCCAGAATTCCTTTATATCTATCCCATGCATTCTTAAATTCCGTGATTGTTTCAGCCCCCACAACTTCCTCTGGCAGGGTGTTCCACTTGTCCACCACCCGTTCTGTGAAGAAATTCTTCCTCACGTTTCCTCTGAATCATCCTCCCTCCAACTTCATCCCATGCCCTCTAGTCCTGGAACATCTTTTTTGCTTAAAAATAGTAAGACATTGTAAGTTATTACCGATAATTCTGTCATGGTGGGAGAGAGTTGTCATGTGGCAAGTCTGTTTACACCATCTCCCATCCCTTGTTCAGTAAGACTGTATCCATTCCCTCCCTGAGCAGTGCACAGTATCAAATTAGAACTCCAACAATAAAACCCAGAACTTCAAAACTTTAGTTAAGCTAAGAGCAAAAGTAGGAAGTAAAGTTCTGAGCTTCAAAAGTTTCCACCCTGCTTCATCCTACTGATTGTAATAAGGGATGAAAGGCACTACAACTAAAGGTTGTGCCAAACATGACCCTCTATATAGGAGGCACATATCTGGATGGAAGGCCTTAAACCATGCATGACCATCCTATACACCAATTAATCCCTGCCCCCAGGCCCTCCTGCCCCACCGGCACTTCTTCTGCACATTCTGCTTTGGGTCAGGTGAGGTGAAGGCTACCTCCACCACTCATCCTCCCCTTCCCCCCACCATCCGATCCTATGGAAGCAGGGTTTTAAATAGGGAAAAAACCGGGGAGGAGTTAAAGAAGACTTTCTAGCCATCATCACTTTCAAATAGCAGATATGGATCACATAATAAAAAAAAACAACTGGCCACCAATCCTTAATAAAATCATAGTTTTGTAATGGAAGAGAGTGCAGGTGAGGTTTCCCAAAAAGATTGAGGATTAGGAGACAAATCCTCCCCCAAATGCCCCCCCCCAACAGCCAGGATTACCCCCTCAGCATTCCAGGAGCCCCCAGCAATGACTGACAGTTCCGACTAGTAAATAAGGAAGAGCTCACACAATCTCAGTCCAGAATCAACCCAGCTCCTATGGAAAAAAAATTTTCTATAATAATAAACAAAAATTTCTTAAGATAATTACAGACACAGGTTTAAAATGAAGGTCCCATTTCTATGGTAAGTTCAGTATCTTGGGCGGACAATAAGCAAGCAGGGTATACATTCTTGTAGAAGTCATGATAGCTCTGTCTCACCAGCCGACCGGAAATGCACACCTCAGTAAAATAGGGAGCATGTCCAAATGTCAAAAGGAAGTATTATGAGAAGCTGACCTGGGCTGAGGCAATAGGAGGAGTGTGCACTGTATCCAAAGTGCCAAAAATGGTCTTATATGTGGGAGGAGGTCGCTCAAGCACTAGGGAGGAACTGTTGCTGAAATTGAGTGTTAAATATTCAAGTGGTTGATGCAGGGGGAGCCAGGGAGGATTGCCTCTGTTATTGGCTGATTTGGTCTTGTTTTCACGTTTACTAGCTAATCTCCTCTGTGGTGGGGCACCTGCTGATCACCTGTGGCAGCTGAAGCATTTGTCATAAGGTCCAAAGGTAGTGACTGGGACCGATCAGCTTTGCTTCCCTGCTGTGCTGTCATGTTTGAGCCCCGTACAGTGTACCAGCAGCTGTGGTCTAACTCCTTGACCACCCCCAGGGCCCATAGGTCATCAATCACAATGTTCAATTGCAGGAAAAAATTTTTTGCCTTGGAGATGGTTGAAAACAAATGCACTCCTGAATCAGTAGCTATCCTTAGAGTTGCTGGGTAATCTAGATGAGCCTTAACCCCCTTCTCCCTGAGCTGCTTCAGGACAGGCAAAAGCTTCCTCCTATGGTCCATTGTCATAGGCATGTAGTCATGTTCAAAGTAAAGCCGGGTGTCACCAAATAGGATCTCTTTTCTCTGCTAGGCCTTTTGGAGGATCTCTGTTTTTGTTCTGTAGTCCAGAAAGGCAACAATAACAGACCAGGGACATGCCTTGGGGTCAGATGGATGGGGGCCCAGAGAGCAATGTGCACGAATGATGTTGAGTGCATACTTCTGGTCCAGGTTCAGGATTTCTTTTATGAAACTCTCCACAGATTTGACCATATCCCCAGATTCTGTTCCCTCAGGGATGCTGTGGATTCATAAGTTTATCTGCCAGGAATGATTCTCGAGATCTCTAGCTTTTGTTGCAACCAGATCTCCCAGTCATGGAGTTGCATAATAGTGCCGTTATGGAGATCTACAGCCTTAGAGACATCCGTAAGGTGCTTTTCAGGATCGGTAAGTTGTTTTTGTTGCCTCTTTTGATCAGATTTTATGTCCAGAAGTTCCCGTTGGAATTGGGAGATATTGTTCCCCAACCTCCGTAGTTCTTGGCACAATTGTCTGGAGGTGATTGTAATGTCCTCCTCATCATCTGAGCTGCAGTCAATGATCGAGTTGCGGGCTGGCGAGGCAGCTCGGCTGCAGGCCTCATAGTCCATGTTGTCAATGACTGTTTGTTCAGCCAAAACCTCCTTTTCACCCATGCTGCCTGCAAATTCCTTCAAACAGCTGTGAGTATTAGCCATTAGATCTTCAAGACATAGTTTTTTTATTGCTGGTAGCCAGGTTTAGCCTCTGGATGGTGCCAGATTGTGGACAGACCAGGGGCCCAAAGCTAGACCGCCATGCGGAAGGCGCACTGGAAGTCGATTGCTAGGTTTAATATGTTATATATAAAAAGATTCTAAGAGGCTCCAGGAAGAGCTTATAGCTGAATTGGTTAATAAGAAGCAAGCACTTGAAGACTTCAATAATCTCTCTGAGTTGCAACAATTAAAAACAGATTTGAAAGACAAGATACAGAAATTTGATGTTAAAATCAATTCAAACAAAAGAAAGAAGCTTCTGAGAGGCAAGGATGATATATTTTTAATAACAGAGTGACTGAGCTAAACAGTCATGATCTAGCTTAAAAATAGCAAGGATACTGCTACTGAAAGTACATCTATTGATTAAAAAACTTTTTTTTTTTAGATACAGATCCTTCTCCCTCACCCTCACCCCCAAATCTGGGGAGGAGCCCATGAAGCCTGCCAAGAGGAAACAGACAAAGAGGGGGAGAAGGGGGACAGCTGCAAAGAAAAACAGGACAGCAACAACAATATCACAAAGGACAGCAGCAGCAATATCTCAGGGACCAGCAGGTCTGTTTTCAGAGAGGGAGGAATTGAAATTGTTTATTTTGCCTCCACAAGAGGAACGAGAAATTTAAAATCTTGTAAACAAGAAAGTACAAGGCTTGAAAGTATTACTATGGACCCCCTTATACAATCATAAAAAGAAATTAACAATGTTATTAATATTACCCGACACAGCCTCACAGAGACTCAAATTAAAGACCTCAGCAAGAGATTTAATGTTGTACCAACAGTGGGCAATATCAGATTCTGAACATATTTAGATCTTCAGAGATTCACAAGGTGGAGTATGTGCCAAGAAACATCGAAGCCTAAGGAGACAGTCAGGCAATGTCCAGACCAGTGGAGAGATGGAGTCTCAGTTTGGAAGATGACTGCAAGACTTCCCATGCGCAGATTCACTTTCTTTTCCTCCATGAACAATAACTAGCTTTTAACAGGGCCAGTAAATATGATCTGGAACAACATTATGGGCAAGACAATATTTTAGCTATAACAACTTGTCAAAACAGAAAAGATTGGCCCTGAAATAACTAACTGACCATGCTGTTCTCACAATAAAACCAGCTGATATGGGGGGGGGGCAACATTGTTGTTATGGGCACAGAGAAGTATATTAAAAAAGTCCAGAGATAGCTGAACAATGAGGAAGTCTATTGTAAACTTTCCCATGATCCCAATATGGAACTCAAAAAGAGGATCTACTTTTGGAAGCCTGGATGTCAGGATGGCTGGACAATAAAATTAAAGAGGAACTTACAGTCAAACACCCTTTGCATCCAATCATATAAATACTCTTGAAGATACACAAGACACTACCCCCCCATAGGTCTATAATTTCAGGGATGGGTAGTCTAATGGATCCCCTTTCCCAATACATAGATTATTTTATAAAAATTATAGTGAGCAATTTAAAATATCATTTAAAGGACACCAGAGATATTAGATATCTTAAGAAGAAACAAAAGAGGTGGCTACCGAGACAGACCCTGGAGCTTCCACGAATGCAGAGCACGAACACAAACAAGGAGTGGAGCTACCCAGAAACTGAAAAAAGACCTCACTGTTAGGTCATGATAAAAAGTATATTTATTTGTTCTCCACAAAAAAACAGCAATTGCCAACGTTTCACGTCATACTCGATGCTTTTTCAAGGTGTGGCTACCATGAATGGTACCTTTCATTTAAAGCGACAGTGCAATAAATACAATATAATGTCAGACAGTGCAAAACATCTAAAAATACTCAAAAATGATATATCTAAAGTGTAGAAAAATACACAAGTGTGGCTTGTATCAGGGTAGCAAAGTACACCAAATAAGATCTAATACAGTGCAAAACCAATGCAAGAAAGGAAAGTGAAGGGTGGGGAAAGAAAGGGAAAAAAAGGGAGGAGGGAAAGGGTAGGGAAAGGGAAGAAAAAGGGGGGAAATGGAGGGAAGGGAAAGGAGGGGGAAGGATGGGAAGTATTGTTAATATACAAGATATCTAGTTAAAACACTATGGGCCAGATATTCAAAGGTTTGCCCCTGGGCTAAATTAGCACTGCCTGGTGTGCAAACTTAGTCTGGAGCACAAAGCAAGCTATATTCAAAAGGAACTGCCCAGGGCAAACAGCTTCTGAATATAGCATGGGAATGAGGCCATGCAAACTGTGCTGGGAGTGCAGGGCAAACTTAGCCCTGGAATAAGACAGCACTGAATACAGCAACCAGGAAGTGCAAACCACAACAACAACACAGTGTACAGTGACTTGAGGGTAGGTAGTGAGGAACTATGTGGCCAATGTGTGTTCTGGCAAATGCATGGACCTAGTACAGCTGCAGGCAGCAGCACACATGAAAAAACAGTGATCAAAACTGTATAATACTCCCCAAACCGTTAGCGCCGTGCTGCTTTAGCACGGAGCTAAGCGGTTTGCCCGGTGCAAACACATTAGCCCGCACTAAACTTTGCCATAGTCAAAAGTGACATGCAAATGAGCCTACTTAGATAGTCTCTGGGCAAACAGCCACATTAGCATCTCATCATGCCCTCATTTGCATGCAGTTTGCACAGCGTTATTGCAGGGTCCCACAGCTCCACCTGTAGGTCAGTCTGGAGGTACAGGGGCCGGCCAGGTCCGACCGCAGCTCCACCTGTAGGTCAGTCAGGCAGTGCATGATGATAGCTGCAGGCTTCATGTAAACAGTGCAGCATAGCATAGCTTATGGGGACAACACAGCATAGGCACAGGTGGTGGTAGTGCTGCATGCAACCTTCACACTATGGGTCATACTACAGTGCACAGCAGACACTACAGTAGCAAGAGGGCTGGTAGTGTGTGGGACACAACACTGCCTATGGTATGTAGGGCAGTGATAACCACTGCACTGTACACAGTGACAGACACAGCTGGCACGTAATTACTGACAGTGGACAGTACTATCACGCTGTTGTGTGATCCACAGATGCTGCACCTGTGACATGGGATGCACACACTGTCATGCACATGGCCCACAGTGTGTGCTGTGACATCTGTACAGTTGTGTGGTAGGTGGCTCGGGGGGCATGCAGGATCCAACAGGCACACAGGTGGTGGCATACTCCCACTACTGGCCTATGTGCACTGAGTGATGTGTCCCAGCCTTGTGGCCACACGTGGGCTGTGGTGAGGTATGGCCACCCATACACCCTCCCCTCACTGGCCACCATGCCCACAGTGCTTCATGTGTGTGCTGGCATCTGTTACACACCACAGACATATGGTCTGCAGGTGTGTGCTATATGGCCACACTACCATGCTGTCCCCTGTGGGTCAGATCACCCATCACTGTCTGTGCTTGGCTCGGACTGGTGGCAGCTGATGGCATCATGGTGGTGCCATCAGTGAGCAGCATGTGTCCTCCATGTCTGGCAGTTTCTAAGTGTCATACTCATATGTTAGGGCCGTGCAAGCCACGCTAATGATGAGATAGCACTGCACAAAGCTGTTTGCCCAGGGTTAAGACCAGCTTTTCCTGGGTGGTAACTTGTACCGCGCTATGGGTCACGCTAAGTCACACTAAACACTTTAGCGCAGTGCTAGTCACTGAATATCTCATTGCACCTGTATTCATGTTCACTTTGCCCCTTGCATATACTTATTGTTTGCCTGGTGCTAATGCAGTTTGCCTGCACTATTCAGCCTTTTGAATATAGCAGACCT
This sequence comes from Neoceratodus forsteri, assembly GCA_016271365.2. Lineage (NCBI taxonomy): Eukaryota > Metazoa > Chordata > Ceratodontiformes > Ceratodontidae > Neoceratodus > Neoceratodus forsteri. The sequence continues at coordinate 1,203,917,923 of CM028132.1, forward strand.
GCGCTAATCCCGCGCTAAACCCACGCAAACTTTTTTTGCCCTGCGCAAAGCTTTGAATATCTGGCCCTATATGTAAAGAAGCAATGTTACGTAAGATAATTTGTCCTTAAAAATAACATTCTCTAATTAATAAATACATATCAAGGATGCTAAGAACAATTGAACAGATCAAGTAAATCAAAGGAGCAAAACTGGGACCATATTAAACAAGTATATGTCCAAGAGATCCACTGCAGCAAATTATCTCTCTTTCAAAAATGGGATCAGGCTAAACATAGAATTGAGACCCTTGATACCATATGCTCTCAACATAAACTGCCATCTGCTTTCTACTTGAAGCAATTTGTTATCCAAGACTCCCCCTCGAATACTGCCAGATACTTTTTCCAAGCCCTGAAAAGGAAATCTGTGGCCCTGTCCCTTTTTGAAGCACATGTACTGCCAAAGCATTCTTCACATCTTGTTTCTCAATACAATGCAACTGTTCTGAAATTCTATATTTGAATAGACATTTTGTCTTTCCAACATAGAAATCTTTGCAGGTGCAGCTGGCAACATAAACCACATGTGTGGTAGAACAGTTAATGAAATGTCTGTTGACAAATTCCTTGCCAGTAACTGGATGCAGAAAAACAGTACCTGTTTGCATGTGTTGGCAGAAAGTACAATCAGCACATTTAAGAGTTCCACCTGGTAAAGCAGGGCATCTCTCTTCATCGGACTTGGTATAAAGACTTTTGGTCACCATGTTAACAATGTTTCATCCTTTTCTAGAGACCATCCGAGGGGGATTTTAGATTGCAGTGTCCAATTTGGGTTCAAGGGTCAAAATATTCAGGTTCTTGGACAGACTCTCTCAAATCTTATAACTTGAGGGTGAAAATTCTGTAATAAAATTAACAGAGACATACTTTTAATTTCTATTTCTAACAATCTGATTCAATAAATCTTTATATACAGTATCAACAGCTTTTATAGCTTTTTCCACACAATCTCTGTCATATCCTCTAGCATAAAATCTCTTAGCAGGAACTCCAGTATTTTTTGCACAATCTTCCTGTCTGCTTGTGTTTCTTTTAAAACTCAAAACTTGCCCCTTTGGAATATTTCTAACCATGTGCCTGGGATGACAACTATCAAATGTTAAAATTGCATTATTTGCACAATCTTTTCTAAAAAGTTTAGTGAAAACACCACCTGATCCATCTCTCACTATGGTGAGATCCAAAAAGGTAATTTGATGCACATCCTGAGTAACAGAAAACCTCAAATGCTCATTAGTGCTCTCCAGATAGAACACAAACTCGAATAGGGAAAATGGGGAACCCCCTCCACACCAAAAATAAATCATCAATAAATAGACAATAAAGATGAAGGAATTCTTTATATGGGTTCAGATCAGATAAGACAAATTCTTTCTCCCACTGTACCAAATAAATGTTGACATAAGTCGGAGCAAAGGCAGCCCCCATTGCAGTGCCCTTTATCTGGAGGCAGACTTGCTCTTTAAAAAGAAACAAATTGTAACTTAGAACTTTCTCAGTTAAAGTTAACAAAAATTCAATGAATCCATTTGTATAACCAGTGCTTTCATACAATGCTGTTCTCAGTGCTTCTATTCCCCCTACATGGAGGATATTGATATAAAGAGCAGTGACATCAAGAGTAACTAAGAGGTCATTCTCTGTAACAGAAAAATAATCTAGAGTCTGCAAAATATGGGTAGTGTCTTTGATGTTAACTGGCCAAAGTGGAAGCAATGACTTAATGTGTTCATTAATAAATTGTGCCAAAGGCTCCATAAGGGAGCCAAATCTCACCACAATAGGCTGAGCAGAAGGATCTGACAAATTTTTATGAATTTTGGGCAACCCATAAATGGTTGCCCTGATAGGATGATCCACTGTTGGAAATTCACATGTCTTTTTTGTAATGATGTTAGTAACCCAAGCTTCATGCAACTATACATCAATGTCGGTTTTAAAGGTATTTGTCAAGTCACAATTAACCTTTTTATAAAATTCCACATTAGAAAGCTGATTTAAAATTTCTGTTTCGTACTTAGCATTGTCTAAAATAACTGTTGCACCACCTTTATCTGCTGATTTAATCTCAATCAGTTATTCTGTGCTAGATCTTTCAAGGCTTGACGTTATTCTCTACTGCAACTGTTAAATCTTGATTGTTGTCTCTGTTGAATAAAAAGTTCAAGGTCCCTCTCACACACTTTCTGAAATGACGTGACTGCAGGATTATTGGGGGGTATAAATATGAAAGGCTTTCTCAGTCTGTTTAAGCTTACATTAATATCCCCATTTTCTTGTACCTGGGATATAATTGGGACAACAAAATTGTCATTCTGATGGTTCATCACCTTCAAATCAAGTTTTTGAGTAAATTAATACAGATCCACCATTGTATCAAATTCCTGGATTTTATTTGTAGGAATGAAGTTTAACGTTTTTGTAGGACATTATGCTCTGCCTCATTCGGTACATAATTCAATAAATTCACCACTAAATTATTCTTTTTGTCTGGTATGTGTTGGATCCTCCTGCTCGGCCTGCTGGCAAGCATTGGCTCCCTTACGGAGCCTTTGGCACAATTTATTGACGAACACATTAAGTCGTTGCTTCCACTTTGGCCAGTTAACATCAAAGACACTACCCATATTTTGCAGACTCTAGATTATCTTTTTGTTACAGAGAAATGATGTTTTAGTTACTCTTGATGTCAGTGCTCTTTATACCAATATCCCCCATGTAGGGGGAATAGAAGCACTGAGAACAGCATTGCATGAGAGCACTGGTTATACAAATGCATTCATTGAGTTTTTTGTTAACTTTAACTAAGAAAGTTCTAAGTTACAATTTGTTTCTTTTTAAAGAGTATTTCTACCTCCAGATAAAGGGCACTGCAATGGGGGCCTCCTTCACACCGAATTATGCCAACATCTATTTGGCACAGTGGGAGAAAGAATTTGTCTTATCTGATCTGAACCCATATAAAGAATTCCTTCATCTTTATCATTGATTTATTGATGATTTATTTTTGATGTGGAAGGGGCCCCCATTTTCCCTATCCGAGTTTGCGTCCTATCTGGAGAGCACTAATGAGCATTTGAGGTTTTCTGTTACTCAGGATATGCATCAAAGTGCCTTTTTGGATCTCACCATAGTGAGAGATGGATCAGGTGGTGTTTTCACTAAACTTTTTAAATAAAAAAAAAATAAAACTTTATTTTTATGGTGTCTTTCCAAAACCAAGCGCCAAACAGGTTTAAAAACAAAAAGATTGTGCAAAGAATGCAATTTTAACGTTTGATAGTTGTCATCCCAAGCACATTGTTAGAAATACTGTATTTCAAAGGGACACTTTCTGAGTTTTAAAAGAAATACAAGCAGACAGGAAGAGTATGCAAAAAATACTGGAGTTCTTACTAAGAGATTTTATGCTAGCAGATATGATAGAGATTGTGTGGGAAAAGCTTCAAAAGCTGTTGATATTGTAGGTAGAAAGATTTATTGAATCAGATTGTTAGAAATAGAAATCAAAATGATGTTTCTGTTAATTTTATTACAGAATTTTCACCAGCAAGTTATAAGATTAGAGAGATTCTGTCAAAGAACCTGAATATTTTGACCCTTGAACCCAAATTGGACACTGTAACCAAAAATCCCCCTTGGATGGTCTTTAGAAAAGGCCAGAACATTGGTAACATGGTGACCAGAAGTCTTTATACCAAGCCCGAAGAGAGATTCCCTGCTTTACCAGGTGGAACTTCTAAATGTGCTAATTGTACCTTGTGCCAACACATGCAAACAGGTACTGTTTTTCTGCATCCAGTTACTGGCAGGAAATTTGTCAACAGACATTTCATTAACTGTTCTACCACACATGTGGTTTATGTTGCCAGCTGCACCTGCAAAGATTTCTATGTTGGAAAGACAAAACGTCCATTCAAACATAGAATTTCAGAACATTTGCTCTGTATTGAAAAATGAGATGTGAAGAATGCTTTGGCAGTACATGTGCTTCAAAAAGGGATGGGCCACAGATTTTCTTTTCAGGGCTTGGAAAAAGTATCTGGCAATATTCAAAGGGGAGACTTGGATAACAAATTACTTCAATTAGAAAGTAGATGGCAGTTTATGTTGAGAGCATATGGTATCAAGGGTCTCAATTCTATGTTTAGCCTGACCCCATTTTTGAAAAAGAGATAATTTGCTGCAGTAGATCTCTTGGACATATACTTGTTTAATATGGTCTCAGTTTTGCTCCTTTGATTTACTTAATCTGTTCAATTGTTCTTAGCATCCTTGATATGTATTTATTAATTAGAGAATGTTATTTTTAAGGACAAATTATCTTACATAATATTGCTTCTTGATATATAGTGTTTTAACTAGGTATCTTTCATATTAATGATACTTCCCTTCTTCCCCCTCCTTTCCCTCCCCATTTCCCCCTTTTTTCTCCCCTTTCCCTACCCTCCCTCCTCCCCTTTTCTCCCCTTTCTTCTCCCCCCACCCTTCCTTTTCCTTTCTTGCATTGGTTTTGCACTGTATTGGATTTTATTTGGTGTACTTTGCTACCCTGATGCAAGACACACTTGTGCACTTTTCTGCACTTTAGAGATATAATTTTTGAGTATTTTTAGATGTTTTGCACTGTATGCAATTATATTGCATTTATTGCACTGTCACTTTAATATGTGAGCTTTAAATGAGAGGTGTCATTCATGGTAGCCACACCGTTAAAAGGAATGGGTATGACGTGAAATGTTGGCAACTGGGGATGCTGCTGGTTTTTTGGTGAGAACAAATAAATATACTTTTTATCATGACTTAACAGTGAGGTTTTTTCAGTTTCCAGGTAGCTCCACTCCTTGTTTATATTAGATGTCTTGAATTATCTCCACATCAAGGGTTCCAGTATTCTGGTAATTATATGCCAGTATACAACACTGGTATGGTTTGCGGGCATTGGAATAATTTTTGCAAAAAGAAAGAAATTGTACAGGTCCACCCACTGATGTTCTGGTTCATATGGCAAAATATATCTTGGAATGTAATTCCTTCAGCTTTGTAGGGGAGCTTTATATACAGAAAAGTGGTATGGCTATGGGGCAACCTTTTCCTCCAATTAGGCCAGCTTAGCAATGGGTATGTGGGAGGACAATGTGATGTACACTGAAGAAAAACCCTTCTGCAAGAAGACTGAATTGTGGAAGAGGTTTATTGAAGATTATTTTATAGTGCGGTGGGGGTCTATATCTCAACTCCAGGATTTTCAAAAATATCTGAAAAAAAAACTGAGCACGGGTTTCATGTCTATGATCAGTTGGAGTACTAGGAAAATTTATTTCCTGGATTTAAAAATCAAGAAAGAAATTGGTGGGCATATCAGTGCCACACTACTTAGAAAACCCTTCTCCTGGGTAGTAGTTGTCATCCTCACCACACCATGACCAACATACCCAAGGGGTAATTCATGCACCTCAAAACAAAAATTGCAGCTCAGAGGAGGAGTATCAACAGGAGGCAGAGTGTATGGCTGTTAGATTTTGTGAACGGGGGTATGAGGGGCATGTATTATCAACAGCCAAAAGGGAGGTTGACAATATGTCCAGGGATAGTCTTCTTGAAATCAAACAGAGGACAAGGGAAGGGGAGAATAGATTCAGTTTTGTCACTTCTTTTTCTGATGAGTCCACGGCTATACAGAACGTTGCACTAAAAATTAGGATATATTAAAGGCTGAACCTATCCTTAGGGATTGTGTGAATAATCCACTCAGGTTTGTATGTAAAAGGGCTAGAAACGTTCATGATACTCTTGTTCACAGTGTTCAGAAAAATCCTCAGAAAAAGGCAGCTTTCTTTCCTCCCCTTTCTCCAGGTACCAGATGCTGTAGCAAGTGTGAACATTGTGCATTTGTGGATTTCACTATTTAGTTTTTAAACCCTAAAAATGGTAAGTCCATTAATATCAAGGATGTCATAAACTGTGACACCTGCAGTGTAATTTACCTTGCCACATGCCCTTGCGGGGCCTTTTATGTAGGCTGCACTAAGCAGAAATTTAAAGAGAGGATTGGGGAGCATACCATAGCTATTAAGCTGCAGAATGGAAGATCTGCCCTTGCTGTGCATGTGGGCAGCATGGGAAGTGTTGAAGATCACAGCTCTGTTTTCCTGGGTATAGAAAAAGTTACCTTAGGACCCAGAGGAGGGGATTTGGATAAAAGATTGGCACTTCGGTAGGCCTGTTGAATTTATGAACTGGGGGCTCTTCCTTGGCCAGGACTTAATGACCAGACAGAGATTACCTCAGTTTTGTAAATTATTTTATAATTGGTGAATTTATCTTTTTCAGATTCCAAAGAACCGAGTTGGGACCTATGAGAGAATAAGGACTATGCAAATTAGCATTTAGAATTGCACTTAAGACATACTTTTTGCATTGCTATCAAATATACTCTTAGTATAGTTGCATAAATCTTATATTCTGTCTATATGGAAACATTTGTGCATTTGTTTTTAGTTTTTTACACTTTGTGTGGTGGCCACTGTTTTGCATTTAATTGATAGTACCCTAAAATTGGCTGGTTATAAATAAGAGCTGGCAGCAGATGGCCCCATACCTTGACAAAGCACTGGGAGCATTTGGGAGCCTCTTATCTGTTGGACTGAGCACTTATTTGCTTGTTTTGCACAGTCACTTGTGGGGGTGGAACAGATGCAGGACATCATTGCACGTCCCAACCCCCAGGGAAAAGCAACACAAAGAAACACAGCTGCCACGTCTATGAGACTCCCACTCTTCTGGCTCAAGTTGCACCACCGTGGCACTCTGGGCCCTTGAGCCATTATGGCCTCTGGTGTGTCCAGCCGACTCCACGCCCCACCCTGGAGGGCAAGCCAGGGAGGCAATCCTTCCTCCATCTCATGTGGGTTTGCATGGGGCACTGACCCTGCCCTGGGGGGAAATCCAGGGGGTATCCTTGGCCCAAGAGGTAAGTTCTGTGGTGTGATGGGGTCCAGGATGGGCTAGGGCTGTGACTTGGTGGTAGGGATAAAAAGCATAATAAAAATAAATAAATTATGCTTCTGCACTATGAAGCAGTTTTTGAGCATTTTTCTGTGAATTTGAACAGAGTGTTAAACCCTTTTATCTTCTGGACTACAGCGATGGATTTGTAGCACCAATACTGAGCCAGCAGTCCTTTTAGCCTGTCTGCACAGCTCAGCAGCTTTGGTATACGGTAATGCCATATAGGCTCAAACTCTCAGTAGTTTCTTCCAATCGGTGCTCATCTGGCACAACTTCACAGTTTTCACTACCCAGGGGCTTTCTCCCAACACAGTCTTTGAACAGGGTAAGCCCAGGATAAGGCTCACAATGAGTTTGCAGGATGAACCCTGATGAGGGATCACAGGATTTTTCGCCTGGCTAGATCTCTCACTTGGTCTCACTAGTAGCAGGTCTGAACACCTCAGTGTATATCTTGGACTGCCATGAGCTCCTCAAGAGCCCAGAATCTCCCCTCTCCAGTTTAGGGTCCCACTGGACAGGCTGGGATATCCACCAGTCCTTCTTCCCTGTCATGCACTTCGACTTTTGAAGCTTGCCTGTATAGCAGGAAGGATCCCTGTGTCATTGTTACCTCACAATCCCTTGCCTCTGTTGCTAGGGCTTCCTAGCTCTCAGACTAAATGGCTGGTGGGTTCACAGGTCAATAAGATGGCCATGGCCATGTCTGAAGGAGCCTTGTGCACCAAAGTGTATTTGTGCCCCCAGCCATGAGCTGCTTCCCTGGGTGTATTGTAACCCTCCTAAGCTATTGTTCAGTTATACCATCTTCAGTGGTGGAGTCATGGGTCTGGAGTTGGGCATGCCAGGAGAACAAAGTGAATGGGAACTGCTGAGGAGGAGCGCCTGGACATGCGCTCCCACTCAAATCCTTTGTCAGCAGTCAGAGCCATAGGAGTCATTGGTCAAGGGACTCCTCGTCTCTCCCAGTCCCCACTGGGGGACCTGGCCAAAGGGATGTGGCTGCAGCTCCAAAAAAAGAAGGGTGGAGGAGTGGCTAAAACATCTATGCTTCTGTGTGTGCTCTCTCTCTATCTCTCTCTCTCTCTCTCTCTCTCCTGCTGCCACACATCCAGCTGAGTGGGAGGGAGCCAACAGCCCAAACATAGAGCTCAGAGGACCTCATGAAAGAGGCAGCAGCAGTCAGGGAAGCCCCGACCTGAGGAAGGGGTTACATACCTACAAGATAATATTCACTGCCTGTTGGCTATTATCTCCTCACAAAAGAAGAGTAAAGAATTTCAGCTGGCAATTTTGATAGATGCATGAAAAGGCATTCAACAGGGTAAATTGGCAGTATGTATTCCATGCAGTAGAAGTATTAAATTTCAGTCCTAAATTTTTCAGTCCTATCATATCACTGTACAGTCAGCCAGAAACACTGGTAAAGAAGAATGACATAGTCAGAGATTCTCCATAATAACGTAAACCATATAGTGGAGTCCAGTCTTGCCATTACTTTTTGCAATATACTTAAAACCACTGGCTGAGAGGGTGTGCCAAAACATTGCAATAAAGTGAATAACAGTAAGGGGCTTGGAACAGAAGGTGTCACTGTATGCTTACAGCTCTCTTTTTTTATGTTGGCTAGCACTTGTTATGTTGGCTTGCACTTGCGTGCTGGCCAACATCTTGCAGTAATAGCAGATTTGGAGGCGCGGTCACTGTTGGGTGAATGCAGGGCACGCATCAGGAGGTGCATCCCTCATTCCCCAATAAGCCAGAAGCAGACGCTGACATCATGCATCACTAATGTGGCCACCAGATCTAAGAAAAGGTCCGTTGCAATGAGAGCGAAGCTCTCATGCAGCGTGACCACAACAAGCCTCCTGACGTGCAAGCAACATGGCAGCAGTGACTGCTGCTGCAGCCTGTCACAATGCCAACAGGGGAGCCCACTCCCCATCGGCATAATGTCCTACCTCCCATTTCCACTGTGTGCTGAGGGGGTGCTCAATCCCCCTCTGCGTCATGCACCCCCCCAAAAAGTCTTTCTTTGCTGATGGGGGGCCCAATCTCCGTCTGCTTTTGTCCCCTTCCCCATTTATTTTGCCGACAGGGGAGTCCACTCCCTGTTGGCATAATGTCCACCCCGCTTTTGTTGTGTGCTGAGGGGGATGCCCAATCACCCTCAGCTCTTGCCCCCCCCTTCAGTATGTGCGGTTGGGGGTGACCAATTCCCCGTCAGCTACAGCATCCCCCCTCCGAAAACACTTAGGTGGCACACTGGGAGTACACCCCAGCATGCCAAATCCCCTGAAAAACAAAAACCGTCCCGCGATGTTCCCTTTTTTTTTTACTCTGTAAAAAGGAAAACAGTCCCTCGCGGTCTCCCTGCCCCCTCCCACAACCCTCGCCCACCCACTGTGCAGCCTGCCTCCTCACACACACCCCCACCTCATACTTACATCTGGAGTCTGACATGACGATCTTCGGTGGACTGAGAACATGTCTGCACTCTTCAAAGCCGACCACGAACTGAAGAAATGCCGGTAAGCTGTATGATGGCATAAATAGGGGTTTTTCAACTTTGGTCCATATCTCGGGCATTTTTGGGAATTTTGACACCACATTTTCAACATGGGGTTATTGGCACCCTCCTCATGAATTGAGTCACTGTCGTGGCGCTATTCAGTCCCAAAAGGTGATTTTGCGGTCACTGCACAGAATCACCTTTCGGGACTGATTAATGAAATGACAGTGTTATTGTTCATGAGGGAGGCTCTCAAAAAGCCTATGTTGCAAATTTGGTGGAAAAAATCCCCAAAATGGCTGTTTTATGAGCATGCATTGCGCAGTTTCCACACACGCTCATAACTTCGTGAATTTGTAATATTTTCAATCCAGATTTTCAAAATTGGCATTTTTCCACACCTCCTCATGAACAGTACAGCTGCCATTTTACATATGCTGGCCAAAAATTTTTTGCATGTCTGGCGCAGAATTGTGCAGTCGCTGTGTGTAATCAGTTTTCGGGACAGTCTGAGGAAGTGACGGTGACACTGTTCATAAGCAGAGGTCCTAAAATTCCTATGTTGAAAATGGATGAAATTCCATAAAATGACTGTATTACAAGTATGCATTGCGCAGTTTCCACGCACCCTTATAACTTCACAAATTTGTAATATTTTCATGCCAGATTTTCAACACTGGCATTTTGTTACACTTCCTTATGAACAGTATAGTTGTCATTTTTCACATCCTGCTCTAAATGTGTTTTTGCATCTGTGGCGCACAATGGCGTGGTCACTTGGGAAATCAACATTTGGGACAAATTAACAAAATCACAGTGCCAAAATGCCTATGTTAGAAATGTGGTTAAAAATATCCCAAAAATAATTGGGTTACAGACGTGTGTTGCACAGTGTCTATGCATGCTCATGACTTCACCAATTTTTCATATTTTCACTCCAGATTTTCAACGTTGCCATTTTTTTACATTGCCTCATGAACAATACAGTTGTCATTTTCCACATACTGCCCAAAATGTGTTTTCGTCCCTGTGTTGCCAAATGGCATAGCTGCTGTGCAAAACCACCTTTCAGCTAACAAACTGATAGTGCTGCTCTTCATGAGGTGGGCTCACAAAAAGCCCATGTTGAAAATTCGGAGTGAAAATACCAACACATGCCTATGGTGTTAGGGTTTCCAACTGTAGCACTCCACCTTGTACAGACTGACAGGCATCAGGGGTGTGACTTGGGATCATCGGCTGTAATGCTCATGCCATTCCACCCCCAACACACCCCCGCAGTCAGTGACAGGCATCATGGTGTGCCTTACAGTGTTCGGCCACAAAGTTCATCCTATTCTCCTATACTGCACCCACCTCAGCATATTTCCTTATGGAATGGGGCAAGAATAATGCCCAAAGACCCCAAAGCACACCACGACACTTGACAGTGTCTACAGGGTAAGGTGAGGTAAAATGGCATGAGCATTATAGCTGATGGCCCAAAGACACATCCCAATGCCTGTCAGTCTCTGCAGGGTGGGGATGGGGTTGGCATCACTTCAATACTTCACTGCCATTCCTATTATGCGTCTCTAACTCCTGCACTACCAATGCCAATGCCAGCGAGACAACATTCGGCATTGACAAATGCTTGTTTCTGAGTGAAACTTGTATATTCTTTCTAGAGATTCAGAGGACCTGGATAGAGTTTGGAGATCTGGCAGAGTATAAAATTAAGCACTCTAAATCAGAAACACTGAAGATCAATGGCTCATTCTGCAAAATGTCAAAGAGAGGTTCCCATTTGCGTGGACTAAACATAATAAACTGTGATATCTGAGCATGGTAGCGGTGGGTACCTCAAAGTTATTCTGTCTCATCTACAAGAAGATAAATGCAGCTTTGAAACAGACTTGGCAATGTGGAACCTACTTCCCATATTTCACTTGTGGTGTAATCAACATAACAAAAATGAATGTTCTTCCCAATTTTTATTCCATTTTCAAACTCTGCCCATCTGCATACCAGTACTCTTTTGGAATAAAGAGTCAAGGGAACTAGAAAGTTAATTTGTGGTAAGAGAAGGGGCCAGGGTACGTCAGAAGAAGCTGGTCCTGTCTAGGCATATGGTGGGTAGTCTGGGATTCCCCTGTCTCAAAAGGAACTACTTGGCATCCCAAGCTAAAGTACCATTATCTGTGGTCTGAGTGGTATGAAGCAGAGGACAAGTCAATGGAACAGCTTCCCTTTTTTGCTTTACCTTAGTCTAGGTACTGCAGGGACTGTGGAAAAGTATTAAAAAGCTCTGGGTATTACACACAATGTGGATCGCAACTAAACTTCACAGAGTCCCCAATACCCCAATGATGTTGGATACCTATCCCAAATTAGATGGAGCAATGTTTTTCTCCTGCCCTAGTTTGATCACGGCTGTGCAAGATGAGAATACAAACAGAAGAGAGAAAGAAGTAAGTGCCTCCGCTACAATGCATGAACTAGATTTTTGTCTGTCAATCAATATTTATTGTTTGATCATAAATATAGATCTTCACAATACAAAAAGAGACACATAAAATCACTGAGCATTAATGTGTAAGCACAGTTACTCACGGGCACACTGAAGTATACAAAAAAGTACAATTCAAATAGCAGGATACATTACTGTGTAATATTCAAGGAATCCAGTTATGTACTTGCTGTCTAGGTGTGTGTGCTCTATATATTACACCTTTTAGACCTGTATTTTTTGAAATATACCTTTTCTTTGACTGTGTTGTGCTTACTAACTGGTTTTGTTGAAAGGGGAACTGCACTTCCTGCCTGATGACCCAGAGCAGTGTGGGATATTGGAGGACTGAGGGATCCTCCCTGCCATTACATCTGCATCCCACTCTGAATTGTGATCCACAAAGGGGGGAATAGTCTCCATCCTATCTCCATCACTGGATAACTTGCCTTTTTAAAGGCTTTGCTTTTTAAAAAAATGATTTAAAGCTCAAATTGTGAGCTTCTGTTAGCGCGAAACTGGAAGTCACGCGGTGACGCACTTCTGGTTTCGTCTCATAAAAGACTCGCACCAGCGAGCGGGGTGAGCGTGTGTGGGGCCGCACGCAGAGACACGCGCAGAGACATGCGCGTCATAGCGCGTGTCTATCGTGTCCATCAAGTACTTCGGGACTGCGGCCAATAAGTAAACATCACCTGTGAGATCTAACTAGACCTATCTAAGGTAAAATATTGATTCTGCTTGTCTTTATTATTAGCCACAATTACACCATAATGAAGAGAGCTAACAAATACTGCACCTTCTGCCAGATGTATGCTATGGGCAAACAGACTGCCAAATATATCTGTGACAGGTGTCTACTGGTTAAATCATTGCAAGAGGAGATAGCACGACTACTGAATAAAGTAGAAACGGCCCCTGACACCACTAAGCTAGTTATTGACCCAGAAATAGAGGCATTAGAGAATTATATAGACCATATGTCCCTTTTACTGGAAGCTAACAATTCAACCCCCCCCCCCACACTGATGTCCCAAATACTACAGCACCCCAGGACTTTTCAAAAACAAATCCATTAGAATATGAAGTACAAAACACTGCATCAACTCCCTATTGTTTATACTCTCCCTCTAAACCCCAATTATTATCAGACGAAACCCCTTGGTCCACCATTGCACCCTCTAAATCCAATCAGAAAGCAGATCAACACCTTAATACTTCCACCTCAGTGGTGTTGCACAATTCTTATGAGCCACTCAAGTTCTCTCCAGTTGACGATTTTAGCTTTAGTCAGAAAGATTCAATCAATATTCAGGTTGACTCCCCCCTTCTTAATAACATTCCTAAACAGGTCTTCGTACTGGGTGACTCTATGACCAAGTTCATTGATAGAGCTATCTGTAACCCCGATAAAGAAAACAGGACCTGTTCACATTACAGGGGGGCTAGAGTCTCTGATATAACATCTATATCTAAAAAAGCCCTATCGGCAGCAGGTAATAATCCATTGGTCATAGTCCATGTGGGGACTAACGACATCACTAAGGTTCCATTGCAACAACTTAAACAAGACATTGTTTCACTGTGTAATATATTAAATGAAAGGGGTTGCAGCATTGGTATTTCTGATATCCTCCCTGTACCTCGAGCCTCATATCATACCCTCAATAAAATTAGAACATTGAACGAATGGCTTCGTAAATGGTGCCTTAGGCAGGGCATCTCCTGCCTTACACATTGGGAGGAATTTAATGACAATCCATCCCTCTTCTGTTGGGATGTTTTGCACCTCAGCAGAAGGGGAAGCTCTCTTCTTGGTCGCCAGTTTCTAGCATTTATCAACAAACATTTAAACTAACAAATAAGGGGGAGACCAGGCTAGCAATGCCATCTCTTAATACTTTACCATTACAGAAACTGAATGTCCTCTCATTTAGTGCAAGATCGCTTAATAAAAGCAAAATGGCAGAATTGGAGTTAAAGATACACAAATTTAACATAGGACTTATTGCTATTACTGAAACATGGGGAAACTCGGATAAACAGTGGACAATGAATATCACAAGGTTTAAACTTTACTATAAAAACAGAGCTGACAATCATAAAGGTGGAGGGGTGAGTCTTTATGTTACGAATAATATTCCATCTTTTGAACCTTCCTTATTGACTCAGACTGAAAGCATATGGGTCTATTTGCAACCCAATGGTTACCCCCAGATCCTGGTTGGCACTTGTTATCCCCCAGATATTGCGTATCTCAAACAATTGACCTTGGAAATTACCCAAATAGCGGATAAAGGATCAGTAATTGTTCTGGGTGACTTTAATCTCCCTACTATCAACTGGGATACACTATCAGGTACTAGTCAATACGATTTACAATTAATCTCAACAATCACTGATCTTGGCCTCACTCAATTGGTTAGAGAACCCACACGTGGGACCAATACATTGGACTTAGTGATAACCAATATGGAGGCCTCCCTGTCTAACTTACGAGTTCTGGATCCTTTAAGTAACAGTGATCACATGACGATTCAATTTTCCATTCCTCTGGTTCATAATACCCCTATAAATAAATGTACAATAAAACAATATGAGAAGGCAAATTTCATAAAAATGAATGAGCAACTTGCAGTAATACCATGGGACTTAATACTTTCACCACTTAACATCAATAATGCATGGAACATTTTTAAGGGTATTGTGCATGACTTAGAAAAACAATATGTCCCAGAAAGAAAGAAATACAACAACAAAGGCAAAGTCCCTGCCTGGTATAATAATAAAATAAAAAAACTCAGCAATCATAAACGTAAATTATTCATAGGTTTAAAAAAGTGTCAATCTGAACTATTCGAGGGAAAGTTACTAGAATACAGGAAAGCAGTTAAGGACCTTAAAACGTTAATTACTCTATCTAAACGGAACCTAGAATTCAGAATAGCTCATACTAAGGACTCACAAAAGAGTTTACATTCATATTTAAACAGTAAAAAGGGAGACACAAAAAAAATAGGCCCATTAATCATAGACAATACTACTATTCTTTCTGATAAGGTTACTGCAACTGAATTTAACAAATACTTCTGTTCAGTTTTTGAACAAGACACCGAACCTATAATATATGCCAAATCTGGTACATTACTTAGCTACACCATCACCATCTCTGACACCCTTAAGTTACTAGATACACTAAAATCAACAACGAGCCCAGGCCCCGACAACATAACCCCCAAATTTCTTATGGGAACATGCAAATATATTGCTACTCCTCTCACTATTATTTTTAATAAATCTCTTAGCGAGTCTAATGTTCCCTCAGACTGGAAAACAGCTACCGTCACGCCAATCTTTAAAAAAGGGTTACATCATAAAGCTGAAAACTATAGACCCATCAGTCTCACCTCCATTCCATGTAAACTATTAGAAAAACAGATTAAACTTTTAATTGAAGAGGAGATGACGTCATTGAACTTGAATGATATCACACAACACGGGTTTAAAACTGAATATTCCTGCATGACCAATTTGCTAGCCTTTTATAATTCGGTCAGTATAAATCTTGATTTAAATATTCCGGTAGATGTTATACTGCTTGATTACAGTAAAGCTTTTGACAAGGTCTCACACTCCATATCAATAAACAAACTTATATCACTAGGTTTATCTAACTGTATTGTGTCCTGGGTCAACAATTGGCTTTATAAAAGAACCCAGACCATTAGGGTAAATGGGGAACACTCTGATGAGGGATTGGTGTTGAGTGGTGTCCCCCAGGGCTCGGTGCTGGGACCCACACTGTTTGAGATCTTTATTAGCGACCTCACCAATTTATCAAATAATACTATATCAAAGTTTGCAGATGATACTAAACTGGGTGGACCAGTAGATAGTGACTTAAACAGGAATACTCTTATTAATGATCTTAAGAGAATTGAACTATGAGCAACAACTAACAGAATGTCAGTTAACGTATCTAAATGCTCAGTGTTACACATGGGCAAAAATAATATTAAGCAAACATATTATATTGATAACACAATGGTTAGGGAATCTTCCATAGAGAAAGATCTGAGTATTTTTGTTAACAACAAGCTGTCTTTTTCTAACCATTGCAATAAAGTTGCTAATCACACTAATGCCCTTTTGCGCGGAATAAATAATACATTTATTCTTAAAACTGAAGAGTGTATTATGCCCCTGTATAAGACCCACATTAGACCATATTTGGACTATGGTTCACCTTTTTGGAGTCCCTATCTGGCTATGGATATCACCAAAATTGAGAAAGTTCAAAGAAGGGCTACAAAAATAATACCACATCTCTCTTCATTGGACTACGCTACTAGGCTTCAAAGAACAGAGCTCTACTCCCTTGAATTTAGAAGATTAAGGGGTGACTTACTCCAGTTATTTAGGATCTTACAGTCAGCCATGTTAATGAGCTTATGTGGATTATCTTTTTCTTCTAGAAAGATTGTAGCTAGAATACACAATAAACAAATTTCAATTGACAGAACCAGAACAAACAAAAGACAGCAGTTTTTTACTGTTACAGCCCCGAGAATTTGGAATTCTTTGCCACATGACATTGTTGATTGTCAGAATATAAACACTTTTAAAGTTAAACTTGATAAATGGCTCCTGGAAAGAACATAATCCGTCAATGATCCACATGTGTGGAGGACATCCTCGATGGGCTTAGGCCTTCTTTTGTCCACTCTACCAAGTAACCAAGTACCCCTATAGTGGAGCAGCACCAGTGCTCTTTTTCAGTTTAACTGATTTGTTGCCTAAGAAGTAATTAACCAACTGATCGATAATAAAATCATCCACTACAGTCATACTGAAAGTTAACAAATTTTCTGGCATATACGAGAGTGCAGACAGAACTGGGGAAAGCAACCATTTTCTGGCTTTACTATACCATGGGCAGATTAATAAGACATGATGCAGATCTTTTCTATCTCCAAGATTACAGTTAAATTTTTCACTCATTATGTCTGGATTTTATGTATACCTGACTATAAGAACATTGCTATTAAAAGTTTAAGATCTGTAATTAACATAACTATTTATTTTCTTCTAATTTGTTGTTACATCCAAGTAGTATCTGTATCCATAACGTGGATCGTTTGCAATAAACTGGGGGGAATAGTAAGAGTTCCTGATTTTCTCAGTATTCAGCATTTGATTACACATCCTAATTCTGTTCTTTGTATACTTCTTATACCTTAAACTGATACTTACTTTTTTCATTACATAACACTAAAGAGATTCCAAGTTATTGTCCCTTAACATAGTCCGTATACCTGCAAGCCAGACAAATTGTTTAGATTTAAGTACAGACCATTTTAGTTTTTCTTTTAGACATTTATGGTCTGTGTTCAGCCATCCTAGTGGATTTTATCCAATAACTTATCCTGCTGAAATCAGCCAGTGTTTTAAAGCTGTCTAGTCCCTGTTCTGATCTCAAGTAAATAAGAGTAAGGACTAAGCAACACCTAATGCTGATCTATACAATTGCTTTGCTATCTTTTCTAGTACTTCAGCTTTCTCTGAGCCCCATATTTCAACCATTCATACATCTCTATCCCATGCATCTTTTAAATCCAACCTGAAGGCATGGCTATTGAAAGAGTCCACCTGCAAATGCTCTCTGGACTGCATGGGAAACCATAAGCTGCCATAAACCTACTATAACATTTGCTATCCCCCACTTTTTTCCTCGCTCATGCCCCCTCTCTGCTTGAGCTCAACCCAAATGTGACTCACATGCTGTCTCGCACAGCCAACCAGATAGTCTTTTTCAATCCCAGCCTACTCCAGCTATCTGTCAGGACAGGCGTGTTTCCCTAGACTAGATGTCAGCAGTCTGCTGTTTTCAAGATGCACCTTGTTTAGTTTGTGCAAATGCTAATCTGCTTTTCCTTTGTACTGCTGCCTGTATTACTGTGTTATACCCCCTTTATTTTACCATGCCGGTACAATATGTAAATAATTTCTGTTTTTATTTTCCATGAGTGCTTGTATCATTTGCACACCAAAATGTAAATGTCTGTATACCTAATTGTAAATGTGTCCACTCCTTGTGTTTTCTCCATTGCCACCTTGTGGCCCAGGTCATGACTGAAAATGGTCCACTGGATCAGTGCACTTACCTGGTTTCCAGAAACATACATACATACATACATAAATGTACAACATCTATGGGGCTAATTTATTATTCATAACCTGAATTAATGGCCTTAGGTTATTGCCACCATATTGGTGGTTTTTCTTAGGCCCATCATTGTGCACTGTAATCTAGTTTCAATATTCTGAATATGCATTACCTATAAAAAGAAGAGCCATGAAAAAAGGCAAAAAGAAGACCCAGTAAAGTGTAGCTTTGTACCATCTCCAGGGTTATATCAGTCATTTTCCATTTTTTGTACTTACTGCCAAAAATTACAACTTGACTCTTTAGTGGAATGATTTTTAGATTACGTTTTTATGACTGTCTTAGGGAAAGGTTTAGTTTTTGCTGAAGACCAAACCTACTATGAGAAAAAAATAACAAACTCATCAACGTAAGTTAATGTCAGGAAAAAAACTGAGTCAACCTTAGGGGAATTTGCAGTGGAGTTTTCTAGTGCATCAGCAAGAGAAAAATAAAGTTGCACCCACCACAAGATAAAGCACTGGAACATGAACTTAGAAAAATATTCATTTATTCATGTATATATAAAAAGGAGTGTGTATAGTTCTCCTAAAAAAGTTTACCAGGACATCACAGAACAAGGTTACGTTTTGCCAGGACATGTCCTAGCTTACTAACATACTAAGATACTAAAATGCCAGCAGAATAGGCCTAACGGTCTTTCGAGTCTGCTCGATTGATCAGCCCCCACCCTGGGTGCTGACCTTGCTGCCCCCCTCGCCTTCTCTGGCGTATCCCTTCCCAGTTCCAGATATTCTTGCTGCATTGGATTTTGCTTCCAGAACCCTTCCCCTGTACCTGTCCCAGATCCTCTTGAACCCCTCCACCATCTCTGCCTCCACCAGCCCCCTAGGCAGTGCATTCCATGGCTCCACCACCCTCTCAGTGAAGTAGCACCTCCTCCTTTCTCCCCTGAATCTTCCCCCCCTCCAGCTTCCACCCATGCCCTCTAGTGGCCCCCTCCTCCTTCCTTTGAAGCACCCTGACTGTTCCTCCGCTATTTACCCTCTTCATGTACTTGAAGACCTCTATCATGTCCCCGGTCCTTCTCTCTTCCAATGTGTACATATTTAGCTCTCCAAGCCTCTCCTCATAGGTCCTGTCCCCAAGCCCCAAATCATTTTGGTTGCCCTCCTCTGGACCCTCTCCAGGAGTTTAATGTCCTTCTTTAAATGTGGTCTCAAAAACTGCACGCAGTACTCAAGGTGTGGCCTCACCAAGCAGTTATACAGAGGGAGCATCACTTCCCTCCTTCTGCAGGTGATCCCCCTAGCAATGCATCCCAGCATCCTGTTGGCCTTGGCTGCTGCCCTCTTACAAGTCTCCGAGTTGTTCATTTTGACATCCACCACCACCCCCAGGTCCCTCTCAGCCATCGAGACTTGTAGCATTTCCTCCCAGGGTGTACACTTGGCCAGGGGTTTCCTGGCCCCAGTGAGAAGTACCTTGCATTTCCTGCATTGAACCTCCAGCTTCACTTCCATAGACCATCTTTCCAGAGCCTCCAAGTCCCCCTGTAGGGCTACTCTCCCCTCCTCCCCGTCCACCACCGCCCCCAGTTTTGAGTCATCCGCAAAGAGACTCATCTCACTCCTGATTCCTGTCCTTATGTCAGAGACATAGGCATTGAACAGGAGGGGCCCAAGGACTGATCCCTGTGGTACCCCACTAATGACCCTCTTTGGGGATGAGACTATCCCTCCAACTATGACCCTCTGGGTCCGGTCCTGGAGCAAATTGCCTATCCATCTGATCATCTGGTTCCCCACCCCCATTTCTCACAGCTTATCCAACAGGCCCATGGGAGGAACAGAGTCAAATGCCTTGCTGAAGTCTAGAAAGAGGACGTCCACTGGTCTACCAAGGTCCAAGGCACTCGTCACCCAGTCATAGAACTTCACAAGGTTTGTCTGACACAATTTCCCCAAGATGAATCCATGCTGTCTATCGTCCAGGCACCCTGACTTTTCCAGGTCCCCCCCTAGCCTCTCCTTGACAATGCCCTCCATCACCTTTCCCACCACCGATATCAGGCTGACAGGCCTGTAGTTCTCTGCCACCTCCCTTGATCCCCCCTTGTGGATAGGCACTATATGTGCCACCTTCCAGTCCTGGGGCACCCACCCTGTCCTCAGAGAGATGGTGAAAAGCTCCACCAGGGGTTTCGCCAGGACATTCGCATATTCCTTCAGCACTCTGGCATGTAATTTATCTGGCCCTGGTGCTTTCTCTGTCTTAAGGGAGCTGAGGGCTTCCCTCACTCTCTCTGCTGTGATTTCCACTTCAGTACCTCTTCTCCTTGCTTAGCCCTCCCCCCTCCTGCCAGTGATGCCTCCCCCTCTCCCCAGACCCGCCGATCGGTAAGGGTCCCCCCCTCAGTATCTCTGTCTCCTCCCATGTATGATGCAGCACCCCCATTTTCCTTGGTGAAAACTGAGGTGATGTACTCATTTAGTACCTCAGCCTGCTCCCCCGGGTCTTGTGCCCATCTCTCCCCTGATTTAATCTTGCTAATCTGCCCCTTCACCCTTCATTTTTCCCCAATGTATCTAAAGAACCCCTTGTTCCCTCTCCTGATTTCCCTGGCCAGGTTCTGCTCCTTCCTTGCCTTCACCGCCCTCACCATCCTAGTGGCCCTTCTAGCCATCAGATCATACTCCCCTTGATCCCTTTCACTCCTTGAGCACTTGAATTGCCTATAGGCTGCCTTCTTTCCCCTGCACCATCTTCTGGACCTCCCTGGTCCACCAGCAGGGTTTTCGGGCCCTACCGCATTTTCGTCTTACTCTTGCACAGGTGCTGGTAGCATCTTGCACCCCTCTCCTGATGATTTCCTCATTTTTCTTTTAGTTTATTGTTCTAGGAATTACTACCTTTGAGCCAGAGGCTCTTTTATAAAGGTTCCACATCAATTAGGTACAGTACAAAAGGTTACATAGATAACACAACAATTTGTGTTGTGTCAAGAGCAAGAAAACATATACAAATACGTATCAAATCACTTGTGCAAAAGGACATGAGATATCAATAATCACATTATTATTGCAAGAAAGAGGTCATGCCAGATTAGGAGAAACAAATAGGGAAAAAGTCCAGAACAGAGAGGGTAAGTGAAAGGTGTGGGGAGCAGACAATAGCAGGAGAAAAGGTTTCCCAAACATGTCTTTGCCAAATAACGGAACAGGGTGGGTAGTGAGAAAATAGGAGGTTTAATCAGGGCAGTCACAGGAGCTGGAGGTGGCAAGATGAGAGAAAAACCTTGATTTGAAAATACCTAGAGAGGTGGAGGCAGTAATATGAGTGCTGAGGGCATTTAGCCAGCTGGGGGCACGATAGACAAATGATCTTTGTACCTGAGAAGTCCGGCATCGGGGGACTTGGAGAGGCTGGTGTTCTGATCTTCTGGTAAAACTGGTGCTAGCGCTCGGGCATAACAGGTCTTGGATACAGGGTGGAGTGAGGCCCAGAGTGGATTTTTTTGCCATCAGGCAGGTAACGTACTTTATCCGGTTTGAGAGTTGCAACCAACCTGAGTCAGCATAGAGTTCACATGTGTGGGTACATCGATGTGCACCAGTGAGCAGCCGACAGGCCTTATTTAGGGATGTTGTAATGCGACTAAGTGCTGTAGTAGTGGCAGATCCATATATAACTAAGCCATAGTAAGCAACTGAGATGATAGAGGATTGGATGGCAGTCCTCAGTGCAGAATGGGTAAGAAGCTGTCGGTTCCGATACAGAATCCCAATTCGCTGATTAATAGTTTTTGCTGTACTATCAATGTGAGTTGCAAAGGTTAGGCCTTGATCAAAGTTGATTCCAAGATATTTGAAAATTGGCACTTGTTCAAGGGTATTTCCAGGTATGCATTAATGGTGAGTGGGACTTGCCGTTTCTTGTTTTGCGGGTTAGAGAAGAGCATGGATTTAGTTTTTTTGTGGTTTAGAAACAGCTTATGTTCAAGGAACCACAGCTCAACTTTGGAAAAAGCATGCTGAAGGTTGAGGCGTAAGAGGTTCAGATCTTTATGAGTAGCAAGAATCACGGCATCATCAGCATAGAGGATTATTTGTTCAGGGCAGGATTTGGGGAGGGAGTTTAGGAAAAGGCTGAAAAGGAGGGGGCCCAGGATGGATCCCTGGGGAACTCCTGAGCGAACTGGTTTTGAGTCTGAGAGAACTCCAGCTACTTTTACAGATTGAGAGTGCTAAGCAAGGTAATTTTTTACTCAGTCACCAGGACCCTGCGAGTGCCCTAGGGATAGTAGCTGTTTGATAAGTAGGCCATGGTGAACTGTATCAAATGCCTTGGTTAAGTCAATATAGACTGCTCCAGTTAGGTTTCCTTTGTCCATGGCATTGTGGAATGCTCCTGAGAATTCAAGTAGAGCAGTCGATGTGCTGTGCCCTTTCCTAAATCCATGCTGCTGAGTGCATAGGATGTTGTGCTTTTCCAGGTAGTCTGAAAGTTGGTCCGCCACCAAGCGTTCAAGGGCCTTATAGAGAGGTGGTAGTATTGATATCGGGCGATAGTTACCAGGCAGTGACTTATCACCACTTCTGTGCACTGGAGTGACAACTGCAGCCTTCCATTTCCTAGGGAATTGGCTGTAGCAGAGGGAGAGACTGAAAATTTTTATGAGGGGGAGCAGTACTTCCTCCAGAGTGAGGGACAGAAGTTTAAGGTCAATAGTGTCGCTGCTTGCTCGGGACTTAGAAATGGCCTTCTTTACATATTTATAGACTTCATGTGCCTTTACTAGTTTGAAATGGAAAGGTGGTTTGGTTGGAGAGGCAGTAGTAGAAGTAGAAATTTCCCACCTACTATCAGCGTCCATGTCTGACCCAATCCCATCCAAATGCTCCTTAAGGATCCTTCCCATTTCCTTAAAATCCATTCCCCTGAAGTCAGTTACCTCCATCAGCTTCATCAGACAAAAGTGCTAGAGCTCTCAAACAACATATATAGTGTGTTCAATTAATTAAACAATTAACAGCTCATGCTAATTTCACCAAATACCCACATGGAGAACCAAATCCCCAGGCACATCCACTTCACTTTATAGAATCCAGATCAACTGATAGTTAACATGGCCAATCAAAGAAAAATGCTACAGTAGAATACATCATTTTTCTATTCATTGTTGCATAGAAATAATGGGCAAATCGTGTATTAAATACAAAACAAATAAATATATAGAAACATAGAAGTTGACAGCAGATAAGGACAGCAAGGCCCATACAGTCTGCCCATTTCTTATTCTGCCTCATGAATGTGCCATTGGCCATTGCTCTGTCAATGGCCTATTTATTCATGCTCACCTGTTTTGCTCCCTTATGCCTATCCAATGCCCGTTTGAAGCCCTGCACTGTACTTATATCCACCACTTCCTGAGGTAGGCCATTACATGCATACACCACCCTTTCTGTGAAAAAGAACTTCCTCACATTACTCTTTAATCGGCCTCCCTCTAATCTCATGCTGTGTCCTCTTGTCCCGTTATTTTTCTTGTATTGAAACATGTTAGACTCTTTCACCTTGTTAATGCCCTTAAGGTGTTTGAATGTTTCGATCATATCACCTCTCTCCCTCCTTTGCTCTAGGGTATACATATTGAGCTCTGTAACTCTGTCCTCATATGTTTTCTGATGCAGTCCCTGCACCATTTTGGTTGCCCTTCTCTGGACTGCCTCAATTTGGTTAATGTCCTTGTGAAGGTGTGTCCTCCAGTACTGCATGCAGTACTCCAGATGGGGCCTAACCAGTGTCTTGTAAAGAGGAATTATAACCTCCCTCTTCCGACTTGTGATACCCCTACTAATACACCCCATCATCCCTCTAGCCTTACCTACTGCTTTAGTGGTCTGCTTGGATGATTTCAGGTCATCGGTAATGATGATGCCCGAGGCTCTTTCTTCCCTTGTGACTGCCAGCAACTCCCCTCCCAGCCTATAGATGGCTTCAGGGTTTCTCTTCCCTATGTGCATGATCTTGCACTTCTTTGCATTAAACTCCAGTTGCCACTCTTCGGACCATTTTGCTAGTTTATCCAGATCTCTTCTCATTCTGCCCACCTCATCTGGATCCTCTACTCTGTTGCAGATCTTGGTGTCATCTGCAAACAGACAAACCTTACCATCCAGTCCATCTGCAATGTCACTAATGAAGATATTGAAGAGGGCTGGCCCCAGGACTGATCCCTGAGGTACCCCACTTGTAACTTGCATCTCTTCTTACTGTATACTGTTTACCACCACTCTCTGTGTTCTGCCTGTCAACCAGTTTGCCACCCAGTAGACCAACTTCTGATCCACCCCGAGCCTAATCAATCTTCTATGTGGAACAGTATCGAAAGCTTTGCTGAAGTCAAGGTAGGCGACATCAACTGCTCCCCCTTGGTCCACCACTCTGGTTACCCAGTCAAAGAAATCTATGAGATTAGTTTGACAGGACCTTCCTTTTGTAAACCCATGCTGTCTTGGATCCTGTGCTCCTATGGATTCCAGGTGTTGCACTATCCTTTCCTTAAGGAATGTCTCCATAATCTTGCCCACTACTGAGGTAAGACTGACTGGTCTGTAGTTCCCTACCTCCTCCCTGCTACCACTCTTGTGGAGTAAGATCACATGAGCTCTTCTCCAGTCTTCTGGGACCTCTTCTGTGCTCAGAGACTCACTAAACAGTTCTGATAATGGCTCTGCTAGTTCTACCCTTAGCACCTTTAGTACCCTGGGATGTATGCCATCAGGTCCCATTGCCTTGTCCACCCTGAGCTTATCAAGCTCTTGTAGGACCTTTTCTTTTGTGAAGGGACTAGTGCACACCTCCCTCCCCCCTGTGTCCAAGGTGCTGAGCTGTGGGCCCTGCCCTACCTTCTCTTCAGTAAATATTGAGCAAAAGTATCTATTTAGGATAGATGCTTTCGCATGGTCCTCCTCCTCCTCCTCACATGCCCCCTTATCCCCTTTGAACTTAGCAATACCCCCTCTGGATTTTCTCCTTTCACTAATGTATCTATAGCAAGTTTTGTCACCTTCTTTTACCATTTGTGCTAGTGTTTTCTCAGTTTGGGCCTTTGCCTGCCTTACTGCCTTCCCTGCTTCCCTTAGGGAAGTTTGGTATGCCTCCCTATCTTCATCCTGCTGCATTTGTTTATATTTCCTGAAGGCCAGACGTTTGGCTCTCACCTTTTCTGCTACTGGTTTTGAGAACCAAAGTGGTTTCCTTCTTTTTTTGCACTTCCTTTTCTCTTTAACACAGTGGGATGTTGCTTCGAGCATTGCATCTTTAATGCTTGCCCACTTTGCCTGTAACCCTTCACCTGTATTTCTTTTTGCCAGGGCTAGCTTAACTCTGTTGGCCATCATATCAAAGTCAGCTCCTCTGAAGTCCCATATTTTTGCCTTGGAATGGGATGATTTAATTCTAGTGGCCAAATTGAACCATACCATGTGATGGTCACTGGCCCTGAGGTGACATACTACCTGGAGATCTTTGATTCTTTCCCTGTTAGTCAGTACTAGATCTAGGATAGCCCTGTCTCTTGTGGGTTGTTGTACCAGTTGTTTGAATCCCTCCCCCTGCCAGGAATCCAACATGTGTCTAGTTCTGGCAGATGTTCCTGCTGGTATTGATCAATCTGTATCTGGCATGTTGAAGTCTCCCGTTATCAGAACATCCCTTTAGCTGTCATATTTTGTATATCTTCTAACAGTAATGTGTCTATGTCCTCCTCCTGGTCTGGAGGCCTGTACACAACCCGAGTTCGAATGGCTGTCCTATTTCCTGTTTCCAGGCTGACCCACAGTTCTTCTGGCTCCTTATGTGTATTCTGAATTTCTGTAGCTTTGATATTTTCATTGACATAAAGGGCTACTCCAACCCCACTCCCCTTTTTAGCACCTTGGTCTCTTCTGAACAGTACATAGCCAGGTACTGAAGTCTCCCAAGTGTGGTTACTGGTAAACTGTGCCTTGCTAATGGCTACTATGTCCAGTTTAGCCTCTGTCATTATTGCCTGCAGGTCTGGGATCTTGTTTCCCAGACTGTGAGCATTTGTGTACATGATTTTCCATTGGGCAGATTTTGGTGTGTTAGTTGTTGGGCGAGGTCTGGCATTTCCCCTGTGTGTCGTATGGGGAGCTGGACCTTTTTCCTTACCTGGTGATGCAAATGAACTACAAACATGCTGAACTCCTGTTTGACCACTAGCTGAGGGGGGGAAGAGTGTTCTTCCTATTCAACATGTGGGTGCTGCACCCCTCCCCATTTGCTAGTTTAAATATTCTGCAAAGGCATCAAACTTCTGCCCCAATGCATTGACTCCCTCCTTAGTCAGATGCAGTCCATCAAATTAAAGAACTTTCGCTCCCAAAACTGTTGCCAGTTCCCTACAAATTAGTGTCCTTTTTCCTGGCACCAGCCCTTGAGCCACATGTTTAGCTCCCCTATCTCCCCTTCTCTGAACTTCTGTCCATCTGCCCCCCTCTACCAGACTGACAGAATCTCAGAGAAGGAGATGCTGGACAAAATGGATGATAGTTTGTCACCCAGCCTGGTCAGGTGTTACTTGGTTTCCACAACTGACCAGCTGACGAGATCGTTAGTCCCTATGTGTACTAGGACATCAATGTTTTCTCTTGCTTCCTGAACAAATTTAGCAATGTGGTCAGTGTCTCTCCACACTGATGTACCTGAGAGACATCTGACCATTACCCCTGGCTGGAGATATGTATCAATTCCCTGAATCATGGAGTCTCCTATGATCAGAAGTTTACATGAATACAGTTCACACCAAGGCATACATATTTGATAAATATGAATTCTATACATCGCATGCTAAGTTGCCTTTTTTTTTTAATCAATACATTGCATGCTAAATTACAATCTTTTTAAAAAGGCTGACAAATCAATTGATTCACTAAGCCTCATATCACTTCTTAATTTAAGCTGATAAATCCAAAATCATTCCTGTTGTCCCACACTCTTCTCACTGTCCCCCTCTGGGACCTGACATTACTTTTTCAATACCCCAGAAAGAAATTCTATGTGGTGTCTGTGGGTTATTATTTATATGTTTCACTATAGCATAAGTTAAATTGTTGTATTCAATAGCACACACATGTTCTCCCATGCTGGTTTTCAAATTCCGCTTCATTCTCCCTATGTAATATTGCCCACAACTGCATTGTAAAAAATACACCACACTCTCTATATTGCATATAATAAAATGCTTTACGTCTATGATTTCACCCATTGCAGGGTTAATAAAGCTGGAACATGGTTTCATGTATTTGCAATAAATGCAGTTGCCACATCTAAATGTGCCCGGGGGGGGCAACCACATTCTATTCGCAGTGATTTCCAGATTTCCACAGACAGCATACTGGGAGCTACTATGTCCTTAATGTTTTTGCATTTTTTTAAAAACACCTGGGGACCTGCATCTACAATATCTTTTAATGTGGGTTCTAGTTTTAAAATATTCCAATTGTTGGCAATAACATCCCTTACTTCCCCCGCTCTGGAAGAAAATGCTGTCACAAAGGGGAAATATATTTTTTTCAACATCATTGATTTTTACCCTTGGTACTAAAGTTTCAGCTCGATCTACTTCAGCAACATGATTAATGGCCCTTGCTATGGATTGTATTACTAGATCTACGTTGTTTAAATCTAAAAACCTGTTCAGCCTGCTTCTTCTTCAATTCCCAGATCTCAGTACAAATTCTGAAAGTGTGAATCAATTGGCCCTTAGGAATAATATGTTCCATAGAGTGTGGGCAGGCTGACAGCTATTGTACTGAAGCAAACTATTTCTATAAATTTATTTTTGTTATAACATTGTGTATATATCACCCTCATCATTCCTGTAAATGATTAGGTACATCAGGGAGCGTAGAAAGACAAAGGGAGGAATAGTGAGGCTGAATAGAATGAATGGTGGGTGGGAAGAGGGGGATAGTGAAAAAGCAGGGATACTGAATGAATATTTCTGCTCAGTATTCACAAAAGAGGAGAGGGAGGTACCTAATCCAATTAACAGAAGCACTCTGGATAGGGGGGTCAATCCCAGTCATTTCACAGAAGAAAGGGTTCTGAAAGAACTCCTAAAACTGAAGGTGGACAAAGCAATGGGGCCTGATGGAATCACCCCAGAATTCTAAAAGAAATAAGGGAAGAACTAGTGAAACCACTGACTACCCTTTTTAACAAATCATGGGAGAATGGTGTGGTACCTGAGGACTGCAAGAAGGCTGATGTGATTCCCCTTCACAAAAGTGGGAGCAAGACAGAGGCAGGAAACTACAGACCTGTCAGTCTGACCTCTGTGGTAGGGAAAGTGATGGAATCACTTCTGAAGGAGAGAATTGTTGAGTACCTAGAGGCCAGTGGGGCACAGGACCCAAGGCAGCATGGGTTCACAGCGGGAAGGTCATGTCAGACGAATCAAATTGATTTCTTTGACTGGGTGACCAAAGTAGTAGACCAGGGAGGGGCTGTGGACATGGCCTACCTAGACTTTAGCAAGACATTTGACACAGTCCCACACAAAAGATTAATAGTCAAATTAACAAGCCTGGGAGTGGGTCCCAGGGTGGTAGCCTGGGTAAAACATTGGCTGGACAACAGGACACAGAAGGTAATTGTAAATGGAGTCCACTCTGAAGAAAGAGGGGTTACTAGTGGGGTACCGCAGGGTTCAGTACTGGGTCCAGTCCTTTTTAATGTCTTTATAAGTGACATTGCAGAGGGACTGGAAGTAAAAGTATGCCTCTTTGCAGATGTCACAAAGATCTGCAACAGCATTGATACACAAGGAAGCGTGGAAAGGATGAGAAGGGACTTGGCAAGGTTGGAGAAATGGTCGGAAGTATGGCAGCTAGGATTCAATGCAAAGAAATGCAAAATAATGCACCTGGGAAACAAAAACCCCGGGGAAGATTACACAATGGGGGGGGTAGTAACAAAAACAAAAAAGGAAAGGGACCTGGGGGTGATCATATCAGATGACCTTAAGGTTAGCAAGCAATGTGAGAAGGCAGTAGGGAGAGCTGGGGGTATACTGGGATGCATAGGGAGAGGCATCACCAGCAGAAAACAGGAAGTTGTTATCCCTCTGTACAGACAGTTGGTGAGACCCCATCTGGAGTACTGTGTCCAGTTCTGGAGACCCCATCTCTGCAAGGACATAGACAGGATAGAGGCAGTCCAGAGGAGGGCAACTAGAATGGTGCAGGGTCTGCAAGAGAAGCCATACGAGGAGAGACTAAAAGAGCTTAATATGTATACCCTTGAGGAAAGGAGGGAGAGGGGGGACAAGATAGAAATGTTTAAGTGCCTCAGTGGAATCAACAAAGTCCAAGAAGGGAGCATCTTTCAGAAAAAGAGACATGCAAGAACAAGGGGACACAATTTAAAGATGGGGGGTGGTTCAGGGGCAATGTGAGGAAGTATTTTTTCACAGAGAGGATAGTGGATGCATGGAACAGCCTTCCTGAGGAGGTTGTGAGGTCTAAAACTGTGGGAGAATTCAAGAATACATGGGACAGGCATAAGGCAATTCTAGTGGGGGGTAGGAAGAAATAGGCTGTTGGTTGACTAGGATCTGTGGCTTATCCTGTAGGTAGGGAAATGGGCAGACTAGGTGGGCCAAGCGGTCCTTATCTGCCGTCAAAGTCTATGTTTCTATGTTTAAATCCAGAAAAGCAATTTCACTGGAATGCATGTTGTATTTAAAATGTAAACACTCACTGCTACTCTCCAACCATGGAATAAATTCTCTGAATTATTCTTGAGTCCCCTTCCATATGATTAACATGTCATCTATATAGCACCACCACAAATCCAAACAATGAAAGAAAGGATTTATGGTGGCACTATTCAGAACAAGTTCCAATTGGGCAACAAATAGCTCGGCATAACTAGGGGCCATGGTAGACCCCATGGCAGTGCCACAAACTTGTCTGAATATTTCCCCTTGAAACAAAAAATTATTTTTAGTTGGCACCATTGTACTTAGTTCCAACAAGTACCAAGTGGGCATAGACACCAATTCTTCTTCTGTGCATTGTTCCAGAAAATACCCCAAAGAATCAATGCCTCCCTCATGTGATATAACACTATACAGGGAATCAATATGAAGCATTGCAAAATACCACCCCTCTTGAAAGTCAATATTTTCCACTACATTTATTATATCCATGGAATCCCGCTCATATGATCTTACTTTTTTAACCAAGGGTTGTAGGTACCCACCAATAAATATAAAAAATGTCTCAGTCAGCCATCCCTTTCCCAATATTATCAGTCTCCCCGTTGAAGTACTTAAACTTTTATGGATTTATGGGAGAATATAAATTATAGGGATGACTGGGCATGCCACCATTGGGTCTTTAAACATTTTATCAGATAAATATCCCCTCACAAAATCCACACTCAGGAGTTCATCTACTTCTTGTTTAAGGTCTCCAACAATGTTCAAATTCCCCTGTTCATAAAGGCAGTGTCCCCCAGCTGTCTATTAATCTCTTTGACGTAATCTGTTGAATTCATTACAACAACAGCACCACCCTTATTGACAGAGTGGATAACAATATCTTTATTATCCGCTAAGCTCTTAATAAGTTCTCTTTCTGCAAATGTACAGTTGGGGGACACATACACTCTTTTAGATTTTAATGCCTCCAAATCTATTTCACCATTTTTTATGAACATAGATACCACCAGATTAACAGTGGGGCAATAAGTAGAGTGAGTCTTAAAGGTAGATCCCATTTCACCTAGCACTGCACATGTATGGTCAATTTCTCTTTCCCTAGCACCATTAAAATGGAATATACACCTAAAGGTAAAATTTCGCACATATTTGTGCAAATCAATAACTGTGCCAAAATAATCAATACCTGCTGTAGGAGCAAATGTTAACCCTTTACTCAATACAGATATCTCATGTATAGACAATATAACATCAGAAATGGTAATCATAGGCGGTAATTTTGTCGGGGGGGTTGTGAGGCCATCTGGTATCTTTTCTATTAATAATTTTGTTTTCTGCCTCTGCCACGCCATCCACCTCCTCATCCTCTTCTCCCTCATTGTTGCTGCAGAAAGGGCTCCTTGAACCTGGTTCTCCATTAACTTTGTCTCAGAGGAGGAATCTCCTTCTCCTCCTCTACTTCTAAAAAAGTGTCAGATTCATAGAAACATAGAAACATAGACTTTGATGGCAGATAAGAACCACTTGGCCCACCCAGTCTGCCCATTTTCTTACCTACTGGATACGCTACAGATTCTAGTTAATCAACAGCCTACTTCCCGCAACCCCCACTATAAATTGCCTTATGTCTGACCCATGCATGTTTGAATTCCCCCACTGTTTTAGACCCAACAACCTCCCCAGGAAGGCAGTTCATGCATCCACCACTCTCTCCGTGAAAAAAAATGTCCTCACATTACCCCTGAGCCATCCCCCCTCTATCTTTAAATTGTGCCCCCTTGTTCTTACACATCTCTTTTTCTGAAAGATGCTACCCTCCTGGACTTTGTTGATTCCCTTGAGGTACTTGAAAGTTTCTATCATGTCCCCCTGTCCCTCCTTTCATCAAGGGTATACATATTAAGCTCTCTCAGTCTCTCTTCATATGGTTTCTGATGCAGACCCTGCACCATTTTAGTTGCCCTCCTCTGGACTGCTTCCATCCTGTCTATGTCCTTGCAAAGATGAGGTCTCCAAAACTGCACACAGTACTCCAGATGGGGTCTCTCCAACTGTCTGTACAGAGGGATAACCACTTCCCTTTTTCTACTTGTAATGCCCCTTCCTATGCATCCCAGAATCCCCCTGGCTCTCTTTACCAACTTCTCACATTGTTTACCCACCTTTAGGTCATCTGATATGACTACCCTCAGGTCCCTTTCCATTTTTGTTGTTGTTAGTACCTCCCCTGCTATTGTGTACTCTTCTCCTGGGTTTTTGTTTCCCAGGTGCATTACTTTGCACTTCTTTGCATTGAATCTAAGTTGCCATATGTCTAACCATTCTTCCAATCTTGCCAAGTCCCTTCTCATCCTTTTACCCCCCCCCCTTGTGTATCAACTCTGTTACAGATCTTTGTGTCATCTGCAAAGAGGCATACCTTTCCCACCAGACCCTCTGTAATGTCACCTATAAAGATGTTAAAGAGGACTGGACCCAGTACTGAGCCCTGAGGTACTTCACTAGTAACCCCCCTTTCTTCAGAAAGTGTCCCATTCACTATTACCTTCTGTGTCCTGTAGTGCAACCAGTTTTCTACCCAGGCTACCACCCTGGGACCCACTCCCAGGCTGGATAACTTGATTATTAATCTTTTGTGCGGGACTGTGTCAAATGCCTTGCTAAAGTTTAGGTAGGCCATATCCACAGCCCCTCCCTGGTCTATTACTTTGGCCACCCAGTCAAAGAAATCAATTAGATTTGGCTGACATGACCTTCCTGCTGTAAATCCATGCTGTTTTGGGTCCTGTGCCCCACTGGCCTCTAGGTACTCGACAATTCTTTCTTTCAGAAGTGATTCCATCATTTTCCCTGCCACTGATGTCAAACTTACAGATCTGTAGTTTCCTGCTTCTGCCTTGCTCCCACTTATGTGAAGGGGAATCACATCTGCCCTCCTCCAGTCCTCAGGTGCCACCCCATCCTCCCATGATTTGTTAAAAAGTGTGGTCAGTGGTGTCACTAGGTCCTCCCTTAGTTCTTTTAGGATTCTGGGGTGAATCCCATCAGGCTCCATTGCTTTGTCCACCTTGAGGTTTAGGAGTTCTTTCAGGACTCTTTCTTCAGTAAATTGACTGCTGTCAACCCCCCTATCCAGAGTGCTTCTATTATCTGGTTTAGGTAACTCCTCCTCATCTTCTTTTGTGAATACTGAGCAAAAGTATTCATTCAATATCTCTGCTTTTTCACTGTCTCCCTCTGCCCACATCCCCTCTCCATTATTATTCTTCACTATCCCTCTTTTAACCTTTCTATGCTCCCAAATGTACCTATATAAGGTTTTATCCCTCTTCTTAATTGAGTTGGCTATTTTTTCCTCGGTTTGGGCCTTTGTTATTCTGACTGCCTTTCCCACTTCTTTCTGCTTTAATTGATACAGTTTTCTGTCGTGCTCCTTCTGTGATTCCTTATACTTTTTGAATGCAGCCTTTTTCTCCTTAACCTTCCCTGCCACCTCTTTTGAGAACCATAGTGTTTTTTTTACTCCGCTTTGTTTTCTTTATTTGTTTCACACAAAAGCTTGTTGCCTCTATGATGGCAGTTTTGATTTTTCTCCATTGTTCTTCCACCCCCTTTTCTGGCCATTTGCTAGTGCATTCCTTAGGTATTCACCCATTTTGCTAAAGTCCAGTATCCTTATTTTTGTATGGCTTGTCTCCATGGTAGTGCTTATTGTGAAGCACACTGTGCAGTGGTCGCTTGTTCCCAGATGTCTACTGACTTCTAAATTTGTGATCATGTGTCCATTTGAGAGTACCAGGTCTAGTATTGCTCCCTCCTGAGTGGGTTCCAACACTAGCTGTCTAAGGCCTGCCCCCTGCAGGTCATCGAGAATGACTCTGCTCTTGGTTGTGGCTGCAGTACATGTCATCCAGTTAACATCTGGGATATTCAGGTCCCCCATCAACAGTATCTCCCCTTTTTCAGCCATTTTGAGAATGTCCTCTATCATTTTCTTGTCCATTTCGTCCCCTTGAGACAGGGGTCTGTATACAACCCTTGTGCAGATTGTGATGCCATTCCCTGTCTCCAAGGTGACCCAGAGTGCCTCTTGTCCTCCCTCCTTTACTTTTTAGTTCTGTAGCTTTGATCCCTTCCCTTCCCTTCCCTTATGTATAGAGCTACTCCTCCTCCTCTTTTACCCTCCCTGTCCTGTCTGTAGATTGTGTACCCTGGTATGTTAACATCCCAATCATGGTTCTCCATGTACCATGTTTCCATGACTGCCACAATATCCAATTGTTCATCTTCCATCAGGGCTACTAGCTCCAGAAGCTTGTTTCCCAGACTATGGGCATTAGTACTCATTGCCCTCCATTTAATGTTGGCTTTATCCTTTTTTCCTCCATCCCTGCTCTTACTGCCCTTGTCTATTTTTCCATTTACCCTTGTCCTGCCCTCTGTTGAGCTCTGTACCTCAGTGTTTACCTTACTACCTGCCATGTTTTGTGGAGGGAGGCTTGAAATTTCCTGCCTCCTATCAGCATCTCCCCCCTTGGCTAGTTTAAAAGCTTGCCAAGGAAGCATTTAAACCTGTCACCTAGGAACTTGGTTCCCTTCATGGACAGATGCAGACCATCATGCCAGTATAGACTTTCATCTCTCCAGGTGGACCCCCAGTCCCCAATGAAGCCAAAGCCCTGTGCTCTGCACCAATTTTGCAGCCATTCATTAAACTGCATGGTGTGCAGTACCCTAGCTTCACCACTGCCATGGACTGGCAGCACCTCTGAGAAGGTTACCGTGCTTGCTACCAGTTTGAGGCACCTCCCCAACTCCACAAATTCATCCTGCGCTGCACTGCACTGCACTGATCCCATGCCTAGCTAGGTCATTTGTCCCAAGGTGGACAATGATATCTAGTTCCCTCTCATCTGTGTCCAATGGACCAGTTGTATAGTCCAAGATAGTGTGATCCCCCATTAGTCCCTTCTGAGCCTTTATTAGAAGTATTGTTCCTCAAAATCGGTTTCACTTGTTCACCAATTTTATTTTAATTTTTGTCAAACCAGTCATAAACCCTGTCCAGCTTGTAGTCATTTTCATCTCTGATAAATATTTTTCTTTTTTGCTTTCTGCAGCGGATTATCATATTTACTAATATTATTAAATAATGCTTTACTATAGCTCTCATATTCCTTCTCTATGGCAGTCAGTTTCAGGTTTGCTTCAGCCTCAGCAATTTCTTTAGTTAACTGCTTTCTAATCGGAATGGATTGGTCAAGATTAACTTGATATATTTTAAAGAAACATCCTCCATGTTAGCCCTCCATAGGGCCATGAAATCAGGGTCATCAGTCCCATAAGCAGGCTTGTTCAAGATACGGAATCCTCTCTGGACCCTTCTGACCTCTAGGTATGCCTCTAATGTTACTTTGTGCCAGTACATTCTGTGGCCCTTCATCACTGATTTCTCTAATTCTTAAAAGTAGTTTTTACCTCCGTGGTATCTGATTGTCCCACAGCTGCTTCTGTTGCAGCAATAATGGGATTAACTCCATTGCTGGGTTCAAATAGCAATGTAGCAAAACTTCTGGATGTCCCCAGGTTTGAATTCGGACCCCCTTCACCATTTCCATCATCAGCCATGTTAGTTTTGGTCAATACTTGCTGATTTAAATGAGGGAGAACTAATGACACCAGTAATTTACCGGTGTGTAACTAGTATATAATAAAATGCCAAAAAAAAAAAACTATCCCAACGAGAGCTGCACTCCTGCAGACTTGTGTAGCACCACAAAAATGAGTCAAATCAGTGCAAATCTTATACTCCCTCTTAGGGGAAACCTGTGCACCATACTTACATTCTAAATATGCTTAAAACAAAGAAAAAAAGCACCAGGATAAGGTGATGGTGCAAAACACTAAACACAATCAGCAAGACAGAAATAAAGTTGCACCCACCACAAGATAAAGCACTGGATCATGA
This sequence comes from Neoceratodus forsteri, assembly GCA_016271365.2. Classification (NCBI taxonomy): domain Eukaryota; kingdom Metazoa; phylum Chordata; order Ceratodontiformes; family Ceratodontidae; genus Neoceratodus; species Neoceratodus forsteri. The sequence goes on from CM028132.1 coordinate 1,203,953,870, forward strand.
ACTTAGAAAAATATTCATTTATTCATGTATTTATAAAAATGAGTGCATATAGCTGTTATAAAAAAGTTTACCAGGACATCACAGAACAAGATTACGTTCCACCAGAATGTATCCTAGCTTCATCAGACAAAAGTGCTAGTGCTCTAAAACAACATATATAGTGTGTTCAATTAGTTAAACAATTAACAGCTCGTGCTAATTTCACCAAATACCCACATGGAGAATCAAATCCAAAGGCACATACACTTCACTTTATAGAATTCAGATCAATTGATAGTTAACATGCCCAATCAAAGAAAAATGCAACAGCAGAATACATCATTTTCTATTCATTGTTGCATAGAAATACTTTTAAAACTGGCAAATCATGTATTAATGACAGAATAAATAAATACATAAATACAGTTCACACCAATGCATACACATTTGGTCAACATGAATTCAGTACATCACATACTAAGCTACCATTTTTTTTAAAATCAATACATTCCATGCTAAATTACTATCTTTTTAAAAAGGCTGACAAATCAATTGATTAATTAAGCCCCATATCACTTCTTGCTTTAAGTTGATAAATCCAAAAGCTTTTACAGTATGTTGTCCCAATCTCTTCTCACTGTCCCACCTCTGGGACCTAACATTACTTTTTTAATTCCTCAGAAATCTACATGGTGTCTGTGAGTTATTATTTATGCTTCACTATGGCATAAGTTAAATTGTTGTGTTCAGTAGCATGAACATGTTCCGCCATGCAGGTTTTTAAACTCTGCTTCATTCTCCCTATGTAATATTGCCCACAACTGCATTATAAAAGAATACACCACACACTCTCTCTCTACTGCATTGAATAAAATGCTTTACCTCTATGATTTCACCCATTGCAGGGTTAATAAAAGCTGGAACATGGTTTAATGTATTTGCAATAAATGCAATTGCCACATCTAAATGTGCCCTTTGGAGGGGCAACCGCATTCTATTCACAATGATTTCCACAGACAGCAAGCTGGGAGCTACTATGTCCTTGATATTTTTATATTTTTTAAAAACCACCTGGGGACCTGCATCTACAACATCTTTTAATTTGGTTTCTAGTTTTAAAATATTCCAGTTGTTGGAAATAATATCCCTTACTTCCTCCGTTGTCACAAAGGGGAACTGTATTTCTTCAACATCATTGATTTTTACCCTTGGTACCAAAGTTTCAGCCCAATCTACTTCAGCAACATGATTAATGGCCCTCGCTATAGATTGTATTGCTACATCCATGTTGTTTAAATCTAAAAACCTGTAATTTTCAGATTACATTTTTATGATTGTCCTAGCAAAAGGTTTAGTTTTTGCTGAAGACCAAACCCACTAAGAGAAAACATGGCAAGCTCATCAACATAAGTTAATGTCAGGATAAAAATGGAGTCAACCTTTGGAGAATTTGTAGTGGACTTTTCTAGTGTATCTAATATTTCATCTATATATGTTGAAAAGCATAGGGGTAAGCATACAGCCTTGCCTGATCCCCTTATTGGTCTGGAATTTTCTTGTGAGATGTCGTCTTGTGCCTAGGTGTACCCTAGCCCCCATATTAGAATATACATCTTTAATAATAGTAATCAGATTAAGTTCTATACCTGAGCCAAAAATTGAATCCAAAACAAGGGTCTACATACAGTATGAAGTCAAATGCTTAACTGCACTCTATGAAAGCACCATATAATTTCTCTATCCAAAGGGTTACATATTTTTCCAATAAGTGTTTTAATGTAAAGCAATAATCAGTTGTACTACAGTCTTGTCTAAATCCTGCTTGAAGGGGCAAGAGACCTCCTCTGCAATGTAACTGTTTGAACCACTCTAGTAAAATTTTAGTGACAACCTTGGTTATAAAATTGGGAGAGTAAATCCTGCAATCTGACTGGTTATTATCTGTGCATGAAATCCATTCCATGCACAGGTAATAAATACTTAAGAGCAGGGCCACATCGTAAATAAAAAGATATCAGTGTGCCATTGGAATGTTGATTTTTAAAATTCCACCATTTTTTTTTTACCCTTGCTAACAATGTTCATCCCAGACTTTTCCCTGATCAGGGACTATGTGGTGCTGCTCGCTGACTAGTTAGTAGACCAACACATAAAATCATTATATTAAAAAAAATTTAAAAAAAATGACTGACTGGTCCCAAAGCCACAATTGTGATGCCATCCCTCAACATGCCTGCTCCAATGTCTCCACTGCAAATCATGCTCCTGACCTGCCACATTTCCTAATTTAAAAGCATCTTAGACCTTACACTGCTTCTCTGTTCTTTACCTTTTTTCCATTTTGATAAGGACTGACTCACTTTACAGTGATGCTGTTTCTTCAGCTTTCTTCCATTTATAGCCAAGTTCTCAGACCCAAGAACAGCCCACAGTTCCCCTCATCTCCTACGCTCTCACACCTCTTGGCAGTAGAGGACTATCTCCTTGACGGTACTGCTCTCGGGTACCATCCAGTCCCTAAGTCGGTCGTAGTCCAAGAACAGCCTGCAGTTCCCCTTACCTTCTACACTCTCACACCTTGAGGTAGAACAGGACTAGCTCCTTGCCAGTACTGCACTTAGGTACCATCCAGACCCTACCTCGGTTCATGGTACCTCTCTGCTTTCTATCTCAAGCTCCCTCTCCTCTCAATCTTTGCACGTCATTGAGAATCCCACGGATGAACTACAGGATCCAGCTACCATTGCAGTGACAAAGTTCAGTCTACAACAACCTCCTGCCTGCTGAACTTCATGGGGGTTGTAGTTATTAAATAAAATTAAAAATAAAATGAAAAAAATATACAGTCTAGCAAGTCACCACACAGTAGGCCTGGTGGGTTGTGTTACTTTCTGTGTGACTAGTCTATTTCTACATAACAATCACATTTCTACCACCACCTAACAATCACTGGAGCATCTATGCTAATGAGTTCCTGAATATTAATACAAAACACATGACGCCATCTTATACCTGGCGGAAGGAGTATTTTATCAGTAATTGTGACAACAGCAGCCTTTTTTATATAAATATTTATTGTCTAACAAGAAACGCAAACAAAATAAGTGGACCATTTTATAAGTGCAATGAGACACTCCGAGTTGTGCATTGAACAGATAGTACCGCACTTCCAGGGGCTGAAGGCACTTAGCTTGTGGCTTCCTGCCTCACTATGCCCCAGGGCATGTGTTGATATCTGTTCAATGCACACCCCATTGTGTCTTATTCCTTACATATCACATCCAACAAGCTGATATGCCTGCACATGCACGGATCTCTGTTGAGGTTGAAATTCTCTCTCAAGGGGTTATTCTTTGTAAACTCAATCTGGTCCTGATCTTAGATGTTTCTTTTTTACAGTGATTGTCAAACTACAATTCATTTGGATGGGTTTTACTTTTTCTTTCAGTGTTTATACCTGCACAAATAGGTGTAAATAGAATGCCAAGCATTTCTGACATAACCTTTGAACTTGAATTAACAATACCATTACTTTCTAGCTTTGCATGAAGAAGAAGAGGAGCAACCAACAAACTCAGGTTAGTTTAAATCAGCATCCCACATACTGTAACTCTTTTTTTGTGTATAATCTTGGTATTAGGCTGGAATAAAATAGTAGATGAGGTTAGTTCTTTATCCGGTGTGGTATTATTCCAGGTTAAAGTTAAAAGAAAATGATCACTTTCTCCTCTGTTCATAATTTTCACATTTTTTCCACATGGTTTGAGGCCCATCCCATACTGCAAGATCTATAACTGATGCACCATTTGAGGAGAAATATGTTGGTTGTCCCTCTATATCACCATGAAAGTGGCCATTCAAGGGGTGCAAGTTAGTCATTCATAATATTAATAAGATTAAAACCAGCAGCATTCACTTTCATATCTGGAATTTCTCACCTGTCTATAGACATCCTCATACACAAAGTTTGCAATAGTATCATCAGTCAGACCATCGTAGAGGCATTTTCTCACATTAACATTCCCTAGTACAAGTACTGTATATGGGGTATATGGACATTGCAAAAGATATCATGAATATTGTCAATTGATTCTCTCAGACTATCCCAGATCTCCACGTTCTATAATATTTAGAAGTGTAGGATGTATATAAGCATTGATCGGGATCATACATTTCCCTAGGATGTATACTGAACAAGTTATAACATTTTCATGCTCTTTAATAATTGTTGGTGAAAAAGAGATACCTATTTTGAAATAACAGGCTAGGCCACCTATAGGCCGTCCAGACTGCAAATGCCTTTTTGCAGGGACATGAAATGATTCATAGTTATTAATGGAAATATTATGTGCTTTCAAATGCCATGTCTTTTGAAGTAGAAGTATGGGAAATTTGTTCACAAAGTTGCACCAGTCCCTATCAGCAAATTTTATCATTAGGCCAGCAACATTCCACGAGAGTATTGAGTATCAATAGTCATGTGATAATTCAGCACATTTTTCAGTGTTTTTAACATTGGCTCTTATAGTAGTGACATGTTCCCTTTCTTGATTTAGTCACTGATACCTTGCTAAAAGCTAACATATGTTGCTAACTGGCATAGTATACTGGGTAGTCTGGGATAATTCTTTGTTTCCTGTTAAAGAATAACTCTCTATTATAATAAAAAGCATAAAAAACTACAGTTACACCAATTATGTTTTACCTTAATATAATGTATGGGAAATGGTTATTAACTGAAATTGATAATTTCCCAATGTTGTTGCACCGTCGTTCTGACATCAAGATGTTGTACCTTCTTGAGTATGTCACCACAATGGTACAACACATTAGAATGTCCTCATGCCCCTGTTACCCTGGCAGCACCTTCGCTCACTCATTTTTTTTTTTTTTGTACACTGCAGGCAAATAAGATTTCTTTTGCTTTTTGTTTGTTCGTTTCTCACAGGTCTCTGTTCAATGATGCTTGCATACTGAGAGTCTGTGCTGTGACACATGGACAGTCTGCGACACTTCCTGCTAGTAAACAAGTCGACTTTGATGCACAGTGACGTCTGCCATCAGAAAAACATGACTGTCGATTGTTAACTCTTTATTGTTATTTTTTATTCCATTCCTAATTATAGTAGCTTTATATATTTACGATAATGTTTGCCTGTTTTACTAGCCTGTTTTACTACTGCAATAAAAATAATTCCTGTCACCTCTTGTAATGACTGTTTCCGATCGAGGTAAGAGTTCTCCACTATGAGAGTGTGTCTAAAATGGTATCAGTTTTTTTTTTGCTTGTTTGGCATGCACTGCTACTGAAGTGCTCAATCAGTGTTCACTTTTGCTCATATACTATAAAAGACAATGAATGGCCAAGAGTGAACAACAGCACTGAGTTCACTTCTTGAGGTTGTCATGACAACCATAGACCTTTTGAGCTCCACTTTTGAGGTCTGTCTGATTGTCATAATAACCTCTTGAAGTGAACGCAGCACTGTTGTTCACTCGTATCCATCCATTATTCTCTGTTTTCTAGTTATTTGTTTTAAATTCCCCTGCCATTGCTGTACTAAATATTGTAGATAATGCAGCAATTATTTCACTGAGTCTTTCAAAATATATCTGACTCTCCGATGTTAACCACACAATTGCTGTTTGTGACATCACAGTCTGTTGTCAAGGTGAGTTCTATGATGTCATAAATAAAGGCATTATGAGGTTAACAGGGGAGAGGCAAATGTTTTCAAATGTTTTCAATACAGACTTTTTAGATGGACTAGCAAGGTGTGCTATAAATCTTGGCAAAGACCGTTGAAAATGAAAAATTAGTTCCCTAGTAAATTGTCACAGCTGAAACATCTTATTTATAAAAGCACATAATGAAGTATAGAGTTGCTCTTTAAGCTATAATATTTATTGTGCAGTATATGTTATCCACAATATATATCCCATGTCATCCATCAATGAGGTTTTTTACTAGACTCTTATAAGCTAATATTTGTTTCTTTATTAAAAGATAAACCTCTCTTTCATTAGTCCCTTTTTCTATCCATTGTGCCCTAAGAACCCTACCCCTTCTAAGTGGAATGCACAGAAAATGGCTAAGAAAATGCCATATACAGCCTGCTAATCTTTTATCATTTTCTCTAGGAAGGCAGTCAGTGCCAAAAATACTTAAAGTTACTGACTTTACCCAAATAGATGATATACAATTTACTGACTCTTTCTCAATGGTATAGAAAGGGTTGAAATAAGTCGTACTCTCTCCAGAACTGGTCTGTTGTTCCAAACATAGCTGGCAGTTCACAAGGCAGCACAAGTTATTTATTTATTTTTTAAATCTATTTCCCTCCTGATTGCAGTCTGAGGAGCCTCTCTCGGGCATCCAGCCGGATCCTGCCCTGCCTGAAGTCTGCCTGACAGAGCCTCCTCTCTCCTCCCACTCGTCTCTTAGCTGGCACCCCCAGCTTGACCCCTCCGGGGTGGGGTCACCCCTCCTCTCTGGGTGCACTTGCATATATAGACTCCAGCTGCGGGTGGGGGTCCCTAGTGGAGGAACCTGAAAGATGAGTCAGGACGGACCCGGTGGTGGGCATGGGGGCTGGTGACATCGCCTACCCCAAGAACCGGGTTTTTCTTTGTTCTGAGGTCTGCCCCCTTGCATGGTGCATGCCCCGATGGACTAGCTCATGGCAACCCTGCCTACATTGGCCACGCTGATATGTTCTGCCTGGCTCACTGCAGTGCCCCCCCCCGGTCTCCACCATGGGCCACTGGCTTGCCAGGTCAACCCACCCCTCCCTCCCGGGGAGAAGAGCTCCACAAGGGCACTTGATCTTCATCCCTCCCCTGCTGACCCACGGTGCCTGAGTTCACTCCCGAACCCAGGATGCCAGCATAGCATGAGGTGTGGCCTCCAGTGCCTCAACCCTCAGTGCCACCGGGCTGGCCCAGCACAAGTTATTTTAATACATTCCAACCCTAGTTTGTCTTTTTCCCTTGTAGCTTTAAGGATATCCCCACTCTCCACACTCACATCCTTTTCTGATCTAAAAAGAGATATCACTTACTCTAGTAACAGCTCACCTGTATCCTGTTCTTTCGTATTTAGCCCATATAGCTTTAAAATAGCTTGGTTAGTTAAACCATCTGAGTCTATGGGAGAGGGTGCAGTTGGCAGTCTCACTTCTCTCTGTAGATTTTCTCAATGCTTAGAGAGAGGCCAGTGTATCTCCTTTCAACACTTATGCTCAAGTTCAATTTACTTAACAAGGATATATTAAGATACATATAAGTTTGCCTCCTTATTAACTCACTGGAGACTTTGCAAATAAATAAACATGCACAACACAGGCATTGATGATTTTCTTTACTGGACAGTAATTTTAAAAGAAAAGACAAAATATATTTGTTCAGTACATAAAGATGGACCACATTAAAAAGAGGTGGGCAGCAGGAAGTTAATCATCGATTTTTTATACTGACTGAGACAAGAGGGTACAAATTGACTGAGACAAGAGGTTGCAAACTGACTGAGACAAGAGGTTACAAACTGACCGGGGCAGGAGGTTACAAACTGACCGGGGCAGGAGGTTACAAACTGACCGGGGCAGGAGGTTACAAAGGGGATTGAAGGTAACAGCCTCCCCCATGTAGAGAGAGTTTTGCTGGAAGGTGCTAGCCACATTGTTTTGAACTTCAGCTGTCATGCAGCACTTTTGGGCAACTGACTCAGTCTTTCAGTATGTTGGCAGAAATGTGGAATGGTTGCTTCAGACTTCTATGTTTTGGGGATTGCCTCAAATTCCTGAGCTACTGGACAGCTATAAATCTGGAAATCCAAGCAATATCAATAAGTAATCCCACTAGATCCCACAATTCAAAACTAAAATCATCCTTATGTAAAACCAATAAACGATCTAGATTTTTTACACAGAGAATTCCTCCAATCTGGAATACATTGCCTAGTAATATTATAAACAGCGAAAACATAGAACAATTTAAGAGAAACCTTGATAAATATATGGGTGACAAGAAATTTTCCTTCCACTGCTAATTTAGCTGGTGGCGAGTTCATAAATGTGCCATCTGAACGTGTATCAATCTATGAATCTATGAATCTAGTACCATTAATTTTTTTCAACTATGGTTTTGGGCCTTTCAGCTCTGCTTTCATTTACAAAAAAGACATGGAGGCTGACTTTGTTTTGCTCACAGCAACCCTTAAGGGGATAATTCTTAATTAACAGACAAGAAACCTTGGAGATGAACACTGCAGAGGTCAAACTGCACAGACAGATGCATATGGTGACATATCCAACTTGGGACACTTTTTTTATTCTTTTGTTAATAACTAGGATGATGGGGAGTTCTCAGAGGTTCTCTGTGGTAGGCTGAGGTAACCCAAAGTTCAAACCCATGCCTTGGTACATGTCTGATATTTACATAGAAACATAGACTTTGACGGCAGATAAGGACCGCTTGGCCCACCTAGTCTGCCAATTTCCCTACCTACAGGATAAACTGCAGATCCTAGTTAACCAACAGTCTATTTCTTCCTACCCCCCACAAGAATTGCCTTACGTCTGTCCCATGCATTCTTGAATTCTCCCACAGTTTTAGACCCCAACACCTCCTCAGGAAGGCTGTTCCATGCGTCCATCACCCTGTCTGTGAAAAAATACTTCCTCACATTGCCCCTGAGCTATCCCTCTTCTGTCTTCAAATTGTGTCCCCTTGTTCTTGAACTTGTCTTTTTCTGAAAGATGCTACCCTCTTGGACTTTGTTGATTCCACTGAGATACTTAAAAGTTTATATCATGTTCCCCCTCTCCCTCTTTTCCTCAAGGGTATACATATTAAGCTCCTTTAGTCTCTCCTCATATGGCTTCTCTTGCAGAACCTGCATCATTTTAGTTGCCCTCCTCTGGACTGCCTTCATCCTGCCTGCCCAGACTGATAGTTTTCTTCCTGCCTATACTGTCATTGCAGACCATAACTGATCTCCGGCAACCCCCCCCCCCCCGCTTTCCTACTAAGATAGATTCCTTTTTGCCTATCCCATGCATGCTTGAAGACCACCACTGTTTTCACCCCCATCCCTCTGCTGGAAGACTGTTCTAGGTGTCCAACACTCTTTCAGTGCAGAAGTATTTCCTCACATCCCTCCTACATCCCCCCTTCCAGCTTCATTGCATGCCCCCTTGTTCTCGTGCACCATCTCTTCTGAAAAATACTCCCCTCTTGTACCTTATTTCCCCCCATGAGGTACTTATCGGTCTCTATCATGTTAACCCCTCCCTCCTCTCTTCCAGGGAGTATATATACTGAAATTCCTCAGTCTTTCCTCATAGGGCTTCACTAGTTTAGTTGCCCTCCTTTGGACAGTGTCCACCCTATGTCCTTCCTGAGATGCAGTCTCCAGAACTGGACCCAATACTCCAGGTGGAGTCTCACCAACGATTAATACAGTAGTAACACTACCTCTTTCCTCCTGCTGGTGATTCCCCTCTCTGTGCACTCCAGCATTCTTCTGGCTCTACCCACTGCCTTGTCGCACTGCCTTGCCACTTTGAGGTCATCAAATATGATAACCCCTTGGTCCCTTTCCTATTCCGTCACCGTCAATACCTCTTCCTCAGTTTTACAGGCTACCTCTGGATTTCTGTGACCGAGGTGAATAATAGTACACTTTTTACATTAAAGCCCAGCTGCCACACCCTCAAGCACTCCTCAAGTTTTCCCAGATCTCTATTTCTTCTGTCCACCCCCTCCAGAGTATCTGCCCTATTGCAGATTTTGGTGTCACCTGCAAAGAAGCATACCTTCCCTTCCAGCTCTTCTTCAGTGTCACTTATAAAGGCATTGAAGAGGACCAGTCCCAGTACTGAGCCCTGAGGTACCTCACTGGTCGCTCTCCTCCTTGTTAGATTGATTCCCGTTTACCACCACACTCTGTTGCCTATCCATCTACAGTTCTGTATCCAGGTTGCCACCTTGGGTTCCACCCCCACACTGCCCAGTTTCCTTATAAGCCTCCTATAGGTACAGTGTCAGTGATCTTGCAGGAGCCAAAGTAGGCCACATCCATCGCCCCATTCTGATCTATTTCCCTAGTTACCCAGTCAAAGCAATCGTCTATCTGACATGACCTTAACCCGCTAGATTCAAGATAAATCACTAGTCTTTCTTTTAAGAGTGTCTCCATTGCGCTGGAGATGCAGGTTTGGAAATGAGCCTGGGACATCTGGAGTCAGTTCGGGGGGAGGGAGGAGCTGGATTGAGCTGTCATCTGACAGCTCTCCTGTCCTGGGGAGGGTTGGGCACCAGTCTGGTTAGCGGATGGTGTCGGGAGGGGAGGTCACTGTTAGGCATTTGGCGGAAGATGTGTCTGCACGGCTTCTCACCTGGACTTCAGTACTGCATGCCAGTGCCCTTGTGGGAGGGGGGTTAGAGATTGCAAAGTCATTCACATAACTAAGCAATATCCCTCACCCCACTGCCGTGAGGAATGATCCCTGTACAGGAAGGTAGGGCCAGAATACAAGAGCCCTTGCCAGCAGGTGGGGGTAAAAAATGTGAAATAAAAAAAAAGAGTGTCTCCGTTAATTTCCCTACTACTGACATTAGGCTGACCAGTCTATAGTTGCCAGCCTCCTCTTTGCTGCCATTTTTATGAAGTGGGGACTACATCTTCCCTCCTCCAGTACTCTGGAGCTGCTCTTGTTTGTGAGTTGTTGAATATGGCTGGCAGAGGTGCAGCCAGTACCCCTGAGTTCCCTCAGACCCTTGGTGTACCCTGTCTTGGCCCATAGCCTTTTTTTTTATTATATTTTTTTCATTTAAAAAGTTTTGTTTCAATACAGGAGTGACATTGAAACATTCAGGATTATTCAAAGCCTTGCAAACTGGATGGGTCCCCCGTGACTGGAGGGAGGCACATGTCGTGCCACTCCATAAGGATGGTCCATGGGAGGAGCTGGGAAACTATAGACCGGCTAGCCTGAAGTCCATGCTATGGAAGCTGCTGGAAACCATATTAAGGGAATGGATGGTGCAGTTTCTAGAGGCCCACGGTCTCCAAGATGAATGACAGCATGGGTTCGTCCAGGGAAGATCATGTCAGATGAACCTAGCTGAATTCTATGACTGGGTCACAAGGTCTCTGGAGCAGGGGAAGCCAGTGGAAGTCCTGTACCTGGACTTCACTAATTCTTTTGACTCACTACCGTACCATAGACTGTTGGAGAAGCTGAGGTGCTTGGGGTTGGGGAAGAAGATCCTTGGGTGGAATTAGAATTGGTTAATGGTTAGGTATCAGAGGAGGGTGGTGGTTGAGGGTGAGGTCTCGTCTCCCAGAAGGGTCTTTAGTGGGGTCCCACAGGGATTGGTGTTGGGGCCGGTCCTATTTAACGCATTCATCTCAGACATCGGGGTTGGAGTTAGGAGTAGGCTGAGTCTATTTGTGGATGACTCCAAACTGGGAGTAGTGGTAGATAAGGAGGAGGGGAGAAGCATGCTGCAAGATGACTTGAAAATGCTTGAAAGGTGGTCACACACTTGGCAGCTGAGGTTCAATGCCAAGAAGTACAGTGGGCTCCAGTTGGGGGCCAGGAACCCCAGGTACAACTACAGTCTCAAAGGGGTTAAGCTGGTGGTCTCTAGGATAGAAAAGGATCTTGGAGTGGCAATAGATGCTAAAATGAATAATTCTGAGCAGTGTAGGAGGGCAGCAGCAAAGGCGAATAGGATGCTGGGGTGCATAGCCAGAGGGATAACATCAAGGAGGAGAGAGGTCCTACTGCCCCATACAACTGCCTGGTTAGGCTGCACCTGGAGTATGGTGTGCAGTTTTGGCACCCATACTTGAGAAGAGATGTTGCCATTCTTGTGAGGATCCAGAAGAGGGCATCAAGGATGATTCACGGCCTGAAGGACCTGTCCTGTGAGGAGACTCTACAGGATTTGAACATGTACTCCCTAGAGGAGAGGAGGGATAGGGGGAATATGATAGAGGTCTTTAAATATTTGACAGGGATTAACCGGGTCAGCTCTGAAGGACCGCTCCAGTTGAGGAAGGACAGTGCCATGAGGGACCATAGCCTGAGATCGGTGGGGAGGAGGTTTAAGGGGGAGACGATGTATCACTACTTCACTGAGAGGGTGGTGGTGCCCTGGAACTCATTGCCATCGGAGTTGGTGGGGATGGAGACAGTGGAAGGCTTCAAGAGAGGGTGGGATAGACACAATGGTGTAGTTCAAGGGGGGAGCAGGGTATGTGAAAGGTCTTCAGGGGTCAAAAAGAGGGAGGAAGGGCAGCCGCAGTGAGTGAACTATAGGCTGTTACTCGGGCAGACTTGATAGACCACTGGGCCTAATCTGCTGGCAATTTAGTATGTTATTAACGAAAAATGGTTTAATAAAGTGCAGTCCTCTTCATGCAAGATTAAACTGAAATGTTTCCTGGCTGTGTAATAAAAAGGTTTATCCTGTAGACTCACTTCTGTCTGGTGGAGCAGGTAAAAACAGATAATTCTGTATTCAGCAATGCTCAATTGGCCCTAATTATCTGATCTGTTTCGGGCTATTATTCAACCCCCCACCACAATACCTTCCTCTACCCAATCAGGGGGATCTCAATTCCTAATGTCTACAATGAGCCCAGAGGGGTAGTCCCACTCCATGGACTGTGGCATAAACCTTCCCCCATTCACTGGCCTACCAACTGAGTCTCCACCCACTTGCCTACCAACTGAGTCTGAGATAGAGTTTTTTTAAGAGATATCTGGCCATCCCATGACATCAGCGACTCAGGTTCTGCAACAAGCTTGGGCCACTGGAGGATGGCTGAAGGAACAGACCTGAGCACCCCCAGAGGATGCTCTTCTCCTGTAGAAGGGAGGCTGTCTAGCACCACCATGCAAGTGCAATCTAACTGTCTATATGTGTAACTGTAATTGGTGCCCCCACTGGAGGGGAAAACATGGGCTGGTGCCACATGCCAGCAAGCTTGCATATACGCATGGCACACTCTTGCTACCAGCATACAAGGGGACAGGAACAGAAAGAAGAAAAACACCCTAGCAGCACTTGATGATTCCAGCACCTCACAGGTCCCACACCACCGATCAAGGTGCTCTGCTCAATCAGATTTAGATTCCAAAAGGGCTTGGGGAACCTACAATGGCCCTGTTATGGGGAAGGTCATGGGGAAATGAGGATAGGTTAAGTTCAGAAGAAGGCAGGTGATGGCACTGGGGGTGCTGCAGAAAGGGGGCATGCTGAAGAAGAAAGGGACATAAATAGTGAATCAAAAATCTCACCATCCTGCCCCCAGCCCCCGCACCCAGTTGCTTGTATTCAGTTTGGATGTTGACCTGCTAGAGATAGTAAATCAATTCATGTAAGAGGGGAGCATAGACACTGTGGGTGACCATGCCATGTTGGCATCCCCTCCCCCGGAGGCTGATGTCAACATGCAGGTACACATAATTAGACTAGCAGGTGTGCAGGTAGAAAAACAAGGGGAAAAATTTCTCTGAGCACGGTGAAGCAGGAAGACACCACACAGGCCCTATGCTCACTAGTTTGACATCTGGTCATGAAGGGCCCCCAACCCCATGTGCAGTGCTCAGTGGATCCTGTATGGAGGAAGACCTCTCTGTTAGAAGCTGCAGGAGTGTATGGTGTAGGAATCAGGGATAGTATCCAATGGGTCCTCCACAGCTACAGAGCTGTTGCTTGAGCAGGAACTGGCCTGAGGCAGCATGTTGGCTGTAGCTCCAAGATTGGATAAAAAGTATGGGAGACAAAATAGCCATTTTTATGGCTGTGGGTGGAGCCTACAGTCTTCCTGCTTTCCCTTCAAAAAAGGTGTTTCCCCTGGAACACATCTTTTAGGAGTTTTCAGTGTATCCTTCCATCAACTGAAAAATAGTGCGCTCCCCCTCTGATTTTTGCTATTGGCTGCTCTGTCTTAAAGGTGGGGGGGGTGCTACTGTGCCTCCCAACTTCTCAGAATATAAACAAAAAAAAACTTTTGAAACTGCTGTCATTTAACCCTTGCAGGGCTGCAGAATGAGCATCTGTCCCGCTCAAGTGAAATAGATTCATTCCAGTTCTTTCAGCAGCCTAGGGGTTAACTCATTATCTCCTTACTTTGACTGAATACTAACCCAGTAGCACATGGCTAATTAGGCACATGTGCTGTGTGGGAGACATGTGAATGACACAAAGTTGTGAATGAAAGCGTACATTACACACTGCAGGCCCGTTGGTCAACAGTGTCTACCAATGGGAGTACAGGTGTACATTATGCTGTCATTCATTGGTAGCACAGTTGACAGGCAGCCATGGAGGCATGCAGGTGGGTCGTGCTGCTCTCCGGCTTCATGGCCATACTGGGACAGGGGAAGAGGGGTGGGTTGTGGGTTCCTCAGTGGGTAGGGGTCCACTAGACCACCAGAGAAGTCTGGGGATATGTTTTCAATTTACAATCAGGTCTGGGAGGGGGGCCACTAGACTACCAGGGAATTTTGGACATTAATTCATGATCAGACAGGGTTCGGGGAAGGGAGGGGGCCCAGGGAATTTTGGATATTATTTCATGTTTGGACGGGGTTCAGGGAAGGGAGAGGGCCACCAGAATACCAGGCAGATAGTGTGCTATTTCAGCACATTCTGCCAGGTGCATCCCTGTCAGAGACATGCAAATGGGGCCATAATGACATGCAAATGGCTCCATTTGCACCTCACATGCATAATGGCCCCGTTTAGGTCTGAATATCTAGAATTTGTGCATGACGTATCTCCAAGCACTGCACAGTCCCAGTCCAGGTATTCAGACCTGACAGGTGGATGTGCTGGCACATGGTCAGTGGACCCCATTTGCGCCACTCACATTTTTTGATATATTCAGATGGGATGCGCCATTGCACATCTCATTTGAATATATCAGTTTTGTGCTGCAGCACAACTCAGTTGCGCGGAGCAAGTTTGAATAACCTGACCTATAATAACTAAGACTAAACACTACCTACCCATTGTCTTTTTGCACACTAGAGCTATGTTAGCTCAAGTTGAGAAGCTAATCATGCTGTTTTGCTGTGCTGGTGGTCACTGGTAGAGCTACTGGCCCACTCCAATCCAGGCACACTACACTACAATAAGAAAGAATGCAGCAGGCTTATTTTCCCAGGCATTCCCTGACCCTGACTGGCTCCAAAGTAAATGGCCAATAGTGTGTGTGGCTCCTGCCAGCTGAGAATCGCCCTGACTGTGCAGAGTGGAATTCCCTCCCACCACCTTCTCTGTTTATTGCAGCAGTTTTGTGCATAGCTTCCCCCCATGGCATGAATATTGCTGTTGCTGCCCCCCCAATCACTACTCACCCTCACCCACGATCCACCACTGCAGCACCACCAGTAACCAGACTCAGTCCTACCAGTTAGTTGTTGCTTGCAGCCAATGTCTCTAATTAGTCCGCTGTCCTCTCCTCTGTGTTCTAAACTTTTCCAGCCTCTGAGTCCAGGCAGTCAGTTCCACAGGCTCACTCAGTGTGACCTGACACTCTGACTGACCGACCCAAATTTAATCACTCACAGAAGGCGAAGCCCACCCCACCGCACCATTAATTCTGATAAGGACTCCCTCCCAACCCGACCGACTCCTGAGTCCCACATGAAGCGGGCAACTTGAGACACTGGGCAAGCAAAGCGGTGGCAGGTAGTTCCTGGATGAGATGGACAGATGCAGCAGCGTTCAGAAAGGCAGACAGGAGGGAAGGGATGCACCAAATATGACAGCACCATGGTCTCAATGTCAGCAGTCAGTTTCCCACCCGCTCATTCTGACTTCTTGCTCGCTACTGGCAGCAGCGCGTGTTTATGTTTCTTCCGGGTAATGTGACTGTGGGTCCATCACTTTCTCCCTTCCTGCCACCACTCAGTCATGCTCCTCCCAGTTCCAGTCAGGCCAGTTTGTTAAACAATGGCTACCCCCCTGCCACTCTGTCTGTCACCCTCACCCACCTCTCTGTCTGTCACTCTCTCACGACTCTCACCATTGAAACCCAACACCCCCCACCGCACGGCAGGCTCACAAGTCCCTCCTAGCCTGCAGCAGCAGCAAGGTAAGGGGCCGAATGTTGGCGGTGACAAATGTGATCACCTGAATTGTTGGGGGGACTTGTGCCCCCGTCCCCCCCTAGAATTACACCCCTGGTATCTAGTGTTAATCAGTGTGAGGGGGCACAAGCTGCATCTGCTTCTGACATAGAGACTGACAGTTCTGATTCAGATGACACAAATAGGAGACTTACCTTGGATTGATTAGTATTTTCAATTATTAATACTTAATCATTGCTTTATCTGTAATCTAGGGGTCATTGTCTGTTTTATTTAGCAACACAAAGGTATTCCAGTCCTTCATATCATCTGTGATAGCCCCCCATTATATTGTATAGCAACTCAATGACCTACACTATGCTGTGTCACAAATTGTATATCTATATATTTTTTAATATGTCTTTATACTCATCAGTTCTGAACTATATCAAGTCATACTGTTGCATGTGTGTGTGTGTGGGGGGGGGGTGGAGGGCTCTGCAGAGGTGCCCATGTGTATCCACTGCTATCAGATTCTCTGTGGCCACATGTGGATCACTCATGGACATTGGTGCACCTGAAAAAGCACCATTCCACCCACTTGGCCTTGTATTATTGCATGCTGAAAGAGCACTCTGTCATATTCAAGGCTTTGATTAACACTAGTAAAGTGGGAGTCAGTTTGACCCTCTGCTTCCAGTATTGGGGGTCAGAACAGAAAATGTTGGGGAAAAAATTTCAGTAGTGGCTTTGTACTACATTATCTGATACTTTTTCTGCCAGGATATCTGTTCAAACCTTGTAATATACAGGGTCAGTTCTGAAGCACTGCTTTTATATTTGTCCTTCAAAATCTGCAAAAATCTCATTTGTGGACTTCAGTAGGGGGTTAACGCAAGCCCTGCTTATGTGATGGTTTACATAGGATGCATTACATGCACATTACAATAAATATATAGGTAACTGGTTAGACCACACCTGGAATACTGCGTGTAGTACTGGCAACCGTCCCTGAAGAAGGACATTAGGTTGCTGGAGAGAGTGTAGCGAGGGGCAACAAAGATGATCCAGGGGGTATGGGGCCTTACCCTATGAGAGCAGAGTGGAAGACTAGGTTTGATGGCCAAGGCACCTAGCTTCACCTGAGTTCTTTCCTTCTAGGTTGCTTGAAAGGACAGAGCAAATAACCTTACCAGAGCAAGGGAAAGGATTAAGGCTTATTTTGGCTAGGCAGATTTACTGTGTGTTGTTATTTTTATTTTTTACTCACAGGGATTGTTACTGTTTGTTGCTAACATTTTATTACTTTATTTTTCTCTGATTGAAATTGCTGTTGCTGGGTATACCTTCTGCTGCATTATTACAGGGTGTGCCTACAGGTGTGTGCTAACAGATTACTGCTGTAATCTTCTGATTCAAATTGTCTTTTGCAAGGTATATCTTCTGTTACTGTTTTATTTTTCTCTGTAGCAAAGTGTTTCTTACAGGGTACATCTTCTGTTAAATTATTACTGGTGGTGCTTTACAAGTTTTACAGTTTTATCTATCATTAGGATAAGCTTTCAGGGCTACTGCATTTGTTGCTGGCTGATTGTTTCTGCTCTTACTTCCTTGTTTCTTTCATCTGTGGTTCTTCTTTTTCGGCAGGGGAAGGGCCCAGACACCCACCCCCATCCCCAACACCCGACACTACACTCCTTTTCTAGGATAGCACAGTCGTGACATTTCCTGTGGCAAAGCAGGAAGGGGCGGATCAGTGGGGTATCCACAAGGTGACCTCATTTACAGGGGCACTAGTAATTTAACTTGTTATAACAAGTTATACAAAAACAAACAAAACACAAAATCAAACTTTTGCTTTCATTTTCTTTCTTCTAATTACTCTGACCAGGTTATAAACCCAGCAACTTATCTGGAATGGATATCATTAACTGCAGGTACTGCGGAACGCTTTTCAGAAGGGCAGTTTTACAAGATTTAGGACACTGTCCTACATGCTGGGCCATTGGAGATCTAAGGGCTCAGCTCCAGGCAGCATGGGCAGAGATTGTGCAACTCAAATTGCATATTCAAGAGGAAATATATTACAAGAACAACCCGCCATTTCCCCAACATCCAACAGAAGCACCTCGACCGCAGAGGGTAGTTGGTCTGGGAGGTTGGCAAGTGGTTAGGAGGGGCAAATCAGGTGCCCTATCACTCGGTGCTCCCCACCATATTACCTCTAAAAACCATATAAAAACTACAAACAGGTATCTGCCTCTATCTCTGAAATCAAACAAAGGGGCAGAGGACACTGCAGCACAGGAGACAGCACAATAAAACTCACCCAAAACAGGAACCAAAACAAAAAAAAGCAAAAAGGAAATCCAAAAACTTCTGATCATAGGAGACTCCATGATTCGGGGAGTTAATACCTATCTCCAGCCAGGAGTAATGGTCAGATGTCTCCCAGGTACATCAGCGTGGAGAGACACTGACCACATTGCTAAAATTGCTCAGGAAGCAGGAGAAAACATTGATGTCCTGGTGCACATAGGGACTAATGATCTCGCCAACTGGTCAGTTGTGGAGACTAAGGAACACCTGACCAGGCTGGGTGACAAACTATCATCCATTTCATCCAGCATCTCCTTCTCTGAGATCCTGCCAGCCTGGGAGAGGAGGGCAGATGGACGGAAGGTCAGAGAAGGGGAGATAGAGGAGCTAAACATGTGGCTCAAGGGCTGGTGCCAGGAGAAAGGACACAAATTTGTAGGGAACTGGCAACAGTTTGGGGAGCAAAAGTTCTTTAAATTTGATGGACTGCATCTGACTAAGGAGGGAGTCAGTGCATTGGGGCAGAAGTTTGACATCTTTGCAGAATATTTAAACTGGCAAATGGGGAGAGGGGTGCAGCACCTCATATGTCGAATGGGAAGAACACCCCTCCCCTCTCAGCTAGTGGTCAAACAGGAGTCCAGCATGTTTGCAGTTCATTTGCATTACCAGGTAAGGAAAAAGGTCTAGCTCCCCATACGACGCACATGGGAAATTCCAGACCTCACCCAACAACTAACACACCGAAATCTGGCCAATGGAAAATCATGTACACAAATGCTCACAGTCTGGGAAACAAGATCCCAGATCTGCAGACAATAATGACAGAGACTAAACTGGACATAGTAGCAATTAGCGAGACATGGTTTACCAGTAACCACACTTGGGAGACTTCAGTACCTGGCTATGTACTGTTCAGAAGAGACCGAGGTGCAAAAAGGAGGAGTGGAGTGGCCCCGTATGTCAATGAAAATATCAAAGCTACAGAATTTCAGAATACACATAAGGAGCCAGAAGAACTATGGGTCACCCTGGAAATAGGAAATGGGACATCCATACAAACTGGACTTGTCTACAGGCCCCCAGACCAGGGGGAGGACATAGACACATTACTGTTAGAAGATATACAAAACATGACAGCTAAAGGGGAGGTTCTGATAATGGGAGACTTCAACATGCCAGATACAGATTGGTCAATACCAGCAGGAACATCTGCCAGAACTAGACACATGGTGGATTCCCTGCAGGGGGAGGGCCTCAAACAATCGGTACAACAACCCACAAGAGACAGGGCTATCCTAGATCTAGTACTGACCAACAGGGAAAGGATCACAGATCTCCAGGTAGAAGGTCACCTGGGGGCCAGTGATCATCACATGGTATGGTTCAATTTGGCCACTAGAACTAAATCATCCCATTCCAAGGCAAAAATATGGGACTTCAGAGGAGCTGAATTTGATGAGACAGCCAACAGAGTTAAGCTAGCCCTGGCAAAAAGAAATACAGGTGTGGGAGTACAGGCAAAGTGGGCAGCATTAAAGGTGCAATACTTGAAGCAACATCCCATTGTGTCAGAGAGAAAAGGAAGTGCAAAAGAAGAAGAAAACCACTTTGGTTCTCAAAAACAGTAGCAGAACAGGTCAGATCCAATAGACTGGCCTTCAGCAAATATAAGGGAACACAGCTGGATGAAGATAGGGAGGCATACCAAACTTCTCTAAGGGAATCAGGGAAGACAGTAAGGCAGACAAAGGCCCAAACTGAGGAAACACTAGCACAAACAGTAAAAGAAGGGGACAAGACTTTCTATAGATACATTAGTGAAAGGAGAAACTCCAGAGGGGGTATTGCTAAGATCAAAGGAGATAAAGGGGCATGTGAGGAGGAGAACCATGTAAAAGCAACTATCCTAAATAGATACTTCTGCTCAGTATTTACTGGAGAGAAGATAGGGCAGGGCCCACAGCTCAGCACCATAGACACAGCGGGGAGGGAGGTGTGCACTAGTGCCTTCACAAAAGAAAGTGTCCTACAAGAGCTCGATAAACTCAGGGTGGACAAGGCAATGGGTCCTGATGGCATACATCCTAGGATACTAAAGGATCTAAGGGTGGAACTAGCAGAGCCATTATCATAACTGTTTAGTGAGTCTCTGAACACTGGAGAGGTCCCAGAAGACTGGAGAAGGGCTCATGTGATCCCGCTCCACAAGAGTGGTAGCAGGGAGGAGGCAGGGAACTACAGACCAGTTAGTCTTACCTCAGTAGTGGGCAAGATTATTACATGCCAAAAAACTGCAAAACAATCATAGGAAGTGATTTATGGTGTACCAGTGGCCAATCAGGGTACAGGAGCCAGTAGGTCAGTGTTGCTGCCAAGGCGATGCTTTTTGCTGTCGGGAGCTAAAATCAGCTGTTCTTAATTGGCACTGGGTGGCCACAGCCCTACAAAGAAATGCTCTGCCATGTTATCTGTTGTCTCATGCAGACAATAATACAGGATTCTGTGAAACCTTTATTTTATTTGGGAGTGTTCTGTTCTATCAGTACTCTGCATAATGTCAAGAACTGTACATTTTACCAGACCGCACTATGAAATTCAGAATCAATCATTTGTGTTAGATTTGTAAGGAGTTGTTTGGGAAAAACATTCAGTGCAAAATACTGGAATTATTATAGACATATTAGGAAATTTACTGGAATGATTATAGATTTATTAGGCAACCATTAAAAACTCATCAATCCAAGTTATACTGGCAATGTCTGTGTTCTGAATCAGAGCTGTCATTGTCAGTGTCAGAATCAGATGCCACTTGAGCACCTTCACTAGGAATAACACTGGATACTAGCAGCTCAAATTGATATGGTCGGACACCAGTATTGAAGTTTAGATCAATGAGCTCCACATCTTCAAATTCTTCAACTTCAAACATTTCTAGATATTGATCACAGGCACACTGAAAGCTTTATGAACCAAGCTTTTTTATACAGCCATGCACAGCATGAACCAATGCTTCAGGCCAGTGTGACATCACATGAGATCCCTGGAGGTGTGGCTGAGCTCTGTTTTCATGAATAGCAAAAGGAAGGTTCCATGTCATAATGGCGATCGTGGGAAGGCAATTGCTTTTTAGGCAGTGTACATGGCAATCAATTTCAATGTACACCCAGCCTTTGAAAAGGGCACAGGGAATTATGTTTTTCTTGTTTATGAGGGGGGGCTGTGCTCTCTGCACCCCTCATGGGGGGTTTCACCCCATGCATCCCCTACTAAAGGATTCTCAACTCCAGGGGGTGCATGTTGGGAGGGTGCAAATTGGGGGAAAAAATTTCAGGCCAGGTGCAACAAAATGTACTCATGACAGGACCCAAACCCAGCACCCTCGCAACCCTAGCCTGCCACCACCCACCGTGCCATGGGGCAAGCACAGCAGCCCATCGCCGCACCACATCACACAAACCCTCTCTCTCCTTCTGCCCATCATTCGGCTTGCTCACTCCCCCCGTGCACATGTACATATCGCAACATCCTGTTGCTATATTCACAGACACACCCATCTGGTCATCCTCCCTCCTAAGTAGCCCTGTCGATAGGTGCCATGATTGAGTCGCCCTTTTGGAAAGTGCCCAATCGCGGTCACCAATGTCACGGGATACCCAAAGGGAACATCAACAGACAAACAAACCCTTTTTTGATACTTTGGAGGCTGAATTCAAACATAAAAGTATGTTTTTTTGGTTAAAAATAGCCTACAAACTATCAAAATCTACCCTTAAATCAGACAAAATAGAACTTTTAAATGAGCTATGTTTAAGTGTCCTTTGCTAAGGAGGCACATTCTGTAATTGAACACTGTCTATTCTGCTTCACTGTGGGATCCATTTTAACTGGAATTTCAGGCACAAAAATAGGGTTTGAGTATCCTTTAAATTCTGTTCTGTTATTCCCTCTGTGTGCATTTACTGTCAATTTACATAATGTATCTCATTGGAACCAGTTTAACCTTGCTGCAACAGAGAAATGGACAGACAGCAAAAAGTATTCAGCTCAGATTTAAAAAACAAATATGTGTACATAGATTCTATTTTGCAACAGTGGCCATGAACATGATGAAAGCAGCCCTGATCTAACACAAGTGCTCCTGGGTCATCATATGTAAGTGGCTCTGGTGGGATTTTGAAGCAGGTGATTCATTTATCTCAAGCCAGGTAACAACTTTGTAAACATGAGACTGCAGAATACTGTTTTCTGTTGTGCCATAAATCTGATGTACCACATTTTAGTGTCATGTTTTCTATGACACATTTCAGATCACCTTACGAGGATAGGTTGAGGCGCCTCAACATTTACTCATTGGAGGAGGGAAGGGAGAGAGGTGATATGATTGAAACCTTCACGTACCTAAAGGGCACCAACAGGGTTAGTACAGAGGGCATGTTTTGATTAAAGGGAGAAGGAATTACTAGAGGGCACAGCCTGAAGTTGGTGGGGGGTACTTTCAGGAGAGAGATGAGGAGATATTACTTCACAGAGAGGGTGGTGGGGGTAGAATGCACTTCTTGAGGAAGTGGTATCTCTTAAAACAGAGGAGAGCTTCAAAAGGGGTGGGACAGGGTCAAGGGCAAGATATTAGTTGGTGGGAAGTTGAGGGGGGACGAGAAGGAAGCAAGGGGTGGGGGGGCAGCAGCGGGAGTCTAACCTGTGTGACTGAGCAGATGCAAGAGACCAATTTACCTGTATCTGCTGGCAATTTTATATGTTCATTGTTTCACTTCATTTTCTTACTTCAGATCTGAGATTTGGACTTGCTACTGTTATTGCTGAAGATGCTGTTAGTTAAAACAGTGATTGTTATTTTTCTATTATGACAGGTTTGTACAAGGGGTAAGTGTGGTCATGTCAGAAATTAAAACTATAGACTGGATTACATTCTAATATACAGCACAGAGCAAGATGAATTATATTAAAATGTTTAGTGACTACAGTGTACAAGCAGAGATTATGGTCTGGATTCACGAAGGTCAGCGGCAAGCTGCGACAATGACAGCTTGCGCTGACCATCCTTGTGACCTGGACCCTGCACCCAATTCAGCATCAGAGCAGGTCCAGGGGTCTCCACCCTGCAACTTGTGACATAGGTCACACGGATGACGCGATGACCACACATGCCGCAAACCGTGGGAAAGGCAGGAGACAGATGCACCGGCACCCCTGCATACCCCCCAATCCAGGGCAAGGTCAGGCACACATGCCCCCACCCATCAGCGCGAGCCACCCACACCCCCAACCAATACCTCCACCAGCGACTGGCACTGTCCACCTCTCAGCACTATGGCCAGTCACGACTGATCTGTTAAGATCACATACAGTAGCTACACTCCGTGAACACAGCAGCTGTCATTCATGGAGTGCCTTTTATTACTGTACACATCTTGGCACAGTCAGGCGGTGGCTGATCCTGGTGGTGAAAGATGGGCAGTGCCAGTTACCGACTCACCCTCCAGGTCCATGTGTGGGGTGAGGGGAGGGTGGCTGACATTGTCGGTTGGGGGTGGGGAGCCACTGACCACTGGGCTATACTGGATGTGTGATGGAAGGAATATTTCCCTAGGGCATGTGGGGGCAGTGGGCATATGGGTGGCTCTTGACGTGGGGGTCTGGGCATGGGGATGTTCTACACACCCATCCTGGCACTGTGGGTGTCATACCCGGGAACTGGGGCTGTTGGGGGGCTGTAGCCCACAGGGGCTGTAGAGCTGGGGCACAGTGGCAACCCCCTGTGGATGGTAAAGAACACTTACTCCACCTCATAGGTGGTGTAAGTGGTCTTTGACAGATGTCCACCGGGATTGTTCCTGAATCCGATGTGGAACGTAACAACCACCCTTTGAAAATAGGGTGCAACTGTTGCCTTAAACCCCTTACACCCTGTCGCAAGGGCTCAGTGCATTGGTGAGTTAGCGAGGCAGCCTGTCGGTCACAGGCTGCCTTTGTGAATCCCACCAAGATGCAACTTAGGACGCAAGTGCTACTTGCACCATTGTTTCAGACGCTAGTTGCCTTGTGTCCTGAGTTGCCTTTTGTGAATCCAGCCCTATGTCTTCATCTCGGTTAGACTGCTGGAAACCGTGCAAAGATAACAAAAAACAAGCATTTGTCAATGCTGCAGGTTTCCTTTCATGGTGCATGTGGGATGGGATTCAGCGGCGCTCATGGTGCTCGTTACTTGGAGCTTCTTCAAACTTGCTACAGCCATACTGGCTCTGGCTAGAGTTTGTCATGATGTGTGACAACTAAAGCACTCTCAAACAGTTATTTATATAATGTAAAAACAGTCTTTGTTAAAAATTGCTTCCCCTCCCCCCCGACTACCTAGCCGCCAAAAACTAATCCCTAGTGTTACAGTGTCCCCAATATTAAATACCTTCAGGTCTTCTCTACTTCTTGGATTCTGCTCTCAGATAATTATATAAACTATAATGCCTTGCTAAAATAAATCACTAAACCCCCTCCACTCAGCTGCTGACCCCTCCTCCTTAATTTACAGCATAGATGGGGTATCTGCCTGAACATATAACAGACAACCTTTACAAGCCTAAATAAGAACTAGCAACCAAATCAAACCACAAAGATCTCATACACCTTGCTAAAATTACTTTTGTCTAAGCAGTATCATACAGCAGTTTAAAGGGAGACATCCACCTGCAAATACCCCACACCATAGTGTAGAGCAATCCCCAATAAGACCTTCTGCCAAAAACAAAAACTGTACCTTCTGGCAAGTTTTAATATTTTAAGTTTATCTGGTTGATCTTGATGTCCCTCCCACCAGCATTTTGTGACAAGCGCCATTCGAGGAGCATCCCAGAACCTCCCACAACTGACATCAGAGCCAGGGATTAGCTGCGGGTGACTGTAGATTTTATCAATGCACAGAGCTATTATTAGCTCTGATTTGGTCATTCGCATGCCCCATGTCACATCAAAACCATGTATAGACTTCCAGCTGCTGGACAACCTATACTTGGTTTCAGTGTGACACGCGGAATGCAAATGACCAAACCGGAGCTAATAATAGCTCTGTACATTAATAAAATCTACTGTATACACTCTCCTGTGGCTGACCCCCAGCTCTGACGTCAGTCATGGGCGGTTATGGGATGCGCCCTGAGTGGAGCTTGTCACAAAATGCTGGTGGGAGGGACGGCAGAATCAACCAGATAAACTTAAAATATTAAAACTTGCCAGAAGGTCCAGTTTTTATTTTTGGCAGATGGCCTAATTGGAGGCTGCACCACACTATTAGTGTGGGGCATTTGCAGGTGGATGCTTCCCTTTAAAAATTTGGTGATGTTCCCCTATAAGAAATTATGACATCTGACAAACTTGCACATATGATCAAGTCACAATTGTAACCTGTTCCTGCTGTTTCCTTGTATCGAGAGTAGACCTCATTTCTCAAACAAATCATTTGAAACGCTGCCCTTCTTACTGTACATAGTTCAGAACAGCACAGAAGCTGCAAGGATAATTAAAGGTCCTCCTACCAGTTATCAAAGGTGGGCGTCTTGAGGTACTGTCGGACTTCTACAGAAACTTCGAGAGTGCTGGAGAATAGAACAACACATAATTATTTATGACATGGTGTGATCAGCAAAACATCTGATTTATTTTGCTAGTCTCATACTTCTCATAACAAGAGCATAGTTATACAGATTTATGACAAGGGTCGTGCTTTGCAAGAGCTCTGAGTGAATCTGAGTCAGACCTGTTGAAGCTGACAATACATTTTTCAAGTAATCCTTAAATATAAACAATCATGCATTCATTCTTACCCACCGCCACTCATAATATGACAGCCTTGTAGATCAAAATCATTCTGAATGAGCTCCATGTCTGGATAATAAATATTTTGCCTAGTCTGTGCGTGTACGTGTGTGTGTGTGTGTATGTATGTATATGTGTGTGTGTGTCTTTTAGCAAGCTGTTTGAAGAACAAAGCCTTGGCCCATAATCAGACTTGAACCACTGGGAAATCCTCCAGATGGTGAGACCAAGCCTGCAAAGTCCTAATGTACAGCCAGTGTTATTAGTAAAAGGGAATAATGAGTGGTGTCCTCAAAAAACCCTCATAATGCAGTGCCTCTCGTAACTGGTAAAGCAGATGCTTGTAATAACTTGGTTTCACCTAAATCTTTTGCAGGAATGTATCCAAGGCTATGCATCCATGATGCCATGATGTTTGATTAGGTTTTTATTGTGTAATAGGCTAGATTCTATGACTGGCCCTTTTTTGCTGGTATCCCAGCCTAATCACCTGTCATCTCCCTGGACTTATTCACCTCTGACTCCACAGTGGGGCTGCTGGGGGCACTTTGACCCTCCAGCGGAGACTGAATTCAAGTGGTGGGGGGAGCTGAAGTTGACAATGGGGATCGGCGGGTGACCCAGCCCCCTCCTCATGCAGCCAGGGCATTTCACTTTTCCTTCCCCATCCCTCAGGATGCTGACATGGAGGGTGTGCAAGCATGCAGCCAGCATCAGGCAGCACTCCTCCCTCAATGCAACACTACTGAGCAGCTCACCCAGGCATCGCTCACATGGTGGTATCTGGCATCAGTCCTCCCCTGAGGAGGAAAGCGTCCACTGAGTTGCTCGATCCTCTTCCCCAGACTGGCATCTGGTGAATATGGCTCATTCATTTACCTGGGTGGCTGGCGTCATGAGGAGTAGCCCTACCACTGTGCCAACAGGCCAGCCATGGAGTTCATTTAGAAGCAAGAAAGAAACAGTGTCCATGGCAACAGTAAGAGCCTCTCCCACTTGACTACTGAGGGATAGAAAGATTTGACAGGAGGAACCAGTCTGGCAGGACACCAGCCCACTGAGCTACACATTGTGGAATCCTCAACCCCAGGCAGCCCTGCTCTACAAGCCTGTAGATACTCATGGCTGCAGTCTTGTGTATGTATGGAATGACTCAGACAATTTTCCACTTTTCATTTCGCATGGAAATATTTTTCCCTTTTAAACAGGTGGTGTAATTTTTATCCAGTACAGTCTGAAGAGTAGATGGTTCGCCTTTTTTTGGATCAACTATTTCCTACATTTATGTATTACATTTTTCTAGGTTAAGTAGTAGTACACATCTGTTTAAAAATTGGGAAGGGAAAACTCTGCATCCTGAATGGCCATTTGCCATGCATTAGAAGTGTCTAATGCACAGCTAAAAACAAATGTGGCAAAGCTGGATGCTAGACATGAGAGAAATCCTTGAGCTATGAACTTAGAATTTTAAAACACTAACAGACACCATTTTTTTTCCTTCCACTTAGTGAGAGTATGTCATGGCCTAGCTCACTAACACACATTAGCTACATTATGCCCTGTCTACCAGAACATAGTACACAAAATAAAGGAAATAAATCCCAAATTCCCACATTTTAAAAATTAATTTTTTATGCTGTCTCTGTATTTATTCTCTACAGAGATCTGTCCCCATCCGCCACCCTGCCAGCAGCTTGACCGCTCACTTTCTATCCAATATGACCCCCACCTGCCCTCCCACCCCACCAGAAGTCCTCGTAAGCTGCCCTTGGCAGAAACAGGCAGCTCCACTAAGAACAACATCTGCTGCAGATAAAACAGCTACATTTTCTCTTCAGTGTTATACTTATTCCCAGATCGTGGCTCTGCTACACTTCTCACGGCTTTCCTCTCATGCCACTGCTCAGTCCTTCACCCCCTCACATCAACCGTCAACAGTTAAAAAAAGAGAGAAACCAAAAAGATGCATTTAAATACTTCCCAGCACAGAAATAGTTCAGTGCTTACCAGCACACTGTGCCATCAGATTTTGTCTATGCTCCTGAGCTTCCGTCTTTCCGCCTGTTAGCTCTCCCACTTGTTAGCCCTCTCACACCTCTCAGAACCAGCCTCAGTTAAACAAATATAAGTAAATTCCTAATTGCAAAAGGTTAATGAAATACAGAAACTATCAGTGTGAGTGTGTGTGTGGGGGTGGGGGGGACCATGACAACCATCTTCAGCTATGGAAGTCACAGTAGGACAAAAATAAAATACACCAAGTTATTGCAGGTGGATGAACTATTTTACAACAGAATAATTTAAGATTTTAATTTTTTTTCTTAATAACATAAGCATTTTGATTTTTGCATGCATCTAAAACACTGAGGCCCATTTTATACGTGGAAGGAGACACCCCAGGGATGTGCATTACACAGTTAAAGCATGTCCTTGGGCTGGCACTATGCCCCTGGCTGTGCATTAGAACTGTCTAACACACACCTCATCAAGTCTTATTGCTTACTTATTTTTATACAGGAAAAAGTTATTAAGGATGGGATGTCCTGTTTACAAAGCTATCCTGTTGCAACATAAAAACAGTAATAAAATTATAACACTGAAAGTAAATGTTAATTTTTAGTGATATAAACTGTACTACAGTATACAGTTGCTTCTAAACATTGGGTATTCCATTTTACAGACATATAACGTACAGCACATACAGACACATAACTAGGTGGTTTCACATACAATGGCAAGTTTTTTAAAATGGATTCATGAAAACAGCCAAGCATGCACAATGGTCTATCAATTCAATAATTAGAATTTGTTTAGACAAGAGTGACTGATTATTTCTAATTTCAGGATTTATGCCCCTCAGGTCACTGTGTCTGGGTTCACACTCCTGCCTGGTGACTGTACATGGCCCACCTGGTTGAAGGGGTTGGAACTGTTCTTTCTCCTGTGGTAGGGGGGTTTCATCCTAGAACAAAAATGAAAGCATGGTGCTTCAACCAGACAGAGAATAAGTGAGCAAGATGTTGTGTGCAGCACCACCTTCTGGGATGCAGTACCTCCACAGCTTCCTACACTGGACTCTGGACCACCCCATGGGACTAATAATACAGTTCTTATCTTCATCAACAAACATCTCAATCAGGTTACACAACGTGGGTGCATACACAGAAGTGAAATTCAACAAATTTACAGTGTTTTTCTTTACGAACACAGGCCCGGAAGCTGGAAAGAGGGGTTTTAGACAGCTGCAAGGCACATTGAGCACTCCCACCCTGTAGCAATCCCCTCTGGGAGCCATTGTACTGTGGGTCACTACCACACTCTAAGATCCCACATGGTTTATAAAGCACATGCCCAATCAAGGAGCACAAAAGGATAAATTACACGAAACAGGGTGCAGTAAACTC
Source organism: Neoceratodus forsteri (assembly GCA_016271365.2). Taxonomy (NCBI): domain Eukaryota; kingdom Metazoa; phylum Chordata; order Ceratodontiformes; family Ceratodontidae; genus Neoceratodus; species Neoceratodus forsteri. Next base: position 1,203,983,493 of record CM028132.1, read on the forward strand.
TGGCTGCTACCAGTACTAAAACTATGATTTCAAGTATGACACAAGACAGGAAGCAGAGGGTGGTGGTGGTAAATGGGATCCAATCCGAGAAGAGGGGGTGACTAGTGGGGTACCACAAGGATCAGTCCTGGGGCCAGTCCTTTTAATGTCTTCATTAGTGACATTGCGGAAGGGCTGGAGGGGAAGGTGTGCCTGTTTGCAGATGACACCAAGACCTGCAATAGGGTGGACACTCCAGACGGGGTGGAGAAGATGAGGAGGGACCTATAATAGGAAAACTGGTAAAATCATCCGAAATATGCCAACGGAGGTTCTGGAGTACTGTGTGCAGTTCTGGAGGCCGCATCTTCATAGGGACATAGAGAAGGGCAACTAAGATGGTACAGGGCTCCAAAAGATTTATGAGGAGAGATTAAAAAAGCTCAATACATATACTGTACACTGGAAGAGATTAGGGAGCGGGGAGACATGACAGAAACCCTCAAGTATCTTAAGGGCATAAACAAGGTTCAAGTTGGCGACATCTTTCAATATAGGAGAAGTACAAGAACAAAGGAGTATGATATGAGATTGGAGGGGGCAGAATCAGGGGAAATGTGAGGAAGTTTTTTTCATAGAAAGGGTGGTGGATGCATGAAATAGCCTACCATAGGAGGTGGGGGGAGCAAGCACACCTTAGCCACCTCTTTTGAGAACCATAATGGCCTCTTCCTCCTCCTACCCTTGCTAATTTCCTTCCAGCGACTTGCCGTTTCCTTGCTTGTTCCCTCCTTTATCCTTTTCCATTGGGATTCCACTCCTCCCAGCCATCCCCCTTTAAAGTATTTGCTAAGGCAGTCTCTCATTTCCTTAACCCTCCCCTCCTGAAGTCCAGAACCCTCATCCTAGTGTGGTTTTTCTCATGCCCAATCTGTATGCAGTTGCCAGTACTCGGGGGACTACCCTCTGTGACATCTGCAATGCTGTCCCTTTTTCCAATTACCAGGTCCAGCACTGCCCCATCCCTAGTGGGTTCTGTAACCAGCTGCCTGAGAAATTCCCCCTGCAGAGTGTCAGAATACTCCAGTCTACTTCCGGCAGATTAAAGTCCCCCATAATCAGTACCTCCCCTTTGCTTGTCATTCTGCCAGTGTTCTCCCCCCAAATTCTAACATACTAACATACTATAATGCCAGCAGAATAGGCCTAATGGTCTTTCGTATCTGCTTGTTTGGTCAGTCCCCAACCTGGGTGCTGACCTTGCTGTCCCCCTCGCCTTCTCTGGCTTCTCCCTTCCCAGTTCCAGATATTCTTGCTGCATTGGATTTTGCTTCCAGAACCCTTCCCCTGTACCTGTCCCACCCCCTCTTGAACCCCTCCACTGTCTCTGCCTCCACCAGCCCCCTAGGCAGTGCATTCCATGGCTCCACCACCCTCTCAGTGAAGTAGCACCTCCTCCTTTCTCCCCTGAATCTTCCCCCCTCCAGCTTCCACCATGCCTCTAGTGGCCCTTCCTCCTTCCTTTGAAGCACCTGACTGTTCCTCCCTATTTACCCTCTTCATTGTACCTAAGACCTCTATCATGTTCCCCCAGTCCTTCTCTCTTCCAATGTGTATATTTAGCTCTTTCGAGCTCTCTCATAGGTCCTGTCCCCAAGCCCCAAATCATTTTGTTGCTCCTCTGACCTCTCTCCAGGAGGTTAATGTCCCGCTTTAAGTGTGGCTCCAAACTGCACGCAGTACCAAGGTGCGGCCTCACCAAGTAGTTATACAGAGGGAGTATCACTCTCCTTCTGGAGGTGATCCCCAGCGATGCATCCCAGCATCCTGTTGGCCTTGGCTGCTCTCCTACAAGTCTCCAAGTTGTTCATCTGACATCTACCACCACCCCAGGTCCTCTCAGCCATCGAGACTTGTAGCATTTCCCCAGGTGTACACTTGACCTGGGTTTCTGGCCCCCAGGTGGAGTACCTTGCATTTCCTGCATTGAACCTCAGCTTCCACTTTCTAGACCATCTTCCAGAGCCTCCAGGTCCCCTGTAGGCCACCCTCCCTCCTCCCCATCCACCACCGCCCCAGTTTCGAGTCATCTGCAAAGAGACTCATCTCACCTGATTCCTGTCCTTATGTCAGATAATGTAGGTGTTGAACAGAAGGGCCCAAGGACTGATCCCCTGTGGGACCCCACTATTGACCCTCCTTGGGGATGAGACTATCCCACCAACTCACGACCCTCTGGGTCCAGTCCTGAGCCAATTGCCTATCCATCTGATCATCTGGTTCCCCACCCCATTTCTCCCAGCTTTCCAACAGGCCCATGTGAGGAACAGAGTCAAATGCCTTGCTGAAGTCCAGAAAGAGGACATCCACTGGTCTACCCAGGTCCAAGGCACTTGTCACCCAGTCATAGAACTCCACCAGGTTTGTCTGACACGATTTCCCAGGATGAATCCATGCTGTCTATCATCCAGGCACCCTGACTTATCCAGGTCCCCCTAGCCTCTCCTTGACAATGCCCTCCATCACCTTGCCCACCACCGAGGTCAGGCTGACAGGCCTGTAGTTCCTGCCATCTCCTTGATCCCCCTTGTGGATAGGCACTATATGCCACCTTCCAGTCTTGGGGCACCCACCCTGTCCTCAGAGAGATGGTGAAAGCTCTGCTAGGGTTTGCCAGGACATCTGCAAGTTCCTTCAGCACTCTGGGATGTAATTTTTCCGGCCCCGGTGCTTTTTCCGTCTTAAGGGAGCTGAGGGCTTCCCTCACTCTCTCAGCTGTGATTTCCACCTCCGCACCCCTCTCCCTGCTTAGCCCTCCCCCACCTGCCAGTGATGCCTCCCTCCCCAGACCTGCCGATCGACAAGGGTCCCCCTCTCAGTATCTCTGTCTCCTCCCATGTATGATGCAGCACCCCATTTTCCTGGAGAAAACTGAGGTAAGTACTCATTTAGTACCTCAGCCTGCTCCCCGGTCTTGTGCCCATCCTCCCTGATTTAATCCTGCTAATCTGCCCTTCACCCTTCTGTTTTCCCAATGTATCTAAAGAACCCTTGTTCCTCTCCAATTTCCCTGGCCAGTTCTGCCCTTCCTTGCCTTAGCCGCCTCACCACTCTAGTGGCCCTTCTAGCCATCAGCTCGCACTCCCCGATCCCTTTCACCCTTGAGCACCTGAATTGCTTATAGGCTGGTTTCTTTCCTAGCACCACCTCCTGACCTCCCTGGTCCACCAACAGGGTTTTGGGCCCCACCAAGATTGCTCTTTACTCTTGCAGGTGCTGGTAGCATCCTGCACCCTCCCTGATGATTTCCACCTACTACTACAGCGCCCATGTCTGACCCAATCCCATCCAAATGCTCCTTAAGGATCCTTCCCATTTCTTAAAGTCTCCCTGAAGTCGTGTTACTCCGCCTTTGTGCAGCCTTCTACCCCTCCTAGGTCCAGGCAGAACCAGACCGTGGCATGGTCACTCCCCGCCAATGGGTCCCTTACCTCCAGGCTCTCAATCTGGTCACTCGTCTGCCAGGACCACATCCAGTACCCGTGCTCTCCCTGGTCGGTTCCCTCACCTGCTGAGTTAGAACGCTTGAAAGACATCCAACAGCCTCTGTCCCTGGACACAGAGGATGTCATAGTCTCCAGTCTGTTCCTGGCATGTTTAAGTCCCCCAACACCACCACGCTCCTCTGCCCAGTCTGCAGTGTCTCCAACATCTGCCACCAGACTGTCCTCCAGCTCCTCCGCCAGGGCAGGGGTCTATACACCACTCCTATTTTACCTCTTGCCCCCTTGTTATCAAGGTGACCCAAATCACCTCCACGTTCCTCCGCCTCCTCTACGCCCCCTATGCCAATGCAGTTTTGACTATCATTGCTACCCTCCTCCCTTCCCTCCCCCATCCTTCCTGAACATAGTGTATCCTCCAGGTTCAGGTCCCAGTCATGTCTTGCAGTGGCCCAAGTCTCAGTGACGCTGCCACATCCACTGCTCCTCAGTTAGCATCGCCTGGAGCTCAGGCATTTTATTGCCCAAGCTCCTGGCATTTAGCAGGACTCACCTTCCACCCTTTCCCTATAGTTCCATTTCCCTGCTCATGTTCCCATGGGGATTCTGTTTTCCCTGGTCTGCACTTTGCAAGTTGGCCTTTCCTGCAATCCTCCTGGTCCCCAGGGGTGGGACAGAGTCCCTCCTTATCGGCACCCCTTGACAGCCTTTTGTCCCATCCCACCCCCTTCACAAGTTTAAACCCCACTTTTCACCAATGAACCTCTATTTTCAACTTAAGGATTCCTCCTCCAAATTGAGATGTAGTCTATCTCTCAGCATACAGCTCCTCATCCTCCCAGGTCTCCCCCAACCCCCATCAACCCATACCCTCTGGCCTCACACCACCCTGAGCCACTGGTTTATCTCCTAATTTTCCTTTTGTGTTCCCCTACTAGCCCTTGGCACTGGCAGGATTTCTGAGAAGGAAACTGTGCATCCCATGTCATGACAGACCCTGGCGAGCTCCTGAATCTTGCCTGTATCTCTAGCTCGCTATTTCTCTCAATGTCATTTGTACCCAGGTGGACCAGTATGTCTGGGAAACCCCACAATCCTTTGCCAGCTGATATACCTCGTGCTTAGCCCTGTGCACCATTAGTCCAGGGAAGCATCTTGTTCTAACTGGCCAGGCTTCTCCCTCCCTATCCCATTTGATACCCCTGATCATAGAATCCCCCAGCAGGAGCACTCTGACCACTCCTTTTCCTCCATTCCCCCTTCCATGTCCCTCATCCTTTCTACAGGCCCTCCTCCCAGCTGGCTCTGTGCTTCTCCCTCTTCTGGGTGCTACATGCCACCTCTCTTCCAATCCTATGCCTCTCTCTCCTGAGTATACTTTCTGTTCTTAATTGCCTCACTGCTCAGAACTGGTCCTTCTCCCCATCTGATCAAACTAGCCTGGCTCATCCTCCCTTCCTTCCTGTCTCCATTTAGTTCCTCCTTGCTAGTCATGTCCCCTGGCCTAAACCCTCAGCTCCCTTTACTGAATCCTCCTTGTACTCTGGTCCTTCTCCTTTACCTTCCTCCCAACTGGTCCTTCTCCTTGTGCTTTCCTCCCTCTTCCCCTGCCCTCCTGCTCCGATTCACTGCCCCCATTCTCCCATTCCAGGTCCCCCTGTTCTTCCTGCTATCTGGCCCTGCCTCCTGCCTCCCACTCCCTTTATATCTCTAACTACCCTGTCATGGCTACATCACCCCCTCATCCTCGAGCAGAAGAGAGAATTGAAGGGTTACTGAGTGTAAGGTCTGATCCACTTCCCCGCCTTGCTTCCTTCTGTCCAGCCCTGGCCATCTGCCTACTTCCCTGAGAATGTTGTCCCTCTGTCCCCCCTTTGTGAGGGCCCCCATTTACCTGCCTGCTTCCTTGGTAGTGTCCTTTTGGACCCCCTCTGCCAGGTTCCCTATGTGACCCCTGAGTATTCTCCTGCACTCCTTTCCCTATGCCCCCACCCCCAGTGCTTGGTGCAACCCTGTGGGAGATTCCCAGCCCCCTTCCCCAACCATACCACCCCCCTTCCCAAGCTTTCTCCTAATCCCCGCAACCTCCTCCCTAAGCTGTGCTAGCTGGTAGCACACTGGGCAACCACCGAACTTCCAAGCCCAGTCCAGTATCATGGCTGCTCCACACCCTGTGCACCCCACCACCTCCCAAAGATGTCGGCCCCTAATTATGTGTGGTTCCATCCCCTTCCAAATAGGTTTCCTTGGGTGAGCTACCAGGTCTCCCCTAGTCCAAGATACCCTCCTGCCTAATCAGGTCACCCACTAATCTTACAGACAGTCCCACTGTACACCAGTAACCCTGTTACTAGGTGCAGTACAGCACATTAAACTTATAAGGAAATGAACAACTCCCAAAGCTCTCTCTCCAGCCTTTAAATCCTACCCCCAGTGGCTAGAACTACATGAGCTGCACCTGCAGCCTTTTCCTCCAATTGCAGGGCAGGTGTTCCCCTATAAATTGCAGACTTCTGGGAGGGAGGGTGGGGAGGGTGGGTCTTGGGCAGACACCTGACTCGAGAGAGTGTATCAGCCCTGTGTCTCCCCTCCAAGCCCAGCAGCCAAAGAACTAGGCCCAAGCAAATCCCACCAAATAGGTTTTAAATCAGAAGAAATAGTCCTCTACCAGCGCAGCCTGTTACACAGTGAAACATCCACAAAATGAGCCCCACTTACAGCCACCAAATCAGTTTACAAACATCCAACAGCACCCAAAACCATACCCTGCTAGCCCCTTAGAAGTAAGAAAGAAAAGAACTAACCTACCAAGTAAAATCCACAAGAACCCTGTGAAAACAACAGCAGCAGCTACTGTCCTGGAACACTACTGATCCTGTCCCCTTCCAGTTCTTTCTGAGAAGACAAAGCAGCTAACACCTCAATCTGATTCAGCTCTGCCTCCAGTCAATTGGCTGAGTGAGACCTGGACAGACCATTAACACCCCTCCCCCACTATGCAGTAACCTTTACAGCTAATGGAGTCAGCACAAGGAATCAAAATTCAAGTCAAAGCCCCCAAAATATGTTTGCTGCCAACGGAAACAGGACTCCAATTTAATCAGCTTCACTAACAACACATCAAAATAGGCTTGAAATTAACATATATAGGTCTCCAATTCAAATAACCATCTCCAAACAAATCCCACCAAATAGGTTTTAAATCAGAAGAAATAGGCCTCTACCAGCGCAGCCTGTTACACAGTGAAACATCCACAAAATGAGCCCCACTTACAGCCACCAAATCAGTTTACAAACATCCAACAGCACCCCAAAACAATACCCTGCTAGCCCCTTAGAAGTAAGAAAGAAAAGAACTAACCTACCAAGTAAAATCCACAAGAACCCTGTGAAAACAACAGCAGCAGCTACTGTCCTGGAACACAACTGATCCTGTCCCCTCCCAGTTCTTTCAATTCTGTGTAATTCCTCCCCCCTGTGTTGGTGGTCTGTACACAGCCCCATGAAGATGATGGCCCCAAACCCTGTCTCTGCTGTCTCTAAGTCATCCCATAGAACTACAGCCCTTCCATAGCCCTGTTGTATCCAAGTATCTCGGTGGCCTTTACTTGATTTTGTTCCAGTAGTTTTGTATTGCAATGGGAACTGCATGGGAGCGGAGTACCACTAAACTATCACAGAGCAGTTCTATATTTGAACTAGGATCTAGGTGGGAGGCTTTTTTCCACTAGATCACCAGGTGTGCCAGGTTATGCTTTATTCAGAAGGGATAGGGAGAGTAAGAAAGGGGGGGAGGCCCTGTATGTCACAGAAGGGATAAAAGCAACAGTGGTACTGGGTAGACAGGGGGAGGCCCAGGCACTGTGGGTCACCCTTGAGTAAGGAAATGGCACAGCAATCTGTACAGGGGTGATCTACAGGCCTCCAGCTCAGGGAGAGGAAGTGGATAGGAGACTGGTGAATGAAATACACGAAATGGCAACAAAAGGGGATGTACAGCTGTTGGGTGATTTTAATATGCAGCACGTGGATTGGACCATCCCAGCAGCTGTTTTTGCCTAGAGCTGAGACATCTTAGACTCCTTGCAGGGGGCAGGCCTCAGGCAGCTAGTGCTAGAATCCACCAGGGATAGGGTGATTCTGCACTTAGTACTGATGGATACAAAATCACAGAAGTCCGAGTGGAAGGTCACCTGGGGTCCAGCGACCACCACTTAGTGTGGTTTAACATGGGTACAGGGTCTCAATCCAGCCACACAAAGAAGAGGGTCTTGTATTTCAGGAGGGTGGACTTCACTAAGATGGGGCTATGTATCAAAGAATCTTGGCAAGGAGGAAGGGGGTTGAGGAGCAGTGGGAACACCTAAAAGGAGCCATAGTGGAGGTGACAAACCAGTACATTAGGCTGAAAAACAAAGGCAAGAGAAGGAGGAAACCACTATGGTTTTCAAAAGATGTAGGGATGTGTCAGGGGAAGGGAGTACAATTTTGTGGGGACTAAGAGGTTTCTGGGATAGGACGCTCTTCAAGGGTGATCGCCTTTAACTGACAAAAGCAGGGACTAGTGCGTTGGGGCAGAAATTTGATGTCTATGTTGGTGGACATTTAAGTAAGTGCGGGGGGCAGACTGAGGTTAGGGGAAGCACAGAGGAAAGAGTACAAAAGGGGGAACCTAGCTAGGACTCCCCCAGAAATGGGTGTAGAAGCAGTGGGGATATCGGCATCCAGACAGGGTCTATCATAAAGTAAGAAAAAGATTCAAAAGGCAGTGGCACAAAGAACAAGCAAGGGACAAGAAATTAAGGGGGGGGCGGGGAAAGGAGGACAAAGGAAGAAGTGTGAACAAGAAGGGGAGACGTACAGTACATGCTAGAAGGGGTCTGCCTAAATGCCAAGAGCCTGGGGTGCAAAATTAGTGAGCTACAGGCAATAGTGGCAAATATGGGATTAAACCTCATAGGCATCACAGAAACATGGGTCTCTGGGAAAAACAACTGGAACTTAGCAATACCAGGATACACCATGCATAGAGAAAATAGGAGTATGAGTAAATGGAATGGGGGTAGCCTTTTATGTCAAGGAAAGCATAGAAGCTGTAGAGAAGGGGTCCATCAGGGTATGGAAGGGGGATACAGAATCACTGCGGGTGCAGTTCACAATTACATCAGGTAAGAAGCTGCACACTGGGGTGGTCTACAGACTGCCAGGAAGGGAGACATTGACATGGGGAACTAGAGGCAGAGATTCAGAAGGGGGCAGCAAAGGAGGAGGAAGTGATGGAGGGGATCTCAGTCTACCAGACATAGATTGAGACATTCTGATAGCAGTCAGAGTCAGGCCATACTAAATACATTGCAGGACTGCGTGCTGGTGCAGCTGGTCAGAGAATCCAAAAGGCAAACTGCCATTCTCGAAGTGGTGTTCATCAACTCAGAAATGGCAGATGTGGTGAGGATAGGGGAGCCACTGGAGACAAGTGACCATAACACCACATGGTTTGAACTGGTACTGGGTACCCATATATCCTCTTCAAAGGCTGTAGTTCTTGATTTCAGAAGAGCAGACTTTGACCAGATGAGGGAACTAGTCAAATGTAATATTAATAGCAGTATAATAATAATAATAAATACTAATATTAATCTTCAGTTGTCTGCGTGCACTAGATAAGAAACTCGTTTTAGTAAAACCAAAATGGGCTCTAAAGCTTTCTTGTAAGCTGCTATGAGCTACTGGAACACTTTGGTTGTCCTTCTTCACTCTTTCTTTCTATGCCTTTGACCCAGGCTGAAACTGAAAAAGGATCTTTGGAGTAGTGCTCTACAGGTAGTAAGAAAGGAAGGAAGGAAGGATAAGCTGGCGAGGGTGGATAAAATCATGTGGTTGGAACAGAGGTGAGGGCAATTAAAGGGGTCATTCTAGAGGCAACGAAGTCATGCCTGAAAATGGTTGCCAAGTATAAAAGCCACAAGAGACAAATCTGGTTCTCAAAAAAGGATAGAGAAGCAGTGAGGGCTAAGGAACCTTTGTTAGACGAGAAACAGGGAGACAAGGATTGGAGTGGTTACCAATTAAGGATGAGTGAGGATACAAAGGCAGTCAGAGACACAAACACAGACACAAATCTGCATATTGTGGTGGAGGGGTCGGAGGAGAACCTGACTGCTGGATTTCAGGGCATAGGGGTTGTCATTTCCAGTGGCAGGGTTGGGCACCCGACCACAGGATTTTGATGGGGAGCTGTGCTTTGTGGCAGTGGGGTTGAGCACCTGACACCAGACTTTGGTGGGGGATGGGAGTCTGTTGTGGTCCTCGGCGGTGATGTTAGGTACCCAACCACCAAACTTTGGTGGGGGGGGTGTATGGTTTCCTGTGGCAGAGCTGGACACCTGACTGCTTGACTGATTGAAAGCTGTGTGGGACAGAAGGGGATACCAGTGGTAGAATTGAGCATCCACCATCAGATTCAAGCTGGGTTGGATGGGAGAGGGATCTTTCTTCGCTGCCTAAATGTAATAATATTAAAGGATGCAGTCACACTATAATAGGTGCATCTGCATGCTTTCATATGTGAGAAGTTGCTGCCCGTCAACAAATAAAGCAGCATCAGCAGCAGTCTTGTCAGGATTGGGTGTTGACTCACACACCTCCCGCAGATTCAGCTGCCTTGGTTGCTACTGCACACACCTCCCCAGCCCCTACACTATACAGGCAGCCCATGTTTTGCTTGACTGCATGCATATAAGCAAACATATAAAATATACATAATCTACAAGTTGCTTACCTGGTTAAATAAAATTTCAACAAATAATTATATCATTTTTAATGTGAAACACACTGTGAGGGCAAACTTGTTACCTCATTTGCAGATATTTCTCCAGTACATGCTCACACTCCTCCCCAGTTTTCTGCAAAGTCTTCTTATGGTAGAAGGGGGACAGTTTCTGAGACCCATCGCTTAGCTCCTTGAACAGGCCCAACCAACTAAGATGCTCAACACTCTGTAAATATATATATATCATTCAAATCATTGAACAAAGGAAAGGACAACTGTCACCAATACAAGTACTGCTAGCTTACAACAGAAAAGAAAACTAGTTGTGTGTGTATGCAACGACAGCCTTGTGTCTTCGACAACCCCCTAACCATCCTGCTTTCCAAATGCTACTGCTTAAGTGCCATCAATATCCATGCAGATGCCCACTTACCTGAGACCTCCCTTATCTGCTTCCCAATATTTATGGATTTCTATGGAATAATAGCACCAGCCTTGCTTTCAACTCTCTGTAATGCCAGTGTGTATAAAGGGTCGGCCCTCAACACCTGTGACTATCATCCTTTAATCTGTGGCATGAGTGCTTGTCCTCCACTGCTGCCATGAATGTACTTGCACAGTTAATAACTTGCATTTGTCGATCTTTTTGGGGTTAGCACTCGTGTGTCCAGCTGTACTGTACTATTAACGAAGGGCTGTATCCACAAAACCCTGTGAGCCACTATGGGCCCTACCCTGCTGTATCATGAGCCCCCCTCCCCCCCAATAAGATATTGTATCTCATGAAGCCATCCCACTAACTATTTGATGCAAAGTTCACATAAATAAATAATGAAGACTATCCTCAGGACGAGAAAACAAGTCCTTGCTATATATGCCAGTGAGATACAGTACATATGACCACTCTCAGGTGATTTAGAATATCAGATGATATATTAAGCTTTCATTTTCATGGTTTCTCATAGTGAGCCTGCCAAAGCAAGGCCTTCATGCCCAAAAATGTAAATTGAAATTATTGTCTTGCCCTTGCCTGAGCACTTCACCGAGTGAACATATACCAGTTTAAGCAGTCGGACAACAACTTGTATTCTGTGCTTATTGTACTGCCCCACTATGTCACCTGCATATATATTGCACTGCTCTATATCTCTGCTTGATTAATGGTTTGATGCCAACACACAATCTGCATTTGTATTGGTACTGTTTTACTTATGATTCCAGTTCATTGCAATTGCTATGTATACTCTGCCTTAGGCTGTACTGTAATTAATTCCAGGATGCCCCTGAAAAAGAGATCTTGTCTGAGATGGCCTACCCAGTCACCAAAATCCAATAAATAAATACACAAAAAAAAAACTATGCTCACCAGGTTTTTTTTTTTTGTATGCATGACAGCCCTGTGCCCAACTTACAGAAAACATTTCAGGTCTCCCCATATAAAAAATACTCCATTATATACTTAACAACTTTTATCAGGTATTAAGTGGCATGCCTTTGTAAAATGACAGAGCTTATTCCCATGAACATTTTTTTGCTACATTTGATGTCTGCACAGAGGTTGGTCAGTACTTTTCCCTGAAATGCCAATACACTTCCTTATGCACAGCTGTTTACTTCATCTTTTACTCCATCTCTTCACACAAAAAAGCAAATATTCAAATGTTTATGAGCTAGTATGTCATGAGGTTTGTGAGTCACCTCTAGAACAGGCTGGGACCTTATCATCGAGGCATACGTCAGGAAGCATAGGAAAACCAGGAGCAGTTATCAAATTCGCAAGTAGCATTTTATTATTCTCAATAACAATAGAATAAAAATTAAAAAAAATTGTGCAGAATACTTTTTTTTAACATAAGTAGTTCAAAGAGAACAAAGACCTTCCTCTGAGGATATCTCTAATTCTAAATTTCAGTCTCTGTCCCTCGCTCACAAGAGATTGTTCTTTTTATAAGAAGTCTTTGCCTGGCAATTAACTTCTGCATCCTGATCTTAACCATTATACCCATTAGCACCATATGGCGTCAGAACCATCCATTGCTTAACCTGACCCAAAATGGCAGCATCAGGTAGAATGAGTTAAGAGACATCCTGTTTTCACACAAAATGTATCAGTGTTCTTGCCAGTTTCTTTCATGCAGGTAAACAAAATAGAACATGGTGTCTTAAAACTAATGTCCTGTTGACAACTCTGCAAAAGAGTTTTTGGAGGTCAAACTGCATCTCATATTTAACCCCCTGAGTTCCAAATAACTTTTTGCTATCATTTCAACAATGTAACTATATACATTTTCAAAACAAAGGATCCCAGTTTTATGCAAAGATTCATTTACATATATATATATAGATAGATATGCAAAAGGGAAAAAAGATAGAAACAGCAAGAAACATCAAGTGAAGGCAGAGAGATAGCAGGAGAGGAGAATTCTGAAACTGTCAGAGAGTATCACTACTACAACCCAACATGCACTTCCCCGACACACTGTTGCCCAAGCCTGGAATCCCAAATCACAAAATTCTGACAGTGGGATTTTGCCCCCCCCAGTTTGTTGTATTTATTCTTGGGGTGTAGGGCAAGCCCCCCAAACACAGGAAACAAACAAAATCCCACAGTTGGGATTTTGCGTTTGTGATTCTGGGCTTGGGCAACAGTGTGTCGGGGAAGTGTGTGTTGGATTCTAGTAGCAAATCTCGTCAGAGTGATCAGTTCCTAGGTCTTACAAGAAAATTTGATTGCACAATCAGACAGACAAGAGACAGAAACAGAGAGGATAGAACATATCCATGCTTTTAACTCTTTCTGCATAACAAATGGGATGGGGTCTTATTTGACCCTGTCACAGACTTCACTTAGGAGGTTGATCTGTCAGTTTGATAAATACACTTTAAAGCTGAGATGTAAAAGTCAGCATGGAGCTCAAACCACTTACAGAATAGGGAGGGGGCATTGAGAATCAAGATTTAGGGCTGCCTGTTGAACCAGCTTGCTGCTGTGCCAGGGACCTGGATTTGGGCTGGGAGATAGTGCTGCCAATGGTAACACTTTTGAGTCTGGGGAGGGCATTGCACCAAGTTTGGTAACACAGCAACCCCTGCAGAGGGTCAGGGAGCTTGCTTCCCCAGTGACAACACTGTGGAATCTGAAGCCACCTTAAGGTCATTTGGCACCATTTAATGGTTGGAGGGTGGAGGGTGGGCAGAGAGAAAACCAAAGGCAAATATCCCGCCCACTGTTGAAAGAAGGCCCCTGTACTTATGCACAGAGAGAAACACCACACAGTCTGCCACTGGCTAGATCCTGAACATTTAGAGAAGATTACTGCTTTCCCTCTATGTCCCCACTGGAGGTGGAGCAAATCATGAGATGGCCATCCCGCTGGAGCCCCTTGGGGGAGGAGCAAGCTGTGGAGGAACAGCAGTGTACAGCTGATGGGTAAGTGCACTGGGTGGTCACTCAGGGGCTGGGGGGGACATTGGGCTAAAGGATACAAAAAAATAGAAACAAAAAAGAATGGAGTGATAAAATACTGATTCAGAGGGTGTGCATATATTGTCACAAATTTGCATCTCAAATTCTAGTTAAAGACTCAGTTTAATAACAAGAAAAAAATGGGAAATTATTTCACTACTTGGTGTAAAAATAAATTTGCAAATTACATTTTGTTATTTCGTGTAGCTTAGAAATTACCTCAAGTTTTTGCCTAAATGATTCCACTCTATTTTTCATCTCATAGACAATGGATGGCGTTTCTCCAGCCTCAGCTAGAATCTTCTTCTCTAGCCCCTGTAGCCTGGAATAAGAGGTACAAAGAACAAATGCAGTTGGCAGATCAAGAACTGGTAGAACTTGGTGTCTACTGGTGGAGGTATCATTTTCTTTTTTGAAAATAATAAAAAATTGCTATTAAGAATTTAAAACGGTTACTGTAACATCACATACATGGCACTTATGACTTTAACAACCAATGGAACTATCCACTAATCATTTAGAAACCTTAACAGTCTGTAGGCCTAGTATGAAGCTAGAGACCATGTATAGGTTTGCTCAGGGAAGGGGGTTGCCATTAAGGTTGATAATCCCAAGGAACACCACCCCACTGATTCACCAGGACTCCTGAGACTCCAAACCTCTGCATTAATGTGGTTTTTGCAGTGAATTTCCCTTTCTTTTTGTGACAGTGAAATCATATGCAGAAGTCCATCCTCCATTCTTTACACATCCTATTGCTCTCCTACCCTTGCCTCCTCTCCTAATTACCTCCCCGCTTTCCCTGCTAACAAACGCACCCCGCCCCCTGGTAAGAGAAAAAATCTTTGCTTTCTGTTCCCAACTACCCCCCCCAGTCAGACCTTTGTTAAACCTCTATCTAGCTTACTCCTCTCCTCCCCATCCTCCTCTTTCCTCAATCCCACAACACTGCTTGCATCTTAATATACTATGACCCACCCTCCCTCCTTCCACCCTGTTATTAACCATCCTATCCCAGTCACTCAGCACATCACCTTTTACCTCTCAACTGTGCCTATCCTGGCCTCTCTCAGACCTCCTCTGGCTACTTTCCTGCTCCCCCCCCCCTCCTTCCTCCTGTTATTCCCCACTACCTCCCCCTCTCCAATCCAACAAAGCAATTTCTTGGCTGCAATTTAATATACTTTATTATGTTTCAAAAATACAAAGCAAGAACCAACCAATATATACATCTGTCATTCAATCAGGTAGTTCACTTGACAGTGTGATGTCCATACAAAATAAAAAAGGGAAAAAAAGGACAATATACAATAAAGTAATTAAATGATAAAATTAAATTAATAACACCCCCCCTTCCCTTCCCTCTCTAACTCTAGCTCCCCCCTCCCTAACCCCCCCATCCCATGCATCACCTCATGGTGGGGTACCCTGGGGTTGAATCTAAGTAACGGTCAAAGCCATAAAAAAAATACAACCAATGCATCTCGATTGTTTCACCTGAGGCAAGTCGTAAAGCCTGCTTATCATATTGTAAGGGAGGCTTCCATAAGTTCATACTTGCTGGAGCTGGGTGTAGAATAAGGACCAACATTTTTGGAATTTTACCCAGGATCCTGTAGCCCACGCTATGGCTCTTTCTGCTGCTAGAGCTGTTAGGATTTCCTGATACCATTCTGAAAAAGAAGGGCACCAGGGGTCTTTCCAGTGATGCAAGATTAAAAGCTTGGTGACTGATGCCACTACAGCAATATAATACCTATGGTGAGAGACAGGAATCTTGGAGAAGTCCCCCCAGCAGACATACCTCAGGGGTAAAATACATCTCAAGGGGGAGAATACCCTGCAGTTTGGTTTTAACAACTTGCTATAAGCCTTTAGCACTGGGGCAGGTCCATAGCTTGTGAAATAGTGAACCAACCTCAGCTCCACATGTATCGCAACTTGATGATGACAATTTGCCCATCCTAAATAGTTTAACTGGAGTACAGTATAGGTTATGCAAATTATTATACTGAAGGAGGCGTAATCTATCCTGTTTAAGGTAGTACGTCACATTTTTCCAAATTCGCTGCCAGAATTGCTGGGGGTTTATCTAGCTTTAATTCAGATTTCCAATAAAAGACTGCAGGTAGTACAGTATTTTGAAGTTGTATGGTTAACTCTTTATATATGGCTGAGAGTGGTTTAGGTTGCTGGGCTAGTGTTGATAGGTCCTGAAACCATATCTCTGCCCAAGAATACCATGGGGCAGGGACGAGGTGCTTGGCAACTGAGAATCTTATTTGGATTAATTTAAAGAGTTCTTTTGAGGGCAGGTTAACATTTGCTTGAAGCTTGGCTGGGGACAGGAGTGCTGAGTTTGAGACTAGGTCCCAGACAACCATCTCTAAAGATAATGAACAGAATGAATTTGCAATTGGTTTACCAGCTATTCTAATGTTTGGATTGCATAATAATGGCTGCATAAGATCCTGGACTTGATTTAATCCAAATCTACTGCAAAGCTGCACATGTGCCTACAAATCCCAGCCCAGTGGGGTGTCCTTGAGATCTTTAGGGAGATGGTTTGAGTGAGGTAGGGTAGGGCAACTGATGAAATTTGATGTTTCTGAAGTAATATCCACTCAATTGTTTGCCAGCCTGGTAGGAATGCCGAGTTAGGACTGAGGTGGGATCCTTTTAGAAGTTTAGAGCTATGGAACAATAAGTAGTACAAGTAAAAATCAGGGAGTTGCAATCCTCACGTCTGCTTAAATCTCATCAGCTTCACATACGCTCTTCTTGGAGGTTTTCCTAACCATAAAAATCTGGAGCATAGTGAATGTAGTCCTGTATACCATTTTTGGGGGAGTGGTAGATTAAGCATGGAAAGAGGATACAGAAGACTGGGTAGAACCATCATCTTAACTATGTTTGCTCTTCCCCACAAGGAGAAGGGCATATTTTGCCATTGGTGAAGATCTTCCATCAGGGTCTTAATTAAAGGATCCAGATTAAGGATTTTTAACTTTGAGATATCTCGAGTTATCTTAATTCCCAAATAGTTTAAGGCATTGGATCCCACTGTAGTCCCATTTCTTTAACTTGTATTTGAGTACAATATGGAGAAAGAGCATAGACCACTGTTTTATTCTTGTTTAGTCTGTAATCAGAAAAGGCATTAAAGTGACCAATAATATCAAGGGCTTCCATCAGGGAGGAGCACCAGTTTTCTATATGCAACAATAAGTCGTCTGCAAAAGCAGAGATCTTAAATTGCTGGTTGGCTATCGAAATTCCCGTTACCCCTTCAGCCATAGTTAATCTACGTATCAAGGGTTCTATATAAAGGTTAAAAAGGTATGGGGATAAGGGACAGCCTTGTCTCATGCCACTAGCTAGCCAAAATAGTTTGGACAACTCATTATTACATGATACCCTAGCTGAAGGGAACTGGTATAGCACCTGAACTTTCTGGATGAAGTCGGATGGGAGACCATACTCTTTTAAGGCCTGAAATAAATATGGCCATGATACTGTATCGAGGGCTTTTTCTGCATCAAGGGATACCAGAGCAGCTTCTTTCTCTGGGTCCCCAGACACAGAAATTAAGTAGAAGAGTTGTCTAAAGTGATTGCTGGCATTCTGTCCTGAAATAAATCCAGCCTGCTCAGGACCTATTAAACTGCACCATACAGCTGCTAGTCTGGTTGCCAGGATTTTTGCATAGATTTTAATATCATTTACGAGTGAGATCGGACTATAGTTTTCTGGTTTCATTGGGTCTTTCCCCAGTTTAGGAATCAAGATAATTCGTGCCTCAAAAAGAGATTTCTCCTTCATGGGGGATACTACCCAATATTTAAATAAGGAAGTTAGCAGTGGAGCTAGTAGTGAAGAATATGTTTTATAAAATAGTACAGTATAGCTGTCCGGCCAGGGAGATTTATCTAGGGGTAGGGATGTTATGGCTTGACTTACTTCCTGCTCTGTAATGGGGTTAGCCAGCTGTTCACGAAGGTCGGACTGTATTGTAGGCAGCTTGGCTTTTTGTAAAAATAGGGTCATTTGGGAATCCCCTGGTGCTGCCTGAGTTGTCAGAGAATAAAGAGCTTGACAATATTGCCAGAATATCTCCAGTATATCTTTGGGGTTGCTGCTAACTTGTCCTGACTCCAGATGCACCAGAGCGGAGACCCACCCAGAAGAGCTCTGCTGCTTTAGTTGCATTGCTAGAAGCTTACCAGCTTTGTTACCTTGGCCCAGATAGGTAGCTTTCAACCGAGAAGCAGCTTTATCTACTTTATCCAATAAGTAGTTAGAGTACTGAGTGCAAAGTTTTGCTAGGTTTAGGCGCTACTCCTCTAGTAAGGTAAGGAAAGGTAAAGAGATTGCTCTATGGAAGGAATTTTCCTAAGCCAGGTGTCTGCCTGGGTTTGGGCTGTTCTTTTTTTCAGAGTTGCTAAACGAATTAACTTTCCCCTCCAGGTAACATCCAATGCTGCCCACTGGGTGTCTATAGCTGAAATGGAATTCCAGTTTGTCTGAATGGTTTGTTGTATATAACTCCTGAATTGATCAACTAGGGTCATTTCTTGGCTGATTATACTCCACTCACTACCCTCCCTTACCCGCCCTCTCCTCTCTCCAGACTGAGTTTTGTGTCCTTCATCCTTAAGCATATAGCACTTGTATTAATTGACTGTCTTCAGTGCTTTTCTTAATTTCCTGGTTGAATGTTTCTCAATCCTTGATGTTGAACCACTTGTATTTGTCCTGTTTTATCATGTTTTTAAGTTACCAGCCTCTTGTAATTCTGATTGTGTTTTGTACTAGTTCTCTTTCCCTGTTGTAATGTCTTCTTTGTCTTCTTTCCTTGACGTGGAACCTTTGTGAAAGAGCTGCTAGCTCAAAGGTTGTAATTCTAAGACAATAAATAAATAAGTAAAGTTGCAAGCACAGGGTCCTCTGGGCCCTGTGCTTCAGTGTGGCTACAGATGCAGATGCACAAGCAGCTATAGGTGCAGGGTTCCTACGCACAGAGAAGACTTCTCTTCACTATATGGTTAGTTGTCGCCTGTGAGGCCACATTTAAGTGTGACTGAATAATTCCATTTTTGGTGTGCACAAAATATTTATGGGTCACACTTAAATGTGTGGCCCCAGAATTTTTGACTCACGAGAAAAGAATCAGCTATCTCAGTAAGCTGACAGCCAAAGAACTTAACAAAGTTAAAAAAATATTTCTGGCCCATTTTTTGAAAAACAAACACCAGAACTGAGCATACTAGGTCCAGTTTAGCAAGATTCATGTAGCTGTTTTTTTCTTTAAATAACTCGTTTGTATGTATTTTCATATTTATTTTTTGCCCCCAAAAACAACAAGGTAATCATCAAGACCTAAAAATTTTTATTTGCAATACAAAAGCACAATTAATCATGGCCTAGAAGTGCTTGCAAAAGAAGAATTTGGGGGTCGTATCAGAGGGTTATCTGAAAAACCCTACTGAGTATGCTCAGAAGTCAAATTTCAAAACCTTGTAACTCTGGAACTGATTAATATTTTCTCACAAAACCATTGAAAGACGCACCATTGGCAGAAGCATCTTCAACCTGAAAAGTTTTGGAATAAAACATTGTACCGTCTTGGCTGTAGATGTGAGCAAAAAAAAAAAAAGCCAAAAATGGGGCTGTTTATATATTTTTGACATTTCTGGATCTTGGAATCCGGTTAAAGCGCCTGTCACAACACTTCCCACATCTCATAAACTTGCTACCAGATCATGCATGGCAAATTTCTATTTTGTCTAAATCAGGCATAGTTATTACGATGCAAAGACTAGGGTTTAATACTGAACACTCTGCTCATCCCTAATATACATGCACTGCTATGCAGGTACAATATTCCTAACTCTTTTTGCTCCACAGGTGAGTAAAAAAAGGCAAAAAAAGTGCAATTTTATACATTTTTTAAATTTCTGGATCTCAGAGTCCAGATGAGTGTCCATCACAAAATTTCCCAAGTTTTAAGAACTTGGCACCCTGACCACGCAAGCCAAATTTCATGCAATTTTGTCAAGCGGCACTGAAGTTATTAAGATGCAGAAATCGGATTTAACATTAAAGTGCTAACTCAATCAATGCTCAGAAGCCAAATCTGTAAAACCTTATAACTCAAGAACTGAGAAATATTTCTTCATGAAATCTTTGAAAGGAACCTCCTTAGGATGAGCCACTTTTACCCTGAAAATGTCAGAAAAAAATTCCAAATTGTTTTTGCTCTAGATGTGAGTGAACAAAAATATGGCCCAAAAATATATTTTTTCTTATTTTTATACTTCCTGGGTATTGGATTCTAGACAAGTAATGGTCACAAAACTTGCCAAATCAAAAGAAATTAGCATCCTGACTGCGCATGCAAAATTTCATGCAATTTTGTCAAACAGTGCCAGTGATTTTAGGGCTCAGACTCATGACACTAAAATGTTTTCTCACTACAGTAACACATTTTCTCAATAAGTAAAACAGCTCACAGAAGTAAAATGTTTCTTTTATATCAGAGGGTTATCTCAAATACCCTACTGAGCATGCTCAGAAGCCAGATTTTAAAACGTTATAACTCTGGAATTGATTAATACTTTTTTATGAAACATTTGAAAGGCACACCCTTGGCACAAGCTCATTCAGCTCTAAAAGTTTCAGAACAAATTTTTTACCATCTTGGCTGCAGGTGAGAGAAAACAATGGCCTAACACAGTGTTTTTATGTATTTATGATATCCCTGGATGTCAGAATCCAGTTAATCTCCCACCACAAAAATTCCCACATCTTCACAACTTGCCAGCCGGACTATGCATGCCACATTTTGCACAATTTCATCAAATTACACCATAGTTATTAAGGTGCAAAGTTTTGGGTTTAACATTGAACATTCTACTCAACCCTAATATACATGCACTACCATGCATGTTTAACAGACAGACAGGTAGATAGATAGATAGACAGACCGACAGACAGACAGACAAACAGACAGACAGATAGATAGATAGATAGCAGTGGCGTCATGCCCATAGGGCCCGAGGAGGCATGTGCCCTCCCAATATTGTTGTGGTGCGGGCTATTAAAAAAATGTATTTAGTATTTTATTTTTTATTTTCCTGTGGTCCGGAAAAAAAATGGTGTTTTTTCAAAGTCTTTTTGGTGGGGGTGGAGGGATGGGGGTTCCGAATCGATTGGTGTGTGGTGAGACTGAGCCCCCGGTGGTTTAAAAAAATTTACTTGTTCCTGCTGGGCTGGCAACTGGCTTCAGGGCTGAGCTGAGTGCCTGTAAAAACAGAGAGAGAGAGACAGACACACAACAGACAGTTGATTGGTGGTAACTGCCAGCCAGCAGCCAATCACAGCCAAGGTTCGAAGAAATACCTCACGCAGCAAACTGGTTTGTTCATCGTCATCAGCGTCATTCATTTGAGCGCCATTCTCTAACCTGACAGTCGGTCATTCCGTTTGAGTCAAGATGAGTCAGTTGGCAGTGAGAAAGCATGGTCGGTGTGTTCCTCCAGATCAAAACACAAGAAGACGACTGAAGTTCCTGGCTGCTTCCTGGTTTAAGAAAAAAAAGGTCAGTATACCGCAGGAGAAGGAAGCAAGGGTAGGAAGCAGTTTTTTAATTTTACCCATTGGCATTGCCACTCCACGCCAACTTGTCCCCCCACCTCTCTGTATCAGAAGTACAACTGAACCAGACCAAGCGCGGCCCGCCGTAACACTCGCCTATGTTCGGGATCTCACACACCCGACCCCACTTTGTTTAGTTTCCTCCTGATGTATTCTGCTTGAAAGGTTATATTTATTCATTGTATCACTATCGCAGCAGCCCGCCTCTCCCCAGTCGATGAGTCTGACCAAGTGGGAATGCAGAGGCAGGAATTGCAGGGCTTCAAATTCTTGTGAAGTAGTAACCTGTGTCCTGAGTGAACCAGGTGAGAGAGAGAGAGAAGGAGCGGGTCAAACAAAGCCGAGGTGGCAGTGTGGTGGTAGCCCCCAGACCCAGACCTTATAAGGTAGGCTTCACTACCAGAGAAGTCTTTCCCCCTTGAGTTCTGTGCCCGCTACTGCTACTTACGCAGCTTCATGCTTATTTATAATAAGAACAGTGGGATACGGTCCAGATTCATTCTTTAATTAAGAAAACGCTGGACGTGTCCCAATAAAGACTATTTTCCAAATAGAAAATCCATTTGGTAAGCACTGGGGATGGGGACCGTACGAGTGGTCATCAATGGCAAGTAGTGACCAGTGCCGGTGGAGCATACTGAAAAGTTTGGAGGGGCTCAGAACTGTATAGACCACGGGATGGAACAGTGCCACACCGGCTCTTCCCAGGACACAGCAGAATGATTTGTTGTCTGGATTCTACAGTAGCAAAAAGTTTAAAAGCTGGTTTCCTTTTGTCCTCCATGACTGTACAACAGCGTCATTCTCTTAATACTGTCTGCTGCTCCACTGATTGAATTTTCTTTTTTTTGGGGGAGGGGTGTCACTAAAACATGCCAGCATAGCCCATGCTGGCATGTTTTAGTGAAATAATCAAATATCAGTTACATATAAAATGTCATTTCCGATAATTATTTTCCTACTTATGCATTTTCTCCTTAGCAGTCTACACATCCCATACTTAGGGTCATTTTGAAATTGGGTCAGCTATGTCCCTTCAGTACAGTCATTTATTTAAGTACTTTTTTAGTGGTGCTACAGAATGAATCTGTGAGGAAGTGTGCCTTGGAAAGTTTAAAATTAATTTGCTGTGTATTTCTCGCTTGTCATCACCAAGTTAATAAGTTACAGCTTCTCTTTACCTTGTATCTTTTAACCAATCAATAACAATTTTTTTCTTGGTGTTTTAAAATGTATATTTATTCACTCTACTGCCCTTGTAATTCAAATCTTTTAAGGCCCCTTGTTAAAGATATAAGGGATAACAAAGTTATCTGTACAGCTTCCTGTGACCTTGAATAACCTCACTGGTGGCGAAACCACGAGTGAGGGTTACGAGTGGTCACAAGCAACAGTACAAATAACTTCGTTGTCCCACAGGTACCCCTCACATATTTGATTTTATACAACAGGATTTTTTTTGGGGGGGGTGCAATTTTGTTATATTTTCTTTTTTCCTTGAGTTCCTTGCTGTTTTTTTTTCTGTACCTGGTTGCTGTGTTTGGTTTTTAGGTGATGTCACAGTGTACTCACTGATGGGTGGAGCGAGTAGGTGATGTCACGGCATACTCGCCGACTGGTGGAGTGATTGGATTTTTAAAAGTTTGAAGGAGACATAGCAGTCCTGTTTAGCAAGTGGTGCTGGTCAGATGTTGGGGTACAGAGTGGGAGACAGCTTGTCTTGTCCGTAGTGCTTGACTTATAAAAAAGGTGCATCTTTTCTCTGATCTTTCATACTATACCTTGGCTTTACAACCTAGTGGATCACACTCCAATCTACCTACCACACTACCATCAGACAACCATACTGCCCTATCGTATGATGCTCCTACAGCGCCACCATTCTATTTCAAGGCTATATCAAGAGCGGAAGTTCTGAAATTACTGAGATCCATATCTGCCAATACCAGCTCTGGTTCTGACTCACTGGAACCTCGTCTTCTTAAGCTGGCTGCTCCACTCATTGCCTCTCTGATTGCCAGAATCTACACTTTATCCCTTATCCATAGCACTGTGCCACACCTATGGAAATCTGCAAGAGTAACGCCTGTCTTTAAAAAAGGTGACCCAAAGGACATGGCCAATTACAGACCTATAGCAGTTCTCTCTGTCCTTAACAAGATCCTAGAGAAAATAGTTGCATCACAGACCATTGACTACCTTACACGCTACAATCTCCTCTCAGACGCTCAGCATGGTTTCAGAAAAGGTCATAGCACCACCACGGCTCTTCTTCAACTAACTACTGATATTCTGTCCAACACGGACTCTGGAAAACTCACAGGTGCCATCTTCATTGACCTTACTAAAGCTTTCGACCTTGTTGACCATCCCCTGCTTCTCTCCACTCTCCACAAATTCCATTTCTCTACCCCTGTTGTGGACTGGTTCTGTAGCTACCTGTCAAACAGGTCGCAAGCTGTCAAATTTAACTCCTCCCTGTCCAACATGTCTACTATCAACCTTAGGGTCCCCCAGGGCTCTATCCTTGGGCCCCTTCTGTTCTCAATTTTTATCAACAATGCAGCTGAGGTCCTGGAATCCTGCTCAGCTATTCTCTACGCTGATGACCTGATCATCTACGCTAGTTCTTCTAGTATTGCCTGCATAATCACATCACTTACTTCAGACTTCAATAAGGTCTTAGACTGGCTACTAGACCGTAAGCTTGTACTAGATGAAATGCTCCTAGGTTCTGCACTGAAGATTAAGACCTGTTCTCGTTTGCTGGAGGTTCTTCACCCAGGAGGATTTCCACTTGAAAATGTTACTTCCTTCAAGTACCTTGGGATCCTCCTGGACCAGTCCCTGGATTTTAATCTTCACATTCAGTCCTCGTGCAAAGCTGTAAACTCGAAACTAGGAGTAGCTTACAAAACGAGCTACATGCTTACACCCTTGGCCAAATTAGCAATTGCCAGAGGTATTCTGCTCCCAACCCTTACTTATGGTGCCTCTATTCTTACCTCTGCCCATAAAACCTCCCTACTAAAATGGGACGTAACTTATAACAATATATGCCGATTTGCCTCTTCGTTGCCTCGACTCAAACATCACTGACTTCTTTATAAGGATCTGAATTGGCTCTCACCCTCTGCCAGTAGACAATACTACTTTGGATCACTAATGGACTCGATCATCCGGGAAAAAAAAACATCCCAGTTGGCGGTGTTGCTGGTCCCTCAACCATCCTCCCATGGCCTGCGATCAGCTGACAAATCCTTGCTCTATGTTCCTAGATGTCGGATGACTAAAGGCACAGGGGCCTTCCAATTCTCTGCTCCCAGGCTATGGAATGGTTTTCCACTCAACCTCTGGCTGTCTCAGTCTCACTTTGGATTTAAAAGTGAATATCATCGTTATCTATCATTAGCTGATGCTTGTACATGCTTTGACCCAACCTGAAGCTCCTGAGACTTACCAGTAATGCCACCCCTGCTCTAATCCAGCTCCAAGACTGTCCTCTTCCCTCCCATATTTTTCCTTCTCTTTGTAAATAACTTCTTGACTACTAGCTCTCTTCCTTCTTGAACCTTGTTGCTGACCATCCACTGTTGTTTTGCCAATTACCACCCCTGACCTTCCTTCCGTCAGTCTTTCTTGTTATGTTTGAACATTCCTCACATTTCTCTCTATGTAACCTTACTATCTTATTAACCCTTTCACTCCACAGGTCAGGTCCATGGTTTCTGCACTTACTATATCTTACTGCCATTATCTGTATAATGCTTGCCATTATTTTTTGTTGTTTCTACCCATTGTATTTTTGTATCACTGCTGTAGTGTTCCTCTATTTGTATTATTGTACCCATGTTGCTGTTGTTCTACTGTTCTCCTTTTGTTGTACTCTCCCAGGTCGTGCCTGAAAATAGTCATTTTATGGCTAGTGCACCTACCCGGTTAACAAAAACTAAATAAAAAAATAAAAATAATTTTGTCTTTCATGCTAGACTCAGAAGCAGGAACAGGGGACTGAAGTGGAGAATGGGACTGTGAGAGGGAGTGGAGCAATGGGATGGGTGAAGTGATGTGTTGCGAGTAGCTGAAAAGGGGAAATGGCTTTTTCCTTAGAGAGTGTTTTTAATTTAAAATGTAGTCCCAGTTTGGTGTGTGTGTGTGTGTGGGGGGTAAAGTGTGCATTTTGTGAGACTGTAGGACCATGATAGCTTGGGTTGTAAAGCACACTGGGAGGTAGTACAGTACTGTCGAATGGGACGTACAGGTGGTGGTGGTGAGTGATGTAGTCACTATGTGAATAAATGGGTGATGACATAATCACTATTGGAATAACTTGAAGTTATTCTCATAGTGATTACATCATCACCCATTTATTCACACAGTGATTCAGATAACGAGTTATCTGCCACTTTTTATCCTGGCACCTGTTGCATAAATATTGATAGCATTAGGGATTGCTGTAATACTAAACAGGGATGAGTGCCTGCAGTTGTATTAAGTGTATATGGGAGTCTACAACAGACATTTTCATCTCCAGTTTTTATGGAGAGGGGAGTTGTGGCTTGTACATTAAAGGGAATCTGTCGGCACACAAAAAAACACACTCAAGTATGAGACTGGCCCCATTGTGCACTTTTTTATGTGCAAAACATTTTGTTTACTTACTGTTTAATGTAACATAGTAGACTGTATCAGACTAATTTTGTTTATTCCTAGGTTGGCATCTTCTGTTACTACAGATTCCAGAATTCCTTGCAGCTGATATCAGAACAGTAGGCAATGGTGGGAGATTCAAAAGCCTGTCGTGCATGTTAAAGCTTCTGTTTAATTTCCACTTAGATCATTTCTGGTTCTACTTTTCTCCAGGTGCTAATTACAGCCCTCTGTCACTGTACATGACCCAGGGAGGATGACAGGACCAGCAAACAAAAGATCAAAAGTTATGTAAACTCTAACATACAATGTAGGCTAATGAATCACCCATTGCTGCATACTGTTCTGGGGCCAGCTGCAGGAGATTCTGGGATTTGTAGTAAGATAATATGTCATCCTGGGGCTGGCAGTATAGCCTAAATGTTAGAGGAATGAGGAACGAGGTGTGAACGAGCTTGATGTATCCAGCAGACCAGACCTGAGTTTGATTCTCACAACCTCCACTTGCATACTGTGTGACTCTGAGCAAGTCACTTAACCTCATCAGTGCTCCCAGGTCACCCCTGAAAACAGGCACGTGGGCCTTACCCAGTTACCAAAAACTAAGACTAAAAGTAAAAAAAAAAAATAAAAAAAAATCCTAGAATTAAACAAATTAGTCTGATACAATATAGTATGCTGCACTAAACAGTAAGTAGCAAACTAAGATGTTTTTGCACACAGAGTGCACATTGTGGCCAGCTAGCACAAATCTTATAATGTGGTCCTTGTCCCCCACCTGCTGGAATCCATTCTGGGCCTCTAAATTGTGATTACAAATTGCTGATTTTCTTCAACCCACAGAACCAGTTCCACTCCACATGGCAAATGGCACAGTCCATTTCTCACACTTCCTTGGCTAGCCACCATCTGAACTGATTTACACAAATCTCATTGTTTGCATACTCAGGCTGTTTGAATTTTTTCAGCTGTTGGCCTGATAAAGAGATAATAGGGGGCTATGCCAGTTGCCGTGGGTGGGGTTCTGAGTGACTATTTGCCACTGGAAACCACCGTTTTGCCACATGCAACTGAACAGGTTGACCTCGGTTCTTACTTAGCATAACCTGGTTTTCACAACACCACCATTTAAGTTCAATTCTTAAAAAATTTCTTTCAAAAAACAAAATGTCACTATCCACAGGCTGAACAAAGACAGGAAAAAAATGTATCAATGCTCTATCATTATGATGGCATTTACCGTGTTGGGAAACAGCTTCTTGGCCTGCTAAAAGTCACCAAAATGCACCATTTGACCTCAGTTTTTCAAAATTTTCATGGGGAGCATGCTCCCGGACCCCCCTAGAGAGGCTTGGATTTTGTGCCCTTCCAAATTTTCTGCTTGCATGACACCACTGATAGATAGATAGATAGATAGATAGATAGATAGATAGATAGATAGATAGATAGATAGATATTATAGTGGCACAATAGTGCCACTATAGTTAGGGTTGAGCAGGGCTTTCAATGTTAAACCTCATATTTTGCACTTTAATAACTTTGCAACCATTCTTTGGATTTGCATGACATTTTGCAAGCGTGATCTCATGGGGTAGATCTCTTGATTTGCCAAGTTTCATTCTAGTTGGATATAAAAAAAATATCCACCGGTGATTCTCACCCGCCCCCCAGCTGACCTCCCACTGTTCACCCACCACCCAGCATCCCCCTAGACCCCCCCCCACACCATCACTCACCTGAACTGGTCCTACTGTGAAGATCCACTCTCAAATTGAAGACACATCTTGCTGCTGGAACCAATGACTGCTGTATGAAAAATAAGGTAACTGCAGTCAAAAATCCCATTGAAATACATTGAATCACAGTTACCTTATTTCTCATACAGTAGTTGCTGGTTCCAGCAGCAAGCCATGTCTTCGATTGGTGGGTGGATCTTCACAGTGGGACCAGTTCAGGTGAATGAGTGTGTGTGGGGGGGTCTAGGAAATTGCAAAGTGGTGGGTGCATAGTGGGAGGTCATGTGGGGAGGCTGGTGAACATCACCAGTGGCCTTTTTTTTATAGAGAAAAAAAATCAATGGACCATTTTCTTATTTTTAGGATGCAAAGCACCTTCAAAGGTGAAGGGTTACCACTAGACACCAGAGCAATGTTACTCATAAAGGAGACAGCCTTCGGAGGGTGGGGCATTAGACACCAGGGATCAACTTTAGTTTTACAGGGTCAGGTACAGGAGGGTGGGTGGGGGTACCACTGGACACCAGGGAAAATATATTAGTACAGTAAATATACATGGTAATCGGAGAGTGGGGATGCCACTAGACACCAGGGATACATATAAAACATCTACTGATATTATATATTTACAGGGAAGTTATCTATTTTTTTTTACAAATATAAAAAACAATTGAGAGACACTTCTGTAATTTGTAGGATGCAAAGGACATCGGAGGGTGGGGGGATACCACTACACACAAGGACAAGAATAAGTATAAA
Source organism: Neoceratodus forsteri (assembly GCA_016271365.2). Classification (NCBI taxonomy): domain Eukaryota; kingdom Metazoa; phylum Chordata; order Ceratodontiformes; family Ceratodontidae; genus Neoceratodus; species Neoceratodus forsteri. The sequence continues at coordinate 1,204,012,014 of CM028132.1, forward strand.
GGGCAACAGTCTTTCGAGGGTGGGGTTCGCCACTATACACCACTGATGGACTGTCTTTTTAGATCTTTCTCTCTCTCTTGCTATATATATATATTTATTTATGCAACAGGGGTCATGATAAAAACTGTAGAATAACACCATTTATCTACGCTATCGTAATAAATATATTTATCACCACAGTATCCCATTTATCTACACAGTTCTCTTCAGAATTAATTTAGAATGTTCGGCCTCAGAAGCAGTACTAACCATATTCAAACAGGAATAACTTTAAAATGAAAAAAGATAGCATGGTACTGTGAGCACGAAAATTGTTCAACACAAAATGATCTACAAAATGAGTGGTGTTTCATTTATAGATATCTTATATATTTTTTATAATTAGCAAGAAAACAAAAGAAAATGTAATTTTTTATTCACTTTTTTGACAAACAAATGTGAATAACTTTAAAACAAAAAATGATAGCATGGTACTGTGAGCACGAAAAATGTTCAGCACAAAAATATCTAAAAAATGAGTGATGTTTTATTTATAGACACCATTTTGTTTATTTTATAATTAGCAAAAAACAGCATTAAATTCAATTTTCTTTTCCCTTTTTTGACAAATTATTAATACCTACCAAAATCAAAACATTCACACAACATCTAAACCTGTTGTATAAATGGAATATGCAGTGGTTCAGTGTGTGATGATGCATTTATCTTGTATAGTTTTTAGTGACCTCTCATAACTCTCACTCATGCCTTTGGCACTCGTGAAGTTACTTGAGGTCACTGGAAACTGTACAAGATAAATGCATCATCACACGCTGAACCCCTGCATATCCCTTTGTAGTGATAGTATAATATGTTGATTATTGTTACTCCATTTTGTATGCTATTTCATGTAATGTATGTCATTTCATACTCCATTTTGTATTGTGTGACTCCATTTTACATGCTGCTTCATTTAATTGGTGTTTTGCTCTTTAGATAGCCTCATTATTATGTTTTGCTTCAGACAGTGTATTTTGCTGACTTGAAGGTCGCATACAAGATGTTGTGAGAATCTCTGGCATTGTTTGGCTCATGATGTTCTGGACACCTGGCCAGTGCTTAGGGCATAATGATCTAATGAATGCCAACTATTTATTATGAGAATAAGTGGTGTTTGTCATGCTGAACTCTGTGATGTTCTGGGCACCTGGCCAGTGCTTAGGACATGATGGTTTAGCATTCTAAATACCAGATAAAACATATAAAATGGGACTTTCCAGACGCCTGGTTTGAAGCCTCCTGCAGGGTGGACGAATGCTGTGGGGCCAGTTCTCGTTCGAGAGACTCAGCCAGGCTGATAAGGGGCTTCCAGCCATTGAAGAGGGCTTGGATGATGCTTTATTGAATCGGTGATGTATAACCTTTGTATTATATTTTGTTATAATAAAGCTTTGGCTTGCTGTACTTATTGTATTGTTATTGTGTGTATGTGAGTGTGAGTGAGTAAATAGCTGCTTGGTTTGAGTTGGCAGAACATTTTTGCTGAGTCGGCAGGATTCAAAATAAAATGTCTATTTTAGGAAAAAGGATGAGTTCTTTTTAAAGGTGTATTAAGGCTCAAACAAGCAAGGGCAACTGCCCTTTGTACTTGTAATTTGTGCTTGCTGCAAGTATATACTGTTAGAGCCAATGATGGCTTTCACAGTTCAGGCTGCTTTTAGGAGAAAAGCAGCGGCTGGTTAAATAAAGTTAGATAAGCAACATCTAGAAAAAGAAAAATAAACTACTGTGGATGTACGCACAGTAGGTGACTACAGATGGGATGATTTGAAAATCCTCCCCCCCCCATGTTGCCTATCTGTGTAGTTTAAAGTTTTTCTGTATCAGTTTCAAGTTCCCTTGCCTCCTATAGAGGCTGAAACATTTGATCCTAAACCCAAGTACTGGGGACCTCTACCAGATGGATCTCAACCTAGTACTGTTAGAGATTTTTGTTTGTTTTGTTTTTAAACTGCAAACCAGAGCTCTGGAAAAAGACTTGCTTTGGCAGGTTACTAAAATGGCCAAAGAAACCTTTGAAAGGGTTAAAACCTTTGAAAGAGTTAATAGCTGCAGCGTTTGGAAATTATCACGAAGGTCCTGCAGTCAGTTTTCTTACTTAGACTAGTATATCGGAAAAGAAGAAGAAAAATACCTTGGCACCGTAAGTCTGAATTTTTTATTCAAAGTTGTTTTATGTCTGTCTGTTTTATTTCTGTAATATGATACTAAACAAGGTAATGCCCGCCTTTCCCATGCATATTTTCTAGCTTATATCTGTGTTCTGTAATTATGTTCTGTTGTCAAGGTTAGTAGATAGGATTGATTGCCTTTCAGTGCACAACATGTTACAGAAAAAAAAGAGAGAAGAAGCTTTTGCCTCATAGCTGACTGTTTTAATTGGCTTTATTTTTAATGGAACATTTGTGCTGCCTAGATAGGGTCAGTGAAGAACTTTTGTTTGGTGGAGCAGGTAGTGTTGATGGTAAAGAGTTATGACGTCATATAGATTGCAATGTGCAGAAAGAGTTGTAGTTTGCAAGCAACGTGCCAAGCCACTGCTAGGTGAAAATGTAATGTGTTAACAGCTATAAATGGCTTTATCATACTTCTAGTTAAAACCAGAAACTTTTTGCAAAATGGCAGAGTGCCATATTTTAGTTATGTGCCAAAAGGTGTAATCATGTTATACGAGATGTGTTCACTTACAGATGATGTGTTTAAACAGTGTTTTGTCCTGGAAAGATTTGCACATGGCAATATGTATAAATGTGTTGGTTTAAAATTGTCAGCTGTTATAAGACAGGCAGGAGGCAGCACATATATCTAAACCACATACAGTTTTCTAATGGAACTATGGGCATTACCTCAGCAAATTGGTGTGAAACAATGTCAGTCTTATTTTGTGTTAAGTATTTCTTTTTGTGTATGTGTATGTGTGTGTACTGTCTTGGCCAGCAGTTTTATTGTGTAAAGATATTTTAATATTGGTGGTGTTCAAGGACACTACAGGAATGTCTGGGTTTGAATGACCCTTGCATGCACACTGTGACCTTTTGCACATTATTTGACCTTCTTGTGTTTCAACATTTTATGCTACTACCAGTTCAAACTTGATGTGTATTCCATGCCTAAAGCACAACTTTTCACACAAAATGTATGTTTTCATGAAAGCACACCAAGAGTGAACCATGTAATTTGACTTTTTATTGCAAAACTAGTATTCTAAGTGAAGAGGAACAAACTTTTACAATTTTGAAAAAAAGGACTATTACAGCTGTTTTTGAGAGTTTACCATCTACAGAGATACGTACGCAGGTATTACCATCAATCTGGACATTTTGTCATGCTTAGGATAAGGGAACCCAGGGACGCTTGGCTTTTTATCCTATGGAAATAATCTTGTTTTATTTTTAAACTGATGTGTGTTTGTTTTTGTTGTTTGTCTGTGTTTCACAGCTAACCTTTTATTGCTACAGTATTCAAGCTGTCTCTTGCACTCGAGCTGTGTCTTCCACCAGTAGGAGCTTGGAGGAGGGTAAGCTACCCTTCCTCCCTTCCAGTGTAATACCCACAAAGGTTGCAAGGTACATGTCATATTTATACTGGATTCATGGTCTGTAGCCAATGGTTTAACAACCTGGCTGCCCACTTGGGCTAAGGATGAGTGGAAAATTTATTCGAAAGAAATATGGGGAAAAGAACTGTGGCAGGAAATATGGACTATGGTGCAAAATACTCAGACCACTGTATTTCATGTTGATGCTCATTGTGCTTCAGATACACTAGAACGATGGTATAATTCTATTGCAGATGAAAAGCTAAGATTCTTCCAGTGGATATTGAAGAAACTCAAAGTCAGCAGTTATCAGGGCTGGCAAAATGGGCACATCAAAAATGTGGACATTTGGGAGAGAAAGCCACTTACAGGTGGGTATATAGTAGGTGTACTTCTAACATTGGATTTGGTTAAACTGTTATTGCTCAGTGTCCTATATGCCAACATGGGCAACAAAGACCAATCCCTCATATTGTGAAAGGACAATTGGGGGGGAGAGCCTATGAAAATGGAAAGAGAATTTGCATGAAGCATTACAGATTTTAAATAATAGACCAATTGGAGAATCTGAGACCCCCTTAATGCGAATGATAACTCCTAATTTGCAAGTGCAGGCTTACTCAACTACAGAAACAGTGTTATATTGGGAAATTACACCAGGAGCTCTGTCTCCTGCAGGGCAACCCAGAAGCTGCTGGACTTGATTTACATGCCCTTCAAGAATACAGAATAAACAGCAGAAACATTCAAGTGATAGAAACTGGTATTGGAATATAAATTCCACGAGACATTTTGGTTGGATAGCACCTAAATCAGAACTAGCCCTCAAGGGAATACAAATTTTGGGAGGGTGATTGATTGTGATTACCAAGGAGGTGAAAGTAATTTTGTTGAATAGTAGAGAACAAAATCTGTTAATTCAACAGTATGACAGAGTGGCTCAATTGTTAATTATTCCAGTTAACAAAATGACCCCTATAAGGGACAAGCCCCCACACTCTTAACAGCAAGGGGGGATAAAGGTTTTAGATCTACAGGAGGTTTTAAAAATGGTGCCAAAATATGGGTTACAAACCCAAATGGCCCTCCTGAACCAGCTGAGGTGATAGCCACCGGACGAGACAACACTGTGCTAGTCATCAGATCAGGGAAAGAAAATGGGAATACGTGCTGCACATAAATGTTATCTTCTAGAATAATGAAATTTGTGTCTTTCTAGGTCCAGCAATGGATTTTAAAAGGAATGCTGGTGTGTCTTATGGTCCATTTGGCAGAGCTAGTTACCCCTGGAGGAAGGATTCAAAGGGTTAACTGTAATGACACTGGTTGTAAAGGAACCTGGAGTTGGAAAAATGATACCAAAGATAGAACCCAGGGGAACTTTAGCTGCCCATCTGGACAGAAGTGTGTGGTACTGAATATGACATTTTCACCAGGGGTCAATCTCTGGATGACAACTGGTGGCCCAGGACAATATGCCCACGAAACAGATGAAATCCTTTGCAGAATAAGACTGCTATTAAATGCTGCAACTTACCGAATAGTTGCATGGTGACTGTACAACATAGACTTGATTGCTGCATGAATCAAACAGAATCATCAATGCAAGTATTACTTTGATTGACATAGACACGTTATTCTGCATGAATGCTACTGCAATAACTAATAGAACTACTTGGGCAGATCACAATACAGTGTTGAAAAATCATCCTGTAATCAGCAATGATAGTATAGTTAAGGTTCCATCCACATGTACATCAGTAGCATAGCGGTATCAGAAAAATGTAATCCATTTTAACATAACGTTTATGTTTAGTAGAAAATGCAAAATATAAAAGAGCTTGGTATGATACGCTATTAGGTGGAGCAGGGCAGGCATGGGAATTTTAAATAGTGTGGATATAGAAACACTGACTAACAGGCTTCAGGCAGTAGGAATTGATGTATTTAGCTTAATTAACTTACAAGCTCAATGGATGCCAACTGTTTTCTTATCCCAAAGATTAACTTTGAATTATGATTTTGGTTCTTGCAGTTATTTAATGCTTCACAGGTATGGGGAATGGGAGTAGCAGAAAATATTTCACGATTTATTGATTGGGCAGAATGCACAATGCGACATATGTATTCTATAATGCAAAGAAATAAGGCCCAGAGTGATTTAATGAGTAATAATGAATATGTGTGGAGGACCGTGTTCAAATCATGGATTCCTAGTAATCATTGGATTGTAATGTCATCCACCACAGTAAAATGCACAGGTCCCTGATAATGAGCAGAAGCTTATTTTGTATTGGCAGCCCAATATTTTAGATCAATCAAGATTGAATATCTCGATAAATAAAATTAAACAGATAATTCAGGAAACAGATGTAATGCAGGCTCATTTGGCAATAAGAAATAAATCATTAGTGCAAAGTCAGGTGCAAACTACGATAGTTAAAAATAAAATGATTGATTTAAGTTCCAAGATTCAACAAGAGACTACTCATTATTGGTGGGATATTTTTACAGGATGGTCTCCATCAGCTACAAAAGTGTTAAATATTCTGATACATCCTATCGTAATCATTGCTGTAGTGACAATTATCTTGCTTATTTGGACTTGTTACTTATCATGTTATATTCGTAGTAATTTTGTTATAGTACTAATATCATACAAATCGTATTCACAACAATCAAAGGACCGAATGTAGTGATAGTATAATATGTTGATTATTGTTACTCCATTTTGTATGCTATTTCATGTAATGTATGTCATTTCATACTCCATTTTGTATTGTGTGACTCCATTTTACATGCTGCTTCATTTAATTGGTGTTTTGCTCTTTAGATAGCCTCATTATTATGTTTTGCTTCAGACAGTGTATTTTGCTGACTTGAAGGTCGCATACAAGATGTTGTGAGAATCTCTGGCATTGTTTGGCTCATGATGTTCTGGACACCTGGCCAGTGCTTAGGGCATGATGATCTAACGAATGCCAACTATTTATTATGAGAATAAGTGGTGTTTGTCATGCTGAACTCGTGATGTTCTGGGCACCTGACCAGTGCTTAGGACATGATGGTTTAGCATTTCTAAATACCAGATAAAACATATAAAATGGGACTTTCCAGACGCCTGGTTTGAAGCCTCTCCTGCAGGGTGGACGCATCGCTGTGGGGCCAGTTCCCGGTTCGAGAGACTCCTAGCCAGGCTGACAAGGGGGCTTCCCAGCCATTGGAAGAGGGCTTGGATGATGCTTTATTGAATCGGTGATGTATAACCTTTTGTATTATATTTTGTTATAATAAAGCTTTGGCTTGCTGTACTTATTGTATTGTTATTGTGTGTATGTGAGTGTGAGTGAGTAAATAGCTGCTTGGTTTGAGTTGGCAGAACACCCATATATATATATATATATATATATTAGAGGCAAAAAAATCCATTTAATGCATTAGTTAGGGTTGTTCCACGGCAACAAAGTAAGGAAATTCGGTAGCGTTGAAAGCCTACCTTGACCCCTCGTTCACAGTTCTCAACTGGCATCGGGTAACATTGTTGTTAGTTCTAACCTCACCCCATCAGATGTATGAAGAAACAGAGGTATAGCAGAATGGGGTGAGAGTTAGGACCAACAACCCCAACACGCACCCCAATGCCAGTTGGGGGTGTGGACTGGGGGTCACAGGGCGGCCTTCAGCCCTAACACCGAATTTCTTCACTTTTGTCACTGTGGAACAACCCTAACTAATGCATTAAACTGATTTTTTTGGCTCTAATTTCCCTTCTTTTTCAGAATGATAATGAGAAATAGTGAATGTAATGCAGTGGCGGGAGCGCGGGGCCCACATTATGTCTTGTCACATAGTGACATGGTGCCCGCAAATGCAAATGGTAATGCGCATGGTGACGCAAAGTGAAACAGAAAGATAAACAGTACTGTAGACACAAATGGTTAAAATAATGCAAACGCAAGTGCAAATGAAAATGCAAGGGTAGCGCACATGGTGCCTTGAACGGAATGGTAATGAAATAGTAAATGAACCGAAGGAAGCGGTAAGGGTAACAGTAATATAAGCGCACAGGCTGGTTTTCCCCAAAAGCTGCATAGAGAAAGACAATGAGTACAAAGAATGTATGCATAATAATGGGTCTCAGAGCAGAAAATGAGTAATTGGAATACAAAATTGCTTATATCTCAGGAACCGTATGATGTAGAAAAAAAATTTAAAAGTCATATGATGTATGACTTTCATGGCTAGTTTTGTACTTAACCCCCACTAGGGGGATAAGCATTTTTTTGACAAAAAGTCTGTATCTCACACCATTTTCGAGATACGGGCCCTGAAAGGCGCGGCGAACAGCGTAATGTTATCCTATGGGGAAAAAAGAGAAGTTTGGAGTGTGATAACATTGGCTCCCTGTAATATTTTTTTCCCCAACCCACTGAAAGGCACATCTGTTGGATCTTGGCTTTCTTCCCTCTAAATTTCAGCCCAAAAGACCAAACCGTTATTTTGCAGCAGGGCGGCAAAGGATTCCTGTAATGTGGTGGATGCTGTAATGTTATCCTATGGGAAAAAGTGTTAACTTTGGAGTGCCATAACTTTGCCACCCTGTAATATATTTTCACCAAAACACTGAAAGGCACATCTGTGAGATGTTGGCTGCGTTCTCTCCACATTTCAGCCCAAAAGACCAAACCATTCTTTTGCAGCAAGGTGGCAAAGAATTGCTGTCATTTTGCCATAGCCTGGAAAAGTAGTTTCGCAATTTTCGAAAGCTTTCACAAAAATTTGCAACACTTTCATGAGTGCGACACTACATTATGAAAGTACATTTTCCAGAAACTTGAAAAACATATTTCTAGGGTGTTTAACCTCAAAATAAAGACATGCCTAGCATCTTCACGGTCCTAGGTAAACACAAAAAGAATTGTGTTGCTAGAGGGTCCCAAATTTAAATGCCAAGCATTTTTCTGATCACCAACTGAAAACAAAATGGTGGATTTGCAAAAGTAAAAGGGCCATTTGTGAAAGTAAAAACTGCATTTGTGAAAGTGTTGAACTTTTTGTTAACTTCTCCCATTGACTTATAATGGGAAACTGTTTTTCGAATAACTTGAACCGTGTAATTTTTTTTCACGAAATCTTCAAAAGGCACATTGGGGACCCTGGCTGCACATTCCCTGAAGATTTAAGACCGGTCGTGCAAACTGTGCGACCTGTACAGATGACCAAAGAATTGCAAAAAAGTGTAAATGTGCATGCAGATCACGCTTAATACCTCCGCAGCTGTATATCCGAACAGTACAAAACTTGTCACATCCTAAGATGTATGGTTCTTGATCATGTATTTCAAATTTCAGGCAAATCCGTTGAACGGTTGCAAAGTTATAGAGGTGCAACATTTTAGGTTTAACATGTAAATGACTCCTCAACCCTAACTATGGTAGCACTACTGTGCTACCATAATATATATATATGTATACCATTGTTACGGCGATGTCATGAGAGTGAATATGATGTCATGAGAGCAAATCAAATACAGTGACTCACTTAGAGTGATGGCAGTAGGAGCGATAGGTTTTCTATCTCAACAGGTGTGCTGTGTTAGGCATGTATATCAAAGACTGTCAGTGTGGCTATGAGGAGGGTAAGAGCATCAGTGAAGAGGAGAGCATTGGAGAACTCAGAGACCTCGCTGCACTGGGTTTTTGGACGGTGTCGGTGGGTGGTCATGGTGTGCTGCACAGAATTGTTGGATGGTGTCAGTGGCATTATGCCACCTGTGTGAAATCTGAAGAGATCTGTTCAGAGAGCCACAGCAGTGCTCTGTCAGAAGGGGTGGTATTGGTGTAGGTGATGGTATTTGCCTTATCCTCCACTGTATGTGCAATGGGGAGTTGGTAATCTTTAATACGGGGGGGTGGGTGCAGGGGGCATATCCCCCTGCATTTATAGATGTGTTACAGTGTTTGTCGGTGTGTTGGTGTGCCATTGTTTTGCTGTGCTGTTGTAGGGGCTGTAGTTGAAGTGGTGTTGCTGTAGGGGATGTCGGCAAGATTTTTGTTGAACCGGCTTAGTTGAACCTTATATATGTATATGTATATATAGATATAGATATATATACTGATATATATAATAACAATTACACTATATACAACAGGAGCTTGCCAACTTTAGTGCATAACTTTGCTGTTTATATTTTGACACCAGATTTACATGTGTCTTTTGATGGCCCACCTTATGAACAATGTCACTGGAATTGCCCAAATCCTGCCTGAAAGGTGAATTCATGGCCAGTTGGCAAAATCATCTTTAAGACAGAATTTACAAATTTTCACTGGTCTTGTTCAGGAGGTGAGTTTATAAGAAGGGTACGTTAATAATTTGAGGTCAAAATATGTTACAATGGCAAAGTTATGTTCATCCATTGAAATTACACTACACTTGCTCATAACTTTTGCTCTTTACAATATTTTCTTCCTAAACTTTCAACATAGCAATTTCTGTACACCAAACTCATGAATGTGACAGCAACCATTTCTCAAATCTTGACCAAAATGTGTTTTTGCGCCTCTGGTGTGGTATGAAGTTGTGGTGGTACAGAATCACTTTTTGGGTCGAGATTTGAAAACTTTCACTACTGCCTTAATGAGATTGGGTAATAAGAAGGCTATGCTGACAGTTTGCTTGCTGTTGTGGTACAAATGGAAATGCAGGGCCCAGAGGGCAATGCACTTCCACACCAATACATATATACATATCTATGCAAGGATGGGAGCACAGAGCCCCATAGGAAACTAAGGATACGATTACACTAAGATACAATTATACCATCTCAAAAAGTAAGGAAATAAATTGTAAAAAAAATTGTTAATGTACTAGTCAGAGTTAAAGCGACAACAGTAGGGAAATGTGATGTAGGGTTTCCAACCCTAACAGCTCCCCCTCCAGGCAGCACAGCAAGTGTGGGGTGTGGCATGGGGTTCTCAAGCCTAACGCTCACCCCATTCCATCCATAAATAAGGTCACATGAGTAAAGTGTATAATAATGGGGCAAGCATTTGGCTTGAGAACCCCTAGGCATACCTTATACCTGCTGTGCTGCCTGGAGAGGGGGCTGTTAGGGTTGGAAACCCCAACACCACATTTTTCTACTTTTGTCACTTTAACCCTAACTAGTGCATTAATGAAGTTTTTTTGCAACCTACTGATATAGATATATTGAGATATATATAGATATTATACTACCCAACCCCTACCCTCCACACAGCAACAGACATCGGGGTATGCCTTGGGGTCTTCGCCCCTAACGCTCACCCTATTCCATGTGTAAGAAAGCTAAGATGATACAGTATAGGAGAATGGGGTGAGAGTTAGGCCCAACGACCCCAAGGCACACCCCAATGCCTGTTGGTGTGGAGGGTGGAGTGGTAGGATTGGGAACCATAATGCTGAATTTCCATACTTTTGTCACTGTAATAGGAACCCTAACTGATATGGTACATTAACAGAGATTTTTGCAATTAATTTTCCTTCTTTTTGAGGTAGTATAATAGTATCCTTATTTTACTGGGGGAGCACAGGGTCCTTCTGATTCTGCACTCCAATCCCTCAGTAAATGCACATATGTACTGTATGTAGATGTGGAAGCACAGGGCACTCTGGGCCCTACACTTCCATGTGTCAAACAACAGTGGCCGAATTGTCAGCATAGCCATCTTGTTACCCCACCTCATGTACCCCGGTACAGAGAAATTGTGAAATGCAAGGCAAAACATAATTATGTGCAAGTGCAACGCCATTCTGCACCACAGGTGCAAAAACACATTTTGGGCAGGAAGTGAAAAATGACTGCTGTACTGTTTATGAGGTGGTATGAAAAAAATGGCTATGTTGAAAATTTGGGGTCAAAAGATTGAAAAGTAGTCAACTTATGTGTGTGCATAGAATAAAGTCAATGGATGTATGTAACTCAGGCATTTTTAGACATTTTGTCACCAAATTTTCAACATGTCCTTTTTGGGACCCCACCTCATGAACACTGGTACTGTCATTTTGTTAATGAGTCCTGAAAGGTGATTTTGTGCAGCATACGTGCCATTCTGTGCCACAGAAGAGAAAACACCTTTCAGGCAGGATGTGAAAAATGGCAGCTGTACTGTTCTTGAGGTGGTATGACAAAATGGCAATATTGAAAATTTGGAGTGAAAATATAAAAAACTGCTGAAGTTACGAGCATCCATTGAAGAATTTCAATGATCGCACGTAACTCTGGCATTTTTTTGGTGTTTTTGCACCAACTATTCAGCATGGGCTTTTTGGGACCCCACTTCATGAACACTGGCACTGTCATTTCATGAACTGGTCCCATAAGATGATTCCGCGCAGTGACCATGATATCACCTTTTGGGACTGAGTAATGAAATGACAGTGCCAGCATTCATGAGGTGGTGTCCTAAAAAGTCCATGTTGAATATTTGATGCAAATATACCTAGAAATGGCTGAGATATCAACACAAGTTCAAAATATGATTGACAGCCATTAGATGGCACTTACCTTGAGTCTTCAGTTTGCAGTTCGACTTTGAAGAGTGCAGATGTGTCCCGGTCCACAGAAGATGACAGCCACCAACCTCTGATGGTAAATATTATGCAAGGGGTGTGTGGGATGGTGGGTTCTCAGTGGGAGAGTCAGGATGGGGGGGGGAGACGATGAGGGACCATTTTCTGTTTTTACAGGATTTTTTAAAAATTAAAAAGTTGGGGGACTGTTTTCTTTTTTTCAGGTATAATTTTAATAAATAAACATTTTGGGACACTGTGGGTAGGCTTCCCAGTGTCCCACAGTGATGGTACTGGTGGAGGGGGGCATGATATACCTGGGGACACTAGGAGTGGACTCCACAGTGTCCATCCTTGGGGGAGAACTACTCCCAAAATGGGGATTGGGCACCCCATTGTTGGATATGGACAGTTTTCTTCCATTGGGATACTGGGAGTTTCCAACCCTAACACTACCCCCCTCACCCTGCAGACACTGACAGGTGTCAGGGGTGTGCCTAGGGGTCATCAGCCCTAACACTCACCCATTCTCCTATACTGTGCCCATCTCAGATTATTTACTTATGGAATAGGGTGAGCATTAGGGCTGATGTCCCCAAGACACACCCCCAACATATGTCAGTGTCTGAAGGGAGGGATGGGTGTTAGAGTTGGAAAACCTAACACCACATTTCCCTACTTTGTGCGCTGTAACCCTCACTGGGATATATATATATATATATACAGTATATATATATATATATATATATATATATATATATATATATACATATATATATATATATATATATATATATATATATCTATATATATATATATATAGATATATATATATATGACAACCTCTGTGCACGAGCATTGAGGCAATGGTTACCATAAAGGGCATTTGGCCGAGAAGCCAAGTTTCAAGAATGCTGAGGACATCCACAAGGGAGACCCACAAAAGGGTGGCAAGGGACACCACAGGGGAAGGAAACAGCTACTGATAGGGGACTCAATTGTTAGGGGGGTAGAACTGGGGAAGGGAGAGAAGGAAGTAAGCTGCCTGCCTGGTGCCATGGCTTGGAGGGACAAGAAGCGAATCCTCACAATTGTAGGCAGCATCACAGGAGAGAGAACTAGATATCATTGTCCACCTTGGGACAAATGACCTAGCTAGGCATGGGATCAGTGCAGTGCAGAATGAATTTGTGGAGTTGGGGAGGGGCCTCAGACAGGTAGCAAAGCACAGTAACCTTCTCAGAGATGCTACCAGTCCATGGCAGGAGTGAGCCAGGTACTGCACACCATGCAGTTTAATGAATGGTTGCAAAACTGGTGCAGAGCACAGGGCTTTGGCTTCATTGGGGACTGGGGGTCCACCTGGAGAGATAAAGGTCTATACTGGTATGACGGTCTGCATTTGTCCACAAAGGGGACCAAGGGGACCAAGCTCCTAGGTGACAGGTTTAAATGCTTCCTTGGCAAGCTTTTAAACTAGATAAGGGGGAAGGTACTGATAAAAGGCAGAAAAAGTCAAGCCTCCCCCCACAAAACTTGGCAGGTAGTAGGGTAAACACTGAGGTACAGAGCTCAACACAGGGCAGGACGGGGGTAAATGGTAAAATAGATAAGAGCAATAAGAGCAGGGATGGGGAAAAAGGATCACAACATTAAATGGAGGGCAATGACTACTAATGCCCATAGTCTGGAAACAAGCTTTCTGAGCTAGTAGCTTTGATGGAAGATGAACAATTGGATATTGTGGCAGTCACAGAAACATGGTACACGAGAACCATGAATGGGATGTCAACATACCAGGGTACACAATCTACAGAAGGGACAGGAAGGCAAAGAGGAGGTGGAATAGCTCTATACATAAGGGAAGGGATCAAAGCTACAGAACTAAAAAGTAAAGGGGAGGACAAGAGGCACTCTGGGTTACCTTGGAGATGGGGAATGGCATCACAATCCACACAGCGGTTGTATACAGACCCCCGTCTCAAGGGGAGGAAATGGACAAGAAAATGATAGAGGACATTCTCAAAATGGCTGAAAAAGGGGAGATACTGTTGATGGGGGACCTGAATATGCCAGATGTAAACTGGAGGACATGTACTGCAGCCATATCCAAGAGCAGGATCATTCTCGATGCCCTGTAGGGGGCAGACCTTAGACAGCTAGTGCTGGAACCCACTCGGGAGGGAGCAATACTAGACCTGGTACTCTCAAATGGAGAGAGGATCACAAATTTAGAAGTCAGTAGACATCTGGGAACAAGCGACCACTGCACAGTGTGCTTCACAATGAGCACAACCATGGAGATAAGCCATACAAAAACAAGGATACTGGACTTTAGAAGGGCTGACTTTGGCAAAATGGGTGAACACCTGAAGAATGCACTAGCAAATGGCCAAATAGGAGGGGTGGAAGAACAATGGAGAAAAATCAAAACTGCCATCATAGAGGCAACAAGTCTTTGTGTAAAACAAATAAAGAAAACAAAGCGGAGTAAAAAAACACTATGGTTCTCAAAAGAGGTGGCAGGGAAGGTTAAGGAGAAAAAGGCTGCATTCAAAAAGTATAAGGAATCACCGAGGGAACACGACAGGGAACTGTATCAATTAAAGCAGAAAGAAGTAGGAAAGGCAGTCAGAATAGCAAAGGCACAAACCGAGGAAAAAATAGCCAACTCGGTCAAAAAGGGGGATAAAACCTTTTATAGGTACATTAGGGAGCATAGAAAGGTTAAGGAAGGGATCGTGAAGATTAATAAAGGAGAGGGGAGGTGGGCAGAGGGAGACAGTGAAAAGGCAGAGATACTGAATTAATACTTTTGCTCAGTATTCACAAAAGAAGATGAGAAGCAGTTACCTAAACCAGACAATAGAAGCACTTTGGGTAGGGGGGTTGATACCAGTCCATTCACAGAAGAAAGAGTCCAGAAAGAACTCCTAAAACTCAAGGTGGACAAAGCAATGGGGCCTGATGGGATTCACCCCAGAATCCTAAAATAACTAAGGGAGGACCTAGTGACACCACTGACCACACTTCTTAACAAATCATGGCAGGATGGGGTGGTACCTGAGGACTGGAGGAGGGCAGATGTGATTCCCTTTACAAAAGTGGGAGCAAGGCAGAAGCAGGAAACTACAGACCTGTAAGTTTGACCTCAGTGGTAGGAAAATGATGGAATCACTTCTGAAAGAAAAGAATTGTTAAGCACCTAGAAGCGGGGCACAGGACCCAAAGCAACATGGATTTACAGCAGGAAGGTCATGTCAAACTAATCTAATTGATTTATTTGACTGGGTGACCAAAGTAATAGACCAGGAGGGGCTGTGGATATGGCTCTACCTAGACTTTAGCAAGGCATTTGACACAGTCCGCACAAAAGATTAATAATCAAGTTAGCCAGCCTGGGAGTGGGTCCCAGGGTGGTAGCCTGGGTAGCAAACTGGCTGCACAACAGGACACAGAAGGTAATAGTGAATGGAACACATTCGAAGAAAGGGGTTACTAGTGGAGTACCTCAGGGCTCAGTACTGGGTCCAATCCTCTTTAACATCTTTATAAGTGACATTGCAGAGGTCTGGATGGAAAGGTATGCCTCTTTGCAGATGACACAAAGATCTGTAACAGAGTTGATACACAAGAGGGTAGAAAAGATGAGAAGGGACTTGAGGTTGGAGAGAATGGTCAGACATATGGCAACTTAGATTCAATGCAAAGTGCAAAGTAATACACCTGGGAAACAAAAACCCAGGAGAAGAGTACACAATAGCAGGGGAGGTACTAAAAACAACAAAAATGGAAAGGGACCTGGGAGTAGTCATATCAGATGACCTAAAGGTGGGTAAGCAATGTGAAAAGTCAGTAAGGAGAGCCAGGGGGATATGGGGATGCATAGGAAGGGGCATCACAAGTAGAAAAAGGGAAGTGATTATCCCTCTATACAGACAGTTGGTGAGACCCCATCTGGAGTACTGTGTGCAGTTTTGGAGACCTCATCTACACAAGGACATAGACAGGATGGAAGCAGTCCAGAGGAGGGCAACTAAAATGGTGCAGGGTCTACATCAGAAACCATATGAAGAGAGACTGAGAGAGCTTAATATGTATACCCTTGATGAAAGGAGGGACAGAGGGAACATGATAGAAATGTTCAAGTACCTCAAGGGAATCAAAAAAGTCCAGAAGGGTAGCATCTTTCAGAAAAAGAGATGTGTAAGAACAAGGGGGCACAGTTTAAAGATAGAGGGGGGACGGCTCAGGGGTAATGTGAGGAAATTCTTTTTCACGGAGAGAGTGGTGGATACATGGAACAGCCTTCCTGAGGAGGTCATTGGGTCTAAAACAGTGGGAATTCAAACATGCATGGGACAGACACAAAGCAATTATAGTGGGGGTTGCAGGAAGCAGGCTGTTGGTTAACTAGAATCTGCAGCTTATCCAGTAGGTAGGAAATGGGCAGACTGGTGGGCCAAGTGGTCCTTTTCTGCCATCAAAGTCTATGTTTCTATTATATATCTGTAGATATATATATATATATATATATATATATATATATATATATATATATATATATAATAGTGAGCTGTCATGCCACTATAGTTAGGGTTCAGCGGTCACTTACATACTAAAGTCAAAAGTTTGGATGTTAATAACTTTAGACCCGTTCAATGGATTTGCCTAACATTTGGTACACATGTTTGGGCGCACTAGATCTCTCAAATTGCCAAATCGGGTTTCAGTCGGAATGCAGGTCTTTGTGTACGAAAGCTCTGAAAAATGCAAAATTATCCATTTTTGGAGGCACCTTTTGGCATTCTTAATGTGATCCTGCATGGCTGTTGTGTGGCATGCTGCTCTGTGAGATGGCTCGTTTGAAAGAGCTTTGGTGGCTAAACATGCCGCTTTTTGTTTGGTGAAAAAATATTAAGGCATTCAAACGTCATGGCATTTTTAAGTTCCCATTATAAGTCAATGGGAAAATTTATATGTATATTTTGCAATCAAAGAATGGCGGTTCTGGCCGTCTTGTCCCACCTGGCGGTCAAAGAATTTGCAGCCTCGCGGTTCAAGAATGTTTGTTCCTGAGAAATTTCAAAAATTCTTTAATCGTCAGGTCCGCCATCTTGTTTTCAGTTTCCGATCGCACAAACACAAATATCTCGGCTCAGGGGTCACTTCTGAAATAAAACTTTGATGGGTTTTACTCAGGGTACCCCGATCTATCAAGCCATGGCTTTGGTTCCATCGAAATCAGTCCAAAAATAGAGTTATTAGCTTTTAAATTCTTCGTTCGCAGCTCGCTAATCATCTTTGATCACGAGCCAACAAATTCTTTGATCGCGAGAATCTTTGATCGCGACCGTGCATCGCGAGCGAGGGATGAGATGGCCAGATTTAAAAATAGTATTTTGTAGCCCAGGGGTGCCCTAGACTGTTAAATTAAGGTGGATTTTGCTCAGGGGCCAGCCGCCGACTGTCTGCATTACGAGCAGTAAAGAACCTCTTTGCATTACTGCTCGTAATGCAGACAGTCGGTGGCAGGCCATGGAGGTGAGAGGTGGGATGTGCCAGTCGCCGGCTGGTGAAGGGTAGGGGGTTGCTAGGTGGCCTGGCATTAATGAGTGGGGGTGGTGGGCCACTAGACTACCAGGTAATATAAATCATTTATTTCATTATGCTGGGGCTAGAATACCAGGTATATAAACATTTATTTATAATAATACAATACAGCTTGGGGGAGCCACTAGACTACCAGGGATGTGAAAAATACAGGGAGTGGGGGGCACTAGACTACCAGAGCACTACATAGGATAATATATTTTATTGGGGGGCCACTAGACTACCAGGGATGTTAATATTTTATTGTGATGGGGGGGCCACTAGACTACCAGGGATAGTTTGTACATTATTTTGGGCATGCAGCATGGACTCAAAACGAAGCCCCCTGAGCAATACCCACCTTAATTTAACAGTCTAGGGCACATCTGGGCTACACAAATTTATTTATAAATCTGGCCATCTCGTCCCTCACTCTTTATTCGCGAGCGAGTAATTTCTTTGATCACAAGCATGCAAATACTTTGACCGCTAGATTCTTTGATCACAATCGTGCATCGCGAGCGAGGGACGAGATGGCCAAATGAAAAATTACATTTTCTGAGTCTAGAGGTGTGCTACGAAGAGAAATGAGGGTGGATTTTACTCAGGGGGCTTCATTCTGATGAACCATGGCAATGATTTAGCACAATTCTGTTTATTTTTTGAATTTAAAGAGTTTTAATTCTTTGATCATGACTCTGCAAATTCTTTGATCGCGAGCCTGCAAATTCTTTGATCGTGAGATTCTTTGATCGCGATCGTGCATCGTGAGTGAGGGACAAAATGGCCCAATTAAAAATTCAATTTTCTCAGCCCAGGGGGTATCGTAGGAAGTCAAATGTGGGTGGGTTTTACTCAGAGGGGCTTCGTTTTGTCGAACCATGGTGGTGGTTTACCGCAATTCCTTCAGTTTTTTGGTATAAGGTTTTTAAATCTTTGTTCATTAGCCTGCAAATTCTTTGATCGTAAGATTCTTTGATCACCATCTTTGATTGCGAGGGAGGGACAAGATGGTTAGATTTTTTATAATGGAATAGATAGGAAAATTTTAGTAATCTTTGATATTGAATGTCTTGGAAACGGTTTGGTCTTTTTACTTGAAATTTGGAGGGTGTTTATGGCATGTCCTGTAGATGTGAATTATGTTATTTATGTGTCAGAGAAAATTTATTTTGTGGAGATATTGCATGACGCACTTTATGTGTTGCAGACAGTGTTTTGCTTGTGGTGGTGGCTTGAAAGTGATAGGATACCTAGCCTTAGTGTCATGGATGTAGTTTTCAGTCATTGTGTGTGTTAAATATCAACAGGTGCGGAACTGTGCCAGTCTGATGAATGAAAATCTCATACACTAAAATTTAATATCTCGGACACGGTTTGGCCTTTTCACTTGAAATTTGGAGGATGTTGACAGCATGTCATGTGGATGAAAATGACAGTGCTTCCGTGTCAGAAAATATTTTTTTGGTGCAGATATGGTGTGGTGCAGTTTACTGTCTGTGGACAGCATTTTGCTTGTGGTTGTGGCTTAAAATTGATAGGCTACCTAGCCTTAGTGTCATGGATGTAGTTTTCAGTCATTGTGTGTGTTAAATTTCAACAGGTGTGGAACTGTGCCACTCTGACGAATGACAATTTCAAATTTTGATATGTCATATCTTGGACACTGTTTGGTCTTTTTACTTGAAATTTGGAGGGTGTTGATGGCATGTCCTGTAGATGTTAATAGAGGTGTTTACGTGTCGGACAATATATTTTTTGTGGACACATTGTGTGGCACAGTTTACATTTTGTGGACAGGGTTTTCTATTGTTCTACTAGATTAACATTTGTTTGGTGGGTGGCCTTGCTATTGTGAATGTACTTTTTAGTGATTGGGTGTGTAATGTGGCCTGACACTTACAAGTTGGTGGGAGTGCGGGGCTCTTTGGGCCCCATGCTCCCACCAACATGCACAACTTTCTACTTTTCTATTCTTTCTTAAAAAGTAAGGAAATTCTATGCAAAAAAACTTCATTAATGCATCGGTTAGGGTTCTTCTACAGTGAAAAAAGTGAGGAATTTCACTTTAGGGTTCGCACCCCTTGCATCCCACCCCAGCCAGCCCCCACCAACAGGCATTGGGGTGTGCATTGGGGTCCTTGGCCCTAACTCTCACCCCATTCTCCTACAGTGCACCACCTCAGCTTGTTTACACATGGGATGGAGTGAGAGTTAGGCCCAAGGACCCCAACGCACACCCCAATGCCTGTTGGTGGGGGTGGGCTGGGGTGGGGTGCAAGGATAGAATCAGAAATCAAATTTCCTCATTTTTTAGTTGTATAAGAACTCTAACTGATGCATTAACAAAGTGTTTTGCATAGAAATATATATGTATATATATATATCTATATATATATTTATTGCAAAAAACTTCGCTAATGCATCCATTAGGGTTGCTTACACAGCGACAAAAGCAAGGAAATTCAATGTTAGGATTTTCAACCCTAACTCTAAATCCCTCCCCACACACACATACACAACACATGTACAAGAAGGGGACGGTACAATGCAACGCAACGAATCAGAAACAGACACCATAAAATAACAGAATGAACATACAGTTCTGTAAATATACCACAACAGGCATCCATCATCATCTTTCAGCAACTGTATCACTTCTGCTGCCATCCCAGTGTCTTGGGGGGGTACAGCCACATGCTGTGCAATCATATAAGATGGCTAGTGCATGAACTGTATAGCTCCATGCAGATAGTACAACAGTACCCATAAGTCATGGTAGGACTGCATGGTGAGTTGGGCCCTGTTCTTCCATCCTTCTATTGAGATAGAGCAACACTCTACATATGTCACAGATGGACCACAGGGTGCTATGTATCCTGCCCTACCATCCCTGCATTAGCATAATACAACACTATCTATGTGTCTCTGTGTCCATATGTCACAGTGTCACCTGCTAGTTGTTCAGATACTGCACTCCCATCCCTCCATCAAGATATAAGTACAGTACAATGCAATCTATATTTCACACTATCCATATGTTACAGTGAAAATACAGGGTGCTTTGTATTCTGCTGTCCAATTCCTCCATCGTCATACTACAACACAGTACATATGTCACACTGCCTAGAGGTCACAATGACAAAAGTGCAACATATGGATTGTGTTACACATGGATTGTTTTGTACTATTTCAGTAGAGGTATGGTAGTACATGGTCCAAACTACCCTGTGTTCTGAGTGTGACATATGTACAATGTGACATATGGATAGTGTTGCACTATCTTGATGTAGGACTAGGAGGCAGTGTGCCACAGTGACATATGAACAGTATGTTCTATGGATTCTGACATACTATGTCAATCTATGGATGAGAGTGCATGGTCCAAAAGACAGTGCACTCCCAGCCCCACATTGACATAAACAGTTTCTTTATGGAATGTTGGGAACACTATTGATCCATATAGGTACCACAACAGACTGCATAGATCAGGTGTGGAGTGTGGAGTTATTCACCGTACAGTCACATCCCCACATGCCTACATGCAGATAGTAGGAGAGTGTACATAGCTATCAGCACATGATACTATGCATCCTGTGCTTCCATACCTCCATCCACACAAAAGAACAGTGTGTATAAGTCATAGTCACACAGTAGGTTGGTTTACACCCTATGTTTCTATCCCTCCACAGGTGGACATACACTGTGTATCTGTGGAAATATAAGAGAGTGTGGCCCATATACTTCAACGCATCAAGTTATGAGCAGGTGTAGCAAAATAGTATGAAACAGTCATAACCATCTCATATAAAAAAACTTTCACCTTAAAGGTTCTACTTAGCCTTCTTAACACCTACCCGCCTCTTTGCACAGCATGTGAGTGTAACCCCCCAAGACACTGGGATGGCAGCAGAAGTGATACAGTTGCTGAAACATGATGATGGATGCTTCTTGTGGTATATTTACAGAGTTATATGTTCTTTCTGTTACCTTATGGTGTCTGTTTCTGATTGGTTGTGTTGCGTTGTACTGTCCCCTGCTTGTATGCATGTTGTGTATGTGTGTGTGTGGGGAGGGATTTGGAGTTAGGGTTTAATAAACTCTAACGTCAAATTTCCTCACTTTTGTCACCGTGTAAGCAACCCTAACTGATGCATTAACAAAGTTTTTTGCAATGTATTTCCTTACTTTTTGAAAAAGTGTAACATAACATGTATTGTTGGGCGCACGGGGCCCTTTGGGCCCTGAGTGCCCACCAAGTTGCCCATTTCTGCATAACAATATGCATCTTGCTCCCACTTGTGCATAGCTACAGAGCCATACCGCAGCCCTATAGGGCAAGGAAGCCTTGTAACACTAATCTGCCAATATCGCAGGAACCGTAGCAGGTAGAAAACAAATTCAAGTATCATTGTAATTGTGACAGTGAGTACTGTACGTGACTATAAATGACTGAACCCATATCTCACATTGTTTACGAGATACAGACACTGAAAACCATTGGACAAGAACTCTTTGAACTCTTGTGACCCTAATTTGACAATATTTCATTAACTGTGCAACCCACAGAAAAAATTCTACTGCAGGCGTAGTCTATAGTTTCCAGTCTTGTTCCAGTGGCTTAGATCACTTAAAAGTGATCTAAGCCACCAGTAGTGAAAAGTCTGTATCTCACATTGCTTCAGAGATTGGAATCGGAAAAGCGCAATGGACACCACAATGTTATCCTATGGGGAAAATCTCAATTTCGTAATGGCATATCTATGGAACTGCTTAATTCCCCAACACCTAAACAGCATAATTCACACCTGAAGGGCATCCCCTCAATACCCTGAAAATTGCAAATAAAAAGACCAAACCATTCATTAGCAATGCAATGGTAAAGTTTTTACATCTTTAAAAATTCCTAGTCCACGAAATAGCAAAATCCTGGGCTGTCAGTTCAATCCCCATCTGTGAAGTAGCAACATTCTAGTCTGTCAGCAGACATCTGGTCATACCATCATGGACATCTGGTCACAAAATTCCAGGAATCTGGTCACGCAATGACAGACAAGGCTCATGGACCAGGATCATCTCGCAGACCAGGATTTTGTCAGCTCGCAGGCTAGGATCATTAGTGAGTCACGGTCAAAGAATTTTAACATTTTAAAAAGTTATTTTTTGACCAAAACCAGCCAAACAAAAGGCATGACTATGTAGAGGGCATCACCCTGAGCAAATCCTGTGCCTCATTTGGCCCAACAGTTACCCATGGAGAAAGCTATGACATTTTGTTTCCAAGAAAAACTGAAAACAAGATGGTGGCTCGTGCACAAGGAATTTTTCTGACGGACTAGGATTTTTTAGTCCATGAGGTAGCAAAATCCTAGTTCATCACCTTAATCCTGATCCACAAGGGGACATCTGGTCACACCATCATGGACATCTGGTCACACAATGATGGACCAGGCTCATGGACCAGGTTTGTCTCATGGACTAGGATTTTTAGTGGACTAGGATCGTTAGCTGGT
The DNA here is from genome assembly GCA_016271365.2 of Neoceratodus forsteri. Lineage (NCBI taxonomy): Eukaryota > Metazoa > Chordata > Ceratodontiformes > Ceratodontidae > Neoceratodus > Neoceratodus forsteri. The sequence goes on from CM028132.1 coordinate 1,204,035,249, forward strand.
CACGGTCAAAGAATTTTTAAATTTTAAAAAGCTATTTTTGACCAAAATGAGCCAAACCAGAGGCTTGGCTTTGTAGAGGGCATAACCCTGAACAAAATCCATGCCTCATTTGGCCCAAAAGTCACCCGTGGACAAAGCTACGACATTTTATTTGGGGGAAAAACTGAAAACAAGATGGTGGCTCATGGACAAGGAATTTTTTTCTGATGGACTAGGATTTTTTTTTAAATCCTAGTCCATGAGCTGACAAAATCCTTGAGCATGAGATCAATCCTAGTTCGTCAAAAATACATATACATTTTGGAGTGAACTGAGCATGCTCAGAACTCGAAAATTAAAAATTAAATAACTTTGAACAGATTAATATTTTTTTACCAAACCAATGCTAGATTGTTCCTTGACTCAAACTCTTTATTCATTCCAAATTTCAGACCAAAAATTGACACTGTGTGGTTGCAGCGCTATGGGCAAAAAAAAGTGTCAAAAGTGGCGAAAAACATGTTTTTTTTTTTTTTTAGCATTTTTCTTCGCAGAAACTGTAAGTCCGACTGAGACACAACTTGGTAAATCAAGAGATCTACCATACCAGACCACAGATTACAAATTTTGTGCAAATCTGTTGAACAGTTGCAAAGTTATTAATGCACAAACATTGAGGTTTAACATTAAAGTGCCTACTCTACCCTAACTATAGTGGCTCAACCGCGCTCCTATAAAATATATATATATATATATATATATATATATATATATATATACACAAACACACACACACACAATAATGCATGGGAGTGCATAACAAGAATTTAATGCCCACCCAAGATGTGCAATGCTACATAAATCCCGAGGGTGAAGCCTGAGGGGTTTATTAAAGCATCCCACACCAAGGGTGGGCATTAAATTCTCATTTATGCTTTCCACCTCATGCATTGTTTTATGTTATTACTGACTTACGTTTTTTTCTCCTGATAGGAAAAAAAAAGGTTCTGTGACACAACGTTTATTTTAAGACATTTATTGAACAGAGTGTTGAATTGTTTAACATTTTTAACTGTTGGAACTTCAAAAGATTTGTTGATGATGGAATACTGAACAATGAAGTGATTAAATGCATTTGTTTTATATTTTTAACTTTCTTCAACTGCAGTACAGTTGTCGATGTGAAAACGTCACGCTGTAAGAGGAGCAAGGAAGGAAATCAGTGGTTGTTGAGAAGGATTACAAATTGAAGTAACTGTGGTAGAGAGTGGCATTCTTTCAGAAAAATGTCTCTTGAATGGTTCATTTTTGAGTTATTTGAGTTCTTTTCATTGTTTCTTTCATTTTCTTCCAGTTCATGACCTAGAGTTGCCTTGGAGATATGCAAGTGAAAAGAACTCAAATATCTCAAAAAGTAACAATTCAAGACACATTTTTTCTGAAAGACTGCTGCTTAAAATAAAAGGTACTGTTTTATTTTACGGACACCCATTTTTTTGGGGGGACCGCTACTTTCTATACCATGTTTGTGGAGTGCTGAGGTGCAGTGCAAGCCAGGAGAAGGAGCAGGTGGTGTGTGTTTGCCATAATAACCCACAGGTTATGACAGAAAATTATAACCTGCTCCTTCTAGGAGAAAAAACATAAGCCAGTTTATATATATATATATATATATATATATATATATATATATAAAATCACACATGCCCCTACTATGCAAAGCATCATGGGCTGCATGTAAAATCACCACAGAATGTTATGCTGGTCCAACTGGACCAGTTGGACCAGCATAACATTCTGTGGTGATTTGCATATGCAGCCCATGATGCTTTGCATTGTGGGGCATGTGTGATTTTGTATTTTCTTGAAACTTGGCTTCCCAGCCAAATGCTCTTTGTAACTCTTGCCTCAGTGTTTGCGCACAGAGGTTCTTTTGTCTTTAAATAGTTTTTATTTTAATGGGTTCACACAATATATCCAAGGCACACTGCCCTTAAGGGTAGCTGGTCCATTCCACTGGGGTGTCAAACAGACGAGGCATACTGATGAGTCCTGGTAGGACTAAACACGGTGTCATGTCTTCTGTTAGCACCCTTTGTAAACTGTGTGAGGCCTTTCGCACCATGCAATTCTGCTTAAAGTTGGACCAGCACAACATTCTGTGGTGATTTGCATATGCAGCCCATGATGCTTTGCATTGTGGGGCATGTGATTTTGTATTTTCTTGAAACTTGGCTTCCCAGCCAAATGCCCTTTGGTAACCTTGCCTCAGTGTTTCACACAGAGGTTCTTTTGTCTTTATATATATATATATATATATATATTTTATATATATGCTGAAAAAAAACTTTGTTAATGTTCCAGTTAAGGTCAAAGTGACAAAAGTTGTGAAATGAGGCTTTAGGGTTTCCCTAACATCCCTCCTTCCCAAACCTGGCAGGAGAGCAGGTGTGGGGTGTGCCTTGGGCTTCTCAAGCCTAACGCTTACCTCATTCTTATAAAGTCTACATATCTGACCTTATTTACAGATGGAATGGGATGAGTATTAGGCTTGAGAAGCCCAAGGCACAGAAGAAGTCAAGGTTGAATCCTAACTATAGGGGCATGACCGTGCCCCTATAATAACACTCTGTACCTCCACATCCACACATCCAACTGGACTGAAACATGGCACATGAAGAGATTCTTGGTCCCTGGTGGCACATGCAAAACTTCATGCAAATCGGTTGAACAGTTGCAAAGTTATTAAAATGCAAAAAGCACAGAAAAAAAATCCCCATTTGTGACACAGGATTACCCATTTGTGACACAGAATATTGTGAGGCTCACATCTAACTTTTCCCAGTGACAATAATAGGAAACTTTAACATTTAATAACTTTCCAATGGATTAATATTTTTTTCACCAAATCTTCAAATGGCACATCTGTGACCCAAGACCTTTCTACCCTGAAATTTTCAGACCAAATCCCAAGCCCTTTTTGTGCAGAGGCATGACATAGAATTATACAAAAAACAGTAATTTTCAAATTTTTTGACACTCCATATCTCTGCACCCACACATCCGACCAGAACGAAACTTGGCACATCAAGAGATTTGTCCCTGATGGTGCATACAAAATTTCATGCAAATCGGTTGAACGATTGTGAAGTTATTAAAGTGCAAAATTTTGAGTTTAACATAGAAGTGAAGTTTTATCTCTAACTATAGGGGTGCAACCACACCCTTATAATACATATTTTTGGTTGTGTTTTAATATGCTAGTTTACAGCACCGCACTCTGAGCCCCTAGGAACTGGTACTTAACAAATGCAATTTACTTACTTACTATGTTAGTTGTATAATTTTGTTTTTTATATATTGAAACTTTTCTACACTGGACTACTTTGTAAACAGGGTTTGACCCAGTAGTAATATCTTGTATAAAAATAAGGGTTTTGCTACTACTGTAATTCAAAGAATCTTCTGAATCTAGTACATATTAACACTGAAAATGTAGTATCTAAATTTGATGAATTTACTTTAAGGGTGAGGCAACATAACTTTGACATACGGTTTTTACTATCTTCAAGACGTGGCTGTCTTTCTGGGTACTGGACTCTACTGTTACCATGGGAATCTATTATTTTTTTAGTTAAGATAGGGCAGGGAAAGGGGGAATGCATGATTTATGTAAGGGCCCACTTGGCTGCAGAGAGATACAGTTATGCATGTGATGGAAGTTTGTGTGATTTCCTAGGAGTAAAAATTATTTTTGGTGGCGTTATAAATGTTACAGTTGGGACAAATTATGTTCTACCTAGTCAGGAAGAAGACGGTTTATGAGTTATCTCTGATTTTTGCAAATCTAATACAAGGAATAAGAAATGTAGTTTATTGTCAGACATAAACCTAAACTGGTTGGACAAAAACAACTCAAAAATAAAAGATAAGGTATCCAAACTGAATCTGAATCAAATAATTGACACACTTTAAAAGATTAATTATAAATCTGATAACACATTGATATGCTAGATTTTGGTAACTCAGTTTAATACAATTAAACATGGGGGGGGGTTACCTGCTGTATTGAGTGACCCTTGTCCAATCTAAGGTGCGTGGAATGCCAGTTGACCCATACTCCCTCACTTACATTGAAGCTAGCAGTAAGACTTTTGATACTCTGTACTATAGGATTTTAGAAGTGATATTGTAAATTTGGAGTGGACATATATGGAAACATAACTAATAGCCAATCTATAGGGCAGACTGGATCATTAATAGCAAACTACATTAAAGGCTGGATTGGCTGGGAGTCTTTTTCTGCTATCATATATATGTACTGTATCTACGGAAAGTATTTCTGATTTGGGTATAGCCAACAGTTTTGCATTTATTTACCACTGAGTTCAATCAGATTCATGACAAACATATTCCAAGAGATAAAATACATGTGAAATGGAACATGACTGGATAACTACTAATTCACTGATTCAGTGGGTGACTAATAATGTAGGAATGGATGTTTGTGCAACATGGTATAGTGGTTGTGCTACTGGATAGATTGAGGTTACTGGGTACGGTCAGTAGCTCGATACTGTGGTTAGTTGTAGGTGAAATTTTGGATATGTAAGGTATTTCTCCCTCTCTGTTCCAGAGGAATGACCATATTTTTTAGGGTACTGATGGAATGGAGACATTTTGATGAGGGTCCCACCCCTAAAGGGTCCACAGGAACAAGGTCCCTTGACTAAATGTGCCTTACAGAAATCACCCAGAAGGAGAGAGGTGAGCCACTGGAGAAGGAGGAGTGGGTAAATGGTAGAAGCAAAGCAATGAGCATCATTAGGGCATTTGAGGCATGCACGATATACCGTATATTGCACTCAGTGGTGGAATGGCAAGTGTAACCCAGTGCCCTGCTATATACCTGTCTGAGTCTTATAATTCACTGGTTCATCAGGTGAATGATTATGTAGGAATGGATGCTTGGCCAACCTGGTATACCACTTCTGCCCCTGGAAAAATGAGGTTACCGTGTAAGGTCAGTATCTTAGTACTGTTGTTAATAGTAAGTAAAACATAAGATATGTGTGGCCTTTCAGGCACTCTATTCCAGAAGAACTGTGACCCTTTTCTGGGCACTGATGGTACAGATCCTTTTTGATGAGGGTTCTTCCCCTAGAGGTGCTGCAGGAGCAAGGTTCCTTGGCTAGTGGTACCTTAGGAAAGATGCATGAATGTCAGAGCCAAAGGCATTCAAAAACCATCAAAACTTCAACTTCCATTCAGTACACAAAGAAGGCCATGGTACTGAACTAATAGTGAAGAAGAGGCTACAATCTGAGTCCCAACTTGACCATCAGACAAAAACTTGCTACTATTTATGGCCTTCAGTACAGAGGAGAGAAAAAAACCCTTGTGAAGTAAACCTCTGAGGAGCCAAGTCTTTAAGTCACCATCTGCCAGGCTTAATGCATTATTATAACCCTAAGTGAGAAGCTGAACCTGCAATACTAGCTGCATGCCAGGGAATAATTTAGTTTCTCTTTCAATCTTGTAAACATTCCACCCCCATGAAAGTGCTACAAGCTTTCTTCCTGATGTGCCCATGCCTCCAGAGATGCACATGAGATGAACCTGGGTGGCAAACCCACACTGAGGCTAAGAAAAAAATACAAGAAAAAAGTGAATGCTGAAACAACTACTTCAGACCTGGCAGCATTAATACCCTCCACTAGACAAGGCTCATGGCATGGATATAATAAGAAGAAGATAATCCCTAGAGGGCCTCAATCCATTGCAGTATGAAGCCAAAGAGGTCTTGAATACCAGCATCTGTGTCTGTTGTATTGATGTTAGTCTGTGAGTGTTGGGGTAGGCCCCCCTATGTCTGTCTTTGTATGTAGCTGAGCCCGGTAATGTCCTAGCACTAGCACTGCCCACCATATTGCTTGTGTAAATGCCTGTCTATGAATTGTGCTATTGTTTGTACTCTGCTTCCCGTATCATTTAGATGGAGGCTCTTTTACTTTGTTTCTTATGGTTGAAGCTGCATAACTATCTGAGAGCCTTTCTATGGCTGCGCAGCACTGCTTTGCAACAGCTATCAGCAGGAGTGGAGGCCAGAACTGGAACCAAAATATCAATCAATCAAGTCTTTATTTAACCAGGCGTTCATCATTGAGCAGAAGCTCATTTGCAAGATGGACCTGGGGTAATATGCCAGTATACCCTTCCAAGAGTGGAATCACATCATACTAATTAGGAGAACAGTTTGCCTCCGTGACTTATTGACTTATGCTTGGCCCACTGCCTGACTCAATTAGCAATCACACGCCGGTCTATTGTGTCTGGAGCAACAGAAGACCCAGGGCAAATGGCTGAATAATAACTGCTAAATTAGTCATGGAAGAGATTCTAAATAAGATTAAAACCAATTTTGACTTTAGTTAACCAGGATGCCCTGGACAATATCAATAAAATAAATAGGACATTTGAATATTTTTAAGCTTTGTATAATAAAGTACTTGACAAGCAAGCTCCATTAAAAAAGAAAAGAACACACAGCACAAAAATATATGGTTCAAAGAGTAAAGATGCAGCATGGGTAGCATTTCAATGCACTGATAAACAGGAGGACTGGAAAACCTTTAGGGAACTAAGAAACAGATGTAAAAAATTATAAAACAAGTAAAAGTAAAAAAGAAGCACAAGTACAAAAAAGAACAGGAAATCAATGCTGGTAGTACAAAACCTTTTGGGAGGGAGTTAATAAATTAATTAAACCAAAGAAAAGGGAGGATATTGAATACCTCATAAAAGGTGACCAGGGCTTAAGAGGGAGTCTGCATATAATGAATTATTTAAATTAGATTTTTACTGATTTATCTAGCTGTCTCAGTGATTTCCCTAACACAGACATTAATAATATTGTAACTTTTTTTAAACAGACCAAAATTCTATTTTAAATGGATTATGAAAAATGAAGTGTTTAAACATCTAACCAGGTTAGATCTATCAAAATGGCCAGGATTAGATAAAGTGGAAGCTAGATTTTTGAAAGCCGCTGTGGCAGAATTGCCTCTGCCGTTAGAAGAAATTATAACCTGTCATTGTGCAAACAAGTGGTTCCAGATTTATGGAAGAAGGCATATGTGATTCTAATTCATACAAGTGGTCCTTGAACATTTCTAGGGAACTATAGACCTATTTGCATTTTATCCTTGTTGGGTAAAATTCAAGAAATATTATTACATACTCAATTGAAGAAATATCTGGAAAATGATGATATAATATCGAGGGCACAGCAGTGCTTCAGGTGGGATTGCAGCACAGTGACTGCCTTGGTCAGGTTTATGAATAATTTGCATGTACAAATGGAGGACAGCTTGTTTACTGGGGCAGTGTTCATGGACCTGACCAAGGCATTCAGCCTAGCAGACCATTCCCTCCTGAAGCTAAGGTTGAGTAAAATTGGGCTGGGTAACCCAGTAGTAAATTGGATTGCAAATTACCTGAAAGATAGAAAACAAATGGTTAGAAATAACAGTGTACTATCTGACTTAAGAAACATTAGGTATGGGGTTCCCACAGGGGGTCCATACTTGATCCCTGTTGTATTCATTATTTATTAATGCTCTCCCACAAGTATGCAGAACAACAAAAATCATCCTTTATGCAGATGATGCTGTGTTGTATACAGAAAATAAGGAAATGAATGCCCTAAAAAGAAGAACAGTAGTAGAGTTTGTTATAATATTTAAATGGTTTATGCAAAACAGAGTAATAGTAAATAAAAGAAAGTTGAGATTATTTCATATGGTTCAGAAATCTCATAAAAACACGGGTAAATTTCAGGTTAGATTTTACGGAGAGAATAATCTTGAGGTGGTCAGTGAGTTAAGGTACTTAGGGCTAACACTGGAATCACACTTGAGTTAAGAAAACCTTGCAGAACATGTCTCCACACAGCTACACAACAAAATGGGAGTATTATATGCAATTAGAGATTTGTTAACTGATGATACTCATCTTTCTCAGACCTGCTTGTTACCATCAATGGACTGCGGATGTGTAGTTGAGGGGTGTCCGATAGGGCTTTAACTAAAAGAAATTGCATGTACAATGCTGTGTGCAGATTTGTTCTGCTTGCGAAGCACCTGGAACAACACTGCAATCTATATGACAGACTAAACTGCCTGCCAACAGGGTAATGAGATAAATTCTACATGAATTGTTTGGGACATGATTGTTTGGTTCATATGGCATTAAAAAAGGGATATGCAGGCCCTCTGTCTGATATTATCTTATCAAAAAGTAAAACAACAGCCCTGCATTCTGACAACATGGTAACATTGTCAGTTCCATTGTTTCAGACTGCTAAAGGTCAGAAATCTTTCATGTACACAGCTGCTAAATCCTGGACTCAGCTAGATCCAAATATCAGGAACATAAAAAATCTGAATTAGTTCAAATTAATGTACGAAAGTCATTTGAAGACAGCAGCAATTTGCAGTTGTTTTTAGCTGTAATAACTCATAAAATTTTATGTTATGTATAATATATGATATTCAGTTTATGTTCATCTCTTTTGTAATCTGGTCCAATGGTTATTGTTATATTGTCTGTATTTCCTCTCATGTTTGCTCTGTACTTGTCCAGGTTGAGCCTGTAAAAGGACCAAGTGGCCCAGTGCATCTTACTTGGTTGACAAAATTTGAAATAAAAAAAAATGAAGAATATGCATTCGCTGTCCCTCACTAAGGTTGTTATGCCAAGGTCACATGCCTGCCTTCTTCTGCTGAATGAGGTCTAAACAGCATATTGCATGCATACTATTCTATGGGTCAAGGTGAAAAAAGAAATCCAAACTGAAGAGGATGCCTTTTTAGTTTTAGTTTTTGTCTCAGGCACTGCAATTTTTGAATCATCATCTGGCATATCTATGTTAAATTCTATACTTTCCACTTCAATTATCTCAGTGGGTGACTAAGTATGAGGACTTTCCTCAGCAGGAGAGACAGGCATAATGTCATTTGCATTTTAATTTTCACTGGTCCCTAATGATCTTTCCTCTGATGAACTTTACACAGGTTTTATAGCCTGATGTCTCACAACAGCAGGTACCTCTGAGTCCTCTTCATTACAATCCCAATCAAACACTTCCTCTTTCTCAGGAATGTACTCACTGCCATTACTATCCACATGGTCTGACCCTAAAAAGCTCACAGAGGAATGCAAAATTGTAGAATCTTGAGAAAGTGGCACATTGTATGCTTATGTGCTTATTCTTTTCTTACCACTACATGTAATGTCTGCAATGGCCTTTGTTTTTTGTTTAATAACTGTACCTTTGTCACAGCTGCTTTTCTAAACTGTTGGTTCACCAACCAGGTTTGCTCGCCGCTTTTTAATTGGCCTGTATTTTTGGACTGGGTATCACCTGCAGCAGCAGGCAAACTTAATAGTATCTTTAACGATAAGGATTCTGAGAATTAGGATGCTGCAATAAGGTGTGGGGATTCACCCCCTGCAGTGAACAGAACACTTTTTGTGACAGTGTTTTTTTTTTCTTTCTTGTTCTTAATGTTGCTGAAAGCCTATTTCATAGACTCATTCTTTTGCATCTTATGTTGTTTAACAAGTTTTAAAAATTCAAGTAACAGCTTCTGATAACCTAAGCCAGCATCTTTCCAAGAAAACCTCCGCTACTTTCCGTAGCAACCTTAGGGGAATAGATCACAAGGTGGAGTGTATATCTCAAGATAATGTAACAACAGGCTAGCAAAACTACAAATTGTGGCTGCACAACTGCCAGGGTACTTCCCCTCCCTCCCTGCAAAAAGGCTTCACATGTGAAGCAAGCATTTATAGGTGAGTATACTTTATTTTTTATCAGGCTACAAAAGAAAAAATATTCCAGCACTGTCACACAATAAATGGCACAGTGACACTGCAGACAGGGGCTACTCAACTGCCACAGGGCTGCCCCTCTCCCTAAAAAAAGACTTCAAGCACAACGCAAGTCTATGACAAGTCCAGTATCATTTTTTATGAGGTTATGAAAGAAGAAGAAAAAAAGCTTCCTGCTTGCACACAGGCAGCTGGCTAGTGAAGCTACAAGCTAGGGGTCATTCAACTGCTAGAAGGATAAAGCCTCTCCACAAAAAAGGTTTCACACATGACACAAGCCTGTACTGAGTACTGCTGTGAACTTTATGTTTATAATTGCATATGATATTGTATATTACAAATAAATTTTATTTATTTATTTATTTTATTTGAATTTTGGTAACCGGGTAAGTCCATTGAGACAATAGCAGTCCCTTTTTCAGGGATGACCCAGGAGAGCAACAAGAGTAGTACAGTACAAAGCAATGTAAAAGACAGATAATTACAATACAGAGCAAATTCATAAAGGATATTTATAGCAGCAGAGACATATATAACATAGTCAATAAGCATAGCAAATATACAGTAATGTTAACAACATAAATAACAAATAACCAGACTATAAACAAAAAATATTTCTGCTTGTATGGATAAATGGCTAGTGACACTGCAGACAAAGAGTACTTAACTGCAAAGGGCTGCCCCCTGCCCCCAAAAAGGTTGTGAAAAAGGAAAAAAAACTTCCTGCTTGCAGACAGGCAGCTGGGTAGTGAAAGTACAAACTAGGGGCTACTTGGTTGCCAGAAGGATATACACTCCCTCTCCTCAAAAAAATGCTTCAGAAGTGATGCAAGCCTGTGCTGGTTGAGGTTGCGAACTTCATTATCTTCCAACCCTTTCACAAGCAAAGTTTGTGAAAGCAAGGAAGAACCCTGCACTGCTAGAGGTGAGACTGAAATGTCTGCAATGCAATTAAGGTCGTAAGATGAATGAAAATGAAGTTAAAAACTACACAGTTGCTAATTAAATAATATGTACTAATACCAAAATTCAGAAAAAGTTAAACACTATTTTTTATTATATGTTTTTTTTCAAACTGTCATGTAATTTTGTGCATCAATACAAAACATAATGATACAGTCTATCAATACAAAAAGTTAGTATTGACATTTTGTATTTGCCATTTTATGGCTGTCAAGCCAAAAAAAACTGATCAATAATATACTGAAAAGACAGGTTCAGATAGTATCAATATACTTTATATTGAATAGTATCGACACTTTAAAACAGTACTGACAGAACTTATTCTTAATGGTTGAACTCCAAGCTTTCATTTAAAAAATATAAGATTTGAGCACTAAAAAAGTTCCAGAGTTAGACCTTTCATAACGTTGGAACTGTTGGGGCTAGACACTTTTTGTTGTTGTTTTTTTTAATGAAAGTTTGAAGTCATTTAAGTTGCTATATCAAATAGTGACCATATATTGATATGAAAAGTATTTGTGTTTATTTGTGTTTTATACCAAGTTATTGCATTTTTATTTTTGACAATTTGAGGTAATGTTGCCAAGTTATAAATGTATAATATATTGTTGAATTATCATATATTATTATATCACTGTTTTGGTTTTTTTGTTCATTATTATTGTGCTGTTTAAATTTAAAAATGGACATCAAAATGGTTGGTACGAGGAGTGGGAAAAACAGATCCTCCTCTCCTGTGAATATGTTAGATACAGAAATCAAAGCAGAAGTATCAAAATCTAGGAAAAATAAGAAACTAATCAAAGACATAGGATCTGTAGAACTGATAAACTCAAATTTGAACAAACCAGAAAAGCAAAAAAAGGGAGAAGTGTGTTTCTTGGTATAAAATTGCAGAATTTTTCTGTGGGACAGTTTCAACTCCTGTAACACTCTCAGTATCTACAAATCTAGGAGAAATAGGTACAGTGATCCCAGATAGCCTGGCTAATGAAGGAAATCTTACATCTCCCCTAGAGTTAGATATTTCTAGAAAAGAAACTTCATATAATAAATCTAGGGAAGCCTCTGATCTGCACTCTCTGATTTTTTTCTCATTCAAGATATTCTTTGAATAGTATTGTTGAAGGCAAATATAGATTTTATGATGAGGAATATGAGTCATTCTCTTATGTAAGATTACCCACAACTGAAATTACACCAGACACAGATAATTTTGCCTTGGTAATTCAAAACTTAAATAATGCCATAGTGGGCTTAAAACAATAGTTAGCATCACTGCAGAGACAAAGAAAAACTTTAGTGCTGCCTTTGAAAATAATCAAGCTGATTTAGTGACACCTAATGGAGACACTGAGAGTAAAGCTAGGAGTATATAATTTAACAATGAATACTTTGTCAACAAAGATAACTTTGTATCTTCTTCATCACTATCTAATCAGATATTGGAAGTTATAAAACAGCCCTATTATGCTAATATAATGATACTAGAAAATGTATGGGCGATTAAGAAAGAACTTCCTAGTTTGAGGGGAGATGTAGCTTATAATCAGGCTACCTTGTTACAAGTTTTAGAACCCACAAATAGACTTGAGACCTCTAAAGAAGCACTTAATGAAGCTTTAAATGCTAAGGTTGATATAACAGAACATACTTCAACCTCTAATAAAGCAATTCAGGTTAATTTACCACAACCCTTTTCAAGGGATGAGTCGGTAGTTATAATGGACACTACGGAAAAGATGAAACCATAGAAGGAAAAGAGGACAGGTAAAACACAAACAAAAAGGCAATGGCAAGGCTACTAAAAATAATGGAAAAAGCAAGGCTGGTAGGGAAAAATCTGTGATGAATGTCCCTGGATAAAGGGTTTCTTTGAAAACAGAAGACGATAGGTGGTTGTTGATTGATAGAGCACATCCCCAGTGCATTGTTAGGCATGAGACGCTTGCGCTGACTGACTACAGCAGCTGGGTAGTGCTCTTATCAATCAACAACCCACACCCTGAAGTATCTTATTGCTCTTATAAAATGGATAGCAACTATTTCTATAATGATCAAACAAAACTCTGGATGCATTATTAAAGATTTAATAATAGTATGTTATTTATTTAAATATGGTGAAAAACTAGTCCCCAGACTTGGGTGGAGGAAGGTAAAATTGATTGAACAACAACTCACTGAAAAATGCTAAACCAGTGAGTTGAAGGGACAGCAATGTATTATTTGAGCAGTTTGGGTCTGCCTCTGTAGCTGTGTTTTCCCACCTTTTCTTTTTGTTTATAAAGTATTACTCTATTGCCTACTTTCTTCATCCTGTTTTTTTTTTTTTTTCTATTTTTTCCCTGATTCAAGACACAGAGGCCGGAATATTCAAAGAGGTTGCGTCCCGGTGTGATATTCAAAAGAGGATGTGGTGCTGTGCAAATCCCGATGTGTTGGGGTGCACCAGTAATGTATGCAGCACAAGTGTGGGGGGCGTGCCCATGCATATTCAGCACGTCCCGATATTCAGTCCAGGATGTGTGGTGCATATGCATTCACACACCCACCTTGCGCCACATAGGGGAGCACAAAGATCTGCCGCAAAAAACAGGAGCAAGGCCTGGCCACCCACAGGTGAGCTGCTGCATTGCAGGGTACAACACGGCAGCTGCCAGCTGTGGGTGACCACCAGCCCTTCAGAGCCATGGTCCATCGTTGTCACACCCCCCCTGCCCACTTGCAGGCTTCAGTAAGAAAAAATTCCCTGGTGATCCAGTGGACCTGCCCTCCAGCCCGATTACGGGCTTTGTAAAGGTAGATTTATCCCTGGTGGTCCAGTGGACCTCCTCCCCAGCCCGATCGCGGGCTTCTTAAAACTAAACCTATCCCTGGTGGTCCCGTGGACCTGCTCCCCAGTCTGATCGTGGGCTTTGTATAAATAAACTTATCCCTGGTGGTCCAGTGGAACTGCTCCCAAGCCCGATCGCGGGCTTTGTAAATCTAACAATCTCTGGTGGTCCAGTGGTACCCCACCTCCCCAACCTCCCACTCAGTACCACCACCCCACTTCTCCATATCAGCGGCGGGCAGCAGCTTCCCACCCACAAGCTGCCCAGCCGCCCACTGACTGACAGCATACAGTACTGCTGTACGATCATTGGTCCACAACGTGGGCCAATGGGCGTGCAGACCATACTGTACTACACAGTCCCGATATGTGAATGACTTCCATTCACATATTGGGACTGTGTTGTACAGTACAGTCTGCATGCCCATTGGCCCACGCTGTGGACCAATGGGCATACAACCATACTGTACGCAGTCAGTCTGTGGGCGGTCAGGTGGCTTGTGGGTGGGAAGCTGCCACCTGCCACTGACGGGGGGAGTGGTGTGGCAGGACTGAGTGGGTGGGTGGGGAGTGGGATACCACTGGACCACCAGGGATTGCTAAATTTACAAAGCCTGCGAATGGGCTCAGGAGCAGATCCACTGAACCACCAGGGATACATTCTATTTCACAAAGCCCATGATCGGGCTGGATTTGGTCCACTGGACCACCAGGGATACTATTCTTTTAACAACGCCCATGATCAGGCTGGGAAGCAGCTCCACTGGACCACCAGGTATAAGTTTATCTTTACAAAGCCCATGATCAGGCTGGGGTGCAGGTCCACTGGACCACCAGGGATAGGTTTATCTTTACAAAGCACATGATTGGACTGCGGAGCAGGTCCACTGGACCACCAGGGATATGTTTATATTTACAATGCCCACAATCGGGTATTGGGGCGCTTTGATGCCAAGGGGCAGGGGGCGTCGGTCCCTGATGGCTGCAGCCTGGCAGGGCGCCAGGTGCAAGTCACCGGGGATCAGTGCACATGCATGCAAATGGGGCCATAATGACATGCAAATGGCCCCATTTGCACCTTGCATGCATAATGGTTCCATTTGCATACCCACCGCTGAATATCACAGTTCCTGCACCTAGTGCAACTGTACTTGTGCTGGTGCATCCCCTGCTCCACTCTTGCCACTTGTGCTGGAGCAGTGCCACTGTGCCATGCACAATGTGGGCAGCCACAGTGCCATATTCACTGGTGCTGGGCCATGGCGCAGCACTGTTTAATATCACCCAGATCACACCCTGGCACATCCCAGTTGCGCTGCATCCAGGCTTGTGCCCCAGCCTGGCGCAGTCTAAATATCCCAGCCAGAATGTTTATCATGGAATGTTTACCATGAAATACAGGGATTCAAAATTCTGCTCAGTTCCACTAGAAAAATGTTACTCCCCCAACATACTGTACACACAGACAACAAAGGCCTGTTTTAGAGCCAGTGATTCAATTATCTCACTGTCAAGGCAAGCAGAAGAGATTTCCCTGATGAGCAGGTAAAGACAGAAGGTTTTTTTTTCACTGTTAGTAAAGAAACAGTTGTAATGAAAACTATAAACAATACTTAATGTTTCTAATTTGTTTATGTGTGTAAGGAGAGTGTGATGATCAGGGAAACAACATTGAATTAATTTGTTTTATTTTTTATTTAAGGTAGTTTTTTTTTAGGGCCCAGTTGAAGGTTTTTACAGTGTAAAGGTAGCAGCCATGTTTGTGATGGAAGATCAGTTCTGGTCGCAGAGGGACTGATGGAAGATATCAGTTGCTCAACGATATTGCTGCCCTTTCACCTAGGGAGGTTAAGATATTAGGAAAGTAGTGCTACCTTTCAGTTTATTGACAGGTAAGGACACGCCTTTTGACCAATCAGGGTGAAGGATTTCTTTTACCCATTTTATAAAGTGGAAATATCCACTAAGAATGATGAGTCTTTCATAATATTATTCCTTCAAAGGCTCCAGAAGTCTTGGGCCATCGGAAGCTTTGACTCATGGAACAAATAATTGGAATCAACCATCTGTCCTCCCTCAAAGGTAGTTAGAACGTAATGATAATACCAATGTTATAACTTTTTTGTACCTGAGACAAATGGAGAATTGAATGAGATATTTGTGTAAATTCATGGAGTGCAGAACCAAATATCTGAGACTTCCAAAAATCTAAAGAAATTGCTATTTCCTGTATTGCACATAACTTCCTCTCTAGAAGAGGTGTTTGTAATGTGCCCTCCGAATGCTCTGTACTGAGTACTACTGTGAACTTTATGTTTATAATTGTATATGACATTGTATATTACAAATAAATTGTGTTTATTTATTTATTATATTTGAATTTTGGTAACCGGGTAAGTCCACTGAGACAATTGCAGTCCCTTTTTCAGGGATGACCCAGGAGAGCAACAAGAGTAGTACAGTACAGAGGAATGTAAAAGACAGATAATTACAATACAGAGCAAATTCATAAAGGATATTTACATCAGCAGAGACATATATAACATAGTCAAGAAGCATAGTCAATAAGCATAGCAAATATACAGTAATGTTAACAACATAAATAACAAATAAATAACCGGGCTATGAACAAAAAATATTTCTGCTTGTATGGATAAATGGCTAGTGACACTGCAGACAAAGAGTACTTAACTGCAAAGGGCTGCCCCCTGCCCCCAAAAAGGTTGTGAAAAAGGAAAAAAACTTCCTGCTTGCAGACGGGCAACTGGATAGTGAAAGTACAAACTAGGGGCTACTTGGTTGCCAGAAGGATATACACTCCTTCTCCTCAAAAAAATGCTTCAGAAGTGATGCAAGCCTGTGCTGGTTGAGGTTTCGTACTTCATTATCTTCCAACCCTTTTACAAGAAAAGTTTGTGAAAGCAAGGAAGAACCCTGCACTGCTAGAGGGGAGACTGAAATGTCTGCAATGCAATTAAGGTCATAAGATGAATGAAAATGAAGTTAAAAACTATACAGTTGCTAATTAAATAATATGTACTAACACCAAAATTCAGAAAAAGTTAAACACTATTTTTTATTATGTTTTTTTTCAAACTGTCATGTAATTTTGTGATCAATATAAAAAATAATGATACAGTCTATCAATACAAAAATTTAGTATTAACATTTTGTATTTGCCATTTTATGGCTGTCAAACCAAAAAAATCTTATCAATAATATACTGAAAAGACAGGTTCAGATAGTAACAATATACTGTATATAGAATAGTATCGACACTTTAAAACAGTATTGACAGAACTTATTCTTAATGGTTGAACTCCAAGCTGTCATTTAAAAACTATATAAGATTTGAGCCCTAAAAGTTCCAGATTTAGACCTTTCATAACTTTGAAACTGTTGGGGCTAGACACTTTGTTGTTTTTTTAATGAAAGTTTGAAGTCAGTTAAGTTGCTATATCAAATAGTGACCATATATTGATATGAAAAGTATTTGTGTTTATTTGTGTTTTATAGCAAGTTATTGCATTTTTATTTTTGACAATTTGAGGTAATTGTGCCAAGTTATAAATGTATAATATATTGTTGAATCATCATATATTATTATATCACTTTTTTTTTGTTCATTATTATTGTGCTGTTTAAATTTTAAAATGGACATCAAAATGGTTGGTACTAGGAGTGGGAAAAACAGATCCTCCTCTCCTGTGAATATGTTAGATACAGAAATCAAAACAAATGTATCAAAATCTAAGAAAAATAAGAAACTAATCAAAGACATAGGATCTGTACAACTGATACACTCAAATTTTAACATACCAGAAAAGCAAAAAAAGGGAGAAGTGTGCTTCTCAGTCTAAAATTGCAGAATTTTATTGTGGGACAGTTTCAACTCCTGTAACACTCTCAGTATCTACAAATCTAGGAGAAATAGGTACAGTGATCCCAGATAGCCTGGCTAATGAAGGAAATCTTACATCTCCCCTAGAGTTAGATACTGTATTTCTAGAAAATAAACTTCATATAATAAATCTAGGGAGCCTCTGATCTGCACTCTCTAATTTTTTTTCTCATTCAAGATATTCTTTGAATAGTATTGTTGAAGGCAAATCTAGATTTTATGATGAGAAATATGAGTCATTCTCTTATGTAAGATTACCCACAACTGAAATTACACCAGACACAAATAATTTTGCCTTGGTAATTCAAGATTTAAATAATGCCATAGTGGGCTTAAAAAATCAGTTAGCACCACAGCAGAGACAAAGAAAAACTTCAGTGCTGCCTTTGAACATAATCAACCTGATTTAGTGACACCTAATGGAGACACTGAGAGTAAAGCTAGGAGTATATAATTTAACAATGAATACGGGCCGGCCTGGTGGCACTGAGGGTTGAGGCGTTGGACGCCACACCTCGCGCTATGCCGGCGACCCGGGTTCGGGAACAAGCCTGGGTCGGCGGGGGCAGAGAAGGATTGAGCATCTGCTGACTGCTCTGCTTCTCTGGGGGTGGGAGCGGGAATCCCTCACTGTCCTGTCAGCTCCTAGCAGAGGCTGGGGGCTATGACAGGTCAGGGGCAAGCTAGTGGGGACGTACTGTGGCAAGACATTGGAGGAGGGCGCGTGCGGGAGCGCGCGCACTCTGGTCCCTTGACATCATTGCACGCCACAGACGTAGGGGAGGTAATGGAGGAAGAAAATCTTGCGGGCTGTATGATGGCCGGATGGGCAGCCCCTGCCGGTCTCTGCCTGGATGCTCCTCCTGTACTGAAGTAACCACCTCGGATCCTGTGGCGGTGGTTAAGTATCCACCACGGTAAACAGATCGTGGCAGAGGTTGAAGGTGAGGGGTTGAGCTTGGAATGGGGGAAGGTCTGGGGGCTGGCTGTCTGACCGGACTGGGGGGGAACCATTGGTAACAACCCCCCAGCCGCATAAGGAGGCAAAATATAGAACAAACAATGAATACTTTGTTGACAAGGATAACGTTGTATCTTCTTCATCACTATCTAATCAGATATTGGAAATTATAAAACAGCCCTATTATGCTAATATAATGATACTAGAAAATGTATGGGTGATTAAGAAAGAACTTCCTAGTTTGAGGGGAGATGTAGCTTATAATCAGGCTACCTTGTAACATGTTTTAGAACCCACAAATAGACTTGAGACCTCTAAAGAAGCACTTAATGAAGCTTTAAATGCTAAGGTTGATATAACAGAACATACTTCAACCTCTAATAAAGCAATTCAGGTTAATTTACCACAACCCTTTTCAAGGGATGAGTCGGTAGTTATAATGGACACTATGGAAAAGATGAAACCATAGAAGGGAAAGAGGACAGGTAAAACACAAACAAAAAGGCAATGGCAAGGCTACTAAAAATAATGGAAAAAGCAAGGCTGGTAGGGAAAAATCTGTGATGAATGTCCCCCTGGATAAAGGGATTTCTTTGAAAACAATAAGACACGACAGGGTGTGGGTTGTTGATTGATAAGAGCATGCCCCCAGGTGCATTGTTAGGCATGAGGCGCTTGCGCTGATTGACTACAGCAGCTGGGTAGTGCTCTTATCAATCAACAACCCACACCCTGAAGTATCCTATTGCTCTTATAAAATGGATAGCAACTATTTCAATACCAATCAAACAAAACTCTGGATGCATTATTAAAGATTTAATAATAGTATGTTATTTTATTTAAATTTGGTGAAAAACTAGTCCCCAGACTTGGGTGGAGGAAGATAAAATTGATTGAACAACAACTCACTGAAAAATGCTAAACCAGTGAGTTGGAGGGACAGTAATGTATTATTTGAGCAGTTTGGATTTGCCTCAGTAGCTGTGTTTTCCCACCTTTTCTTTTTGTTTATAAACTATTACTCTATTGCCTACTCTCGTCATCCTGTTTTTTTTCTTTTTCTATTTTTTTCCCTCATTCAGGACAGAGAGGCCAGGATATTCAAAGAGGTTGCACATGGCGCAATAGTGTTGCACCATGCACAATCCACTGATGCACCCCGGCGCAATATTCAAAAGGGGATGTTGCGCTGTGCAAATCCAGATGCGCCGGGGTGCACCAGTAATGTATGCGGCACAAGTGCGGAGCCTGTGCCCATGCATATTCAGCACATCCCGATATTCAGCCGGGATGTCTGGTGCACTCTCATGCACACACCGCCTTGCGCGCTGGGCGGGCGCAGATCCGCGCAAAAACAGGAGTAGGCCTGACCACCCACAGGTGAGCTGCCACATTGCAGGGCACAACATGGCAGCCACCAGCTGTGGGTGGCCACCAGCCCTCCAGAGCCATGGTCCATCGTCGTCACGCCCTCCCTGCCTGCTTGTGGGCTTCAGTAAGAAAAAACTCCCTGGTGGTCCAGTGGACCTGCCCCAAGCCCGATTGCGGGCTTTGTAATGGTAGATTTATCCCTGGTGGTCCAGTGGACCTGCTCCCCAGCCCAATTGCAGGCTTTGTAAAAATAAACATATCCCTGGTGGTCCAGTGGACCTGCTCCCTTGCCTGATCGTGGGCGTAGTTAAAAGAATAGTATCCCTGGTGGTCCAGTGGACCGAATCCAGCCCAGTCACGGGTTTTGTGAAATAGAATGTATCCCTGGTGGTCCCATGGACCTGCTCCCCAGCCTGATCATGGGCTTTGTATAAATAAACTTATCCCTGGTGGTCCAGTGGACCCGATCCCAAGACCGATCGCGGGCTTTGTAAATCTAACATTCCCTGGTGGTCAGTGGTACCCCTCCCCACCCACCCACTCAGTCCCGCCACCCCACACACCCCCATCAGCGGTGGGCAGCAGCTCCCACCCACAGCCACCCAGCCACCCGCCAACTGACAGCATACAGTACTGTTGTACACTCATTGGTCCACAGTGTGGGCCAATGGGCATGTGGACCGTACTGTACTACATGGTCCTGATATGTGAATGACTTCCATTCACATATTGGGACTGTGTTGTGCAGTATGAAATTGCATGCCCATTGGCCCATGCTGTGGACCATCGTATACAGCCGTACTGTACGCTGTCAGTCTGTGGGCGGTCAGGCGGCTGCGGGTGGGGAGCTGCCACCTGCCGCTGACTGGGTGGGAGTGGGGTGGCAGGACTGAGTGGGTGGGTGGGGAGAGGGGTACCATTCTACCACCAGAGATTGCTAAATTTACAAAGCCTGCGAATGGGCTTGGGAGCAGGTCCACTGGACCACCAGGGATACATTCTATTTCACAAAGCCCACGATCGGGCTGGATTCAGTCCACTGGACCACCAAGGATACTATTCTTTTAACTACACCCATGATTGGGCTGGGGAGCAGATCTACTGGACCACCAGGGATAAGTTTATCTTTACAAAGCCCATGATCGGGCTGGGGAGCAGGTCCACTGGACCACCAAGGGTAGGTTTATCTTTATAAAGCACATGACTGGGCTGGGGAGCAGGTCCACTGGACCACCAGGGATATGTTTATATTTACAATGCCCACAATCGGGTGTTGGGGCACTTTGCTGCCAAGGGGCAGGGGGCATCAGTCCCCGATGGCTGCAGCATGGCAGGGCGCCAGGCTCAAGTCACCGGGGATCGGTGCACATGCATGCAAATGGGGCCATAATGACATGCAAATGGCCCCATTTGCACCTTGCATGCATAATGGTCCCATTTGCATACCCACCGCTGAATATCACAGTTCCTGCACCTAGCGCAACTGCACTTGTGCTGGCGCCATCCCCTGCTCCTCTCTTGCCACTTGTGCTGGTGAAGTGCCACTGTGCCATGCGCAATGTGGGCAGCCACAGTGCCATATTCACTGGTGCTGGGCCATGGCACAGCACTATTGAATATCACCCAGATCACACCCTGGCACATCCCAGTTGTGCTGCACCCAGGCTTGCACCCCAGCCTGTCACAGTCTGAATATCCTGGCCAGAATGTTTATCATGAAATGTTTACCATGAAATACAGGGATTCAAAATTCTGCTCAGTTCCACTGGTAGAATGTTACTGTCCCAACATACTGTACACACACACAACAAAGGCCTGTTTTAGAGCCAGCGACTCAATTATCTCACTGTCAAGGCAAGCAGAAGAGATTTCCCCCTGATGAGCAGGTAAAGACAGAAGAGGGATTTTTCACTGTTAGTAAAGAAACCGTTGTAATGAAAACTATAAACAATACTTAATGTTTCTAATTTGTTTATGTGTGTAAGGAGAGTGTGATGAACAGGGAAATAATGTTTAATTAATTTGTTTTATTTTTTCATTTAAGGTAGTTTTATTTTTAGGGCCCAGTTGAAGGTTGTTACAGTGTAAAGGTAGCAGCCATGTTTGTGATTGAAGATCAGTTCTGGTCACAGAGGGACTGATGGAAGATATCAGTTGCTCAATGATATTGCTGCACTTTCACCTATGGAGGTTAAGGTATTAGGAAAGTAGTGCTACCTTTCAGTTTGTTGACAGGTAAGAACATGCCTTTTGACCAATCAGGGTGAAGGATTTCTTTTACCCATTTTATAAAGTGGAAATATCCACTAAGAATGATGAGTCTTTGTTAATATTATTCCTTCAAAGGATCCAGAAGTCTTGGGTCCATTGGAAGTTTCGACTCATGGAACAAATAATCTGAATCAACCATCTGTACTCCCTCAAAGGTAGTCAGAACGTAATGATAATACCAGAGTTATAACTTTTGTTGTACCTGAGACAAATGGAGAACTGAATGAGATATTTGTGTAAGTTCATGGAGTGCAGAACCTAATATCTAAGACATCCAAAAATCTAAAGAAATTGCTATTTCTTGTACTGCACATAACTTCCTCTCTAGAAGAGGTCTTTGTAATGTCCCCTCCGAATGCTTTGTTCAAATATTGTATTTTACTGTACTTTGATTCATTTGAATTGGCTACCCATATCTGGGTACAAGGAGAAACTTTGAAGTTACAGGAAATTTATGCATGCCCACCCCACCCCGAGAGTCCAGTTTATAACAAAAATCATTCTTCTGTGGAAACTGAACTATACTTAATAGCAAATAGAACAAGGGCTCAAAGGGTTGCTAATGTAATTGATACGTATACAGCATCACGCAAACACTCTGAGAAGGATAGAACTCTGTCCCTTTTTGGGTGGAGAGTAGATTATAATGATTCCATTACTACAATTAAAAGAGAGGTAGCTACAGTTCTGATTTGTACTCTTAGTATCAATCTAGGGAAAGGTGGAATAGTATAGTTGGTGATTCATGAAGCAATAAATGACTGTCCTCAAACTGACATTTTATTTAACAATTCTGATTCTGTTGATGTTATTCTAAAAACCTCTTCTGTATTTGGTGGATTTGGGTTGTTATTTATATATTTAATTAGTGGGCTCTGCATGCAGGGGATGCCTGATTTGGGAACTAATAATTCAAAACAAGTATTATCACAACACAACTGCCATAATCAGAGTCATTCAGTAATTACTGTCCAAAAATGATTTGCACCACTACAGAATTTAATTGATGCATGACCTGAAATTTCACCAATTTTGGATGATCAAACAGAACCTTTGACAGTTTATCACGGCATATTGAAGGCATTGTAGTTAAATTTGCTGATCCAGAGCTAAAAGACTTCTAAAAGAGGCATGATATCTTGTACTTTCAGGAGACCTGTTTTTTGGATGAAAGTCTCCCTAAATCCCTAAATTAGAAGGCTTCACCCTGTATGCATGTCCTGCTCTGAAATCTAAAAAGAAAGGTAGAAACCAAGCAGGACTGATTATTTACTTGAAAACTATATATAATTTTGGGGTAACAAAGCTAGAATATGATACTTCTCTTTTTCTTGTATTAACAAATTAACAATAACAATGGTTTGAATTTGATTTTGATGAATGTTTACATACCACCTAAAACTAGTAGTCTCTATGAGGAGAATATTTGGAGAATATTAGCAGAGACTTGAGAATTGTTGTTATTTAAATACGATTCCCAGATTATTATAGTTTACAAAACCAGTTAATCTGTGAATTATTTAATACTTATGAGCCACTTGTTTTGGAAAGATTAGTTGCTTTCTAAAATCTACTGGATTATAATAAATTAAAAGTCTGAGAGATAGTGCATCAGTATCTTTCTTTTTAATGCCTTGAATGGCTTTTGTTCCCATACAAAGGAATCTGAGACTACAGGAATTTGCCCTTATGGGGTGTAGGTATCCAGACCCGAACCTGTGTGGCCTAAATCTGTCCTGTTTACTCCTGGTTCAGGATAGCTAAAAGATAGATTCTGACAGACTAAACGTGTTTGTTTGTTTATTTGTTGGACTTGCCCAATCAATGACAATTAGTGAATCATTATGATACTTGTAATTATGGTATATTGTGGTCTGACTATAAATCTAAGAACTACATAAATTTAAGAGTGTGATTTTTCCAGATTGTTCTCTATTTGTCTTTGTTTATAAAGGAACATGCCTCTCCATCTGTCTCAGAGACTTTAAAGAGTGACTGATGCCAGCATTTTTTAAATCAATACATTTAGAATTTGGATCAGCATATCCTCAATCAGCCTCATGCCAAAAATTAGATCTGTAAGTTACTTAATTTAAAAGTTACAAGTCATTTTGTAACCCTCAATTCACTGCCTGTTCAAAAAAGCCAGTTTCAGTAAAGAGCTGATGATGATGCTGCTATCTCCTGAACTCACAACCTAGTCCTCCCTGCAGGCTACCTTATATTATTTATTTCTCCTATGTTACTTAAAACTGCAGGGGTAGTAAACATCTTAAAAAGGAAAACTGACACGGGGGGTCAGCACATGCACTTCCATAATGTGTAGATGCAAGGTACAGTACTTGAGAATGTGATGATGGAATGGAATGCAGTGGCAAACATAGCTTTAGAATGACAAAGTTGTATGCAATTTTCAAAATACTGCAAGTATGAGATTTCGAAATGTCACCAGGTTGCAGTTGTGAAATGCAGCAATGACACGGTCTCAGAGAGTAGCCGGAATACATAATTTCAGAATGTGGCTGTGACATACAATTTCAGAATGTGGCAGCGACGCACAGTTTTGGAATGTGGCAGTGATGTACAATTCTGGAATGTGGTGGTGATGAACAATTTCAGAATGTGGCAGTGATGAATAATTTCAGAATGTGGTGGTAATGCACAATTTTGAAATGTGGCGGTGATGAGCAATTTCAGAATGCAGCGGTGATGCACAATTTCAGAATGCAGAGGTGATGCACAGGTTCAGAATGTAATCGTGATGTACAGATTTGAAATGTGGCAGTGATGTACAAGTTTGAAAGGCAGCAGCGACACACAATTTTGGAATGCGGTGGTGATGCACAATTTTGGAATGCAGTGGTGACCCACTGGTTTGGAATGTGGCAGTGACACTGAATTTAGGAATGCAGCAGTGATGCACAGTTTTGGAATGTGGCAGTGATGTACAATTTTGGAATGCGGCAGTGACGCACGATTTTGGAATGTGGCGGTAACGCACAATTTCAGAATACAGCAGTGATGTCAACTTTCAGAATGCAGCAGTGATGCACAATTTCGGAATGCAGTGGTGATGCATAATTTCAGAATGTGACAGTGATGCACAATTTCAGAATGTGCTGGTGACACACAGGTAGGAATGTGGTGGTGATGCACAATTTAGGAATGCGGCAGTGATGCACTGTTTTGAAATGTGGCGGTGACACACAGTTTCAGAATGCAGCAGTGATGCACAATTTTGGAATGTGGCAGTGATGCACAGTTTTGGAATGTGGCTATGACTCACAGGTTCAAAATGTGGTAGTGATGCACAATTTAGGAATGCAGCAGTGACACACAGTTTCAGAATGGGGCAGTGATGCACAGTTTCGGACTATGACATGACACATTTTCGGGATGTGGCAGTGACTCATAATTTCAGAATGCGGCAGTGACCCACAGGTTCAGAATGTGCCAGTGACACACAATTTTGGAAGGTAGTAGTAATGCATAATTTCAGAATGTGGCAGTAATGTACAATTTTGAAATGTGGCAGTGACGCACAATTTTGGAATGTGGTGGTGCTGCACAATTTCGGAATATGGCAGTGACACACAGTTTCAGAATGTGGTGGTGATGCACAATTTTAGAATGTGGCAGTGATGCAAAATTTTGAAATGTGGTGGTGATGCACAATGTTGGAATGTGGTGGTGATGCACAATTTCGAAATGTGGCAGTGACGTACAATTTTGGAAGGTGGCAGTGACGTACAATTTCAGAATGTGGTGGTGTTGCATAGTTTTGGAATGTGGTGATGACACATAGTTTCAGAATGTGGTAATGATGCATATTTTCAGAATATGGCAGTGACACTCAATTTCAAAATGTGGCTCAATTTCAGAACGTGGTGGTGACGCATAGTTTTGGAATTTGGCGTAATGCACAATTTGGGAACGTGGCAGTGACAATTTTGGAATGTGGCATTGAAACTCAACTTGGTGGGGATGTGCAATTATGGAATTTGGCAGTGACGCACCATTTCAGAATTTGGCTGGGATGCACAATTTGGGAATGGGGACAGGATGTGCAATTTTAGAATGTGGTAGGGATGTATAATTTTAGAATGTGGCTGGGACGCAGAATGTTGGAATGTGGTGGGGATGTGATGCACAATTTTGAAATATGGTGGGTGCATACAATTCTGGAATGTGGCAGGGACAAGCAATTTCAGAATAAATGGTGTGTCCTGTCACATTCCAACAGCGTGCATCCTCACTATATTCCGAAATTGCCAGTCCCCACTAAATTCTTCTATGTGTGTCCTTTTTGCATTCTGAGATTGATTGTTCCACCACATTTTAGAGATGGCACATCCCTATCACATTTTGAGATTACGTGCCCCCCCCCACAGCATTTTAAAATTGTGCACCACCTTGACATCTATGCCTTGGTTTAGTGCTGCATTCCAAAACCACTTTCTGACATCTTCTAACATACAGTGCCATGCATCTGAACATTCTGGAAATGCAAGCACTGCAGCCAACCCAATGTCATTTTTTTTAAAGGAGTACTATAGCCACAGTTTCTTAAACTTTGGAGAAGTAGATCCTATAAGGTTGCTGACAAGGAGGACTAGAGTCAGTGTGAGTTTAGGAGATGACATCATCAGTGGCTCCTCACTGAAACTGGCTTTTTTAAATAGATAGTGAAATCAGGGTTACAAAATAGCTCATAACTTTAAAATGAAGTAACGCAGAAATCTAATTTTCGGTATGAGGTTTATTGGGGGTATGCTTATTCTAATTCTGCAATGTAGCACTTTTGGTGGGAGTCCCTCTTTAACACCTAATGTTAATTAGTGATACAATTTTCTGAGGTTCTTATAAAACAACGTAAACTGGATGGTATATTGTGATCCGTTTATGAACCTAAGAACTATATGGGCCCCATATTCAAAAGTCCCAGGCTGCATCGGGCAAGTACCTGCGCCACACAGCTGAGAGGCACCGGCACAAAATAATAGTATATTCAGAAGATGCACCATGAGATGCAATCGTGCATGTCTGGTTGAATATCCTGAATATGTGCGATTGCATAGTGGGAGATGCGCAGCAGGTGACCTGAGTCCTATGAGGGGCATAGGGAAATGCTCGATAGGTGGCTACATGCGCAGTGCGCAAAAGTGCAACATTCAGCTGGGATATGCAAATGGCCTCATTGCACATTCTGAGCCCATTCTCCACATGTGCAGGTCATTACTGGAATGTATTCAGGCCATTTGCATACCCCAGGCATACGCAATTCCAGCTTGCAGGGCTGTCTCACCACTCCACAAAGGTGAACAGGAGGAACTGCAGCCTAGCAGGCAGGTGTGATGGAATGTTTATGTGTGGGTGGGTGGACTGCTTTGGCCAGGGTACAGTGCTATTACCCATAGCTATGTACAGTGTCAGACTGGGGTACAGTGGGCCCACCTGGACAAGCAATAGGGGAGGGCACAAGGTGACACAGTCTGATTCCTATACCACATGCATGTGATACACCAGTGCCATATGTAGCCTACAATCACCTGCAGTGCCCCCACACACCCCTGTATGAGAGGACCATGGTGATAACTGCAAGGAATGGCAGTGTGCAGAGGGTGACCAGGTACCTGAGTGGGTGGGTCCCACCTGTGTGCACCTATGGAGTACCACTGTGGGTGTGTGCCACAGGACAGTCCCAGGCCCATGCCAGGCTACCTCTCATACCACTACGCTACCTGGGTACTGTTGCCCCAGACATCACCCTGGGTGCATGCTACCACTGGGTGACACTCTGCAGGCCACATGGCTGCAGGCCACGGCCCCTGGTACATGTGCTGCTGTGTGGCCATCTGCTCAACTGGTGTGCTAAGGGGGCACCTGACAGCACTGGCATTGGCAGCTGGGTGTCTACATCCCCTGGTTGTGGTGTGGGAGATGGCTTTCTGGGCAGTGCCTGTGGTGTGCCAGCACCTGTGGCTTTGGGTACTTCCATCCTGGCATGACTGCTGTGTATGGTTGCCTGGAGCATGTCCTGGTGCACCTCCAAGGGCTGTCTTAGGATAGCCTGTCTGCAGTTCTATGGCCTTCCTGTGGGTGGCTGGCCAATTTAGGCCATCCTTTTCGCTGACTAACTTTGTGTAGCACACTTCTGGGAGGCGCGGCAGATGTGCCACACATTTTGACAGAATTTACAGATGCGCAGCATATTCATGTACCCGCCCCCTTTTTTTGCACTGCATACATTATGTCTGTGCAATCACACATTCAGAAATGCGCAACGTATCTCTCCCTTTCAAATATTGCACATCCGCACATTTTTCTGAATCTCCATTTTGGGCAGCGCATCTCCTTTGAATAGGTGGGCCTATACATCTAAAACTGTCATTTTCTCCAAGATTGTTCTTTTTCTATTTTTATATATAAAGGAACATGTTTGTCTGTATGTTTGGGTATTTTCAACATCTAATGTTAATTAGCGATACAATTTTTGAGGGTCTTATAAACAAATGTAAATTGAATGACTTTCTTTGTATGATGTAAATTTTCTTTTAAGGTTTTAATGTATTTATATGTGATTTATTATTGTTGTTATAAGAAAAGACTATGTCATTCAATAAAATGAACTTGATGCTTGATATTTGATATGAAAAACATAAAACAGTTCATATCACTATAAAAAAAAGATTCACAAAATTCTTAAAATCCTGTTATTTTTAACTGTATATTATATTGACATGTATAGACATGTAGCAATAAAGGAGACTGTATCATTTGAGTCTAGCCTCCAAGCTTTCCTTAAAAAAACCTAGGTTTCTATGATTAGCAGATTTGAAGCATTATAAAATATCATGAAAGATTATTTTTGGAAATAGTTGGAAGTTACTAGTGGTTGTTCTAACAGTAAATACAATCTTTCTAGCTATTTATTGGACTGCAAAAAAAAAACTATTGCTTGCACTCGAGGATACTTCAGAAACTGAGGAAAGAGCTGGCGACCCCACTGACAGGACAGTTTAACTTATCCATGGATATGGGACGGGTGCCGGAGGACTGGAAGAGGGCGGATGTGGTGTCACTACACAAGAGGTTCAATAAGGAGGTGGTGGAGAACTATCACTCAGTCAGCCTTACCTCAGTGGTGGGGAAGGTGATGGAGGCACTAATAAAGGAAAAGGTGGTGGACTACCTGGTAGACAGTGGCCTACAGGATGACAGTCAGAAGGGCTTCACAAATGAGAGGTCATGCCATACAAACCTAATGGAGTTCTTTAATTGGGAGACACAGCTGGTGGACAAAGGAGGGGTGGTGGACACGGCCTATCTGGACTTCAGTAAGGCCTTTGACACTGTCCCTCACAGAAGGCTAGTAAATGAGCTAGAAAGCTTAAAGGTGGGTGGGAAAATAAGTAGGTGGGTGGAAAACTGGTTGGTGGGCAGAAGTCAGAGAGTGGTGCTAATGGATCTATGTGATAACGGCGATCACTGATGGGCAATTGCCGTTAGGGCAACGGCACACCGCAGAAAAATATTTTGGTGATGTACTCCCTGGCACACAGCAAAATGGCACCGAGGAGTTGGGATTTGTTGTTTTATGTGGGGGTCTGCTTCCCCTGCACCCCTACTTAAGGATTCTCAACTCCAGGGGGTGCATGTCAGGGGTGCAAATGTGGCATAAATAAAATTTGGGGCCAGGTGCAACAAAAGGACCTGTGCCTGGACCCAAACCCAGCACCATTCCCACCATAGCCCTGAACCCACCTACCACGCTACAGCAGCAGCTCGGCAGCTCAACGTGGTGCCACCCCTTACAACCCCTCCCACCCCAAGTTCGACATGCTCACTTCCTCCTGGGTGCATAGGCATGTAGAGACAGGATGTCACTATTTTGTGCATCCCCCATCTGGTCACCCACCTTCCCCAGTCATCCGAATGATAGGCACCACGATTGAGTCACCCTTTCGGCAGGCACCCAATCGTGGTCACCAATGTCACGGGATACCGGCGTGAAATGGTGTGCACTCCAAGGTAAGAAGAGTGGCGAATGCGGTGCCCCAGGGGTCAGTACTGGGACCCCTCCTTTTTAATATCTGCATCAGTGACATATTGGGGGCTGGGGGAAGGGTGTGTCTATTCACCAATGATACAAAAGTCTGAAGCAGGTTGGACACCCCAGGGGGAGTGGCGGCCATGAGGCAAGACCTGAGATTCTAGAGGAGTGGTCAGAAACTTGGCAATTGAAATTCAATGCCAAAAAGTGTGCAGTGATGCACTTGGGCAACAAAAACCCACAAGCAGCATACACTCTGTGGGGGGGGGGATAAAAAAATGGAGCAGGAAGGGGATCTGGGGATCATGATATCAAGCAACCTAAAGGTAGGTAGCCAATGCAGCAAGATGGTGGGGAAGGCAAATGGAATGTCAGCATGTACTGGGTGAGGCATTACAAGTAGAAGGAGGGAGGTACTGATGCCTCTTTACAAAGCCATGGTGCGGCCGCACCTGGAGTACAAGGTCCAGTTCTGCAGACCACACCTGCATGAGGACATAGATGGGATAGAGAAGATTCAAAGAAGGGCAACTAAAGTGGTGCACAGCATGCAAGGAAAGCCATATGAGCAGAGGTGTAAGGAGTTCAATCTGTACACATTGGAGACTAGAAGGGAGAGGTGGACATGATTGAAACTTTTCAGTATATGAAGGCAATTAATAGGGTGAAGGAGGGGAGCTTACTTAAACAGAGGGAGGGGGCTAAAACTAGAGGGCATAGCCTACTACTAGAGGGAGGAAGATACAGGGGCAATGTAAGGGGGCGATTCTTCACAGAGAGGGTGATGCAGCCCTGGAACAAACTACTGGAGGAAGTGGTGGGGTCTGAAATGCTAGAGGGATTCAAGAAGGCATGGAACAGACATATGGGGTTGAGCAGTGGAGGGAAAGGGGGGAACAGAGGACGGGGAGAGGAGCAAGGGGGGAAGGGGCAAACTTGATGGACCACAGGGGTCCTTTTCTGTCATCATGATTCTATGTATCTATGTATCTATGCTTGCATGGCTAATTGGTTAGATACACTGCAGACAGGGGCTTCTCAACTGTAAAGGACTGCTCCCTCCCCTGAAAATGTTTCACATATGACACAAGCCAATGCCAAGGCTGCCATAATATTTTTTATTGGGTTGTGAAAAAAAAAGAAAAAGACTTCTTGCTTGCACTCACTTTACTGGCTAGTGAAACTATAATATAGTAGCTACTCAATGGCCACAAGACAAAAACCGCTCCCTCTCCACAAAAAAGGCTTCACAAGTGAAGCGAGCCTGTCCCGAGTGTGGTCATGCACTTGATTTTTTTATTCAACTGTAAAGGAAAAATATTCCTGCTTGCATAGGTAAATGGCCAGTGACACTTCTGATAGGGGCTGCTGAACCACCAAGGGCTGTGCTCTCCCTCAAAAAAGGCTGCACAAATGATGCAAGACTATGCCAAATCTGGTATGGGTTTTTTTTTTCAGTTAGTCATTTTTCTCCCATGGCATCCAAGCCATCCTCCAGATGCTGCCCACTGTAGCCCCACTGCCCTGCTTTCCTCCAAGACTTACCTTCACATGTAAGGCAATGTGGCCTGGGTGCTCTATGGAGGGCAGGGCTCTGGGTGGTCAGGTTCAGTGGCAGGTTCACTGGCCAAGGATTTTATTTTCACAGGTTGTTCCCCTCAAGGGGCAGTGTGCAGTGCTGCCTAGATACCTCCATGCATATTTCCATGTGTGCAGCATCGGCAGCCCAGTCCATGCAGTCCCAGCCTGATGCACCCCCAGCCAACATCAGGGGCAGGGCAACTTCTAGGAACTGAAACCCTCCCTCCCTCCCTTCCTTGTAGAGGAGAGCAGTTCCCTGGATATTCAATCATCTCCTTCTCCCCAGCTTATCCCTATGACAAGAGTTTGCATCTGAACCCAGGTTGCTGGTGTGGTGTGAGCTGTGGCATCCGTGCCTCAACCCTCAGCACCACCAAGCTGGCTCGGTATAAGTTTTTTTTACTGGATTACAAAAGAAGAAAAACTTCTTGCTTGCAGGCATGAACTGGATAGTGAAACTACAGGCTAAGGGTTACTTGGTTGCCAGAAGGATATACCCTCTTCCTCTCCACAAAAAAAGGCTTCACAACCGATGCAAACCTGTACTAGTTGTAGATGTGTACTTCATTATCTTCCAGCCCTTTCACATGCAAAGTCTGTGAAAGTGAGGAAGAATTGGCACTGCTAGAGGGTAGACTAAGATGTTTGCAATGTGATTAAAGTCATTTTGGGTCAACCTGGGATCGAGCCTTGGCTCAGCGTGCCTTTCCCAGTTATCACTTGTTTAAATAAAAAAATGTAATAAAAAATAAGATGAATGAAAATAAAGTTAAAAACCATATAGTTGCTAGTTAAATAATGTGTACTAATACAAAAATTCAGAAAAAGTTAAACACTATTTTGTATAACAGTTTTTTTCAAATTGTCATATAATTGTTTGCATCAGTGCAAAAAAAGTAATAATACAGTCTATCAGCACACAAAATTAATATTGACACTTTGCCAATTTATGACTGTCAAAACCAAAAAGACATGTATTGACAATGTACTGAAAAGACAGGTTCAAATAGTATTGATACATATAGAATAGTGTTGACACATGAAAACAGTATCAAGAGAACTTATTCATAATGGCTGGACTACAAGCTTTCATTAAAAGAAAAATGTTTCTATCCACAACAGCTCCAAAGTTAGACCTGTCATAACTTTGGAACTGTTGGAGTTAGAAACTTAAGTTTTTTAAATGAAAGCTTGGAGTCAGTTAAGTTGATGTATTGATAAGATATTATTATATCAACCATAAATTGATATGAAAAACAAAACAATTCACATCGATATAAAAAATAAATTCACTAAATTCTTAAAGTCCTGTTATTTATAATTACATATTATCTCAACATGTGTCGACTTGTAGCAATAAAGGAGACTGTAACATTGTGATGTATGCATGTTGCTCAAACTCCAAGCTTTCATTCAAAGAAACTTAGGTTTCTACAATTAGCAAGCCAAATGTTACTGCTTTCAAAATATAATTTCAAGCATTATAAAATATCATGAAAGATTATTTTTGGAAATGGTCGGAAGATACTAGTGGTTGCTTTAAGAATAAACACATTATTTTCTAGTTATTTATTGGACTACAAAAAAATATTACTGCGTGCATGGCTAAATGGCTATTTGCACTGCAGACAGGGGCTTCTCATTTGGAAAGGACTGCCCCCTCCCCCAAAAATGTTTCACTTTGGAGTGGGAGCCAAACAGAAAATGAATAATTCATGCAGAAAAAAGTAAGTGACTGAGGGCTGATAAGTGAGAGGAGAAAAACATGACTGAGGCTGAAGATTCTAAACCTCTACCCATTGTTAACTTTGGGATGTCTGCAGACTGCCATCAGTACTTTTTCATACCTGGAGTTATGCTGAGGTAGATGTATGGGTGCCAGTCTGCCTCAGCAAATCAGAAGTCAGGATTGTCCCTACCCATTTTATAAAATATTTTTGTTAGGTTATGAAAGAAAAAGAAGAAATAATTTTCCTGCTTTAACACAGGCAACACTCTCTCTCTCTCTCTCTCCCTCCCTTTTGTGATTTAAAACTTTTTTCATCTTAGTTCTTTTTTCTGTAAAACTTTATTTGCAGTTGTGCTGTGCACTGCCAGAGAGTACAGGCTCTAACCACTTTTTCCTTGCAGTCACTAGCAGTGGGCAATCTAGCAATAAATGTTGCACAGTCAGTCAAATATTGGTATCAAATTTACAATGTATATTGCCATTATTTACTTTCCCTTTCCAGTACAAAGTATGACCCATTTCTAAAATACCCTGTCTAAGTCTGCATAAGGTAGCTCTATATTTTATCTTTTCACAGAAGGCTAAATAGACTTCATCTTTTCTAAACGGCTTATGTTCTTTATATAATGACAAACCTGGAATGCACGATAGTTTTCCATAAATTATTTGGAAGTAATTATCCTTTAATCGACTCTCCACTTCTTTTGCACATGCTATATGATGTTCCTGGCTATATTTATCCCATATGCTAGGCATCCTGACTCTCTTGACAATATAGTCTAGATAGCAGAACCAGTTAAAGTGCTCTCTATTTGCAATAGCTTCTAGCCAAATATTATACAGAATGGAATTAGAGAGTTCCATGTCAATTGGGCAAGAATAGTTGAGCGATTGCAATTTGAGTGGTAGAATTATGATAACCATCATTCGGGTGACAGTACACTACAGTGACACACAATACAAATATACACATGTATCCAACGATTATGCGCTGAACTGTGGACATACAGAGAGATTGTTGAAGCTGCATGTGTAGGGCTCACAGGTATGCCATAGTGGAAAAGGGGTTAGTGGATGAATTGGGAGCCAGGTGCCAAGATGGATAAACATGGGGAGACAAATGGAGAGAGCATGGGGGCAATGGGGGGGGGACAGCAACAGGTGTATCACATCAATGCTGCACTTCTTTCTTCTCTGTTTTTTCAGGGGGGCTTTGCCCCCCTGCGCCCCCTATGGGGGGGCTGTGCCCTCCTGGGACCCTCTCATCTCTAGGATTCCTACTCAACACCACACCTGGACACAAGGGGTAGGCTATTTTAAAGTTCACAGAAATGTGCAGTTGCTCTAAAGTATGGGTCACTGTAGCTGCACAGTTGCCCATTCGGGGGTCACTCAAATGTAGTCGCCCATATTCAGGCGCTCAACTGACGTACTACCGAAATAGGGCTAGCGTCCATTGTTTTGCACCTCCATCTGATAGCCCTTATATATATTCTACATTCAAATGATAGCATATTTGCTTACATATGTAGGAGTTCTGACAGCGTATACAAGGCTAACATTAATATTTTTCTGATAAATATATTTTGCACTGCTTCAAGATTTTTAATATCAGATTTTCTACATCGCATACCCCAAATTTCAGAAGCAAATAAAACATAGCTATTAGTCTTTGCCTCAAAAGCTCTTTGCAGAGCTATATACGAATTGTCCACAAACTGGTGTCCATATCTGATAATATTTTTACTAGACTGCAGAGCTTTCCTCTTTATTGTTTCTACATGTTTATTCCATCTTCCTTTATTATCCATAAGCACCCCTAGGTACTTACATTCACAGGCAGCATTAAAGGAAAACTAGCCTATTGCCCATGCTGCATCTTGTCCTTTACATTTGCCTAGACACATTATTTTGGATTTATCTGGATTAATCTCCAGCTTCAATAGTCAAATGTTCAAAAGTGTAAGCTATGACTTTCTTAAGCCCTGCCTGCATCTGAGATTTTAGTACAACGTCATCTGCATAGCCTAACATTTGTATACATGTTTCTCCCAGGACTGGAGCAAATGTGTCAACATTTTGCATAGATTTTAATGAAGTATCTACAGTATGTGTACATTAAATAACAATGGCACTAGGAGGCACCCCTGTTTTACTCCTTTATCAACATAAATACTATCTGACTGTTTACCATCAATACCCACCCTAACATGTGCCATATTCTCCTCATGAAATAACTGTATCATTTCTAAGAGCTGATAATTAATCTTTAAATTCTCCAAAGTTATCCACAAGGTGGATCTATCCATACTATTGAAAGCGCTATTAATATCCAAAAAGACTTGAGAAAAATTTTTCTTTTTAACTAATACATATTTACTTCACAGGGCAGTGATAATAAATAGACTGATAACATAGAAACATAGAAATTGTTGGCAGATAAGGACCGCTAAGCCCATCCAGTCTGCCCATAGGCCCTATACATTATTTGCTGCCACTGATACTATGTGATCAATGGCTTTTCATCACTCCCTCCCTTCTCAAGCTTCCCTTGTGCCTGTCCCAGGCATGCTTAAACCCTTCCACTGCGCTTGCCCCACTATCTTCTGTGGCAGACTATTCTAAGTGTCGACTACCCTTTCTGTGTAGAAAAACTTCCTCACATTACCTCTTAATCTACCCTCTTCCAATTTTATAGTGTGCCCCCTTTTTCTAGTACTTTTTCTACATTGGAAAAGGTCCCCCACCTGCACCTTGTTTATGCCCTTGAGGTACTTGAAAGGTTCAATCATGTCCCTCTGCTGTCTCCTCTCCTCCAGTGAGTACATATTGAGGTCCCTTAGTCTCTTCCTCATGTTTTGTGATGCAAGCTCTGCACCATCTTTGTTGCCCTTCTCTGGATAGTCTCCACCTTATCTATGTCCTTGCACAGGTGTGGCCTCCAGATCTGCATGCAGTACTCCAGGTGAGGTCTTTGCAATGTTTTATACAATGGTATCACCACCTCCTGCCTCCTGCTAGTGATACCCCTGCCTATGCACCACAGTATGCCACTGGCCCTCCCTGCTATCTTTGTGTACTGTTTTGATACCTTAAGGTCATCAGAGATAACCCCTTGGTCCCTTTCATCTTTGGTGACAGTCAGTTCATCCCCCCCCAACCTGTAGCTCTCCCCTGGATTCCCTCTACCCAGGTGCATTTTTTTTTTGCACTTCTTTGTATTGAACCTCAGTTGCCACATCTCTGATCATCTTTCAAGCTTCTCCAGGTCCCTCTTCAACTCAAGAGGAAGTAAGCTGTTGGTTAACTAGGATCTGCAGCTTATCTGTTAGGTAGGAAAATGGGCAGACTAGGTGGGCCAAGCGGTCCTTATCTGCCGTCAAATTCTATGTTTCTATGAAAGACTGAGGGAGCTCAACATGCATTCGCTGGAAGAGAGAAAGGAAAGAGGGGACATGATTGAAACCTTTAAGTACTTAAAAGGCATAAACAAAGTCAGAGAAGGAAGATTGTTCTGCGTAAAGTGGGGAAGGATCACTAGGGGGCACAGTCTGAAGTTGGAAAGGGGAAGGTTCAGGAGGGAGATGAGGAGGGACTACATTACAGAGAGAGTGGTGGTGGGATGGAACACACTGTTGGAGGAGTTAATTGAACTGAAGACAGTGGATAGCTATAAGCAGGGTTGGGACAGAGTCAAGGGCAGGGTTAGTACAGACAAGAACACAAAGAGGGGAAAGACCGGGAAAGGGGAAGAAGGGAAGGGTTTGGGTGGCGGTGGAGCAGCTGTAATGATATGAAACTAAGAGCTGCACAATTGGGCAAACTTGATAGACCTGTGGGCCTTTTTCTGCCAGCAATTTCATATGTTCGTATTTACTTCCCCTTTCTTCTGTATATCCCTCTAGATCTTTGTATTAAACCGGTTTATACTGTATTTTACTATGCAATTGTTTGACCTGGTGTTAGAAACATAGAAACATAGATTTTGACGGCAGATAAGGACCGCTTGGCCCACCCAGTCTGCCCATTTCCCTACCTATTGGATAAGCTGCAGATCCTAGTTAACCAGCAGCCTACTTCTTCCTACCCCAACCCCCTAGAATTGCCTTATGACTGTCCCATGCATGCTTGAATTCCACCACTGTTTTTGACTCCACAACCTCCTCCGGAAGGCCATTCCATGCATCCACAACCCTCTCTGTGAAAAAATACTTCCTTAAATTACCTCTGAGCTGCCCCCTTCTATCTTCAAATTGTGCCCCCTTGTTCTTGCACACCTCTTTTTTTGAAAGATGCTACCCTCTTGGACTTTGTTGATTCCTTTGATTCCCTGTTCTCTTTTTATGCTTAACTGGACATTTGTGTAAATGGGCATTTTTGCTCACATACCTTTCAGTATATAATAAAGATTGATTGATTTATTAAAAACTGGACTGACAGACCTGAACCACAGCAGTTCTGTAAAAATCCAAACTGGTCAGACAGGGTGCAACTTGTACAAATACTGCTAGTCCGGTCACTCTAGCTGCACTGTTCAGTCTGACGTTTACACAGCTGGTCCACTCCTGGAAGTCAGTTTTTTAACCCTTCCTTGGCATGGTTGAAAACTGAACCATCAGGACCGGACCAGATAGGTAAAAGCCAGACCAGATCATCTGGAGTGAGTGGATCAGCAATATTTGC
This sequence comes from Neoceratodus forsteri, assembly GCA_016271365.2. Taxonomy (NCBI): domain Eukaryota; kingdom Metazoa; phylum Chordata; order Ceratodontiformes; family Ceratodontidae; genus Neoceratodus; species Neoceratodus forsteri. Next base: position 1,204,073,468 of record CM028132.1, read on the forward strand.
ACAAGCTCTGCCCAGTCCAGATTTTACAGCTCTGGTCTGGGTCTGGTGATCTGGTTTTTACCCATACCCCACTGCATGTGACTTAGTGACTTACTGTACAGATGGATGCAGAGTCTAACCCAGTGAAGGATGACGTTTTAGAAAACTATTATGCTAAACATACCAAGACTCACTCAATTCCTGATGATCCCCCACCCCCAAGGTCACACTTAGTCCTCTACCAAAGTCATGCTCAGATATTGGTGCCTCTACATCCACACCATTGAGTTTTTAATGCCATTATGCCTCTTCTGCTGCCACGAGCTCCCCCCTTCCTGAAGTCCCATTCTGCTTGTGGCAGCCCACCCCCCAGGAGGTAATTTTCCAGGGAGCAGCTCTTTACGCCACATCAACTAAATTACTGCTCAACTCCTTTATTTTAAACATTTTGTTGAGACATTTTTGTTTTAGTATATCCATGGACAGGAAAAATTAATTTGTAAAAGAAACCAAAGCCCCCATTTACCAGTTAATTTAATTACAATACAGCATGTATGAACTGATCAGATTCTATGTGTCACTTCATAACCTAAGTCAAACAAAAATGAGACCCACACATATCTACCTACTTGCAAGTAAAGCAAATGTGGTTGCTATCATCCAGTTGTAAACACCTATAGTCACAAATTGCAGGTTACAAACACAGTGCTGTATAAAATAATAACTAAAACACAACTGGCTATTTTGGTGCATTGGATATATTATTAACATTATTAAAAACAAATATTTGGAAAAATAAATGCATACAACTGCGAGATTACATACATTAAATGTTTCTTCTACAAAAAATTAAAAAAAGCAGCAGGCACCAACATCCTTGACAGTCCACTGTGTTCCAAAGTATACAGCATGTTCAACAGCTTGCTACTTTCTCCATGGAGAAACAGACAGACAGACAGAGTTGACATTCTAATAATATAACAGACAAGTAATCACTAAATGACAGGTGCTAGTGTCTCCCCAAAACTGCCTGCCTGAGAAAATGAAGTTGGCATTTAACACTTTAAATGTGTTTATTATTTGGGAACTAGCACCACTGGAACTCTTTGCTATGGAATGTCTTGCAAAGTAGCAGGATGATTGCTGTTAGGATGGAGGTGTTAAATGGCTTAATGAGGTGTTCATAGGGGTGAGGGCACAACAGTGCTTATTTGTTATGCAGAAAGCTCCAGGAAGTGTTTAACCCATTCTACTTCCAGTAGCTTTGTATGATGTCTGCTATCCATTGGGAACCTGACACAAAATCACTGCCAGAAGATAATGAGATAACTTTCTGTGTTTGCTGACTGTAGTGTAGAATGTCTGAGACTCTGCTGAGGGAGGGCTCAATTAACTCCTCAAGCCAGAGGAAAAATAATGCTTTCCAGCTCCTATACACATACAGGCAGTGTAGTTATGCAGCTCCAGTGGAGGACTCTATTTTTAACACTTATCATGTTGTTTGGTAGCAAAAATGACATCAGCCCTTTTCTGAATGCAAACCGTCTGCAGGGCTACATCAACTGCAGCTGTAAAAACAAAAGAAAAACACAAATATTGGGAAGATAACAAATTGCTGTCTTAAGCAGGCAGTAGATTGAGGAGGGAAACAGACATGATGGGAGTGGTGCAGTGCAGTGGTTGTGGAGCAGCTGTCTTCAAGGAGATGTTCTGGAGGCTGTGATGCTGCCCTAGCTGCAGGCATCTCTCTGGGCTTAGGGGGGAGGTTGACTGTCTTCCAGCTGAGAGTTGGCCAAGCTGAAGGCGGTATCCATCCCCACCCAGAGACCACCGGGTCCACAACTTGTACCTTAAAGAATGCTGAGGAAGAGGAGTGATTGGACTATGGTGGGCTCAGGAAGAGTGAGGGAGGGGGGTTGAAAGCACATCCCCCAACTGGTCCTACTTAGTAACTCCTACACTGCTTTGGAGGAATGGGAAAGCCTCACTCATGAAGTCGAGGCTGGGATCAGGGAGGATGGGAGGGTCCTTCAGGATGGACCCCCAGGGAAGGGATGCAGGGGACCCTGGAGGGGGGGAAGCTTCTCCTAGTGGGGGTCTCTTTTGTCCTGGGAGTAGAGTTAGGAACACCTAGCAGAGGGGGAGAGGGAGGTCAAGTGCCTCCCAGGAAGCACTACATGGAGGGATAGGAAGTGGATCCATAGGATTGCTATGACACTAGCTAGAAGGGAGCAGCTGGATGTCATTGTCCACCTGGGGACCAATGACCTGGCCAGGAGAAGAGTGGACTTAGCCAGAGTCCAGGAGAATTTCAGGAAGCTGGGGGAAAACCTGAAACAGCATGCTCCGTCTCATTTTTTTTATTTTTTATTTTTGTCTTTGGTAACCAGGTATGGCCCACTAGGTAGAAGTGCCTATTTTCAGGGGTGACATGGGAGCACTGGGGAAGTTAAGTGACTTGCTCAGAGTCACACAGTATGCAAGTGGAGGTTGTGGGAATCAAACCCAGGTCTGCTGGATGTATCAAGCTCATTCACAGCTCATTACTCTAACCTCTAGGATATACTGCCAGCATTCTTGGAAGTGCTACCTGTCCAGGGCACAGGGGAAGCTAGGGCCTTCCACATCCATTCCTTCAATTCCTGGTTGAAGGATTGGTGTGGAAGGGAAGGTTTTGGCTTCATAGGGGACTGGGGTCTGACCTGGGCATATGTGAGCTTATATAAGGAGAACAGCCTGCATCTGTCTGAGAAGAGAACCTTGGTCCTTTGTGAGAAGTTTAAATGCTTCAGCTGTGAGCATTTAAACTTGCCGAGGGGGGGGGGAGCCAGGAGGATCAGGAGGTTTAGGAACACCACCCCATGGGAACATGCAGGAATATAAGTTGACACCAGGAACAGCTAAAGTAGGCAGGGAGGGCCAGGCAGGTGAAGAATGTATAACGAATGATATTGAGGGGCAGAGCACATAGGAAAGGAAACCAGGGTGTGGGAAAGATGCTGGAGAGGGAGAACAAGAGTGGAGGGAGGGCATACTGTAAAACATGGACGGTCATGCTAAAAAATTACTGTAGCCTAGGAAATAAGGTTTCAGACCTGGAGGCCTTGTTGGCAGATGCAGACCTTGACATAGCAGCAATAACAGAGATACAGTACTCTGCTAATCATGGCTGGGAAGTCAGTGTACCAGGCTATACACTGTTCAGGAGGGACATGGATGGTAAAAGGGGTGGGGGAGTGGCCCTGTACATCAGAGATGGTATAAAGGCTATAGAAGTTCAGGGAAGACAGGGGAGGCTGATGTAATGTGGGTCACCCTAGAGCCAGGGAATGGAACAGCAATATGCACAGGGGTGATCTACAGACCTCCAGCACAGATTGAGGAAGTAGACTTGGAACTAGTGGAGAACATTCATGACATGGCAACTAAAGGCAAAATCCTGCTACTGGGGAATTTCAATATACCAGATGTGGATTGGGCCATCCAGGTGGCTGCTTCAGCCAGAAGCTCATCCATCCTAGAATCCCTGCAGGGGGTTGGACTCAGGCAGCTGGTGCAGGAGCTAACCAGGGATAAGTCAATTCTGGACCTGGTATGGACCAATGGGAACAGAGTCGAAGAAACGTAGGTGGAAGGGCAGCTGGGATCCAGTGACCAACACATGGTGTGGTTCAGCATGGAGACATGGACTCAGTTAAACCACACAAGGGCAAGAGTATTAGATTTCAGGAGGGTGGATTTCACTGAAATGGGTAGATGTATACAAGCAGTCCTGGGGAGGGGTAATAGAGGGGGTGGAAGAACAATGGGAGAAACTGAAAGGAGCCATAGTGGAGATAACAAACCAATGCATTAGGATAGTGGCCAAAGGGAATAGAAGAAGGAAACCACTATGGTTCTCCAAAGAGATGTGGGACAAAGTCAGGGCTAAAAGGCAAAGGTTTCAAGAAATATAAGGTGAGCAAAAGGGAGAAGGACAAGGAGGTGTACCTAGAATGTCTAAGGGAAGCAGGGAAGGCTGTTAGGAGGGTGAAGGAGCAGACAGACGAGGGTTTAGCATGGGTCTGTAAACAAAGGGATAAGGCATTTTATAGGTACATCAGTGAAAGAAGAAAAAACAGGGGGGGACCATGGATTGTGAGGCTCAAAGGGGAGAAGGGAGAGTGTAAGGAGGGGGAATCTGGACAAGGCAGAAATACTGAACAAATACTTCTGCTCAGTATTCACTAAGGAGGGGGAGGGTCAAGGACCACAATTGGGTTGCAGAGGCAATGGATGGGGGGGGAGTGGACACCATTCCATTCATAGCGTCCAGAGTTCTGGAAGAACTCATAAAGTTGAAGGTGGATAAGGCTATGGGGCCAGATGGTGTCCACACGAGGATATTAAAGGAGCTGCGATGGGAACTAGCAGCACCTCTGGTGGCCCTGTTCACAGAGTCAGTCAACACAGGTGTTGTTCCAGAGGACTAGAGGAGGGCACATGTAGTCCCAGTACACAAAAGTGGCAGTAGGGAGGAGGCGGGGAACTACAGGCCAGTCAGCCTCACCTCAGTGGTGGGAAAGATCATGGAGACACTGCTGAAAGAAAGGATAGTGGCACATATGGAATCCAGAGGTGCTCAGGATCTGTGGCAACATGGATTCACAGCAGAAAGGTCATGTCAAATGAATCTAATAGATATTTTTGATTGGGTGACTAGGGAACTAAATCAAGGAGGGGCGATAGATGTTGCCCACCTAGATTTCAGCAAAGCCTTCTACACTGTCCCAAATAAAAGGCTGATTAACAAGATGGGCAGTCTGGGCATGGGAGACAAGGCAGTGAACTGGGTTAGGAACTCGTTAACAGACAGGAGACAGAGGGTGGTGGTAAATGGGGTACAATCTGTGGAGAGGGGGTAACCAGTGGGGTATCACAGGGATCAATACTAGGACCAGTTCTGTTCAATGTCTTCATTAGTGACAATGCAGAGAGGCTGGAAGGAAAGGTCTACCTGTTTGTAGATAACACCAAGATCTGCAACGGGGTGGATACTCCAGAAGGGGTGCAGAAAATGAAGACGGACCTGGAGAAGCTCGAAAGATGATCAGAGATGTGGCAACTGAGGTTCAATGCAAAGAAGTGCAAAAAAAATGCACCTGGGTAGAGGGAATCCAGGGGAGAGCTACAGGTTGGGGGGGGATGAACTGACTGTCACCAAAGAGGAAAGGGACCATACATTCCTGATGACCTTAAGGTATCAAAACAGTACACAAAGATAGCAGGGAGGGCCAGTGGCATACTGGAGTGCATAGGCAGGGGTATCACTAGCAGGAGGCAGGAGGTGGTGATACCATTGTATAAAACATTGCTAAGGCCTCACCTGGAGTACTGCATGCAGTTCTGGAGGCCACACCTGTGCAAGGACATAGATAAGGTGGAGACTATCCAGAGAAGGGCAACAAAGATGGCGCAGAGCTTGCATCACAAAACACACGAGGAGAGACTAAGGGACCTCAATATGTACTCACTGGAGGAGAGGAGACAGCGGAGGGACATGATTGAACCTTTCAAGTACCTCAAGGGCATAAACAACTTGCAGGTGGCGGACCTTTTCCAATGTAGAAAAAGTACTAGAACAAGGGGGCACAATATAAAATTGGAAGGGGTAGATTAAGAGGTAATGTGAGGAAGATTTTCTACACAGAAAGGGTAGTCAACACTTAGAATAGTCTGCCACAGGAGGTAGTGGGGCAAGCGTAGTGGAAGGGTTTAAGCATGCCTGGGACAGGCACAAGGGAAGCTTGAGAGGGGAGGGAGTGATGAAAAGCCATTGATCACATAGGATCAGTGGCAGCAAACAATGTATAGGGCCTATGGGCAGACTGGATGGGCTTAGCGGTCCTTATCTGCCAACTATTTCTATGTTTCTATGTTATCAGTCTATTTATTATCACTGCCCTGTGGAGTAAATATGTATTAGATAAAAAGAAAAATTTGTCTCAGGTCTTTTTGGATATTAATAGCGCTTTCAATAGTATGGATAGATCCACCTTGTGGATAGCTTTGGAGAATTTAAAGATTAATTATCAGCTCTTAGAAATGATACAGTTATTTCATGAGGAGAATATGGCACATGTTAGGGTGGGTATTGATGGTAAACAGTCAGATAGTATTTATGTTGATAAAGGAGTAAAACAGGGTGCCTCCTAGTGCCATTGTTATTTAATGTACACATACTGTAGATACTTTTATTAAAATCTATGCAAAATGTTGACACATTTGCTCCATTCCTGGGAGAAACACGTATACAAATGTTAGGCTATGCAGATGACATTGTACTAAAATTTCAAATGCAGGCAGGGCTTAAGAAAGTCACAGCTTAAACTTTTGAACATTTGACTATCGAAGCTGGAGATTAATCCAGATAAATCCATGAAGTAATTCATTCACAGAGTTGTGTAGTATTACAGTATGCATTGCAAGCCCATTGGGCCACTGTGTGGACCAATGAGCCTGCATCTCATACTGTAAGCTGTCCTTCGGTGGGCAGCCTTAGAAAAGCACTAGCAAACAGGCTAGAAGGAGGGGTGGAGCAACAATGGTGAAACATCAAAACTGCCATCACAGAGGCAACAAGCCTTTGTGTCAAGCAAATAAACAAATCAAAATGAAAGAAAAAGCCACTATGGTTCTCAACAGAGGTGGCAGGGGAAAGTCAGGGAGAAAAAGATAGCATTCAGGAAGTATACACAGAAGGAGCAGGACAGAGAGCTGTACCAGTTAAGGCAGAAGGAAGCAGGGAGGGAAGTCAGAGTAGCAAAGGCCCAAACTGAGGAAAAGATAGCCAACTTGGTTAAGAAGGGGGATAAAACCTTTTATAGGTACATCAGAGAGCGTAGAAAGACAAAGGGAGGGATAATGAGGCTGAATAGAATGAACAGTGGGTGGGCAGAGAGGGACAGTGAAAAAGCAGGGATACTGAATGAATACTTCTACTCAGTATTCACAAAAGAGGAGGAGGGGGTGCCTAATCCTATTAACAGAAGCACTTTGATAGGGGATCGATCCCCATCCTTTCACAGAAGAAAGGGTACTGAAAGAACTCCTAAATTGAAGGTTGACAAAGCAATGGTTTACTGGAATTCACCCCGAATTCTAAAAGAATTAAGGGGAGAACTAGTGAAACCACTGACTACCCTTTTTAACAAATCATGGGAGGATGGTGTGGTACCTGAGGACTGGAGGAAGGTAGATGTGATTCCCCTTCACAAAAGTGGGACCAAGACAGAGGCAGGAAACTACAGACCTGTCAATTTGACCTCTGTGGTAGGGAAAGTGATGGAATCACTTCTGAAGGACATAATTGTAGAGTACCTAGAGGCCAGTGGGGCACAGGACCCAAGGCAGCATGGGTTCACAGTGGGACAGTCATATCAGATGAATTTAATTGATTTCTTTGACTGGGTGACCAAAGTAGTAGACCAGGGAGGGGCTGTGGACATGGCCTACCTAGACTTTAGCAAGGCATTTTACACAGTCCCACACAAAAGATTAATAGTCAAATCAACCAGCCTGGGAGTGGGTCCCAGGATGGTAGCCTGGATAAAACATTGGCTGGACAACAAGACACAGAAGGTAATTGTAAATGGAGTCCACTCTGAAGAAAGAGGGGTTACTAGTGGAGTACCACAGGGTTCAGTACTGGGACCAGTCCTTTTTAATGTCTTTATAAGTGACATTGCAGAGGGACTGGAAGGAAAAGTATGCCTCTTTGCAGATGACACAAAGATCTGCAACAGGGTTGATACACAAGGAAGCGTGGAAAGAATAAGAAGGGACTTGGCAAGGTTGGAGGAATGGTCAGAAATATGGCAACTAGGATTCAATGCAAAGAAGTGCAAAATAATGCACCCGGGAAACAAAAACCCAGGGGAAGATTACACAATGGGGGGTGGGTAGTAACAACAACAAAAATGGAAAGGGACCTGGGGGTAATCATATCAGATGACCTTAAGATTAGCAAGCAATGTGGAAGGCAGTAGGGAGGGCTGGGGGTATACTGGGATGTATAGGGAGAGGCATCACCAGCAGAAAACAGGAAAGTTGTTATCCCTCTGTACAGACAGTTGTGAGACCCCATCTAGAGTACAGCGTCCAGTTCTGGAGACCCCATCTCCACAAGGACATAGACAGGATAGAGGCAGTCCAGAAGAGGGCAATTAAAATGGTGCAGGGTCTGCAAGAGAAACCATACGAGGAGAGACTAAAGGAGCTTAATATGTATACCCTTGAGGAAAGGGAGGGGGCATGATAGAAACTTTTAAGTACCTCAGTGGAATCAACAAAGTCCAAGAGAGTAGCATCTTTCAGAAAAAGAGATGTGCAAGAACAAGGGGACACAATTTAAAGATGGGGGGCGGTTCAGTGGCAATGTGTGGAAGTATTTTTTCACAGAGAGGGTAGTGGATGCATGGAACAGCCTTCCTGAGGAGGTTGTGGGGTCTAAAACTGTGGGAGAATTCAAGAATACATGGGACAGACATAAGGCAATTCTTGTGAGGGTAAGAATAAATAGGCTGTTGGTTAACTAGGATCTGCAGCTTATTCTGTAGGTAGGGAAATGGGCAGACTAGGTGGGCCAAGCAGTCCTTATCTGCCATCAGTGTCTATGTTTCAGCCACGGTGGTATGCAGGTGGGTATGTGGCCCATTGATGACCAGGGGGAGCTGGGTGGGCTGTGGGTCCTGTGTGGGTGGGGGGTGAGGGTTACCACTGGACCACCAGGGAAATGGATCTTACTAAATCGCCGGTGATCAGAGGTTCAGGAGGGGAGGAGGGAGCCACTAGACTACCAGGGGGGTTATTTCTACTGCATTGTGGTGATTGGTGCTACAGGAGGGGAGGGAGATGCCACTAAACTACCAGGGGGGTCATTTCTATATCACTGTGGTGATCGGTGCTACGGGTGGGGAGTGGGTACCACTGGGCCACCAGTGACTTTGGATGTTCCCCAGTACTGGTGTTGGGATGTACGGGTTGGGGGTGGGGAACCTCTGGACCTCCACTGACAGCACCGCATGGTGTGCAGGGCAAGAGGTGCAATTCGCTGGCCAGCCCAGCACAACTCATGCAAATGGGGCCATAATGACATACAAATGGCCCCATTTGCACCTTGCATGAATTATGGCCCCATTTGCATACTGGTGGCTGAATATCAGGAATTTGTGCACAGCGCATCTCTGATGCGTTGGCTCAGTTCCCATTCCTGGTATTCAGCCCTGTACTGGGGGGATGCGATTGTATTTATGCAGTGTGCATTACTTGATATATTCAGAAGTGAAATGCCATGGCTCATCTCTTTTTAATACATCCCTTAGTTGCTCCAACACACCTCAGTTGCACTGCACACCCACTTGTACCATTGCCAGGTGCACATTTGAATATCGGGCCCAAAATGTGCACAGTACCATCTAAATAAAGTAGAAACTCAAATATCAATACAAGCACAGAGGCCAAAAAAATGTTGGTTACCCAAATAAGCTAAGGTGAGGAACTAGGGAAATATTCCACATGACAACCAATAGAGGTGAAAGCCAAGCAGCACATGAGGGTTAAGCAAAGGAAGGGGGACAGAGATATGGAAGTAAAATTACAGGTCTTTACATAGAAGTCTCTCTCATACTCATTATGTTCATTTTCCTCCTCAAACTATGCTAAGTGTATTGTAGTGCATTATACAGTTCATTTTGTACCACGGACGCTTATTCAAATGTTACCAATAATGACTACTGCTGAACTGTATGTATTTAGGAGGGCTGCTAATCTGAGGCGCCACTCACTCGAGGTCTTGAGAGTAAATGGGATGGTGACTGAGACTGTAATGCAATGCATAGTGGATAACAGTAAAAGTGACATGGTCTGGTCAGGACAATTTACATAAGTGAGTGTTGTAGAGGCTTCGACGTAAAGAGCAATAACTTGCAATGCCTTTCTTTAATGTTTGAATCATCATTTTTAATGTCAGCATCTAAATTTTTCACAGGTCCTGCGTGTATTGGCATCTTACTGTCACAAAGTTGCAAGGCAGTATTCAACTGAGGTCCTTATTCCTATTTTTTCCTGTGTTTTGAACATACTTTACTACTGTGAGTTTATTGTTCTAAGCTATTATTCCCCTCACCCTGGATAGTGCAGGCCTCTCCATTACCCATCAACTGTGCACCCCCTCCCAAATTCACAGGATAATTTCCTAGGTGTGTAGTGTGCTGTATAAATGATATAAGATAGTGACAACTGAGTGGTTTGCTCATGCTACACAGGGAGCAAAGTCTACAACAAATACAAAACATACTGATGTTCATTTAGCCCCATAAATAGATGTTCACTGAACAGTTAGAACTAGTTGACTTTCTTTTTTCTTCTGCATCTAGCAAGCTAGACATTGTTTCATAGGTGAACCCCCCACCCCAAAAAAAGAGAAATAAATCTTTTATTTCTTTGGAATTACCTTTACATTTTAGCACATTTAAAATATTATACACCTCAACTGGATAAACAAAAATAAACATCAATACATACATATTCAGAGGCAGAAAATAAAATGCTGTATTACAGTCCAACAATGCATTTTACAACAACTCCAGCTATGCCACATAAACAGTCACGCAATGACTCATTAGCCGAATAAATGTGAATTGTGATTGGTTGGCATCCCATGGCACTCCAGACATTACCTCATGGGTTACAGCCCACCTGATAGGCTAATGATGCACATGACCCAGATCAGATTTCCAGTATATCCAGGTCCCAGGAACCCCTGCTCTCCAGTTGTAATTTGTGCATCTGATTAGTCAAGAAGCATCCAGAGAACCCCTGTCTGCTCTTTAAAACTCTAAGGTAGGAACTGTACTTTGGACTTATCCTTGTAAAAAGCTTTCATGTTGCTGCTGTAATTATTATTTATACTGTTTGGGGGCCCTGCTGCCCATAGTCCTAATTTGGTCAAACAGGATTATTGTCAATGTGTTGCTAATCTGCATTACTGTGTGTGTCCCCTCTCGCGGTTTTGCATGCTCCTCTGGCCACCCCAGAATGTTTCCACTCGAACCAGCAGGCGCTCTGGGCCACAAGTCCCCCTTTTTCTGGCCTCTCAGGCAGCGTGTCTCCTGTGCCAGAGCCCACGCGGCCCGGAGGGCTCATCCTACGGGCCCTCACCCAATAGATCCCACCGCGAGTCGCCTCTTTCCCGCGACTGCGGGGCTCTCCCAGGCCCTAATCCCTTAAAAGGGATCGAGGTTAAAATGGAGACTGCGAGGCGCCTCCATCTAGCCCACCGGGCCTACTAGAAACCGGGCGAGTCGCTCTTCTCCCGCGACCCGCTGCAAAGGCGCCCTCCATCTAGGCTCACGCCGGCCTACTAGAAACCGCGAGTCCTCTCTTCCCCGTGACTCATGTAAAATACTAGCCTCACCCTCGCCTGGCCTGCCTCCGCGAGTCACCTCTTTTCCGCGACTCCGGATTAGGCCAACAGGGCAAGAACCGCCGAGGCCCACGCCTGGCCTACTAGGAACGCGAGTCACCTCTTCTCCCCGCGACTTCAGTGTTAATGCTCCTCTCACTTGGTCTGCCTCTCAAGGTTCTCTTCTCCCTGCTAATTCCCCGCTGTTAGCCAATGCCAGAGGCGTAGGGTGAGGAGCTCGGAGGAGCTAAGAACCGTGAGTCGCCTTCCCCGCTACTCCGTGGTTCACTACCCTCGAAACACACCCGCCCATCACCGTGAGTCGCCCTCTCCAGCAACTCAGAGAACCCAAACCTCCTCCCTCCGAGGTCTTCCTCCCACACGCCCACAGGCAAGTCGTGACCCAACTGAAAGGGAGAAGGCGCATCGCTGCACACCCTGAAGCCAGCTCTGGAGCTGAGGGCAGTACAGCAACCCCGCGCCCACCCCAGGCCTTGCTGGGCTTTTCCTCGTGGGCGCGCCCGCCTCTCTCTGCGAGGAGCGCAGCGGACGCGCACCACCAACCCCTCAGTCTTTTCGGCCTGCGACCCACAGCTTCCCCCAAGGCCGTCTGGGAGGCCTACCTGGGAGGGACAATGAAGGGGAACAGCTAAACGCCTCGTGGCACTACAGATGGTCAGGCCTCTCACAAGGAGGCAGTTAGGGCAGTGGTCTAAGGCTCTGAGCTGCTAATCTGATGACATCCAGCAGACCAGACCTTGGTTTGAATCCCACAGCATCCACTGCATACTGTGTGACCCTGAGCAGGTCACTTAACTTCCCTGTGCTCCTCAGCTTACTGTGCCATATCTAGATAAAACAAAAGGGCTGGTTAAAAAAAAAAAAAAAAACCTCAGTCCACTCGGGTCCCTCCCATAGCGACCCCAGGCGGACACCGCAGAGTCCATGCTAGGGTACCTCCCATAGCGACCCTGGCAGGCCCTAGCAGAGCTATCCCCTCCCTCGGTGGCCACAGTCCCCTCCCACAGTGGACCCAGGCCTACCCGGGGTAGCAATCACCTGAGAGGGGATAGTCAGGTAAGGATGCCAGAAAAGGAGGTGGAGAGTTTTCCGAGTCTCGCTCTCGCTCAGACCTTCTTTATCTTTTCAGATGGTCAAAGCGAAGAAATGTACCACGTGCAACGCCTCCTCCCTCAAACCCCAGGCCCTCTCTGCGGCCTGCCTATTGACTGACGAACTATCTTCGATAGAGAACCACGCCACCTTCCCTCCCAGGCCCCAGCACTTCTACCTGGGTAGATCCGGCTCTCTGCTGATAAAGAACCAACAAGCGGCTGTCGCCATGATGGAGAGTCAGCAGAACTTCATGCTGAAGATCATGGAGAAGCTGGAGGTGCTTACCCAAACAGACCTCGGCTGCCCGACGCAGAGCTCATCCACCAGAGAGACCTCCCAGAGAATCCACCAGGCACAGAGGACCTCTCCCAGCATTCCAATTGATGGCAATCCGGAAATTAGGGACAAAGAGGAGGAATTCGAAGAGGACGAGGAGGAGGAGCATGGCGTGGAGTCCGACATGGAGGACATCGACCAGCAGACGGCCCCATCGCTGACATCAAAACTGTGTGCCTTCGACACAATCCCCGGCCTTATGAAGGTCATCAAGGCCACCATGGGCCTGTCCACAGAAGAACAGGAAGGGGAGAAGACGGAATCAAAGCTGGACCCAATGATCCAGCTAAGGACCACCACCCCGGAGACCTTCCCGGTCTGCCCGGCCATTGAGGAACTGATCCACACGGAATGGCAATCCACAGACCCGGGCAGGATGCCAAACCAAAGGAACTTACACAAGATGTATCCGGTTCAAGGTGACAAATCAGACGCCTGGTGCAAGGCGCCCTCCATCGATCCACAGGTGGCGGCCTTGAGTAAGAAGACGGTGCTACCATGGGCACCATAGCCCTCAAGGACCCCACAGACAAAAGAATCGAGGACATGTTAAAGAAGACCTTTGAAATTGAGGGCACCATGGCCAAGGCGATGACAGCGGCGATCTATACCTCTCGTGCCCAGATACGCTGGCTGGAAGAACTTCAGGAACAGGCGAGTCCAAAGTCCAGGAGGTTGAACTTTAGACTGCACCTCGATGCAGCCAAATACCTGGCAGACATGGCGGTGGACTCTCACGCCTCAGGCCAGGCGCCCACAATCATAAATTGGGCCCGCAGAGCCTATGGCTCAAGCTCTGGGACGCTGACTCAGAATCCAAGACTCTTCTGCAGAACTTACCCCTTAAGGGGACTCATGTATTCGGGGAGGGTCTTCAGAATTACTTAAAGCAGAAAGAAGAGGGTAGGGACCTCCTAAGAAACCGGTCAAGACCCTCACACCTACCTTCCGCTAGACGGAGGTTTCGTCCGGGGGTCAGGACTCAAACTCGTAAGGACTCCTTTCCCCAGAACCAATCCTTTCGGGGTAGAGCACCACCATCCTACCCACGCACGCACGCCTACAGCAGCTACAAATCTCCCCCTTTCCGACCCCGGGGACAAAAGTCCGGAGGTCGAGGAAGGGGATTCAGAGGAAAACAGTGACTCCATCTCACCGAGCCCTCCCCACCTAGGGTCGTACCCCCCTGGACAACGGCTAGCCCTATTCGCTCACCGCTGGGCGTCCACCACGTCGGACAGGTGGGTCCGGGACGTGGTCACGAAGGGGTACACTATAGAATTACATCATCCCTCGGTTCCCCCTCGCTTCGTCTCGTCCCCGGTCTCCAGACAAAGAGCGTCACCTCACCAGGTACAGGGTATTCTGGCAGATCTCATCCAGAACAGGGCCATTCAACCCATCCCGGTCCAGGAGCAGGGAGAGGGCATGTACTCCATCTTCTTCCTGGTTCCCAAGAAGTCGGGGGAGCTAAGACCCATCCTGGACCTCAAACGCCTGAACCGATACGTGATCCCGCGCCGGTTCAAAATGGAGACGGTCCGATCCACCCTTCAGGGCATCAGGGTAGGCGACTTCCTGACATCCATCGATCTCAAGGACGCCTACCTACACATCCCCATCGCCAAGAGTCACAGAAGGTTCCTCCGTTTTCACATCCTGGGACACCACTTTCAATACCGGGCACTCCCATTTGGCCTGTCCTCGGCCCCCAGAGTCTTCACCAAGGTATCCATCACCCTGGTAGCCAGACTCAGGGAACAGGGCCTAGACATAGTGCCGTACCTAGATGACTGGCTCATACGCGCTCGATCTGAGGGTCAGGCACGTACTCACACCGAGCTCATGGTGCGAGCACTCGAGGACCACGGCTGGGTGGTAAACAGAGAGAAGAGCCATCTCCACCTGACCCAACAGATCGAACACCTCGGAGCCATCATCAACTCAGCAGAGGGTTGGGTGAGGCCGGCTCCGGCTCGGATCCGCAGCCTCCGCAGCCTGGCCAGACAGTTAAGGTCGCACCCTCACACCACGGTGGAGAAGGTGGCGAGACTCTTGGGATGCATGGCCTCCTGCATCGACCTCATCCCCTGGGCCAGGTGGCACATGCGTCCACTCCAGAACTACATTCTGACGCGCGGAGCACCCAATGAGTGGAACCCTGCTCCGGTCCAGTTACCCCAGAAGTAAGATCATCCCTGGACTGGTGGGTCACCCGGAAATCTGACAAAGGGGTTTCCCCTGGAGGCGCCGCACCCGATCCCCATCGAGACGGACGCCAGTCTATCCAGCTGGGGAGCCTGTCTGGGGGACGAATCAGCACAAGGCACCTGGTCCCCGGCGGAGTCACAACTCTCAATCAATGTCCTGGAAATGAGAGCGGTATTCCACACCCTGAGGGCATTCAGACACACCATCCAAGGACAGTCGGTCCTGATCAGGTCCGACAACCGCGTGACAGTGGCTTACATAGCAAAGCAGGGAGGTACCAGAAGCAGGGCCATGTCACGAGAAACCGCAAAGGTGATGAACTGGGCACAAGCGCACCTATCCCGCCTGGGTGCAGTACACCTGGCGGGAAAACTGAATGTAAGGGTGGATTGGCTCAGCCGACAGCAGATCCACCCCGGAGAATGGCGCCTGCACCCAGATCTGTTCCAGGTGATCCAGGAGGCATGGGGGCCAGTGTCCATAGACCTAATGGCATCAAGAGACAACGCCCAGGTGGACCACTATTTCTCCCGGTTCAGAGACGGCACTCCCAAGGCACGCGATGCCCCTCTCCCAGGCATGGGCTCAGGACTACGATATGTGTTCCCCCGATTCCCCTCATCCCACAGGTTTTGAGAAAATCCAAGATCCCGGCCTCCATCATCCTGGTGGCTCCGACTGGCCCCGCAGAGCCTGGTTCCGGCAATCACAGAAATGTCCCGAGCCAGCCTCCGATTCCATCCCGCCCGGACATGCTGACACAGGGATGTATGCATCCGTCCCCCGAACCCTAAAGCTCACGGCCTGGCTCCTGAGAGGGAACGACAACGCCACCGGTATCACGAGACGGTCATAGGCACTCTTCTCCGATCTCGACGAGCATCCACTACATCCACATACGAGACAATGGGCCATCTTCACACATTGGTGCCGCTAACGAGGCTCTGTACCGGAACAGGCCAACCTCCAGACTATCTTGCTGTTCCTTCAGCAGGGAGTGGACAAGGACTGGCACCCTCTTCCCTAAGGGTACAACTGGCGGCCATCGGAGCGGCCAGAGGCCTAGTCGAAGGGCACCCACCCGGGGCCCATCCAGACGCCATCCGCTTCTTGAGGGCGGTAGACCTCATGTGACCTAGAACCAGGCCTAACGTTGCACCATGGGACCTACCCCTAGTCTTGGACTCCCTAAGAACGACACCGTACGAACCACTCGCCGATTCAGACCTGCTCTGGGCAGGACTGCAAACTGCCTTCCTGGTAGCCATCTGTTCAGCCAGACGGATAGGGAGCTTGGCGCCTGTCTTGGCGCCTCCACCCTACACCATCTTCAACCCGCAAGGGTAAGGCTCGGACGGTACCGGCTTTCCAGCTGAAGGTTCCGGCGAGGCCACAGAGAACAACCCATAGATCTACTCCACCTCGCAGCGCCGAACCACTCCTGCTAATGCGGCGCTTCCTGACCCACTAGACGGGGCTCAACCTCTCATCTACCTGGCCAGGACCCAGGCCATCCGTAAGACAGAGAGACTCTTCATCGCTAAGGAAGGCCAAAGACAGGGACTTGCAGCGTCCAAAACCAATTACAGCAGGTGGATCAGAAGGGTCCCACCACACTTACACGGCGAAGCGACTGACACCACCCCAGGGAATTAGAGCTCATTCCACCAGAGCTGTATCCACCTCCTGGGCGGAGAGAGCATCGGTGTCATCAGACGACATCTGCAGGGCGGCTCCCTGGAGCTCCCTACATACCTTCGCCAGGCACTACAGACTGGAACAACTCCAGGACTTCAGACCAGCCTTCGCATCCCATGTTCTGGCAGCGGCTCCATCTCCCGGACCCTCCGATCCATCCGAATCCCACCCTGAGGTATAAACTGCTTCTTATCTCCCATGAAGTAGTGTCTGAGTGCCATGGGATGCCAACCAATCACAATGGGTGTTTACTCACCTGGTAAAGGTGATTGTGTTGGTTGGCATCCATGGCACTCCAAGGCCCGCCTTCGGGGATGATCGGAGCGTCCAACCAGTAAGATCAGGAGGTCCTTACACCAGTCCGTCAGAATTCAATTCCAATGCAAAGAAATTAGTTGAACCATGGTTCGAGATAGGGTGTACATAATAGGGGAATAAACTCAGGCCTCCGGCCTCGTTATTGTCATCATGTCATAGCAGACCTCATCTTTCCTAGTCTATATTGTGTGTATTGTTTCTGGTACTAACATCATTCCTTTCAGCTATGGAAAATTCAAACTGGAGAGCAGGGGTTCCTGGGACCTGGATATACTGGAAATCTGATCTGGGTCATGTGCATCATTAGCCTATCAGGTGGGCTGTAACCCATGAGGTAATGTCTGGAGTGCCATGGATGCCAACCAACACAATCACCTTTACTAGGGTGAGTAAACACCCATTGCTTGAAAACAGACTGCCAAAGAAATGATCATTCCAGGTAACACAGTCTATACTGAAACATTTACTAAGGTAGCACCAGTGAGTTGCAGCTCTGCAATGTGTGATGACTATGACTGCACACTGTACTTTTGGTGAACTTTATTATTGTTGCTTTAAAAACAAGAATTTGTCAATGCCGAATGTTTGCTTGCTGGCATTGGCATTGGTAGTGTAGAAGTTACAGGGCTGCAGAATAGGAATGGCAGTGAAGTATTGAACTGAAGCCAACTCCACCACCACCCTGCAGAGAGTGACAGGCATTGGGGTGTGCCTTTGGGTCGTCAGGCATAACGGCCATGCCATTTCACCACACCCTACCCTGCAGACACTGACAAGTGTCACGGTGTGCCTTGGAGTCTTTGGCTCTTATGCGCACCCCATTCCATCTGGCAATACGGTGAGATGGGTGCAGTATAGGAGAATGGGGTGAACTTTGGGGCCGAAGAGTCTAAGGCATACCTCGATGCCTCTCACTGGCTGCAGGGTGTGGAATGGTATGAGCATTACAGGCAAGAATCCCAAGTCACACCCCTGATGCCTGTCATTCTCTACGGGTGGGCGTTATGGTTGGAAACCCAACACCTCAGGCATTCGTTGGTATTTTCACTCCAAATTTTCAACATGGTTTTTGTGTGACCCCCACCTCATGAACAGTGGCAATATCAGTTTGTTAGCCGAAAGCTGCTTATGCACAGTGACTACGGCATTTAGCACCACAGGTGCAAAACACATTCCGAACAGGATGTGAAAAATGACAGCTGTACTGTTCATGGGGAGGTGTAAAAAATGGCAATGTCGCAAATCTGCAGTAAAAATATTAAAAAAACTGGTGAAGTCACGAGCATGCATAGAAACTGTGCAACGCACACCAGTAATGTAATTAGTTTGGGAATTTTTTACAGCAGATTGTCAACACAGGCATTTTGGGACCTCCGATCATGAACAGTGTCACTGTGATTTTCTTTATCTGTCCCGAACAATGATTTCCCACAGCGACCACGCATCTCTGCGCTGAAAGTGTGAAAACACATTTTGGCCATGTTGTGAAAAATGACAGCTGTACTGTTCATAAGGAAGTGAGGAAAAATGCCACTGGTGAAAATCTGGACTGAAAATATTACAAAGTCATGATCTAACGAGGGTGCGTGCAAACTGAGCAATGCTCACTCATAACACAGTCATTTTACGGACTTTTGTCACCAAATTTTCAACATAGCCATTTTAAGACCTCTGCTCATGAACAGTGTAACTGTGATTTTCTTAATCTGTCCCAAACATTGCTTTCGCGCACCGACTGCACCATTGTGCGCTACATGTGCGGAAACACATTTTGGGCGACGGGAAAAATGGCAGCTGTACAGTTCATAAGGAAGTGTAATAAAATGGCAATATTGAAAATCTGGAGGAAAATATTGAAAATTCGCAAACTTACGAAGCTCATATGGAACTGCGCAACGACGCCAGTAAACAGTCATTTTAGAATTTTTCACCAAATTTTCAACATAGCCATTTTAAGACCTCTGCTCAGAAACAGTGTCACTGTGATTTTCTTAATGTGTCCCATACATTGATTTCACACACCGACTGCGCCATTGTGCGCTACATGGGCGGAAACACGTTTTGGGCAAGATGGGAAAAATGACAGCTGTACTGCTCATAAGGAAGTATAATAAAATGGCAATGTTGAAAATCTGGAGTGAAAATATTGAAAATTCACAAACTTACGAGCGTGCGTAAGAATTGCGCAATGCACGCTCGTAAAACAGTCATTTTAGGAATTTTTCCACCAAATTTTCAACACAGGCTTTTGAGAGCCCACCTTATGAACAGTGGCAGTGTCATTTCATTATTCAGTCCCAAAAGGTGATTTCTGCACAGTAATCATGAAATCACCCTTCGGGCCCGATTAACGCCATGACAGTGAGAGCATTCACGAGAAGGGGTCCCAAAAACCCCATGTTGAAAATTTGGTGCAAAAATTCCAAAAAATGCCTGAGATATGCAGCAAAGTTGAAAAAAACCCTACCTATCCCATTTTACAGCTTACCGGCATTTTCTCAGTTCGCAATCAGTTTTGAAGAGTGCAGATGTGTTCCCGGTCCACGAAGACCGTCGTGCTGGAGTCCAGAGGGTAAGTATGGGGTGGGGGTGTGGTAGGCAGGTGCGTAGTGGTGGGCACGGGTGGGGCTGGGTGGGAAAGCCGAGGGAACGTTTTCTTGTTTACAGTTTTTTTTTTTCCTAACAGGAAGACGACGCGGGACGTTTGCCATGCTGGGGTGGGCTGCCAGTGTGGCAGTTAGAAGGCTGTTTGGGGGAGTCTGGAGCCAACGGAGGATTGGGCACCCTCGTCGGCCATACGGATGTGTTGCCACGCTGGGGTGGGCACCCAGCATTGCATCTGGAACTCTGTTTGGGGGGGAGCGCAGCACAGCCAACGGGGTATTGGGCACCCCGTCGGCTATAAAGTATGTGCGTGGGGGGGGCGAGCACACAGTATGCGTGCGCGTGTGTGTGTAGGGGGGAGCATGCATGAACAGGCGATATCTTATCACTGCTCACTGAAGCGTAGCTCCCTCTTTCAACTGTATGCCACTGCATTTTCAACTGCTGTCATAGACAGCTCCAGCAGTGATTGGAGAACTGCGACCGCGGCTGCAAACACACTGACTGAATTGGAAGACGCTGACATACCTCCAAAAAACTCGGATGATGGCACTATGTTTCTTGCACATGCGCAAACATAAAAACACAAGTCACATGATAATGACAGCACTGTCAATGCAACTCTATAAATTTCTCTCTCCATCACCCTCTCCCTCAGTCTATCTGTCTCTGTCTTTCCACACCTCTCACAGTAAACATCATGAATGTCAGGAGCTTAAAAACAGTAGATTTAATTCACGTGCAAATTTTGATGTGACAGTATACAGTAGCTGTTTGTGAATTTCTGCATGGAAATCAATTGTAAAAATACATAAATCTCTGCAAGATATGTGCAGATGACAGATATGTAACTGTGCCTTTCAATTTGATGATCAATGCATTTGGAGAGGCACAATTCTGCACTATAAATACTATTTTTAATTCCACTCCTGCCATTCTTGGTAAATATTGTGAGACATGTAGAGGGGGGGATGGATGGAGAAATTTACACAGGTGTGCCGACAGTGCCGTCATTATCAGGTGGCTTGCTTTTTTTTAAGAAACTATAATAAAGTTACATAAAACTCTAGTATGCAGCCAGAGATGTCATAACTTGCACAGAGGTCCCAAGTGGAGCTACAATTCCTTCAGTACAGATATGGAATGCTCATTTCTTTGTGAGACAGTCTGTTTACGAGCAATTCACATTTCTTCAGCTGGTGAGTAATTGTGTGACAGTACTTTGTGTAAGTCCTATACCTTTATAAGGGTATCCACTTTGGTACTTTTCTTAACAATATTGTAAGAAGATATAGTATTAATATGCCCCTTTTACAGTGAACTGTGTTCTATTGTTAAAGTAACAACATAGCTGGTGCTCTTTAAGTTACATAGTGTTGACCGTTGTAAGCATAATAATGGAACAATGTTGTAAGGGGTTGTCTGAAATGAGAAGTGTAGGAACTTAAAGCCAGGTGCAAAATAGTGACAGTAACAGTAATACCTGTACTGGTGTTTTTCCAGGAAAAAAATAATAACATTTTCATTAAGAGGATACAGGTTCCCCTTGACCTCGTTGACCTCCCATTGACTGGAGCAGTGGAATTTGGTTGCTGATCTGTGTGAAATATTTTGTTGCCTTAGGCATAAAGAATTACATCTCTTTTGGAGTACACAGCAGATTCATGTGGTTGATGCATGAAAGGGAGCATGGTTCTGACTCGATCATCCACTGGGCACTGCAGCCTGAGGGTCTGTGTTAGGAATAAGTTTGATTGTTTTTGTAATAATACAATGAATTGATATGTGGTACTATATTATAATAACCAGCAGTCGCTTTTTCCTAAGAAAAGCCAGGTTGATATTTGCCATAATAACTGGCTGGTTATTACGGCAAACATGTGCCGGGTTTCTCTGACTGCACGCATGCACCAGTTGCTCTCTCCCTTTACTCGCGCTGGACACCTGCAGTAACTACCACCTGGCGGTAAGTGAAACCAAAGATCTCTTTTTTTCTAATTTTATATAACTGCTGCTGCGAAAAAGTGTCCACCAGCAATTATATAAAATAAAAGGGATCTATGATGCTGGTTCAACAACACTTTTGTCGACCGCATGGCCGGCAGCGGGATTTATATGGGCCGCAAGTTGCGGTGGGCAAAATCTCAACTGCTTCCTAGTTCCTTTCTGTCGGGAGCTTTGCCCTGAATCCCCATGCAGGGAGCTCTGCCCCCACACCCCATATTATAGATTGTCAACTCCAGTCAGAGTTGACTCGGGGAGGGGATGCAGGACCAGGAGACAGTGTGCCCCTGTCTCAGGTGCACTAACACAATGAGCAGTCAGCAAAGTGTCGATTTTGCCGACAGTGAGGTATGTCGCTTTGTTGGTGTCGCCGTCACATTGGCATACCAAATAAAAGATGGAGCGGTGTGTAAAAACTCGATTTTACACACATCCTCAGTGTGGGATGCTTCTCATAAACCCCTCGGGCTTCAACCTCGGGGGGTTTATGTAGCATCCCTCACCTCGGGTGTGTGTAAAATCATGTAACACACACCACCCCATCCTTTATTTAGCAAGTAATAAACTATAAAAAAATAAACAGGCAACGGAAAAACTGCAACATAATTAGATAAAACAATAATCTGATAACAGCATATTAGCTCCACTTGACCCACGTGACCTCCCATTTATATGGTTGGTGAATATGCACCTAGATTTAATAGATAGATATGGGTTAAAAGTATGACCAGAAAAATGAAGAACTTAGTTTTATTAAACAGTTGTTCTGTTAGGATTGTGTGTAAAGTGCCCTTACTTTATCATTTTTTTTATATACCAAACAACTAGCACTCAGCTGATATTGTAAAGGAAGGAAACTGCTATAAACTGTAGTAATAAGAGGCAGTATAGCACAGTGGGTTAAGGCTTTGAGTTGCAGATCTGGAAACCTGGGTTTGAATCCCACAGCCTCCTAGGTGCATACTGTGTGATCCCGAGCAAGTCACTTAGCTTCCTTGTGCTCCCATCTGGAAACATGCTTCAGCTTAGTGTGCTACTCCTGGTTAAACAATGTTCTCTTTCCCTTTCCCTAGCTTAACAGTTGCACATTAAGTCACTGGCTCCCATGGCCTCCAAGCTCTAGTTCTATATGTAAGTAATAAGCCATGACAGGGTGCACATTTCAAGGATTTTAATGTACGCCCCAGGGTGTGCTAAGGCATGAGGCAGAAGGCCAAGTGTCCTTACGCCCCTGGAAAGTGCATTAAAATCCTTGAAATGCACACCCTGGAGTGGCTTATCACACTTATAAAATGGGCCACCATCCTAAAAGAATTAGTTTGAGTCACTCTGATAGGGATTAAAACTTCTTTACTATTTCCAAACAAATGTGCAATACATTAACTCTAAAACTGTTACAAAATTTAAAAAGTAGTCCCTATTAATGCATAAATATCATATTTCAGCAATAGATTAGTACTTTGCAGTAAAATTATTTATTAGTAGTGTTAGTTGAAAATATGTATTTTCTCTGTAACATGTAAATTCTCATATGAATGCACTGCAACATCTGTAAATTTGTACAAATAGGCAGTGTTTAAAACTTTTATTTTCATTACACTGTTGTAATATAGTTTCTTTGAAGGCAACCTTCTCTTATTTATAGGATTGTGGTGAAATTTTGGTAAGAAAAAAGATGTTACCTTGCATTTCAAATCAGTACAAGTACTGTCTCAATGGAAATGTGTTCAAAACTTTAAACCTGCCAGGTTATCTTCTTTTAGTGGTTTTGGAGGTGGGGTAATATATTTCTCCTGAAAATACCCATATATGATTCAAATGTACATGCTTTTATAAATTTCAGTAATGTGTTTGAGTAGTTTGGGTCTGCCTCTGCCTATATAACTGTGTTTTGCCACCATTTCTCTTTGATAATAAAGTATTCTTGCCTACTTTCTTCTTCCTGTTATTTTCTGTTTATCCCCACATTCAATATATGGAATTTTATTATGGAATGCTTACCATGGAACACAGGGATTCAAAATGCTCTGTTCCACTGGTGGAATGTTCCTCTCCTAACATACCGTACACACACAGACAGTTACCAAAGGCCTCTTCTATAGTCACAGACTCAATTATCTCACTGTCAGGGCAAGCAGAAGAGCTTTCCCTGGTGAGCATGGTAAAGACAGAATGGGGATTTTTCACTGTCGGCAAAGAAACAGTTGTAATGAAAACTATTAACAATTCTTAATGTTTCTAATTTGTTTATGTATGTAAGGAGAGTTTGATGATCAAGAAAACAACATTTAATTCATTTGTTTTATTTTTTATTTAAGGTAGTTTTATTTTTAGGGTCCAGTTTAAGGTTTTTACAGTGTAAAGGTAGCAGCCATGTTTGTGATGGAAGATCAGCCCTGGTTGTACGGGGACTGATGGGGGATAGTTCTGGTTGTTAGAGGACTTATTTGCTCATTGTGTGATGTGGTTTAGGACCAGGATGACTGTTCGTTTATAGAGATTTAATGCACGGTCAGCTGACATCTCTTGGCCAATGAGGTTTCTAGATTTTTTCTTGCTATTTTATAATAGTATCTAATACTGTTACAAATTTGGTCTTACTGTTTTTCTTTTTCTGCAGCTCAAGTGTGAAGTCCAATTGGAATTTTTTGCCACTAGCTGCGACTGAATTTTCCATTCCCATTTCATGTGCTATTATGTTGGAAAGTGCTACTTTCTGTAAGTCAGGGCACTTGATCACTTAACTTTTGGCTCATATATGACTGCAAATCTACTCTGCAGTGAGCTGTATTTTATTTATTTTTCTTTACTATTGTATATGTTATGTTATTTTTACCTCTGCACCTACCAGAGATGCAGAGCAATATTTGCTTCCCTTTCATTTTATAGCTATGTCCTCTCTTCCATTCCACTTTCTGTTTTATTTTGATTAACTTCATTCCTCTCACTTAAAGCTGAGTATCTCTTAACCTTATTTCACTCCATTTATTAATCTGTGTTTCTAGCAAAAAATGTGTGTTGATACAGTTTAGTGCCAGCTTCATTTCTGCTGCTTTTTCTTTCCCAAACTTTTATTTTCTTTTTACCTTTCAACACTCACTACTTTTCCATTTTTTTTATTTTGGTGTAATCAGTTTAATAAATCAAATTATTTCTATCCACCCCCCAAGCTTTTCCAATGGCACAGTTACTTATTATTTTCCTTTAGGTTTCTGTGCACCCACATCATATCCAGTTGTTTGGGTGACTGCCTGGTAAATTTCCTACAAATGAAACTTAGCATCCCTCCACTGTATAGGCAGTCCCTCACCTTCTATCCCAAAACTGCATGTACCCTGATGCAGGATCATTGGAATGGCTCGCTTATTCATATGGGGCTTGGTGAAATGCATGCAAGCCACTGGCCTGATGTTTTGTGTAATAGAAGATACGTGGTAGGGTCAGAACGGACGATTACATGGCTGTTGGGGCATAGGGTCTTATGGGAGTGGTTTTCCTCCTAAACATTTATTTTTTGCCAGGGAAGACATTCTGAGCTGGTAACGGCTCATTTCCAGAAGCTTCATGGGCAGGGGAGGGAGGAACAGTACAAAACTGTAAATATCATAAAGTGCATACAAAAAATAAACAAAATAAAGAACAGTAATATCTCTCTTAGTTGTTTTGTATATTTATCTGACCTATTAATTAACTGTTGGTTATGATGTGTGTTTTCCCCAGATGTACAGTGTACTGCAGTATTTCTGATTTATACATTTATCTTCTAGTGAAGACATCAGAGTTGTTTGCCTTTTCATAGGATTCCAGTTCATAAATTAAACAAAATCTTTTGTCTGTTTTTTTCTTTTTCTTTTGTATCAGGCAGTTCACTTACACACAGCATTATATAGTTACAGCATTTCCAGTTGAGTGGTACATTGTGTTATAATTCATCAGGTTCCTTGTTTTGGTTGTGCCATTTCCATCCCTGAGCCTTTATTTTTTTCATTTTGTAGTTTCTATCACAGCCTCTATGTCTTAATTAGCCCCAATGCATTGTGTCATTTTGCTACGTACTTGCTTCTCCGCTTCTCATTTTTATGTTTGCTTGCACGCATGTGCATGAAACATAGTGCCATCATCTGAGTTTTTGCAGGTGTGGCACCCTGTCTTCCAATTCAGTCAGTGTGTTTGCAGGCATGGCCACAGTTCACCAATGAATGCTGCAGCTGTCTATGACAGCAGTTGAAAATGCAGTGCTGTACAGTTGAAAGGGAGAGCTCCGCTTCAGTAAGCAGTGACAAGATAGTGTTGATTAGCATACTGCTGGCAATCCTGCTTGTATACATCTCTGCTTTCTCTTCCTGGAACATAAATTCAGTTTGAAGTGAACTACGGCCGACGAGGGTGCCGAATCCACCATTGGCTCAGCACCCCCTGCCCCAACACACTTCCAGGTGCCACACTGGGAGCCCACCCCAGCGTGGCTAATGTCCGTCTGCTGCCCCCCAAACGCACTTCCAGGTGCCACACTGGGAGCCCACCCCAGCGTGGCAAACCTCTGTATGGCTGACGGGGGTGCCCAATTCCCCTTTGCTCCACTGCCTCTCCCAAAAACAAAAGTTCCAGCTGCCACGCTGGGAGCCCACCCCAGCATGGCAAAAGTCCTGCATCATCTTCCTAAAAGCAAAAAAAAGACCTAAAATCAAAAAAGGTCCCTCATTGCTTGTCTTGCCCCCCTCCCGAGCCCACCCTCTGTGCACCCTGCCTCCCCACACTCCCACCTCACCCCATACTTACCTGCGGAGTCTGGTGCGATGATCTTCAGTGGACCGGGAAAACAACTGCACTCTTCAAAGCTGACCACGAACTGAGGAAATGCCGGTAAGCTGTATAATGGAATAAATAGGATTTTTTCAACTTTGATGCATATCTCAGGCATTTTGGGGAATTTTGGCACAAATTTTCAACATGAGGTTTTTGGGACCCCTCCTCATGAATTCTGGCACTGTCATGTTAGAATCGGCCCGGAAAGGTGATTTCGTGGTCACTGCGTGGAATCA
The DNA here is from genome assembly GCA_016271365.2 of Neoceratodus forsteri. Taxonomy (NCBI): domain Eukaryota; kingdom Metazoa; phylum Chordata; order Ceratodontiformes; family Ceratodontidae; genus Neoceratodus; species Neoceratodus forsteri. The sequence goes on from CM028132.1 coordinate 1,204,100,219, forward strand.
CCTTTTGGGACTGATTTATGAAACAACAGTGTCACAGTTCATGAGGTAGGCCCCAAAAACCCTATGTTGAAAATTTGGTGAAAAAATTCCCAAAAATGACTAATTTACGAGTGTACGTTGCGCAGTTGCTACGCACACTCGTAAGTTCACGAATTTTTAATATTTTCATTCCAGTTTCTCAGCATTGCTATTTTACCACACCTCCTTATAAGCAGTACAGCTGTCATTTTTCACATCATGCCCAAAAAGTGTTTCCACGCATGTAGCGCAGTCGGTGTGCGAAATCAATGTCTGAGACAGATTAAGAAAATCACAGTGGCACTGTTCATGAGCAGAGGTCTTAAAATGGCTATGTTAAAAATTTGGTGACAAAAGTCCATAAAATGACTGTATTACGAGCGAGCATTGCACAGTTTCTACGCACCCTTGTAAGTTCATGAATTTGTAATATTTTCAGTCCAGATTTTCACCACTGGCATTTCTCCACACTTCCTTATGAACAGTATAGCTGTCATTTTTCACACCATGGCCGAAATGTGTTTTTACACTTCCAGCGCAGAAATGTGTGGTCACTGTGGGAAATCACTGTTCGGGACAGATTCAGAAAATTACAGTGACACTGTTCATGAGCAGAGGTCCCAAAATGCCTGCGTTGACAATCTGCTGTAAAAAATCCCCAAACTGATTACATTACGGGAGTGCGTTGCACAGTTTCTACGCACGCATGTGACTTCACCAGTTTTTTTAATATTTTCACTGCAGATTTTCAACATTGCCATTTTTTACACCTCCCCATGAACAGTACAGCTGTCATTTTTTACATCCTATTCGAAATGTGTTTTCGCACCTCTGGTGCCAAATGGCGTAGTCGCTGTGCAAAATCAGCTTTCGGCTAACAAACTGATATTGCCACTGTTCATGAGATGGGGGTCACAACAAAAACATGTTGAAAATTTGGAGTGACAATACCAACGAACACCTGAGGCTTTAGGGTTTCCAACCATAACGCCCCACCCTGTACAGACTGACAGGCATCAGGGGTGTGACTTGGGATTGTTGCCTGTAATGCTCATACCATTCCACCCTCACCCACACCCTGCAGCCAGTGAGAGGCATCGAGGTATGCCTTGGACTCTTCGGCCCCAAAGTTCACCCCATTCTCTTATACCGCACCCATCTCACCATATTTCCTGATGGAATGGGGTGAACATAAGGGCCAAAGACCCCAAGGCACGCCATGACACTTGTCGGTGTCTGCAGGGTAGGGTGTGATCAAATGGCGTGGCCATTATGCCTGACTACCCAAAGGCACACCCCAATGCCTGTCAGTATCTGCAGGGTGGTGGCGGGGTTGGCTTCAGTTCAATTCTTCACTGCCATTCCTATTATGCAGCTCTGTAACTCCTACATTACCAATGCCAATGCCAGCAAGCAAACATTCGGCATTGACAAATGCTTGTTCTATTTTGGTATCTAATACTGTTACTGATGTGGTCTTACTGCTTTTTTCTTTTTCCGCAGCTCAAGTGTTAACTCCAATTGGAATGTTTTGCCACTAGCTGCAACTTAATTTTCCATTCCTGTTTCGTGTGGTATTATGTTAGAAAGTGCTGGAAAGTGCTACTTTCTGTAAGGCAGAGCACTTGATCACTTAACTTGTTTTGGCTCATATATGACTGCAAATCTGTTCTACAGTGAGCTGTATTTTATTTATTTTTATTTATTACCATATATGTTATGTTATTTTTGCCTGTGCACCCACTTGAGATGCAGAACAATTGAACACATCACTTATTGCTGCTGGAATAGCTCTGTATTTGCCCCCCCCACCCCCCTTCATTTTATAGCTACTTCTCTTTCATTCCACTTTCTTTTATTTTTATTAACTTCATTCCTCTCACTTAAATCATGTGTTATGTGGAATAACTCCCATTGTTATTATTTTTTACAAAAATTGTCAACTGTGCAGACACATTTGTAAAAAAATGAATTATAATAGTGAGACTCTTTGAAATGTTATTTGACTTACCGTACTCATGCTTGTCTACCATTTCATATTGTGTGTGCCTGGGGTGGAGCAGCAATAAAAGATAAAACTATGCAATGCCCTTAATAACACACCCTACCCCAGTTTACTTTTACCTAACACTTATTTCTTAGGCCTTGTACAGTAAGATCGTCCTTCAGAACAACTTGTAATGAAATGTATAAGATTTACATTGACATTTGGGTATATGCATTTTTATATAATACTAATTGAGTGTGTGTGTGTGCGTGTGTGTGTGTGTGTGTGTAGTGTGTAACAATTTCTAAAACAATCATTTAAACACATCAAATATCTTTGTAAACATGTCTCAACATTGTGTTTATCTTACACCTTGTTACAACATATAGTTGTCTCAGCAGTGTTTGCAGTTAAGGTACAGCACCTTCATGTATATGATGGCCCAGATCTGTTGAGTTGATTGCTATAACAGTGTATAGAACAAAATATAAACAGATAGGTAACTGTAATACAGACTGTGGCATTATTTTTTATCTGCCCTTTCTCAATGCACAGTACTTTGATTCAGTTAGTGTATGCAACATCAATTCATGTATATATTTAAGCCCATTAAATACCCTTACCTAGTTCATGCATTTGCAGCTGTAGTGGCTCTGCCTGTACTTTGTTATGCTTTCTCTCTTCGCTACTTCCTGTATGGATGCAGGATGTTGCAAGGCCCTATAGGACCCATTCTATAAATGTAGGGAAAGTGCTGGGGTGGGTGGGACTGCAATCAGCCAAGAAGTCCTCTGGCAGTGGCTCCTCACTCCTCTCACACAGCCAATTACAAACTAACAGTCACAAACGTATCAGCTAGAATCCCTCAATCCTGCTGAAGCTAAATGAAGAAGCACATTGAAATGGCAGTTAAGACATCACATTTAAACTACACTAATCCTTGTAATATGATACCTACACTTAAAGTTCAGACAGTCAATTACAAACACACAGTCACAAACTTATCAGCTAGAATCCCTAAATTCTGCCCAAACTAAATGGAAAAACACACTGAAATGGCAGTTAAGAAAATACCTCAAATTCAATTTCAAACACACAGTCACAAACTCATGAGCTAGACTTCTCCAATCCGGCCCGAGCTAAACAAACTCTGGTCGGAGCCGATATGGCAGTGGAGAGCTTTTGGGATGCTTTTACCCATTATTTCAAATGAATTTGTACAATGCAGATCTGCTGAGAGGCAGTTTCAATGTGGTCTTCCTTTTACACATTTTTACAATGTGTTTTCCTAGAATATGCCTGCTGAGTGCTGTATGTTTAGCCTGGATAGTTCACAGAAGACATGGCATCTTGTTTTCAGTGGGGCTCTACATCTACACAATATTATGCTGTATTGTGTAAAATCAGAACCCACTGAAAAAAATATTTTACATCTGGAAATGACAAGAAGAGCCACACTAGGGTACAGTGTGGTGCTCTGTAACAATGGCTACAAACTAAGGACAAAAGTCATGGCACTCACCATCGTACATTGATGCAAGTAGGCACAAATGAAGAGTCCTGTATTTTTTAGTTTTTAAAAGAACAATTTCTTAATTTATTCACAGCATCACAAAGTTCAAAAAAGACCCAACAGGGCCTGAAGTATAAGAAAACCACTGACATTTCACCTGCAAATGAGGCTTTCTCAAAAATCTTTGAGAAAGCCTCATTTGCAGGTGAAATGTCCAAAGTTTTCTTGTCCTCCAGGCCCTGTTGGGTCTTTTTTGAACTTTGTGCCTACTTTTATCAATGTACGATGGTGAGTGCCATGACTTTTGTCCTTTATTTTACATCTGACTAGGCTACCCTGAATAAATACATTATAAAAATGTTAAAATCACAACTCCACTGAAAACAAGATATTGCATGTAATCTGGGACATCCTGAGTAAATACAGTGCAAAAATGTGTAAAATGAAGATCACAATGACAATGAGACAGTGATCACCAAATGGTGTGATTTAATATCACAATGTGCGGGAAGTCAGAGAAATCAGTAACCCAGGTGGTAAACTTCAGGGGGCCGGACTTTGGGAGGATGTGGGAAATACTCAAAGGGAAACTGGAGGGCATAAGGCAGAAGAAGAACACAGAGCAGAAATGGGATCTTATTAAATGGGAGATTACAGAGGCAATGGAAGCCTGCACCAAGACACAGAGTAAGAGGAGCAGAGCAAGGAAACCATGTTGGTTGAACAGCGAGGTAGTGGAGGTGGTGAGGGTGAAACGAGAGGCACACCAGAGGTATAGGAGGATGGGGACGAAAGGGGATAGGGAGGATTATGCAAGACTGTCCAGGGAGGTGACCAGAAAAGTGAGAGAAGCCAAGGCCCACAAACAGCTGAGATTAGCACAGGGAATTAACCGGGGGGGGGGTAGAAAGACTTTTTCAGATACATCAGGAAGAAAAGGAAGTGCAAGGAGACAATAGTGAGGATAAAAAAGGGTGGGGAGTGGACTGAAAAGGGGGAGGAATAGGTGGAAGCACTGAATGAATACTTTTGCTCAGTGTTCACAGAAGAAATGGGGGAACCGCTACCACCATGGGCTGGGAGGGTGGGGACAGGGGAGAGGAGGTGACAGATGGAAGAATTGAGGGAGGGAGAGTCCTAGAGGGACTGAGGATACTGAGGGTACACAAGGCACCAGGGCAGGATGGTATCCACCCCAGGGTGCTGAGGGAGATGGCGGAGGTGTTGGCAGAGCTACTGGCAGATCTGTACAGCACCTCACTGGAGTCGGGATGTGTGCCACTGAACTGTAGGATGGCACATGTAGTGCTGTTACGCAAGAGTGGACCAAGGGATGAACCGGGTAATTATCATCCGGTAAGTCTCACCTCCATAGTGTGCCAACTCAAGGAAATTATACTAAAGGAAAAACTGGTGTTGTACCTGGAGGACAATAGCCTCCAGAATGTGAGGCAGCATGGGTTAATTTCAGGCAAGTCTTGTCAAACCAACCTGATGCAATATTATGACTGGGTGACAGGTGAGATGGATGAGGGTCATGCTGTAGATGTTCTTTACTTGGACTTCAGCAAGACCTTCAATTCGGTGCCTCATGGGTGGCATGGGGGAAAGCTAACTGGTGTAGGGGTAGGGGAAAAAATGACAAACTGATTACAAACTGGCTGAGTGGGAGGCTGCAATGGGTGGTGGTGGGAGGGGAGCTCTCAACTCCGAAGCCGGTGATGAGTGGGGTGCCACAGGGCTCTGTGCTGGGACCAGTTTTATTTTGGCTCTTCATAACAGACATTGTGCACGGGGAGGTGAGCAAGGTAAGTCTGTTCACAGACGACACCAAAATTGGAGCAGTGGTGGATGGAGGGGAGGGATGGAAGCAGCTGCAGGGGTACCTAAGCAAGCTAGTGGAGTGGTCAGAGAGGTGGTAGCTAAGGTCAATGCAAAGAAGTGTAAGGTTATGCACTTCAGGGTGAAGAACCCAAGGAGAGAATACTGGCTGGAGGGGGGGGGTTAAGCTGGGGATCACTGAGGAGCAGAAAAACCAAGGGGTAATGGTAACAAGGACCATGAACAACACTGCCCAGTGCAGGAAAGTGGCTGCAAAAGCAAACAAAATGCTGGGGTGCATAGTGAAGAGGTTTTCATACAGGCAAAGAGAGGTGATCTTGCCCCTCTACAGGTCACTGGTAAGGCCGCACTTGGAGTATTGTGTGCAGTTTTGGAGGCCATACCTGAAGCGTGACATCAGGCTACTGGAGGGAGTGCAGAGGAGGGCAACAAAGATGATATGTGGAATGGACGAAAGAGACTATGAAAACAGGCTGGGAGACCTGAATATATACACCCTGGAGAACAGAAGAGATGGGGGGACATGATAGAGACATTCAAGTATCTGAGGGAAATCAATATGAATGGAGCAGATGGGGTCTTTAAGCTAAGGAGGGGGAGGGACACTAGGGGACATGGGCTAAGAACAAAGGGGGGAAGATTTAGGAGGGAAATGAGGAGACACTATTTCATGGAGAGGGTGGTAGCAAAATGGAATGCACTACCAGAATGGGTGGTATCATGTAAATCTATGAACAACTTTAAAAGGGCATGGGGCAGGGAACAGAGGAGAGTGAGGGTGGAGGAGGTGGGGGCAATGGGATGACAAAGGGAAGGGGTTGGGGCAGCTGCAAACTAGGGGTGCTAGATGCACACTCAAGCAGACTTAGATAGACTGGGTGGTCTGTTTCTGCTGGCACATTCGTATGTTCGTATGTAGCATCTCCACTGCACTATCCAGGATACAAAATATAGGATAAGAAATATTTAAAGGAAATCTACTGAATACTGAACTTGACAGGGCCAGATATTCAGACTGCGCCAGGCAGGGGCACAAGCCTGGGCGCAGCGCAACTGGGTTGAGCCAGGGCATAGTCCAGGTGATATTCAATGGTGTTGCGCCATGGCTCAGCACCATTTAATATGGCACTGGGAGCACCTGCACTGCGCACGGTGCAGTGGCATTGCTCCAGCGCAAGTGGCAGGTGAGGAGCAGGGGGATGCACCAGTGCAGGTGAGGGTGCGCTAGGCACATCAACTGTGATATTCAGTGCTGGGCATGCAAATGAGTCCATTATGCATGCAAGGCACAAATGGGGCCATTTGTATGTCATTATGGCCACATTTGTATGCAGTGCGCGGTCCCCTGGTGACTTAGCCTGGCGCCTCCAGGCTGCAGCCATGGGACTGAGTGCCCCCCTGCCCTCGGCAGGCAGCACTAATGCGATCATGGGCATAGTAAATAAATATCCCTGGTGGTCCAGTGGACCTGCTGCCCTGCCGATCGTGGGCATATGGATAAATAACCCTGGTGGTCCAGTGGTACCCCCCTCCCACCCACCCACTGAGCCATGCCACCCTGCACCCCACGGTCAGGGTAGGTGGCAGTCTCCTCACTCGTACATTTGGTTACTCATTGACTGACAGTGTATTAGTATAGTTGTATGCCTATTGGTTCACTGCATAGTGGCTAATGGGCATGCAGACTGAGATTGTACCACACAGTCCCAAACGAGAATGGACTCATTTGCATTTCAGGACCGTGTAGTACGGCATAATCTGCATGCCCATTGGCCCACGCAGTGGACCAATAGGCATACAGCCATGTTGTACACTGTCAGTCAGCGGGTGGCTGGGCAGCTTGCAGGTGGGGAGCTGTCACCCGCCGCTGACCGGGATGCAGGGTGGCGGGCCTCAGTGGGTGGGTGGGTGCGGAGGGAGGTACCGCTTGACCACCAGGGTTATTTATTCATGTCCATGATCAGGCAGGGGAGTGGGTCCCTTGACCACCAGGGATATTAATTTATACATATGCCCACGATCGGGTGGGGGAGTGGGTCCACTGGACCACCAGGGTTATTATATTTATATGCCCATGATTGGGCAAGGGGGGGCATGATGTCCGGACTGTATCCCGGGAGGTCGGGTGGCCACCCACATCAGGTGGCTGCCATGTTGCACCTAGCAATATGGCAGCCTGCCTGTGGGTGTCCCGCCAACATGTTCTTGTTTTTGACAGACACATCTTTGTGCCCTCCTGCGTGGTGCAAAGCTGGTTTGTGCCTGCATATGCACCGCACATCCTGGGCTGAATATCGGGATGTGCCACATATGCATGGGCATGCCCCCCCCCCCGCACTTTCGCTGCATACATTACCGGTGCAGCCCAGTGCATCGGGGGTTGTGCAGAGCAACCTACACTTTTGAATATCGCACTGGGACGCATCAGTGGGTTGCGCATGGCACACCACTGTTGCGCCATGCACAACACCTTTGAATATCCCACCCACTGTGTACACTGACATAAACCGTTTCTTTACTGTTTTATAATATATTGGATTGCAGTATTTATTTTAAATATAGCGGCCATGAGGATGGTGTGTACAGTGTGTGTGTGTGTGTGTGTGTATGTCTGTTTGCTGTACCGCAATATATTTTGTTCCCAAAAAGCAAAGTAAACAAATCTCTGCTGATTGCTATATATCCTAGATAGTTCACAGAAGACCTGGCATATGCCTGAGACATCTCTTTTCAGATAGTGTCTTAAAAGGTTAAATAAAACAGTGTAAATCTTTTTAGATTTATTGCTGCGAAAGGGGTGACATTTATGAGGTAGGACTCTTTCTTGAAAGACAATACTTGCCCAACTGAAGCTATTAGCAAGCAAATGTTTAAATACAAAGTATTTAAATGTGCAAGTTGTTGCATTTTGAAGGGGGTAAACAAATCTACAGTTTAATAGGCAACTAATATTTAACAAGCTGTTTCAGTTTCATAATGGCCTTCCGATAAGTAGCTTGGAGTGCTGTCTCCAGCATTCTAAACAGAAAGAAGGGAGTATTTTATTTTAATTGGCATAGTGATTTATAGTTGTGAAAGGATACATTGAAAAGTCCAAAAATGTGTTCCACGTTCCTCCATTTTTCCAGCAACAGACAGCAAGATGGCTGTAGGCTCCACCCACAGCCATACAAATAGCTAAGAAGATAAAATCTTCTGGTTAACTTGCCAGTCTTCTAGTTTGACCAAGATTATTCTAGTTAAAAATATTTAAGCCAGTACGCAGAAGTGTTATCGGTCTATAATTTGCTGGGTCCTGGGTATCACCTCTCTTATACAAGGGTACAATCGCTGCTTTAAGCCAGTCAGCAGATGAATGCAAAGTATGCAAGATATGATTGAACATAGAGAGAAAGATTTCAACCCATAATTCAGGAGCTGCCAGATAAATTTCAGCAAATATGCCATCAGTGCCTGGCACTTCATCATTTATTTAACGTATTTATTTGTTTATTTATTTATTGTGCTTTTATAGCCTCTAGTATTTACCCCTCGGTTATTCTGAATATTACATCCTTACTATTAGCTTCAGTCAAATTGCTATTCACTTCATCTATAAAAAATCTTGCTTCTTGCAGATTATACTCTTGTTTTGTCATCTTATATTTTTCTTTAAAAAAATTCTCCAATGTATTGCTATCAACTGTAGCCATTACATTCCTATCCTTGTTATTGGTGCCTTCTGCTATCAGTTCCTAAAACAGTCTATTATTCTTCTGTCGAATAACTTCTTGCAGCTGCCCCCACATTTGTATATTGTAATCTTTTTTTTTTCTTCTTCTTTTTAATAAGCCCTTATATTATTTTTGTATAGAAAAAAAATGCTTTATAAAATTCAGGATTTGATTGCTTTTTTGTAACTCTCCCTATTTTTGGTACCCACTTTCTCATTATCATACATTCTTAATTAAAACATCTACTCTTCCTATTAGATGAGTCCAATTTACCTGTTTTGAACTTTCCAGCCAACAGCTCAGACGTTCTATGATTTTTGTGTACACAGCCAAACTAAACTCCTTATAATTACCGTCTGTGTTATCCTGCAATATCTCCAAAGTTCGCAATAGATTTGTCAGATAATCATGCACAAAATTTGCCACTATAGGGGTCCACCTTATTTTCTTTATATCATATATAAACATATTTTCATTTACTGACCCCAAATCCTGTGTGCATAAACCCCTAGACTGTGAGCAGTCAACATTTAACTTTAGACTTAAAGGAAACTGATCACTTTCCCAGCAGTCTTTATTATCCAATCTGGACACATGTGTAAAGTTAAATATATCAATAATAATTAGATCCAACAGAGTGCATCCCTTTTTTGTTGGGAAGATATAGTTTCTTTCCTTATTACCTATAACCCTACCATTAATGATTCTCAAAAAAGTATCTCCTAATAGGGACATCAGGGCTTTACCAGCTTAACTGACCTTTTTATCCAAGTTCCTCAAGGGACTATTATAGATATCATCTAAATACCAATTCTGCTCCTTCATTTAATGACTGTCCCCAATTCTCATATTAAAGTCATCTACTAAAATGAGCACAGCATCTGGGAATTTGCACTGCACATATCCAAAATACCCTTTAAAGTTACCAAGTGTACTTCATTTTTATGGCTGTGCGGGAGGAGCTCCACAGATGTTATGTGATCATCTTTAAAAGAGCACTGTGGAAGCACATGACCGGACCGCTGTCAGGTGTACTTCCACAGTGCTCTGGCTAATGTCCACTCATTCTGTTTATGTGGCCCTTCCCCTCACATGCTGCATAACCCCCTGCAGGGCACTAGTTTTTCTTCCACAACTGTGGAAGTGACAACCACTGTGCCCAAGATGGTAGCACTGAATGGCAGCAAACATGTGTCTTCATGATGTCATCATGAAGCTTTTCCACATACTTATCTACAGATACTCTATCTGCAGTGGGCGTGTGAAGATCAACTAACAAGTGCTTAGGTAGTCTCATAGCTCTACCAGTCATAACCTCATAAGGGGTATACTGAGTAGTGGCTGCAGATGTGGCCCTAACTGCCATAAGGAATAGTGACAAAAGGGAATCCCAGTCCTTGGTATTCTCTTCAATGAATTTGGATAACATCTGTTTGCTCTCTCTACCTAGCCTGAGGATTGAGAATGGTAGGGGATATGGAATTTCTGCTCAATTCCAAGAAGCTGGAGTGTTTGTTGCATCAGCTCAGCTGTGAAACTGGAGCCCTGATCTGAGTCCACCTTGAGGAGTAGACCCTGGAGAATAGCTGATCCACCAGGATTTTGGCAATGGTCTTTGCAGTGTTGTTCTTAGTGGGAAATGCTTCTACCCACTTAGAGAACAAGTCTGTGACAACAAGGGGATACATGTTGTTCTTACTAGAATTAGTAAGAGGGCCAATGAAATCAATTTGAATTGCATTCCATGGTCCAGATTGCCTTTGGGGTAGCAATTTTGCATTTTTCTTTGCTGAAGTGGGATTGTTCTGGGCACACACTATGCAGTTGTCAACATAGTGTTCTACATATTTGGCCATACCAGGCCACCAGATGACCGTTTTGAGTCTGGAGAGTGTTTTCTGTTCCCTGGTGTCCACCAGTGGGAGTGTCATGAACCATATGGATAAATTCGGTTCGCAGTGAGTGTGGTGTCACCCACAGTTTGTCAGTTTGTCACCTGTATCCTGTTTGTGATACCAGATGAGCTTCTGATCAGTGGACAGATGTAGATTGTCCGAGCATCTTTTATAGGGGCTGCCTGTTGGCAGTGCTTGCTCAGTTCCTTTGTCTAGGAATTTTAACACATCTCTAATCTCTGCATCTGCTTTCTGCACAGCAGAAAGATCCAGTGGGGGTTCTGGTACTGATTTCTTGGTGGTAGCAAGTATAGATTGTACAATGGCTGCTATACACTGTGGGTGGGTCATTTCCCATGTCCCCACCCGAGCACCTGCTTTTGCAAGCAAGTCCACTCATTCGTTGAATTTGCGGTAAGGGTCAGATTTACAGAGGGCTTTTACCTTGTGTATGTACAGCTTGTGTGTGAACATGAGTGAGTGCATGTATGTACACGAACAGTTCCCTACATTTGAGAGGGGTACCAGTAGATGAGGTAAAGTTATTCTTTTGCCAGAATGGAAATAACTTAGTGAGAGATGAGCATACCCAATTGGAATCTGCAAAGATGATGGTGTCTTTTTCACCATGGGGCAAAATCTCTTATGCACAAACCACAGCTGCGAGTTCTGTATACTGTAAGGGGACAACAGTGCATTTCCTAGAAATTCACCTGTAATCACCCTCATGATCCAGTATGAGCACTCCAAGGCCTGCTACCTGTTCTCCATCCAGGTAGGATGCAGAGCCATCTGTAAAGATGTGAAACATTGTTTTGTCCTCCAGGAACTCAGGTGTGGCTGGCAGGAAGGGCCCTGGGTCAGGTGGCTGGAGGGCACAATCATGAGGCTTACCTGTATATAGTAGGCCATGGGCCAAGATGGATGGCATTTTGGCAGGCATTATTTTGATGTCTCTATCCTGTAAAAGCAAAGACCAATGAGTTAATCTGGTATTAGAAACTGATCCATCTTTTACTCTGTCTGAAAGCAAAACATTAGTTGGGGTATGAAGGGTGTGCTGAACAATGGGAGCATACCCAATGATGTAGAGAAAATGTTTGACAGCCCAAAAGGTTGCCAACAGTGTTCTTTCACAGAGACTATATTTTCTCTCTATTGGGGATAGCATCTGTGATGCATAGGCAATGGACCTGAAGTACCCATTGTACTTTTGTGCCAGCACTGCATACATGGTCACATCAGAGGTGGCAGTTTCCAAAGGGAAGGGCAATCTTGAATTTGGGTTAATCAGTGCTGGGGCTGAGGCTAGGGCCTGCTTGAGCTGGGACACAGCTTCAGTGTGTGTGGGGCCCCATGTCCATGAGATTGTCCTTTTTCAGCAATTCATACAGGGGAGCAGCCTTCAAGGCAAAGTCTGGGCTAAAATCCCTGGAGTAGTTTACCAGACCTAGAGAGTGCTTGAGTGTTGCCAAGCTTGTAGGAAGTGGTAGATCTTGCAAGCCCTGGATCTTCTTAGCAGCTGGGCTTTGGCCTTGGCCTGTGATGTCAAGAGCTGAAAACCACTTTTTATCAGGTGTCAGGAATTTGAGCACATAAGGGGCTGATGCCACAGTTGGGGCACAGCTGGGGGTGACTTGATTAAGTTTCCTGTAATCAGTTGTAAGTCTCCAAGCTCCATTTAGCTTTTTCACCAGCCAAATAGGTGAATTTATAGTTGAGACACAAGGCCTAATCACTTCTTGTTGAAGCAGTGACTGGATGGTCTCCCTCAATGATGGCAAGGCCTCAGCAGGAAATGGGTATTGTTTCTGCCTTGCAGGATTGGGTCCTGGGATCTCAATAATGGTGTGCATCCTATCACAATCATGCTTATTAGTAGCAAACACACCAAGATGCTGCTCTAGCAATGGTGCCAGCTTAGCATACAAGTCATGACTTTTGAACAAGTCTATGATGGCATACTCCTTGTTGTTGTGCTTGATGACTGCCACCGCATATGAGTCTGGTATGGTGACAGCATGTCATTGTCCCTGGATCTGTAGCAATAGCTTGTTAGCTAGGTCCACTACACAGCCATGCTATGCAGGGAAATCAATTCCTAATATGCTGGGGGTGATGACGTAATACCACGAGGTCAAAAACAAATTTAGTTTTTAGGTGGTCTACCTGCACAGGTAGTGCTACAGATTGAAAAGTTTGTAGTTGGGTCCCATCCATACCTTGTGCACTAGTTTGCCAGCCAGTGGACCAAGCACAATTGGTTGGGTTCTCATCATGGAGAACCGACATGGCTGCTCCTGTGTCTAGAAGCATATCGAGTTGGCAGCCCCCGACCATGTCCCTTACACAGGGCCATCCATTTGTGTCAACAAGCAAGTCATTCACAATACAGACTGGGTCCTGTAATTGTCAATCTGAAGAGTTACCAGATTCTTCCTCATCCTCCTGTCCCTGTGCCTTGCGAGATGTAAGGGCTCGTTGGACCCCCTTGGGGCTTCACAGGACAGGAATACTGTACCTGTGATGTCAGAGCTACAATTTCCACTTGCTTAATGGGCAGTTCCTCAATCACTGCACCGGGCTGGCCTGTGCCCAGTGCTGTGAAGGGATTTATCCCTTGGCCACTCGACCTTGCTGAGACTGAAGTCCTGAAAGGGTTTGTACTGCTGAATGGTGCCAGGACTACAACAGAATGGCCTGCAGTGCCATCCATTCCAGCAAGGGCCTCCTCCAGTTATTTCTGGATGGTATCATTTTCATCCTTTAAGTCCCTATAGCTAGGCCCATTATGGTGCTTGTTATTGGGATTTGTGTTTTGCCAATTTCAGTCATTGTTGTTGTTATTCCAGTTGTTTTTGTAGTTTTGGTTGCCCCCCCCCAATGGTCCTGGGCCTGACGGTCATCAGAAGGGGCTGCCTGCTTGGTGTTTCCACCTTCCACAGTGTAGTGAGTGGGGGCAGGGTTTACAGCAGCAACTTGGGCTGGGTCCACCTGGGGTGTGATAGTGATGGCAGCTGCCTTGTTGTCATTGTTTTTGCCTGTGGTGAGGTTGAGGAGGTAGACCTGGAAGGCTATCTCCATCTTGGTAAGTATCTGTTCAGAAGGATCGGTCTGTGGGTAAACATTGAGTTCAACTTTTTCCCTCAGGCCTGGATTCAAGTTTTTGATGAACAAATCCTTGTACTCAATTTGAATTTTACTGGCAGTCTTATCTGCCAAGCCCTTGCCAGCTTCATATGCAAGCCACATCCTTTGGTGGTAAGCTACTGGGCTTTCTTTTACATTCTGCTTAACCTTGTAGGCCAAGCAGGCTCCAACGACACCTGGGGCATTGGTTGAGAGAAGGGCCTGGGCAATGTCATTAAAATAAAGCATGCCACAGTTGCGGATAGCCTCTGGGAGCTTAGTCTAGAGGGTGGACTTGATGGTTTGTCTCAGGACTTCAACCTGGTACTCTGGTTGGAGAGAAAGCTTCTCACAGAGGAAGCACACCTTCTTCAAATGACAGTTGAGGTTGTCAGTGGACAATTTGTTGAACAGAATGAGCAACCTGCAGGGGATTGGATGTGTGTGTCTGGGTTGTAATGGTTAGAGCACCCCTGAAGGCAGCAGCTGCTGCTGCTTCAGCAATTGTTCTGAACGCACTGTCCTGGCTGATAGCATTCTCAACCATGTGTTCAATTTGGTCATGCAGGGATGATGGTGCATCCAGTGTGGTGGAGGTCGCTAGGCTGGTAATAACCTCCTACACAATGCCTTGCACTATTGCTCCATCCTCACTGGTAATGGAAGCCAGTGGGGTGGTCTGAACCTCTGGCCTGCTGACAGGAGCCAGTGGGGTGGTGTGAACCTGTAGCCTGCTGACTGGAGCCAGCGGGGTGGCATGAACCTGTGGCTTGCTGACAGGAGCCAGTGGGGTGGTGTGAACCTCTGCCCTGCAAACTGGAGTCAGTGGGGGTGCATGGCTAGGTGGTAGATGGCAGAGATTACTGGGTGGTGGTGGTAGGCCTCCCTTATCATAGGAGCTACCATGTTTATTGTTGTCATGGGGGCTGCCATGTTAATTATTGTCATGGGGGCTACCATGTTTGTTATGATGTGGCAACGTGGGTGATGTGCCAACATGGCAGCTATCATGAGGATGGCTAGTGAATGCCACCGCCCTGTGGGGCAGAGGCTTGGATGTGATAAGGCACTCCAGGTCCCCGTAATCTGAGTCATCATCTCCTGATGACGTGATGTCAATGGGTGTATACTGAAAACCATTCATAGCTTTAACATGGCCAGCAAGAACCTCTCGCTGATGGCACAGTTTTGCCATCTTTGCCTTACATCTCCTATGACAAACTCTAGCAGTGCCCTGCTCGATCCCTTTCTCAATCTCTCTCTGCAACACTCAATACGCCATGCCCAATTCAACTTTCTCCCTAAATTCCTTATCTAGCTGATTCATTAGCATTGCATTCTCCTCTTTCAGTTCCACATTCTCCTCTAGCAAGCTCTCATTCTTATCAGTCAAAATGCCATTTAAATAAGACAGCTGTTTCTTGTCACATTTTAACCTTTCAATGTCCTCTTTCAATATTCAATGTTCACGTTCTGTTTCCTGTGCAGTACAATGCAACAGCCTGCTATTGTGGTCACGGAGGGACTGTGCCTCCTCTGCCAATTTCTGTTCCCTTGTCACTATCTCCTGTCCTTGCAATCTCACATCTTTTCTAGAGAGGCATTTTTCAGCTCAAGAGAAGTACAGCGGGCAAGTAAACTGCCTACAGCAGCATTTTATTTATTTAGTTTTTGTTGATGGGGTAAGTGCACTAGACAAATCCTGCCTATTTTCAGGCATGAACCAGATTAAGCTGTTGGTATGGAGTGCTGCAACTAATAAACCTTTGAAATTGTATTTGTTCACTTTTTGCTTGGACTCAAGATATTGTTCTGAGATGGTAAGCAAGGGGTCTTCAGCTGATTTTGCATCCAGCATGAAATCAATCCACCCTCCATGGTAGGTGAGGTATTTTGAGACATCCAGTCTTAATTCTGTGCACAGTTCAGACATCAGACACAAAAGGGTTAACACACAAGCAAAAAAAAAAAGTTGAAAGACTGTAATGAAATCCTTGGAGCTGTGACCCAATGGCTTTCTGGTCCCTGTGGGAAACAGTGGAGCCAAGGTGGTCACTGCTACTCACAAAGGGAGTGTACCAGAGGTCTGGGGTGGATCTGCCACTCCCTAAACCAAAGCAAAACAAGTCTGCAGAGGAACAATCACTGTAAGTTCAAGCAGGTCCAAGTGGGCAGAGTGCACCACACTGCTAGACATTTAGTTCAAAACAACTGAAATGGTAACCTCACTTTGAACATTCCAACTTGCACACGGTCGCCACTGTAATTGGGGTACTGTAATAAATCATCCTCTCTCAGATTCTTGGTGGAACTATGCAAGAGTGAAGAAACAACAGGCAAGTGGTGACTTCGGCATAAAAGGAATATAGTGCTGGTAACCAGAGCAGGCTTATACCCAAAACACAGTGAAAACTCCACTGGGGAGAAATATATATATATATATATATATATATATATAGTCTTTCTAAGCTTACCTAAGCAGCAAGTTTCATTTCTTCTCAGAGAAAATGCCTAATGCAATAGGTCTTATACCCCTGATAATTACTATAGCAACTATAAAACGATATATAAAAGGCACATTATTAGCTAATGGCACATAGCCTGATGTCTTACTAGCCTGAGAACATACACTGAGCTAGCAAAAGACATAAAATCATAAAACAAAGAATCTGTCTTATAGTCAAGGTCATTATGGTTACATAAGTAATAGCTATTCTGTGCTAAACCTAAAGATGGCAGCATTGCCTAACTAATGATTATACAATGGTCCAAAGAAGCTCCCCAGTGTTACAATTAGGATTATTAACAATGCAATAGAACAGTAGAACTCAGATTCTGACATGTATGCTTATACAATAAGTGCCTGTGCCCTAAGTATTACTGTCTGCAAGGTAGGGAGCCAATCAGGGGTACTGGTCCATGGATAACACCATCTACTCTTCCTATTAGATGAGTCCAATTTACCTGTTTTTAACTTTCCAGCCAACAGCTCAAACAGATGTGCTATGATTTTTGTGTATACAGCCAAAGTAAACTCCTCATAATTACTGTCTGTGTTATCCTGCAATATCTCCAAAGTTGGCAATAGATTTGTCAGATAATTGTACACACAATTTGTCACTATAGAGGTCCTCCTTATTTTCTTTATATTATATATAAACATATTTTCATTTACTGACCCCAAATCCTGTGTGCATAAACCCTTAGACTGTGAGCAGTTAACATTTAACTTTAGGCTTAAAGGAAAGTGATCACTTTCCCAGCAATCTTTAATATCCAACCAGGACACATGTGTAAAGTGAAATATATCAATAATAATTAGATCCAACAGAGTGCATCCCTTTTTTATTGGGAAGGCATAGTTTCTTTCCTTATTACCTATAACCCTACCATTAATGATTCTCAAAAAATTATCTCCTAATAGGGACATTAGGGCTTTACCCCCCCCGGCACTAGTTTTTCTTCCATAAATGTGGAAGTGACAACACCGTGCCTAAGATGGTAGCACTGACTCCAACTGTGCATGTGTGAGTATCACATATGTGCAGTTCTGCTGGTGCTGCCATCTTGGGCACGGCACACTCCAGCACTCATAACAGTTGAGCTGTAACCACTCTGACCAGAATTTGTTATATAAGCAGCTGGAAGGAGGAATATAAGAATCAAATATTAACATTTCTGACTTGTCAAAGTTTATAATGTGAACACATAAAAAGCATGATTCCCCAATCTCTATTTTAAAAACCTCTTTAAAAGATTTAGCAGAGACAAGGGTCATTAGCCCACCCTTGGCTCTTCCCATTTTTTTACATCTTGTCAACTTAGATTTAAAGGCAAGATAGCCCTGAATTGAGAAGCCTTTATTCTAGAGCAAAGTTTCTTGGAAGAGTACCAAATCATAACAGTACACAACATTACCCAAGTCCAATCATTATATTTATCCCTCAAACTAGCAATATTCCGACTTACTAATTTTGTCAATCTAATTCTATAGTCGTAGTCATACTCTTCTCCTCTGATGGCATATCCTCATTGTTTGTTGTCTCATGCTCTGAATTCTCAGATTCAGAATCTGGTTCAGTAAGTATTATATTGGTTGTTTATCCTTGGTCCCTGCTGTGTCCTACCTCTAATCTCATATCTCTTTCTCCCAACTAAAAGTTCATCTTCCTGTTCAAGAGAATGAATTATTTCTATTGGTTTTACATACACTGTTACTCTTGCTTGATTTTTAGGTGGACTATCATGTATCCTTATCTTATCTTTACCCATATGTTATTAGGCCAGTTCTGCATTTTAGACCCCATACTGCTTTGTTGGGCAATCACTTAATTTGTATTTTTACTTTTCCTAATCAAAGTGCTTAGAGTAGTATACAGTGTAACTCCCATGGGTTTAAATACTCACACACATTATTTTCTCATTTCTGGGCTACGTAAAGTAATACATAAAATTCCTGCCAAATCCTTGCACCTGTATTTATATGCCATTACCAAGTCCCGCCATCTGAAACTATTTCCAAGAACTCCTTTACAAAGGTGGTATGCCATTATTCTTACCACTTCTGGAGATTCATTTCTAGCTTTTGGAACCCCCTTCAAATATAATGTAGCTAGTCTGAGCCCTAAGCTAATTTTTCTCTTTCCATTCCTCGACTTCCACTGAGGACTCACAATCATCCATAACTTTTCCGACATTCTGATCTCTATCTCCTGAACTGTAGAGCTCTGATCTATAATTTGTTTTTGTCTGTTTCTGCCTTACTTTCCTTATTTCTCTACTTCCTTCACACTGTTGTCCCTCCTTCAGTTGTTCTCACTTATTCTCTTTATTGCTTGACATTTTCTGAACATGGCATTGTATACTTTTCGAAACTGATCTAGTAGCTTGTTTTTTCCCTTGTTTATTCAGCTGATTTACTAAGGTACTAATTTCCTTACTCTCTTTTTCTGCTATAGCCTTTGCTGTTTTCTTAATTAATTTCTGATTCAATATCACTTTGCCAGCTGAGTAAATTTGTCTCCTTGATGTTTCTTGTATGTAACTTCCCTCCTCACTGTTTTTGTTCTTCTGATTAATCTCAGCTAGCACTGTCAGTAATGAAACTGCTTGTCCTAAAAGCCTGTTATTGTGTTTTATTTCCTTTTTAACTTCTTGCAACAGTATGAACATTAATTGCGAGTCCGCCTCTTGATTTTGGTGTTTATCTTTTGCACCCTTATAATTTTGTGTCTTATCATCTAAAACTGACCCAAGTTCAATATGATTCCAGTTATGCAGTAAATCTGGGGGACGGGTGCTTGAGATGGGGGGGTCTAAACTCAACCTGGCCATATATGGAGAAATAAAATTGTACAAATTTTGTAGAAATGAAAATTTCTTGACATCTCCATTATCATTTTCTAACAAAGTGCTGCTTTGGAGGTTATCTACCTTCTGGTTACCATCTATTCTGTGAGGGTCTGTGAAAATTTATTTTTGATTTTTATCCATTTGCAAATTCACTGATTCTTGGTAAGCAATCCCATTTGTCTGTGTTAGAAGCCCTTCCTTTTCCATTTCCCTAACTTCAATCAATAGAGGGTAGTTTGTCACTAAATATCTACCAGCTCTAATAGGTGAAGATGACCCATTAGAGAGCAAAGTCCATTTAATACATACACAATTATTACCATCCACCAATTAAAATTGTTTACCCAGTGTGACAAAGTAGTTAAAGATTTTATGAAAGCCCTTGGTAACATTTTTCTTATTTTGGGCTCTAGTTAGTTTGTTAATGTTCTCCAGTAGACCACCTTTCCTTTTAGGGGACATATTGTTAAGAGACAGCCAAATAAATTAATAATCATATCGAGCGAAAAATATCGCTAAAGGGCCCAGCAATTCACTTCAAGAGAAAACAACAACAAAAAAAACAAGCATTTGTCAATGCCGAATGTTTGCTTGCTGGCATTGACAGTGGTAATGTAGAAGTTACAGAGCTGCGTAATAGGAATGGCAGTGAAGTATTGAACTGAAGCCAACCCCACCACCACCCTGCAGAGAGTGACAGGCATTGGGGTGCCTTTGGGTCGTCAGGCATAACGGCCATGCCATTCTACCACACCCACCCTGCAGACACTGACAAGTGTCACGGTGTGCCTTAGGGTCTTTGGCCCTTATCGCACCCATTCCATCAGGAAATATGGTGAGATGGGTGCGGTATAGGAGAATGGGGTGAACTTTGGAGCCAAAGAGTCCAAGGCATACCTCGATGCCTCTCATTAGCTGCAGAGTGTGGAATGGTATGAGCATTGCAGGCAAGAATCCCAAGTCACATCCCTGATGCCTGTCATTCTCTACGGGGTTGGGTGTTATGGTTGGAAACCGTACTACCTCAGGCATTCGTTGGTATTTTCACTCCAAATTTTCAACATATTTTTTTTGTGACCCCACCTCATGAACAGTGGCAATATCAGTTTGTTAGCCGAAAGCTGCTTATGCACAGCGACTATGGCATTTAGCACCACAGGTGCAACACATCTGAACAGGATGTAAAAATGACACAGCTGTGCTGTTCATGGGAGAGTGTAAAAATGGCAATGTTGCAAATCTGCAGTAAAAATATTAAAAAAACTGGTGAAGTCACGAGCGTGCATAGAAACTGTGCAACGCACACCTGTAATGTAATTAGTTTGGGGATTTTTTACAGCAGATTGTCAACAGAGGCATTTTGGGACCTCCGATCATGAACAGTGTCACTGTGATTTACTTTATCTGTCCAGAACAATGATTTCCCACAGTGACCACGCATCTCTGCGCTGAAAGTGTGAAAGCACATTTTGGCCATGTTGTGAAAAATGACAGCTGTACTGTTCATAAGGAAGTGTGGAAAAATGCCACTGTTGAAAATCTGGACTGAAAATATTACAAAGTCATGAACTTACGAGGGTGCGTGGAAACTGCGCAATGCTCACTTGTAACACAGTCATTTTATGGACTTTTTTACCAAATTTTCAACATAGCCATTTTAAGACCTCTGCTCATAAAAAGTATAACTGTGATTTTCTTAATCTGTCCCAAACATTGCTTTCGCACACTGACTGCACTATTGTGCACTACATGTGCGAAAACACATTTTGGGTGACATGTGAAAAATGGCATCTGTACTGTTCATAAGGAAGTGTTATAAAATGGCAATGTTGAAAATCTGGATTGAAAATATTGAAAATTCGCAAACTACGGCGTGCGTGGGAACGCGCAACTGCGCTAGTAAACAGTCATTTTAGGAATTTTTCTAAATTTTCAACATAGTCATTTTAAGACCTCTGCTCATGAACAGTGTCACTGTGATTTTCTTAATGTGTCCCATACATTGATTTAGCACCCGACTCGCCATTATAGCTACATAGTAGGAAACACATTTTGGGCAAGATATGAAAAATGACAGCTGTACTGCTCACTAAGGAGGTGTGGTAAAATGGCAATGTTGAAAATCTGGTGAAAATATTGAAAATTTGTGAACTTACGAGGCCTCGTAGGAACTGCACAATGCACGCACGTAAAACAGTCATTTTTAGGAATTTTTCACCAAATTTTCAACATAGCCATTTTAAGACTTCTGTTCATGAACAGTGTCACTGTGATTTTCTTAATTTGTTCCGTGCATTGATTTGCACACCAACTGCAGCATTTATGCGCTACATGGTAGGAAACATGTTTTAGGTGAGATATGAAAATGACAGCTATACTGCTCATAAGAAGGTGTGGTAAAATGGCAATGCTGAAATCTGGGGTGAAAATATTGAAAATTCGCGAACTTACAAGCCTGCGTAGGAACTGCACAATGCACACTCGTAAAACAGTCATTTTTTGGAATTTTTCCACCAAATTTTCAAAATAGGCTTCTTGAGAGCCCACCTTATGAATGCTGGCAGTGTCATTTTGTTACTCAGGCCTGAAAGGTGATTTCATGCAGTGACTGCGAAATCACCCTTCGGACCCGAATAACGCCATGACAGTGACATCATTCATGAGAAGGGGTCCCAAAAACCCCATGTTGAAAATTTGGTACAAAAATTCCAAAAAATGCATGAGATATGCAACAAAGTTGAAAAAACCCTATCTATCCCATTATACAGCTTACCGGTATTTCCTCAGTTCGCGATTAGCTTTGAAGAGTGCAGACGTGTTCCCGGTCCACCGAATCGTCGCTTGCAAGGTCCGGAGGTAAGTATGGGGTTGGGGGGGTGTGGGGAGGCAGGGTGCACAGTGGGTGGATGCGGGTTGTGGGAAGGGGCAGGGAGAAGCACCGAGGACAGTTTTTAATTTTCAGGGTTTTTCACCAAAAATGATGGCGGGGGCGTTTGTCATGCTGGGGTGGGCTCCAGCGTGGCACAAGGATGGCTGGTTGGGGGTGTGGAGCCGACGGGGTGGGCACCCCGTCAGCCATAGCATCAGTTGCCACGCTGGGGTGGGCTCCCACGTGACACCCAGTACTTCGGGGGAGGACAGTGGAGCTGGCGGGGGGATTAGGCACCCCGGCTGCTCTGAATAACTGCCACACTGGGGTGGGCACCCAGTGTGGCATGTGGAAAACTTTGGGGGTGGGAATCCCCGTGGTTACTCTGAGTGTGTGCGTGGGGGCCAGCGCGGTATGCGTGCGTGTGTTTGTGTGTGTGTGTGTGTGTAGGGGTGCTGCGCGGGCAGGCAATATCTTATCGCTGCTCACTGAGCGTAGCTCCCCCTTTCAACTGTACGCCACTGCATTTTGGGGCTGTCATAGACAGCTCCAGCATGCATTGGCGGACTGGGGCCACGCCTGCCAACACACTGAGTGAATTGGAAGAGGGGGTGACACACCTCCAAAAACTCGGATGATGGCACTATGTTTTTTGCACATGCGTGCAAGCAAACATAAAAATGTGTGTGTGTTGGGGGGGGTGCAGAACTGCCTTGGTCAGGAAGCAAAGCTATGAAACATCTAAGTCCAGGTCACTACAAAAAAAGAGCAACCGTATTCTTAAATAAGCTTCAGTCAACCATCCTGACTTTTTACAATTCTGAATAAACCACAAATAATCAAAAATAATCCATGGTTTAGTCACAGAAATTAATTTATGAGTATCAACACAGAAGAGCACCAATGTGCAGCTTTTAGACTGTTTTGAAACATGCAAGTAAGCCTGAATAACTATACAGTGCCAATACTATGGTAAAATAACATTTGATATCATGTGCTTTTTGTCTTTCAAAAATATGCTTTGTGTTGCCTGGATTGTCTCTGAATAGTGAGTATAAAAACAGTTTAAAGCAACCAGCCTGCTGTACTCAGAGTTTCAACTTGCCTCATTTCCTGTAAATTACTGCTGCTCCACTGACTGAAATGTGTGTGTGGGGGGGGGTCAAATGCATTGCCAGCCCCTCTCCTGAGAAAAGGGTCTGCTGACCATCGTTCTCCACTGCCAATGAACCGCAAGGATAATTCAAGCCTTCCCACCCATCCCCAACTTCTAAGCAACCACTTGTGCGAATGACAGACCTGACTTATAAATGAATATGTACGGTGGTTTGCGTGGAAGATAAAAGTATGAGTTATAAATGAAATTGTGTGTACTTTATCTTTGCCTAGTTGCATGTCCCTGTGGTGTCGGATGCTATTTGAAAAGTACAGTTCACAAGTTGCCCACATAGGAAAGAAAACAACTTTTTTTGGCACCTAGGAAAGCAGAACTCACTGCCGCTTATGTGCTGTCATGTGACTGTGAAAAGCCTAAAGAAGTGCAGTTATGGTACTGTCCTTTTCAAAATGGCAGAGTTGCACAGGCCGTGAGATTATGAGGAAAATAATTGGCCTCCTGACACAGCAGGACGAGTACTGCTTATCTGCAGTCATACTGCTGTAAGACAAATCAGACAAGCACTGTACTAGTAACAACTCACAACCCAACCCTCAATACTACAGTAAACAAATATGGCATTTACATGTAATTTGGGGAGCCTGTGGCTAACCAAAATAATCCAACGGTCAAGCTGGCTCCAATAAAGTAAAACATTTATTTGTTCATTTATCTCAAATTTGTTTTCCCGGATTGGCACATAGAACCGGAGCTCATTTCCAGGTGCTACCCAAAGGGAGGGAATACATTAGGGAGTGAAATGGCAAAAACAAAGGCACAACAACAGATGCAAGTACATGGACAATAAAAGCAAGGTACACAATAAATTTCAGAAATGTTGACGTGTACAAAGTACACTGATTAAGGGGGTAGATAGGATGAGAGCTAGGGGAGCATCCTGCCAACGTGTGGTACGATATTAGTATACGAATCATGGTGATGTAACGTACCGGTTGCAGAGTACACAGAGTTTTCAGCCACGATATACCATAGGGTAAGAGGCAAAATAGGTAAATAGTGGGGAGTGGGGGGCATGGATAAGGTACGGGTTGCAATGTTGAGGGAAGAGGAAGATGGCTAGCTATAGGTGCATGCTCTCAAGAAATGTGCCTTTAACATGTGAGTAGAGGGTCAAGTCATGTTTTTTGTGCCTTTTGGAATAAAAACACTTAAAGAGCAGATATCTACTATTATAAAATGGAGGCGAGAAATCCTGGAAGCTGATTGGCTGAACCAGACTTTGACCTGTGACAATATCTCACAATATCATCACAGTCCAAAACTGATTACCAAGATCAGCCATTTACAAACGCTTTAGGACCATTTTATAATCACAATAATATAAGAATTTGGGGCCCAGCGGCTCACACATGCAGCCAGCTTCTTGACAGACTGGGTGTGGGTTTTCCCACTGCAGGTGGGAGCCCCCAATGAACTAAGGACAAACTGAAATCTAAGGGCTGAGGTGCCGGGCCATAACGCTGAGCTGGGTGGCCTCCTCCCTCACTCCACTCAACAAAATCTCTCTCTTTCTCCTTTTCCAGAGCAGGAGTCCTGACTGCAGTAACCTTCAGTGCCAAGAGTGAACTTCCCCTGCTTCTGTGCAGGAGCTCAGGAACCGAACGCTCCCCCAGGACTTTGCTTGTTTCTACGAACTTTTGTTGCTAATTTCTGGACTTACCTCTCACACTACAGCACTACAGCAGTGCCGGTAGTTGGAGGGGAGAACTTGGGCCAAACTTTTCTTCCCATCCACTTGTCCCGTTCCCTCCTCCACTTAAATGCGCACAGACCACACCCTCAAGCCCCAGCATTATCCGTCAACCAATCCCCTCATCCCTAAAAGCCAGCCCCTAAAAGTCTGAATTTCCTTTGAGTTTGTTGCCTGCACAAGAGCATAAAGATGCAGCCTGGTCAGAGTTTATACATTTTATTCTCCTCTAATTGTTCTGCCTAATGTTTATTCCTGCATTACTGCTAATGTCGCAACACTGCTAATTATCTGACCAACCCTTTCAGCGACAGCCTGTGTAGTGCTTGCAGTGCTACTCTGCTAGGGAACAGGTATTACTGGGATACTGTTTAACTTGTATAGTTTAAAACGGGGGCATTATTTCTCTAGAGTTTGCCAATTACTTTGCATGAAGTGTTACTCTATCGTTGAAATGTGATACTAGCCAGGACTAGAAGCTAAGGTACTGGTGAGAGTCTTTAATAGCTAATCTTAGTCCTTCAGTTACCTAGGACCTGTTACAACATTTATTAGAAACTTCCCTCAGGTCTGTCAGTACCACAAGCTCTCACCAGACTTCCTCCTAGGTAAAGCTAGCTCCTACTTTGTACTCCTACAGATGAACACAAAACCCGAATGACTAAGTTACTGCAAGTCTGAACCCCTAAGTCTCCAATAGTGACAGGACAGACAGCCTGAGAAAACAGCCCCTAAAACCTGATACCAGCAGATTCACCTGGCAGGTATCTACCCAGAAATCAATCAAAATAACCAATCTACCAGGAAGAAACATTGGTATTCTAATATGGCCCTGGAGAGTTATTCCCCAAACCAGGGTACTCTCTGGCTCAAGTCACACTGTGCAAGAAACCCACCTGCCGCTCTCCTAAATAGGGATGTACTCCTGGCCCTACTATACATACTGTCCCTCCAATGGGTGGACATGTGCATAGAGCATGGATACTTAGACCCCAAGGTGCCAAATCACAATGACCCCTTTTCTTGTGGTCATTACAACTGGACCTCTCCCACAAGAAAGAATGACCTTCTCATAGCCCACAAGATGGTAAAAAGGGGGACTTACTATGTGTTGCTCCATGCTATGTACAGAAGGCTCCACAGCCCCTCAAAATCCCCAGTCAGGCATGCGTTACTATGCCTACTTGCTCTTCTACTGCTTCGGGCAGGTGATGTTCAGCCAAATCTGGGTCCCCCAATAGCCAATCTTCTTGTTTCCTCCCCCCAGAATCCTTACTGGACATCCTCTAAAGGTTTAAGGATTCCGCACATGAATGTCTGCAGCCTTAGACCCAAAATTCATGAGGTCCAAGCCTGGCATGACCTGTACAAGCCAGATATCCTAGCCATCTCGGAGATCTGGCTCAAGGTCCACATCCTAGACCATGAGATCACGATCCTAGGGTACAAAACCTTCAGACAAGATAGCGCAAAAAAGAGAGGGGAGGGTTCTAATCTATGTTAAGGACACTCTAAACGTGTCACCACTGAAGCCCAACCTTGGAAATCGCCAGGACGGGGAATCTATTTTCATCTGACTAACCCTTGGTCATGCTAAGCATCTCACCATTGGCTGTGTCTATAACCCCCCTAAGACTGCCCTACATGCCCTTGAGAGTATCACTAAATCTGTTGGAAGTGAATTAACCAAGGAACTCCTTATTCTGGGAGACTTAAATCTAAACTGGGCCTCTGACCCCAACAAAGTCCTCATGGCAATGACCCAAGAGGCAAACCTGGTACAGATTATCTCACAACCCACCAGGCTCAACTATAAAACAGGGAACCACACTACTCTTGACTGGGCTCTGGTATCCATTCCCCTCAACATCCAGAAAGCTGGCTTATTGGCCGACGCTATTAGTGACCATTCCCCTATTTTCTTTGTTTGGAAGAACAGAGCACCAAAGATTCCTCCCAGGATACTCACCATACGTGATTTCTCTAATTTCTCATCTGCAAAATTTAATGACTACCTAAGTAACCTGGATTGGAGCCCACTCAGGCTCCTCATGACCTTGGATGAGGCCTTGGTATACTTCCAAGACTCACCCCCTCAAAGTGGCCTCACTCTTTGCCCCTCTTAAGAAACTTAAAACAAAGAGAAGTTGCTACAAGTGGATCTCCCACTCAGTGAAATCTATGATGAAAAGTCAGGACAAGGCCTGGAAGAAGTTCTGGCTCTCCTCTCTTCCTGCTGATCTAGTGACTTACAAAACCTTAAGAAACAAATGTAAGTTAGCCATCAAACTTGCGAAAAAGGACTATGTCTCACACCTCCAATGAACCAACCTGGGGAACCCCAAGCTTTTCTGGTCTCACATCAATGAACTGCTTAGGGGCAACTCCAAGGAGGCACAAGGTCCTATAGAGGTACACGGACAGCTTGTAGAGGCAGTATAGCGCAGTGGTCTAAGGCTCTGAGCTGAAAATCTGGTGACATCCAGCAGACCAGACATGGGTTTGAATCCCACAGTTTCCACTTGCATACTGTGTGACCCTGAGCAAGTCACTTAACTTCCTTGTGCTCCCAGGTCGCACCTGGAAACAAGCTCCGGCTTAGTGTGCCTTTTCTGGTTAAACAATTTCCCCTTCCCTTCCCTTGTTAGCGATTGCCAGCAAATTGCCTCAGCAATCAACCACCACTTCACCAACTTCAATGAATACAAGATTGGTCTACCTCCTTCTATGCCAATACAGATCAATGACGAACCCCCCCCCCACCTTAATAGACCTCAATTTCACCTGAGACTGGTCAAGGCGAGCAAGGTCTTTAAGCTACTAAAGGCCCTCAGAAACAAAAGCTCTGGTGGCCCTGATGGTATCAGCCGTAGGTTACTCAAGGAAGGTGCCCAGTCCCTTGCCAAACCTTTGACCTGGATCATCAACAGGTCTTTACTTGAAGGTTACGTTCTGCACCAGGGGAAGGAGGCCAATGTGGTCCCCATTCTCAAGGGTGGCAGGCGTGAACAAATTAGCAATTATAGGCCCATCTTCCTGCTATGCACCCTTGCAAAATTGCAAGAAAGGCTAGTTTATGGGCAACTGAGGGACTATCTGGAGCTCCACCAGCGCCTAGCCCCCTCTCAGCATGGCTTCAGGCAAACCATGGGATTGACACTGCTCTCATCAATCTAACAGTGGACGTACTCAGTACAATGGACATAGGCAAGCCGACGGGCGCAATCTTTATAGATCTGTCCAAGGCGTTCGACCTCGTGGACCACAACCTTTTACTTACAAAGCTTCACAGTATAGGTCTGGATGCCCAGGTCCTCAATTGGTTCAAGAGCTACCTATCAGGCCATTCTCAGAGGGTCATCTGGAAGGGAGAGCTGTCAGGCCCTCTTCCCATCAAGGAGGGTGTACCTCAGGACTCAATTCTTGGCCCCCTCCTGTTCTGTCTCTTCACAAACGACCTCAGTTGTCACTGTGGGGAAAGTTCAGTGGTTCAATATGCTGATGACACCATCAGGCCAGATCTAGGTCGTCTCCTCCAAGGAGACCTAAAAACACTTGAGGCCTGGCTTACATCAAATAGAATGATCCTCAATGCAGGAAAAACAAAAGCCTTGCTGTTTGGTCCTAGATCCCTTGGTCAGGACAGGACCAAATCCTTACAGCTAAATTCCCTTGCAGGAAAAAGAATAAACCTGGTAGGCACCATTAAATACCTTGGGCTAAATATTGACCAAGGTCTCACCTTCAAGTCCCACATTGACGAAGTAATCAGGACCATCCACGGTAAACTTGGCACCCTGTACCGGCTAAAAGACCAGCTTATCCCGGAGGCTAGGCAAGCAATTGCCTCAGTGTCCTTCTCCCTACACTAACTTATGCTGCCCCTGTAATTCAGGGAATGTCTAAGCAAGAGGGCAACTGGCTACAGGTTCTGTAAAACAAGGTTGCGCGGTTTGCGACCCAGAGTCACCCAAGAAGCCATCCCTGTGATTCACTTGCCCAGCTGCAGTGGCCTTCTTTTGAGGCTCATCTTCAGTACCTCTTGCTCTGCCTTGCGTACAAATTGCAGTGCCCGGCTGCCCCACCTAGCCTAAAAGGAGCTATAACTCCTAAGCCCAACTCTCGTATGCTCAGGACATCAGGTCGGACTCTACTAGCAAACCCCAGAGTTAAGACAAACATGGCAGGTAAATCCTTCGCTTACACTGTCCCTAATTTGTGGAACAATTTCCAACCCTCAGTACAGGAAGCTTCATCTCTGCTAAACTTTCACACAAGCTCATGTCCCACATGTTAGAGGCTATCTCATGTCACTGTCAGGGTATTGGATAGTCTCCCCCGACCCTACAACCAACACCAACCCTCTCCCTTTCTCACCCAAACAGACTTCAAGTTCATGCCTTAATTCTATCAATCGTTGCACTTATGTTCAATAGATTCTGAATTATTGCCTATATTGTAACCCTGTAATCATCTGTACTTTCTTTGTACCCTGTACTACCTGACTGTCTTATACCGTCCTGTGTCCCAGGTCACCCCTGAAAAAGGGACCTTCAGGGCTCAGTGGGCCTACCTGGTCATCAAAATTCAATAAATAAATAAATACTCTAGGGTGTGGTATGTCATGGGATATCATCACTTCTCAGGTGCATGAGCCACTCAGCCTGTGGCCTCGTGCCTCACAATGCACCCAAAGCGTAACGATATCTCATGATATACCACACCCTGTTGTGTATTATTGCTTACATATAAAATAATTATACTGTAGTCATATTTGACTATTTTATTAAAACGCCAGTGTTTTCTCATTGTTTTAGTTTTCATTTCTATCGTTTGTAGTAAAACTTTTACTTTACACAAGGGAAATGCAATTAGGGCCTAGCCGTTCCATGTCATAATAGTGATCACGGAACAGCGATCACTATTAGAATGATGTGTATATAAAAAAGCAAATCTGCGATATACACTCATAGGTGACCAACATCCGAGCGAAAACAGTGTTTTTCGTGGGAGGGGCCTTGCCCCCATCCACATGAATAATTATTCACAACTCAGGGGTGCATGTTGGGGAGGAAAAATCCCGCATTGGGGAAAAATTAAGTGTCGCAGCCACAAGGAGCGGCAAACATTTCCCGCACCTAATCCCGAACCCTGAACCTGCTGCACCTGACCTAGCCAACCACACCACCACACCATACAGCTAGCTTGGCGGCAGCAGGCACACCAGTCCCCCAAAATCCCTTCCCTATCCCTCCCCTTCTCCTCGTTATCCTCCCCTTCCTGTTGCCCTATAGTACCCTCGCGTTTGCATAGGGTCGCTATCCTTCCAGGGTAGCCCAGAAGGAAAGTGCTGAATATGAGTCACCGTTTTGATGGTCGCTCATATTCAGTCACCATCCTCACTGGATACTGGCCTAGCCCTGTTTACAAAGCAGTCCTGTGTACATGCTAAAAAAACAAGTTACATGTAACTCTTAAGGATTTGTAGTTAACATGCCAAACTTTCTTCTGAACAAGCTAGCAGAACCAAAAATGTCAAACAGGAAAATGATGAAGTATTTTTCTTTTTTTCTGTTGCTCATTAGAACGTTTTCTGTGTGATTGTATTATGTTGTATATGTGAACAGCACTCTGCCTGGCAGCTGATATCCAGATCTGTTTGTCTCTCACCCACTACATCATCAGCACTGTGACTTCACGGACAGTGACATCACAGGTGACTGACCCGACAGCTACTGAGCGGCTCTTCCTGAACAGCTGTGATGCCACAGTCTGTGAGGTCACGATTGTGATACTGTAGTGGGAGGAACAGCGATAGATATGACAACTGCTGAGGCGGTGCTGATCCCATCACATCTACTGACATCAGGGAAAAAAATCTAACTAAAATTAGGGGTAGCCTGTGACATTGGCGCCTGAATTAAGGTGCCATCGAAATGAGCAACACAAAGTGGGCGCAAAGAAAGCCGAATGGTGATGGGGGCAGAGGCGACCAGATGTGGTGGGGTGGCCGACTGCAGCAACAGGATGTTGCTATATGTACACGTGTGTGGGAGGGGGGAGCGAGCACGGTGAACATGGCCTGGGAGGAGGCAGAGGGGATGTAGGGGGTGGTGCTGTGTTTGGCTGCTGAGCTGCACCATGGCATCAGGGGTTGGCCTCCACTTGCGGTGTGTGGGATACCGGGTTTGGATCTGGGTCCAGGTGCTACTGCACTTTTGTTGCGTCCAGCCCAAAACTTGTTTTTTATTGCTTTTGCCCCCGACATTAGTAGGGGGTGCTGGGCTCAAAGCCCCCGTGTGTGGGGTATGCGGGACACAGCCCCCACAGAAAGCAATAGAACCAAGTCCAGCCCTGCCTCATGTGCCGAGGGGATGTCAGGGTGGCGAAATTGTTTTCGCCGCCCTGATGTCACGAATAATGCAGGTCGCCGTCGGCTGCTGCTATCACATTAACCCAAATTGGGTATAGCTGCTGCAGGAAGGGTGGACAAGATGCACTCTTTAAGTCCCTTCCTTCATTACCGCACCATGTTTAAATATTCTGTTGGCGGTCATCCAACTCCAACAACAGCTTTACTTGTTCCTAACTTCCTCTGCAGCCCCCGTGGTGGGGTCCTTGGCAAGGCACTTCCATTCCCATGTGGGACAAGCAACTCATGAGGGGAGTACACAGGCTCCAAGTGTGCCAGTCCCATCCTACAGGCAGACCCCATTTTTCACCCCAGCTTGACCTTTGAGGCTCCACACATCACACCATAATAATACCACATAGAAAACTTTCCAGTGAGCAAGGGAAAAGAAAAACACTTCAGAAATAAAACGCTACAACTGACATTCTTAACATTTTCCTGTCTGCTATTTTTGGTTCCACTAGCTCTCTAAATAAATGTACGTGCTGTTGCACCATGTAAAGTTGTTAAACTGAAGAACTCAGATGAACTCAGTTCAGCATTCCCCAAGTTCAACTAACTACTCACCATAAACATTTTTTTAATTAATAATAATAATAGATAAAACTTTTATTTCTATGGCGCCTTTCAAAAAAACCAAGGCGTCTTACAAAATAAAACAAGTGCTTGGGTCTATAAATACTTTTTCAGGGCCTCTTTAAATCCCTCCATGGTCACGCACTCCTGTAAATGATGGGGTAGAGAATTCCAGAAGGTAGGGGCCACATACATGAATGTACGGCCCCCAGAAGATTTCAAAGACACCCTCAGGATCTCTAGCAACCCCTTGCCAGCTGAGTGGAGCGATCGCCCAGGGCAGTAAGGGACTAGGAGCTCTTTCAGGTAGTCAGGACCAAGTCCTTGTAGGGCTTTGAAAGTCAGAAGACCAACTTTAAAGGTGATCCACCACTGTACTAGCAGCCAGTGCAGTCCGCGCAGCACTGGCGAAATATGGCTGGACCGGGAGGTATCAGTCAGAAGCCAGGCTGCTGCATTCTGCACCAGCTGTAGGTGGCAGATTTCAACCCCAGGAAGCCCTAGATAAAGGGAGTTGCAATAGTTCAGATGCGAGGACACAAAGGCATGGACCAGCATAGGAAGATTGCCGGACGGAACAAGGTGCCTAATCCTGGAGATATTCCTCAGATGGTAAAATGAGGACTTGATGAGGGCAGACACCTGCGAATGCAGAGTCAATCCTTTGTCAAACATTACCCCCAGGTTACACACCTGTTCAGAGGTCGGGAGTGAAACACCCCCGAGATAAAGTCCAGAGGGTGTACCAGCCCCCAGCCCCCCTATCCAGTGTGCCGGATCCACTACCAACACCTCTGTCTTTTCCGAGTTCAACTTCAACCAACTCAAATCTATCCACTCCTGGATTTCACTAAGGCAGTTATTAAAGACTGAGAGAACTCCATTCTGATCGGTTGCAAAAGAAAGGTAGAGCTGGGTATCATCAGCATAGCAGTGAAACCTCAGCCCATACCTTCTTACAGTGTCTCAGGGGGGCAGCATATACACTGCGAAAAACATGGGGGACAACACAGAGCCTTGAGGAACCCCACAAGACAGAGAAACTGGGTCCGAGGAGTAAACCCCCGGAAACCACTCTCTGTGTTCTTCCAGTGAGGTAAGATGTAAACCACCTGAGGACTACATCCAATAGTCCACAGATGAATCTCAGATGCTCAAGTGGAACCCCATGGTCCACAGTGTGAAAGGCTGATGAGAGATCTAGAAGAACCAGAATGGAACGGTTCTTCCGATCCCGAGCCATCAGGAGATCATTGAGCACCCGAACCAGCGCTGTCTCAGCACTATGCCTTTTTAATTACATTTTTTTCTTGACTTAGTGTGCTTTATTCTTCCAATAATGCCCCACCCTGTGAGCGAGCCCCAGCATCCTTCTGCCACACTGCCCCCTGGATTCCCCCGAGGTGCTAACTCTGGGGGCCAGGTAATGGATGGGCAGGGACCCTAGGTCACCACAGGCGGGGGCATCATTTGGGTGCCAGAGGATATTTTCTTCTAGTGCTGTGTTATGGGGGCATGTCTGAGGGATGCCGCGACGTATCCACATCTTGTGTCTGACATGCCTTCCCTGGAATGGCTCTAGCTGGTGCTCCGGTATTGGTGCTTCCCATGGTCACCCAGGAGTACCAGACTGGAGTCACTCTACTCCCCCGGAGGTGAAGAGCATGCCATGGCCACTCAATCCTCCCCTGGCCAGCCCTGGAGCATCCTGAGTCTGTTCCCGAACCCGAGACGCCCATGTCACAGCAGTAGATCTTTCTGCTGTGCCGGTGGGCCGGCCTTGATTAAGTTTCTTCTTGCTCCCCTGACTCATCCAAGGCACCCCTGCCTCATCACTGACCTTCACATTGAGTTACTGGTTAGCCACAACTTGCCCAGGACTACGATAGTAGTGGGTGGCCTGCTATGTTGATCGTGCATGGACCTGCTGGGGGGGCGGGGATGGGCAATAGCTTGGCCAGGTTTTTTTTTCCAGCTCCTGTTTTTTCCACAAGGGTGCTGAAATGCAATGGTATGCACCACACACACGTGCATCTAGCATCTGTTGGATGTCCCTTCCCCTTGCTGTGGTTCCACTGTCAGTGCTCCCAGATCAGGCAAAGCATTTTCCGGTAGTGCACCCTAATTTTCCCTGTATTTTCACTGTAAAACTAGGATGAAATTCCTGTAGATTTTCCTGTATGCACAAATCAATGTAAGTATGCAATTGGTGTCATTGTGCCAGTCAATAAAATCATTCAGACAAATGTTCATCAGGCTGTTTTATGTGTTCTTATTTATTTTAAATATAACAAGCATTTGTTAATGCCGAATGTTTGCTTGCTGGCATTGGCAGTGGTAGTGTAGAAGTTACAGAGCTGCGTAATAGGAATGGCAGTGAAGTATTGAACTGAAGCCAACCCCACCACCACCCTGCAGAGAGTGACAGGCATTGGGGTGTGCGTTTGGGTCGTCAGGCATAATGTCCACGCCATTTCACCACACCCCCACCCAGCAGACACTGACAAGTGTCACGGTGTTCCTTAGGGTCTTTGGTCTATGCGCACCCCATTTCATTAGGAAATACGGTGAGATGGGTGTGATATAGGAGAATGGGATGAACTTTGGGGCCGAAGAGTCCAAGGCATACCTCGATGCCTCTCACTGGCTGCAGGGTGTGGAATGGTGTGAGCATTACAGGCAAGAATCCCAAGTCACACCCCTGATGCCTGTCATTCTCTACAGGGTTGGGCGTTATGGTTGGAAACCCTAATACCTCAGGCATTCGTTGGTATTTTCACTCCAAATTTTCAACATGTTTTTTTTGTGACCCCACTTCATGAACAGGGGGAATATCAGTTTGTTAGCGAAAGCTGCTTATGCACAGCGACTACGGCATTAGCACCACAGGTGCAAAACATTCAAACAGGATGTAAAAATGACAGCTGTACTGTTCATGGGGAGGAGTAAAAAATGGCAATGTTGCAAATCTGCAGTAAAAATATTAAAAAAAATGGTGAAGTCACGAGCGTACATAGAAACTGTGCAACGCACACCCGTAATATAATTAGGTTGGGGATTTTTTACAGCAGATTGTCAACCCAGGCATTTTGGTGCCTTCGATCATGTACAGTGTCACTGTGATTTTCTTTATCTGTGCCGAACAATGATTTCCCACAGCGACCACGCATCTCTGCGCTGAAAGTGTGAAAACACACTTCAGCCATGTTGTGAAAAATGACAGCTGTACTGTTCATAAGGAAGTGTGGAAAAATGCCACTGGTGAAAATCTGGACTGAAAATATTACAAAGTCAAGCAGTTATGAGGGTGCGTGGAAACTGCGAAATGCTCACTTGTAACACAGTCATTTTATGGACTTTTGCCACCAAATTTTCAACATAGCCATTTTAAGACCTCTGCTCATGAACAGTGTAACTGTGATTTTCTTAATCTGTCCTAAACATTGCTTTAAGCACACCAACAGCAGCACCATTGTAAGCTACATGTCTTGGAAAACACATTTTGGGCAACATATGAAAAATGGCAGCTGTACTGTTCATAAGGAAGTGTAATAAATGGCAATGTTGAAAATCTGGAGTGAAAATATTAAATTCGCAAACTTACGAGCATGCATAGGAACCGCGATCGCGATGCTCGTGAAACAGTCATTTTTAGAATTTTTTAACAAATTTTCAACATAGCCATTTTAAGACCTCTGCTCATGAACAGTGTCACTGTGATTTTCTTAATGTGTCCACGTGCATTGATTTCACACTAACATGCGCCATTGTAGCTACATGAGCAGAAAC
The DNA here is from genome assembly GCA_016271365.2 of Neoceratodus forsteri. Taxonomy (NCBI): domain Eukaryota; kingdom Metazoa; phylum Chordata; order Ceratodontiformes; family Ceratodontidae; genus Neoceratodus; species Neoceratodus forsteri. The sequence goes on from CM028132.1 coordinate 1,204,136,181, forward strand.
CGTTTTGGGTGAGATGTGAAAATGACAGCTGTACTACTCATAAGAAGGTGTGGTAAAATGGCAATGCTGAAAATCTGGAGTGAAAATATTGAAAATTTGTGAACTTACGATGCTGCGTGAACCGTACAACGACCATAAAACAGTCATTTTTTTAGAATGCTCACCAAATTTTCAACATAGCCATTTTAAGACCTCTGCTCATGAACAGTGTCACTGTGATTTTCTTAATTTGTCCCGTACATTGATTTCGCACACTGACTGCGCCATTGTGTGCTACATGGGCGGAAACATGTTTTGGGTGAGATGTGAAAAATGACAGCTGTACTGCTCATAAGAAGGTGTGGTAAAATGGCAATGTTGAAAATCTGGAGTGAAAATATTGAAAATTCACGAACTTACGAGCCTGCGTAGGAACTGCGCAACGCACGCTCGTAAAACAGTCATTTTTTGGAATTTTTGCACCAAATTTTCAACATGAGGTTTTTGGGACCCCTTCTCATGAATGATGTCACGGTCATGTGTTATTCGGGCCTGAAAGGTGATTTCACGCAGTGACTGCGAAATCACCCTTCGGGCCCGAATAATGCCATGACAGTGGCATCATTCATGAGAAGGGGTCCCAAAAACCCCATGTTGAAAATTTGGCGCAAAAATTCCAAAAAATGCCTGAGATATGCAATAAAGTTGAAAAACCCCTATTTAGCCCATTATAAAGCTTACCGGCATTTCCTCAGTTCATGGTCGGCTTTGAAGAGTGCAGACGTGTTCCCGGTCCACGAAGAAGATCGCGCCTTGAGCTCCGGAGGTAAGTATGGGGAGTGAGGGTGGTGGGAAGGCAGGGTGCGCGGTGGGTGGGTGCATTTTGTGGGAGGGGCTGGAGAAGCGCAGAGTGGGACCGTTTTTATTTTGCAGGTAAAAAAAAAGCGACTTGGGGCGTTGCCACACTGGGGTGGGCTCCCAGCGTGGCACAAGGATGGCTGGGGGGGCCGTGGAGCCGACGGGGGATTGGGCACCCCCGTCGGCCATATGGTCAGTTGCCATGCTGGGGTGGGCTCCCAGCGTGGCACCCAGTACTCAGAGGGGTGAGGACAGTGGAGCCGATGGGGGATTGGGCACCCCCGTCGGCTATTCTATGAGTTGCCACGCTGGGGTGGGCACCCAGCGTAGCATGTGGAAGGCTTTGGGGGAGTGCAGCACAAGCCGACGGGGGATTGGGCACCCCTGTCAGCTATACGTGTGTGCGGGGGGGGGAGGGCAGCACGCAGTATGCCTGCGTTTCTGTGTGTGTGTGTGTGTATGTGTAGGGGGAGCTGTGAATCAGCAGGCGATATCTTATCGCTGCTCACTGAAGCGTAGCTCCCCCTTTCAACTCTATGCCACTGCATTTTGGAGCTTGTCATAGACAGCTCCAGCATGCATTGGCTTACAGGGGCCACGCCTGCCAACACACTGACTGAATTGGAAGAGGGGGTGACACACCTCCAAAATCTCGGATGATGGCACTATGTTTCTTGCACATGCGTGCAAGCAAACATAAAAAACAAATAAACCATTTAAAAGTGAACCTCTAATGAATTCTAAAATATAATATTTTATAAATAATGTCCACCAGTAATATGGTTCCTTAAAACTTGTGAAAGTCTGGGGATTCTAAGGTCCATAAAGTTCTTTTTCCTAATTAGGCTGCATCCTTGGTTGTACCATTGAAATCCAGGGTTAAATCAATCCACTGACTAGTGTCCAGCTTCTTTTCTCTGTTGGCAGTCAATCACAGCTGTTCTCAATAGTTTATTAAGTCCATGTAAACACTGAGTTTTAATTAACAGGTAGCTGGATTTGTTCAATAGTTCCACCTTGGACCTACTAGTCAGTAATCTTGGTGACACTTCTGTGATGGCCAGTGCTGGAACTCTGTTAAAATTCTTGAAAAAAGCCCAGAATATAGTCAGACTGCATGTTCCTCCACAACATAGCACTCATGCGGTCACCATCTTCCTTCCTTCCTCCAGGGAAAGTGTATTACCTTGCATGCCTTGGCATTGCATCTCAACTACCAAATCTTAGACCATTGCTCTAGCTTTTCTACATCCATTGAAGCTCCCACATCCCTTTTCTCATGGTCTAACATGCTGCATAGCTTTGTGTCTTCTGCAAAGAAACATAACTTGCACTGGATACCATCCAATGGAGTCTTCTGTTGAGTCGAAGGATGAGTCTCAGTTGCTGTGGGTCCATTGATGGGAGAAGAGTCCAATTCTGCATGTAAATATTATATATATATATATATATATATATATATATATATATATTCCACATATCACACTGGAAGCTAGGTGAGGTGGGTAGATGAAGTGCCTTGCATGCCAGATGCTTGTCAGCCAAATCTTGCAACCTGACAGCCTCAAATTCATTCAAACTGACCTGGCAGATGTGATGCCATTATGGTCTGTCGGTGGCTGTGTTTTCCCAGGTTTCAGGGTTAATACTGCAAGATGTTAAGGTGGCATTTAGAGTGTCTTTTTAGCGTTTCATCTGCCCACCTCTGTTATGATTCCTAGTCTGCATTTCTCTGTAAAAGACAGCTTTGGGAATTCTACAGACAGGCATGCAAACAACATGCCCAGACCAGTGCAATTGGACCTTTTTGATCATGGCCTCAATTCCATTTATATTGCAGCACTTGAGGACATCTGTATTAGGCACCTTGTCTTGCCACTTGATGCCAGCAATGTGTCATAGACAGCGCAAGTGGAAATGGTCAAGTCGCTTAATATGATGGCGGTAACAGATCCATGACTTCGATCAGTATAGGAGGGTGGTGAGGGCAACAGCTTGGTATATAGTGACTTCTGTTTGCAGACTAGCCCCTCATTCCTGCCAGAGTCCCAGCTCAAGTTTGCTGAAGGGGGAGCTAGCCCTGCCAATCCAGTGAGTGACATCATCGTGGATCATGGCGTTCTGTGAGAGAATGCTACTGAGGTAGCAGAATTTGTCCATGACTTTTAGTGGTATGTTACTGATCGTAACCCCAGGGGGTGTAATGTGATTACCAAATATGGGCTGGATCTTGTCCTCAGTGTTTTTCAAGTTGATTGTAAGGCCAAAACACTGTGCCACTTGAGCAAAGCAGTCAGATAGCAGCTGGATGTCCTCAAGAGTGTGGGCACGTAATGCGTAGTCATCAGCAAAAAGCAAGTGGCAAACAGTTATCTGCATTACTTTCATTTTAGCTCATAGATGTTGAAGGTTGAAGACACCACTGTCTGTGCAGTATCAATTATAGATTTCCCTGTCACAGTTCTTGAATGCATCGAGCAGTACTGCAACAAACAGTATGCTGCACATCATCATTCTTATTTGGGGCTCTATTTATGCTGTTCAGCATGCTGTTTGGATACCATCCACTGTGTCACTTGATGAACGTGTTGAAAAGGTTAGGTCCCAGGAATGATACATGCATCACCCTGCTCTTCACCTCCCTGTCCTCTGACTAATCCCCATTCACTACTACCCTTTGCCACCTCCCTCCAAGCCAGTTTCCTACCCACCTGACTAAATTCTGCACCACTACCAAGCCCTCCAACTTTTTCAGCAGCCTCCTGAGCTGTACTGAATCGAAAGCCTTGGTGAAGTCAAAATGGGGAAACGTACTGCCTGTTCTCTATCTATTGCTTTGGTGACCCAGTTGAAAAACAGCATCAGGTTGGTCTGGCAAGACCTTCCTGACACAAATCTATGCTGCTCGCTGTCCTGCACTGCATTATCCTATACTTAGGCTACCAAGCTTTCTTTGACTATAGTCTCCATCAGCTTATCTACAGTGGAGATACAATTGACAGGCATGTAGTTTCCTGAATCCTTCCTGTCCCACTCCCGCCCCCATAGGGTGGTACTACATCAGTGGACCTCCAACCCACTAGCATCAATCTGGACTTACGGTCGGGATAAGGGTACGGCCCATTCTGCAGTCAGTTCCCAAAGTACACATGGGTGTAGGCCATCTGGGCCCAGTGCCTTTATTTATTTATTTTATTTATTGAAATAATCAGTTTTACAACCTTTGAGTCAGAGACTTGTTTACAAAGGTACCTCGTCTCGGGGGGGGGGACAACAATTAAGTGAAGTTTAGACAGAGGTAACATACAGGTGAGATACATACATACAGTTGAGTTACATGCATCATTAAATAAACACAGTTGTTAGAGTCATTCAGTTATACCATTACACAGTCGTCCGTGGAACCCAGTGAAGACTTAGGGGGCTAGCCAAGACAGGGTTATGTTCCACTACAGGCATTTACAGCACCGGCTGTCAATAATGTGTTTACAGAGGGCTATTTTGAACAGGCCAATCCTGGGAATCTTTGTGATTCCCTCAGGAAGGGAGTTATACCAGGCCGGAGCTTTATGATGAAAGGATCTTTGGCAGAGAGAGGTCCTAGCTCTGGGTACTAGAAAGGTGGCTTTGGTGGAGTTACGGGTTAGCACAGGCCGGACGGCCGGTTGCAGGGATGCGGAGACCCCTGGTGGGCATAACCCAGACAGGGACTTTTTAGCCAGCAGGCAGGTGTGGTATTTCAGCCGTTCCTCAAGAGTGAGTATGTTAGTGGCAGAGTATAGCAGGCAAGCGTGAGTTCTGCTATGGGCGCCGGTCTGGAGCCTACAGGCTTTGTTAATAGAGGTCTGGACTTTAGAGAGGGCGGTGGGGTCTGCAGCTGCGTATATTGGAAGTCCGTAGTCGGCCAGAGACAACACAGATGAGGTGATGGCCAATTTTAAGGCAGATTCTAAAAGGCAGTCTTTATGGCGGTAGAGGAGCCCAATCCTGGAGTTCATGGCTGACGACAGGGCTTTTAGATGGGCATGGAATGTAAAGCCTGCATCAAAAGTGATGCCGCCCAGGTACTTATATGTTGTTGCCTGTTCAAGTGGAAGGAGTGTGCTAGGGGTGATGAGAAGGGGAGTATCCTTGGCGCTGTTTTGCCGACGTGCGAACAGCATTGACTTTGTTTTTTTCAGGTTTAGGACTAGCCAATGGTTACTGAACCATTTTTCTGCTTGGAGGAAAGTGCTCTGCAGCGTGCTTTGGAGTAGGAGTGGGTCCGAGTGTGACGCTATGATCACTGCATCATCTGCATAAAGCAGTATTTTGTTGGAGCAGGAGCTTGGGAGGGTGTTTAGGAAGAGACTGAAAAGGGTGGGTCCAAGAATGGAGCCTTGTGGGACCCCTGAGAGTACCGGTAGGTTGGTGGAGAAGGTCCTATTTAGCTTAACTCTTTGGGATCTGTTGTGTAGGTAGCTTGAGAACCAGTTCAGAGGGCCAGATGAGAATCCCAGTTGGCTAAGGGAGTTTAACAGCAGGGGGTGGCACACAGTATCAAAGGCCTTGGATAGGTCAATGAATACTGCCCCTGCAAGTTGCCCATCATCAAACGCAGAGTGTATATGGTGGGAGAATTCCAGAAGGGCGGTGGATGTGCTGTGGCCCGGATGAAACCCATGTTGCTCAGGACATAGGATGTCGTATTTAGATAGGTATTCTATTAGCTGTGTGGATACTATTTTTTCCAAGGCTTGGAGGGGAGGATGGAGATGGGCCTGTAGTTATTTGGTAGTGTTCAGTCCCCAGACTTATAGATGGGGGTGACTTTGGCCTGTTTCCATGCTTCCGGGAATTGGCCAAGGCATAGGGATCTATTAATGACAATCGTGAGGGGGATTAGCATGACATCCAGCGTGAGGCGGAGTATCCTGGAGTCAAGAGGGTCATTACTTGGGTTTTGCAAGGTGAGTGCTTTTAGTAGGAAAGGTTTGGCATCAAGGGGTGAGATCGTCCAGAAGTGGAATAGAGGCCGGGAGGTGGGGGTGTGGGAGGGCTTGGGGACCGGGTCAAAGAATTGGGCAGGGAGAACTGTGCTTAAGTCTGAGAAAGTTTTGTTAAGGCAGTCTGCGATACATGTTTGGTCTGTCGAGACTGCCCCATTTATGACAATCTGAGACAGAGGGGGGGAGCGGGTTTTGCCGTTCAGTTCTTTTATATTGTCCCAGAAGGCTCTGGCAGAGCCCCAGGAGGATGTCAAAGCAGCCTGATAGTGTCTAGCTTTTGCTTGTTTGATGGCCCAGGTGCATTGGTTGCGGGCTGCCCTATAGGCTTGCCTGTCTGCCACTCTACCAGAGTCATTTGCTATGTGCCAAAGATTGTCCCTCTGTTTTAGTTGCTGGATCAGTGCGGGGATATCCATGCAGCAGCCTGTTTTTTGGTCTAGATGTGGTGATGGGGGCAAATGGGTCACAGGCACTGTTGAAGGCCTAGTGAGATAAGTTAGGGTAGAATTTATGTCAGGATGCAAGGGTCATTGAGTCCAGTCGACGTGTATGACGGTAACCAGGGGTGGCATCAGGACACAGGGCTGGTGTGGGGGACCAGAAGCAGGAGACAGGAGTAATCACTAAGTGAGTCCGCTAGGACTTTTACAGATTCCAACTTGTGTGGCCGATTAGAAAGAACTATGTCCAGGAGGGAGCTAGTTCCCTTCGCTTGATTAAGTCTGGTGGGCTGAGTGACCAGTTCAGACAGGTCAAGGGCTGCAAACTCGTCCTTTATATTATCAGATGAGGGGCTGAGCCAGTTGGTGTTTAGGTCTCCCAGGATTAGTTGTTCAGCCTTTTGAGGTAAGGTGCATAGACAGTTTATGAGGGAGTTGATTGCTAAATTTTTCGTACTCGGGGGTATTTAGGCCGTGGTTAGGTATAGGGGGCCATGACCAGGGTGTGGGGTGATTTTTAGAGTAATGGCTTGTGCCCCATGGTTGAGCTCAGGGATTGGGAGTGCATGGCCTAGAACGGAGTTACGCAAGAAGATTGCGCACCTCTCTCCATGCTTGCCCATCCTATCCGCCCTGAACAGGGAGAAGCCTGGGAGGGAGACAGCTGAGTCAGGTGTAAACTGGGAGAGCCAGGTTTCCACTAGCATAAGAATGTCTGGGGAATGTTGTGCAACCCAGCATTGGAGTGCTGCAGTTTTCTTGGGGAGACTACATATGTTCATAAATGCAATTGGAGACCTTTTACCAGGGTGTGGGCGGCGTGGCAGCTGTCCCGCCCAGGGTTTGGGGTGCACATTTCCTAGAGCAAGAGAAGCAGGGCAATTAGGTGCCTCATAGGGTAGCAGTTGCTGTAGGTGGGTGCTTTTGTAGCTGCTGTGACATTATATGGGTGGTGCATGGATGGGGAGAGATTAGTACCGTGACGCTTAGAGAGGAGAGTGACCATCGGTGATAGAGTTCATGGTACAGTGGGTTGTGTATTGGCGGTGGGTGGGTGGGAGTAGTGTGGTAGTCCAGTGTTCAGGATGGATTTGGGGGGATGGACTGATAGGTGGACGGGCTGTGAGCTGTGTGGAAAACAGGGTACTGTGTGTGGAGGGACTGAGGTTAGGGCAGGGGCACGTCCGTGGATGATATAAAGGGATTCAAGGTGGACAGTGGGTGCTGTGGCAAGAGGAGTGCCAGCATAGCAAGGATCATGGTTATGTGTGATTTTACAGCAGAGAGAATTGGTTTAGAGTGCAGGCTCCCTCTAGTGCTAGAGAGATATAACCTGCAAATGAAAAAGTTGGCTGATTGGTTCCGACACCCCATGTGATTATAGCTATATAAAGGAGTGCCGACCAAGGGTGGTGGTGGGGGCGGTGGGGAGCCGAATGCGTAGCGTTCAGCAGGGCTAAACCTAGGCTACCTCCAAAGGGACCAACGGTTGCGACTGCAGCAGGGCATTTCAAGTTTTTACCTAGTCAGCAGCTTCAGGGCTTTGGGGCTTGTCTGTGGCAGGGAGGGCTTTGGCAAGTAGCCCTCGCGACCTCCAGCTCCTCGGGGGAGGGAGGTACGATCTGCAGGAGAGGGAGAGAGAGCGCAGATTAAATAGGCAGGTAGGGGGATCAGATTAGCGTTGGGGGGCGGGCAGGCTCGGGAAAAAGGTATTGATCAGCTTAGGGCTCTGCTGTGGCACAAATTACAAATAGTAGCCCTTGGACAGGTTAAATCAGGCTCACGCTGTTTTACAGACTCGGAACTGCATACATTCTACACATACAATTCACTTCACTTTTTAAAATCTTCAGTTCTGAATAGGCAGTAATAAAAACAGTTTCTGTCCCACTAGCACCGAGAGAGAACACTAGTCGGTTCCCTTTTACTTCCCGAGCAGTGTTACAAGCAGGAAAAAAGGCGCCAGATGCAGGATTCGAACTGTCCAAACCTAGGCTAGCTCCACAGGGATCAACGGTCACGACTGCAGCAGGGCATTTCAAGTTTTTACCTAGTCAAGCAGCTTCGGGGGCTTCGGGGCTTGTCTGTGGCAGGGAGGGCTTCGGCAAGTAGCCCTCGCGACCTCCAGCTCCTTGGGGAAGGGGGGGTACTGATCTAGTCAGCAGCCTGGGGCTTCAGGGCTTGTCTGTGGCAGGGAGGGCTATGCAGGTGAGCCCCGTGGACCTCCTGCCCCTCGGGAGGGGGTAAGATCTAGTCCAGCAGCTCAGGGGCTTCGGGGCTTGTCTGTGGCAGGGAGGGCTTTGGCAAGTAGCCCTCATGACCTCCGCCCCTCGGGAGGGGTATAGAGTCCTAGTCAGCAGCTTCGGGGGCTTCGGGGCTTGTATTTGAGGGCCTCCAGTCCCTTTCTCACAAAGTGCTATTATCTCTACCCTGCCCAACTCCTGAACCTCCTGTGTGGCAGCCTTGATCCTGCTGCCCAGTAGAGGCTCTTCATCCTCTACTATGAATACCAAATAGAAGTAATTGTTCAGTACAGTTGCCTTCTGCTCATCATCTTCAGCTACCCTCCCTCTGCAGTAGTCTGGATATCTCACCCTTGTTTTCCTTTTTTCCTGCAACTTATCTAGCAGTGCATGATTCCTGGTACTCTCTGCCACAGGAACAGCCCAGTCAATGTCAGGCAGGCTCAGGTCTTCCATTAGTACTAGATCCCCTTATGCTGATCCCCTCCTGAGTTCCTCTCCATCTCTTTATCAGCTTCTTTTTGCCCCAGTGGTCTGTAGACCACCCCAACCTAATCTTCTTTCCAGTAGCGTACGTCAGCTGTATCCAGATAGAATCCAGTCCCCCATCCCCTTTTTTAATGATCCCATCCTCTGTCACCTCAATACCCTCCTTACTATATAGGGCTCCACCCTCTTCTTTACTCTTGCCCCTGTCTCTCCTTAGTACATTATACCCTGGTACTGCCACATCCCAATCATTGTTCTCACTGGCCCGTGCCTCTGTGATAATCCCCAAGTCTAATTTAGCCTCTGCCAGCAATGCCTGCAGTTCATAGATCTTATTGTTCAAACTTCGGATGTTTAGGCAAACCATTTTACATGTACACACCCTTACTCCCTCTCCTCTTACCTAATCTCCAGTTTGTGCCATCCCCCTCCACACACACACTCTGCAGTACAGGTGTCAGTCATTTGGGAGCTCCACCCAGTGTCTCAACTTGGGTACCCAAAATTGCTATTGTAAAACCCAATCAGTGTGTACATGCATGCAAACCAGGTACTGTGCTTCAAGGGGCAGAGTCAGTCGATACTCCATCCCCACATTTACAGTTTCATTTGCAAGAAGTGCCATGCACTCAGCATATTTTTTTTTAATCATGCTATCAAAACTTTTGAAAAGAGGACATTACATTTTAGTATTGCCTTTCTGAATCTCTCTGCTATTCTGTTTAAATTATTATTTTTATATTCTGAATTTCCTATTCATAACACATGCGTAGGTATTTAAAAGTGAGCAATTTACATAACTTATTATACAGAGTCAATAAAATTCATAATCAAAGCATATGTCTAATTCTGAAAGTCACAGCACTCTGTGAAGGGCATCAGCTGGAAAGGAGGTTACAAGAAGTTTGGATGATACCCAAAACCTTGTCCTTGCAGCAAGCCAAATTCCTTCCTACACAATGTCAGAGTAATTACCTGGAGGGAAGAATGGGGGACATTTTTCTTTGTAAGTTGTAACAGGAAATGCTTTCATTGTTTTCTTTTCACAATGAGTTTGTAAAGATGAAAAAAAGTAAACGTTTATTAACAGACACGTCTTTTCAGTATTAGCCATCACAATGAAAAAAAGGATACAATGTTTTAGTTGTTAATTGCTCTGGAGAGCAACAAAAGGAACATTATTTTATTTGTTCCACACAAGTTCTTTGTAAGGCAGAATAAACATGCATAATAAATAGGCTTTCTCTACTGTTGGGTTCATCACAGATAAGGCAGGGAAATGGGCACGGACTGGCTAGACCAGTTGGCCTTCCTCTGCCAACAACTCCTATGTTTCTATTTATCTAGTTTTCTAAGAGTAGTGACATAACACTGTTTTTCATGGATTTGCCCACAAGGTGGTGGTGAGTGCAAATAAACTGGCAAAACCGTCTTTCTGTTTTTTACTTTACTGTTCTCGCACAGCCCTTCCTCACTTGGTAGACCAGACTTTCCTTCATCTAGTCTACAAACATGTATTTCCAGGACAGACCATTAGCACAGAAATAACACTACCACTCACAAAACTGATAACTTCTTTTCAGGAATGAGCTTGAGTAATTGGAGGTTGGTCGTGGGGAGAAGGAATGAGCATCCTACGGGATTTTCTCCTTCTCCAATGTGGAAAGGTGTCAACATCTGCTGTACAACCACTAACTAGGTGATTACAGGTAGCAGTACAACTGGAGCTGAAGCTGGGAGGGAGGAGGGGAGGATGACAATGGCTTCATGCAGGCCAGGCACACTTTGGGTGCATGCCACAGATCCATCAAAAGTCTCTTACCCACACCACCTCTTACTAAGAACTTACCCCTCCATAATGTGTGGGCTGGCCCTAATTCCTCCTTGATGGATGGCACAGTTCTGGGTGGCAGAGCAGGCAACTGGACAGGAAGAAATCAAATGAATCCCGATGCATTTACGTGTGGTCTTATGTCTTTTTAGACCCTATAAGGCCAACTGCCCACTCCACCACCCAGAATTGTGCCATCCAGCAAGGAGAGATTGGGGCCATCCCCCACATCCTAGAAGGTAAATTCATGACAATAGGTAGTGGGAGTAAGTGACAGGGTAAGCATGATGGGACTGGGATGCTGCTCTGGCTGAGGTGGGCCTCCTTGGAGTTGTAGAAGCAAAATCCCATGCCATCAGAGCCAATCTCCTATACTTTGCTCCTGTCCTCAAGCTGTTCCCTGTGCCATATGGTCACCAACACACCCAAAGGTCAGTTTCTCTGTCTTAGGAGAAATTAGAGGACTTTAATGCAAGGACTGAATCCTGGAGGGAATATTCTATGAAAGAGGTTATTCTGTAAAATGCATTGAGGAAGCAGAAATGTATGCTGGATCTCAGAATAGAGAGGAACTTCTGTTCTGTGAAAGAATATCAGTTGAGACCCCTGAGAGAATTCATTTTATAACCACTTTTTCCTCTCATTCTGGACACATTAAAAATGTTATCCGTAGACACTGGGGTGTCCTTAGAGGGGATAAAACATTGGAACCCGTTGATAGTGAAATACCCTGGGTGGCAAATAGAAGGGCAAGTACTTTGAAAAACGAACTTGAGCATAGCAGACAGCAGCCTGCTAAAACTAACAAAGCATGATTCTCCCACAGTAACAAAAGGTGCTTCCCCTGCAAGAGGTGCACTTAACTGCAATGTGATTAATCAGAACAAAACTTTACTAAACCCATAAATTGGCAAGACATATGAGAGCAGTGATCTCATCATATGCTACGCTAGTGGCATTGTATACCTTCCTACTTGTACGTGTGGCACCTACTACATACTGTAGGTATAACTATCAGAAAGTTTTGTGTGAAGGTTGGTGAACAATAAAGAGCCATTGGCATCATATATTTAACATATGCCACAGCTCAGCATATTCATGCACCAAGAGACATGAGGGCCCATGGATTCACATTCACAGATATTGAGAAGGTCTGGCCAAATCAAAGGGGGATTTTGATAGAAAGGTCCTACAGAGGCAGTCTTTCTGGATTTTTAATTTGGAGGCACGTGAGTGGCCAGGCCTTAACTATGGGTTTAACTTGGCACCATTCTTGAAACCCAAATAAACTAATCTTTTATGACTCATTGAATACTTCATTAAGTCTAGTAATGGTGTTGCTTTCTGTTTCTGTCTCTCCAGCAGCTTATACTTGCCTCAAAGTCGCAGATGCTGAATGAGATTTGTTGTACCACACTGTCATAGGGACATAGGTCAGGAAGCAGAGGCAAACCAGGAGAAGTTATAAAATTGGCAAGTAGCATTTTATTATTTAATAACAATAAAATGTAAAAAAAAAAATTGTACAGGATAGCTCTTCATGCAGGCAGTACAAGACAGAAAATCCTTCATCTGAGAGTTTCTCTCTCTCTCTCTCTCAATTTAAATCTCAGTCTCTCTAGCTCTCTAAACAAAACATGCTCTCCTCTTTATAAGATGTCTTTTATTGGCATTGTAAACTCTGCATCCTGATTGTTGTAAGTTGCATCTCCTGTTTCTCACAAAATGCACCAGAACTTTATCAAATTTGATTCTTGTGACCAGCCTGAGAAGCATATCTGGTCTTTTAACAGATGCAACAAAATAGAACATTCTGTCCCAGAACTGATCTCCTGTTGACAGTTATGTGAACAAGCTTGTGGAGATCAAAATACATCTCAAGGTCAACCCCCTGTATTACAGACTGTTATCTTTTTAAGAAACCCAAATAACTTTCTGCAATCATTTCAACAATGTAATTATATTCATTTGCAACCAAGTAATCACGGTTTCACATAAAGATTCACATATATTTTTAACCATAGAGAAGCAAGGGGAGAAAGATCGAACAGAAACAGGAAGTGAAGAAAGGGAGATAACTGGGGAAATTGTGGAACCATCAGAGTGGCCAGTTCCCAAGTAGCACAAGAAAACTTTGATTGCACAATCAGACAGACAAGAGACATACAAGTGTCAAACTAGGGGAAGACAAAATAGATCCTTGCTTTTAACTCTCTGCATAACAAATAGGAGAGGTTCTTGCCCAACCCTATCACATACACATCTCTTTAGGAGGGAACCTGTTCTTTCATTTCTCTTTAAACATTACCTTTCGAGATTTACAGTTTTTTGTGTATGTAGTATTCCCTTTTTCCATAACATCTTTACAGCAAACATTTCAATTACGCACACACATTTTTTCAGCCTTCTGAATTCTCAGTTCCATGATCCATATCTTGACAGAAAATTAGCACTGACGTTCTCTTTTTCTGGGTGTGTGCATCGCTTTGAATTTAAATGGCGGTAGTGCCACGTTACACCTGACAATTCTGGGATTTTTATCCTTCATTTGATTAAGCCAACAGAGAGGACTGTGATCTGTTATAAGTAAAAAGTCAGCTTCTAGCAGATAAAACTCAAGGGCCTCCACTGCCTAGTTCACAGCAAGGCATTCTTTTTTAATAGTGGAGCACTTTTTGTGTCTCCTTGTGCTTGCACAAGAAACACATTGGGGACAGTACTGCATTTGAGAGGTGTGACAGGAATGAGTCCAATGTAGAGCACTGTACAGTGGATGCGACCCTGAAACACCAATGACCACTGAAGCCGAGTGTGGCAGCCATCAGAATTTCTCAGCGGGGAGCCGGCCTGTACTTGAGAGAAATAAAACACACCAATGAGAAAGTGCGCTTCATTTCTGTCATTCTGTGTACAGTCCCACCCCTGATCTTCTGGTTTCCTGTCTGTTTGAAACCCACCCGCTCCCTCCCTCCCTCCCTCCGTGTGCAGTCCCACCCCTGATCTTCCATCCCTTGTCCATTGAAACCCAACCACTCCCCTCCTCTGTGCAGTCCCACCCCAATCCTCCATTCCTCATCCATTGAAACCCACCCACCCCTCTGTGTGCAGTCCCACCCCTGATCTTCCATCCCTTGTCCATTGAAACCCACCCACCCCTCCCTCTGTGTGCAGTCCCACCCCTGATCTTCCATCCCTTGTCCATTGAAACCCACCCACTCCCTCCCTCTGTGTGCAGTCCCACCTCCATTCCCCATCCATTGAAACTCACCCACTCCCTCCCTCTGTCAGCAGTCCACCCGATCCTCCATTCCTTGTCCATTGAAGCCCACCCACTCCCTCCCTTTGTGAACAGTCCCACCCCCAATCCTCCATTCCTCATCCATTGAAACCCACCCACCCCCTCCTCTGTGTACAGTCCCACCCCAATCCTCCATTCCTCATCCAGTGAAACTCACCCGGCTCCCTCCCTCTGTGTGCAGTCCCACCCCAATCCTCCATTCCTCATCCATTGAAACTCACCCGCTCCCTCCTCTGTGCACAGTCCCACCCGATCCTCCATTCCTCATCCATTAGAAACCCACCCGCGCCCTCCCTCCTCTCAGCGCAGTCCCACCCCAATCCTCCATTCCTCATCCATTGAAACTCACCCACTCCTCCTCTGTGCACAGTCCCACCCCGATCTTCCATTCCTCATCCATTGAAACCCACCCTCCCTCCCTCCCTCTGTGCGCAGTCCCACCCCAATCCTCCATTCCTCATCCATTGAAACTCACCCACTCCCTCACTCTGTGTGCAGTCCCACCTCCATTCCCCATCCATTGAAACTCACCAACTCCCTCCCTCTGTGTGCAGTCCCACCCCAGATCCTCTGTTCCACCTTCATTGAAAGCTGCCTGCTCCCTCCCCCTGTGTGCAGTCCTACCATACCTGTCAAGTGTCCCACCAGCACCTGTCATTGTACAACCTTCTGGTGTCTGGTCACTCACTCTTGTAAGCAGGGGCGAGTCTCCTACTTTTTGTCTGTGCTGGCTGGTCTAGTGTGGCTCACAGGGAGAGGAGGCGGTGTATGCATCCACTCAGTGTAGCTCTTGGTTCAGCGATCGCTGGGGGGGGGGCTGGTCCACTAACCCTCTTAACACATTGCTGGCGATCTTTACTTGGAACTTCGGCTGCTAGTAGCAGCAAGATAAATCCACTCCCCTTTTATACAGCTCCAAGGACAAAGGAGCTGATTTGTGGTGTGGGTTTCAGGGAAAGGAGGTGATGTATGCATCCCCTTGGTACTGAAGCTGTAGCTCTCGGTTCAGCTCCCCTTACCCTGATGTCTGATCGCCATCCCCATAACAAAACAAAAAAATTCCCTTGTAGTACAGTGGTCTCTCCCCCATTCTCCCAATGCCATCCCCATACCAAATGGTTAGCTCTGCTTGCAATACATGGGATGTGTCTCTACCTTTTTTAGTCTTTTTATTACACTCTGTACTCGCATTACAGTATCTTCATCTTAGAAGCTGATCTGTGGTGTGGGTTGCAGGGAGAGGAGGTGGTATATGCATACCCTTGGTGCTGCAGCTGTAGTTCTCGGTTCAGCGATCTCTCGGGGGGGGGGGGACTGGTCCACTAACCCTCTCAACCCATTGCTGGAGATTTTTTCTTGTTGTTTGTTGTGATCATAGCAGAAGCAGGTATAAACTGCCAATGCCAAAAGAGAAAGAACAAAACAAAACTAAGTTTCATTATGCTACTCTGCGTGCCCGTAGTAAAAGAATCTAAATGCAAAGCCAACAAGGCACCACAGGGCAAAGTGTTCAAGGCTTTATTCGAGTGCAAAAATAACAACCACCAAGCAGCTCAGGAAGGTACCTCAGAGGTAGTTTTGCACTGGAATAAAGCCTTAAACACTTTGCCCTGTGGTGCCCTGTTTATTCTGCATACCAATGACAGTGGTAGGATTTCAGCCGGCTCCCTGCAGCCCACACTTGGCACTCCATTGTTATATGACAGAGAACTTAGTAATTCAAGTACAGTGCATGCTAATGTCTGAAGCATATACCATCACTGCAGCGACTCGCTGACCACGAAGACCACCACAGTGCCAGAAATTGGGCAAAATCCGCCCGTCACTGTGGTGGTCCATGCGGCGATCGGAACTGCTTCGCTGGGTGATTGCCCCCCCTGGTCCAACTCTGACTCAGAGTTAGAATCTTAGAGACTGGGGTGGGGGTGCCCCCACCATGGGGTCTGAGGGGCACAGCCCCTCGATTGTGAGCGCCGATCCTATGGCTACAATGCCGACAGTCGGCATTGTAGCTGTCGCGGTAGGGGATGTCGGCGCTAGTGCTGTCGAAGCGCTATAGGTAAACCTGTCTGAAGGTACAGGTCTGAAATGATCACCCACTGGCATGTTCACTTCTAGCGCAATTGCTCACACTACTTGCTGTAGCTGCCCCAGCTTGTTCTCCTCACATTCCATATCCCTGCTGCCTGCCAAAACAATATTTATCGAGATCCAAGGAGCCCACCACCACTAGACCCAGGGAAGAGATTCATATTAGTTTAAATACATTGGCCGCTGGCCACCCGGGAAAGTAGCCCACTAGGGATATTATAGAAATCCTTTACATCCTTGGGACAGCACTAGCCCCCCCCCCCCTTCCCAGACCACCAGTGTTAAATTATTTTAATAATGCTGGCCATTATCTCCAAAGAGTCCAGACTTGACCACTTGGGCTACTACTTTTACTTACTGGCCACTATGTCATCTAGGGGGTGATAAATGGTTTTGCTGCACCCCCACCCCATCCCCCACACAACACTTTCTGTTCTCTTTTTCTATCTGTTTATTAATGTTATTTATTTCTCTATCTCTTTCTCTGTATCTTTATCTTCCTCCTGTGCCCTGACTATAACTTTATATCTAACTCTCCCTTTTTTTAACTCTTTTGTGCTGTCCTATACCCATTTCATATCTATCCGCTCTCTACTGTCACTACTGTATTTTCTACATACTAACCTATTTTTCTCTAAACAGATCTGAGAGGATGCTGACTCCTATCCTTTTAAGATAAGTATTACTCTACATCTAACTTGTTCTATTCTTCCTATTTACTTCCTAAGAACTATGGATCCTTTGTGACCTCTTTCCTATATTTTATTATACAGATCCGATGGATATTTTCCCTTCAAGACTCCTTCCTCTGGCTCCCTAGTTACCAGGTAAGAGATCTTCTACATATTATCTACACTTGGGTTTACTGTAGTGGTGCAGCTGTGCACTTTCATTTGTTTTTTTCAATAAACTTTTTGCCTTGGAGGTTGACACTGCTGAGTCCTCAGCACTGTTCCTTCCTCAGCTGTCCAGCACTCACCTCACCCATACCCACCAAACCCAAACTTCCCCATGGATTGTCTTCCACCCCCGTGTTGGGGCCTGGAAGGTAAGGGCAGTTCTCCACCCACCCAGTGAGTCACTTCCAGAATTGG
The DNA here is from genome assembly GCA_016271365.2 of Neoceratodus forsteri. NCBI lineage: Eukaryota > Metazoa > Chordata > Ceratodontiformes > Ceratodontidae > Neoceratodus > Neoceratodus forsteri. The sequence goes on from CM028132.1 coordinate 1,204,153,492, forward strand.
GCCAGTGGTTTAGTTGGTGTCATGGGATGGATGTAGGCAGGCAGAGTTTCATGAAGTCTGAGTAGACCATTTTTCAGTTTTCTACTCTTAGGTCCCTTGCTGTGGTGGTACGTAAATGTGCACACAAGGTTGTGCACAAGTACTACAGAATCACTGCCCTTCCCTTTTATGTTGCTCAAGCTTCCAGCACCACCCACAGCTCTCCACCTGAGGGTAGTCCTGGGCTGAGTCAGCATGCCTCCCCACCCTAGGAAAGAGGAACTGTCCGCTGATGGGTGCTCACCCCCTCCCCCCCAGCAACCAAATTAGCTTCCAAACCAGGGTCAGAGGTATGGTCAGAGGTAAGGCGCACAAAACTTCAGCCCTCTGTGCCTCCTGGCTGGCCTTATACTGCAGCAATAATTTAATTGCATGAAAGTTTGCTAGCTGTTAGACAGAATCTATGATACACTTAACTGCTGACACAGGTGATTGTGTATGTAGATAAAGGTGGTTTTGTGTGAGTGTGTGTATAGATATAGGTGGGTTTGTTTGTGTGTGTGTGTTAGTGTGTGTGTGTGTGTGTGTGTGTGTGTGTGTGTGTGTGTGTGTGTGTGTGTGTAGATACAGGTGTGTGTGTTATTTCAGGAGTCACACCTTTTGTTCTCACTTCTGACTATTTATTTTAGAGAGCTTTGTGTCCCAAAAAACATATTTATTGTATGCTATTTTAAAATGTTTTTCCTTTTATTATTATTAATTTTGTTTGATATTACATCCTATTGATAGAATGCTTTTACTGTACGGTGCCCAGAGCCTCCGGGATTGGGCACCTGGAAAAAAATTTGCCTTGCCTTGCTTGCCCTGCCGTGTGTGTGTTCGTGCGTGCATGCATGCATGCGTGTGTGTGTGTGTGTGTGTGTGTGTGTGTGTGTGTGTGTGAGATACATAGTATACAAGGATTTCTAAATAGCCAATACCTTTCTGACCATGATGGGATATGAGGGTGCTGTTGTCAATACCTGCCATGGAGGGCTACTTCTGTGTGTGCATGTTTGTTTGTAGTGTAGGTTGTACACACTACAGCATTTATATTATACTGGAACTGCATTTTGGTAGGTGGGCAATACCATGGGCAATAGCTGGTTCTTTTCAAGGGTGTGTGTGTGGACCGGATCCAGCACAGGGGTCGGCGCTGTGACTGTTCGGGAGCGGGACCTGCGAGCTCCCTCCATCATCCGCTGTGAGCATTTTTCCTTCTCATTTCTCCCCTTCAGGGGCAGAGTGTGCAAGGACACCAGCGATGGTGTCATGCACACTACCATGCATGCACCCCATCAGGCATCTGCCCCACCTCTGACCCGATGCCTGCAGTGTCGGTGTGCCAGCCCCCAGCTATCACTAGGGTCTAGGCATGCACCGACAACTGGTCTCCCCTCTCCCCAGAGGAGGAGAGCAGTCCATCGGATGCTCGATCCTTCTCCTCCCCTGCCAACTCCCAGCAGCCTGCGCTCACTCCTGAACACAGGTCGCCGGCATGGTGCAAGGTGTGGCATCCAGAACCTTAACCCTCAGCACCACCGGTCCAGTGATGCACCCCACATTTTCACCATAGCATTCTTATTACCCAAGCTGCTGTATACAGCTGCTTTCTAAAATATGACAGCTTGTCAAAACATAGTTCAGGCAGGCTTTTCCTCCCACCAGAAGTTCAACTAACACAATACACACCTGCCACATAAACCATGCAAGAAAACATTTGGCATTGACAAATGCTTGTTCTCTCTGTCATGCAGTTTCCTACTGATATACAGAATGGGATGTTCCTAACCATCTACTGTATACTCTGACTCTGGACTTTACCTAGGCCTACTGATGCATCTGTCTATAAAGAAACTATTTCTTTTTTTCCATTCAAATTTTATTGACATTTTCCAACACCAAGAATACATCCGTGACTTAAAATACAGGGCAAATGCTACATCAGAACGAAAACATAACTTACCCAGGATGTATTCACTCACCCCAAATCCCCCCCCCAATCCCCCCCTACCCTCTCCCTATAACCCCACAGCACACATTCTCAGACTATAGGATGATGGCAGAGAAAATCACTTCTTAACTGGTAACGAATACAACGTGTGTAGGGGACCCCAGATCGGGTTAAACCTAGGTAACCTATTCTGAAGACTAGCAATAACCCTTTCTGTTCTAAGATTAGCAAGTAACTCTTGTAACCATTCGCCATAACTAATTTCTGAGCATCTTTCCAATGCCTTAGTATCACCTTCTTGACTGAGGCAGATATCAAGCAGATATGATATTTCCTATTTCATACCGAAATAGTAGAAACATCCCCTAGAACACATATCTGTGCAGTAAAAAGGTCATCCAGCCCCAGCAAGGGATCCAGTTTTTGTCTGATCCTAGACCAGAGTGGAGCTACTTTAGAACAGTTCCAGAAAATATGAAGCAAATCACCACTACCCTGCTGGCATCTGTAACAAGTAGAGGAGGACACAATACCTAATTTAGCCAACTTTAAGGGGGAATAATAAATATTGTGCAATAACATGAATTGCATTAGCCTGAGCCTGTCTTGTGACAGGAATTTATGGCATGTATGCCAGATGCACGCCCAATCTAGCTCAGTGTCTGGGAAAAGAGAAGACCAGTAATTCACCGGCACCAGATTTAGAGAGTGTACCCAGCCAAAAAATACCCTATATATACAGGAGACAGCATGAGACTTTCCTGCTAATCGCCCTATCTCTGAATGGAAATCTGGGACTGGATCAATAGGGAAAGTTGTACCCATTTTTTTAACCAACAAATGCTGAAGTTGGAAAACTTTAAATATATCAGCTTGTGGGATTAAAAATGTATTCAAAATATCAACTGATGATAACCATCGCCCTTCTGCAGAAATTAAGTCATTAACTAAACTTCCCTCTAATTGTGGAAGCCAACTACTCCTAATAGGTCTACCATCCAATTGGAGGTTGAGATTGCCCTTTAATGGTTGTCATGGGTCTTTATTATGATTATATTTTAAGAAGGTACATAACTGTGAATGAACTTTGATAGATATCTCAATGGGAGAATTCCGAAGAGACATGGGTAAAGAGCTTGGAGTACAATACAACAGAGCCCTGGGAGCTAGGCCTAGCTCTACTATATGGGATATCTCTACCTTTAATCAAAATGGGACGTAAGTACTTTGTACCTGGGAATCACTCGGTATCACCCACCTGAGATACTTATTTGCATGACTGGCCCAATAGTACAGCCCTATGTGAGGCAATCTCAAACCCCCAATTGACTTGGGAGCAGCTAGTTTATGATAAGCCATTCTGGGTTTCTTATAATTCCAAATGAATCCAGTAAATATACCATGAACTTTCCTGATCCATTTTAAAGGGAGCCAGGCATTTAACATATTTATAGGGTAGAACAAGCGAGGAAATATGTTCATTTTCATTAAACTGATTTTCCCCATATTGATAATGGAAGCTAGGCCCATCTTTTAAGATCTGCTTTGATTCCATGCAATAAGAAATCTAAATTTAACTGTAGCATATGAGCAAGGGATCTCGTTAGGGTAAGCCCTAAGTATTTAATTGCCTCTACACTCCAAGCTAACCCGAAAGGGGCAATCTCACGTTTAAAAGTTTTGTGATTCAAGGGAAATACTGTTTTCCCAACATTATGCTTATAATTGGCCACTACACTGAATTCCTGAATAATATGTAATAGAGCAGGAATAGAAGAATTCGGATAGGAAATTTGCAGTAATAGGTCATCTGCATGCGCTAGTAATTTAGTAGTATGCCCCCACACCTGAATATCCTGCACCTCCTGCACTTGCAAAATCCGCCTGATAAGGGGCTCTAAATATAAGTTAAAAAGGAGCGGAGACAGTGGACAACCTTGCCTGGTGCCCACAAACAATTTAAAGGGGTCTGAGATGATACCATTACAGGCAGTTCTTGCAGAGGGAAATTTATAAATGGAACCAATCCATGAGCGGAATTCCTGGGGGAAACCGAATGATTCCATCACAGCAAAAAGATATTTCCAGTGGACCCTATCAAAAGCCTTCTCGGCATCCAGCGAGACCAACGCCCTAGGCTGATCAGCCTCCCTGGAGGCCAAGAAAACATGTGCCAGAGTCCTCAAATGGTCCACTGAAGATCTCCCCTTCATAAATCCCACCTGTTCAGCCCCAATTAACTCGGAGAGGACTTCACTAACACGATCTTCCAGTAATTTCATAAGAATTTTGATATCATGATTGAGAAGTGAAACGGGTCTATAACTTGATACGGAATCAAGAGGTTTATCTGGTTTGGGCAAAAGTACTATTAAAGCCTTGAATAGTGAAACATCTATTGCAGACCCATTTAAAATAAATTGAAACAAGCTCAACAGAGAAGGGATTAGCTCTTTAGAAAAAACTTTATAAAAATGAGCAGAGAACCCATCTGGGCCTGGTGTTTTGTCGGAGGGGAGGTACTTAATAACCCATTCTACTTCACCCTGTGTGATTGGCGCAATAAGCCTAGTCTGACGATACTCCCCCAGAGAAGGCAAGTTCAACCCTTCTAAAGAAAGCTGCAACTTCTTCTCTGAAGGTGGATCACTCATAGCCCCATATAACTCCTCAAAGTATTTTCTAAATTCCCCCACAATATCCTTGGAAGATGTTTTAATGGAGCCATCCTCCATTGAATGAATAGCCGCCACTAATCTGGTGGAATCCAGTTGCTTTACACGTCTAGCCAACATACGACCAGCTTTCTCCCCTTGGTCGGAATATACAGCCCCTGTTTTAATAATGGCCCACTCAACCTGTTCACCTAGCATACTAAGATATGAATCCCGCAACTTAGTTAACTCCTGCCTATATTCCTCTGATGAGGAGGAAGAGAGCCCAATCTCCTTTTCTCGAATCTGAGCAAGTAATTCGGTAATCTGTTTCTGTCTTTCTTGCTTCCTCCGGGAGGCCAGCCCTATAAGGGTCCCTATTAAATAAGCCTTAAGTGCACCCCACTCCATATCAGGTCGGCTGGTAGAGTTATGATTGAGAGAAATAAATTCCGTTATCTGGGAAGAAATAAACTTAACTACCTTCGGATCTTTTAGCAACTGATTATTACATTTCCATCTACCCCCTATTTTAGGAAGAGAAGTAAAGGATATTAAGCAAGTAACAACTGAGTGATCGGAAGGTGACCCAGCCGCTATACTTGCATCCAGTACGCCTGATATGAGAGTATTCAAAATCAGGACATAATCAATCCTGGACATAGTACCATGCACATGGGAAGTAAAGGTGAAATCCCGACCATTCGGATGGAGAATCCTCCACACATCACAAAGGCCAATTTGGTCCAGCAATTCTCTAACCGCTCTTTGAGCAGGAGATAGTCCCTTCCTAGCAGACCCTGATCTATCCACTGACGGGTCCAATACCAAATTTAGATCCCCTCCTATAATGATGGGCAGATTAAGAAATGGTGTGAGTATTTCCATTATCTGCACAAAAAAGCCTGGGGTATCAACATTAGGGCCATAAATCGACCCCAACATAATTTCCATGGTGTGCAAATTACCCCTTATAAAAACGTATTTCCCTAATGTGTCTTGGATTATCTGAAGTGGTATGAATGGAACTGACCTGTGAATCATCACCATCACTCCTCTGCCCTGAGTGTTGCCTTCTGAGGCAAACACCTGAGCAACCTGTGACCTCCTCATACGGTTAACCTCATTATTAAGCAGATGCATCTCTTGAATAAACATTGTATCCACCTTCACATAATCTAAATGCTTTAGAATCTAGTATTGCTTCGACTTATGGCGAGCTCCCTTAACATTCCAACTGATAAATGTAATGTCCCTAGCCATTATTTAACCATCCCTAGCCTGTAAATTAGATAAATTCTAATAGCTGGTCCCCCTTCCCTTTCCCGGATCTCATGTGTGCTGTGCTACCCACCCTCTCATACTCCCCCCTCCTATACCAACAACCTTTAATCCCAATCCTCCCCACACCACAACAGCAAAATACCCCGTAACCCTCTCTCCCCTCCACTCATATCCCTCCCGATCTGTCAAGGACCATGACAACAGTCCACACAGTATTCCCACCCCCTCTTCTTCCGCCCAACCTCCCCTTTCATATATATGTTACAATGTACCATACCAAATAATAAACTTTGTTGCTCATTATATCATTTTAGAAAGAAGAGGTATTCTAAACAAAGTAAAATAACAGTTGTCTGAGGCCCATTAACAATATATAGGGAATAGTAACAGTAACACCAGCCGAGTAACTATTAACTAAGCTTCTATTTAAGCCCTCTTCCACGGGCTTATCCAGACCGAAGTTTACTATTTACCTCCCCCCATCAGGTTTACCCTAACTCTTAGGGTAATATTTATTCCCAACATTACATGTATTTAATAACTCCAAAACCCTATTAAAGTTGCCAATAAATTGACTCCCTAGAACAAACGTCCAGAAATGATGCAGCACTCCAGTCAGAATACTGAGGCACTCATCATAGTAAAAGAAACACGAGTCTGAGGATTTCCATCGTGCTGCACTGCTCTGTCTCTAACATTTCTGTGCTGGCTGAAGTTGCACTGAAACACTCGTGAGTAGCTAAATAATGGTCTCTGGCTCCCTCTAGTGGCAGCGTAGTGCAGTAGTGACAAGCATTCTGTACAAGATCTGCAACTAAGTACCCAGGGATTCTCAGGTCCAGCACAGCTTCAGGCCGAGAAGCAGGAACAAACATGAGCAGGACCCACCTGCATCCATCCTCGGGGTGAACAGGTACCAGGTGGGAGGGCACTGAGCATAAAGAAAAGGGGTCCCGGGTTATAGGCAGGAAAATAAAGCATCTATGCATCCCATTTATTTTCTGCAATACGCTGGACTCTTGGCAAAAACATTTTGTAAAACGCAATATAAATTCCAAGCTGAAACAGGCATAACTTAACATCTCAGGAACACACATTAAACAACAGCTGCCTGTTTAACCATTTCAGGGATCTTTAAATAGATCTGGGAGTGCCCCTTTGAGGGTGTCAAGCGCTGCTTCTGAACTCTCATAGCTACGCCAAGAGCCTGCCACAAAAACTTGAAATTTAGTGGGGTAACCCATTCTAAATTTGATTCCCGCTGCAATTAACTTCTTCACAATAGGATGATATGATGCTCTTTTTTGCCAGACAGATAAAGGCAGATCATGAGCGACTCTCAATTTGGCCCCTTCGCACTGCAACTCCTATATGTCCTTAACTTTTAAGAGAAAATGCTGGCGCTCCTGATAACTTAAAAAGCAGAAAATAAAGGTGCGCGGAGGGGCTCCATGAGGAGGTAATGCTCTCAGGGCAAGGTGGGCTCTCTCTATTGTGTATGCATGCCCAAACGGTGAGGGGCCCGCTATTTTTTCTACAAACTTCTGCGTGAACTTGATAGGGTCACCCCCTTCCTCTCTCTCTCTCTGGCAAGCCAATAATAACCGCATTATTGCGGCGGCTATGACCCTCTAAGTCTTCAATCTTCACTTCAAGTTTGGAAATACGTTGCCTCATGGCTACAAGATCTGGTTCCAACCTTTCATTCCTTCCTTCCAGAGAGTGAATACGGGTCTCATTGTCGGTCGTTCTTTGCGATAAATCCTCCAGGGCGTGCATTAAGCTTTTAATTTCCCCTGCGAATTCTTTCATTTCAACCTTAAAAGGTTGAAATTCTTCAAGAAATCTAGTTAAAGTAAGCGGCTCCATATCTGCAACTTCTGCGATCGAGGACTGGGCTTGATGAGCAGCTGAGGCCTTGGATTTTTTAGAGGCCTTCTCCAGGGAAGCCAGTGTGGTATGCTTAGGCATAGTTTTCTTCATTTCGACTTCCATCGAACACAACAGGACCGTCGTACCACTTCTCCCTTAAGTTTAACTGAATAGCTGAGATCTTCCAAAGTGCAGAAACCTCTTTTAAAATGTAATTTAGAAGGTCGGGCGATCGGAGCTCTAGGAAAAGGCAGCTACCTAGTGCTCTGCATCACGTGATCCCTAAAAGAAACTATTTCTTAAAGTCTGCACTTCTTAAAACAGGGGCTGAAGATAATGCAGCCTTGATGGCTCAAAAAGCCTTATCACACTCTCGGAACCATTTCACATTATTCAGGTTCTGTTTTTCATATGTCCTGTGAGGGGAGTAGATAACTGGGCAAAGTTGGAAACAAATCTCTGGTAGTAACCAGCCAGACCAAAAAATGACCTAATGTTTGTTTGTTTTAAGGACAGGATTGTTAGCTACAGCTTCTGTCTTAGAAATCTCTGGCTTTACTTCTCCATTTCCCAAAGTATAACCCAAATATCTGGTTTCCTGCATGCCTAATGTACAGTTGGTAAAATTAATGGTCAGACCTGAATTTCTGATACATTGGATAACTGCTCATAGCCTGTTCTAGGTGACTTTTACAGTCTGGACTGTACACCACATCATTGTCTAGGTAAGCAGCACAATAACCAATGTGAGGGGCTAGAATTACATCCATGTACCACTAGAATGTTGCAGGTATGCCATGTAAACCAAACAGCATGATGGTGAACTGATAGACTCCAACTGGAGTGGAAAATGCAGTTTTGTCTCTGGATTCTTTAGCTGGGTGAATTTACCAATAATCCTTGGTGAGACTGAGGGTATTAATGTACTTAGCACTCCACAACCTGTCCACCAAATCATCTATCCTGGGCATTGGAGAACTGTCAAACACAAACACTTGATTAAGCTTCCTAAAATCAAGGCAGATTCTAACACCCCCTTCTTTTTTACTTAGTCACCATTAGTGATGACCAAGCACTTCTCCATTCTTCAGTGATACCCAACTCTTTCATTTTTTTGTATTTCCTTAACCATGTCTGTTTTTGACCGCTCAGGTAATCTGAATTGTCTTTTGTTTGATAGGGCAAGCATTCTTTGCCACTATTAGGTGCTCAACCCCTTTAGCTTAGCTGGGCTCTGTGATAAAAGTACTCTGAAATGTCTTTACCACGTTACGAATTTCTGCAGTTTGTTCTGTGGGTAAGGAAACAATCACCTTTACAGCATTAGAATTCACAGTTTATTCCAGTGTGTCCTAAGCTATCTCAATATCTACTTTAGGAGTTTCTGGTAGTACTAACAAAGAAACCTTTGGTGTTTTGCAACCCATTTCTTCAGGAGGTTAGCATAGTATATCTTGATAGGATTTTTCCTATAAAGGTCTCAATCTCATAGTTATCTATACCAGTACATATAACTACTTAATAAGGCCCTTGCCACTTTGTTAATAGTTTGTTTTCTGTAAGACCTTTTCACCTGGCTCAGAAACTTTTTCTTTTAGCCCATGGTCATTATACTCCTTCTGCTGTTTTGGGGCTTTCTCTTGATTACTGGTGTCAATTTCAACATGTTTTGCCAGTTTCTTTTTCAGTGTACACATATAAGATGTAATAGATTCTTTCTGAGCAGGGTTATCATCCCATGTTTCTTTTATTACATCTAATGGCCCTTTAGGTTGTCTGCCATACTACATTTCAAAGGGTGAATAACCTGTTGATGTTTGTGGCACTTCTCTGTAAGCAACAAAGAGGTAAGGTAAGTATTGGTCTCAGTTGTTCTCTTCACCTTTCACAAACCTTTTTAGCATATGTTTTACGCTTTGATTAAAATGCTGAACAAGACCATCTATCTGAGAGTGCTAAGGGGAGGTACTTGTGGCAATGATACCTAGTAGTCGGTACAGCTTCTTCAGCAATGCAACACCAAAATTACTACCCTGATTAGGAATAATCTCTTTCGGTAAGCCCACCCTACTGAAAATTTTGACAAGCTCTGTTGCCACTTTTGGGGCTGTGACAGTACACATTGGAACTGTCTCTGGGTATCAAGTAGCATAGTCACAAAAAACCAAAATTAATGAATTACTTTTTTTACTTTTGCCTAGGGTGCCAACCACATTCATTGTAATTCTCTCAGAAGGCACGTCTATCGAGGGTAGGGGCATCAGAGTCACCTGGGACCTGGTTTTCAAACATTGATGCAGAACTTGTGTCAAGATACATAGATACACAGATGTTGATGGCAGATAAGGGCCTGTGGCACACCTTGTCTGCCCATGCGTACACGTACTCTGCTTCTTCAAGCTTCTCTAGAACTAGGTTGCACCCATCCCCCGACTACCAGGATCCCCTGATGCCTATCTCATGCGTTCTTAAACCCTGTAATCATTTCAGCCCCCACGCCTCCTCCAGCAGGGCATTCCATTTGCCCACTACCCTCTCCGTGAAGAAATTCTTCATCACGTTCCCTCTGAACCTCCCTCCCTCCAGTTTCATCCCATGTCCCCGAGTCCTGGAACATCTTTTCCTATGAAGAATTGTGTTTTCCTGCACCTTGTTCCTCCCTGTGAGATACAGTGAAGCCCGCTAGGATGATGCCCCACTCCGCAGAATTCTGCAGTAGAGTCATTGCAGCATACAATACAGTTTCAATGGGAGTTAATCCCTTTTGTCATGCAGGAAACCTGTGACACTGCACTTCATCCTGGTGGCTTCACTGTACTGTACTTGTATGTCTCAATCATATCCCCCGCCTTTCCTCCAAGGAGTACATATTTAAGTCTTTTGGCCTGTCCTCATAGATTTTGTGAAGTAATCATTGCACCATCTTGGTTGCCCTCCTCTGAACTGCCTCCATCCTGTCTATGTCCCTACGTAGGTAAGGCCTCTAGAACTTGACATTGTACTCACGGTGTGGCCTCACTAGTGTCTTGTATAGTGGAATTATGACACCCCTTGTCCTGCTGGTGATACCCCTTCCTATGCAACCCAACATCCTGTTTGCTTTTCCTGCTGCCTTGTCGCACTGACTCTCTACCTTGAGGTCATCAGAGATGATAACCCCTAGGTCCCTTTCCTGCTTGCTTCTATAGCCTCCCCCACCCCCCAAGCTGATATGTTGTTTTGGGTTGAGTGCCCCATGTCCACTATTTTGCATTAAATCTCAACTGCCACTCCCTTGACCAGTCCTCAAGCTTCTGCAAGCCCTGCACCAACCCCGATGTTCAACGCAACTGTGCCAAACTCCTCTGATTCAACTGCACCCAATTTTAGTACATCTGGAGCAGTTGTGACAGTTTCCACTCTCTAAGGCAGCCTGTGCCAAATATTTGGCTCAGGCCCTGTGAAATGGTTCTGCCAAATGGTGCAAGTTAGACTAGTGGGAGCTGGTCTAACCTGTTACATTTGGTGCAAGGGATTTGCATCAGGGTTTGACACAGGCTGTGTTAGAAAATTGCGGTTGACGCAATTTTTGATGCAAGTCGCCCCTTGCCTCAAACTCTTCTGATGCAAGTCCCTTGCGTCGATCCAATCCCTTTGAAAATCTGGGCCCTTGTCTTTTTTAGTTACTGGGGCTACTTTGTGACATTCAGCCCAAGACCTGCAATAGGTAAAAACATCCTCATTAATCCCAGTCCAGTAAAATGTGTACAACAATCTGGCAAGGGTGTGGTCCCTCCCAAGTGACCAGCCTAGGACTATCACGTGTTATCTGTAACAACTTAATTCTATACTTCTTTGGTTTGACCCGTTGTTCTATCTGTTCCTGCATCTGAGGATTAACCCAAAGGGTCCAATTCACAAAAGGGGCTTAGATCAGTACAAACTGCAACAAATAGCAGCCAAACAGCAGCTTGCATTGAAGCCTAGAGGCCAGGGACCCTGCACCAGATTCAGGTATAGGAAGGGTCCCGGTGCCTAGGATCCCACACTTGTGGCAACCACTCCCATGCGACAAACACCTTGTGAATGGGAGGGAATTGCCACAACCCCCTGCTACAAAGGCAAGCACCGGGGGCCCCTTCCCTGGTGGTCTTCGGCCCTCCCTCCCTCCCTGATACCCAATATCACCTGATTGTAAAATAATATAAAATATGCCCTGTCCTGGTGGTCTAGTGGTCCCCACTCCCCTATCCCTAATATCACCTAACTGCAGAATAATATATTATTAGCCCCATCCTGGTGGTCAAGTTGTCCCCCCTCCCTATCCTTGATATCACCCGGCTATAACAAAATATATAATTAGCCCCGTCCTGGTGGCCTAGTGGTCTCCCCTCCCTGATCCTCGATATCGCCCATTCCAAAGATAATATTTAATATTCTCTGTCCTGGTGGTCTAGTGGCCCCCACCCCCTCACCCTAGCAGGAAGTGCCCACCACCCCGCTTCCTCCCATCCCGAAACGCAGCTGGTGACTGGCACAGCCCACCTCACCTCCATGGTCAGATGTCAGACTGAATCAAACAGACTATTGTAGTAGTGCAATGCCATGAATAACTGCGAGCTGCACACCATACACAGGCTATCACCGACAGTTCAGTCTGGTGGCCAGCCATGGAGGTGAGAGGTGGGCTGTGCCAGTCACTGGCTGCATTTTTGGATTGGGGGAGTGAGGTGGTGGGCACTGCCTGTTGGGGGTCACTAGACTACCAGGATGGGAAAAAATAAATATTATCTTTAGAACTGGCAATATCTGGGATCAGGAAGGGGGGACCACTAGACCACCAGGATGGGAATAATTATATATTTTGTTACAGTCATGTGATTTCAGGTAGAGGGACCACTGGACCACCAGGATGAGGAAAAATAAATATTCTCTTTGGTACGGGCAATATGGGGATCAGGGAGGGGGGACCACTAGACCACCAGGATGGGACTAATTATATATTTCAATACAGACAGGTGATATCGGGGATTGGATGGACAGTGGCACAATGCCGCAATTTGCCAAACTGTCCCAGAGGGACATATTCTAAGTGCCCATAGACCAGCTCTGGCTGGTCTAATGGTACTTAGAAATGTACCCTCAGGAGCAGTTTTGTGACTCACATTTTAGTGGCAGCTTGCATCAACTGCATGCCCCCTAGCACCATGCCTCAGCCAGCTTAGTGGCACAAGGCTGGCATTAGCACCCTTTGGCACATGCAGCCTGCCATTGATGTAGGCCACCTTTCTAAATAGCTCAACGGGCATCTTTTGGTGCAAGGTGCCACTTGCATCCTTTATGTTTGACGCAGGCACCTTGCGTCCTTCTGGGGGTCTTGAGAATTGGGCCCAAACTCTGTACAATAACCCATTACATTTTTTAAACATTGGTTCAACCTCTTTTTGTTTCACCCCTAGCTGCTTAAAATAAACTTGGAGAGAAGCATCATCAGTTTGCTCGGAAACAATATCACAATCAGTCATCAATTTAGTTTTAGCATTTTCATATATCAACCCCCTATGTCCATCAGTCTTTTGCTGCTACTGGTTTTCTTTACATGTCTTCTTTCTTTCCTGGACTTCTGGATCTTGGAGCTAGACTCAAACAAGTCTGAATCAAATTCATCAAAAGGAAAAGTGTTCCCAACATCTGAGATTTTCTTTGCCTATGCTCTTGTTATCACAGCTGCTGAAACAGCAGGGTTTACTACCTCTGTGTTTAATATGGAAAATTCTGAAAAGTCATTTCCAATAATCACAGATACAGGTAACTTTGGTACTACCACTTTCATTTGGTGTGACACCCCATTAACTGTGGTTCAGAGCTCAGTGCTTATGTTACATACTGTAGCTGGATGCTGTAGGCTGTGCTTGGATACAGAGGCCAGACCAGTAAGTAGGATAATGCTTGCAAGGTACTAGTAGTATGAATTGATTCATGCTTAGTTACTTTAGCATAGACATGAGCAAGTCAGTGATTATAGTACATATGAACTGATAATACATGCAAGGTGCTTAGATGCTTGAACTGATGAGTCACTTGTTATGATTTGATAGTTTTTGGCCTTTCTCTGTATGCCACCTGTAGGAAGGATGCTTAGTCCAGTATAATGAGACCCGCCCCCAAAAAATAAAGATATCAACGATTGTTCTGCATCCAACTGTTGAAAGAGTAGAGTAGGATGACAGCCCCGTAAAATGACTAGCAGTTTGATCACCTCCTCCAACTCCAGAGAGTGTGACCAGTAGCACGCAGGAGAAGAAAAACCCCCTTTGGGGGAAACCTCTGAGGACCCATGGCTACTGACCTGCCTGTCCTTCTGGGCATACTAAAGGTGAGTAAGCCTAAATTTTATAATTGGCTAACCCGAACCCCAAAGTTGCAGAACCTGATCCAGAAAAACGGAGAACTTAAGAAGTATGGAATCATGACATGTCAGGAGAACAGAGCAAGCATCCACCTAGTAAACTCCAAGTTTGAGAATCCATGAGCAAGCCTAAATGATAGGAGAGTGGAATCCATGGTCGATATGAATTGGAAGCAATGAGTCACAGTGGTGAAGCACTCCAGCAGGTGAGGATGACTACTCAGGAGAACCAGGAATCAAAGGCTCAGCACCTAGGTCCAGAAGGAGGACTGTTGGGTCAAGTTCTGCCTGGCAAAGCTTTGCAAATGAAGACCATGGTGATGAAGCACAAGAACTGGCATATACTGCGTGATTGGAGGATGGAGCAGTAGGAACCTCCATTTCAGAGAGAAGAAGCAAGTATTGGAAGTAGCTAGAGATTGCAGTGCGAATAGGTAGACATAAGTCAGATGTAGTTCCAGCTCACGAGGAACGAAGTGAGTTGTAAAATAATAAGTAGTCATGATGACCTCTAGACCCTGTAAGGGCCAAGCAGGTAGTATGAGCAAGTAATGTAAATAAGTGGACCTGTATATAGGTCAGTTGTAGTAGTAAGTAAAGCTGCATGATGCAGACGTAGCAGCAGGGAAGTAGTATTGCATAGCTCATGTTCGGTATACAGTGGGGGATATAAAATGAAAATAGCATGGGAATCGAAGAGCTTCATGTGGATCCAAATGGTTGCATAACGATGATATCCGCATCCAGGCCAGAATGGTTACTTAGCTAGAATTGACTCGGTAAGAATAGTCTGGTGAGTTCTAAATAGTCAAACTTACGAGTCATAGTGAAAACTGAAGAGGCAGAGTCAAAGGAGGTAGCATTGTCACGGGGTCCAAGAAGCCTTAGAGCATATATCAGGGTATTGAAGATCCTCTGGATGAACTTAACTAAATGTCCTGGTAAAAGTGCAGCAGTAGTAAGTTCGTAAAACAGAAGGCAGGGCAGAAGCATCCAAAAATAGAAGACGAATGTCTAAACAATCCAGATGTGAGTCCATAGTAAAGGAGCTCCTAGGGCTGGCTGACGCAGTGGCAGGTAGGAGTATAGTAGAATGTGCGAATCTCCAGGCCAGAGCTGGGCAAGGCAGGTGTAGAGTAGAAATAGTTAAACCCCCCCGGCCCGATGGACGGAGACATGTCAGAGACATAGGCGACTATGGTGCAGTAATATATAGGAGCAAAGGACCTCCGGGCCTATAGGGGTGCTGGTCTGATGAAATGCAATGGCGAACCTCCGGCCTCGTGGGGCAAAGCAGGTTGCAGAGCAGTGGTAGATAACGTAAAAGAAACATCGAACTGCATGCAATGCAGAAAGCAGCGAAGTAAAGAGGAAAAAATTGTAAATGGTATTATAATGATGGAATATCCTGAGTCAGTGCAGTGCAGAGTAGTACAGTAGGTTCAAGGCAGACATATGAGAGTAGAATAGTGCTGTAGACTGTCGTATCTCGAAGACCGAGGATGGTAAGGATTGCAGTGAAGAGACCTTGGCGGAAGAGTGAGCAACTGGACGAGAGGTAATAAGCATACTGAAACTGTAGTAATTCAATGTTTATGACATTTGTTTAACCAAGGAAGACAATATGGAATAAAGTCAGCAGGGAGTCCGGATGGACACAATAGTAGTAACTCCAGGGAAGTTGAAGTAGCATGATGAGGAGCATCCAAAGAGAACTGGAGCAAAATCTTGATGTACCCCAGAAATAATCCGATGAAAGGTGCTTTAGGGAGCATATTTGGAAAGGTAGGTCTGAATGAAAGCAGCTCTGTAGGAAGCATCCATGGGAATGAAGAAGAGCTAGCGCAATGAGATAAGGAAGCGCAGCTGAGCCATGTGTAGGTCAGCCGATGACGTAGATGGTACGTTTCAATGAGTACGGCTGCTGGAGTGTAAATAGAATTAGTAGTTAAACTCAAAGGCTAGCATGCAACTAGACCATGCGAGGTCAGTAGTAAGGTACGTAAGATTGGTTGCTAGCCCCACGTAAGCTAGCACACGCAGCTGGACCACACGTAGGTCAGCTGGTAAGGTAAGTAAATAGTGGCAGCTAAACCCATAAAGGAGAGCAAGTACAGCTGGACCACATGTAGATCAGCCGGAAAGTAAGCTGTAGTAACAATCCAAATGAAGTGAAGCAACAGCATAAGCATCCAAAGACAGTGAGGTAAATTCCTGGAATCGGTGGAATAGTGAGTCCAGAATAGAGTACAGAGGGTCTTGGAGGGATGGAGTGGAGCAAACCCAGAAGGTGAACTGCAGCATCCTGAATTGTACTGGCATGACTAGAAGACATCCTGGAGAATAGCTGTCCATGCCATAGAGGAGTCGCCTGTGTCACTGAGTAGCCAAACTCAGTGGGGGCAGTAGAGAGAGGTACACACAAGCCAGGTTAGATTGGACAAGCAGCAATGCTAATTGAATGACATCAGGTATGACAAGGTGTATGCCGATATCCAGGTACTGGTGTCACAGATTTAAGGGACCCGAATGGGTGAGATTCTGTACGTAATAAACAACTGTGACTCCCATAGTCTAGGATGAGATGTGGAATGGGAGTTTGAGAAGCTAGAATCTCAACTGAACTATGGCGCCATCTAGTGATTTGATGCAAAATGAACAGGCATTGAGTAGACTGTAATAAGAAGTAGATAAGGAGAGGCGCTGTAAGGATTAAGCAGGAAGTACCCATGCCGTACTGGGAACATTCCAAGTCCTGTACAAGGTTGGCGTACAGAACTGTGCAATTGTTCACAAGGCATGGGTACTTCCTGCTTAACCTTACAGCGCCTCTCCTTATCTACTTCTTATTACAATCTACTCAATGCCTGTTCATTTTGCATCAAATCACTAGATGGCGCCATAGTTCAGTTGAGATTCTAGCTTCTCAAACTCCCATTCCACATCTCATCCTAGACTATGGGAGTCTCTGCTCTCCAACACATTACCTCCAAAAACCATATAAACACTACAAACAGGTATCTGCCTCTATCTCTGAAATCAAATAAAGAGGCAGAAGACAGTGCAGAGCAGGACACTGCGGCACAGGAGCTAGCACAACAAAACTCACCCAAATCAGGAACCAAAACTAAACAAGCACAAAGGAAATCCAAAAAACTTCTGATCATAGGAGACTCCATGATCTGGGAGTTGATACCCATCTCCAGCTAGGTGATGGTCAGATGTCTCCCAGGTACATCAGCATGGAGAGACACTGACCGCATTGCTAAAATTGTTCACAAGGCAGGAGAAAACATTGATGTCCCAGTACACATAGGGACTAATGATCTCGCCAGCCGGTCAGTTGTGGAGACCAAGGAACACCTGACTAGACTGGGTGACAAACTATCATCTATTTCGTCTGCATCTCCTTCTGAGATCCTGCCAGTCTGGGAGAGGGAGCAGATGGATGGAAGGTCAGAGAAGGGAGATAGAGGAGCTAAACACGTGGCTCAAGGACTGGTGCCAGGAAAAGGACACAGATTGGTAGGAACTGGCAACAGTTCTGGGAGCGAAAGTTCTTTAAATTTGATGGACTGCATCTGACTAAAGAGGGAGTCAGTGCATTGGGGCAGAAGTTTGACGTCTTTGCAGAATATTTAAACTAGCAAATGGGGAGAGGGGTGCAGCACCCCATACGTCGAATGGGAAGAACACCCTTCCCCCCTCAGCTAGTGGTCAAACAGGAATTCAGCATGTTTGCCGTTCATTTGCATCACCAGGTAAGAAAAAAGGTTTGTCTCCCCATACGATGCACAGGGGTAACGCCAAACTTCACCCAACAACTAACACACCAAAATCTGGCCAATGGAAAATCATGTACACAAATGCTCACAGCCTGGGAAATAAGATCCCAGACCTGCAGGCAATAATGTCAGAGGCTAAACTGGACATAGTAGCAATTAGTGAGACGTGGTTTACCAGTAACCACTTGGGAGACTTCAGTACCTGGCTATGTATTGTTCAGAAGAGACCGAGGTGCAAAAAGGGGGAGGAGTGGCCCTGTATGTTAATGAAAATATCAAAGCTACAGAAATTCAGAATACACATAAGGAGCCAGAAGAACTGTGGGTCACCCTGGAAACAGGAAATGGGACAGCCATAAGAACTGGGGTTGTCTACAGGCCCCAGACCAGAGGGAGGACATAGATACATTACTGTTAGAAGATATACAAAACATGACAGCTAAAGGGAGGTTCTGATAATGGGAGACTTCAACATGCCAGATACAGATTGGTCAATACCAGCAGGAACATCTGCCAGAACTAGACTCATAGTGGATTCCTGCAGGAGGGCCTCAAACAACTGGTACAGCAACCCACAAGAGACAGGGCTATCCTAGATCTAGTACTGACTAACAAAGAGGGATCACAGATCTCCAGGTAGAAGGTCACCTGGGGCCAGTGACCATCACATGGTATGGTTCAGTTTGGCTACTACATCTAAATCATCCCATTCCAAGGCAAAAATATGGGACTTCAGAGGAGCTGACTTTGATAAGATGGCTCACAGAGTTAAGCTAGCCCTGGCAAAAGAAACACAGGTGAGGGGTACAGGCAAAGTGGGCAAGCATTAAGGATGCAATACTTGAAGCAACATCCCATTGTGTTAGACAGAAAAGGAAGTGCAAAAGAAGAAGGAAACCACTTTGGTTCTCAACACAGTAGCAGAAAAGGTCAGAGCCAAAAGGCTGGCCTTCAGGAAATATAAGGAACACAGCGGGATGAAGATAGGGAGGCATACCAAACTGCCCTAAGGGAAGCAGGTAAGGCAGTAAGGCAGGCAAAGTCCCAAACTGAGGAAACACTAGCACGAACAGTAAAGAAGGTGACAAGACTTTCTATAGATACATTAGTGAAAGGAGAAAGTCCAGAGGGGTATTGCTAAGCTTAATGGAGAAAAGGGAGCATGTGAGGAGGAGGACCCTGTAAAGGCATCTATCCTAAATAGATACTTTGCTCAGTATTTACTGAAGAGAAGGTAGGACAGGGCCACAGCTCAGCATCATGGACACAGGGGGAGGGAGGTGAGCACTACTCCCTTCACAAAAGAAAGGGTCCTACAAGAGCTTGCTAAGCTCAGGGTGGATAAGGCAATGGGACCTGATGGCATACATCCCAGGGTACTTAGGAGCTAAAGGAGGAACTAGCAGAGCCATTAGCAGAATTGTTTAGTGAGTCTCTGAGCACAGGAGAGGTCCCAGAAGACTGGAGAAGGGTTTATGTGATCCCGCCCACAAGAGTGGTAGCAGGAGGAGGCGGGGAACTACAGACCGGCCAGTCTTACCTCAGTAGTGGGCAAGATTATGGAGGCATCTTAAGGAAAGGATAGTGCAACACCTGGAATCCATAGGGGCACAGGATCCAAGACAGCATGGGTTTACAAAGGAAGGTCCTGTCAAACTAATCTCATAGATTTCTTTGACTGGGTAACCAGAGTGGTGGACCAAGGGGAGCAGTTGATGTACGCCTACCTTGACTTCAGCAAAGCTTTTGACACTGTTCCATATAGAAGATTGATAAATAAGCTTGGTAGGCTCGTGGGTCAGAAGTTGGTCAACTGGGTGGCAAACAGGTTGACGGGCAGAAAACAGAGAGTGGTGGTAAATGGTATACAGTCAGAAGAGATGCAAGTCACAAGTGGGGTACCTCAGGGATCAGTCCTGGGCCAGTCCTCTTCAACATCTTCATTAGTGACCTTGCAGATGGACTAGAGGGTAAGGCTTGTCTGTTTGCAGATGACACCAAGATCTGCAACAGAGTAGATGATCCAGATGGGGTGGGCAGAATGAGAAGAGATCTGATAAACTAGCAGAATGGTCAGAAGAGTGGCAACTGGGATTTAATGCAAAGAAGTGCAAAATCATGCACATAGGGAAGAGAAACCCTGAAGCCACCTATAGGCTGGGAGGGAGTTGCTAGCAGTCACAAAGGAAGAAAGAGACTTGGGCATCATCATCACTGATGACCTAAAATCATCCAAGCAGACCTCAAAGCAGTAGGTAAGGCTAGGGGGTGTTAGGGTGTATTAGTAGGGGTATCACAAGTCGTAAGAGGGAGGTAATAATCCCTCTGTACAAGACACTGGTTAGGCCCCATCTGGAGTACTGCGTGCAGTATTGGAGGCCACACCTTCACAAGGACATTAACCAAATTGATACAGTCCAGAGAAGGGCAACCAAAATGGTGCAGGGACTGCATCAGAAGACATATGAGGACAGATTAACGGAGCTCAATATGTATACCCTTGAGCAAAGGAGGGAGAAAGGTGATATGATCGAGGCATTCAAACACCTTAAGGGCATAAACAAGGTGAAAGAGTCTAACATGTTTAAATATAAGAAAAATAGCAGGACAAGAGGACACAGCATGAGATTAGAGGAGGCCAATTAAGGGGAATGTGAGGAAATCTTTTCACAGAAAGGGTGGTGGATGCATGGAATGGCTTACCACAAGAAATGGTGGCTATGAATACAGTGCAGGGCTTCAAACAGGCATGGGATAGGCATAAGGGAGCAATACAAATAACTATGAATAGATAGGTCACTGACAGAGCAAAGGCCGAAGGCACATCTATAAGGTAGAAAAAGAAATGGGCAGACTGGATGGGCCTTGCGGTCCTTATCTGCCATCAACTTCTATGTTTCTATGTTTCTATGTTCATGTGGCAGCAGATAACTGTGGCATGAGGTTTTATTTTTTTATTTAGTTTTTGTTGATAGCCCCACAAGCGCTGGGGGCCGAAGGAAAATAGATATGCACTAGCAGTAATAAGGTTTAGAGAAACCAGAGCGCAAGTGGCGGTGTGATGCTGGATCGAAATCCAAGGCAGGGCGAGGTACAAAGGAGAGCTGGCTTGGCAAGTGTTATAAACCGCAGCATGGTTCCAATGCTGATAAGTGGCAGAGCAGGCAGGCTGCAGTGGGTGTCATGTTACAGGTAAAACAGCATCACGACACTAACGGGTCAAGCTCTCTTCCAGAAAATATGATCAACTGTAATGGGATATAAGCATAGGCACTAAGTCTGTTGTGATAGCATACACAACGGAACAAAAATGTTGCACTGGGCACACTCGATTTTGTTGGTTTCTGTTCTAGCTGACAGGAGAGCCAGGAGCGTGTAAAACGCTGAGTTCAAATGAGGTGTGGACAGACAGGTTGAATCAGGTAGCATCCGAGACATACTACGACACACAATCTGGCAGGTATGGAGTGTAAACAGGCATTTGTGTGAGGCAGAGGAAGCAGCTTGTAGGAGAGGACTTAAGGGCATTCTGGCGACGGCAGTTGGTAAGTTAATCCAAAGGATGTGAACTGAGAGGCGGCAAGAGGCAGTGGTTGCTAGACAAATGAACAGCCAAGGTAGAAGCAGTAGGAGAAACAGAAGACGAGGCGGCTAACAAGCGGCTGCAGGGTAGAGGGAATGTGAAAAAGCTGAGGAGCACAAGCATGGTGCAGAACCCCCCCAAAAGAGGAAACAGAAAAGAAATAAACGCAATGGCAGAAATGGAGAGGGACAAACAGGACGAAAGCAAGACAAGAGAAACAAGCAGGGGAGAGGCAGCACAAGAAGGTGACAAACAGAAGCAACCACAACCCCACAGCATGCCAGCGAGTGCAGCAAGTGCGACTCACTCTAAACACAGTGGTGCGCAGCCTGCTGGTTTAAATAGGGTGTGGGGGAGCAGCTCTTCCCCCACTTAAGTATGGGCATAGCCCTAAATTTAATGATCAGAGTCACTTGGGTGGTGGGATAGTATCAAGTGTCCCCATGGATGCAGGTGACCCCAGTACCCAGTGCTTTTGCACAATCTTTTCCCAGAACTTCAACATGCACCAGGATCTGTCTCTTTCTCGACTCTGTAAGTCCCTTTCACAGTCTTAGCTCCCATCTTAGCATCAATTAAATATTTCCCCAATTTGTGAAGGCCAAATTTACTCCAGTGTTACCCTCCTTATTTTTATGGCAGTTTCTTGCAATATGGCTTGGTTTATTACAGTTACAGCAAATAAAGTCTTTAGGTGCAGATTTCTTAACCGTATCAAAGTTCTTATCTGAGCTGGTATGAAATCAAGAAAAGAGGTTCTTACCATTCATTGACTGTTACTTCACTGCTGCAGTGTCTGTCTGGCCATATGATAGTCCTCAGCCAAAGAAACAGCCTTTTCCCCACTTTATGGTCAGTGTTCTTTTACCCAAAGCTTCACATCCATAGAAAAGATGTTGATGAACTGCTCCATTGCAAATATGTCGATGATCTGTGGGACTGTTTTGCACTCTGGTTGGAGCCACTTAATGAGGAGTTCTCTGAGTCAGGTGAAAGCTTCTCGAGGATTGTCGACTGAGAGGTACTTCAGGGACTGGAATCTCTGTTGATAGGTCTTTCCTGAGATGTCATCTCTTTTAAGGATTTCTCTGTTTACAAGGTCATAGTTTTCTGACTGTGCAGTGTCCATATAGCTGAAGGCAAGTTGGGCTTTACCTGTCAGATAAGGTGCCAGCCTGATTGTCCATTGCTGTTTTGGCCATTGGCAGGCTCTGATGACCTTTTTGAAAGTTGTCAAGTATGCTTTCATATCATCTGAGGGACCACAGCTTTGTAAATTTAATGTCTTTTAAGTTGTTTGTGCTTTGTTGATCTGCTGGACCTGTACCAGATCCTCCAGCTTTGATAGCTTGCAAGACAGCCAGCCATCATTACTCCTGTCGCTGCATCTCTTCTCTTCTCTGTTTCTCAGTCTCTCTTTGTCGTATAGCCCACCATCTGAAGAAGGCAGACATGCATACAGGTTCTGGCCCTGACAGTTCTTCTTTCATCACCGGTGCCAGCTGTACAGTCTCAGTTTGGATTTTTATTTCTGCTTCTAGTTTGGCTGCCATTCTTCTAGTAATTACATCTGGGATTGCTTCTACAGGATCCATACCTTTCTTCTGTGCTTCCTTAGTACAAGATCTAGTACCCACACACAAAATTCCTGGTGCAGAGTATGCATGGCATAAATCCCACTTTGTCTTACACCAACTGTCATAGGGGCATAGGTCAGGAAGCAATGGCAAACCATGAGAAGTTATACAATTGGCAAGTAGCATTTTATTATTCCCAATAACAATAACATTAAAAAAATTAAATTGTACATGATAGCTCTTCATATAGGCAGTAAAATCATAGAAAACCCCATATCTGAGAGTATCTCTCTCAGATTAAGGTCCTTTGCTACCGGCATGATTCTATGATTCTATAAATTTAAATCTCAGTCTCTCTATCTCTCTAAACAAACCACTGCTCTCCTTTTTATAAGATGTATTTTCCAGGCAGTTAAAACTCTGCATCCTGATTGTTGTAAGTTGATCTCCTGTTTCTCACAAAATGTACCAGAACTGTGTCAATTTCTGTCCTGAGGCCAGTCTGAAGTGCACATCTAGTCTTTAACAGGTGCAGAAAAATAGAACATTCTGTCCCAGAGCTGGTCTCCTGTTGGCAGTTCTGTAAAAAAGCTTGTGGAGGTCAAAATATATCTCAAGGTCAACCCCCTGTATTATAGACTATTATCTTTTTAAGAAACCCAAATAGCTTTCTGCAATCATTTCAGCAATATAATTATATACATTTGCAAACCAAAGGATCACAGTTTCACATAAAGAGTCACATGTATATATATATATATATACATATATATATATATATAGATATAGATATATATATATATATATATATTTCTGTCAGGTATTTGCACTCCTTCAGCGGATCACAGCTATGCGTCCACCAACCTATCATACTCCAGGGGTCTTTCAGGAGCTTCCAACACTATGCGTGTCCTGGCGGACCCCCTGGAGCTGGCCCGGAGGCTTCATCCTGCCATGGCCCCTGACTTTTTCCTCCTGTTTCTTTTCCCTTGTTACCCAAGGCCCCAGACAGAGAGACGCATGTGCATGATGGTGTGCATGCGCCCTCTTGCTCCAGTAACAGCCTCTTCCTCCACCCCATTGGCCTAGTGCCCTGGCTCCATCGGCTTGTGCTGCTTCCCGGTCTCCTCTGTGAGGCACCCAAGAGCCAAGGGAAGCACAGACTCCCTTCCCAGAGAGGAGAGCTGCGAGCCGGCAGCTCAATCTTGAACTGCACCCCCCTGTGTTGACCTCTAATGACCCATGCTCATTCCTGAACACGGGATGTCAGCATGGTAAAAGGTAAGACGTCCAGTGCCTAAGCCTCTGCACCACCAGGACAGCCAGTCACATATATTTTTTAACCACAAAGAAGCAAGGGAAGAAAGAAACAATAGAAACAGCAAGTGAAGAAAGGGAGATAACAGGAAAAATTGTGGGACCATCAGAGTGGCCAATTCCTAGGTGCCACAAGAAAATTTTGATTGCACAATCAAACAGACAAGTGACAAAACAGGAGAAGACAAAATGAATAATTTCTTTTAACTCTCTCTGCAAAACAAATACTAACATACTAAAATGCCAGCAGAATAAGCCTAATGGTCTTTCATGTCTGCTCGTTTGGTCAGACCCCACCCTGGGAGCTGACCTTGCTGCCCCCCTCGCTCTCTCTGGCTACTCCCTTCCCAGTCCTGGATATTCCCGCTGCACAGGACTTTGCTTCCAGAACCCTTCCCTGTACCTGTCCCACCCCTCTTGAACCCCTCCACCATCTCTGCCTCCACCAGCCCCTTGGGCAGCACATTCCATGGCTCCACCACCCTCTCAGTGAAGTAGCACCTCCTCCTTTCTCCCCTGAATCTCCCTCCAGCTTCCACCCATGCCCTCTAGTTGCCCCATCCTTCCTTTGGAGCACCCTGACTGCTCCTCCCCATTTAACCCCTTCATATACTTGAAGACCTCTATCATGTCCCCCCCTTCTCTCTTCCAATGTGTACATATTTAGCTCTTCGAGCCTCTCCCCATAGGCCCTGTCCCCCAAGCCTCAGATCATTTTGGTTGCCCTCCTCTGGACCCTCTCCAGGAGTTCAATGTCCCTCTTTAAGTGTGGACTCCAAAACTGCATGCAGTACTCGAGGTGTGGCCTCACCAAGCAGTTATACAGGAGAAGTATCACTTCCCTCCTTCTGGAGGTGATCCACCTAGCGATGCATCCCAGCATCCTGTTGGCCTTGGCCGCTGCCCTCCTACAAGTCTCATAGTTGTTCATCTTGACATCCACCACCACCCCCAGATCCCTCTCAGCCATTGAGACTTGTAGCATTCCCCCCCCCGGGTGTACTCTTGGATGGGTTTCTGGCTCCCAGATGCAGTACCTTGCATTTCCCTGCATTAAACCTCAGCTTCCACTTTCTAGACCACCTTTCCAGAGCCTCCAGGTCCCCCTGTTGGGCCACCCTCCCTTCCCCTCCTCCCCATCCACCACCGCCCCCAGTTTTGAGTCATCTGCAAAGAGACTCATCTCACTCCTGATACCCTTCCTTATGTCAGAGACATAGGCGTTGAACAGGAGGGGCCCAAGGACTGATCCCTGAGGGACCCCACTAATGACCCTTCTTGGGGATGAGACTATCCCACACAACACAACCCTCTGGGTCCGGTCTTGGAGCCAATTGCCTATCCATCTGATCATCCGGTTCCCCACCCCCAATTCTCCCAGCTTATTCAACAGGACCCTGTGAGGAACAGAGTTAAATGCCTTGCTGAAGTCAAGATAGAGGACGTCCACCTGTCTACCCAGGTCCAAGGCTCTCGTCACCCAGTCATAGAACTCCACAATGTTTGTCTGACACGATTTCCCCAGGATGAATCCATGCTGTCTATCGACCAGGCACCACAACTTTTCCAGGTCCCCCCCAGCCTCTCCTTCACAATGCCCTCCATCACCTTGCCCACCACCGATGTCAGGCTGATGGGTCTGTAGTTCCCTGCTGCCTCCCTTGATCCCCCCCCACCTTGTGGATAGGCACTATATGTGCCACCTTCCAGTCCTGGGGCACCCACCCTGTCCTCAGAGAGATGCTGAAAAGCTCTACCAGGGGTTTCACAAGGACATCTGCCAGTTCCTTCAGCACTCTGGGATGTAATTTATCCGGCCCCAGTGCTTTCTCCATCTTAAGGAACCTGAGGGCTTCCCTCACTCTCTCTGCTGTGATTTCCACCTCCGCTACCTCATCCCCCTGCTTTGCCTTCCCCCCTCCTGCCAGTGATGGACCACCCTCTCCCCAGACATGACGAGTAGGAAGGGCCCCCCCCCTCAGTTTCACCATCTCCTCCCATGTATGGTGCAGCCCCCCCATTTTCCTTGGTGAAAACTGAGGCGAAGTACTCTTTTAGTACCTCAGCCTGCTCCCCCGAATCTTGTGCCCATCCCTCCCCTGTTTTAATCCTGCTAATCTGCCCCTTCACCCTTCATTTTTCCCCAATGTATCTAAAGAACGCCTTGTTCCCTCTCCTAATTTCCCTGGCCAGGTTCTGCTCCTTCCTTGCCTTAGCCACCCTCACCACCCTAGTGGCCCTTCTGGCCATCAGCTCGTACTCCCCTCAATCCCTTTCACTCCTTGAGCACTTGAAATGCCTATAAGCTGCCTTCTTTCCCCTCACCACCTCCTGAACCTCTCTAGTCCACCAGCAGTGTTTATGGGCCCTACTGCATTTTTGTCTTACTCTTGCACAGGTGCTGGTAGCATCTTGCACCCCCCTTCCTGATGATTTCCCACCTACTGTCAGCATCCATGTTTGGCCCAATCCCATCCAAATGCTTCTTAAGGATCCTTCCCATTTCCTTGAAATCCACCCCCCCTGAAGTCAGTTACCTCTGTCTTTGTGCAGCCTTCAACCCCTCCTAGGTCCAGGCAGAACCAGACCGTGGCATGGTCACTCCCCGCCAATGGGTCCCTTACCTCCAGGCCCCCAATCTGGTCACTGTCTGCCAGGACCACATCCAGTATCTGCGTCTCCCTGGTCGGTTTCCCCACCTGCTGAGATAGGAACACATCCTGAAAGACATCCAATGACTTCCGGTGACGTCAGCGAACTAATGGCTGCCTAGCCTTAGTGCTCCGCTCCCCAGCCGACAGTAATCCGACTGAATCACCTAATCCCAGGATGTCTTCCCCTGCAAAACAGAAGAGAAACAAACCGGGGAAACTCCTGTCTACTCTGACACAAAAATTGAAAGATTTGATCCAGAATGAGAGGGCGGAAGGCTTGGAAACCCGGGAAGCAATGGAGGGCCCACTGCAGCCTGGCCTGCATGGCGAAGAAAACCACTCCGAACTCACTACAACAATCCGGCAAATGGCTCACACAGTCTCAAAGATCGACCAGACTTTGACCGTCCTCAAAGCTGATATTAATAACTCAGCCACAAAACGGAGCAACTATAGCTGTGTGCATCACAAATTTCCGAGCAGTCTGACAGGCAAGACAGGTTGCTCTTATACCTCCTAGCTAGAGAGCATGAGCTCATTCACTGTCTAGATGACCTGGAGGGCAGAAGCAGAAGACAGAACATAAGGATCTATGGGGTTCCAGAGGGTTCAGAAGACAAATACCTGAACTTAATCGGTTTCCTGCAAAAATTTCTCCATGACCTCCTTGATCTTCCCTCAGAGTTCGATCTGTCTATGGACCGTGCATATATGTCCCTCAGACCCAAGCCCTGAAATGCGGATGTGAGACTCCATTCCATCATCACCAAACTAACCCTGTACAGAGCCAAGGAAGAGCTGTTACAGAAAGCCTGGCAACGAGGTACCCTAATATTCTCCGGTCACTGAATCACCATCGACAATGATCATACTGCGGCAGTGCAGGATGCCAGAAGAACTCTGTGGCCAATTTTAAAACAGCTTCAGGCGAAAAACCTCAAAGCCCAAATTCTCCACCCTGTAAGGCTTAAGGTCTTCACTGAAAATGGGCCCAAAATCTTTCAGGACTTGTTAGCAGCTTCTTCATATCTTGAGACCTTAGGAATTACCACACCTCCCCTCTTCAAAGAGAAGTTAGAAAGAGACTTACACGCCTCTGCCTGGTCCATTGCTGGAAAAGGAACCTCTCATCCTGGATCCTCCCAGAAGACTTCTCAGATAAACCTCTGCGAGGATGTCTCAACTTCACTCCGACATTACGGTGATCCAGCCATGATGAACAAGAAGGCCATGCACCTGCAAGATGAGGCTGAGGGACCCTCTCAAGACGATGATCCCCAATCTAGGGCAGAAACCTGATCAAAGCTCCTGTGAAACCTATCCTTTATAGGGCATATTCGCTCTTTTGGGATGCTCCTTCCCTTCACCTCCTGTTTCCTCCTCTGTGAGGTCCCTACTCTTCCCAGATCAGTGCGTCTGGGGCATGCAGGGTAACCCTTCCAGCTCATTCCAATTTGCTGCTGAGCAGCAGTCTCACTGTCGATGCCCTGTGAGTATAACTTCGATCTACTTTATTTCGACCTGCCGGACCTGTGTTGGAGTGTCGCCCCGCGGGGGGGGGATCAGACGTCCTCCCGGTTAGTGCCACGCTGAGAGGTGTCCACTAGAGATTTTCTTTTGATCTCTTTGTTGCCCTTCCTCTTCTGCTGGTGATCGTTCCTAGCTTACCATGGTGGTGGAAATCGGTAGGGTCTGTTTGCAATATAATAGGGCTTGATGCCCATTCATTAATGTAACTACAGGTTATATCTAGGCACAAGTAGGTACTTGTCTGTCTCCACTCGCTCCGTATAGAGAAAGTGTTAAACCACTTACACTTATTCAGTGTTTCACACTGTCCTCGGGTCACGGGGGCCCTTTCAGAGGGGTGAGGTACTCCCCTGAGATGACAATCGGGGTTCGTCAGATGATTGTTGGGGTCTCCTCGATTAGCTGCTACGAACTCCTGTTACTGTTCTGTTTGCTCTATGTGAGAGGAGAGCTCAATCTAAAGTTACCATGTCACCTAATTCTATGGTTTAACTCTTTTCCTTCTCCCACAGGTGGACTAAAATATAAGGACTAGGCGATTATTTTTGGCTAAGGTAGCCACTATTATTTGATCTTATTAGTCCCATCCATTTATTTGGGCAGGGGGGAGCTATTTATATGACCACCATAGTTTATGCATATTACTAATCAAGATGTGCCCTCTAGAGGTTGTTAAAGGTGTTTGCTTTTATATAAAGTATTTGCTCCCTTAGACATCGTTTAGTGATTGCAGTCAACTAAACTGTTTTTACTGGTGATTTTCTATACTTGAATTTCAGATGGGTCAGCTTGTTGGGGGGGGCACCACAAAATATGGTTATGGCTGACCAAAGGGCAAGCTCCATATGGTGTTTTTCCCAAGCGCTCGAGGGCTATCCCCTCTGTTTCTGGGGTGCCCTCCTTTTTTGCATAATTGCAGTTGCACTACAGCTGGATAACATCCTTCAGCTGCCCCTTGGAAGTCTTTCCACACACACATGGAGGAGGAGGAGGCATCAGGGCCTAATAACCCTGTATTCCCCCACCTCTTTTATACTTCTGGCCCCACTATGGATCTGGCCAGTATACAAAGTTTTTGCCCTTCACAGGGCTTTCCCGGTTTTGTTACAAATATCTTCTTGTTTTCGGTCGTTGCTTCATGGGTTATTTCTGACATATGGGTACATATATAATGAAAATGACCAGTTTGTTGGAAGCTCCATAGTTTCTTGGTGGCCTAGGCTAATGTTGATAATCCAGTTGGCCCCAGAGTTCTCTTTGAGCTACCGAGATCTAGGGGTTATGTATTCCCTAAAGCTAATCATTCTGTTAGAATTAGTTATAGTTTTTGATAGAAAAGTTACTTGTTTAAGCCCATGGGTTTTTGTTATGGGCTATTGGTTAAATAAAATAATCTCAAAACCCCCTCGAGAGGGGAAGTATTTTTGAAAGGCAATAAACAGTCACAAGGCTTTAACAAACCAGACAGAGGTTACCGTGCAGTTGCTATGTGTTAAATGGTTTAATATACCAGTTTCATATCTGTTTGACAAATGGCTCACAATCACCTGAAAGTATACTCGTTGAATGTGAATGGTCTGAGTAGTCCGATAAAGAGGTCTAGAATTATTTCGTTAGTGAAGAAATCCACTGCTGAAATTGTTTATATGCAGGAAACCCATTTGACTTCTGCGGAGCATGGGAAACTCCAGGGAAGGGGCTATACACAGGTTTTTTCATCGGCAATGCCCGGTGGCAGGAGAAGGAGGGGGGGTCACCATACTAATCTCGGCACACACTCCCTTCCGGAAAGTGAGGGAATGGGCAGATCCTGCCAGTTGTTTAGTAATAGTCCAAGGGACTGTGCATGAGCAAAAAGTGACCCTAGCCAATATCTATCTCCCACCAGCCTCAAACACGCTCACAATCCATTTCTTGCTGGACAAGGTAATTGAGATGACCAGGGGGGCTCTAATTCTGGCTGAGGATTTCAATATTGCCCCAAGCCCATCCTTAGACACCACCAGGGTCCAGGGCAGCAGGCAACAGGCAACAGGCCTCACACAAATTTTTTAAACAATTCGTAGGGGAGGTGGGGTGGCTAGATGTATGGTGATCCCTGCATCCTAGGGACAGGGGGTATTCCTACTACTCTGCAGTCCATGGGACCTATACAAGAATAGATCATTGCTACACACAGAGGGAAAACCTCGACTCTGGTTGATGCTACACTGGGCACTATAGCATACTCAGACCATGCACCACTAATCACCACGTGGAATCTGGGTTTAGAGAAGTGCAGTACTAGGTGGAGATTTAACCCAACCCACATGAAAAGTAAACAGTTCAGAGATTTTCTCAGTGAGAAAATCACGGAAATTACTCAGGACAATTCCTCCCAAGAAATACCATTTACCATTCAATGGGACACCCGGAAGGCAGTCTTGAGGGGTCACCTGATAAAATATACAGCCACATTAGCGAAGGAACAAAAAGAAAGACAAACACAGCTTGAACAGATACTGCAGTTCCTACAGCTAGCACATCAGCTAGGAGACCATTTGGTTCTCGCCCAGATTAAGCAGACTATAAGAAGGACTTAGCCGCTTTATGCCTCCAACAAACAGAAGTGGCATTGGCATACCTACGTCAAAGATATGGTGAGATTGGCCCCCGAGCTTCCCGCCTTTTGGCATATCGTCTGCGCCAACAATGTAAAATGTCCACCATTACAGCAATAAAGGACCCCAATACAGGATTACACCACACCAAGCTTAAAAATCTATCTCAAGCTTTTTGTCAATATTTTAGAGCCTTCTACACTACAGACCACATGACAGATCCCATACTCACCAACACCTTTTTATTGGCCCTAGATTTACCCAAACTTAACCTTGAACAACAAAACAGCTTAACGATGCCGATTTCCCCGGAAGAGCTGATGCTGGCCATCACTAGGTCCAAAACTCAAAAGGCCCCTGGCCCAGATGGATACGGGGCTGAGTTCTACAAAGGCACAACACAGTTAATTAACAAACTCCTCCTGGGTGCCTTTAACGAGGTCCTCTCAGGGGAAACTCCTCCCCCCAGCTGGGCGTATGCAACAATTTCACTCATCCCCAAACCGGACAAGGACCTTTTACAGTGTGGCTCATATAGACCAATCTCGGTGCTTAACATGGACTATAAGTACTTTATGTCTATTCTGGCCTGAAGGGTGGATATGATCCTACCTACTCTGATAGACTTGGGTCAAACAGGCTTTGTAAGCTCTAGATCAACCTCGGACAACACCCGCAGAGCCCTTCATCTGGTGCACGAAATGCAATTCCAGGATGATCCATCGGTCCTTCTCAGCCTAGATGCTGAGAAGGCCTTTGACCGGGTGTCATGGCCCTTCCTTTTTGCCACTATGACAGCGATGGGGTTTCCAACCCCCCTTTGTGGCCACACCCCGGAAAATATACTTCTCCTCACAGGCCTGCATAAAAATGTCAGGTCATCATTCTGAGTACTTCCCCCTCTTCAGGGGAACACGACTGGGCTGCCGCTTGTCCCCCGGTCTTTTCACTATTTTTATAGAGCCCTTGGCCCAGGCAATTAGGTTAGCGCCTGGGATATCGGGCGTAAGTGTAGATGGAACAGAACACCGGATAGCCCTCTATGCGGATGATGTCCTATTACTCCTCACTAATCCTCCACAGTCCATCCCTACGGTCTTCCAAATCCTGGAGGAATTTGGAACACACTCAGGCTATAGGCTTAACACTAGTAAGACTGATGCTCTTACCTTTCACTACATACCCCCGGAGTCACTAAAGGAGAACTACCCATTCCGATGAGGACTCTCCAAGATGAAATATTTAGGAATACACCTTTCCCATAGAGCAGAAGATGCTCTGAGTAACAACTATTGTCCCTTCACGTCACAGATGAAGCAAGATCTCGGAAGATGGAACATCCTCCCACTAAATATGATTCAGCAAAGTGACGTGGTGAGGATGGTGATTCTCCCAAGGGCCCTTTACTTCTTTCAGAACGTTCCACTTAATCTACCGAATAACCTATTCCATGTTTGGAATAAGGCCATTTCAGAGTTCTTCTGGGCAGGAAGACATCCCAGAATTAAAATGAAAACTCTCTTTCTCCCTAAAATGCAAGTAGGACTAGCACTCCCAAATCTTAAATTGTACTACTGGGCCTCGCATCTGTCCTTCATAATCCAGCACTTGGCCGGAGCATCCCTGGCCCGATGGAGGGAGATTGAGGAGAGTTTACTACCCCAACGGGATTATCTAAGGCTTATTAGCTATACAAATCCACCCTCACTAAGCCAACTGACTCAAAATCCTTGGATCATAAACCAAATCCGGGCCTGGTACCCAGCGTGTAAATCCCTAAGGATTATCCCTTTTTTGGTGTTGCTTTGCCCAATAGATTTATTGGAAAATTTCCCCCCAGCTGTAACTGACCACACATTTCATAATTGGAGACATACCCACCTTACAAAACTCTCACAGCTCCAGAAGGGACCCTTTTTTAAGGAATCTGGGGAGATCAGGCGAGAATTTCATCTCCGCCAATCGGATTTTTTCCGCTACCTCAATTATGACACTATTTTGAGGCTCTCCTCCTGACTGTTCGCACCCCGGGGGAATACCCACATATGGTTCATCTGCTCCAACAAACATTAAAATCCCAGAAGTTATCACATCCCATCTCAACCCTATATAAATCCTTGATGGAAACAACAGGCGGAAATACAATGGCATTAAGGGAGAAATGGAGTGATGAATTGGGTACCCAAATAACACCACAGCAGTGGGGCACAATATGCCACACAACACCGAGAACTACCTACTCACATGCGTGGAGACTGTTCTCATGGCAACTGCTAATAAGATTTTTCCGCACTCAGCAATAACCTCACACTTTGTGAATCAGGCTCACAAGCCTGTTGGCGCCAATGGAGAGGTTAATGCCCATCATTCCATATCCCATGGTCATGTTTCAGTTACAGCCCCGTTATAGGGCTTACTTGAAGAATTGAGAACCTTCGGCTTAGGCTCCCTCACGGAATTCTTCATCCTGCATGTCTTTCTTCATGAGTTACAAGACCCCCACTGCCTGTATCTACTGGGAATTTGCCTCTTCGCAGCGAAGAAGGCCATCACTAAGCGTGGCTAACAACATCGATACCTACACTCTCAGACTGGAGGGAGATAGTTAACCTTATATATAGATCTGAGAGAATAACATATAACTTAAATGACAAAGCAGAACTGTGCTCTCTAAAGTGGAGAAGATGGATAGTGCATATTATGACCAAAGACCCACACTTTATACCCTAGTAACTCTTATCACCTGCTAGTAGGCTCAGACCTACCATACCAGACATAGGGTCCAATTCTCAAGATATGAGAATACTACCATAATATGGTATATGATTCACAATTAGAGGGAAGGGAAAGTGTTGCTGAAACCATACACCAGGGGGAATGGAGTCAGAGGGGGACGAGAGGGAAGGGCTTGAGAAAGAGAGATCCTGGAGAGAGATAAAGGGTGTTAATTGGGAGGGGCAGACTAGACTTGGAAAAAGGGTTGAATACCTCAGGTAAGACAATGTTACTCAACTAATGTATGGTATAATAACTTTATATGAACTGTAACCCTGTATAAATAATGTTTCATAAAGATGTGCAATGTGACTGTAAAATGACAAAATCTTCAATAAAAATTATATTTGAAAAAAAAGAAATGAAAGACATCCAACAACCTCTGTTCTCTGGCCACCGAGGATGTCATAGTCTCCCAGTCTGTTCCTGGCATGTTTAAGTCCCCCAACACCACCATCCTTCCCCTGCCCAATTTGCAGTGTCTCCCAACATCTGCCGCCAGACTCTTCTCCAGCTCCTCTGCCAGCACAGGGGGTCTATGCACCACTCCTATTTTTACTCTGTTGCCCCCATTTGTTATCAAGGTGACCCAAATTGCCTCCACAATTTCCTCCGCCGCCTCCTCTCCTCCTATGCCAATGCAGATTTTGACTATTATTGCTACCCCTCCTCCCCTTCCCTCCCCCTGTCCTTCGTGAACATGGTGTAACCCTCCAGGTTCAGATCCCGGTTGTGCCCTGCAGTGGCCCAGGTCTCAGTGACCACTGCCACATCCTCCTCTCCCTCAGTTAGCATCACCTGGAGCTCAGGCATTTTATTGCCCCAGCTCCTGGCATTTAGCAGGACTACCTTCCACCCTTTCGATATACTTCCATTTCCCCTGCTCACGTTCCCATGGGGATCCTGTCTTCCCCTGGTCAGCACCTTACCAGTCGGCCTTTTCCCACATTCCTCCAGCTCCCCAGGGGGGGTGGAGATTGAGTCCTTCCTTTACCGGACCCCCCCTCGACAGCCTTTTCTCCCATCCCTCCCCCTTCACAAATTTAAACCCCACCTTTTACCAATGAACCCCTCTATTTTCAACTTAAGGATTCCCCTTCCCTCTAAATTGAGATGGAGCCTATCTCTAGCATATAGCCCCTTATCCTCCCAGGTCTCCCACCAATCCCCCATCAACCCATACCCTCTGGCCCCACACCACTCCCTGAGCCACTGGTTTATCTCCCTAAGCTTCCTCTTGTGTTCCCTACTAGCCCTTGGCACCGGCAGGATTTCTGAGAAGGAAATTGTGCATCCTATGTCATGACAGACCCTGGAAAGCCCCTGAACCTTGCCTGTATCTCTAGCTGACTATTTCCCTCAATGTCATTGGTACCCCGGTGGACCAGTATATCCAGAGAACCTCCACAACCCTTTGACAGCTGATATACCTCATGCTTGGCCCTGTTCACCATTAGTCCAGGGAAGCATTTTGTTTTAACCAGGCAGGCTTCCCCCTCCCTATCCCATTTGATACCCCTGATCATGGAATCACCCAACAGGATCACTCTGACCACCCCTTTTCCTCCAATTCCCCCCCTTCCGTGTCCCTCATCCTTTCTACTGGCCCTTCCCCCCAGCCGGCTCATTGCTCTTCCCCCTATCTGGGTGCCCCCTGCTGTCCCCTCCTTATTTACCCTGGCCACCCCTCCCTCTGATCCTATGCCTCTCCTCCTCCCGAGTATCCTTTTGTGCCCCGCTACCACCTCCCCCTTCACTGCTTGCGACTGGTCCTTCCCCCATCTGCTAAACTTGCCTGGCTTGTCCTCCCTTCCTTCCCGTCTCCGTTCAGCCCCCCTTGCCTGTCATGCTCCCCTGGCATAAACCCTCAGCTGCCTTTATTGTATCCTCCTTGTACTTCTGGTCCCTCTCCTTGCCCTTTCTAGGGTCTTACCCAATCCTATCTCACACACACACACACACACACAGACACGGAGGCCCTGGCAAAGTGGACATGACAGAACCCTTTTTGAGTGGCATTATCTGTGTGCCTTTGTGACATTTTTTAATAACACAGCCTGATTTTCATTCTTGATATGAAATAATCTGGTAGCTTAAGAGACACTTTAAATTGGTTAGAAATCATCTGTCTATTTTCTTTTAAACATTTGGCAATTATTTTTTGCACTTTATTTTAGCACATTTTGCACTTTTGAATTGTAGTAATTATGTATTAGTGTAATAGTGTTGCACTGTTTGCCACGAGCGGTACTTAGTACCTGGTAATGGTCCCGAGGCTCCAATCATACTCTCTTTAAACAGAGCAGTATAAAATGATGTCCTTACCAAGGCCCCGTGCCTTTTAAAAAGCACAATCTTGTGTGAAAAGCATCTGACATTGTCTACTAGGAGCTGCATTTTAACTTTTTCTGTACCTTGGCTATGCAAATAAAGTAATTCAACTACAATACTGACTACAGCAGCAGCTTTAGTGGTGAGTGCCATGACTTACTTTTTTAAAGTTTGACATCCTTATCGGTCGCATAGTGCAGTTCTTTTTACGGTTTCCAGCGGCAGATTCAATAGCCTGCAGTGCATGTTTTTTATAGGCTCTAATCAAATGTTTGCTGGTCCCACTGTTCTCCCAGGTCTAAGTACAGTCCTCTATAACTGTTCTTAGTCCCTGGAGGATAGCAGAATGAGCAAACAAAAGATCAAAGCTTATTTTGTTTTATTTTTTTGGAGGAAGTGACAGGAGCAGCCCTAAAATTGCTCAAAACTTACACAAAGTGGCCTACATACTGTAAAAGACAATCTTACTTTGAGTTGGTGCTCTTGCAGCAGGCACTAACCATAAGGACTGAGGCATCAGGCACCAGGTCCCCACGGAAAACTTCTAGTTAGCGGTCTTCAGTGGGTACCGCCCCCTGACATCGGCCTGCCCTGATGTCGGCCATTGGTATAAAAGGCACGGTCCCCAGCTCCACCTCAGTTCTTTTCCCACCATTGACCCATTCACATTGGCTCCACAGATGCCTCCTGCTACAGTCAACCGCCATTTCATGTTTACTCACATTTTTTTTTCTATTTTCCAAAAAATAGTGATTGTTTTCCTTGTTTGTCTGTATATCTTCATCTCTGACCTCCTCTGTTGTTTGACAAAAGTCTAAGTGTCCATGTGGCAAGCAGCTTCCATCTAAAGATGGCCAAGCAAATTGTCTTTTCTGCTTGGGGCCAGACCACAACATCGTGGGCTGCCAAAACTGCCAGGGCTTTAACCAAAGGACTAGGCTTTGCCACCAGAAGGCCATTAAAGCCCACTTTCTTGAGAAGCAACTTGCCGCCATGCAGAAGCAATCTTCAGGGAAAAGTCCTTCTTGTTCTGCCTCCATATTAGGGGCCTCATCATCGTCCATGACTCACTGGGAGAAGAAAAGTTCAGGGAACACAGGTCCCAGGACAAGGAGAAGATCCGGACACCTCCCACTCACGGTCTCCCCATAAGAAGAAAACTGCCTCTGGTTCCTCCTCCTCCCATGGGGGATTGGACCATTTTTCCAGGCTTGCCCTCTCCTCCTACAAGCAGCCAGCAGACAGACCTCCCACCTTGGTACTAACATCAGACGGCAGTCAGGAGGGGTCTGGGACTTTGGTCTCGGCCATGCAGCCCCTGAAGGTAAAGGCCCTACCCAAATCCATGAGTTCTTTTTCAGATGGTGGGGTCAGTCCCTCTTCAGCCGACGGGTTGCTACCCGTTGTCTGATCAGCCCTGGTGTCAGCATCTATGTCTTTGGACAGGGGCTCCCCGACACCAGGAACATGTGCCAGCCTCTGCGGCACCTTTGCCCCACACTGCATCGATGTCTCTGGGGACACTAGCTAAGCTGACATCAGCAGAGTCCCTGGACCATTGCTAGCACATGTCTACTGCTCCAATGCCAGACAACCCAGAATCGAATATGGCATTGCCCCGGTCATCCCCAACATCGCAGGTGTCACCATTGGACATGAATTTCTCTCCACACAGTCATTGGGGGATCTGACATCCTTGGCCCCTCCTACAAAAGACCAGATGCCCAGACATCTGACACCAGCTGCACCAATGCCTGTGGCACTGATGCCTGCCAGTCCACAGCCCCAGGCACCTGCTGGCCCATCAGGTCCTCAGATCCCTCTTAGCGAGGTGAAGAACCTCTTTTGTTTCTTTTGGAACAAGATCAAAGGAGACCTCCTCCCTCCTAGGTCTTCCAAGCCAGTCATTGTGGACCCTGAGCCAGAACCTAGGGAGACTACCCCATCATCCCAAAGCCCATCCCGAGGTCCAGATGGCAGGCATTGAGGCCAGTTCAAGCACAGGGGCCGTAGGCACAGGTACTCCTAATCTCAGTCGTCAGGCTGATGTCAGCACTGCTCCACAAGCACACACTGATTTTAGTCCTCTTCCACTGGTTCAGAGGATTTGAACCGTGGCTCATTTTCTTCCTCCTCCAGGGACTCTGAGCCCAGGGGTCTCCCTCCCATGCCAGATACTCGAGACACCCCTAGATCCCCTTCTGATAATACATCATTCATGGACATCATGAGTCACATTCAAAACATTTATGGTTGGGAAATGGAGGACCCATATCCTGAGTGGTGTAGGTTGGCAAGGTACCTGTGCCAGAAGGAGCCAAAACCCCTAGTGATTCCCCCACTGGTGGATACCTTCCAAGACCTTACTAGACTA
Source organism: Neoceratodus forsteri (assembly GCA_016271365.2). Taxonomy (NCBI): domain Eukaryota; kingdom Metazoa; phylum Chordata; order Ceratodontiformes; family Ceratodontidae; genus Neoceratodus; species Neoceratodus forsteri. The sequence goes on from CM028132.1 coordinate 1,204,192,188, forward strand.
ACTTGGAAGCACCCATCTTCCTCATCAGTGGTGTCCAAAAAGTCAGACAGACTCTACTGGGCACCCAGAGAGGAACTTTTCCTTGTGGAACATCCAGTGGCTGAGTCTCTGGTTATTACTGCAGTCCACAATAGGTTGAAGAGGCCTAAGCACCTCAGTAACCGGCCTCCCAACCAAGGGTCTAAATTTTTGGATCAGCTGAGCAAGAAGATTTATACCTCAGCTACTTCCTCCATTAGGTCCCTAAATTTTCTCACCCACATGGTACAGTTTCAAAATGCCCTGTGGGGAAAAAGGCATGGAGTTCATTCAAGCCTTGCCAGATTTGCCTCAGAAGTCAGAGTCCCTGGACCTCGGAAAATCTGACTCAGATATAAGCGCTCATGTTTCACGAGCTGCCTATGATACTGCTGATACTGCTGCCTGGGCATCTGCTACCAGCATCTGTATCCAACACCACTTGTGGCTCAGAATTTCAGGTTTCATTCAAGACTTGCAGGCTAGTATCATGGACCTCCCCTTCAAGGGTTTGGTTCTTTTCGGAGACAAGGCCAAGAAATTAATCACCTGCCTCCAAGACTCTAGCAAGGCCATTTGGTTAGTCCAGAAAATGTACAAGGCCAACCAGAGGCCTTTTAAAAAAGCAGTCCTTTCAGAGATCAGCTGTCCCGCAACCAGCAGCCACAACAGTGTGGGGGCTACAGACATAAGGCCACTTTCCACACTCCTGGAGGTTCTTCATTCGGGGCTGCCAAGTCTTCCCAGACCACCCTACCCACCCCAGGGACTACTCCCTGACTCCTTGCCAGAAGACACTCTCCCAGCAGAAACCCTAGGAGAGGTGGTGGGGGGTCGCTTCTCCCTATACCTGGAGGGATGGAGCAAAATAACTACTGACCAGTGGGTCCTACAACTCATAGAGAGGGGACACACATTGGAGTTCCTGGAGAGGCCACCAGACAACCCGCCAGTGTTCTCCCACTAACCCCTGGTGCACATTACCTTAATTAAAGAGGAAATTCAGGCACTTCTTCTGAAACAGGCCATAGAACCAGTCCCCACAAGGCAGAAGGGGAAAAGGGTTTTATTCACATTTCTTTCTAATTCCCAAAAAAGACTGGGAATCTTCACCAAATTCTAGACCTCAGTCGTCTGAACAAATATGTCCAATACAGAAGGTTCAGAATGGTCACGCTCCCAGACCTACTTCCTCTTCTTCACCAAGGGGACTGGTTCTGCTCTCTGGACATGCAGGATGCATACCTTCACCTTCTGGTGTACCAGCCACACAGAAGGTACCTGTGCTTCCTCTTCCAGGGACACCATTATCAATTCTGAGCCCTGCGGTTCGACTTGTCCTTGGCTTCCAGAGTTTTCACCAAGTGTCTAGCAGTGGTGGCTGTGGCCTTCAGGAGGAAAAGCCATTTTGTCTTTCTCTACCTGGACGACTAGCTCCTGACAGCACCTACAAGGGCTCAGCTGCTGGGAACTCTCGCAGACACCTTCAACCTCTTCAGAGAACTGGGGATCACGCTGAACCTGCCAAAGTCATCTCACTGGCCCAGTCAGAGACTCCAATACATTATAGAAATACTGGACACAGAGCAGAGAAAGGTCTTTCTAGCTCTGGACAGAGCAGATCGCCTTCTGTCTCAGGCCTGGACAGTATCCTCATCCTGGCAAATCTCAGCCAGGGCATTTCTACAAATGCTGGGCCACATAGCAGCTGCCATTCTAATCGTTCCCATGGCTCATCTACATATGAGGTTCCCAAGTGGATGCTCAGGGTACAGTGGGACCAATTCTCTGATGATCTGGGCCAACCAGTATTGGTCTCCAACCCAGTTCATCAGGTCCTGAACTGGTGGTTGGACCCTGTCAACCTTTCCAAGGGACTCCCCTTCAGACAGGAGTCCCCGAGGTGAGTCCTAACAATGGATGCCTCAGGACAGGGTTGGGGTGCCTATTTAGCAGATCGGTGGACCCAAGGTTCCTGGTCCACCATGGAGCAGACTCTGCACATCAATTTTCTAGAGATGCAAGTGGTCCTCTATGCTCTATAGGCATTTCAGATGGACCTCCTCCCGGGCTCTCTCCTAGTCCAGACAGACAATATGTTGGTGGTCTTTTACACCAACAAGTGGGGGGAACTCGTTCGTACCCTCTCTGCAGAGAGACCATGAGGGTCTGGTACTGGGCCTAGGAACACCACTTCAAGTTCACCGCCATGCATGTTCCCGGCACCCAGAACATCTTAGCTGACAACCTAAGCAGGTCTCAGTCCAAAGCCCACAAATGGGAACTACTCCAGTCAGTCTCAGAGTAACTGTTCGACAGATAGGGATGACCAGAGTTGGACCTCTTTCCGTCCCCACTCAATGCCAAACTGCCCAATTTCTGCTTGCTAGATCCAGGGCCTGGATTTTCTGGTGAGACTCATTGTCCCTCTGCTAGACAAGGAGGTTTCTGTACACCTTTCCTCCCTTCCATCTATTTCAGAGAGTCCTCCTCAAGTTGCTGGTAGAGGGAGCAGAGATGATCCTCATTGCTCCATTCTGGCCTCATCAGATTTGGTCTCGCTACTACAGCAGTTTGCAGTGGAACCCCTGGTTCCCCTGCCTCTGAGTTTGCATCTGCTCTCCGAGAAGCAGGGCTCTCTAGTTAATCTGGACCTTAGGTCTCTGCATCTGCATGCATGGCTCCTACAGACCTAGCACTTGCAAGATTTGGGGTCTCTCCGCTAGAGTAGCTGATGTCCTAGTGGCTGCTAGGAAACCTTCCACTAGGTCCACTTATGCCATGAAGTAGAAGTGGTTCTGCCTGTGGGCCTCCGTCCACCACTTTGATCCCTTCACTTGCCCAGTGAACTCTGTGTTAGAGTGTCTCCTCTCCCTGTCTGACACTGGTCTGAGCTACTCCTCTATTAAGGTGCACCTTTCTGCCATCTCGGCATACCATGCACCCGTAGATGGCAAGTCCCTTGCCCAGTTGAACTTGTCCCGCACCTTTCTGTGGGGCATTCTGTACATGAAACCTCACATTTGGGACCCAGTCCCTCCTTGGGATCTTTTATTTATGTTAGAAAAGCTCATCTTACCTCCCTTTGAACCAGCTGTGGAATGCGAGCTACGCTTTCTGTCATGGAAAGCGATATTTCTGCTTGGAGGATTTATGAGCTTCAAGTTCTAATGTGTAAAGAGCCCTACTTAGTTTCTCACAAGGACAGAGTGTCTTTGTGGACAAATCCTAAGTTTTTGTTCAACGTGGTGTCCGAGTTTACCCTGAATCAGGACATCCACCTACCTGTTTATTACCCAGAGTACTCAAACAAAGGGGGAAGCCATACTACATACTCTGGATGTCCACGGGATGCTCCATTATTATCGCTAAAGAACCGGTCCAGTCAGAAAGACTGATCAGTTGTTTGTTTCCTTCGCCCCCAGATCTGAAGGGGCTTCTGTTGCCAAGCAGACATTGTCTGGTTGGTTAACTGCAGTGTTTTCTGTTATCGCAAGTATGACAAGCCTTTACCGGGCCCAGTTAAAGGCCATTCTACCAGGGGTATGGCTACTTCCTTTGCCATTTTCAAAAACATGTCAGCAGCATATATCTGCACAGCAGCCACGTGGAGTTCTGTGCACACTTTTGTGAAACACTACAGTTTGGACATTGCTTCCAGATGCAGGACTGGCTTTGGCCAGCTCCAAGGCCTGCTGTCCTGAAGGCTTCTATTTTTAACCTCCACCCATGCCTGTCAGTCTCTTCTCCTTGACTGCTTGGGACTCATTCCTTACGGTTATAGCCTGCAGCAAGAGCTCCAACTCGAAGTAAGATAGTACAGTTACGTAAGAACTTACTGTACCAGTAGATCTTCGAGAAGAGCTCTTGCTTTCCCTCCTTCCTTCTCCCTGGCATTACTTCTGTTTTTATTTCTCTAGACTTGAACCTCCTCAGTTCTCCTTTCTCCTAAGCTCAGGGTCTCTGGCAGGAGAACTGAGGTGGGCTGGGGACCGCCCCTTTTATACCAATGGCCCGCGTCCTGGGTGAGCCAACGTTAGGGGGCGATCCCCACAGAAAACTGCTAGTTAAAGGTTTTCCATGGGGTCCTGGTGCCTGGCGGCTTAGTCCTTATGGTTATAGCCTGCTGCAGGAGCTCTTCTTGAAGATCTACTTTATGGTAAGTTCTTCTCTATATGTTTTTTATCCTCCGGGGAGCCTGGCAGGTGGCTCCAGTCCCTCCCTTAGAGGGACTCAGTCTCAGATCCCACCTTTTCTTGCCCCGACTATCCCAGTGATTGCCCACAGGTTGCCCTCCCATGACAGGGCCAGGGCGAGGAGTGCCGGCTCCCTCCCCACCCCGGAACACAAATCCAGATTCCGGGTGTCAGGATGGGCACTGGCAGGGACATCATGGAGCCTGCCAGCTCCATTTTTCTGGTTTTCTCCCTAACCCCCTCCCCACCAACTCATACGTTGGCTCGAGCTTCCCAACTCATATCTCCCCCCAGCTGTCGCTAGAGGGCAATCAACGGGCAGGACAGCTATCCGTCCCTCCCCGAGAGAGGCGAGCACTACTCCAGATGCACAATCCTCTCTCTCTCTCCCCTGCTGAACCACGGCGGCCCAGGCTCGTACCCGAAACCCAGGTCACCGGCATGGCACGAGGTGTGGTGTCCAGCGCCTCAACCCTCAGTGCCACCAGACCAGCTCTGTTATGGTAAGTTCTTATGTACAGTAATTGTACTATCTATGGCCACTTTACACAATACTAAGTTTGCTTCTCAAGGTTGTTATAAGAACCAGAGACCTCTCAAGCTTTACTCTAAAGGTCTAATGGTTGTCATGACAACCTCTCAAAGCAAACACAGCATTGTTGTTCACAGTGACCCATACATTATCCTCTATATGTATTTATTTAATGTGGCTAAATATTTCTAGTGTTGTTCCCTTATCTTGCTGTTCTGCATTCAGTTTTGCTTCTACTATCTGTCTCTCCCTCCTGCTGCTCAGCCACCCTCCCTCTCATATTGCAGCCCCCCACCTGCTTTGATTTCCCAGGACTGCCCACTTACCTGTTTTCTTTTCCCTCCTCATCCCTTTCTGTCCATTTTGAGGGCTGATCCAGTAAGGACACTTGGGTTGTGAGGGTACAGCAGTGAAGCCCTCTCTACCCCCAAACCACAGACCCAAGACACCACAGTAGCATGCTGCAGATGAAGGCACAAGCTGTGTTTGGCATACAGCCCTTCCACCCCTTCTCCTACCACCCCACCTATTAGCCCAGGACCGTGCCACCCCACTCACTTCACCCCTCCCTCCTTTCCTAAAGGGCTCCATCTCGTCCACTTGAGTGCCAGGAGCCTCCTCCCCAAGCTGGATGACCTCAAACTCTGGAATGCCCAGCATTCTCCTAATGTCTTGTGCATCACTAAAACCTAGGTGTCACCCAAGATCCCCAACTCATCCCTTACCCTCCCTGACTTCCACCTCTACTGTCAAGACTGTGGCAAACAAGGTGGTGAATCAAATCCCATCATCTCACAAACTCATCATAGCTAGTCTGTCCCTCCAATCCTCACTCCCTATCTTCGTTGGAGTGCTCTATGCCTCCCCTAGGCTCTCTCCCTGATCACTAGTCTCTTCAATTACCACAATCTCTACCCACACCACCACTGGCAAACTCATTCTTTTAGGCAACTTTAATCTGGATTGGCTCTCCACCTCCCATAAACTTATTCTTCTCCAGATATGAGTCACTAAACCTTACTCAACTGATTTCTGAAAACCCACCCGCTATAACCGTTGCTCTTCCAACCACTCCCTCCTAGACTGGATGCTCTCTTCTCATCCTCACCACATCACTGCTGTCGGGGTTCTTCCTGACATGCTTAGCGATCACTGCCTAACCTATTGTGTCAGGAAGGTGAACCTCTCCCACTTGGCCCCCAAATATATGTGGTCCCGGGCTCTCAGTGCCCTTGACACTGATGCAGTTATCTCGGCTCTAGCTTCGGTGGACTGGTCCCCAGTGTTCACAGTCCCAAATGTCAACTCTGCCCTCTGCTTCTTTACCTCTATAATTACTAAAGCTTGGAACTACCATTCCCCCATAAAAAAGTCAGGGTTAGGCGTCAACATCACCCCTGCATTTCGGCTGATCTCTTAGCCTTGGGCTGCTCCCCTTTGGACCTCCAAATGTACAGGTCTCATAGAAATGCCTGCACAAAGGCAATCTGCTCTGCAAAGGCTGTTTACTTTAAATACCACTTTCATTCTAACCTAAACTCACCCTCAAAATTCTGGACCATCATCTAGTCCCTTCTCAACCTCCTCTTCCATTCAGCCACCTCAACCATCACCGTAAATGGCTCCCCGGTCTCTGACCGCTCCTACATTGCCACTATCTTTAACAAATTGTTTACTACTTGTACACTTCCTGATCATACCTCCCCTGCCTCCAACCCTTCCCCCCCCATCTGGTGGCTGTATTTTCCCCTCTGATCTCACTGCAAGAAGTACTTTGCACATTACTTTCTCTTAACCCTGCCAAATCCAGTCCAGACGGCCTTCTTCCCAGGTTACTTTGCATTTCTGCTCCCGCTATTGCCACCCCCCCCCCGCTCACCTACTGAACCTCTCTTTCTCCTCATGCACCATCCTGTTAGCCTAGAAAGTCACTAAAGTTCTTCCCCTTCACAAAGGTGGTGACCCCTCAGCTCCTGGCAATTATCGGCCCACATACCTCCTCCCTTCCCTCACCAAACTCCAAGAGTCCTTAGTCCTTTCCAGAATCACTGAATTCCTAGCTTCTTTTAACTTTCTCTCTCCTTATCAGTCAGGATCTGTAAACACCATTCAACCATCTCCTCCCTTCTGTGGGTCACAAGTGTCATCCAATCAGGAATGGACCAGGATCACATCACCACTGCCATCTTCATTGACCAGACCAAAGCATTTGATTCAGTCTCTCATTCTTTGTTCCTGAACAAGCTACTCTCAGTCAGTCTGGCTCTCCCCGCCATCACCTGGCTCAGATCCTATCTCACCGACAAGCAACAATCTGTCCTGGTGAGCTCCATCTTGTCACCCCTTTCCCTATCCTTGCAGGGTTCCCCCAAGGGGTTCATCCTTGGCCCCATCCTTTTCTCACTCTTCATCAAAGACCTCCCCTCTGTCTGCACTAACTCCCTCATCCAAATGTATGCAGATGATACCATCCTATACTCCTCGGGACCTACCACCACTGAGGTATGGGACCCCCTTCAGTATGATTTCAGCAATGACCTCCACTGGTTCCACGCTAATCATCTTAGAGTCAATGCTAAGAAAACCATCTCTATGACATTTGGGACAAGGCAAAAGCTAAATAAGCTCTAGACCCTCACTGTGTTCTCCACCCCTGATGGCTTCAACCTCAAAGTTGTCACCGTATTTAAATTCCTTGAGGTCTGGCTGGACACCAGTCTTGATTTTTCCTCCCACATTGCTGCCATATGCTGTAAACTCCAACCTAAATTAGGCATTATGTACTGAAATAGAGACAGCCTCCCCCTCCCTTTCAAGAGCTAGTCAAGAAAATGATTCCCCAAGTAATTGACTACACTGGCATAGTCTACAGTACTGCCCCCACCACGTCCTTGTCCAGGCTTGATACTCTCCAGAACTCCTTCTGCTGCTTCACTTCTAACTCCAGACCTAGCATGCATCACTGCTCTCTATACTCCTCCCTTGCTATTTCACCTCTACCTCATTGTCGCCTGACCCATTGCTTGACTTTCATAGCCAAATACTGGTTTGGGACCCTGCCCTCCTATCTCTCCTCCCTCCTTTCCCCAGCAGCCTCCTCCTCCTACTTGCTCTGCTCCAGGGACTCCTGCTCTTTCTCCCTGCCTCACTCCTGCTCAGCTTCTGTTTTGTCAGCTTTCTCCTACTGACTCCACCTCCCTCTGGAATCAGCTCTCCCAAACCACTCACCACTCACCCTTGCTTCTAGCCCTAAAGTGTCTGCTTCAACAAACTCCTACCCCCCTTGCTCCTGCATTGCCTCCTCCCCAGTCCCTCAACCTAGTCCATCAACCTCAGCCCCTTGCCCCCTGACAATCTCCTAGTCTCCTCCTTCTGACACACGATTTAATTTGTTAACCTACCTACCCTGCTTGTTAGTGATGATTTATTTATTTATTAAAAGAATCAGAATTACAAACCTTTGAGTCAAGGACTCCTTTGCAAAGGCTCTACATCAGATAAACATACATTTTAATACAGTAAGAAATATACAGAGAATACATCAGACATACATACATTGTAGGTTTAGAGACAGGCTACACAAAGGAATATACAGAGCAATTTACAAGTTCAAGGTTGGTAATTAACCAAGTCAATTAGTGTGAAGCAGGTATATATAATAGCAATAAGCAACAATCAACAGGATAATCAGTATCATGGTATATCACAGGGAAAGGGAGATGGGGTAGGTCAGCATACACAGGTCAGGTATGAAGAGGAGGAGGGAAGAGAAATTTAGGGGGTGGGAGGTCAAGCAGGTGCATAAGCGAGGAGGAGGCGGACTAAGTGCAGTCACAGCTGGAGTGGGAAAGTATTTCCAAGTGGAGTAGGGATTTAAATGAACCTAGTCGCTGTCCAGAGTGATGGCCGATGGCATTTCATTCAACCGGGGGGAGGGCCCCTGTAGAAAAAGGAGCATTGGCCCATAGAGGTCCTACAGTGGGGTACAGAGAGGGAGGCAGACGAGCTTCATGTGGACCGTGATAGGGGGAGTGATCTGTACAAGGTGGCAAAGGCCCGGGGGAGGTGTTTTTTGAGAGCTTCCTGGCCAGGAGATAGGTCTGGTATCTGAGTCTTCCTTCAAAATTAAGCCGGTTGGTGCGACTATAGAGTTCACAGGTATGTGTTCACCGGTTATGTCCAGTAACTAACTGGCAGGCTTTATCTAGGGCAACCTTGACACGACACAGGACAGTGAGGTCAGCTGAACCATAGATAACAATCCCATAATCAATAAGGGAGAACACCAATGATGTCACAGCCAAGCTTAGGGCATCTGGAGGCATGCACCTCTGATGCCTACACAGGAGACCTAGCCTAGCCTAGAATTGATAGCAGAGCTGAGCAGATTGATGTGTTTGTGGTATGTGAGAGAGGAGTTGAGGGTAATGCCTAGGTATTTAAAGGTGGGCACCAGGTCTAGAGGGGAGCCCTGGACATTGAGGATGTTGAGGGGAAAATTTATATGCTTATTTTATCTGTGGGTGAAGAGCATGGCCTTGATCTTTTTGTAGTTCAGGACAAGACGGTGATCTGAGAACTAGGCTTCAACTTCAAAAAAGGTTGTAAACAGAGGCATATTGCAATAAACAGTAACAGACAGTCCCAATTAAAAAGAGGTACAACTTTAAGCATTAAGTAAGTGCTTATGATAGCCACTACAAAAGCCCTGGGCAATTAGGGAAAGACGAATACCATGCAGCATGGTGGTCGTGCAACTGGAGGCCTATTTAACATCCCACGACATCTACAACCCTTTGTAGTTGGGCTTCAGAAAGAGGCACAGTACAAAGACTGCCCTAGTTTGGGTGCTCAATGATCTCCTGGTGGTGAGAGATTGAGGGATACGTTCCATTCTGATTCTCCTCAATCTCTTAGCAGTATTTGACACCGTGGACCATGGGGTAATGATGGAATGCCTGCGGGTATCTTGTGGACTGGCAGGTACAGTCCTCAACTGGTTTAAATCATTCCTCACTGGCAGGTCACAGAGAGTGGTATCGGGGAAGTTCTCCTCGGCTTCTGTGCCCTTGTTATGTGGGGTCTTTCAGGGCTCTGTTTTGTCCCCCATGTTGTTCGCAGTGTATATGCTGCCACTGGGAGACTTTATAAGACAGTATGGGCTGAGTTTTCATTGTCATGCAGATGATACTCAGCTATACCTGTCTTTTGCACCCAAGCAACAGGGGATGGTCTCGGTCTTTAACAACTGCCTCGCTGAGATCCAGGGCTGGATGAGAGCCAACTGGCTGAAGTTGAATCCAGACATGACTGAGGTACTAGTTTTCAAGCCTGGCCACTGGGGTTGGGGGGGGGCTGAAATCTTTGTAAGTCTCAGGGCTTAGGATTGGGGTCTCCCAGTTGCTTACCTCCAACAGGTTGAGCGATCTTGCCATTGTTCTGGATTGTGGTCTCACACTGGAAGCACAAGTGTCAGCCGTGGTCCAGATGTCCTTTTACCATCTGAGGAACATCGCCAGGATCAAGCATCTAGTACTCCCTGGTGATCTGCCAACACTGGTTTGTGCTTTTGAGACTTCACACCTAGATCAGTGCAACGCCCTGTACCTAGGGCTACCGAGGGTGGATCTCTGCCACCTGCAGCTAGTGCAGAATGCGGCTGCCAGGTTATTGACCAGCCTGTCCAGGTCATGTCATATTACACCTGTCTTGTGCTATCTGCACTGGCTGCCAGTTAGGTGGCAGATATCCTTCAAGGTCGGTTTACTGACCTATAAAGCCCTACACAGTCAGGGGCCTGGCTATCTGCAAGATCTCCTTTGTCCCTATCACCCACTCTGCTCTCTCCATTCCACAGATGAGGGACCACTAAAGGTTCTGAGGTTTGAACTGAAGTCATCAGGTACATGGGCATTTTCTTGCACTGCACCCATCCTCTGGAACTCTTTCTCACAACACATCCAGGAGAGTGCCTCATTAGCGGTTTTTAAAAGGGTGCTTAAGACCCATCTGTTTAAATTAATCAATTTAGATTGCTGATTTAATATATTTACGGTACTTAAATTTAAAGTTGTGATTTAGGTGATGTTTTATTGCATGTAAAGAGCTTTGATTCTCAATGAAATTTGCACTATAATAAATAAAACTTGAAACTTGATCAGGAACGAGTCCCAAGCAGTGCTGACAGCAAGGACAGCCTGGGTGGCAGGAGGCCAGAGGCCTAAGAAAGAAAGCCCTGAAGCACAGCAATGCCAACGCCTACCCTTCTCCTGGATGTAATGTTCAGACTGTAGTGCTTGGTGAATTTGTGGACAGTATTTCAAGCGGCAGCAGCACAAATCTTGGCTACATACACGCCCCTGAAACAGGCAACTGAAGTGGTAATGCCCCTGGTGGAATGGTCCTTAACAACCCCAGGAAGTGCCTTGCTGTGCTTCTGGTAACAAAAAATAGTACAGCTGGCCATCCATTTTGACAAGTACTGTTTCAAAACTGGAGTGCCCTCTCTGCCAGGGGCAAAAGAAACAAACAACTGAGAGGATTTCTTGAAGTCCCTGGTATGGTGTGTATAATAATGCAAAATTCTATGCACATGGCATTCTCTGGATAATAAACAGGCAGGTGGAAGGATAGATTTAGGGTAAACTCAGACTCCACCTTAGGAAGAAACTTAGGGTTAGTATGCAAAGAGACCCTGTCTTTGTGGAAAATCAAATAAGGTTGCTCACACATGAGAGCCTGTATCTCTGAAATTCTTCGAGCAGACATAATGGCAACTAAAAACAACGCTTTCCATGACAGAAAGCATAGTTCAAAAGATGTGGCTGGCTGAAAAGGAGGCAGGGTCAGCTTCTGCAAAACAAAATTCAGGTCCCAAGCCAGAACCGGGTTATGGATAGGAGCCTTCAAGTGGAGAATGCCTCTGAAATGCCTTCAAAAAAGTATAGGCCACATCCAGCTGTGCCACTGTGCGGACCTCAATGGGCACATGAAAGGCTGATATGGCCAACAGGTGCATTTTAAGGGAGTAGTATTAGTCATGCATCGGACAAAGTCAGGAGATACTCCAAAACTTGGTTCACCGGGCAGGTGAAAGGGTCCAGACTATGAGAAGCAGCCCAGATAGCAAACTGCTTCCATTTCATACAGGCTACAAATCAAGAAGCCGCCAATATCCAGAATCAATACTTCTGTATGGTGATTAATACAAGGGATGCCAGGATAGAAAACATTGTAGATTTATCTCCTGTTGAAGAACTTATTATATTACCCAATGTAGTCTTGGACAAGTTAAGTAAATTGGATGTAAATAAATCACCAGGCCCTGACGAAATCCACCCTAGGGTATTAAAAGAGCTTGCCAAAAATACACATCTCCCCCTTACTAATATTCTGCAACACTCACTTAACAATGGGGAAGTTCATCAAGATTTGTGGGTAGCTACAGTGGTGCCTATCTGTAAAAAAGGACCCAAAACAAATCCTGAGAACTACAGACCTATCAGTTTAACTTCTTTAATAGGAAAAACACACAAAAGTATCATCAAAGAAATTATACAGGAGTATCTTAATAAAGTTGGGCTAATCGACCCACTACAGCATGGGTTTACCAAAACTAGATCTTGTCAAACTAACTTATTAACATTCTATGAGTTAGTAACCAAAGAAATTGACCAGAGTAAATCTGTCAACCTAGTTTTTTTAGATTTTGCCAAGGCATTTGATAAACTGCCACATTTTGAGCTTATTAATACTTTGAGAACATATAACCTAAACACCTACATAGTTAACTGGGTGACAAACTGGTTAAAAGGAAGAAAGCAGAGGGTCAACATAAATGGAGAGTATTCAAATTGGGTTCCTGTTACCAGCGGCATCCCCCAGGGGTCAGTGTTGGGACCATGCCCTTTTAATATCTATGTCTCCACCTTAATTATTAGTGACCCCAACATATGGGTATTAAAATTCGCTGATGATTGTCGAGTAGGGGCTGTATTAAATTATACAGATAGTAGTGCAGCACTTCAATCAGCTTTGGATAACATTTTCACTTGGGCTAGTACTAACAAACTAATGTTAAATCCTAACAAATGCAAAGTTATGCATTTGGGCATGCACAACAAACATCATAAATATAAACTAGGGAACATAGTCCTATCGGAAACTGTGCAGGAAAGAGATTTGGGTATAATTGTTAACCCTGACTTAAAATTTAGAATCCATTGTAAGACTCAAATAAACAGAGCTAATCAAAATCTTAACTGTATACTTAGGCACATGTCCAGTCAAAGGACTGATGAATTAGTCCCTTTGTATATTACCTTGGTGAGACCACATCTTGAATATTGTGCTCAGGTTTGGTTGCCATATCATAAGGAGGACATAGTAAAGATTGAGAGAGTGCAATGTAGATTTACTAAAGCCTTTATAGGAATGTCAAACATGACATGTGAGACTAGACTGAAATCAATTAACCTATACACACTCCAACACAGAAGATTAAGGGGAGATAAGTGCTTATTATTCAAAACAACACTACCCTCATTAATGAATTACGAATTGTTCAAATTGATAAGAAGGTTAACACTAGAGGACATGCTAAACAATTATATTTATCCAAATGGAAATCATTATGCAGAAAGCATTGGTTTAGCCATAGGGTTGTTCCAATATGGAATCAGCTCCCAGCAGAAGTTGTGGATAGCTCTAATATGGATTTATTTAAAAGGAATCTTGATCTAGCATTTGAGGACAGGATTAAGTTCCAAAATTATTAGACTAACTTTGATCATTGGCAAGCTTCAAAGACACATGTCTCTATAGCTTGATATACCCATGAAACCTATGAAGTGGCCCTAGTGGCAGGTTTTCTGGCAGCCACCATGACATCAGCCACCTTCTGAGACACCCCAAACCGAGCAATGGCTATGTCCTCAGGAGCCATGCATGCAGGTGGAGGGACTTGAGGTCTGGATAGACCTGGGTCCCCTGGGCCTGAGTCAATAGGTCCCACCAGAGGAACAGGGGAACTGGAGGTTCCACAACCAGTTGCCACAGTAATGGAAACCAGATCTGCGAGGCCAAAATGGGGCCACTAGAATTAGGGTGGCACCCTCCATCTGTAGCTTCATGAGAACCCTCTGAATTAGAAAGAAGGGAGGGAATGCATAAAGAAACCTCCTTGTCCAGGAGAGGAACAACGCATCTCACCAGAAAACTCCAGGTTCTGGATATAGCGAGCAGAAACACGGCAGTTTTGTGTTGACTGGGGATGCAAAAAGGTCCAACACTGGACAACCCCTCTTGTCAAACAGGTCTTCTGTGACTGAAGTCAGCAGCTCCCACTTGTGCGCCTTGGACTGTGACATGCTGAGGCTGTCTGCCAAGGCATTTTGGGTACCTGGCACGTGGACAGCTGGCAGTGCTAGACCGTGATCTAGAGCCCAGTACTAGACCATCATTGCTTCCTGGCACAGAGAGTAGGAATGGGTCCCCCTTGCTTGTTGATGTAATAGACCACACTGAGATTGTCCAACTGCACCAGCAGAAGGCCCAGAGAGAGATGGTTCTGGAAGACCTGTAAGGTATACAGAACAGACCTAATTTCCAAGAAGTTTATATGTAGGTGAGTGTCCCAGTGGGACCAGAGACCCTGGGTCTGATAAGGACCCAGATGGGCCCCCCAACCCAGACCCAAAGCATCCATGGTGAGGATCTGGTGAAGAGTGGGGATAAGAAAAGGGATCCCTTTTAAGAGATTGGCCAGGTCTATCCATCAGTAAAGCACTTTGCATACTGGCAAGGAGACAAAGACCAGCTGATCTAGATCATCTGATTCCTGATTTCACTGAACCCTGAGGATCCACTGCAGGATCCTCATGTGCAACCTGGCCAGATGGACCTTAAAAATGCCCATGGCCATGAGGCCTAGTAGCCTTAGGAATGTCCTGGCTAGGACATGCCAGCTTTGAGCCACCTCCTGGGCCTGGGCAATAAGGCAGTCAGCCCTATCTTGAGAGAGGAATGACTTGCCCTAAATAGAGCCCAGGACTGTCCCTATGTATTACAACCACTGAGAAGGGGTCAGCACAGACTTGGGCCAATTGACAGTGACTCCCAAGGAGAGGAATTACTGCAGGGTGCATTCTAGAGTCAACAATAGGAGCTCCCTGGACTGGGCTTTCAGTAAATAGCTGTCCAGATATGAGAACACATAGAGGCCAAAGGGTTGCTGCTACAGCTGCTAAGTACTTGGTAAATACCCATGGTGTAGAAGATAAGCCAAAGGGCAATATGCTGAACTGGTAATGCTTCTCTAGAACAGGAACCGCAGGTACCACATGTGAGGGTGGTAAAACCATGATATGCAGGAAGGCATCTTACATATCAAGGAAACACAGCCAGTCATCCTGCTTGAGCAGAGGAAGAAGCCCATGCAAACTGACCATCCAGAACTTTTTGTACTGAATAAAAAGGTTCAGCTTCTTGAGGTCTAGAATGGGCCTCAAGTCTCCTGTTCTTTTGGGAACCAGGAAGAACCTGGAATAGAACCTCTTGTTCCTCTGATGCCTGGGCACTGGTTCTATGGCCTGTTTGAGTAGCAAGGTGAGGACATCTTCCCTGAGCACCTCTATGTAATCCAGAGGGTAAAACATGGGGACTGGAGGAATATCTGGAAGTGGTTCTAGGATATCTAGAGCATGGCCCTGTTCAATTATCTGCAGGACCCAAGCATCTGTTATGATGGTTCTCCATTGGGACAGATAGAGGGAGAAAAGACCTTCGACCACCACCTCCTGGCTTGGGAAGGGAGGAGGGGGGTCTATCAAGGAGTCAGGTGGAGGCTGAGCAGGCAGCTGGAGCCACACCACCTCCTCTAGATTGCTTGGCAGAGGGACCAGAGGTGGAAGAGGGGGAAGGCAAGGCGGAGCTGGTTCTGCGCTTACCCTGAAGTTTGGCTCTGGGACCCGACTTGTAAGAGATGTTATAAAAGGAGGACCTAGGCCTACTCCTGGGTTGAGTATGGTACAGGGAGAGGACAGATCAAATAGCCCTACCAGAGGCCTGCAGTTCATTGATAATATCCTGCATGTCTGATCCAAAAAATTTGTGACCCATAAAAGGGGCATTCAACACCTTTTGCTGGACATCATTCACAAATCCAGAAACCTTAACTCATTGCCTCCTCAGGTGCTCTCTGAAGTTGCAGCACTTGTGTCCTGTATATTGTTAACAGTGAATCCTGGGCCTTTCTAAGCATAATCAAGCCATAATCAGCATGCCACAAACAAATGCTGATAGCTCAAGAATCTAAGTGCTAGACACAGAGTATGAGTGGCAGACTTGTTCAGCATAAAATTACCTTTCCAATGGTGGTGTGCAGGTAATAATAAGTAATTTAGGTTCTAGGGACATGGATATGTTGTTCATCCACACTTATTGGCAGGTTCCTTGCCGCTTTAAATCTTGCCGGAAGGTCTTCAAGCTAGCTCCTCCCACCCACCCGGGTGGTAAAACTCTCGGCTCCGCCCCATGACGTCAGATCTTCCTTACCGCTTGGAAGCTCAGGTTCCCTCCTTAACGCTCTGCGATTAAGCTTTGGGGCCTAATTCTTCGACTTTAAAAAATTTTCAAAAACTTTTACCACTTGGTCTTCTTCCCTCGCGGCTGCGATGGACAAATCGACTCCCGGTTTCTGGAGATGCCCTTGGGGGGCAGAAGATGTCTCGGACGGATCCGCACTCCATGTGCTGCTTACTGCCCAGGCCAGGTGCACGCACCCGCAGGCCTGCGAACTGTGCTCATCTTTCTCGGTTCACGCCCTGAGGATCGCGCTGCCCGCCTCCAACTTGGGCGCCCGGAAGGAGATTTCCGTCAAATCCAAGGAGGTCTGACTGGCGGTGTCTCGCGCTGCAGGCTCCACAGAACAACTTGAGCAGATGATCGCCCTCGAGGAGGAGGCGGCTCATGCCGTTACATCTTCGGCCGCGTATCTGCTCCGCCTCGCTTGGTTCCTCCTATTCGGCTTCTTTTAAGGAGCTTTGCTTGACCCTCTCGACCAAAGGTGAGGGTCCAACTTCTTCTGGACCATTTCATCAGTCGAAGAAAAGTAAGGGTAAGTCACATCGTCGACGCTCTTGGGAGCGGGAAAGATCTCCCTCCCCTTGTCGACAGTCGACTTGGTCGAGTTTCGCTTGACCACTGGCTTCACGGTGCCCCGCCAGGCCAGGTGACCAAGACTCCGCCGACGTGGTCGAGATTTTCTCGACCCGTTAGACGGGTTGTCGGCTGGAGAAGCGAACTCCTCCTCCCCGGTTCCCCCGGCGAGGATTGTGGATACCGTCGGCTCATCTGTTCCTCTGGTTCCCGAGCCCTCGGATTTGTCAACCGAACCGAGGGGATTGCCGATCCTCGGCTCCCCGCCGCGCCGACCTTGGCCTTGCCAAGATTCTCGGTCTCGGACATCTTCGCGGTCTAGCCGATCCCATCGACACAGGCAGTCTCGGTCTCGGCACCTCGGTGAACGGCGTCGCCGCTCTTCCTCATCTTCCTCCTCAGACAAGGGGAGGCTTCGGCGTAAGTTGTGCTGAAAATATGAGGAACTTATGTGGCAACAACTAATTTTGGCTGGAAACAAGCCGGCTCAGGCCTCTTCTCCGGCCATAAAATGGTTGTCACCGGGACGGCCGAAACAACCCCTCGTGGTGGTCGAGGAGCCTGTTTCCAGGCCGGTTGTTCGGTCTACTCCTGCTGCCCCACCAATACCGGTGGAACCGCCTCCGCCTCAACCGACAGTCGGGGCCCCGACAAAAGTTCGCGCGGCTCATGGCCTTCCCCATAGGCTGTCGGTCCCCTCACTCCCGATAAGCCTCGCACGTGGAGGGTGGCGCGGCTCTAGGCAGCTATTCAACGACTGCCTGAGTCGGACAACGACTCCTCCCTGTTTTCCAAGCGCCAGACTTGAATCCTCTGGGGCAGTCGATGGACGATAGCCCTTCATCCTTCCTTGGACTACTCAGGCTCATCTCAGAATCCACTGGGATGAAGCTTGAACCCGTGTCCAAACGGGCTAGATATCCCCTCACTGAGATTCTGGACCGAGGGAATTCTCCTACGGAGGCCTTTCCAGTGGCTGAAGCCATTGTTGGCCCGGCCCTGGAATTGTGGCAGCGTCGGCTTCCTGTCCTGCGCCTTCGCCAGGATGGCCAGAAAGTATCTGCGTTCCCACAGGCTCTCTGTCCGGCTTTTCCGAACACCCTTGGCTGAGGGGTTGGTCACGGACAGTGTTTTCAGGCGAGCCGGAAATGCCAGGGACGTGGACAAACCGCCCGACAAAGAGTCCAAGAAACTGGACTATACTGGGCGGAAAGTGTATGCTGCTTCCTCCCTCGGCCTTCGTCAGGCTAGCTCGGCCGTCTTGATGGCATATTTTTCCCATGCCCTGTTGGGCTCCCTGGATGAGGTCATCCCTCATCTTCCTGCGGACCTGCAGACCACAGTTAAGCAGGTGCAGGACCAGGGCAGGGCAATAGCTAAGCAGCAGCTCCAGACTGCGCTGGATATTGGAGATTCTTGTGCCCGGTCAGTGGCGGCCGCAGTGGCTATGCACCGGCGGGCGTGGCTGAGGATATCCACTTTCACCTCGGATAACCAGCACAAGCTCACGGATGTTCCTTTCCTGGGAACTGACCTCTTCGGCTCTGGAGTGGAAGGTCACCTCCAGAGGATCGAAAAGTCCAATGCCATCTTGGACTCGGTATAATCCGCACAGAGGGACAAGGGCCGTAAGAGCCCCAGCCTAAGCCCTTTAAGCCCTCTGCTCCCGCTGCGCTTGACCCAACAACGTCAGGGCCAGCAGGCTAGACCTTCAGTATTCAAGCCCAAGCCGTCAGCTTCCTCTAATAGGAAGCAAGGAGGAAGAGGCCCTGGTGGTCCCTCGGCGGTTCTTCCTCCAAGCCTGCACAGTGACGGGCTGAGGGGTGTCAGCCCTCATCTCCGTCACCCTCGCCCCTGGTTCCCCGTGGAGGCGGCTCGCACTTCCTTTCCGCCTGGTCCGCTGTTACCATGGACAGGTGGGTTCTGGAGGTGGTGGGAAGAGGCCTGCCTCTGGAATTGAACAGGTTCCACCTTCAGAGCCGTCGCCCCAAGGGGCTTGGGTCCAGACTCTCTGAAGGCTCGTCGAGCCGACGCCGCCCTCTCCTTCCAGAAGGGTGATAAAAGAGATAGAGGGACCCCCATCAGGAGCCGGAGTTCGTGTCCAGGTACTTCCTGGTCCCGAAACGGACAGGGGGCTGGCGCCCCATTCTCGACCTACACGACCTGAACAAGTTCCTAAGGTCTCGAACCTTCAGAATGGTCACTCTGGCTCAGATAATACCATCTCTGGAACACGGCGTGTGGTTTTGTTCTCTGGACTTTCAGGACGTGTTCTTTCACGTCCCTATCCGTCCGTCTCATCAGAGATTCCTCTGCTTCAGGGTGGAGGGATCCCTTTTCGAGTTCCAGACCATGCCCTTCGGCCTCTCTCCAGCTCCCAGGGTCTTCACCAAGTGCATGGCAGTGGTGACAGCATTCCTGCGGCGCCGAGGGGTCCAGGTGTACCCTTACCTGGACGATTGGCTGATAGCAGCCCCCTCCAGGTCGGAGGTGGAGCGGTCCAGGGATCTGGCCCTCCAGGTTTGTTCTCAACTCGGCCTCCTGGTCAACGAGGCCAAGTCGGAACTCGAGCCGAAGCAGGTGATAATTTTCATCGGGGCAGAGCTCGACTCTCTTCGAGCCAGAGCACGGCTCCCGGCGGACAGGGCCGAGGTTCTTACCTCCTTTGCCCAATCATTTCTGGTTTGGCAATCGCGCCCTGCCCGGGACTTCCTGCGACTCCTGGGTCTCATGGCGGCCTGTACCAGCATAGTCCGTTGGACACGCTGGCACATGCGCCCCCTCCAGTGGGGAGTGGCCAGCCAGTGGTCACAGCGCTGCGATCCTCTGGACCAGCGTGTGTGGACAACCCAGGAGATGTGGAACGCTCTCCAGTGGTGGACCGTTCCGTCCCATCTGCAGGAGGGTATCCCGTTTGTCCGCCCGAGCGGCACGGTCTCTCTAACGACCGGCCTCTTTTGATGGGTTGGGGTGCCCATCTGGGGAACACGTGCGCGGCCTCTGGTCCCCAGGAGTCCCGATGCCATATCAACCTGTGGAGCTCATGCGGTCCGCCTAGCTCTCACCGCCTTTGCTCCGTTTCTCCGGGTCAAGTGGTCCGGGTCCAGACGGACAATACCACGACCATGTACTATCTAAACCGCCAGGGCGGGACGCGCCCATGCTCTTATGCAAGGAAGCTCTCCGCATCTGGTCACTAGTGCAGCCTCGAGGTGGATCTCCTGGCCATTCATGTGGCAGAGCCTCAACACCTCGGGCCGATGCCCTGAGCCGGATAGGGGCTGCATCGCGACGAGTGGTCTCTCCTGCCGGAGATAGTACAGGACCTGTTCTCCCATTGGGGCACACCTCTGGTAGATCTGTTTGCCTCCAGGGAGAACGCGAAGCTGAGGCTGTTTCATGCCCGCCCCCCTCAGCAGGGCTCGCTGCAGGGGGATGCCTTCTCGAGGCCGTGGACCCCGGGCCTCTTTTACGCCTTTCCCCCTGCCCCTGATTCACAGGGTCCTGCTGAAAGCGAGGAGGGACAAGGCGCAGGTGATTCTGATAGCCCCAGACTGGCCTCGCCAGTTCTGGTACCCAGATCTCCTCAGTCTCAGCTCCAGGACTCCGCGGCAGCTTCCAGCTCGCCCGGACCTGCTCTCAGTCAATCAGGGGAAGGTGTTCCATCCGGACCTTCAATCCTGCACCTGGACGGCCTGGTTCCTGAGCTGCTAGAGTTCCAGGCCTTGGGTCTTTCCGACGAGGTCCTCAACGCCGTTGAGGCGTCCTGCAGGAGTCCACCAGAAAATGCTATGCCTTCAAATGGAAGAGGTTCTCCATTTGGTGTCGGGAAAAAGGGTTGGACCCTTTCTCGTGTCCTGTGGCAAGCATTTTGGACTATTTATGGTCCTTTTCTAGTCAAGGGCTTAGGTCGACGACCCTTAAGATGCACCTGGCAGCCATCTCTGCTTACCGGGCGCGGGCCGGTCAGCAGTCAGTGGTGCAGGAAAAAGTGGTCGGGTGCTTCTTTAAAGGCCTTGATCACATT
Source organism: Neoceratodus forsteri (assembly GCA_016271365.2). Taxonomy (NCBI): domain Eukaryota; kingdom Metazoa; phylum Chordata; order Ceratodontiformes; family Ceratodontidae; genus Neoceratodus; species Neoceratodus forsteri. The sequence continues at coordinate 1,204,213,117 of CM028132.1, forward strand.
TCCCCTCCAGTGCGGGAACCCCACCTCGTGGATTTACTGCTGGTACTGGCAAAGCTCATGGGCAAGCCATTCGAACCAATGCACAGGTGTGGTCTCCCCCACCTGTCGTGGAAGACCGCCTTCTTGGTGGCTATCACGTCAGCCAGAAGGATGGGAGAACTCCAGGCGCTTAGCATCGAGTCTCCTTACCTGGTCTTCCACAGGGACAAGGTTGTCCTACGCCCCACCCGAAATTCCTTCCGAAGGTGGTGTTGGAGTTTCACCTTAATCAGGTGTTGACTCTGCCGGTGTTCTACCCCAATCACACCTCGGAGGCCGAATATAGGCTCCATACTCTGGACCCTAGAAGGGCGCTCGCTTATTATAAGGAGCGCACGGCTGAAATTCGGGGAGAGGTTCGCCAGCTGTTTGTCACCTACGCTGAAGCCGCACCTGGCAGACCTGCAGCCAAGCGGACGATAGGCAGATGGGTCACCTCCTGCATAAATCTCTGCTATGAGTTGGTGGGCATGGAGCCTCCCAGAAGGATAAGAGCTCATTCTACCCGCCATACTGCTGCATCGGTGGCTGCTTCCAGGGATGTCCCTATCCAGGAAATCTGCAGGGCTGCTACCTGGAAGTCAGCACACACCTTTATTTCCCACTACCACATCGACCTTGAGTCACGCCGGATGCTGGTTTGGGGCCTCGGTTCTCCAATCTTGTTCCCAAGTAAGTATGTAGGGGTGTGCCTTTGCCTCCTCCTCCCGGAGAACTGCTAGGAGTCTGCCAATAAGTGTGGATGAACAACATATCCATGTCCCTAGAAATACAGGTTACTCACCTGTAACAGGAGTTCTAGGAATGGTATATGTTGTTCATCCACACGAACCCACCGACCTCCCCGGCTTCGACGCACAACCTGAGCTTCCAGCGGGCCAGATCTGGCATCATGGGGCGGAGCCGAGAGTTTTACCACCCGGGTGGGTGGGAGGAGCTAGCTTGAAGACCTTCCGGCAAGATTTAAAGCGGCAAGGAACCTGCCAATAAGTGTGGATGAACAACATATACCATTCCTAGAACTCCTGTTACAGGTGAGTAACCTGTATTTTTTCTCTATGCTGGTCGAAACAGAAAAAAAAAAAAAAAGGTTTCCACTAAAAAATGCACCTTAAGTCTTGTTTTGTTGTGAAATATGTTACATATTAACACCAAATTAAGCATCCAGACGCTAGATGTAGCTTTCATAATTTTTAGTAAAAGAAAAATATATTTCTGTAGCATAAAACATAGCTTTTTACCATTTTAGTTAAGGTACTTTGGTGAGGTTTCAGTCATGATTCTGAACCATACACACAATGCTATAAACAAATGCGTATAACTCCTAAAGTATCCATGATACACACAACATATCAGCAGCAAAGTTGTTTATCACAAGATTTCCTTTCCGACGGTGCTATGCAATCAGTTGTGCTCAATGTAGTTTTTGTGTTATACTGGCTGACATACCCAGAATGTGTGTTTTATTCAATGTGCTTAGGTGGTTCTTGATGGACAAAATGTCAGCCACAGCACACCATGCCATAAACAAATGCAAATAACTCCTAAAGTATACATGATACACACAAAATGTCAGCAAACAATCTGTTCATCACTAAATTACCTTTCCAACGCTGCCATGCAATCAATTGTAATCAATTCGGTTTGTTTTATACTGACTGAGATATCCAGAATTTCTGTTTTATTCAAAGTGCCTAGGTGGTTCTTGATGGACAAAATGTCAGCCATACACACCGTGCCATAAACATCAACAAACATGATAGTATTCCCCTCGGTGTTCAGTGGTCCCCCCCACCCCCACCCCCAATGCCCCACAATAACACAAAATGGCATTCTCTTTATATCACATCTCTGTTGTAAACCACTAGCCACAGGTCAGAGACCATGAGGCTCCCAGGAATCCATTTTGTGGGATGGTTTTATATGTCTGGAGGTGGGAGGTGGGATGGAGGACCCTGACAGCATGAGCAGCCATTTGTGAGCTGGCGTCAGGTCTCGGAGTGAGGGGGATCACCCAGACAGCCAGCTCACAAAATGGTTGCCATGCTGTCAGGGTCCTCCATCCCACCTTCAAACATACAAAACCATCTGGAGACCATGAGATTCCAGGGAATCCATTTTGTGAGATAGTTTTGTATGTTCAGCGTTCCCACCCCCACCCCACCACACCCCCACAAGACCTGGCAGCATCACAAAAATTATTTCTGTTTTGCACACTCTCCCTTTCCCACCCCAACCACCCACCAAACCCCTTGACTGTGAGCAAATGGCATTCTCTTTTGCTGGGTTTGGAGGGTTGGGATGAGCCACTGGTGCCAGGTCTCTGAAGGTGGGGGTGCACTGAACATCAGGGAATGCATTTTGTGTCACTATATCAGATCCCTGAGGGTGGTGGGGAGCCCCTGGACAGGGAATGACAATCGTTGGATCACGCATGCTTGGTAACTGGTGCACCATCCAACAAACAGCATTATGTGTCCGGGAGCTCCCCACTATCCTCTTAGACCTGGCACAATCAAACAAGTACCATTCCTTGCTGCCCTGGGACTTGCCCCCACCCACTGAGGCCTAGCACCTTCAAAGAAAAAGCATACCCTGGTGTTCACTGACTCACCCACACACTCAACACCCGGCACCATCCCACAAAGAGCATTCACTGGTGTCGGTGGGGGGGGGGGCTCCACATCACCTTCCAAGAAATGGCATCACCACAATAAAACACATTCTGTACAATTCCCAAGGTTTCCTGCCCTCCAAGATGCAAAATCACAACACCAAATGCATCCATTTCCTCCCCCAACACACCATGGTACCATAATAAAACACATTTCCCTGGTGTCTAGTGGTCCACTCCCCGGGAGACCCAGCACCAGAACAGTAACATAAATTCAGTGTTTCCTGACCCCTTTGCACCTTCCCTCCCAGCCATTTGCACCCCCTAGCAGCACATTGAAAGATATAGACAAAGAAAAAAAACTCACTGATGGCACCAAGTCTTGGGGGCAGAACGGAACGCTGGACCACGTGGCATGCTGGACCAAACACCGCAGAATACAATTCAAAAGTGGCATACCTTGGCATGTTTCAGAGAAATACAGGTAGCAACAAACAGCATGTGTGGGTGGATAAAACAGTAGCAAATGGCATGTGGGGACAATTAGTGATGCGACCAAAGGCAGTAGCGAATGGCATGTGGGCAGAATTATTGATGCGACCAAAGGCAGTAGCAAATGACATGCAGGCAGAATTATTGACGCGACCTGTTCCCTACCCACAAATCAACACCCAGTGATGCCCCACAGCTCAAAAAAAATAAAGCCCACAAGAAAGCAAGAAAACGGTTGACTTATTGAGCTGCCACATTCACAGAGAAGCCCTATTTCTGGTTTCGGCAACTTCTCTGTGAGGCAGCTCACAAACGGGACGAAAAACACAAGCAATCAAATAAACAAAGAAAAATCAAGAAACCTAAAGAGAGCAGGCATACCTTGTCAAAAGCATAACAAAGTAGGGGGTCTGAAGTGGACAGCAAATGCTTGGATTTAGGTTATGACACAGCTCACCTCAGCATCCACACTGCACGCAGCTCGAATGGGAGACGCTGGGCTGAAACACAGTTTTAAATGTTTTTTCCTATGGGACCCCTACTATTTTCAACTAGTCACAGTAGGCTCACAATCTATAGTAGCCAAGGGATTGGTTTAATAACGCTGGCACAGATTGGCTGGCACTTCATTTTCTAATCATACAGACGACGACTCCAGACGTGCTACGGGCAAATGAGGACTGTGCAGCTGCTGACTCAGTCAGTTTGTTCTCGGACACACAGGGTCTGAGTTTGCTGCCACCTACAGACATTTCTCAGACACAAACAGTTAAGCCAGGAGTACCTTCTGAGGCATATGCCAGAGGCAGCTGCCATGGCTATAGTATCAGCCATATCATAGGTGGCTCTGAGGAGATACTCACTGACATCTTCCGAGGCCTGGAGCACCTTAAGAAGCTCCTGTTTCAGGGCACCCTCAGGGAGGGCCTGTGCAGCCACCTTGCCCTTCTGCCAAAGAGTATTCTGGTATTTAATAAGATGGTCCAAATAATTGGTAATCTGAAGGACAAGGGTAACATAGGCAAAAGTCCTCTTGCCGCAGAGGGCCAGTCTCCTGGACTCATGGTCAGGAGGCAGGGAACTAAGGTACTTAGGGGCCTTAGTTCTGTCATGAGTGGCCTTGATAACCACTGAGTTGGTTTCAGGCTGGGCTGCATAGAAGGGCAACTCCTGAGGTGCCTAATAGAGCTTGTCAGCCTTCTTGGGCATGGCTGGTACCATGTTGGGCCTGCTCCAGGCCACTGTGGCAGCATCATTCAGGGCTGGCAGCAGGGGAAGAATAACCTTGGGTGGAGACTCATGGATCTCCAGGAAATCCACCAGATTCCTCCTAGTCTCATCCTCCTCCTCCTCCTTTGTGTGGAATCCCATGGTGCAGAAGAGCTGCATCATAATATTGTAAAAAGAGGGGTCTTCCTGGAGGGACCTGGGAGTGTGCTTGACAGACTCCTCACTCCTAGATACAGATACAGTGACATTTAATTTCGCTGTTGAAATTCGGGAAATCAAGAATTTTGCTCCCAAAATATTTTGTAAATTTCAGCATTTTCAGAAATATTTTGGTGGTGAAATGTAGAATTTCACCCACAAAATGTAGAATTTTGACCATGAACAGCGGAATTTCACCAGTGGTGAAATTCCACCGTTTGCGGAAGAAATTCTGCATTTCACCAGCAGAATTTTGCATTTCGTAAATACAATATATTTTATGAAGTGAAAATTGCAGATTTCGCCCATCTCTACTCCTGGAGGAGACAGTGAACCTGTCAGAGGAGTCCACATCAATGTCTTCCTCCTCATCCTCTTCCTCAGGAAGGATGAGATCAGGACGATATTCCTCTTTGACATCGGTCTGCCCTGAAGCAGGGACCAACAAACTTAGTAATGACAGCTCTCTAGAGGGCACAGGGTATGTGGCTCAAACTGGCATCAACACTGAATTAGCTATCAATGGCGCAGGTGACAGTGACCCAGGCTGTGGAACAAGCTGCTGAATGAGATACATGGTATTAGAGGTAAGTATGGAATTAAGGTCGACAGCAAGAATAGGAATAGTCGTCGACACAGGGGTCGACATAGGAGGCATGTAGCCCTGGTCCAACGACAGACTGCTAACTGATGTGGTAACAGCTGGGCCCAGCGCTGGCAGACCTTGAGGCTCGAGAGGTCTCAATGGCAGGGCAGGGGTTGATGACCTGGAGGCCAATGGCCCTTCTGCAGCCCTGTGATGGCTGGGAGACGAATGCAACATGGGGGTTCTGACAGGAGCAGAGGCCTGCATGGGGCATGGTGCTGACACCGGAGCAGTCAACGGGGTGATCCCAAGAGATGAAGAAGAAGAATCCAGCAGAGACTGGGATTGCCGACAGGGTGAGTGGTCTTTTGGCCACTCCTTGTCCCAATCAGAATGTTTCCCTGAGGATTTATCCCAGGCCTTGGTGGCCTGAGAGCCCAAAGAAGATGCCGGTGACTGGGCAGGGAGAGGCTCCAGAGGACTCCTGCTCTCCACTGGCTGCCTGTTGCTCCATGAGGAACTTCTGCAGGGCTTTCTTGTGTTGGCACTGGGTGGCGAGGTTGAACTTCTGGCAGGACTCACAGGTGAGGACATTGTGGCTAGGCCCAAGACAGCAGACACAGAGTTCAGGTTCATTGGTGGAGGAACTCTTCTTTCCACAGTGGCAGCGATGGAAGAGAGATGACAAAAGACTACTTCTCAACATACAAAGGAAAAATGAATCACTTTAAACTAAAGTGATTGAAAGGTAAATAAAGAAAAAAGGGTAAGTAAAAATGGCAGTCGAACTGAGTGATGAATCTTCCATGGAGTCCATGCATAAATGGTTGACAGTGGGAATGGACTGAGGAAGGACAGGGGCCACCCATGCTTATATAGGGTGCGTGGTGATGGAGCCTGACGCCGGCATGGACGGCCCCTAATAGACTAGGAGAAAGCTTCCGTGAGATCCTGACACTTGACAGCAAAGTTTCATAGGTGTGATCTGATGACAGAGATATCCCCAAAGAAGATCTCACTGCCTCTGTGCCTGACCTAGCTGTCCTCCAGTGTGGTCCTTCAGCTGTATGACCATAGCTTAAAGGTGACACACGGGGTGACAGTCGGCAGAAGATGCTGAACCCCAGGTGTTTCACCCTAAACTGTACTATAGTGTAAATTAAGTGTAGTGAAAAGTAATTACATGTGTCTCTCAAATTTACAAACAGCATCAACTAGTATCAACTGCACTAATACAGTAAATAATTCAGTTGGTTAAATAGTATTACTACAAGAGGATTAAGCTAAAGAGTTTGTAAAAGTAGGATTAATTGGAGAAAAGTTAAAGGGGGTTAAATCAGATATGTTTCTATTGAAACTGCATATTTCAAATTGCAGTACATACTGGCCCAGATATTCAGAAGGGTTGCGTCCCGGCATGATATTCAAACAGGGATTGAGCCTGGCACAAATCCCAATGCACCAGAGCGCATCAGTAATGTATGCGGCGCAGGTAAGGGGGGAGTGCCCATGCATACTCCACACATCCCGATATTCAGTCTGGGATGTGCTGAGTCCATGCATGTGCAACCCCTACCTGCGCTGCACACAGCTGAGCCAAAAACAAAAGGAATAACAGCTGGCCACCCACAGGTGAGCTGCCATATTGCAAGGTGCAACACGGCAGCTGCCACCTGTGGGTGGCCACCCGAGCTCCGGCTGCACCTTCGTGGCGCGCCCCCCATGCCCTATCATGGACATATGCTGTTAAATGTAAGTCCAATATCCCTGGTGGTCCAGTGGACCGGTTGCAGCCCGATTGCGGGCATCTGTGTAAAAAGATAAGTCCAATATCCCTGGTGGTCCAGTGGACCGCTCGCAGCCTGATCATGGGCATATGTAATAATATGGAGAGCTCCAATATCCCTGGTGGTCCAGTGGTACCCCCCCCCACTCGCCCACTGAGCCCCACTGCCCCACTCCCCCCCGGTCAGTGGTGGGTGGCAGCACCCCACCCACCTGCCGCCCCGTCGCCCGCCAACTGACAGTGTATGGCAGGGCTGTACTCCCTTGGTCCACAGTGAGCCAGTGGGCGCAGCAGCCCATACCATACACATATACACAGTCCAGATATGTGACATATCTGGATCTGTGTAGTATGGCAGCTTGCAAGCCCATTGGCTGCAGCTGGGGACCACCGGGCGTACAGCCCACCATACACTGTCAGTCGGCGGGCGGCGAGGCGGGCAGGTGGTGGTGCTGCCGCCCGCCTGACTGGGGTGGGCGGTGGGGCTCAGTGGGTGGGTGGGAGGGGGTACCCTGGATCACCAGGGATATTGGAGCTCTCCTTATTATTACATATGCCCATGATAGGGCTGCGAGTGGTCCACTGGACCACCGGGGATATTGGACTTATCTTTTTACACATATGCCCACAACCGGGCTGTGAGCAGTCCACTGGACCACCAGGGATATTGGACGGTTATCTTATTCTACATATGCCCGCGATCGGGCAGTGGGGCATGTTGCCGCGATGTGCAGGGGGTGTCGGTCCCCAACGGCTGCAGCCTGGCAGGCCACCAGGTGCAAGTCACCGGGGATTGGCGCACCTGCATGAAAATGGGGCCATAATGACATGCAAATGGCCCCATTTGCGCCTTGCATGCATTATGGCCCCATTTGTATGTGCATTTTTGAATATCGCGGTTGTTGCACCTAGCGCAACGGAACGTGTGCTAGACGATCCTACTGCTCCACTCTGGCCACTTTCGCTGGCACAGTGCCACTGCACCATGCGCACTGCGGGGTGGCCAGGGTGTGATATTCAGCAATGCTGTGCCATGGCACAGCTTTGTTGAATATCATCCTGTCAACGCCCCTGTGCAGCTAAGTTGCACTGCGCCCAGGCTTGCGCAACAGCCTGGCGCAGTCTGAATATCTGGGCCACTGTGTTCAGTGACAGATTGTTAATTCATGCTGAGTGCTCTTGCTTAGATAATGAGCACGTTTTTGTGGCACTGTTTTTAATTAAGGTATGTCATGAAACTCTGTATGTAATTTTAGGTACCATCTCTAACTAAATAAGCAGGCTTTCTTAATTAATTACTATCAAGTTACATTAAGTAGAGGGCAAGCAGGCAGCAACCAAGTAGTAAGGAAGGGAAGTAAGGAAATAAGTATAGAAAAGGGGAAATGTTCACCTATTAAAAACACTAGGAGAAGGGAACGAAGAAGACACCCTATCTGAGGTATGGTTATAAATCAAACTCCAGAAGTGTAAGGAATGGGGAGAGAATAAGGGTTGTGTAAAGAGACTTAAGACGTTAGGATATGCTCAATAGTAAAATAGGAAAGCAGGCAGAGTTCAGATGCTCAAAGGGAACTAGGTTATATTCAGTGCTTTAAATGGGCAAAAGGTCAATCTGTTATGGGAGTGGTGCAGTGTAATGGGTGTGTAGCTGCAATCTTCAGGGTTATAGTCTGATGACAGAGGTGCTGCCTTATATGCAATCACCTCACTGGGCTGTGGGTGGAGGTTGCTGGACTCCAAACTGATTTAGCAAGGATCTAGAGGACTTCTGGACCCTCCCAGGTACCACAGAGTAAGCCATATTTGCCTCAAAGGGTAGAAACATAGAAAGAAAAAGATGATTTGTGAGCTCAAATTATCTGAGAATGGCTTCCAAAAATGATTGCTTAACAGAGTTGAACCTGTTGGTGCTCCTTCCAGGGGAAAGTATCCTAAAAAGCATGTATAGCAAAAGAGCTTCTACATCCTGTGAAGTGCACTCAAAACTAGCACTGCAGCTTTTTTCACCCAAATGTCAAAATTCAGTCGTCAAAAAACACACTCACTATAAGGATTGGAACCATATTCTCACAATGCACATATATGTGGTGCTAAAACACAGACAATTTCAGAGCGCCCATTGATTTGATGCTACCTCAATTGGTTTAAACAGTTCGGTGAGCACTAACAAAAGTCACGATACAAATAAGTTTGTACTTTACGAACTTGAAGAATTTCACAGGTCCTCAGTAATTTTTCTTGGCTCAATTACCTATTCCATTTTGGGTTCTGGACCAAGTCACTCACCAAACGAACCAAATGAGAGATGTCAGCAGCATATTCATTAATTTGCTTTACGCCATTACTTCTTCATTCTTCATGCTGCTTCCGTCTCGGACAACCACCTACGTGGTACAACCACGATACTACAAGCTGATGTTTCCGACGTGTGACATCTTCATTAGAGCTAATGCCACCATTCCACTGTTAATTCATTTATACTGTTGATCACCGTGGTAACAGTACACTTATCCAATCACATTATACTTATATTATAAACACCCAAGTAAAACACTAAATAAAGTGATATTGAAAAATAATTTAAAAACAGCCATGATGTTTGTCTGGTAAATATATAGTGAAATTTATTATTAGATTTCTTTTTATGACTAATGCCACTATAAACCAAATCCTGGGCTTCTAATAAAGCTCCACTTTCATGCTGTCATGTAGCGTGAGAATCATAAACACTCATTATATAATTTTTATTTACTTATCTCACTTCTACTAATTTTAAAGTTATTTTTGCTCTTATTTAATGCTTCTAGTGTACTGGGGATGTATATGTTGTTGTTATACAGCCTACTTCTCTATAAAAAGTCATGTGGAGGAGAAAATATGCTCCCTTATTTATCCGGAGCTTCTATAATCTTCACACATAATGAACTTCTCAGAGAAGACAGAGAAGAACTTTGTGGGATTTTCACATCCTTAATTTGTGATACCACTGTTCAGCTCCCACCATTGCTCAACATAAAAAAGCAGTAAGAACACTTTTTCAGCTTTCTTAGTATAGAATTACAACATTCAACTCCTGTTACTGTTGTGTATAACAGTTATGCTACACCTTTTATCATAGTTGCTCTTTTAATCTCACTTGTATCAAGCATGGGGCTCATTCTGCTTTTATTCCACTAAAACAGTGTACTTAACCAGAGCTCCCAAATATTGCTTCTATTATTTATTGCTGTAAAAGTGAGTTATTTATTCTCCCAGATACACTTAAACTACATAGATTTATATCCAGTTTTACTAGCTACCCATACTGTGTAGCTATCTTGCCTTTTATAATATCAAATCTTAGTAAGCTTTTACATCGCATATGAATCTATAATTTCATAATGACCACCAAATCATGATAGATTCTCGTGCTACATATGAGCCAAAAAATTGTTGTTATTGTGACCTTTTGTTGGCAGTCCTTCAATCATTATCATTTAGCAATGTCCATAATAAATGGTCTATCTATACTCCTATAAACGTATGAAATCCATGATCTTCGTTTAGACCCTTGGGAACCATCGTATCTAGTTCATGTATCCAAAAGCTCTCTCTGTGTCTCAATTTATGCTTCAGATCTGCACCTTGAACTGGCAATTCTACATGTTCCAACCCAATAAATTTTAATGATGCTAGGGAACCATGACCCACTACGTCATAATGTCTGGCCATGGCATATGTCATATTCTTGACTCTAATTGTTGTTTTATGTTCCCCAATTCTCAATTTCAGCTCTCTTTTCATTTGTCCAATATATGCAAGCCCACAAGGGCATATCAACATGTAAACAACACCTTGCATTTTACAGTTAATAAATCCATTAATTGTATATTTCTTCTCAGACTTTGGATGTTTTTAAACTCTTTGGTGTTACAAGTGTTACTACAGTGCATGCAATTCCTGCATTTGTAATTTCCTTTTGGTGCTTTTGGTAACCATGTCATTTTAACTTCCTTATGCCCCTCATAAAAACTTCTCATTAATATGTCATGTAGACTCTTCCCTTTTCTCCTAGTCGTCCTTAAGCCAACATTCACCAGCTCTTCTAAACTGGGTTCCACTTTCAAAATTTCCCAATTTGATTTCACTATTTGTTCTGCCTTATAAGATGCCATATTATATTCTGTACTGTATGTTAATACTGCTTTTCTTCCACTTTTCTATTGTTGTTTTCCAACAACGAATCTCGTGACCTCAGTTTCGTTCTTTATACTGCTTTTGTTAGAATCCCAGCATCATAACCTTTCCTTAAGAATCTACCACACATTTTTGCCATTTCTTTATTTGCTTCTGCTTCTTCAGAGCAGTTCCGTTTTACTCTCAATAGCTGACCATATGGAATATTTTTCTTGAGATGATATGGATGATTGCTGTCCCAATGTAACAGTGTATTTCTGTCTGTTAATTTTTTAACCAGTGTTATTTCTAATTTATCATTTTTATTATAAACTAATAATTCCAAATAATATACTATTTCAGAATTATGTTCCTTTGTGAAGTGCAAATTCTCATTACTATTAAGGTACAAGAAAAAAATTCAGCCATTTCGTTTTCTGTGCCCTTCCACAATAACAATATGTCATTGATAAAACAAACCCATAGAATGATTTTGTCAAGCCATTTGTTATTGTCTTTATTCCAAATGTATACTGCCTTCCAACTGTTTACATATAGATTAGCTAGTGAAGGGGCAAATGTGGTACCCATTGCTGTCCCGTGTATTTGCTTGTAGAACATGCCATCAAATAAAAAATAATTAGAATCTAATGTGAATCTTGCCATTTCAAGTATTAGTTCTGATGGTGGGTACACAGATTCTTCTCTCTCTTGGTCAGAGTATTTTTTATTGTTTCCAAGCCTTCTACATGCGGGATGTTGTTATATAAATTCTCAATGTCTAATGTCGCCAATAATGTAACTTCCTTTACATCCATATTACATAATTTATTCAATATCATGTGACTGTCTTCTATATATGATTTAGACAATGGAACAAAAGGTCTCAGAAAGAAATCAGCATATCTAGAGAATGGTTCCATAATTGATCCTATACTACTTACAATTGGTCTACCAGGGGCCACTTTGTTGTTTTTATGAACTTTAGGTAAAAAATATATGGTAGGTCTGATGGGATATTGTGTTGTTAAATATTCACTTTCTACATCTGTGATCCATTTATGTTCAGATGCTTTTACTATCAACTCATCAGCTCTTAATTATAGTGCTCCTCCAGTCCTTAGGTGCCACACTATCCTCACATGATTTGTTAAAAAGGATAGTCAGTGGATGCCTAGGCAGGGGAGAGAAGACTGGACCTTGGTGGACTCCAGGAGAATGGGGACAGTGACTGGGATACACACTCCTCAGCCTCTACCACTAAAAAATTCCTTTGCCATTCTGGCGGTATGAGATAGCCGAGAGGAGGCACCTGGAGTGGTGGCAAGGGAGAAAGTGGAGGATCCCCAAAGGGGAGGTCCCAGGATGGGTGGAAAAGGACCCCAGCAGAAGAGGAAATGACTGCTGGTGAGGGACTTGATTTTGAGAGGGATAGGCATGGGAACTGATAAGGTGAGCATAGAAGGAGGTAAGGTGCCTACTGGTGCCTGGGCCTGGAGAGATGGAGAGCTGATTCTAAGGATTGCTAGGGTGGCAGGTCATTAGAAATATCTGGATGTCATAGTTCACCTTGATACTAATGACCTGGTGATGGAAGGAGTGGGAGTTGTGCGGGGGCAGTTCAGAGAGCTGGGGAGGGGACTTAAAGGGGAAACATGAATAATGGCATTTGCAGATGTGCTACCTGTGTATGGCCAAGGGGAGGTTAGGGAACTCTGCACCAAGAACTTCAATAGTTGGTTGAAGGCATGGTGCAAGGAACAGTGACTCCAATTCATTGGGGACAAGGTGCTGACCTGGAAGGATGTGGGCCTCTACAAAGGTGATGGCCTACATCCTTCTGTGAAAGGAACCTCAGTACTCAATAGGAGGTTGAAATGTCACATGGATGAATGTTTAAACTGGCAGAAGGGGGAGGCTGTATTTCCAAGGGAGGAATAAATCTCCCCCTCTGAAGGTTAAAGCAACACAGAGGGAGTGCCCAGAGGGAGAAAATCCCCTAGGGCAAGGGAGCAGGATAAAGGGAGGGTGGGAAAGGTGCATGACAAGGGTGGTAAGAACAAAAAGAAGCTGAAAGAGAGAGGTTAACTGGACAAAAAAAATATAGTGCAAAGTAGGGGTGTGCAAGTAATGAATATTATTTCACGAATACCACAAATAATGTACTGTTCATTACTCATATCCAAATAACAGTATCACTATTCGTTATATATTCATATTCGGGAAAGTGTCCCCCTCCCCAAGTGACCAGGGCTAGTCTCCTGGCCACCCGCCCTCCCCATTCTATGTTCACAAGGTCTCCCACCCACTCCCCCTTATCCCATGTGCCAAACAAACGGACATATTTGCAATAGCATATTGCTGCCAGCTCCTGGAAAACTGCCAGAAGCTGACACCATGATTGCATTTGAAAAGCTCCCATTCCCACAAAATATCAGTCCCCTCCCTATGTGCCCAAACACTAGTGTCCAACTACCTTTGATTCTGGCACTCATCTCCCTTGCTGTGATCCTTTGGGGTGGGGGGTTGCTAACAAAGCTAGAACCAGTTACACTTTTTTTGTGATAATACCTTTTTATTAGACTAACTGAAGAGTTTTCAAACAAGCTTTTGAGACCTCTTAGGTCCCTTCATCAGTTACAGGGAAAACTAACCAGGATTTTGGAATATATATACAAGAGTTTGTGGGTCCTAAATTGTTTATCAAAGGGCAGGCTGTAAATGAAACAATTTTATATAATACAGGTGACTACAGGAAATAGGCATCATGTAATTAAAAGTATCGGCACCCTGGATTCCTGCTTAAAGCTGAACCAGCCTTAAATTTTGTGGTGATCTGCATATACAGCCCATGATGCTTTGCATTATGGTGGTATGTGCGATTTTGCATTTCTTTGAAACTTAGCTTCCTGGCTAATACCCTTTGGTGTAACCCTTTCCTCAGTGCTTTTGCACTAAGGTTCTTTGTCTTTTAGCTTGTTTGTATTGGGCTCACCACAACCCAAATCTGATAGACCAACTTAGGGTAGTTGGTTCATTTGCCTGGGGTGTCATACAGATGAGGCACACCGATGACAACTGGTAGGATGAAACCTGTGTCTGTGTCTTCTGTTTACACCCTTTGCAGATTGTTTGATAGGCCTTGGCATCATGCATTCCTGCTTAAAGTTGAACCAGCCCTAAATTTCGTGGCGATTAACATATACAGCCCATAATGCTTTGCATAATGGTAGTATGTGTGATTTGTATTTCTTTGAAACTTGGCTTCCCAGCCAATACCCTTTGGGGTAGCCCTTACTTCAGTGTTTTTGCACTAAGGTTCTTTGCCTTTTAACTTGTTTTTTGTTTGTATTGGGCTCACCACAACCCAAACCCAATAGACTAACTTAAGGTAGCTGGTTCATTTGCCTGGGGTGTCATACAGACAAAGCACACTGATGAGTCTGATAGGATGAAACACATGTCTGTGTCTTCTGATTGCACCCTTTGCAGAGTGTATAAGAGGTCCTTCGGCACCATGCATTCCTGCTTAAAGCTGAACCAGCCTAACATTTTGTGGTGATTTGCATATACAGCCCATAGTGCTTTGCAGTATGGTGGTATGTGTGATTTTGTATGTCATTACAAGGTGAGAGATCAGACATGCAAATGGCGAGGTATTTCAAAGTGATACCATAACAAAAGAGCAATGGTTGAAAAAGGTTCCATTAATATGTAGGATGTGAAATGCTGCCAGTTCAGTAAATTAAGCAGTGTCTGCAAATGTGGCTCCTTTAACCCAATTCCTGGTGAAACACTTAATAATTAAATAAATAAAATTGTGTCCCTGCAACAGAGTTTAACAACAGAGGAAGATCAAAACAAACATTCTAAATGGTAGGGTCCAGAGCTGCAGTGGAAACTGTCAAAACTCAGTTTGGGATCTGGTAATGTGTGAGGAAGACAACATTTTTGTTCAGCACGTGTTTATCTGTTCCAAAAAGCCTAATGAGTTTTACTTCCCAGGGAAGTCTTGTGTAAATATCTTTGAGGTTTCCTCTCAAGTGTTTTGGGAGAAATGCTCAGCCACTGGTGTCTGTTTTTCTGAGTGTTTATAGTGGATCTATGTCCATTCATGCATATACAGAGTGTTTGTCCTACTTCTCCCACATACCACCCATGTGAACATTTTTAGCATCTTATTACATAAGTCAAATTGTTGGTGTTGCATGAGAAAGACCTTTTTATTTTGTGTTCCTGTTCAGTAAATAGAGAGTAGACAGAGTCACATATATCAATCATTCTGCATGTTTTTATTTATTTATTTATTTATTTTTTGTTAACCGGGTAAGGCCCACTTGGCACAAGTACCTGTTTTCAGGGGCGACCTGGGAGCACTGGAGTGGTTAAGTGACTTGCTCAGAGTCACACAATATGCAAGTGGAGGCAGTGGGAATCAAACCCTGGTCTGCTAGATGTACTAAGGTCATTCACAGCTCATTACTCTAACCTATAGGTTATACTGCCAGCCCCGTTTTGCATCTGGGCTTATTGCATAGTCTTGTTCCTTGTGTGTCCATTTGACACTCTACATCCATAGTGACAAGAAAGGAGCCAGTAGGGAGTGCCTTTAATTTGTGAAGTTTGTTTAGATAGTCAGCTGTGTTCAGGATGAAGCTTGGAGTTCTTTGTGCCACCGATTTGAGGATGCCCTCGACCCAGCCTGACATTTGTTAAGTAAGAGTACCAATGCCTGAGATTGGATGAAGAGTCTCTCTCTCTCTCTCTCTCTATATATATATATATATATATATACCAATATACTGCACTTGGATGGACTAAACACATGTAAAACATTACAAAGGGATACAGACAACAAGGCAGTTACAAATGCAGTTTTGGTGCTCATTGACCTCATACTGAAACACAGCTATTTTTCCTACAACAACAAACTGTACTTACAGAAAACCGGCACAGCTATGGGCACTAAAATGGACCTCAATATGTCATCATCTTCATGGCTATATTAAAAGAGAGCTTCCTATCACAGCAGGGAACAAAACCATTGATCTACTACTCTTTTATTCATGACATTTTTTATATGGATGGAGAGTAAGGACAAACTACATGAGTTCCATAGAGCCTTCAATAATTTTCATACCTCAATCACTCTGAAAATGGAGTACTCCTTACAAAAAAAGCAACTTTCTAGACACCACAACTGAACTGCAACAGGACAAAATAAAAACATCAATATACAGAAAACCAACAGATCATTTCACTACCTACACCATTTTAATGCACACCCAAGCCATACAAAAAGAGTAGTCGTCTACAGCCAAGAAGGCAGTATGGCATAGTGATTTAAGGCTCTGAGCTGCAAATCTGGAGACCTGGGTTTGAATCCCACAGCCCCCACTTGCATACTGTGTGACCCTCAGCAAGTCACTTAACTTCCTTGTGCTCCCAGGTTGCACCTGTAAACAAGGTTTCAGCTTAGTGCGTCTCACCTGGTTAAATAATTGGAAAAAAAAAGCCCTACGATACCAATGTATATGCACAGACGTGTCAGACAGGGACAACAATTTGGAATACAATGAGGAGCCTTCACCAACAAAAACTACCCCTCTCATGTAATTGACAAACAGTTTGCACAAGCTAGACAAATGCTACAAGAACAGCCACTGGCATATAAAGAGAATAAAGAATCAAAATGCACACCGCTTTTTGTGACTTACAGCCCATCAATCAGGTCATTGCAGATGATCCTCAAAGAACTGCAACCAGTCCTGCACAGTGATGACAGACTATCCACTGTATTCAGTGAATGACCCATATCATACAATCACCGAATCTGGGAAGAATACTTGCTAGAAATTACAAACACATAATTCTAATGGACACAGGAGGAACAAGACCATGCAACAAGCCCAGATGCAAAACATGTAGCATTACTGATACATGTAAGTGTATCTACCCTCCATTTGCTAAGCAGGAATGCAAAATAAAATTGCCTTTCTCGTGTAACACCAACAATTTGGTTTATCTAATAAGATGCCAAAAAAGGTCCACATGGGTGGTATGTGGGAGAAACGGGACTTCATAGCTACCTATGTGCCCCCTCTGCACTTACCTCCATCTAATCAGATGCCTATACCTACTACTCTATCCTCCCTCCAGTCTCTCTTACCCACCCCCTCCTTATCTCCATAACCCCTTTCTCCTCCATATTCCTATCCTAATCGCCACTCCCTTGCACCTGCTCCATCCCCCCCACCTCTGGTCCTAAACTTTCTACTCACCCTACTACTCCCCAACCACCTCACCTTGACAATGGGACTCGGTCCTGCCCGGTCCCTACTCCCCCCACCTTATTGCCTACTACCTTCCACTGGAAGACTTCTGCCTCCTGCATTGCGAAAATATTATCCTTGATTTTCTGTATAAACATTTACAACCTAAGTCTATGCCTAAATCTCATATTCACATTTGTACCACCTATGTAACTTGTTATGAAACCTTTTTGAATGTACCCTGTATGTACCTAGTGAATGCTTATTGTCTGTTTGACCTGGAACCTCTACAAATGCGCTCCCACCTCAAAGGTCATAATCCGAGACTTGAATAAATAAATAAAACACTCTGTCAACGCGTGAATGGACATAGATCCACTATCAAACACTCACAAAACCAGACACCAGTGGCTGAGCATTTCTTCCAAAACAGCCATTCTTTGAAGGATCTTAAAGTTGCAGTTTTGAGAGGAAACCTCAAAGACATTCACACAAGACTTCTCCTGGAAGTAAAACTCATGAGGCTTTTGGGAACAGATAAATATGGGCTGAACAAAACTCTGGACTTCCTCACACATTACCAGATACCAAATTGATTCCTGACTATTTCCAATGCAGCTCTGCATCCTACCATTTGGAATTTTTTTAAATCTTCCTCTGTTGTTGGACATAACTGGCTTAAAGAAGCCACACATGCAGACATTGCTTATTTTACTGAACTGGCAGCATTACACATCCTACATATTAATGGAACTTTTTTTAGCCATTGATCTTTTGTTATGGCATCACTTTGAAATACTTCACCATTTGCATGTCTGATCTCTCACCTGTTAATGACATGATGCCTACTTCCTGGTAGTCACCTGTACTGTATAAAATAGCTTTCTTTACAACCTGCCATTTTTTAAGCAATACTGGATGCACAAACTCTTGTATATATTCTGGTTAGTTTTCCCTGCACTTGATGAAGGGACCTGAGATGTCTCGAAAGTTTTTGTGAAAATTCTTCAGTTAGTCTAACAAAAAGGTATTACCACAAAAAAAGTGTACTGGATTTCTTGAGACTAATATGGCACCACTGACCTACAAGATAGAACCGGCTAGCCAGTCAGACCCTGCTCTCACCACAGTGCTTTCTACTGTACACTGAGCTTCATGCTGAGCTTTCTACCCCTATGGATGGAGCACAAGTTCATTTGTAGTATACAATCACAAGGGAAGGGGCAGGAGGAGCCTTGTTAGCGAAGCTTGGCAGGGTTGCCTAACATCACTAGTGATGGTCCTCTTGCCCCACACCTGAAATATTGTTTACAGTTCTGGAGGCCATATGTCAGAAAAGACATTGACAGGGCACAGACAGTCCAGAGAAGGGTAGCTAGAAAGGTACATGGGTTGCATGAGGAACTGTATGATGAGAGACTCAGTGATCTCAGTATGCACACCCTGGAAGAGAGGAGGGAGAGAGGGGACATGATAGAGACCTACAAGTACCTCACGGGAGTGAACAGGGTCCTGTTTCAAATGCAGAAGTGCATCAGACCCAGAGGACATGAAACAAAGCTAGAAGTGGGAAAATGATGAGCGGAAACAATACTTCATTGAAAGAGTGGTGGATGCCTGGAACAGCCTGCCACAAGACGTAGTAGGGTCAAAAACTGTAGAGGTTTTCAAACTTGCATGGGATAGCATAGACTAATATTAGTAAATAAACAAACTATGGCCAGAGCCACTACAACTGCTACTGCAATAGTATTAATATAATGTGACAAACATTGACTGATAAAATAAATACATTTTTATTCATTTTCTTTTAGTTTTTATTTACCATTTAAGGACACATACAAAGCAAATGGCTGAGTCGGGGTGGTGGAGTGAGATGGGAACAATATACCTGAGAAGTGACTGGAGGAAAAATCGGCAGGAGCTGCTACCAGTGGGAGGGGGGAGAAAAAATCAGCAGTTAGAGCTGAAACTTGACAGTGCAGTGGATTGTTATAAATGCCACTGCAGACTAACATCTTTGTACCACTGAAGATCTTAATTTTCCCATAAAATTCTTGCACCACTGCCATCTCCCTTCAGAACTGCATGCTGAAACTGTCTCCAGTGTTCATATCACTTCATAAACATTTCTAAACAGTGGTTTTGCACTGCTTCCTTGGCAGGAGCTGCTACCAGCAAGGAAGAAAGAGTGGAGTTGCTCAACCGAAACAAAAAAGGGGGCAAGTAAGAGTCATCAGGAGTTGTGACTGAAAGGAGGCAGGAGGAAGAATAAGCTGGAGGAGTCGCAACCAGAGGCTGGGGGTGAGGAAGAGTTGTCAGGATGTGCAACCTGAGGGAGGAGCCAAAGAGCTGGCAGTGACAGGGCAGGAGGGAGGAGAGTGAGTGAGAGAGGCTAACCCTAATGTCTTGCTGAAAGACACACACATATGCTGACACACACTATATTTTGCATCTGGCCGCATTGAGCCCATAGAGGTCAGGTAACTGGACAAATTATTAACTGAAAATAGGCAAGATTAATATTTTTGAAATGTTCTATTTTGACATTTGACCTTAATGAAGTTTTGTCAGGCTTCAAAGTGCAGCTGCAGAGGGCACTTCTGTTCTACTTAGTTTTGAAATGTGCACTCAGTCCTTATTCTTGCAACTGCGGATTTTGACATGATGCATAAATGCAGCATTTTCCAAGATATTAAACTTTCTGCATTGGAATATCTAACTTTTGTAACAGTACTTTCAACAGATATCTAAAAAGAAAATATTCCAAAGTATTTAGCAATTGCAAGTGAATAACAATAATAGCAGGTTTATATCCATAACTGAACAGTTGTTTTGGCAATTAAAGGAAATCACAACCATGTTATAGTATATGGTTAGGGCTTATTGTGGATAAAAAGTGGTAGTTTTCCAAAAGCTGTTGTAGGGCAGTTCAAAGGTTAAGAAAAGTTATTGTGGTATCGTTCTGCTGTCACGACGACATTACAACAACTTTTCCCCCTTGAGCTGCTGCCTGATTGGCCAAAACAGCACTGTGTTCAAACATCGAACAGAGTAAAATGGCAGAGAATGTTAGCAAGCAGTTTGGAGAGTGGTGGAGTCATGTAGTTTGGATGCCAGTTGCCACAGATGGCTTTGTGTATCCAAACTTCCAGTCTGTCAGTTTTCTTTTTTTTTTATCACTGGTACTGTAGATCATTAGGGTCAAGAGCAGAGTGGCACTGCACCGAGGAACACAATGTTTACAGTCGTGAGTATAGCGGGACATCACCGTGGACCTGGAGCAAGTGAACACTGACACAAGGTATGAATCCTTGTGAAAGTTAAGTTTTCTTCATTCTGGGGAACCATATACTGTACAAAATAGTGTATAGGTGGCCATACACAACTAAGTCTGTGTATGGCCACCTATACACTATTCCATATATGTACCCTGCACAGCTGAAATACACAGCAGTGTGTCTATGGCACAGCCTCATGAATGAAACAATTTCAAATTAGACTGTAGGATTCCATTAAACAATGCCTAAATGACAGTAATACAATGACACATTGTAGTGTATGTGGCTATATTGACCCCCCTCCAGAGAAGTTAAGGGACTGTTGTGACTGCGCGATAGCTTTTGCTATCAGTGCCATCTTGATACTTTATCTTAAACACCACTCAAAGAAATAAACATATTTATTTTTCAGATCACTGATTTTTCAGCAAGTTTTGAAAAGCCAAGAATGCTTCATATGAATATTCTAGCTTGATTCCATGTCAATAGTTTTTACATACACTGCTCTTATCATTCTGACTATTAAAATATCAGTGTTCATGGAACACATAAGATGATTATTTATTTAAAATGAAAATGTGTCCTGTTAATTAATTTAAACAATACACGTGATTCACACGTTTTACCTCAGTTGATCAGAACTTCTAAAACTTTGGCTAGCCAGTAAGTTTAAGGGAATAGTTTAAACCGGTCTGATACACAGTACAAGGCATGCAATTACAAAGAATCACATTGGATCAGAATACACAAAACCTGACAACTGCTATCTGCCCCGAAACAAGTCCACTGTCATAACTCTGAGGCTAAATGATTTAGAACAACAAAGCCACCTCTTACAATCTATGCATTGACTTTATAGAACTGTTCACAGTTTTCCCACTTCAGGTTCCTCTATTTGTAGTAATAAAGAATATGTACTACGCACGTAAATAAACCAAATCCCAGCTTTATTATAAAAAGACAAGAAAAAAGGGAAACAAACTGCATAATAGAAACTGGGAAGGATTGCTGGCACTCAGCCTAAAAGGAGAAGAGATATCTCAATTTCCCTCACTTACTCTAGGCTCCATGGTGTGTAGCAGTGCAGTAGAATAGTAGCACAGCAAAGCATTTGCCAGGAGCTATGTCTGGAAAGTGGGAGGGATGAAACAGTTGACAGGAACCACAACCTGAGGGAGGGGGGTGAATGAGTCAGTAGGAGCCATAAACAGAGGGAGTGGGAAGGGGTGAAAGTATTGCCCGGAGCCATGACCAGAGGAAGGGGGGAAAAGTATTGGCAGAAGCTATGACCGGAGGGAGGGAGGGAGGAGGGAGGATGGATGAAACAGTCAGCAGAAGCAATGACTGGAGGGGTGAAAATGTCAGTAGAGCTATAACTGGAAGGCATAGGAGCCAGAGGGGTGAAAGTATTGCCAGGAAGCAGGGCTTCAGTTAACTCCATTTTGGGAGTATTTGACTCCCAAAAATAAGGCAAAAACATCCAATATAAAAGGGGAGGAAGTCATTGACTTCCAAATGCAAAAAAAAAAAAAAATTGGATGACCTCCAAAACTGAAGGCACAAAAGCTAAGAAATGATGTTTTTTTCTAAAAGAAATTGTATTTTACTACTAATATTTGTATTAGCATCCATAAATTCATCATTCCAAGAATATTGCCTTTCAAATTATGGGATCTTAAAAGTATTTTGACTTCCAAAAAATTGAAATGACTTCCAGATTTTGAGTCATGGAAGTATTTGACGTCCACTAAAAATAAATTAACTGAACCCCTGCCAGGAAGTGACTGGAGAAATAAGGGCTAAAGTATTGGCAGGAGCTGAGATTGGGGGCAAAGCTTTGGCAGAAGGTGTGGCCAAAGGTAAGGTCAAACAGAGGACAGGAGGGACAAAACAGGAGGCAGAGCCATGACCTGAGGGAGTGAGTAAAAGAGTCAGTAGGAGCTATAACTGGAAGGAATTGGGGGGGGTGAATGTATTGTCAGGAACTGTGACCAGAGGATGAGGGACAAAAGTATTGGAAGGAGCTGTGACAAGAGGGAGGGGCAAATCAGTCTCAGAAGCCATGTGGCGGGGGGGGAGAAAGAACTGTTCGCAGCATTCCCACATCCACTACAGCTTCTAGTAACAAAGAATATGTATGTTGTTCCCAGCTTTTTTATACAATGAACATTCCTGGCATTGTACTGCCCAAGAAGAAGTGAAATGGAAGTGAGTCCATGGAGAAATAAAATAGTGCGAGGGGGGGAACAGTGCTGTACTGAATGTAGAGGAGGTTTAGAGATGTGGTCCAGTTCTACTCCAAGCACTCAGTGGAGGGACACAGTCTAGGTATCCAGTCATGAGTTTCCAGAGTCCCTTCTCTCTCTCCTGTCATAGCAATATATCAGCATGGCTCCACCCATGTAGCCATAAAAAGGGGAGGAGGGTTGCCTGGGACTAGTTAGGGTCTTTCTAAGACAGAACAGGCAGAGGAAAAAAAAACTTGGCAGACTGAATTGGTCCTTTTCTGGCAGCAAACTATATGTTTCTATATTTCTGTACTCTGAGCAGCAATTGCTGCTGTATAATTGCTAGTAACCTCTTTCTGACCCTCTGAGGGTTGGGGTGCCTCTTACAGAGACCCATCAGAGTCAAGTGCATCATGTAATGTGTTGCCATGCCTGTTCTGAGGCAGTATGCACAAGCTGCCACAGTAACACCTGATGATGACATTAGAGGGCATGTACTCCAGCTTTGGAACATAAAAGACGGTGAGTCAAGCATCAGAACAGCACACTTTTATAGTGTGGCTGCAGGGAGCACAACTCCAAGGACTCGTGAGAACTCTAAATGAGTCTCTGAATGAAATAAAGTGAAAAACTAATGCTTACAATTTAATAGAGATGATGAATGTATCAGCATAAATTTAAAAATGTATATAAATGTTTTTTTTGTAATGCAGGACCACATACTTGACAAAGTTCCTAGTCTAAGGACTAAGGTGTTAAACACTGGATTTTATGTGGCAGTAAAAAGAATTTGCAAGTTAAAAAAGATGACTTATGGAAAATTAAAGCTGACATTATTCTGAACATTAGCATTTCTGTGGGAGTCTTTCACTGAACGTTTTGCACTGAGGTTATAAAAATAATACATTATTAGCTTGAGTATGTTAATAAAGACACATTGCATGATACACAAATTCAAGTGTGCTGTACATATCACACACTACACAATACCATGGTACAATATCTTGGACTACAGTTTAACAAAATACTGGCATTACTAGAGATAGTAATTCTATGTTTACACAATATGATGGTAGGTAAGTCATGAACATCAGTTAGGAGAGTTAAAGTAAAAAGGACTGCACTTTTGCTCATACAGAAAGATTGTCAAGTCTATATCAACTTTAAGGGGTAAACAGATCCCATTTGCCATTCTGTGGTGCTGTATCCATGTGCTGAATTTAGAGTATGGAATAGGTAGTAACCACACAATTTCTGCATTTGTGCAACACTGCTGTTAAGTGCATTTCCCTCAAGTAGCAGGCCCATTAATCAGCCTGCAACCTTTCATGAATGAGACAAAATCTGGACATCCACGCAACAGCACTGTGTCAACTGCCAAGTAGAAACTGTGCTAGCAACATAAAGACATGCTCCTTGGTTACAGTGGATGGATCTGCATTTACAAGTCAGAAGTTAACCTCTTCTACATTTCAATTTTGACATTTTGTTGTGGTAATGAAGCTAATTTATTAACAAAGGGTTCATGCTAATGAAAAGTAGTTTTAAGGGGTTACGATGAACTTTAGGAGTCACTGCTGTCTACTAAGGACAGAAAAGTACACAGAGTACTAAGACTAAACAGTTTGGTACATTTTGCTTGACGGAGCAAATCTGACCTAGATCAGTTAAACTTGAACTGGCTTTATTCAAGCCCCAAAAGACTAGGCTGTGTGTGTGGGGGGCAATCAGCATAGTAGCAAGGCTGCCGTTCATAACATTGGTAACCCAAGTTTGGGAAAGAGCCTGGCATACTGGAGGGCCACTGGGCAGGACGGCAGGGTGTTTCACAGCACACTGTCCTCCTTGGAGTCAGTGGAGGCAGATCCTTGTTGCAAAAGCACCACCTGGGGGTGCTCAGGAGGTGCAAGTCAGTCAGGGATGGCAGTGAGAGGGAAGATGCATATGACTTTGTGGCACTGGCACACCTACTGTGTACCATGTGTGCTTCAAATTCACAGCCAAGCATCTTGAGGTGGGTGAATCAGTGGAAATACCCCTCGGCCCTGGCAGAATGATGCCAGCAGCACTCAGGCTCTGCCCCATCTGCCCAGCATGAAGCAGCCTCTGCCACTGCATTCAGCAAAGTCCAGAGGGTGTATGACTGCCCTTGAAAGCTCTACAGTGGAAATGTCCCCCATGGGGCAGATAAGAAAAGATTCCTGGGGTCTAGGTCAGTGTCAGAGCTGGGTGTTTGGTGGACTGATAGAGGAAAATGCAAGTCAGCACAGGACAGTAACCACTAAGGTTCAGGAGGAGTGTGAGGAAGTACTATTTACAGAAAGGGTGGTGGAGCCATGGAACAGGCTGCCAGCTGAGGTGGTGGGTGCAAAAACCATTAGTGGTTTGAAGCATGGCTGGGACAGAATGAAGAATATACTGGTTCTTCAGGGCATCAGAATCAGGGAGGTGAATGGAGAGGAGCGGAAAGGCTAAGACCCTTGAGGAACAGTAGGTTCCAGGGCTATATAGGGAACTTGGTCAGACTGGACGGAACTTGGTCTTTTTCTGCCATCGTCTATGTTTCTATTTTTCTATCTGTAACTTCTTTTTTTTATTTAGTGTCAGTTGTAGAGAGAGTTTACTATGGGTTCCCACCTGTGTGACAGGGGCTTTAACAACAAAGGAGCAGATCTGAACAGGTGTGGAGATACTTCTGAATTATACAATGATTTACAAAAGAACTAAAAGCTTCTCCTATCTCCTGCTTAGTTAACATTGGTACACCCTCAGTTTCTTGTATCTGTGCTATGGTTCAATCATTTTCCCTACTTTAAGTTGCCAGGCAAGGAGCTTGCCCCCTCTGTCTCCTTCAAAGTGCTGGACAGATCAGTTGGCCTGATGGTGTAGAAGGCTGAGGCACTGTAGTGCCTTACCCTCACCATATGGGTGACCCCAGTTTTGGAATGAGCTCAGGCCACCAGGGGCCAGAGGGAAGGGGGGGCTGGGATAGGTACAAGTGGCGGCCTAGCAGATCTCCCCTCCTGGACTGGGGTAGTGTGTTATCTCAGCTCTTGGCTGCCACCAGCTGGAGGCCTGATGGTTGTGCCAAGCTTAGGGAGGTAGACTGAAGTCATGGGGGTGGATGGAACTGTGGTTCCAGAGTGCATACATGTCTCCAAGCGCATGCATCTTCCATGCCACGGTGGGTCTGGAAAGGGAGAAAACAGAAAATGGTCTGTCCAGGCTCCATAACATCCTATGTGCCCTCTGCGCCACACTGCCACCTGACTGGGACACAGAAACTAGAGATTGGTCTCTAGGTGGGGGAGGATAGCCTCCCCTGCCTGGCCCCACCATGAGTGGTTATCCATTGGGGTCTAAGAACTCCGGCTGATTTGAGACAGGTAGCTGAGCAGGAGGGGTCAGGGATGGGACTGATGAGCCCTTTCTGGGTGGAATGCGGGAGAAAAAGCTTGATGAAAGAAAAAGTACTGGTCTGAGCTAGACAGAAGGATAGCTCTTTCAACGACTGTGCTGCTCAGTGAGTTCTACTCCCATTTGATTTTTTGGGAGGTGATTGTAGAGCTCCCTGGAGGGGTTAACCATGTGATCTTTTCCTATACATCCAGATTTTGTTCCCAACTCCAGTACATGTGCAGAGTGACATTGTTTTTTGGTAACTAGCGTATGACATAATCTGTCCCCTTAAATATGCCTTAAGTGCCTCCCACTGAGTGGTATGAGTAGTATCACTCTTCTTGTCGTACTCAAAATTCCTTAATCCTTAGGAAGATAACATTTTTAAACTTTTTTTTGGTAAGCAGCACTGGGTCAAGCCTCCAAGATTTGGTCTGGGGAACCATCTCCGATCTAACCGAGGTTCACTGGGGCTTGGTCAGATATCAATTTGGACTCATGCAGAACATTTGACACTGTAGTCAGTAGGTTACAGGACCCCAATACTCTGTTGATCCTAATGTAAGAAGTATGGGATTGTGAATAAAAATTTTATTTGCGTCCTGTAGGGTTCACATGTTGCCACGAGTCTACTAGACCATGTATATTATCCAGTTTGTGCAGGGCTTTAGCATTGCACAAAAGTGGGACTGAGGCAGAGTTGGAGTGGTCCAGCACTGTGTATAACATGCAATTAAAAATCTCACCCTATCCCCCTACCACCCAGGGGCCAGGCAAGGTGGCCATCTCCAAGGCAAAATAGTCTAGAAATTTCTGTCTTCGATGTATGGGCAATATATGGATCCCACTGACAGGATCCATCATGCATTTGGAACTTTGCTGAATCAGATTGGCATCTGTCAAGTCTGGTCTTTGCAGCTGTGCCCCTAGGAGTTAGGATGTAACCATATGGCAGTGCCTTGAGACTTGAAGTTGAAGCATGCACCTATCCAGGTTCCCCTCCATCTCCCTGCAGTTCATGTCTGCTCTTGTTTTGACATATGTCTCTCATGGAGGAGCAGAATGTCAGTGCAGAGATTATTGACTCTGCCCAGTGCTTTTTACCATATTACTGAATAGCATTTTGTAGACTGTTTATATTCCATGAGGTGATTTGCAGTTTGTCAGTCATATACGTTTGGGGATCCACAGTGAGATGTTCTCACACATATACCACAGCATGTAGTATAAGATCAAATGCATTTCAGTACTATACCTACAGTATATCTATATTTAGTTTTTCTTGACTGGGAAAGGAAGGTTAGACAATTCTGCCTATTTTCAGACTCACCCAGGGGAGGTGGGGAGATGCAGATGGATACCAACTGAAATTGAATCGGATTAAGCTGTTAGTGGTATTTTTAGTGAATGGGGAAATTTGGCCAGGACACTGGGGAGATTCAGTTACTCTTTGTGAGGGTTCACTGTCCCAGAGGTACACACAATGGAGGAGAAGCACAGTATGGAGTCAGTTACTATACAGGATGGACATGTGGAGGTTACCTCTGCAGGTGCAGGAGATACCACAGGAAAGGTACAGAAAAACAAAGACACACCGGAGGAGCTCTCCAGTGAAGAAGATATGGAGATTTCAGAGGTGGAACAGTCTCTCCAGCAACAGCTGGTGGAAAAAACGATAAAGCTACAAGTCCAAATAAAACAGGCTGAAAAAGAATTTATGGAGGCAAAAAACAAATTAGATTATTAGAAGAACAGCCAGTGGCTCACCTGATGTACGTGAGCAGTCGCTCACTAAGGTTTTTGTGTTCGGTGCAGGTAGAAGGGATCCGGAAGATCACCCAGAACAAGAAACCACACAGGAGCTGACAAAACAAACTCCAGACCAAGAGAAGCCCTGGATGCCTGACACAGCTTTGCAAGAGGCGGGTTGGATACAAGAAGAATCGGGGAAATGGGTCATGGACCCTAATTACAACACGGGAGCCAAAGTCATGCAAGGCATGAGCCCAAAAACATGAATGAAGACAGAAGAATTGGGAAACCCAGAAGAAGTTACAGCAGACAAACTGGCTACAAATTATACAGTTAGCATTTATTTTTCACCCCTGGGTATACAGTAGGAAATCTTTTATGATGCTCGACAGGGGGATCAAGGGCAAAGTACTGAAGGCAATCAAGGGATGGGGCTGGGGCAGAAGGAGAAACAGCTTCTGAGCATACTAATAACACTAACAAATCTACATATGCTGCTTTGTTCCAGAAGCTAGTTGATCTGGCTAAAATAAGAAATGCTATACATTTAAGGTATTTAGGAGGTTTAGAAATACCTCTAGACAGGCAATAGGTGGGAAAAACTTCAAATAAACAGTCCCTTGGATTTACACCTGCTGATGTGTACACCCTGATACACTCTACAGTGGAACACACGTTTGATATTAGTTTTTGCACACCTGAGCTGCTAGAACATTTCTGGGAAAAACATATGATACTAAAAACGAATCCAGTATGGACTCCCTTCCAAGTAATCCCTTTAACAAAGCAATCATCTGAAGTAATAACAGTACTTTTTCAAAATGAGGGGATCAACATTACTAATATTATATACTGGCTTGAAAAGCATTGTAATGTACATGGGACTCCAGATCCAATCCTAGATGGAGCGGTTTTTGGAATGGGGTTGGAAGCTGAAGGTTAAGCTATTTCACTCTGGCAATGACTTTCAACACCTGCTCAATTGTTTTTACATCAGCAGGGACAAGGAGTTTATTTCCTACCCCGGACAACCCCATAAGTGCTATAAATGTGGCTCAATAAGGCACATCAGCTTATCATGTGACACAGTTCAGTGTACCCAATGTGGATAATTGGGGCACTCAGGTTTCCACTGTCAAAATTCATCCAAATGTAACTTGTATGATGAAGGGTGGGGTGCATGTTTACTGACTGCCCGTGGGCAGTACACACTACAGAGGATGCTGATTGTGGAGACCAAGATTTCTATATCCTACAAGCTGCAAGAGCAGCAGCAGATATTGGTAGTGGGCAGGCCCCCCACCCCCCTGGGCCTCAGGCACAAAGAAGGCATGAACTTTCTACCTCGGCTACTGCCCAAGCAAGAAGACTGGATCCCCCACCTCAACAAACAGAAACAAAGAATGTTTCCCTCTCACAAACTACTCCTGGAACATCTAAACTGACCCTGTTTCACAACCAGAGACACACTCTCAATCAGTACAAATCACTAGCATGATGCCCCTCCTCCCCCCCCCAAATGACAATACCAGAACAATCAGAATGTCATCTGGTTTCAAACAAAGGAAAGGGATCTGCAAACACTTCTGAAGTAGACAACACCTCAGAAGCAGTACCCCTAACAAATGAATTTGAAGTTTTGTAGACAGGGCAAATGGATGAAGACCCAGATTCAGAGAATGCAACCTGGCAGCATCCCAAATGGATGCCACCTCCAAACCAGAAACAATTAAAGAGATTGAAGTAAAATCAAAAAGAAAAAACATATGGGGCCAAGGGTTGGTCTAGGGAAAAATTTGAGGAAAACTGCAACCCCGACCAAAGACACTCTGAATGAGGATTTTGGTTGTTATGAGATGAATGTAGCAAGTCTGAATACTAATAGTATTAGGTCTGACACTAAGAGACTGGCTACTTTTGAGATATTTTCAAATTATGTATATGATACAGTTTTTCTGCCAGCTACCAGGTTATATTCCATGGAGGATTTTGATACTGCTTCGGCTACATGGATTTGGGGACCAAGTTATTGGTCGGGGAGATGACCTTTGCTGTGGAGTGGGTATTTATTTTACAAATACAGCAATATCAGTTGCCCAGATGGTAGATATTCTTCCAGGTAGGGCTTTGTTATTAGATGTTCATATACAAGGGACTGAATTTCATTTAATTAATATATATGTGCACCACAAAGTAAGGTGGCACATATAGAGTTATTACAACTAATACAGTCATATTTATACACTGGCAAAAAAATATGTTGTTTGGAGGTGATTTTAATATTTGTAGATTTACCTCTGATAGAGGTTTAAGAACTAATAAGATCTATTGTGATGCTGGTTTCTTTAATAGTATGATTGAACAAACAGGATTATGTGATGCATTTTGGGGTCTAGACAAAACAGCCCCATGCACTTTTTTCCCAGGGCTAGAAAACAACTAGAATAGATTATTAGTTAATCACATCTACACTAGTTTTCAGAAACCCTATGGTTTCTCCAGTGGCCATGTCAGCCCATGGGTTACTTAGTTTAACCATTTCAAATTTTCAGGAGACCACCAAAGGGCCAGGGTACTGGAAATTAAATGCATCTCTTTTTAGAAGAACCCCCAGTGGCAGAAGGCTTTCAGAATGTTATTGAGGCTTGGAAATCAATCTTTTTTCTATATGATTCAAAACAGGAATGGTGGAAGGATAATAAAGAAGATTTTAAAGAATACTTTCAGACCATAGGGAATATTTTGGGGAATCATAAAAAGACAGATATCAGGAGCTTAGAACTCAGTTATAAATATTACAGTCCAAGCAAATCAGAAGTGAATATGTTGAACAGGAAATGTTTTCTAACATCAAAAAAGAAATGGTTAAGATGCAATATAACAGGATGAAATCTTTAGTAAGGGAGAAGTTTGGGACCCAGGGGAGACAGGCATATATAAATCTTTTTGAAAGTTGTGCCAACCAGAGGAAAAAGAAAGATTTGAGAAGCATTCAGTTACAGGATGGTAGCATTATTATTAATAGAAAGGCAGTACTGGAGGAAATAGAAAGATATATGGCAGAAATTTACAGCAGATCCTCAGCTGATGGAAGATAGTATGGACAAATGGTTAGCAGGTTGTGGTTTAAAAAGTATCAGATCAATTTTTCAGTTCTTTAATGGCACCCATTTCACTCCAAAAATTACAGAGGGTGATTTCCAACTTACATACAGGCAAAGCTCCAGGACAGGATGGGCTGCCAAATGAAGTACACACCGAACTGGGTCAAAATTTAGCTCTAGAAATATTACAGATGTTGAACAAAAGTTTTATAATAAGAATGCCTACCAGAAAGTATGTATAAGGGCTCATTAATATTACTTCATAAATCAGGAGACAAAGAACTGTTAAAAAATTGGAGACCCATCACATTATTAAACTCTGACTATAAAATTCTCACTGAACCTCTTAGTAATAGACTTTTTTAATATTAGAAGACATAATCCATCCCACACAATTCTGCTCAGTTCTGGGTAGACACATCACAGATGGTTTAATATTACTTCAAGAAATCATGAAGCAAGATAATTCAGAAAAAATAATAGGATTTCTCATAAGTTTCGACCAAGCTAAGGTCTTCTATGGGGTGGCACATCCCTATATGAGGAAATGTATGACCAAATTTAGTTTTCCAGAACATTCTGTACAATGGATTAAAACATGCTACAATAAAGCCATAGTTGCCCCATATGTTAATGGGTGGTGGGTGGGGAAAGCAAGTAGGATCACAAGGGGAGTAAGACAGGGATGCCCCCTAAGCCCCCATTATACATTTTGAACTTAGAACCTTTGTTGGACAAAATTATCAGTACAGAGAGTATTAGAGGAATCTCAGTTACAAGTGAAGATATGGAGATTAAAACCATCGCATATGCTGATGATGTTTGTCTTATTTTAGCAGACCTTCCCACCAGTGGAGTAATGGAAGCGGTGATGTTAGACTTCATGAAGGGAATGGGATCTGAATTTAACCTGGATAAAAGTAAGTGTATCACTATTGGGTTAGAAGACATGCAGTATAAGGAAATGACGGGAATTCTGGTTGTAAAATCTGAGTGTAAGAGTCTAGGAATTTACTTTGGACATGGAGAAATTGATTTCTATAACTGGGATCTTCTTCTTAAAGAAGCCCAAGGAAAAGTAAGTAGATAGAATAGGCGGCGGATGTCCAAGAAAAAAAGGGTATACATGGTAAAAACATTTTTGATATGTTTTTGCATTTATGCACTGTCCCCCTCCCCACCCATCTAAACAACTGGTGACTAAGGTATATAGTGTCTTTTTTCAAACCATATGGGGCAACAGACTAAACTCAATATATAGAGGAATAACATATTTATCTATTTCAAAAGGGGGACTAGGGATGGTGAATCCTATTGTGTTCTTTTTTTTGTATGTTTTTATATAACGATTTAAGACTATAATACAGAGTAAGAGCAATATCTGGGGATCCTGGGTAGAAGACGAAGAACAGCAGTGGACACAGGGGTGAGAATTGAACAAAAATATCCCTAACCAAAAACCACTAAATGGACTACCAGGATATTTTCAAAATTGTTTTGGGAAACTGAAACTGTGGGGAATCACAAAAACAGCTATACTGAAATTATCAAGAAAATAAATGTATGATTAGCTAATATTAAATTATTTTATTGAGACCCAATCTTTCGGAGGTGAAAAAGATACAGAAGTAAATCAAATTGGGACAATGTTCATACAGAACAGAATCCCTGCATATATGTGGGATATTGTATGGCTCTGTGTACATAAGAAACTTAATGTCAAAGGGAATCTGAAACATAAGGAAGTATGAGAAAGGACGTGTCCTAGGTCAGAATTTTGTAGTGAAAGACCAGAAACTATGTAACATCTTTATTTTGAATGCCCGTATCTCTCTAAGTTTTGGTCAGTAGTATATACAAACTTGAAAAAGTCTCCATTGAATTTACTGAATATAGAAATATTATTAAGAAAAACAAGAAAGAGGTTGCACATAGAGACCAGGTGCAGGAATAAAATGCAAACAAAAAACAAGGAAATCCCGCACTCTGAATAACTAAAGTAAAACGACTGCTCACCAAAAATATATCTTGAAGTGCTTCATTTTATTCTGAGTGCCATGTGCAAGGCCCTGTTGCGTTTCAGAACTCAGTTCCTTTATCAAAAGATCTGATGTAGCACTTCAAGATATATTTTTGGTGAGCAGTCCTTTTATTTTCGTTTTTCATATTGCAGGATTTCCTTGTTTTTTGATAGAAATATTATTGTTGGGAGTGTTACCTGCTGCATGGCATCACTATAATGCTGGTACAATGCATTTGATTTTAGTATGTTTCAAATTGCACATATGGCATTCAGTGTGTAGATGGATTCTTCAGAAACAATATATTACACCGGAACAGCTTTTCTGGGCTATCCATGATAATATCCTACCTTTAAGGGAACAGGAGAAAAACATGGTTCCAGCACAGGTGTGACAAAATATATTTTGGTTGGATATTTGGTAAACTCCTTTAGTTAACCATACAGAGAGAGGGGCAAAAAGAAAGGGGGACAATGTACTTATCAGTCTTCTTATTTTATTTATATTTTCATTTCATGTGAATGCAACATGTTCTGAAGTATTATTATTGTCTTAGATTCTTGAGGGGGTAACAAGTATGCTCTAAATACCCATTTGAGTTACTATTATTATTACTTTTATTACTATTTTATTTATTGCATATATTGGTTTAATATAATTTGAACATGTTTATATAATTTATAATTATTTTGACAGTCAAAAACAAAATAAAATTCTTTCCCACTATCCTGGGGGGTGGGGGAGTAGGTTAGCAGGAAACATATTAGACTGTGCCAGGGAAAGGTTATTTTCACGATGTTTTATAGTGGAAAGTATGAATTTAAATACTAACTTATTTTATTTTCACTATATATTTTTTTTAGTTTCCCTTAGACAAAAGAAATGTCCTTTATGATTTATTTCTGAAGTTATGATATGGGTGGGAGGGGAAAATCTGTAATTATTTTTTGTTTATATGATTCCTTTCATATATTCTTTTCACATGATATCTAATGTGTTGTTATTATGATTTATCCTGAAGCACAATAAAATATTCTTGTACTTTTGGCAGTAGGGGGCACTACTAGTTGTCGGACAAAGATGGCAGACACAGAGCAGAGTGAAGCTGTTCACTCAGGACAGAAGGAGCATG
This sequence comes from Neoceratodus forsteri, assembly GCA_016271365.2. Lineage (NCBI taxonomy): Eukaryota > Metazoa > Chordata > Ceratodontiformes > Ceratodontidae > Neoceratodus > Neoceratodus forsteri. Next base: position 1,204,247,409 of record CM028132.1, read on the forward strand.
CCCCTATTCACTGCACCTTCCACATGGAGACTCCGACTGATGTTTCGCCCATGGATTTGTTTCCTACCTTGGATCGACTTATGGATAGCATGCCTCAGACAGTCAAGGATTCTGAACACAGCTTTCTAGATTCTATGCTGCTGAGTTAGTCACAATTTTCTTCAGCTGAGGAACATTTGATCCAGTCTATGGCGTCTAAGAAAAATTACCTGTTGTCCCTATTTACTGAAGAAGAAGCTTTTCTTGTGAAAAAATTATAAGTATTACATCACCGACTGGATATGACACCCCATGCAGTAACTCCACACTGCCTGTCATTTCAGCAGAAATTGACAGGCCGGGTGACGTCAATGCATCAAAAGATTTGCCGTGGCTTAGCAGTGTTCCTCCAGAGGGAATTGTTCCAATACCACTCCCAACATCTACAATACCGAAACTATCCCTTCTAGTCAGTATGTTGTGCAATCTGCAACCCTGACTCTGCCTCCCAGCTCTCCTCAGGGCACAGCAAGTTAAGTCTCTTCCAGTTTTCTGGATTGATCTTCCTTGACTCCCAGCTGTACATCTGCTCTGGTTTCACAACATAAACCCCCACCATGCCTGACTCTGTAACCCAATCTCCTGCCCAAGCAAAACAACAGTACAATTCCAGATGGTGACACCACAACAGTTACACCATGGACTACCCTCCTCCTTCTGATTGGAGTAAAGAGGTAGGATTGAGCAGTGCAGGGTAGACAAAGGATGATGGGGGTACTGGAACCCAATTCCATCAACTTCACAAGACCATCCAACTGTGACTCATGGTAAGCTCCTTATTCCTGTTATTGCTGCTGATATTGCAATTGCTGACACTTTTGTTGTCTTGTCAGATGATTCTCTATAGATGGACTTGGGCAACCTCCCCCCCACCATGCTGGCACTGAGCTAAACATACCAGAGTTGCATGCTACAGGAATGGGCCTTAGCATGTATGATGCCATTGCACCTCCTGCTAACCCTACCCTATAGACTTCTGACTCCCCCACAGCCTTTAGATACCCATTCATGTGGGGCCGGCTTACTCGATAAGGAAAAAGTTCTCCTTCTACCCTCTGATGTAAACCATGGCCAGGACCAGCTTTTTACCTCCTGGGCGGACCAAGTGGAGGCAGCAGAGACACAACCTCTAGATAACATAGCACCTCAATGGACACCCGCAGCCATGACACAGTCTGCTCATATGTGGCAATCATTTAGGCAAATGGATACTTACAAACCTCAGCCAGCTCCAGTGCAGAGATGAAATGCAGTTCATCTCCTATATGCAGGAGGCTTAGATTTCCCCTCCAGATAGGGAATATGTTGGCATACTACTGCCGAAGGACTCTGCATTTCTTAGCCAACTAAATTTATGCACTGATTAATTCTCCACAGGACAAATTCTTTGATCTCAGCTTTAAGACCCCTGCTAATATGGACCAATTTTGGTCCCAGTACAATTCCCAGAAATCTACTCCACTTTGGACACCATTTCAGGCCATCCCTCTGTTGAAACCATCTCTCCGTACTGTGACGATTCTTTTACATAATGAAGCAGTGAACATGTATGATGTTAGATATTGGTTGGCCCAAAGATGCGAGGTGCTTGGGGATCCTACTCCAATGATGAACTCAGAAGATTTGTGGACGGGCAATTGGAAATTTAAATTAAAGTTGTGGCATGGTGTGTCAGGTCTACAGCACTTGCCTAGTGTGTTTTTCCTCAGCCTAGATAGGGGCCGATGCTTCTACCCTGGCCAACCTAAGACTTGCTTTAAATGTGGTTCCAAGAACCACCTTAGCAATGTGTGTGACAAAATCTGATGTAATCTGCCTAGACTTTGGTCATGTCAGTCAAAATTGTTCCAATATTTTCAGATGCAACTTCTGTGAGGAAATTGGCCATTCCTACTGAGCCTACAAATGGGCTGTTCATAACCATGAGAACGACCCTATTCAAGATGGCCTACTTAATGCTGCCCAAACTGCCCTGCAGCAGAAGAAACATCAGGCCTTGGCCCATCAGTTGGCTCATGAGCTGGAATCCCCCATACAGGTACCTATCCTGCTGTCTGCAAATGCACCCTCTCTGAATTCCCCTACCAGCTGGCAGGTTCCCATTCCATTGACAGATCAAGCCTCTACTATTACTTCAACACTGGTCACGTCTACACCTGAACCACAGGAAGACGACATAGAATTCAGCCTCCAGTTTGGTTAAGAGGAAGAGATCATGCCACTGCCAAGCATGACGCTAGTCACCAGAAAGAGATCATTGCACCACCTGAGGACACGCAGCATGCTTCAGTCCCCTACTAAGCACCAGCCTTCACTGACACTTAGATACATAGATACATAGACAGTGTCGGCAGATAAGGGCCTATGGCCCACCCAGTCTGCCCATTTGAGCTTGTAAGTTCAGTTTGTTTTCCTAGAAGTCTGTTGCCCCTTACCCCTGACCTCCAGAATTCCTTTATGTCTATCCCATGCATTCTTAAATCCCGTGATTGTTTCAGCCCCCACCACTTCCTCTGGCAGGGTGTTCCACTTGTCCACCACCCGTTCTGTGAAGAAATTCTTTCTCATGTTTCCTCTGAATCGTCCTCCTCCAACTTCATCCCATGCCCTCTAGTCCTGGAACATCTTTTTGCTTAAAATAGTGTTTTCCTGCACCCTGTTCCTCCCTGTAAGATACTTGTATGTCTCTATCATATCCCCTCTCTCCCTCCTCTCCTCCAGGGAGTACATGTTCAGTTCCTTCAACCTGTCTTCATAGGACTTGTGATGCAATCCATGCACCATCTTTGTTGCCCTCCTCTGAACGTTCTCTACCCTGTCTATGTCCTTACGTAGGTATGGTCTCCAGAACTGTACACTGTACTCCAGGTGGGGCCTCACTAGTGTCTTGTATAGCGGAATTATGACCTCCCTTTTCCTGCTGGTGATGCCCCTGCCTATACATCCCAGCATCCTATTTGCTTACCTGCTGCCTTGTCACACTGTTTCCCTACCTTGAGGTCATCAGAGATGACAACCCCAAGATCCCTTTCCTGCTTGGTGCATGCTATATCCTCACCCCCCAACTGATATATTGTGCCAGGGTTTTTGTGCCCCATATGCATTATCTTGCACTTCTTTGCATTGAATTTCAACTGCCAAACCCCTGACCAGTCTTCAAGTTTCTGCAGGTCGCTTCTCATTCTGTCTACACCCTCTGGTGTGTCTACTCTGTTACTTGGGAACAGATTCCAAGCTCTTGATCAGGATAATGCTGATATAGATGATAGTCTTGACTCAGAAACTTCCTTTCAGCTTCCTGCTGCTCAGGCCTTGCCATCAGTTAGAAAAACTGACACCAACAAACAGAAAACTTCATTGAATCACAGGAAAACGATGTGAATGAACACTCGGAGTACTAGCCAGCAGGACTTTTCTACCTGAATAGCGGTGACACCTCTCTTTGCTCTTCTACATGAATACTACCCTTAAACTTGCTATGCTAAATGAAAACAGTATTAAACATCCCTGCAGGAGAAGCCTACTTTTGACAGCTTTAAGGGATTCCCCTTTTGACATCTTCTTTATTCGGGAAACATACTTTAACTCTTATTAACGCTGTCACACAAGCTCTGTGCAGTTGGTTGTGGGATCCTTCCTTTTGGTCTTTTGGCCAAGACAAGTATGACGGTGTGGGGATACTTTTTCGTGGCTCAACCTTTGTGCTGCAGAGGTTGATAAACATTAAGCCTGGTAGAGCCCTGCTGCTTTACGTATCATGCCTCTTGGAATGATACCAATTCATTACAATGTATTCACCCCAAACAAAAAAGACAGAGTGGATTTATTCCAGAAGATTCAGCCCTACTTAAACACCACCAGCTATTTGTTCTTTGGAGGTGATTTTAACTGTGGCCTGGCCACCTCGGAGCATGGTTCATAGACTACAAAGTTATTTTGTGACACAACTTGTTTAAACCAAGTGATATCTGATGCTGATTTGATTGATGCCTATAGGACTAAATATAGTATAGAAGACTTTACATGTTATATGAACTGTCTCGCTACTCGCATTGATTTTATTTTTACTGCTGCTCAGGTTATCACACAAGATGTAGTACTACTGCCCTTTGAATCTTCAGACCATTTATTATTAGCGGGTATGTTTGGGACTATTATGGTTATTAATAGCAGAACTCCCATGTGAAGACTCAGTAATTCGGTCCTCACCTATGAGCTCCTTAACGTAAGAATTTCATACCTTTTCCTGGCACAACGGTCTGTCAAATGCTTATATGATGACCTTGGGGCCTGGTGGTAGGAAAAGAAATCTGATATTAAATGTGTGACTCATTCTTACACTACTAACACCCAAAGAAAATCCCATGTGGAGTATTTGTCCCTTCGCTCCTATTTGATGCATTTGTTAGCATTAGCACATAACACCTGACTGGACTATAGCAGCCAAATCACTAACGTAAAGGCCCGTATGCCCTCTATACAATATAATAGAGTGATTTTCCTTCAGTTGGAGCATCAATATGGCTCTCAGGGTAAACAGGGCAGAGGTGCTATGTTTCAGAGTTGTCAGGAGAGAGAGAGAATAAAGAAAAGGCACATTACCAAGGTACAGGAGGGACATGGCAACCTGGCTACTAGGAAATTTGAAATCCTGGAGGTAGCTGATCACTACCTCCTTACTAAATTTGGTGCCAGTACCCACTGTTACCCTGCACTTCTTTATGTGACACTGTACCAGTGTGTAAGAGTACTGGAAGATAGCCGCCAGGCTAGGCGGCTGTCTACAGTGCTCTCTGCAGCACTGAGTTATTTTACCCTAATAAGGCATTTTTTTCCTGTGTAATTTGAAGGACAACACTTATGAATCCTCAAGGGATCTCCCCAGAATGTTGTGAGGAGAAACCTGTACATTTTGCTCTGTTTGCTACAGGTGCTATCACTTGTACAGTTGCTGCTTTTGTTAGGTTAGCGTAGGGCTTGGGTTAGACACAGATAGGGGGTAAAGTGCGAAAGAGTAGTAGATTCAGTTTTTATTTTTTTTTACTTTTTGCTACAGAGGCCTCTGTCCAGAATTTATCTAATCTATCTTCAGTCACACACTCACAGTTACAGCACAGGGTTTCTGGCTTGATGTGGGGCCAGGCACCAAGGAGAGGCACTTGCTACCTGGATTTTCAGAGGAGAAGCTGTGGTGGGGGGTGGGGGGGCATGGATCAGTTGAAAATTGTCAGTAAGCCATGCGGAGGAGAGAAGGCAGGTGACGCATTTGCGGACTGGTCTTGCCGTTTTTGTAGAGGACCAGATTGTGACTGCCACCTCCCAACTGGACTTTGAAGCCGGTTTAACATCAGAAGCAGCTAGCGGTGGAAGAAGAACAGCGGCAACCAGTGAACTGTGAGTGTGGGTTTCTAAACATCTAACTGACTCTTTCTCTGCTTTGTGACAGTGTTGTCTAGCTGTGTAGAGAAGTGAGAGAGCTCTACAAACTGATTTTTGTCCCCTCCCCGATTACACTTGTTGGAAAATCATATATTTTGGCAGTAAGAGTGCCTTTTATATTGGGCTTCAACTTTTCATGGGTGTGAATGCTTCTTATTGCTCACAACTGCCTCTGCACTAGTGACTTGTACAACCAGGAAGGTGGTGATAGCACCATCCTTAGTTCTGCACTTCAAAGCTCGAGACTCTGTGCAATTTATTTTTCTGCTTTGGGACTTTTATTTCCAGTTAGCTTCAGTTCTGTTGGATTTGCTTTCCGGATACTGTGCCTCCTGAGGATTCTCCTTTCATTAATGCTGACTATCATGTTATTGTATTATTTGAGGTTGCTGGGGAAGGGACTTTTTTAAGTAGTGTATGATTGTTGTGTGTATGGTTAGGATAATTAGATGTATTGGAGTGGATGTTGGATGTATATGAAGAGTTAAGTTTTTAAATAATAATTTTATTGGGCTTGTTTGGAAATTTGCTAGTCTCATTTAAGGGCATTGGTGCAATAGGGTTCTGATTGGTGCCGAGGATGTGTCGGAGTCTTGGAACCCCTCCTATAGTGTACGCTGCATCCCAGCTGCATGACCTCCACCCCTTTGCTGACCTCCCTATTCCAGCTACTGCAGAAAGGCATCATAGGGAGGTCAGCATTACAAGGGAGCATGTAGGTTGGTGGTAGCGGAGCGTGGTGAGCTCAACAGAGGTGAGGGATATTGGGGGGGTTAGAAGCAGGAGATGCCCTGGGGCTAAATGGAACCAAGAGAGAGGCCAGACATGTTGGTCTCCATCCCCAGGGCTTGCACCAGACTGAGTGAGCAGGTAGTCGGGCCTGCAGCATCCACTAGTCCCATTTGGGCCATTTGTTGTAACACCAGATTGATGAGAAACAAGACCGTAATTATGGCAGACTTGATTTCCTCAGTTGATCTGCCTTGCATTACAGAGACCTGGCTGGGTGATGACACTGGGCCAGTTTTGGAGGTGGATGTCCCCACCGGATACTCTGTTGTGCACTGTCCGAGAAGGCAATGCAGGGGTGAGATGTGACCATCTGCTTTAGATCCAGCTTGGGCTTCACCGTGTACCAATGGGTCTTGCCAAGTCCTTTGAATGTGTGGCAGTGCGTTGGAGTCCAGGTGTGGGCTGCAGAATTCTCCTTGTTTACCACCCTCTGGGGTTGGAAGGAAAGTTTCTGCAGGAGGTCATGGACTTCATCGATGAGGTGCTGAAGCCCCCCAGGTGGTTGGTTCTGGGTGACTTCAACGCCTGGGTCGATGACGAATCCTCACAATTTGGTTCTAATCTCCTCCAGTTGATGAAATCACTAGACCTGACACAAGTTGTTACTTCTGTGACCCATCACCATGGCTACACATTGGACCTAGTTTTCTCACTGGGGCTTGAGGTTATAAACCTCAAGATTGACTGGGTCATTTGGTCCAATCACTGCACATTGGAGTTCTAATTTGGGCCCCCCCCCCGATAGATCCCCCATGTTGAGATGGTCAGTTATCACCCTTTAAGGGAACTGTCCCCAGAGGGACTGTTGGCAGCAGCTGATTTATCTATTGTGATTGTGGCATGTGCGGTTGGCATGGGCAAGGCAGTGGCTGCCTATATTAAGGTGGTATCCAAGGTGCTCGATGCCATTGCACCAGTTCTTATATGACCTAGATCTTCTCACTTGAGATTCCCCTGGTTTGATGGAGATCTCAAGGTGATGAAGATCAAGCGTTGGAAGTTGGACTGTTGCTGGCAGAAGACCCATTTGGAGGAGGACAAACTGGCCTTGTGTGCCCACTATTGTGAGTACCAAGGGGCAATCAACCATAAGAAGGCAGAGTTCCTGTCCAGAGAGATTGCCACAGGGAGGAACAGACCATCTCAGCATTTTTGGATTGTGGACAGACTTCTTCACTCAGTCTGTCTTCAACTGAAGAAGCCGTTTCAAGCACTTTATGCGATGAGTTTGCTCAGTTCTTCTCTCCCAGGGTATCCTCTATCTGGTCGGGGATCTTTCCAGTGAGGCAAGTTTTGCCTCACAGTGTCCAGCCTGGTATGAAAAGAGGCACTTCTATTGTCTGGGTGGAGTTTAGACCAGTGAAGGTGGCCAGGGTTATAGAGGTGATTTCAAAGCTGAACACACTTATTGCGAACTGGACCCAGCCCTGACTCATTTCTTGATGAGATGCATTGAGACCGTTGGTCTGGTGTTCTCCAGGATTTTCCGGTGTTCATTGTCAGAGGGAGTCTTTCCTGTTTCCTTGAAGGAGGCATTGGTGAGACCCCTCTTGAAAAAGCCATTATTCAACCCTGATGTCCTGGCGAATTATTGACCAGTCTCCAACCTTCCATTTTTAGTAAAGGTTGTTGAGAAAATAGTGGTGCAGCAGCTTGAGGAGCGCCTCGTGTCCTTTGACATCTATGAGCCATTCCAGTCAGGTTTCAGGGCCAAGAACAGCACTGAAACAGCATTGGTTAGGGTGCAAAATTACCTCCTCAGGGTGAGAGATACAGGGGGCAGGTCAAATCTTGTTCTCCTAGATCTCTTCTCAGCTTTTGACACTGTGGATCACATTGTGCTACTAGATCACCTGAGAGAATACTGTGGACTCATTGGTAGTGTCATCAACTGGTTTGAGTCCTATCTCTTAGGCAGGATGCAACGGGTGGTGGTGATGGGGAATTTCTTCTCCTCCCCGAAGCCCCTGCCCTGTGGAGTGCCTTAGGGCTCTATCTTGTCACCAGTGTTATTCTTGGTGTACAAGCTACCCCTGGGTGACCTCATTAGGCATTACAATTTGTGATTTCACTGCTATGCAGATGATACCCAATTGAATATGTCCTTTGCCCCAGAACACATAATGCCATGGAAGTACTTGACAACTACCTGTCAGAGATCAGTGACTGGATGTCCTCCAACTGGTTGAGACTGAACTCAGATAAGACAGAGATTTTAGTGATAGAGCCGGGTCGCAGGTGTGATGGGAGTGCTTCCAGAGCAGTCTCAGGATTGGTCCTGGAGACCGCGCCATTGACGGTTTCCCCTAGGGTGAGAAATATTGGCATCATCCTGGACGAAAGCTTGACACTTGATGTTGTCCAAAGTGGTTTTTACCACTTAAGGAATGTCACTAGGACTAAACCCCTAATTCCGCCCAAAGATCTGCCATCCCTGGTTCATGCCTTTGTTATGTCTAGGCTTGATTACTATAATACTCTATACTTCAGGGTCAGTGGAGGGGCTCTCTTTCAGATGCAGGTGGTGCAGAATGCAGTGTCTAGGTTACTGACGGGCCTGACCAGGTCTATTTATGTGACCCCAGTCCTGCAAGCTCTGCACTGGCTGCCTGTCAGGTGGGAGGATCATTTTCAAGGTGGGCTTGCTCACCTATAAGGCCCTATACGGACTGGGCCCTGGCTACCTGACTGATCTCCTGACACCTGCCTCCTCAGTCCACTACCTCCGCTCCTCCACCAGGGGCCTCCTTGCGGTTCTGAGGGACAGGTTACAAACTTTCATCAACTGAGCCTTTGAAGTCACTGGGCCAGCCCTCTGGAACTGGATTCACATCTCTGTTAGGGAGACCCCAATGGTGGAGGATTTTAAAAGTGCTCTAAAGATGTACCTCTTCCTTCTGGCCTTCCGGGACTAATCGGAGGTATTATATTTTAAGTTCATGCTCACTGATTTTAATAATGTATTGCATGTTAAATATTGTATCTGTGTTTATTTTATCCTATCTGCATTTCCCTCCCTGTCTGATTTTAAGTATGACACCCAGAGTCTCTGGGATTGGGCGCCATAGAAATAAATTTGCCTTGCCTTGCCTTCCACCAATGCTCCCTTCACTGTTAGAACCTCTCACTCGCCCTATTAACTCCGCAGAAATTTTGACTGCCATATGTGCACTACATAACAATATCGCCCCTAGACCAGATGGCATTTCTGCTGAATTTTACAAGGCTTTCGCATCTGCCCTGGTGGATGATTTGGTAGTCCTATATAACTGGATGTTGAATACAGATCATTCACTGGAATTCTTTTCCAAGGCTTTGCATATTTTTTTATTTAAAAAGGGTGACCCCACAGACCTAGAAACTGGCTGCTTAACATGGGTATGAAAATCCTGCTGAAAGTGCTGGCTTCCAGACTGGCTACAGTAGCAGACATTGTAATTACTAAATTCCAAACTTGCTCTATTAAAGATCGTAACATTTCGGTTAATTTAATCCTGATTAGAGAGATTTTTGAACTCGGTGGATGCCTAGAGGTTAGAAGAATAAGGTGTGAACGAGCTTGATATAACCAGCAGACCAGACCTGAGTTTGATTCTCACAACCTCCACTTGCATACTGTGTCACTCTAAGAAAGTCACTTAACCACCCAGTGCTCCCAGGTCACCCCTGAAAACAGGCACTTGTGCCTAGTGGGCCTTTACCCAGTTACCAAAAGACTAAAATAAAATGAGATGGTTGGATACATTCTCATTAGATCAGGAGAAAGTATTTGACAAGATCTCCCATGGATACCTGTTTGACATCTTCTTACATTACGGTATTCCTTCTACTTTCTGTGATTGGATATGATGCTTATACTCCTCGACTATGGTTTTTCCCAACATCAAGTCTCATTTGGGAAGCCGACTGATTCTGAATTCTGGTGTTCAACAGGGCTGCCCCTTAAGCCCCCTGCTGTATGTTTTTGCATTGATAATTATTTTAATTTTTTTAACTTTATTTCACTCCAGTCACTGGTGTCCTGGGCATCTCTCTGGTGAGGGCTAACTCAGCGTCGCCTCTACCACCTGCAGTGCCCGTCCCTCAACCAAGGTTCTCCTCTCCTGTGTCCCAGAATGGAAGAGGCAGGACCACAGGGAGTCAAGTCAGGATCTGGGCCAGCATTGGGTACATGGGCTTCAGTCACTCAAGCCCTGCTATCACCTCTCAGGTCACCGGGGTTTTCCACCTTGGTTATGTCCCCCGAGGTGCAGATGTGCAATGACATCTGTGCCGAGGGAGAACCCTCAGCTGATGTCTGCCATCATCTGGCCCCCTGTAAGCATGCTGCCGTGGTGACCCCAGTCTTCACCTAGGGCCGCTGCAGAGCGGTGCGTCCCCGGAACCCACCCTGGGAGAGGGGAAGAGAGGAGAGCAGTCCTCCAGATGCTCAATCCTCTTCTCCCCTGCTGACCCCCGATGACCTGAGTCCGCTCCCGAATCCGGGTCGCTGGCATGCCACGAGGTGTGACATCCAGCTCCTCAACCCTCTGCTCCACTGGGCCAGCCTTTTTGCATTGATCCTGTCCTCCTCAAAATACAAGCACACCCACAGATTAGAGGTATCACAAACCACAGCAAGTGTCACAGCTTTTGCATATGCATATGCAGATGATGTAATTTTATTTGTACGTGACTATGAGTCAGGTCAAAAGACCCTGGACATTTTCATGTCCTTCAAACCCTATTTGGGGGCTAGACGTAATTTACACAAATGTTATGGCTTTATTAGTGGATGAAATACACTAATAATTCCACCCATTAGTGGGATTATGATGGATACGGATACTTTACCCATCAAAATTTGTGGCATTATGTTTGGAGATGCAAATCCAGCCTTTAGCAACTGGAATTCTAAACTACTACAGTGTTCCAGTAAAGTACAAGTAAGGAAACAGTTGCACCAGTTAAAAAAAAAAAAGACAATTTTACAGACCTTCCTTCGACAATTTTTCACTTACCTATCTATGATGTACCCTTTACCCAAGACACTGGACGTGACATAGTAGACCAGGGAGGGGCTGTGGAAATGGCATACCTAAACTTTAGTAAGCATTTGACACAGTCCCACACAAAAGATTAATAAACAAATTAGCCAGCCTGGGAGTGGGTCCCAGGATGGTAGCCTGGGTAAAATACTGACTGGACAACAGGACACAGAGGGTAATAGTAAATGGAGTCCACAGTGAAGAAAGTGGGGTCACTAGTGGGGTACCACAGGGTTCGGTACTGGGGCCAGTCCTTCTTAATGTCTTTATAAGTGACATTGCAGAGGGACAGGAAGGAAAAGTATGTCTCTTAGCAGATGACACATCTGCAACAAGGTTGATATGCAAGGTGGGGTGGAAAGGATGAAAAGGGACTTGGCAAGGTTGGAGGAATGGTCAAATGTATGGCAGCTTAGATTCAACACAAAGAAGTGGAAAGTAATGCACCTGGGAAACAAAAGCCCAGGGGAAGAGCACACAATGGGGGGGGGGGTGAGATTCTGACGACAACAAAAATGGAAAGGGACCTGGAGGTAGTCATAACAGATGACCTAAAGATAGGCCAGCAATGTGAGAAGGCAGTAAAGAGGCCAGGGGGGATACTGGGATGCATAGGGAGAGACATCACCAGTAGAAGACAGGAAGTTGTTGGCCCTCTTTACAGACAGTTGGTAAGACCACATCTGTAGTACTGTGTACAGTTCTGGAGACCCCACCTCTGCAAAGACATAGACAGGATGGAGGCTGTCCAGAGGAGGGCAACCAAAATGGTGCAGGGTCTGCACCAGAAGACATATGAAGAAAGACTAAAGGAGCTTAAGATGTATAGCCTTGAGGAAAGGAGGGAAAGGAGGGACATGATAGAAACTTTCAAATACCTCAAGGGAATCAACAAAGTCCAAGAGGGTAGCATCTTTCAGAAAAACAGATGTGCAAGAACAAGGGGGCACAATTTGAAGATGGAGGGGGGACGGCTCAGAGGTAATGTGAGGAAGTATTTCTTCACAGAGAGGGTTGTCAATGCATGGAGCAGCCTTTCTGAGGAGGTCGTAGAGTCAAAAACAGTAGAGGAATTCAAGAATGAATGGGACAAACCTGAGGCAATTCTAGTTGGGGGGTAGGAGGAAGTAGGCTGTTGGTTAACTCGGATCTGCAGCTTATCCGTCAGGTAGAGAAATGGGCAAACTAGGTGGGCCAAGTGGTCCTTATCTGCCATGAGATTCTATGTTTCTATGTGACCATGTACAGGAACATGTTCCAGTTAATATGAGGGAGTAGACTAAACCCTATAAAATATGATACTCTTTATCACCCAATCTCACAGAGAGGTCTCCATTTACTTAATCCCATTTTTTTTTCTATAGCCACTTTTTTGCCTGGAATCTAGCCAGCTACTCCCAATGGATCTCTAAATTTTGGCATCCATGGACAGACTGTTGGGTCCTTCTACTGCTGGAGTATTGGAAAGTGGACATCACTAGACTGCATAAGTCCCCCTTCTTCCCAAGTTATGTCTTCTCCTTTCTAGAAAAAAACTAGGCAATGGAAGCTGGACTACGCTCATGTTGAGACATTAAATAAAAAGACTCTGTACCAGTATGTGTTAAAGGCCAATTATTGTGAGCCAGTGATTTACAAGGGAATTTCCCCCCAAACTATTATAGAGTGAGGGACTACATCATGGATACTTGGACTCCCCACCAAATGTGGGATGTTGTCTGGCTGAGCTGTCATGGAGGCCTTGGAGTTAAGGCCAACTCCAAACATAAAAGCTTGGCGGAGCAACATTTCCCCAGACCTGAATGTCACATGCAACTTGAGACCTTTGGACACTTTTACTTGACCTGCCCCTACACAGACCAGTTTTGGAAAACAGTGGCTTCAAAATGGCATAACCAGGCCTGGGCAAGGGTTTCTTACAAGAACGTGGTACTAGGCTTTTTACCTTCCACAGTAGCCTACAATCCCTCCATGGTCCATTTGTGTTTTACCACAATGAAATATAACCTATGGCAGTCTCACTGTGCTCTTCTCCTTCAACAGAAGGTTCTCACTCCATAGGTAGTTCTCCAATTAATTGGGAGGAAATTGGCATTAATGTACACTTCATAATGTAGAATCCAGTCTAAACAGGTCATTTTGAAGAAATGGAAGTATCTTTCTCTTGTATTTCAACCCCCCCTGATGTTTTTTCCTCCTGATTATGTTGATAGTTACTCAAGAAAGGTTGCAGGCACCCGAATTGTGGTTGAACCTATGTATTCTTTTTGTTTTCCATTCTATTCATGCTTGTTTACTTAATGACAGAGTGCTGTATAGTGATTAATTACTTCCTGCTTGTTCTCCCACCCACTCTTTTTATTTTGATTTTACCCCTGCCCCCCTGTTTTGCTCACCTCCCACTCTCACACCCATTCAATCTACCCTTTCTGTACGTGCACCGTATACTAAATACAAATCTGTTTCCATTTTATTTCCTATTCTACAACTTGTTTTCTTTTCTTTTGCAGTCCTTACACTGTAGTACATGATCATCTGATTGCTTTGATTTGTTGCTGATTACTTGTATTTTTGTTTTCATTTTGTTAATAAAATTCTCCTACCCTTTCCGAGAAGTGCCACTGATCTTTAACGTCCACCTGAACTACCACCAGAACAGGCAGATGGGACCTCAGTTTAACGTCTCATCAGAAAGAGCACATCAGGAGTGTAGCACCCCCTCATATATACAATAAATAATGGGTAAGGGTGGTATACAAAGATGTTTACCAATTGAGGGGGCTAATTAGAGTTATAATAGCTAGAGGAGACAGTATAGTGCAGTGGTTTAAGGCTCTGAGCTGCAAATCTGGAGACCTGGGTTCAAATCTCACAGCCCCCACTTGCATACTGTGTGACCCTGAACAAGTCACTTAACTTCTTTGTGCTCCCAGGTCACACCTGTAAACAAGCTTTCAGCTTAGTGCGTCTCTTATGGTAAAAAAAAATTAGACCACGAGCATGAAAGGCGAGTGGCTTTCTTGCCCTAATTAACTCCCAAGATGGATATACAGTACCTTTGGGTGTTCCACCCTTATCCATTGTTTATTAAATACAATACATTAGGATGGTTATTGTTGTGGAGATTGCATTCATGATCACGTTATGACACCTGAAGGTCTCTTGCATCAAGGAGAAAATGGTGTGTAGTGAGTGTGGGTAGAAGTTCGGGAGTTTTCTGAGCTTGGAAGGGTTTTCTGTAAGTGTCTTTTTTCCAGGTTATTTTGCAGCATGTTAATTGGTTTGGCTGGCTTCCTAATGCTGTGTTAACTGTGTTATTGGTGGTATCCCATAGGGTTAATGCAGTACAGCTGTGTACTTTGTATTAGTGCAGGCATATACTTTTAATTGAGTAGTGTAGGTACATGGCTTTAATTGATAGATTAGTTACAGGTATACAGGGAAATAAATGATGGCCTTTTCTATGAGGAAAAGTTCCCATCCATGTAGATATATATTTAAATATATACAATATATATGTATTTCAAATCAAAGCTGCAGCAAAACCTAAACTCCGCCTCCAGTTGTTCGCGCACTATCCAGTCTTGCAATTTGGCCAGGGAGGGAACTATCCACTCTCTCTGTGATCCTCCTTCCAAACCCTCCACCCTAACTCTCACAATTGATGGGTCACCTGTCACTGATCCAGTCTCAGTGGCCTCCCTACTTAACTCCTTTTTTATCACTTGTGCTCTTCCCTCTAACCCTCCTCCCCTCCCTTCTTTCTCTACTACCTCCCTTTCACCTCAGGACTCCTCCTTCTCTACAATTTCTAGTCATGAAATCTACTGTGCTTTGCTTTCCCTAAACCCCCTGAAGTCCAGTCCTGATAGTCTCGACACCCTCCTTCTGCGCATCTCTGCTCCTGCCATCACTCTCCCCCTTACCCATCTGCTGAACCTCTCCTTCAACTTCTGCTCAGTACCCCAAGCATGGAAGATTCCTAAAGTGATTCTCCTGCACAAAGGGGGCTATCCTTCTGCTCCTGGGAATTACAGACCGTATCCCTCCTTCCCTCCCTGGCCAAATTGCAAGAATCCCTTGTTTTCTCCAACCTTACTGACCTTCTTACCTCCACTGGTTTCTTCACTCCCTTCCAGTCTGGGTTTAGGTTCAATCACTCTGCCATTACCTCTCTCCTTCACGTAACTAACTCCATCCTAACAAACATGGATGAAGGACACATAACTGCTGCCATTTTCATTGACCTTGCTAAGGCGTTTGATTCCATACCCCCCCCCCTTTCTTCTAAAAGTATTCAGTTCTGCAGGTCTCTCTTCCACACCTGTCAACTTGTTCAACTCTTACCTCTACGTCTGGATGCAATGTGTCTTTACAGGTGGTTCCCTCTACATCCACCTCCCCCACCCATCCAGACCGGTGTTCCCCAAGTCTCCATTGAAAGCCCCATCCTCTTCTCCATCTTTCCCAATGACCTCCACACAACCTAGTCACTTTCCAACATACTGTACATATGTATGTAGATAATACTGTTCTTTATGTCTCTGGTCCCTCTGCCCCTGTTGTCCAATCTCAGCTACAATCTGACTTCCACTCATTCCTTCAGTGGTTTCATGACAATCACCTCAGTGTCAATACCAGGAAAACTGTTACGATCTCCTTTGGAACCTCTCAAGGATTGGCCAAACTCTCCAGATCGCTTTCCTTTACCACCCTAGACAACACCTCCCTAGATGAAGTCCCCTCTATTTAATACCTTGGCATCTAGCTAGATAGCCGGTTAGACTTCTTATCCCATATAGACCATATTCACTCTAAACTCCGCCCTAAGCTGAGGGCCTTGTACAGAAATAAAGACTCCCTCTCCCTGACACTCCACTGTGAACTACTACCTAAAATGCTTCTCCCGTCATTTGACTATGCCAACATAGTCTGTAAAATTGCCCTTGCCTCTTCACTAGCCACACTGGACTCCCTTTATAATGCTTTCTGTTGCTTTGCACTCAATGCTGCCTCTCGCACTCATCACTGTTACCTCTATTCCTCCCTCCCTCTCCCTCACCTCTCTTCAATTTCACTGCCAGAACCTTCCCATTCTTTTCATCTCGATATTCTGGCTTGGGTCCCTCCCACTCTATCTCTCCTCTCCTCTCTGTTCTCACTCTCCTCCCTATCCTCATACTCTCTCCGCTGTAGAGACATCCACACTTTCTCTCTCCCCCTCCTGTCACCAACTTTTAAATATATATATATATATATATATATATATATATATATATATATAACTATCTAGGTTCCACCAAGCCGCGTTGACAGGAATTCTGTTGATTGGCATTACGGCGATGGCACAATGCCACAGCCAGCATTGTGCTGTCTGTAGAAACAAGTGTTTTTTTGTGGAGGAGTATCACCCCTCACACCTTATGCACTATAGATTACCAACTCTGAGTCAGAGTTGTTTCAGAGAGGGGGCAAACCCCCCAGACACAACAATGTCAGAAAACCCACAGACAATTACAGTGAACAGTTGATTCTGTTGCTGTGATGGTCTTTGCTGTTTTTCCATCGCTGCAGCAACAATATGTGGTATATATATATATATATATATATATATATATATATAATTTATTGCAAAATAACTACGTTAATGTCTTGTAGAATGCATAGTGCACAAAGAAGGGAAATGAAAAACATTAAGGATTTGGGTCTCCGGAGTATTAATAAATCAGTGGTAGGGTCTTACTTGGGGTTGTCAGCCCTAATGCTCATCCCTTCCCTCTCCACCCAAGCCCATAGCCTCCTGTCCGAAGCGCAAGATACAGCTCCAACCTAGTGCCTCATAGTGATACAGTATGGGCAACATAATCTGTCGGAACTTCTTTCATGCAGGACACTACAGGCCCTACGTAAAGACACCACATCTGACCTCGTCTGATCAGTGGAGGGGTGGGCATTAGGGATGACAACCTCAAGGAAGATCTCACCACTGATTTGCCAATACTCCAGAGACCCAAATCCCCTAATGTTTTTCATTTCCCTTCTTTATATGCCTTGCGTTCTGCAACCCTAATGTCTGCAGTAATGTAGTTTTTTGCAATGAATTTCCCTTTTCTTCTGATAGTGGAAATGTATCCTCATTTGTGCAGGTTTCTTTGGGGCCTGTGCAAAATGACATAAATACATTATTGGAGATGGTCCTGACCCAGTGCAAGGGCCCAGCAGGCCCTCCACACATTTTGATACCTTGTGGGTAATGCTCCCTGACCCACCACATGGTGTGGTGTCTGTGCCAAAACACTGCTCCATCCCTACTCAGGCCGGGGCCTGTGCTGCATGCTGCAGCACCTTCTCCATCAGCCTTGTCCCATTAAACCGGCTCACTGAGTTCACACCTGAACTCAGCTCACTGGCACGGTAAGGCAGCGTGTTCCCCAGTGGTGCAACGGACATCCCTGCAAACAACGTTACTTAATAAATTATTTGTCTTGTTTTTTAATAGTGTGACCCCAAACTTTCAACATAGTCTTCTTATGACCCCACCTCATAAATTTGGTAGGTGAACATTTTCAAATTCCTGCTGAAACGGCACTCCATGCCACAGGTGTAAAAATACATTTTGGCCAGGAAGTGAAAAATGACAGCTGTACTGTTCATGAGGTAGTGTGAAAAAATGGTTATGTTGAACATTTGGAGTCAAAATATTGAAAATTACCATAATTATGCACATGCATAGAAATATTTCAATGAACACTTGTAACTTGGCCATTTTTAGGAATTTTTTCACCAAATTTTCAACATGGCCTTTTTGGGACCCCATTTCATGAACACTGTCAGTGAAATTTTGTTATTCAGTCCCAAAAGGTGATTTCACACAGCAACCACAAAAATCACCTTCCACGCCCAAGTAATGAAATGACACTGCCAGTGTTCAAGAGAAGGGGTCTCAAAAAGATCAAGTTGAAAATTTGGTGAGAAAATTCCTAAGAATGGCAAAGTTATGAACATAAGTTAAAAAAGCCACTGAAATACATTATACAGCACTTACCTTGATCCCTCAGTTAACGGTTCAGCTTTGAAAAGTGCAGACATGTCTCGGTAGACATCGGATGACAGCATATGTCCTCAGCAGGTAAGTACAGCGTAAGGGAGGTGTGGTGGTGGGTGCTTAGTGGGAGGGTCGGGATGGATGGAAGGGGACAGCGGCAATGACAAGGGACCATTTCCTCTTTTTTCAGGAAGCAGTACAACAGTGGAGGTTGGGGGTGCCAGTAGACACAAGGGAAATGGATAAATGTGGCTAGCAATTGGAGGGTGGGGTGTGCAACTTGACACCAGGGAAATGGATACATGGGGCCAACAATAAGAGGATGGGGGGGTGCTACTAGCCACCAGGGGAAATGGATAAATGGGGCTAGCAACTGGAGGATGGGGGTTGCCACTAGACACCAGGGGAGTGAGCAAAAAGGGCCAGCAATAGTAGGGTGGTGGGTGCCACTAGACACCAGGGAAATGAAAAAGATAAATGGGACCAGTTTTCAGATGGTGGTGGGGTACCACTAGACACCAGGGAATAGGGAAATGAAACAGGACCCGTAATCAGAGAATGAGGGTGCCACTAGACACCAGGGAAAAGGGAAATGAAATGAGGCCAGTATTCAGAGGGTAGGAGTGCCACTGGACACCAAGGAAAGGGGAATAAAACTGGGGACAGCAATTGGAGGGTAGGGGGCCACTAGAATCCAGGAAAAACATTTTAAAAATTGTCTGTCGTATCATATACTGAGGTGTTCTGCATATGAAACACCACAGTATATGATATGAGACACTTAACAAAATATAAGAACAGGACATAAGGGCAGGGTGATGGGGTGGGGGGAGGGACCACTAGCCACCAGGGAAAACGTTATTACATATTGGGCAGGTGATTGGGTGGGGGAGGGACCACTAGCCTCCAGGAAAAAGGTTCTTACATCTCAGAGTTGCTTTTTCTGTTATGTGTGTCATATCATATACTGTAGTGTTGTGCTATACGACAGACCACAGTATATGATATGAAACACAAATCAAAATATGACAACAGGGCATCACGCTTTCACAGAAATTCAGCTATCTGTAGAACATTGATCTTTTTAAACTGTGCATGCTCACAAACAGAACTTTCTTCTTAAAGCAGCAGTACTACCTGATCAGGACATAATCTGTTTTCAGTTTTGTTGCGCTACAGTAAATATGGCAGCTGCACATAGTACTGCTGCTTTCAATGCGGTGGGCGGCAGAAATGTAAATGAAAACAAAGGATAACTGAACAAATTATAGGGTGATAGTACAATGCCGACAGGAAAGAGTACCATATACATGCTTAGCAGAGCACAGGGTATAAACTGTCAAAAAAAAACAGATTTTTTTTTACATAGTACTGCTGCTTTAAATAATTTAAAAACTTCTTAACTGTGAGAAGTAAAAAGAACAAAAGCACACACCTTGGGCCAAACTCTATCAAACCTGAAAGTTTCAGCTTTCAAATCTTATATTTTTTTAGTTGTTGGAGAGCAAGAAAAAGTCTTAAAAATGAAGACGTTTACATTTTTTGCACCTCTGTAACTTTGCCCCACTAAACCGATCTAAATGATATTTTCAGCATCAAGAGACCATGTAACAAAGGCAGTGTTTTCCAAGTTTCATATTGATTGGGTAAACAGGGGCAAAGTTATTAAGGTGCAAAATTTGGAGTTTAGCATTAAAGTGCTTCCTCAACCCTAATATACAGGCACTACCTCAAATTTTGCACTGTAATATCTTTGCAATCATCTGACAGATTTGCATGAAAGTTTGTATGCATAGTCTCAGAAGGTAGTTCTCTTGACATGCTGAGTTTTGTTCCAGTTGGATGTGCGGATTCTGAGATACGAATAGTGAAACAAAACATAAAAAACTAAATTGCTTTTTTCTTTTTTGTCATCGCCTGGCACCCAGATAGTTTGGAATTTTGGTCTGAAATGTTCAAGGTATAAAGGGCTTGACCCACATATGTGCTTTTCATTCATATGGTGAAAAAAATATTAATCCATTCCAAAGTTATTACATTTTAAAATTTCATTTCTGAGCATGCTCGGTACAGTTTTTGGGATAGCTGCTTGAAACAAGAAAAGAATTTGGTCCATACAAAAGGGGATCCTTTTCCATATGGGGCCAATTCTTTTTCATGAGGAAAAACTTCTTTTTTATATGGCCACCATTTTCATTTTACTGTTTAAACTTACAAACATTTTTAAAGTACATACTGTACAAATAATGTCTTCTTAAAAACAAAAACACTTGACCTTAGTTAAATGGGACCCATTTAGCTAGGTATCCCATCATAAAGGTTCCTGGCATTCGGAAGGAAGATATTAAGAGATACTAAGACCTTTGGCAGTAATGGAGGGAGGGAGGGTGGAAGATGAGGGACCAGGGTTGAGTTCCATATCACCAGACAGGAGGAGGAGCAGGACAGTGTGAAGAAAGAGAAGGTTGGAGTGGGGCTTCCTACCCTTGGAGCACCTTAGAGAGCAGGGAGAAAAGGGGTGGTGAAACGAGAGGAGGGCACAGTGGTGAAACTCCAGGTTGAGGGAAGGCATAGTAGGAGAATATAATTGATAGGGACGGAGGAAGGGAGAAGGGTAAGAAGAGATGTGGAAGGGGGAAGGGAATAAGAATTGGAGAGGGGAGTGGCATGGAAGTGGTAGTAGGAGGAAGATGAAATGGGCAGACAGGAGTGCAAGGAAAATTGCGGCCAGTATGGAGGGAGGCAAGGGCAAGATGGTAAATGGTAACCTCAGTAGATGCAGTACACAAATAGCAGGCTAGTAACAAGACAGAATATTACATTAGATTAGCTAGGCAAATGATCAACAGCAACTGGTAACACCTGGTATGGTAACAGACCTGGGCAGTGATTACAAGTAGGAAGGCAATAAGCAGGTGAGGTCTGCAATGCAGATGTACCCACAGAGTACTGACTAGCTAAATAAAGCAGGTAGGTAGGTGGGGCAACATCTAGAAGACTAAGCTTAAAACAATTAGTATTATAGTGCATTACCTTACATTGACAAATTAAGAGAACAAAATGATAATGTGGATGCACCCAGTTAGAAATTTCCCGGTAGTCAGCAAAAACAATGACTAAATGGAATGGAGGCAGCAAACTACATGAAGATGGTTGAGCAGCTGCCGGCAATGAGCAAACACTAAAACTAGACAGGTTAAACTGTAAAACATTAGACAACGAAACAGACTGAAAACAATGCAAGCAGTAATGGTCCAGGGATCAACTGAAAGCAAATCTACAGGCTCTGTTCATCAAAATTTCAATTCTACATAAGACTGTTTTACAAGCAGCAGAGTAAACCCCTAGACATATTCTACTGCTAAAATTTGTGACTTAGTAAACCTGTTTGAACACAGCTAAGATTAGAATCAGGTATCAAACTTGAGTAACGATAATGATTATCCTGTTTTACTGTACCTCCAGTAGCTTTTAGTACTGAGGAATGGGCTAAGATCAGATTTTCTCTTTGCATTAAAATTTTATAACATTTAAACAAAGCCAGTTAGATAAGAACCAGATTGAAACATAATGAGATGACCTCCCACATGGCAGAAAGGGCCTTAACTTGTCAAAAAGCCAGACGTTATGAACATAGTAACAAACATGGTCATCCTTTAGCTTTCTAACTTAAGAAGGAGGACACTCTTCTGTGTAGTCAGGGTATCAACATCTGTGTTAATGGAGTGGTGACCACCCAGTCAGAAATTACTGAAGCTTTTGTAGATTAATATGGAGAGTTATATACAGTATTAAAGGGATCAACAGTTTTAAGGCAGGAGATAGAAGTGCAAAATTTGACACCCCCCCCCATCTTCCCCCTTTGTCTGATGAGGAGCAGCAGCTCCTAGACACTCCAGTTCCAAAGCAGGAATTTTTTAAGGCAACATGTGCTCTAATATCAGGCAAGCTGCTGGCACCAGGTGGAATCTTAGGTTACAGGCTATTTCACCTTTAATTCCCACCAACTTAGTTCCTACTCACCCTACTATGTCTATGTACACTGACCTACTACTCCCATCTCCCAGCCACTCCCCCTCCTCCCTCCCTGCCCTTTTCGGGCAGCACGCTATCCTTGCCCTCCCTGCCGTGAAATCCCTACCTATCCCCTGCTCCTCTACGATCCCACCCCCAACTCCTCCTTGCCGTAGGCAAAATCTATACCGCTGTGCCCTGGCCAGAGCTGTTGTCCTCCTACTACTCTTATCTGGCAATATCCACCCTAACCCGGACCCACCCGGACCACCTCAGCAGGTGGGCGTCCCGGACTGCTGATTGCCTCCATGAATATATGCAGCGTCCTGAAAAAATTCGACTCCCTCCAATGTTGGGTCTCACAGCACAAACCTGACATCATTGCGCTGGTGGAAACGTGGCTATCTAATTCCACCCCTGACACCCTTGTCACCCTCCCTGGCTACACCCTATATCGTGAGGATCGAGTAACCAAACGTGGGGGAGGCTGCGCTATCTACACCAGGAACTCTCTCACTGGTCTCGCCCTCCCTGCACCGGACCTTGTAAATGGGGCTCAAGCCCTCACCATTAAGCTTACCCTGGACCCCGCCAGATCACCCCTTTACCTCACCACTGCCTATATACCACCCAGGAGCAAAAACCCAGCTCTATTATCTCTAACTGACTATCTTGCCACCCTTCCCCACAATGCTGATAAAATCATTGTTGGGGACCTTAATGTGAACTGGCTGTGTCCCTCCTCCTCCCCCGTTCGGGACTCCTTCACAGCCCTGGATCTAACCCAGCTAGTCTCCCAACCCACACGTGTGAACCCCAAGAGAGGTACCAGCACCCTCCTAGATGTCATCATCACTAACGGCCCCCCTAAAATCCTGGACATCAAAGTCCTCCCTGATTCACTCAGTGACCACTCCCCTGTGCTGTTCCACTGGTTGGCCACCCTACCTTGACCCACTGCACAGCACGTTCCCCGCTGGCATTTCAGACCATATGGCCTAAAAAACCTTAAACAATATCTTGAACTGCAAGACTGGTCCCTCATTCTCCACGCACCTGATATAGATACCGCTCTTGCCTTCTTTACCTTCATCTTTAATAAAGCCTGTGATCTCTTTGCTCCCCTCTCTGCCATCCGATCCAAAAGACCTAACCTGCCCTGGATTACCCCTGCACTCTCACAGCTGCTCAGGCACAGGGACAACCTTTGGTACCGTGCCATAGAAACTAGGCGACCAGCTGACAGACAGGCCTACAATGCTGCGTGGAATAAGTGTACATGGGCAATCAGGAAAGCCAAAGCCGACCACTATCAGACCACCCTCACTGCCTCCTGGGGGTGCTCCCGTACCTTCTGGGATAAGGTCAAACAACTGAATGGGAACACTCGCTCCCTTCCCCCGTCCCAGATTACCACCAACAACACCACCGTCACAGACCCCGCCGACATTGCAAACCTCCTCAACACCGCCTTTACTGACCTTAGCCCTATCCTCCCCAGTAACTTCTTTGATCATCCACCCTCCCATCCTACCCCTGCCCTCCATTGCCCTTGCTTCCTCCTACGTAGGGTAACTACCCAGGAAGCCAGACTGCACCTGACCCATGCACTAAAAGGCAACAGTCCCAGTGACAACTCCCTGGACCACAAAATTCTCTGGTTGGTCCTGGATCAAGTCCTCACCCCTCTCACCAGCCTTCTTAACAAATCCCTCTGCCTGGGACAATTCCCCTTCTCATGGAAAACTGCAACGGTTACTCCAATCCATAAAGGGGGTGACAGGTCCTTAGCTGGGAACTATCGACCGATCTCCATCCTCCCACCCCTTTCCAAGGCACTGGAAAAACTAGTTGCTGCACAAATCTCTGAATACCTGACCAAATACAACATCCTTTGCCCTGAACAACACGGCTTCCGTGCAGGACACAATACTAGCACTGCTCTTATTGAATCTTCCTTCCTTCACTCCTCATTGACGCTGGCTCCTGGCGAGGCCGTGTTCCTTGACCTATCAAAGACCTTTGACACGGTCTCCCACCCCTACTGCTGGAAGCCCTCTGTCGCTGGTTTGCCACTGGACCCTTGCTTGGTGCTCCAGCTACCTATCCGCCCGCTCCCAGCGTGTCAAAATTGGTGGGACCCTTTCTGATCCACGATCGATCCTCTCAGGGGTTCCACAGGGCTCCATCCTGGGGCCTTCTCTTCTCACTATACCTTAACTCCCTGCCCAGTGCTTGCCCTGGGAAAATTCTGCTATCGCAGATGATACGTCATCTTTGCCACTGACCGTAACCCCCTCTTCCTCCAGGTTTCCCTACAAAGTGCCTATAATGGCACTGAAACTTAGCCAAGAGCATAGATTGGTCATAAATCTTAAAAATCTAAAACCATGCTCTTTGCCCACCCTCAAAACAAAGCTTCCAACTCCCTCTCCGTATCCTCTCAGCTCTAAACAACAACTGGAGCAAGTCCACTCCTATAAGTATCTAGGGATCTCATTTGACTCAGCCCTCTCCTACCATACCCACATGAAGCACTCGCTTCTGTAACCAATATCGACTTGGTATCCTGTACCGCTACAAAACTGTCTCCCCGATGCCCTCCGCTTGCAGTTACATCCTCCATACTATCCCTGGTGGACTATGGGCTACCTGTCTCACAGTGCTGCCAACATGACTGCCCTCAACAAAATCCACCTCCTCCTAAATAAGGCATGCAGGCTAATCACTGGAGCACTAGGCTCACTCATACCTGCCAACTTTATGACCTTGCAACAATGCTTAACCTCGACAAACGCCTGCAATACCAAATGTGCCTCATCTTAAAAAAAACCTTGCTAGGACTTTCTCCTCCCGAGCTGACTTCCTCCCTCCTCCTAGCCCAGCCCCTAGTCAGCACCCGGACCTTCTGCAAAGCCACCTTCCTGGTTCCTCGAGCTAGGACCTCACTTGGACAGAGATCTTTCTGCCATAGAGCCCCTTCTTGGTACAACACTCTTCCTCAGGCCATCACTGAAATCCCCACCATCTCCACTTTCAAAACTGCCCTCAAAAGCGAGTTGTTCAGCAAGCGCTGCTGCACCTGTGTAACGGATGCTCAAATCTCTCTGTCCTGACAATGCCCTCTGAGCAGCTCCGTCTCCTCACCCTCTTTTTCTACCACCTACATTACTGCCATGATCCGCTGCCTACTGTATCGCTACTGCAGAGCGAACCATGTTTGCATTCTATGATACTGCTGCTGTGATGCCCAACTTATATGCTACTCTGTTACCATACTAATCAAACCTCCGTCTGTACTATTCCTGTATCATGCCTCACTTCTTGTAATCTGATATCGTGTAACCTGTTTTGGCTGTTTTATCGATTATACCAGTACTGTTCCTGTCTCATGCCTTCGTTCTTTGTAATCTGACACAGTTTAACGGTTTGGCTGTTTCACACTGCAATGACATACCTTTATGCGCTAAACCCTATATTCTACCATGTTATCGATTATACCAGAACTTGCTCTGTATTACACTACCAATGTTTGCTGTATCCATGTGCCATTTATGCTTGTCTCTTTATGCTCATGCTCTCCTACTGGATGTATTCTGTATCTGTATTATCTGTATTATCTTCCCATTGTTGACGAGGTACCTTTGGAAATGAGCCTCTGGCTCAAAGGTTGTAAACTGATTGCAATATAAATAAAATAAATAAATAAATAAGGGCTTCATACCAAACACTTGCACTGACTATCCTTGGCCCATTTCACATTATGATTAAACATTACCAAGAAGAGTGGACACTTACCTCATCCTTTCTGGAGGCCAGAGTAATATTACTTCTGAAACTGGGAAACTCCCCCACAGATGATAAAAGGACACTGCCAACCATTTTCACATATCATTTGCAGCTGAAAACTCACATTCTGTGATTGCTTACCTTCTCTAAAATTAATTTATGTTGTTTATTGTTTTCCCTGCTTCCTTTCTTAGTAAAACTGAAATGCATATTAGTGGTGTAGTTATACCCAACTTTGTTTTGTTTCAAATTCTTAATCCACTCTTATTGCATGCATACTTCCTGAACATCAGGAAGAATCTGAAACAGTACAGCCACTAATGATGCGATAGTCTCCTCTCTTCCCACTACATTACGAGTGGGTAAACTGTGTTTGGGGTGTTCCCAAGTACAGGGAAGATGCAGTGGGAATCGATCAAGAACTATAAACTAACACATTTCTATCTAGTTCTAACAACAATATGGTGGGCAGTTTGTTTTTCACTTAAAAAAATGAATCAGAATTAAACATCCTGCTACATCGGCCAATTCTACAAAAGGTGAGCAATCATAAAAAGTGTTATTAACCCTAATGGGTGTTGACAGTGTCCCTTTAAATCCTGTCTGCTGATCTCATTGCTTAATGCAGATTGCAAAATATTTGCCAAAACATTAGCAAATGGGTTGGAGGCTTTACTCCACAAATTGGTGTCTGCTGACCAATCTAACTTTGTTAAAGGGAGGAACACAGCGGTGAATCTTAGGACACTACTGCACACAACAGGGGGCACCAGGTGAAACTGGTGGTGGTCTCACTCGACACATAACAGGCTTTTGACTACATGGAGTGGAACCATCTATGGAACACAATGTGGGGGATGGGTTTCACAGCAAACTTCTTAGGAGTAGTGCATGCTCTATACAATAGGCCCAGGCCAGGTCATCTATGCAAACCAATTTCTGGATACGTCAGCTATTTACATTACACTACAAAGGGGGACAAAGTTCCCATCTGTTTCCCTTCCTTTTTTGACTTGGCCGTTGAACCTCTGGAACTCACTATTAAGGCACACCCATTGATTTATGCTATCACTATTCAGGGTGTCACCCTATAGTGTCAATGTATGTGGACAACTTCTTGGTCATGATCACTCAACCAGAGGAGTTACTTTCAAACCTGCTTTGGCTAACTCAGAACTTTGGTCACAATTCCAGTTAAAAGATTAATTGGACCAAATTCACAATAATGTCCTTAGAGACCATTGATTTCTCAGACATTAAGGAATCCCTGCCCTTTAGTGGGCCAATAACAGATTTAGGTACCTTGGGATCCAGATCATGCTAATATTGCAGATATAGATTTGGAGAATTATCTTCCACTGCATCAAAAAGTAAAAGAGGAACAAGAGAGATGAAAACCGTTACCCTTGTCTCTGTTGGGGAGGAAAAACTAAATTAAAATGTCAATTCTCCCCAACTTTCTTTACCCATTTCAGGTCCTGCCACTTCATATCCCAAAATGTTTTTTTCTACATGATAAACTCCCTCATAGGACACTGGTTATGGCAAAACAGAGCAACTAGAATTACATAAATCACACTTGCCATACCATATTACAAGTGAGGTTTAAGGCTACCAGACAGTACCCCCCATATTTAGAAGGTTAGCACAGTGCTAACTGGCATAGTACCATGCTAACTAGACTTAGCATGACTGAACAGGATGGGGTCATATTCAAAGGGTCCCCTTGAGCCGAATACAGTGGATAGCGCTAACCCACAGAATATGCCACTGCACCCATGCAAATGAGAGTGCTCTGTTGCACACAGGGTGTAGTGGTATATTTAGAGAGCTCTGTAACCACTGACAGACTGCTGAGGCAGTGCTAATTAATGCCAACAAAACCCTGCTCTTAATATGCATAGTGGTGCACAACCCGAACCCCATGGCTGCACTGGGACTGGTAACACCTGCTTCCACCATATCCCCATCTGTACAACACTATGGGCATATTCTTGTCCCTTACAGTCTAGTGGTACCCCCCAAATCCCCATTTGTACAATGCCATAAATGATCTCCAGACCCTGGCAGTCTAGTGGATCCACTCCCTCACCTGATTCCCTTCTGCATAGTGCCATAAATATTCTCCAGTCCAAGGCAGTCTAGTGGACCCTCCACCTAATTGCCATTGGTACAGTGCCATACATAAGTTCCCAACCCCAGCAGTTTAATGGACATCCTGCCTGATTGCTGTCAAAGCCCCCCCCTAGCCCACCCACTCAGCACCCCCACCTCACCCCTGTTACCCTGACTCACCCATCCAAACAGTGGCGAATAGCTGACAGATCCTCAGATGGAAACTGGCACAGACCCTCCCTTCCCCACCTTGGCCTGTCACTATCTGAATAATAGGCAGCAAGTGCAAATATACTGTAGAAACAACTGAAACAAATCTATAGCTATTTACATTAACATGTCATGAAAACAGCATTAATGTCCCCATACTCATCATCTGTTTTGGCTACTTGTCTACACATCCCATCACAATCCCCAGCATGTGACATCACCAGCAGTTGCTCTACAAATGATTAAGATGTCATTAAGAGATGATTATATCGGGGTAGATGGGCAGCCACAGCAGATAATGTCTAGGGGGCAGTGATCCAGTTTTCATGTTTCTAAACATAATTATAAAGAAAAGGGGGATACTAAATACAGAGGCTATATGAAATAGAAATAGAAATGAGTCTAAAATATGTTTTTCCAAAGTTTCTACACCAGTGTTTGGGGCTCTTTTAACTGCATTACTAACTCAGTTGACAGCAAAAATGTTTTTGTATTGGTCTGGAAAAAGCCTCTGCTTGTTACTCATTTGCATTTTTCAGAGAAAATAATGACTCAGGTAATGTAAGCGTGGGTCATTGCTGCAGAGGAACAGCTGTGAAATAGAATCATATGGGTGGGGTTTACAAGCATAGCATGCAACCTCTTAATAACAATGTAGTGGTCTATCATAATGAGCAAATTATTTGAAATCATAGGACATGTATACACAGCTTAGGTAGTCAGAATTTCCATTTCTTGCCAGCGTAACCAGCACTAATGGGGAATAGACTTGCTTATGCAATACAAATGTTGCATTGGTTAGAAGATGCTAAAAATACAGGTCAAGGACAAAAGTAAAAATGCCCTCGAGAATGGTACTACGTAATTATAGGTTCCATAAGCTACTCTCAGTCAGCACAGTGGAAAATCCATGGTGCCAAGGTTGTATTAATGATCAGATACTCTCAGGATATTGTCCCTGTTAATCTGTTAATGAAAAGCAATGACTGAGCCACATCTGGTCTTTAAAAGTAAAGACAGCTATGCAAGCGATAATTCACATAGAGTATGTTCTGAAAAGCCAGCCTTTTATTGTACATTGCACAGATTTGCTATCCTACAGCTGCTTTGTTCACTAACTAGGACATACCCAAGTATCTCTAGCCAAGAAAACAGCCACACCAACAATAATTAATTTAACTGCCTGTCTCTTACAAACAGAATTTTGATTCAAATTGAAACAACTGCATTCAGAAACTAATTATGTTAAATGAGCAAATGGAACTGCATTGTACATCACCTGGCAAGTATATTTCAATGTAAAGAGCAAAGTCTCATGCTGATGTATTTCTCCAAGCCTCAAAATGAAACAAGAAATTATGTTACACGTTGACACCTGGTTTCCTTTTTATTTTTCATTCGGTTTCTTATATTGGAGATTTATGTTGCAAAGTTTCTCTGTAGAGAGTTGATGAGTTCCAATATACAGTAAAAACAAATTTACTTTCTGGGGGGTTTACTGTACTGTATAAATCCTGATCATTCTCTTGCTGAAATACCACATAGGTTTATGGACTTTTGGTATTACAGTATATTGCATGATGCAATAAGCCCAAGTACAGGTGCCAATATTTGAACTTTTATATGTGAGACTTTTAGCACCTCTTAATTAGCTATGCTCACATGGGTTCAGTTTTGCATAGACAAATATGTGACTTATAGAGTATATAATGTAGTAATTCCTCCCTATTATGTACCACAATACATATGATGCAAATTGTTCTTTGGCGTAAGGAGCTTTCTCCCCAGAAGTTCTAAAAGGTGCGTTGTCTGTCTATGTATGCATTTTAATCAACTGTTATATCAGTTGAAGAAACTAATAAAAATAAAGTTAAAAAAAAAATAACCTAGCTGAGATGTAACCTTTTGTTTTCAGTAGGGCGTTGGCTTTTCCCCCAATTTTACAGATTAGTGGACTGATGCTCAGCGATGTTAAACGATTTACTCAGGGTCACTCAAGAAAGGTATAACACATGACAGGATGTGTGTTTATAAGGGAATAATGCACACCTCAGGTGGTTGTTTTGCACACGGCATAACCACCCATGAAGTACATTATTTCCCTGATGACCATACATCCTGGAATGAGTTATTCCACTTATAAAATGGGCTCTGTTTGTTAAAAAAATATATATGCATAGTTCAGATGAGGTGTGCAGTTGTCAGAAAATAAACAGTCATGTGATGTGTTTTAACCAATGAGGTCTTAGGATTTTTATGGTCCATTTAATAATGATTAAGTGGCTCTGGTGACATTTGAATCTGGGTCTCCTGTTTCCCAAACCTGTAATCTAACCACTATGCCATGCTACCACTTATTTATTATTAGAGCCTGCAGCTCTGTTTACTCATGCTATAAATGTTCTAGATGATAATGCTTTTATTTTGTTTTTAATTATTCTTTGTATGCCCATGTTTTTCCCCTTATGGATTCCCCTGTTCCAACCCCAAAGATTAGGATTGCCACAGTCACACCTTATTCTAGTTGGGAGGGTGGAGACAAGTGGCTGCATTGCTTAGTCAGCAGAGGGTGCATGAATGCTGAACAGCTGGTTCATGCCTGACTACCCAGGAACCAAGCACTTCACCTCCATGATATCCCTGGCCCAGACAGCCTACCTCAATGTGGGCTCCTGGGGCTTGAAAGCGAACCCCGGTCCACTTTGGTGGCAGTGGCATACACTGCCGATAGGCCATTGTGCTGCCCCAAGAATGTTTTTGTTAAAATAAAATTAAATTTCAAAGAAAAAAGTTATGATTAAGTTGATTAGTATTGGTTTAGATGTTCTAGACTTCCACCCAATTGCTGCTGCTGCAGGTACCCACCCTGTCCTCTTCAATGATCACTGAAGGACTAACTGGATATGGACGATCCATGCACCGAAGTCACCACCCAGGGTAATCCTAATCCACCTCTTTCACAACCTAGGCTGCATGTCCCTTCTTACAACCCTTCAATTCACTGATTGGTCCTCTATGAACTTTTAAAACTATGATGATATATTGTAGCCGTCAGCTACATCAGAGAAAAATTCAACACAGCCTGAGACATTCATGCCCCAACTGCAAAGTATGTCTCAAGGGCACCCACTTTGGGTCCTGGTTTATCTTATCGCCCTCTTTAAAGCTCAGGATGCCTTGTGGTGCAGACAAAAATCTTCTGGCTTCCCCCACTAATCTGCTTAGGTATCAACTCCAATATGCCTCCATAAAACATTCCAAGGCTGCTAAGGCAAACCACTTTGACTAACATTTTGATAGAATATGAACAATGCAACAATGTTCTGGTAAATCATTCATAATATTTTTGAACCTCACCCTCATTCTATCCCCAACCCCAGCACAGCCTGGATGCCTCTTCCTCTGGGATCTTTTGCCCTAATTTCCTTATCCTTGCTCTCTTTAAACTGCAAGAAGAATGAGAATGCCTGACTGTCGGTAGTTTTTAAATCTATGTTGAAAACATATTTATTCTCTCTGACCTTCCCTGATTAATTGATTTTAACTAATTTATTATGTCAGCTGTTTTAATATTGTAATTTGTATCATGTACAGCACCTTGATTTTGAAAGGCGCTATATAAATAAAGTTTGCTTGCTTGCTTGCAAGAATGATTCGGGCTTGCTCAATTCTTTCCTTCTCTTGATAACTTTGCTGCTCAATCCTTTCCAGGTTGGTTTCCATAAATCCCACTCTATATTTCCTTCCCTCCTCAAGATAAGAGATGGTATCATGAAAAGGATTGGTCAGGGTCTCATCACCTCCACAATCACTGGCAATCTTGCCAAGGCCTTCTGCAGAAAAATCTGTAGGGCATGGTTTAGCATTTTGATACAGAATTCTCAAACTATGGAATCCCATCACACATACACACACTTTCTGCACTCATCCTCTTGTCCTGGCCTGAAATTGCAGATGTGTAAGCTCATCCTCACTCACTGTACTAGTATCATGCCTGATGTTTCAGCTTTGTTTGCCAGCTCTTCTGAGGTTCCTTGCACTTTACACTCTGTATACTCAATGCACTGTTACGTTATTATGCACTGAATATTTTGTCTGATGCACCTTACTGCCTTGCAGTGTTCTATATACTGTGGTCCACATTGGCTGTTTATTTATTTTGCAGTTCCAGCTCTTTTATAATGTATACACCTATTAATGCATCCCTTCCCCTAGGATGCACCAAACTGATAAATAATTATAAAAGACACTAGTGTTTGGCAACACCACTGAGAAGTCTAACAAATTATCCCTGAAAGTTGAGTTGATTTAGTGCTGGCACTGACAGTTAATACTGTAAAGCACAGCTTTGAAAGGCTACAGTAGCAAATGGAGTCATGTCAAGTTTGTTCAGGTTTACTCAGGTTTAGTAGGCAAAAGAAGATCATGAGTTCCATCTTGCCTGCCTTGAACTATCTCATAGGCAGTACCATATTAAGTTTCCCAATTACTGTAATGAGAGTCAAGTTTGTGTTTTTTCATCAGAGCTTTTTCTTGCTCTGGTCCCATCTGGAGTCACCCCAACCCCCCAACCCTGTCACCAACCTTCTCCACAGAGTAACAGGTTATCCACCATGTACCCAGAACCATCATGTGGTGCATGGGTAGCCATATCAATCACGCAAGAGTTTGTGTGGAGTGCAGACTTGGCCAGCTGACATTTTCCTGCTGGACTCCTGGTTTTCTCCCTAGGGTGCCAACGTTCAATGATGTGGCCATATTAGTGTGCATGCAAAAGCAACCCCTCCCCCTTCCAGTGCTCTCAACTGTGCTGCCAAGTGGTTGCTGTCCTAGGGATGTTCGATGCTTCCTTTCCCAGCCGGCCTTCAGCTACCTGCTCTCATTCCCAAATGTGGGTCAGCAAGGTCAAACAGCAGTAGCAGTACTGCTGAGCCAATGGGCTACCTGTAAATTTTTTTTAGCCTCAGAGTATACAGTTGCTACTATGAGGTAGGTCCAGGAGAAAACCCTGCAACAGCCCTCAACAATTGTGAGTACTTTTTCATCATAACCCCATTTTCTTGTTGGTCTCTCTTGTCCTGCACTCCTCCATAAACTAAAAAATATTTAAATAACTTATAAAAGGTTGCCAAATATTGTTACATTTTGGGAGCTGGTTTCTAATAAATAGTGCACTTTTTCAGTCTTGGAACAATTTACTATGAGGGTCAACCATTTCTGGAATGATGGAGAGACTATGTTCATCCAGTGTTGGAAAAGAACCATCTTTACATAAATAATAGCTACATTTATTAAATGAAACTTGTCTGTGTCAAATCCTCCTGAATCCATAAGTGCAGATCCCAAAAGCAAAATCCTCAGGTCAAAAGTGAAATCTACTCACAGTGTATGGTCCAAACATAACAGGACAGCAACCCAATAATCCCTAATGTTAGGGCATAACACAAGCATATGCAAGAGTGCACCTTTATTTACCAAACACTTTTGACATTTGTCTGATAAGTTCAAAAGAATTTATGTAGCTTAGCTGACATATGGTACGCTCTATGAAAAATGTTATATTGCATTTGCTTAAACTTAAAGCTTTAACTTATAGTTTTTGGGGAGATAACGCTGCCCATTTCTCTTGGGGAGGGAAACATTTAGCTTCTTTTCTCAGACTTTTTTCAAGTTAGATAAATCAGCTATCTGATGTTGAGACAGCAAGGCATCAATTTTTAATGGCTGCAGTGGGTGGAGCCCTACAGACGACTTGTTATCACAGTAGAAAAATCGAATTCTTCAGATTCCGAACAGACCTCAAAACATTGCAGTTGCATTAGAATAACTCTGCTAGAGCAGTTTAGAGCAGTTTGACTTTAGTGCATCCCTGCTCTGCACTATTTTGGAGAGAGAAAGAGAGAGAGAAAAACTGAAACTGTTTGATTCAATACATCTCTTCTACATGGTGCTTACTCATGCCAGCTCAAATTACAGTCAGTGGTCGTGCTCAGTGTAACTGCATTACGTAGGAAAGAAAAACAAAGCACGCTGCCCCCCACCTCTCTCTCTTCCCCCTCCCTCCCGTGTGGCATTTCAGTTATATGGGATGTCCAGATAAAACACATTCCTGCAAGCTGTGTTTTCCTGAGCTTGGGAATAAATGAGTGTCATTATCAGTTTAGGAGATCTGCAACAGTAAGTGTGTGTGTGTGTGTGCGCGCGCGTGCGTGTGTGTGTGTGTGTGTGTGTGCGCATGCATGGGTGTGCCACTCTGTTAACCCTTTCCTGGTACATTAACCTTTTCCTAGTCAGCTTGCAAA
This sequence comes from Neoceratodus forsteri, assembly GCA_016271365.2. Classification (NCBI taxonomy): domain Eukaryota; kingdom Metazoa; phylum Chordata; order Ceratodontiformes; family Ceratodontidae; genus Neoceratodus; species Neoceratodus forsteri. The sequence continues at coordinate 1,204,282,181 of CM028132.1, forward strand.
TGGTTGTATTGCAATATGTTAGCAGTGCACCGTTCCGAACATGAAGCAGTGCATGTGTGTTAGTGTGTTTGTGTATGGCACTTTGTTCTAGCCCTGCTGGTTATCATAGATACATACATAGATACATTGCAGTTGATAGCAGATGAGGACCACTTGGCCCACCCAGTCTTCCCTAGTAATCCCCATCTAGCAAGAGGCCCCATGCCAGACTGAACTCTGTAGCCCCCCCCCTTGCCTCCAGGATACCCTTGTGTACTCCATTCCTTTTTAAATTCTGTGACCATTTTAGCCCCTACCCCCCCAGTAGCCTATTCCAGGAATCAACCACCCTCTACTTGAAAAAATATTTTCTCATGTTTCCCTTGAGCCTTCCCCCTTCTAACTTCATCTTGTACTTTGGAAGATGCTTCCTTCCTGTACTCTTTCTATATCGGTCATTTATTTTTATGCCTCAGTCATGCCCACCCCCCCTTCCTCCAGGTAATACATATTTAACTTGTTTAGTCTTTCTTCATAGGTCTTATCCTACAGGCCCTGCATCATTTTAATTGCCCTCCACTGCACTGCCTCCACCTTGTCTATGTTCTTCCTCAGATGGGGCCTCCAAAACTGGACCCAGTATTCCCGGTGCAGTCTCACAAGTGTCTTACACAGGGGTAAAATGACCTCCTTCTTTCTACTTGTGATTTCCCTCCCTATGCATCCAAGCATCTGGCTAGCCTTTCCAGTCACCTTATCACATTGCCTAGTTTCTCTTAGATCCTCTGAAATGATAACTCCCAGGTCGCGTTCCTGCTTTGTGACTGTCAGTTCCTCCCCACCTAGTTTATGCTTTGTCCCTGGGTTCCTGTGCACTATGTGCATGATTCTGCACTTCTTGCACTGAATCCCAGCTGCCATTCTTCAGACCATTTCTCCAGATTTTTAAGGCATTCCCTCATTCCTTCAACACTCCCTTGTGTGTCCACCCTATTGCATATCTTTGTATTGTCTGTGAAGAAATATATCTTCTTTCCAGTCCCTCTGCAATGTCACCAATAAAGACATTGAAGAGGACCAGCCCCAACTCTGACCCCTGCGGCACCCTACTCGTCACCTCTCCCTCTCCAGAGTGCTCCCTGTTTACCACAACCCTCTGACTCCTGCCATTCAGCCAGTTCTCCACCCACAGAACTATTTTAGGATCCACCCCTAGGCTGTGCAGTTTGTTATTCAACCTTCTATGGGGGATGATGTTGAAGGATTTTCTGAAATCCAGACAGTCCACATCCACCACACCTCCCTGGTGGACTACCTTAGTTACCCAGTCATGCTGTATATTAGTACAATGAGTTAGTGCAAAACACAGTGTTTATACTAAATACAGTAAACATTAGAGTTAAATGTATAAGCAAATAAATGCCATCTAAGACAGTGCATGTGTGTTACAATGTGTGTGACAATGCTCTGTGTGTGTAGACAGAGCACTGCTATGCTATACTGGAATATATATGCATATATGTGTATATGCATATGCAGTATGTGTATATGTATTAATGTGTGTGTGTGTGTGTGTATATATCACAACAATTAGAAAGTGTAGTTAGGTGGCTCAGTGGTTAGTGCAAAAATTGCTAGTCTACAGTCCCACATTATCTAGAACAGTTTCAGCCTTATGCATGTCATTGCTGATTTAAATGAGGTGTCTATTGGCAACCCCCAGCTTCCAATGTCCCTCAGAGTCTGAAAAAAAGAAAGTTGTCCCTCAAATGTCTTTTTTTTAATCTGTAAAAATGTGTGTAGAAAGTGCACTGCTATGATACAGTGGAATATATATATGCATATATGGGTATACGTATTAGTGTGTGTGTGTCACAACAATTAGAAAGTGCAGTTAGGTGGCTCAGTGGTTAGGGCAAAAATTGCTAGTTTACACATTTCTTGCTACCCACAGTACCATTATTTTGCAGCCATATTGGCTCTTGCTAGAATTTGTTCCTATTCCTATTACTTTTAAATCTCCCAGAACTAAGTCTAAGAAAAAGGATTCTAGAAGTGAGAGAGATGTCTCATGCAGATAATTAATAATGTTTTGTATATAATTCTGAAAATAAGGAAGAAAGTGATGAGTTGGGAGATCAAACTTACTTTTAATGAGAAGAAAATAAGTGAAAGTTCCATCTATATAAAGTTGCCTGAGTTGTATTAGATCCTTCTGCTTCCATGTTCCAAGAAATGCACTTGTTAAGTTTGAAAAATAGGGATTATGATAAATTGGAGAAAAAGAGAAACAGGCGGGGGTATTAGGCAAGATTTTATGAGTCGCAAACCATAACTTTACCATATTTTTTAGAAAAGGGGAACATCCAAACATTCTTCATGATTATTAAAGATCTAAGTCCAGAGAATAGTCATAAGGCTGGATTTTCAAAGGTCATAGACTGGCATTTGGACCTTGCATCAAAAGAAATTGATGCAAGGGACACTCTGCTCCAGAAAATGCGGCACACACGATTGTCAAAGAGTGCTTGCAGCAGAACTGAGGCCCCTTGTGACAGACTGCCTTGTGCAGTGCTTGCCGCTGAAGCATGGCTGCAGCATGGCAGAAGGGGGCTTACACTATGACAGGGCTGCCACATCCCCTACATTGGGATATTAGAAGCTTTCCCAAAGTCTGCATGGGCCACTGGAGGTAGACTAGCAAAAAGGTGGTCTAACAGCCCTGTGTGCCATCCATGTCCCAAGTCACTGACCAACCAGATAAGAATGGGAGTGGTATACAGGCCGCCCTCTCAGACAGAGGAGCTAGACAGGGATCTAGCAGGACAGATCAGGAAGACCTGAAAGCAGGGTAGTGTGGTGATTGTGGGGGACTTCAACAAGCCAGGAGTGGACTGGAATACCCCAACAACCAGGAATAGAAGGGAGCAGATACTGCTGGATGCCTTCCAGGACAGCTTCCTGCTGTAAATGGTCAGTGAACCAACCAGGTTAGGGAATACCCTTGACCTTGTGTTGGCAAATGGGGACTTGTGAGAGAACCTATGGTGGAAGAACCACTGTCGGGGAGTGACCACCACTCAGTATGGCTCACATTGGATATGGGCAAGGAAGGAGTGGAATCCAGCACAAGAGTGCTGGACTTCAGATGGACTGACTTTGAGAGGATGGGAGAAGTGGTAAAAGGGTACCTGGACAGAATTCAATCTAGTATGGGCACTAACAGGTCTCTGGGCATCGGGGGATACCACCAGCATCTGTGAGGCACTTTAAGGAACTTCAAGTACTGCTCACAGGACATTTTTCCAACTCTACTGTTCTAGCGACTGCAGTTAGCATCTCAGTCTCTGTCATGTTGTACCTGATACAACTGCAGTCTGATCTCTGGGCCATTTGTACCATTTTAGCCCTTCCGTGCATGCCAAGATTACATATGTTAATGGTATTTCTAGACTTGTAACAAGTGAACTAGTAGTGCTTACTGTTTGTGTTATCTCTGGGGGGTACTCGCTCTGGATACAGGCCCAGTCTCCAATGGTTTCCTCCAGCAGCTTGGCTCCTAGCTTGCACATGCACAGTCGGACTGTCTCTACCTTCAGCCTGCGCATGCACAGTAGCGATCTGCCTACCCAGAATGTCAGACTCCCGCTGCATACTAATTATTCCCTTTGTTTCTGCTCTCCCTATTTTAGGGTGCGGGACCCCCACTCTCCAGCACTAGTTACAGGCACTAGTTACAGCCAACACACAAGCGTCAGACCTGGGGAACAGAGCAGATGGTAGCAGCCCTAAAGGAAATTGAGGACCTCCTGGAGTGCTCTTTTGAGGGGTGTTAGCCCACTTTCCCATTTGCAGCTTATGCTGCTCCACAACTAGGTGTCGCACACAACCCTTTCTCTCCTCGCACTTCTGGCCCACTCTCCTCTTCTTACACTCCACTCTTCTTCCTCTCCCATCCCTACCACCCTCCAGTAACAGAGTGTACTACCTGCAATCGCCTCTAGGAATCGCTATTGCCCCCCTTTTTTCTTCACCCCTACCCCCTTTTCCCCGGGGCCCCTGCCCAGCTCTCCACTTTCTCTGTGCTCTTACTAGGTCTCCTCACCCAGGTTTTGAACCTTGTACCCTCTGCACCAAAGCTTGTGGCCCTACCACTGTACCAAATGGTCTGCCACATCACTAGAAGCTTCTTACTCCCCATTATGTTACATCACAGGACCTCTCCCATTGCCTCCCCTTCATTCACATTCATGACCACACTCACAATAATACTTCTGCGTGTCACCCTCCTAACTACCCCCCCCCCAGTTTGGCACCAAACTCATCCCTGCCCACCCTCCAACACCACTCATACTCCATAGCCTGTCGCCACTGTGCCCCTACACGGACTACCCCCTCACCCCCCACCAACATGTCCTATGCAGCCCTCCCCATTGCCACCCTTGTTCCTTGCCATCCCTGCCCTCCAATCTCTCCTCACCCCCCACCTCTCATCTAATGCCCCCCACCAAGTGCTTGACACTGCCCATCATAAACAAAACCTGGCTCTTTTCAGGATGATGGCACTGCTCCTACTACTGTCTGGTAATGTCCACCCAAACCCAGGCCCTATCTTAAACAGCCACACCCACCTCCCTCCAGCAGCAGGACTCAAACTTGCCTCCACTAACTTCTGCAACCTGCTAAAAAAGTTTGCAGAGCTACAGGGCTGGGTTGCACAGCATCATCCTGACATCTTGGCACTAGTAGAAACGTGGCTCTCCAAGTCAACCCCTGACTCATTTATTTCCCTACTAGGATACTCCCTCTTTAGAGAAGACAGAGTTGGGAAACATGGTGGGGGTTGTGCCATTTATCTCTGGGACTCCTTCCTAGGTGTCCCCCTCCCAAAACCCCAGCATGGTGCACAGGCAATATCCTTAAAAATCACTCCCAGCACCCAAAAGGCCCCCCTTATCATCACTGCTGCCTACATTCCCCCACGCAACCAAAATCTTGCCTTGCAATCCCTACTAGATTACATCTCCCTTCAACCAAGCAAGATGAAGCAGATCATAACGGGTGACTTGAACATTAACTGGCTTGCCAGCACAGTGACCCATGTTAAAGATGCCTTGGCTGCACTTGACCTCACCCAGCTGGTTCCCCCCACCACCTGCCCGCATCCAACTAATGGTAATGCCACTTTATTGGACCTTGTACTCACTAGCAGTCCCAAAAAATCACTAACATGGCAGTGCTAACTAATGCGCTTAGTGATCATTGCCCAGTCATTTATGTCTGGTCCTGTAACTGGGAAAAAACAAAGCCTGCCTTTACCTTCAGGAGGTGTCTGCACCCTGGCAACCTGGCTCTACTCTGTGAACACCTTGACAGCTGGGACTGGTCCTCTATAAAACTTGCCTCCAATATTGACACTGCCCTCAGCTACTTCATATACTCATTTAATCTGGCCTGCAACACCTATGCACCCCTCTCCAAATCTCTAGTTAAGAAAACACAACTCACCCTAGAACTCCCCCACCCTCATCAAGCAGATACACCTCAGGGATAACCTCTGGCACAGAGCCCTTGAATCTGGTAAACCTGACAATAGACAAGCCTACAGAGCTGCTTGTAACAAGTGCATCTGGGCTACCCATAGTGCAAAAGCAACATACTACAGAAACACCCTTGCTTCCACCTGGGGCTCTGCATGTAAGTTCTGGGACAACCTAAAGGAACTTAACAGTCCCCACCCCCATCACAGCTCAATATTAGTGGTGTAATCTCCACAGACCCACAAAATATTGCCAATGGTCTAAATGACACATTTTCCAATCTTACACTGCCTGCAAACTGTTTTGACCCCACTCCCAACCCTCCCCAAACCACACTCCAATACCCACCTTTCCACTTCCGAATTTTCCCACCATCTGCTGCAAAACCCTACCTGCTTAAAGCGCTAAAAGGTGCCAACCACAGCAGTGACACTCTTTATCTCAACCTCCTTTGCACTATGCTGGATGTTGTCCTCACCCCCCTCACAGACCTTATCAACCGCTCCCTCTGCCTTGGATGGTTCCCCCTAGCTTGGAAAATGGCAGTCATCACCCCTATTCACAAGGGTGGTGATTGATCCTCCCCTGGAAACTATAGGCCTATCTCCATCCTTCCCCCATTGTCCAAAGCCTTGGAAAAAACAGTCGCAGACCAAATAATGGACTACCTTACTGCACACAACCTCCTCTGCATGGACAACACAGTTTCTGTCATGGCTTCAGCACCACAACTGCCCTACTAGAATTTTCTACATTCATTCACACTGCCCTTGACAAAGGGCACATTGCCAGCACAGTCTTCATTGATCTATCAGAGGCCTTCAACACAGTCTGCCACCCCTTTCTCATAGACACCCTCACACAACTTGGTTTTGCCCCTGGCCCAGTAAGCTGGGTCACCAACTGCCTCACCACCCTAACACAGTGTGTAAGAATCAGCAATATGCTCTCAAGCCCCCGTCCGGTCCGCTCCGGAGTCCCTCAAGACTCCATACTTGGGCCACTACTATTTAGCTTATACCTAAACATACTGCCAAACTCATGCTCTGAAAACATACTCCTTTACACAGATGATGCAGTCCTTTTCACGTCCCACTCTGACCTTATCCAATTTCAGGATGCACTTCAAACCTCCTTTGCTCAAACTGAACAGTAGTTCCTATACCACAGCCTTGTAATCAACCGAAAAAAAAAAAAACATGCTCTTTACCCACAACCGAAGTAAATTCAAGGGTGCCACTCTGTCTGTTCTGTCCCACTCCCACCACCCACTCGAGCAAGTAAATACTTACAAATATCTTGGTATTGTTTTTGACTCTGCCCTCACCTTTCATGAGCACATCCATACCCTCTGCTCAGCCATGAACACACGCATAGGCCTCCTGTACCACCATAGGGCCTGTCTTCCACCGGAGGTGCTAAAACTCGCTATCGACTCCTCCGTTCTATCCCTTGTGGATTATGGACTGCTGGTATATGGTGTGACTGACAACACCGCCCTGTGCAAAGTCAAGCTCTTGATCAATAAAGCGTGTCAGCTTCTCATAGGGGCTGATAGGCTCACCCATACCTGTATGCTATACTCCTTCTCAAACCTTCTCTCCTTTGAGGAGCAACTGCACCACCAATCCTGCATACTCACCCAAAAAATTCTCCTAGGACTGACCTCTCCTTGTCTGTCTATGATGCTCAGTGCTTCCCTTCTGACTGTCTCCACTCGAAGCTCCAACAAAATCTTACTACTAGTACCGAGGGTCAGGACGTCCCTGGCACAACGGTGCTTCCGGTACAGAGCCCCCACTTGGTTTAACACCTTCCCCCCAGCATCACATCTGAACATAGAATTGGGACATTTAAATCAGCCCTCCATAACTACTTGATCAATTCCTGCAGCTGTACCTGTACCTAAATCAGCTCCCAGTGGGTCCTGATCCACCACTGTGATCTCAATCTCTCACACTGTATATGTTGCTGGGTACCCATCCTGCACTACAATCATGTATACAGTAGGCCTTCTCGCATACAAAGATTTTCTGCCTGTATTTATCTCTTCACTGTCTTTGTTACAATCTTTTGTATGTAATGTATATAACTGTACGTATCTGCACTGATGTCTGTAATTCCATGCACTGTCTGTATACCTGCCCCATCCTGCATGTTGAATGACGAGGAGCCTTTGTAAATGAGTCCCTGACTCAAAGGTTTGTAATTCTGATATTATAATAAATAAATAAATAACTAGAGATGGGAGCTCATAAAGCTGGGGATAGTGGAGGCAACCAAAACCTGCTGCAAGGCCCAGAGCAAGAAGGCTAGGGCTAAGAAACCAAGCTGGTTGAGCAAGAAGGTCATGGAAAAGGTAAGGAGGAAAAGAGCTGCCTTTAGGAGGTACAAGAAAACAGGGCGGGGGAGGACAGGGAGGGGTACCTGATGGAATCGAAGGAGGTGACACGGGCAGTAAGGGGAGCCAAGGCATCTACGGAGCTCAGGCTGGCACAAGGCATTAAGAAGGGGGGGGAAAGGACTTCATTAGGTACATCAGGTAGAAAAGGAGCTGTAAGGACCACATAGTAATTATTAGGAAGGAGAGGGGTAGAGTGGAAACAGAGTGCAATAAGGCAGAAGCACTAAATGATTACTTCTACACAGTATTTACTAAGGAGAAAGTGGGGTGACACCCAAGGGGGGAGGAACAGCAGAAACAGGGGGGGAGGGGGTGACAGATGGGGAAAGCATGAAGGGCAGAGTGTGGGAGGGTTTGAAAGCACTGAGGATGGACAAGGTGCCAGGCCCAGATTGCATCCACCCCAGGGTACTGAAGGAGCTGGCAGAGGTCCTTGCAGGACCTTTGGCAGACCTATTTAATGCCTCACTACACTTAGAGTCTGTACCTCAGGACTGGAGGATGGCTCATGTGATGCCCCTCCACAAGAGTGGCCCCAAGGATGAACCGGAAAACTACAGATCGGTGAGCCTCACATCTGTCGTGGGTAAGCTGATGAAGACTATCCTGAAGGAGAGGCTGGTGGCCCTCCTAGAGGCCAAAGAACAACAGGACAGCAGACAGCATGGCTTCATATGTGGCAGAACCTGCCAAATCAACCTGGTGGAGTTCTATGACTGGATAACTAGGCAACTGGACAGAGGCCATGCAGTGGATGGCCTGTATCTGGACTTCAGTAAGGCATTCAACTCGGTGCCACATGGGAGGCTGGGAACTAAGTTAGAAGGCACGGGGCAGGTGCAAAGCTGGTGAGATTGGTAGGGAACTGGATTCAGGGAAGGCAACAGAGGGCGGTGGTGGGTGGGGAGCTCTCACGCCCAAATGCAGTGACAAGTGGTGTTCCACAGCGCTGTGTTGGGACCAGTGTTGTTTGGGATATTCATTGCAGACATATCATTGGACATCAAGAGCAAGATCAGTCTATTTGCTGATGATACCAAGATGGGAGCAGTGGTGGATGACCTAGGAGGATGGCAGGGGTTGCAGGATGATCTGGCAAAGCTTGAAACCTGGTCAGACACCTGGCAACTGGGGTTTAATGCCAAAAAGTGCAAGGTGCTGCATTTTGGGGTGAAGAACCCAAGGAGGAGTTACCAGCTGGGGGGAGTGCAGTTAGCCCAGACAGAGGAGGAGAAGGATCTGGGGTGCTCATTACAGGATCAATGAACAACTCGGCACAATGTAGGAAGGTAGCTGCAAAGACCAACAAAATGCTAGGTTGCATTGCAAGGGGTATATCCTTGAAGAGGAAGGAGATGATTCTGCCACTGTATAGGTCATTAGTTAGACAGCACCTGGAGTACTGCATACAGTACTGGTGCCCGTATCTGAAGAGGGACATTTAGTTACTGGAGGGGGTGCAACGCAGGGCGACAAAGATGATCAAGGGGCTGGGGGACTTATAGGAGAGAAGGCTGAGGGAGTTGAACATGTACTCGCTGGAGGAGAGGAGGGCCGGGGGGGCATGATTGAAACCTTTAAGTACATGAAAGGAATAAACAAGACAGGTACAGAGGGGCTGTTCAAAGTAAGGGAGGGGAGGGACACCAGGGGCCATGATATGAGACTGGAGGAAGGAAGGTTCAGGAAGGAGATGAGGAGACATTTTTTTACAGAGAGGGTGGTAGCTGGGTGGAATGCATTATGAGCAGAAGTGGAATCCAGTAGAACAGTGGACTGCTTCAAAAGGGGATGGGACAGGACAAGGGGGAGAGTCAGTGGAGGGGAAGGGTGGAAGGGAGGGGCAGCTGCAGAATAAGAGGTGCTAGCTGCACATTCAAGCAGACTTGATAGACTTCTAGGCCTTTATCTGCTGTCAAATTCCATATGTTCATATGTTCATAACCGGAGGAACTGGCATCATCCAGGACATGCAGCATGCCCACAGCCCATATCTGGGTACAGTGCCCACCCTGTACCCAGTCATTTCTGACTCCCCCAGAGTCCTGTGGTTGGGATCAGGATGTGAAAGTGGCACACCTGCCACTGGGCAGGGGGACGCAGTAGCAAGATATGCCACACTCCACTAGTATGCCTTGTGACTCTCTAGTAGGTGTGCCAGTACTGTGATTCAGTGGATTTGAGTGATTCCAAGCATTAACTTGTATTTTAAGACCGTCAGGACAATCTTGCAAGTATATGACCTTTGTTTGGTGTCACAAATCTGTAAGCAACTCTCAAAGGTATTACATGGGGAACCAACGGGCCCAACAATCTGGTGACTGACTCAATTAGAGGACAGTGAGTTACACTGGAAGCAGAAACAAATATGGCAAACTAGCTATTTCACAACCCTTACTGGTAACTACAGTATAGCCAATCCCTATAGTACCTACTGTATGGACTGTACAACACATAGTGAGCCTCGTCCAACACAGGTTCATTCCATCCTCATATTGTCCAATATGTACACCTGCACCAGGCACCTTGTGCCAGATTACAGTATGTGGAGGTATCCTATGCAGGATATATTTTAAGCAGCACTAACAAAATGTAAAACAAACCTGTTATCCTACCCTAAATCATTCTTATACCACAGACATTCTGTGGACCTGCCTACCGATGTCCATAATGTATTTATTTATTATTAAATTTTGTTAACCAGGTAAGCCCTCTGGGCCCGGAAAGTCCCTTTTTCAGGGGCGACCCGGAGTTAGTTACATGTAGTTTTCACATACAGGCAGGTGATACAGTGTAGAATAGAGTCTACCTCGGATATCCTATAGCCATGACAGGTACAGTGTGACACTGGATTGAGGTACGTGAACAGACCGACCAGGGGATGATGTCAGGCTCCATTAGTCCCCTCCCTTGTGCCATCTTTTTGCCACAAATGATAGCTTGCAGCAAATGTGGGGACTTTGGCTTCTGCTCTGGATTTCTTGAAAAATCCAGTGCAGGGTAATTGGCGCACCTGGCAGTGACAAAAGCTGCCGTTGAACACAGCTTGTGCTGCTCTATAAGGCCCTTTGAAAATCCAGCCCATAATATTGTCCCATAGGACATTTGAAATTTCAAACTCAAACCATGGGGGAGGGATGCCCAGTTCATCAAAACTATTTCTAATAGCCTCAAGTTGGGCCGCTATGTAACATAAATTAAAATTGGGCAGTTTTGGAGGCCACACTTAAAGAGGGACACTAAACTCCTGGAGAGGGTCCAGAGGATGGCAACCAAAATGATTTGGGGCTTGGGGGACAGGACCTATGAAGAGAAGCTCGAAGAGCTAAATATGTACACATTGGAAGAGAGAAGGGACCGGAGGGACAGAGAGGTCTTCAGGTACATGAAGGGGGTAACTAGGGGAGGAACAGTCAGGGCGCTGCGAAGGAAGGAGGAGGGGGCCACTAGAGGGCATGGGTGGAAGCTGGAGGGGGAAAGATTCAGGGGAGAAAGAAGGAGGTGCTACCTTACTGAGAGGGTGGTGGAGCCATGGAATGCACTGCCTAGGGGGCTGGTGGAGGCAGAGACGGTGGAGGGGTTCAAGAGGGGGTGGGACAGGTACAGGGAAGGGTTCTGGAAGCAAAATCCAATGCAGCAAGAATATCCAGAACTGGGAAGGGAGAAGCCATAGAAGGCGAGAGGGGCAGCAAGGTCAGCTCCCAGGCTGGGGGCTGACCAAACGAGCAGACGCGAAAGACCGTTAGACCTATTCTGCTGCCATTTTAGTATATTAGTATGTTAACCAGCATTATTAACTAGATATTGAAACTTGGACTTTGTAATTCCAGGTTGATTATTACTCCATATGAACTTAATTCTCTTATCCAGTGTTTCAAAAAAATATTTTGCAACCTCTGTTGATAAGGCTTTAAATAAAAACATAAGACAAAGTAATAAGTTCATTTTAAACCCTTTAAACTCATTTGACACCAGCACCCTCCTGTATGACCTGAAACATGCAGACTGGAACCAGTCTGCTCTGTACTGAATGTAGATACAGTCTCAGCCCAGTTCCTACATATTTTCACCCATGTCTGGGATTTTAATGCCCCTCTGGTCAAAGCTAGAGTCAAGAAATGCCACCATCCCTGGGTCTCTGCTCCACTTATTGCCCTATGCAAAGCCTGAGACAAGACGTGGTCCCATTTCAAATCTATCCAGACCCCCCAAGCCAGGCAAGCTTACAACAACCTCAGACATGCCTGTACCAAGGCCATAAGGCAAGCTAAAGCAGGCCACTTTAGGTCACACTTACAAACTGCACAGCACTCCTCCTTCTGGAAGGTGGTCCACTCCCTCATTGATCCCCTTACCCAAACTAATACACCCACCCTAAAGCAAAATGGCCTACAAATATGTCCGGTCCATTGGCACCACACCACTCCAACTCAAGTCAGCTCCTCCCGGATCCAGACCCTTGGCTTTCCACGGTGGTGGGGTATGTACCAAGTACCTGCCATGAAGCAGCCAGTGAGAGGAATGGAGGAGAGGGTTGAGCTCAGGCACTGGGAGTGATACAGGGGCTGCAGATCTGGACTGATGGGGGGAAGCCATGGGTAACACAGATCACAGACTATGTCAGAATAGCTGACGCTGTAAATAAATTCTTCACCACCTGTGCACTCCCTGACCATCCTTAACCCCCCCTCCCAAGGAGCCCAAGAAGCCTCCCAAAGCACACATCACAACACCTTTCTGCTCGCTCCCACCTCCACACAGGAAGTACTGGACACTCTCTACTCCCTAAAACCTCTAAATCCAACACAGACGTGATTCACCATAGACATCTACACATATCAGCAAATGAAATCGCTTCACCACTAGCATTCCTACTAAACCTGTCCTTGCCTCAGACACTATCCCCAAAGCCTGGAAAATGGCTTGCATAATCCCCCTACATAAGTCTGGTGATCCCTCAGTGCCAGGAAACTACTAGTCAATCCCCCTCCTCCCAGCCCTTGCCAAAATACAAGAAATGCTAGTCCAGTCCAGGCTATCTGAGTTCTTCATGGCCTCTGAGTTCCTTTCTTCTTACCAGTGAGGCTTTACAAAGCACTACTCCACAATATCTTCCCTGCTATGAGTCACTGGACATATCCACTGTGCCTCAGACCAAGGCCACGTAACGGCTGCAGTTTTTGTCAACTTGGCCAAGGCCCTTGGTTCAGTCTCTCACCCCCAGCTTCTTACAGTACTAAACTCGAGGCAGCCAGACCTCCCTCCACCCACCGGAAATTCAGTAGTTCAAATCCTACCTTTCCAACAGGCTTCAATCTGTTAGGATAGCAAACTCCACCGAACCCCCTTAAATTCACAGATATTCCCCAAGGATCAACACTCGATCCCATCCTGTTCTCTTTATTTATCAGTGACCTCCCTGCTATTTGCTCAAGGTCCTGCATACAGCCTGCCCAGTGGCAATGAGGGTTGAGGTGCTGGATGCCACAGCTCACACCATGCCGATGACCTGGGGTTGGGAGCGACCTCGGGTGTTGGAGGGTCGGCTGGGGGAAGGTGGATTGAGCATCCCAGGGACTGTTCTCCTCCTCCCCCATGGTGGGAGGGGTGGGATTACTGCTGCTGTGCTGGCTCCTGGTCGTAACTGGGGGTCAGTGCTGGCAGGAGGCTTGCTGTGGGACAGAATGGATGGCGTCAGACGTGCAGTGTGCGAAAGCATTCATGGCAGCATCCTTGATGCCTTGCACATTTGTGCCATGGAGTGGGGAACCAAATAATGCACAAAAAAATCCTCCAACACCCTCGATGATGTCTGGTCCGTCAGTGCCACACCACTTCAACTCAAGTCAGCTCCTCCCAAATCCGGACCCTCAGCTTTCCACGGTGGTGGGGTATGTACCACGTACCTGCCATGAAGCAGTCAGTGAGAGGAATGGAGGAGGGGGTTGAGCTCAGGCACTGGGAGTGGTACAGGGGCTGCAGATCTGGACTGATGGGGGGGAGCCATAGGTAACACACATACACACGCCAACCGAGGAGGCATTAGAAAGAAAGCAAAAAAGAAAGGTCCGTCATGCACATGTATGCAGATGAGACCGCATCCAGGCCAGTTATAGATGATGTCCAATCCCTACAACAGCAGGATTTTCATAACATGCAGTCCTAGTTCCAGGTAAACCAGCTCAAAATCAATACCTCTAAAACAGTTTCAGTGACTTTTGGTACTGTGCAAAAACTAGCCAGAGCATCCCTACCCCCTGCCATCACCTCCCTAGATGGGACACCACTAAGCATTGTCACATCATACAAATATCTAAGCATATGGCTCAACCCCCACTTAAACTTCTCGACCCATGTGGAAGCTATCACCGTGAAGCTCCACCCAAAGCTTCGTATGCTGTACCACAATAGATTCCCTACCACTGATAGTGAGATGAGAAATACTAACAAAAATTATCATACCTATTTTCGATTACTCAGATGTAATATACAGCACAGACCCTGCCTCTTCTTCATGCAGGCTAGACTCCCTCCTAAACGTCTTCTGCCCTTTTGCCACTAACTCCCACCTCAGAAGCCACCACTGCTCTCTCTTCTCCACCCTCGGTATTGCACCCCTGTCCCATCACAGCTACATCCACTCTACCTCCCTAATATCGAAATTTTGGTTCAATCTGTTACCTCCTTACCTCTCAGAGAAGCTATCTCCAGCAAACTCATCTCCTTACATGTTAAGATCAATGGGCACCCACTCTTTCTCACTGCCCAAATCATCCTTGTCCACTGGCAAATCTGCCTTCTCCTACAGGCTCCCTTTCCTATGGAACCAGTTATCTCCTCTCCTAAGAAACTCACCCTCACACAACTCTATCAGACAACAACTTCACTTGCTAACACCCCTCTCCTGATCCTGCTTTTCACGTCCCCCTATCTCACCTCCTGGTCATCCACTCCTCCTGCAAAATGTTGAACAATGCAGAAATCCTGCCTTTTCTTCTCAGAAGAGTTAATCTCTTACTTTCTATATATTTCCTTTCAGTGTACTATATGTAATAAACTGTCGCTACATCAATTCAGTATAAATGTTAGCTTTCAAGCTAAACTTATTATGACCATTATATGAATCCTATTTGTACATGTGTCTTCTAAATGTAATGTTAGTCTATGTAGCAAAACCTATACAGCAATTACATGTATCCATTGCATGTACTGTATGTACTCCACTGTATATATTTCTGTAACTATCTCATACAAAATCCTGTAACCCCTACCCTGTCTACAGGTCACACCTGGAAACAAGCCTCAGCTCAGTGTGCCTTTAATGGTTATCAAATGTTTAAATAAATAAAAATACATTTTTTTAATATTTAGCCTCTTCATAAAGAGGATGGTAGGCCTTCCCATTTATCAGGATTCAGCAAGGTTTGGTACAGAAGTATCCCATAATTACACTGGAATAACATATTGCTATCCCTTGTTATAGGTATACCAAAATAGCAGAAACTTGGAGAAATTCAACAGGAAAATCCATGAAGAATTGGGGTTAAGATGGGATCATCCAGATCATTACGTGCATTAGCTCTGTTTTATCCCGGTTGACCCTATGTTCTGAAATGTGAGAAAAGCATGATATCAAACTTAATAATAGGGAAGATGATTTTAATTACATTGTCAAGAAAATTATCACATAATCGGCATAAAGCAAGATGATGTGTTGTTCGTTATCAATTTTAATGCCCTTAGTGTGCTGGTTCTGTTGTAAAAATTGCACCAAAGGCTCCATATAGAGAGCAAATAAAAAGGTGGACATTAGACAACATTGTCACATGCCCCCTCCCAACTTAATAATTGTATCTGATACTGCAGTACTGGTTTCAATTTTAGCAGAGGGGGACCAGTATATGATATCAGATACACAGTTAATACTATCTGAGACAAAAGAGTACAGATTTCAAAACT
Organism: Neoceratodus forsteri; assembly: GCA_016271365.2. Taxonomy (NCBI): domain Eukaryota; kingdom Metazoa; phylum Chordata; order Ceratodontiformes; family Ceratodontidae; genus Neoceratodus; species Neoceratodus forsteri. Next base: position 1,204,298,063 of record CM028132.1, read on the forward strand.
AGCCAATTTACTCTGTTGAATGCTTTCTCAGCATCCAGCACCAGGAGGACATCATTCAGACATCCATTATTTACTATAATATCTAAGCCCTCATGACGTTGTGTGTGAGACTCCCTTCTCCACTGAAGCCCACTTGATCTATATATATTATTTTGCTTAACTTTATGTTACAGCAATTGGCCACAATTTTTGCAAAATTCTTGTAATCAGAATTTAACTGTGAAACGGGTCTATGTGAACCACATTTCTCTACTGGTTTATCTTTCTTTAATATCAAGATGGTATGGGCACATTTATGTTTAAAGGAAGCTTTAGTATTACTATCAATGGGGTAGTGGCTGGCTGTAATCTTGGGGTACGGCATGATTGTTTGAGCACTTTAACTGCATATGCACCTACTACGCAGCAATCTTCCATTTGTTACTGTCTTATCTTCGGAAATGATGAACGTGACTATATGCATTAACTGTCGTGAATATGTTTTTGTTTTCGAAGTTTCCAGTTCATGGACTTATATGTATCGATTGATTTTATTTATTACTTGGGGTAGATACTTGGCTGTGCTGGACTTGTTCTGAGTCTTTTTTGCTTATCCTGCTGATTGCTCTTTCCACCTTTTAAGTGGGTTTGGTGATTGCATATCCATTTTTTTAACTTTATCAATTTTTATTGAATATTTAAAAGAAAAGAAACTTAATCCTACATCTACAGATTATTGTCACAAACATTCATAACCTTACAGTGGATTGCTTAAAGCAATCACTCCACCCTGGGCCTCACTCCACCCTGTATCCAAGACCTGTTATGCCCGCGCGCTAGCACCCGTTTTACCAGAAGATCAGAACACCAGCGTTTCCAAGTCCCCCAATGCCGGACTTCTCGGGGACAAAGATCATTTGCCTATTGTGCCTCCAGCTGGCTAAATGCCCTCAGCACTCATATTACTGCCTCCACCTCTCTAGGTATTTTCAAATCGAGGCTTTTCTCTCACCTTGCCACCTCCAGCTCCTGTGACTGCCCTGATTAAACCTCTTATTTTCTCACTACCCACCCTGTTCCGTTATTTGACAAAGACATGTTTGGGAAACCTTTTCTCCTGCTATTGTCTGCTCCCCACACCTTTCACTTAACCTCTCTGTTCTGGACTTTTTCCCTATTTGGTTCTCCTAATCTGGCATGACCTCTTTCTTGTAATAATAATGTGATTATTGATATATCATGTCCTTTTGCACAAGTGATTTGATATGTATTTGTATATGTTTTCTTGCTCTTGACACAACACAAATTGTTGTGTTATTGATGTAACCTTTTGTACTGTACCTAATGGACGTGGAACCTTTGTAAAAGAGCCTCTGGCTCAAAGGTAGTAATTCCTAGAACAATAAACTAAACTAAAGGTTGCGTATCACTATAAATAACTGCCCCAGTAAGCCATTTCAAAGATCAACAATCTTTTAGCAATAACCCACAACAGGGTGTGGGGTCATAGGTATTTAATCCATGCCTGGAGTACATTGTGAGGCATGAGGCCACAGGCTGAGTGTTCTCACAGTGCCCCAGACATGAATTAAATGTCTATAACCCCATATCCTGGAGTGGATTATTGTGCGTATAACTTGGGTATTGTGCAGAACAAGGAAAACACACGTGAAAAGGGTTTCCCCCATTTAAATGGCATGAATGAGGCTTGCCCAGTGGCACTGAGGGCTGAGGTGATGAATGCCTTATCTCACGCTGCACCAGTGACCTGGGTTTTGGAATGGCCTCGGGTATCCAGGGTGCCAGCCCGAGGGCAGGGTGGGAGCAGGATTAAGCATTCGCTCTCCTCTCCTGGGTGGGGTGGTCATAGATGTACGTGTGCATGCCTCCACACGTGTACATCAGAATGGGGATGCATGGGAGTGGAATGGGAGAAAACACGGAAAAAAACTGAAAAAATACTGATTAAAAAGCGAGAATGACAGTGTATCCTGCCACCTTGTAAAATAGTCCTTAACAAATAATAAATACTGCAATGATGTTATGTACGTGGAAATGTCACACACACAGTACTGACATGATCTGTAACATTTCTTGTGCATAATACTGCCTGGTACCTTGCATAGCACATTTACTTTAGCACCCCCCCAGCAGACATCTACGTACCGTATGGCAGCCCAGCACCATTGAGCTTGTACTCAAATGTCAGTCTCAGTGTTAAGACTCATATTTCTCTTTTACCAATTAGTTCTTTAGTTATTTAAACATAGTTTAGCAAGTAAGGAAAAGTATGCAGAATGGAACTGTTTCTGTCTCTCCACCCCCACCCCTAACGTGGCTTGCTTTGTTTGTGTGTGTGTGTGTGTGTGTGTGTCTCACTCTCTCTCCATTTCTCTCTCTCTCTCTCTCTCTCTCTCTCTCACTCACTTTCTCTCTCCCTGTAGTGGACAATGTGCATAAAGTCACAGAGACAAAGAGGTACAGAGAAAGGACATGTTTCGGTCTCACCCCAGAACTTTGCCCTTTCAGCTCAGTGCTACTTCTGCCTGAAGCTGCATGCACACAGTGAGAGAGTAAGCACTGGAACACACTGCTGCGGTCAGTAGCACCATGCTCTCAATGTGCCTCAGTCTTGCTCTCTGTAGGTGCACACCTCGGCTCCTGTGTGCAGCTACTATGGCTAGCTGAAATGGGTGTACAGCAGCAGGCAGTATGTACAGTCGGTGGAGGGGGGGAGGAGGGTCCACTGCAACACTGTCAATTAGCGGGGATAACACAGAGACAGACACAACCATGCAGTACTTCACCATTACATGTCCCCATGCTGTATCGCTCCTTGTTGTGTGTCTCCCACACACAAATTGCTGCTGCTTGCCTTTGTGGTTTGTCAGTGGGAGGTGGTGAATGTACCAACAGAACAACTGTCGGTCTCTTTCTGTCTCGTCCACTCTCTAACACTGCCTGCTGTTGTGTCTGTCTGACACACAAATTGCTTCTGCCTACTTTTCTGGTTTGGGGGGGGGGTGGTGCGATTCTACCTGTAGGACAACCAGTGGGTGGCAGCACATGCAAGATGCTGGAAGAAGTACACACCCATTGATAAAATTGTACAATGGCAGCAGAGACAGACAGGCTGGGTACAGGCTTCGGTTTATGCTGCTAGAGGGATTCTGGAAGGCTGGAAGGTAATGTTTGAGTCTGCAAACTGCCAAAGTAAGCAAGATAACAGTAGGGTAAAGCCACAGAAATGTAATGTGTGTGCCATCACTGGAAAATGGCAGTGGGAGCTTTGTTAGACTGTGCTGCAGATTCGGAGGATTGAAAGTAAGTATATTGAATGATCACACAGTAGTGCTGCTCCCGCTATCGGGGGAGAGAAGAAGCACATGCAATTTGCCTTTCCCTGCACTTCATGTGGGATTGGGCTATCTCTGCAAGTATTGCTTCCTGCCAGGACTTACAGAAGAATAAGGGAATTGTGTACAGCACTGAGAGGTGGCCAGCAAGTTACAGGTATGGCTGAGTCTTGCTTAGCTGCATGTTTAATGGCTGCCTGTCAGTGCTGAATTTTCTCACACAGAACAAGTCCCACTCTGCCCAGGGATCTTGCTGGCTGACCATCTCACCCCAACTGTGGATTAAATAGTGAAATCAGTCCACAGTCAGGTGATGCGGTTTGGCCAATGAGCTGTCTTCCTTTGTCAACCCATGTTATAAAGAAGAATTTTCTTGTGCTTGTTCTTGAAGTTTATGCATTTAACTTATTTGCTGTATCCTCCTGTATTTTATTTCTTCATTTTCAGTTCCAGACCTAATGCTATCATCAGTTTCTATCCTCAGTAATATTGTACATCATGAGTAAGCCACTGTTCACTACAAAATGAGTTCAGTAGAGATGAGGCACTCAGCTCCATCATGGTGCAAGTCACGTGCCATTCTTGTACAACTTGCTAGCTGGTCAGGGAACAGCACTGGCAATTGAACTGAAGACAGTGGTTGGCCTGCTCACTCTCCCAACCTGAGAAAGGGTGTTATCATACATGCATACAAATTTGCCAGCAGAAACAGGCCTTAAGGTCTATCAAGTCTGCTTGAGTATGCAGCTAGCACCACTAGTTCACAGCTGCCCCTCACCATTTATCCCCTCCACCAAATTCTCATTACTACTTACCCAGACACCCCCAGTACCCTGTTCCATGCCCTTTTGAAAGTGCCCACTGTCCTACATGAAACCACTTCCTCTGGTAGGATATTCCATTTTGACACCACCTTTTCATAAAATAATGCCCCTTCATCTCTCTCCTAAATCTACCCGCTTCCAATCTTAGCCCATGTCCTCTGGTGTCCCTTCTATTCCTCAGTCTAAATAACCCATCTGTGCCAGTTTTGTTGAACCCTTTCATATACTTGAATGTTTCAATCACATCCCTCCAATCCCTCCTCTCCTCCAGGGTGTACAAACTCAGGTGCCTCAGTCTGGCTCGTAGGCTTTGCCTTCTATCCCCTGTATCATTTTTGTCAGCCTACGCTGCATCCCCTCTAGCAGCTTGATATCCTCGTTTAGGTACTGTTGCCAGAACTGCACACAGTACTTTAAGTGCGGCCTGACTATTGATCTGTAGAGGGGGAAGATCACACCCTTTTGTCTGGACAAGATTCTCCTTGCAATACACCCCAGCATCGTGTTAGCCTTGGCTGCAGCTTTTCTACACTGGGCAGAGTTGTTCATACTCTCTGTTGTCATCACACCCAGGTCCTTCTCTTCCTCAGTGGCCCCCAATCTCACCCCACACAACCAGTATTCCCTCCTCGGGTTCTTCGCCCCAAAGTTTAAAACGTTACACTTCTTCACATTAAAGCCTAGCTGCCACTTTGCCGACCACTCCTCCCATCTGGTTAGGTCCCCCTGCAGCTCTTTCCACCTTTCTACATCATCCAGTACTGCTCCCATTTTGGTATCATCTGCAGACAGACCAATTCTGCTCCTAACTCCATGTGAGATATCCGATATGAACTGTCCAAACAATACCGGACCCAACACAGAGCCCTGAGGCACTCCACTTGTAATAGGCCTAGGGGTTGAGAGATCCCCCCCCAGCATCACCCTTTGCTGCCTCCCTTTCAACCAATCCTCAACCCAATAAGCCATCTTGACCCTCACTACTAGGGATCTCAGTCCCCCCCCCCACCCTGCCACCTGTGAGGCACTGAATCAAAGGCCTTGCTGAAGTCTAAATACAGGACATCCACTTCATGGCCTCTATCCAGCTCTCTTGTAACCCAGTCATAGTACTCTGTTAGGTTGGTCTGGCAAGATCACCTTGAAATGAACCCATGTTGCTGCCCCTTCTGGAGGCCATTTGCTTCAAGAAATGTCACCAGTCTCTCTTTCAGAATCACCTCCATACATTTACCCACAATGGAGATGAGGCTAGCAGGTCTGTAGTTTCCTTGCTCATCCCTACAGGCACCACAAGAGCAATCCTCCAGTCCTGTGGCACACAGCCTGTGTCCAGGGAGGTGTTGAATAGGGCCTCCAGTGGTCTGGCCAACACTTCTCCCGATCTCCCTTAGCTCCCTAGGATGAATGCCTCAGGACCTGGTGCCTTGTCCATCCTAAGTGTCTCCGGACCCTATAGAACCCTGCTTTCTGTGGTCTCTCTGTCCATCACCTCCCCTCCCCACTTCCCTACTCTCCCATTTCACAGAGGTAATGGACCATTCTTCTCCTTGGTAAACAGAGAACAGAAGTATTTAATCAGTGCTTCCACCTATTCTGCATCCTTTTCTACCCACTCCTGCCCCTCCTGATCTGCACTATTTCATCCCTGTAGTTCTTTTCTTTCTCATGTACCTGAAAAGTCCTTCTCCCCACTCTTGATGCCGTGAGTCAACCCTAACTCTCTGGAGGCCTTGGCCTCTCTTACTAGTTTGGCTACCTCGTGGATCCTCCTCACATATTCCTCCCTGTCCTCCCCCCATTGGTCCTCTTAAATTTCCGAAATGCCATTCTCATTGCCTTAACCCCCTCCAGTACTTATTTGTCCAACTAACATGGCTTCTTAGCTCTGCTCTTCTTATCCATAGCCCCGGTACAAGCCTCCATAGCTTTCTTCAGTCCAAGTCTGATAATATCCCACTTCTGTTGTGCATCCATCCCCTGACTTATCCCTTCAAGGCACCCTAACAGGATTTCCCACATCTTCCCAAAGTCTGCCCACCTGAAGTCCATCACTTTTGTCACTGATCCTACAGACTCCTTGCTCAAGCTGAGTGTGAACCACACCAAATAGTGCTTGCTCCCAGCTAGTGGGTGGTCCACCCTAAGTTATCTCACCCCCTTCGCATTAGATAATACCAGATCAAGTGTATTATGTAACCTAGTTGACATGCTAACCAAGTGCACCAGAAGACTATCTTGAAATGCATCCAGGAATATCTGCTCCCTTACATTAGAGGTGGGTGGGGTACTCCAATTCACTACAGACAGATTGAATTCCCCAATGATCACCACAGTCCCCTTCTTACATATCCTCCCAATCTGTTCTGACAACTCCCTCTCCAACTCCTCAGACTGAGCTAGTGGTCTATACATCACTCCAAACCTCAGTTTTCTACCTCTAGAGTCTAGGAACTGCATCCATAGCAAGTCTGTCCTCCCTTCCTCACCTTCATCTCTAGTGCATCTAATCCCATCCCTTACATAAACTGCTACCCTTCCCCCTCTCCCCACCTCTTTGTCCTTCCTATACATTTTGAACCCTGGGATCACCAGAGTCCAATCATGGTTTTAGGCGGCACAGGTTTGTATTATAATCACAATGTCCACCATCCCTGCAGCTAACAGAGCCTGGAGCACAGTTATTTTGTTACCCAAGCTCCTTGCATTCAGAGAGACCACCCTCCACCTAGAGCCATTCTTCTCTGTACCCTAATTCCACTTAACCTGACCTCCCCTCTGCAGCCCACTCTCGTTTAAACATGTTGTTGTGGGGGGGGGGTCAGCTTATTCAGCTGCATGATTCAGTGACCCTGCAAACTAGGTGCACACTCACCTTCCCCCTACCTAGTTTAAAAAAATCTTGATTCTTAGAATTCCTCTAGCTTACACTTCAAAACTCCCTGCCCCTCTCAATCATGTTAGGACTATGCACTAATTGTCAGGGTAGGGAATGAAAAAATGTGGGACAATGAAAATAATTTCCAAAGTGTGTTCCATATAGAAGACCATATCAAATCAAAGGCTTAGGTGATCCCAGTTTTTCTTAAAGTCACTGTAAAAAAATGTTACTACTGTTATGTGTAGTGCAGCTTTAAGAAATGTTAGACAGTACAGCTTTAAGAAATCTACTTCCTGTGAGTCTTCCTGTGCATGTGTTGAGAACAGTTTCCCCCTTATATCTGAACTGAATGGAAGTAAATAGAGAAGGCCTAAATTTCGGTGGTGCATGTTTTTCTTTCTACCAAGATCCTGATGTGCTTTAAGGTACGTTTTTTCGACCACCAAATGCAACAAACCGCCGATAAGGATGGTAAAAATTTTCATAGCTCCAGCTTACTAAATTACACCATTTTGTGACTTTCTGCATTGGAGGCAAGTAAGCAATTTGAAACTGTACAGTATTATGGAAACTTCAGCCAAATTTGAGATTTTTACAGGAATGGACTGGGATATATGGTACAGACGGTTTGATCAGTGGTTATTACTTAATCCTGCCATACAATCTGCAAATGTTGCGCTACAGAGTAAACTTATTTGAGCTGCTTTTTGTACTTTCTTGGGAAGTGAAACCTGTCACAAATGCACTCAGCAGGTCAGGCCCCTCTGCTCCCACAGTGCCAACCTCTGAGCGCAATAGTGTGAACAGGTAACAGACAGGGCAACCCTCCTGTCTGCTTTTGGGTCCAAATCACCTTTAGTCTCAAGTTCTGGAGGGATTAAAACTGTGAACCTTATGCTAGCATACTCAATGTACAGACTCAGATACGTACCCTCTTCGGGGATTGTGGTACGATCTTTTGCCAGGGACACCAAGCCAGGCTTCCAAAATGAACCCTTAAAACTCTATAATAGACCTTGGGTATATTCTTACCTTTTCACAGTTTAGTAACACCATGAAGCTGTTGAACAATTGTCAGACTTAACCCTCTATACATCACATGCAAAAAAAAAAAAAAACTGGCAGACACCCAGGCAGTCTTTCAATTAATAGGTACTTTACTAAAAGATGATAAAAATATGAAAAATGTAACAAAGAACAATATATCAATGAGCTCACAATCACATAAAAGAACAAGGGCAAAGTGCAAAACAAAAACTCCTACCACAATACAGTAAGACCTTTGCTGTCTAAAGAATTACGTCTGGAGTGCTTATAGTTAGTTTCTCTTAGAGTCCCAAAATAATATGTCATATTCCCCAGTTACAATGATACATTTCAACCCCATCTCCCCACCCCTTTGGTGAGTCATGAAGCTCCTCCTTTTATAATCAAAAAAATACAAACATGATGTCCTATCAGGAGGTATGTTAAATAATGTCACATCAGAAGGAAAAGCACTTCCTAGATATGACTCCTTAATTAAACATTTTCTCTTTGACCTAGTGTGGGTCCTTCTTCCCAAAGCATATCAAAGGGGTTTACAACTTTTAGCACCATGGTGGTATCAATGTTCTTCCTATAGGAATCCCAAAACTATATGAGCCCTATATCCTGGCAGCTGGGTCAGTTCTAATTAAGACAAAAGAACAGGAGACCTTTAATCAAGGTGCTAGCAGTGTGTGGCAAAGTTCTTGGTCATACATTTAAGTGTCCAGCTAAATCTGCAATTCTTGGCATCTGTTCTGAGTTTGCTAATTTATCTGAATGTCAGCAATTATGGTTGATTACAGCTTTCATTTCTGCAAAAAAATTTATTCTCAGATACTGGAATAAACAACCAATCCCTGCAATTAAAGAATGGTTGACAGATTTATCTACAAGAGCTAGCTACCAAAGGGTCGCCTATGTAAATATAAATATAAATATAATATCTAGATATTTGTGAACCGGATGTGAAATGTTCTTTGAATAACAGCATTAACTAATTTTGTTCAATTGATGACTTTCTATAAGAATGTCCTTCTGAAAAATGAAAGGGAACACCCTGATTTATTTTAGAAATTCTATAGTTGGAGATATATCATATATTACAACTAGGTTTAGTGTGTTAGTATTTTAACTGGTTAAGTCTATTTATTCTACTTCTTTAGTTATTGTTAATACATAGTTTTCAGACTGTTATTGTATAAGAATACTTTTATTTTCATTTATGTAATTTCTGTATTTTGAAATCTTCAATAAAATGTGAATTATATATAAAAAAAAATTGTATGCAGTCTTCGTGCACCAGACCGGCCAGAGGATTTGTCATATCAAGAGTTAAAGGTTAAATTGAATGCACAATACAGTTTAACAACTTTCCCAAGGGCTGAATGTTATAAATTCTACAGTTACCAGCAGAAACCAGGTCAGTCATTATAATCTTATTTGGCTGAGATCAAATGCTTAGCTCTCACATGTGAGTGGAGCAGGGAGCATCTTGAATCTAATTTAGCTGAGAAGTTTGTTATGGGGCTAAATGATGAACATCGTATTCAGCAGTTACTTTCTGTAAGTGTCAAGAAATGTGCTGATGAACTTTTACAGTTGGCACAAATGCACCAGGCTGCAAAAAAATGAATCACATGCTAAGATGAACACTAACAAGCATTTGTCAATGCCAAATGTTTGCTTGCTGGCATTGGCATTGGTAGTGTAGAAGTTATAGAGCTGCATAATAGGAATGGCAGCGAAGTATTGAACTGAAGCCAACCCCACCACCACCCTGCAGAGAGTGACAGGCATTGGGGTGTGCCTTTGGGTCATCAGGCATAACAACCATGCCATTTCACCACACCCTACCCTGCAGACACTGACAAGTGTCACAGTGTGCCTTATTGGTCTTGGCTTTATGCACCCATTCCATCAGGAAATACAGTGAGATGGGTGCGGTATAGAGAATGGGGTGACATTTGCCTGAAGAGTCCGAGGCACACCTTGATGCCTCTCACTGGCTGCAGGGTGGGTGTGGGTGTGGTGGAATGGTATGAGCATTACAGGTAAGAATCCCAAGTCACACCCCGATGCCTGTCATTCTCACAGGTGGGGTGTTATGGTCGGAAACCCTAACGCCTCAGGCATTCATTGGTATTTTCACTCCAAATTTTCAACATGTTTTTTTTGTGACCCCCCACCTCATGAACAGTGGCAATATCAGTTTGTTAGCCGAAAACTGCTTTTGCACAGCGACTACGGCACTTGACACCACAGGTGCAAAAACACATTCAAACAGGATGTGAAAAATGACAGCAGTACTGTTCATGGGAGGTGTAAAAAATGGCAATGTTGAAAATCTGCTGTGAAAATCTTAAAAAAACTGGTGAAGTCACGAGCATGCGTAGAAACTGTGCAACGCACACCCATAATGTAACTAGTTTGGGGATTTTTTTACAGCAGATTGTTAACACAGGCATTTTGGGACCTCTGATCATGAACAGTGTCAGTGTGATTTTCTTTATCTGTCCCGAACATTGATTTCCCACAGCAACCACACATTTCTGCACTGAAAGTGTGAAAACACATTTCGGCCATGTTATGGAAAATGACAGCTGTACTGTTCATAAGGAGGTGTGGAAAAATGCCACTGGTGAAAATCTGGACTGAAAATATTACAAATTCATGAACTTACGAGGGTGTGTGGAAACTGCGCAATACTCACTCATAACACAGTCATTTTATGAAGTTTTTTCACCAAATTTTCAACATAGCCATTTTAAGGCCTCTGCTCATGACCAGTATCACTGTGATTTTCTTAATCTGTCCCAAACATTGTTTTCACACACCGACTGTACCAACAGCTTAATCTGGTTCAAGGTCAGTTGGAATTCATCAGTATCCCCTTCCCCCCGAGTCGTGCCTGAAAATAGGCAGGATTTGTCTAGTGCACTTACCCGGTCAACAAAAGCTAAATAAATAAATTGTATGCTACATGTGCGGAAACACATTTTGGGCAAGATATGAAAAATGGTAGCTGTACTGCTCATAAGGAAGTGCGGTAAATTGGCACTGTTGAAAATCTGGGTGAAAATATTAAATTGCAAACTTATGAGCGTGCGTAGGAACTGCGCATGACGCTCGTAAAACAGTCATTTTGAGGAATTTTTTCACCAAATTTTCAACATAGCCATTTTAAGACCTCTGCTCATGAACAGTGTCACTGTGATTTTCTTAATGTGTCCCACACATTGATTTCACACACCGACTGCGCCATTGTGCGCTACATGGGCGGAAACACATTGTGGGCGAGATATAAAAAATGACAGCTGTACTGCTCATAAGGAGGTGTGGCAAAATGACAATGTTGAAAATCTGGAGTGCTAATATTAAAAATTTTCGAACTTACGAGCATGCATAGGAACTCTGCAACGCATGCTCGTAAAACAGTCGTTTTTAGGAATTTTTTCACCAAATTTTCAACATAGCCATTTTAAAACTTCTGCTCATAAACAGTGTCACTGTGATTTTCTTAATGTGTCCCGTACATTGATTTCGCACACTGACTACGCCATTGTGTGCTACATGGGTGAAAACACATTTTGGGTGAGATGTGAAAAAATGACAGCTGTACTGCTCATAAGGAGGTGTGGTAAAATGGTAATGTTGAAAATCTGGAGTGAAAATATTGAAAATTCGTGAACTTACGAGCGTGCATAGGAACTGCGCAACGCACACTCGTAAAACAGTCATTTTTAGGAATTTTTTCACCAAATTTTCAACATAGCCATTTTAAGACCTCTGCTCATGAACAGTGTCACTGTTATTTTCTTAATTTGTCCTGTACATTGATTTCACACACCAACTGCGCCATTGTGCGCTACATGGGCAGAAACACTTTTTGGGTGAGATGTGAAAAATGACAGCTGTACTGCTCATAAGAAGGTGTGGTAAAATGGCAATGTTGAAAATCTGGAGTGAAAATATTGAAAATTTTCGAACGTACGAATGTGCATAGGAACTGTGCACTGCACACTCGTAAAACAGTCATTTTTAGGAATTTTTCCACCAAATTTTCAAAATAGGCTTCTTGAGAGCCCACCTTATGAACACTGGCAGTGTCATTTCATTAATCGGTCCCAAAAGGTGATTTTGCACAGTGACTGCAAAATCACCCTTCGGGACGGAATAATGCCATGACAGTGATAGCATTTATGAGAAGGGGTCCCAAAACCCCCATGTTGAAAATTTGGTGCAAAAATTCCAAAAAATGCCTGAGCTATGCAGCAAAGTTGAAAAAAATCCTATCTATTACATTATACAGCTTACTGGCTTTTCCTCAGCTTGCAGTCAGCTTTGAAGAGTGCAGCCGTGTTCCCAGTCCACCGAAGATCGTCGCGCCGGACTCCAGAGGTAAGTATGGGGTGAGGAGGGTGTGGGGAGGCAGGGTGTGTAGTGGATGGGTGCAGGTGGGGGCAGGGAGACTACAAGGGACCATTTTTTAATTTACAGTTTTTTTTTGTACTATTAAGACAATGCGGGACGTTTGCTACACTGGGGTAGGCTCCCAGCGTGGCAGCTGGAAAGACTGTTTGGGGGGCTGTGGCCGACGGGGGATTGGGCACCCCATCAGCAATACAGGCTTGTGCCACGCTGGGGTGGGCTCCCAGTGTGGCAGCTGTAAGGCTGTTTGGGGGGGCTGGAGCCGACGGGGGGTTGGACACCCCTGTCAGCCATATGGACATGTGCCATGCTGGGGTGGACTCCCAGTGTGGCACCAGGAAAGCTTTTTTGGGGGGGTGGCGTGGAGCCAACAGGGCATTGGGCACCCCGTCAGCTATACAGTATGGGGGGGCATGTCAGCATGCAAAATGTATGCGTGCATGTTGGGGGGAGCTCTGCTCACTGAAGCAGAGCTCTGACTTTCAACTGTATGCCACTGCATTTTCAACTGCTGTCATAGACAGCTGGAGCAGTGACTGGTGCACTGCGACCGTGCCTGCAAACACACTGACTGAATTGGAGGAGGCTAACACACCTCTGGAAATCTCAGATGATGGCAGTATGTTTCTTGCACATGCATGCAAGCAAACATAAAAATGAGGTACAAGTAACTGCGGCAAACCCCAAATTGAAACAGCTCAAACCTAAGTCTAAACCACTTTTTTCAAAGAAAAATTTTGCCACTCCACGCAAACTGCATGGTCAGTACAAAAATGCATCATGTGGGTTGTCTCAGCATAGCAGGGACCAGTGCAAATTCAAAGAAGTTCAGTGTCATGCATGTAAATGTCTGGGCCATATGGCTAAAGTCTGCAGAAGCAGGAGAACTGCAGTGATCAGTTCAAAGAGCACATACCGCGCAGTGGTTCCTATTGTACCACAAATACAGACTAAAGATGTTCCTCCTTCTATGTATTACTTCAATTGCCACAATTGAGGCATCAGTTGCGTTTAATGGTAGATTCTGCTTCCCCAGTTACTTTTGTTAACCATCAGACATGGTCTGATCTGGATAAGCCACCACTGTCTCCTTGTAATAAGTTGCTGCATGCACTTGAAGGGCAACCAGTTCAGCCACTGGGCTCATTTACCACTTTGGTATGTAGGATTGATTCTCTTAGTACACCTTTAATTTTTCTGATTTCAAAAAAGGGTGTCAACATTTTGGGTAGAGATGCTCAGGTACTTCTAAACATTCATATTGATCCAGCAGATTTTGGCCTACTTGCTGCTGCCCAGGTACCACAAAGCAGTAATCTGCCCAAACTTGGGGAGATTTTACACATGTATCCAGAGTAGTGGAAAGGCCTGGCATGTTGCACAACAGCTAGAGCCAAGCTAGTTACAAAGTCTAATGCAGTCCCTAAGTTTTGTAAACCACAGAAACTCCCTTTTGCCTTAAAACTGGTGGTTGGGGCAGAACTGGACAGACTGGAAAGAGCAACTGTGCTGGAAATGGTTTCAAGTTAGATTGGGCCACTCCAACTGTGATGGTATCTAAACCAGGTGGTAAGGTTCGAATATATGGAGATTTTAAGGTGACACTAATCCAGTACTTAGCACAGATGTATTTCCTTTACCCTTACCTGAAGAACTTTTTCACAGACTGAATGGTGGTGTGGGTTCTCTAAACTGGACCTCACTGATGCATACCTTCAAGTGGAGCTGGACACAGACTCTCAGAAACTGGTAGTGATTAATACACACCAAGGACTGTACAAGTACAAATGGTTATGTTTTGGCCTAAGTTCCGCATCGGCTATTTTTCAAAAAGTGATTGAGCAAACGGTGGGTGATATACCGGGTGTTGCTTATTATTTGGATGACGGGCAAGACAGAAGCAGAACATTTACTTAACTTACAAAATACTTTAGAGAGATTGCAACAGAGTGGATTCAGACTCAGGAGAGAAAAATATCAATTTTGTCAACCAAGAGTCACATACTTAGGTCACACTATTGATAAATATGGAATTCATCAGAATGATGAAAGATGGAAGCCATTGTGCACATGCCTGAACCGCAGAATGTTTCAGAGTTGCACTTATTCTTGGGAATGGTGCGCTACTATGACTGTTTCATACCTGGCTTAGCCACTAAATGTGCTATCCTAAATGAACTGTTTCGTAAAGGTACTCTGTGGAAGTGGACCAAGGGCCACAGTAAGGCAGTTCAAGCCATCAAGCTCTCTCTAACCGATGTGAATAATTTAACTCATTATGACCCTAACTTACCTATCACATTGGCCTGTGATGCTAGTCCTGTGGGTGTAGGAGCTGCCCTTTTCCATACAGATCCAGAAGGAGTGGGAAATCCAATAGCCCATGTTTCATGCAAACACACTGCAACTCAAAGGAATTATGCCCAGATTCAAAGAGAGGTTTTGGCAATTGTGTTTGGAGTCCAGAAATGTTGCCAATACTTGCTAGGTCGTACGTTTCACTTGAAGGCGGATCATAAGCCACTAGGGACAATTTTCAGTCCAGAAAAAGGAATTCCAGAAAGAGCCACTAGCCGACTTCAATGATGGGCATTAATTTTGTCTGCCTATAATTTCATGGTTACATACCAACCAACAGGCCAGCATGGAAATGCGGATGCCTTGTCGAGGTTACCAATATACAGAGAAATGGAGTTTGATGTGGGACTTAAAAAGGAGCCATTAGTATGCCAGGTGGGGCCAGATAGTTTTCCAGTGCACTTTAAAGATATGGAGGACTCTACTGTTGTGTGTACAATGGAGTTACAACAGTTAGATCAGCTTCCAGTACTAGCCAAGGCCATTGTAAAAGCAACTAGTCAAGATACAGTTTTGAAACAAATGTAACAGTATTCACTTGAGGGTTGGCTGCAAGGCACTACTTGTTTGGCTGAACTACAACCTTACTATACAAAGAGACAGCAGTTGTCCATTGCTGAAGGGTGTCTTCTATGGGGATTGTGTGTCATAGTACCCCAATGTTATCTCTCAAATGTTATCTCTAAAACTCTTTTGCATGCGGGCCATCCAGGCATTGCTAAAATGAAATCCCAAGCCAGACTTCACATATGGTGGCCTTCCATTGACAGACACAAATACCAGGTTGTGCAAAGATGCAAAGGTTGTGCTGTATTAATGGGAAATCTGGCAAGAGCTCCAGTTCACCATTGGGAACTACCTGAAGAACCCTGGCAAAGGTTGCATATTGATTTTGCAGGACCTTATTTAAATTCGGTGTGGTTCCTCTTAACTGATGCTTATAGTAAATGGCCAGAAATTCATCAAATGTTTTCAGCAACTACTGAGAGTACTATCAAAGTGCTGAAATCTATCTTTGCTACCCATGGTTTGCCACAAGTGATTTCTCAGATAACAGACCACAGTTCACATCTGTTGAATTCCAAGCATTTTGCAGGCAATGTGGTATCCGCCATATGTTCTCACCTCCCTACCATCCAAGTTCAAATTGCAAAGTGGAATGCCTGGTTCAGACTTTTAAAAAGAGTATGGACAAAGCTAATCCTTCTACACCAATGGCAATACAAATTGCTATGTATTGAACAACACCACATTGTGTCATGGGAATATCCCCTGCAGAATTGTTGTTTGGACGTCAGATTCGAATTTCATTGGACCTTCTTCACCCTCGAGGCTATGTCAGTAACTGAAATGCTTCCTAAGACCAGATCCTTCAAACCAAAGGATCTTTTGTTTGTCAGGATGTATGCAGGCCCAAAGAGATGGATAGAAGGCGTGGTGAAAAAAAAGTTTGGAAATGTTTTCTGTACTGTTTGACTAACCAGAGGAGAGTGAAAAAACATGTGGACCAATTACATACTAGAACTGAGACAGAACAAAAAAAGGATAACCAGAGTCGGGGTAGTTATCCAGCATTATTTCTTCCAGAACAAGAACAGGACGAGATAGTGGAACCACAGCAACTGAGATAAGATGTGGCTGATGCTAATCAGATTCCAGAGCAACAGCCTCCAGTCCTACTATGTCAGTCAGGACGTATAAGACGTCCACCAAAGAGAATGGACTTGTAGAGATATAGCCTAATGACATAGACTAACTAAAGGGATATTGCAGTAATAACTTTAATAGCGTCATACTATTTTCTGAATTATTGACTTTTGTAACATGGCATAAAAAAGAAAAACGAAATGAAGCACTCAGATAGGTGCAAACACACCATGTGGTACAGTAGAAACCATGGTCTAATACCATAGTAGATCATGGTTTGTATTGTAATACCTTGGCAATACAGCACAGGTAAGAAGCAGTATACAAGTGAAAGCAATATGCAAATAGCTTGCAGTGTATAGTTGTCCCAAGTTGTATTTACTAAGAATTTTCCTGGCACAGGGTTTTTGACTTTTTCAAGATTGTTCTATGTTGTAACTACAACAGAACTTCATGAGTTACTAAAGATTGTATATTTAAACTCCACATATACTGTTAATTATACTGCAGCAATATTTCTGTAGAAGTGAACAGTTACATACTGTTACCATCCCTTCTGATCTACTGCTTTCTAAGCAACTGTGGGTACAATGCATTGTGGATGACTGAATAACATTATCTGTCCTTGCCTTTTCTTGGTGAATACACAGTGGTAAAGATGAGCATGCAGCTTCTATAACCGAAAGCAAAAATAACAGACACTGAGATAAACAAAGCAAAATCAAAGAGAGAGGATACTTCTGTGGGTGAAAAGGAAAATAAATTGAGAGAAACAAAAAGAAATCAAAGGAACAGACTAACACTAGTAGTCAAAACAAGTATTTGAAAGATGAAAGCAGTAAACGTTATGTTGTTCTATGTCCTGCTGAGTTAGGTAGTTTAGAGGGAAAAAAAGTGAAAATAATATTCTGCAAAATAGTAGTTGTTCAATAAAGTGTTTTTCAGATTGGTTTAGTTCAGTACTTTTGGAGAAAAGGTGCTTGTGCTACTAGGATTGTGTGACAGCCACCTATTGGTCTGCAAAGGAACTGGAGAAAGAAAACTAAAATGTACCATAACACACTCCCATCATGCAGTGCAGCCCATATCTTCTATTACATAGAGAGGAAAATCAAAGCACCTAGAATAGAAAGTGAATTGCAAGTTTTTGAAAAGTTGTAAAATATGTTTTGATGTTAGAAAGCTTAAAGCTTGCAATGAAAGTTATTTTAACAGAAGTGAAATAGTAGTCATGATATTTCCAATAGGTGTGTTCCAATTGTTTTCAAGTATATGTACATCATGTTTAATAGCTCAATTTATAGTATTCTGAAAGTAAATCAGTGTGATTGTACTCATTTATTCAAAGACTATTAGTCATACACTCATTGCCATGTTACAATCGGATTAAGCCACTCGAAAGGATGGGTCTACAGTGGAATTAATCCATGGTGGGTTGGTTGGACCCACTCGGCCTTCAGCCTCGTGGTCCAACCCCCCCAAACCATGGAGTAATACCACAGTAGACCCATGCTTTCTCGTGGCTTAATCCTTACATGTACTTTCTAGCTAAGTCAGGAGGGACTGTTATGTGTAGTGCAGCTTTAAGAAATCTACTTCCTGTGAGTCTTCCTGCGTGTGTGTGTGTGTGTGTGTGTGTGTTGAGAACAGTTTTCACCTTATATCTGAGCTGAATAGAAGTAAACAGAGAAGGTCTAAATTTCTGTGGCACATGTTTTTCTTTCTACCAAGACCCTGATGTGTTTTAAGGTACTTATTTCCGGCCACCAAATACAACAACCACACTTACCTTTTCTCCATAGCAGAAAGATCAAACCCCAACAAGGAAGCAAATTCTGAACCTGCAACAAAATAGATTAAGTAGCTGCTGAATTTGGCAAAGACTGCAATGATATAGAATGTTTAACTTGACAAGAAATGGCATGACCTCTGTAGTGGCCAGATCTGCATATCTAATACTTACAGTAAGTATGAAGAATATTAAAAAAGTAACAACTCCTCACACGGTAATTTAACTACATTATTGCATGTAAGAATGATTTCAGCGCAATATCGTGAAATACGAGACAAGACTGTAGCAGGAACAAAATAGTGCACCATTTCTTGTGTTCTCTGTAACTCCCTGCCCAATGGGCTTACTTCTGTTCCCAGTCCAGGAGCACTTGCCTGCTGGCACCTGAAACTAGCCAACTGACCACCTCCCAGCAACTCTTTAGTTCCCAGTCCTGTCTAAACTGTATGTTGGGGAACACGAGCAGCATAAAAGGCAGCATTTCTGCTTTTCGTACTTTTAACTGGTGCACCAATGACAGTAGCCCAGTACGTGGAACCAATACATTTTAAAATTATGTAACAACCCCTCCTACAAGTGGTGAGAGGGGTCTTTACCATGCATATCTGTCTAGAGACTGGCAAGTTTCTGCTAACATCTTGTGTGCTAATGGGGTTGGGAGAAATGTAGAATATAAAAATGGAGTAGGCGAGAATTTTGTTGTGAGAAAGGAGAGGGAGCCAAGTAGGAAGAGGTGTTTTGGAACCACCAGACCTGCAAGGATCCATTTTCCTTCTTTTGCTGTTTGAGAACATCCAGCATGTAGTGGGATTATTGGAATGGTGTTTGGATTATGAAGGGGTTTCCCCTCAAGGGCTGGGTAGTTTAAGAATGATCTGCCTGAAGCTCAGAGGGAGACCCTAGTGGGGGGCATGAGTGGGAAGGTGCCGGTACCAAGGAAGGGTCACATGAAGATGCTGAACTATACAGGATGCCAAGAAAAGGAGGTACTGCTGAAAAGGTAGGATATGCTGTATTTCCAAATCACCCTCCTTGGTGTCCTGAGGGAGGCGCAAATGGTGGTGGGTTTTAGCAGGATCCCATGGCCCACTATTGGTTTGCCTTTTCTAGAAGTAATTGGTCCTGTTACTGTTAGGCCTTCATGGCCAGAGTTTCTACTTGCTATGCAAAAGCTATGATAATGTCTACTATCACAAAGAATACTTTGAAGACAGCCAGACTTCCCAGTGCAAAAAGGAAAGGGGGTAATTGCCAGAGAAGCATCGAGGCACAATTACTTTTTTTTTTTGTTATTCTATTTTTCCACCCTCAGCTAGCCAGCCCCCAATCCCCCAATTTCTCCAGTCACATTACCTCAGCATCCTTTGGGACTTACCTATCCTGCTCTTTTCCCTGGGGTTCCCCCCCAGGCAGAGTCAGTGAGTCACCCCTGTAGTCCCACCGAGACAGGATCTGGATGGCTTGGACGTGCCCAGATAGCCGAGTGTGCGGCCTGTAAGAGATGGCTTTTATCCTGCTGGTCGGCCATGTTTTTCCCCTGTTGTTTCCTAGCACAGAGGACAAGGCATGCAATAATGCTAATGGCTCAGCCGCATGTGCTCCCATGCCCAGCACGCCAAGCGTCTTGCCCACCTTCGCTCCTCTCTTTGCACGGTCCCTGTTGCATTGACCCCCAGCCACCACTAGGGGCCAGGCTGACACTGGGCATCAAACCCACTCTCTCTGGAGGAAGAGAGCAGTCCCTGGGACACTCAATCCTCCTCCTCACCTCCTCCTCCCCCAGCCGACCCACCAACTCCTGAACTCGCTTCCGAACCTGGGTCATTGGCACCTCAAGCAGTAGTGCTATCACTGCATCAGTGGACCTGCCTGAGGCCCAATTACATTGCTGAAATGTATGATATGTAGTTGTGCCTCTCTAGCTTTTATAGTCTTATGCCCTGAATGGGAGGCCTCAGAGGCACAGATCTATAGGATCCAGATTCAGACTGAAACAGAGACAGCCCAGTTGTCCCATAGGTGGCTGGTTAAAGTTGCATTGCCTCCTAAGATGAACAGAAGTGTGTGTTGAGTGGGATAATGTAATCAATTATATACCCCATGACAGAGGGTCTTGCCTGATGTGGCACTAATGCTTGCTGTCCAAAGAGATTTGAGCGCCTGTCGCAGAGGTGCTAAAACAAGATATGAGTGGTGAAGGAACATTTTTCATCACTTGTTGTTACTGAACTATGAGTGCTGGTAGAGTTTTTCTCATAAACGTGCCTCTGGTTGTGGAGACGTGACCCGGATAACTGCAGAATACCTCATATGTGAATGAAATAAGGCCCCTGGACCTCAGTGCACATAATGATGAATCTGCACAGTGTATTCTGTTGTAAATCCCTATGTGTGCTTTAAAACAATCTCATGTGGTTATTTGACATGGGGGGGCCTGTATCTAAACATGGCGCTGCCACTTTAATGCCAGGATCTGTGAATAAATGCTGCTGTGAATGATCCTCGTGGTGAGCATCAGCTCTAAACAGGAATGGTCTCAGGCATCACCCCGGGAGATGAAGGTACTCTATGACAGGGCTGGGATAGCCCACAGGTCCATGTTAGGTGGTCACATTTACTTGGCTTCCTGCCAGAAGCTGTCTGGCAGGGAGCCATTAAACCTCCCACACAGAAAGGAACAAACAGGGTGCACAAAGATGCCATTCCACCATGTTGCCTGCCCCAACAGACTGCAGTATGTGGTTGGGCATACAGAGGAACACAAACTGTTTGTGATGCCTGTGGGCACAAAAGAAATGACTGGCATGGATGTTATAAATTAAATAAGCCCAAGGCATGGGCCATACCATATTTTTGAGTCTGATTCCACAGGACTGTACAGGAATATGGGAATACTTGCAAAACCTGGGAAAGAGCCAGTAGGCAATCAGACATTCCAGGATGTGTGTGCCACCCAAAGAACATGATGGAGTGAAGTGGAATGGAAAAGAGGAAGTCGACCTATAGGATTATGGAATTTGTAGTCCACAAGGAATAAGGTCACCAAACTAGAGCAATAGTAGAGTTCTTTTTCCGCCAAGAGTCTTTTCCAGCTAACATACACTGCAGCTTGGGGTCTGAGGCTTCTGTAGTTTCCAGACCATCTTCAAATTCTTATTAAGAGGGAGAGAGAAAATACATAGTTTCTTCTGCTTGGCCATCAGGTACTCTGAAACAATTTCTGAGCCTGAGGACTACAGTTTTTGCCCTGGATTTCAGCCTTCAGAGTAGGGTTTGCCTTGCAAAAAGCTCTAATCCTGTTAGAAAGAAGCCAAATTGTTTTTCTCACATCCTGCAGCAGGGATTTATCACTATAGATGGCTCTGTCACCAAGGCCTCAAGTAACTGTCTGCCCATAGGCAGGTGAAGAAAAGACCCCCTGTGGGGTTAACAAGATCAACCAAAAGCTTCAGAATTGATCACAGCTGTCACCATTCACCACCAGAGGCAAGCTGGGTCTGCCATAGCTTTGTCAAAGCCTGTTACAGACTCTACATGGACAATGCCACTCCAGTTATTGCTATGCAACTGTATTATAAAGGTTGTGAGTACAGACCAAAAACTGTCTCTGACATTTTCTAGATAATTAGGTGCTTAGCTGGTTAGATTGGGTAGTACCAATACAATCTCAGAAGTGCCCAGAAACAGGATATTTCTTCTGCAAAATAGACTCTGTGTTAAACTCTTAACTTGTTTTAATTTGGGACTGTTATTTGGCATCACACATCCTCCTGCTAATATCTCCATTGGTACCACACCATTCTCAAATACTCTAAAGTGAACCTCATAGAATAAGGGAACCCCAAGAGGTGACTCTCAGTATTGTGGTGAACCAGAAGGGAGAGGGTTATTTAATATTTTCATTTAGAAGTTGTAATAGTACAGGATAGGTTCTATGGGAAGCAAGTCTCATTTACAAAATGTCCCAAGTTAAATTAAAAGTAACAAAAAACAATAAATAAACATCAAGTAAGAAGCATGCACAAATTAGTTCTCAAAACAATTACAAACACATTGTTCCTGGAGCAATGATTTTTTTAAGCCATGCTTAAAAGAGGCAATAGTGGCAAATCTCTTAAATGAGGAGACAAATTGTTCCAAGAAATAGGGGCCCCATAAGAGAAGTATTCTTTGCTGACGCATGTATGAAATTTGGATAGCTAAAAACCTCACTGAGGCACATCTCTGAAACTGTATTTGTGAGCAGGAGTTATTAGTCTTTCAGAAAGATAGTTAGGGGTCTGGTTTTTGGTTGACTTGTAGATGAAAGGTAGACAATGAAGACTGCAACTGGTGGGGGTGATAATCAATTTAGTTCATGTAGCAAAGAGCAATTTTCCTCATCTCACTGACATGTTAATATGAAGCAGAGTAACTAGTAATAAACAGAGTTTAAAGGGAGAAAATGCGAGTCGAGGGCATGGTATCACCATTATCAAGGAAGGGGAGAATTACTTGAGCAATAATGTGTCTGCGGTCTGGGGAGGACAAGCAATGGCTAGCATGCTTTAGAGATCTCAGACAGTCTCAAACTTTGGAAACAGTCTTGTCAATGTGTGCTTTGAAGGTTAAAGTAGAGTCAAAAATTAGACCAAGATGCTTGAATTCAGTAACAAGTCCCAAAGGATGGGCTTTCAAAAGAACTGAAAAGAAAGAACCAACTAAAGACAATGAATTCTGAGACCCAACAGCATTGCTTGAGTCTTCTTACTTTGTCAAAGTCATCCTAGAGAGTTGTGGTAAGAGAAGAAAGAGAATTTTGAACAAAAAAAAAGCAACATGTTATCGGCATAAAGTTGAACAGAGCAGGAGTCTACAATGGAGGGCAGTGGATCAACAAAAAGAGGACCAAGTATAGCTCACTAAGGAACTCCAGAAGAAAAATGAGAGAAGATGAAAGACAACCATTCCAAGAAACAGGTTGCATTCTACTGTGTAAATAAGATGAAAACCAGTTAGCGACATTAGGAGAGAAGCTGTAGGAGGACAGATCAGTAAAGAGCAAAGAGTGACTGATCACATTGAAAGTTTTTGAGAGACCAATAAACACAGATCCCACAAGACACCACTTATCCAGTGCACTAGAAACGAAGTCATGAAAGTCAATCAAATCTGTTTGGGTAAAAGATTTGGGGCTTGAAAGGTGATGGGAAAACTGGAATTACCTTGTAATTTGCTAAATAATCATTTATCTGAGATAAAACAATTTATTCCATAAGTTTAGAAACTAAAGGGCATCACAGAACCAACCAGAGAGGAGGCAATCCCTGATCTGATGTTCACAAATGGGGAGCATATACAGGCCCTAACAGTCAGGGAAACCCTGGGTGAGAGTGGCCATTGTACAGTGTGGTTCCGAGTGGTTATGGACAGGGAAAGCATCCTGCCTAAGACCAAAATCTTGTATTTTAGGAGGGCGAACTTCAGGAAGAAGGCGATGTGCTAAAGAGGCACTGGGTGGGTATCAGGACAGATACAGGGGTGGACAAAAGGTGGTCCATCATTAATAAAGGAATAATGGTTGCCACAGAGGAGTGTGTTAGGCTCAGAGGGAAGAACCCGAGGACCAAAGCGTCCAGTTGGTTCAGGTCTGGGTCGCCTACACAGTAAGGGAAAAGAGGTTAGCCTACAGAAAATTCAGGAAAACCAAGAGGTGGATAGGGAGAATTACTAAGGTTGGCTAGTGTGACAAGTAAGGAAGTCTGGAAAGGTAAGGCACAGAAGGAACTGCAGAATGTGAGACAATTAAAAAGGGGGAGAAGGCTTTTTTTCGCTATGTAAGTGAGAAAAGGGACAAGAAGGATGAGACTGTTAGACTTAAAAAAAAGGAGTGGAGGGGTGGAGGAGAATGGGGGAAAGCAGACATACTAAATGAATACTTCTGTTCTGTCTTCACCAGGGAGAAAGAGAGACCACTGCCTTCAGGAGGGAGAAGAGGTGTGTGGGGGGGGAGTACAGATGGTGTATTAAAGAAGAATAGAGTGAGAGAGGGGCTGCTAGCATTGAAGGTGGACAATGAAAATCAGTACTGGTTCCCACACCTCAAAAATTACATTAAACTGCTAGAAATGGTCCAGAGGAGGCTACAAAGATGATCACGGGTCAGCAGGGTAAGCCATATGAGGAGAGATTGAGGGCACTGAACATGTACTCCCTGTAGGACAGAAGGGAGAGAGGGGACATAATTGAGACCCTCAAGTACTTGAAAGGGATAAATAAGGTGGACAAGAAGGATACCTTTAAGTTATGTGGTGGCCATAACATGAGGGGACACAGTCTTAAGCTGGTGGGGGGGTTAAGAGGGAGGTCAGGAGGTTCTTATTTCATGGAGAGGGCTGTGTGCAGTTGAAATGCACAGGTGGTCTCATTGAAAACAGTAGTCAGCTTCAAAAGAGGCTGGGATAGACATGGGGGAAGGTAAGGGTCAAGGGTAGGGAGGAGGGAAACAATGGGAGGAGTGGTGAGGGCAGGGTCAGTAGCTTAAGCTGTGGACCCTGCAATATGAGCAGACAATAAAGACCAAATGGCCTTCTTCAGCTGGCTTCTTCGTATGTTAGTATAATTATGGTGGCATTAAATTCAAATTACAGAGGACACTCAGTTTTAAGCTATATAGTAGGGTAAGGGGCAGAAATAGTGGAGGGGTAAATAGGGCATGGGTTGTTGTAGTGCAGACAGAAGAGGAAGATGACTAGCTACAGGTGCACGCTTTAAAGAAGTGTGCCATAAAGAGTGGTTTGAGAGAGTGCAAGGAGAATGAGAGCTAGATGAGAGAGGGAGGTTGTTTCATAGTGTTGAAAGGCAGATAGAGAAAGCAGAGTAACCTGCTACAGATTTACAGTGAGGGATTTGAAAAAATGAGCATCAGATGATTGGAGGAAGCAGGAGGATGGGATGGCAGGGTTAAGGAGAGAGAAGAGGTAAGTGGGAACAGCGACAAGCCAGTATTTGGCCACGAAAGAGGATTAGTGTGAGATATGCCAGTCTCTATAGAGGGGAGAGTGAGAGATTTGAATGGAGAGAGCAGTGAGGTTGAAAGATGGAGCACTAAGGGCAAAATGGCAGAAAGAATGAAAAAGTGGTCTAGCCTGGCAAGTGAAGACTTTGGAGCAGTGCTGAAGACTGCATCCCATAGTCAAACACAGGCAAAAGTATCTTGAGGATAATTTCTTATCAGATCAGAAGAAGGCAGAATTTGTTGCAGTACAGCACACCAAGCTTAGGGTGAAGTTTCTTATGCATGGCATTAATGTCGGTGGAAAGGCTGAGGCTTTACTCCAGTCCCTTCCCTAACTATGTGAGACAACAGACTTGATGGGCAGGAAGGGGCATACAGCATCACCAACCTTGACTGTTCACAATGGGGGGTGAGATACTAACAACAATAAAAATTGAAAGGGACCTGGGAGTAATTATATCAGATGACCTAAAGGTGGGCAAGCAATGTGAAAAGGCAGCAAGAAGGGCTGGGGGATACTGGGATGCATAGGGAGAGGCATCAACAGTAGAAAACAAGTAGTTCTTATCCCTCTGTACAGACAGTTGGTGAGACCCCATCTGGAGTACTGCATGCAGTTCTGGAGATCCAATCTATGCAAAGACATGGACAGTGGAGGCTGTTCAGAGGAGGGCAGCCAAAATAGTGTAGGGTCTGCACCAGAAGACATATGAAAAGAGACTAAAGCAGATTAATGTGTGTGTCCTCGAGGAAAGGAGGAAGAGGGGAGACATGATAGAAACTTTCAAGTACCGCAAGGGAATTAATAAAGCCCAAGAGGGTAGCACCTTTCAGAAAAAGAAATGTGCAAGTACAAGGGCGCACAATTTAAAGATAGAGGGGATGGCTCAGAAGTAATGTTAGAAAGGATTTTTTCACGGAGAGGGTTGCAGATGCATGGAACTGCCTTCCTGAGGAGGTTGTGGAGTCAATAACAATGGGGGAATTGAAGAATGCATGGGACAGACATAAGGCAATTCTAGTGGAGGGTAGAAGGAAGTAAGCTGTTGGTTAACTAGGATCAGCAGCTTATCCATCAGGTGCGGAAATGGGCAGACTAGGTGGGCCAGGCAGTCCTTATCTGCCATCAAATTCTATGTTTCTATGTTTCTATGACTGACTGGAACCAGCCCAAGAGGTAGGATTGGAACCACCTGAATGCTAAGTTAGATGGGCCCACAGCACCATACATATCCAAGTAATGGTGGTGGGGCACAGAATAGAAGGTTTTTGTTAGGCTTTGAGCACGGGCACAGTGAACAGGCCCTGGTCCCTGCCTTTCACCTTGGAGTCAGTGACTGAGATGGTTAAAAGGTGTTTGTGGAAGTCAAAAGGGAAAGGGGAGAGGAAAAAAGAGGAGTCAAGATAGGCAGATAGCAGGGAGATAGAGGTTTGTCATGCATTTTATCCAGAGCTGGAAGGAGAGAGATTGGCCAGTAATTACTTGGGGAGGAAGAGTCAATCCCTTTGAGGAGGGGGGGACTTTAGCCTGCTTCCAGAACTAAGGAATAAACCCAAGTTGGAAATAAATATCTAAGGGAGGCAAGAGGGGCAGCAATGGCCAGTGCAGAGAGAGGAAGGAAATTAGTATCTAGCCTATCTGGGTTTTGCCCCTTAGAGGACTTAAGAGAGAGTAAGGTAATGAGGGTGGTCTCAGAAGAGACCTGGGAGAAGGAAAAAGATCTTGGGGCAGAGGGTAGGGGACAGGGTCACTTGGGGGAATACAGGACAGGCAGAAGGGGAAGAAGGAAGGGGGAGAGGAAGTAGAGATAACACAGGATGTGAAAAAATTGTTAAAAGTGTTGGTGTCCTCAGATAACCTAATTTGGGTTAGTGATAGGTGAATTTCCTAGTTTGTGGCTGAGGGAGGTATACTGTGTAGGGGGTTGAGAAGAGAGGGACTAATCTTCTAGAACCTATCAGGGTATTTAAGGTTGTTCTGAAGGTTGTAGGCAAAGAAAACTGATGTGACCTTCTTTGTGGCCTTAGTGCTGGTATTACATAGTTGCTTGCATCTCAACAAGTCCTCATGAGAGTCTGAGGCTTTGAGAAGATGCCACCCATAATTGCAAGCTTTGAGTTGGTAAATGCTCTCTACAGAGATCCATGGAAAGTGGGACCCATGGACATGATGCCTCCTAATAAGGGCATGTTTGAACTATGTTGCAATGAATTTGACCATGTAAAAGCTTAGGGCAACATCTATACCAGTGGATGACATAAGTGCTAACTGGTCATTGGTCCGAAGGTCATTTAGCAGGAAAAGGGGATCAAGAGACTTGGGGAACCTAGACAAGATCAACTTTGGTGAGGCTTTAGTGCAACAGACCTTACGGATGCAGTAGGCCATCGGATGGTCACTGAAAGTATCTGGTAGGGTGCCAGCAGAAATACAGTAAGCATGTGATGACAGGACCCAGTCATAAGGGAGTGGTTTCTGGAGTTGGAGTTGACACAAGTTGACTGAGCTATAGCCTGTGTGAGATTGAGGGACTCAGTTTGGTGAATGGTATTTTTTGCCAAGAAGCAGAGCCAATTTGCTGTATATATATTGATCTGAAAGGACACTTAAGGGGAAAGTACCTTCAGTCTTTTTTTCTGTGTACCTGTCTAGTTTGTAGTTGTGAACAATGATTGCTTCTATTGCATCCTTCTAATTTCATCAGGATTTAAATGTAATCACATTGTCACATTGCATTGGATAGACATAAAGGAATTCTAGAGGTCAAGGGTAAGGGGCAACAGACTTCTAGGAAAACAAACTGAACTTACAAGCTCAAATGGGCAGACTGGGTGGGCCATAGGCCCTTATCTGCCGACACTGTTTATGTATCTATGTATCTATGTAAATGAAGTTACTGATGTCTGGTGTGAAACCTTTTAGACTTCATTGCAAAAGGTTGTGACCTGATTTATGCAAGGTATCATGGGATTTGATGATGCTTTAGTGTTAAAGTCTGCAGTTTTGCTGTATCAGTCAGTCCTGTTGATGTCGTCTGCAGTCCCTATGTTCTTGTCTCGTGCTAGTCATCAACCTTGATTGTCAGCCCGCACAGGGTAAAAAAGATAAAGTTACTGCACGCTCTGTCTGTAAAACAAAAACCTGTAACATAAAATGATTCATCAAAGCAGAAATAAAGCTTTACAAACACAGACTTTCTCTGAAAGCATTTTTTTCCAACTCAGAGATACTTTAAACTACAGAAAACAGCACAGTACTTACTGTACTTTGAAAAGTTTGATGGCCAGTACAAGACAAGAACGTAAGGAGTCCAGGGACATGAACAGAACTGACTCATACAACAGAACTACTGAAGGCTTTAGCGTTAAAGCATTATAAAATCCCAGGATTCCTTACGTGAGTTGGGTCATGGCCTTTGCAATGGAGTCAAGCAGGTTTTCACACCAAACATCAGTAACTTCATTTACATTTAAATCCTAATGAAATTAGAATGATGCAATAGAGGCAATCATTGTTCATGCCTGCAAACTACAAAGGTATACAGAAAAAAAGGCTTAAGGGACCTTCCCTTTAATGAGCAGGCGCTCCACATAAAAGCTATCTGACAACTTGCCATCTGTATTTAAGTGACTAAGACTCAACATTGATTTAATGGTATCCTAATTAAATACCGACACTCGGTGTCCCGACATTCAGGGATCCCGAGTTCGGCAACTCAACACACACCCGTCTGATGGAAGGAAGTTGGTGCCAACAGGGGAAAGGTAGCGGATGTGACAAACTGCTACCCTACACCTAGTTGAACACCAAAAGCAAGAGGAAATATGAAACCTGGCCGAGCTGCTCCCATGGCGTGGAGGGCTAGGCCACTAGCAGCTCGGCCATCATAGTGCTCTTGACCCGGGTTCCTGTTCCTGGAAGGGGACATTTTTTTTCACACTGTTGTTGCCCCCGTCATTTTCTTAACCTACACCAAGGTCCACTCCCCCTTGGAGTTGGTTATTTTAGTTGCGGGGGGTGCAGGGTGCTTGCCCCCCCCCCCACATTGCATTAAGATCCTGTTGGTCTTCCGATAGTCGGTCTCCTGAACTTGGGCTTATGGAGTTCAGGAGAATGACTGTCAGGATTGCATAGTAAATCCGATTTAAAGGACGTCATTGAAAATGAACCTTGGATCAATGGTTGTATCTCTGCCATGCTAATGTAACAAAAAGGAATCCCTGGTGGTAGTGGTTTCCCTGCCTTGGTCATCACCAGCCCAGAGTTAAAAAAAAAACTCCTTGGCATTCATACACTCCGTCATGGCACCAGGCACCTTCTACTCATATTACATCACCCTATTCTATAATCAGAGGCACACCCTGCCTGGACACACGGTGGCCAGTCAAGGAGCTGTGAGGAGGGATGTGCTGGTCACTGTATGCACCTGTAGCACCACAGATACCGATAAGCTGAAGTGTAGGGTGCCCAGTGCCGTGGGGGGGGGGACCACTGGACACCAGGGAGGTTTTATTTTTTTATTCCAGGCTGGCGATCGGCAGGCAGGAGAAATCACTACCATCAGGGATTCCTTTTTGTTACATTAGGGGATGATGACCGGGGGGAGACCATTACCACCAGGAATTCCTTTTTGTTAATATTAGGGGCAGGTGATTGGATGGAGAGATGTGGGACCACTACCAGGGATGTTGTTTAATATAGTATAGGCCAGTGATCGGGGGGGGGGGAGGCGATCACTACCACCAGGGATGTTGTTTCATACAGTACAGACCGGAGATTGAACGGGGGGACCACTACCACCAGGGATGCTGTTTCATACAGTATGGGCCAGTGATCGGAGAGAGGACCATTACCACCAGGGATATTATTTCATACAGTATTTGCCAGTGATCTGGGGGAACCACTACCACCAGGGATGTTGTTCCATACAGTACAAGGTGGCAATCGGGGAGGCGCCACTACCACCAGAGATGTTTCATACAATACAGCAAATGGGGGTTCCACTACCACCAGGGATGTTGTTTAATACAGTATGTGCTGCCGTTCAGAGGGAGGGGGGAAAACTAAAGCCAGGGACTTTTATTTAATATAGTAGGATCTGCACTAACCTGCCTTGCTACTCATGCAAATGACCCCTTAATACTTTGCGTGCCCAGTAGGCTCATTTGCGTGGGTCCCTTTGAATACCGCAGTTACCGTTCCAGTGCTATCCACTCTGGCAGCATACTTCAGGATCCATGTCAGGACAGCGCTACATGACTTAGCATTGCATTGCCATGGCCCTATATTCAGTGGAATAACGCTGCTGTGCTATTCATCTGAATTTAGCATCCTTGGCCTCCCAGGCAATCGCAAGGTGAAGCCCAATGTTTTGTGCACTGCGTTGTGCTCTTTTGAATATCAGGCCCCTGATGTTTTAGCTGTAACTGAAACCTTGCTCAAACCAGTTATTAATGATAAAGAGGTATTTTTCGAAAGTTATAAAATCTTTCTAAGAAATTAATTTTAGGTTCTATATACAGCCCTCCTTCTGGCGGAACACGTGGATTAAAAGATTTCATTAACATGGTATCTAAACTTCACTCTTGTGAAACAGTTGTATTCGAGGATTTTAACCAAGATTGGTTGAGGGCCTCAAATAACATTTGAACCTTACTCAAATTATAAATATGCCAACCAAGTTAAACTGTAAACCTGGCAAACATACAGCTATGGACTGCTTGATAGTTTCCAGGCAGACAGATTGTCTATATGGTTTATAATCAGAAGCAATTAGCAATTAGCCCCCAATATTTGGGCTGTGGTGCAAGAAAGCTCACAAGGTCCCATATTCAAATCAAATCAAATCAAATCTTTATTTATCCAGGCGATCACCGTTGAGCAAGCTCATTTACAAGGTGACCTGTTGTTGTCAAATGACAGTTATACATACATAGATTAAAGGTGCAGTATACAAAATGTAAAAAGCAAACTTACAAACAGGTGGTAGGTGCAATATATACATTCCAAGTATTCACATGGGATCACATAACATTATTGTGGTATATACAACCTTCAAAGACATAGAGTTTAGAGTTACACATTTATCCATGGCTCTATAGAAAGGTACAAATTAATAACATTACAGCCCCCAGAAACCGGTTCAGTGCCTGGGAGGTGACCAAGGCTTCAGAAGGGCCCATGATGAAAACTGTATCAACTATTTGAGTGGCATAAGGGATTAGATAGAGGAAAAAAGTGCCCATGGTTCCAAGGCCAGCATGGCAGCTGACTGCTGAACAGCTTAGGTAGGGAAGAGAGGGGTTAGGTTCGTAGCTGCATATGGTGAGGCTAGAGCGGGAACCACCATCAGGACTGCTAGGTACTATGGAAACATTTACAGATTTCGGTAAATGTTTTGTCATAAAGAGTCCTAAACACAGCAATACTGACAGGAGAGCTAAGTTTCAGTGAACCTTGTATCCTTTTCCAGAGTGTGGGCAGAGCATAGCTTATAGCTGCCCTACCAAAGTGGTTACTGACCCTGGGAATTTTTAGGGAAGTTAGCGAGTGGCTTCTTATGGCATAGCTGCTTGGTGGACATAAGGGAGGCAGGCAACAATGTAGTCAGGGAGTTTGTTGGTGAGTGCTCGAGTATCCAGAGAGCTGCATTCTATGCCAGTCTGTATTGCAGAGAAGGCTACCCTACTGCAGCGTGATAACGAGCAGTGGTGTGTGGAGGATGGGAGGCCAGTTATGAATCTTAAGGCTCTGTGGTACAGTACATCCAGTTTTGCAAGGTGTGAGACAGAGCATTGGACATAGATGATGTCAAGCGTAGTCGATTAATGAAAGGAATGTAGAATGAACAAGCTGTCTTTTTGCGGCTGCTGTCAGGAGATGTTTAATTCTGTAAAAGAGGCCAAGCCTCTGCCTTAGCTTTTTCATCAGTTCTTCTGTGTGCTCCATAAAGGAGAGTTTGTTATCCAGCCATATACCCAGGTATTTGAATTTAGTTACGAACTCAAGCTTTTCACCTAGTAGGGTGGTTATAGGAGGAACTGTACCAGCGGGCGTGGATTTGGCCCCAGAGCTGGATGGTGAAAACAGCATGGCCTTGGGTTTTGTTGATGAGCTGGTTCTGCAGCGTATTGAATTCGGCTTGTAGTTCTGAGCATGCGGCTCCAGGAGAGTCATGACTTAGGTAGAGCACTGTATCATCAGCAAACAAGTGGATACTGGCTTTCTTGATTCCTAAGTCCAGGTTGTTAATATAGATAGTGAACAGTAGGGGGCCCAATATGGATCCCTGAGGGACTCCTCTTTTTATTGGTTTGAGTGGAGAAAGTTCTCCTTCAGCCTTGATTTGTTGCTGCCTATCAGTGAGGTAGTCCTGGAACCAATCCAGTGAGATTGAGTCCATGCCTATGGTATTTAGAGTGGCGAGAAGTAGGCAGTGGCCGACGGTATTGAATGCCTTGCTGAGATCTAGAAACACTGCACAAACAAATTTTTTCTTGTCGAGGTCCCGTTGCCAGTCATTAGTGACTTTGGCCAGTGCCGTAATAGTGCTGTGCTTAGCTCTAAATCCAGACTGCATGGGGTTAAGCAATGCAGAGTTGTCTAGGAATGATCTCAACTGTGTATCCACAATTTTTTCCAGCATTTTCGAAAGTATAGGTAGTAGGGAGATTGGCCTATAATTGTTCAGGTCGCTTGGGTCCCCTGCTTTAAATAGAGGAATAACATGAGCAGTTTTCCATTCCGTGGGGAGAGAGCCTTAGGCTAGGGACAGGTTGAATAAGTGCAATATAGGTGCGGCAAGTATGTGATAAGCTATTTTCAGGAAGTATGGGTCGAATGAGTCGGCTCCTGCGCTTTTCCTAGTGTCTAGCCGTAGCAGCAGGTCTTCAACTTCTTTTATGTTGATTGAGGAAAAGAGAAAGTCATACTTTTGTTATTTGGTTCGGGTGGCTGGGCTTTGAGCAGCGGACGAAGACTGCTTACTGGTGCATTATCGAATGCCATGCCTGCTGTGGCAAAATGGTTATTGAAAGCTTGGAGAATTTCAGATCTGTCGGTGACAGTGACATTGTCAATCGTAATTTTGGATGGTAGCACACTACCTGGTGAGTGTCCAGACAGTTCCTTTATAGTGGACCAGAATTTGGTAGGGTTGGTGGATGCAGAGAACAATTCATTTTGGTAAAAAATGGCCTTAGTTTCCCTGATCATTTTCGTACAGGCATTCCTATCTGACCTAAAGAGACACCAGTCAGCATCAGCATGTGATTTTCGGGCCTTTTTCCACAGCTGGTCTCTTTGAGTAAGGCTTTCTTCAGGTCTGGTGAAACCAACGGCAGGTCCTGGTTTTATTCGAGCTTTGATCAAAGGAGCATGGGTGTTAAGGGCACTGGCTATGATTTTGTGCAAAACATCATAGGCGTCACTCACTGATTTAGCTAGGTAGAAACTCTGCCAGAGCAAAGAGTTTTTTAGATCATTGAAGTAAGCCATAGGGTCAAAGTTCCGTCTGGATCTTTTGGTAGAGAACTTTGATGTGGATAGTGGTTTGGTGATGGTTCTGATGCCAGCTATTATGCAGTGGTCACTAACATCAGCTGGGAGGATACTGGCATGTGAAAAGTATTGAGGTTTGTTGACAAGAAGCACATCCAGGAGGGTGCTCCTCATTGGATTTTTATTGTTGATGCGAGTTGGTTCAGTTATAAGTTGGGTGAACCCATGTGAGTCACAGAATCATTTTAGGGGTAGAGATCCGTTAGTTAGCCAGTCATAGTTTAGGTCACCTAATAAGATTGTCTCCATAGGTGTTGCGTCCATTTGTGATGACAGATGAGTCAAGAGCTGTGGTCCTGCTGCAGGAGGTCTATAGCAGCCAATTATGCGGAAAGCCACCAAGTGAGATGGTTCAACTCTGAGGGACAGGCATTCAAATCCTCCAGCAATGGAGGTAGCATCTAATACAGATACTGTGAATTTGTTTTAACATAAATGGCTACTCCCCAGTCTTCCTGTCTGCTCTGAAAAGTAGATAATTGGGGATGTTGACCTCGCTGTCCGTGTGGATGCCGAGCCAGGATTCAGAGATCACAAAATATCTGGAGCGGTGTGAATAATCCAGGCCTGGACAGACTCCAACTTCTTTAGAAGGCTGCAGACATTGGCATGCAGGAAACTGATTCCTTTCAGAGTAGTAACTTCGGATGGTGATGAGAGCAACCTTGTGGGGCCAGGATTAAGTTCAATGTCTCCTGAGCACAATAGTAGAAGGAGGAGAATTCTTCTCAGATAGACAAGGAGATTTTTAAAAGCACGGGTCTTTCTGCATTTGCTACAGGCTAGAACGCATGGATCCAGGGATCGAGTCGACCTCTTGCTTTGCCCTGTAGATGCGTAGCTTAGGATCCAAGCAGGGTAGTAACAGCATGTGCATTGTTTGGGTGCATGAGGTTTGGGGACAGTCATAGCAAAGTAGATTGCTGTACCACTATTGGTAGTAACAACATACTTCGAGTGAATCACGGGCAGACAAGGGCAGCATATTAAATACATATATTTATTATGTGAGGTGACTGGTGGTGCAGGACATGTCTCTATAATGAAATCAGATCTGTCAGGGGGTTCATTCATATTACGTAGCAGAAAAATGTTAGCTAGTAGGCAAAGCCAGACAATACCACCCATGTTTGTTTTTACACAAAGTGAGGTATACCACCACGGGAACTGCCAACCAGTATCTCTTGAGCCCTCAAATTTTATGCAAAAGGTGCTACCGCAGCAAGATCTTAGTAGTCAGTATTCGATGAAGGCAGTTGGGTATAGTCCTAGCAGTAACACGCCTCAATGCCACGTTTAATTAATTGGATCTTTACTGAGAGGAGGAGAAAGATGGAGAGCATCTAGAATGCAAGAGATGTATTTCTTTCACTAAAGGCTGGTAAAAATGCCTGTTCAGTATGGGCTGGACCAATGGAATGCTGTGGGAGGGCTAGTGGGCTATAAAAATAATGCTCGAGAGGGGATGGGTGGGTGGGCGAAATTTGCGGCTCTGCCATACCTTGCAGGCAGTGAGAGTCCGTGCGGTGGTCTCGGTGGCGGCTGGAGAAGCAACGACTGCCCGGTGGCTGCTCGTCCTACGGCCGACGATCAGGAGTCCCTAGGGGAGACAGAAGGAGGGACTATTAGTACTAGTCCCAGTCGGCTGAGGGTGGGCAGACCAGAGGTGATGCAGAGCTAAATTTGCAGGACAATAGGAGTGATTTCCTGGGCGCCCCTATGTCTAGCTGGCGTCTGCTCGTTTTCAAAAGAAGGGCTGTAATGGCTTAAATTGTACCCTCCTTTAACAATTCTGGCAATGGATTACACACAATTAGGCATCCTACATTCAAATCTAACACTTTTACAATTTAAAGTTTTCCCAGAAAGCAAGAGAACTGCTCCTTTTGCAAAGTTCAGTTCAAAATAAAGGGTGGAAGGGCAAATGATAGTCTGCCTAGGAATGGCGCTCGCTCCGATGAAACTCTTGTTTCCGTCCTTGCAGGCAGTGAGAGTCCGGTGCGGTGGTCTCAGACGGCGGCTGGAGAAGCGCCGACCGCCTGGTGGCTGCTCGTCCTACGGCCGACGATCAGGAGTCCCTAGGGGAGACAGAAGGAGGAACTATTAGTACTAGTCCCAGTCGGCTGAGGGCGGGCAGACCAGAGGTGATGCAGAGCTAAATTTGCAGGACAATAGGAGCGATTTCCTGGGCGCCCCTATGTCTAGCTGGCGTCTGCTCGTTTTCAAAAGAAGGGCTGTAATGGCTTAAATTGTACTCTCCTTTAACAATTCTGGTAATGGATTACACACAATTAGGCATCCTACATTCAAATCTAACACTTTTACAATTTAAAGTTTTCCCCAGAAAGCAGAGAACAGCTCCTTTTGCAAAAGTTCAGTTCAGAATAAAGGTGGAAGGGCAAGCCAATGGTCTGCCTAGGAATGGCTCGCGCTCAATAAGCTCTTGGCTTTGCCGTACCTTGCAGGAAGAGTCCAGTGCGGTGGTCTCAGGTGGCGGCTGGAGAAGCGCCGACCGCTCGGTGGCCGCTCGTCCTACGGCCGACGATCAGGAGTCCCTTGCAGGCAGTGAGAGTCCGATGCGGTGGTCTCGGGTGGCAGCTGGAGAAGCACCAACCACCTGGTGGCCGCTCATCCTACGGCCGACGATCAGGAGTCCCTTTCAGACAGTGAGAGTCCGGTGCGGTGGTCTCGGGTGGTGGCTAGAGAAGCACCAACCACCCAGTGGCCGCTCGTCCTACGGCCGACGATCAGGAGTCCCTTGCAGGCAGTGAGAGTCCGGTGCGGTGGTCTCAGGCGGCGGCTAGAGAAGCACCAACCACCCAGGGCTGCCGTCTCACGGGCCGATGATCAGGGAGTCCTTGCAGGCAGTGAGAGTCTGGTGCGGTGGTCTTGGGTGGCGGCTGGAGAAGCGCCGACTGCCCGGTAGCCACTCGTCCTACAGCCGACGATCAGGAGTCCCTCAGATTCAGAAGGTTAATGTGACACTCACAGACACAGCTCTGTGCTAACTGGATTTCACACATCCGAACAGGGCTGGGGCTATATTCAAAAGTTCTCCCCATACCATGCTCAGTGGATAATGTGATCGCACTGAATCCAATACTGAAGTCAGTCAAATGAGGGAGCCTTCTTGCATACAGGGAGCAGTGGTATATTCAGAGGATCCTGGGAGTGCTAACAATCTTTGAGGAAATGAAGGCTGTCATAGTAGTCTAGGTGGTACCCACTTCTCAATCACCAAGTGAATAAAGACAATCATCCTTGGTAGCCTAAGTGATACCGCTGGCTGAGGGGTAAGCGGTGGGTCTATGCCAGTCACCATCAAGAATGCATGGGACAGACATAAGGCAATTCTAAGGGGTGGAGGTTGGAAGAAGTAGGCTGTTGGTTAGCTAGGATCTGCAGCTTATCCAATAGGTATGAAAATGGGCAGACTGGGTGGGCCAAGCGGTCCTTATCTGCCATCAAATTCTATCTATCTGCTAATTTGCCACCAGTACTTATATATGAATTGGCTGAGTCAGAGAAGACATGGGGGGTGGTGGGTGCTGAGTGGGTTGGGAGCTTACCAATGGTATGACAGGGATCAGGTGGGGAAGAGAGATACCGCTAGACTACCAGGAGGAAATGTACCTGTAAACTTTCTTGTACTCATGACTGGGCAGGAGGGGCTGCCAGTGGACAACCAGGGAAGAACAGTGTAAGAAATCCTTTTTTACTGGGTGATCAGGAGGTGGGTATTCCTTGACTGCCAGAACAATCTAGATAGGGATCACATAAGGACAGCCAACGAGGATTTGCACAATGCCTACACGCATTTGTGCACAGAGGCATTGTGCAGTGTTGCTAATGGCCAAATAATGATATACAAATGGACCCTTATCACCATGCATGCTTTTTATGCTCCACTGAATGGCTCCCAGGAGCAAGGTGCTATCTCGTTTAGAATGTGCTGTCCCCATTTGCTTCAAGGTGCTGTCTCATTTAGGACAACTACTCTCCTTTGCTCCTGTTTATTTTACTTATTTAGTTTTTGCTGACCAGGTAAGTGCACTAGGCAAAACAAATGCCTATTTTCCAGGTATGACCTGGGAGAATAATTCATAAGATGCAGTACAGAGAAGAGAGCAAGGCTATAACAATACAGACAGAGCAATTCAGAGTACAAAACAACATAAGTGGAGAATATAAATCATAAAACCAGCAAAGGGCTGTATTAGCGTTGCACATGTGCACTCTGCATGGTGCTAATGAAGTCTGATATTCATACAGGCTGCTCGTGGATGACAGAACGGTCTGCCTGTATGAATGTAGACTCCCCCTGATGGCTGTACACAATATTTTTCACAGTGCAAATGGCCGCAGTTAAATATGCTGCACTCAGACTCCCCCCCAAAATAGTGCTTACCAGAAATCCCTCTAAATTTGTTGATAATCAGATACTGTTTTGTCAGATCTAGACTCAGTAGACTGCTTTTTCATCGACTCTACACCTGCCATAAATTGTGCACTCATTTTTATCAATGAGCTTAACATAACTGTCAAAATTCGTGCTCGCAGAAAAAAAAAATGGAGGCTTTAGGAATCTTTGGATAAGTAACACCTGCTTTTGATTTCTAAATCCTGTGATGCCAATTGTACTCATTTTAAAAATTCTAAACTTAGCATTGATGAATGTTTTATATACGGAACAAAGAAATGCTTTGAAGGTTTCAGGACATGACCAACAAAAAAGAACAGCACTGCTGCTCGACTGTAAATAAATGCACACTGTGAGTTTATTGCAAAACTCGTGAGAATACTCACATATTGCTGTA
Organism: Neoceratodus forsteri; assembly: GCA_016271365.2. Classification (NCBI taxonomy): domain Eukaryota; kingdom Metazoa; phylum Chordata; order Ceratodontiformes; family Ceratodontidae; genus Neoceratodus; species Neoceratodus forsteri. The sequence goes on from CM028132.1 coordinate 1,204,336,731, forward strand.
ATATATGGGTGTTTACTTGATCTTTGCAATAAACTCTGTGTTCATTCATTTACAGTCATGGATGGTGCTGCTCTTTATCACTGTCTTGGTAATTTTGGAACCAGCATGTCTATGTAGGGTGGAGCAGCTCTGACTCTTTGCAGGTGTCAGGACAGATTGAATGGGCCTTGAGCCATTTTCTGTCCTCAGTATTCTGTGTTTCTATGATGTATGTGTAAGTGGGAAGTTTGGGCAGCAAAAGCAACTTATTTGAGGCAACAAAAGAGGAATAGCTTTAGTAGCCACTGTAAAAATGATTAAATAACAGGACAATGCTGGACTAAGTTGTAAAGCCTACTGTAATTCAGACAAAGTGATGCATCTGATGAATCAAAACATGGACCACTTAGATGCAGTTCATTTCAGCTGAGCCATCTCTAACAATCTTCTGTCAGCACTGTCATTGTTCACAGCAGTGTCCTCTGTCTCATGGCTACTAATGCACACTGCTCCGTACGCCCACCAGTTACCATGGTGAACCTGGTTTGTAATGGCAATTCAGCAGGGCCTAATTGCTTAACTTGTTTCAGTATAGTCATCCATAATGGACCAGCAGCCATGTAAAGTCTTGCTCTAAATACAGCCGTGGCATCCACCGCTGGGACTGCACTTGAACGAGAGCAGTTATACACTTCCAAGACATTTCTAACATTCTCAGAATCCAATAAAAGTGCTTACTGTACGTGGGATGGCTATTGCAGTAATTCTTGGAACCCTAATACTAGCTTCCATGTAACATAATGGATCATCCTTAATTGAACTGATATATTCATATCCTCAGTGCTGTCCACAACTCAACAGAGGAACATATTTTAGATGATCTACTGTTCTTTGTTCACAAGAGAACATATTTAGAAAAACAATCATAAAGAAAGCATTGCCACATTGACCTCAGGCCAATAATGCATGTTGTTATAAATAAAAAGAGGAGACCCATGGTTTAAGCTATAGGGTGGTCTCTTGGTATGCACTAAAAAAATGGAACAAGTATGGTTGCTGGTTTATTGGGTGCCTTGTTAGCTTTAAATTCCAACCTATGTGGTAACAATTTTTTTTCTAAGTTTGGAACATAAGGGTCAGAGTATTTTATCTCTGAGATGAAAAAATATTTTATCACATCCCATATGTTATGAGTGGGGGTCTCCAGATTAGGGATACCAACAAATCTTAGATGGCAGAGCCTTTGGTTATTTTCATGGTTTTTCGAGTTTCCTCAAATTCACAATTGAGTTTCTCATCAGGGACTCACTAACCGTAGAGTCAGTGGTTAAGTACTGTTGGACATACTCATCTTTTTTCAAAGTCTACGAATGCTTTGTATTTCTGAGAGCTCAATTTGCCCCATATTTCTTTTCTATTTTGTCAAACTTATTGTCAAGCTTTTTAACAAGTTTCTGAATATTTTTTATCAGCACACTACATGAATAGTTCACATCTTTAACTGTTTGAAGTCTCTTAAGTTCTGGAACAGTACTCAGTTTTACCTCTTTTAGAGGCTCATTAGAAGGAGTTTCAGCAATTGTCCCACTGCTACCGACACCAGCTGGAAGACTGAGTAATCAAGCAAGATTCAGATTTTTGTGGAGTAGGCCCCATCAAAGGTATAGAAATATTCCATCTTACTATAATACTGATTTCTGAGCATTTCTTGTCATGGCTAAGAGCAACGCCATTAGCCTCATCAGCAGGTAAACTCCCAGAGACTCTTGACTAAGTGTCAGTTAGGCAGCAGTTAATAGACCCAGATTTTTCTTGTTTTCTGGAACTTTGCAGGGCTGTCGGTGACAGAGGAAGATTTTCTTTCTTTTCTATTCCTGCTCACACAATCGTTTTCTCTTTTTTTTTCCTGATAACTTGATCTCTATGTCAGTTTGGACAATGTTGCTCACTTTAGGATATCTTAAAGTACAAACAAGCAAGGAAAACAATTTTAGGTCAGACTTTCTGATGACGTGATACCTAGTTCCTTTTCCTCCTTGGTGCATTCCACCGCCACCACCACACATTTCACACTGCACCCTTGGGTTCCCTTTCCCGGTGTGTTATCACTTCGCAGTTTTTTTGTGTTGAAGCATAGCTGCTAGATCATTAGCCATTTCTCCAGCCTGCCCAGATACATCTTGAGTACCCTTATCCCTTTCTACATTTCAGCCTTTGTGCAGATCTTCATGTCGTTTATGAAGAGATTAACTTTGCCTTTACTGTCTTCCCATGTCATAAATGAACATGTGGAAAAGGACAGAGCCAAGCATTGATCCCTGTTGTATTCCACTCACAGCCTCCCTTAACTCTGAGAACTCCCCATTTATCACAACCCCTTGTGTCATTCCTCTGTCAGCTTTCTACCCAAGTGGCCAGCTTTTCCTGCACCCCCAAATCCCTTAGCTTCTTGACTAGTCTCCTGTGGATGACTGAGTCAAAACACTTAGTAATGCCAGCCCGGTGGTGCTGAGGGCTGAGGCGCTAGACACCTTACCTCACACCATGCTGGCGACCCGGATTCGGGAATGAGCATGGGTGCCGGGGGTCGGCCAAGGAGGAGAAGGATAGAGTGCCCAGTGTCCGCTCTCCTTCTCTGGGGAGGTTAACTGCAGGGTCCGACTGCAATACTGCCACCTGGGCGAGCCCAGGTGGAAGGTGCGGTAGGTGGAGAAGCAGTGAGGGCATTGGGCAAGACATAGGCAGAGTGGGAGGCACGTCTCAGCATGCCTCCTAGCTCATAGGCCCACATTGCACACCGACATCTGGGGAAGAACATGGAAAAACACCTCGGCTTCTCCTAGGTGATGACAGCTCACTGAGAGGTCTCCAGGCTCATCGGGACAGACTCCGCTGCACTGATTCCACAGTACAAGTATGTTGGCTTGAGGAGGTAAGCATGGGGGGCGTCTCTCCTCACCCCTACCCGGGGGGGGGTATACCAGGGGTAAGGTGGTGTGGAACCATGTGCTCTGGGGCAGATTTTAATGGAAATGGGTGGCCTACAGTAGGGGATGTCTGAGAGAGTGGAGAAGGGAGGCAAGTAGGGCACATAAATACACAGTCAAAAAAAAAAAACCTTAGTAAAATCTAAGTATACTATATGACTGCCTGTCCCTTGTTAGCTGCCCTGGTCACCCAGTTGAGGAACTCAGTAAGATTCATCTAAAAAGACCTTCTTTTCATGAACCAATGATGCCTAGGGTCCTGTAGTCCATTCCCTTCTAGGAAGTTCAGTAGTTCCTCCTTCAGTATGGATTCCATTGCCTTCCCCATTACAGACGTCAGGCTGACTGTTGTATAATTTCCTAATTCATCCTTCCTTCCACTCTTTTGCAGAGTAACCACATCTGCTGTCATTAGTCCCTAGGGACCACCCCTTTGGCCTGAAAGCAGTTGAACATGTCTAAAAATGGCACCATTACTGCTTCCACAGCCTCCTTGAGCATCATAGGGTCTAAGCTATCAGGTCTCATAGATTTAGTTACTTTTTACCCTTTTAATTCTTCCACTGCTTTTTCCCTTGTTATTCTACCTATGCCACTAGTGCACCTGCCCCCCTTCCTCCCTCCCTCCCTTCCTTCCTTCCTTCCTTCCTTCCCCTACTCTGGGCAGACTAGATCGATCGTTGGTCTATTTCTGCCATCATTGTCTATGTTTCTATATTTCTACTACTGGGACTGTTAAAACAGGGTGTGGGTGAGCTTAAGGAGTGGCACTGGGATGAGGTACAGTTTGCCATTAAACATACTGACAATGACAGCCTAAGGCTGTCAATACAAAGTAGATGTTAGTAAATTTCCTTTACAAAAGGGGAATTCATTGCAAAACCTTACATTAAAGCATCAATTAAAGTTGAAGCACAAAGACACAACAGTAAGGAATATGACATTAGGGAAGGGGAACTTGTTTAACCAGAAAAGGCACACTAAGCCGAAGCTTGTTTCCAGGTGCAACCTGGGAGCACAAGAAGTTAAGTGACTTGCTTAGGGTCACACAGTATGCAAGTGGGTGCTGTGGGATTCAGACCCTGGTCTCCAGGTTTGCAGCTCAGAGCCCTAAACCATAGCACTATACTGCTTGCTAGTCTCTTGAGCCTTAGTGAAGCTGTGGCATGATGTTTCTTGGGTTTTAAACACAGTGTTGGGATTGTCCTAACTTGTAAAATGAGTAAGTGAATCACTGCATCTTGATTGGTCACCAGCACAGAGCTATAATGATTATAATCCAATGTATTGTATTATGTATCCAATGAATATAACCCAAGATTTTAATAAATAAATAAATAGAACAACAATGAAAATGAGGCACATTCCCCAACTTCCTGGTCACCAATAGGACAGCAGTTATTTGTCTGCTAGGAAAAATCTGGCATGTGGGTTTGCCAGAAGCCCTAACATTCTTGTGTTTATAGTTATATGGTCAGCAGTAGTGCATTGTGAGACTGCTACTGTACCAATGGTTACAAACAGTGACTGCAATTAGAACACAGCACACTAGCATATCGATGCCTTTAAAAAAATCCTGATTTACATAATAAACACGGCTGTCTCCTTCACTCCCTGACAATGATAGTCTCTAAAAACAAAACTCCTTCTAAATTAAAATAACATATTGATTAAATGTTCACTTTATAATCTTTTCCTTATACACACACACATTAAAGAAATGAAGCACTACTCATGTTTTGTTTTGGTTTTTTTCTAGACCTTCTTTTCTGACCATGAAAAATCTCCTTCCTGTCCTTACCTGCCTGACAAGGAAAAATCTGCAACTTACCATGAGTAAGCCCCCACTCCAAAGTTTGGAGGCTTACCTGTACTACCTTCTCCAGTCAACAGCACACTGTTTTCACCCTCTGATCCCCCAGGACTGTTGACATGGGGACCAGCAGGGCACTTGATTCTGCAGTTATGAGCCCTGGTAGGATACAAATCAGGGTTCCACCTTGAATCCTTGCAGCCATTGCCACACAGCTCCCATTGCTCTTGGACCCTCGGGGTTGCTCTTTGGAGCTAAGGCAGAAGGCAGAAATAGCCAAAAGCTGATTGAGAGTTCTCCAAGCCCAGGAGAGGTAGCAGGTGGGGGAACAGAAGAGAGAGGAGCACGTCCGCCATGTCAGGCTACTGCGCATGTGCAGCATGTGCACCCACAGAGCCAGAGCTCCAATCTCAACACTGGGCTGTGCACCCACTTCCTTCAATGGTCCTCTCTCCAGGGAAGACAGCAGAGCCAAGAACAAAGTTAAAACATACCATTGGGTGCACAGAAAAGAAACAGTGAAGGTGCTTCATGGGTCAGAGACAGCAGCGGGCCAAGAACAATGACAAGATGTTATGCACATGCGCACCAGTCAGGAGAGTGGCTCCAACAGCTGCCTTCCACTACAGCAGCCTCAATTTGAAAATGGGGTAAGTTCCAAGCTAAACAAGTATCTTCTGGCCCCAAGAAAGACAGCAGGGCCAGGGAACGTCAAAAACAGCACTGGGGAACTAACGAGGAAACTGCAGCAATCTGTGGAAAGTCTACAGTAGATGTAAACAAAGATGGCAGCCCCTTCATGTACTTCTTACCCAGAAAAAACTTCTGGGAATGGGTCAGAGGTCATGCCAAGATAAGCCCATGATTTCCGGTCAGTCAGAAGCCTGAAATGTGAACCATCCTCATGCAAGCCGAGCACAGCTGGGTGAACATTAGCCTGTGAACAGTGCTGACCAATCAGGCATCGAGTATCATGATAGATAAAAAGGGCTGCTCCCAGAGATCGAAGACAGTTCAATCGGATTGTCAAGTGAACGACTATGTATCAAAGTGTGGGCCAGTGGTCCACTGTCTGTCCAAGCACTGCAAGTCTGGCAGACCTGAAGAGTCTGGAACCCCAGTAAAAGTGTTTGTGTGAAAAAAAGCAGAAGTTTTAAACAAAACTACAGAGTTAAGGCAAGAGCAGAGCTGGGGTTTGTCTGCCCCCACCACAGACTTTACCCTCTGGGGGATGAGCCCCTACAGCATCTACAGTCTGAGAATCTCACTGCCTTGTTCCAGGTCCCGAGCCTCAGAGAGAGAGAGAGGCAGAGAGACAGAGAGAGGTAAAACTGGTGAAAAACCACAAATGAGCATGGGGAAGCCTGCATCACAGCTGGGAGCAACTGGATCCATCCTGCCTATCCAAGCAATTGGAACCAGAAGTATCGTTTGAGACACCAAACCATGAGTAAACACTGGGATTTCACTCCTGCATCTGGGGAGAGGGTGTACTGTGCCAAGCACTGAGGGAGAAGTCCTAGACAGGACTTTGCCAGTGTGAGAGGTCCAAGCAGAAGACCTGTGGAGGCCTTCTGACCACCCATCCTCTGTGGATTACCAATAGGGGCCCATTTTCAAACAGTTACAGTTCATTGTTCTGCAACAGTTGTGTTTAAAGTGTGTTTTACCTGCAACAGTTTAATGTGCACCACCAAGCATCACCCTGTTAGCAGCATTTGCACCCCCAGTGTGGTACCCACTGCAACCCACAAATTATACAGAGCTCTTACCCATCGATTTGGGAAGGGAGATTAAGATGGGCGTACCCATATTGGGGGTTTGAGGACTACCAGGGTGGGCAGATTCTATAGGGCAAGTGCTGAAACTATTTTGTTGTCTTCATGGAGTACATGTGTTTTACTGCATAGAGCATATAGAGTTTATTGCTACCCCCTTGTTCTCATTTTACACTCTTGCCCCCTTGTTCTTTCTACAGCCTCCCTTTTAAATACATAATTTATTAAATTGCATCTTTGGGGGGTTTTGGGGGTTGTTATTGCTTTACTGGGTCCTGTGTTTTGGGGTGGGATTGTGTGGTCAGATTATGCACTGTTTCCTGGGGAAGGGGTAATAGCCTTGTGTGTCAGCATCCTCGGACCCATATTGCCACCCGAGGTGGAAGTACTGCATCACATTAGACCCATGTACCCTCTTTAGCACATCTTTAGGTAACCCAGGCTGGCCCCCTTGGGAGGTGGTGAGAGGTGAACCCTGAGGACATCGGGCAGTCTGCTACATCGAAGTCACCACTGGAATTTCTACACTACAAGAATGTCCCCAAAATTGTAACTTTGTGAAAACAAATTGTGCAAGTTGTCATGGTGCTTCAAGAGTTGTAAGACTGATGCCAAATGGAGCACCTGGACCTGAAAAAGGGCAATTCTGGTCACGGGAATCTCCAACGGTACCGAAAGGGCCAGTATTTTGAAGACATTGGACACTTTGCAGTGCTTGGGTAATTTAAAACTATGTAGTGTGAGGTACTACCGTACCAACCAAAGCACAACTGAATTTAATGAGAGTGATTCAGAAACTGATGTGAGAAAACTGTCCGCCACACTCAGTCCTGAAAGTTAGGAAGGAGTATAGCACCTATTTGGCAGGAGGAGGAGTCTGTCTTCTGTTCCCCCTCCCCACCAGTGCAGCCAAGTGCTAGATGGAAAAAGTCAAAATGCTGTTGGCCAGTGAAGAAAAGAAAGTGCAAGAGTTTCAAGTATTGGTGTCAAACGACATCCCAAATTCTTCACCCAAGGGTGACTAGAGGAGTGGCTATCTCTGCAAAGCAGTGTGCAGAAGATGGAGATTAGTGCCCAAGAGGTGGATAAGCAGAAAAGGGGCAAAATTCAGCAGAAGGGCAGACAGCAAGGAGAATCAGGGATAAATGACAACCAAGGAAGGGGCTGGAGTAGAACAGTGAAACAGTCTAGGGAGGTCAAATCATGGAAAGCCATGTGTGCAAATGCCAGGAGCCTTAGCAACAAGATGGAAAATCTGGAGCTGTCATGGTACAGTCAGACCTGGACATTGTGGCCATCACTGAAACCTGGTGTAATGATAACCACAACTGGGAGATGGCCATACCTGGCTACAACATATTCAGAAGAGACAGAGCAGGCAGGAAGGGAGGAGGTGGCACTGTATGAAAAAATGACATAAGGGCCACAGAGATCCAGGAGGAACAAAAGGGGGAGAGATGCTGTGGGTTAAGCTGGAAAGGAAAATGGGGACAGCCATCTGCACAGGTGTGGTCTATAGACCACCAGCCCAGGAGGAAGAAACAGATAGGGAGCTGATGCTAGCCATCCAAAGGATGGCAGACAAAGAGATGAGGTAGTACTGGTTGGAGACTTCAATATTCCAGGCGTGGACTGGAGCATCCCAGCAGCAGCATCAACTAGAGCAGATTTATCCTGGACTCCCTTCAGAGTGCCTTCCTCAAGCAACTGGTCATGGAACCAACTCAGCAGAAGGCAATACTGGACCTTGTGCTCACAAACAGGGACAGTGTGATGGGGTAACAGTGGGGGAGCACCTGGAAACAGTGACCACCAGTCACTGTGGTTTGAAATCACAGAAAGAGCAGAACCAAACCACACAAAAACATGTATCCTGGATTTTAGGGGGGCAGGCTTTGGGAAAATGGGGAGATACTTGAAAGAGGCATTAAGGGGAATGGGACAGGAATCAGGGGTTGAGGAACAGTGGGCAGTATTTAAAATGGGGATTACAAGAACAACAGAATTATGCATTAAGCAGGTTAGCAAGAGGAAAAGGAAGAGGAGACCATTATGGTTTTCCAAAGAGGTAGCAAAGAAAGTGAAAGCCAAAAAGATTGCATTCAGGCAATACAAAAAGACACAGGCAGAAGGGATAGGAGAAGTACCAGGAGAAGCAAAGGAGGCAGGAGGTCAGTAAGGGAAGCCAAAGCTCAGACAGAAGAACACATTGCAAAATCAGTGGGTAGAGGGGACAAAACCTTTTACAGGTACATAAGTGAAAAAAGAAAGACAAAGGGAGGGATAGTGAGACTGAAGGGGGAGGATGAGGGCTGCATGGAGGATGACAACAGTAAAGCTGACATATTGAACAGGTATTTCTGCTCAGTCTTTACTGAAGAGGAGGAGGGTAATGGGTCTGAAGGGAGCACAAGGGGTGAGAATGGTGCAGAAATGGACACAAGTCCCTTTACATGAGAAAGGGTCCTGAAGGAACTGGAAGTAATAAGAGTTGATAAAGCAATAGGGCCAGATGGGTGCACCCAGGGTCTATAAGAACTAAGAGAGGTGGTGGCTGAACCTCTGGCTATCCTGTTTAGCCGATCACTGGAAACAGGAGGTACCCAAAGACTGGAGGACAGCAGATGCAGTCCCCTTATACAAAAAGTGGGAACAAAGAGGAAGCAGGAACTACAGACCAGTCAGCCTCACCTCTGTAGTGGGAAGATCATGGAAGCACTACTGAAGGAGAGATTGGTGGAACATCTGGTTGTCAATGGACTACAGGACCCAAGGAGCATGGTTTCACCAGGGGAGGTCATGTCAGACCAGCCTCGTTGAATTTTTGACTGGGTGACTAGGGAGGTGGATCAGGGGAGGGCAGTGGACATGGCCTATCTGGACTTCAGCAAGGCCTTTGACACTGTGCCACTAGAAGACTATTACAGAAACTGGGGAATATGGGTGTGGGCAGGACAGTAGTGTGGTGGGTAGGTAACTGGCTGGGTGGCAGGACACAGAGGTGGTGGTAAATGGCTGTCACTCTACAGAGGGAAGAGTGACCAGTGGGGTACCACAGGGATCAGTGCTGGGACCGGTCCTATTCAACATCTTCATCAGTGACATTCTGCAGGACCTAGAAGGCAGAATTTCACTGTTCGCTGATGACACAAAGCTCTGTAACAGAGTAGACACACCAGAGGTGTAGACAGAATGAGAAGCGACCTGCAGAAACTTGAAGAATGGTCAGGGGTTTGGCAGTTGAAATTCAATGCAAAGAGTGCAGATAATGCATATAGGGCACAAAAACCCTGGCACAATATATCAGTTGGGGGTGAGGATAGCATGCACCAAGCAGGAAAGGGATCTTGGGGTTGTCATCTCTGATGACCTCAAGGTAGGGAAACAGTGTGACAAGGCAGCAGGTAAAGCAAATAGGATGCTGGGATGTATAGGCAGGGGCATCACCAGCAGGAAAAGGGAGGTCATAATTCTGCTATACAAGACACTAGTGAGGCCCCACCTGGAGTACAGTGTACAGTTCTGGAGACCATACCTACGTAAGGACATAGACAGGGTAGAGAAGGTTCAGAGGAGGGCAGCAAAGATGGTGCATGGATTGCATCACAAGTCCTATGAAGACAGGTTGAAGGAACTGAACATGTACTCCCTGGAGGAGAGAGAGAGAGAGAGAGAGAGAGAGGGATATGATAAAGACATACAAGTATCTTTCAGGGAGGAACAGGGTGCAGGAAAACACTATTTTTAAGCGAAAAAGATGTTCCAGGACTAGAGGGCATGGGATGAAGTTGGAGGGAGGATGATTCAGAGGAAACATGAGAAAGAATTTCTTCACAGAACGGGTGGTGGACAAGTGGAACACCCTGCCAGAGGAAGTGGTGGGGGCTGAAACAATCACGGGATTTAAGAATGCATGGGATAGACATAAAGGAATTCTGGAGGTCAGAGGTAAGGGGCAACAGACTTCTAGGAAAACAAACTGAACTTACAAGCTCAAATGGGCAGACTTGGTGAGCCATAGGCCCTTATCTGCCGACACTGTCTATGTATCTATGTAAGGGACCCATGGCTCCCACAGATTTTGAAATGAAATTTCAGTCATTTCTCGGCACAGAAGGAAAGACTGCTGAGGATGTGAGTGACCTGTTACAGAAAGAATATGTGACACCCCCAGTGCTTTCTGTCAATCTGGCACCAGTGGTACAAAGATGGGCAGCTATTCTAGTGTTCAATTATGGCATCAGCTGCTACAGAGGATTATGCGCATTCTCAGGTACTGTTCTCACCTCCCAGAGGGGAAGATAACTACTACAGCTGGATGTGTCAAGCCATACAGATGCTACAAGAATGGAAGTGCTCAGAAGACAAAACAAATTCTGGTCAGAGCCGATATGGTTGTGGAGAGATTTTGGGGTGCTTTTACCCATTATTTCTAATGAATGTGCACAATGCAGATCTACTGAGATGCAGTTTCAATGTGGTCTTCCTTTTACACATTTTTACAGTGTATTTTCCTAGAATATTCCTGCTGATTCTACCTTCACATCTTGGTATACCCAATGCTGCACTTTTCACTCTCTTGCCACTCTTCCTACATTCCTTCTCCCCCCTACCCTCTTCCCTCTCCCTATGACTCTGGCACTTCTTATCTGTTGTCTGTTTTCTCTGACAAATGCCGCTGGCTGCCTTGTTACAATGCTACCCTTGAACCGTATTAATCTGTACTCTGTTTGCAATGTCCACATTGTTGTAATGCCTGTCTTGATGTTCCCCATAATTTGTATTTCTCTGACGTGGAACCTTTGTAAAAAGAGCCATGGCTCAAAGGTATTTGTAATCCTAGACTTGATAAATAAATAAATAAAAGATTGCTATATATTTAGCCTGGATAGTTCACAGAAGAAATGGCTTCTTATTTTCGGGTGGCGGAGCACTGGCAGTAGGATGCAGGAATGTGTCATACATAGGCACGAGCTGTGTGCGAGCAATAACACCCAGTGGCCATACACCTCAGGCACTCGCATGCGGATCCATCGTGCTGGTGCTATTGCACTGCTCAGTGTGGGTGACAGCCGATGCTGTACCCACTCACACAGGTCCCGGAACAGGCATGTTACAGCCAACCTCCCATTCATTTGTACAATCAGGGAACCATGAACACACTATCCATAGCCTGGAGCATACACTGCAAATGGCATTGCAGGATACTGCACCACATGACACCTAGGATACCTCAGCAGTCTGGAGGGTGGCATGTTACACAGGGGGAATGGAGGAGAGTGTGGGCCTGCAGTGGTGTATGACAGCAGGAAGATACAGCACTGACAAGGCATGCATTGGAGATATGTCAATTCCTTCTTATGGTTTGCCAGAGGCATACACAGGGCTGCATACACTGGTGGGTCCGCAGCTTGTATAGTGCCCCAATACATGGTACGGCCACTTGGGTCATTCTGTAGTGCAAGTCCCCGACCTGGGTCCAGTGCAGTTGCCGACTGGCCGTAGCAGGGTGTGGAGGGCAGTGCCAGTTTCCCCAACAGGTTGGGTATGGGGTAGCGGGGGTGTCTACATTCTAAGGCAGTAGGTGGGGGTCCTCTATGCCAGTGATTTTCAACCGGGATTCAGCAGCCCAAAAGAGGTCCATGAGGACATGCAAGGGGGGTCCGTGGAATAGTTAGCAAACTGGAAAGTGAATCTCACTAAATTTAAACATGTTTTATTCCCCTGACAGTTCTGTTGTGAAGCCAGTCAAGCTCAAGCAAGCACGAGTAAAGCATTGCACTCTGACACCTGCCTTTATGATTTTTTATTCAACCCCAGCCTGAACACTAGAAATTCAAAGGCTCAGCAAGGTATGTAAAGCGGGTAGCAGACTCACTGGCTAGGGTCACTGGCAGCTATTGCGATCTGCTATCTGATTTTTGTTAACTTGTGCCTTTAGATTTTCTTGAGCCACGGGTAGCTGTTAATAATGTCAGATGGGACAGAGGTGCAGTTTACAGTCTGTTGACAGTTAACTGATAGCCATGTTACAGACCCCAGTTGAATGAATTACAGTTGTTCAGGTTGATAACTATTCATGGGAAGACAGAAAAAGCATAGAATCCCGGGGCAATTTGCAGCTTATTTCAACGCATTGTAAATCAGCAGCTGCATACTACTGTCTCTGATTCGGTTTCATCTGCCTGCTGTGATTATAAATTTCTTCTGCAATAATCTAATCCCCCAACTGCTCGCTTGTGTGTTTCTTCTGAGTTAAAGGCCAAATAACGCTGCCTGCAAAGTTATACATTTAGCGTGTTTGTTTTCTCTTGCTTCACTCGCTCCACTCACATCTCACGGCTCTCAACAGCACTTTAAAGTTGAGCATATATCCAGTCTCTCGCTCACGGACTCACAAGCTCACTGATATAAGGATATTAGCCCTGGTATGTAAACCGTGTATGTTTCAGTTTAACCGTGGTCTGTTTTACATCAATGATTTTTGTGTAGCTTAACAAAGATTTAAAGATCATTCTAATGATAATTATTGCCCCTTCCCCCCCCAGCAGCCAGCTAGCATGAAGTTTATATATAGTATATAGCCCGCAAAGCACATTGCAATTTGTATGTACTCTATATGTCTCAGATACAGGGCTGTGTAAGGATAATTATTGCCCCCGATTGTCAATTTCTAATAATTTTTTTTTTTACAATTGCAGAACTGAAGTGGTAATAAATATTGAGTGTCACATTAGCACTACAAGATTGAAAAGTATTTGTTTTTATTTAATTTCAAATACATTATTAAAACTACGTTATTTTTATAAAATACGCTTAATTTTTTTTTTTCAAACTGAAGTGTACATAATGCGTGTTTTTTGGTAGGGTGTCCCTGACAAGGCCGGTAGGTTGCCAGGTGGTCCCCGGACCAGAAAAGGTTAACAACCACTGCTCTATGCTATGGATATGGACCATGGTTTCCTCTGGTGTGATTGGGTCCAGGGGGGCCCTACACTATGGAGCTCTTCGGGGATGAAGTTGCATCGATCAGGGATGGGAGCAGGTACCTCTAGTCCACCAGGGCTTCCAGGCTGCTGGGTACCTGGGTGCATTTCTGCAGCCTGCTTGTGGTTGGGTGGCCGAGTTAAACCAGTTATTCATGGTCTAACTGTGGGCTGCACTACTCTGGAATGCAAGGGGCGCATTCCTACTGAGTATGCCGCAGCACAGCATACTCATGGGAATGCACCCTCATCTTGCACGGCATACTATTTGTGTGCACCTTGGCCATTCCCTTGCAGCTGGCGCATCCCACACATTTGAATATAATGTTGTGGCACATTGTTGGAGTTGCACGGCACATCTCCCTTTTCCACTGGGATGCACTGCACATCTCCTTTGAATATGGAGGCTCTAGACTAGGCTACTCTGAAGAAATGCATTATCAAAATGGTAAAATCATGACCCCACTGAAAACAAGATATTGCATCTAATCTGGGACAGCCTGAGTAAATACAGTGCAAAAATGTGTAAATGAAGATCCCTATGACAATGAGATGCAGCATCTCCCCTGCACTATTCAGGATACAAAATATATGATAAGAAATATTTAAAGGAAATCTACTCTAAACTGAACTTCACTGAGTTCACTGACATAAACAAACAATGTCTTTATTGTTTTATGACATATTAGAATGCAGTATTTATTTTGAATGTTGTGGCCATGAGGATGGTGTGTATAGAGTGTGTGTGTGTGTGTGTGTGTGTGTGTGTGTGTGTGTGTGTCCAGGATACAAAATATAGGATAACAAATACCAAAAGGAAATCTACTCTAAACTGAACTTCACTGTGTTCACTGACATAAACAGTTTCTTTATTGTTTTATAACATATTAGAATATAGTATTTATTTTGAATGTTGTGGCCATGAGGATGGTGTGTATAGAGTGTGTGTGTGTGTGTGTGTGCTGCAGCTCAATATATTTGTTTCCCAGAAAGCATAGTAGAAAATGCCTGCTGATAGCTATATATTTAATATGGGTAGTTCAATGAGCTTGGTGTGTACAGCGTGTGTGTGTGTGTGTGTGTGTGTGCGTGCGTGTGTGCGCAAATGTTGTAGCTCAATATATTTTTTTCCCAAAAAGCATAGTAGAAAACACCTGCTGATTGCTACATTTTTAGTATGGGTGGTTCAATGAGGATGATGTGTACAGAGTGTGTATGTGTGTCTGCGTGTGTGTTTGTTGTAGCTCAATGTATTTTTCTCCCAAAAAGCATAGTAGAAAATGTCTGCTGAATGCTACATTTTTAGTATGGGTAGTTCACTGAAGACCTGGCATATGTCTGAGACAGTGCTTATCTGATAGTGTTTTTAGAGGTTAAAGAAACTGTGTAAATTATAGATTTGCTAAGAAAGGGATGATGTTTATGAGGTATGAATCTTTCTTGAAAATAATACATTCCCAAGTGAAACTAGTAGAAAGAAGTTGTTTAAATGCTAAGTATTTAAATGTGCAAGTTGCTGCATTCTGAAGGGGGCTAAATGAATTTCCAGTTAATAGGCAACCAATATTTAACAAGCTGTTTCAGTTTCCTAATGGCGTCTGATAAGCAGCTAGGAGTTATGTCTCCAACATTCTTAACGGAAAGAGGTGAGTATTTTATTTCAGTTGGCATGGAAGGATACACTGAAACGTCCAAAACATGTGTTCCACCATACTCCATTTTCCAGCTACAGATAACAAGATGACTATAGGCTCTGCCCACAGCCATAAAAAGGAAACAAGTAACAGAAGGCCTCTGTTGCAATACTTTGGACATTATCCAGGTTCTGCAAACCAATCAGCCAAATTGTACCCGCAGAACTAACTGGTAATAGTACAGAGTACTTATGGACCCATCAAGAGTGGCACAGACTACTATAGATGTTGCAACTGTGGGTATCCATCAAGAAAGCGGGATAAAAACTGTCTGATTACCTGGCCCAAGTGGAGACAGTTATCCACTGAAAAATTGAGGTTGTGGAATCACTCCAGGCCAAGCTGAAAGAACCAGACTTGAGCAAGTGCTGAAAGGAGGCCATACTCTCCTAGATGACTGTCTTTTCACTTCGGCTAAAGGACCAGAAAGCCATACCACCCAATCTGAGACAGCTTCTGGAAGAGGTATGAGAACAAGAATCACAGGCAAAATGGACAGTCACTGAAAGAATCTATGGGGAAAGCAACCCCACTCATGCCATAAGCCATTGTCGAGGGATTTCAGTTGAATGCCACTGAGCTGGGACAGCAAATGAAGTAACTTCTGAAGCAAGTGAAAAGATTAGCCTCAGCAAATGAACAGCAGACAAGAGATGACTCCAGGCCTCCAGGTAGAGAAGGAGCTCCCAAATTTACTGCTGCCCCTGACCATGGACCTCAAGCCCCACCTTTACCCAGGAACAATGTGTTTTAATTACTGATGTGAGCAAGATGGACACCTTGCCTGAGATTGCACCCCTCCAGCCAATCTGCAGTTTGTGAACCAGAAGTAGAAAAGCCAACCACTCTAGCAGGAAAACAGTAAATCCCAGTGAAGGAGCAACCTGGGTCTCCAACAGTGCAATGCTGCACAAAATGGACTGACCCTGAAATTTCCCAAGGGATCATATTGCCCTCAGGATTATTGGGCCCTACAGCTTACATTCCAGTCCTCACTGAAGAAAAACCATGCAAAGCTTTACTTGACAGTGGGTCACAAGCTATCATTGTCCCCCATTCTTTCTACAACAGTCACTTAAAACACCTGCCTCTGATGTCTCTGACAGGACTTGCACTGTGGGGCCTAAGTGTCACCAGCTACCCTTATGATGATTACAGCATCATGCAATTTGAGTTCCCTGGAGCTAGCACGGGGGTGCCACACAGGAATGATGCCATAGCAATGATCTATCCAGAATATAAGAGAATGGATGGCATGCCAGTGTTAATCAGTAACAACACAGACATGTTTGTGAGACTGGCCCAAATGTGTCAAGAGAGAGGAGGAGGAGCACAGTGTCTATAGAGTACACCATTGCAATTGACTTTAAAAAGAATGAGCCTCACACTTGACATCCCAAAATCAGTTGGGCAGGAAGAGCCTATTGGCGTGCAAGGAAGCGCAAGGAAGTGGTCTTGCCACTCAGTGCAATGTGACAAGTGGTCGGGATTGCAGAGTTTAACTGTCAGTCAGTTGGACCTGCTTTCCTCATTAATGCACCGACTGGCAACAACCTACAGAAAGACTGATGTTCCAAAGAGGAGTGATATCTCCACCTACCACACCTTGGGACAGATGAGTCACAGTGAGGATGAAGAACAAGTCCAAGAAACCTGTCATCTTGTGAAATTATCAAGTGCTGCTGAATATTTTCCATGCTGATAGTGTGACTAGAGAGGAACCTGAAGTTACCACTGCCACAGACACCACTTACAAAAGCTACTGGCAGCATCACCTACTGTGGTGGCCAGGAAGTAAATCAGAGCAATTTGTATGTGCATAGACTACTGCACACTTAAGAAGAAGACAGTGCCTGACCAGTACATGGTACCCAGAGTCTAAGATACTCTGGCAAGTTTGATAAGAAGCAAGTGGTTCTCTGTGCTAGATCTCCACAGTGGCTAATATCAAATCCTCATGGTGGAAGAAGATAAAGAAATGACTGCATGCATCCCCCCCCCCAGGTTTCTACCAGTTTAAGCAGATGCACCAAGGTATATCTGGAGCCCCTGTCACATTTCAAAGGGTAATGGAGAAGGCAATGGAAGATATGCATCTGTTGTAGGTGTTGGTGTACCAAAATTACCTGATAGTGTTTGACCGAACACTGGAGGCGCACAAAAGCCAACTTATGAAGGTGCTGAACAGATTGGAAGAGTTCAGTTCAAAGTTTCCATTGACCAGTGCTAGTTTTGTCAGTCATCAGTTACATATGTGGGGTACATCATTTTGGCAAATGGAGTACAGATGAACCCTGCAAAAGCTGAGGCACTCATCACTTGGCTAAGACCACACAACCCAAAATCACTACAGTTGTTTACTGGATACTGTGACTACTACTGGCACTTTGTAAAAGACTGTTCCATTGTTGTCCACCTTCTGAATGACCCTACACAGCGGGACCCCTGACCCACAAAAAGAAAGCCAACTCTGGGGGGAGGGCAACTCCCCCACACAGAGTACTGGAAGGTTAACAAACTATTTGGTGCCAGGTGGATTGAACATTGTAAAGTGGTATAGAAAGAGATAATCAAATACAGTATGTGAGTGAGGCACCGTTGCAGGAATTCATTGATTTCACCAAACCATGTATCCTGCACACCAACACCAGTTTAAGTGACTTAGAAGCTGTCAGTGCACAAATTAGAATTTCTAGCCCTAAAGTGAGCTGTCACTGAACAATTCAATGACTAATTTTTTGGGGCCCAGTTAACAGTGAAAACAGACAACAATGCTCTCACCTATGTAAATACAAAAACCAAGTTGGATGTCTCAGGACACCAGTGGCTTTCAGCTTTATCCACATTCAATTACAGTTCGGAATACTGCAGAGGCCAAAGCAGCACTAATGTCAACATTTTATCCCAGCATCCACAGTCAGATCAGCCAAATCAAAATACTTCCTATCAAAGTGTGACTGTGAAATCAATGTGTATGAAATTTGAAACAGCAGATCGTGCCACTCCTGTCAATCTGCACAGAGCAATAAACATACTGGGGGCCTCTCCAAATACCATTCTGATAGTATTCTTCAGTTTCTCTGATTTGGACTTTTCACCATTGCCCCAGTCTAGCTGCCCCAAACTCAAACAAGCATGACAGGAGGACTATGTATTACATGGTGTGCTATGTGCTCTGGAAAAGGGGCATGATAGAAGTCAAATACAGATAACCTACCCAACATTTTCCTGTTATTATGGGAATGGAACAAATTGTCTTTAAAATACGGACTGCTCGCAAGGACAAGTCACAACAGTACACACCCTGAGTTCCCTCGACAACAGCTGGTATTACGCTGGAAGTACCAAGCAGTTATCTTCCCATCCCAACATGATGACATGGGTCACTTGGGAGTTGATTCCACTCTGGACTTGATGCAAGCCCATTTCTATTGCTCAAAATGGCTACAAAGGTGGAGACACATTGCACGAATTGTCTTAGATGCATCAAAAGAAAGATTTTGCGAAAGAAAAGCAGTACACTTAGTCAACATCAACACCAGTGAGTCACTCAAATTAGTTTGTATGGACTTCCTCTCATTGGAGTCTGATAGTAAGGACATTGACAACATTCTAGTTCTAACTGATCATTACTCATGATATGCTCAGGTGTACCTGAAAAATAATCAAAAGACCACAACTATTGTCAAAGTATTGCAGTAATGCATAATTATGGCATCCCTCAAAGAATTCACTCTCACCAAGGGAGGGACATCAAAAGTCGACTTGTAAAAGTGTTTCTGGCAACCTATGGCACCAGGAAATCAAGAACCAATCCTTATCACCCGCAGGGCAACCCTCAGTCTGAACACTGTTTGGCACTCTTAACCCAGCTCAGAAATCCAGCTGGAGCCAGAAAGTAAGTTCCCTGGTACATGCATGCAATGAGCAGCAGCTCAGGATACACAACGGAGCTGCAGAGGAGTACAACTTAAAGGGAAAAAAATGCGGCTACCCATCTATACCACAAAAATCCAATGTTAGAATATGAAAAAAATATATAGTTTATTAACATGTGAAAAAACACAGGTAGCACTCCCCCAATGACATCAACATTTTGTGTCACACGGACGCTTTGTAAAGTCTTGAAAAAGCATCAGTGTGACACAAAACGCTGATGTAAATGGGGGGTGCTACCTGTCGGTTTTTTTGCATATTAATAAACTATATTTTTTATCATATCCTAACGTTGGATTCTTGTGGTATAGATGGGTAACCACATTTTCATACAATTGCACCTGTAATAATGCCACCCAAAGGTCCTACTGTGTACTTTTTTTTATGGTTGTTTTAGCTGAAAAGTTTGCAGTGCCCCTTCATTTGCTGGTGCTGGGTTGGGCCTCACTGGCACATGGGAGAACCAGAAGTAGTCAGTTTGAAAAATGAATGGAACTCAAGAAAGAGGATGAGCAAGCAAGAGAACCCACCAGTGGAGGAAAGACTGGTGAAATGGATAGTGATAACAGTGGCTGTCAGCCTGCACACATTTTGGAGGGCACACGGTTTTTTGAATTTGGCCAGACTGATTTTTTTAGCAAAGTGAGCCTCTACACAGTTTTTGTGGAAAGACATGTTCTTTTGACAGTCACTGTTGCTCCAGCAGCACTTAACATCATTATGTGTTGGGGGACGGGCAACTGAGGTATTTAATGGCAATCTCAGTTAAAGAAGGCCCCACTCATTTCCTCTGGTGTAAATACAATAGTGCCAATGCAGTAGTTGTTCATCACTTGCAATGAGGTGTGCAGTCTCCTTTACATATCATTCACAATCCTTATAGCAGGGAATGTTGGCACCACAAAAGCTGAATGAGCATGTCCTACTGTCTTTATAGCCCAAAGACTGACAGTGTATCCCACAGTGGTTTTTGGAAAGGGTTGGAACATGGATGTTTTCCCGGCTTTGACAGTGGCCTGGAAAAAAGGATGTGGTTGGAGGAGTCTATCTTCTGTGGTGCTTAGGATAAAGCAGACTTTTTAGGGCTAAAGAACACTCTGGACTCTTTAAACAGCATTAATATTTTATTAGATATTACATGTAATTTGAGTTGTTACCTAAACACCAGTGTCAATGTTCTGTGGCTGCAGGGGCTACTTCCTCAAGGACCACAGTGGTTATGAAGCAAACTGCCTCTTAGATCCTCACACTTGCTTGGTGGGTCATTTTCTTGTTTTCCTGTTTGTTAATATAATCTTGCAGTCTTCCGATATATTAGCTGCTTGGTCAAATTATCCACTGTAGTTTCTCTGGTGTCCTGACAGTCCATTCACTACTCCGCCTTTGGTAGTAGCCACAGTAGTTTGTCTTCTTGTGGTGTTGCAGCAGTCACCTTGGTAGCAGCAGTTCTTGTTGGTGTTTGGTGGACAAAAACATAAGTAGAGGTACCAACAACAGTGGTGACAGATTGTATTACCTCACTCTCCACCAGATTTTGTGCAGATTCTGAATGTGACCATAATGGCAATGATGATTTGGTACTTTTCTGAAGTACACATTCTGATACTATCTCAATTAACCATTAAAAATAATATTCTAGGTCCTTAAAGTCATGTGGTTGGAAGAATGTTACAATTGTGTCCTTAAACCAAGGATCCAAAAGTGCGTCCAAAATGTAATGTTCAGCTTTGCACATATTTATAATGTGCTGATCACTTAGAAACGTGTTTAACATTTTTACCACAAGTGATACAGCACTGATATCATCATTGTCAAGAAACGGTGACTTAAGACACTCCAGTTTCATCTTGGTGAGAGAAATTAAGAGTAGTATTTGGCTTAGCCCAGCATCTTCAATGTTTACAACTCAGGTAGCCTCCTCAAAGGGGTTTAAGGACAAAACACACATTCTCCATTAAATGCCACTGATTGGGGTTGATATTCACATCTCCTTTCCCAATGTCATGTTGGACTGTATATTGGTGGATGACATTCTGTTGTTCATACATTTTCTGCATCATATCGTAAGTGAAATTCCACTGGGTTGAAACTTCCAGTGTCATCTGGTGGAGAGGGAGGCTATTTTCCACCTGAATCTGCCACAACAATTTCCAGGTTTTCACAGAATGACTAAAGTGGGGGCACACAGTGTGGGTGGATGCAATAAGTTGTGAACTTTTCTATCTTTATCGGTGAAGTCTTTCACTGCCAAGTTTATACTGTGTGCAAAGCATGGTACATGTGTAATGTTGCCAAGCCTTACTGCCTTCATGATATTTGAAGCATTGTCAGACACTATAAAACCAGGTTATAAAGACTTTGGAGTCAGACACTCAGCAAACATTTCTTGAAGGCTCTCTAGAAGATGTTCAGCTTTGTGGTCTCTATCTTTGTTTTGTTTTGGTTTTTTTCTTCTGACTTTTTACTGCTTGGGCAACTCCCTGCACCTGTCCCATCCTTCCTCCAGCTGGCACCTACCTTCCCCGAACCTACCTGGAGTGAGTCCCCCCATGGATTTACCACTGTGGTGGGTTCAAAGGGGGAGAGCCATCCTCCCATTCCCCGAGTCTGCATCAAAATGGCTCCAGGCATCCAGGTGGTGGCATGGGTCTGGAGAGGTACACAGGAAAGTGGTTCACCCTCAGATCCCTCTTTTCATTTTCCTCCCTCAGTCCCCTACCATGGTGGCACATTTATTTCCAAATGACAATAAAGCACCAGTGGGTGTGTCAAGTAGGGACAACACAGGAAAATGTATTCCCAAACATCTAGTGGCTGCATCGAGTAGTGACAACACAGGTACATTTATTCCCAAATAGGTAAAAAATGCACTACAGGGTGTGTTGGGTTAAGTACTGAAAACAGGGGAATTTATTCCACAAAAGGTAAATATAAGAAATAAGGTACGGGTGCCCATAAACAACAATCTGGTGTTTCCATCAAGGGGTTGGGATACCAGAGTATGGACCTCGAGAGTGAAGCTTGAGAGGTCCATGCTGGTGTCTCAGCCCTGAGATGGACACATAAGGCAAGTTGTGTATGAGCACCCATATTTTTGCTATAGTGTATGGTTAAAAAAATGCAGCTTAAATGCCTTTTTTTTTAACTGCAGTTACTGTAACGCTAACATACAGTAAGCAGAGAAGTGAAACTAGGCAGTAGGAGCCAGCACAAGGGAATGGCAACTGCAGTTAATGATAGAATGTTCAAAATAAGGTTTTTAGAACATGCACAATAATTTCAGAATGTACACAACAAGGTTTATGAGCTGTTTGAATTGCGTGCACAATAAGCCCTTTATAAAGCACTAATGGGTGTGAGTAACAACAACACAGGCAAATGTATTGCCAAACAGGCAATAAAGAACTAGTGGATGTGCTGAGTACCAAAAAGACAGGGAAATTTATTCCCAAATAGGACAATAAACACTAGTGGGTGTGTTGAGTACTGAAAACACAGGGAAATGTAGTCCCAAACTGGTTAATAAAGCACTAGTGGGTGCATTGAAAGCATTACTGGGTGTATCGAGTAGTGACAACACAGGGAAAATTATTCTGAAAAAGATCAACAAAGCACTCCTGGGCGTGCCAGGTTAAGTACTGAAAACAGAGGGAAATGTATTCCCAGGTAGGTCAATAAAGCACTAATGGGTGTGTTGAGTAGTAACACTACAGGGAAGTTTATTGCAAACAGGGCAATAAAGCATTAGTGGGTGCATCTGGCTAAACAGTGACAACAAAGGGAAATTTACTTCAGACAGGTCAATAAAGCACTAGTGAGTACACTGATTACTGAAAACTCAAAGAAATGTATTCCCAAATAGATCAGTAAAGCACTAGTGAGTGTGTCGCGTACTGACAACCTAGGGAAATATATTCCTAAACAGGTTAATAAAGCACTACTGGATGCATTGTGTAGTGACAACACAGGGAAATTTATTCTCAAACAGGTCAATAAAGCATTGCTGGGTGTGTTGGGTTAAGTAGCAAAAACACAGGGAAATGTATTCCCAGACAGGGCAATATAACACTAGTGAGTGTGTCAAGTAGTGACATAACAGGAAATTTATTCCCAAACAAATCAATAAAGCACTAGTGGGTGCATTGGGTCGAGTAGTGAAAACACAGGGAAATTTACTCCACACTGGTCAACAAAACACTAGTGGGTGCACCGAGTACTGAAACCACAGGGAAATGTATTCCCAAATAGGTCAATAACGTACTAGTGCTCCATGTAGTGAAAACATCATTAAATTTAGGGCAATAAAGCATGCATTGGGTTTAGTGAAAACAAACAGAAATTTGCACCAAACAGGTCAATTAAGCACTAGTGTGCGCATTATTTTAAGTAGTATTACAGTATATATCAGAGGCCCAATTTTCAAAAGCTTTGCTCATGCTGCCAGCCCCTGGTGCGGCGAACATACGGCGCAGGGAGCCTGCGGGATTCCATTGGCGAAGAACGCGATTCTCAGTCCACTACCCCAAATGCTGCAAAGTTAGACCAGCTCACCCCTGTCTACCTTTATGCCATTTGGGCAAACTGTGTATGGGGCTTGCACCAAAGCTTTGACGCAAGCTGCCATAAGTCAGAGAAAATGTTGCAACTGCCCCATTTGTACTAAAATTGGGCGCAGGTTGCAGCAAACTGTTTGGCGCAGCTGTGCCAAACATTGTGGTTGATGCAGAGCTTGGCAGAAGCCCTGCATCAGTCTTTGAAAACTGGGACACAGGTATCTGTTATGGAGGCAGTATAGCATAGTGGTCTAAGGCTCTGAGCTGCAAATCTGGTGACATCCAGCAGACCAGACCTGGGTTTGAATCCCACAGCTTCCACTTGCATACTGTGTGACCCTGAGCAAATCACTTAACCTCTTTGTGCTCCCAGCTCGCTCCTGTAAAAAAGCTTTCAGCTTAGTGTGCTATACCTGGTTAAACAACTAAATAAAAAAAATCAAAATAAAAAGCCAATCTGAACACAGGAAAACTGTCAGCTATTATCCAATAAACTACTACAATCCCATTTTAGACACCTCTACAATAGGTTATCAACATTCTGGTGATGTCCACAGTAGGTTATCCACATTTCAGACATGCCCACAGTAAGGTTATCCATTTAATGGCAATGGCAGCCAGCAGCAAAAGTCCCCCACCCCGGTCCCCAGTACCTGCTGCACCAGAGCTAGCCACCCTCACCACCACACCACACGGCTGGTTCAGCTGTTGCAGGCACACTACCTACCAAAAACCCTCTTTCCTGTCCCTCCCCTTCCCCTTGCCATCCTTCCTCTCCAGTTGCCCTCCCCTATCCTTGCCGGGCCACTGCGTTGCTACTCTTGCAGTTAGCCCATGATGATATCACTGAATACGAGTCACCATTTTGACAGTCGCTCATATTCACTCGCTATCATCACAGGATACCAGCTGTTAATATCCTTTAATACTAACCTAACAAACCTGGCAAGTAAGGGTGCCACATTCGTTAAACGTAGGGTGAAAAAAGCCTTGTATCCTTGGTTTACGTCCAACCTGAAAGCAACCCTGACTCAAAGGGATAAACTATGGGCCAAGATGAGGCAGTCTAAAGTTCCAGCAGACTAGCCGGCCTTTAGAATCTGGAGAAATGCTGGTACCAAGCTGGTTAGAGCAGCCATATCAACCTATTACTTGGAAACCCTTGAGGGTGCCAAGGGTAACTCAGCCAAGATCTAGCAAACCATCCAAGCTGTCAAAGGACAGAGAACCCTGCCTGCAATCCTCATCAAAATTATAGCACAGGGTACCGTGACCTCCAAGCAGGGCACCATTCTAGAAAACTAAATGAGCACTTCGCAACAGCAGGCCTAGCGTTTGACTCCTCCTCAGCTGACGGGCTTGTTGACTGCTCATCACCCAACGATGCCTCCTCGGACCCTCAGACTCAGGACTCCTGTTTCTCACCAGTGACTTTCCAGCAAGTCAAGGGCCTATTAATAAAATTAGATACGAAAAAAAGTGCAGGTAGACAGAATCGAGTCTTTCTTCCTAAAACTAGGGTACCACTTTCTAACTGCCCACATAGCACATATTTTAAACGTATTAGTCACATCTGGAACAGTCCCATCCTGCTGGAAAACAGCCTTTATACCACCTTTGTTTAAATCAGGAGACCCCCTGTGATCTTAATAATTTCAGACCAATTTCCATTTTGCCCATCCTGTTGAAGCTCCTAGAAAAGTTAGCCAATAATCAGCTAAAGGATCACCGCAAAACTTCTAATTTTTTAACCCCCTCCAATCTGGCTTGTGGCAAAACCCTAGTACGATGTCAGCTCTAACCAAAGTGACAAATGATTGGTTCACTGCCCTGGATAATAAAAACTATACTGGAGCCATCTTCCTAGATCTAAGCAAGGCCTTCAACATGGTCGATCATAACACTCTGTTAGCCACACTCAGAGATCTTGGTCTGAATAACTGCTCACTAAATTGGTTCACTAGCAATCTTATTGGTTGACTCCAATGCATCAAAACCAATGAACTCCTTTCCTCTTCTCTACCAATAACTAGGGGTGTACACAAGGAATCCATTCTTGGACCCCTGTTATTCTCAATTTACATCAAATCCCTTAGTGATAACATCCATAACTCCAGACTCCACTTTTTCATGGATGATACCGTCCTTTATACATCCAAACCCTCATTGTCAGATGTTGTCACAAAACTACAGACTGAATTTAGTCAGTTGGAGCAAAACCTGATCTGATCAAAACTATTATTAAACACCAAGAAAACTAAAATGATGTACTTTTTACCCCTGCATCCCCCAACTTCTCTACATGGACAGGCCATACAGGTGCTTATACTAACCATACTAGGAGATTCACTAGAGTCAGTAGATCAATTCAAATATCTAGGAGTATGGTTAAAATAGCAAACTATTCTTCGCATACCACATTGAGTCCCTCACTAGGAAACAAAATAAGACGGTTTTTTTCTGCAGTCACAAATCTCTTTTTCCCTTAAATATTAGGAAACGGCTGGTTCAATCCACCTTTCTTCCCTTACTCAATTACATGGGTATCATTTATAATTGTAGCACAGTGACCAACCTTCATAAGCTTGATATCCTGTTTCACCACGCAATCCACTTACTAATGCACCCTACAGAACCCACCACTGTGCCCCTTACACAGCTGTAGGCTGGGCTTCCCTGGCCACAACATGGGCACTACACATTAGTATCTGGGCTCTTAAAACATTTCAGAACAATGTCCCTTCCTACATCAATTTCCCTTTTTCATCATTATCATAGCTCCTATGCCCTTAGAAAAAAATGCTTTCATACAACTAAAATTATCCAAATTCTGCACACTTTATGGTAAAGCTGCGTTTAGCCATGTAATCCCATCCACCTGGAACAAACTACAAGCCACACTAAAACTCCCCGAATTGATCTCCTTAAATGCATTTAAAACCCTGGCCAACAAAGTGCTTATGGAAATTTGTCACTGCCAAAGCACCTAGTAGCCCTCCTAGCAGAGAAACTGTCACAGTATCTTAAAGCGCTTGAATGTAAACTTCTTTCTCGTTTCTCCCTTTTCTCCTTTCCTGTCTGTTAGCTTAGTGTCTGAAATGTATATAACGTAGCCATAACTCCCCTTCTACTGTACATTATTTACCTGTCTCAACACCATTCGAACTTGATGTATCACAATTTATTTATTTGTATTTATTTAAAACATTTCACCAGGAGAGACATACTGAGCTGTAAACAACTCATTTCCAGAAGTGTCCTGGGGGAGACAGAGAGAAATACATACCCATACAGCGTAAAAAATATTTACAGAGAATGCACGCACATATTAAGGCACACTTTCATACAATATATCATAAATTAAACATCCAGTAATATACATTGAATGTGCAACAGCATATACATAGGAATTATTTACAGAAAATGCAGCATCAGCAGTAACATTTGCCTACAAGAATGGAGGATGAACCAAGTTAGTGCAAGTGGCTAAGGGTAGACTAGCAAAAGGTGAAGAGTACAGAGGGGGAGATAGGAGAAGGTAGAGCATAGGAAGAAGACAAAGGAGGTCCAGAATTAGGGTGGGTAGGTAGAGGAATGGGGAGAGGGAGGAGGGAGGAGGGAAGAGGAGATTCAGGGGTTGGTGAGATAAGGGGTGGAGAGCAAGGAAGAGGATGGTATGGGGCAATAACAGGGGGAAGTCAGTAGCAGTTACAGGAGGGGGCAGAGTGGTTGTGTATAAGACTGGGGAAGGAGAGGATGGAGGTAGCAGAATGAGCTGGGCCAGGGAAGGAGTTCCAGAGTTTGGAAAGGTGGAAAGAGAAAGCAGTTTGTCCAGCTGAGGTTCGCCTGGACAGGAGAGTTAGAGAACGGGGCTTAGAGTTATGGAGAGAGTAGGATGGGTTTGAAGGGGACGAGAGAAGAGATATAAGGTAGGATGGGAGGGAGCCCAGGCAGTATTTAGCAATAAGGGAGGAGCAATGAACCAGGGAGGGAAAGGAGAGGAAGGAGAGGAAGGTGTACAGGTGGCAGTGGTGAGTCTGGGGGGGGGCAATCCAGGGCAAACCTACAGAAGAAGTGGAAGAGTGGATCCAGTCTGGTCAGGGTAGACATGGGAGCACTGGCATAGACAGAGTCACCATAATCAAAGAGGGGAAGAATCATTCTCTGCACAATGGCTCTGCGGGCCAGAAGAGGGATGCACCCTCATTTCCTAGACAGTGCACCAAGTTTAGGGTGAAGCTTTTTGTGTAAGGAGTCCACATGAGCAGAGAAGCCTATGTGACTGTCAAGCTACACTACTAGGTACTTGAAAGTTGTGACGTTTTCAAGGCTAGACCCATCCAGAGTGTAGAAGGAAGGCAGGGCTGGCAGTTTAGAGAGTTTTTGTCTGGTACTAAAAGCCATAGAGACAGTTTTTTTAGTATTTAAGGAAAGCTGATTTGACCAGAATCAGTGCTGGATATTGGTGAAAGCCAGCTGGAGTCTGCTTGTTAGGTCTTTTAGGGAGGAGCCTGAGGCAAATATGACAGTGTCATCAGAATACATTTGTATGGACTCAGATGTACATGCAGAGGGAAGGGAATTTAGAAAGATGGAGAACAGGATGGTCCGAACACTGAGCCTTGGGGGATGCCAGTGTGAATAGGGAGGGCAATGGACAGGAAGCAGAAAGCAGATATTAAGAATAGACCACCTTCCTTTGATCATAAATGGGGCAAATTATTGGCTCTCTATCTGAACTAAGGTTCTCTAGCTCCCTTTAAATGCATTATTTTCTACATAGTGCACAGGGTAATAGCTGATCATATGCAGGGAATCGAGTTGCTCCAGGGGGTGGGGAGGGGTTGGGGGATAAGGGTGGTTGGAGGAAGGAGGGAGGGAGTTTTATTACCATGTTGCTATATCTACTGCTTTGTACAAGTCTGTACTGTTGAAACTTAATAAAGCTTTCTAAATGGAAAAAAAAAGGAAGTTGCCAATTTTGACAGCCTGACTTCTGCCCATGAGGTAGGAACAGAACCAATCTGTGGCTCGAGTAGAAAGCCCAGCAGCAGAGAGCTGGGCTAGAAGGAGGGGGTGGGATACAGTGCCGAAGGATTTGGCCAGATCAAAGATAGCAGAAGGAACCAGCTCCTGGTACATACCTGTCAGAATGGTGTCAGTGGGCCTGAGGAGGGAAGTGGATATGGAATACTATGTGGAATACAATTGTATTGTATTGTATTGTAATATTGTGTATACTTTGTACAAAGTTGTCCTTAGGACCTCCTTGTAAATGAGCGTGCTCAATGGAGTTTTCCTGCAAATGAACTTGAACTTGAGGTGGTGGACTTCACCTGTATTTAAGCCTAGGGTTTCTGGGAGTGGAGGAGAGTTGGAGATCTGACAGGCTGGTGTAGGGTCAGTGGGGCAGGGGGCCCCGAATCTCTCCAGCCCAGATGCATGTTGGCTGGCAGCCTCAGTGCAACATGTTGGGAGGCTTCTGGGGGAAGGTGACAGGAGTTGGTGACCATTTGAGGCCTGGGATACCATGGCTGAGTAGCATAGAAGGAGTAAGGAGGTGAAAAGTCAGCAGAACAATCTGAAGGCTGGGGGTACAGTTACCAAATGTATGGAGTGGAATCAAGGCACTTGGGCTATCATGGTGGTGGCAGGACCACGGCAGGACTCTCCCGAAGGTGGCAGATTCAGGGAGTCATTCATGTGGCACACTCCTAGTGGTAAGAGGAGGGGTGGGGTCACATCCTGTGATTCACCTGCCATGCTCGTGTCTGGGGCAGGACCTGCTTAACCCATTTAAGGGATGTGGTCTCTTGAAAACAGAAGCTGGAAGGAGGGGACCATTGTCATGCTTTAAAAGGTTGACCTTTGGCTCAGAATGGAAGGAGGGATGGCACTGGTTTTAGCTCTGGTGGGAATGTTAAGTGTTGGGAGCAGCCATGGGAGGCATTTAGGTAGCATCATACCCCAGTACATTGTAAGGTTCAGTGGCAGGGAGAAGTAAGGCACGCCCCCTTAAGGAAAAGGAATAAGGACAATCGTTATGGAGGAGAGGGTTTCAGCTAGTTTTCAGCTCATTTTGAGAAAGTGTGGAGCCAGTCTGGTCTAAGCTCTTTGTTGGAAAATCTATTAGCTGGGGCCTGTGCAAGTGCCATTTGCCTGTCATTTCTCACAAACTCTCAACCCAAATGGAGCTGCTCCTTTAATTTATTTAAATTGTTCTGACCATTCTGAACAAAGATAAAATGTTTCTATTTTTCGCTTTTACCTAGTGCTGCTGTTTTTTTTAATGAATTAATTTCCACATTTCTTCCTAAGAAGATACCCCCATTACTCTGAAGCCAGCAGAAGCCACAGTGCCTAGCTGTTTCCACCTGGGTAAGAGGTCTGTGCCCCTTCCCCTCGCTATAACACTGGGACCCCTAGATATAAGTGGAGGCCAGGGGGCCTACAGATTGTGGGGGCTTATCCAGGATTTCTTCTGTGCTTGTGAGCTTTAGTACCACTAGCTTCATGGGGGCAAGGACTGGAAGGGGTCTGACTACTGCGGTGGGCCTTGCTGGGATAGTGCAGTTATATGGGCCACTATTGTGTTATGGCATGGTTTCTGGGACACCACTGAACATGGGGGATGGTCAGGTGGGGAGCGGCAACACTCAAGATTGGCTTGCTCTGTGCAGCACCATAGAAAAGTTAGCAGGAGGTGCCATTTTCTGTGCTTGTGGTGGAGGAGAAGACACGTGCCCAGGATCTGCTAAAATGGCTAAGAGATTTCTAGCTGAGGAGCCCCTTACCACCATCCCTGCATCATTGTTGGCTTGGCTCTGGAATTCAGCGGGGAGAGGAGCAGCTGTAGAAAAATATGTTTGGTGTGGATACCGAGGGGAAGGAGTAGCAAAACTGCCCTTGTGTGCTGTCTGCTCCAGTGGGTCAGCCATGGGCATTTGGGAAGGCAATCCCTTTGGCTACCCTTGGTCATACCCCATATGGAATATCTGTGGGCACAACATCATTGCTTTCACAAGGGAGCCTGAATTTGGGAGCAGAGTCCAAGACACCGGCCCCTGTCTCAGTGCCACAGCTTGAGGTCCCAGAGTTGGATGTAGTGGTGGAAGCCATGGAGGAACCTGCCAGTGAGGGTGATGTGGGACACAGAAGTCTGCCCAGTCCCACATTGCCTGCTGCCATTGACTTTCCCCACAGCAGAGGGAGAGACAGAAAATGTGGTACAGCAGCTGGGGGGGTCAGCTTCAAGTTCTGTGTCAAGCAACGGTGGCTCCTATGGAGCCTCAAAGGGGAAGGCCTCACATGCAAGTAAGCTTGGTCATGCTACAGAAGAGGAGGACAGAGATGAGGTTGCCTGGGAGGTGCCTGTCCCATTGCCTCCAGAACATGATTCCTAGTCTTTTCAGTTTGCCAACAATGAGATATTTGGAGCTATTCCCCAACCTTATCAGCTGCCTGCAGTGAAGCTGCCTGACACCACCCCACACCTCCCAGTACAGAGCAAGGCCCTGCATGAAAAGATGGATGGACTACTGAGCAGTGATCCTGTTAATGTCCTGTACTGTACCCAGGTGTGGCTGGAGCCAGAAGTCACCCAAAGGACCAGTGTGAGGGGCCTGCCCGAATGGTCGCAGGCAGAGAGGTGGATTCAGAGAAGTATTCATGTAGAATACCACAATGCAGAGTACCCTTACAAGTCTGAGAGACTCTGGGATATCATCAAGGAGAAAAGGGCAGATTGGGTATTCCAGGGCATGGTCCATAAGTTACTGCAGTGACCGGGGCACCTGAGAAGGCCACCGAGGCTATCATCCAGAAGATGAGGGCCTTATGCTTTTCTTCACCTTGGGTAGGGCTTACGCTTTTCAAGCACTTTGCCTTGGTGCAGAATGTAGTGGGCTGTCATATGAAATATTATATCATCACCATGGATTCTTTCACTGAGGAGACTACAAAGCCAGATCTGGATTACTATTACTCCCATGGCAGAGAGCCCGCCATCTAAGGAAGAAACTGCTCAGCATTTTGTCACTCACCAGGACTGTCCCTGTTTGAAATCAAAATGTTTGGAGACTTTTAAATTATAAGTATTACAGTAGTAGAAGACACATACCTGTGTGGATGGTGAAGGAGATAAATAATTAGGGGAAATGAGTCTTACCAGATGAGTAAACATACAAAAACAGATTTTCAGAGAGAAACTCATGGAGTGCAAATGTAGACTCAAGGGTGCAAAACAAATGGCAGAACAGATAAAGTCAAATCCCATAACAAAAAGTTTTTCAGATGTAGTAATAAGAACAGGAAAACATCGGCAGGTATTGGACAACTGAAGGATTAGGAACAAGTGACATAATAACCATAGAAGAACAAAAGGCTGAATGCTTAAATCAGTATTTTGGATCAGAATTCACAGAAACAGAAACATAAAAATATAGAAGTTGATGGCAGAAGCAGACCGCTAGGTCCATCTAGTCTGCCCATTTGATTTAGACCTATTTTGAAACTCTAGTTTCCCTTTGAAGTCAGAGCTCCCTTGTGTCTGTCCCATGCATTCCTGAATCCCCCGCAGTGTTGACCCCCACAGCCTCTTGGGGCAGGCTGTTCCAGGCGTCTACTAGTTTTTCTGTGAAGGAAAACTCCCTGGTGTTGGTAGAGAACCTCCTTCCTTGCAGCCTGAGGTCATGTCAGAGAAGAAAGAGACAAAATAATAATAAGATAGTTAAAGGTTGTTTATGGGGAACATCAGGATATACAATGCAAAATGTGTGTAACACCTGATGAGGTTAAAAGAATGATGGCGGTGGTAAACATCAACAGGGACAAGGGACCTGATGGAACACACTAACAAATCCTAAATGAAGCTATCTCACTGCCAATAATATTTAAGGAGTTATTGAGAACTGTGTACATGTCTGATGACTGGAGCAAGGCCCATGTTGTACCATTATTAAAAAAAAGGCTTATGGGCTGAGCCTGGGAAGTATAGGCTAATAAGTTTAACATCAGTACCAGGGAAGTCCATAGGAAAAATCAAAAGAAACAGAACTCTTAAACACTCACAGCAAAATACCTTGGGCATGTAGTGGCCCAATTAGATTCTGCAAGGGAAATCATGTCAATCATGTTGCAGTTTTTGATACTGTCACCAAGGAGCTTTATGAAAGGAAACCTGTAGATGTTATGTACCTGGACCTCTGCAGAGTTCTAACAATTAGCCACACAAGGGCCTGATATATAAATTGGAAAACCTAGACATAACCGGTTGCATACTGCAATGGATAAGAAACTGGTTGCAGGACAGTAAACAAAGGGCTATGATATATGTAAAGATAGCCATATAGAAACAAGTTACCAGTGGAGTCCCACAGGGTTCTACACGGCAGCAAATATTGTTCAATATATTCAGACGTGTAGGTGACCTGGAGATGGGCATCAATAGCTTGGTTGCTACATTTCTTGATGCCACAAAAAATGAGAAGGGTAGTTGCATCTCAGAAGAAGATTAATGGAATGCAGAGGGACTTGGAAATGTTTGGAAAACAAGCAGAAAATGAAGGATAAACTTAACACTGAAAAATGCAAAGTGTTGCCTGTGGGTTAGAAGGATATGAAAGCAAAATTCCACCCATGCACTAACTGAGACACAGCAGGAAAAGAACCTGGGGTGATGAGCAGCAGTAACTTCAAATGGGAGCAACAATGCAGGGCATTATCTAGCAAAGCAAATAAGATCACTGCAACATCAAGAGAAACTTTGTAAGGTGATCCAGAGATATTGCAATGCCCCTGTACAGATCCGTGGTCAGACCCTATCTTGGCCGGTGTAGTGTACAGTTCTGCTCTCCATATCTAAGGAAGGTTAGTGACAAAACTGAGAAGATGCAGAGGAAAGCAAGGTTGCTGAAGGCTTGGAAACCATGACCTATAAGGACCAACTGGCAGCACTGGGACTGTTCTCTATAGGAAAGAGAAGACTTGAAGGTGTCATGATTTAAGTTTTCAGATATCTGAAAGGGATAATATCATCAGAGCAAATGCAGCTCTTTAGAATTTACAAGGCAAGGCAAGTTTATTTTTAAGGCACCTTTCCCTGAGGTATAAGATGCTGAACAGGGATAAAAAAAAAACAAAATTAATCAGTAATAAATAACAATAAACACTGATAAAAATGCAATAAATAAATGAAAAATATACAGTCAACTCAGGCAGTCTACTTGTTGAAACAAAACTTTAAAGCCCCATTGAAAGCCTCTACTGAGCTCACACAGCAAATATGAGGAAGCAGGAAGTTCCAAAGAACAGGTGCCGCCATCACAAGGATGAGAGGAGAGAGAAAGCAAAAGACAGATGCACTCACCATTTAGCTGGTAGATTAAATATTAAAAAGTCAATACAGCATGAAAGAACACTATTAAATCTACCAGCTAAACAGTGGGTGTGACTGTCTTTTCCTTTCTCTGTATTAGTGATAGCCTACAGAATCACCTGACAAACTGCACCCTCAGGAGCCAGCTTTCCAGTGCATCACACTTTTGGGTTACAAGAATGAGAGGACAGAGGATGTCCAATGTCTCTGAAACTGGACAGATTCAAGAGAGATATCAGGAAGAATTACTTCATAGAATGAGTATTGGACAGTTGGAATAGGCTTCCAGAACAAGTGTTGTCAGTCAACATTGTTTCTACCTTCAGACTTGAAACGCATAAACACCTTAAAGAAGTGGTGTTGACTGGGTATTCCCACTGCATTGGTGGTCTTTTTCTTTCCTTAGTTTGTACATTTATATGAACTTGCTCATTATACTGTAAGTATCTACAGAGGCTACTATTTATCTGCCCATTGTATTTTGTGAACATCTGAAAAAGTTAATAATGACCCTGGTTATTGTACATTGAACAGCTGAAAGAGTTATTACTGACTTTATCTGTTTTACTGTGAACACCTGAAGGAAATGCTTTTAACCTGCTCATTGTACCATGAATATCTGAAGGTGCAGTCATGACCTCTCCCCTAATGGCTAGGTCATTTGAATGTTTGGCTCTTAGCGGCAGGCCTGGCACAGGTTGCCAGATTATTCTCATGTACCAGCCTTCATGGCACAGGAGCAAGTTCTTACAGAAACTAGCAGACTTTGTGTCTGACATGGCATTACTTGGTATTACTTGGTAGAGTGGGTTACAAGAAGGCAATGTGCCCATCGAGAGTATCCCCCACAATTTTGTGGATCATTATTTGTCAGCAGTTTCTAACCATAAATCTAGCTTAGTTTTAAATGTATCAAAATTGGTAGTGTTAACAAGGTCATTGAGTAATTTGTTTCATGTTCTGGGAGCCTTAATTGTAAAAAAGTGTAATCTTTTATTGGTATTTGCTTTGGGGACAGATTGTTTAGTGTGTAATCTAGGAACTAATTTCCTTGTTGTGTAATTTAGTCCACATTGTTGCATCAGGTTTGGTTGTTTTAAGATTTTATGAAGCAACATAAGATCTCCCCTCAACGTCTAGTTTCTAGTGAGTGGAGTTTTAGTTTTTTTAACCTGTCTTTATACGGTAAGTGTGCTAAATATGGTATCATCCGTGTTGCTGTTCTTTGGATGCTCTCAATGGTAGCTATATCCTTGTTGAGATATGGGTTCCAAAATGGTGACCCATAGTCAGAATATGGTCTGACATATGTCCTGTACATAGGAATAATACAATTTTCGAGTTTTGATACAAATGTACGATTTATTCTTCTGAGTAATCCATTTGAATTTTTGGCTAATTTGTTACAATGATCACTAGAGGATAATTTGTTGTTAACAGTTATCCCAAGGTCTTTTTCACAGTTTGTTGTTTTGAGTAATATATTATTTAATTTATAGGACTGATGTGGATTGTTATTACCAAGGTGAAGTACAGTGCATTTATTGTTGTTAAACTCCATGCCATTTAGCAATGCCCATTCCCTGATTTTGTGTAAGTCTGTGAACAGTATGTTCATATTATCCAGCACATCAACCCTTCCTCCCAGTTTAGTATCATCAGCAAATTTCAATAAATAGGTGTTTGAACTAGTCTGCATGTCAGAAATAAATATGTTAAACAAGACAGGTCCGAGCACAGAACCCTGCGGTACCCCACTAGTCACCCCATCCATGTCAGACAGAAGTCCATTAATCCTTACTTGTTGGGTCCTATTAGTCAACCAGTTATCCACCCAGTTAGTTAGGCATAGTGAAATTCCTAATAGTGTCAGTTTATTGATTAATTTCATGTGGGATACACGCTCAAAAGCTTTACTGTAGTCCAAAAGAATAATGTCCATGGGGGTCCTTACGTCCAGTTCATGACTAATTTGATTGTAGAAAGCAATCAAATTTGCAGTTGTTGAATGTCCCTGTTTAAAACCATACTGTGTGGAGTCTTGAAGGTTTAGATTCCAAATGTCTTCTTCCACTAGAGTTTTAGTAATTTTTTTCAATTACTTTACATGGCACAGAGGTTAGACTTATAGGCCGATAGTTTTCTGGATTCGATCTATTCCCCTTTTTAAAAATGGGTGTCACATGTGCTGCCAACCAGTCAGTGGGAACTGTTGATTCATTGAGAGATTTATTAAAAATAATAGTCCTTGGAATAGATACTGTGTCAATGGTTTCTGTCAAAAATCTGGGATTAATCATATCCGGTCTGGGGCTTTGTTTTTTATTTAGTGTCTTCAGTGCCTGCTTCATTTGATTAATAGTTATCAGATAGTTGTGATTATTAGGTTGTTTTAATGTTTGAAACTGATGTGTGTCCACATGTGAAAAAACGGAACAAAAGTATTTATTTAAATGATCAGCTGTTACTTTATCTGATATTATTGGTGTGTTGTTAATTATTAGTGGACCAACTTGTCTAATATTACCTTTGCTCTTGTTTAAATAAGAATACAGTGATTTTTGGTAATTTTTTGTGTGCACTGTCCTAAATTCTAAGTTACATTTAGATTTCACAATTGTCGATTTTAGTTTTGTTACAGAGGCCCTATAGGATAATAAAGTTTCATTGTCATTTGGATTTTTTTTTAATTTAGAGAAACATCTTTCTTTTTGTTTAATTAATGTTCTGATATTGTTATTTTACCATTTGGGATTATAACCTTTTGAATTATATTTGTTTTTTGTATGTATGTATTTAGATTCCAAGTCCAAAATAATTGCTTTAAATTTGATCCATGCCCCACTGATAAAGAAGAAAGAATATGTTCCCATTTTATGTCCTTTAGATAATTATTAAGTTAAAGTCTGCTCTGTCATATTGTTTAAGTAGTATATTATTTCTTAAATATTGTTGGTGATGTTGGTGTTTGTCTCCCTGAGAGTGGTCTTTCTCAGGGACTTCAATGACTGTGTCAATGATGAATCCTTGCTCTTTGTTCAACAGTGATGCTGATTGTGATGCTGCTGGGCCTTGTGCAGGCTGTTGCAACTGATCACCACCAGCATGGCCACATTTTGGTTCTGGTCTTCTCATCCGGTCTTGACATATGTAAAGTCAAGTTCGATCCAACGCTAGGTTAAATCACCATGCTGTCTCTTTCCTGTGTGAGACCCCTTGTTTAGTCCCCACCCCCAACCCCAGCCCCCATGGAGATGGTCCGATACCATCCTAAAACTAATCTGGAGCCTTGCAAACTCTTGGTGATATTTAACTTATTGAGCATGAGGTTAGCCTGTGCAAGTGGGGTCTAGGGGTTCTTGGAGGGCTATAACCTGGCTCTTAAACCTGCTCTTGATTCCCTTGTGGCTTACTGTGTTTGTCCCTTGACATCTGCTGCTGCTCCCCAAGATATTGAAGGAGCTGAAGCAGTTGGAGACCTCGCTGGAGGACAAACTGGTGCTGGAAACTCACTATGGTGAGTATCAGTGGGTGACCACTCTGGAAAAGACTGAGTTCCTGTCAAGAGTGATTGCTGAGGGGAAGAACTGACCAGCTGAACTATTTTGCACTATAAACAGGCTTCTTAACCCCCACCCCATCTTCAGTTCAAAATATTTTCTTCAGCTGAAAGCTGCTACAAGCTTAATCAGCTTTTCCTCAGAAAGGTGTCCTAAATTTGGGACAGGATCTCTTCAAGCAGCTTGTCACATACCAGTGGTGCCATTTCTAAGATGGGCCCAGGTGATTGACAATCTTGGGTGGAGTTGTCTCTAGTTTTGGGTGAGGGGATGTTTCAGGTCACCTCAGAATTGCATCCCACTTAATGTTTATTGGATCAGGGCCTTCCTGACTGCTTACTGGTTGTGGAGGGACCCTGGGGTCTATTATTCCAGAAATGGTCCGGTCATCTCTTGCGGGGGGGGAGGGTTCCTGCAGTTCTGTAAAGGGTGGTGGTGAAGCCCCTCCTAAAGAAGCCATCTTTGGATCCTGACATTTTTCTGAATTACAGGACTGCCTTAAACCTTCCCTTTTTGAGGAAGGTAACGAAAATGTGATGGTGAGTCACCTGGGAAGGTATGACATCAGTAAGCCTCTACAGTTGGGATTTCACCTTCATCATAGCATGGAGCCAGCACTCATCAGGGTGTTCATTGATCTCCTCATTTTTTATTTATTTTAGTCTTTGGTAACCGGGTAAGGCCCACTAGGCACAACTGCCTGTTTTTAGGGGTGACCTGGGAGCACTGGGCAGTTAAGTGACTTGTTCAGAGTCACACAGTATGCAAGTGGAGGTTGTGAGAATCATACTCAGGTCTGGTCTGCTGGATGTATCAAGCTCATTCACACCTTGTTCCTCTAACCTCTAGGCTATACTGCCAACTCCTCATGGTGAAAGGTAGAGGGTATTGCTCCATTCTTATGCTTTTTGGCCTCTTGTCAACATTTGACACAGTGACTCATGGGGTGTTGTTGAATGACTGAGGCATTATGTGGGACTTACCCATAATGTTTTTTGATGGTCTGAGTCCCAAATACCTGGAAGAATGAAGGTGCTAATCACAGGTAATTCCATTTCTGAGATGGCTGCCCTTGACTGTTGTGTGCCTCAAGGCTCAATCCTAGCTCCCATGCTGTTTGCTGTGTACCTGTTGCCTTTGGGTGAGACAATGAGGTGATGTGGATTGGAATTTCACTGCTATACAGATGATACCCAACTACACCTGTCATGTGCATCTGATGGGGTTAATGCTGGCCCTGTGCTGCGTCAATGTCTGAAAGCATATTGTACCTCTGAACTGTTGCCCACATTGCAAGGAACAATTCCTCATTTTACTTCACAAAAGACCCCTGTTCCACAAAGAGAGGATTTGTTTCACATTCACTGTTAAGATTTTAAACCAAAAATCCATACTATATACAGTAGAACCTCGATTATCCAAACTCACTGGGTGATGTAAGATCAATTTGGATAATTGAGGGGTTCATAAAATATCGTATAAAGGAGGGTCAGATAATCGAGGTTATACTGTAATGTGAAAATATATTTACTCAATTAACAAGAAACTTTGTGACCATAAAGGCACATATTTTGACAGTGTTCCAAGTGCCCTAAATATTTGAATACGCATCCCACAATTTGCTTGTTTGTTCCACATTTCTAGAGGCAATGTTCCACATTTGGGGGACAAAAGGTTGAGAAGTATGTCTGAAAGAGATCAATGACTGGATGATCTCCAACTGGCTAGGCCTCAACCTAAGGGTCTGCTACGACAAGGAGTGACAAATGGCTACCATCTTTAAATAGTGCCACCCTTGGACCTGTGGAGATGTTTAAAAATGTGGGAGTCACTATGGACTGCAAGCTGACCCTTGAATACTTGGCATAGGCTATAGTGGTCTTTTTAATCTTCCAAGCATCTCTGAAATTAAACTGTTTCTTGTCCCCTATGATGTGGCAATGATAGTGCTTGCCTTCATTACATGTAGACTGAATTACTGCAATACTCTTTATCTAGGGTTATCAGGGAGTTTTATGCATGGTCTGCAGCTGGTCCAGAACGCAGTGATATGCCTGCTCTCCGGGACCTCTTGTAGATATCATGTTACACCATTGCTGCCTGAACTGCTCTGACTTCCTATTCAGTGGTACATTATCTTCAAGATATGCTTTCTGGTTTACAAGATCCTACATGGTTTGGGACCGGGTTATCTGAAAGATCTCCTGGCACTGTACACCTCCATCCACCCACTTCATTCCTCTGATGCTAGATTGTTTTCTGTGCCCCAGTCAAGGCTGAGGCTGTCCAGGGTCAGATCATTTATGGTGACTGTTCCCCAAACTGTGGAATTCCTTGCCTGTCTATATTTGATCTGACAGCATGGTGGTGGCCTTCAAAGGGGCCATAAAGTTCCAGGTCTTTGAGCTAGCCTACTCTGGAGTTAATTTTATTTATTTTGTTTGAACTGCAGCTAGTGGGCAGTTTACTACTTCAAGCTACTTATTTGTTTCATTTATCGACTGACTGATTGATTGATTGATTGATTGATTTGTTTATGAGTGTTGTATTATGTATTTATTGTTGTTGTAGTGTCTTTGTGTTCTTTGCATGGTGCCCCGAGCCCCTGGGGTTGGTCATCTGAAAAATAAAATTGCTTTGCCTTGCATTATGCTGTGAACATCTCAAGCAGTTATTATGGCCCCCCCCCCCTTGTAGTAAGAACATTTTAATGAGTTATTATGACCTGTCTCTTGTACTGTGGTAGATCCTACTCAAGGCACTTACTGATGCATTCAGCAGCAACAACCTGCAACTTGTAGCGGGTCTGCGGGGTATTCGACTCCAAGCTGGGTGAAATGTTTACAATGTTTCCTTTTGTGTTGTACAATTTAAGGATATCGTGGGGTCCGGCTTCTGCTGCAGCTCGGAATAAATCTGAAAAACACAAAATAGAAAAGAAATTGTTGGATTGTAGTTGTAGTTGTAATACAAGGTGTTTTTGTATGTTCTTATTAAAGATGTCGTGTTCTACAAGGAGTTCATCAAGTCTAGAGGGACATAGGACTATTCAAAAGGAATGTACTTTCTTTATACAGCCTCATCCATTTAGAAAGAATCTGCATAAAAAAACCTACTTAGATATTTCCACACTCCTGTTCTAATGGCTATATTTAAGGGGGTGAGCTTTGTTGTATGTTGGAGGCAATGTGGGACGACCCCAGCCAACCATACACATATTCTCTGCAGTTGTTCGGAACTACAGCCTTTCTGATGATAGTTACAGAGTGAATTGACTAAGGTGTTTCAATCAATCAATCAAATCTTTATTTATCCAGGTGGACACCATTGAGCAAGCTCACTTACAAGGTGGACCTGCATTACACATGGTCAAAAATAACAGTATAATATAATTGGCAAGGATACAGACATTAAGAAACTGTACAGACAGTGATAAGAAAACAAAATGTAAAACATTAGTAAATATGTTCAGGGAACAGGCAAACTGAATATCTGTTCTAGCTTTAAGGTTTTAATCAGTGCAGAGAGCCAAGTCTGGAGGTATATTTAGTATAGGGAAGCAGGAAGGGAGTTTTGATAGGTAATACTTGTAGGTACTTAAAGTTGGTGCGGCTGCAATGGAGAAGGGGGTAAATGACAAAGGCAGCTCTCAGCCTTAGGTTCTAGATATAGAGAGAAAAGGTATATAGCTCACTGGAGCAGAAAGGTTTAACGAGACCGGCTATGGCACCAGGAGGTGCCGGCAGCCCAGTTCACCAGACTTAAGCTAATTGCTATGGAGTAGGGCAATGGGTATGTAACTTACAGAATGGAGAGAATTTGGGATGACCAGCTAAGGCACCAGGAGGTGCCAACAGCCCAGTTCGCAGCATTAAGTTTTGATGTGGAGCAAGGGATTTCGTGGCTTGCAGAGGCAGAAAGATTAACGGGGAACCTTGTTATGGCACAGGGCGGCATCAGCTGCCCAGAGACAACAACTGATGACCTAGCTAGACTCCTGGAAGAACTTGGGGCTAGAGGAGCGTGAGCCGCTCAGGTAACGGTTTTGGATGCACCACCGCAGGTATACTGGAATCATGTGGTGGCTATATTTGGAGAACTTAGAGGGTCAGTGGCCCTAGGATAGGATAATCAAGGCAGGAGTAAGATGATGAAAGGGAGGGTGAAGCAAAGGTATGGGAAAGGGGAAGAGGTATGTGAGGAGGCAGTACAGATCAGGTGTAGGTGAATACAGAAGCTATAGGAGAACAAGGTCAATGGAAGCAGTGGCATTTAGCTCCGATTAGCTTTGCATATAGGGACTTGAACACTGCGATAGTTACTGTGGTTCTTAGCTTCAAAATTTTCTGGATTTCATTCCAGAGTGACGGAAGTGAGTAGCTTATGGCCCCATTCCCATATTGTGTATGGACCCTGGGGATATTCAGGGTGATAAAGGAGCAGCTCTTTAGGGCGTATTTTCGGACTTCGCTTAAGGGCAGAAGATCAGAGACATAGCATGGTAGTTTTCCAGCTAGCACTTTCAGAGTCCATATGGTCATGTTTCTTTTCTGTCTATATTGCAGGGAGGTCCAGCCTACAGCAGCGTAAAGGGAACAGTGATGGGTAGAGGAGGGGA
This sequence comes from Neoceratodus forsteri, assembly GCA_016271365.2. Classification (NCBI taxonomy): domain Eukaryota; kingdom Metazoa; phylum Chordata; order Ceratodontiformes; family Ceratodontidae; genus Neoceratodus; species Neoceratodus forsteri. The sequence continues at coordinate 1,204,379,010 of CM028132.1, forward strand.
GGCCGGTGATGAAGCGCAGCGCTCTGTGATACAGGATGTCCAGTTTACCCAGGTATAAGGCATTGCAATGGCAGTAGATAAAATCAGCGTAGTCTAACAGGGAGATGAATGTAGACTGTATGAGCTGTTTTTTTGCCTCCGCATTTAGAAAGCGGTTTATCTGATAGAAGAGCCAAGTCTCTGTCTCAGCTTTTTTCCCATATCCTCCAAGTGTTGCCTGAAAGAGAGCTTGTGGTCTAGCCAGATTCCCAAGTAGTTGAACTTGGGGACATAGTCCAGGTTTTCCCCTAGTAAGGTAGTGATGGGGGGGTATGTGCCAACAGCAAAATAGCATGGGAGGTTGCCAGGAGAGAGAATTATCGCCTTAGTTTTTTTGACGTTGAGGAGCAGTTTTTTATTGAGAAGCTGGTATTAGAGGATGTCGAAGTCAGTTTATAGTTCTTCACAGGCAGCTTCAGGTGTAGACCTGCTTAGGTTCAGTACCGTGTCATCTGCAAATAGGTGGATATTGGCATTCTTAATGCCAAGGTCGATATTGTTAATGTATATGGTGAAGAGTATTTGGTCCCAGAATGGACCCTTGCAGAATACCTCTAAGTAACGGTTTGGGGTGGGGAGCTCCCCTTCTGCTTTGACCTGCTGTTGCCTATCCATTAGGTAGTTCTGGAACCAATCAATGGAGGTGGTATCTAGACCCAATGCTTTTAGTGATGAAAGAAGTAAGGAGTGGTGAACAGTATCGAATGCTTTGCTGAGGTCTGGGAAGACAGCACAGACAAACTTTTTGTTATCAAGGTCATGTTGCCAATCGTTGGTAACCTTGGCCAGTGCTGTGACCGTACTGTGGTTCAAGCAGAAGCCTGATTGCATAGGATTTAGAAAATTTGTCTTTTCCAGGAAGACTAGCAGCCGAACATTTACTATTTTTTCTAGGATTTTTAATAATATGGGGAGCAGTGAAATTGGCCTATAGTTATTTAGGTCACAAGGGTCCCCAGATTTAAAGAGTGGTATAATGTGGACAGTTTTCCATAGTTCAGGAAGAGACCCTTGGGAGAGTGCAAGATTAAACAGGTGGGTGATGGGCACTGCCAGTGCATGCCAGGCAACCTTTACGAAGTATGGATCCAAGGCCTCCACGCCGGCCCTTTTCTTGATATCCAGGCGGAGTAGGTGCTCCTCAACTTCTTTTAAGGCAACTGGTGAGAAGGAAAAGGTTGCTTTCATTGGATTTTGGTATGGAGGCAATATGTTCATCTGGGAGTGCAGCTTACAGGCAGGCGAGTTATCAAAAGCCAGGCCAGCTGATGCAAAGTGATTATTAAATGCTTGTAGTATTTTGTTTTTGTCACTAATGATGCCATTTTTAGAGGATATTTTTGAGGGGAGTGTATTACCTGTCGTGCGTCCAGCAAGATTTGTTTTATGGTGGTCCAGAATTTTGTTGGACATTTTGAAGTGGCGTCTAACTCTGAGCGATAGAATTTTGATTTGGTTTCCCTGATCAGCTTTGTGCATAGGTTCCTGGCGGTTCTGAAGAGACACCAATCCTTATCTAGCTGTGTTTTACAAGCACATTTCCAAAGCTTGTCCCTATTTAGTAAAGCAGCTTTGAGGTCTGCAGTAAACCAGCGGTATGTTCTTGGCTTTGTGCGAGCTTTGACCATGGGAGCATGGGCATTAATGGCATGGGTTAAGATTTCTTGGAAGATGGTAAAAGCTTTGTTTACTGTTTTTGCTAGGCAGAAGTTCTTCGAAAGTGGAGAGGCCTTGAGGTCATTGATATAGGCCAGTGGGTAAAAATTTGTTTTAGATCTCTTAGTTGAAAAAGTCGAGGTTGGTTTGGACATATGGCTAGTTCTCACACCTGCAACAAAACAGTGGTCGCTAACGTCTGTGTGGAAGATTTCTGCATGGGAGAAAAGGTGGGGTTTATTTACTAGAAGAACATCTAAAAGGGTGCTACTTGATGTTTTTTTCTTGTTGGTGCGTGTAGGTTCATTGATAAGTTGTGAGAGACCATGGGAGTCGCAAAAAGATTTGAGTGGTAGCGAAGCGTTGGTCAGCCAGTCATAATTGAGATCTCCCATTATTATAGTTTCAAGGTTGATGGAGTCCATCATGGATGATAAGTGAGATAGTAACTGTGGTCCTGTGGAAGGTGGTCTGTAGCAGCCAATTACTCTGATGGCTGACGCAGGGGATATTTAAATTTTTAGGGACAGGCATTCATATGCGTTAGAAAGCGAGGAGGAATCAAGGATAGAGACTGAAAATTTGTCCTTCATGTAGATGGCAACTCCACCGCCCCTGGTTTGTCTGTCAGCTCTGAATAGAAGATAATTGGGTATGGCAATCTCATCGTCAGGCGTGGATAGACGGAGCCAGGATTCTGTTATGACAAGCACGTCGGGTTCGGTGTGGGCGATCCAAGCCTGTATGGAGGACAATTTTTTTAAGAAGGCTGCATGTATTAACATGCATGAAGCTGATACCCTTTAGCCTAGGGAGTTCTGAGGGTGAGGCAATGTCTTTTGTGGGCCCAGGATTGAGTTCCATGTTGCCTGAACATAGTAGTAGAAGGAGTACAAGTTTCCTTAGGGCTACGAGGGAAATTTTGGAGATTTTCATCCTTCTCCTGATGGAAGTAACATCTGAATCTGTTTGCAGAGGCTTATTGTAGGTGTTATGCTGTCCTGTCATTACATAGCATAGGACCCTTGCTATGAAGTACCACGGGGTGACTTCACCGGGGGAAGGTGGCTGGCTCTTTCCCACTGGTATTTGATATCCTGATGCACACCAATTATAACCTCCATGGTAAGGGTGTAGTGATGCAGTGGTGTTGCAGGAGTAGAGTAGGGGCCTGATGTGCACACATTCAATGGGGGAAGGATGGATTTCCCCCTTAGTATAAGTCCTACCTCGAAGTTCCCATAGTAGAGGTAGGATATATAAGGTGCTAAGGAGCTCAAGCCACTTTGCCATGATTTAAGGTATAAAGGATTTATTTAGAGAGGCTTTTTGTGAGTTCCAACTCCTTGTTTAAAATTAAGAGCTAGTGTGATACGTTAGATAGCATCCCAGGGACTAGCGAGTACTTGGCTGAAGAGAAAAAGGGTAGGCGAGAATAAGATGAGAAGTATATAGTGAGGGCCAGTAGCTGCAGTGGGCAGAGCAAGACGGTCTATATAAGAATGTGCAGAGAGGGGAGATGGGTGGGAGGGCATAAAGTTTGCGGCTTTGCCATACCTCTCAGCGAGCTGAATCTGGCCTTGTGGTCTCGGGCATTGGCTTCTGTAGCACCGACCGCCCGGTGGCCGCAGATTGAGCAACAGAAGAGCTGGGATCCCTAGGAGGGTCTCAGCTGAAAAGAGAAGGAGAGAGGAGCCAAATTAGCACTGGTGGAGGACAGAAGGGTCTCACTAGCCAGTGACAGGAAAAATTTACACTCGAATAGGGGCAAGTTCCTTGGCTCCTGGGAGTCTGGCTGCAGTACCAAGTCAAGGAAGGGCTGTAATCACTGTAACATTTAGCTAATTTTAGCAAGGTAAAACAGCTTTTTCAATGTGAGTTTAACAATTTCTAAACAGATTAGGTAATAAAACAATCTAGGTAATTAGATTTCAGTCTGGTTTGCTAGTAAAATTGCACCTTTTCGCTCCGTTAGATAGAAAAGAATAAGTGAAGTAAAGGGACCAATCGGAGTGAGCCTGGAAGGCGCCAGGTGTCGATTGGTTTTGCGTTTTGCTGCACTCTTAGCAAGCTAAATCAGGCCTTGTGGTCTTGGGCATCGGCTTCTGTAGCTCCGAACACCCAGTGGCCGCGGTTCGAGCAGCGGAAGAGCTGGGAGCCCTAGGAGGGTCTCGGCTCTCAGTGAGCTGAATCCGGCCTTGTGGTCTCGGGCATCGGCTTCTGTAGCGCCGACCACCCGGTGGTCGCAGCTTGAGCAGCAGAAGAGCTGGGAGCCCTAGGAGGGTCTTTGCTCATGATATCATAATCTCCTCTGACCTGATCCTTTTTTACAAACTTCCTCCTGATTTCTGGAAAGCATTCTTGAATAAACTTATTTTTGCATCATAGCAGTGAAGAAGTCCCAGTAGCCAGTGATGATAGCAACTGAATATGAGTGACCATCAAAATGGTGGCTCATAAACAGCGCTATCCTCATGGGCTACCCTGCAAGGGTAGCAACCCTATGCAAAGTCGACCATAGGGGAGGGTGACCAGAAGAGGAAGATAGCGAGGGGAAGGGGAGGGGAGGGATAGGGAAGAGGGTTTCTAAGCAGCAAATGTGCCTGCTGCAGCCAAGCTGGTAGTGTGATGTGATGGTGAAGGTGGCTAGCTCCAGTGCAGCAGAACTTGGTTCAGGGCTGGGGACAGGAGGGAAAATGTTGCCGCCTGGCTGCCACTGCCGCTTTTTGTTTTTGGCAATCCAGGTGTCACCTCACCTGACATGCACCATCCCACATTTAGGTAATCCCAAAGTGGGGGTGGGGGCAAACTCTACGAGGGGATGCGGGGCACAGCCCCCACACAGACACTAAGTCCAATTTCTTGTTGTTTGTTCTCCAGCAAGCGATATTACCGATTTGCTTTTTCAGCAATATACACTTGCCGCGATTGCCATTAATACATAGAGTCAAAAGTCCGTTACAGAGTTGTGGTTGTTTCCCCAAAGAGTGTGCACAAGGACGTGCTGCAAGGAAACTCACCAGACAGTGAACTGCACAAGGTTTCCTGCACACACAAATCTACAAAGGGATGCCACAGCAAAGTTGCAACTATCTGACATGTTTCGAACCTATAAGGTCCTTTTTCAAAGGCCTTTGAAGAAGGAACTTATAGGTTCAAAACATGCCGGGCAGTTGTCTATCCGTTTTTGCTTTTTAAATAATAAATGTAGTTGTATTTGCAACTTTTCTGAGTTGGTGTGTGCAGGAAACCTTGTGCAGTTCAAAGTTGTGGTTGTCTCCAACAGTTCCTACTTTAAAAGCAAAGCAGACTATAATAATCAGTGTTTACAAAATGGAAAAAATTACATCCGCCATTAGACAGGGTTTATCTGCCTTTAATAATATGTGGCTAAAATGGGTGTTATACATAATGCAACATAGCTCAGAATTTGTTTCACGGAAGAACCAAGGTGGAGAGGGAAGAAGAAGGTGGGGAGGTAAAAAGGGGGAGGTAGTCATATCAAATGACCTAAAGGTAGGCAAGCAATGTGAGAAGAGAGTAAGGAGGGTTGGGGATACTGAGAAGAATAGGGAGAGGCATCACCAGTAAAAAACAGGAAGTTGTTATCCCTCTGTATAGACAGTTGGTGAGACCCCCATCTGGAGTACTGCATGCAGTTCTGGAGACCGCATCTCCACAAGGACATAGACAGGATGGAGGCAGTCCAGAGGAGGGCAAGTAAAATGGTGCAGGGTGTGCACCAGAAGCCATACGAAGAGAGACTAAAGGAGCTTAATATGTATGCCCTCGAGGAAGGGGAGGGACAACTGTATTGTCTTCTCTGTGACGAGGTACCTTTGTAAACGAGCTTCTGGCTCAAAGGTTATAAACTGATGCTTAATAAATAAATAAATAAAATAAATAAAAAATGATAGAAACTTTCAAGTACCTCAAGGGAATCAACAAAGTCCAAGAGGGTAGCACCTTTCAGAAAAAGAGAAGTGCAAGAACAAGGGGGCACACTTTGAAGATGGAGGGGAGAGATGGCTCGGGGCAATGTGAGGAAGTATTTTTTCATGGAGAGGGTGGTGGATGCATGGAACGGCCTTCCTGAGGAGATCATGGGGTCAAAAACAGTGGGGGAATTCAAGAATGCATGGGACAGACATAAGACAATTCTGGTGGAGGTTAGGAAGAACTAGGCTGTTGGTTAACTAGGATCTGCAGCTTATCCAATAGGTAGGGAAATGGGCATACTAGGATGTCTAGGGTAGCCCCCCCCCCCACTGCAGGGGTATGAGTTTTCCTTCTGTCATTCTTGTACAGTCCCCCTCATACCTACCACTGCTCTTTACTCCTCCCTTTCCCTCCCCTCCACTGATGCTAGGCGCCTCACCCACTGTACCTCCTTCATATCCAGATTCTGCCTTGGCTCCCTACCTCCCTACCTTTTGTCAGATCCCATCTTATCACCTACCCCCACCGTAACATGGAATCACAGAATCATAGTAGCTTGACAGCAGAAAAGGACCATCTAGTCTGCCCCTTTGTTTCCCATTGTCACATTGTCTCCCATTCCCCCTCCTCCCCCAGGAAATCCTCTGCTACCAAACTACCTTCTCTTACAGCTTCTCCAGGTGCTGGTCTTTCCTGCCCCTGTCCATCCAATCTGCCATTGCCTCCCTCCCTTAAATCTCTTCTTTCAGAGTTCATCACTCCCTCCTGCAGCTGCCCACAACTTTGTTCCCTGCAGCTAGCCTTCAAATCCTGCCCATGGTTCGCCTTAGCTCCCCTTGCTCTGGGTGTCTGCCCTGGCTTGGGTTATCTATGCCCAGTTCTGTGGCCCACTTATCTACCCTTGGACTTCAACCATGGTTCCTTATTGTCCTGTACCTTCCCTGTGCACCAGTCTAGCTTGCACCTTAATTTGTTTGTAATAATGTGTTTTGCTGCTACTGGTTTGCATTTTTATGCACCTTATTTTAATTGTATTTGTTCCTCACCCCCCCACCCCTGGAGGATCTGGAAACCAGCTGTTACTAGCTCAATATGCCTTTCCTAGTAAAGCTTTTGAAGTAAAGAAATAAAGACATTTTCATCTGTTTTGAGTCAGAATAGTGACTATCTGGATTGTCTGTAAGTTACAGATATCACCACACTACATGCCTTTCTTGGATGCTGACACTGGAAATTCTCTTATTACTGAATATAATATTATTGTAATCCCTTTTTTAAATAAAAATGAAAGGTAAAAAAACTAAAGGAATGTACTTTATAGCATTCCCTATGTGATAATTTTAAAAGTGATTGTGGTGGCCCAGTCCTTGGACTGCTAAATCAGATATAATAAATACAGTATTTGGAAATAAATTAATGCTAGCCACGCTCTCAAAATCATATGGAGTTGCTAAAGAATACTAGATAAATTTAAGAAAAAAAGGTCCTCCTCTTTCTTAACACAACTATGGGGGCTTTATTTAAGCTGATGACCAGTGGTGGTGGTGATGGGCTCTGGAGAGCCAATATTTCTTGGAATTGTAGTAACTCCCCACCAGTTTCAGCCCCCTTCCCCATGGCTGCAAAACAGTTCCCAAACCCCATTTATGTATCCCTACTTTCACACAAAAAAGAGAACCCTAAACTCCCACCCATCTTCTCTACCCTTCACCCTACACATATACATTTTGTAGGGTCTTGAACCCCCTTCCCCAGACACTCAAGACCACTCCATTCCTTTAACTGAGAACAGGACTCTGAAAGAGAAAATGAGATAAGACATGTAAGCAGATATTATTTAAACAAGTTAAAATTCTAATCCTGGCACTCTCCAAAACAATAATCTACAAACTCAGTCTCAACAAAATCCCAGAGAGCCCCCTCCCTCTGGTGCACTTGATCATACTAAGTCATTTTGGGCACTCCCACAGTCTATGTCTGCACACAATAAAGTGACGAGTTGTAGGCCTGGAAGATTAAGTCAGAGTGGGTATCAGCGGTGACATTTGCTACTTGAACTGGATGTGAATCCCAAATATTCCTAACTCAAATAACTGCGAATTGAGCAAAAGTTTCTTTCTGAGATTAGAAGTAATCCTGTCTCTGTGCACTACATGATTGCACTGGCCTTGTCCAATCTGACTGATTAGCCCCAAATGTTATCAAAGGAGTTTCAGGGCAAGGTCCAGGTCTACACTCATAACCTTCAAGGGTGCAGCTACACAGCAGTCTCTGTGGCACACCTACGTGGATTCTACAGATAGGGATAAGCACCCTGAGCATTTGATGGGGCTTACCTTTGGTTCTCTGGAGCCTTAGCCTGCCACAGCCATCAGTGTTGCTCCCTCTGACCACCAATGAGTCAGACTCTGGAGTAGAGGGCAGGATAAGGAAGAAATCTTTGGTGCCGCTGAACAGCAGCTCTCCACCACAGTCAAAACCATATCTCTGCTGACAGTGACAGAGAATTCAGTCAGTGATTATAGCCAGGATGTTTCAAGAACAATGCCCCAATCCAACTGGGCAGTAGCATGGGTGCACACTACTATGCAATGGGGAAACAAATAATTCTATGAGGGCAATGGCCCTTAGAAAAAGGCTTTGTGGTCAGTGCCCCTAAAGCCTACAAGACGTGCTGCCATCTTGCCTATTTTCATTCGGGACATATAACAGGTTCATAGGGCAGGCCAATGGCTAGTCAGGTTCCAAAGTTTGATCCAGGAGCCACAAGAGCTTCGTGAACACCGGAAGACCTCATTAGAAAGCCAATTAGTCATCAAGGAGCAGACAGACATCATCTCTCAAGTGACTAACAGGAGGACATTGCCAATTGAAAGACTGTCTGCCGGCTTCCTCACTGAGGAATCTTAAGCATGTCCTCAGCCTGAAGGAGTCTGCAGGGGATGGAAGGAAAGTAAACCTACAATCTGTAAGAGTAAGCTGCATCATGCTAGTACATTAGCTGGAGGAGTGGGCTTTAACAGCCAACAAGAAGGAGGCTGCTACATGCAGACCATCTGCTCCCAGACTTCGAATTAGCTCAGAACCAGAGAAAGACACTGAATTTTGCAGCTGAATGCATTTATTTATTTAAGTAAGCCACCCCGCAGTTGGTTTTCAGTGTGCATTTAGAGAAGGACTGTTTCTAAAACCAGATCTGAGTGGTCTGCAACTGTGATGCAGCCAGAGAGACTTGTAAGCCACCCCTTCAGCCACCACAGTCAAGTGACTGATGACAGCAGAAGTTGCTTTGGGGAGATTGTGGAAGGAAGTGTGCCAGATTAGGATTCACCTGAACATTCTGAGAGACCAACAGAGTGAAAGCCCAGCTAATCTGCATGAGCTACCAGAGAGAGTAACCAGCAATGCACAACTGAGAAAGTCGGCAGTGGAGTGCCAGTCAACTGCAGAATGAGAGCAGTTACATCCAGCCAGGACTGCAGAGAACAACTGAAATATATAGTGCCAGAGGGTAACCATGAGTACTGCAGCTTGGGTTCCCCATCTTTAGATGATAAGCCACATCCTCAACCCCATCCCTAGTCACACCCCTTTCTCTGACTGATGTATACGTAAAAACATAAGAAAGTTTACAGGTAAAAGGAGGCAAAAGAGTGAGATAATATTTAAGCAGTAAGGCATGACAGAGTGTGTATTACTGTGTAATAACATTACGCCTCAGGTAACTAAAGCACAAAGCCACAGGCTGAGTGCATTCAATACCCAAGAAGTGACATTATTACACAATAACGCACATCGCCGGAGTGCCTTGCTGCTATTATACCATGGCTTGTTTATATAAAAAAGATAAAAAAATAAAATAAATTCAGTTTTAAAACAGTTTTTATCAAAATGTTCTGTGTGGATGCATATTTGACAAAAAAAAGATGTCCTTTTTGTGTTTTTCCAGTAGGTGGAGCAATGATCTGTGTCTCAGGTCATGGTTTACTTTGTGTGCTTGTGTCTGACTCCTCCACCCTCCATGTCACCTGGACCTGTTCTCACTTGGTGCAGTAAAATGTGGGCATTTGTTCCAGAAGACCAAGTCAGTTTCTGCAGAGTTCCTGAACAACAATCACTACGTATAGTACTGGAATAAGTCTTGTGGAGACTTCCAGTTTACCAGTCCAATGAGTAAGTCATCTTGAGCTGTTATTTGGAGGGGGAGAGCAAGTAAAACTTTGGCAAGCTTTTAATTAAACTAAAAGTGATTTTACAAACAGCCATTACTTGCGGCTTTTTGAACAATGGTCAGACACAGAGCAGCAAGAGCACGCTCCATTACAGCAGTCACAGTGAAGCCACGTTCACACAGTGGTCATTTCTCCACTTATTTTACTTTAATGTGGTAGTCACAAGTAAAAAACAAAACAAAAAACGGAATGTTACAAAAAAGCCAGAGGTTTTGTTTGGTGGATGGGACGACATTATTCTGAACTGGTTGGGCTGAGCCTTTCATTTTGAAAGCATGAGGTGTATAAATATGTGGCACGTTTACTAATGTAAAAAAGTTCATGTGTGTGCCTGGACTTGACACATTGATGTTACGCTCAGATAACATCACTGTTCCAAGTACACGCTGACCAATCAGAATGCTGAAAATGTTCTTACCATTGTATAATATTGTCTTTAAACTTATGTCCAATGTATTCTTAATTATTTTTCTAGTCGTTTGCATACTACTGAAGTTAGACTGTAGAGATAGTGTACTGCCTAAAACTAACATTAATTTTTAAAAGCTGACAACTGTTACATTTCATATCTGAGGTACTTTTTCTTTTCCCTTTGGTTAATTAGAAGATTGTTTGCCTGATGTTAGGCATCATAGGTATCATAGGTATGCTCAAGCCGGAAGATAGAATCCTACCCTATAAGGCTTGCCTATCCATAATTTAAAATATACATTTGTTATTTCCCAAGTGATGATCCAAACCATTTTTAAACTCATTCATGGTAGTACTGTCCACAATATTCATTGGAAGATTATTCCAAAATCCAACTACTCTACAGCTGTACAAATGCTTATGAAAATTATGATTCCAGGTTTGCTGATTTAGTTGTTTTTTTATGTTTTCTAGTACTAGTTCTACCTAAATTATGTCTAAGACCCAATTCTTCCAGGAAGACTTCATCCTTCATGATTTTGTAAAGCAAACATAGATCTCCCCTTAATCTATGATAATATAAGGAAAATAGGTTTAGGCTGACCAGTCTATCATAATAGCTTTTGTTCTTTAATCCTTTTATTTGTTTTGTTAATTTTCTCTGCACCCCCTCTATAGATATAATATCTTCCCTATTTTGTGGTAACCAAACCTGGACACAATACTCCAAGTGCGGCCTAGCCAATGCACTATAGTGCAGAATTAATACCTTCCCATCTCTGCTAGCTATAAGTTTAAATATACAATTTAAGTTTTGAGTTGCTTTCCTATGTTGAGTCCTGCAATGTGATCTAAATTTCAGATCATTAGTGACAGTAATCCTCAAATCTCTTTCCTCTTGCACATTCCTCAAAGGGGTACTATCCAGTAGATATGTCTCTTCTTTATTGTTTTTACCTAAATGCATAACCTTACATTTAGTTATGCTTAATACCAGTTTATTTAGGTTAGTCCACTCAAATATTGAGTCCAGGGCATGTTGTAAGGTAGCCTTTTGTTCTGCATCTGTAACTACTGACCCCAGCCTACAATCATTCGCAAATTTGTACATCCAGACATTACGATTACTAATTTTCAAAGAAGTGATGTATATATTAAATAGACTAGGTCCCAACACTGAACCCTGAGGAACTCCACTGGAAATAGAAGCCCAGGCAGAATATTTCCCATTAATAACCACTCTCTGCCTTCTATCCTGGAGCCAATTTGAGACCCAATTACAAATATTACTAGTTAGATTAATGCCCTCTAGTACAGACAATAATTCCTTATGTGGCAGCTTATCGAAGGCTTTTGTAAAATCAAGGAAAACCACATCCACAGAATTACCCACATCCAGTTCTTTATTTACCCTTTAATAGAATGCCAGTAAATTAGTCTGGCATGATCTATTTTTTGTGAATCCATGTTGTAGGGGATCAATCATATCCTTACTATCAAGATGTTCTGCTAGTATGTCTTTAATTAGACCTTCCATTATCTTTCCTAATGTCAGGGTCAAACTGATGGGTCTAAAGTTTTCTGGTAGTGTTCTGGGCCCTTTTTTTAATACAGGGACAATATTAGCTAGTTTCCAATCATTAGGGACCAACCCAGAATTTATAGAGGCCTGGAAGATATAAGTTATTGGCTGTACCAACCCATCTGCCAATTCTTTCAGAACCCTACGGTGCATTCCATCTGGTCCAGGGGATTTATTGACATTAAGGCCGAGCAGCTGTTTATGGATAATATCAGGGTTTAATAGTATAATACCAGGTACAGAAGGACTACTAATATTGTATGAATCAATATCATTAATATTATATACCGAACAAAAGTATTCATTCAGGATATTGGCCATTTGTTGATTTGAAGTAGTGAGCCCTGTCTCAGTTGTGAATGGCCCAATACTACTTTGGACCTTCCTCTGATTATTAATATAAGAGAAAAGGGCTTTTTTTATTGTCCTGTACCCTATCGACAAGATCCATCTCACATTGACCTTTAGCTTTCCTGATATTCACTTTAATTTTCCTGAGACAGTCCTTGTATTCAGTATACATCTTTACTGATTTAGATAATTTTAGTTTCTTATGTAACCTGTTTTTCTTGTTAATTAATTTTTTAATAGTAGCAGAAAGCAAAACCGTTTTTTTTTGTTTTATTAATATAGTATTTAATGGTGACAGGAATATACTCAGAGGTTAACTTCTCAATCTTAATTTTTAAGGAATCCCACATAGTTTGTACTGGCTTGTTTATAAATTCTGATCTCCAGTCCCAACAAAGTAGATTATTTTTCATTTTTTGGAATTCAGCTTTCCGAAAGTTTAATTTAGTAGTGGTTCCAGTGGGTTTAAAAGATAGCATTTCACTTATTTTAAATAGAACTGTACTGTGATCATTGTTCCCCAAGGGAGTACTAATCTCCACCGAATTAATTGAAGCCCCCATATTAGTAAATATTAAATCCAGTGTGTTACTTCCCCTAGTTTTTTCTAGTACCATCTCCTCTAACCTCCCATGGTCTATAACATCAATATATTGTCTCTCAAGGGGACATGTACCTGTACCATTTCCCCAATCTATATTAGGTAAATTGAAATCCCCTGTTAATAATATCCTATTAGTTGGATCAAGATCACCAAGAATTTGTAATATGGCCTTATCATCTTCTTGTGTTATAGAGGGGAGTCTGTATAATAGTCCCAATATAATTTTGGGACTGTTAATGGGAAGCAACTTAACCCATCAGAGTTCGAGTGAGCCTGTATCCCATGTAATTTCCTCACATACTATATCCTCCTGTATATAAATTGCCATCCCTCCACCCTTTCTATATTTTCTACATCGGAAAAATAATTTGTACCCTTCAATTTCTTTCTCCCATTGGTTGTTTTCATTCCACCATGTCTCTGTAATTAATGCAATATGTATCTTATGTTTGTGCAATATTATTTTAAACTCATCATATTTATTCAGCAAACTGTGTGCATTAAAAAGTATTGCATTCCATTCTGTGGTATTAGGAGAGGGAGATGTTGAGCTATTCAAGCTGTTGTCTGTGCCCCCCCCCCCACCGAGCCAGTTTAAATGAAACTTTATTACCTCTACAGATTTTTTCCCAAAATCCCTTATACCTGCAGGGTTTAAATGGATACCATCATTTCTGAATAAAGACATTCTATTGAATGTCCTTGCATTATCCATAAAACCAGTACCTTCCTCAATACAAAAATGTCTAAGCCTGCCGTTTATTGTTAAAATGTGTTTGTTTCTATATGCTTTCTGGCCATGCATAGGGAGTATACCCGAGATAATGATTTCCCCTCCATGGTTTTGTACCCTTTCCACAATGCACTTATACTCCCTTTGCATATCTATCCAATTAGTTTTTCCCACATCATTAGCTCCTACGTGGAGGAAGACCAAGTGGGTGACTGTATTTTCAAACAGTCCATCTAATAATCGCACACTAGCTTGAAGTTTAGCTCCAGGAAGAGAGGTAACAGTAGTATGCTCTACGCTTATGGCAAACTTGAGTATCAATGCCCTTTATTATTGAGTCACCTATAATCAAAATGTCCCTCTCCATGGATTTAGTTACACTATGTGCCTTTAAATTATCAGGACCAGTAGTACTTGTTGTGTCAAAAACATTTCATTTTATATAATCCCCAAGTTTATTATGCACTTCAGAGCATGGGGAGGCCATTATTTTTGCTTAGTACATCATTGACATCAGGTTTCTTGGGGGGGTCTTTAGATAACTCACATTTGTTTAGTGCATAATGGTTATCAGGTGTCATGTGGGGGCCTTTGATTAACTCACCATTACTCAGTACATCCAGGGTATCAGATGTAACAATTTCAAGGCACTCAAATCTGTTAGTCAATTTCAGTGGGGGATTTAACTGAGAACCTATATCCTTGTCAAGAGAGGTTACAACTACATTTGCACTTGTATCATTTAAGTATTCATGATGCTCAGTATTATTTAAAATCACAGTTTGCCTGTTATTAATATCACACACTGCCTCATTAATATACTCCTCCAACCTAGAGATATCTTTATGTGTTTGTAGTCTGAGTTCCAATTCATGTACCTCCCTCAGCAAAGCAGAATTTTTTTTATGCATTTATCACTTGTGAATTCTTGATTTGTGATTTCTTCAGTAAACATCAGACATTCCCGGCAGGTTTTCCTACCCTTCAGTTTTTTTTGTCTAGTTTGTGCCATTTATAAGTTCGATTTACTCACCAACCCAGTTTTTTAATATTCCACTATGGATGTTCGTATTACTATATTAAAAAGGCTAGTCCCCCAGTAGTCCTCAGTGTCCCCAGTGGACACAGCAGACACACGACACGCGTGTCTCTGCGCGCATCTCCACACACGAATACGCGCTCCACTCAGCTCGCTCCGCTCGCCGGTGGAGCTGTATTTATAGTACAGAACCCGGAAGTCTCCCCTGTGACCCTCACTGTCAAACTGCAGAAAAGTAATAAAATAATAACTTGATATGATGTGTGGGACAGCACTCTGCCAGGCAGCTGACATATATATCTCTGTCTCCCCCAGTACATCATCAGCACTGTGACCTCACTGGCTGTGACATCACTGCTGCTTAGGAACAGCAACTCAGTAGCTGCCAAATCAGTCACCTGTGATGTCACTGTCAGTAAGAAACAAAAAATGATGATGTAGTGGGGGGGGCAGAAATAGATATGTCAGCTGCCAGGCCAAGAGCTGTTTCATGGTCAGTAGTTTCCCACTTCAGATTTTGGGCCTTTTTTTTATGAAATCAGGATCACTGTTGCTTCTATCCAATCCACAGGCACCACACCAGTGTTTAGTGTGTTGCTGAAAAATTTAGCTAACGGTTCACTTAAAACATAAAGCCACTTCTTCACTTACTGTCTATTGCTAGGGTAGAATTTAGACTCTGACTCACTCTATTTATTTAAAATCATTACAGGGATTTCATCATTCAAGATTTTGTCAAACTACATCATGATTACTTTTTGGGTGTTGTTTGATTTAGATTGCATTCTGTTAATCCCTCCCTACCTGTACCGAGGCACCATCCTCCACAGAACCATGGCTTGCCTCCAGGCAGGGATGGGGTAGAGAAAATATACCCCAAACTTTCTTGCATCTCATTAGAGGTGTCCATCAGCTTATCCGGGACAAACTCCCAGGACAAACAAAAAAGGAGTCAGTATAGCGCAGTGGTTTATAGCTCTGAGCTGCAAACCTGGAGACCTGGGTTTGAATCCCACAGCTCCCACTTGCATACTGTGTGACCCTGAGCAAGTCACTTCACTTCCTTGTGCTCCCAGATCACACCTGTAAACAAGCTTTCAGCTTAGTGTGTCTCTCCTGGTTAAAAAAAAAAACACTCAGAAGTGCCTGGGTCCTTCATCCTCAGGAAGTCAGAGCTCAGTATTTTTCCATTTTCATCCCTCACCCACAGGAAGCCTTGTGTGCAAGAACTGCAAGGACAGAATGCACACAAAACATAGTGTCATCTGTATTCAGTCTGGCTCCTCCCACCAACTGGTCTTACCATGCAACACAGCCCCCTGCATTCTGTTGCAGCAAAGAGGATCTTCTCTCCCCAGAGAAGGAGTCCATTCTCTGAGACACTGAATCCTTCTTCCTCCAGCTGACCCCTGATGACTTGTGCTCATTCCCAAGCCTGGGTCAGCAGCGTCTCAAGCGGTAGTGCTACCCCTGCAATGATGGGGTGGTGCAATGTACACATTTTAATTCACACATTGAGTAACTACAGCAGAGATGGTAGAAAAGGTTTCATTATAAATCTCATCTGCCATTTAAAGAAATGTTTTAAGATCTTTTTTAGTAAAAGAAAAAAACTGAGTTTTTTTAAACCCATATGCCCCTACCTCAACGGAGCCAGAGTCATTTCAGCTAAAGAGAAACATTTTTATTCCAGCCCCCTTTGGGAGGTAAGGGATCATAAACTGGTCTTAGATGATGGCCAGCTGATCCCTTCAACTTCCCGGTGTGCCAGTCTCACCCCCATATTGAAACATTTTCTGAGGTCTAACTAGGGAGATCATGCGGGGGGGGGGGTGTACGCTCCATAGAACTCAGCTGGGGCTATCTTACTTTTTATTTATTCATTCATTCATTCTTTGTTGACCAGGTAGACACACCAGCACTATGCTCCTTTTTCAGGTACGATCCGAGTACCACAAGTACAATGTGAAAAGTAGCAAATGTATGGTACAGTACATGATACAGTTCCAAACAATGAGAATAGGGCAGTCTGTGCAAATTTAACATAGTGCAAGTAGACATAAATGTAACAGGAAATGTGGCAATGCAAAAATATAGCCTAAAGAACAGTGATAAAATTGCTCTGGTTGTAAGACAAAGCGGGGCGCAAGAGTTAAGTGGCACAAGCACATGCATTAAGGTTCAGCAGATGATCCTTCATTTTAAATGCAAAAGGTTTAAGACAGGTTGACAATCTGATGGCTGAGGGCATTGAGTTCCAGAGGAAGGCAGCACGATATCTAAAGGATTCCTGACCCATACCTGTTTGCATAAGTGGGATCATAAAAGAACTGTTTGCAGTGGAGCTGCAGTGTGAGAGGTTAACAGATGTGAGTAACTCAGTGAGGCACTGAGGCATGCTTCTGAACAGTCTTGTACACAGAACTGGCTAGAGTAAGTTACACTCAATGTTCATATTGCAGCCAGTAGAGCTGCTTGAAACGGACACAAAGTGGGACCTTGGGAAAATGGAAGTAGCAGATCTGGCCAATTTGTGGTAAGTGGCTTTTTTCTTTCACAGTCTTAGGGGTTCGTTTTTAGTTTTTTTTTTGTTTTGTTTTTTAAACCAGGAGTAGCACACTAAGCTGAAAGCTTTTTACAGGTGCGGCCTGGGAGCACAGGGAAGTTAAGTGACTTGCTCAGGGTCACACAGTATGTAAGTGGAAGCCGTGGGATTCAAACCCAGGTCTGGTCTGCTGGATGTCACCAGATTTGCAGCTCAGAGCCTTAAACCACTGCACTATACTGCATCTGTTATTATGGCACCAGAATTCAGTAGTGGGAGGAGGATGTTTTGTGCTATCCTTACTTTAGCGTCAGCTGTGAGGTGTCTTTGAATGCAACAGAGCTGATCTAGTTTCTGGTGAATGGACTTGACAGTGCTGTTTAAGTGGTTGTTGAAGGAGATGTATTTGGTCCACAGTTATACCTATGTATTTAAAGTCAGCAACCTTGTTAAGCTGATTACCATCCAGGGTAGACACATTAAGGTCATGGGAGTGGCGTTTAAGTTTTTGTGCTGTGTCAAGGAGCATGGCTTTCATCTTGGGCACATTTAGTACCAGTTGTTCTTTAAGGAACCATCATTGTAGTGAATGGAAATTGTGCACAAGTGTATTGTCAATGTCAGCCATGTGTCTCCAGTGCACATAGACAACAGCATCGTCCCATATAGAAAGGATTGAGCAGATATACAGGATGCAGGCATATTATTAATAAACACTGTGAACAGAAGGAAACCATGAAATGAACCTTGGCACACGCCACGCATGATGATGTGTGGTCTAGATGTTACTTTGCCAAGCTTGGCAGATTGTAACCTGGTTTGGAGATAGCTTTAATTTAATTTAGTTGTTTAACCAGGTATAGCACACTAAGCTGAAAGCTTTTTTACAGGAGCGACCTGGGAGCACAAGGAGGTTAAGTGACTTGCTCAGGGTCACATAGTATGCAAGTGGAAGCTGTGGGATTCAAACACAGGTCTGGTCTGCTGGATGTCACCAGATATGCAGCTCAGAGCCTTAGACCACTGTGCTATACTGCCTCCTTAAGCTTGTGAACCATTGGGTAGCTGCAGAGTTCAGGCTCAATGTGCGTAGTCTATGTAGCAGCAGACTGTCATCAGGCCCTTGCTCATAGCTTGATAGTTTGTGAGGCTGACCAAAGTGACGGAGGTTCCATGGTACTTCCTGAAGTTGTGCTGCTCCTTGTAGAGGATCTTGTACTGGTCTAGGTCAGATGTAAGTTGGCTGTGGAATATTCTCTCATAACTTATCTAGATCAAAGAAGATGGAGATAGGCCTATAATTGTCCAGGGCAGGGCTTTTGCCTTTCTTAAATAAGGGCATCGCTGTGGCAGTTTTCCAGATGTTATGAACTGATTAAGTCTTACAGGAAAGGTAAAACATTTGGTAACTGGTAGGGCAATTTGGGGTATATCCATCTTACAAAATTTGGGAGGCAATCCATCACTGCTAGCATATTTATCCGTGTCTAGGTAGAAGTTTATAAACTTCATTAACTGAGATCTTTTTGAGAAAGAGGAAGAGAACAAATCTAAAACTGGCTCGTGTACACCTCTATCAGTCTCCCTAACTGTGATGGGTTGGTCAGTTCTCGAGATTACAGAAGTGGTTGTTGAAAAACTCCACCACCATTTTGGAGTCTGTGGGGCGCATGTTCAGAGCCAGCTGGATGCACATGCAGACAGATGTGCTGCGTGAACAAAATGCGCCAGATGGCTCTGGAGTCATATTAAAACAAATGGCACGATCACGCCATCTGTTTGAATATTGGACCTGTGATGCATGGTGCACAGCAAGTGGCCACCATGTATGGCACAGTACATCCAGGGTGCAGGGCTGAAGACTGCCAATTAGGGAATGCATGGCACATACCCGTATGTGCCACATTCCCTATGGGAGATATTCAGCCCAAACATGCAGATGAGCCCATTAGGCATACACGGCCCAAAGGGGCCATTTGCATGCCCATCATGAGCTCATCTGCATGCCTGCACTGCCGTGTAGTTTGCTGGGCTAGTCCCCCACAGCCCCGATCCATATAATATTAATACAGGCCCCAGTCTGTCATCTCTGGTAGTCTAGTGGTTCCTCCCTCCCCAGCCTCGATAACACATAGAATAAAAATAAAACCCTGATCCATTATCCCTGGTAGTCTAGTGGTTACCCCTTCCCCAGCCCTGATTACACATAAATAACAATAAAACCCTGATCTGTCATCCCTGGTAGTCTAGTGGTTCCCCCCTCCCCAGCTCCAGTCACAAACAGAATGAAAAATAAAACCCTGATCTGTCATCCCTGGTAGTCTAGTGGCCCCCCACCCCATTAGGCAGTGACCCACCACCCCACTTCCCCCCAACCCGACCAGAGCAGGCAACTGGCACAGCCCACCCACACCACCACTACCATGGTCAGCCACCTACTGAACTACACAGGAGCATGTACAGTATACAGGACATGTCCATTGGTTGACCGGTAGCTGCAGGGGTACTAGCTGGAGCAACAGAGTGCTTTGACAAATGTTGCCTCTTATTTGCTGAAGTGTGCTGAATAAAGTCTCATTTAGAAAGCCAGTGCTTATGTCTTCCTGTTTGTGGGCCTCTACTTTGACTGATGTTTTGGGCTGGCCGCCTGTGTGTAGTGAGCACCAGTCATTCTTCATATCTCACTGGCTGTCCTGAAGGATCCTGTTATAAATTTCACAACTGGTTGTTTTGTTATAAATTTCAATGTCCTTCCACAAAAGCAAGAAGCCCTGATGGAGGATTCAAATGGACTTATAAAGCAGTGCCTCTACCAGCTTTGAGCTATACAATAAGGTGATTATTATATTAAAAAAAAATTGTCCAGTTATAGCATCCATGTTGTTTTTGTTTATTTGTTTATTGAAATCTAGGATTACAACCTTTGAGCTTCAAGCTCATTTACAAAGGTTCCATGTTAGGCAGAAAGGAAAAAATAAATTCACAGTACATTACTAGAATGGGAAAATACATAGAGAGCTATAGGGAAACAAATCACAATGAGTATAACAGTTGTTACAGTTACTATACTTGTATATGGAGTTTACAAAGAGTTTGTATAGGTGGAGAAGGTTGTTAAGCAGCACAGTAGGCCTTAATTAGAGGAAGGGGAATAGATAGGGGAGGGGGTGTAAAATATGGCAGTAACCTCAAACTCAGGGTGCTGTCACGGGGTTGGTGGGGGGTCAGGTGTCGCATAAAAGTTAGAAATTGGTGCAGGGTGGGATGGAAACTCGGGAGGTGATGTAGGGTGGGAGGGGAAAGGAAAGAAGATGGGACAGGGAGAGGCAAAGTTGCATGTGGGACAGCAAAGTAAGTGCAGGTGTTGGGGTGGGCAAATATAGGTTCTAAAAGAAAAAACAAGATATTGATCTCCATGACCTGACATACAATTTCCTCAATGTCCAGATGCTATCTAACACAATCTATGAAGGGTAAGAATTAATATTAGGGGACAAATTCAGAATTAACCTCCAGTTGATATAATACCCAGCAGTACCATCATTTATCACACTTTTGGTCCTGGCCCCAACGTTTATGTTACTCACTCCATCTCATAGGGATATTTTTGATGGTGTGGTGGGGATGACAGGAACTAGCCAAAAGATTGTATTCCTGTCTGTGGGTTTGCAAAACAAGTCAGTGTCAATACCCTGGTCTTAACTTTTAATGATTTTTATTTCCAGGAATGAAATACTGTCATAAGAGAGTACACATTTAAGATTACAATTGTTGTCTTCCAGAAAACCCACAAAATGTTTTATCTCCTCTACAGTTCCCCATCACACCATCAAAACATCATCTATACAGAAGCACCAAAGAAGACTATGTGGTAAAAAGATATTCACAGCTTCATTATAGACTACAGGTATCTCTGAAAGACCTAAATGTCGGTTAGCATAGCCAGGAGTAAATATCATCCTCATAGCTGTACTGCTAATCTGAATGCAGTAATTACTTAGAAACAAAAAGCTGCTACACTCCAACATGAACCTAGATAGTTCCATTAGTAGATCAGTAAGAAGGTTTAGCTTAAGGGCACCTGAGTTCAAAAAAATGCTGTAAAACATGTATGCCCTGACCATGTGGTATGTCAGTATATAAGGATACCACATCAACAGTGTGACCAAAATGTGGTCACTATCTAGAATTCTCATAATTTCCATGGACTCTGACGATAGACAGCAGTTTTGGACAAATGGCCTAACGACCATCTACAAATTGTGAAAATGGTTCATCAACGAGTTAATACCTGAAATAATGGGTCTACCAGAGGGATAGGGTTTTAAGCACCTTTGGAAGGGGTGTAGATCATTGACCTGTTGGGTTGTGGAACAGGCAAAAAAGGCCAAAGTATCCTTATTGATCCTCTTACTCTGCAATGTCGGCATCAAAAAATTACCAATAGATTTTTTAATTGCAGGGTGAAGTCACAGGACACCATACAATAGAATTTATAGTTAGTAAGATGCCTTCTAATTTCATTGTTACAGTTCTCAGTGTCCTGTACCACCATGTTGCCACCCTTCTCTGAAGGTTTAATTGTAATTGACTGATTAGATTCCAAACACTTTAATGCCTGATGTTCTGCCGTTGTCATATATAATATAAGATAGTATAAAAGGAGGGCATGCTAATAAAGCAAGACTCCTCTCATTTGCCATAATATAACCCCCACCACTGGATTACCCTGGGGAGGGGATACAAGATCAGATTTCTTCCTAAACTGTGTAATTCCTGTTTCTCTATTGTCCCCAGCCTGTGCTGTTGTGTCCTAGGCTTTAGTGTATTGGGTATTGAGTACCTGGAGTATACATTAGTGCTGAAACTGGCAATCTAGACCTGGTGGAATTTGAAAAAAAAAACACTTGAGGTTCAAAAGTCATCCAAACTTCAGTAAATCCACAAACATTTGAAAATAGTTGAAGTTTGTGGTTGGGATGAATTTGAATTACTATTTAACACTGACAATTCCAAATCCACTAAATAATATTTGGACAGATTAAGAACATTACATTTTCCCCACTTACTGCTGTTGCTTTTGTATTTAGGCCTCCTTGGCTGATAAAACTTCATGTATGGCTTAATCTGCTGCTGCTTTTCTTGTGTACGAGCCAGTCCTCTTTTTACCACATCCCCACCTCCTTGTGTGTTTGCCTGCTTTGTGAGACAAACTGATACACAGTCTTCAACCTTATCCGTCTCGCTGTGCTTGGTTACCGCCCCAACCCAATGGGTGTCACAAGTGTGGGAGATACAAGTATTGTGCATTCATTTGGGGAAGGCTCATCCTTTCTTAATCTGGTTAATGGCACAGTGATGAACATACACAGATTCATTTAAGTGTCATACTACATACAGTATGCCATCCACATGGCAACCTGTAGGTGTGGTGGTTTTGACATCAGGGGCCAGATATTCAGGAATGCGCCAAACGCCGGCGCAAGTCCGGTGCAGTGCAACTCCAATGCACAATGGCACACTGAGTAGCAAAGGCCCAAACTGAGGAAAAGATAGCCAACTCGGTTAAGAAGGGGGATAAAACCTTTTATAGGTACATCAGAGAGTGTAAAAAGACAAAGGGAGGGATAGTGAGGCAGAATAGAATGAACGGTGGGTGGGCAGAGGGGGACAGTGAAAAAGCAGGGATACTGAATGAATACTTCTGCTCAGTATTCACAATGGAAAAGCAGGGGGAGATACCTGATCCAGTCAACAGAAGCACTCTTGATAGGGGGGTTGATCTCAGTCCATTTACAGAAGAAAGGGTTCTGAAAGAACTCCTAAAATTAAAGGTGGACAAAGCAATGGGGCCTGAGGGGATTCACCCAAGAATTCTAAAAGAACTAAGGGTAGAACTAGTGACACGGCTGACTACTCTCTTTAACAAATCATGGGAGGATGGGGTGGTACCTGAAGACTGGAGGAGGGTGGATGTGATTCCTCTTCACAAAAGTGGGAGAAGGACAGAGGCAGGAAACTACAGACCAGTTAGTTTGACCTCAGTGGTAGGAAAAATGATGGAATCACTTCTGAAGGAAAGAATTGTCGAGTACCTAGAGGCCAGTGGGTCACAGAACCCAAGGCAGCATGGATTCACAATGGGAAGGTCATGTCAGACAAATCTAATAGATTTCTTTGACTGAGTGACCAAAGTAGTAGACCAGGGAGGGGCTGTGGACATGGCCTACCTAGATTTTAGCAAGGCATTTGATACAGTCCCACACAAAAGATTAATACACAAGTTAGCCAGCCTTGGAGTGGGTCCCAAGGTGGTAGCCTGGATAAAAAATTGGCTAGACAACAGGACGCAATGGGTAGTAGTAAACGGAGTCCACAGTGAAGAAAGAAGGGTTACTAGCAGGGTACCGCAGGGTTCAGTACTGGGACCGGTCCTTTTTAATGTCTTTATAAGTGACACTGCAGAGGAACTGGAAGGAAAAGTATGTCTCTTTGCAGACGACACAAAGATCTGCAACAGGGTTGATACACAAGATGGAGTGGAAAGGATGAGAAGAGACTTGGCAAGGTTGGAGGAATGGTCAAATGTATAGCAGCTCAGATTCAATGCAAAGAAGTGCAGGTAATGCACCTGGGAAACAAAAACCCAGGGGAAGAGTACACAATAGGGGGTGAGATACTGACAACAGTAAAATTGGAAAGGGACCTGGGGGTAATTATATCAGATGACCTAAAGGTGGGCAAGCAATGTGACAAGGCAGTAAGGAAGGCTGGGGGGATACTGGGATGCATAGGGAGAGGCATCAATAGTAGAAAACAGGAAGTTGTTATCTCTCTGTACAGACAGTTGGTGAGACCCCATCTGGAGTACTGTGTGCAGTTCTGGAGACCCCATCTCCACAAAGATATAGACAGAGTGGAGGCTGTCCAGAGGAGGGCAACCAAAATGGTGCAGGGTCTGCACCAGAAGACATACGAAGAAAGACTAAAGGAACTTAATATGTATACCCTTAAGGAAAGAAGGGAGAGAGGTGACATGATAGAAACTTTCAAGTACCTCAAGGGAATCAACAAAGTCCAAGAGGGTAGCATCTTTCAGAAAAAGAGATGTGCAAGAACAAGGGGGCACAATTTGAAGATAGAGGGGGGACGGCTCAGAGGTAATGTGAGGAAGTATTTTTTCACAGAGAGGGTTGTGGATGCATGGAACAGCCTCCCTGAAGAGGTCGTGGAGTCAAGAACAGTGGGGGAATTCAAGAATGCATGGGCCAGACATAAGGCAGTCCTAATGGGGGGTAGGAGGAAGTAAGCTGTTGGTTAACTAGGATCTGCAGCTTATCTGTTAGGTAGGAAAATGGGCAGACTAGGTGGGCCAAGCGGTCCTTATCTGCTGTCAAATTCTATGTTTCTATGTTTCTATCATATGAGTGTGGTCAACAGTGGCAACTGGAACTGTGTCCTGGCATGCCATGTTTTAGAGCATCTGAGCCCAATTCCCACACTCTCCCTTTTATAGAGATTGAAAAAGTGGTTTGGAGCCTAAGGGGAAGAAACGTGGATTTATGTTTAGCCCAAAGGAAACAATTCTGGATCTTGAAGTTACAAGCAACAATGTTTCCCAGTTTGAATGATAAAACTCAAATACTGCCATTCTTGTGAACCCGACATATAAATTTAGTATATTAAAAATCAATATCTGTGAATGTCTAATCTCTGCATTTTTCTTTTTCAGATCTATCAAGTATTGAAAAAGTATGTCATTATTTGCAGTATGCTGAAAGTTAACGAACAGTGTCATTTAAGTGTTTTTTTAAATGTTTCTGTAGTTTTGTAATATTGAGCATTTGCACTTACACCGCGTGTACTGGTTGCTGGAACTGAACCTTTAAGAGCACCTGTATCTAAAGCACCCTTGTGGTAGTGCCCACACACTCTTGAGAAAGCACTTGGCATGAAATATTGAGGTTTTTTTATTTGAACATGGCACCAAACAATAGTTTACAGCATTAAGTTTAGTGTGCTTTGTCATCTTTTTCAAGTGTGCAGGTTTTTTTTTCCATTTATTTGATATACCTGGCAAGTAGGGCATGCTAAGCTGAGACACAGATAATTTCAAAGTGATTCCTGGATGGAGGGGAAAATGCAATTGCTAAATATTTGTAGTCTTCCTTTCTGGCAGTGATTTTTAAGGCCTGTTGATAGTGTATCAACTGTTTTAGTAGTGTACTTAAATTTGGTATTAATCTAAATGTGTATCTTGCCTAGTCATGGCCCCCGGAGCTTCCACCACCTGGCTGTTGCCGCCCTCCCGGTCACCCCGGCTTACCCGGGGCGGGGCCGAGCACCGGTTCCTCCCCTAATACCAGCCTACAGGAACTAATAACTGGTTGGAGATGCGGCAGCAGGATGAATTGAAGCCGGGAGGCTTCACCTAGATGGAGGATCCCCCCCTCCCTCTTTTCCCCTGAGTTTTCTCCCGGAAGAGGGGACGTGCAATGATGCCAGCATCCGCCCCGCCTCCCCGGAAACTAGCACGGCAGTGCGAGGGCTCCCGGTCTCTGCCAGGAGTCCTCAGTGCTCCGGATGCTGCTCACACCCTCCCCCCGGAGAAGGAGAGCAGTCCATAGGACGCTCCATCCCTCTCCCCCTGGCTGGCCCTCCAACGACTCGGGTCCATTCCCGAACCCAGGTCGCCAGCGTCACAAGCGGAAATCCCACCGATGCGCCAACGAGCCGACATACACCAATAAGATTTAATAATTGCTTGAGTGATTTAATCGTTGGTGACCCACATGCAGCAGGAACACTGTACTGAAGCTTATTTCTAAGTGGAACCTTTGGGGGGAGAAAAGCTGGAGAGATGATATTGAATACAATCAGAGGCATCACTCAGAGTTGGCATTAGGGGCCTAAGCCCTGAATCTCTATTCATTAGCCTCAATAAATGAGTCACAATTCTTAAACTGGACCCCGTCCTTTTTGTTTGTTTTATCATGTGTGGGAGGTGTGGGTGCTTAAACCCCTAATATTTTCATACCCTACAAGTACCCCTGCATACAATAAATCAGATTAAAAATACAGATGGAAGTAACAACAAGATAAAGTGCAAAACATAGCACCATAGCTCTGGAGACAAAGTACCCAATAAAAGATTATAGTTGTGGGGTAATGCCGCTATAGGTAGAGGTTAAACAGGTACTTCTATGTTACACTGTGATTTGTGCATCTTAATACTGCAGCTGTCTTTCGACAGAATAATTTCATATTTGGCAGGTACATTGGTGGGGTCAGGATCATTCAGTCCTGAAATTTGGTTGCAGTCCATTTGGGAGTGTCAAAGTTCTAGAAAGATTGAAAACATGAAAAAAAAAAAATCTTTTTAAAGACCTTTTGTTTTGCTCACCAATAGCACAGAAATGTTGACGAGTTAAAACCTAAAGCTTTCAAGTTAGTTAGAGTTTGGCCCAAGGTTAATTCTTCTATCGGCAGAGAAATATAAAGATTTTAAGCCAACAAAGATCGCATCTTTGCACATATGAAGTTACATTTTGCTCAAATTTGTCATGTTTTTTTTTCAAAACCAGGATCCACCAATGACATGATTCATAACTATTTAACTATGAATTCTGCCATTTATGTGATTGTTAGTAGTTATAAAAGCAGCAAAAAAACTTACTGTTCCCCAAAATCACAATTCAGGTAGATTTTCAAACCTACCACTTACGTGGTCATGATGGAGGATGCAGACTTGAAGATTAGAAAAAAGTATGGTTAAACAGCGTTTAAAAATATACAAGTTATGAGTAAAAGAAAATCAGTTTGCAAAAAAACTAAGTTTGTGCACATGAGCAGTTCACCTTTCTCTGAGCTTAGTTTTTTCGTGTCTCTTCAAAAAGACACAAAAAATGAAGTTCAAAAAAGCATTAACTGGGCATGTGCACAGATAGTTTTTTTTTTGTTTTGTTTTGTTTTTTAAATATCAATTTTCTTTTGCCTATAGCATATTTATTTTTTTTTACCAAAATTTCACTTATGTGCCAGTTACCCTCCTCCCTCACAACCCAGTCTGTTGTAACTTTGAAATCACACCTGAGATGTGTTTCTGGTTTGTGCCCGAAAACACCTTTTGGGTTGGATTTTGAAAGTTGCCTGTTAAGTGGTCATGAGCAAGGGTGACAATGTGCACATCACTGAAATTTTGAAGAAAAAATACATTAAAAATATACACGTTAAAAGTAAAAGAGAATTGATATTGGGGAGAAAAGCAAAGTCTGTGCACATACACAGTTTGCTATTTTTAGGAACTAGGTTTTTTAAAATGTTTAAAAAAACTAATTTTTCTTTTCCTCGTAGCTTTGTCATTTTGTAATGTTTATTTCTCCACAAGTTCAGTAAACTGCAAGTTACCACCTTCCCTTTTGATCACATAAATTGCAACTTTTAGGGTGTGTGGCTGAGCCGGTAAGCAAGGTGGATGTGTGAAGCTCTCCTCCTCAACATAACTCAACAAAATCACATTCCAGTGTATCCTAAATAATACCTTTTTGCAATAAAAAAACTACAATCAGACAGAGAGGACAATGTCATGGACCTCTAAAACTTGGAGGAAGCAAGTGCAGTTACCTTTTAAAGCCCAAAAAGAGCCTGACAGAGAAAGCTGTAGGAATGGGTCAGACCTGCATAAAAATATGGCAGCATTCATACAGGAAAGCCAGATAGATGAAACAAATTCAACAAAAGAAATTATGACTTCTCAACTGGCAAAAATGCTTGCAGAATTAAAGTGGGATATGAAAGTGGGATTCAAACATATCACCACAGACTTGGATCACAATCAATCCATGGTAACCTCGCTGGGAAGTACTGTTGACGAACACAGCAAATGAGGGGGAGCTGGAGGGTCAGATTGGGAGCCAGGAGGAATGATTAGCCACTGTCACAAAATGAATTAAATGCACCTTACCACAAAATAGAAATACTGTAGAACACTGCTGAAGACCACAAGAACATACAGCAGAGAAGTGATGTCCACTCAGTGGGTTTCCAGAGGACACTGAAGGAAGAGACCCAGTCACATTCCTAATAAATGGCAATTGTTCTGGGGTGCTGCAGAAAACTGCACCTACTTCTTGAAAAGCTCTTCATGAGGATGGGCTAGAATCCCTATTTGACCTGTTCACGAGCACAAAGAAGCAGATGAGGCCACTAAGCCTCTTTTTCTTATCAAAAAGTCAAATAACTGCCAGCAGGCCAGTCCAAACTGTATTTTATTTAGTCCATATGCCTAAACATTTCACCATGCAAGGTATTTTTCAGGAGACTATCTTATTTTATATGCTCATATTAAACCCTTTCATTTGTATCTTCTTTATCATATTATGCAGCAGCTACAATATTGCCATTTAGTTCGGACTGTATGTCTTTTTATCCAACTTTCAATACGGCATAATATTTATAGCATTTCTGTGCCATTTGCAATCTGTAACCTGTGGCTGCCCTCAGATTTCTACCATGTCTCAGTTTCAATTTATTAACAGTATTTACAGAAGCTCAAATTACTTCTATATATTCTGATAGATTTTACGTTATACTGACCTTTTGGAAAGTATATTTTTTATTTGCTTCTTACGCTTGTTTAATTTTCAGTTTTCATGGTATAAAAATACAATGGTATTTGAAAATAAACAAGAGTAAGAACTATGATTTTCAAACTGGTCTGACGTGTTAGAAACTAAAAATTGGTCCGTTTAACAGAAATTTAAGGGCTACCAGAATGGAAGGCAGAAATATGAAAAAAAAAAAACAGAAACAAGTCATTGTAATACAAGGTTAGTCTATTTGAAACATATTTTGGTAAAAATGAAAAACTCTATATACAACCGCACAATTTATTTTTATATACAACTATATAATTGTAATTGATGAACCTGAAAACTGGACAAAAGCAATGAACACAGAAATAAATAAAAAAATTATTGATTTTACAAATGTGTTCTTTTATGTCAAATTGGGCTGAACTGTTCAGTTAGCCATGTGATGTATCAGGAGAATAGAATGGCCAGAATAACATAAGGTTTGCGTTGCACTAGTATAGAAATTCAGATTTTTTTCAAGGATATGGATTAGTTAAGTAAGCAATAAGACACAACAGGTTGTGTGTTGAACAGATATTACCACACGCCCAGGGGTGTAGTAAGGCACGAGGCCCAGCCAAGTGCCTTCAGCCCCTGGAAGTGTGGTAATATCTGTTCAACACACACCCTGGAGTGTTTTATTGCGCTTATAAAATGGGCATCTTTTTAAAAAAAATTTTTGCTCCTACAAAATAATACATCTGTAAACAGCAAAAGGCAATTTTTTATCAGAACTTCTGATAAAATAGTCCTTCCGCCAGCAAGAAAATGACGTCATGGTTTTGGCAGGCAAGCAGGACCACCCCCCCACACACACACACACACTCGGGTTTGGGGAGAACCTGGTGTATTTTTTTTTATTTTCTTTTTATTTCAATAATGCAGGACTTACCAGCATCTCTCCTGAGTGTTGTTGCTGAATGAGCCAGAAGTGCTTGTTTGATGGAGTGTTTCCGATTACAGAACTGACCACATGGAAGAAAAACAGCCCACTATGTGTTTTTAGTTGCTCACGAAGTGAGCAGTGAGTTGTCAGGAGCGGAGTTTTGAAAGGGGAAATATACAGCTGCCTTACCAGAGAAGAAATGGAAACAGAATGGCACCAGTTTCTTTCATAGGGATGAGCTGCCTCAGTGGGGGCAAAAAAAACAATGGCAGCATTTCAAATGCGAACATTCTAATTGCACACTGATTTTTTTGTGCAGTGCGGTCATTAATTTACTTGCCAGTACTTTTTTTTTACTATGTGTAAAACGTATTTGACACTTCAGTTTCAGCCAATCAAAATGTTCAATTTTCCTTACCCATTTTATAATTGTGCTGAATGTATGCAATTTGTATTTGCAAAATCAGCACAGACTGGATTTATTATGTGACCGAAAGAATAGTAGCTTTGTTCACATTAGTCATTTTGGCCTTCTGACTGTATAGTGTATGGAGTCTGAATTCACTTAGATGTCGAAAACAACATAATAAATAAATTTGAAGAAGACTTCTTTGACTCTGCCACCTAGTAATAGAACTGTGCTGCAAGCTGATTGCTTACTTGGAGGCAGAAAGTATAGACTGGCACAATCCACAGAGGGAGGAGCTAATGTCCTGGATGCTGTAGGTTTTATTTCCTGCCTCCTGAGGAGCATGAGAGGGAGATCCTAGTGATCTCAGAGCCCTGTGACCAGCACAAGGAGGGAGAACAGCTCCTTTTTCATCTCATTTCTGCAGATAAAAATATCACTGTAACTTTGAATCCCTGATGAAGTCAGATACCTGATGAAACATTAAAAGGAATGGTTCAGTGGAACTCCAAATAATAAAAATAATTATGATGAAATACATGAACCTTTGAGTAAGGTTCAGTTCCTTCCTTGTATTTGTTCTAAATTATGATAGCCCAGAATTTCTCCACAACCTGTCCATGGAATGAGAGGACCTCTCCTATAATCTAGTGGTTAGGGGTGATGTTAATATGTCCTGAGATGTCCAGTTATACAGATCAGCCCCACCAACACAAGCTGCACCACAGAGTGCAGAAGCCCTCTGAAATATAGCTACTGAGCAGGCCCTGGTGGATGTCTGGAGGCACCATAACCCTTCCACAAAGGAATACTCATTCTACTCACCTGCACACCAACTATATTAATGAACTGACCTAATACTGATGGCATAGAGTCCATCTTAAGCAAAGTGGAGAACCCAGAGTATGAGCCAATCCTATATTTGGACCACACCCCACTGGCACTCACCCAACAGTGAGAGTACGCTCACATGGGGGAGGTCATGGTGTTTGGACACCAGGCTCTTACTAAATGACTCTTTTATAGCACGATGCAGGAGATACAAAATTACTTAAAGCATAATGGAATATTGAACACATCTGCAGGAACTAGATGGGAGGCACAAAAGCTTTCATATGCAGAGTGGCTATTTCCTTCTCTTTTTATGTAAAGAAGTTGGATGCTGCAGAGAGAGCCAGTTTCTGGCACAGATTGAGCAATCAGAAAATGCCTACATGCACAGAACAGACCCAGTAGTATATACAGAATTACAAAAAAAATTAAATACAGCTGAATCAGGTGATGGCCAAGTTAGAATGAGACATTCTGTTATTGGAATTCATAGCCTATTATGAGGGGGAGAGAGGGGAAAAGTTCATAGCATGGCATTTTAAAAAACAAAGTGTAACCCCCTTGTTACCTGGGGTTACTAGAATCCCAGTAAGACCTAGTGGTAGGCAGGAAAGGCAGCTTGTGAAACTCCAGTTAAATGGGTTTCACACTGTCTCACTCTGTTCTCAGTCACAGCTGAGACTTGAGAGATGACATCACCATAGAACTGTCGCAGCTGCATAAACCACATTGGAATCTGCAGCTCAGGGAGTGAGTTAGAACTTTGGGAGTTTTCAAAGTCAGTCTTCTGTTTTGTCTTAAAGCAAGAAGGAAGTCTACTGTTTTGTTTACAAGTAGAAGGAAGTGTTTTTCCAGTTTAAAGTGGTGGAGACCGCTTTCCAGGTCTCAGTGTCCCCTCCCTCCGGGGGGGGGTGGAAGAGAAAAGTCCCTCTGTGGATTCCAGGGAAATCCCCTATTTCCACTATAGAAGAAAGCTGCCTGTTTACAGTTTATGTTCTTGTATAACAGTGAAAGAAGTGGTACTTCGCCTGTGGGGCACCTGCAATGAAAGGGTGAGTGTTTTGCTCCATTTGAAGGGGAAAACAAATTGTTTCATCAGTTTGGAAATATAAAGAAAGTTGGGATGTGGACTGCTATTTGGGAGGACTATTTTACTAGGACAAACAAATGGAGCAGTCAAAAAGTCTAAAGTTTTAATGGATTTCAAGTAATGCTGTAGCGGGGGTGCTTCAGGTCATCCACCGTTTAATCTACATTTTCAAAGTTTAAGTTTCTGTTTGTCCAGAGAAATGGCCGGGTATGGGCTGTGGGAGCTGGAGGTGGGAGCACCCCCCATCTTTAGTAACCAGGTCCACCTCTACGGATTTCTTCTGTGATTTGCTACTTGCCTCATGCGCCTGGCCAGTGATGAGGTAGGTACCCAGACGTGGGTCGAACTTGAAAATCTCTCAGAGTCGAGACTCTAAGTGGTGTGGGAGCCACAGGATGGGAAAATATACTCCTTGTTTGATGGGAGTCCAAGGAAGTAAGAAAACAAATCTCTAGGAGTCACAGACTCTAAGTGGTGTGGGGAGCCACAGGATGGGAAATTATACTCTCTTGTTTGATGGGAGCTCTCCAAGTAAAGTTTGGGTTCATTCTTCAAATGGACCATCAGTCAAGTGGCCGGCAGGGGAGCCGGGCCAGTCAGGCTGTGTATCCATAGCGCATGCAAGTCCGGGCTGAGTGTCTGGTGGGTCCAGAGCCAGACCATAGTAGAAATGTGTTCATTCTTCAAATGGACCGCCTTGTAGTCTCTATCTGCAAATACAGTGAACGTAGCCCCTTGGGGGACCATCAATGCTTTGTCATGTTTCAGCTAGTTTTGAATAAAGCCACACTGAAAAATCCCAATCCTGGTTCTGGACATTACAGTTATTGCTTCCTGTAGTTGGATTTACTTGGGTGCCCCTGTGCAGAGTAGCCAAACCTAGGTCCCTTGTGCCAGGTAACCTCATCCTCCCTGAACCCAGGTCCCCACCAGGTATTGCTGCCAAGGCCAACAGCATGCCACCTGTCGTTTTAGTAAAAAGGCAGGGGTGAGGGGTTACAAAAGCAACAGAAAAGTACATATGCTCAATAATTACCTCAGAGGGGGATACAAGCTGTGATATAGAGCACATAGGGGATATCCTTCTCTACATTTTATGAGACATTATACACTTCAGAGGTGAGCAACAAAAACACTCCTCCTTATCCTTTTTTTGGACAAACTTCCATTCCCCCAACTTAGAAATATCGAGCAAAAGGAGCTAGAACAAGAGTTAACCCATGCAGAACATACAAGGCTGGTACTTTCACTGCCGGGGGGAAGGCCCCTGGCTAAAACTGAATTCTCATAGAACTTTATAACCCCATAGAATGTATAAAACAATTCAAGAACATCTTGAATGTTCCCTTGTGTGATATGGTGGTAGGGAATCTATCTGCATGGGTGCTCCCCCTTTCCCTGAACATGGCCACCATTACGGTCCTAGCCAAACCAGGAAAAGACCACCTATTTGGGTCATCCTACTGCCCTATTTCCCAACTCATGGTCAGCTACAAAGTTGTAGCAAAGATTCTGGTCCAGAGAATAGAAAAATGCTTCCCAACAGCATACATGGTGATCTTATAATGTGAAAATGGTTAAGTCCTAAAAATACCCTTCCTGGCATATTGCCCTTGATGTCAAAAAGGGCTTTAACAGAGTAATTTGCAGTCCTCAAGAAATTTGATTTTGGCCCTAGGATTTGTTCATGAACTGGGGCTGTCGACAGTTCCACACAGATTCAGATGTTAAATAACAATTCCCCTAACATGGGAAATGAGGCAGAGCTGCCCCCTCTCACCCCAACTGTAAGTGGTGACATTGGATCCTCTAGCCATTATAATCAGGAGTCACCTTAAAATAGAAGGCTTGCAGGTGGGAGTAGACAAGCATGTCATCTCACTCTTTGTTGGCAATATTTTGCAGTACCTTGCTGACCTAGACACAGCCATCTCCAAACTCAGATCCACAGAATAGAAAAACACTTCCTAACATCATATATGGCGCTCAATCAGGCTTTGTGAAAGGGCACCAAGACAGGAATAACCTGGTTATTGGTGCAATTTATTCACCACCAAAAACGAAAACCACTGAATTTGAGAAAATGTCTCAATTAATAATGGATTATTCAATTGGTAAGGAATCGGTACTAATAGGTGACTTTAAGTCAGCATGGGGGCACCTGAGGGGTCAAGCATTAGAAACCAGTCTAAAGCACTTAGAGATAGTGCAAATCATATCCACTACAACAAGGAAAAGCACTTTAAAAAGTTCTGGTAATATTCTTGATCTGTTATTTCTATCTTCAAACATAAAAGTAACTTATGCCTTGGATAAACAGCCGATACTATTAGATCACAGTACATTAAGCTGTGGCTTCAGACTGGATGCTAAGAACATAAAAGAGCTGAAAGAACAAGAAATTTGGAGACAGTGTTTCAAATTTTATAGTAAATAAACTTTACAGTATAAAGTAAGACAAATAAATTGGTCCAGATTGTTTCTGACTTCATCCCTTGACCTACAATTCAGGACTTTAATAACCTTTTTGTGAAGCTATGCAATGAAATAGCACCTTTTGTAAAAATATTGCAAAAACAGACCATGTCCCATGGTTAACAGAAAAATTAATAAAACTGATCATAGTGAAAAACAGACTTTGGAAAAAAGCAAATAGAACTCTAAATTCAAAAGACTGGGATAGACATAAAGAAGCAAGAAACACATTAAAAACAAATTATACAATGGCGAAAAAGAATCTTGGACTGTGATTGGTCAGTTTGGGGCTGGACCCATGGCGTTATCCCAGCACGACGCCACAGGTCTAGTCTCAGCCCCACTGTGAACCTTTGATTGAGCATTTGATGGAGCATTTTCTTGATTGTTTCATCTTCTCTTAAAACCAAAAAATATTTTTCCACACAAAAACATCTTTAAAATGATTTTTTATTCTGTATAACAACGAGCCATTTATAATAGGAATAATGCACTCTCAGGGTGTGTCATTTGGATAACATCACGCCTGGGGCATTGAGCGCACTCGGCCGCAGCCTTGTACTTCCAAGTGGTGTTATCAGCACAACACACACCTGTTGTGCATTATTCCTTTAATAAAGCAAACAAAAAATGCGGTATTACAGTAAAAAAATGAAGCATCGGATACAGGGAAATAGTGGACTTTAATAAAATCTCTTGAAAAGCCAGGAAACAAAAGGCGCCTTATACAGATGGAAAAATACAGACTACTACAAAATAGTAAACAATCAGCAAATATTCTTAACAAATATTTTACAAATCTCCCTGATGTGAACATCCCTCCACCATCTAAACTGGAAAAGGGTGATGAGAAAGAGAAACCAAATTATGACGCAGAAGATTCTAAAATTATAAGATTTAGATTTAAATTTATGACATGTAGGGAAGTTAAAGATATAGTAAGGAAATTAGATAAAAATAAATCTTATGGGATTGATGGTATAGAAATAAGGTTTGTAAAGGATGCCATTGATGTTATTTCACCAGTTTTAACAAATCTTTTTAACTGCAGTCTAGGCCAGCCCAGTGGCACTGAGGGTTGAGACACTGGGTGCCACACCTCGCACCACGCCGGCTACCCAGGTTTGGGAATGATCTTGGGTTGTCGGGGGTCGGCAGGGGCAGGAGAGGATTGAGAATCTGGAGGACTGCTCTCCTCTCCTCTCCTGGGGGTGGGTGGGTTGCATCTCCCATGGTACAGTGACTCCCAGTGAAGACTTGGGGTACCACAACCAGCAGGAGTCTGGTAGCAGGGTATGAGGCTGCAGTGGACATCCTGTGGGTGGGTGTGGGAGCGCGCCCCCTCATGCGTGGATGTCACTGCACATCTGCACCCCTGGGGTACTAGGAAACTAGGAAAAACCCTGGCACCAGGGTAGGCAAAGGCCGGGCCCTGGACAACACCCCACGCCATCGCCAGACCCACCCACCCCGCCTAATTTACAGCTCCTCCTCATCCGCGGCATACTAGATTATAAGATAGAGCACCAGAGGAGTTGGTGGCCCCACCATGGGGGGTTCAGAGCCCAGGGGGGTCAGCTTAGCCAGAGGGGTGGAGGTGGAGCATCCCAGAATTGTGGTACGGCAGGTGGGGGTCTCAGGCAGAGTGGGACAGCATGCTGGATCCAGACAGCCCGAGCTGGAGAGAGTCCTAAGCCACCAGTGAGAAGGGGGCTTAAATAAAGTTGAAAAAAAAAAAATAACTGGAGTCTAACAAAAGGAATGTTTCCAGCTTTGTGGAAAGTGACCAAGATATAGTAGTGCCAATATTTAAAGGGGGAATACCAACAAACCCATCAAACTACTGTCCCATAGCACTGCTGCCTGTGGTTTCAAAAATGTTCAAAAGATTGGTGCACAGACAACTGTATGGCTACTTAGGAAAGTACTCTCTGTTATCCAGGTACCAGTCGGGATTTAGAAAACAATACTCCACAGACACCGCACTCACTGACTTAATAGATATGGCAGCTTCTTCCCTAGCAAAGGGATTGTTGGTGGGTGTGGCGTTCATGAACCTATCAAAAGCATTTGACACAGTAGATCATCAAATCTTATTAAACAGACTTAGAAATTGGCGTTTCAATTGACACTTGCCATTGGTTCAAATCATGTCTTTCAGGAAGAACACTGCAAGTTTTGGTGGGTGAAGAGCTTTCAGTGAAAGCACAGGTACACAGAGGAGTCCCTCAAGGATCCATTTTGGGCCCTCTTTTTGTTCTTAATTTATACAAACCAGTTGACAGACCTTGTAAAAAGTCAGAAGTTAGATTATACCCAGATGATACAGTAAAAAAATATTTATTGATATTCAGGAATAAATGTCACACTAGTGCATACATTCTTGGTTTCAAGAATGTAAACTAGTGTTCAATAGCAAAAAATCAAAAATCATGATATT
This sequence comes from Neoceratodus forsteri, assembly GCA_016271365.2. Lineage (NCBI taxonomy): Eukaryota > Metazoa > Chordata > Ceratodontiformes > Ceratodontidae > Neoceratodus > Neoceratodus forsteri. The sequence goes on from CM028132.1 coordinate 1,204,415,905, forward strand.
TAATGTGACACCCCTATTTATTTATTTCTAGGATTACAGCACCTTTGAACTAGAGGTTCTTTTACAAAGGTTCCACGTCAATAGAGGTAAAAACTTAACAAACATGGCAGGAGGTTACATGTGTAGGAGAAGAAAGGTATAACTGAGTTCAATAGTTACAGTATACAACTTCAAAAGGAAGTAACTAACAGTACAAAAAACAGAAGCAGTCTTTAATGTGACTTTGTCAGTTAAATGCTATAGTAGGAGATAATATGATCAAACGGGGTCAAGCAAAGGAGGGGGACTAACCTAGAGATAGGGACGGATGAGAGGTGAGGGAGAGAGAGTAGTGAAGGCTAAGAGGAACAACTAGGTAGTGGGAAAGAGAGAGGAGAGGAGAGGAGAGAAAAGGGGGAGGGAACGGCAGGGGAGATGATCAAAAGGAAGAGGAGGGACATGGTGAGGTGTCAGATAGCAAAGCCAGTTGGAGGGAGAGGAATATAGGTGGTGAGAGAGAAAGAAAAAAAATGGTCGACAAGCAGGTTAGGGAGAACAGTCACAACTAACAGGAGAAGTGAGGTGTTGTCAGAGCTTATGCTTAAAGGGGCCTAGCTTTGGTCCAGTGGCGATGCCTTGAGGAAGGCCATTTAGCCAAGTAGGGGCACGAGAGCTAACAGTTCACTGCGCCTGAGAAGTCCAACAGAAGGGGGTGAGGTATGTCTTTTTGGAAGCACTAAGCGTACACCAGGGGGTTTGAGCCAGTGTTAGTAGGTGTAGAGAGGAAGGGGGATGAGGTGAAGGGTGATTTTCTTGGCCAGAAGACAGGTTTGGTAGGTGACCCATCCTTTAAGTTTGAGTGAGCTAGTATGTTTGTAAAGCTCACATGTATAAGTGTGCTTGTCAACACCAGTTACAAGCCTACAGGTCTTATTCAGTACAGTTGAGATTCTTTTTAGGGTAGTGTAGGTAGCAGCCCCATAGATGACTAAGCCATAATCTATTATGGATAGGATGTAGCTGGTAACAGCTAGCCGCAAAGCCTCAGGGGTCAGACAGTGCCAGTGATGATAGAGGGTGCTGATCTTAGCTTTTACAACCATGGAGATCTAATTAACATGATGGGTGTAAGAGAGGGGACAATCCAATATGACCCCTAGGTACTTGAATTCAAGTACTTGTTCAAGAAGGAGGTTATGGCTGTTTTGGATAGACAGAGTGGCTGATTTATATTTATTGTGGGGGTTGGAAAAGAGCATGACCTTATTCTTTTTTTATAATTCATCAGCAGTTTGTGCTGCTCAAACCAGGTTTCAGCCAATGCAATGTTGGCTTGTAGTTTGTTGGTGAGGGGGAGCAGATCAGTGCTGCTAGTGAAAAGGAGAGCATCATCCACATATGGGATCATATTGCTGCTACAGGATTTGGATAGGCTATTGAAGATTAGACTGAATAATAACAGGCCAAGGATCGACCCTTGTGGTATCCCTGAGCATACTGGCAAGTTGTTGGAGAGGGTGTCATTAATTTTAACTTTTTGTGTCCTATTACAAGGTAGCTATGGAACCAGTTTGGGACTTCTTTAGAGAGGCCAAGTGTGGGGAGTGTTTTTACCAGAAGGGAGTGATTTATAGTATCAAAAGCCTTAGTAAGGTCAATGTAGATTGATCCTACAATCTGGCACCCATCGAGGGCTTTGTGTATGTAATCCATATATTCTAGGAGGGTGGTGGTGGTGCTGTGTGATTTTCTAAAACCATGTTGCTGTGGGCACTGTATGCTGTATTTGGTTAGATATTCGGTAAGCTGGTCAGCTACGATTCATTCCAGGGCTTTAGAAAGGGGCAGAAGGATGGATATGGGGTGGTAGTGGGTGCGCTGTGACCTGTCTCCACTTTTGCATACAGGGGTGACAACTGCTGCTTTCCATTGTTGGGGGAATTTTTGTAGAGTGAGCAACATGTTCAAAAGTTTAGAGAGGTGTAACAGTACAACGTCAAGAGAATTTTAATAGTTTGAGATACAGGGTGTCACTGCTAAATCTGGATTTCCAAAGGACTTTTAGCAGGTATTTTTTGGTTTCAGATCAGAAAACTCTTCTAAAGTAGAAAGGTGAGTATTAGGAGGGGGGACATCTGATTTAATGGTGTCATTTTTGTTTAGATCATCAAAGACATTATGAGGAAGAACTCCACTAAGGTCATTGAAGGCTTTGTTGAAGCTGTCTGCAATTTGTCTGGGTTCCTGTATAGTAGTAATATTTACCTCAATCAAGTTAAGGGATGTTCTGTTAGGCGACCCATGAGATCCTTAATCTTGTCCCAAAAACTATGGCTGTTTCCTCAGGAGTTGTTAAGTTCACTTTTAAAGTGCTCTGATTTGGCTTGGCGAACCTTCTGGGCGCAGGAGTTCCTGGCTGCTCTATAGCATTACATGTTGTCCTTTTTACCCATGGCAAGGGCATGGTGCCATAGATTATCCCTTTCCTTCATAGCGTTAAACAAGGTGGGGGTAATCCAAGGGTTCGTCAGGCCCTTTGTTTTCCTTTTCTGAAGAGTGGTGAATAGGTCGCAGGCCTTAATAAACTGGTCAATGAAGTATTGCAAAGCTAGGTCAATACTACCGGACATATCTATGTGGGACCAGTCACATTTCGCCAGGTAGGCTAGGAAGTTACTGAGATGCCCTTTTTTAAGGACACGCTGATAAGTGATTCTGGCCATGGGTTTTGGGGCCTTATTAAACCACAAGCAGGTTACTGGGGAATGATCACTCATTATGTCGGGGAGAACAGTGGTGCTGGTGATTATGGTTGGGTGTGTGGTAAGGATTAGGTCCAGAAGGGAACTGTTACCTGTTCTATGATTAATTCTTGTGGGTGCAGTTACCATTTGTGTTAAGGCAATGGCAGAGACGGCATCTTTGTAGGGGTCAACATCAGGGGCAAGCCAGTTAGTATTGAAGACACCCAGAGCTATGATCTCAGATTGATGGGGGGGGTCGCCCAGGTAATCAAGGACTTGTTTAAAGCCTGAAGCTTGGTTGCACGAGGGTGTGTAAACAGATAATATAGTAAGTGCCTTGCCCTAATTCTAAGATTAGATTAGAAGCATTAAGGAGCATTATATATATATATATATATATATATATATATATATATATTATACAATGGGGGTGAGGGCTCCACAGTGATAATAAAACATGTTATGTCCACTGCAGTGAGATATCTGAAGCTGACGTCAGTGGAGTTTAAATATCTACCGTTTATACACATCCTTCTGCTGTCAGCTTCACTACCACCTGCAGTCCAAAAAACATCCAGTCAAAATCCAGCTCCTTAAATCACAGTATGTCTCAATAGCCACATTACAATCCAAAGACTTCAAAAATGGCACCTCAAGAACCTCCGAAAACTGAACTCACAACCACATACCTTAAATCCATGCCGGCCTGCATCCAAGACTCCATAAGTAATGCCGCACACCTAACACTAAACATCATATCAACTAAATGAAATATATAGTACCGTACCACTGTCGGACCCAAAACACATTTCTTCAGCTCCGGGTACTAACCATCTTTGTCTCCATGCAACTCAACAGCATCAGCGACTCCCCAAATAATGACAGCATGTAATTTCTTCCACCTCGGACTCTCAGTAGCAAACCCAGAAAAACAGGAAGATGCACTGATGCACCCAACTCTCAGTATCCAAGCAGGAACATCTGGTAGACACACTGATGCAACCAACAATGTGAAATGATTTAAACTGCAATGCTAATCTTTTTTCCTGTTACAAAGCACAAGCTTTTCACTCAAAAAACACACTGGCCGGGATATTCAAACTGCGCCAGGCTGTGGCGCAAGCCTGGGCGCAGCTCAACTTTGTTGTGCAGGGGTGTGGCCTGGGCGATATTCAACGGAGCTGTGCTATGGCACAGCAGCTTTGAATATCGCACCCAACCACCCTCACTGTGGGCGCAGTGGCACTGCACCAGCGCAAGTGGCCAGAGTGGAGCATGGAGATGCGCTGGCACAAGTGCCATTGTGCCATGCACAGCACCTATGATATTCAAAAGAGGACATGCAAATAGGGCCATAATATATGCAAGGCACACAGGGGGCCATTTGCATCTCATTACAGACCCATTTGCATGCCATTAGCATGCAGGTGCGCCGATCCCCAACGACTTGCGCCTGGCACCCTACCAGGCAGCAGCCATCGGGGACCGACGCCCCCTGCAGTCCGATCGCGGGCATTCCTGTAATATAAAAAAAAATGTCCAATATCCCTGGTGGTCCAGTGGACTGCACTGAGCCCGATCGCGGGCATCATTAATAGAACCTCCCCCAAGTCCAATATCCCTGGTGGTCCAGTGGACCGCACTGAGCCCGATCGCGGGCATCATTAATAGAAACCCCCCCAAGTCCAATATCCCTGTTGGTCTAGTGTACCCCCCATTCCCCGCGCACTGGGCCCCCACCCGCTCCCCGTCAGCTGGCGGGCAGCACCACTGCCTGCCGCCCGCCGCCCACCGACTGACAGCTCGGTAGGGCTGCACACCCATTGGTTCACAGCATGAGCCAATGGGCATGCAACCCATACCATACTACTCAGTCCAGATATGTGAATGTTCATTCACATATCTGGACACAAAATGAACTACAATATGGACTGCCGTCCATTGGCTCATGCTGTGAACCAATGGGCGGCAGCCTAACGAACTGTCAGTTTGCGGTGGGTGTATGGGTGGGCAGGTGGGAGGTGCTGCCACCCGCCGCTGACAGTGGGGAGCAGGGCGGTGGGCTCCAGTGGGCAGGTGGGTGGAGGGCACACTAGACCACCAGGGATATTGGACTTGGGGGTTCTATTAATGATGCCCGCGATCGGGCTCAGTGCAGTCCACTGGACCACCAGGGATATTGGACTTGGGGGGGCTATAGTGATGCCCGCGATGGGGCATGGGGGATGCCACCAGGTGCGGCAGGAACTCGGGTGGCCACCCACAGGTGGCAGCTGCTGTGTTGTGCCCTGCAATGCGGCAGCTCACCTCTGGGTGACCATCACTTGTTCCTTTTTTGGAGGGTGTAACTTTGTGCAGGCACAGGTAGCGGTTGTGCATGCATGACTCTGCACATCCCGGGCTAAATATTGGGCTGTGCAGGTTATGCATGGGCACGCCCCCACCTGTGCCTGCATACATTACTGATGTGCTCCGGCGCATCTGGATTTGTGTGGCACACTTTTCCCTTTGGAATGTCGCGCCGGGACACATCAGTGGGTTGTGCATGGCGCAACACTGTTGTACCATGCACAACCCTTTTGAATATCTGGGCCACTGTGTCTAAGCAAAAAAACTATAATACTTCCAGACAAAAAATAACAGCTGCCTATGAAAACAACTGTTTTTGTTAGCCAGCCTCGGTGAACATAACAGAACCAGACATGAAAGGAACTATAAATAACTACACCAAGCACCAGCACTGTATATAAAATCAGACCTACACCCCAAAACAAATAGTACACATGACAATCTACTAAATGATCAACATCATACTTCTATTCCCAATGCCTTCCTGTATCATTTCCACCAGTGAAGTCCCACCCTATAACATACACAGCAGGAGCTCCCACCCCCATTGTATAAACCACACACATGATGTGCAGATCGTGTGATATAGAAACATAGAAACATAGAAGTTGACGGCAGATAAGGACCACAAGGCCCATCCAGTCTGCCCATTTCTTTTTCTACCTTATAAATGTGCCATCGACCTTTGCTCTGTCAGTGGCCTATCTATTCATAGTCATTTGTATTGCTCCCTTATGCCTATCCCATGCCTGTTTGAAGCCCTGCACTGTATTCATAGCCACCACTTCTTGTGGTAAGCCATTCCATGCTCCGCCACCCTTTCTGTGAAAAGAATTTCCTCACATTCCCCTTAATCGGCCTCCCTCTAATCTCATGCTGTGTCCTCTTGTCCTGCTATTTTCTTATATTTAAACATGTTAGACTCTTTCACCTTGTTTATGCCCTTAAGGTGTTTGAATGCCTCGATCATATCACCTCTCTCCCTCCTTTGCTCAAGGGTATACATATTGAGCTCCGTTAATCTGTCCTCATATGTCTTCTGATGCAGTCCCTGCACCATTTTGGTTGCCCTTCTCTGGACTGCCTCAATTTGGTTAATGTCCTTGTGAAGGTGTGGCCTCCAATACACGCAGTACTCAGATGGGGCCTAACCAGTGTCTTGTACAGAGGATTATTACCTCCCTCTACGACTTGTGATACCCCTACTAATACACCCTAACACCCCCTAGCCTTACCTACTGCTTTGAGAGGTCTGCTTGGATGATTTTAGGTCATCAGTGATGATGATGCCCAAGTCTCTTTCTTCCTTTGTGACTGCTAGCAACTCCCTCCCAGCCTATAGGTGGCTTCAGGGTTTCTCTTCCCTATATGCATGATTTTGCACTTCTTTGCATTAAATCCCAGTTGCCACTCTTCTGACCATTCTGCTAGTTTATCCAGATCTCTTCTCATTCTGCCCACCCCGTCTGGATCATCTATTCTGTTGCAGATCTTGGTGTCATCTGCAAACAGACAAGCCTTACCCTCTAGTCCATCTGCAAGGTCACTAATGAAGATGTTGAAGAGGACTGGCCCCAGGACTGATCCCTGAGGTACCCCACTTGTGACTTGCATCTCTTCTGACTGTATACCATTTACCACCACTCTCTGTTTTCTGCCCGTTAACCAGTTTGCCACCCAGTTGACCAACTTCTGACCCACCCCGAGCCTACCCAGCTTATTTATCAATCTTCTATGTGGAACAGTGTCAAAAGCTTTGCTGAAGTCAAGGTGGCGACATCAACTTCTCCCCTTGGTCCACCACTCTGGTTACCCAGTCAAAGAAATCTATGAGATTAGTTTGGCAGGACCTTCCTTTGTAAACCCATGCTGTCTTGTATCCTGTGCCCCTATGGATTCCAGGTGTTGCACTATCCTTTCCTTAAGAGTGCCTCCATAATCTTGCCCACTACTGAGGTAAGACGGCCGTCTGTAGTTCCCCGCCTCCTCCCTGCTACCACTCTTGTGGAGGCGGGATCACATGAACCCTTCTCCAGTCTTCTGGGACCTCTCCTGTGCTCAGAGACTCACTAAACAATTCTGCTAATGGCTCTGCTAGTTCCTCCTTTAGCTCCTTAAGTACCCTGGGATGTATGCCATCAGGTCCCATTGCCTTATCCACCTGAGCTTGCAGCTCTTGTGGGACCCTTTCTTTTTGTAGAGGGAGTAGTGCTCACCTCCCTCCCCCGTGTCCATGATGCTGAGCTGTGGGCCCTGCCCTACCTTCTCTTCAGTAAATACTGAGCAAAAGTATCTATTTAGGATAGATGCCTTTACAGGGTCCTCCTCCTCACATGCTCCCTTTTCTCCATTAAAGCAGCAATCCCCCTCTGGACTTTCTCCTTTCACTAATGTATCTATAGAAAGTCTTGCACCTTCTTTTACTGTTCGTGGCTAGTGTTTCCTCAGTTTGGGACTTTGCCTGCCTTACTGCCTTACCTGCTTCCCTTAGGGCAGTTTGGTATGCCTCCTATCTTCATCCCGCTGTGTTCCCTTATATTTTCTGAAGGCCAGCCTTTTGGCTCTGACCTTTTCTGCTACTGTATTTGAGAACCAAAGTGGTTTCCTTCTTCTTTTGCACTTCCTTTTCTGTCTAACACAATGGGATGTTGCTTCAAGTATTGCATCCTAATGCTTGCCCACTTTGCCTGTACCCCTCACCTGTGTTTCTTTTTGCCAGGGCTAGCTTAACTCTGTTAGCCATCTTATCAAAGTCAGCTCCTCTGAAGTCCCATATTTTGCCTTGGAATGGGATGATTTAGATGTAGTAGCCAAATTGAACCATACCATGTGATGGTCACTGGCCCCAGGTGACCTTCTACCTGGAGATCTGTGATCCCTTCTTTGTTAGTCAGTACTATATCTAGGATAGCCCTGTCTCTTGTGGGTTGCTGTACCAGTTGTTTGAGGCCCTCCCTGCAGGGAATCCACTATGAGTCTAGTTCTGGCAGATGTTCCTGCTGGTATTGACCAATCTGTATCTGGCATGTTGAAGTCTCCATTATCAGAACCTCCCTTTAGCTGTCATGTTTTGTATATCTTCTAACAGTAATGTGTCTATGTCCTCCCTCTGGTCTGGGGCCTGTAGACAACCCAGTTCTTATGGCTGTCCCATTTCCTGTTTCCAGGGTGACCCACAGTTCTTCTGGCTCCTTATGTGTATTCTGAATTTCTGTAGCTTTGATATTTTCATTAACATACAGGGCCACTCCTCCCCCCCTTTTTGCACCTCGGTCTCTTCTGAACAATACATAGCCAGGTACTTAAGTCTCCCAGGTGTGGTTACTGGTAAACCACGTCTCACTAATTGCTACTATGTCCAGTTTAGCCTCTGACATTATTGCCTGCAGGTCTGGGATCTTATTTCCCAGGCTGTGAGCATTTGTGTACATGATTTTCCATTGGCCAGATTTTGGTGTGTTAGTTGTTGGGTGAAGTTTGGCATTACTCCTGTGGGTCGTATGGGGAGACAAACCTTTTTTCTTACCTGGTGATGCAAATGAACAGCAAACATGCTGAATTCCTGTTTGACCACTAGCTGAGGGGGGAGGGGTGTTCTTCCCATTCGACGTATGGGGTGCTGCACCCCTCTCCCCATTTGCTAGTTTAAATATTCTGCAAAGATGTCAAACTTCTGCCCCAATGCACTGACTCCCTCTTTAGTCAGATGCAGTCCATCAAATTTAAAGAACTTTCGCTCCCAGAACTGTTGCCAGTTCCCTACAAATCTGTGTCCTTTTTCCTGGCACCAGTCCTTGAGCCACGTGTTTAGCTCCCTATCTCCCCTTCTCTGACCTTCCGTCCATCTGCTCCCCTCTCTCAGACTGGCAGGATCTCAGAGAAGGAGATGCAGGACGAAATAGATGATAGTTTGTCACCCAGCCTAGTCAGGTGTTCCTTGGTCTCCACAACTGACCGGCTGGCGAGATCATTAGTCCCTATGTGTACTAGGACATCAATGTTTTCTCCTGCTTTGTGAACAATTTTAGCAATGCGGTCAGTGTCTCTCCATGCTGATGTACCTGGGAGACATCTGACCATCACCCTGGCTGGAGATGGGTATCAACTCCCGAATCATGGAGTCTCCTATGATCAGAAGTTTTTGGATTTCCTTTGTGCTTGTTTAGTTTTGGTTCCTGATTTGGGTGAGTTTTGCTGTGCTAGCTCCTGTGCAGTGTGTTCTGCTCTGCAGTGTCTTCTGCCTCTTTATTTGATTTCAGAGATAGAGGCAGATACCTGTTTGTAGTGTTTATATGGTTTTGGAGGTAATGTGTTGGAGAGCAGAGAGTGATGGGGCACCTGATTTGCTCCTCCTAACCACCTGCCAACCTTCCTGGACCAACTACCCTCCCTTGGTCGAGTTTTCTGTTGGATGCTGGGGAAATGGCGGGTGGTTCTTATAATGTATTTCCTCTTCAATATGAAATTTGAGGCATGCAATCTCTGCCCATGCTGCCCGGAGCTGAGCCCTAAGATCTCCAAAGGCCCCAGCATGTAGGACAGTGTCCTAAATCCTGTAAGACTGTCCTTCTGAAAATTGTTCCACAGTACCTGCAGTTAATGAAATCCATTTCAAATAAGTTGCTGGGTTTGTAACCTAGTCAGAGTAATTAGAAGGAAAAAATAAAAAAGGAAAAAAAAATGCAAGTAATGGTTTAATTGTGCTTTGTTTAACTTGTTATAACAAGTTAAATTACTAGTGCCATAAATGAGATCACCTTGTGGAGGCTCCACTGATCTGCCCCTTCCTGCTCTGCCACAGGAAATGTCACAACTGTGGTACCCTATAAAAGGAGTGTAGCGTGGGTGGTTGGGGATGGGGTGGGTGGCTGGGCCCTTCCCTGCCTAAAAAGAAGAACCATGGACGAAAGAACAAGGAGGTAAGAGCAGAAACAATCAGTCAATAACAAATGCAGTAACCCTGAAAGCTTATCCTAATGTTAGATAAAACTGTAAAACCTGTAAAGCACCACCTGTAATAATTTCAGAGAAGATATCGCTGTAAGAAACACTTTGCTCCAGAGAAAAATAAAGCAGTAACAGAAGATATACCTTTCAAAGACAATTTGAATCAGAAGATTACAGGAGTAATCTGTTACACACACCTGTAGGCACACCTTGTAATAATGCAGAAGAAGGTATACCAGCAACAACAATTTGAATCAGAGAAAAAATAAAGCAATGAAATGTTAGCAACAAACAGTAGCAATCCCTGTGAGTAAAAAATAAAAACACCACCACACAGTAAATCTGCTTAGCCAAACTAAATCTTAATCCTTCTCCCTTGCTCTGGTAAGTTTCTCTACTCTGTCTTTCAAGCAGTCTTAGAAGGAAAAAGCTCAGGTGAAGCTAGGTGCCTTGGCCAGCAAACCAAGTCTTCTACCTCCAAGATATCAACTAACCTGACTTTTTAACCCTTCTTTCTGTTGGAAATTACTGACAGTTTGCCAGCTCCACCCCACATACACACCTAATCCTTTGGAAGAGCTGTGGGAGGAAAAGCAATTAGCTCCTTCAATGTGAGAAGGAGACTGAAACACCTCTGAGACAACAAACCTTTTCAACAAACAAGAATAAAATAAAACACAGTGTCAAACAGTAATTTTGCTTAGCCCAATGATAAAAAAGTCACAAAAATGTAAGCTCCACCTGTAATACAGTAATTTCAGAGAAGATATACGCTGTAAGAAACATTTTGCTCCAGAGAAAAATAAAGCAGTAACAGAAGATATACCTTGCAAAAGACAATTTGAATCAGAAGATTACAGGAGTAATCTGTTAGCACACACCTGTAGGCACACCTTGTAATAATGCAGAAGAAGGTATACCAGCAACAACAATTTGAATCAGAGAAAAAATAAAGCAATGAAATGTTAGCAACAAACAGTAGCAATCCCTGTGAGTAAAAAATAAAAACACCACCACACAGTAAATCTGCTTAGCCAAATTAAATCTTAGTCCTTCTCCCTTGCTCTGGTAAGTTTCTCTACTCTGCCTTTCAAGCAGTCTTAGAAGGAAAAAGCTCAGGTGAAGCTAGGTGCCTTGGCCAGCAAACCAAGATATGGCACAATATTCTCACTTCTGCATCGTGAGCTATGGATACTGTCACTCGACCTTCGGCACTTGTGAGTATCCATAGCTCACTCTGCAGGAGTGAGAATATTCTGCCATATCACACTCCTACCCATCATGTATACCCTAGATATATATATATATATATATATATATATATATATATATATACACACACACAGAGAGAGAAGAGAGAGATTTACAAATATTACTGTTTCTAAAAACGTAGAAATTATCTGTAATCGCTTAGCAAGATTTGCACTTAAGACAAACCCTTGGACCCATCACTGCAAATTATGTGAAAATCTGTGGTGGTTAACATTAGAAAATAAAAATAAACTCATCTGAGTAAATAATGTCTATAAAACATTAATTTCAAATAAATTTTTGTATTTATAGGATACATTTAAAAAAAAATGAACGGAACTATAATCTGAGGAAAAACAAATCAAGGGAATATCAATTTCCAGTGCTAAAAAACAAATATGGAGATGGCTTTTTTCTTTTGTAGCCTTGAACACATGGAATGCAATAAGTGTACAAACAAAAAGCATAATTGAAAATCCGGGAATGTTTAACACTGCATTGAAACAAAAACTGGCAGTCCATTGAACACGTTATGATTGGAATACTGTTTCTGTTTATATTTTTACCTGACATCATGAGTTGTAAAGAAAAAATGTAGTTTTTTTTGAAGTGTAATGTCTGTGTGTCCTATTATAACTTTATCTGCAACTTCTTTAAAATTGTATACAGGAACACCTTGTACAGTAAATAGAACCTTAGTCTTAATAGTGTATACTTCGTCACCTATATCCTGTCTAAAAATAATGGGCTGGATTTTCAAAGCCCTTAGATTGACGCAAGGTGCCTGCATCCAATATGTAGGATGCAACAAGCACCTTGCACCAAGGGTAGTGCCCCAAACGATTTTAAAAGGCAGCCTGCATCAATCAGCGGGCTGCCTGTGCCATAGTGTACTAGCGCCAGCCTTGTGCCAAAACTGTGGCTGCGGCATGGCGCTAGGGGTCTTGTGGCAGTCCCCGACCACCACAACCCCGACATCACTATTTTCAAAGGTCTCCCCAGGGACAAAGTGTTAAGTACCATTAAACCAGCTGAGGGCTGGTCTGACAGTACTTAGACATCCCTAGAGAGTGATGACCACTGTGTGCCAGCCTGACTCTACACCTGTAATTGAGTTATACCTGGTGGTCTAGTGCCTCTCCCTGCCCTGATCTACCCCAACAGCAACATGATGACTGAAGTCACCCTGGTGATCTAGTGCCCCCCCACCCTGGTAGGTATAGCCCACCCACGTCCTGTACCCCGCTCTGGTGACCGGCACAGCCCTCCACACACCACCACAGCTGGTCACCGAATGAGCTGTCAGAGCACGTACTGTATACAGTTCGCACTCTGCCAGTTCATTCCATGGCTATCCTGCTCCAGCAACTGGCACAGCCCTCTGCATGCCACGTGCAGAGGCTGTGCCGGATGCTGGGCTGAGATGAATGATGGGGTGAGCAATACCTGCCAGAGGCACTAGATCACCAGGGTGAAACAGATGACTATGTCACCGATGGGGTAGATAGGGGCATGGAGAGCAATGAGGGTACTCCTGTGTACCCAACCAGCGGTAAGGGATATAGTGGTGGGGGGGCCATGAGCCAGTACAATGCCCCCATCCAAGTGCACACCTCTCACCCCATGCGCCCCGCGGCCACTGCAGCATTCTGAGTGGGTGTGCCATTTCTTTGGTGCACTACCACTATTGCTGCAAGTCGCAGGACTTAGGCACTGGGACCCTGTCCATTGGAATTGGAAAATCGGGTGCAGGGTCCCGGACACACCAGCACTCAGCGCAAGCTGCCATTGTCGCAGTTTGCATTGGGGCTTTGAAAATCCAGCCTAATGATTTTTACTACTAGTACTACATAAACTGATCACAATATTCCATGAATGTGGGCCACTATCTGGCCATAAGAGCAACTGGGAAAGTGTGAATGGCTCCCCCTGGGTAGGGCAGTTCACAACCCCCTATAGGTGGCAGGGGTCTTGCTCCCCCCAGCATTGAGTATCTCCAGTCAAAGGGTTCAACTATCCAGGAAAGTATCTTTTTGGGGAAAAAAAGAACTACAATCCTGTTTTAACAAAGCTAAAATCAGACAGTGAAAGATGGATGTCCCTTGGGGGGAGGGGGGGGCCTGGCCAGTAGCCAGCATGAGAAGATGTGTCTGAGTGGAGCTCCTGCTGTCACACATAACAAATGCCTTTAAAATCTATCACAAAGTCCTGCAAGCTTTAACTATAACCAGTGGAACAGGATTATCAACTTTTATAAAACTGGTACTTGTGGTGCAGTTTGAACTATGGGAATGCCTAAACAAGCGGCACCAATGGAGTCGGGGAAAGGCACGTCTCAGTGGCCTGGTGAACATGCACTTGTTGGAGAAATAGGCCTAGCAGTGGAGGGAGTGTCTGAGCCTATGAACAGTATGCTGCTGAAGGTGATCTGGGATCTGGACAGGACAGTTGTGACCCTGTGTACAAAATTCATCTCGATGGAAGCCAGAATGGATTCCCTTACCACCGATACTAAATTAGTGGTGGACTTCACGAACAAGTTTGCAGCAGCAATGGTGGGCATTATCACCAAAAATAAATTACTCCAACTCCACCTGGAAAATTTAGAGAATTGCGTGAGAGCTGCAAATATTTGACTTTTGGGTATCCCGGAGGAGCTGGAAGGGGCCAACTTGTTGGGGTTTGTCCTCACTCTGCTTATAACATGTCTTGATTTAGACCTCCAGTCTTTCTATTGAAATCTTACAGAACTGCCCCAAGGAAAGCCCAGACAGAGAATCTGCCCCGAACCATAATGTTGCTTACCATTAGACCAAATCCTGGGAGATGCTAAATCCAAGGGATCCCTGAAACTTGAGGATGGCACACCAATCTATATTTCCCTAATTTGAGTTTTGCCACTCAACAGTGATGGAAAGCCTTCGATTCAGTTCATGTAGGTTCAGAAGGACTCTAAGGTCTATCCATTCCTTCTAATACCTTTTGGAGTCTTACTACACTTTAAAGTTTCTCCCATTTTTGAGCTTTGGGACTTGATACTGACAGTTATGGTTTGTTTTAGTGCTGCTTTTTCTCTATACGGGATCAGTTTATGACAGCTTTGCTTCTCTCTTAGTTATGACCCCTTGGCTTTCCTTTTTACTAAAGTCGATGCAGTACTATTTTATTGTTTCAGATCACTTTTGCATGTTAGAGTCCAACTGTTTATCATATTCCACAGTATAGCTGCAGGATTGCCTATTTATACTCTGGCACTTGTTCCAGTAGGTTTTCCTGGTGACATGTCTGCATATAGCTTTATATTATTGGCGTTCTGTTTAATTCCATGGGCTATAAACAGGGCTCCTAGTGTTCTGCGGTAGCATTTTCTGATTTCTGCGGCATGATTTTTTCATTTCTGTGGCAGAATGCAGTCCTGCCATTGGCCAAAATATGTGATGTCACTGATGACATCACATGCCAAGCATAGATGAGGGGCTTCAGGTTTAATAAGATGGGTACAAAAGCCTGGCACTATGGAAAAACTGTATATTTAAATGAATATTCACCAAAAACAATGAATTCTGTGGAACTACGTGAATTCTGCGACATGATGCAAGTTCTGTGGAAAATTCTGCAACTGCAGAATTGCAGAATTCCAGGATCCTTGGCTATAAAACACTTTTTCTCAGCAAGCAATAATACCCAACAGGGTGGGTGGTATTGGGCTATACCGGACCACCCAGGGGCTTAGACAGAGGGTCTTATAGCCCCTGGAAGGTCTGGTATAGCTCATACCGCCCACCCTGGAGGGTATTATTGTGCTTAGAAATTGGAATGTAGGCTAAATATTACAAAAAGGCTGCCCCATTAATTTTAAAAATACTGGGAATAGGTAATTTTTATGGATAGAAGTTGTATTATGCAAAGTAGTCCCTGCAGTATAGGGTACTGCTTTCTAACTAATTTGTGCCACTGGCATGTGACACTGCATGAGCTTGGTGTAGAAGAAACCAAGCTGTATGGGACTTTAGTGAACTGTACTGCAGTTCACAACAATATGTTTAAAACCTATTTTTAAAATAAGCAAATGCTGAGAGTGGGTAGTGCAGAAAAAGAAAGCAGGTCAGAGCAGGACGAGAGTGGGGAGGTGAACGTGCTGACAGGAGAAAAGCCACTGGTGGAGAAAAAGAGCGAAGAAGGAGAGGCTGGGCAGTGAGTTAGCAGGCAGTGGGAGTTATGCACAAGCAAAGCATTCAAACTGGTAATGATTTTACAACAGAAAAATGTTTTAAAACAAAAACTGAATGAGCTTCCGATCTGCAGCAGATGAGGGCATAACGGTATTCAGAGCCTGACTTCCTCTTTTGGTCAGCATCTGAAATGTGAAGTCTGTTTGAAATGATGTGCAGCAGCGGCTATGGGGTAGGGGCAGTTACGGAGATTATGAGTAAAGAGGGGAAGGGGCAGTGTTTGTGAATACTAAAAGCTTCTTTTACCATACAGAATTGTCTGATTTGAGTATGTTGGCTCTGGTGACTTTGCGCTCGCTCGCATGTAGGTACCATTCCTTGGTCAGCACTTCCTTGTTCATGAGTTGGGAGCGTCAATGTGTCTACCACGAGTAGGAGGAGATGGAGTTCCCATTTAAAAGAATTGCATTGAAAGAGCAGGCAGTTTTAAAATATTATTTGTATTATTTATTAATTGTAAATCGAGACAGACTCGGTAGGGGGAGGGTGGGGCTTGTTGGAAAGTCGCCCACTAAGTGATAGAAAAAAATGGTGGAATTTGAATTTAAAATAAGGGGTATCAGCCAGTTAGAGAGCTGGCTGAGCACCAAGATCCTGGTGATGGGGCAGGCTAAGCTGGCTCTTTTAATAGGTGGGCATCTACTGTCTGATAGATGCCCACCTAGAGAGTTGTCCAAGCCAATCAGATGGCTCAAATAGCTTTGCTCATTTTCTAAGCATTATTTGGTGAGTTCTTCACCTGGCAAGTCTTCTGAAATGACACATCACTTCAGCCCATGAGCATGTTGCAAATGCTGAATTGTAGAACTTTTTGTTTCTCACTTAACTGCTTTTGACACCCCACCCCCACCCATACATAGATACATAGAATGTGATGGCAGAAGGAGACCTCAAGGTCTATTTAGTCTGCCCATGATTTGCAGTATACTTCCCCTCTCCCTTGTTATCTGGTACAGGTAATGATGCCCTTATATTTGTCCCATGCTTGCTTGAAGCCACCTACAGTTTTAGCCTCGACCACCCCAGGGAGCAGGCCATTCCAGACACCCACCACTCTCTCTGTGAAATAAAACTTCCCAATGTTTGTCTTGAACTTGCCTCCACGTAGTCTTTGGACATGTCCTCGTGTTCTGCTGTCTACCTTAAACAGGAAAAGTTCATTTGCCTGAGTCTTGTTTATACCCTTGATGTATTTGAAAGCCTCTATCATATCCCCCCTCTCTCTCTCCTCTGTTCCAGGGAGAACATGTTCATCTCCCTCAGCCTCAGCTGATTGTTTTGTGAGGGCACAGTTTAGGCCCAACCCCTTCCACCCTCACCCCACCCACCCCTGGAAATAGTTCCTTTATACCTGGGGTTCTGACATCATTTCCTCAAGAGTGCACGGTGCATATCACTGTCATATCCTCTCTAGCACACTGCACTGACAATATAAGCATACACATTGTATAATATATATATTTCTATACAACAAACCAATCACACACACACACACACACACAAAAAAAAGTAGATAAACATGTGGGGAGTAGTACAATGTAATGGCTGTGGGGCAGCAGTCTTCCAGGTGTCTTTCTGGAGGCTGAGATGCTGCCCTATTTGCAAACAACTCTCTGCCCTGAGGGAGGAAGTTGCCCATCTTCAGGCCATGCTGGACAGTAGTAAGGGAACCTTCCCCCAGGCCACACTGGATGGTAGGAAGGGAACCTCCCCCATCCGGGGAGCACCAGAGCCACCACCACTACCTCAGAGGTTGTGAAGAAAGCACAGCAGTTGGACCACAGTGGGCTCAGGGAGGGTGAGGATGGTGGAACAGAGGCACACCCAGTCAGTTGTTCCACTCCACAATCCATATACCATTCTGGGGGAGCATAGCTCCTCTATGGATGCACCCACAGAGGAGACTAAGGAGGCTGAGGACAACTGTCACAAGGGAGGCCCACAGGAAGGAGGCAGAGGACACCACAAGGAAAGGAAGCAGCTCCTGGTGGGGGACTCAATTATTAGGGGGATAGAACTGGGGGGAGCAGAGAAAACTGAAGTAAGGTGCCTGCCTGGTGCCATGGCTTGGAGGGACAGGCGCATCCTCAGAATCACGAGAACAGCTGCAGGGAGTCTGAGTTGGGCGTCATTGTCCACCTAGGGACAAATGACTTGGCTCATCATGAAATTAGAGCAGTGCAGAAGGACTTTGTAGAATTGGGGAGGGGCCTAAGACAAGTAGCACACACGCCAATGGCATCAGTGAGGCGAGGTACTTTGCACCATGCAGTTTAATGAATGGTTGAAAAAATGGTGTGGAGCACAGGGGTTTGGCTTCATTGGGGACTGGGGTTCCACCTGGAGGGACACCAGCCTATACTGGCAGGATGGTCTGCATCTGTCCAGGAAGGGAACAAGTCTTTTGAGCAATCGGTTTAAATGCTTCATTGGCAAGCTTTTAAACTAGTCAAGGGGGGAGGCACTGATAAGCAGCAGGTAAATCCCAGCCTCTCCCTACAAAACAGGGTACTAAATGAGAAAAAGACCGAGGTAGAAAGGTTAGTGGGGGATGCTGCAACAGAAGGTAAAGCCATCAAAAAATGGAGAGCAATGAGTACCAATGCCCATAGTCTGAGTAACAAGCTTCCTGAATTAGTGGCCTTGATGGAGGAGAAACATCTGGATATCGTGGCAGTCACAGAAACATGGTGCACACAAAACCATGACTGGGACGTAAACATACCAGGATACACTATCTACAGGAGGGACAGGAGGTAAGAGGAGGAGGAGGAGTAGCTCTTTACATAAGGGAAGAATGAAGCAACAGAACAAAGGGGTAAACAGGAGGAGAAGAAGCACTGTGGGTAAATTTGAGACCGCAATGGCACCACAATCCGCATAGGGTTGTATACAGACCCTCTTCTCAGAGGGAGGAAATGGACAAGAAATGATAGAAAGTATACTTAGAATGGCAGAAAAGGGAGATATTGCTGATGGGTGATCTGAATATGCCAGATGTTAACTGGAGTGCAGTTGCAGCAGCCACTTGAATAGTGGGGTTATTCTAGATGCCCTACAGGGGCATGCCTTAGACAACTAGTATTGGAGCCTACTAGGAGGGAGCAATCTTAGACCTGGTTCTCTCAAATGGAGATGAAGAGGATCACAGATGTAGAAGTTGGTAGCCATCTGGGAACTCGGCCATCGAACAGTATGGTTCACAATAAACACAACAATAGAGTCAAGCCATACAAAGGCAAAAGTACTGGACTTTAGGAGGGCTGACTGCCAAATGGGTGAGTGCCTAAGGAATGCACTAGCAAATGGGCAGGAAGGAGGGGTGGAAGAACAATGGGGAATAATAAAAACTGCCATCGCAGAGGTAACAAGCCTTTGTGTGAAGCAAATAAACAAAACAAAACGAGGTAAGAAACCACTATGGTTCTCAAAGGAACTGGCAGTGAAGGTTCAAGAGAAAAAGAAAGCATTCAGGAAGTACAAGGAATCACAGAAGGAGCAGGACAGAGAACTGTATCAGTTAAAGCAAAAAGAATCTGGGAAGGCAGTCAGAACAGCAAAGGCCCAAACCGAGGAAAAGATAGCCAACTCAGTTAAGAAGGGGGATAAAACCTTTTATAGGTACATCAGTGAGTGAAGGAAGACCAAGGGAGGGATAGTGAGGCTTAATAAAGGGGAAGGAGGGTGGGCAGAGGGTGACTGTGAAAAGGCAGAGATACTAAACAAATATTTTTGCTCAGTATTTACAAAGGAAGAGGGAGGTACCTAAAACAAACAGTAGAAACATTCTGGATACAGAAGTTGATACCAGCCCATTTACAGAAGAAAGGGTTCTGAAAAGAACTCTTAAAACAGAAGGTGGACAAAGCAATGGGGCCTGATGGGATTCATCCCAGAATTCTAAAAGAACTAAGGGTAGAACTAGTGACACCACTGACTACCCTCTTTAACAAATTTTGGGAGGATGGGGTGATACCTGAGGACTGAAGGAGGGCAGATGTGATTCCCCTTCACAAAAGTATGAGCAAGGCAGAAGCAGGAAACTACAGACCTGTTAGTTTAACCTCAGTGGTAGGGAAAATAATGGAATCACTTCTGAAGGAAAGAATTGTCGAGTATCTAGAGGCCAGAGGGGCACAGGATCCAAGGCAGCATGGATTCACAGCGGGAAGGTCATGCCAGACAAATCTGATAGATTTCTTTGACTGGGTGACCAAAGTAGTTGATCAGGGAGGGGCTGTGGACATGGCCTACCTAGACTTTAGCAAGGCATTTGACACAGTCCCACACAAAAGATTAATATACAAGTTAGCCAGACTGGGAGTGGGTCCCAAGATGACAGCCTGGGTAAAGAATTGACTGGAGAATAGGACACAGAGAGTAACAGTAAATGGAGTCCACTCTGAAAAAAGGGGGGGTTACTAGTGGGGTACCGCAGGGTTCAGTATTAGGACCAGTCCTCTTCAATGTCTTTATAAGCGACATTGCAGAGGGACTGGAAGGAAAAGTATGTCTCTGTGCAGATGACACAAAGATCTGCAACAGAGCTGATGCACAAGGTGGGGTGGAAAGGATGAGAGGGACTTGGCAAGGTTAGAGGAATGGTCAAATGTATGGCAGCTTAGATTCAATGCTAAGTGCAGGTAATGCACCTGGGAAGCAAAACCCAGGGAAGAGTACACAATGGGAGGTGAGAGAATACAACAACAAAATGGAAAGGGACCTGGGGGTAGTCATATCAGATGACCTAAAGGTGGGCAAGCAATGTGAGAGGGCAGCAAGGAGGGCTGGGGGGATACTGGGATGCACAGGGAGAGGCATCACCAGTAGAAAACAGGAAGTTATTATCCCTCTGTACAGACAGCTGGTGAGACCCCATCTGGAGTACTGCATGCAGTTCTGGAGACCCAATCTCCGCAAAGACATAGACTGGATGGAAGCTCTCCAGAGGAGGGCAACTAAAATGGTGCAGGGTCTGCACCAGAAGACATATGAAGAGAGACTTAAGGAGCTTAATATGTATAATCTCGAGGAAAGGAGGGAGAGGGGGACATGATAGAAACTTTCAAGTACCTCAAGGGAATCAACAAAGTCCAAGAGGGTAGCATCTTTCAAAAAAAGAGGTGTGCAAGAACAATGGGGCAAAATTTGAAGATGGGAGTGGCTCAGAGGTAATTTAAGTATTTTTTCACAGAGAGGTGTGGATGTATGGAACGGCCTTCCAGAGGAGGTTGTGGAGTCAAAAACAGTGGTGGAATTCAAGCATGCATGGGACAGTCATAAGGCAATTCAAGGGGTAGGAAGAAGTAGGCTGCTGGTTAACTAGGATCTGCAGCTTATCCATCAGGTAGGGAAATGGGCAGACTGGGTGGGTCAAGCGGTCCTTATCTGCTGTCAGATTCTATGTTTCTATGTTTCTCTCCTCATATGGCTTCTGGTGCAGTCCTTGAATCATCTTTGCTGCTTTACTCTGTACTGTTTCCAACCTGTCTATGTTCTTTCTTAGGTGAGATCTCCAAAATTGTACCCCATACTTGAGGTGGGGCCTGACTAGGGCCCTGTACAGTGGCAAAACCACTTCCCTTCTTCTACTAGTAATCTCTCTCCCGATGCAGTCCAGCATACACCCCACTTTTAGCTCTGCCTTTTCACACTGTCTACCCACCTTTAGGTCATCTGTTGTTATGATTCCCAGACCACGTTCTTTGCTTGTTTTTATTAGTTTTTCACACCCCAAGTAATAGTCTGTTTTTGGATTATTCCTTCCTAGGTGCATAACCTTGCATTTTTTTGCACTGAATTTCAGTTGTCATGCTGTAGACCATTGTTCCAGTTTTTCCAGCTCTGATTTCATTCTTTCTACCCCTTCTGTGGAGTCCACTCTGTTGCATATTTTGGTGTTGTCTGCAAATAGACACACCTTTCCCTTGAGCACCACGGCAATGTCAGTTATGAATATGCTGAATAGCAGAGGCCCCAGGATGGAGCGCTGGGGTACCCCACTGGCAACCCCTCATTCTGAGGATAACACCCCATTTACCTGCACCCTCTGTGTCCTATCATGTAGCCAGTTTTGTACCCATCTCACTACTTTCTTACCCACCTCCATGCAATCTAGTTTTTTTAGCAGTCTTCTGTGGAGTACAGAGTCGAATGCTTTACTAAAGTCAGGGTAGACCACATCAATGGCCCCTTCCTTGTCTACAGCTCTGGTAATCCAGTCAAAGAAATTGATTACGTTTTTTTGGCAAGATCTGCCTGATGTGAACCCATGCTGCCTATGGTCATGTTGTCCACTGAACTCCAGGAATGCAATCATCCTTTGTTTAAGTAATAATTTCATTACTTTTCCTACCACTGAAGTAAGACACATTGGGTGGTAGTTACCTGCTTTTTCCTGGCATCCAGATTTGTGCAGTGGTACCACTGTTGCCCTTCTCCAGTCCTCAGGAACTGTTCCTTTCTCTAATGATTCAGTGAAGAGTTCTGCTAGGGGTGTTGCCAGTTGGTGTCTCAGCTCCTTCAGGATTCTTGGATGCATGTTGTCCGGCCCCATGGCCTTATCCTCCTTTATTCTGCTCAGTGCTTCTAGAACTTCAGCCCTTGTGAAGGGGCTTGTATCAACCTCTGTACTTAGGGAGCTATTCTGCTGTGTCTGTGGGTCATTTCCCTCTTTTTCCTGTGTAAAAGCTGAACAGAAATACTTGTTTAGGACCGTTGCTTTTTTGTACTCCCCCTTCACTACAGCCCCCTCTTCTGTGGCTAGTTGTACTACCCCCCCCCCCCAATTTTCCTTCTTTCTTTTATATACCTAAAAAAGGTCTTGTCACCTTTTTTTTATTCCCTCTGCTATTCCCAGTTCGATCTGCACTTTGGCACTTCTTATCCTTTTCCCTGCTTCCTTCAATTTCTGTTGGTAATTTTTGATGTCTTCCTCCTTATTCATTGCTCTGGCCTTCTTATAGGCTGCCCTTTTTTCCTTCACAGTGGTTGCCACCTCTCTGCAATACCATAGTGGCTTCCTTTTTATGTTATCTTGTGCCTGCGTAAGAAACATGTTGCCGTAACTTTGGAATAGCAAGTTTTGGAGGCACGGTTGTGCTGTGGCCAGTGGCGCCACTGCTTTTTCAGGCTGGACTCCATGGCACGAGTTAGACTGCTTGATGTCCATGACAGCAATGCAAAAGCATGCCACCACCTTCAAATGTTTTAGCCACTGCCCTGCAATGAGGGAGCTCCACCTCATTGCAGGTCATGCCTTGTGCAATGTAACATTTCAATAAACATGGCGGGCAGTGGCTCACTGCCTGCCCTCACAGTCCCTATGTAGCCAACCTCGGAGGTGCCCAATCCCCTGTCAGCATATGTGCCCCCTTTCCTGCTGTGGTGAGCCGAGGGGGGTGCTCAATCCCCCTCGGCATCATGCCTCCAAACGCAGGCATCCTTGCCGATGGGGATGCCGAATCCCCCCCTGTCGGCATGTTAACTCCCCGCCATTTTCATGGTGCTGCTCCGCATTGTGTGCCACATCCACAACCAATGTGCCACACTGGTAGCCCACCCTAGTGTGGCCACAACCTGTGAAAAAAACAGAAAGCGGTCCATGGTGATTTTTAATTTTTTTTTACCTGAAACAAAGGAAATGGTCCCTCGCTGGCTGTTGGCAGCCCCACCCAACCTCAACCACCTCTGCACCAACCTCCCCACACCCTCTCAATTCTATACTTACCTCTGGAGCCCAGCACGATGATGTTCGGTGGACGGGAACACGTCTGCACTCTTCAAAGCTGACCACGGACTGAAGAAATCTCGGTAAGCTGTATAATGGCATAAACAGGTTTTTTTTTTCAACTTTAGTGCATATCTTGGGCATTTTTTGGAATTTTGGCACCACATTTTTAACATGGGGTTATTGCGACCCCTCCTCATGAATTCAGGCACTGTCATGGTGTTATTCCGTCCTGAAAGGTGATTTTGCGATCACTGCATGAAATCACCTTTCGGGACCAATTAACAAAATGACAGTGCCACTGTTCATGAGGTGGGCTCCCAAAAAGCCTATGTTGCAAATTTGATGAAAACGTTATGAGTGTGCATTGCGCAATTCCCACACACGCTTGTAACTTAGAGAATGTTTAATATTTTTGCTCCAGATTTTCAACATTGCCATTTTTTCACACCTCCTTATAAACAGTTCAGCTGTCATTTCCCACATCATGCCCGAAATATGTTTTTGCACATCCAGCACACAGTGGCGCAGTCGTTGTAGGAAAACAATGTTCAGGACACAGTAATAAAATCACAGTAAAACTGTTCATGAGCAGAGGTCCCAAAATGCCCATGTTGAAAATCTGGTGAAAAAAATTCCACAAAATGACCATGTCACAAGCGTGCATTGCATAGTTTCCACATATGCTTGTACTGTAACTTCAAGAATTTTTCATGTTTTTAGTCCAGATTTTCAACACTGCCAATTTCACACCTCCTTATGAACAATACAGCTTCATTTTCCACATCCTGCCCGAAATGTGTTTTAGCACATCCAGCACACAGTGACACAGTCGCTGTAGGAAAACGATGTTTGGGACACAGTAAGAAAAACACAGTAACACTGAGCAAAGGTCCCTAAATGCCTATGTTAAACAGCTGGTAAAAAAATTCCACAAAATGACTATGTTACAAGTGTGCATTGCGCACTGTCCACGACCTGTCGTAAGTTTGAAAATGTTTAATATTTTCACTCCAGATGTTCAACATTGCCATTTTTGTACACCTTCATACAAACAGTACAGCTGTCATTTTTCACATCCTGTGGTTTTGCACATCTGGCGCACAATGGCACAGTCGCTGTGGGAAAACAACGTTAGGGACAAATTAAGAAAATCATACTGCTACTGTTCATGAGCAGAGATCCCAAAATGCCTATGTTAAAAATGTGGTGAAAGAATTCCAAAAAACAGACTGTTATGAGAGTATGTTGCCTAGTTTTCATGCACGCTCGTAACATCAAACATTTTTAATATTTTCACTCCAGATTGTCAACATTGCCATCTCTTCACACCTCCTTATGAATGGTGCAGCTGACATTTTTATGTGGTATAGAGTGGTGTGGTCACTGTGGGAAATCAACGTTCAGGACAGATTAACAAAATCACAGGGACACTGTTCATAAGCAGAGGTCCCACATGCTTTCATGAGGTGGGGTCAGAAAAATGCCATGTTGAAAATTTGGAGTGTGAATACCAACAAACACCCAGGGCATTGGGGTTTCAAACCATAACATCCCACCCTGTACAGACTAACAGGCATCAGGGCATGCCTTTGGATTGTTGGCTGTAATGCTCACGCCATTGCACCCCCACCCTGCAGCCACTGACAGGCATCCAGGTGTGCCTTGAACTCTTCGACTCCAAAGTTCACCCCATTCTCCTATGCTGCACCCATCTCAACATACTTCCTTATGAAATGGGGTGAACGTAAGCCTGATGACCCCAAGGCACAATGCAACACTTGTCAGAGTCTGCAGGGTAGGGTGAAGAGAAATGGCATTAGCATTATGGCCAATGACCCAAAGGCACACCCCAATGCATGTCACTCTCTGCAGGGCGGGCTGGGGTTCACGTCGGTTCTATACTTCACTGCCATTCCTATTATGCGTCTCTCTAACTCTTGCACTATCAATGCCATCGCCAGCTAGACAACATTCAGCATTGTCAAATGCTGGTTTTCTTTGCTTTGCTTATTTGCTTATTATGGGGTAACAATGGATGCAGAATATTATCTCCTATCATAATAACATTGCTATAATTGCCACTTCCTATGTGTGTAATCAAGGAAGTTATTTACATTGCATTGTAGATTGCAAATGAATAAAAATAAAATATATAAAAAAGAAAGATGTGTGTCCCTCCCCTTGACACTGATTGGTGCAACTGGTAAATTGGCAACTGGATGATTGAGCTGATGAGGGACAAGTCAGTCAGAGTGGACAACATCTGAGGAGTGGAGGAAGGACGGGGGGACAACTGAGTGGGCCATTCTCGAGGCAATGTCATGAATGAGAATGGTTACCAAAAGAAACAGGTGTAAAAGATTACTATGGTTCTGTGAAAAGGTCAGGGTAGGACAGCCAAGGCCTTTGACAGGTATAAAGAAAAGCAGAGGAAGGGAGAAAGAATGTGGGGGTACCAAAGGAGCACAAGGGAAACCAATAAGGCATCAGGGAAGCCAAAGCGGGCACAGAGCTTGAATTGTGGAGGGGATCAAGGGAAGGAAAAACAGTTCTTCAGGTAGATTAAGGAAAAAAGAAAGAAGGGAGGGGGAATTGTTTGGCTATCAGGGAGAGAGGGGGCAACAGCGGAGGATAAGCATAAAACAGCTGTCCTAAATGATTACTTCTGCTCTGTCTTCACACAGGAAGATAGTGTGACTCTGTCAGAGACTGGCATTAAGGCAGCTGTAAGAGGGATCCCAGAGATGAGGCAGAAATTATTTACCAGTGAAAGGCTCTAGAAAGGGCTAGCAACCCTAAAAATTGACCAGTCTTTCACTAGGTAATAAGGGTAAAGGATAAGAGCCACACTGCAGATTTACTCTACTTAGATTTCAGTAATACTTTTGAATCTGTGCCTCACAGAAGGTGGCTGAAGAAGCTAGAGGATCTGGAGGCAGAAAAGGGCACCATTACATTAGGTAGGAAATTGGTTGGAAGGGAGGCAGCAGAAGGTTGTGGTTAATGGAGTCAAATCAGAGGAGTAGGAGGTCACCAGTGGGGTGCCACCGGGATCTGTCCTGAGTCCTGCCTTTTCAATATATTCATCAGCAACATAGAAGAAGGCATTCATGGCAAGATGAGTCTCCTCAGAACTGACACTAAGCTCTGTGGTAGGGTAGACATCGGGGGGGGGGGGTTAGGGAGATGTAGAAGGATCTACAAAGGCTTGAAAAGTGGGCCAAGGTTTGTCAGTTACTATTCAATGCCAAAAAGTGCAAGGTGGTGCACTTGGAAAAAGGGGTAAACTGGGCTCCACTGCTAAGGAAAGAGACCCAAGACTCATCAGTAGCAGCTTGCTAAAACATTCAAGCCTGTGTAACAAGGCCTACATTAAGGCAATCAGGATTCTGGGGTGCATTGGCAGGGGTCTTGACAGCAGGAAAAAAGAATAAATAGTACCTATTATATTCTGGTGAAAAGCTTATAAATTTGACCCCACAGTTTCAGCAGATGCCCTCGAGGAGTAGAGGAAGAGCTTAAGCTACCATCATGTAGCCATATTCTGGCATACAATATGTGACACTATGTCTAAAGTTCTACATAGAAACACAGATTTTGTCAGCAGAAAAGGACCTTTAGGCCCATGCAGTCTGCCCCTTGTCCCTGCCCACTCTGTCACCACTGACCCTTGTTAGTCATAAGTGTCACTCCCCCCCCATTCTTCTACCTAATATGCCCCTGTGACCTATCAGTTCTATGTAATAATGGTGATTGTTGAAAGGTGACCATCATTATGGCGAGGGTACATCTCCGAAAATAAGTTTCAGCAATGTACATCCCCGGTGCACATGAAAATGGCGCCGGGGACTTCGAATTTCAATGTTAATGTGGGGGGGCTGCACCCCCCTACTAAAGGATTCTTAACTCCATGGGGGTGCATGTCAGGGGGTGCATATTCTGGGGGGAAAAATTAGGGTCCAGGAGCACATAAATGTAGGCATACCCGGACCCGAACCTGGAACCCTCACAGCTTTAGGCTGCCACCCACCACGCTACAAGGCCAGCTCGGCAGCCCCATGTCAACTGTGCCAGGCCAACCCTCCCTCCCTTCCGTCATGCTCGCTTCCCCCCACTGCATGTATATACATATAGTAACGTCCTGTCGTCATATGCGTGAGCCTCCCCCATCCTGTCGCCTTCCTCGCACCCTCGTCCCATCCTTCCTGTGTCAAGTGGGTCACTGTTTTGGTAGGCGCCCACTTGCAGCTAGCCCACATCACAGGATACCGAACTATCCCGTGCATTCTTGAAGCTCTGCACAGTCCTTGCTCCCACTGCCTCCTCTGGCAGGCTCTTCCAGTCATCCACTAGTCTTTCTGTGAAGAAGTATTTCTGCACATCTCTCCTAAACTTCTCCCTTTAGCTTCATTGCATGCTCCCTTGTTCTAGTGCCTTCCCTTCTCTGAAATGGACCCTCCACTTGCACCGTGTTCACTCTTGTGAGGTACTTGTAGGTTTCAATCATGTCCCTTCATGCTCTCCTCTCTTCCAGGGAGTACACATTGAGTTTCTGCAGCCTTTCCTCACATGGCATCTTGTGCAACTGAGTTTGCGAAGAAAGCACCAGACACCCAGTGAGATGGCACCGAGATTCCCTGGGAGTCGCTTAGGGGATATCATCAGTGTATTAGCAATCTATTTCTGTGAGCTCATCACTGAATAAAAGAATCTTAGCATAATTAGAATGGCTGTGCGATGCTTAGAGTGGCTGTGCAATTCTTTCATTGCATACACAGGAGTGGAGAGTGCGTGCTGAATTTCTTGTCACTTCTTGTTTGACTTTACGAGTGTGCCCCACTGTACCTACAGTGGCCTCCTTTGCTGACTGTTCATAACTTTTAAACCCAAACTTGATATGTGTTTTCAGGTTTCATTTGCAGTGTACCAAACTACAGGTGCAGGGCCATGCCCAGCAGGTCAGCTGCTTCACTTATGGCCCACAGGACCAAGCGCAAGCAAACTACAGGCCCAGGTTACTGCCCAGTGGTTCATCTTTTCACATAATGGCCCACAGGGCCTTGCATGTAGCAAGCTATAGGTATGGGGCCATAATGACTGTTCATCTTTTTCATGTATGGCCTGCATGAGCAAAGCCAGGTACAGGTAAGGGGCAGCAGCAATAGTAGTAGATTAGTGGCAGATTCTGTTTGATCAAACACCCATCAACTGAGGCTCAGGGTGCTGTACAGCAAGTCAAAAACAGCATAAATAAGTCACATAAAACAAACATCAACCCCATCAGAAATATACAGTATAACTAAAGGCAGCAAGAACAACAGTGCACATAACTCAGCAGGAAATAATTCAAGTTCAAGTTCAAGTTTATTGCAGTAAAAAAACTCCATTGAGCAAGCTCATTCACAAAGAGGTCCTGAAACACATACACAGACATAAGGACACTACATACAATTATCATTTCAATAGAAATTCAAGTGCTTACAGAATTCAGTAGTAATTAGTCACAACTGGGTTAATTCAAGTATTATCAACTACTTCCTGGAATAAATAATATTTAAGACCCTTTCTAAAGGCCTCCACTGATGGGACCGCTCTCAAAGCTCTCAGGACTGCACTCCACAGAACTTGGGCTGCTATCAAAAATGATCAGTCACCCAAGGTCTTCAACCTCGTCCTTGAAATCCTCTAAATACCCTCAACAGCGGAGCAGAGAGGGCAGCAAGGGAGGTGAGGAGACAGAAGTTCAATCAGATATCCAAGGACCATACTGTACAGGGCTTAATAGGTTAGTAAACCAATCTTGAAGGTTATCTGACACCTACTTGGCAGCCAGTACAGCTTGCATAGCACCAGGGTCACAGGACATGACCTATGCAGGCTAGTCAGTCACCAGTTCAATGCATTCTGCACCAGCTACAGGCAACATGGCAAACCTCCACTAATGCCAAGGTACAGAGCCTTGTAGTAGTCAAGTCAGGAGAACACAAAAGCATGTAACAGTGTCTTTAGGTCCTCCAAGGGGATAAAGGTTTAATCCAGTTTATGTTCTTCAGAAGGTAAAAGCCACTCCAATCAACCACCAACAACCTGAGCCTCAGATGTCTGTTTTCTGTTCAAAATTACCTTTTTCACCATTGCAGAGACACACAATCTTGAGGACCCCAGCCTGAACCCCATAACCTTTTTGGCCACCTCCTCTCTCTTCCTTAAGCCTGAATTGAACTTTCACCTTGTCCAGGTTGAGCCTCGGCCAGCTTGATGGCATCCATCCTAGATCTCAGCCAGACAGTTGTTAAGCACTGTTCCTGGGTGCAAATGCAACTGGGTGTCATCTACCTAACAGTGAAATCCCAGATTGTACCATCTAATGATCCCACACAGTGGTAGCATATACACTGGGAACAACATGGGCAACTGTCTGTTTAGTGATGTGACCAGGAGGGAGGGAAATAGGAACAGGACTAGTTAGTAAGAGAAAAAGAAATAAAATGTTAACAACACAATCAACAATATTAGTTACCCAGTTCATACATACATTCAGTAACTGCATACAAGAATACACAGTAAGCTTCAGTCTCATGAATCTGTGGCAGTCAGGTTATAAAGCGTACAAGTGGATACAAGTTGTTGTTTTAATTTTAGTTTTGTGGTGAAGACTGAGAGGGAGTAAGTCATGTAAGAGGGCAACATATTTCATAGCTTGGACAAGTGGAAGCTAATTGCTGCTTGCCCAGATTTCTTTTTCATGGGGGGATATGTCGTCTGTCACCAGTCTCTTGAGAACAACAAGTAACACGGTTCGAGGCTGGAGAGAATTGGCCACCAAGGCATGAAGGGAGTTTGCTAGTCCAGAATCTGTCTCCAAGCAAGGCAGTGTGACAAGGAAGTCTAGAGTCCAGATTGGACCAGCCTAGAAT
The DNA here is from genome assembly GCA_016271365.2 of Neoceratodus forsteri. Taxonomy (NCBI): domain Eukaryota; kingdom Metazoa; phylum Chordata; order Ceratodontiformes; family Ceratodontidae; genus Neoceratodus; species Neoceratodus forsteri. The sequence continues at coordinate 1,204,446,056 of CM028132.1, forward strand.
GGAGTAAAGTTGGCAGTGACGGGTACGAGGTACACAGTGACAATAAAACATTATTGTGTACACAAGCACATTATAGCTGCAACAAATCATGTTATAGTTCATTGGTCAAGATGGTGTAAGGGGGACTAGATTTACTTTATTGATTGACTGATTCATTCATTCATTCATTTTTATTTGTGAACTGGTGACAGGAAGAGGAACACTGAGCTGAGCCTCATTTCCAGCTGCTAATCCAGATAGCTTCCAAAATCAGAAGTAGCAGACAGAGCCCCCATCTCTTGTCTCCGCAGCCTTCCTATCTGTCCCTTCAAATACTTTGCTACAAACACTCTCTTACTGAGGCATGAGGCAGGGGTGCCCCTATCCACCTTACTGTTTGTGCTGGCCATACAGCCATGAGCGATTAAGATTAGGAAAAGTGCAGATATTAAAGGGGTGCAAGTCACTTCTGGAAGACAACATAAGATAACCTTATATGCCAATGATTTACTGCAGTATATAACAGATCTGCATACAATGATTCCTGCCCTACTGAGAGTGGTGAAGGGTTTGCCTCTTTCTCTGGCTGTAGGCTGAATCTCCACAAGGCAGAACTGATGTGACTAGGCAGAGCAAGTCCCCTGGGAGGGGGTAATAACTGAGGTTTCAAGGCTGTTGACAAGGCACTCACTTATTTGGGAATCAAAGGTGGGAAGGCACATCGAAGGGCTCGACTCTTTAAATTACAAACTTCTGTTCACTACGATACCTAATAAGTTGTAATGGTGACGGGCACTCCATATATCAAGGCTAGGTAGGAATAAGCTACTTAAATTGAACATGTTGCTGCATATACTGTATGTGATGCAGATGTTACATATGGGCTCTATGAAAGTAGACATTAAGAAATTGGAGAGGGGGTTTTCCAACTTCATCTGGCTAAACAAGAGATCTAGAATGAGTCATCAGAGCCTCAAGAGCAGCACAAAGAAGGAGGGGCCTTGGCTTTCTTAACCTAAAGCAGTATTATCTGGCAATTCAGCACAGATACATATAGGCCTGGGTGAACCAAGAAGAAGCAGCCAGCTGGCAAGACTTAGTAGAGGAGAGGCTCACTTGCAGATTGTCTATCTGTATCTGGTGGGAGAAGAAATTTGGGATGGGGAGGACAGCACCATCTGGCTAGCTACACTTTGGGAGCCTGGGATGAGGTGAAATGCTGTAGAGGAGCAAGGTGGATCATACCATGCTGGTACCACTAGTGGGGAACCCAGAATTCTTGCCAGATTTGGATGATAGGAGGTTTCAAGAATGGGAAACAAAAGAAATATGGTATATGGGGAATCTGTATGCAGGAGAGGGTATGTGCTCCTTTACTGGCCTCCAAATACAGTTGGAGATCCCAAATATACATACTGTAAGTAAATTAAGTTTCCGAAGAAGGACTTGGTTGGTCCGAAAGGTTAAGCACTTTGTTCTTTTTGTAACATTTAAGTTGGTCCAATAAAAGGTATCAAACCATTTGCTTCTGGATCTACTGTAAGTAAAGGCATTTCCAGGCCCAAGCATATGGCAGAAGTCTGGGTAGGGATCCCATGCAGGCATCTTCACTATATTCACTAGAAAGGTCTACCATTATTACTCAGGTCTCCCCACAGGGCATGCTACCCAATGGCTAAACAGGATAGAACATATCTGCTGGATCTGTCACAAAAGGCAAAAGCACTATGGTAAAGAGATCTGGGCACCACCATTATGGACGAAAACTGGAGAAATGTGTTAACACTACATATGGGATTATTATTATGTCATAAATATAAGGAACCTCAGTGGAAGTTCATCCACAGGTTGTACTGCCCTCCCAGTGTGATACACAAGTTCAACCCCACTATCTCTCCCATGTGTGGTTCATGTGGTGCAGACTAAGGAAAATATATTCACTATTTTGGGACTGTCCACTTTGAAGCCCTTTCGGGTAGCAGTAGCCAGGGCACTGGCATGAATGTTAGGAAGACCAGTTCCTTGTTCCCCATTTTTGGTTCTGTTTGGGATGAAGGACTTGGTGGATGAGGGTTGGGAGCCTTAACCCAGATGCATGAGGGTCTTATTGATCCTAGCAAGGAAATGTACAGTATTCAGAACACCTAGGTATCCTGTGTAATACCTACTGTGACCCAATGGAAGACACCGGTCATCAAGACCTTAGCACTGGAAAGGCTCACTTGTGTTCTAGGGGGACAAGAGGAGCTGTTCTTCTGGGGACAGACATTTTCTGGACTCCTTACTTGCAATGGAGGCCTTGGTGGTGCTACAAAATGGTTTGGTGCACGAGGCCTCATTTTTAGAAGAAGAAGCCCCTGATAGCTGTATAGAGATGCCTGGTTAGGGAGTCTCAGTACAATATTTTTTTGTCTGACAGCTTACGATACGTGTATAAAAAGTATCATTTTAAGAAATGTATGTAGAACAAACTATGTTTTTTACCATGTCTGTAATCCCAGGTTATTTATTAGTCTTTATACTGTTTTTTCAAACGAAGACGCAATAAACATACAAACAAAAAACAACCTCCTGTCTGTACAAATCAAAAGTCACAGTCAAAAGAGTGCTTGTTAAATATTTGTTTTATTTTAATTAATAATACAAGTGACAAATGACACATAAATGTAAAAGGCAATATCTCTAAATTATAGGTAATCACAACAGCAAATAGAGACCCCTGTTGCCACCAAACAGGAAAAGGAACTGTTTTACCTTTGTTCTAAACATTCAAATGTTTTCACATATGTTTATGTGTTTTATTTTTTCCAGCAAATACTTATTTCATATAAGTAATAAGACACTCTGGGCTTGGGTTGTACTGGGTTTATCGTATAACCGAGGGTTGAAGGTACTCAGTCTGTGGCCTTGTGCCTCACAATGCCCCTGGGTGTGTGGTAAACCCAGCACAGCCCACACTCTGTTATGTCTTACTGCAGAAGTATGGATGCCTAACAGCGTGAGTTTTTTATGGATGCATGCATATTAGCAGTGCCCAGAAAAGGCAAAGACAAACCTGTTAGTTCCGTGAACTTTCTTATTGACTTTGTTATAGTCTGTCAGTTCAGACATCAGTGCAATCAATGTTCTGTCTTTTAAAAAAAAATCTATGTCATTCCGGGCCAATTACTAGAAAAAGAATTTGCTTTACAACAACAACAACAAAAAACAGCATGAAACATCACTGAAAAACATGACACTAATTAAAAGCTTGGCTCAAATGGATAACAAAAAGGCTTTCTTTTACTTCAACAAGAACCAAGAAGCCTCCTATCTGGACATTTTCTATAGGGTTGTCATATTCAGCTGTTCTTATGAAACAGAAATGTTTCATAATAAAAGAAACAGAGAGTCTCTCTCTTTTCCCTTTATTCATTTTGTTGCACCTGATGGTTTGGAAAAGCTAATATTCTTTAGCATTTTTATTGTTCGTTAAATCACAGAGCCATGCTATTTATACAACGCTGCTCAAATACTGATATCAGGTTTGACATGTTGGAAGTGTTGCTCCTTTCTGGCATTGGTGTCGCCAGGCATACTCATTGTACTTTGCTAAGTACAGTAAAATCTTGAAAATCCAGGGGCAACATGAGCCTCAGGCCAGGGCAACAAACACAAACAGAGCCTGATGTACCTGAAGAATTGTTCTTCCCCTCCTCAGATGCATTAGTGTGAGTTTGTAATTTATCTTGGGATGTATAGGGAGAGGCATCACCAGCAGAAAACAGGAAGTTGTTATCCCTCTGTACAGACAGTTGGTGAGACCCCATCTGGAGTTCTGCGTCCAGTTCTGGAGGACCCATCTCCACAAGGAAATAGACAGGATGGAGGCAGTCCAGAGAAGGGCAACTAAAATGGTGCAGGGTCTGCAAGAGAAGCCATGCGAGGAGAGACTAAAGGAGCTTAATATGTATACCCTTGAGGAAAGGAGGGAGAGGGGGGACATGATAGAAACTTTGAAGTACCTCAGTGGAATCAACAAAGTCCAAGAGGGTAGCATCTTTCAGAAAAAGAGATGTGCAAGAACAAGGGGACACAATTTGAAGATAGAGGGGGGACGGGTCAGGGGCAATGTGAGGAAGTTTTTTTTCACAGAGAGGGTGGTGGATGCATGAAACAGCCTTCCTGAGTAGGTTGTGGGGTCTAAAACTGTGGGAGAATTAAAAAATGCATGGGACAGACATAAAGCAATTCTTGTGGGGGGTAGGAAGAAATAGGCTGTTGGTTAACTAGGATCTGCAGCTTATCCTTTAGGTAGGGAAATGGGCAGACTAGGTGGGCCAAGTAGTCCTTATCTGCTGTCAAAGTCTATGTTTCTACGTTTCATTGGAAGATGTGTGGGTACCAATAGAGGCCACGATTGTATGAGAGACCTGACTGAGTATCGTATGTATACATGAGTACTGGTGTGAATGGACTTCTATAAGGCTGGCTAGCTTGATGTTGCACAGAGACTTATCACAATGTATCCAAAATATTGTAACTAAAAGGCATAGAACTTCTGTCTGATTTGAAGTATGTGTGTTTGATAAAATGTTGAGAATCTAGAAGGATCATTGGCTTACTACTTATTGTTGACTGAAATGTGGGTGTTGCAATGTTTGTGTGGTGGAGCATCACATCTTTTGGTTTGTGTTTATGGAGGGGGGCAACACTACTGTCTTCTCTTGAGTTCACACTTAAAACTCCTGGCTACAACCCTGCTTTCTGGAAGCCATCAAGGAAATACATTAATTTATATCATCTTATTTACAACTAGCAGATTTTACATGTCCACAGAATAGCAATGTGGCAGGCTCAGATTTTTTGTTTACAATTTATTTTCCTAGGATAGACCAGCTGAGATACAGTGTCTCATTGTCAATGGACAGAGTCCTGTTTTTACCCACATTTACAGCTGGGTGAACCAAAGCACTGCGAGAGCAGAGTTACTTGGGGTCACGCAGTGATAAAATGGATTTGTTGGGGTTTAAACCTGCAGTACGTGGGCCACAAGCCTGAGCCCTAGCCTTTAGACCAAACGGACGCTCCTGGGTTGACTTCACACTTCTCAAATTACGTAAAGTGGGCCACACTTGCAATCAGTTAATGGCATGGGTACTTGCCCATTTTTTCACCATGAACTGTGACTACCTGCTGCCACCGGTTGGTGGTAAAATTATTTTATTTATGTATGTGTTTACCGGGTGAACACTGATACTTTCACCACATGCAATAACGACACTGTTTAGGGTGAAGTCTTTTTTTAATTGCAGTAGTGAGCAGATAGCGTATCTGGCAACATGTGATTGTAGTGCCTTTTATGTTGGCAAAACAATTAGACCCATGAAAATATGTATGGGGAACATCTGAGATGCATAAGAGAGGGAGATATGAGAAATGCTTTGGCTAGCCATGTACAAACCATAGGCAATATTAATGGTCCACACAATTTTAAATTCTGTGCAATTGAAAATGTTAAAGTGGGCCCAAGGGGTGGCAATCTGAATGAAAAATTGCTGCGGAGGGAATCTTTTTGGATTTTTACTCTGGGAGCTTTGGAGCCACCAGGGCCGGATGATCGCATAGAACTCATGCCATGTATACATAAACAATAGATGTAACATATTGCTATTGTTCTGGGGAAATAATGCTGTGTCCTCATGTTTTTCTAATTTATTATTTCTTTTTTTTCTTTTTAGGGTTGTTTAATGTTACCTGATGGATTACTGGTCTATGTAATGGATAAACTTACATTTTTGGAATTTGGATACACATTCCATGCCTATGTGATGATAAATGAACCATTATCAGGTTTTCTTGTTAATTACCAACCTGTTTTTTTGTTTTGTTAACCCTATATCATGATTGAGTGGTTTAAAATCAGTTTTTCTAAGACCTTCTCTTAAAAAGATATTCTTTTGAAAATATTTAAAATATATTTAAAAGTATCAAGATTTCATATAGAAATTATAATTGCAAGTATAGTTTATATTGTGTATAGTTAGATTTGCTATATTTAGATTGGTGATTTTTATGGTGTATTGATATGACTGCACTTAATACTAAATACTGTCACTTTAAATTAAATGTGTGCTCTGGTGTACTTAAGGGTCTTTCATTACATGCAAAGTTAGCCTCCTGATGACGCATATGTTGCGAAACCAGTAGAGGTTCAGTGAAGCAGGTGCTGTTTGTGGTGTTTGGAGTTTTCTATATTGTTTTTACAATAAATGCTGCATAATGGTCCAGTGCTGTGTTATGCGGCTATTTGTTTGCTACATGTTTATGATGTATATTCTGCACGCGCTGACCCCTTAGAGTGTTTTTTTTTTTTATGCTCGCTAAATCTTATCACTCTCTACTCTCCTTAGTTCAAAGCCACAACATGCATCAGCTGATAAATGACCCAAGAGTCACATCCTCCTGTGCCACAGGTACCCTGATTGAATGGGTACTTACGAACTGCCTAGATAGAATTACTGCTGCTGGTACTACTGCTGACTCCATAAGTGATCACTCTCCCATCTTTGGCTGCTGGAGCCCCTCTATCACACACCCCCACCACTACCTCAGTATATCTGCTTCAGAAACTTTGCAAATCTTGAACAAGCTGGCTTCCTGTTTGATATCTCTGTGGTTGACTAGCCCTACCTATACCAGACCTTAAATGTTCAATCTGCTCTTGATTACTTTCTCTCTCACTTCAGGGTCCTTCAGGAAAAGTACACCCCTCTTACAAAATGCCTTATTGGGGGTAAACAGATGAGTTGGCTTCACAAAGACCTTTCCCAACTACTGATGAGGGATAAGAGTTGGAGGCGATTCAAGAACACTGGTCTCCCATCGGACTACGATGAGTATAGGATACAATGAAAGGAATGTAAAAGGCAAATCAGACTGGCAAAATGCTCTTATTGCAAAGGGCCTCCTCGTGGATGCTGCTGGCGACTCTCGACAATTTTGGACCCATGTTGCAACCTTCCTTGGCTCTACTCAATCCCTCTCCAGTAATGGCATGGTCCTAAAAGGGGTTGCACTGCAATGATCCATTAACCACTGCAAATTGTTTTAACCAACACTTCTCTGATCAGTCAAAATATGTCTCCTTGTTCCCGCCTACTCTGATCACATCAGGGCAGGCATACACTCAACACAAGTAAGTCCAACTATCCGATCTTTAGGTTTAAAGCCATAACTAGGGCTGATGTCCTAAATCTCCTGAACACCATATCAGATAACACAGATGTTGGCTCAGATAGTCTTGAGCCCAGGCTTCTAAAGTTAGCCACCCCTTTTATTGCCTTGCCATTAGCCAGAATCTTCACTCTGTCCCTTTGCCACAGCCACGTACCTGGCATCTGGAAAATAGCCAGAATCATGCCAGTTTTAAAAAAGGGTGACAAAGATATCACCAACTATAGACCTATAGCCACCCTCTCGGTATTAAGCAAAATCCTTGAGAAGCTGGTTGCCACTCAAACAACTGACTTCCTCATCAAACCTGATCTTCTCTCTCAAACCCAACATGGATTCCATAAAGGGCACAGCACTGTTACTACCCTCCTTAAAAATTCACAAATGGCACTCTCTGCTCCATGGATTCTGGACTGATGACTGGTTCGGTGTTCATAGATCTTACTAAGGTTTTTGATCTTGTTGATCACCCCCTCCTACTCAACAATCTCCATGCCTTAGGCTTTTCACCACAAGTGGTTGTCTGGTTCGCAAGTTATTTATCTAACAGAATCCAGGTTGTCAAGTTTAACTCGGCCTTGTCGGAGCCAACCTCTATCAACATAGGTGTTTCTCAAGGTTCCATTCTGGGTCCCCTGCTCTTCTCTATCATCATTGACCAGACTGCCCATGATGCCCCCCTCTGCTTATTTCTCCTCTACACAGATGATCTGGTCCTGTATTACAGAGCAAAGGACATAGCAGAGATCAATCATAATCTCTCGTCTGCGTTTCAAAATATTCAGTCCTGGCTCTTCAGTCACAAACTTGTCCTCAATGTGGGCAAAATGCAAGCTATGCTATTTGGCCCTGGAGCCAAACTCAAAACTAACCCGTGCACTCTCAAAGTCTCTTGCCTAGATGGCTCATTACTGGAGTCTGTAAGCTCCTTTAAATATCTAGGGATCCTACTTGATGGTTCCCTTGACTTTGATCAGCACATTCAAGTCACATGCAAGACTGTCAATTCCAATCTTGGGGTGGCCTATAGAACCTGTTACGCTCTGACCCCTTCAGCCAGGCTGGCTATTGCCAGAGGCATTCTTCTATCATCACTCTCCTATGGTGCCACTACCTATGTCAATGCCTTCAAAACCTCTCTGCACAAGTGGGATACTACTTACAACAATATCTGTCACTTTGCCTCAGCATCCCCTCAATTCTAACACCACTGCCTACTCTACACTGATCTAAATTGGCCTTCCCCCATGCCCTCCAGTGTCACTCCCTTGGCTCTCTTACTTACTCCATACTGAGATCGAACACCTCTAAGTCGCCTGCCTCCCTCCTAACCCCCTGGCCTCCTCTTATGGCCTTAGATCGACCAACCATGCACTGCTACACATTCCTAGATGCAAAACTAATAAGGGTGCTTCCGCCTTTTCACACAATGCTCCAAAATATTGGAATTCTATTCCTCCGAATCTGCATCTTATACCCACCCATAACCTATTTAAAATGAAACATCGGACTCTGCTCTCTACATGCACAAGCTGCACTTGCTTTAACCCTCCCTAGACAACTCATTGCCTCTTCCACCTGCACTAACATGCTCCTCTTTTATCCCTCCCTAAAATTCCTCTCCTCCCTCCCAATGTATTCCAACCCTCACTCACTCAGCCTCTCTGTGACAATACATGTAACCGATAAGATAATACTCTGTATAGGTTCGCACCAATGTGTTGTAATGCCTGCACTACTGCACTGCAAAGGATGTATGTAACTGCTTAGCACTGCAAAGGATATATGTAAATGCTTAGCTAGTACTCTGTATAGGTACTCATCAATGTATTATAATACTTTAATGTTTGTACATCTACCGTCCAACTAGTTATGTAACGTTGCCTTTGCTGTATTACTGTCATGTCTGTATTTATGTCGTCCAATGAGGAGTCTTTGGAAATGAGTCTATGACTCAAGGGATTGTAATTCCAATATTCTAATAAATAAATAAATAAACATTGCCCGCCCATCTTTGGCCTTTTTTGCCTGACTTTCGTTGCCTTTTCTGCAATTCCTTTGCTTGCTCCTACAACTTTTCAACTCACCCTACCTAGTTGCCATGGATTTTGCCCACTATGTTACGCTTGTCTTACTGGCACTTTGCTGGCTTTCACCTAAGAACTCTTTATCTGACTCCATTGTACATTATGGTTATTGTTGATTGGACTTGTTTTAGGTACTTTACTTCCCACATTGTGTATTACTGTGTTGGCACTTACCTTTTATAACCTGTACAATATGTTTGTTGCTAAGCTGTCCCATCTTATGTACTTTACTTCCTTAATTATTTGTATCTTGTTCCAAAGTTGCTGCTATTGTCATGTATTGTATACTATTTCTCTGTAACCTCCCAGATCATGCCTGAAAATAGTCATTCACTTGGCTAGTGCACCCCACCCAGTAAATAAAAAACTAAATAAATAACTGTGCAGAGAGCCAGCAGAGAGGTTGGAAGTTATGCATCCCTAAGGGCTGCATTACCAGCTACATGCCCCCTCTGCCTGATCACAAACTGAATTCCAGGGCTGCTTGCCCCACCACCAGTCCCAAGTCCTAGGAACCTCCACGGTGGGCTGGGCGCATCACTGACTCCAGCCGATGTGTTACATATACTTTTTTCTGATGGAGATATGGCAGTCCTGAAGGACTGCTGTATTCCATCTGTCACTGCACCCTGCACAGGTAGGGATCCACTTGCAGACCAGCAAAGACATTGGATTGGACATCCATGGTCTTGACAAGTGCCACCCTCCTGCAAACCCCTGCCACCTCTCATAGCTCTATACTGGTGAAGTGCACCAGGCAGGGGCTGGGGATGCTGCCCAGTCTGGATGGGCATTGAGGGGAACACAGAGGCAGCAGGATACATTCAATTCATATCCCTTTCATTTATGTAGATCAGGCCTTACATTTTTTATTTTCTTTGCAGTAGGAATGAAGTTAGGGGGCGTTTCCCTTACCCCATCTAGACAGGTGAAGGATTTGGGCATGATCCTGGATGACGGTTTGACGTTTGATGCGCAGGTATTGGCCATCATCAGGAGTGAATTTTACCATCTCTGGAACATCACACGAATCCTAGCCCTGATGCTGCCTGAGGATCTGACCACACTGGTGTATGCGTTCATCACTTCCAGGCTGGACTACTGTAATGCCCTGTACCTAGGGTTATCTGGAGGCAACCGCCGCAGGCTGCAGCTAGTGCAGAATGCAGTGGCAAGGTTGTTGATTGGGGTGAGACGAGGTGAGCAGATCACCCCAGTCCTCCGCGGATTGCACTAGCTGCCAGTCAGGTGGAGGATTGTCTTCAAGGTAGGGTTCCTGACCTACAAGACCCTACATGAAAGGGGACCTGTCTATCTGCAAGATCTTGTCCCCTACTGTCTGCTCTGGGCACTTCCTTCTGCTGGAGGAGGCCTCCTTGGAGTTCCCAGAGTCAGGTTGCAGCATTCTGGGGACAGGGCATTCTCAGTGGCAGCACCTACTCTGTGGAACTCCCTTCCTGGTTATCTAAGGGAGGGCTCCTCAGTAGTAGCCTTTAAAAAGGGGTTAAAGACATACCTGTTCCAGCAGGCTTTCACTGACCGATATATTGGTTTTAATGGGATGGATAGAGTAATTTTAAACCTGTTTTAATGATGAATTGCTGTTTATGTGTATTATTGTGTTTGATTTTGTATTGTACAGTGCCCAGAGTCTCTGGAGATGGGCACTTTATAAATAGAATATCTATCTATCTATCTACATTCCTGTATTTGAAGCAACTAAAACTAGAAATGAGGCTGTGAAGACTGAACAAGATTATCATGTTCTGTGACTGTTATTGTGACCTGCCAGCAGGTATTTCTGCTATACATTCTGAGTCTTGCACAACTATCCTCATCCTTTCTGCAAAAAATATTTTAGGAAGGTAAAGGACTATGTTTGGGATCTGTGGAGCCAGCAATCTGATCCCTTCCACCTACTTAATCAGAGCCTCGTCCCCATGCTCTAGACGTTTTATGATGTCAAAGTGCTGAGGGTGCTCCAGCACCCTCTGTTGAATTGAACTGGCCATCTTTTTGAATATTGTTTTTTTATTTTTTAGAAGACCATCTTTAAAATCAAAGTAACCATTCAACTAACAAAGTCCTGAGATGCAAATTGTTGAATGCACCACCGTGATCTCCATTTCAAAGTGAGATGGTTACCATTTGATCAAAGGTGCCAATATTACACAGTTATAATGGCGGCAAAAATACTAAAGGCACATATTCCTCCATAATCCTAGTCTAATCCTAGACTCTAAATAAATAAAAAAAATAATTTCAAGATTTATTTTCCACCATGGATAGCTCACATGCTACAATACATCCTCTACTAACTGCATTAACCTGCTCCTTCACTTCAGGAGGACACAGGGTTACCACCTTTTAAGAAGCCCAGAGTGGGACATTTCTTACAGAAATATGATGTTTTGAAGGACAATATGTAATCTTTACCAATACAAGAGACCTGTTTTCTCAATCTAATCAGAATTAAGACTAAGTGTTGCAATTTTTTGGGTTGTTTCTATTGTTTCTTATTTTAAGGCATTTTAGTTAAGGTATTATAGTTTTCTACAACATTTAGAAGAAAGATGATATTTTATTCTGCTGTGAGGTCAGGACATGTAGTATTTTTCGTGTTTTTTGCAGGACACAGCTGCACAAATCAGGACTGTCCTGCAAAAATCAGGGCAGGTGGTAACCCTAGGAGGACATCACAGGGACAGAATCCATTTGCATACCATGTCTCCAAGGCCTGGAATCAATAACCTACCAATCCTCACACTGTTATATCAAACAAAAGGGTAAATAACGCCTGAAGGAACATCTTCAGGGTACAGCTTATTGTGCATGTTTGAACTTCGATAACGTACAGTATTTGAAATCTGAAAGCATGTTGATGTAAATCACAGTGTTGTAACATGATGTACTAACCTATAAGGCATGACAGGATGCACATTGTGCTGGCATAATGAGTTGAAACATAAGGATGAAGGCAGAGTGCTATCATCTGCGAAGTGCCGTTTTCCCAGCAGAACGCACACCCTGGATATTGCTTCATTGCGATTATGAAATTGGTAAAAAAACATGATAAGAATTGATACAAAAATAAAAAAAATATTATGATATAAATAAATAACTGACAAAATAAATAAAATAAATGTTAAAAAATAAGCATCTTTGATTTGTTTTACATTTTCTGCATGGCCAGTAAATGGTGCCAGTGCTGCATATAAGCAGCTTCCCTACTAATGCATAGGCAATAGTGAGTGCAAGCTTGAAATCCTCAGCTTTAACTGTCCACAGCATGAAAAACATTGAGTTCAACTGTTTGTTTACTTCCAAGTTTCAACTGTTTTTGTCTGGGCATTTAAAAAAAACTGCTCAATTAATCAATCAAAAATGTTATTTAACCAGGCATTACACTATTGAGCAAGCTCATTTTCAAAGTGGTCCTGGACATATACAAATGATTCACATGAGGGTACAGTACAGTATGCAAAAAAGAAGGAAGGAAAACAAAAAACAGTTGACAATGAACATATGCAAGGCTAACACAGGCCTTAAACTAATAGAGCTAACATATTTGTGACCTACTGCGTAAGTTAAACCAAGCCCAAAGATACTAGGGCAAATGATGTCTTAATTATTTGGTGGTTGTTCACAGATGAGGCTTGAGAGAGGTAGAGGAAAAGAGTGAGAGGTAAAAAGGACAGGACAGTGGGTATGATAAGATGGACGGCCAGTGCAAGTAGTTAGTGATTTACAGTTGGGGCATGAGTGAGGGAGGGCATAGGAGAGTGAGGATATTTAAGACTGGGTGGTATGATATGGTAGGGGGAAGAGGTTGTGAGAAGAGTTGAGGTTCACTAGGAGGGAGCTGCGAGTTTCTGGAGAGTCGAAGGGTACAGCAAGCGAATAGTGTCACACTGGTCATCTGTAACAGATGCAGATTTCTTTAAGGTACTTTGTAATCAATGCCTTGAAGGTGAAGGGGCCTGGGAGGGTTGAGGGCTTCAGTGACTTTTGCATAGTGTTCCAGATGGAAGGAAGGGAGGGAGAAGCTGATAGCAGATAAACCATGTGATGACTGTACTCTGGGTGTTTGAAAGCAGATTAATGAGAACCTTCTCAGCCTGTACGACCACTTGGCATGCTCAAATAGGCTAGAGATGTATGCTGGTAACTTGTCAGACAAGGCCCTATGTATCCAAAGGAGGGCATTTCTTTTCCTCCTTATGGTAAGCGAGGTCTATCCCAACTCTTGGTACTGCAGACAATGATGGGTGCGAAGAGACAGGTTAAGAATGAACCGAAGGGCCCTGTGATAGAGAGTGTCAAGGTTATGGAGCACAGTAGGAGAGCAGTTAGCGTAGAGGAAGGCCGCGTAATCCAAAAGTGGTAGGAATGTAGATTGTACTATTTTCATTCTGGCATCAGTGGTAAGAAGGTGTATAATGCGGAAGAGACTACCTAAGCGTTGTCTTAGTTTTTTCGATAATTCATTCAAATGGCAAAGGAAATTAAGCTTGTTGTCAAGCCAGAATCCTAGTTATTTAAAGGTGGCAATGGTTTCCAAGGGTTCACCTAGCAAAGTTAGAATCTGTAGGTTGCATGTAGGCCCTGTGGCAGCGCTCGGAGAAAGAATCATAGCTTTATTTTTTTTTGGCATTAAGCAGTAGCTTGTGCTTCAAAAGATTATGTTGGAGGGAGTTGAAATCTTGCTGTAGGTCCTCATGGGCCATGCCTAGTGAAGAATTAGCAGTGTACAGGACTGTATCATCTGCAAATAAGTGCACTTTAGCTATGTGCAGATGTAAGTCCAGGTTATTGATATAGATAGCAAATAGGATTGGACCCAAGATAGAGCCTTGAGGGATGCCTCTTGGTAATATTTTCAGAGGGGTCAGGTCTTCTGCAGCTTTGACTCATTGTTGTCTATTAGTAAGGTTGCTGGTGAACCACTGAATGGCGTGGTTGTCAAGACCTATATTACCTAGTGCGTTAAGCATAATGTTGTGGCCCACAGTGTCAAACGCCTTACCAAGGTTGAGGAAGAGTGCGAATATGTGCTTCTTGGTGTCCAGAGCAGTTTACCAGTCGGTGGTTACTTTTGAAAGGGCGGACACTGTGCTATGCTTGGCTCTGAAGCCTGACTGAACAGCGTTTAGCAGTTTATCTGAGTCCAGATCCTCCTGGATTTGGGTGTCGATTATTTTTTCCAATAGTTTTGAAAGGGAGGATAGTATAGAAATAGGCCAGTAGTTGTTCAGGTCGCTGGGGTCCCCGGATTTGAACAAAGCAATGATGTAAGCAGTTTTCCACGATAAGGGTAGCTCCCCCTGAGATAGGGAGATGTTGAATAAATGGGTGATGGGGGCATTAAGAAAGTAATGACCAAGTTTTAGGAAAAAAGGTTCGATAAGATCAGCACCAGCACTTTTTTTAGTATCTAAGGGCAATAGGAGGGTTTCTACTTGCTTAAAGGATATAGCACGGAAGATGAAGGGCGGGTAGCTCTGTTTGGCATAGGTGATTGGTCTAGTGATATCAGTGTCATCCCCCTGTTGGATGATCTTACTTAAGGGAGAGGCGTCAAATGCCAGCCCCGCCATGGCAAAGTGTTCATTCAGTTGATTAAGTATATCTGCTCTGTCCATGTAAGTGGTGTCCCCAGACTATAGTTTAGTTGGCAGAGAGACATCTGAGGTATGGCCCTCAACCTCTTTGAGAATACTCCAGAATTTGGTGGCATTGTTTTTGTTACCTTCCAGGGCTGATTGGAAGAATCTAGCCTTTTAGGTCCTAATGAGTTTGGTACAGGCATTTCGGGATACGCGGAAGGCAAGCCAATCAGCATCGGAGCGTGTCTTCCTAGCTCTTTTCCACCAGTAGTCTCTGTCTTTGAGGGCTTTTTTTAGGATGGGTGAGAACCATCCAGGAGATCTTACCTTGGATTTGATCATTCTTAAGGGGGCATGCTTGTCTAGAAGGTTCACTAGGAGGTTATGAAATATATATAATGCTTCATTGAGGGAAGAGGCCAGGTAGAAGTCTTGCCATCTAATATTGCTCAAGTCATTCAGGAAGGCATGTTGGCAAAACTTTTTCAAGCATCTTTTCAGCATGTATTTAGGGGCTGATTTTAATTGGGGAGAATGCCTGATGCAGGCAATGGCACAATGGTCACTAAGGTCGTTGAAGAACACCCCGGCATGCAAAATATTGTGGGGTTTATTGACTAACATTAGGTCCAGGAGGGAGCTATGCACAGGTTTTTTTCTGTTAGGTCTGGTGATTGCAGGGGTCATCTGGGCCAACCCGCACAAATCACAGAGATCCTTGAGTTTCTTGGAGATCTAATCATTCCAGTTTAGGTTGAAGTCCCCATCAGAATGCACTCTAAGTTAGCCGTTATCAATTAGACTTTGAAGATGGGGCAGGAGGGCAGTGCCGCCAGAGGGTGGTCGGTAGCAAGCAGCAATGAAGAGAGCCTTATGATTGATAAGCGACAGTTTTAGGGCAAGACATTCAAACTCTTTGGCCTTAGAGATACAATCAATGATTGTTACAGAGAATTTGTTCTTAACGTATATTACAACCTCCGCCCCCTCTGGTTGGTCTGTCACATCGGAAGGTGGTGTACCCTGGTAGGTTGATAGCTTTGTTAGGGGTTAGAGGCATTAGCCATGGTTCCAATATCATTAAGAAGTCAGGGGAAAGCATGTAGGGACCATGTCTGAATCAGGTCAAACTTCCTGAGTAGGCTACATAGATTCAGGTGGAGGAAACTAATGTCCTTGAAATGGGAGAGGTAAGCAGGGCCATTTATTGGAGCCGGTGGCCCTGGATTTAGCTTGACATTTCCGGAGCAGAGTAGTAGGAGCAGGAGTAGTTTCTTGAGGCAATTTATTAATGTATTGAACAGGCGCTTTTAATGCAGTTTGGCATGGGGAGGTTCTGTGGGTGCTGGGCAAGGGTTGCTTGAATGTTTGGATATGAATAGGACATATAAAACTGATTTAACCGACATAATCCAAGGCTTTCTATGCAATTCTTTAGGTGTAGCCTGATGAGGAGGCATACAGAGTAGAGGTGTAGTCGTTCCTGAAGAGGAGAGCCAAGTCCCTTTGTGGGGGTGCAGGACTGGGTGTTCATCACTAGGAGAGCACAGGTTTTGGTGTGGTAGTTGTTCTGGTATGTGGGTAAGAAGTAATGTGCAGCTAAGTATAAGGAAGAGCTCCTGAGGCGTCATATCAGCTAAATTAACCTGCTAGGATGCAGAACAGGCACAGGTAGCAGAATGTATGTTGGTGGAGCCTGAGATACGAAGGTGAGGATATTTAGGGGTGGGGTTAAGTTTTAAGGCATGCTTAACTGATTTACCAACTAATGGTAGCGATAGGGGGTTGGCCTTCCTCTTGGGGAAGGTGCATTTAATAGAGGCCAGGGTCAGTGCAGGCGGTATGGGAAAAAAACACAGAATTTCAAATGGCAGTGAGCGAGCGGCAAGGAGCCAGAAGAGAAAAGCCGTGGCCAATCCCAGGCAGAGCCATATGGGTAGCAACCAATTGGTGATGACCCTGAGCATCTTCAGCAGTCAGGGTCCCTGAAACAAGTTCCCGAAGCTGTGTGGAGCTTACCGGCTGACTGTGCTTGAAGGCAGGCAGAAGAAGGGTGCACAGCTGGCTGGCTTCTCCAGCTGCGGCCGCTGGAGCAGAGCTGTTTTTTCTGCCCAATCAAGGGCTCCTTCGGCTGGAAGAAGAACAGAGTCAGGGGTTAGATAAGGCCAAGCTGTACAAAGAAAATGCAAAGAAGCTAAATAGGGGGGCGGGGGAGTGCAGGTAGAGACAAAAGAGTAGGCAAGTAAGCTGAGCAAGGGGAGAGGGAGGGCAGGTATCCAGACAGCAATGCTTATTAGAAGCTGGTACTATACTTACACAGATGACTCATGCTCATTACACAGGTGGCAGCATGAGGAGCCATGGTCAGTAGCACCAGAGGAAAAGACTGTGGGAAGTGGTGGCATCATGAGAAGTCACTGTCAGCAGCACTGGGAGGAAAGATTGTGAGTAGCAACAGCACTGGGTACCAGGCTAGTTGTTCTGTGAACTGTCAGCATCTGGAATAATCAAGGGGGTTTGAAGAGTCCAGGACTTCAGAGTGCGAGAAAGTAGCACTCAGCAGCAGCAGAGATGTTTTCAAAAGTTTGGTGTTCACCATCGAGGCCATTAACAGTGTCTTGATCAAGATACGTAATTAAAAAAAATGTTATAGTGGCAATGTGGTAGAAGTCTGCATAGTCATGGGCAAATTATGCCAGGGCAGCCATGTTTAGTATGGGCAATGAAGTCCTGGAGTTGGGAGCAGTGAAATTCCTGTGGCTGGACAGAGTAAAAAGGTTTCGGATCTCCTTCCCGTGCTGTTGTGTTGGGATATTTGCACAGGGGTCTGAGGTCCTCGGCCAATCAGGTTTCTTCATTTTTCAGACCCATTTTCTAATGTAACATAAAGTACAGACCCACCAGCACAGCAGTAGGGTTATTGCTTGCAGCGCCAATGACACAAGCTCAGGGAGTCAGAGGGCAGGCCGGGAAGAAAGAGGATTGAGCATCCACTGGACTGCTCTCCTCCTCCAGAGTGGGGGAGGCTTTGAGCTCAGTGTTTGACTGGCCCCTAGTGGTGGTTTGGAGCTAGCAGACTGGGACCACAAGTGGAAGAGTGGCAGATGCCCAACATGCAGCATGCAAGAGCATGCATCGCTCCACCATTGGTGTCACTGCATGCCTCCTCCGCAGTGGGTAGGTCAAACAAGGAAAAAGAGCTGTGCTGGTGGCAGTATGACTCTGGCCACCCGCAGGCCTAACACCCAATGACCCAGACCATGCTGTCTTCACGCGACTGTAAGTCCTGGGATATGACAAGGTGATGGGGCTGGGGTGGCCGGCATAAAGGGGGTCTGCCGGTGTGCAGGGATAAAAAAGAATTAAAGGTAAAATACAAATGTAATATAAAAAACATGGGAAAGGGAAGGACAGATAAAGGCCTGAAGAGCCCCTCCAGTCTGTCCCAGTATTCCCCACTCAGAGACACTCGTGTCTACATTTAATGTGTAACCTGTTTGTCACAAATGGATTTGCCTGTACGTGAATTGACCTAGGCCCTTGGAAATGGGCACTTGCTGTTCAAGGGTCCTCTTGGAAAAAAATCATGTACTATCATTTAGCAAATGTCCCAGAATCACTCTTTGGTAGCACTGTAGCCTTCTTTTATTCTCTTGTGATAGTATTTCATTTTGTACTCTGCTCTTGCTAATCTAAAACTGATCTTTTTTGCCTTTCATTCCTAATTCTCTCTCTCTCTCTCTCTCTCTCTCTCTGTCTTAGATTTATCTATTTGAGTACATAACGATCACCATGTTTTTTTTTTTTGTAACTTATTTTTTATTAATGCTTGACAGTTACAAAATAACATGTTTAAAATGTAACATGGTACATGTAGTTCCATTAAAATGAGCAACAGTTATGGACGTGTCTTTAGTTACTCATATGACTATAGTATTGATTCTTTCTCTTACAGGGAGAGAAGAAACAGTTCAAGTACTGAAAGAAGAGTCCTTCTAGGTGTTACTATTCCTTCATTCTCATTCTTTGTCTTCAGGTTCCATTCAAGGGTTCATGAATGTTAACAGGATTTGTTTCTGAGTCTATAATAATTATTACTGTGTCACTGTACCGTATAATGGAAATAACAAAATAAAATTATAATTTAATCCAGAACTCTTCGTATCATAAAAACCGGAGCAAGTAGTGAAATAAATTGAAACTTTTTACTGACCTTAAATTCTAACTCTATGCTTGTGGTGCTTTGTTTAATTAATATGTCATAATTTGATATAATTTTTTTCATTTCATTTTTATTTTCAATTTCAAATTCAAATTCAAAGAGGGGATGGTGACATTACAATAGTTCTATTGTAAAATGGAGACATCATTTGTTCCAGTCCCCTGGTTGGCCCCTCCCTCCTGTGAATGCCAAGGGTGCCAGATTTCCAGAAATGTATCTAGTCTCGCTCTAAGACCAGCAGTAATTTTCTCCATACACTCAAGCTCCTCCACATTATCCCTCCACTGCTGTAAGTTAGGTGACTCTCGGGGCATCCACTTTTGGGTAATACATTTGAGGGCCACTAATCTTAAGATGTGGAAACGTTTCTTTTCTAGTTTAGATTTGAAACTGGGCTACCCATCTGAAATTCCCAGTGCTAGGTTTATAAAAGCGAATGGCACCTGGATCCCAAGGATGGTTTGCATCTGGGTTTGTATTTGAGACCAAAATGGTGTCAGCTTTGGGCAATACCAGAAAATGTGGAGGTGAGAGCCCACTTGTCTACACACTCTCCAGCAGTGGTCGGTATAAGTAGGGTTAAAATGTTTTGTGATAGTCGGGGTTCTAAAATATCTCACTAGGACCTTCCAGTGAAACCTCCCCCCAAGAGGGGGAGGATGTTATTTTCCACCCCTCTTTAAATTGGTTTGTCCACCCTTTTTCTGTAATGGCTATAAGAGCTCCTGACTCCATTTGAGTCAAAATGTGTCAGCATTTGACTCATTAGGGGTAATCAGAAGATGGTATGTTTGTGAGAGAGGTCTCATGTTATCCCATAGAATGTCCCAACCATACAATAATTCTTCTAATTCAGTCTGGGGCCTTAATAACTGTTTGAGGTTTTGTGGTTGTAGGATAACGACCGGGCCTCATTGACTATCCTTGTGCCTTGTTTTTATTGCTATGTATTGTATTGTATTACTATGCTCATTTGTGCTATATGTTCTATTGTTCTACTGTAATATTTATTTTGTACCTACCAGGCCCTCCTTGAAAATGAGCTTGCTCAATGGAGTTTCACCTGGCTAAATAAAGATTGATTGATTGATCGATTAAAGTGATGCACCTGTAAAAAATGAAAGTGGTCTTCTTTTCTAAGGTTATATTTTCTTTGTAGTTGGTTAAATGTAGTGCAGGTCCCCCTCTCCAGCAGCTGTACGAATCTGGTGAGGCCCTGAGTTTCCCAGAAACAGTACCCTTGATCTAATCTGGGGGAATATAGGAGTCATGGTGTCTGATTAAATACAGTGGGCCTAGTCCATTGGGGGTGGCAGTCAGTTTATGGAGGTGTAGCAAGGCCTTGACAATATGCCTAGTCCAAGGATTTATGACACTCCGCAACAACTGTGGTGAGATGTATTCCGTGGTTAATGCCCATATTTTATATGCAGGGAGTTGCTGCAGCTCCATCTGATACCAACCTGCCTCTTCCTTTTGTTTTATCCACATGTGCAGCCATGGGCCTTGTGCTGCAATATAATATTTATATAGGTTTGGTAGGCCCAGACCTCCAAACTGTTCAGGAATATATAGTAGGGATCTTGAGATTCTCGACCTCTTGCCTTGCCAGATGAATTTAAAAAGGATGGAGTAAATCTCTTTCCAAAATGGGCGGGGAATTGGGATTGGAAGGGTTTGGAAGAAGAATAGAAGTCGAGGCAAAATATTCATTTTAATTGTTTGTACCCTTCCGTGTAATGTTAGGAGAAGAATTGCCACCAGGCTATATCTTGTTTTATGACTTGGAGAAGTTTTAAATAGTTGTCTGAATATAATTTCTGGTGATCATAAATATCAATCGGATTACTGTTTTGTTAAAAATGCATATCAACCGGATTTCAAGTTATTATGCTCCAAAGACAATAATAAACCGAACTCCAGTTGATATGACATTCCCCAAAGAAAATGTTTCCCCCCTATAAATGGGGGTTCCCAAAAGTCTTCCTTGGGTCTGCTTAAATGGCCACTGCCAGGCAGACATTCTGTGTCTTTACAGGTGTAAAAGGGCTTGCATGTGAGTGCCCTGTTAGCCTCCATGCCTGTCCCTTTAAGAGATATTATTTTTGTAGTGTATAATTAATCTGGATAGGGGTCAGGTGTTTCCAGGCTCAAGTCCCACCCGAGCTGCAATAATATTGCTCTGTTCTGCCATCACTAATGGTGCAGAGGGAGATCTGTTAGAACTGGTAATTGTTTGCTTATTAGCTGCTCTAATAATGACGGTATTATAGTTTGTCTAACCTGCCTTTCTTTGCAGAATGGATATTTCTTTATTGCAACAATCAGTGCCTTTTGGGGACCTTAAAATGGAGTCTGTCCCCAGGGGTCTTGTGGGAGAGAATTTCTGTAGGAATTGTAGTTTTTTTTTTTCATTTTGGCACCTAAATGGATCTGGAAGGGGAGCCCTTGCTTTGACAGACAGATGAATCAACCAACCAAACCCTTTTTGGATCAGAAGGAAGTCCCGGTGCTACCTGCAGCAGAAAGTCAGAGTTTGGAGTTGAGAGAGTGAACTGCTCAAGACATTCGAGCAGATGCTCCTGCGTAGTAGTGTAGGAAACTGGTGTGAAGGCTGTGTCTGGCCTGCCTGCTTCATCTTCCCTTCTGAGGGATCTGCTGGTGAAATTAATCATACTCAATCTGAACTGGCTTGTGACCTGAAATACCGAATTGTGACTGCCCTATTAGCTGAAGAAGACCAAAGATTTGCTTCACACAATCGGACTGTCAGGAAGTCTGAAACCACCACAAAGCATATGGTTTGTGCAGAGACACTGTGATTGTGAATGGACTGTCATCCGAACTTTGGTACTGCTTTTTACTTATTATAAGTGTGCTGAATGTTCTCAGTGGGTCGCAATTTGGTTCCCCACTTTCCAGTTGTGTCACACTTGGTGGAAGCTGAATCCAGCACTACCAGACTGCCATCTAGGTTGTTCTCCTGGCTTGGGCTCTGCCACCTTGGGCCAGCCAGCTACTCATGCCACAGAGAAGACTACTGACGAGAGACCTGCCTGGGGATCAGCCCCCTGCTCAGCGTCACGAACAGGAATGACACCACGGTGAATCATGTGGGCCCTGCTTCTTCTGGCAAACCAGCAAGTCATTCTGAAGTCTCGATTTTGTCCATCCTGTGTCCTGTACTGGGTAGCGTGAGTAAACACAAGGGTAGCTCCCTGCAACATCAGCTAAATCAAAGTGTGTCATCTCATTTGATTATTTTGTTTGATTATCATAAACTGAGCCATCTGGCTCCAGATTACAAATTGTGGGTTACTGTGCATGACTCTTTCTTCCCATCATTAGGGCCCCAACCAGCTGCGATGCTGGCCTACCCTGGGCAATGCTTCAGGCTAGTCTGCATCAACAACTGGGTACCCAGAGTGTGTGTGTGTGTGTGTGTGTGTGTGACTGTGTTGAGGGACTCTAAAGTGCATGCCTTGTAGCCTAATTGAATCGGTTGCTAGACCAATCAACCTGA
Organism: Neoceratodus forsteri; assembly: GCA_016271365.2. Taxonomy (NCBI): domain Eukaryota; kingdom Metazoa; phylum Chordata; order Ceratodontiformes; family Ceratodontidae; genus Neoceratodus; species Neoceratodus forsteri. The sequence goes on from CM028132.1 coordinate 1,204,468,688, forward strand.
TTATGCCCCTCCCATGTTCGATCCCCCTGAATAAATCAGATCTGACTCTTTTTGCTCGTAAACTGTTTGTGGTGCATCTCTGTACTAATAGCACTGTATTGTTGCTGGCTGTGTCTAATCTTATTTTACAGGAGGTCTCCAGGGTCAGACAGGTGGAAACAGCCCTGGTGGTGAGTGCAATCAGAGTGAGGATATATTTGTGGTTTGGGGGCTATTGTACATTGGTATTCTGTTCATTGTTTAGGCCACTAGAGGGGAAAGAGGGTGTCACAGTCTCCCGAAGGGCTGTATCCAGGTCAGCTACACTACCACCAACCCTATCCTCTGGGTGGAGGCACCCGTTTTCTGTACCCAGGCCCCTTAACCTGCAACTAATCATGCAGGCAGGGGTAGTAGCCCTTGGGATAGCACCACCCAGGGTTACATCTTGGAGGCTACCGCTGAGATTAGCGCCCCTTGAGTGGCCAAAATCAAGAATTATTGTTAAAGATTAATGGCTACCCCAATAGAAATGGCTGTACACCAGTTGGTGGAGTGGTGTACGGGGCAGGAGCTCGACCCCCAAAATGCTCTGTTTATACTGGTTGTCCCCCTGGGTACCAGTAAGGACACTGTAGAGGGAGCACTCTCCAAAACTGAATGTTTAAAAAACACTGTGGTGGTGGGTCGACAGGCTGATTTGATCACCCAAACTTTCATGGCCTTGGTAGAGTGTAGTGACCTCGTGGACAGCTCTAAAGTGCCACAGACTACTGCCTCAGAAGGGGTCCCAGCCACTTGGAGAGTGATAACAAAAGACAGTAAAGACCCCAGGGAGGATGAGCCCCCACCATTATCTGAGACTTTTGAGGAGAAATTTGTTAAGTTGTTGCTGGAGGAGTGGAAGACCATAGAGGACTATAAGCAATTATTTCTGCCACCTGGGGGTGTACCTTCCCCCACACCCACGCCCACTCCAGTAACGGCTCCATTGCCTGCACCTGTGCTGGTACCCAAAACAGTGCTTGTAGTTAGTCATGACATGTACCTCAAGTTGAGGATGTTCTCAGATTACCCTCTCCACCCCACCCCACAGGGGAGAATGACTGGGAGACCTGGATCGGCTATGTTGCCCCCTTGATACCCGAGTGGCAGTGTGCAGAGGCCGAGAAGCAAAAGAGGATCATGGAAAGTTTGAGGGCTCTGGTCCTGGAAGCCATTAGATTTCTGAGGTCCACGAATCCTGAAGCATCTGCTCAAAAGTACCTGTCTGCACTCGAAGGCAATTTCGGAAGCATTGAGTCAGGGGAGACTTTGATGTGGCAATTCAAAGGTACCAAACAATGGAGAGGGGAAGGTTTGTCTGCAAATGTTACTCACCTAGAGAGAGCTTATCAAAAGGGTGGGGTAGCCACCAGTGACTTGAACCGTGTGAAACTGGGGCACATACTACAACACGCCAAACACTCTAAATTGCAGATTATCCAGTTAAGGCTCCAGGATAGGAGAGATAACCCACCTGACTACTGCGACCTGATAAAATAATTCAGGGAGGTTGAAGTTGAAGAAAGAGATTGTGATTATGGGGTGAGAGCAGCCCAAGTGACCACAGCACAGGAAGACCTCTCTGAAATTGAGACCACTAAGGATATTCCACCATGGGCTGAGCAGTGGAGAGAGACGAGCTGCTGAAGGAAGTCAGAAAAGTACAAATGGGTGCCTTTACGGAGGCCTCCACTGCAGACAAAGACCCTGGCCACTCTTCGGACGTGACTGCCATAGTGGTGGGGGTGCACCCTCAGGCGTCCTCTACTGAGGGTGGCTCCCAGGCTGAGATCAAAGAATTGACTGCTACCCTAAAGGAACTGTTAAGACACGTTGCTCCGCCCTCGTCGCTGCAAGCAGATATCAGACCCCGATCCCCTGCAACTGCTTCAGTCCCTCATGCAATGTTCTCTCCAAGGATGACCCAGGAGTCTATAATTTGTCACAACTGTGTAAAGGATGGCCATATGAAGAGAAAATGCCGGTCTCAGAAAGACTTAGAAAAAGTAGTAAACAAACTCCAAGGGGAGCTCCAAAAACCAAATCAATGGCCAAGGGGTGCCCAAAATGACTGCAGTGAGGGCTCAAGAAATACTAACTCAAACTTCCTTGTGGCTAAATCATCTGTCCAGGTCCCTGCTACCGTCCCTCCAGACTGGTCCAAATTGGTGGGCCCTTTGATGGAGACTACTGTGACTGTCAATGGTATCCATGCTCAGGCTGTGCTTGACTGTGGGTCTCAAGTGACCATTATATTCCAGGACTGGTATAACAAACACTTATCTGATGTGCCATTACAATCTCTAGAAGGCCTACATGTGTGGGGCCTGAGTGACAAGTCTTATCCCTACCTAGGGTATGTCCGGCTTTGGCTGTCTTTTCCTGTGGCCGTAACTGGTGTAGATGAACAAGTAGAAACGCTAGCCCTGGTGTGCCCCCCTACAGGGATGTATGATGGGGTCCCCCTACTCATTGGAACCAACGCCTACATGTTTGGGAGGTTAGCGCAGTTGTGCCAAGAGAAACAAAACTGACAGACTGGCCGGGCAATGAGAATTCCAGCTCTGATCAAGAAAGCGTATGACCTGCAGAGGCAGTCTGTGGCAGAAGACCAGAATGAGCCCGTTAGAATTGTCTGGAAGAAGGACCCTGATTCCTTGGTATTGCCACCCAATACTCAGTATACTGTTCATGGAGAAGTCCATCTTAGGAGAGATGTGAAAAGCAAAATATTAATTCTGGACGCTCCAGGTGAAGGAAAGTTACCGGAGGGGCTAATGGTCAAGCCAAGTATCCTACCTGCCCATGCTCATGTCTATGCATGCCGAGTGATGGTCCAAATTCGAAACGTGTCAAATCAGGAAGTCCGTGTGAACAGGGGATGTATGCTGACTACAGTACACTGTGCAGACACTGCAGTATTACCCTGTAACAAGCACTATGGTGGAAAGGAGAAAGTGATCCCAGACCTATTTGATTTTGGTGATTCCCCCTTGTCTGCCAAGTGGAAAACCTGAATTAGCAGGAAACTTGCCTAGAGAGACCAAATGTTCTCACTAAAAGAAGGGGATGTGGGATGTGTCCATGGTGCCGAGCATAACATACACCTGCATGATGACCGACCTTTTCCAAGAGAGGTCCTGACGCCTTGGTTATCTGACATAGATGATGTTAGGAGGCACCTGCAAGAAATACTTGCTGCTGGTATTATTCAAGAATCAAGAAGCCCCTATGCGTCCCCCATTGTAGTTGTGCATAAAAAAAATGGATCAGTGAGGATGTGTGTGGATTATCGGAACCCAGCCGATGGACTGTACCCAATCAATGCACCATGCCACGCATACAGAATGCCCTGGACTGCCTGAATGGGAGTCAGTGGTTCTCAGTACTTGCTCTACACAGCGGATACTATCAAAGTCCAATGGCCCCAGAGGACTGTGAGAAAACAGCCTTCATCTCTCCGCTGGGGTTCTACGAATTTCTGAGGATGCCACAGGGGATCTTGGGCACCCCGCCACCTTTCAGAGATTGATGGAGCGTGCGATAGGGGATATGAACCTGCTGGAGTGCTGGTATACTTGGACTATATCATCATATTTGGGCGCTCGCTGGAGAAGCATGAGACCAGACTCTTCAAAGTCTTTGACCAATTGGAGGAATTCGGCCTCAAGTTATCCATAGACAAGTGTCAGTTCTTTCAAGCATCTGTGAAATATGTGGAGCATACAGTGTCTGCTGAGGGGATACAGATAGATCCTAGTAAAGTAGAATCCTTGACCACCTGGCCCCAGCCCACCAACCTAAAAGAGCTACAGCATTTCCTGAGGTTCTGCGGCTACTACCGCCAATTCATCAAAGACTATTCAAGGGTGATACAGCCGCTCCTTAATCTTACCCAAGGCTATCCCTCCTACCAACCGCAGATACAAAAAGGGAGCAATCAAGAAAGAAGAAAAGGGGTACTTCCATTCAAGTGAACCCTTTGGGCCTCGGTGGACTCCCGAGTGTGAGGCGGCTTTATTCAAAGTCATCTATCAGCTCACCCACGCCCCCGTCCTTGCCTATGCTGATCCCACCAAGCCATACATTCTGCATATGGATGCCAGCTTGAAGGGGCTCAGAGGCTGTACGCTACCAAGAATACGAGGATGGCCTGAGAACTGTGGCTTTCGCCAGTCGCAGTCTGACACCGTCCGAGCGGAACTATCTGGCCCACAAGTTGGAATTCCTTGCTCTAAAGTGGGCCATAGTTGACCAGTTTCATGAGTACCTTTATGGGGCAAAAATATTAGTGAAGACTGTTAACAACCCTCTGACGTATGTGCAGACCTCAGCTAAGTTACATAGATACATAGATACATACATGGACAGTGTCGGCAGATAAGGGCCTATGGCCCACCCAGTCTGCCCATTTGAGCTTGTAAGTTCAGTTTATGTTTTCCAAGAAGTCTGTTGCCCTTACCCCTGACCTCCAGAATTCCTTTATGTCTATCCCATGCATTCTTAAATCCCGTGATTGTTTCAGCCCCCATCACTTCCTCTGGCAGGGTGTTCCACTTGTCCACCACCCGTTCTGTGAAGAAATTCTTCCTCACGTTTCCTCTGAATCGTCCTCCCTCCAACTTCATCCCATGCCCTCTAGTCCTGGAACATCTTTTCACTTAAAAATAGTGTATTCCTGCACCCTGTTCCTCCCTGTAAGATATTTGTATGTCTCTATCATATCCCTCTCCCTCCTCTCCTCCAGGGAGTACATGTTCAGTTCCTTCAACCTGTCCTCATAGGACTTGTGATGCAATCCATGTACCATCTTTGTTGCCCTCCTCTGAACCTTCTCTACCCTGTCTATGTCCTTACGTGGGTAAGGTCTCCAGAACTGTACAGTGTACTCCAGGTGGGGCCTCACTAGTGTCTTGTATAGTGGAATTATGACCTCCCTTTTCCTGCTGGTGATGCCCCTTCCTATGCATCCCAGCATCCTATTTGCTTTACCTGCTGCCTTGTCACACTGTTTCCCTGCCTTGAGGTCATCAGAGATGATAACCCCAAGATTTCTTTCCTGCTTAGTGCATGCTATATCCTCACCCCCAACTGATATACTGTGCCAGGGTTTTTGTGCCCCATATGCATTATCTTGCACTTCCTTGCATTGAATTTCAACAGTTTGGACTCCACTGGGCACCGGTGGCTTTCTGCCTTGTCTACTTATGATTATTCTGTTGAATACAGGCCTGGACTGAATCACGTTGATGATCATGCCCTGTCATGGAGGCCAAATTCTAAGGACAATTGGGTGAGGTTGTCTGAACCCTCCATTAAAGCGTTATGCCAAAAGTTTAATAAAGATGAGCAACTGTCTGCAGACACAGTGGACTGCCTGGTGGATTGCTTGGGCCCCCCTCCCGATACCTGCATACCAGCTGCCTATTGCCATTTTTCTGCATTAGATATTAGTGCGCTGCCTCAGTTTGATAATGACAGTATTCAGTGGGCTCAATCCCAGGACCACATGAATCAACCCACACTTGACACCCTGTGTACAGGGAAAGATGTGTCCAAGTTGCATTCCACCGATTTTCGAACTGCTTTACTTTTCAAGGAAGGCCCCAGGTTAAAGTTGCCTGATCAATTGTTATACAGAGAGACAGTGGATCATCGTGGTCAAGTGGACAAGCAACAGTTGGTCCTACCCATGGCCTTCAAACAGCTGGTATTGAGGCTCCTCCACATCCACATGGGACACCTCAGTATTGACTGAACTCTCAACCTAGTATGATCCCAATTCTACTGGCCAAAAATGAGGGCAGATGTCGAGCATCACCTAAAGACCTGCAGTTGGTGCCTACAGAAAAAAGCCCTGCCCCGGAAGGCTGCCCCACTTGTCAATATCACTACCAGCGCCCCTATGGAGCTAGTTTGCATAGACTTCTTGTGCTTGGAGCCTGACCAAAATAACCTTGGCAATGTGCTGGTGGTAACTGATCATTTTACTCAGTACGCACAAGCTTTTCCAACCAAGGATCAAAAGGCCTCTACAGTGTCCAAGGTACTAGTGGAAAAGTTCTTTGTCCATTATGGTGCTCCCCAATGTATCCATTCTGACCAAGGCAGAGACTTTGAAAGTAGACTAATCAAAGAAATGCTCTCCCTGTGGATGGTGTGGAAGTCCAGAACCACTCCCTATCACCCACAGGGGGACCCTCAACCAGAATGCTTTAACTGAACCCTTCTCGACATGCTGGGAACTCTCCATCCTTAAGACAAGCCTAAGTGGAGTCAGCAGATTAGAAACTTGGTACACACTTTCAATTGCACCAAAAGTGATGCTACTGGATTCTCTCCCTATCGTCTCATGTTCAGGAGGGAGGCCCAACTGACTGTTGATGTTTGCTTTGGGGTCTCTCCGGATGGAATACGAGCCGAGAATTATTTTCAGTACGTGCAGAAACTGAAAGATCAATTGAACCATGCATATCACCTGGCACAAACTATGTTTGCCAAACAAAATTTTGCTAACAAAGAAAGATATGATCGACGAGTAAAAGCCCAAGAATTGTTACCCAGAGGTAGGGTACTACTGTGCAATTTGGGACTGCATGGGAAGCACAAAATCACTGGCAGGTGGCACATCTTCCCCACACAGTAGTTGGTAAACTGGATGACCTGCCGGTGTACAAAGTGCACCCTGAGAATAACACTAGAGCTGTCAAAACCATGCACCACAATCACCTACTGCCCATCGGTCGAGTGATCATTGATGCTGAACTAACACCCAACACTTCCCCTGGGCCAGTGACTTGTGCTGATGCCAAAAGGAGACAGAGTCAACCTGCCCCTGTTGTTTCAGACCTAAGGCTTCCCCCGGCAGGCCCTGAATGATGATAATTGTCAGTCCATTTCTGATGAAAGTGAATATCCTTCTTATGAACTGTGCCAGTTGTTTTGAGGCAATCCTCTGCAGAATTATGGGGATGAAGCTGGGCCTTCAGAGCTGCCTAACCCCCCAGCTTCTTCCATGGAACCAATGCCACCTGAAAGTGAGGTGCAGAGTATTACGTCTGAAACAGCAGATTCCTTGTGCCTAGTGGAACTGTTTGAATTACCTAAGGAGGAATCTGCTGTGGAAAATCTCCCTGGTGACACACTAGAACCTACAGAGCAATATGACGGTGTTGACAGCACCTCTTCAATGCAACAAAATTCAATGATCCAAGAGTTCCTTCAAGATGAGCAACCTGGGCCCTCTTCAGGAGAGGATAATGAGCAAAGTATTGTGGAAGCAGAATCTGCCATGCAAGGAGCCGATAATGTTCCACTACTGGGGACTTTGCCCAGTGCAGAGGTACCCCTTTCTACTGAAGAAGAGACTGATGCAAATGCTGGTACTCCAGAGACTGTACCTATTTCCCCAAGGAAGTCTGTGAGAGCGGGTAAACCTGAAATATGTCTAAGCTATAACTCCCCTGAAAGACCAGTAGATCCTCCTTTAAATGTTTTCCACAAGGGTATCTATGTTTCAAAGAGCTCACTGCCCAAACTGAGCCTTTCTGCTAAGTTGATTGTCCATCCTTCAGGATATGGTGCCCCTGCCCCGTCTAGCCCCAAGTTAGCTGATAGGGATGGGACCCCATTTATCTTGTTTAGAATGCAAGAAACTATAGCATGAATGAGTACAGTAATATTATTGTGTGAATCATAGTGAAATTATTATTGAATGTATGAAAACTGCATAACTGTTGCCATAATATATATATATATATATATATATATATATATAGGACCATTTAAAAGACAAAGAACCTCTGTGCATAAACACTGAGGCAAGGGTTACCCCAAAGGGCATTTGGCTGGGAAGCCAAGTTTCAAGAAAATACAAAATCACACATGCCCCCCACAATGCAAAGCACCATGGGCTGCACATGCAAATCACCACAGAATGTTATGCTGGTCCAACCCTAAGCAGAATTGCATGGTGCCGAAAGGCCTCTCACACAGTTTGCAAAGGGTGCTAACAGAAGACATAGACACGTGTTTTATCCTACCAGGACTCATCAGTATGCCTCGTTGTTCGACACCCCAGTGGAATGGACCAGCCACCCCCAAGGCAGATTATATATATATATATATATATATATATATATATATATATATATAATCATATGTATTAGCTATTTTGGATATGTATAGTAATGGTAATGAAGCACATATTTTGTTTAAGCATAATGTCTTCAAATAACGTTGTTGTGAGCATGGACTTGACGTGGACACCAAGTTCTTTCAAGGCAGGGAAGGGTGTAACCCCCCCAATAAATGGGGGTTCCCAAAAGTCTTCCTTGAGTATGCATAAATGCCCACTGCCAGGTGGGCATTCTGTGTCTTTACAGGTGTAAAAATGTTTTTGCATGCGAGTGCCCTGTTAGCCTCCATGCCTGTCCCTTTAAAGATATTATTTTTGTAGTGTATAATTAATCTGGGTTGGGGTTGAGTGTTTCCAGGCTCGAGTTCCGCCCAAGCTGCAATAATATTGCTCTGTTCTGCCATCGCTAATGGTGCAGAGGGAGCTCTGTTAGAACTGGTAATTGTTTGCTGATTAGCTGCTCTAATAATAATGGTATTATAGTTTGTCTAACCTGCCTTTCTTTGCAGCATGGACATTTCTGTATTGCACCAATCAGTACCTTTTGGGGACCTTAAAATGGTGTCTGTCCCCAGGGATCTTGTGGGAGTGAATTTCTGTAGGAATTGTAGTTTTTTCATTTTGACACCTAAATGGATCTGTAGGGGAGCCCTTGCTTTGACAGACAGATGACTCAACCAAACAAACCCTTTTTGGATCAGAAGGAAGTCCCGGTGCTGACTGCAGCACAGAGTCAGTCTGAGTTTGGAGCTGAGAGAGTGAACTGCTCAAGACATTCGAGCAGCTGCTCCTGCACAGTAGCGCAGGAAACTGGTTGGAAGGCTGTGTCTGGCCTGCCTGCTTCATTTTCCCTTCCAAGGGATCTGCTAGTGAAATTAATCGGACTGAATCTGAACCAGCTTGTGACCAGAAATACCGAATTGTGACTGCCCTATTATCTGAAGAAGACCAAAGATTTGCGTCACGCGATCAGCCTGTCAGGAAGTCTGAAACCACCACAGAGCACACGGTTTGCCCAGAGACTCTGTGATTGCGAACGGACTGTCATCTGAACTGTTGTACTGTTTTTTATTTACTATAAGTGTGCTGAATGTTCTCAGTGGATCGCAATTTAGTTCCCCACTTTCCAGTTGTGTCATGCTTGATGGAAACTGAATCCAGCACTACCAGACTGCCATCCGAGTTGTTCTCCTGGCCTGGGATCTGCCACTTTGGCCCACCCAGTGACTCACATTGCAGAGAAGATTATCGACTAGAGATCTGCCTGGGGATCAGCCCCCTGCTTAGTATCACGAACAGGAATGACACCATGGTGAATCATGTGGGCCCTGCTTCTCCTGGCAAACCAGCAAGTCATTCTGAAGTCTCCATTTCGTCCATCCTGCGTCCTGTACTGGGTAGTGTGAGTAAACATCAGGGTAGCTCCCTGCAACATCAGCTAAATCAAAGTGTGTCATCTGATTTGATTGTTTTGTTTGATTATCATGAACTGAGCCATGTGGCTCCAGATTACAAATTGTGGCTTACTGTACATGACTCTTTCTTCCCATCATTAGGGCCCCGACCAGCTGCAATGCCGGCCTACCCTGGGCAACATTTTAGGCTAGCCGGCATCAACAACTGGGTACCCTGAATGTGTGTGTGACTGTGTTGAGGGACTCTAAAGTGCATGCCTTGTAATCTGATTGAATCAGTTGCTAGACCAATCAACCTGATTACACCCCTCCCTTGTTCAATCTCCTTGAATAAATCAGATCTGACTCTTTTTGCTCTTAAACTGTTTGTGGTGCATCTCTGTACTAATAGCACTGTATTGCTGTTGCTGGCTGTGTCTAATCTTATTTTACAGGGGGTCACCAGGGTCAGACAGGTGGAACCAGCCCTGGTAGTAAGTGCAATCACAATGGGGATATATTTGTGATTTGGGGGCTATTGTACCTGTGTATTCTGTTCATTGTTTAGCCCACTAGAGGGGAAAGAGGGGGATCACAGTGTCCCAGAGGGCTGTACCCAGGTCAGCTACGTTACAACCAACCCTATCCTCCGGGTCTAGGCACCCGTTTTCTGTACCCAGGCCCCTTAACCTGCAACTAGTCTCACAGGCAGGAGCAGTAGCCCTCAGGATAACGCCACCCAGGGGTTACAAAAATAATTTAAAACTGTTACATTCCATTGTTTCACAAAAAGTATTTCAACTGCAGTATTTTCAGCTGTGCTTTATTCATGTACAGTTCAATGTCTTCAAAAATAAAACTGCATTCTAGCTAAAAAAAAGTCTTTTTGCTTCAAGCTGCTAGAAATATAGTCTACCCTTGAGGAAAGGAGGGAGAGGATGAGGGAGGGACATGATAGAAACTTTCAAGTACCTAAAGGGAATCAACTAAGTTCAAGAGGGTAGCATCTTTCAGAAAAAGAGATGTGCAAGAACAAGGGGGCACAGTTTGAAGGTAGAGGGGGGATGGCTCAGAGGTAATGTGAGGAAGTATTTTTTCATGGAGAGAGTTGTGGATGCATAGAATGGCCTTCCTGAGGAGGTCATGGGGTTAAAAACAGTGAGGAAATTCAAGAATGCATGAGACAGACATAAGGCAATTCTAGTGGGGGGTAGGAGGAAGTAGGCTGTTGGTTAACTAAAATCTGCAGCTTATCCATTAGGTAGGGAAATGGGCAGACTAGGTAGGCCAAGCAGTCCTTATCTGCTATCAGATTCTATGTTTCTATGTAGTCTAAACCTCCACACCAGCAATTATAAAAAATAAAAGATAGGTAAGTTTGATATTATTAATTTTTCTCACACACCTCGGGTGTGTGAAAAAAATTCATAACACACACTTACCTATCCATTATTCTCTATATAATTTAGAAATATCTGCTGCTATCTGGAAACCTAAGTATTTGAATTTATTATGCGAGGCCCATGTGACAGGAAGTTTTACCCAAAGTCTGGAGAGGGGGAACCACTCAATATCATGGCTTCTGATTTAGTTAAATTAATTCTATATCCTGCTATTTTATGGAAGTCATCTAGGGCATCCAACAGGGGTTGCACAAAATGTTCTGGGTCTCCCAGGAACAGTAGGGCATCATCAGCGTAGAGTGCTATTTTATATTTTTGTTGGCCAACATTTACTCCCTTTATATCTGGATGTCCCCATATAAACTATGCTAGGGGTTCCAGGGATAGGGCAAACAAAAGAGGGAAAAGGGGGCAACCTTGTCATGTACCATGATTCAGCTGAAACCTACTAGACTGAAATCCATTTACTGTTACTCTAGCCTCAGGGTCTGAATATAGGATGTTAATTGTCTTTACAAATTTACCTTCTAAGTAAAATTTTGACAGGACTCCCATCTCCACATCTACGCTAATGGCCATCTGAAATTTCTTTTGTCTGCCCTGGGCCGTGATTATATTAAGGAATCTCCTGATATTATCTTGCAGTAGACGCCCCTTTATGAACCCTGTTTGGTTATGATGAATAAGGTCTTGCATGACTGTCTGGAGTCTGTTTGCTGGTATACCTGTAAACAACTTCAGGTCCATATTTAATAAAGAAATAGGGCAGTACGAGCCACACACCAGAGGGTCTTTGCCTGGCTTTAATATAACAGAAATTTGGGCTTGGCGCCATGAAGAGGGAATAGGCCTATCTTGTTGTAGGATGGAGTTAGTGGCTTTAAGTAGCAACGGTAAAAGCTCTTTTTGAGAGAATTTATAGAGTTCTGCCAGATAACCATGTGGGCCTGGAGCTTTTGAACACTTTAGGTGTCTCACCTGGTTAGTGAGTTCTTGCAAGGTAATTGGTTTCCCTAATGTGTCTGCCTGTATCTTAGAAAGGGATAGGATTTGGGTTTTGGCTAGGTAGTTTTGGTCATTTTCCTCATGCTCATGGCCTCTTTCTGAGGAGTATAATTGTTTATAAAAGTCTGCAAATTGTTGTGATATTTCTTTTGGGAAGTCAAGACTTTATTTGTGCTATCTTGTTTTAGTTGAAGAACCACCTTGTTGGCTATTTCCTTCCTCAGCTGTGCCACCAACAATCTTTCAGCCCTATTACCCTGTTCAAAGAACTTTTGTTTAGAGAATCTTAATATACCTTCTATTTTAAAATTCAATAATTTAGACAGGTCCCTTCTTTTCTGTGTTAATTAAGCTTGAGAGCATCGGTATGGCTGGCCTTGTGTTGGCTTTCCAGTTCTAATATTTCCTTCTCCAAGTCTCTTTGTTTTTTCATCCATTCATTTTGTTCTCTGGCAGCATATGAAATTAATTTTCCCCTTAAATAAGCTTTTAAAGTGTCCCTTTATATGGAGGGGACACATACTCCGGGGGGGGGGGGGTTAATTGTTGGAATGCCTTAATTTCCTCCCTAATTAGTAACTTACAATTCTCCTGGTTAAGGAGGCTAACATTTAGGCACCAGGTGGCATTTTTGGTTGGCGTGTCCAGCACCAGTTTTAAAGTAACTGGGGCATGATCAGAGAGGCCTATGTTGCCTACATGAGCTGATGCTGCCATCCAGGCCCCATTGGTGGAGATAAGAAAGTAATCGAGCCTGGAGTAGAGGTTGTGTCTTGGTGAATAATATGAATAATCTTGTGTTGTGGGGTTAAGGTGCCTCCAAATATCTATGAGCCCATATTCTAGTATTGCGCATGATAGTACTAGTGAGGCCTGAAACTTCTTATTGGAGTGGTGTCATGATTTGTCCAGTTGGGGAGACAAAGTTGTATTGAAGTCACCCCCATAATTATTAAGCTAGTTGGATCTAGGGCTGGTTTTGAAATGACTTTAGTCAAAAACGGGATCCTTAGGTGTTCCTCACTGGGGGCATAAAGATTTAGGGTGGTACGTGTTCGTGTCACTAATTCCCCCTGAAGTAAGACAAATCTGCCCTCTGGATCAAGCTGAACATCCCGCACCTTCAATGGGAGGTATTTTCAAATTAGGATTGCCACCCACTTCCGTGTATTTTGCTGGCAATGCAATGCATAAACCTCCCCGACCCATGGTCTCCTCAGCTTAGAATGCTCTATTGCATTCAGACGTGTTTCTTGTATAAGGGCCATGTCTGTTCTCAGACGTTTTACTTCGTGCAATAATCTAGCTCTTTTGATTTGGTTAAGTAAGCCCTTAATGTTGTAGGTAGACACTTTTAGTTCAGCCATCTTTAATTAATAACCATCGGGGGCTCAGCTTGATCCTGAAAAACACCACACATACCTTGGTCTTTAGGTCCTGGTACATTGAAACATGACAACAACACATAACTCTGAACTTTTTAAACACTTAACAAAGTATTGAAATAGTTAACCAACACTCTCGGTATGGTGAAAAAATGAAGTTATTTACTTTGTGTGATCTTTGTTTTTATTTCTTTTATACGTAAATAAACACTTCAAGGTGTTTATCCCCAGTACACCCTCCCACCTAAGGTATGGTGGGTATCTGACTGGGTGTAGGAGTATCCGCTAAGGGTACTCCTTGTCTGACTGCTGTGGAAAAGGTGTAGTCAGAATGGAAAGAGGTCAGCGAGGATGTATCTCTGCCCTAAGCAGTAGTGTCTCTCTCCACCTAGCAGGTGATGAGGAGTATATACCTCTGCAATAGGAGCATGTACATGGACTACCTCCGACCCCAATGCTGTCGGGTTTCATCTTACCATTCTTTTGTGGGGTTAGTGCATAATTTTGCACCCGTTGAGTGATCCTGCCTTTGTCACAGGAAAGGGCCATTTCCCCATAAGGATGGTGACAATGTAGAGAGATCACCAAACCACAAAGCATAGACCCAGACCAAAAAGAAAAACAATGGGAGAGTCTTGGTTAGTCTGGCAAACTGCCAAACTACCAGTGTGAAAATGGCAATCAAACATACCCACAAGGTATGGTGTGCCCCCATCAACATAATCCTTCTATTCTGGCAGACTTTCCTCTTTAGGTGATATGCCTATTACCCCTGTAACAATATAAACATTAAATATAACTGTAGTGCAGTATCAGGTAAGTTACTTTTTCTATTACTTTCTATTTCTTTTAGAAACTTGATCCAGGAAGCTCTGTGCAGTCACTAGCAAGGATGGAGAAGTACTAGAAAAAGTAATACACTTGACAGTTACAGTTACTTATTTCCTTTTATAGTTTAGTTTAGTTAGTTTTCGTTGACCGGGTAACTGCACTAGACAAATCCTGCCTATTTTCAGGCATGACCCGGGGCAGGGGGATACAGATGAATGCCAACTGACCTTGAATCAGATTAAGCTGTTGGTGGTATTTTTAGTGAATGAGGGAAATTTGGCCAGGACATCGGGGAAATTCCCCTACTGGCTGCTGGTCAGTGGCTGGTAGGGACTCTTGCTGACGTCAGTGGCCGTTATGGCAGACGGTCTCGAGGTCGGAATGGAGGAGGTGGTGGAGGAGCCCAAGTCGGAGAATGCTATAGTTATTATGGAGCCCTTTTCCGATGTGGAGGTGGATTTGCCAACTTCTGCAGTCGCTTTGCCCCAGCTACCAGTTACTGTGGAGAACGAGAATGCTGTACTTACAGCGGCGCCTTTATTACCAGAATCTCCCCATGTTTCTGGACTTCTCAGCGACGGAGATATAAACTGAGAAAATCTTCATACGCCGCAACTGGAGAAGGATCTGGTGTTTCGGGAGAAGGTTTCCGGGAGGGCTGCAAACGGTGACGGACCACGCACGACGCTCCTGGTGCAGCAGCAATTCGGGCTCCAGGCAGGAGGAAGTAGGGAGCTGCATGCAGACTGGTCGGAGGAGATGGCGCTTCTGGATGCCAGATGGCGCAGAACTGAGTCGGGAGCCTGGGTACCTGACATGGAATGGACTCCCCTCTCAGGTAAGAAGACTCTTATTCCTGATTTGCAGCGTTCCCCTCAACCATCCACATCGAAGGAATCTAAGGGTAGGCCTGCATCTGACTTTTCCACAGTGACCTCTGCTTCTACTTTGCTTGAGTTTCGGTGAACGCTAAACCCACAATGGCAGACTTATTTAAAGCCAAATTAGAGCAAGCCCTCATCGTAACGCTGTCCGCTTGAAATATAGGGGGCCTTCAAGAACACCCGATAGATATTATGTTTTCAAACATCTTTGAAATCCAAAATGGGATTCTGTGCTAAGGACATATATGCCCTTATTCATGTTTCTGGAGAAGATTCCTATGATATCAGCTTTCAATCTGTTTCCCTTATGGACAGATTTTGGGACAAATATGCTCACCAAAAAAATCATCCAGTGTGGTTGCCTTTTTTTGCTATTCCTTTGTCTAAACCATTGATGAGATATGTCACTGTAATGTTCAGGAATGAGGGGGTGAACGTCAGTGATATTTATCGATGGCTACAATCTAAATGTGAAGTGTTGGGGTCGCCTGAGGCTCTCTTAGATATAGAGGGTATCTGGACAGGGGGGTGGAAATTTAAAGTGAAATTGTTGCAAGTTGATTAGGAGATTGTGCATTTGCCGAACAGTTTTTTTCTGGGAAAGGACAGAGGGGTATGTTTTTATGCAGGCCAGCCTAAGGCCTGTTATAAATGTGGGATAGAATACATATAAGTAGTGTATGTGACATGATGAAGTGTCCTCTTTGTGGGGTTTTGGGCATTCTGTGGACTGCTGCACAAATATTTTAAATGTAACCTTTGTGAGGAGAAGGGTCATGCCTTCCATCAGTGTCCATGGGCAAGACATAATTGTTCTGAGGGTCTGGACCAAGATAGTCTACTTTGAAAAGCTCGGGCTAATTGATGTCCCGGGGACAGGGTTAACCCTCCCTCTCCACCCCCAACGGCAAGACCCCCACGGCAAGACCCTCCACCTCCCCTCATTTCCCAGTACTGGTCCACCTGTACAACAGGTGGCTATTGACTCAGAAGCTTGTGCCTCCTGGTCCCCTGCTGGAAGATAATCAGAGTCAGGTCACCATTATGCCCCCCTTTGAAGTTGCTAAAAGCAGGAGGTTCACCAGAGCTTCCTCCAAACAGGCCCAGATCAGTCCGGTTGTGACTGAAAATTTTTTCCCTCCAGGATGAGGTGAGAGACTCGGATATGGAATCTGAGGCCTCCCATCTCTCAGAACGTGTAACAGATGATGACGACAGCAAATCGACTGAGCTTGCCAAAGATAGGAAAGGAAAAAAAGGGAAGAAACGAAAAGTGAGTCAAAAGCATAGCTCATAAGTATTTTCATGGCAGCTTTAAAGTTTGCTTCGTTGAATGTCTGCAGTTTAAAATCTTTTCATAGGCAGATATCTGTGTTCTCATATCTTTCATCTTTAAAACTAGATATTATTTTTTTACAAGAAACAAGGGTTTCTTCCATTTCGGAGGAAAACGGTTGAAAAGATTATGGACTTGTGGCCCTTCTTTTTGGTCTTATAGTACTGAAATTGCTGATGGGGTAGCTATTTTGTTTGGTAACTCCTCTTTTAAAATCACGAAGGTGACTGATTTGTTGCCCGGTAGGTTACTTATCTTGGATTGTTCATGGGGCGACTATTCTTTTCGAGTTATTAATGTCTATGGCCCACAGACTAAAACAGGCCGAATTTCCTTATTTTCAGACCTAAAGCCTTTTCTATTTACAAGGAAACATTTGGTTTTAGGGGGAGATTTTAACTGCTCCCTTGACATTCAGTTTCGTAGAATGCAAGGGAAAAAGGTATATTGTGATTCACATGCACTATTAGAGGTTGTAACAGCTGCTGGGCTTCTGGATGTCTTTCAAGTTTACATCCTACAGGAGGCAATACTTATCATAGACACACTTTTGCTACTCGAATTGATATGTTCTTTATTTCCGCCATCTACAGGTTGTGTCTTGTGTTGCTGTTCCGTAGAATTTTCTGACCACCACATTTTATTTTGTTCTTTATCTTACGACTTCTTCCTCCCAGACTCAGTTCCGTATTTCGTTGGAGAGTAAATACTTCCTTTCTCTCGGACCCAGTTCATTTTTCTAAGCTTGAATTTTTTTTAGCTGCAAAATCTTCCACTTTTGATCTCTTTTCCTCCCCATATGACTGGTGGAGGCAATTTAAAACAGAGCTCAAACATTTATTTCAGTCCTGAGGTAAGGCAAAGGTTCAGACGCCTATAGGAAATACTTGGTCCTGAGGAATCAACTATATAGACTTATGTCACTCCCTCCAAAGGATCATATTCATTTTCTTTCTCAAATCAAGACTATTAAACAACAAATGAAAACTTATCATTATAACAGGCCAAATCCTTTGATTTAGAATTTCGCTTTGTCTATAAGGATTCCCCATGGCGGACCCATTTCATGCATGTAAAACATATTTGAAAGATACCCTTATGACCGCTTGCTTATATTGATAATGAACTAATTACTTTGACGTAGGTATGTTACAGGTAGTGGAACGCTACATTCAGGATTATTTTTCATCTCCTAATGTGTTATCTACGGATTCTCTTCAACATGCAGTTTTTCCTCTCTCCTCATCTACCTTATAGTTTGATCCAGTCCTTAAGATCACCTATCACCCTGCTGAAGTGATTGATGTAATTAAACATCTAAAACTCGGATCTTCCAGGTATAGACGGAATATCTAATGAGTTTTACAAAAAGTGTATAAAGTATATGGGTCTCTTTCTTCCCAGTGTGTTTAATTTTATTTATCTTCCAGTACTCCCTGTCAAGACTTCTCAATGTCCCTGATGACTTTTATTTTCAAAAAGGGATAAATCATTACTTTCCAATTGAGACCTATTTGTTTACTTAACAGTGATTATAAGATTTTATCTAAAATACTGAATACTAGACTAGAGAAAGTGGCCTAATTTTGATTCACCCTGCACAAACCTGTGCAATCAAACATAGAAAGATTCAACATCATCTCTTTTTACTTCGGGATCTATTGGCCTGTCAAGCAAATTTCTTTTCCACAGAGCTAATAGCAGCTCTGGATCAATCTAAACAAGCATTTGACGCGATAAGTCATTCCTACTTGTTTTTTGTTTTATCCTCTTATGGAGTTCCTAAGACTTTCCTTCAGTGGATTTCAAAGCTATACACATCTGCAGTTTCTATTCCAATAGTGAATGGCCTATTAGGTGAGAAAATATTCATTTCTCGGGGTGTCCGGCAGGGATGCCCCTTGAGTCCTTTATTATATACTTTTGTTCTGGACCCAGTTATTAGAAGCATCATTTGTGATGCCTCCATTTCCAGGATTGCTCCATCCGTAGGCTTAGAGAAGGTCAAGGTCACTGCCTTTGCAGATGACGTTACTCTTCTTTTAGCTGACTCTCTCTCTTTACGGAGAGCTTTAGAGATTTTCCTATTTTTTAGTACATACTCCGGTGCCTCTCTTAACATTACAAAAAGTTTTGTACTACAATTAGGTCAGTTAGCTCCGGTTTTATCATATTGTTATGATATCCCTCTTGTGTCTGGGCCTCAGAAAATCCTGGGCCTGGTTTGGACTACATGACATGGAGACTTATAATTGGGAAAACAGTTAGCTGTCGGAGAGGCCAAAGTGAATCAGTGGAAACACTGAAATTTGGGAAGAAGAAAATGGTTGTAATTATAAAAAAATTCATTCTTCCCATTTTTCTTTATATAAGTCACCTTTTTCCTCCTCCTCTCTCGTTAGAAACACGGCTTTACGGTATATTTTTTCAGATGTTGTGGAGTAATAGATTAAACCCGTGAAGCGGACTATACCTACCTTAGATTCCGAGAGGGTGGGATCCATATGATTAACCCTGTTATTTTTTTTTCATTCTGTTTTCTTTTTCCTCCTTTTCTTTTATTTGGCAAGCCCCGTCTCTCACTTGGCAATTTTGGAACAAATCCATTTGGCATAAATACTTTTTTAAATGGTCTCTTCTTCCCCCAAGAGTTTTGTCCTCAGACGATATTCCAAATTATGGGATATCTGCCTTAAAAAAATTACATCAATGGAAGATTCCTTTGACAAAACTACAATCTTTGCACAGAAAATCTTTTTACGAATATGTTGTATATGATGTGCAGAAAATAATATTGCTTTTTCCATCTTGTTCCCCATCTAATATGAAGAATGTTTTCAGTAAATTGACTGATGACAGACTTTCCTTTAAAGTTTGGGATATTGTATGGATATCTGCTCATGGAAGGCTGGGAGTCCGTGGCAATTTAAAGTATAAACCAGTTTCTGAAAGATACTGTTTACGGTCAGATTGTACTAACATTGAAGAAACTCAGATGCATTTTTTTCTTGAATGCCCTTTAAGTCAGAAGTTTTGGGACTTTACAGCCCGACAGTGGAATATGCCTCACCATGTACCTTTCTTATGGTACTTTAGTATTAGGGAATATTTAGGTGATTGGGACAAATATCATAGAAGTACTCTGAATATTTTTTGCACTTTTCAATATTATTTATGGCAAGCTCGTTGTTCTTTGTGTTGCAACAATCTCATACAGATTTTGAGACTATCCTTTCTGCTATTATTTCTGATTTACAAATTATCCGCTGTTTAGATGGAAAAAAATATTCTAGATCCTATGTTAATTATTTGTGTCGAAACATTTCCTTTTGTTAATGTTGTTATTTTCTATTTTTACTTTATCTGATTTTTATTGGTGATTTTCCTTTGTTTTGTTTTTCTTTCTTTTTGTGTGATGTTGTGTATTATAACCAATAAAGTACCCCTACTCTTTGTCAGTAGGGGGAGCCCAAGTGCTGTGCTGATGGCAGAGCAGACTGAGCTAGTGATGGAGGCGGATATGTCTGAAGAGCTGACTGAGATTTTGGATGTGGAAGAAATTGTGGTAGCAACAGAGCAATCTTGTGAAACCACTAGATTTATGCAGGATAATTCTTCAACTCTTCTGGATAATCACAATATGGTGGAGGATGTTACCAGAGAAAACCTACAGCCTGCTGTTACTGGTAATCCACAGTCAAAAATGACTTGGGCCTCTGCAGAGCCCCCTAGTAGTAGTTTGGATATTCCAGGGAAAAGTTGTTCTGCTGAGAGTGCTGCAAGTCATGTGCAGCAACCGGGAGATGCTAACACCATGTCTGAACAGGCGAAAGACATTTCAGTGACACAACAAGTCCAAAAACAATTTGGATTAAAAAAAGACACTGTGCAGTATTTTGGGAGTGACTGGTTGGCCAATGATGCCTTGAATTCATCTGGTTGGAAACAGGTTGAAAAAGGAAAATGGGTTTCTGACCCCAATTGGAATGAGGTTGTTTGTTTGGGCATACAACAGGACAAGAAAGGGCTGCAGCACAAACCCTGAGCTCAGGCAAAACTGTTTCTGATAAAAAGGATCCTATAAAAGTTACTGCGCAGATTTTTGATGATGACACCCAGGCCTCTACAGTGCCTGGCCCTTCAGGGGGTAGGGGGAATGTGAAGTCAAGTTGCACTAATATTGCATGTTTTACTGCTGAGCAACAACAATCTAAATCTCAAGATAATAATAATGATATGTCAAAAAAGCCTCCCATGTCAGAACTTTTTAAGAATAAACTTGAGCAGGCCCCTAGAAGAAATGCTGTCAGGTTAAGGTATAGGGGAGGGCTACCAGAGCACCTGGACAGGTACTATGTTGCAAAACATCAATTGATGGGATCCATGAAATTCATGCCAGCAGAGCTTTATGCTCTAATTCATATATCAGGGGAAGATACCTTTGATGTTAGCTTTAAAACTAACGTCAGCCTTGAGAGATTCTGGGAAAAGTATAATAACCTTAAGCAGACACCTCTTTGGACACCCTTTTATGCTATCCCCCTTACTAAACCCCAGATAAGATATATGTCCATCATGTTCAGAAATGAAGGAGTGAATGTTAGTGATATATATCACTGGTTGCAGAAACAATGTGATATTCTGGGACCCCCAGAGGCAGTTATGGATATAGAGGGATTCTGGACGGGACGGTGGAGATTTAAAATAAAACTATTCCAAGTCAATTCAGAAATTATCCACCTCCCCAATAGCTTCTTCTTAGGCAAGGACAGGGGTGTTTGTTTTTTATGGGGGACAGCCTAGGGCCTGTTATAAATGTGGGGCTAAGACTCATCTGACCAGCGCTTGTGATATGCTGAAATGCTCCTTATGTCCGGGGTATGGCCACTCCACTGATCTATGTGACACTATATTCCAGTGCAACCTTTATGATGATAAAGGTCACACCTTTCACCAGTGTCCTTGGGCTAAAAGAAACAGAACTGAGGGGTGGGACCAAGATGACCTGATTGATAGAGCCCAGGAGAAAAGAAGCCACTTCTTTCATGAAACTGCTGGCAGGGATAAATCTCAGAATGCTGCACCTCAAGAAAATACCCCTGGGAAGGCTGTTACTGACACCTTGACAACTGCTGCCCCCCCTCCCTAGGAATGAAAAAAAAATAGGGAGACCCATGATAATCAAGAACATAGAGAGATGTCCCAGATCTCTAGGGATGGGAAAGCAAGTATTAGTATGCCACCCCCTTTGAAGTTGCTAAAGCCAGGAGATTTACTAGGCTGCCTGCACACAGCATGCCCCTCCCCTGCCTCTACCCCTCAGGATGGAAAACTTTTTCCCTTACAAGCAGACACAGGAGAATCTGAGCTAGAGTCTGATGCATCACATAGGTCTGATATAATCACTGAAGAGGAGGAAAGTAAGACTATGGAACTGCAGTGCTCCCAGATCTACAGGGATTCCTGTATTTTAAGGGGTTTTTACTACAAAAACGGGACACGGGAAGGAAATCTTTAATTTTTAAAATATCTGGGGAAATGGATAAACACTACAGGAAAATACCCACTATGAATCTCATGACTGCCAAGATCCAGACAGAGCCCTCCAATTGGTGCTCAATTTGCTGACTTTGCTACACTAAGCAATTCTGTTGGTCCATTTGCAGCCTGTGTTTCTCTGGGGTAGTAAGGTAATATGCTGGCAGTGCATCTTTCTGAGGATGAATTCAGATCTTCTGATCAGGAACCAGTGAGCTGCTGCATGATCCAAACACTTGCCATGTGGCCCCACTCAAAACTGCAACACTGTTGAGTCAGCCAAGCTGCATCTCAAATGCCACTGTTCTGGACTAGCAGAGAGCCTAAGCCACTAAAGATAAACAAGCCTTCTTGAGGGCAGCCTCAGGTTAGTCTATTTTAAACTCATTTTAAGTGCAAAATGAGTCAGACAAAAGACTGACCACTTGATGGTGTTATGCTTTTGGGTGGTGGTAAGAAAGAGTGCTTAGGTGTTGCTTGAAAGAAGCAGCGCCTGAACCACCAAGGCAAACAAACCTTCTGTTTTGCAAATTTGTCTATTTAAACACATGAAGTGCAAAAAGCGAGCCAGACAAAAGAGACTCGGTGATGGTGGTCTTTAAAGGGTGACGGGGACACAAAGAGTGCTTAAGTGCTACTTGGCTTGTTTGGTGCACAGAGCAGAGTTGTGTTTTTAAAAAGATCACTAAGGCAGCACTTCTTCTGACCAGCCTAGAGGTTGAAGTTATTTGAAAAAAAATTAGACAATGTTTCTATTTAATTGTGAGCCTAGGAAAGGTATGGGGGTGTCTTCATCAAGATAAGCAGGAGTTATGAATTACATGTGTGAGATCAGAAGGGACCCATAGACCCTGGTCTGGCCTAAGGTTAGTAAAATAAATGAAGAAAAAGGGAATATTTGTTTTTACCTTAGAGTTTGGTGCACAAAGCTGTGTGTGTGTATGTGTTTGTAGGGGGGTGCTTAAGCATGCCAATGAAAGACACAACACACTGAAACAACATTTATTAATGAAGCGCTACAGGTACACAGAGCTGTAGGCCCAATGCACGACTGGTGTGGCGTGGCTATGCACGCGTATCTGGGGTGAGTAGCTACTCCACACCCCCTGTGCCCCCTGCATGGCATGCATGAGAGGGGCATATGCAGACCACTGCACCCAATCCCCCATGTCTGCAGACAGCTCTGCAATGGGGACATTCTGAGTGCCAGCACCACGTGTGGTCTCACTAACCCACGTGAGGTTGGCCACATGGGCGCAGAGGGTGGTGCAGGGTACACTAGAGAGACCCTGCCACAACCCACAGCATGCCCCATGAACACAGACATTCGGTCACCAGGGAACCAGGACAGGGCACAGTGACACTGTGTTGCTCCCGACTGCTGGGCAGCAGGAGGCGGCAGGGGCAGCTGGATGGGCGAGTGCCCAGAAAGTTTATGTGAGGCAGCACTGGGACTGGAGGGTGCCGCACTGGTCCGGATGCGTGCTATCAGTATGCACAGCCCCAGACCCATGCCACCCTATGTGTGGGATCCACTATGGGTCCCGGGGGGCATCCCATTGGATGTCTGCCTGGGACAATGACTCCTTCCCCGGTCACCCTGCAGAGTCCTATGCATTGAGGGAGGAGCTGTGGATAGGTGGTCGGCATTGGTGAATGCCGGTATAGGCACACCTGTCCATGGGCTGCAGGGGCAAGGGTGGGGTATGTGCATTTTGTGCATCCCTATGCCCCTTTCATGCATTGTGAGCAGAACACAAAATGTATCAGTATATGATTAAGGGTTAAATTTGAAGTTAAAGCATTTCATACTATAAATAGAATACTGTATAAGGGACTGTACTATTATAAGGTTATAATATCTTCCAGAGATTCTGGAGACATGTGAACCTTGAGAACTGAGCTTTATAGGTTCCAGCATTTCCCCAGAACCTCAAGATGGTATTATATTGTTACATATAAAGTTCTTATAGTTGTAGAGTAGTTATATGATATGTTGTAGGTGATTTTTTATATTTAAAATAAATAAGAACACATAAAACAGCCTGAACATTTGTCCTAGTGATTTTATTGACTGGCACAATGACACCAACTGAGTACTTACATTGATTTGTGCATACAGGAAAATCTACAGGAATTTCATCCCAGTTTTATAGGGAAAATACAGGGAAAATTAGGATTCACTACAGGAAAATGCTTTGCCTGATCTGGAAGCACTGGAACTGGCTAAGGAAAGGAAAGGTGAAAAAGGTGAAAAAAAAGGAAAGCTAAAGCTAGTCACGAAGAAGGCCCCTGAATATAAGGAGTTTGTACCAAACATTCTTTTTATATACATAACGCATGGCCTCTATTCATGTTGCTTCACTTAATATCTGTAGTTTGAAACACTACAAAAAGCAATTATCTGTATTAGCCTATTTGAGACAACTTGCTGTAGACATCATCTTCGTCCAACAAACTAGGCTATCCTCCATTGTTGATGTAAATCAGGTTAAGAGGAATTGGACATGGGGCCCTTCCTTTTGGACCTTTGGCACGGATACTGCTGATGGAATAGGAATTTTATTTAAAACCCCTAATTTCAGAGTATCTAGACTTATTGATGTACATCCTGGGAGGGCTCTGGCCATAGACTGCACGTACAAAGACGTTGCTTTTCACCTTAGTAATCTTTATGCCCCCCAGACCAAATCTGCTAGAATTTAGCTTTTTTAGGAAATAAAACCTTATTTATACACACAGAAGAACATTATATGGGAAGGGGACTTTAATTGCAGTTTGGATCTGAAATATGCAGGTGACATAATCAAAAAGGTATATTACGACATGCATGCCTGAAAACAAATCATGCTGGATACAGGATTATCAGATGCATACAGAACTCTGAGGAAAAATTATGTAGGGGCAACCTATTTCAGACACATCTGTGCTACACGCATTGATTACATTCTAGTGTCTAAATATGTAAAACCCTATAAAATAGAAGTTAAGCCCACATAATTCTCTGATCATTCTATATTATTAGGATCTGTAAGTCTAGCAACAGTACCCCCAAAGATTTATTCCCATACACACTTTGTTAGGTTTTTTTCTTTTTTTTTTCTTTTTTTTTTCTCTCTGATATGAAATGTTTAATACCTTTTATGATCATGATGTATACCTTCTATGCAATGTTTCTTATTTTTTTGTGTTTTCTTCCTTTGTACAATTTCTGGTATGATATATGAATACTGTCATGTAATGTTTATGTTTCTTAATAAAAATTCCCCTACTCTTTTCAATAAGTGCCATGGGATCTTTAACATCCACCTGAACTACCACCAATCCAGGCAGATGGGACCTCGGTTTAACGTCTCATCTGAAAGACGGCACCTTAGAAGTGCAGCACCCCTCTCATGCTGCACTATAGTGTCAGTACTGGGATATTAACTCAAGTGCCAGATGTAGGAACTGAACCCACTGCCCTCTGATCTCCCGGCCTCAGAGTAAGCAGTGTGCTACCCATTCTATATAAAAACAATACAAAAATAATAAAAAACTATAACAGATGACATTTATTTGAAAGTAATAGGTTAGTTACTTTCAAATAAATGTAATCAGTTACAGTTACATATTACTTTTGTATAAAAAGACATAAGTAATTGTAACTGTAAGGTGTATTACTCTTTCCAGTACTTCTTCATCCTTGCTAGTGACTGCACAGAGCTTTCTAGAACAAGTTTCCAAAAGTAATAGAAAAAGTAACTTACCCAACACTGCTGTAGTGTTAGTCACACTTGCCTTCTTTAAACAAAAATAAACTTTACAAGAGGTATTTTT
The DNA here is from genome assembly GCA_016271365.2 of Neoceratodus forsteri. NCBI lineage: Eukaryota > Metazoa > Chordata > Ceratodontiformes > Ceratodontidae > Neoceratodus > Neoceratodus forsteri. The sequence goes on from CM028132.1 coordinate 1,204,494,444, forward strand.
CACCAGAAATCACAGCTCCTGCAAGTGATTCAAATGCTAATTGTGGAGAACTAAAATTAGTTCATTAGCTGCTCCAAGGTATAACTCCTATATATGACACTGTATACACTGATTCGATTGTACAGTAAAATTATTTTAGGAAACAGAACATTTGTCTGCCTCTAAGAACCATTTTAATAGTAAGGGTCTTTTTCACTAATTATATTGCCGAGATGTACGAGATATCTCTACAGGAAAGAGATTTAAATTTGGTTTTACCATCAGGGAATGTCCATGAACAGTTCAGCTGAGACCCCGGTTTGGGCCCAAGGTTGGAGGTTTGGGGCTCCCTGCAGTGATCGCGCTCTGCGATGTGCTGGATCCTCCTTCTTTGGCCGCCTGCTTGATCTTATGCCATAAATCCAAATTCCTCTTAAAGGTTGGTCGGGGGCTGGAGCGAGTCTGCCAGGCCGAGTTATGCAGTTCTTGTTCCAGGAACCTCATGGTAACCTCTTCTAACGGAATAATATAGGATGCAAGAAATTCACGGGCCTCTGTTAGCTCTTCAAAATGTCTAGATCCTTGCAACGAGACCTCTCACAGCTGAGCTGGATATTCTAAGAAGGCCTTTAGGCTCTTTTGCCACAACAGCTTTGTGACAGCCAGGACCTTTCTATGCTGGATCATCATTGTGGGAGCAAAGTCATGCTCGAAGAAAAGTCTACGGTCGCTAAACACCACTTCCTTTTTCACCCAAATGGTCTGGAGGATTTTTTCTTTTGTGCAGAAATCAAGGAAGGCCATGATGACAGATCTTGGATGGGCTTTAGGATCCTTGGGAGGAGGGATCAGTGCACGATAGGCCCAAATTATACTGAGCAGTAAGTCAGTGGACCCATCTAGTAATTCTTTTATTAGGCCTTCCATATATTCTATCATGTTGCCTTCTTCCGTTTTTTTGGGCAATCCATGGATGCGGATGTTATTTCTGCATTTCTGTTTTCTAATTCCTCCACTCTTTTGGACAATCCTTGCTCCGATAATGTAGGTCAAGAAGCGCTGTGTTGTGGGTGTATGTGAGCTAGGTGTATTCTGTTAGACATGCCTCAACTGCTTCAGTGCACTTCTCAACTACCCTTAGGTCTCTCCTGGTGTCTGCTGCTATTGTTTTGAGCCACTGAATGATCTCTCTGATTGTTTGCAATTGTTTGCACAATTGTTTAGAAGTAATGGTAAACGCTGGCTCATCATCTGAAAGTATGTTGGCTTAACTTGGCTACCTCCTGATCCATTGGCTCATCAATGTCAGGGCCCTGTTCTAAGTAGTGCCAGTTTAGAGTTTTTTGTTTCGGACCTTTTGGGGCCAAGTTTGCAGCAAATTCCTTCAGCTTCTGTCTAGTGGCTACACTGACTACAGCCCCCTTGCCTTTTTTTCCTGCAAAGATATTGTTTTGCTGCTAGGATTGCACAAGATTTGGGTTGGGTGGTGTAGAGCTCCCAGATTAGGCAGCCATGCAGATGCTGACATCACCGGAAGTCTCCAGTACCATGGTTTCGAAATTACCTTGTATTATTATTTACAAAATGGGTCTGACAAATCCTGCAATTTGACTTGCTGTCAGGGCCAGAAAACCAAGCATTTATTTCAGCACAATCCACACTTCGACACTTCTCCAGCAGTTCCAAATGAGTGACTGAAGGGAAGGGGGGCTCACTTGAATTTAACAGAGACATAGAAACATAGACTTTGACGGCAGATAAGGACCACTTGGCCCACCTAGTCTGCCCATTTCCCTACCTACTGAATAAGCTGCAGATTCTAGTTAACCAACAGCCTACTTCCTGCCACCCCCCATTACAATTGCCTTATGTCTGTCCCATGCATGTTTGAATTCCCCCACTGTTTTAGACCCAACAACCTCCCCAGGAAGGTGGTTCCATGCATCCACCACTCTCTCCGTGAAAAAAAATCTCACATTACCCCTGAGCCGTCCCCTCTATCTTTAAATTGTGGCCCCTTGTTCTATACATCTCTTTTCTGAAAGATGCTACCCTCCTGGACTTTGTTGATTCCCTTGAGGTACTTGAATGTTACTATCATGCCCCCGTCCCTCCTTTCATTAAGGGTATACATATTAAGCTCTCTCAGTCTCTCTCTCATATGGTTTCTGATGCAGACCCTGCACCATTTTAGTTGTCCTCCTCTGGACTGCTTCCATCCTGTCTATGTCCTTGTGTAGTTGAGGTCTCCAAAACTGCACACAGTACTCCAGATGGGGTCTCACCAACTGTCTGTACAGAAGGATAACCACTTCCCTTTTTCTACTTGTGATGCCCCTTCCTATGCATCCCAGTATCCCCCTGGCTCTCCTTACTGACTTCTCACATTGCTTACCCACCTTTATATCATCTGATACGACTACCCCCAGGTCCCTTTCCATTTTTGTTGTTGTTAGTACCTCCCCTGCTATTGTGTACTCTTCTCCTGGGTTTTTGTTTCCCAGGTGCATTACTTTGCACTTCTTTGCATTGAATCTAAGTTGCCATATCCAATCAACACCGTCAGTTTGCGTTCCTGTAAATCATTTATTTATACAATTCCATTAGGCATACTTCCTCAACATTTCACCTTAATAGGCTTCATCAGGAGATAGCCTTCAAAACCTATTAATAAATATAAAGGTCATGATTACAATACCGTCTCCCCAGAAAAATGTTTGTTTTTATTTGGTGCACTTATTTAATCATGTGCTTTACTTTTGTTTTCAAACTTGCTCTCAGTTATTTTATACAAATGCTAATAATATAACCTGGAGGCAAAATAGGCAGTAGTCACCTTTTGACCTATTAAAACTATTTGTGCATCCCTCCACCAGATCTCCACCACCAATGTTGCTCATTATACTTAACTGCTATTTACCTCTTAGCCCTGAATGACTTCTAGAGCCTTTTTGTGTTATATGCCACACTTACTCTGTTAAAACAAAACAAATATTACAATATTATCATGATATGTCTACTGAGTTAATATGCTTTTTACGGCTGTGTGGGCAGAGCTCCGCAGATGTTATGCGATCATATCATCTCAGAATAGCACTGTGGAAGCACGTGACCGGACCGCTGCATGGTGTGCTTCCACAGTGCTCTGGCATAGTTTACAGTGGTTGTGTTATGGTGGCCCTTCCTCCGCCGGTTGCATAAACACACATCACTTCGTGGGGCACTTCTTTTTTTTCCGCAACTGCAGAAGTGACAGGTGCCATGCACAAGATGGCCGCTGACTCAGGCTGCATATGTGCGAGCCTCACACATGTGGAGTTCTGTAATTGCCACCATTTTGTGAATGGCATACTCCGGCACCATTTCTAATGGCATACTCCAGCGGCACTCCTAATGGCAAACACTGGCAAGTGCTCCTAAAAGCTCCAGCACCACTCCTAATGCCATACTCCAGCGGCAGTCCTAACAGCATACTCCAGCAGGAGCTCCTAAAAGTTCTGTGCAGCTGTATTGGCTCTGACTAGAACTTGTCTCATTTTGTATTTATATTTCAAAATCTTCTTCAAATGACCTGTACTGTCTGGTAATTAGTTTTCTGTACAAGTGAAACCATGAGCTTACCAACTGGTTCTAAGAGCTCTATTCTGAATTGGTAAACTGATGGTTTCACTTGTACAGAAAGTTAACAAAAAGGCTCTAGAATCATTCGCTCAGATCTGCATAGTCTTCTTGACTGCCTCTCTAGTGAACCTCTATTCCAATATCATAACCATACTCCTCCCTCTGTCTTTTATGCAACAAAAAATAAATTTCACAGTCTCTTGTGTGTAATCAACAATAGCAACGGGGGGAGAGAGGAAGATAAATGGGCATTCTAACAGAAACAGGCACTCATTCACTACATTTTCCTAATGATTCAGCACACAATACATGCTCAAACAGAAAAAAAAATCCTTCCACCCTATACTGTAAGTATAAAAATATTAAATCTAGTAAAAAAAATGTGCATTATGAAAAAAACAGCCATGAATAAGTTGAATAAGTCAAAGATCTGAGGCCACATCCAGAATACTGTGTCTGTTTCTGGAATCCCCACCTAACAAAAGGCAAAGACAGGCTAGAAATCGTGCAGCAAAGTGTAACAAAATTATTCATGGCCAGCAGGGCAGATCCTACAAGGATTTTATTTATTTAGCTTTTGTTGACCAGGTAAGTACACTAGACAAGTTATATGCCTATTTTCAGGTACGACCCGGGAGATTACAATGAGATACAGATGCAGTGAGATACAAGCTCATACAGAGGACAGCAAGACACAAGTTAGGCAGTATACAGAGTCAAAAAAGAACCATGTGAACATTACCAGTAGACAGCAAGCACAGTTAAGATATGAACATGAATATATATACATAGAGACACCAAGACTAAGAACAGTACAATTTTATAAGGTATACACAGCTCTGAGCCACAAACAGAGACACAGTCTGAGTATCTCCTGAAACAGAGGAAAAATACATTAGCTGAAGGCTCTGAACATGTACTTGCTAGAGACCAGAAGGGAGAGGGGTGATATGATAGAGACCTTCAAGTTCCTGAAAGGAATGAACAAGGTAGAGTACGAGGAAATATTCAGCAGGAATGGAGAATCAAGAACACGAGGACATGAGTGGAAGCTGGCAGGGATGGGGAGAGAAAGTTTTATTTTACAGAGAGAGTGGTTTAGCCTTGGAGCAACCTACCAGCAAAGGTGGTGGGTGCAAGAACCATTAACGGTTTCCAACACAGCTGGGACTGAGTAAAAAGCTTTATCAGTTCAATTCAAATCAAATTAAATCATTCTTTATTTCTAAAAAGCGCTTTTTCCAAAACCAAAGCGCTTGCACATAAAACTATATAAATGAAAATTTTTAAAACAATCAATTTTCAGCCAGAAAAGATATACACTGTCAGTAGATTAAAATCATATACCAAACATAAAATCATGCACAAGAGTCCAGGAACACCTGACTAAATAAATATGTTTTTAATGCTGTTTTGAAGCTCTGGACGGTCAGGCACTCTCGAACCCGACGAGATAGAGAATTCCACAGGGTAGGGACTGCAAAAGTGAAAGACTGAGTCCCAGATGTCTTTAAACACACCCTGGGAATCTCCAGCAATCCCTTGTTGGCAGAGTGGAGTGGGCAGAGGGGGCAGTAAGGTTGAAGGAGATCTTGCAGGTAATGAGGTCCCTGTTCATGTAGGACTTTACAGGTCAGTAACACAACCTTGAAGGTGATCCACCACTATATTGGCAGCCAGTGCAGTCTGCGCAGCACAGGCGTAATATGACTGGTCCTAGAAATACCAGTCAAAGGTCTGGCTGCCATCCGGCCCAGTAGTGCTGAGGGCTGAGGTGCTGGTCGCCTTACCTTGCACCATGTCAGTGACCCATGTTTGGGAACGAGCAGGGGTCGCCGGGGGTTGGCAGGGGTGGAGAGGGATCGAGCATCCGAGGGACTGCTCTCCCTCTCTGGGGATGGGGGATTCCAGTTGTCGGTGCATATCTGACCCCTGGAGGAGGCTGGGGGACAGAGCACTGATGCTGTAAGCAAGCAGCTGAGTGGGGCAGGCGCCGGGAGGCGCACATGTGGATGCGTGGATGCTCTCTCCCCTGACATCATTGCACGCCCTACTCTTGGGGAGATAATGAGGAAAAAAAATGGTCCCAGGTTGGCTTGATGAGGAAGCCACCCACCGCAGGCCCTGACCCAGAATGGCGCTCCTTGAGCTGGATCCTGTTTGAGGTGAGTAGTAGCTTTGGGGAGCTCCTTGCCACCCCGCCATGGGGGGTAAGCCATGGGAGAAGAGGGGATGCAGTCTGATATCAGGGTATGGGGCTGAGCGGGTGGCTAGGATGGATGCCAACCTGGAGACCCCGGGGGAAGAAATAGAGTACAAAAAAAAAGTCTGGCTGCCACATTCTGCACCAGCTGCAAGCAGTGGATATCAGCCCCCGGTAGCCGTAGGTAAAGGGCATTGCAGTACTCAAGGCAGGAGGTCATGAAGGTATGGACCAATGCTGGAAGATCATCAGGAGGAACCAGATGCTTCAGCTAGGAAATATTTCTCAGATGGAAGAATGAGGTCTTAACAACATCCAACACCTGAGATCTAAGGGTCAGGCCGCTGTCAAAAATAACACCCAGGTTCCGCACCCAGTCTGAGGTAGTCAGCTGAGCATACCTGAACTAGAGCCCAGAAGGCTGCCCTGCTGACAAACCCACCTCCTGATGACCTAGGTCTGCCACCAATACTTCAGTCTTAGCTGGATTCAACCGCAGCCAGCTGGCACTCATCCAGTCCTGGATTTCGGTAAGACAGTTGTTAAAAACCGAGAGGAAACCATCTTGCCCAGGCACAAAGGACATGTACAGCTGAGTATCAACTGTATAGCATGATAACTCAGCCCATACCGCCTAATGATATCTCCCAATGGCAGCATGTACACTGCGAACAACATGGGTGACAAAATGGAGCCCTGTGGTACCCCATAGGATAGGGGGAGAGAGTCTAAGGAATAAATCCCAGACATCACTCTCTGAGTCCTACCCTTGAGGAAAGATCAAAGCCATCTGAAGACCATACCAGACAGTCCACAGATGAACCACAGGTGCTTCAATAGCACCCCATGGTCCACAGTGTCAAATGTTGCAGAGAGATCAAGGAGGACTAAGGTGAAACAAGTCCTCCGATCTCTCGCTATCAGGAGATCATTTAGCACCTGGACAAGGGCTATCTTGGTACTATGTCTCTTCCTGAAACCCGACTAAAGAGAATCATAGACATCGTGGATAGATAAATGATCATCCAACTGCAGCGCAACCACCTTCTCAATAATCTTACCCACAAATGGCAGGTTAGAGAAGATCTGTAGTTGGCTAGACAGTCTGGGTCTAGGGAGAATTTCTTAAGGAAAGGTCGTGCAACCACCCCCTTTAGGGGGTCTGGAAAGACCACCCTCTCCAATGAACTCCAGACAATCTCAGCTAGGACAGGGCCGATCTCATCAATGCACACTACAAGAAGGCATGTTGGGCCCGGGTCCAAACTACAGCAGGTTGGCTGCAAAGTCTGGATGATCCTAATGATGTCCACAAGTTCCAGCCGGCCAAAGTCAGATCAAGCAAGCCAGGTGTCCACAACCCCCTTCCGACCTTCGCAATACCCAATAGAAGAGGCTGCACAGATCCCGGACCTGATGGTGACAACCTTATCTGTGAAGAACCGAGCAAACTCATCACATCTCTCTTGCGAAAAAGCTCTACCAGGCTGAAGACAGATTGTACTGCACAATATGTCGACAGTCCAGAAGAGCTGAGCTGGTCGTTCTGCGCCACAGCAATCTTCCTAGACAGGAACTTTGCCTTCTTACGGGTGATTGCCAATTGATACGCAGTTACACATGGGGGAAACAATGGGGCAAAGGGAGAGGTATGGGCAATAACTCTGGCTGGACAATTGGTCCTGGGGTAGGACAGCGTAAAATAGAGCAGACTGGATGGACAAATGATCTTTTTCTGTAGATATTTTCTATGTTTCTGTGTTTCTAACATGCAGTGACCTGACTCCAAATAGGCATTGTTTTTCCACTTGTGAGGTGGGTGGGATTTTCCTAACTTACTCTTGGCTTCACCACTCATGAGTTGTAGTCCCATCCCCTAACTCACTGAAATAAATTGCATATTTGAAGTCAGGTCATTGCATGTAACTTATATGTTAGTTTGTTTGTTTATTAATTTACTTGTTGACTGTTAAGAACACTGTTCCAAGGGAACCTTTACAGGAACAACTGCATTGTACATTGCCTACATTTTACTGTTTTTTCATAATTTTGTTCTGTAGTTTTCTTTTTTGTTTTCCTTTCCACTGTAAAGTGTTTTGAGACATAAATTGTATGAAAAATGCGATGCAAAAGTAAATTGTATAGTTCTGTGCTGTAAATTTCTAAACTGAGAAAAGGAAAATTCCATGTGTTTTGTACATAAAATATGAAGTCTGGAAACTGTGTTTAGCATAACAATAAAAGTAACAGATAATTCATAGTTTTTTACATCTCTGTTTTTCACTTATATAGTCAAATACAATCAACAATGGTGTCCTGCAGTATGTGTTTCATCCCATCTATTCACAGCGTAAGGGGAGAGGGGACTGGTAATGCCCCTGAGGATGAGTAAGTCACTCAAAGCACCAGGGCATTTGTTGGGTGTCCACCTGCTGTAAGACGCTGTGAGTGTATGTTTGCACTAGGCTATTTTATTTGCACTTTACTGCTCAAAGAATGTCCTTCAATCTGTGAGTGCACCAGGATGTTACAGTTTCTACTAGATTTTGGTTTGGCTACCCTCTCGGTGGCAACAAGCTTTTGGTGAGCGCATCTGCAATTTTTATTTATGTGAATAGTGCAAAGACTGTCATCCTAACCCAATTAACAAAAAGATATTCAGTGAATAACACCAGAATGATACAGTAAACAACTGGATACAAGGTCTTACGGAACCAAAACAAGTCATGCACTCTCAACTGCAACGACTACACAAACAAAGAATGTGTGCAGAAACATAGCTTTACTCAAACATGACCTGGTAAAAATGGATCCAACACCACGACAGCTGATGCGTTTTACCTCCCATGAGACATTGTGAAAGGCTGCTAGCTGAGGGAACATATAGTGCCCTCTTTCTGAAATGAGGCAATGGTCAGTTTTAACTGTGATACAGCCAGCCTGCATGTGCATAAGCCTACTACAAAGAATTAAAAGTGCAAAGTGTCTAACTAACAAATTATATAAAGAGAAAATGTGATAAGTTCAAAAATAAAAAGTACATGAAGTGGGATAAATATACTAAATATAAATAATCTTTGTACAAAAATTAATAAACAATCTTTGTACAAACTTCAGTTAAAAGACCTTAGATACGTCATCATTTAAGTTGCCTTATTTGCATGTACGTATTCAATCTGAATTGGAATTTTGAAGAATTTTAAACATCCTAAGGGGCAAACATGATTTACATCTTCTTCTGTGGCTGGGCCCTACCTTTTCTTCTAAGCAGAAGTCCAGGTGTTTTTTTACTGTATAAAGAAGACAGAGAAGAATCACAGCAGATTAATGAAACATTTTCCTCTGAAACTGAGTAAGATCAAAGCCGTTATTCAAACCTTGTTTCCTTTGTGGTCCCCAGGTTAAATATCCAGAAACCCTCCCTCTTTAGAATCAGTGCAGCAGAATCCTCACTCCAGGGACTGAGGTCACTTTGTCCGTGCCATGAAAATGAAATTTATGATCAGGGTTCAAAGAAGTACTCAGGGGTCTGATGTACCACCATTTATTAAAATCAAGCCAAAAGTTAATATGTGGCCTTATGCTGATCTTGTGCACAGTACCATCACTTTTCTTTTCAACACTTCGACCCCTTGGTCAGTGGGTAGTGACACCTACCACACAAGCTAGGCTGTGGCATAAGCCATATATTTGTTATTAATGCCTCTACAATGCTCTCCTACTCTGTCTTTAAGCACTTTGCACTTTTAGTTCCCCGCAGTTGTCTTGCAGGCAGGTTGACTTTACCACAGTTAAAATTCAACTTTACCCCTTTAAGAAACAGGATACATAAGAGGATACCGAGCGTGCAGCTAGCAGATCTGAGCAAAACCTCATGGGAAACAAAATGATTCAGATGAGGTGTTGTTGAATCCATTTTAACCCCACCATGTTTAAATAAAGGTATGTTTCTGCCCTAATTCTATAGTTTATGCAGTTTTGGGGGGTTGAAAGTACCTGACTTGTTTTGGTTCTGAAATGTGTGGCTAGACATAAGGCATTCGGTCCCTGAGGAGCTTTTTCCATTTGCCATCAGTGTTTTTGTCCAAGTTTATGCATGGATATGCACAGATATGTAAAACTGCCATACCAATGCTGAGCCAGCTTTCACTTTCACATGTAGGAACCCGTGAGTACAAGTGCCAGCACGCCCCATCATAGGTGTGTTGTCACTGGATCTCTGCAGGGAATACTCAGTTAAATTCCTTCCTTGTTGATCCACTCAGCTATGTGAATCAGGTTATCTTCTTGGCAGATCAAAGAAATCCATTTTTGGAGGAGACAGCTGTACCAGCAACAGGACGTGCAGCCAGAGATAAACCCGCAAACCTTCAGGAAGCATTCAAGGCATTAGAAAAAGCAGCCCAGAGAGGGTGGCCCCTGTCTTGGAAGCAGGTGAGCTCACAAGCCTATGTGGAAATGAGAAGTAGGACTCAGAATTATCAAAAAATCCATCTTATGTAAGGAAAAAAGCAGCCACTCATCATGACGTGAAGGTCCATTTTAAGTAATGCTTCTTTATGGACTTTATTTAGGTGAATTGTATAGCTGTCATTGTATTTGGAACCTATGTTGGAATATAGCAGAGTTTTAATTAAAGAAAGCTTTAAAATGGAAAATGTTTCTAAGAGATAAAGTAGATTATGAGAACAACAAAGTATATGAATGGGGAAAATAGGTATCCCGTGACATGGGCGACCGTGATTGGCGCATACAAAAATGGCGACTCAATCGTGGCGCATGTCATCAGGGCTACATACCAGGGAGAAACATAGAATTTGACGGCAGATAAGGACCGCTTGGCCCACCCAGTCTGCCCATTTCCCTACCTGATGGATAAGCTGCAGATCCTAGTTAACCAGCAGCCTACTTCTTCCTACCCCAACCCCCTAGAATTGCCTTATGACTGTCCCATGCATGTAGATTCCCACCACTGTTTGTGACTCCACAACCTCTCCTCTGGAAGGCCGTTCCATACATCCACCACCCTCTCTGTGAAAAAATACTTCCTTAAATTACCTCTGAGCCGCCCCCTTCTATCTTCAAATTGTGCCCCCTTGTTCTTGCACACCTCTTTTTTTGAAAGATGCTACCCTCTTGGACTTTGTTGATTCCCTTCAGGTACTTGAAAGTTTCTATCATGTCCCCCCTCTCCCTCCTTTCCTCGAGGCTATACATATTGAGCTCCTTAAGGGTGACCGGATGGGGGTTTAGATATAGTGACAGGATGTCACTACATGTACACACACACAGGGGGCAAGCACGCTCAGTGAGGGTCGAGAGGATTTCTGAGGGGTGGTGCCACCATGAGCTGCCCCCATGGCATGGTGGGTGGATTCAGGGCTGGGGTTCTGAGGGTGTTGGGTTCGGGTGCAGGTACGTTTTGTTGCGCCTGGCTCAATTTGATTTATTTTTTAACGCCCCCCCCCGACATGCACCCCCCTGGAGTTGAGAATCCTATAATGGGGGGGGGTGAAGGGGGCTTAGCCACCGACATAAAAATGAAAATTGTAAGTCCCTGGTGCCTTTTTGCTGTGCATCGCTGAAATTGATTATCGGTGATGTACAGTCGCCCTAATGGCGATCGCCTTTCGGCAGTCGCTGTTATGACATAGAACCAGGAAAATATCATCAGAGCAACCTATGAGAATTCTAAAAACAAACCACAGTATTGTTCGGCTTCAGCAGAGATTAAAGTAAAACTAAATCAGAGTTCAGACAGTCCTTTTTTGGGGAAGGGTCATCAGCAAGAGGTTCCATGGTCCCCCACTATGATGTAGCACAAGAAAGATAATTTTAACAGAAGATGTCAGCAACACCAAACAGCAGGACATGAATGTGGAGGTGATGCTGCAAAGAGAGGGAATCAACAACAGCCAACTCCTCAAGGCAATCAGCAACAGAGACACACCTTAATCAGAGATCCTTAATCGATCAGATTACAGCATGTCTTCACTTAAGGAACAGGCACTTAATTAGGGTCTTTTGTTTGGGCCTATCACACCAATAAAGAAGTTTAAAACCTTCATAGCTTTGAACATTGCTTGCAGAAATCTGAGCTCAAACTCTTTCTTTAACAACAAGAAAACTAGAAATATGGGGTGCACAGAGGTAATTCTACCTCAAACTGAGAACTCCAAACTGAAACCAATTGCTTCAACATCTCTTCCCCAACCCCACCTCATTCTCTTGCTGATAAACCAACAAAACTATGTGTTTTTTTAACTCATTTGTTCCCATAGATGCTATTGCTGGATCCGACCCAAAATGGCCACCGGGAGCAAATGAGTTAAGAGACAATCCAACTTTTGTATCACTGCCCAGTGCAGCCATATTGACTTTCCAAACTCTCTGCTAAAAAAAGACAGAATTATTTGAAAATCCACAACATGCTAGATGGGGGCAAAAGTACTTCAGGAGGATTTGGCAAAACTGGAGGAATGGTCTCACACTTGGCAGCTTGGTTTCAATGCCAAGAAATGCAAAGTGATGCATTTAGGAAGCAAGAACCCAGGACACAATTACTGGCTGGAGGGTGTCCTGTTAACAAAATCCAAGGAGGAGAAGGATCTGGGAGTGCTGGTAACTGGGGAGATGAACCACTCTGCACAGTGCAGGAAGGCAGCAGCGAAGGCAAACAGGATGCTAGGGTACATAGCAAGGGGGATTACTTCTAGGAGTGGTAGGGTCATCTTGCCCCTGTACAGGTCTCTGGTGAGACCGCACCTAGAGTATTGCGTGCAATTCTGGTGCCCCTATTTGAAAAGGTACATCAAACTACTGGAGGGGGTACAGCGAAGGCAACAAAAATGATCTTGGGTATGGGGGACAGACCATATGAGGAGAGACTGAGTAAGCTCAATATTTATACCCTGGAGGAAAGAAGGGAGAGAGGGGATATGATTGAGACCTTCAAGTAACTGAAGGGTTTGAACAGAGTAGACACCAGGTGTATGTCCAATCTGAAGAGTGGAAGGGAAACCGGGGACTCTCTATGAAGTTGGAAGGGAGCAGGTTCAAGAGGGAACTGAGGAGGCACTGTTTCACAGCAAGGGTGGTGGCAGAGTGAAACGCTCTGTCAGAGGAAGTCGTATCACTACAGAGTGTTGGGGGCTTCAGGAGGGGGTGGAACAGATTCAAGAGAGGGTACAAAACCGGAGGGGGCATGAGAGGGGAAGGGCATATGAGGGAGGGGGGCAGCTGCAGTCTAATGGATTGAAGTGCTGCACACTCGAGCAGACTAGATAGACCGAATGGTCAGTATCTGCTGGCAATTTCATATGTTCGTATGTTTGTACAATTTGACAAGAGCAGAGAGGCATGTTCTGAATAAGCTCCAGAAAATGAAGCAAGGCCTGTTAAAGGAGCTAGGTTTAGCATTATTCATGGTCCTGTATAGGGATGAGGTTCAGAGGACAGGTAGCCAGTTGTGGTGGCTCTGGGGCGCTCTTATCTAGGGACATGCTCTGGAGGAGGGGGCATTGCTCCATCTGCAGGACCATGGCAGAGTTCCAGCTGAGCTGGTGACAGCAAGATCAGAAATATCTGAGCTGTGTCACCAGCTTAACCAAAGCCCACCCCTCACTCCTACTCCCCCAGAGACCCACTAGTCCAGGTGGGTGGAGGGTGGAGAGTGGTGAGGAGGGGACGGGCAGGGTTAGCCATAAGGAGGTTGTCCAGCCCAGCACCATCCAGATGGTGGATTGCTTCACACCCCTAAAGGAGGCTCAGGCAACTGACTCCACTGGGGGGACACAGAGTCAATTGATGGGAAAGGGCAGGACAACATGACGGCACGCAAGGGAAGCAAGTCTACCAGGAGAGTCTTAGTGATGGGGGATTCAATGATTAGGGAGGTAGAAAGGGTGGTGAAGGTAGAGTTGTACGGAAGGGGGATGGTCCGGTGCCTTCTTGGTGCATTGGACATCCTAGATTTAGGTAGGACAGGGAAGATGGTGGAGAAAGAGCAGGGGGAGATGGGGGTTCTTGTACACATGGGTACCAATGATCTGGAAAACCAGTCATACGAACATACAAACATATGAACATATGAAGAAGCCAGCAGACGAAGGCCATTTGGTCTGTTACGTCTGCTCATATTGGAGGGTCCACAGCTTGAGCTAATGTCCCTGCCCTCCCTCCCCACTCCTTCCATCCTCTCTACCCATGATCCTTCCCTTCCCTTCCCCCATGCCTATCCCAGCCTCTCTTAAAGCTGCCCACTGTCTTCAATGAGATTATCTCTTCCAGCAACGCATTCCAACTGTCCACCACCCTCTCTGTGAAGAAGTGCTTCCTGACTTCCCTCCTAATCCTCCCACTCTTCAGTTTAAGACTGTGCCCTCTCATGTTATGGTTGCCACTCAGCTTAAAGAGACTCTCCTTATCAATCTCATTTATCCCTTTCAAGTACTTGAAGGTCCCAATCATCTCTCTCTCTCTCTCTCTCTCTCTCTCTCCTCTCCCTCCCTCTCCCTCTCCCTCTCCTCTCCTCTCCTCTCTCTCTCCCTCTCCCTCTCTCCTGTCTTCCAGGAAGTACATGTTCAGTGCCTCAACCTCTCCTCATATGCCTTACCCTACTGACTGGCTTATCATCTTTGTAGCCATCCTCTGGACCTTCTCCAGCAGGTTAATGTCCTTTTTGAGGTGTGGGCACCAGTACTGAACTCCATACTCTAGATGTGGCCTTACCAGTAACCTGTACAAGGGCAGTATAACCTCCTCTCTCCTACTACTGATCCCCCTAGATATGCATCTCAGCATCTTGTTTGTCTTTGCTGCTGCTTTCTTGCACTGCATGGAGTGCTTCAGGTCACTAGTGATCATAACTCCCAGGTCCTTCTCCTCCTCCAATGCAGATACTCGGACTCCACCCAGGTAGTAATCTGTCCTGGGATTCTTGGCTCCAGTATGTATAACTTTGCATTTCTTGACATTGAAGCCAAGCTGCCAGATCCTGGACCACCTCCTCAACTTTTCCAGTTCTTTCTGTAGGTCCTGTAGCCCTTCAGCTGTGTCCACTCTCCCACAGACCTTGGTGTCATCCATGAATAGGCACATTTTGCCTTTAATGCCATCCTCAATGTCATTGATGAAGACATTGAACAACACGGGCCACAGCAACGAGCCCTGCGGGACCCCACTGGTTACCTCTCTGTTGCCAGATAACTCTCCCCCCACAACCACCCTCTGGGTTCTGTCCCTCAGCCAGTTTTCCACCCATCTGGCCATCTTTTCCCCAACACCAAGATCCACCAACTTCCTAATCAACCTTTTGTGGAGCACAGAGTCAAAGGCCTTGCTGAAATCAAGATAGAGGATGTCTTCTGCTTGGCCCCTGTCTACTGTCTTAGTGACACAGTCAAAGAAGTCAATCAGATTTGTTTGACATGATCTCCCCCCATGAACCCATGCTGCCTCGCATCCTGGAGACCATGCTCCTCTAGATATTCCACCAAATTTTCCTTTAGTATGGTCTCCATGAGCTTGCCCACAATGGAGGTCAGACTGACTGGTCTGTAATTCACTAGGTCATCCCTGGGACTGCTTTTGTGGAGGGGCACTACATGTGCTGTTCTCCAGTCCTGCTGTACCATGCCTGACTCTAGTGAACTATTCAACAGGTCTGCCAGTGGCCCTGCCAGCTCCTCAGCCAGTTCCTTTAACACCCTTGGATGTACTCTGTCCAGGCCTGGCGATTTGTTCTCCTTCAATGCCAGCAGCCCCTCCCTCACTATATCCTCCTCTATTACTACATCTGTGTATCCCTCCCCCCTGCTCCTCTTTTCCCCTCCTGAAGGCACTGGTCCATCCTTCTCCCTGGTGAACACGGAACAGAGGTATTCATTTAGTATCTCTGCTTTTCCCCCATTATTCTCCACCCACTCCACCCCTTTCTTAAACCTAACAATCTTTTCCTTCTTGTCCCTTTTCTCACTTATATAACAAAAGAAAGCCTACTCCCCCTTCTTAATTCCTTCAGCTATCTGCAGCTCCTTCTGTGCCTTTGCTCACCAGACTTCCTTACTTGCCTCACTAGCCAGCCTTAGGTACTTTTCCCTATCCACCTCTTTCTTAGTCTTCCTGAATTTTCTATAGGCCAACCTTTTTTCCCTTACTGCCTGGGCAACCCCAGAACTGAACCAGCTGGGTGCTGGAGATGGAGATGGTGAAGCAGAATACCCATAGACTGTAGGACAGATTGGCAGCACACTCAGCTGCCCTGGCCTTTTCCAAAGTCCGTATTGTGTGGTACAGGGAGGGGAAGAAGGTTAGGATATGGAATGATATTACAGAGAAGTTTAATGGGTGGCTTAAGGGTGGGTTTTGGAAGAAGGGGTACCATTTTGTGGGGAATTGGGGGGACTTCTGGGACAGGAGGCTCTTCAAGGGTGAAGGACTTCACCTGACAAAGGGAGGGGGCCTGTGCACTGGGGCAGAAGTTTGACATTTATATCAGATATTTAAACTGACTGTGGAGGAAATTGGGACTAGAGGAACCACAGTGGCAGGGGAGAGAAAGGGGATCCTAGCTAGTACGCTACCATATCTGTGAGCTTGTATCAGCACAGAGGCTACAAAGATAGTTGTGGTCCTAACTGGACCAGGTATGGGGACATTAGAGAGGGGAAACACAATGTGTGAAAACACCAAGATAAACAAGATGATGATAGGACAAAGAAAGCACAAGGTAGTAGCAAAGTAGGATCAGGGGTCAGATGGAAGTGGGTGTGCCTTAAAGTCAGAAGCCTGGGTAACAAGATCAGCAAGCTGCAGTCATTGACATGAACACTGAAGTAGACCTAGTGGCCATCACAAAAACGTAGGCTTCAGAAAATAATGACTGGGATCTGACAGTCCCCGGGTACTCAATGTTCAGGAGGGATAAAGGAACAGATAAAGAGGAAGGAGTAGCCCTTTTTGTCAAGAATAGATCAGGTACCAGAAGATTGGTGCAGTACATCAAGGGCAGGGCTCTGTGTCTACTGCGGCAAAGTGGACCAACATTTTGCAGCAGGACCTCATACTTTCTGCGGCAGAACAACTGCTGATTCTGCGGCTATTCTGCAGCAGATAAATTGTGGCTAAACAGCATAACTTCAAAGGGATTGTCTTAGTTAATCCTTTGACTGCCTTCATGCAATCACTCTGCTACACTGAAGTGGACCAGCAGGCCATTTAACAGTATGTAGTCTTCTTATCACAAATATTAAACAGCAATAACCCAAACCTGGCACAGCCATGGGTATCAGTGTTCTCTTTTAATGAATTTTCCCTCCTACTCCGAATTTGAAGGCTCATCTGTTCTTCTGGAAATTGGTGACCTTCGCTGTTCTCCTAGGTTATAAACAGAGGAGGACATACACACTAAGCTAAAACTACACAGAAGGCAAAACCTGCTTGGATTTCTTCTGGTTTATATTTACAGTTAGCAGATATAAAGAAAGACTCCAACTTGAAGACCATTTTTTTTCTGATTTTGAATAGAGTTCTTTTAAATTATTTTTTTTTTGTAAACTAGGAATACTCCAACTGCCTTGCAACAAACATGTTGAGTGCAGTGTACAAATCTTTTTTTTGGGGGGGGGGAGGTATGAACTGTCTTCCTATAACAGTGAAGGAGGATGTAACTTGCAGTGCCTGTAAGATTTGTTGACTCCTGAGTTTTCTTTCAGGGCACACACTAAAAAATGCAAGCAAGTCATTCTTATTAAGCTAGAGTAACCTTGGTTAGCATGTTCTCTACTCTTCACAACTCAGGGGGTGGTGGTGTTGTTCAGTCAGTGACTCTCAATTCACTTATGTATAGCATCAATCAAACTCTCCATTCTGATTTTTTTCCATACCTGCTTGCTCCAGTTCTAGTATACCCTGGTCCCGAACTCTGCTGCAGCTGGGCAACATGGCCCTCTTTATTGAGCTTGATGCTACCACTTAGGCTGCAGGTTCAGATTTGCCAAGAAATTACTCTCACACTTGCAGGTACAGAACTGCAGCCCACAAATCAAAACTGTGCTCGATGTCCACCAGTGTGGACCAAGTCCTCAGTCTGGTGCCAGCCCTATGTTTCTGCAATCAGCTCCTCCTACAATACCTGTCACCACACTGAGATCAGTTCCACCTCCATGGGCACCACTGAATCTTCTCACTTCTTGACTACAGCTTGCCTTCCAGTTCCTCCTTCTAAATTCATCTTCCAAGGATTCAGCATGCACCATGAGCAGCCTCATAATGAAAAATTAACACAGCTGAGCTACCCACACACCTACACAGCAGCAAATCATAACAGCCGTGGACCTAATCAAGCTCTGCTACTATTCCATCAGCTGCCCCCCCCCCACACACACACACACACAGTACTGGCTAGAAGGAGTTATGTAACAAGAGCCAGCATGAGTTAAGATGCCATGCAGCCACTAGCTTTTCGGCTTTGTAGTGGATGGCATCAGTTTGCTGCCCCTTCTAATGAGCATGTGTGCCATGGCATATTTATCACATCAATAGCTATGCCTTTGCCTTGTGTGATTGCATAGCATAGCTAGCATTTCTACAGCTGTGTGACTGGTTTTCCTGATTTTTACGGCAAGCACTGGCTTCTGCGGTCAGCCCTGATTTCTGCGACCACTGCTGCAACCGCAGAATTGCAGAAAACATGGGGCCCTGATCAAGAGTAGTAACTGAGAGTCACTGTGGGCGCAACTCACAGCAGCCTCGGTCAAGAAACTGCACTTGGGGTGATCTATAGACCTCTGAAGCAAGGGGAAGAGTAGGAGAGAGAGCTTTGGGAAGAACCTGAAAGAGGGGTGGTAAAGGGGGAAACAGTGGTGGTGGGTGATCTGAACTTGTCAGAAATCAGTTGGGATGTTCCATGGCCAGGAGCACCAAATATCAGGACTGTCTAATGATACAGTTACTGAAGGACTCCACCAGGCAGACTGCAATTCTCAGTGTGGTGCTCATCAACTCAAAGGTGGTAGGAGCTAGGAGAACAGGGGAGCCACTGGGGAACAGCAACCATTATTCCATTTGGTTTGAACTGGCCCTTGGGTCCAGAAAACCCCAGTCAAGAAGTCCTTGATTTTAGAAGGGCAGACATTAACAGGATGAGGGTGCTGATCAGGGAAAAGTTAGTCTGAGTGGACAACATGGGGGGGGTGGAAGAGAGATGGGGGCAACTGAAGGAGCCAGTCTTGGGGCATCTAAGTTATGCATGAGAATGGTAACCAAAAAGAACAGGTTCAAGAGACCATTATGGTTCTTGGCAAGAGTCAAGGAAGTAGTAAGGGTAAAGAAAAAGGCTTTCTGCAAGTATAAAGAAAAGCAGGGGGAGGAAAAAGGGGAAGAATACATAATGAAAAACAGGGAGGCAAAGAGGGCAGTTAGGGAGACAAAAGCAGACACAGAGCTGCATATTTCAAAGAGGGTCAAGATGGGACAAAAACAGTTCTTTTGATATATTAGGATAAAAAGGAAGAAATTTGGGGGATTCATAAGGCTAGCTGAGGAGGATAGGATGACAGAGGAGGATGGGCAAAAGACATCCATCCTTAATGATTACTTTTGCTCATGATTCACTATAGAGGACAGCAGGCCTTTGTCAGAGAGTGGCATTAAAGTGGCCACTAAGGCAGTCAATATTTACAAACAGAAAGGACTAGCAGCCCTAAAGATAGACACAGGCCCAGGAGCAGATGGGTTGCATCTGAGGTTACTACTGGCTGAACCCCTGGTAGGGCCATTCAGCAGGTCATTAAGAATGGGGGTAGTTCAGAAGGATTGGAGGGTGGCAGACATAGTTCCGCTCCGTAAGTGGAGGGACAAGGGACAAGTGGGGAACTACAGACCTCTCAGTTTTACCTCTATTGTAGGGAAGCTGGTGGAGTCACTGGTCAAAATGGACCTTGTGGACTACTTGGAGATCAAAAGTCTCCAGGATAGTAAACAGCATGGATTTGTGGCAGAGAGTCTTGTCAGACCAACCATATAGTTTTCTTTGACTGGGTGACGAGGGAATGAGATAGGGGTCATGCTGCGTATTTGCTCTACTATGACATCAGCAAGTCTTTCAACTCGATGCCTCACAGATACTTGCTGAACAAGAACAAGGATCTGGGTGTGGCTAAGGTAATGATAAAGTGGGTAACTGGCTAAAGGACAGGCAGCAGAGGATTGTGGTGAACAGGGTCAAATCTGAAGAGAGGGAGGTCATAAGTGGGGTACCACAGGGATCTGTTCAGGGTCCAGTCTGCTTCAACATGCTCATCAGTGGCATTGGTGAGGAAATCTGGTGCAGGCTGTCTCTTCGTAGATGGCACTAAGCTTTTTGGTAGGGTGGATAGCATTGAGAGAATCACAGAAATGCACAGTGACTTACAAAAGCTAGAGGGGTGGTATAAGGTTTGGCAGTTGAAATTCAATGCCAAGAAGTACAAGGCAATGCCCTCGGGGAACAAGAACCCCAAGACATAATACTGGATGGGTAGGGTGAGACTTAACACTACAGCTGAGGACCCGAACCTTGGAGTTATCATCAATGACTCCCTCAAACAATTGAGTCAGTGCAACAAGACATATAGTAAAGTGAGTAGGATGTTGGGGATGTATCAGGAGGGGTATTGATAGCAGAAGGGAAAAGGTAATGCTTCCCCTACATAGATCTTGGTGAAGCTACACCTGAAGTACTGCATCCAGTTCTGGAACCCACACCTCAGGAATGATAGAGATACATAGCAGACAGTGCAGCACAGGATAATAAAAATAATTTAGGGTCAACAGGGCAGGTCCTATGAGGAGCATCTGAAGGTACTGAACATGTACCTTCTAGAGACCAGAAGGAAGAGGGGAGCTATGACAGAGACCTTTAAGTTCCTAAAAGGAATTAGCAAGATGAACTATGGGGAACTATTTAGCTTGAAGCTGGGGGTGTCTGACTGGAAGGAATATGCCATATATGATTGGAAGCCAGATTTGTAGGATGACTAATCTAGCTCTAGAGGTAGCAACTGCATTTCTCTGTGAAGAAATCTGTACAATGCTGTTTAAAGGATGCAAATGGAATGATAATGGACAGTTTTAGGGATTTTTGTAGGGTGTTCCATGCTATAGCTTGAGAATAGCTGATTGCTGCCCTCCCTAGTCTGGTGCTGACTTTGGGCAATTTGAGCAGGATGATATTGTTGCTTCTTAGGGCATAGGAGCTAGGAGTGGTCTGGTTGAAGCAGTCCAGGATATAGTTTGGGAGTTTTTTTGATAAAGCTCTGTAAATCCATAGAGCTGCTTTTCTGCTCCTCCTGATATGAAGGGAAACCCATACAACTGCATTATAAAGAGGGCAATGGTGGGTATTATATGGCATATCTGTAATTAACCTTTTTGCTCTATGATATAAGGTATCCAACTTGTGAAGGTAGGAGATGGGGCAGTGACTATAAAGGAAGTCTGCATAGTCAATAACTGATAGAAAGATGGCCTGGACTAACCTCATCTTTGAGTCTCTGTTAAGGAAGGGTTTTAATCTATAGAGGAGGCCAAGCCTTTGGCGAAGCTTTTTTAACAGTTCTTCTAGATGATGAGTGAAGTCGAGTCTGTTGTCAATCCACACACCTAGGTATTTGAAGTTTTCAACATACTCTAGATAGCTGGGGGAGACTGATTGAAGAGGATGTGCTGGTGGAGTTTTGAGTTGTGAACATCATTGCTTTAGTTTTCTTTGCATTTAGCAGAAGCTTTTTCTCGAGTAGCTGATGCTGTAACAAGGAGAATTCTGTTTGTAGGATTTCATGAGCAACTGTAGGCGAAGGGTTGCTGACATACAGAACAGTGACATCAGCAAAGAGGTGTACTGAGGACTTGGTAAGGGTTGAATCAATGTTATTTATATAAATGGCAAAAGGATAGGACCCAGAATAGAGCCTTGGGGACTCCTCTTGACAGTGGTCTTAATGGGGATAGGTCACCTTCAGCTTTTACCTGCTTGATCTACCAGAGGTAGCATCTGAACCACTTAAGGGAGTGGATCTAGGCCAAGGGAGTGCAGGGATGAGAGTAGCAGCTCATGGTCCACAGTATCGAATGCTTTGCTCAGGTCCAGGAATACTGCACAGACATTATTCTTTTATCCAATTCGATTTTGATCATTTGTGACCTTGGCTAATGCAGTGATAGTGCTATGTTTGGCCCTGAATCCAGATTGAGCTGTATTTAATAGGTTAGCATTGTCAAGATATTCCCTTAGCTGATTACTCACTAATTTCTCCAGCATCTTGGATTGCACAGGTAGAATGGAAATGGGCCTGTAATTATTAAGATCCATAGGGTCCCCTGATTTTAGAAGGGGGACCACTTGGGCTGTCTTCCACAGTGTGGGAATAGAGCCAGAGTTTAGGGAAAGGTTAAAGAGGTGTGTTAGGGGGACTGCAAGTACATGGCACGCAATCTTTAGAAAGAAGGGGTCCAGAGAGTCTGCTCCTGCACTTTTTTGGTATCCAGATGCCATAATAGATCCTCAACTTGTTTCAACAGTATAGGTTTGAAGCTAAAGGAAGAGTCAACTCTTTGATCACCAATGTAGTGGAAGCTTAAGGTCCCTCAGCAGGTTAGCTGGGAGGTGTCAAAGGCAAGGCCAGCCGTTGTGAAGTGGTTGTTGAATGCATCCAGGATTTCCATTTTGCCAGTGATAGGCCACAACTATTGTGTAGTTGAGTTGGAAGAGGTTGTTAACATCCTGTCCCATCATACCCTTTGATGGTACCCAAAATCTAGCAGGATTATAGTAGGAAGAGTCGAGCTCAGCCAGGTAGAAGGCAGCCTTTGCATCCCTAACTTTCCTGGTATCTATTCCTGGCTTTCCTAAAATCATCCAGTCGTTTGCATTCTTAGTTTTTCTTGCCACTTTCCAGAGTTTGTCTCTCTCCAGCAGTGCAGCTTTGAGGTCAGCTGAAACCAGCGACAGGATTTGTTTTTTATTCGGATACTAGAGATTGGGGCATGGGTGTTATGGGCATTTATTATAATGCTATTTAGCACCTTCTGAGCTTTTTCTACAGAATGTGCAAGATAAAACTTTTGCCAGTGTGGAGAGTAAGCTAGATCATGCAGATATCCTTCCATATTGATGTTTTTCTTGGATCTCCTCATGAGGAATTTTGCAGGATTTGTTGTTATGCTGGTGGATCTTACTCCTGCGATGGGGCAGTGATCACTTATATCACATAGGAGCACTCCAGTGTGTGTGAATAGATGTGGTTTACTCACTAGCATGATATCAAGTAGTGTGCTGTTACTACTATTCCTTGCATTTATTCTTGTTGGTTCATTAATTAACTGTGTGAGCCCATAGGTGTCACAGAATGATACCAGAGGTGTAGCTGCCTGGGTGAGCCAGTTGAAATTCAGGTCACCTAGAATAATGACTTCTTCAGTGCTGGGCTTGACCAGGTTCCCCAGGTGGGGATTTCAAAAAACAAATTATATTCAAATTACTCAACAAGATTTGTTCCCCTAGAAAATGTTATCTTATAAAATAATAAAGGGAAAAATAGATATGAAATGGAAAAGAATATAGAGAAGTAATCTAAGAAGTGCTAGCTCTAGTCAAAGGGCACAGGGAATTTGTCTATTTTGCATCTTTCATCTGTTAGAAATACAGTAGGCTACTAGGTTACCCCATTTATTTTCCATTTGTCCCTTTTATCTGCTGTTCCATGGGCAATCATTTCTAACCTAAGTGTTTCCATGATCTATGTTTTCCATTCAGCAAGTGAGGGAGGACAATTCTCTATCCCTCTTTCTAAAATGACATTCTTGGCTATACTAGCATTAGAGTAATAATGTTTTTATTTTGAAAGGTTAGATTTTTCTTCTGGTCAAAACAACCAATTATGCAAGAATTAAGCTTCAGGTTTTCCTGTATTATAGGCAGGCCTGCTAAAACTGTTTAATTTGTGACCACAGTACCCTTATGTGCAGACAATCCCACATTTGATGTTTCAAATCCCCCTCTAAATTCCGACATTTAAGATAGGTGTTCTCATTTTTAAAACCCATCTTTTTTATATGTTTAGGTGTGTAGTATAAGTTATGTATAATTATACAATGGCAAGGAAAATTCCCTCTTCACTGATTGGTCAGTGGGTGCATGGAACAGTGATGTTTATTTCATGATAACATCACTGCATTAAGTCCAGGCACCCAGATGATCATATAACACATAAAGAAATCATGCCACAGCTACTTCATCTCCGCTATTTACTCACGAACGAAGCAGACCTTCACAGACTTCCCCAGCGTTCTCCTCAAAAAGCCTAGTATCAGATCTCATTTACAACCCAGTTTCCTCCCCTCAGGTATTTTTCTCCCCCCCAAAACAAAACTGAAGCTGTGACTTCCACTGTTCACTTAAAAAAAAAAAAAACAGTGTGCTGTCTCACTAGCGACGAGGGCACGGCTTCAGTTTTCAGTTTGCCACTTTACAAACAAACCCACAAATAACCTGGATACAAGTCAAAGTACTTTCCTTCATAGAGTTTAAAAGTCACTGACTTACATCCTCTGTTCCCGCCCTAATCCTCTGTACTCCCCAGGGGAAACAAAAGAAAGCCATGAAAGCAAGCAGCTTTTCCATCTCCTGTCTACCACAGTTGTCTTTTCAGCACGTGCAGAGTTTACAACCATGCGCATGAAACACAGCCCGATTTAACAGATGGGTTACCAGTAGTGGAGTTGGTGGGGGGGATTGATAAAGATCACATTAACACGCAGGACACAGAATACAAACTGGGCAGCCAAGATCATTTAGACTGCACCTCCACCTAGTGGTGGAAAGCATTCTGCACTTTTTTTGTAGTAGTATACCTCCATACACAGAAATCAAACATAAAACACATTAAATATGTTTTTATATTCCTTTTCTTTTTTTATTGACAAACGATCCATCGCATAATAGCAATAAGACACTCCAGGGTGTGTGTTATTGTGTAATAACGTCACTCCTGGGGTGGTGGAAGCATGAGGCAAACCCAGGAGTGACATAATTACACAATAACACACACCCTGTTGTGCTTTATTGCTTAGGTATATACTGTAATATGCTGTGATTTGTTAATGAGATTATCTTGTGAGGTAACTCCTTTATCTCTTCTCATGGCCAGTCAGATTTATCTGTATTCCGAACTTTTGATCAATTATTAATTATTTTATAGTTTTATCTGCCATAATATTTAGAAAAAAAGAACAAAAGGTGTAAATACTACACTTAGTGTTAATTATTGCTATAAAGTTTTTAGCAGTCTCATTCAATATAAAAAGCTCTTTGCTACTGCAATATAGTTTGGATACTACATCTCTTATTCCTTGGTAGCCGTTAAATCTATGTCCAAATTATATTTTGATGTTACAGTAAGTAATCTATTTTGGCCTATTTTCCATCTTTACAAATGTCTTTGACTTTGTGGACACCAGGTAGTTCCCATTTGTCATTCCATAAAGGCTCCCCTTGGTTACACATCAATCCCGTTAAAAATTAAACGGTACAACAGAAATGACAGCACACAAAAACTTGCAAGGTAAAACCAAAAGGAAAAACCTCACACAGTACTCACCCATACAGCAGAACACTTTGTTTTCTCACATACTCCTTTTCAAGAGTAAGTCGCTTCTCATATATCTTTACTATTCCAACACCATGCTGCCACATGGACCACCACTCCAGTGAAATTCATCCTGAAAGTGTGTGGTTCAAACTATGTGGTGTGCAACAAGCGCTGTTTTCCCTGCATCATTCTTCCATATTTCAACATGAATACCATGCACTTTTGATCACGTTTGTTTGTGTCACATGAACTTGACGCAATACCCTCCCCTTCACATTTTATATTTGAATTTCCTCATAAAAGTTGTTGTGGAGATATATGGAGTTTAAATCTTAATAAAAAAAAGATGTTTGGTTAATTTGTCTTCCTGTGTCTAACATTATTTGGTTATGGATACATTTCTTATTTTAGATTAGCATTTAAAAATAAGGCTGAATTAATGTTCATACTTACATCTTACACATTTTCTTCTTCAGTTTTGACCCACTCAGGTGTATAACTGTTGTTTTTTTACTATGTCACTTTGATTATGCTGCTCTGCATGATAATAAATGTAGAAATCTCAGCCCTGACATATCAAGCTTTACCCTCTGGGGTGCTTTTAAAGCTTCTATTAGAAGGTGGGTTATTTCTTTCACTTCTAGAGAGAATAAACCTGGAGGCAAGAAATTAATACTTTATCTACCCAAATTAAAAGGCTGGAGGATGTCATTTACCAGAACCCCTTGGAGAGGCCAGCCCATATTAAATAATTATTGGATTTTTAGTATAGGTTGAATACCATCCACCATCAGTAGGCTTCAAGAGCTTTATTTTTCTTGCAGCAATCCTACTGGGAGTTAGGGGATAAGGCTGGGAAACTGCTAGCCTATTGCCTGAAGTGCAAGGCTATGAAGATCCAGATTCCCTACTTGAAGCGGGACGGGGACCAGATAATTGTTGCCCCTTTGCAAATCACAAGTATTTTATGGGATTACTGTCAAACCCTTTACACTTCCACCATTTCTCCATCCCAAGAGGATTATGATTCCTTTGTTGTGCGATTTAGTTTGCCCCATTTGCCTCATGAGTTCATACAGGTCTTATATGAGGACTTCACCCTTTCAGAGATTCAATTGGCCATTCACCAGCTGACCTCTGTTAGGGCCCCTGGGCCAGATGGCCTCAGCATGGATTTCTATCAGGCTTTCCAGGAACTCTTAGCACCCCTTCTCTTGGACAGGGGTGTAGCTACAAGGGTGCAGGGGGTGCAATGGCACCCAGGCCCATGAGGTTTGAGGGGCCCAAATCATAATTTTGATGTTTATTCAAAACTGGGGAGGGGCCCTGTAACATCACCTTGCACCCAGGCCTTTTGGGAATTTGCTACACTACTGCTCTTGGAGCTGTACCAATGTATGCAGAAGACCAGGTCCATGCCCCCATCAATGCAGGAAACCACTATCACTGTCCTGCCTAAACCCAGTAAGGATCCAGCTTTATGTTCAAACTATAAGCCTGTATCACTACTTAATGCAGACTGCAAAATACTCACCACGAATCTCTTATCACATCTGGAAAAAGCTTTTCCCTTATTAGTACATAAATCGCAGGCTGGTTTTATGAAGTGCAGGCAGAGCAGCGATAATCTCTGGGCAGTGCTGGATTTAATCCAAATTGCCACTAAGGGCCTTGATTCAGCAGCCATAGTGGCTATAGATGCCGAAAAAGCATTTGATTCCATTGAGTGGAATTACTTATTTTATCTTTTTTTAGCAGTGGGCATTGGCCAGGTCTTCCAAGCATGGGTCCAGTGCTTATGCACCTCTCTGAAAACTAGAGTCCTAGCAAATGAGGTTCTATTGGAACCTTTCAAATTGTTTTGAGGAACTAGGCAGGGGCAGGGCTGCCCACTGAGCCCCTTATTGTTTCTCCTGGATATGGAACCACGGAATGCTGCTCTTAGGCAACACCCAAATATACATTGAATTACAGATGGGACCCAGCCTTTTTCCACATTACTGTATGCTGATAATTTGCTTCTGTTATTATCCAGGGTGGAAACCTCCCTCCCTCATGTGTGGGAGGTTATGGACTCATTTAGTGCTATATCGGGATTGAAAGTGAATTGGGCTAAAACGGACCTCCTACCCCTGTACCAGGGGAATCCCAATTGGGTAGATCTTTAGCCATCACCTCTGCAGTAATCACCAGAAGGTATAAAATACCTAGGTATGCATATCTTGAGTAAGGTGCAAGATGTGTGCCTTAAGAATATGCAGGATTTACTGGTCAACTTGACGCTGGATTTTAACAGGTGGACAAAACTTTACTTGACCCTACCGGGTCAGAATCTATGGAGGTATTTTCAATTGCACCATGTGCTTTGTCTGTGGATAACAAAAGACTATACCCTGGTACAGTCAGAGTTAACTAAACTTTGTGAGGTGGGTCCAACTACCCAAGGGACAGATGAGTCTCCTATATAAATTAATACAGGATTTCCACTTGCCTAATTGGGAAACCCATCAGCTAAAGTGGTCAACAGAACTGCAGTATCCTATATTGGACGACAGTTGATCCCACTGTTGGGTCAAAGCACATCGTGCTTCATCGTACCCTAGACTACAACTTATTCAAAAGAAGGTACTAAGCAGGTGGTATAGGACCCCGGATCGTTTAGTCTCAGTGGGCCTTGCAACTTCTAATCTTTGTTGGAGGTGCGCAGAGGAGGCCGGCACACTTTTTCATATTCTTTGGGTGTGTGCTCCACTGGTGGAATGGTGGGAGAATATTGTTTGTGCTGTAGAAAACACTTTGAACATCCCCATACCACACTCCCCATGTTTTTGGATTCTCATGACCCGCTTTCTTTAAGTCAATCGGCCATGAAGTATAAATTATTTCTCTACACAGCAGCATTAGAAGCCAAGAGGCTGCTGTTATATCACTGGAGGTCCACTTCCCTTCCCCCCATATTCATTGGCAGCAGGCAGTGTCTAAAACTGCCTCCTATCAGCGAGTGCTATATTGGAGAAAACAGAAGCTTGCAGTTTTTCATCTGGCATGGGGTCCTTAACTTTCTTGCTTTGGGGTGCCTCGGATTGGATCCTGATTCAACAAATCGGGGAACAGGTTATCAGTCTTTAGGATAATTGGCAGGGCTGTTTACATGTGACGAACAAAGCCAGGATTCCCTAAGCTATACTCTTTAGCTACCTCACACTCACAGTCTTGATAAGATGTTGCTATGGTTCCTTTCTTTGTTTATCCATTTCTGGTCTGTTTGCTTAACAGTCCCTCGGCTCGGTTACAGTTCAGTAAGTTCATGACATTTCAGCTTTCATGTATTAAGTGTTATTTATTTTTTGCACTGATGTATTATATTGCTTTGTTTTTTGGATTTGTTGTATACTGACACGATGTAAAACATTGTTGAACCTGATATATGTACTGTTCGACAGCTGTGTCCTTTAAGCAAAAATCAATAAATCAATTTATGTACAGAAAAAATAAATGTAGAAATCTGTTAACTTAAAGCAGCAGTGCAACAAAACTGGACAAAAAATATGGCCCTATGTTTTATTCACTATAAAATATTCCAGGCATCTTCCAGTTTTATTTCGTGGTACAATTTTCTAATTCTACCAAAATTCAATGTTTTATAAATGTTTTAATTGAGTTTTTTTTTCTCAAGAAAAAAAGATGGCTGTCACATTTTGCATAGAAATAGCATTGTAGACCTGGCAAGGGTTGGGTGGGTCAGAAAAAGTAAAAAAACTCATGGTATGCAGCAGAGGAGGTACCTAGAGAAATACATTTGACAGGCATGCTAATGTTTTTTTTTAATTGTAGCTGAAACTAACTTTTCAGGAAAATCATTTTCATTGTACTGCTGGTTTAAAACCTCCTTTTTCTTTTGGCCTGGTTAATTTGTAATAAGCTTGGTGTGGTTTTTTGAAGGATTATATACATTTGTTAGTTACATTTTATAGAGACAGGAACCATACTTTAGGGATACTGTTTGGTAACCTCATAAGGTAGTATAGAATGTCAGAAAAAGAAGTCATTTTAACTGAATCTATCCTTCCCCATAAGCTTTCTGGCAAGTTGTTCAATTTTTATGTTTGCTTGTACGCGTGTGCAAGAAACACAGTGCCATCATCCGAGTTTTTCAGAGGTGTGCCAGTGTCTTCCAATTCAGTCAGTGTGTTTGCAGGCGCGGTCACAGTTCTCCAATCACTGCTCCAGCTGTCTATAACAGCAGTTGAAAATGCAGTGGCATACAGTTGAAAGGGAGAGCTCCGCTTCAGTGAGCAGAGCATATTGCGTGCTCACGCACTCCCTCCCATGCACATACTGTCTACGCGGCCGGCGGGGTGCCCAATGCCCCGTGGCTCCACCAAAGCTTTCAGGTGCCACGCTGAGGCCACCCCAGCGTGGCACACGCCCATATGGCCGACTAGGGGTGCCCAATCCCCTGTCGGCTCCAGCCCCCCAAACAGCCTACAGCTGCCATGCTGGGAGCCCACCCCAGCATGGCACAAGTCCGTATGGCTAAGGGGTGCCCAATCCCCTGCCGCTCCAGCCCCCCAAACAGCCTTCTAGCTGCTGCACGCGAGCCCACCCCAGCCTGGCAAATGTCCCACGTGGTCTTCCTTTAAAAACAAACAAACCTGTAAACAAGAAAACGTTCCCTCTGCGCTCTCCTAGCCCACCACGTGCCCACCCACTGCGCACCCTGCCTCCCCACACCCCCCTCACCCCATACTTACTTCCGGAGCTCTGCACGATGATCTTCGGTGGACCGGGAACATGTCTGCACTCTTCAAAGCCAACCATGAACTGAGGAAATGCCAGTAAGCTGTATAATGTAATGAATGGGGTTTTTTCAACTTTACTGCATATTGCAGGCATTTTTTGGAATTTTGGCACCAAATCTTCAACCTGGGGTTTTTGGGACCCCTCCTCATGAATTCTTGAACTGTCACGGCATTAATCGGGCCCGAAGGGTGATTTTGCAGTCAATGCATGAAATCACCTTTTGGGACTGATTAACAAAATGACAGTGCCAGTGCTCATAAGGTGGGCTCTCAAAAAGTCTATGTTGCAAATTTGGTGAAAAAATTCTTTAAAATGACTGTTTCACGAGCATGCATTGCGCAGTTCTTACGCGCGCTCGTAAGTTCGCAAATTTTTAATATTTGCACTCCAGATTTTCAGCATTACCATTTTACCACACCTACTTATGAGCAGTACAGCTGTCATTTTTCACATCTCGCCCAAAATGTGTTTCCACGCATGTAGCACACAGTGGCGCAATCGGTGTGCGAAATCAATGTATGGGACACATTAAGAAAATCACAGTGACACTGTTCATGAGCAGAGGTCTTAAAATGGCTATGTTGAAAATTTGGTGAAATCTAAAATGACTGTTTTACGGGCGTCGTTGTGCAGTTCCTACGCACACTCGTAAGTTCGCAAATTTTTAATATTTTCACTCCAGATTTTCAACATTGCCATTTTACCATACCTTCTTATGAGCAGTACAGCTGTCATTTTTCACATGTCACCCAAAATGTGTTTCCCTGCATGTAGCGCACAATAAGGCGCTGGTGTCTTGTGATCAATGTTTGGGACAGATTAAGAAAATCACAGTAACACTGTTCATGAGCAGAGGTGTTAAAATGGCTATGTTGAAAATTTGATGACAAAATTCCTAAAATGACTGTTTTAAAGCAGCACATTAAGTTCCTATCCACACTTTCGCCAAGTTTGCAATTTTAATATTTGCACACCAGATTTTTCAACATTGCCATTTTATTACACTTCCTTATGAGCAGTACAGCTGACATTTTTCATCTCACCCAAAATGTGTTTCTGCACATGTAGCGTTATTACAATGGTGCGAGTCGGGTGTGCGAAAGCAATGTTTGGGACAGATTAAGAAAAATCACAGTTACACTGTTCATGAGCAGAGGTCTTAAAATGGCTATGTTGAAAATTTGGTGACAAAAGTCCATAAAATGACTGTGTTATGAGTGAGCATTGTGCAGTTTCCACGCACCCTCGTAAGTTCATGACTTTAATATTTTTCAGTCCAGATTTTCACCAGTGGCATTTTCCACACTTCCTTATGAACAGTACAGCTGTCATTTTCACAACATGGCGAAATATGTTTTCACACTTTCAGCGCAGAAATGCGTGGTCGCTGTGGGAAATCATTGTTCGGGACAGATAAAGAAAATCACAGTGACACTGTTCATGATCGGAGGTCCCAAAATGCCTGTGTTGACAATCTGCTGTAAAATCCCCAAACTAATTACATTACCATGTCGTTGCACAGTTACTATACTGCCTTCGTGACTTCACCAATTTTTTTAATATTTCACTACTGGATTTGCAACATTGCCATTTTTTACACCTCCCCATGAACAGTACAGCTGTCATTTTTCACATCCTGTTCGGAATGTGTTTTTGCACCTGTGGTGCTAAATGCCGTAGTCGCTGTGCAAAAGCAGCTTTCAGCGAACAAACTGATATTGCCACTGTTCATGAGGTGGGGGTCACAAAAAAACCATGTTGAAAATTTGGAGTGAAAATACCAATGAATGCCTGAGGCGTTAGGGTTTCCGACCATAATGACCTACCCTGTAGAGAATGACAGGCATCAGGGGTGTGACTTGGGATTCTCACCTGTAATGCTCATACCATTCCACACCCTGCAGCCAGTGAGAGGCATCGAGGTATGCCTTGGACTCTTCGGCCCCAAAGTTCACCCCATTCTCCTATGCCGCACCCATCTGACTGTATTTTCTGATGGAATGGGGTGCACATAGGGCATCCGAACCCCAGGCCACACCGTGACACTTGTCAGCGTCTGCAGGGTAGGGTGTGGTGAAATGGCTTGGTCGTTATGCCTAACAACCCAAAGGCACACCTCAATGCCTGTCAGTCTCTGCAGGGTGGTGGTGGGGTTGGCTTCAGTTCAATACTTCACTGCCATTCCTATTATGCAGCTCTGTAACTTCTACACTACCAATGCCAATGCTAGCAAGCAAACATTCGGCATTGACAAATGCTGGTTTTATATCCTTCCCTACATTTCCTTTTAGAATTTGGGGTTTTCTTTGGCAAATCTGCTATAAGATTTGAGAATTTTAATTCCTAAGTAATGTGTTTCATCCTTAGTCTAGGATAGTCCTGTTGTCTTTGCATCCTTTGTGTTGTAAAAATTATTACGTGGAAATATTTGTGATTTTTCTGTATTTATTTTGTATCTGGAAATACTACCAATATCTTTGCAGTATTTTCATGATTTTAGGTATAGTATTTTAGGGATTATTTTGTCTCTTTAATTTTTATACCTTCTACCTCTTGGTCTATTAGGAACTTCTTGATTAAGAGTCTGAGTGATATTATAAATAGACTTGGAGAGTTCCTCTACAGATGTTAAAGTATGTTGACATTTTCTCATTAGTTATGACAGCCACTTGTGGTTCATACTAACATACTATTTGCCAGCAGATTAAGCCTTACTGTCTATCGTGTCTGCTCGAACCTCAGAGCCCTAGATGGGTGCCGAGGCCCTCCCCCCCTTGTGTTCCAGAAACCCCTATCATCCATCCCCACCCCCCTGGGACAGGCCATCATCTGATACATCCACTTTCTGTGTCTGTCCCACCCTCTCTTGAAGCCCTCCACTGTGGATCTCTGAACCAGCTCACCAGGCAGTGCATTCCAAGGGTCCACCACCCTCTCAGTGAAAAACCTCCTCCTCTTTTCCTCCCTCACCCTTCCACCTTCCAACTTCAAACCATGCCCTCTGATGATACCTCCCTGCTTTAGTCTAAAGATCCCCTCCATGTTTACTCTATTTATTCCCTTGAGGTACATCAAGACCTCAATCATGTCCCCCCTGTCTCTCCTCTCCTCCAATGAAAACAGGCAGAGCTCCTCAAGTCTGTCCTCATACATCAAATCCCCTAGTCCTCATATCATCTTAGTTGCCCTCCTCTGTACCCTCTCCAGGAGCTGTATGTCCCTCTTCAAATAAACAAATCAAAACAAAAGAAAAAGCCACTATGGTTCTCAAGAGAGGTGGCTGTGAAAGTCAGGAAGAAAAAGATAGCATTCTGGAAGTATAAGGAAACACAGAAGGAGCAGGACAGAGAGCTGTACCAGTTAAGGCAGAAAGAAGCAGGGAGGGAAGTCAGAATAGCAAAGGCCCAAACTGAGGAAAAGATAGCCAACTCAGTTAAGAAGGGGGATAAAACCTTTTATAGGTACATCAGCGAGCGTAGAAAGACAAAGGGAGGGATAGTGAGGCTGAATAGAATGAATGGTGGGTGTGCAGAGGGGGACAGTGAAAAAGCAGGAATACTGAACGAATACTTCTGCTCAGTATTCACAAAAGAGAGGAAGTGCCTACTCCAATTAACAGAAGCACTCTTGATAGGGGGGTCGATCCCAGTCCTTTCACAGAAGAAAGGGTTCTGCAAGAACTCCTAAAACTGAAGGTGGACAAAGCAATGGGTCCTGATGGAATTCACCCAGAATTCTAAAAGAATTAAGGAAGGAACTAGTGAAACCACTGGCTACTCTTTTAATAAATCATGGGAGGATGGTGTGGTACCCGAGGACTGGAGGAAGGCAGATGTGATTCCCCTTCACAAAAGTGGGACCAAGACAGAGGCGAAACTACAGACCTGTCAGTCTGACCTCTGTGATAGGAAAGTGATGGAGTCACTTCTGAAGGAAAGAATAGTTGAGTACCTAGAGGTCAGTGGAGCACAGGATCCAAGGCAGCATGGGTTCACAGTGGGAAGGTCATGTCAGACGAATCTAATAGATTTCTTTAACTGGGTGACCAAAGTAGTAGACCAGGGAGGGGCTGTGGACATGGCCTACCTAGACTTTAGCAAGGCATTTGACACAGTCCCACACAAAAGATTATTAGTCAAATTAACCAGCCTGAGAGTGAGTCCCAGGGTGGTAGCCTGGGTAAAACATTGGCTGGACAACAGGACACAGAAGGTAATTGTAAATGGAGTCCACTCTGAAGAAAGGGCGGTTACTAGTGGGGTACCGAGGGTTCATTATTGGGTCAGTCCTTTTAATGACTTCATCAGTGACATTGCAGAGGGACTGGAAGGAAAAGTATGCCTTTTGCAGGTGACACAAAGATCTGCAACAGGGTTGATACAAGGAGGCATGGAAAGGATGAAAAGGGACTTGGCAAAGTTGGAGGAATGGTCAGACATATGGCAGCTAGGATTCAATGCAAAAAGTGCAAAATAATGCACCTGGGAAACAAGAACCCAGGGAAGAATACACAATGGGTGGGGAGGTAGTAACAACAACAAAACAGGAAAGGGACCTGGGGGTAATCATATCAGATGACCTTAAGGTTAGCAAGCAATGTGAGAAGGCAGTAGGGGCCGGGGTATGCTGGGATGTATAGGGAGGCATCAGCAGCAGAAAACAGGAAATTGTTATCCTCTGTACAGACAGTTGGTGAGACCCCATCTGGAATACTGTGTCCAGTTCTGGAGACCCCATCTCCACAAGGACATAGACAGAATAGAGGCAGTCAGAGAGGGCAACTAAAATGGTGCAGGGTCTGCAAGAGAAGCCGTGTGAGGAGAGACTAAAGGAGCTTAATATGTATACCCTTGATGAAAGAAGGAGAGGGGGACATGATAGAAACTTTCAAGTACCTCAAGGGAATCAACAAAGTCCAAGAGGGTAGCATCTTTCAGAAAAAGAGACTTGCAAGAACAAGGGACACAATTTAAAGATAGAAGGAGGGCGGTTCAGGGGCAATGTGAAGTATTATTCACAGAGAGGGTACTGGATGCATGGAACAGCCTTCCTGAGGAAGTTTGGGGTCTAAAACTGTGGGAGAATTCAAGAATTCATGGGACAGACATAAGGCAATTCTTGTGGGGGGCAGAAAGATATAGGCTGTTGGTTAACTAGGATCTGCGGCCTATCCTGTAGGTAGGGAAATGGGCAGACTAGATGGGCCTAGCGGTCCTTATCTGCCGTCAAAGTCTATGTTTCTATGGTCTCCAGTATTGTACACAGTACTCAAGGTGTGGTCTAACCAGTCTATTGTACAGGGCAGAATCACTTCCTTGCTCCTAGAGGTGATCCCCCTTACGATGCATCCCAACATCCTGTTTGCCTTGCTAGCCACTCTCCTGCACTGCTCAGAGTTATTCATACATGCATCCACCATGACCCCTAGGTCTTTTTCCCCTATTGAAGCCTCCAGCACCTCCCCTCCCAGGGTGTACCTGTGTTTAGGGTTTCCCCCCAAGATGTAACACCTTGCACTTGGTGATATTGAAATTTAATTTCCATGTATGAGCCCAGCTTTCCAGGGTGTCCAGGTCCCCTTGCAGGGCCAACCTCCCTCTTCTCCCTCAACTACTGCTCCCATCTTGGAGTCATCAGCGAAGAGACTCATTTCACACCCTATACCCTCCCTGCTGTCCGATATGTATGCATTAAACAGGATCGGACCCAGGACCAAGCCCTGCGGTACCCCACTACCAACCTCTCTGGGTTCGAGGGCTCCCCACCAGCCACTACTCTCTGGGTGCATCCAGCTAGCCAGTTTTCAATCCATCTGACCATCAAAGGGGATACTCCCAACCCCATCAGTTTCTCCACCAGACCATTGTGGGGGACAGAGTCAAACGCCTTGCTGAAGTCCAAGAATAATACATCCACAGGCTTTCCCCTGTCCCGTTCTGATGTTACCCATTCGTAGAACTCCACAAGATTGGTTTGACATGATCTACCTGGCACAAACCCACGTTGCCAACTATCCAGACATCCCACCTCCTCCAAGTACACCCCCAATCGTTCCTTTAGTATACGCTCCATTAATTTTCCCACCACCGAGGTCAAACTGATGGGTCTATAGTTACCTGGTACTTCCCTCGACCCCCCTTTATGGATTGGCACCACATGTGCCTCTTGCCAATCCCTAGGTACCCTCCCTGTCTCAAGTGACCTGTTGAACAGCTCTGCCAGGGGTGCAGCCAGTATGTCCGCCAATTCCCATAATACTCTTGGATGAATGCCATCCGGCCGAGGAGATTTGTCTTTCTTTAGGACCTTGAGGGCTAACCACACCCTTTTGGTGGAGATAGCATCATCCGTCCCCTCCACCTTACTGGCCTTTTCATCCTTATCCTGATGTGACACCCCTGGGGTTCAGTATAAAGTAACTTTACCCATCTAATATACTTGGGTGGGGATGTGAATAATTCTAGCACTTTTATTAGCTAAATCCACTCAATCCTGTCAAAAGCCTTTTTGGCACCTCACAAGACTAAGGTCATTGGGGTACTGGATTTTTCAGATATCCTAATTAAATGGAGAATCTTTCTAACATTATGCCTAACTGGCAAGAAAAAAAAAAGAAAATATTTGCTTTGGTTCTATTACATAGGGCAGAACCTTATTCAATCTGTTAGATAATATTTTTGCCTAAAATGTTAGTCCCAGAATTTATTAAAGTTATAGGCCTATGGTTTTCACAATTTTCTGCATCCTTTCCTTTTTTTCTATAGTGCTGTTATTAAACCCTTGTTTAGAGTAGGAGGACGTTTACTGTTTTCCCAAGCTTTGGTTAACATTTTATGTACAGCTAGTAAGAGCTCCATAAATTTACTATAGAAACTGAAGGGGAAACTATTTGGTCCTGGTGACTCATCTTTATTTAAAGCAAGTATAACCATTTCAACATCATCCTCACTTATTGGATTTCATAAAACACAAATGTTGCACCGGTAGCCACCAGAAAAATA
Organism: Neoceratodus forsteri; assembly: GCA_016271365.2. NCBI lineage: Eukaryota > Metazoa > Chordata > Ceratodontiformes > Ceratodontidae > Neoceratodus > Neoceratodus forsteri. The sequence goes on from CM028132.1 coordinate 1,204,531,679, forward strand.
AGGCAAACTACAGGTCTACAGTTATACAGATATTTATGAATAAAAGTGCTGAAGTGCAAAGAAATAAAACCGGGCAGTCAACCAGGTGAAATATTAGACGTGACATCATTTTGACATGTCCCACTGTCTGCATAGCACAGTGGACTTGTGAGTAAAACTCTTTCTGCACTTCAGCACTTTTCTTCATAAATATCTAGATAACTGCAGCCCTATAGTTCGACTTATTTTTCTGGTGGCTACCGGTGCAGCATTTGTTTTTGTTTTGGTTCTTTTTGTTTGTTTTTTAGATTACAGCTTCAGTTTGTGCCCACACAGTAGCGAGATCTGGTGCAACATTCTATTTACCTACTTTGCTTTTTGGGTTTCCAAGCAAAGATTTATGCTTCTCTTTAATCATAGGTACTATAATATTTCCACCAAATTTGCAAATATCTCTTCAGTACTACTTTCATTAGTATTTTTGTATAGACCGGCATAATATCCACCAAAAAGATGGCAAATTTGTATGCAGGTCAGGGCCTAACTTATATTAGGTTAGAGTGAAATTCCAAGGATAAGAAAGAAATAGAAAGGGGAAGAAAGTTATATAGCATATTTGCAGATAGGAGTGTTGTATTAACTAATGGAAGAACAAAAGAGGATTCACTAGGGAAATACACATATATAGGTAACAAAGGAGCCTCAATAATTGATTTAGTTTGGGTAAGATATAACACATTATTGTTATTTAGGGACCTCAGAATAAATAACAGGGCAGAAAGTGAGCATAGACCAATAGAGGTGCATGTGGATATTTGGCCGATAAATAAAAACATGAGAAAAGTAGATCAAGTAATAAAGGTTAGGAAGGGGGTTAGGTGGTAAATGATTGACAACCGTATGTCCAATAAATTATTAAGATATTGTGGAGCAACAGAAGAGATAAGGGGAATTACAATAAATAAAGGCACAGAAAGTAGTATAAACAAATTAGAAATAACCTTGGAAAAGATATTAGCCCTGTTGATAAAGGTCTTATGTATACCAGAAAGAAAAAGAAGCAGATGGTTTGATAAGGAGTATAGAACAGCTAAGAAAGAAATTAATACAGCAGCAAGGCAAATGAGAATGAGCCCCTCTAAGGAAAATAAAAGAAGACTCAACAAATTAAGGAAAGAATATAAACAGATGTTAGAAAGAAAGAGGGAAATCTGTAGAACAAAGTTATGGAGGGAATTTAAGAAGCTGTATGGAAAAGGGATAACAGGAAATTTTGGCAAATGGTTGCAAAGGGATAGGATGTATACTCAGAAGAGATTGAAAGCCATATAGACCCAATTACCTGGGAATCATACTTTAAAGAACTATTTTTGACCCAGAAATAATTAATCAAGATAGTATAAATAATTGGGTAATATTAGATAAGAAAATAACTTAAGAAGAAATAATAGCTATCAGCTCCTCAAATAAACATAACCAGTACCCGATGGGGTACCCCTAGATGTAATAATAAATTATCCTGAACTTTGGATACCATGTCTGCACAATATATATAAGCATATAACTAATACTGGACAAATAATATCAACATGGTGAGAAAACGTTATACCCACATTCAAAAAAGGAGATAAAAAGAACCCAAGTAACTACAGACCAATAAGTTTATTAGATATTACACAAAAAATATTTACTAAAATAAATAATAGAATACTGGATTGGATTATTGATTCTAACATTATTGGTGAAGCACAGGCAGGGTTTATGCCAGGCTATTCCACAGATGATCAATGGTTTGTACTCTCACATTTGATACATAAGTACACTAAATTTAAAAAGCAAAAACTGTACTGTGTAGTCATAGATCTTCGAGCAGCATTTAGCAGAGTTAAAAGAGATAAATTATAGGTTGTACTGAAAAATTATGGAATAGAACCTTCAATACTAAATATTATAATTTCATTATACACTAATAATAAGACAAGCATAAGATACAATAAAGAAGGAGACAGAACTTCAAAGTTTATGACAAATATACTGTAGGACTAAGACAGGAATGTGTGTTAGCCCCAAGTTTGTTTAATTTATACTTAAATAAGGTACTGATGAGACTATATGACCCTGACCTGCATATGCCAAAGGTGGGCTCCAGGTGCTGCCCCTACCTGGCTTACACTGATGATGTAGTACTTATATCAACAAGTAATTTGGGAATTAAGAGGAGTCTGAGTAAATTCCAAGAGGGATGTGAGGAGGCAGCACTGGAGATAAATTATGATAAAACGAAATATATGATATGTAGTAATTATTATGAGAAAAAGGGGCTAGATCAGAGTTTAAGTTGTAACAAACACAAAATAGAAAGAGCAAGAAAATTTTATTTAGGAATAATATTTATATATAACTTAAATTGGAAAGAACATTAAAAAATGCTCCAGCAAAAAATCAAGAGATTTATTCCAGTTACTGAGGGCCTCTCATATAGGTTTGGGGGAAATTCTGTAAAAGGATGTGTACAAACACTAAATGCTAAAATAAAAACTCAAATCCTTTTTTGAGCAGAGATTTGAGGCTTAGAAAACACTGATTCACTAAAAGCCTTAGTGAACACTTTTTATAAAGGTTTATTGGCCCTACCCATAGGAGCACCATCTACACTAGTAAGATTAAAATTAGGACAAGTTACAGTAACATGTAATATCGAGCAAAGATTGACCATATACTGGATAAAGACATACAATATGGAAAAAAAAACAAGATTACCCCGGGTATGTGTAGATGAATCAACAGAAAAAAAGTTCTCCTTCCCAAGCTTGGACATTTTAGAGAAAATATTGAAACTGTATGGACTATTAAACTGTTTGCCTTAGAGTTTTATAAGACCCCCTAAATTGATTGGAAAGATGATTAAGAATAGAATTAGAGAGATACATATACAAAAAGAATTAGAACTGGGCAAAAACTATAAAATAACTAATTGGCTCTCGGATAATAAGAGTAATTTTGGAATGGAACCCTATTTAATAAAAATTAAGGATCAAGTAAAAAAAGAAGAATTTTCACCAGATTTAGATTTAAATGTAACGAAAGTCAAAGAATGAGAGTGTTCTACAACAGAAATATTACAAAAAAATTGTAAGTGCCAGCTTGGGAAGGAAAACTTAACACATTTATTGATTTTTTTGCCCATTATATAACCATGAAAGAAAACTGTATTTGGGAAGCATACTCCCTACATTAAACTTGGAACCTAGCTATCAATTTACAACTTAAATGAAATAAAATAACTTGGAAATATTAGAAAGAGTTGCAAAGTTTTGTAAAGCAATAGAAAACAAAAACCTACATATCGTTCATAACAAACAAAATGTCATAACTGTATTACATCTATTAATATCTTAGTTTTATAAAAGAAATTGGATATTTATGTGCAATATAAAAAGCTTGAAGAGTTTTCCCTTGGATACCAATGATTTATTAAGAATAAGAGAGTGAAACTATTTATTGAGTCTGTATTTATGATAAGTGATGGTGTACCTGTATATATTTTTATAATTATTTATGAATGTTCTGTCTAAATGAATGTGGAATTTGTTGTAATGACAATCTTGTTTGTCGATCAATAAACTGAACGGAAAACTGATCTGAATACTAAGGTTTTAAAAATATTCTTAATCATCAGTATCTTTTATAATTGTGTCTGTAATTGAATCTCTTAAGCATAGAATATTAGCTAGGTTATTTCACATTCCTTAGCGTTATAGCTAATAGCTTTTATGCTTTAGACCCAGTTTCTGAATATCTTATTTTAGCCTTCCTAATACAGAAAATGGCCTCTTCTTTTAGCAGTTCATTGGTGCTGTGCGGAATGCGGAATTCCACTGGCAAAATTAGCACAAAATAACCATTCTGCCAGCAGAGTTTCCACCAGACTTTCATTGGTTCTTCTGTGGAATTCACTTCCTGTGATCCACAGAATAATATCCTGCAGAACAGCAATTTTTGTGTGGAAAATCATTCTGCAACCGTTTCCACAGAAAATATTGAGCTCTGTGGAATATTATTTCATGGAACAGCATTTTTCCATGGAAAATCATTCTGCAACAACTTCTGTGGAAACTATTGCAATCCATAGAATAAAAATCCATGGAAATGTTGCAGAAAAACTAATTCTGTATTTTTCTGCTGTGGAATTCCGCCTTTCTGTTTCTGGAGAAATTCAGGAGAATTTTGGTGGAATTTTGAAAATTTTTCATAATTTCATTCTGCCAGAATTTGAAAATTCCACATAGCACTACAATTCATCATAATCATTCTTAGCTTTGGACAAAGCCCTCCATTTAGTTTCAGATTGGTCAGACATTAACTAATTCTCTAAATTTTTTATTTACCCATTTTATCTGCTAATTTGGTTTGTTTCTGTTTTTTTTTATTTAGGTGCTCCTATAAATATACCTTTCAATGCACATTTGAGTGTTTCCCAGATAACTGCCCAAGAAGTATCATTAGGTTTATCATGCTCTAAAAAGACTTTTCCACTTTCTTTATATTATCAACCAATTCAGTATATTTGAGTAGTAATACTGTACGTTTAGTCTCCATCTGTTGGGGCCTTGGTTCTTATTATGCATGGATAGCAACACAAAGATTGGAGTGTGATCCAATTCTGTAATAGGATAAATTATTTTGCTTCAAGAAAGAATGGGATATTAGTTTTAGGTATATATACTGTATGTGGTCTATGCAAGACCATGTCTATGAACTAGGGACCAGAAAGTGTATTCTTTTGCATTGGAGTTTAATAGTCTCCATGTATCTATTAAGTCTAATGATTTTGTTAATATTTTTAAGTCTTTGGTTTTGTAAGAGTGTGTCTCTTCCTTGTTCTATCTAGAACAGGATCCATAATGCAGTGTGTGTTGCAAGCTATCAAGATGTTACTCTCCACAAAAGGGTTTAGCAAATTTAGTAATTTAAGAAAAAGCTGATCTTCACTTTTATTAGAACCATACGTATTTACCAAAGGTGGGTTAAAATTATGTAATATTCCACTTAGAATCAAGTAGAATCCTTCCCCATCCTCAATAACGTCTGTTACCTGAAAGTATGTATTTTTACTTGTTAGAATATTCACTCCAGCCTTTTTAATACTTTATCTTGATCCAAACACCTGTCCTACCCAGTTTCTCTTCATGAGTTCAATATCTTATTTTTTTCTCTCTCCCCTTCCAGGTCAGCCCTTCTGATGAGCATCCCAGCCCCATCACCCCGACGTCCACCAGGACTTACCTGCTGGCCATCTTCCCCCAGGGCCTGCCCCCCAATGGGGTTAGTAGAGTTCCCCATGACAGTGTCATTTTTGGATGAGTCACCTTGTCTATATCTGCAGCTGACATAGATTGTGAAACTGAAAAAGATTCTGTATGAAAGGGGAAGAAAACTGTATCCCACAGGAATGCAAGGGACCCAAAGATTCATTCTTTTATCTGGTTTATCCTGCCACAACCACCCTCCTCCACCTGCCATTCTGGTCACAAAACCATCCCAAGCCCCCCTGAAGTTGATGTCAGTGTGGGGCTCAGCTGCAGGAACATTTCCCACTGCAACCCCCTTCAGCCCCCTGACTGAATCTGTCTTTGTTCCCAGATGGGGTTATAGGCATGGTCCAGGATAGCTCACATGTCTAGAGGGATATGGATTGTACATCTTGCCAGGAGCCCCCATGCAGACAGTGGCTGCCTTGTTCTCATAAGCATTTTCCTGAGACTGAACTCTGGTTGGTAAACATCAAATTATCACACGACACCCAGAACTGCAATTTATCTTTTGATCTTTACATGGGTGACACCAAATAATTCCTTCAGATCCACTTCAGTTTGAATTACACTCAAGTCAGAGACCCTACATTTCATCTTCTGAATACATCATTTATTACAGTACTTTTTGAGGCCTGAGTTTGCCTAGGAGTCCCCACCACCATGTGGCCCTGACCCACATAAACCATTATGTACTGACCCGGTCCCTTCCACAGAACTTGGCTCTATGTTAGCCAAACAGGGAATTCTCTAGTCCCATCTTGCTCATAATGCACTACTCTCTAACTGCAGCTTGGGCAGGAGCCTGAAAAGTACACATTTTGGTGTTAAACAGCTCACCATTATGACACCCTACTGTCCAGAATCACTATCATACTTATGGACCCACCAGACTGGCTATCTCCCACAATGCTCTGGCACCTTGGAAATCACAATGACCCACCCTATTCCATGTGGCAACATCAGCAGGATACTCCAGAGTGTAGCACCAAACCCTGTAGCCCACCTCTGTATTTCTCACCTGTCAGATCACAGCTGATCCATACCCATGCACTGGGAATACACTCATTTCCCTGAATCACACTCTTTACCTACACTATAACATACACAGCAGTGTGCCACCACCATCCTTTCTCTCTTCCTCTGAATGATGGTGATCAACTTTGAAATCATCCCTTGGCAAACATCCATACCCATCTTTGGGGAATCCCTTTAGATACAAGAGCCATCAGGGATCACTCCTTAAGAGGGTACCCCCTGGAATTCCTGCACCCATGAAGGGGTCCCCTAAACCCTCCCCTTTGAGTGAAGACCACACTGCATATATAATCCCTGGCGCCCCAGCCTCATGGGGGAACAAGAAATTCCTAGGATACCTGACACCCCATCTGGCTACTTGGGACCTTGTGCCACCCTCAGACATCAAGGTTGGCATGGTACCCATACCCATCGGTTGCATTCACACAGCAGAGAGCTGTGCAACTCTGACCTATGCCATGAAGTCAGTCACATGGCAATACATTTCATGTGCCCACCCCTTTTGGGTATCAGCACTCCAGGCACCCAGGAGTTAAGCTGGTGATGCATAGAGAGAAATCCCTGACCTTAGCTTTAGACACCAATCCAACCCCTTAACCATGTCCATGGCACAGAATCATTCGACCTGGAGTAGGGCATTTCCAGACCCCCTAGCAACTTGGGCACCAGGCTAAATGTAAACCTCTCAGGATCTCACTACTGTGTCTCTATTCTGTTTCTAGCCATCTTCCCCTCTGGACCTTTGAAGCTCCTAATATATGCTGTATCCTAAGCTCCTCCCTCACCACTAAAGGCAGAGGAATGATGCCAAGGGACCTATTTTTTTGCTGGGCACTGCTAGTAACAGCCCAGCCCCTCAATGTAAGGAGGGGGCATTACATGTTACATGACCTTCAGTGATTTTCAGATATGACAGGAGATATGGTAGCACTGACCACGGCTGATAGTGCTGGTGCTGCTCTCCCTTCCCCTGTAGCCAGTTGATGACTACCTTGCCTTACCCATGCCATTTTAGTCCATGCTCACTAAGGCCCTCCTCACAATGTCCCAGACTACCCCCTGGTTACACTGCACACATCTCTCCTCCTTACTGGTAGGCCTACAGAGGCCGGGAGAACCTTCCGCCCCTGGGGACAGATAGAAATAGATGCCAAGGGTGTAGTGTAGACTTCTCAGCAGCACAGAGGGCGAGCCTAAAACAGGGTACCCCCAGCAAGAAAAGGGAACAGACAGGGACCAAAGGAGTGATGCAGAAAATCCAAGGTAAGAGCAAAAGAGTGCACAGTCTAAAACCAGTACACTATATAGGATATAACCAATTTGATCTCTTTATTAAATATGTAAGGTCATAAACTTGTTTGGTGGTGCCTGTGCTTTGCCCTACATAGACCAGTGTCAACTGAGGATGCTTTGTTTAATTACCTTGAATTAGCCTTTCTTTTCTGTGATGTGGGTGTTGCCATGACTGCAGAGGGTTTGTTTGTTTTGTATGAAGAACAATATAGTAAAGTGCTAATTTGAAGAGGAACATTACAGACTGGCCTTTTGCTCTTTATAAATCATCAATATACATATCAGGGGAGTGTGAGACTGTGGCCATGGTTTTATATGTCATCTCTCTCATGAGGCTCTCAAAACCCTCCATGGACAGTACACCAGTGGACATCTAAACTTCTTGGAGAAAAAGCAACCATACATTTTATTGCACTGCAAACAAAATTAATGCAAAATCTTCCCTCCTACTACCTGTGCTATGCGTTCACATTTTTTATGCATTTAGAATATTTATATTTTTTAAATATGAGTGAGCATGGACTAAAATGGCATGGGTAAGGCAAGGTAGTCATCAACTGACTTATCTTCTGTATAAGTGGCCTCATAAAGTGGTTCTATATGTCAAATGCCATCTGAAATATATTGTCTGCTCTGCAGTTCAGTCTCCTCAGACGACCCCATGACCTGAGCTCCACTCCATCAAAATTAATCTCAGCAACAAAGGCCTATCTCTGTCATCTATACCCCTTTATATCCCCATAACCACATTAAAACATAGTGTCAATATGCTACCCCCCTCATCTGGCATCAGCTATCATCAACATTAAAATTTTCAATATTAATTGGATGAATTCCAACAGATTCAATTGAAAGACTGGGCAACAGAACATCACCTAACCCAAATTATCCAAAAAAACACCAGATATGGCCACACACCAAAAAAGGTTAATGCATTGATTGAATCTCAACAAACAAACTGGACAGAGTAGTAAGTACTGCAGTTTACCCTGAATGTCTAAGTGACCACAGTCCTAACTTGTGTTTGGAGGTGTAAAATAAGTTGATCTCCACCTTCTTTCGTCAGGATATCAGCACACAAATCTGCTGGCATATCTTAAGTTCTGCCAAGTATTGAATGAAATAAACCAGAACAGACAAAAACTGATTCAAGCTATGGAAGATGCTTGGTCCCTTTTTGTAAGTAAATTCAAGAGTCTGTAATAATATGCTGCCTACCAAAGTCACAGGAGAGCAGTATAACTGGACTTCACTGAACAACTTAGCTGCTTTAACCTCTGTGATAAAGCCTGGTCTGTTTTTAAAGCCTTGCATTACAACTGTAACTGGGAAGCCTACAGATACCTTAGAAACGTGGCTGTAATTATGACCAGGAAAGCAAAGGAGGAGTACTATACTATAGAAGGCTCTGGGAAACTTACAAAAAATCTCCCCAAAACATGTGGTCTAGCATTAACTTACTCCTGAAGAAGGATCAAACACATGCAATATCACACCTCCTATATGAGGGGACACTGACCTCTGACAGTACTGCAACAGCAAACACTCATTTTTGCAAAGTTTTTATTCTTTTTATGTTGGCCTGCAGTGCTTGCGCGGCAGTCAATATATTGGGAGAGTGGAGATTTGGAGGCGCGGCTGCTGTTGGGCGAATGCAGGGCACGCATCAGTAGGTGCATCCCTCATTCCCCAATAAGCCAGCATGCTAGTGCTGACATCATTATGGAAAGTGGACATAACTTGTAAACAAAGTGCCGCTGCAATCAGAGACAAGCTCGTCATGCAGCGGCATAAAGACACGCCTCCCATACGTGCCTTTCCTAGTCAAACATTTCAATAAGCATGGCGCTGAAGCCGCCACATGGCGGGTGAAGCTCGCGCCCCCCCCATATGTGACACACCGGCCGGAGACCACTCCCGTTGGCATCACCCCAACTGTTGAATGCCAGGGGTGCCCAATCCCCGGCGATTACCCCCGCCCGTGTTGTGTGCTGGCGAGGGTGCAATCCTGTCAGCTAGTGACCCCCAAACCCACTAGGTGGCATGCTGAGAGCCCACCCCAGCATGCCAAAACAATCCCGATACCTTTGTTTGCGGTAAGGGGTGCCCAATCCAGCTGACATTAACCCCCGTGTTGTGTGTGACGAGGTGCCCAATCCCGTTGGCTACTAACCCCCAAACCCACTTAGGTGGCATGCTGGGAGCCCACCCCAATGTGCCAAAACTGTTCCGCAATGTTTTCTGTACCTAGAATACGAAAACAGTCCCTAGTAGTCTAGGTCCACCCTCTCCCCACCGCACCCACCATTAGCATCCTGCCTCCCCTCACCCCATACTTACCTCCAGTCTGTGCAGCGATCTTCGTGTGCCGGAACCGTCTGCACTCTTCAAAGCCGACCGCGAACTGAGGAAATGCCGGTAAGCTGTATAATGGAGTGAATAGGGTTTTTTAAACTTTGTTGCATATCTCAGGCATTTCTTGGACTTTTTCCACCACATTTTCAACATGGGGTTTTTGGGGCCCCTTCTCATGAATTCTGTCACTGTCATGGCGTTTATTGGCCTCGAAAGGTGATTTCGCAGTCACTGCGTGAAATCATCTTTCGGGGCCAATTAATGAAATGACAGGGGTGGTGTTCATAAGGGTGCCCTCTTAAAAAGCCTAAGTTCAAATTTGGTGGAAAAAAATCCAACAAATGCCTGTTTCTGACGTCGTTGCACAGTTGCTAAGCAGGCTCGTAACTCGGCGCATTCACAATATTTTACTGCCAGATTTTCAGCATTGTCATTTTGTACACCTCCTTGTAGAACAGTACAGCTGTCATTTTCCATATCCTGCCGAAATGTGTTTCCGCTTCCGGCGCACAATAAGCGCCCAGTAAGCTGTGGGAAATCGGTGTTTGGGCCAGATTATGAAAATGACAGTGACACAGTTCATGAGCAGAGGACCTAAAATGCCTATGTTGAAAATTTGGTGATGATACTCCATAAAATAACTGTGTTCACGAGCATCGTTGGCAGATTACTGGCATCGTGCCGTCATCATTGTGATATTTTCAGTCTGGATTTTCACCATTGCCATTTTCCACACCTCTTGATGAACAGTACAGCCATCATTTGGTATATCATGCCCAAAATGTGTTTCGCACTTCGGTAGCAGAATAGCGTGGTGGCTGTCTTGAAAATCACTTCTTGGACAATTTGAGAAATAACAGTAACACTGTACATGAGCAGAGGTGCTAAAATGCCTATGTTGAAAATTTGGTGCCGAATGCCCATAAAATGGCAGTGTTGCAAATGTGCATTGCATATTTCCCACGCACCCTAGTAGCTTCGCAAATTTGATATATTTACGTGCCACATTTTCAACATTGGCATTTTTTTCCACCTCCTTATGAACTGTGCAGCTGTCATTTCTCACATCCTGCCCGGCATGTTTTCCCGTACTGCACTACCAAACACCCAAAGGGACACCCTAATGCTTGTCACTCTCTACAGGGTGGGGGTGGGTTGGCATCAGTTCAGTACTTCACTGCCATTCCTATGATTCAGCTATCTAACTCCTGCACTACCAATGCCAATGCCAGCAAGCCAACATTCGGCATTGACAAATGCTTGTTCTTTTCAGGTTATATGTCCATCTTCATCAACATACAACTTATTAACTTCATAGGCAACTTGAGACCCTGAAGAACATTTCATCCTATGTGGTTAATTAAGAACAATTATGAACTAGGAACTTTGCAAGAAACACAGAAACATAAAAAAATCTCAATCATCCTTCACCCTGATCCCCCCCCCCCCGCATTCCTCATCAAGTCCATATGCCTGTTCCACCCGTTTGACGCTCATCTGTGTTTTAGCACTGATTACTTCATTGGGCAGTCTGTTCTACTTGCCTACCACCTGTTCCATGAAAAAATACTTCCTGACATCATTTTTGGACCTAATTCCCTCATATTGCCCATAGTGTTGCTGTTGGAACTTTTGTTAAACAGCTTGCTACTATCCACTTTATTTATTTCCTGCATAAACTTGCATGCTTAAATCATATCCCCCCTTCTTCTGGTCTCCAACATGTACATTTCCAGACTGTCCAGTCTCTCCTCCTATGCCCCACTCTGCAGCCCCTGAATCATCTTTGTTACCTGTCTCTAAACTGATTCTTGCCCATCCTTGTCCTTTTTAAGCTGTGGGTTCCAGAACTGCACACAGTACTCCAGGGGTGAATTTAATAGCTATCTGTACAGGGGCAGTATTCCCTCCTTTTGTCTGCTACCCAGTCCCTTGCCTACGGTCCTCAGCATCCTGGATGCTGTCCCCAGTGATTCACTGCATTGTGCAGTTTACTTTAAGCTTCCAACTTCCTCTGTATATTCCTCCCGTAAACCCCTTCCCCCCATCCTGTACTTAGCCTTTTGGGGTTTTGTTACTTATGTCAATGCACAGATGTGGTCCTTTAATTAGATATGTATGGGAGCAAGACAAGTAGAGCAATAATTGACTTCCGGTGATGTTATTCGGGTAATGGCAGCTTAGTACATTGGATCTATCAATCCGCTGGAAGAATCAGCATCCATCAGGTTAAAATAACTATGGATTCCCCATCAAAAGGAACCAGACTGACATCTGGGAAGTCCAAGACATTGGCAACCCCAGTACACAAATTAAAGAACTTAATTTAAACTGAGAAACACCAGTCAGGTGTGCGCCAAATCTCCGATGCAGGAGCAGCAGCCCTCTCTGAGGATGAACTCGTATTGGAGAATGCAGAAGAAACAACAGACCTGCTAAAGGCCATCAAATGAACCACAAAGACAGTCACAAAGATAGACAAAACTCTCTCTCACAGATCCAGTCAGACCTCCACAAAATAGAGAAAAGGATGGACGTGTTAGTGGAGTGGGTGGCAGACCTGGCAACAGATAGGTATGATAGACTCCTACTCTACTTCATGGTGCAGGAACAGGAGCTCACAAATAAACTAGAGGACCTGGAGGGTTGTAGTAACATAGAAACATAGACAATGATGGCAGAAAAAGACCAATGGTCGATCCAGTCTACCCAAGTTCCCAAAATCCCTGGAACCTTCCGTGGAACCAAATATTCCCCCAAGGTACTAACCCTCCCGGACCTTTTTCTATTTTCTTTCCTGGTCCTCTTGGCCCAGGTAACCACTATTCCCTTCATTCTATTCCATGCCTGTTTTAACCCCCTCACTGTGTTCATTCCCATCACCTCAGCTGGAAGACTGTTCTAGGGTTCCACCACCCTTTCCATAAAGAAGTATTTCCTCACATCCCTCCTGAACTTCTCGCCTGCCAGCTTCCACTCATGACCATGAGTTGGTATTCAAACTAAATAATTCCCCGCAGTTCACTTTATTAATTCCTTTAAGGAATGTGAAGGTCTCCGCCATATCTCCCCTCTTGTTCTGGTTTCTAATGAGTATAAATTCAATGCCCTGAGGCGCTCCTCGTAGGACTTACACTGCTGTCCCCAAATCATTTTGGTCACACTGCATTGCACTATCTATAACCTATCCTTGTCTTTTCCAAGGTAAGGACTCCAGAACTGAGCACAGTACTCCAGGTGAGGCCTCACCAGGGATCTGTAAAGGGGTAATATTACCTTTTTTCTCCTACTATTAATCCCCTTCCCAATAAAATCCAAGCATCCAGTTGACCTTGCTATAGGCCTTGTTGAACTGACTTGTTTGTTTAAGGGTGTTGCTGATGGCAACTCCCAGGTCCCATTCCTCATCTGTAGTGCTAAGTCTTCTCTCTCCCATCCAGTACACCATCATGGGGTTCTTTTTCCCTAGGTGCATTACTTTGCACTTTTTTTGCATTGAATTTTAACTGCCAGACCTTCAACCACCCCTCTAACTTTTGCAGGTCCTATTGCATATTCCTTATTCTTTCTGCACTATCCACCCTCCCACTTAGTTTTGTGTCATCTTCGAAGAGACACAACTTGCCCTGGATTCCTTCACCAGTGTCCCTAATGAACATGCCGAAAAGGACCAGACCCAGGACAGATCTCTGTAGAATCCTGCTCATTACCTCCCTTTCTTCTCATTTAACCCCATTGAACACCCCCCCCCCCCGATACCTTCCTACTAGCAAGTTACCCACCCAGCTCACTGGCGTTTTAGCTGCACCAAGGTCTTTCATTTTCTTAAGCAATCTCTTGTGTGGTACATAAGCAAAAGCTTTACTGAAGTCAAAGTACAGCAAGTCCATCGCATGGTCCTTTTCTATCTCCTTTGTCACCAAGTCAAAGAAAACTATTAGGTTGGTCTGACAAGAATTTCCTGCAACAAAACCATGTTGTTTATTGTTCTGGAGTCTATTGCTCTCCAAGTATTCTATGAGGTCATCTTTAATGTAACCCACTCCATTTTGGGGGACTTATTATAGGTTATCATGTTCTCCTCCTGTGGGCCGGCCTGTAGGATGACTGACAGCTGGTGTCCACCCTCATGGGTATGTTTTCAGGTCTCAGCTGTATATGGGGGGGAGCAGTACAGAGTTGGAGAGGCCAGTGGTGAAATCTGTGCATCAGGTGGGGCCAGGGTTCAAACCCTGGTCCAGGGGAGTTGTGGGCTTCACTTTTCAGCATTGCTGTGTGCTCAGGTTCTGCTTTGGGGTGTTGACAGGGAAAGCAACTGTTTGGGAGGGGAACCTATTCAAGGTTGGAGCCGTGGCCTGGAGTATTTGGTACATTTTGGCCCACCCTGTACTCCACAGTACCGAGGTGGGCCGGGGCACATTCCAGAATTTGGCAGTGGGGGTGCTGCGGCTGTGGCAGGGTTGTGCCATGATTGTCCTGATGGTGGCAGCACTGGGAGACTGTACCCAGGGTGGCATGCTGCCGTTTGTGTAGTCTGGTGGCCTACCAGGAGAGATGTTAGCTGGACCCACTGTGCCCGCATCCGGGGTGGATCCCACTTTGGCCCATAACTGCAGGATGTCTGAATAATCAAAGGAGGGAGCCAGTCACTTGGTAAACAGCTCCCTGCAAGTGCTTGGCCTGGAGTGTGGGTGGCCTGAGTGTATCGTAAGGCCAGTAGTGGTCCCAGGGGGTAAGAGTGCAGTGGGCCCAGGTGTGATAGGCCTGTAGTTTTGTCAGTCGCCCCTCGCTCAGCCCCTATTTTTTCTGAGCCTCTCAGCTCTGCGAACCTGCATGGAGCTCTTTCCCTGGCCTGCTTAGGCCTATTCTATCCACAGCTCTGTGTTGCCACTATTCTGCCTTTTGTGACCTAGTGCCAGTGCTCTGTTGTGCCTCCAGCCCCATGGAGCTGTGAAGATTTTTATTTCTTTCATCAATTTTATCAATTAAATATTTTTTTTTTATTATGTGATTTGTACCTCTGTTGTATGTGTTGTGCCTACTCTAACTCCTTTGCCCCCTTGAAAGTCTACAGCCACCCCTCTGACTGCAAGCCTTGTTCCTGTTCTCCGGTGTCAGCTATGGAGACAGCACTTGTCCGGTATGAGTTCTGTGGGCAAGGTAAGAAAATTTATTTCATTATCATCTGTGTCCCTGTTTGGTGGATTCCTGCTTGTGCTCCCTTTCAGCTTATTTTAACATCAGGACCCCTAGACACATGTTGAAGAGAGGGTTACACAGAGATTCCATCAGGTTCCCCACGATGGAGGTCAGACTAACAGGCCTAGAATTGCCTGATTGCTCCTCTCCTCCCTCCCTTATGTAGCGGCACAATGTCTGCTAACTTCCAATCCCCTGGACTTCCCCAGCCCTGATTGAGCTGTTGAATAGCCCAGTCAGTGGTTCCGCTGCTAAGTCTCTTAGTGTCTTCGGATGCAGCCTATCAGGACCCAGGCCCTTCTTTATCTTGAGCCAGCCCTTTCAGGACTCTTTCACTAACAAACAGTGGCTGACTCTTTTCTGGGATTGCCTTTGTGGCTACTTTGATGCCACTCTTAGGCATGGGCCCACCTTCCTTCTTAGTGAAGACTGAGCAAAAGTAGTCATTCAGAATGGCGGCCTTTTACCCATCCTCTCCTATCACCCCACCCCCCTCCTCCACCAGCCACGCAACCCCCCCTTTTATGTTTTTCACTAATACTGTATATCTAAAAAACTGTTTTTCTCTGTTCTTCGCCTCCTCTGTAATGCAGACTTGTGTGTCTACTTTCACCACCCTGACAGTCCTCTTTACCTCCTTGGTTTTCTGAAGACATTCCTCCCATTCTGTGTCTCCTTGCTTACTGTTATATTTGTAAAAGGCCCTCCTTTTGGCTTTGACCATTTCCCTGACTAGACAAGAACCACAGTGGTTTCCTTGACCTGTTTTTCTTTGTCACTACTTTTACACATGTCTTCGATGCCTCAAGGATAGCTCCCTTGATTGCCTTCCATTTCTCCGCCACCACGCCTATGCCCTCCACTCCTACTCATTTCTCCCTGACCAATTTCCTTATCTTATCAAAGTCTACCCTTCTAAAGTCAAGGACTTCAGTTCTCGAGTGCTGCTTACCAGCCCCAAAGGCCAGTTCAAATCACACAGTGTTGTGGTTGCTATTCTCCAGTGGTTTCCCCACTCTCACGGCACCCACTAACTCTATGTTAGTGAGTACCATATCAAGGACTGTGGATGGTCTAGTGGGTTCCTTAACCAGTTGCACAGCAGACACTCCTAAAAGGCATCAAGCAGCGACTGACTCCTGGTGCTCTTGGCCACTGGTAACACCCAATCAATGTCTGGCAAGTTTAGGTGCCCCACCACTGCCACCTCTCCCTTTGCTACCCCTCTTTTAAGTTCCTCCCTAAGTTCCCTGTCCCTTTCCTCCCCTTGACCCGGGGGCCTATAGACTACCCCTCCTTAGTAGAAGACAGAACCTCAGAATCAACGGAGTACCCGAAGGAACCGAAAAAACAACAGCAAACATTACCTCCTTCCTCCAGACACTATTAAAAGACCTGTTTTATCTCCCTGATGACTACGATCTACAAATGGACTGCGCCCATCGAGCTCTGGGGCTGAAACCCATTGGACCCGGTGCCCATCCAAGATCAATCCTCCCCCCAGCCCATTGCGCCAAGCAGTGCCACCAGGAGTGATTCTCAAAGGCAGCCTGCATCAACTGCAGGCTGCCTGCCTCAAACGGGGCTTGTTCATCCCTGTGCCCAGAAATGGGCTGCGACAAGAGGCTAGGGGACAAGAGGCAGATGCAAAACCCCACAGCCCCAGAAGGAGAAATTCTAAGTATCCTTAGACTGCAATGGGCTGGTTTAAGGGGACTTAGAAAATTCTCCCCTGGGGAGAGTAGCCTGTTTGGGCAAGGGTGTGCAGGTCCCTATCCCCAAGCACAATAAATAAGCCCCCTTCCCTGGTGGTCTAATGCCCCCCAACCCCAATGCTGTCTGAGCCCTGAATGAATAGACAGTTTGCTCTCCCCATCCCCACTGCCACCATATGATAAATGTATTACAGTAACTCCTCTCCCAAACCCCGATGCTGCTGTTTGTACAACTGTAATCAGCCTCCCCTCAAAGTCAGCGTTGTAGTCAACAAGCTGTAAATCCATTTCCCTGGTGATCTAGTGGCCCCCTGCCACTGCCCCACCCAGCAAGTAGTGCCAACCCCATCCCATAAAGAAGCCAGTGCCGGCACAGCCCTCCTTTCACCTCCATGGCCGATGCTGACTGAACTGTAATTGAGACCCAGTACTGTACAGAGTATATACACTAGACCGGATGTACAGTGACTGGGTCTAATCAGTTCAATCGGCGTCGACCTGAAAGGTGAGAGGATAGCTGTGCCAGAGCCGGCTCCCATACGGGATGGGGTGTTGCACTCACTTGCTGGGGGGAGGGGCAGTGGGAAGGGGCCACTAGATCACCAGGGAAACAGATTTACAGCTTGATGACTACAGTCGACTTTGGGGGGGGGGATGATTACAATTGTACACAAGGTGGCATTAGGGTTCAGGAGTGGAGGTACTGTAACACATTAATCATGTGGTGGCAGTGGGGATCAGAGAGAGGGGACAATCTATTCATTCAGGAATCAAACTGTATCGGGGTTGGGGGGCACTAGATCACCAGGGAAGGAGGTTTTTCTAACTACTTGGCCTGTGGCAGACCCTTCCCTTGTGCCAGGTGTTTGGTGCAAGGGAGGGATTGTCGCAAGCATGGGTACTTACACGCTGGGACCCCTCCTGTACCAGAATCAGGTGCAGGGTCCCTGGTGCATGGGGCTTCGGCACAAGCTGCTGTTTGCCGCAGCTTGTGCCAGACACAGCCCCCTTTGAGAATTGGGCCCATGGAGTACAGGCTGAAAGTCTAAGTGGATGACTTACTACAAGCGAGAAAGGGAAAGGGACTTTAAGAATAGGAACATGGGTTTGCTGAGTTAAACTAAACAGACCAATCCCATGGTGCAGTTTCCTGAACTCAAGCTAAGTCAGAGGGTCCTTTCTTTCCTGCCACTGATTCTCCATTTTTGCCAACTGCCCTGCTCACTAATAGTTCAAGGGATAAATGGGGGGAGGGTGCCTCCTGAAGGACAGGGCCCTGAACGAGACTCAATCTACCCTTCAGAGAAGGAGACAGAGGGGAGCCCCACCCCTAGCTCAGGAGGCATAGCCTGAGTCAACATGCACAATCTTAAAATTAAAAGCTACTTAGCAGTTAATGCTACAGATAATCAGTAGGCCAAAAGCACATGGTAAAGGCAGGATCCTGGGGGACGCTGGCAGGCCTGGGGACCCAGGACCTGGTGAGAACCCCTACAAACTTTAGAGCTAAGGGGGTCTGGTTGTTGGCAGGACCTTCCAGTCTGCAGGAAGTCTGAGGACCAAGGAACAGTGGCACTCCATGGTTGCAAAGGACTCAGGGAGTCAAACTAACTAGTATGAAGGAGCTTGAACAGGGATGCCTCAACAAAATATCGTGCCAGCTGGTGAAATGCAGCATACTGTACAGTCCAGATGGCAGTATCCATGCAAACTATGATGTAGCTCAGCATGCTTTTAGCTTGGAGTAGACCCCTGAGGGGAACACCCCCGACAAGACATGGAGGGCCAGTCTCTGAAGGGTGCTTCTTGGTGCTCCAGGAAGTACCTTCCTCACCCACTGGCAGTATCCCCTGAAGCCAAAAAACTACCTGTAGAGCAGAGTTTGCTGTCATGGAACCTGGAAAGGGGGCTAAGCCTGCTTGGCGGGTATAGAAAAAATTGGGGTAACAGAGTAATGGGATGGAAGGAGGGGGAAGACACTCTCATGCGGCAATGATATTAAGACAGAAAAGCTCACAGTTGAGTTGCTAGGCTCTGTCCTATCCTGTGAGCTGCCCTGTGAATTTATATACTGTATGCAACTTTTAAATCTGTTTTTACTGCATTTCTGGTGCTGAGTCAAGTGAGCCCTGTTCATGAGAGCAGGTAGAGGGTGGGTAGTTCACTCAAGTATCTGAACTGCAATTCCGTCACAGTGGAGCGTAGAGCTTCAATTATTTTGGGTGTTATACATATCCTGCCTTGAATGCCTTTTTAAAGGCTTCTGATAAAACATTTATTTTATAATACTGGGCTATTGGGAGCTTGCCTCGCTGCGTGACCCCTGGGTACTTCGAGTCACGGGACTGTATATAAAGACTGCCCTACGGTGAGTAGAGGCGAGTGCTGCATCGGCATCGGAGACAGCCAGAGACACACGTAGTTCTGCACGTGTCTGCTGTGTCCACTGGGACAGCAGAGAAAAGGGGAACATTGTAAACCTTTCGCATAAAATTGTAAGTTATCTATATCTGTATACATATTAAGTTATAACTGCAATGGAGAAACCTAATCATTTCTGCTCATCATGCCAGATGTTTGGTAGAGACCCACAGATTGCAGACTTTGTCTGTCATAGATGTCTGTTGCTGCAGACACTACAAGCCGAAATCATCCATTTGCAAACAGCAAGAGCAGTTAGCCCAGAGATTGAGGCCCTAGAAGATTATATAGACTTGATGTTAGGCCAGATAACACCTCCAGAGGAACCTAAAAATCCAATTGAGACTCCTGTTTCACAAAATGATTCCACTAGCATTCCTGCCCCCCCCCCTTTTACCTCCTGACGAGTCAGACAATTGGGCAGTAGTCACTAAGCACAAAACAAAACGTAGGGGAGGACAAATATTTCACAGCACTCCCTTAATACCCCTAACTAATATATTGAGGTCCTCACTGTAGAAAATATAGAACTTCCCCAGAATATTAATTCATCCACTCCTCCCAGGGAAAAATCCTGTATCCTGTCCCCCCTTGAAATCTTCTTCATTTAAAGAAATCAAGAAAACTACCATTTCTGAAGACTTTTATTCTAATCTAGGGGATATACCATCTGCTTAAAGGATGATAAATTAACCTCCCAAGCTACAAATTCTGCTCACTTACGTAAGGATAAACAAATGTTTGTAATTGGTGACTCTATTATTAAACATATTGACCATTCAGTTTGTAATGTGGATAAAGTTAATCGGACATGCTCCAGCTTAAGAGGGGCAAGAGCTTCCGATGTTACTACTGTGGTAAAAGAAGTACTTATGGGGGCAGGAGAAAATCCTGTGTTTGTCATATATGCTGGCACTAACGATATCAATAGAGCCAGTTTGGAGGATCTCAAACAGGACATAGAAACATAGAAACATAGAATTTGACGGCAGATAAGGACCGCTTGGCCCACCCAGTCTGCCCATTTCCCTACCTACTGGATAAGCTGCAGATCCTAGTTAACCAGCAGCCTACTTCTTCTTACCCCCACCCCCAGAATTGCCTTATGACTGTCCCATGCATGCTTGAATTCCACCACTGATTTTGACTCCACAACCTCCTCCGGAAGGCCGTTCCATGCATCCACAACCCTCTCTGTGAAAAAATACTTCCTTAAATTACCTCTGAGCCGCCCCCATCTTCAAATTGTGCCCTCTTGTTCTTGCACACCTCTTTTTTTGAAAGATGCTACCCTCTTGGACTTTGTTGATTCCCTTGAGGTACTTGAAAGTTTCTATCATGTCCCCCCTCTCCCTCCTTTCCTCGAGGCTATACATATTAAGCTCCTTAAGTCTCTCTTCATATGTCTTCTGGTGCAGACCCTGCACCATTTTAGTTGCCCTCCTCTGGACAGCTTCCATCCTGTCTATGTCTTTGCGGAGATTGGGTCTCCAGAACTGCACACAGTACTCCAGATGGGGTCTCACCAGCTGTCTGTACAGAGGGATAATAACGTCCTGTTTTCTACTGGTGATGCCTCTCCCTATGCATCCCAGTATCCCCCAGCCCTCCTTGCTGCCCTCTCACATTGCTTGCCCACCTTTAGGTCATCTGATATGACTACCCCCAGGTCCCTTTCCATTTTTGTTGTTGTTAGTATCTCACCCCCCATTGTGTACTCTTCCCCTGGGTTTTTATTTCCCAGGTGCATTACCTTGCACTTCTTAGCATTGAATCTAAGCTGCCATACATTTGACCATTCCTCTAACCTTGCCAAGTCCCTTCTCATCCTTTCCACCCCACCCTGTGCATCAACTCTGTTGCAGATCTTAGTGTCATCTGCAAAGAGACATACTTTCCTTCCAGTCCTTCCGCAATGTCGTATAAAGACATTGAAGAGGACCAGTCCTAATACTAGAACCTACGGTGCCCACTAGTAACCCTCCTTTCTTCTGGTGGACCCCATTTACTATTACTCTCTGTGTCCTATTCTCCAGCCAATTCTTTACCCAGGCTATCATCTTGGGACCCACTCCCAGGCTGGCTAACTTGTATATTAATCTTTTGTGTGGGACTGTGTCAAATGCCTTGCTAAAGTCTAGATAGGCCATGTCCACAGCCCCTCCCAGATCTACTACTTTGGTCATCCAGTCAAAGAAATCTATCAGATTTGTCTGGCATGACCTTCCCACTGTGAATCCATGCTGCCTAGGGTCCTGTGCCCCTCTGGCCTCTAGATACTTGACAATTCTTTCATTCAGAAGTGATTCCATCATTTTCCCTATCACTGAGGTTAAACTAACAGGTCTGTAGTTTCCTGCTTCTGCTTTGCTCCCACTTTTGTGAAGAATCACATCTGCCCTCCTCCAGTCCTCGGGTACCACCCATCCTCCCATGATTTGTTAAAAAGGGTAGTCAGTGGTGTCACTAGTTCTACCCTTAGCTCTTTTAGAATTCTGGGATAATCCCATCAGGCCCCATTGCTTTGTCCACCTTCAGTTTTAAGAGTTCTTTCAGAACCCTTTCTTCTGTATCGGCTGGTATCAACTTCTGTATCCAGAGTGTTACTACTGTTTGTTTTATGTACCTCCCTCTTCATTTGTAAATACTGAGCAAAATATTTGTTTAGCATCTCTGCCTTTTCACAGTCTCCCTCCACCCTCCTCTCCCTTTATTAAGCCTCACTATCTCCTCCCTTGGTCTTCCTTTGCTCCCTGATGTACCTATAAAGTTTTTATCCCCTTCTTAACTGAGTTTTTCCTCGGTTTGGGCCTTTGCTGTTCTGACTGCCTTCCCAGCCTCCTTTTGCTTTAACTGATACAGTTCCGGTCCTGCTCCTTCTGCACGATTCCTTGTACTTCCTGAATGCTTTCTTTTCTCTTGAACCTTCACTGCCACTTCCTTTGAGAACCATAGTGGTTTCTTACATCATCTTGTTTTGTTTATTTGCTTCACACAAAGGCTTGTTACCTCTGTGATGGCAGTTTTTATTATTCCCCATTGTTCTTCCACTCCTCCTTCCTGCCCATTTGCTAGTGCATTCCTTAGGCACTCACCCATTTTGGCAAAGTCAGCCCTCCTAAAGTCCAGTACTTTTGTCTTTGTATGGCTTGACTCTATTGCTGTGTTTATTGTGAACCATACTGTTCGATGGTCGCTAGTTCCCAGATGGCTACCCACTTCTACATCAGTGATCCTCTCTCCATCTCCATTTGGGACATTATTGCACTTAATAATATATTGGCAGAAAGAGATAGTCTTGTTTGCTTTTCTGAAATTCTGCCCGTCCCAAGGGCAACAAATTCTATAACCACCAAAATCAAGGCCTTTAAAGATTGGCTTAGGAGATGGTGCCTCCAGCAGGGTATACTATGCCTTGCACACTGGGAACACTTATCTAAAAAAAGAATTGTTCTGCTGGGATGGATTGCACCTCAGCAGAAGGGGTAGCGCTTTACTGGGTAAAAGTGTAACATCAGCTATTAACAAGCTTTTAAACTAGATGCTAGGGGGGAGAACAGGTCCTTTTCTTGTTCTCTAAAAATCGTTGACAGTAATAAAACTGTCTGCAAGGTGCTTTCCCTGAATGCCAGATCACTAAATCAGGTTAAAATGGCTGAACTTGAAGCCAAATGTCTTATGGACAATTATGGACTTATATCCATAATGGAAACATGGTGGGATCCTGACTCTGTATGGATTAGGCGTCTACCTGGCTACAAGTTATACCATAGGGATCGTTTGGGCCGTACTGGGGGTGGAGTCTGCCTATATATTAGGGAGGATATAACATCCTTTCAACTACCCCAGTCAAATGGCATAGAAACCATATGGGTAAATGTTCAGATAAGGGGACAACCTCAACTGTTGGTTGGTACTTGCTGTAGACCTCCTTCAGCAAATGCTGATTATACTTCCATATTACTCGATGAAATATCAGACATGGCTACTAAAGGTAATATTTTAGTCCTTGGAGACTTTAACATGCTGTCTTTAAACTGGACCACCTTGTCTGGGAAAGCACACGATGAGAAAGAACTGATCTCATTTACGGTAGATCTAGGCTTGGAACAGCTTGTCACCGAGCCAACACGGAGTGATAATTTACTGGACCTAGTAATATCAAATATAGGAAACAACATAACAAATATCTGCACAGGGGACCCCTTGGGTACTAGTGACCATCATTCTATCTCATTTGCACTAACTTTTAATACTTCATTGAATTTAAGCCATGCAGAATTTAAAAATTATGATAATGCTAACTTTCATATTATTAAGGAACAACTAAATAATCTTTCTTGGAAAGAATTACTACCCCCTCTTTCAGTGGAGGAAGCATGGGAATACTTGAAAACAACAATTTATGACCTAGAAGAATTATTTGTCCCCCCAAAAAAGAAAAATTATAAAAAGAGGAATATTCCATTGTGGCTAAATAAAACCATAGAAAAACTAATTAAAAAGAAACAAAGGGGGGCGCTAATGAGCAGCTAACTGAGAAGATGTGTCTCCTGCTTGCTCCGCTGCGGGTAACCAGTAATTAAATATTAAAACATGGAATTTCTCACCCCGGAGTGAAAAGAATGGCAGTATTAGGTGGCGGAAAGAGCAATGAATGAATATTTAATGCCCATGCCCTCTAAAAGTAAGCGGACAACTGGGAAAACTGGCAAAAAGGGGATGGCGAGCTCTGGAGGAGAGAATGCAGGCCTGGTCTCGCTCTCTGTGGCAGAGGTAGTGGCCTTGGGGAAGGAACTGACGGGGCAGGTAATTGCAGCCCTGGAACCACGTTTGGTAAAGTTGGAAGATAAACTGGATGGCAGACTGCAGGAGGTGTTGGAACAGCAGTCGCACCAGAGCACCCGATTGACGGAAGCTGAAGAAAGGATTTCCAGGATGGAGGACAAGGTACTAATGGTGCCAGGGCAAGTCCGTGCGCTGCAGAGAGAGAGAGTTAGAGGAGTTCAAGGAGGCCTACAACTACCAAGAAAATTATCATCGAAGGCTGAATCTACGCCTCAGAGGGCTTCCTGAGGGATTAGAGAGGGATGATGCCTTTGCTTTTTGCAGCAGGGTATTACCTGAGTTATTGGGCCTGAAGATGAAAAATGGCAGGGTCAAGCTGGAGCGGGCCCATCGGGCAGTAATGCCACGTGCCCTCAGCAGATCAGCCTCCCACCAGATCATCATGCATTCCACAATTTCCAGGATCAGGGAGGCAACTACTGAAGGCATACAGATCCCGGGTCCTTTGAGCTTTGAAGGCCACAGGCTGTTCCTCTCGACAGGATTACTCGGCTCGGCTGCTAAAAAAGCGGAAAGCCTTTAATGGGGTGATGGCTCAGCTAAGGAACCTCAAGGTGGAAAACTTCTTGACTTACCCCACCACGCTTCGAATCAAACATGAAGGGGCGACCTACTCATTTTGGGAGCTCGAGAAAGCAGAGGAGTTTGTGAAGGGCCTTAAAAGAAAAGTGAGCTGAGCGGCTATAAGGGAATTATGAGGAGGCAGAAAGCTGACTGTAAGGAGTTTCTATTGCCCTGTTGCTGTGATGCTGTGCTGTTCCCTACTATTCGGACTATATATTGAATAAGTTTAAGAGTGTTCCTGTTGGCGCCATTGAGCTTCATTTTTTATGAGGAGGACGTCCTTAGGAAGAGGTGGATGATGGCCTACTCGAGGTTGAAGATAGTTGGACTAATAGGGTTTGAACAGTTTGGAGAATAGACTGAGATGCACATTCTCTTTCGCCGGACTGGTGGACTATGGAAGGGCAGCCAAAAGCCTAAGGGCCTGAGGGTTTCGGAATCGTAAAAAGTACTAAGGCTCATAAGGTAGGAGGCGGGGAGGGCCTATGCGATGTTTATATGGATGGCGCGCCTAGCCCCTGCCTTTTCTCTCCGATATTGATAGGATGCCATTGGCCTATGAAAACTACATCTGCTGTTGTTAAGGGAGTGAGGGGCATGATAATGGGGGGAGGGAAACTGAACGCGCATCTGGATTGGGAGGTGAAGAGGGATGGGGTTCGGAGGTTAGGCCAAAAGGTGAGGGAAGGTATGCCAGTATGGAGCGGGAAGGTGTATTGGACTAGCCTTAAATAGGGGGATGTGAGATCCTCATGGGGACCCATGTTAGCTTGGGTCACTGGGAGTTTGTATGGGGCGTGTGGGGGGAGGAAACTCGTGGAATCGGTGGGGAGGCGCAAAGGGATAGATTTATTATGGGGGGGGAGTGAGTGAATACCAGGGGATGTGGTGGATGGGCTCCCCCCTAGGCTGGGCGAGTGAAGGCATTAGACACTGTGATATGCCTCTGCCCGCTGACTCAGGAAAGGGGATGGGAGGTTAGGGTCGGGGCACAATGAAAGGAATTAGGGGATTGGAATGGAGCAGAAGAAGAAGAGTCTGAAGGGTGGAGGAGGAGCAAAGTGATAGACCGGGGTGGGCAGAGTAAGTGGAAGGGGATAGCTGGATGAGACATAGATGTAGTCGGGGGGCGACGGTGTGCATGGGGGGGACCCTGGGGTAAGGGTTAAGATGGGAGGAGGCAGTTCGGACTTGGAATTGATCATGTTGGGGACTCCAGGGGTGGGATGGTTCCGGAAGAGAAAACTGGGCTCCTGGTGGGGATGGCAGGACACGCATCTCGGTTGTGGTGGAGAATTGTTGAACGTTTTTTCCTTTTGTCTTTAAACTTACACTTGTGCTATGTTAGCAATTAGTGTAACTGAGAGGGATGGATGAGGAGAATTAACAAAAAGGATGGGAGGGGGGGAGGTGGGAGGTGGGGGATGGAGGGGAGACTCGGGGGGGTAGTTATAAATGTTAGAATAGATAGATTTCATATTGTGTTTGTTAGTAGGATAATTGCCTGGTTATACTTAGATGGTGGTGGTCGAGTGTGCGGAAATCAAAAGAAAAGGTATATACAGTATATGCTTGTAGGTTTTGCGATAACCTGGATATGTCCAACACAATGTCAAATGGAAATGCTCATAAAAATGGAAAATGCTGCGGGATGGGATGGGTGACTTGATAAATCTAAATGCCATATCTTGGAATGTAAAAGGCATAGCAAGCCCAGTAAAGAGGACCGCACTCCTGACTGCATTGAGATGTAAGGGGGCGCAGGTGGCTTTGTTGCAGGAGACCCACCTGACAGACCTGGAACATGCCAGACTGGTATGGAACTGGGTGGGGAAGTGTTTAGCGGCCTCCTACTCATCCCATAAAAGAGGGGTAGCAATACTCCTGCATAAGAACCTGCTCTTTGAGGTGAAAAGGGTAGTGAGAGACCCTAAGGAGAGTAGATATATTTTTGCTACTGGGGTATGGCAAGGGGAGACACTTACGTTTGGATGTGCCTATGTGCCGGCAGTCTATGACCCAGATTTCTACTCCTCTTTGCTCGGCTTGCTTGTCAGAGAGCAATTTCCTGGTCTTATCATGGGAGGGAATTTTAATTGGGCAATGGATGCGAGAATGGATCACTCAACAGGTAAGGGGCTGGTAACGGAGGCTATGGGCCAGTGGCAAGTTGGTATTGCAGATCTGGACATAGTGGATAGCTGGAGGACGGCCAACCCCACCGGGCGGGAGTTTACGTTCTACTCTAACCCTCATAAGACTTGGTTCCGATTAGATTATATATTTCTGCCCAGAAGTTGGGTGGGGAGGATAAGGGAGATAAGCCACAGCCCCATCTTCATCTCAGATCATGCTATGGTGGTACTGAGAATTGCAGGGACAGGAGTCGAAGGCGGCCCCCCAACCTGGAGGTTCCCTACATATTTGGCTAAAGAGCGGGCATTCAAAGAATACCTGGCAGAACAATGGAAGTTTTACGGAGAGATGAATGATACGGGTGAGGTTTCTAGTGGCACTTTCTGGGAGGCGGGTAAGGCCTACATGAGAGGGGCTATAATAGCATATGTGGGTAGGATTAAGAAACAGAGAAGGAGTAAAAGGGAAGAATTAGAAAGGCAAGTGAAAGAGTTGGAAAAATGGGTAGGAGTAGGAGGAGGAGGAGAAAAGGGGGAAGCTCCGAAGCTGCTGGCAATGGCAAGGGGAACCCTGAACTCTCTCCTGAGGGAGAAAGCAGGGAAGGTATGGTTTTTCTGCCAGAGGAGGGTTTTTGAGTGGGGAAATAAGCCTGGGCCCATGTTAGTGAGGCTGATGAAAGGGGGGAGGTGCCCAACTAGGATCCTGCGAATCAAGGGGGATGGGGGGCAAGTCATTACAAGTTCAAAGACCATAGCAGAGCGCTTCGGGAGTTTCTATGAAAAGTTTTATAGGGCAGAGCATGTGGGGCAGGAGAAGAGTATCCGGGAGTTTTTGAACGAGGTACCCCTACAGAGGATTACAGATGAGCAGAGGGAGGTGTTGAGTCAGCCTATATCAAGAATGGAAATTCTAAGCGCCATACAGAAACTACAGGAGGGAAAGGCCTGTGGGCCAGACAGATTTCCCGTCGAGTTTTATAGGATCCTGGGAGGGCAAATGGCAGATGTGTTGAAGGAAGTGTTTGAGAGAGGGGAGGAGGGACAGACTCCGGTACTGCCTGAATCATGCTATGAGGCTAATATCTGTCTGATACATTAGGGTGGGCAGGAGGGGTCGGAATGTTCAGCTTACTGACCGATATCTCTTCTCAATGTGGATATGAAAATTCTAGCCAAAGTCCTTGCCATGAGGCTGGAGAATTTTTTGCCGGAGGTGGTCCACCCAGATCAGACCGGGTTCATTAAGGGGGCGGCAGTCCTATCACAATGTACGTAGACTATTAAATATTATGTGGTGGGCAGGTCAGGCTGGAGCCAGGATAGGGGTGATTTCTTTGGATGCGGAAAAAGCGTTCGATAGGGTAGAATGGGATTACCTCTTTGAGGTGATGGGCCAGTTTGGTCTGGGGAACTCGTTTATTGGGTGGGTCAGGGCCATGTACCTAAAGCCTAGCGTGCAGGTGATGGTAAATGGGTGCCTATCTGGGAAATTTGAGCTGAGGAGGGGGACAAGGCAGGGTGCCCGCTTTCGCCCTTGCTATTTGCCCTGGCAATCGAACCTCTAGAGTCAACGATTCATCAGCATGAGGGAGTCGTGGGAGTAGGTGATGGGAAGGGGAGGGAGCATAAAGTGGTGCTCTATGCTGATGATATGCTATTATTCTTAGGGGATATGAGTGGCTCTATGAGGCACCTGATGGATATTATTGAAAAGTTTGCAGGTTTCTCTGGGTATAAGATTAACGTTAAGAAGTCCGAAGCCATGGGATTCCCAGACATTAGCTCGGAGGTACGACAGAGAGGTTTCAGGGTGGTTAAATCAGATTTTAAGTACTTAGGGGTTTATATTGGACGGAGGTGGGAAGAGCTGTATAAGCTGAACTATCACCCCCTGATTAAATCGATATTGGCAGACCTGAAGAGATGGCTGCAATTACCAGTATCTTGGATTGGGAGGATAAATCTCATTAAAATGAACATTATCCCCAGCATATTATACCCAATGCAAATGCTGCAGATAAGAGTAACACAGGGGGACGTGAAAAGGTTAGAGAAGGGGTTCGCGGACTTCATATGGCAGGGGAAAAAGCCCAAAATAAGCCTAACAAGGCTTAAGGCAGATAGATCTAAGGGAGGGCTTAATTTCCCAGACCTGGGCACGTATTACAGATCGATGCAACTCAGGTGTGTGACGGATTGGATTCATAGGCCCGGAGTAACTAGCTGGGTAGGGTTGGAACTAGAAGGGGCCCCTGGGAGGCGCTCAGCATACCTTCATAGTAAGGGGTTACGGGCGTACAGAGACCTGGGAAGTGGTAATCCACTAGTTCGGGAGACATTGGAGGCCTGGGATCATCTATGACGACGAAAGGGATTGGCCCAGAGGAAGACTGTCCTGCTCCGAATTGCGAGGAACCCCTCCTTTGTCCCGGGAATGGAAGATAAAGGGTTTCTGGAATGGGAAAAGGGAGGGGCGGTATGTGTAGAGACTCTACTGGAGAAGGGGGAGCTAAGTGAGTTTAATAAGGTGAGAAGAGAGATAAAATTAGGGGCTTCACATTTATTCCGGTATTTCCAGGTGAAAGCATATGTAAGGTGGTTGGGCACGGGGGGAAATGTTGGATTGCATCCAAACAGAATACAGCAGATGGTAAGTCAGGCTAGGAAACACTCGAAAGGGTTTATCAGGAAATTGGCTAAGCAAGATAAGTTGAATCTGCCAGATCTGATGGGCCCCACAAAGGCCCTTTGGGAAAGAGACCTAGGCCTGCAAATTTCAGAGGGGAACTGGTAGTTAGTACTAGGAATGCCGGAGGGAATCATGATATGTAACACATTTAAGGAGGCCTTCTATAAATTCCGCACAGAATCTATAGTAACGGGTAGCAGTGCATCAAGGCACATCCTGCAGTATCACCCTAACTGCAAAGATGGGCAGGGGCTGGGCACCTCTTCCACTGCTTTCGGACATGCCCAGTTTGGGCTAAGTTTTGGGGAATGTAGTATAGGAGGTAAATAAGGGATAGGGGTTGTTTGGTCCGTGACCCCTTAACTTGTCTATTCGGGGTGGAAATAATAGTAGGGGAAGAGGGGTGGCAACTATTACCTAGATGGGTAAGAGTATTGTTCGTGCTGGCAAGGCACTGCATTCAGAATACCTGAGTTACTGGAAATGGGCCCACACTGGCTAACTGGAGGAGGTTGGTTATGCGCTCATTAACTTTGGAAAGGCTCACATGGGTAGCTAGAGACAGGGAGGAGAGGTTCCTGAGGGACTGGGCCCCTTTTCTGGTGACTCTGAGCATATCCGAAAACATAATGCTCCGCACGGGGTGGGATGTCTAGGCCTCAGGATGTTGAATGAACTCAGGGGAGACGCCCCTCCTGGGTGGGAGTGTGTGAAATTAACAGCCAGCTGTGGGGTTTGTGGGTTTCTCTGCAACCCTGGCCTTCCCGCGCATTAAGAACAGTTGTGAATCTGGGGGACTACCCTCTGTGCCCTATATTATGACGTACGAGAGAGTGGGGGTACTTGACAGTATATAGGGACCTGAGATATGTCTGCACACTCGACTACATCACTGTAAATGGAATAAGTATGATGTATTGATGAAATAACCAGGTTTTTCTTCTTTGTCTGTCTGTCTGTATTTGCTTTTTGTCTGTTGCTATGTGTAGTATGTATTATTTTTTGTGACAGAAAATCTTAATAAACAGAATATTCAAAAAAAAAAAAAAAAGAAACAAAGGTTGTTTTCACTACTAAAAAAGAGCCAGGGTACTAATAAAGATCAATTACTACTTAGATACAAAACATCTTTAAAACAGCTGAAATTCACTATTTTACAGTCCAAAAATAAACTTGAATTTCGTTTGGCACACTGCAAAGATAGCTATAAATACTTATACTCCTACCTTAATAATAAAAAAAGTTAATAATAGATATATGGGCCCTATAACAGTTAACAACTCTCTAAAATCCACAGACAAGGAGATAGCGGACGCTTTCAATGAGCATTTCTGTTCTGTCTTTACAAAACAAGAGGATCCTAAACTTAATTTGTATTTAGCAAGCACTTCTATAGACTATAATATTTCTGTCTCTGATATGCTTGAAGCCTTGCAATCCCTAAGGAAAACATCAAGTCCGGGACCTGACAACATAAATCCAAGATTTTTGCTAGAGATAGCTGATGCTATAGCTAAACCCCTAACCTTCATCTTTAATATATCTCTTCAAGAAGGTTATATTCCTCACGGCTGGGCTAGTGCCACAGTCATACCTACATTCAAAAAAGACAATCATTCTAATCCTGAAAATGATCATCCCATAAACCTAACATCTGTAATAACTAAATTAATGGAGAAAATTATTAAAAAATTCCTGGAACAGGAAATAATTAATCATAATAAAATTGATCAAACACAACACGGTTTTAGGTCTGGGTATTCCTGCACTATTAATTTGGTCTCCTTTTACAATTATATAAGTGAGGGACTTGATAGGGGGAGCCAATGGATGTTATCCTTCTTGACTACAGCAGGGCTTTCGATAAAGTGCCCCATGGTAAACTTGTTGACAAATTGCTGAACCTGGGGTTTTCCAAGACTTTGGTCAGATGGGTTTCCTGCTGGTTGGCCAACAGACAGCAACAAGTTAGGATTAATGTTAATCTCTCTAACGTAGGGTGTGTTACCAGTAGGGTCCCACAGGGCTCAATCCTTGGACCTACCTTGTTTAATTTTTATATCAGTGATATGCAGGTCAGTGCAGACAATCTTGTATTGAAATTTGCGGATGATACTAAACTAGGGGGTGTAGTATCCATGGCTTCTAGCAGGATCACTCTTTGCAACAATTTAAGATCTATAAAAGAATGGGCAGCTAATAATGGGATGATGCTTAATCCTGATAAATGTACTGTGTTACATTATGGAAAAAATAACCCAAGACAGAGTTATTTTTTAAATAACACACCCCTTGAAGTTTCAACATCTGAGAGGGATTAGGGAGTTATTATAAATGACAAACTAACCTATACAGACCACTGTATCAAGGTAGCCAAAACATCAAATGCACTACTTACCCGAATCAAACGAGCATTCGTCTCTAGGACCCAGGAATGCATTATCCCCCTTTTTAGGACTCATGTCAGGCCCCATTCTGATTATGGATCTCCTTTTTGGAACCCATATCTCAAATATGATATAGATAGAATTGATAGAATTCAGAGGAGGGCAACAAAACTAGTACCTTGACTCGCAAATAGTGATTACCACACTAGATTGTAGGAAACCAGATTACGTACCCTACTAACCAGATGAACCAGAGGTGATTTGCTATTATTATACAAAATTTCAAATTCTAAGGCTCTAATGGGTCAATGTGGCCTAAAATTCTCTGATAGAAGGATTTCCCCTCGGCTACACAATAAACAAATCGATGTGGCTAAATCAAGAACTAACAAAAGACAAAACTATTTTATGGTAAGAAACCCTAGACTGTGGAATAATTTACCACAATATTTGGTGGATAGTAATTCCATCCAGTCCTTTAAAAGAGGTCTGGACCAGTGGTTGGAGTCAAATAGCTCCTGGGCTTAATTTTCCCACCATAGTGGTGGGGGACAATCTCAATGGGCTACGACCTTCTTTTGTCCCCTGTAACCAAATAAATCAAGTAAGCTTAACAAATTGCTTTGTAGGGGGAGACCAATTTGTGGTATCACAACATGTCAAGATGGACATCTGTAGTATGAGCAGACTGCAGATTCACATGGTTGAGACTACTCATCCTGCTTAATCCTCCTACCATTAAGGATGGACGTGCCAAAAGTATGGCGCACCACAAGAGGGGTGACACCTCACTGTCGGGGGTTACAATCCCCCTACTTCACCTAGGAAGGCCAGAAGGGGGACAGGAAGGGGTGAAGCCCCCAAACATTTTAAGAATGTGGGTGATGACTGCAATGTAGGCCACCCCTTCCCCCATGTCTAAGGGTATGATGTTACTTGTCCAAGAGGAAGGGGGACACCAAAACAGGCATAACACTCCCCAGCAGCAAAAAACAAAAGAGTGGACTGTACCTGGATGATTTCTTCATGCTTGCTGGATTTACATACATCAGGGGGCACACTTCCTCAGGACTGGAGGGGCTAAGGAGGCAAGCTCATGTTAGCTGGTAACGTTAATTAAAATAAATCCAATGTCCACTAGCAGAGCCATCTTTATCAACAAGCAAAAATGTAATTACATAAATAATTTAAAAAAAAGATACTGCTCCATGGAACAGGGGGGCACAGCAGCAAACCAGAGCAGGCCTGATTTCCTAACTTCGTGTCCGGAGCCACAGCACATCCTTTAGATCAAGAGATCACTGCTGGATCCCAATGGAGCCAAAAAAATGCCCATTGATTGCAGCAACGCCAAAATATTCCAAAGTGTCCTCGCACTTAACTCTGTTCTACAGGTAAAATGGCCTCCACCCATACTCCACCATACTCATTCTTCTTGGCCTTCCCCACACCAAGCTCCGGGCATCCACAGGGCAGCTAAGGTCCAGGCAATCCTGGAGACACATCAGCCTTGTATGGGACTAAAAAAGTGAGCCAAACATCCGGGTCAGCAGAGTGCCACACCAGATAGGAGAAGTGGACTGCCACCACCACCTACTCCACAACACGGGCTTTCACCACCATGCCGCCCCACCACTGACCACATACACCTCAAGTAGGACCCCTCTTATGGCCTACCCTGAGCGAAGAATGCATGAGGCATCCCACCTAAACCCGGGCTGTTGCTCCCACTAACTTCAGGGAGTCCTGCATGAGCTGAAACCTCTCTACCTAGCTAGTCCCAACACAGAGCTGCCAACCGAGGACTTGGGCGACTAACCAGTGACACCCACCTAAACTCTGATGAAGCCCCGCCCATCCTGCAGGCAGTCCACAGCCCTCGCTAAAAAAGGGCAAAGGAGGAGGAGAACAGTTATACAGTAAGCACCCTAACAAGAGGGTGCTTACACTCTCCCCTTTTTAAACCATTCACCTCCTGGTGAATGACTTAACCAGCTGCACCGGTGGACACTACCGTGGGAGATATTCGTACTTTCCCTACCCTGTCTTGCCCACCAGACAATACCAACAAGCGGTAAGCACCCAAAACAGGCACCTGCCAGTGATACCCATCTGGGATGTGGTGACCTACCCCCTGTTCCCAACATGCACCAAGCAAGGTACAGAGGGATGATAGCATCCCAAGTCACTTCCAAACACTCACTACTTCCCATGCTGCTGCCACCAACCAGCGACCCAAACACTCCAAACTGCCATCCCCCCATAACACCATTTAAACCAAGAACTGTTACAATTAATCTCAAACCCAGCAACTCACCGCAGGACGGTAAACATTTGAGAACCCCTTTCCCATACACGTACTCACACATACACACACACACACACACACACAGAAACACACACACAACAACAACAACAATTAGGCAAATAAAACACTCTCAAGCCACTCACACAACTTTAAACTTCTCTCTCTCACCATTATCTCTCTCACCAGTTACCCTTCCCCAGGGCAGCACTGCAGTACTAGAATGCAATATTTTTTTTCTGTAACTTTTCAGTCCCAAAAGTTCCACTTTACCTACAAGGGCCAGTCCCAGATATACAGTAAGTCCAAGGACATACTATTCTGCTTTAACATATTAAACAGTAACTTTTAACAGCTAGAACAACAGAACATTTAACAAAGAGTGGTTTCACCCCATAGCAAAAGTCCAAGAGTCCTTAGAGGGCATGCAATACAGTCCTGCAGACATTCAATGGCAAAAAGAGTCAGGCTCTGCTTGGCAGGGGCTTCCCCCTTGGGAAAATAGAAGTGAGGCTCAGGCTTAGTGGTCTCCTCTCCAAATGAATCCTCCAACACGATGTAATATTTTGTTCAGTGTCCCAGCACCTCCTGGATTAGGTCAAAAGTGGCAGAGTGATCTAGCAATAGTGATGGTGGCAGCTTTAGTAGGCCCTGACTCTCTGTTTTTGCTCTGCACCTTATCCAGTGCTCCGAAAAAAACCCAGGCTTCCCTCCTCGCCTCAATAATGTCCCAAATTCTCTCGGACACAAACAGATAAGGCTCGGTGGGGTATTCCTTTCTCATTCTCTTCCTAATCCACCTCTCCGCCTGGGACCACTCCAAGATGCTTCAGACACTGGTCCACAGGGCCAAAGCAGATGACAACCATACTCCATTTTGACATCTGGCATTAAGAGGGTTATCAGGCTGGAAACCATCCATTTTAATTTGCAGCTGTACACACATCAGCTGCAGGTGCAGGGTCACATCTGGGAGAATAAGGTTAGGGCGCTTGAATGGCTGGAGGATGGCACACTCCACATCTTGATCTTCAAAAGTCAGACTTCCGGTGAAGCCAGCGCCAGTGGCAGACTGACCTTGCAGAGGTTCCCCCGGGTTGATCCTTTCATCTGCCTCCATTTCCTGTCTAACCTGGCTTATCACACCAAAAGACAGAAAACAGAAGAGCTAATGGCATCCACATGCCAGCACCTCAAGATTTTGTGGTAGGGACTCCTAAAAAGAGCAAGAAGGATCTTCCTTCTCAACCACCAAACACAGGCTGCACTTCACCCACACACTCGACCTCCTCGAGCTCAGAATTGGCAGCAGAAAGCAGCTCGGAACAGGAAGACTCCTTTACAATAACTTCAAAAAAACTGTTCAAGGAGCTGCATCATCCACGGGATACCTTAAACAAGATCCAGACTGAGCTTGTAGAGATCTACTTGGAACTACGCGAACAGTGC
Source organism: Neoceratodus forsteri (assembly GCA_016271365.2). Lineage (NCBI taxonomy): Eukaryota > Metazoa > Chordata > Ceratodontiformes > Ceratodontidae > Neoceratodus > Neoceratodus forsteri. The sequence continues at coordinate 1,204,567,368 of CM028132.1, forward strand.
CAGAAAATCACTGACCTGGAGCAATTAGCCACGGAGACTTCCAAAACCCTGGATATGCACAATGGAGCAATACTCCAGCTCCATGATGAGAAGTCTGGCTGCAGCAAAAATCAGAGGACCTGGAGAACCATTCTCACAGGATTAATATCAGAATACATGGCCTGACAGAGAGACTGGAATCAGGGGACATGGTAACCTTCATGGACAGCTTTCTAAGAGAGATTTTAGGCCTGTAGTAAGGCTACCAGCTGAACATAATCCAAGCCCGCTGTGCATTGCCATGCCTACAGACCCTAAAGCTCACCCACGCTCCATTATACTGGCATTCCTGGTCTTAGAACCAAAACGGACATCCTTCGGAGAGCATGGGCCAAGAAAGAAATTTTATTCAGTGACTGTCGTCTATTCTTTCAGCACAATTATGCTCCCACAACGATGGATAGCAGATGACAGCTGCTTCCTATCCTAAAGCAACTCTGGGCCAAAGGTGTAAAAGTCCATCTGGATTATCGACAGTTTTAAAAATTAGCACTGATACGGGCACCCAGTCATTCCCTGCCATCTCAGATGCTGCAAAGTTCCTGCAACAATGGGACATTTCCATGAATGCTTTGCTCAATGCAAAGACCATTAAAGCATTGGAATACTGATGTTGGTATACATTCAAGGGTCCAAGTCGGCAAAGGGGAGCGGTTACAGCCCTTCAAGAAGAAAGCCAACCACTGGAGCAGATGGACACCGCCCGGACCTCGGCATCCCCATCTAAAGGCCCTTTGCCACCAAGAAAATCTAGAGACAAGTAGAGAAACCAGAATGATAAAGCAGCCACCAACTCCCAGAAAGCAAGGGACACCTGAATACTTATTTTTCACTGCCGAGGACTCACGGGTTGTGGCTGATGTGGGAGCCCTGATTCCACTCGAGAAGAGATGATCCACCCAAATTGTAAGAACATTTTTTGTTTCTCTTTACACAGGGACAGTAAAGTGTGACTTGCAGATTTTGCCTAAGATGGAGTAACCAGACAGGGTAAGATCAACCATGCTCCAAAGCACATTGCTTTATGAGAATATTCATTGAGACACTGGGTGGAGAGAAGTGAACTTTGTCCTGCAATCCCTGAATAGTGGCCCTATGCCTTTCGATATTGACATTTCTCAGTTTATATCGGGGACAGAACATAACGGAAAAATGTAGTCTTTACTGCTCTGGGTGTGGTGTCAATCTCAAAAAATATGAAGCAAAACCAAGATTGGCTTGCCATCAGGGAGAAAGGGTGGCTCTGGGAGGGGGGAACAACAGCAAGCTAAAGAAGAAATTGTTTTTACATGGTATTACATTTTCCAAGTGTTTGGTGTTGTTTCAATGTTATAATACAAGGGAATGGATTGGGGGGTGGAGATCGAACTCGGGGGGAGGGGGTAAATTGGTTCTTCTTGTATCTAGTCCACTGGGGGACCCTGGTGTTCGTACTAAAACTGCAGTATAACTAAGCTGCAGTTTGGTGCATCCTATGATGGATGTACCACCTTCCCTCACTTTCAAGTTGGACAGGGTTGGCCTAGGTGGCACTTTTGGAGGCCAGACAATTAAAAGGTTTTTTTTCCCAGTAAGTTAAAAAAAAATGCATTTCTAATGTGCAGTTTCGTACAGTTCTTGTTGGAAGTTATTGTTGCCTGGAGATTAGTAACAGGGTGTACACTTCGAATGAGGGAGATGGGGGGGGGGGGGAGGCTTGTGGGCTGGCGCCTCCGAGAAGAGAAGTTCACTTTGGACAAAAACGAACATGGCTGAGTTGAAAATCTCAACATATAATGTGAAGGGGCTAAATGGGATAGTAAAAAGGGCTCACATTTTACAAGAGTCGGGGAGTAAAAAAAGGTGGATCTCGCTTTCATACAAGAGACCCACCTTATGGAGCCTGAACACCAAAACCTAAAAAGGGACTGGGTGGAAGAAGTTCATGTGGCTGAGTGGTTGACCCGTCCCCATAGGAGAGGGACTGTGATTTTAATAAGAAAAAAATACCCCACTTCAGATAAAAAGGATAACAGTGGGCGGTTCATGAAAATACAGGAGATGGTCTTCAATATAAAGTGTGTCCTGGTGTGCTTGTATGCTTCTAATGAGGAGAAGACCAACAAAAGTTTTCTTAGGCAATTGTTAATAAACATGATAGAAGAGCCTGAAGCTCTCTACATCATAGGGAGTGCTTCAGCAGAGTGCACTCTGCCTACTGGGATAGGAGGAGCAGAGGCCCTCCCAGTTCAGACTGTCCTAGAGGGAGTTTCCTGAGGAGGCTCCTTGATGAAACGGGGTTAATGGATGCCTGGCAGGAGGACCACCCAAACCAGTGAGATTATTCTTTCTTTTCTCACAGACATGGGAGTTACTCCTGTATAGACATGTTCCTTCTCCCTGTGGAGCGGAGGTCCTGCCTTCGGGAATGCTCTATCCTCCCCATGACCAGGTCGGACCATTCCCCAGTGTACCTACATCTCTGTCTAACCCCTACAGTATGAAACTCCAACTGGTGGTTAAATATTGGCCTACTAAATTCAAGGGACTTCAAAAAGAAAGTGTCTAAAGGAATTAATTCCTATCAAAGCATGAATGATCCCGAATCAGTCTCCCCAACGGCGAGATGGGATGCTCTTAAAGCCTACCTTAGGGGGCTGATAATTTCCCACACTTCCAAGCTAAAAAGGGACAGGATAGAATACCAGAAGCGTTTAGAGGAGGACTTGCGAGAGGCAGAATTCAGGCATAGATTGACCCTAGACTCTCTGGATAAAGAAATGTGGCAATCCAAGAAAATTGCCCTGGAGCATCTATTAGCATCTCAAATGGAGGGAGCCATGCAGAGAACCAACCAAAAGTTTTATGAACATGGGAGCAGGGCAGGAAGGCTCCTGGCTTTTGCCTTAAGAAAACAGCTATGTAGCAGGGCAGTCCTAGGGGTGCGTGACTGGGAAAAGGGGGATGCTTTGGTGTCAGATCCACCCTCAATTCCATAGGTGTTTGCAAAGTATTATAAGCAACTGTACAGCCAAGATCCTACTGACTCAGACAGTGCCTTGACTGAGAGGTTTTTGTCCCCACTGGTCCTGCTACATTTAATCCAGGAGGACAGAGACTTCCTTGAAAGTCTGATCTCAAGGCAAGAAATCCTAAATAAAATCAAGCAGCTGAAGGCAGGGAAGTCTCTGGGCCTAGATGGCTTGCCTTCTGAATTTTACAAAGCCTTTCACAAAGAAGTAATTCCACTGCTACAGGCTTGCTTCCATCACATTTGGGGTTGGGGGGGGGAGATCCCTGGCAAGATGTTCAGATTTCAATTTTGCAAAGGAGGGGAAGGATACAACACAGTGTGGTTTGTAGCGCCCGATCTCGCTTCTTAATGCTGACCTGAAAATTTTTATGAGAATCCTGGCAGACCACCTCCAAGGAATAGTTCCCAAATTAATACACCCCAATCAGACAGGATTTGTTTCTGGAAGATACATCCAGGACAATATAAGATGATTATTACATACGAACATACGAGTCTGCCAGCAGACACGGGCCTCATGGTCTATCAAGTCTGCTCGAATATGCAGCTAGCACCCTTATGTTGCAGCTGCCCTACCCTCCTCTCCCCCCTCACCTTTACCCCCCCCTCACACCCTGTACCATGCCCTTTTAAAACTGCCCACCATCCTACAGGATACCACCACCTCAGGTAGAATGTTCCATTTCTCCACCACCCTCTCTGTGAAAAAATGCCTCCTCATCTCTGTCCAATATCTTCCACCCTCCAACCTGAGACCATTCCCTCTCGTGTCCCTTCCCCTCTTCAGCTTAAATATCCCTTCTGTACCCATTTTATTAACCCTCTTCAAGTATTTAAAGGTCTCAATCATATCCCCCTGATTCCTCCTCTCCTCCAGGGTGTACATATTCAACTCAGTCAGCCTGTCCTTGTAGGTTTTGCCCTCCAGTCCCTGGATCATCTTAGTTGCCCTGTGCTGTACCCTCTCCAGCAATCTGAATCCTTCTTCAGAAAGGGACACCAGTAGTGCATGCAGTACTCCAAATGTGGCCTGACTAGTGACCTGTACAGTGGCAGGATCACATCCTTATTTCTGGATGAGATTCCTCTCGCAATACACCCCAGCATCTTGTTGGCCTTAGCTGCTGCCTTCCTGCACTGGGCTGAGTTGTTCATGTTACCCGTTATGATCACCCCTAGGTCCTTCTCATCCTCGGTGACCCCTATCTGAACACATCTCAACTGGTAGTCCCTCCCCAGGCTCCTTGCTCCGAAGTGCATAACCTTGCACTTCTTCGCATTGAAGCTCAATTGCCACTTCTCCGACCACTCCTCCAGTTTGATCATGTCCTCCTGTAGCCCCTGCCACCCCTCTATGTCATCCACCACCGCCCCTATCTTGGTATCATCTGTGAACAGACTGATCTTGCTCCTAATGCCATGTGAGATATCTGATATGAATAACCTAAACAACACCGGACCCAGCACTGAGCCTTGCGGCACCCCACTTGTCACCTCCATTAGGGATGAGAGTTCCCCCACCACCACCACCCATTGCTGCCTCCTCTTCAGCCAGTTCATGATCCAGTTTACCATCTTTGTCCCTGCCCCCAAATATTGCAACTTACCCCCCAGCTGCCCATGAGGCACTGAATCAAAGGCCTTGCTGAAGTCTAAATATAGTACATCTGCTGCATGACCTTTATCCAGTTCCCTCGTTACCCAATCATAGTACTCAATAAGGTTGGTCTGGCAGGATCTTTCTGAGATGAATCCATGCTGCTGACCGTCGTGGAGTCCATTTTCCTCCAAAAAGGTCACCGGCCTCTCTTTCAGGATTGTTTCCATAAGTTTACCTACAATGTATGCGAGGCTTACAGGTCTGTAATTGCCTGGTTCATCTTTCGTGCCACACATGTGGAGGGGCACCACATGAGCCATCCTCAAATCCTGTGGTATGCATCCTGTGTCCAGGGAGGTATCGAATAGGTCTGCCAGCAGCCCTGCCAATACCTCGGCCAGCTCTTTCAGCACCTTGGGGCGAATGCCATCCGAACCAGGTGCTTTATCCACCCTTAGTGCCTTCAGACCCTCCAGTACCCTGCCCTCTGTAATTGCCCCATCCATCACCCCTTCCCCCTTGCCCACCTTCCCCATCCCCTGAGGTAGCTGTCTGCCCTTCTCCTTCATGAACACAGAGCAGAAGTACTCGTTTAGTGCTTCTGCCTGTTCTGCTTCCTTCTCCACCCACCCCCCATCCTTACTAATCCTCACTATCTGGTCCCTGCAGCTCCTTCTCTCCCTTATATTTCTGAAAAAGTCTTTTTCCCCTTCCCTGATGCCCTGTGCCAGCTTCAGCTCCCTGGAAGCCTTGGCCTCCCTGACCAATCTGGTTACCTCCTTGGACTTCTTGGCATACAATTCCCTGTCCACCCCTTCCCAGACTTCCTGAACCTCCGAAAAGCTGCTTTTTTTGTCCTTACCCCTTCCAAAACCTCCTTATTCAGTCAGCTTGACTTCTTAGCCCTACTCTTCTTGCTCAGCTTTTTGGTACATGACCCAGTAGCCTCCATCAGCCCAAATTTGAAAATTTCCCACTTCTGATTTGCATCAGTATCAAGCCTAATTCCTTCCAGGTGCCTTCCCAGAATTTCCCACATCTTGCTAAAGTCTGTCCACCTTAAGTCAGCCACCCTGGTTCCTGTACCTATAGTCTCCCTGCCCATGCTGAGCGTGAATCACACTGATTGATGGTCACTCCCAGCTAGCAGGTCCTCCACCCTCAGCTCCCTCTCAGCCTCCCCGTTAATTAGCACTAGGTCCAGAGTTTTTTCCAACTGAATTGACCCACTGACCATCTGCACCAGGAAGCCATCCTGGAATGCATCCAGTAGCACCTGCTCCCTTGCACTCGAGGTGGCTGGGGTTCCCCAATCTATTCCTTGTAGATTGAAGTCCCCCACGATCACTATGTTTCCTTTCCTGCATACCCTTCTAATCTGCTCCACTAACACACTGTCCAAGTCCTCTGTCTGAGCTGGTGGTCTGTACATCACCCCCCCCTCTGCAGTGCCTACTTTTATAATTAAGGAACTACATCCATAATGCCTCTGTCTTACCCTCCTCCCCCTCATCCCTTGTACACCTTATTCCTTCTCTAACGTAAATTGCCACCCCTCCCCCTCTCCCCTTTCCTCTGTCTTTTCTATATATCCTATACCCTGGATCATCAGATCACAGTCCTGGTATTGGGTGGCCCAAGTCTCCGTGATGGCTGCAACGTCCACCATCCCGACAGCAAAGAGAGCCTGTAACTCTGTTGTTTTGTTTCCCCAGGCTCCTTGCATTCAGGGAGACAACCATCCACCCAGTTCCCTTCTGTACCTTAACCAGTTCCCCCTCATCCTGACCCCCCCATGGCCCTACCCTGGTACCATCCTTGTTAGCATGGGGGGTTAGCTCATTCAGCTCCCAAACTGAACATCATTTTGGTGCAGTGGGGTCAGAGGGCATTTCAGTTAACCATTTTCATGGATGCCGAAATAGCTTTTGCTCGGGTGAATTGGCAATTCTTAAAAAAGTCCATGGAGAAGATGAAATTCAGCTTCACATTTTTAAAAGTAGTTTCAAACCTCTACTCCTCACCCCAGGCCCAGGTCAGAGTGAATGGGATCAGCTCCGGGAGATTCCCAATCGGAAGAGGGACTCGGCAGGGATGCCCCCTGCCCCCCTTGCTTTTTGTGATTTTTCTGGAACCATTGACTGTAGCAGTCCTCCAGGATCAACATATCAAGGAAGTGATGGTGGGGGGACTGCAGCAGAAGGTAGCCCTATATGTTCTCCCAGATACATGTATAGAATGTTCAATAAACAATAATTATGTGTATATACCACACTGCCTTACTAGACCTACCTAGTACTATAACATATGTAGATATGCTAAGCTCCTCTATTTCTGTAATCCATGTCCTGACTGATCACTGTAAGATTCATAAGTATAACCACAACTTACTATGCATCTCTGTACATAATATGTTTAATTTTTCTGTATCTATAAGTGTAATTTGTTTCCTCCACTGTATATCAATGTTTTTTTTTCCTATGCATGGAATGCTTATATTCCCTGGGTTGTCTCTGAAAAAGGGACAGCTCTGTCTCAGTGGGCCCATCCGGTCAACAAAATTCAAATAAATAAATAAATATATATATGCTGATAACTCTGTCTTCTTCTTGAGGCACCCGGCGACTTCCCTGCCTAGACTGCTACACACACTAGAACAGTTTGGTGAGGTATCTGGATATCAAATTAATTTTGAAAAATAAGAAGCCTTAGTGCTCAGTGGATCCTGCCCCCCAGGGTTTAAGTCCTCCTTCTCTTTCTCATGGGCCAAAAATAACCAAATTAGATATCTGGGAATCCAGATCCCCACGCCACAGTCAAGATTATTTGACATCAATTATGGCAAACTTTGGAATGAGAGTCAGAAAGATATGGCTTGGTGGACCTTGGTGCCACTGTCACTAGCAGGCAGGATTGACACTGTTAAAATAAACTTACTTCCCTGCTTCTTGTTTCTATTCTCCACCTTGCCACTGCCCATACCACCCAGTTACTGGTCCAAAGTTAAAGTTGGGGTAAGTAAGTTTGTGTTCGGAGGACGCAGACCTTGCATAGCTATGAAAATATTGCAGAGTCCTAAGTCAAGAGGGGGTCTGGGCATGCCAGACATACATAATTATTATTTAGCAAGCCAGATGGCAGCAGTCTGCACCTGGGCAAAACAACGTTGGGACTCAGGGTGGTATAAGATTGAAGATAGAGGGAGGATTCCTCAGCCACGTTTCACTCTGGCCTGCACGGACCTAGCAGGATCCCCATGAGGGGTGATAGTTAACCCATGGTTAAAACACTCTTTGAAAACTTTAGGCCAGGTAAGGCACACACTAGCTTCAGTTTCCTCTCTGGGCCCACTGTCCCTGATCTGGTATCACTCGGGTTTTTTCCCCCTTAGGTTACACCAGGGATATGCCCTGTGGGAGGTTAAGGGTCTTACAAGCATTGTGCAACTCCTGGAAAATGGTACATGTATGTCTTTCCAACAGGTGAAAGCTAAATTTCAATTGCACAAAACAGACTTCATTAGATTTTTGCAGGTCCAACACTTCATTAAAAGTAAAGACTGGGAAACAATCAGGTTGTTGGAAACAGCAAGGGAAACCCTGAATGCCCATCTTAATGCAGAAGCAGAGAAGACAGGGCTTTATTGGAAACGTCACGTATTCGAATTGAGAAACAAACCTAGTCCATTACTCACTAAACTGCTGAAAGGGGACAGGGCTGCGACACATATCATAGGGGTAAAAGATAAACAGGGGAACCTTCACAAAGATATGAAAGATATAAAAGAAAGTTTCAGGGCTTTCTATCAGCATCTGTATCATGCAGAGCAGGCGGGTAACTGTGAAGAAATGCAAAGATTTTTGGAAAAAGTAAAGTTACCGGAGGCTACTCAAGCCCAGAGAGAGAGAGAGAGATGCTTAGCCAACTGATTACAAAGGAGGAAATAATGAATGCGATACAGAAGCTGCAAAGTGGTAAAGCTAGCGGCCCAGATGGATTCTCCATAGAGTACTACAAAATGATGGGAGGCCAGATAGGGGAACTGTTAGGAGAAGTATTTCACCAGAATGAGGAGACAGGGGAGATAAACCTGCCCAAAACTTGTTATGATGCCACTATATGTTTAATACCTAAAGCGGGAAAAGATGTGGAGGAATGTGCCTCCTATAGACCAGTTTCTTTGCTTACCTGCAACTTGAAAATTCTGGCTAAGGTCTTGGCACTGAGGTTGGAGCAAATACTTCCAGAGCTGGTTCACCCAGATCAAACCGGGTTCATTAAAGGGCGACAATCATATCATAATATGCGTCGTCTTCTCAGTATTATATGGAGAGCGAATCAGGGAAAAGAAGCAGTGGGAGTTATCTCCATGGATGCCAAAAAAGCATTCAATAGAGTGGAATGGGAATACTTATTTGAGGTGATGTCCTGGTTTGGTCTGGGTGAAACACTCATCAGATGGGTAAGGGCTATGTACGTGGCGCCTAGAGAAAAGATATTGGTAAATGGGGAATTATCAGAGGGATTTAAACTGGAGAGAGGTACGAGACAGGGCTGTCCTCTGTCCCCCCTGTTATTCACAATGGCAATTGAACCATTGGCTATAGCCATAATGAGTTGTGTAACAATTATGGGAATTGAAGGGACAAAGGAATCACAGCATAAGCTCGCTCTATATGTGGATGACATGTTAGTGTTTGTGAAAAATCCAAAACAATCGGTGCCTCCCCTACTGGCTTTGGTAAAGGAGTTTGGGGCCTTCTCGGGGTATAAAATTAACCTGGGAAAATTGGAAATGATGTGTTTTCCTGAGATAGGTAAAGAAACAGAACAGTGGGGATTGAAGCAAGTAGGGAGGTGTTTTACTTATCTTGGTATACGGGTGGGCAGGTCGCTGGGTTCTCTGTATAGTTTAAATTACACGGAACTGGTGAAAGTGATGGGGTAGACCTTAGAAGATGGGAACAACTACCGATTTCATGGATGGGTAGACTAAATATTGTCAAAATGAATGTGCTCCCCAGGATATTGTATCCATTACAGATGTTGCATGTGGGCCTTACGAAAGGGGACATAGACAAGATAGAAAAAGCTATTTCGAGTTTTATTTGGAGGGGTAAACAACCAAGGGTTAATTTGCAAAAATTAAAAATGGAAAAGGGAAGGGGAGGTCTGGCCCTACCGGATATACATAATTATGGACTGGCAGTGCAGTTGAGATACATAGCGGATTGGGTGCATCAGTCCAGGGAAGCCAGCTGGGTAGAATTAGAACAAGTGGGAGCATCGGGATGACTCACAGCATACCTGCAATCTAGGGGTGCAAGAGTATATCGAACTAAAAGTAATAATAATCCATTAGTGGAACAGGTCTTAATAGCCTGGGGATGGATTAGAAAGCAGGGGTGGACACGACAAGGGGAAACCATGCTATTACCTGTGGCAAAATTCCCTTTTTCTTACTGGGGTTGGAGGATAAAGGCTTTCATGAGTGGGAACAGAAGAGAATCTGGAGTCTAGGGAATCTCCTGGTACAAGGAAGCCTATATACCTTTGAAACTATGCAGAAGGAGCTGGGGGTGGAGATGCAGCACCTGTTTCGATATCTGCAGGTAATGACATTCATGCACAAGCTGGCAAGGGGAGAGGAAAAAGGACTCAAACCGGATGAGGTAGAATGCCTAATATACCAGGTTAAGGTGGACCCCAAAGGTTTTATCAGGAAGGCGGTCAAGAGAGGAAGTCAGAGACTCCCAGATAGAACAGGGAGAACAAGAATGTTGTGGGAAAGGGATCTGGAGAGATCTATCACGGAGGAGAATTGGAGTATAGTACTCCCAATGCACTCAGGGATCATGGCATGTAATAGATACAAAGAGACATACTACAAGTTTCTTCATCGATTATATTACCCGCCAGTGATAGTTCACAAAGCACACCCTTCAATATCACCAGTATGTGGGAGATGTGGAGTGGGAAGAGGCATGTACATACATTGCTTTTGGACCTGTCCCATCCTACATCTCTTTTGGGGGGAGGTAGTGGAGGAAGTGGCAGCAATAGCTGGAAGGGAGATGGAAAAGGATCCACTGCTATGTCTATTTGGAATGGAGGTGGGAGAGGGAGAGGAGTGGAACCCGCTTCCTAGATGGATGAGAGTCTTGTTCATCCTGGCTCGGCATTGTATAAGGAACACATGGGTGTCCCATGTAAGGCCGAACCTCAAACAATGGAGGCAGATAATACTGCAAACACTGGCATTGGAGAGGTTGACCCATGTATTGTGGGATCGGGAGGAGGTTTTTATAAAAACGTGGTTACCCTATATGTCCTCATTAAATGCAGAGGAGGAAGTGATATTAAGGGCAGGATTAGGCTGTTGAGAGTGGTAGTAAGACCCCAATATTGATCGATAAATTAAAAGGCTGAGTTTAAGAAATTGTATTAGAGCTACAAGACTATATACCTCAATAGCTATGATGTATTAATTGGATGGGAAAGGAAATATTAATGGAATGCACAAATGATTGCACCTGTTGATGTTGTTTTTAATGTGTAATGTGACTTTCATGTTGCAGGTCAGTGTGTCTGTATGTCACTATGTGTGAAAATCAATAAAAAATATTATACAAAAAAAGTAAAGACCATGAGGCCCTATTGAGTAGGCCTATATCCCCCTGGGAAGATTTCATCTATGATATAGTTACCCTGAGGAGAAAGGTGAGGTGTATATCTGAACTTTACAACATGCTGAGCGAAATGGGTCCGGATCCTCTGGGCAAGGTGAAAGAGGCATGGGAGAGGGAAATCCATGGTGTAATCCCCAGGGAAGACTGGGACAAATGATTGAGAGTGGGATGGAGAGTCACATCCTCCCCTGGATGGAAAGAATACTTTTGGAAAATCTCAGTCCGATTTTTCCATACCCTTACGGTAACCTACCATTTTCACACCACCTATACCACCCAATGTTGATGGAACTGTGGTGATGTTGGATCCCACTACCATATCTTTTGGATCTGCCCAATGATCAGGAGGTTTTGGTCATCGGTGAAGGAGGCAGCGAGGCAGATTATACAAGTTAATATCTCAGATGACTTTTCTGATTGGGTTCTTGGCACCCCCACTGTTGTGGGGCTTCCTCCTTCACAGAGAAAATTAGTCCTTGCCTTTCTTGTAGTGGCCCTGAAGAGTATTACATCACACTGGCTGTGTGCAAACCCCCCACTCCTAAGGAGTGGCAAAATAAGATGCCACATATTTGTGATATGGAGAGGCTGACCACCAGAATATACCTGAGAGAAGAAAAATACATTGAGGAGTGGGATCCGTGACTCAGATGGGTAGAGGACAGAGAGCAAAGTAGTTCCAGTAATAAACTCTATATAATAGCCTTCTATTCCACCCCAGATGATTATCTGGGAGAGCAAATAATCAGGTTCACCCATATCTCAGAACTTATGCTATAGGCTCACCCCTTGTGTCTGGGGGAGCCTATAGGTTAAGCTCTGCGATATCTAAATAAAAGGGAACGCCACTGTAAATTGTATCACACCTTTGGGACTCTACCACCAAAGCAGAGAATCATCAAAACAGCATATATGTTTCTCCATAAGTTGCTTCATAACCAGACACCTGTAGTTTTGGCAAAACATTTTCAGCGCACAAACTCAGTTTGAACACTGAGGGTGTCCTTGACCAAACTATATATTGAAAATAAAACAAATACAAAAACTGCAGAGCACTTAATAATAAATTATGGTCCAAAAATTATTAATAATTTATTATACATGAATCTAGATATTGACAGCAACAGAAATGTTTTTAGGAAAACTTTAGAAAATTATTTGATGCATGTATCTAGCTGTAAGTGTGTAGGGGTGACATGATGAAACTTGAATTGAGAATTAACATTATTTAATGGAGTTGCATGTGATATGTGATTTTTAGAGTGTGTTGTATAAAAGTGTGTTAGACTGTGATATTGTAAGTATTTATTAGTGATTTTATGTTATGTGTTATTTCTGTTACTATGTTTGTATCCTTGTTACTCCCTCCCCCAGGCATGGTTGAAAAAGGATCCTTGGATCCAATCCACCTTCCTGGTGAAATAAATAAATGAAATTATATAAGGGCCAGACCCAGCCCCCTACACCACCACCATTCTCCTTAGGAGATTTTAAAATAAAAATAAATGAAAGGGAGTAATGAAATGTCACCCCTCTTGTAAGGTTAAGGCTAAACACGAAAGTCTCTTCAAAAGCTTATTTCCCTCTGTGTTTTTAACTCCGTATAAAATCTAGGCGTGTTTATCTGGTTTGTGAGTTAATCCTTGTTTTTACACCCTATTGAGCTATTAAAGGGTTTAATAAAAAGTAATGGTAGTGCTACAAATTTAGAGTTTTTGCCAATTGGTAAACAAGACAGAATTGGTAGTTCTAAATTGTTTTAGAACCAACTAGAAGGAATGTATTCAAGTATTGTCAATATTTTGTAAAATACTGCATCATGGACATGTAGTTCCGGTTGTACTTTCTGTCAAATTGCATATTTTATATTTGAATAAAGACGAGTTTCAAAAAAAAAAGTCAAAGGCGTTGGGTGCTTGCCAGATGGCAAAATAGTGGGGTGGTCCCCCCAAACCTCCCCATCCAACCCCAAGCTGTCAGCACACACCTCCTCCACCACCGCATCTGGAGAATCAGACTTAGGAGGGACAGCTTTACAACCTGAAGCCAAAGGGGCCTCTGCAGTCATGGTCATGGGCTTTGACTACATTGGCCTAGAGGAGTCAGCTTTCTTCAACGCCTAACCATGCCCTCTCCCTCTGCCATAGGGAGAAGTAGAGGCCATAGGTCAGGGTGAGCTGGACAGACGACTATGCCCACTCCCCACCAGGGGCACTTCGGGGGGTGACAACAACAGGCTGCTCCACAGTCAAAAAAGATGTCTTCTCCTCCCAATTTTCCATACTGGCCGCCGCAGTCGAGACACTGTCAGGGGTCATTAGGGTAGGCCAACCCCAGGGAGCTGCATAAGGGAAGACTGCATAGGGTGAAACTGCAGTAATGGATACTTTCACATAAACAGATCAAAGGGAAAGGTGGGTCACCCCTACCCCATTGTAACAGCAGACTTCACATTTCTCAAGAGTTGTTTCTACCAAGCAAGCAGTGAAGCTGGCATGATCGCTGTCCTTTCACTCTCTTTGGGAGCATCCACCATTCTAGCTTTAGCTGACAATCACTCTCTCCTCATTTGCACACACCAGAGAACCACAGAATAATGGCGGCTGCCCAGCTACTCCCAGCAACCCCCAGCTCACTCCATCCCAGCAGACCCCACTGCTTACAGCCAATCAGCATGGCACAGCTGCTCATTAGCATAAAATTACTTATGCATTTGGTAGTCCAAAATGGTGCCGGCAGCAAAAGGCGTTAAATTCCTCAGCCAACATGACGGAACCCAGGCACAAGAGAATACCAAAACCAAGACTCAAAACCACTTTCTAAATCTCCAGCTCTCCGAGGAAATCCAGGTAGGAATGTGTACCCCCACACTGCAATCCCAAATGAGCCCCCACGTGTAGGCCACCCACTCTCTGATTGATAGGGGTATGCTGTTACTTGTCCAAGAGGAAGGGGGCCACAAAAACAGGCAGAACACTCCCCGGCAGCAGAAAACAAAAAGGATGGACAGTACCTGGATAATTCCTTCGTTCTTGCCGGATTCACATGCATCAGGGGTCACACTTCCTCAGGACTGGAGTTAGCTGGTAAAGTCAATTAAAATAAGTCCAATGTCCACTTGCAGAGCCATCTTTATCAACAAGCAAAAATTTATCACATAAATAATTTAAAACAGATACTGCTCCATGGAACAGGAAGGCACAGCAGCAAACCAGAGCAGGCCTGATTTTCTAATTTCAGTGTCTCAAGCCACAGCACATCCTTTAGATCGAGAGGTCACTGTTGGATCCCAAAGAAGCTTAAAAAATGCCCATTGATGGCAGCAACACCAAAATATTCCAAAGAGTCCTTGTGCATAACTCTGTTCTTCAGGCAAAACAGCCTCTTCCCATACTCCATCATACTCAGTCTTCCTGGCCTTCCCCATGCCGCACTCTGGGTATCCACAGGGTAGCTAAGGTCCAGGCTATCCCAGAGATGCATTAACCTGGCAAGGGCCTAAAAAAACAAGCCAAACATCCGGGTCACTGGAGTTCCACACCAGATAGGAGAGGCAGGTTGCCACCATTGCCTACTCCGTAACACGGGCTTCCACCACAATGTTGCCCCACCACTGACCAGATACACCGAAGAGCAGCCCAGAAGCTTTGGATTCTTTCAAACAGGCGACAACAGCTAGGCCCTTCTGACCCACACTTCTCTGGAAGCAGCCCTTCTGGCTCAACTTCTCTAGGTGCAGCCCTTCTGGCTCAACACACATGAATCAGGAGCACAACGCAGCAGCTTCACAGTTCCCAAGGAGCAACCCCATGGTCTGACTCCTCAGTGGATCAAGAGTACACCATACTCAGGCACATGCCTATGACTTCCTGTTCCCTGAACCATTCCACTGGGTAAAGGCTAGCAGGCCTTTTACCTGGCTCTGAAGCAGGCTAGGAAGGCATGTAGGAATCTCTATCCACTCAGAGCAGCTTAAAACTTTGGGCTGCAACTGTGCCCCTCTGGGTCACACTTTCAGCAATTTCCTCAACATAAAGCTCTCTGGAACAGTTTCTGACTTTGGTGAGCCTGGGGAAAGGTTCACAAATGGTATTCAGATGGAACCCTGGAGAGGACTCGGTGGGTTTATTGGCCTGGCTAGGCCTCTAGCTTTTTCCTTCTAGCAGAAGGTCTGCACCCTTCTCACTTTCTCTCAGACTGACCCTGCTCCTCCAAACCTGGCAATCTCGTTCCCCTGATTCAGTTTCTAATTGAGCAGACAGGGTTGTCTGTCAGTTCTTCTGCCCTATCCTGCTCTCTGACTTGCTCAAAAAGCCCACCAGTCCATTTAGGAAGGTCCTGCTGCATCATCCTGTCACAGTCCACTGTGTTGCCTTGCTTCCCTCTGATTGGTGGTTGTCTTGGTGAGGGGTCACAAAGATGGCAGTCCTTTGCTTCAATGGAGCACTGTGCTCCGAAAGTCTTATTTTATTTTATTTTATTCTGCCCCCCTAAGTGTTTGGTGGGCACAACTATGCCTAATGTTCCAGTGGTGGTGGAGTGGGTAAGGCTCTTGTGCTCCCCATTGGGAGCTCTGGTTTCTGCCCCCAACCCCAGCAATGCTGGCAGTCTCCAGGTGGCAGAGAGCTGCTCTTCCTCTTAAAGCCACAGCACGCTAAATGTCTCAGTCCTTCTTCCTTTATCCCCAGTGTCTCCAAGCCCCCTGATGCCCACTGGTGTCCCTGGGACTGAAGCACACTAGGGAAGGTGCTGGCTGGCTGCCAATGTGACTCTAAAGGCTCCTGGAGGGTGGCACTCCCAGCATCAGGAACATCCAAGCTGATGAGACAGCTCGGATATTCGAGCAGGCTGTTGCTTGAGCATGCACACACTGGTGGTGCGCAACTGCAGAGATCTTCATTGACTGCTCCTCCAGTCCCCTTTCTAGCTGCAGTCCTGGGGCAGGAGCAAGCAAGTAAGACAGGTGGTAATTTGGAGGAGCTCACGGGACTCCCAGTAAGCCCCTTGTTCCGGGGGGGGGGGGTTACAAAAGTAAATAAATAATTAGAATTGCAACAATCAATTCATCCTTGTCACACTCTAAATTAAAGGTTAATTTACAAGCTTACAGCTACTGGATGGGAATTCTTCCTATAGACTTGTGAAATCAAATAAAATAGAAACCTGTACTTTCAAACATATCTGGTATCCTGAGCCAGCCCATCATTGCAGCACTAGAGCTACTGCTCATGATGCCAGTGACCTGGGTTCAGGAACGAGCCTGGGTCACTGGATGCCACCCAGTGAGAGAAGGGCTGATCATCCCAGAGGATGCTCTCCTCCTCCAGGAAAGGAGGGATATTGGCTTCACTGCCATAGTGCCACCTGGGTGAGCATAGGTGGCACTGCAGTTGAAGCAGCGAGTGGGAGGGGGGATGCTGGTTGAAATTTCCATTTTTATTTATTTATTATTTATGACTTTGTTCTCTCGGACCATTTTCAGGCTCAACCCAGGCCACGTAAGGCGGCACAGAGTAGAAACATCAGAATAACAAGAACATAACAAGAGCAGGTAATACATAGTGAAAGGTTACAGTTGTCACATTTGGCAATATACGGTGGCAGTAGTTGAGGGACAACAAATAACAAAGCAAAGTAAGGCTCATGGTGGTACAGTTTCAGTAAATAAGAGAACCTATTTGGCCCTACCCCGGACCTATGGGTGGGGGGGGCTAGTCCTTAAAGCAGTGGCAGGTGAATGCCAACAGGAGCCAGTCTTTGAGGCAAGTCTTGAACTGGCGGTGGGTGTTTATGGTGCGCAATTCAGTGGGCAGCTTGTTCCATAGTGTGGGGGCTGCTACAGACAGAGCTCTAGCGCCCATGTTCGTGGCTACCCTGGGGATTTTCAGGAAGGGGATACTGGAGGAGCGTAGGCAGTGGTGTGAGGTTTGGATGGTGATAAGGGGAGCAAGAGGGGATTTCTGGCCAATACGGATGGCAGAATCAATAAAACTGTACAGTGCAAGGTCAAAGTGGGCTTGTAGTAGGAGCCACCCCGTGTAGTGTAGAGTGTTCAGTGGTGCATGGAGAAAGGGGCCAGCAAAGAGAAGTAGCAGGCACTGTTGTATGCTACTGATAGTTTTGCCGTGGTGGTTGCAGAGGTTCTGGAGTAGATGGGAGGGCAGTAGTCCAGGATAGGTAGCAGGTTTCGCTGGATGATGGAATGGCAGGCCTCAGGGGTGAGGTTTTGCCGGTATCTGTAGGCAGCCCCTAGTTTTTGGTGAAATCTTAGAACCAGGGAGTTTATCTGCTCTGTAAAGGAAAGGAAGGGGTCAAGCAAAACTCCTAGATATTTGAAATGTTAGACGTCCTCTAGGGCATGGCCGTCAGGGGACGTGATGATTAGGGGTGGGTCAGATTTGCATTTCGTCAGGAAGGGCTTAGATCCGAAAACATTGTTTTGGTTTTTTGGCATTGACCAGAAAGAGGTTGTCAGTCAACCAGTTGTGGGCTGTGGTATAGTTTTGTGAGAGGGCTGCAGAGATGAGGTTAGGAGACTTTCCACTGGAGAAGAGCATGAGGTCATCGGCGTAAAGGACTGAGTGACAGTTGAGACTGTCCACTGGAAGGGAGTTAATGAATAAGGAGAAAAGGAGGGGTCCCAGGAAAGAGCCTTGGGGGACCAAGTAGAGACAAGCAGGGTGGGCGAATGGGCCAGATCAATGCACACAAACTGGGAGCGCCCTGTATGGTAGCTTCTGAACCAGGTGGTGCCCTCCGGAGAGCAGCCAAGGTGATGCAATTTGGAGAGGAGGAGTGAGTGGCTGACCAGGTCGAAGGCTTTGGAGAGGTCAACAAAGACTATGCCAGTTGCATTTCCACGGTCCATGTTTGTGAGGATGTGGTCAGTTAGGAGTGTGAGGGCAGTGGTGGTGGAATGATTCTTGCAGAAGTCGTGTTGCTGGCTACACAGTAGGTCATATTTACCTATGTAGTCAGTAAGTTGGTGGTGGACAGCTTTTTCCAGTAGCTTGCTTAGGTGAGGAAGGATGGAGATTGGGCAATAGTTGTCTGTGGATTGTGGGTCCCCGGCTTTATGAATGGGAATGACTTTCGCGGTTTTCCATGTATCGAGCATGGAGGAAGTGGTCAGGGCAAGGTTGAAAATGAATGTTAGGGGGGCGACGATGGCATGGGGATGTGACTAAGGAAGACAGGGGATAATCTGTCTGCTCAAGGGGAGGCATGGTTTGGGAGGCTCTTTAGGAGTTTAACTATGTCAGCCTGTGAGAGTATTTTGAAGAAAAAGGGGGGAGGTGGAGGCTGAGAGGTAGGCCTGGAAGGTGATGTCGTGGGGGCGTGCAGGGGGACAGGGTTTTTTTGCAGGTCATTTGGGAGTTTGCTCAGGTAGATAGTGAGGTCAGAGAATTTGTCATTGAGGGCCATGGTCACTTCTTGGGGATCGGTAATGAGGCCAGCAGTAGTGTGTAGCTGTGGGACAGGCTTACTGGAGGGGGGGTTTAGTAGTGAGCCAGTGGATGCCCAGAATTGCTTAGGATCCCTGAGAGTAGCTTGCTGGAGATTGCAAAAATGTGTCTGTTTGACAGCTTTGGCCAGGTGTTTGCAAAGGTTCCTCAGACACCTGTAATCATACCGTAGGGTAGGGGATGGGGATGCTTTATAGGTTAACCAGGCACGATCCCTGTCTTTCATGATGGTAAGGAGGTCTTTCATGACCCATCGTGAGTAGCCACCCCTCACCCTTCTGGTGGTGACTGGAAAATGCTTGTCCTGTAGAGTCAAGAGAGCTTGAGTGAGCATGTATGCTGCCTGGGTTGCATTTGATTCCGAGAAAATGGCAGACCAGTCCAGTGCCCGTGCCTCAGAGAGAAGGATGGGGGTGTTTGGGCTTCTGAAATTATGGAAAGACAGGTATTTGGGTGGGGGCCGTTTAAGTTTGGATGACCAGAGAAGGAACGTAGGGGAGTGATCGCTAATGGAGTCGGCCATGGAACCAGCATGCAGGACACAGTCCTCCCGGTTAGTTACAATCCAATCCAGGAGTGTCCGTGTGCCCTTGCAAGGGTTCTGCCTTGTGGGAAAGTTAATAGTTGGGCCAGGTTGTACTGTTTTAGGAGGGAGGCATAGTCAAGCTGGTAGGAACTGAGCCAGTTTAGATTGAGATCACCCAAGAGAATTGAGTCTCTGTGTGGGGATATGGAGCCCAGGCCAGAGAGGAAGCTGTTTAGACCCTCAGTTCTGGCTGTAGAGGGATTGTAGCAGCACCTGATGTAGAGTTTTTTTGTTAGTTCCTAGGGTGAGTTTGGCGAGGAGCCATTCACTGGGAGAGGCTGGGTCAAAGCGAAGATCTATGTTGGCTGATAGGGGTTTCTTGACGAACAGAGCTACTCCACCCCCCTTTTTTTGCCAAGTCTATCCAGGCAGTGGGAGGAGTACCCAGGTAGTTGGTAGGTGGCATCAGTAATATGAGGTTTTAGCTATGTCTCAGAGAGTCCCAGTACATGGGGTATATATAGCTCTACCCATGCTTCCAGGTCCTGGTATTTGGTGGGGAGACTGGATACGTTTATATGGGTGATTTTTAGCCCTGGGGCATTTGTCCAGGTGCTGTCGGAGGGGGCTATGTGGGAATTAGTGGGGCCTGGGTTGCTCTCAATGTCTCCTGCATGGAGTAGGAGGGATAGGAATGGGATGCAGATGCAGGAGGGAAAGGCTATAGAGCAGGATATGGAGGCCAGGTAGTGACCAAGTAAGCGACATTCCGTGTTTAAGAGGAAGGAGAGGGTGACGTGACCTGGGTAGGAGAGTTCCCACGAGGGGAGGAGTGTAGGGTGTACTGGGGGGAGTGGGATTCTAAGAGGTAGGCAAGGAACATTTGGTCCTGGGCCAGGGCTGAGGTACATACATCCGTCAGCACCAGAGCACATGCTAGGGAGATTGCAAACATTGTGAGCTAGGGCAGGTTCATGGTGACAGTGGATGTTTGTAGAGAGGAGGTGAAAAATGTGGAGTCCAAAATGCAGGTCTAGGACACTTTTGCGTGAGCAGTGCTGGGTGAGAACAGCAGACCAGTGAGAAAGCTTTAAGAGAGAGAGGAAGATCAACAAAGTGGGTGGAGAGATGGATAGCAATAAGCTCCAGAGCTCTGGTACTGGGAGCCAATGGGGGCAGAAAGGGTTAGGGGAGGGAGGAGCTTAAGTGTATTTAAAGGTGGCCTGGGGGGGGGGGTTGACGAAAAATTCAGCAGTAGAAGCAGCAGCCGTGGAGGACGGGGCCGTGTATAGGCCGTACCTGATGCTTGTTTCCACTGGGGGCCAGTGGCAGCAGGCTCCTTAGCACCGAGAGAGGCACAGATAGGTGTCCAGGCATGCAGGAGGTGAACCACAGATGGTGGTAGGTAGCCCAGTGGGCTACAAAGATGCCTGTTGAAAGAGGGACAGGACAGGGATTAATAGCACTCTGAAGTGGTGGAGTGAAAATAAAATTAGCACGCAGACAAAAGAGCTGCAATTTACTAAAAGCGGGCCAAATCAGGGGGCGGGAAGCAGACAGCTAGGCACCAGCTCTGTAACTGAGATTTGTAAAACAAGGGGATCACAGTCGGGGGGGCAAAACAAAGGGAGAAATTAAATTGCCCAAAATCATGCAAGAAGTCATACATCAGCATGGACATGAGCACTAGGCTCCCTTGCTTCTGGCATCCTGGTAGGAGGGGAGTAACAAAGGAAGGTAAATATGCCACCACCCCTGACAGCCCGCTGGTCCTCCATACAAGAACAGGACCGAGGGGGTGCATGGCTGAGGACACCCCCGATGAACCCACAATGGAGGAAATCCCTCCTTGAATACCTCCCCCGCACCCCCGAGACCAGGTATGAGATAGGGATGGGAAGCAGATGGAGCCAGGAAGTTGCCCGGAGTAGATGGGCAGCATTAGAGTAAAGAGCATAAGCAGAATAAAAATATTTATAAAATGGGTTTTGAAAATCCTGTAACCTCATTGGTAGAAGCATATCACATGACTGTTGATTATTTTCTGACAACCACACAACTCACCGAACTACATATTTTTTAACAAATAAAAGCCCATTTTATAAGCTGGATAATGCACACCAGGGTGTGCGACTGTGCAGCCATAAGGGGACAATGCATTTCTCAGGTGATTGCGGTACCTGGTTACACTTCGTGCCTAACAACCATTGCATTATTGCCTTATATAGATACATAGACAGTGTCGGCAGATGAGGGCCTATGGCCCACCCAGTCTGCCCATTTGAGCTTGTAAGTTCAGTTTATGTTTTCCTAGAAGTCTGTTGCCCCTTACCCCTGACCTCCAGAATTCCTTTATGTCTATCCCATGCATTCTTAAATCCCGTGATTGTTTCAGCCCCCACCACTTCCTCTGGCAGGGTGTTCCACTTGTCCACCACCCGTTCTGTGAAAAATTCTTCCTCATGTTTCCTCTGAATCGTCCTCCTCCAACTTCATCCCATGCCCTCTAGTCCTGGAACATCTTTTTCACTTAAAAATAGTGTATTCCTGCACCCTGTTCCTCCCTGTAAGATACTTGCATGTCTCTATCATATCCCCTCTCTCCCTCCTCTCCTCTCCTCCGGGGAGTACATGTTCAGTTCCTTCAACCTGTCTTCATAGGACTTGTGATGCAATCCATGCACCATCTTTGTTGCCCTCCTCTTAACCTTCTCTACCGTGTCTATGTCCTTACGTAGGTATGGTCTCCAGAACTGTACACTGTACTGCAGGCGGGGCCTCATTAGTGTTTTGTATAGCAGAATTATGACCTCTCTTTTCCTGCTGGTGATGCCCCTGCCTATACAGCCCAGCATCCTATTTGCTTTACCTGCTGCCTTGTCACACTGTTTCCCTACCTTGAGGTCATCAGAGATGATAAACCCAAGATCCCTTTCCTGCTTGGTGCATGCTATATCCTCACCCCAACTGATATATTGTGCCAGGGTTTTTGTGCCCATATGCATTATCTTGCACTTCCTTGCATTGAATTTCAACTGCCAAACCCTGATCATTCTTCAAGTTTCTGCAGGTCCTTCTCATTCTGTCTACACCCTAGTGTGTCTACTCTAATACAGAGCTTTGTGTCATCAGCGAACAGTGAAATTCTGCCTTCTAGGTCCTGCGCAATGTCACTGATGAAGATGTTGAATAGGACCGGTCCCAGCACTGATCCCTGTGGTACCCCACTGGTCACTCTTCCCTCTGTGGAGTGACAGCCATTTACCACCACCCTCTGTGTCCTGCCACCCAGTCAGTTACCTACCCACCACACTACTGTCCTGCCCACACCCATATTCCCTAGCTTGTGTAATAGTCTTCTATGTGGCACAGTGTCAAAGGCCTTGCTGAAGTCCAGATAGGCCATGTCCACTGCCCTCCCCTGATCCACCTACCTAGTCACCCAGTCAAAAAATTCAACGAGGTTGGTCTGACATGACCTCCTCCTGGTGAAACCATGCTGCCTTGGGTCCTGTAGTCCATTGACAACCAGATATTCCACCAATCTCTCCTTCAGTAGTGCTTCCATGATCTTCCCACTACCGAGGTGAGGCTGACTGGTCTGTAGTTCCCTGCTTCCTCTTTGTTCCCACTTTTGTATAAGGGGACTACATCTGCTGTCCTCCAGTCTTTGGGTACCTCCCCTGTTTCCAGTAATCGGCTAAACAGGATAGCCAGAGGTTCAGCCACCACCTCTCTTAGTTCTTTAAGGACCCTGGGGTGCACCCCATCTGGCCCCATTGCTTTATCAACTCTTATTACTTCCAGTTCCTTCAGGACCCTTTCTCGTGTAAAGGGACTTGTGTCCATTTCTGCACCATTCTCACCCTTGTACTCCCTTCAGACCCATTACCCTCCTCTTCCTCAGTAAAGACTGAGCAGAAATACCTGTTCAATATGTCAGCTTTACTGTTGTCATCCTCCACGTGGCCCCATCCTCCCCCTTCAGTCTCACTATCCCTCCCTTTGTCTTTCTTTTTTCACTTATGTACCTGTAAAAGGTCTTGTCCCCTCTACCCACTGATTTTGCAATGTGTTCTTCTGTCTGAGCTTTGGCTTCCCTTACTGACCTCCCTGCCTCCCTTTGCTTCTCCTGGTACTTCTCCCTATCCCCTTGTGCCTGTGTCTTTTTGTATTGCCTGAATGCAATCTTTTTGGCTTTCACTTTCTTTGCTACCTCTTTGGAAAACCATACTGGTCTCCTCTTCCTTTTCCTCTTGCTAACCTGCTTAATGCATAATTCTGTTGTTCTTGTAATCCCATTTTAAATACTGCCCACTGTTCCTCAACCCCTGATTCCTGTCCCATTCCCCTTAATGCCTCTTTCAAGTATCTCCCATTTTCCCAAAGTCTGCCCCTAAAATCCAGGAT
The DNA here is from genome assembly GCA_016271365.2 of Neoceratodus forsteri. Classification (NCBI taxonomy): domain Eukaryota; kingdom Metazoa; phylum Chordata; order Ceratodontiformes; family Ceratodontidae; genus Neoceratodus; species Neoceratodus forsteri. Next base: position 1,204,591,111 of record CM028132.1, read on the forward strand.
CGTGTTTTTGTGTGGTTTGGTTCTGCTCTTTCTGTGATTTCAAACCACAATGACTGGTGGTCACTGTCCCAGGTGCTCCCCCCCATCACACTGTCCCTGTTTGTGAGCACAAGGTCCAGTATTGCCTTCTGCCGTGTTGGTTCCATGACCAGTTGCTTGAGGAAGGCACCCTGAAGGGAGTCCAGGATAAATCTGCTCCTAGTTGATGCTGCTGCTGGGATGCTCCAGTCCACGTCTGGAATATTGAAGTCTCCAACCAGTACTATCACCTTGTCTGCTATCCTTTTGGATGGCTAGCATCAACTCCTATCTGTTTCTTCCTCCTGGGCTGGTGGTCTATAGACCACACCTGTGCAGATGGCTGTCCCCATTTTCCTTTCCAGCTTAACCCACAGTATCTCTCCCCCATTTTGTTCCTCCTGGATCTCTGTGGCCCTTATGTCATTTTTCACATACAGTGCCACTCCTCCTCCCTTTCTGCCTGCTCTGCTCATACACCCTGTCACATGCTATCACTTACACACTGTATATGTCAGGTAACTTGACATGAAATAGTCCCTTTCATTCACCCCCTCACTTCTAATGTGCTCATTAAAGTTTTGCCGTACTTTGTTATATATTTTCCCTTTTGCTGCACCTCGTTACACATTTTTTCAATGTCCCCAATCTCTTTACCCATCTACATCCAGCTATACTTTGCCAGTCCCACCTGATCCTTCCAGCTCTGAACTATCATTCTTTTAGCTGTCACTAAGGCAGTCAGGCACCATTTGATCTGAAATTGAGTGAGATATATCAGCATTTTGCTGTCTCCCAGAATACACAGTGCTTCATTTACAGTTACTTAAAACTGTGTGTTCATTGGAGGTTAATTACAAATGCCATCAACCAGTACTCATTGTAATTGCTTTACTTGATAATGTTATCTTAGGTATGTAGTATTTGGATTTGGGTTTCCGTATCCCCTTTGAACATGGACATTGTACATCGTTGGGTACATACCCAGGTACCAACATTTTAAATAAATAAAAATAAACAAAGACAGGTGAAGACTCTTAGGCATCCAGGGCCAGATTCCAAAAGGCCTCCGTCTGTTGCAAGGGCACTTGCATCCAACAGGACGGACGCAAGTAGCACCTTGCGACAATCCCTATTCCGAAAGGCAGCCTGTGACAACATGCAGGCTGCCTGCGTCCCGGTGGACTTATGCCACCTGTTTGCCCAGCGGCATGTCAGAAGGGGGGGCTACGGCAGCATATGTGCCCTATTCCGAAAGGGTGGCTACCGTAACCCCAAATCGCTATTCCAAAATGTCCCAGGAAGGACAACCGACAAAGTACAGTTAAACCAGCTATGAGCTAGTGTACCTGTACTTCGCCAGTTGCCATGCCGAGCCTTGAGCCCCACCCAGCCCAACCCGCGCACAGGCAGTAGAACACCCCTTCCCCCATATTGCATTATAGGACCCTCCCACTCAACCCCAGTCCCGGCAATCCTGGAAGGTGCCCCTACCCGAGCCAGTAGCGTGGTGATATGCCAACTCCCTCCATGTTCCTGGAGTAATGCAGCCACCCCCTTCCCGTGTACCGAATCACCCTGGTGGTGTATTGGACCCACCTCCACCCCAGTGTCCCCCCACCCCTCTTCCCCAACCCATGCCCAGCGAAGACTGGCAATGCCACCTTTCACCACTGCAGCCAGCCGCTGACTGAGTCCTGATGAGCACGTGCTACACCATATGCGCTCATACAGAGCTCAGTGGGTGGCTGGCTGTGGTGATGGTCAAACGTGTCAGTCATCGGCTGGGTATGGAATGAAAGTGATTGAGACACTGGAAGTTGAGGTGGTCCTGTTCACTCGGTGGAACAATACATGAGGTTGTTCTAACATTACTCCAGGGCTCTGAGAAGACTGGCACCTCAGCAATACCAGGGATCGGGCCGAAGCAACCGAGGGACTGCTGGGAGATTGAGGAGGAAGGGGTCCTATAATGCAATGTGAGGAGGGGCTGTTCTACTGCTTTGTATGGGGTTAGCTGGTAAGGGGATAGCATTTTACCAGGGCTTACAGTCTTGTGTCGGGGCTTGGGGCTGAGGGGGGTGGCTGCACCCTGTCGATGGGCATGTCTGCAGCTTGTGGCACCCTGTTCAGGTGCGCCATTCCTTTGGCACACTGCTTGGGGTGCCACAACATGCAGGATGCAGCAGCGGGAACACTTCCCATACTGGAATTTGGAGCAGGGTTCATGTCTCACCGGCATATGTCGCAAGTATGCCTTCTGGAATTGGGCCCCCTATGTCTAACACCCTGCAAGATGTACCCCATTACTTCATCCCAAAAAGACGTCACCTGTGGTCATTCATAAGACGTGCAACAGCGTACCCATCTGTGCACTGCAGTGCCAGCAGGTTGGAGTCTCTCTTAAACCTATAGCTCGGAGGCTCCTCAGGGTCATATGCAACCGATGCAATATTTCTAACTTAACTCACTGACTTTAGATTCCCTTCAGACCCTCAAGATGTTTTCCCATATCCTGTATCAGTCCACCCCTACCACCTTGTCATTTCCCAAGATGTTCTTGTCCCATCCCAGTTGTAATGCCTTTAGTAATGGCAGTAGTGTCATTTTAATTAAGATATTGAACCATGCCATTACATGCCTATCATCTTGAACGTCTTCTAACAGATTAAGCACTGGAGAAGTATCCGCTTGAATTCCTTGTGTCATATGTAATGTACACAGGCACAACCTCAGTTGAATCCACTGCCATTGAGCTTTTGGTGGGAGAGTAAATGCTGCTTTCTAGCATCTAAATGGGATATTATCCCTGTCCTCCCAAGCATTCCCACCAGCCACACTTCCTGCCTCTGTCAGGCCAGCCAGATGATAACTTTCCCACCAATTTTAATGGATACATTTCTCCAAAGATTGGCTTGGGTAGAGTTCTGCATTTAATATTTATATAATTTGTATCCTATATCCCATACAGTATGCCTGTCTGATATTGGTATGCTGGATGCGAACTACCTCGCTTATTGGGAGTCTGAGCCAATGAGTAGAGTAGTTTGTGGGGGGACCCTGGCTTTCCAATAAACACCTTACTCAGTAGAGTAGTTGGCAATAGTGGCTAAAACCCGGGATTTTGTTCAGGCCAGCCACCCCCTCAGTTATTTTTCACTCAGGGAGGACAGTGATGTCCAGGCTACTGCTGTTGTTATCCCTTACTTGGGCGTTGTTTTTGATGATGGTTTGACCCTGAAATCTCAGGTGTCTGCCGTTGTCAAATCCTCTTTTTACCATCTGAGGAACATCGCCTGAGTGAAACACCTGGTTACTCCGGATGACCTTCCAACATTGGTCCACGCCTTCGTCACCTCCTGCCTTGACTACTGCAATGCCCTCTACCTAGGGCTTCCTGCGGTTGATATCCGCCTCTTGCAGCTAGTGCAGAACATGGTGGCCAGGCTTCTGACTGGGACCTCTAGGTCCAGTCATATCATGCCTACGCTACGCGGACTGCACTGGCTGCCTGTTCAGTGGCGGATCACCTTTAAGATCGGTCTTTTGACCTTTAAAGCCCTACACAAACTGGGACCTCACTACCTGCAAGAACTCCTGACTCCCTACCACCCCCTCCATCCACTCCAATCCGCTGACGAGGGATTGCTAGAGGTTCCCAGGGTACATTTGAAGACATCTGGGGGACATGCTTTTTCGTTTGTGGCCCCTACTCTGTGGAACTTTCTACCTCGTCGGTTGAGAGAATGCCTGACCTTTGAGAGGTTTAAATTAGAGCTTAAAACCTACCTATTTCTAAAAGTGTTCACAGATGATTTTAATTAATTTATAGTTTTTATATTTGTATTTACTAATGTTTTATTGCTGTTTGTGAAGCGCCTTGGTTTTAAGAAAGGCGCTATAAAAATAAAGATTACCTTTACCTTTACTCAGAGATAGAAAGGAGAGTCTGGCCTGCCAGCACACTGATAGCACTACCATTTGCAGCGCCGATGACCTGTGTTCAGGAGTAAACTCAGGACATCAGAGGGTCAGCCAGGAGGCAATAGGATCAAGCAGTTGATGGATTGCTCTCCTCCTATGAGGAGGGAGTGATGTGGTGCCCAGTGCATGCCTGACTTCTAGTAGCGGCAAGGGAAAACATAGCCCAGGGATCACAACAATGGGAGTGGGAGAAGCAGTGGCTGCCAATGTCCTATGTGCTGGGACGTGTGTAGAGCTATCTAGGTGGAATTATATGTCCATCCTCCCAGTAGACCAAAACACAGGAGAAGAAAACAGGATTGGCCAGCATGATGGAACCAGTCCTCCGCAGGCTCCACACCCGCAACATGGTGCACATCCCACCCAAGGATCAGGTTTGCAGCCTCTAGGACATGGGGGGGTGCTGTGAGGAAGGTGGGAGTTGAATGCTAAGTCTATGGGGAGTTGGGGCGAGGGGGCTGGGGGGTGGTTGGTGCCTGATGATGGGGCCAGCTGTCAGGTGAAAATAAACAGCACAATCATGAATGCCAGCACAACACCATCAAGAACAGCACCGTACAAACAGCGCTGTCAACAACAGCACCAGGAAAAAACAGCACCAATGGTAGCATCTATAAACCACACCGATGACTGCTACCATTGCTAAAATGCAGATTTTATACCTTTATTTTCCACAACTAATATAATCAACTCCAAGGGGGGCACAGATCTCCAGGAAAAGGAGAAACTTTGGGGGGGGTTTGTGTTGGGTGATAAATTGCACTTTAGGCAGGAGGAAAAGTAAAACTGCACATGTCGGGCGACCAGGAACAGAACACTGGTCTCCCACTTTGTGCTGCCGAGCTGCTGCTGCATTTAACCTCTCTGACATGGGAGCAGCTCAGCCAGCTACTGCACTTTCACTTACTTGTAGATCCTCACCATTACATGAATGGCTACAGGGGTACTGGTACTTGACGTACACTATTCTACCGCTGTCGCTATTCAGGCATTACACGGTCCTGACAGCGCGGTTTAGATGGTACTGTTCAGGATTCGCTATTCTAACCAGTTACTGAAATAAACTGCAGTAACTGCAAAAGGAAATAGATAAGGGAATCTTCAGTATTGATTTGATATAGATTTCTGAACCATCAGAGTCAGAATTGAGATCAGGCAAACTACTACTTGGGGAGGACGACATAACGGCAGGAGATATGGTGGTCAGTGGTTGTGGGTTGCTAGTTAGTGGTGTCTTATTGGAATGGACTGTGCCATGGAGGATGGAGTCCCATTACATACTTTTTTGGAAGTCAGATCCTCAGTGCCTCCAGTCCACCAGTGCCACCAGCACCAGTAGAGCAGCCCACAGTGCACTCCAGTCCAGAGTCAGACTCCAGCACAGCTGAACAGAGGGGATCCCCAGCAACAGGGAAGACAAAGGTGGTGGAAGGGGGGTGTCATTTTTCTCAACTACAGGCCTTACACATGGGTCCTATTGTGTGTACAAGGTGGGGGGAGGTTTTAACAAGTTATCTGATGTGGAATACGATTTTGATTCGGGTGCCTTAACTGGTAACAGAACAGGATTGAATGCAGCATCAGAATCTCTGAGAATCCAGTAGTAACAACATCTGAGGGTCATATTACAGTTGCATGCCTGACCAGTAGATGAAAACCTAGGGCATTAGTTAAATAGGCATGGTATACATAGGTGAATATTCACTGGCCCACCTCCAGCACAATCTACAACTGTGGGTGGGGGAGGGGACAAAATCCTGCAACTGTGGATTGCCCCCATACTGGGAACTTCAATGGCTACTGTACGTTTATGCCACATTTGCAGCACTTTACAGATGGTAGGCATGCATTAGGTATCTCTACCATCTGCTCTACTGTTCTGCTGCATGTCAGGACCATTTTCCAGCAAAAGGACATGCCCTTTTAGTTGTAAAGTGTGGGACTCTTAAACTGGGATGAACAGAACTCTGGACATTTGTTCAGTGTCCAGAACGCAGACTGGACAACACACCCTATCCATGAATGTCCAGTATTCCATTTTTGTTTTGTTATTTAATAAAAAAAAAAAAATAACAGCCATCCTTGGGCACCCACAACTATCTGTTCTCACTTAATGAGTTCTGAGGGTGCACTTTGCCTCCAGGCTATGGTGGGCCTTGACAGATTGCCCCTACACTTGTGTGAGGGGAAGGGACAACTGTTGTGGATGATGAAGAGAGGATCTTCATGGGACACATGATACTACAACAACACTGTAGGTGGGTGCTAGATGTGACACTGCTGGCAGCAGAAGATGCTGGCAGTGGAAGAACCCAAAGAGGCTATGTTCCTCAAACAATCCAGGTCCAGTTCAGGCCAGGCACTGGATATGGGGGGCTTGTTCACCCCTGCTTTTAAATGCTGCTGACCATCCAGCCCATAATGTCCTTTACAGAAGCACCGCTGTCACATGTTTGGTATTCTATTTGCAAAATTCAGAATCTAGCTCTGCAGTGCAAGCCTTGCATATGGGCTCAGGTTCATAACGTAGGACTTTAACCCACAGCCTTGTAGCCTAGAGGAGAGCGCGCGTCCCAACTGAGCCACATTTTCATACAAAACTGTAGCTGAATCTTTTTTTTTTATTTATTCATTATAATTCCTGTCATTTCCTATCCTCCTCTGCCACTTGAAGCAACCCCTAAACCCAAACACTGCATACCTGGAAATGTAATTGTCCCATGGTTTGTCCACCATCCTTCTGGGACCATTGGTGCACCACCCCCTCCAGAACATCCATTAGCTGCAGACTGTCTCAGGAGGCAGCATGAAGCCCTGAGAGTTCCATGGTGGTGTTTGATTGTGTTGACCTCTTTCTCCTCCAGTTTTATTCCCCAGGCCCCCCACCTCCTCCCATCCCTTCCTGGGCCACAAATGTGAACGCTCCAGTGGGCATGTATGCAATGTATGTTATGAGGATAAGGCTGGCTTTTTCCATCCCTCATGATCTACTAGCTGCACCACTACTATGGTCACCCTGGTGATGGTGGTGCAGTGGTGTCAGAAAGTCTCTCCTCCAGCGGGAGAGGGGGACATCTTCTGGGGCTCAATCTTCCTCTCACTGCTAGCCCTCCAATGCCATGGGCTTGAGGTGCAAACCTGGGACACTGGCGCCCCAAGTGGCAATTCTGCTACTTCTCCAACAGGTCAACTGTGATTTAAAGAGCAGCTTCTTACTGCTGCCCCACCCCCCAAAAAAAAAACATTTAATTAACCTTACCCGGCCCCAAGTGGACTGCAGTAGAAATTTTCATTTGTTTCTTCCCTTATTAAAATTAGAAAGCAACTTCCCTTATTAAAAATAGTAAGCAATCGTATTTTGCTCCATGTGGCCAAAACGCTAACACTTCCTGACTGCGAGATGCACCATCACGCTCACACGTTTTGTGATGTCAGTCAATAGAGAGCATGGGGGCACACTCCATGGAATAGAATAGAGAAATTTTTTAAGCACTGTTTATTATAATTAAGAGTTCTAATTATAACAAATCGAGGCCACTGCTCGACTAACAAGGTCCTTGTTGGTCGAGCAGTAGCCTCAATTTGTTACATATGGAACTGTAAATTATAATAAGCAATACTTTAAAAATGTCCCTGTTCTGCTCTACGGAGTGCACCATCATGCTCTCCATTTACTTACATCACAAAACGTGCGAGCACAGGGGCATGTCTTACAGCCAGAAAGTGTTAGCATTTGGCTTTTGATTCCACAGAGCAAAATACGATCGCTTACTACTTTTAATGCAGGAAGAAACAAACAAAAATTTCTACTGCAGTCCACTTTGGGCCAGGTAAGGTTTATTATATGTTTAGGGGGGTAGCAGTAGAGAACTACCAAGCTGCTCTTTAATCCTTAACATTTTCTGGGGGGCTTTAACTCTTAGTAAATATGCTGATCAAGAATGTTGTGCTAAGCCTGTATTTATATATTTTATTATCCCATTCGAAATGACATCTGCCCAGAGCACCATGTGCATTTTCCAAAGCACAATGCTTCCTGGAGGAGCGGTTTGTCAAAAGCACCTGCATCCTTGCCTCTGAATGGGCTTCAAGTGGATCTTTCATTAAAAGAAACTAATCTGAATTGGCACTGAAGGTCAAAACCAAGGACTGGGATTCTAAGATTTCAGACTGACAGGCAGCGGCATTCTACTTTCTGAACTCCAGCTTCGGTACACAGAAAGTATATCACAATGCTTCAGTTTTTTTCCCCCCCACTAAAACTGATGATCACATTCAAATCACATCCGATACATCTATGCAGATCCTTTCATATTACATGTTCGCAAATCATTGTGCAATGGGCAGGCAGTGTAGCCTAGAGGTTACAGTAACGAGCTGTGAATGAGCTTAGTACATTCAGCAGACCCGGATTTGATTTCCACATCCTCCACTAACATACTGTGTAACTCTGAGCAACTCACTTAACCACCCCAGTGCTCCGGGGTCACCCCTGAAAACAGGCACTTGTGCCTAGTGGACCTTACCTGGTTACCAAAGAATTAAAAAAAAAGTAGATGTTGAAAAAAATAATACTGGGCCCCAACTCCTTACTCTGGGACAGCAGCATCTGGGATGTGCTCTAGAACAGTGTTTCCCAAATGCAGCCACCAGCAGAATTGTGTGTGGTGTGGCTACAGAGAGGTCTGTAGTACCCCAGTTAAAAATGCGCTGGAAGGCCACCTGACAGACCAGCGGCACCACGTTGAATTGCTGTGCTGGTTACCCCATGTAAGCCCCCCTCCCTAGTCCAGCGGATTTCAAGGGTGGTAAATTACTCTGAGGCAGCAGTGCACATCACAGACATTTATATTTGAGTTGGACCAGCAAAACATTCTGTGGTGATTTGCATATGCAGCCCATGATGCTTTGCATTGTGTGGGCATGTGTGATTTTGTATTTTCTTGAAACTTGGCTTCCCAGCCAAATGCCCTTTGGGGTAACCCTTGCCTCAGTGTTTGCGCACAGAGGTTCTTTGTCTCATATTTGAGTGACAGCTATCTCACTGGGGGTGGGTATCACAGAAGATAAGCAGTCAGGACGTAAGGTGCAACACACTGTTTAGCGTAGCTGTATTACAGAAAAAGGTGCAACAGAATAAGTAGAGATGAAACTAGGCAAATTTAGGGATAACAAACAAGAAGTGGATCACAATACAACAAAAAGGGACCCCTTTAACTTAAGTCCAAACCTCATCAGGAGTAAGTTAGGTTCTTTACCTACTCCTGGCACTTGGAGGAATCCTTTCACAGGACAGGTAGCATAGACTGGTGCATTCAGTTTTTCTGCAGCAAAGCTGCACTGATCTCCCTCTCTGATATGGAAGTATAATAGAGTTTCTATATAACAGCCTCAGGATCATGTGATTTATCTTGTTATCCCATTTCATATTTCAACAAGATTTTAGAGAAAACCATGGCAATGTCAGAACGTAAAACAGACCAACCTACAGATGAAGAATGTCTGAAATGGAAATTTCAAATGCATGTACAGTACCTTAAGGAATACATTTTTTATGGAGAAAAATTATTTAATAGGGGTGATTCCCCATGTCTGATACCCCCTTCACTGGGACAGGGACCCTAACCAAGTCCCCCCACAGCTAAAGAGGGAGCCAGTTCTCTACAAGGTCTGGTTTCCTAAATCCAAACAGCTTGGGGAAGTGTCTTTCCCAGAAGAGTAGCCTGGCTGTTTTCAGCACTAAGACAGCATTGGAGTTCCCACCCACTGCAGAAACTCCGCCCCAGGGGTCCTACGAAAAAAATAAAGGAGGTTGATGAGCAAGTACCCAGATCCCTGATCCTTGACTTCAGGACCCTCTAGGGAAACCACCTCTCATGAGGCTCTCCAGGGACCAACCACCAAAATGGTAGCTACTCTCCTCTTTTAATACCCCTATGCTTCTCCCCCTGAAGAATGTTGCTAGCTTACCCATTTACTAACTGACTACTCTAAGAACTAGATACAGCCCAGAGGATTAGTAATAACTCTCCTCTTCCTATTGGAGGGGAGAAGTCATTACACCTGGTTCAGCGGTGGATCCAGCAGACTGGTGACTGGGCAGCCAGCTAGGAGGACCACTACCCAAGGCAGCTCATCCTAGCCTGTTGAGGGTTGGTAACGCATTCTACTGCCACAGCGATCCTCAGCAAAGGTCAGAGAGCTTACTCCTCCACCAGGGGCATGAGGCATATGTGTAAGCCAGCAATTTGTCTACACTCTGCTGTTGGGAGGAGGAAGGGTGAAGGGTCATTTTGAAAGAAAAAAGGAGTGAAAATGACTCTACTATCCAGATGCCAGTTGCTGTCACCCTCAGGCCCCATGCTGTGTGGACCCCTCTGAGGTAGAGATTGCTGGGTCTGGGGTCACTGACTCACCAGAGTCCAGCTGGAGGACTGAGAGAAGTGGCAAGGTAGGAGAAGAAGCTAAATGAAAAGAATGTGTTGGAATGAATCATTTCTTACCGTGATAAGACATGTGATACCCATACAAAGGGACTGCCCGGCAGTAACACACAGAGAACCAGCTGCGATACTGAGATCGGGGTGCATGCAACCAGAAAATCAGAACTGCAAAGGACTGCAGGTTAAGACATGATACAGAAAGATGCCCTCACAAGCCAAACAGAAATGAAGGCACCAATGTTCAAAGTGCTAAAGTGTTTGATTTAATGGAGAACAAAAAGTACAAAGCACTTGTACAAACTCACTCCAATGCTTCAAGTTGCATTAAATCAAACACTTTAGGACTTTGAGCATTAATTCATTCATTTTCTGTTTAGCCTGAGAGTAGAACCATCTTTGTCATGCATTGTCTGGCAGAAACTTGACTTAACATGTACTATAATAACTCACTGTTGCCAAGGCAGCCATTTTGTATCAAGGTTAAGCAATGGGACCAATAAGTTCTGGTGGCCACACTTTCAGACCACCAGGATTTGGGACTTGAGAAACACTATTTGGGTGCAGCACATTCAGATTCCAGGAAGAGAAGATGCCCAGTGTAGCAGCACCTCCTTAGGCAGTCCAGTGTTATGACATGGACCACATGGGTGGCCATATGGTGTGGCTATACCATCGGGTGGCAGAGATAGTGCTGAGCATCTATGTTTTAGACCTACTGCCAGTCTTATGCTGGTGAGTGCCAGTCAGACTATGGTAGGTAGGCACTGACCCAGCCCAAGAAAGGCTTGGGTCAACCCAAGTAGGATGGAGATGGGACATCTGGGAGGATTAAGTATAAACAATGATGACACTCATGCAGATGGCACCGCCATGCCTTCCCCACCCAATTGCCACACCAAGACGACTAGATCACCTGCCCCCTCTCTCTGGTAAAGAAAAAATGTAACAAGTGTTGTATACATATATATATATATACGTACCCCTAAGGAAGTACTCTGGGTACCTTATGGTTGTAGTTCATGACTGCAGCACTGTAGTTCTTGTAATGCCCAGTGTGTACTTTGTCAGTTGTCAGCTCCATGTATAAAGATGGCTGCTAGTAAATGATCTGAGTCTATCGGCCCTTAATCCCCAACTTTACTACAACAAGCACATACTATGTAAAAAAAATAGTGTAATAAAACAAATTCAATAAATTAAATTGTTTACTACAATAAATTAATGTAATAAACAAATTCAATAAATGAAGACCCAGATGGAGGGGGACAGGGAGGTATATCTAAATAAACATAGGGAGGCAGGAAGGAAGGTGAGGGCAGCTAAGGCTCAGACAGAGGAGAGAATCACCAAGGAGGTCAAAAAAGGGGATAAGACTTTTTCAGGTACGTGAATGAATGAGGGGTGGGATAGTGAGGATCAGGAGAGCGGGGGGAGGGATGTGCAGAAGAAGATTAAGAAAAAGCTAAAATTTGAAATGAGTACTTCTGCTCGGTCTTCACAGTGGAGGGAGGGATGGACCAGCATGTATCAGCAGGCACCGGGGGGGGGGGAGTGGATACAAGGGAATAGAAGTCCTAAAAGAAAACAAGACGATGGGGCCAGACAGGATTCACCCAAGGGTTCTAAAAGAACATAGTGCGGTGCCAGACGCCCATGTGGCAACATTATTCAGCACCTCACTCTAGATGAGGGGGAGTTCCACAGGACTGGAGAAGGGCCAATATGGACCCTCTGCACAAGAGTGGCAGCAAGGAGGAAGCTAGCAACTACAGGCCAGTCAGACTCACATCAGTGGTGGGGGAAATTAATGGAGATCCTGTTGAAGGAGAGGCTGATGGAGTACCTGGAGGCAAATGGGTTGAAGGACCACTGGCAGCACAATTTCACAGGGGGGAGGTCATGCCAAACAAGTCCCATTAATTTTTTGACTGGGTGACTAGGGAGGTGGATCAGGGGAAGGAAGTGGATGTGGCCTATCTGGACTTCAATAAGGCCTTTGACTAGGGGTTTGCGAATACTTTAATTTGAAAATTCAGACGAATATTCATATTCACCAGATATTCAGTATTCGTTATTCGGCCCCAAAAAAGTGTTTTTTGAATAATACATTGTAACACTGTTAAAGTCCACCACTTTCTTCCCTTTTGAAGTACAACAGTTAATTATGCCATGAATACCCCCTAACAGCTTTTCAGCAGCCCAAAAAGACAAACTACTGCACTGGTCAGTGGTCAGGTGACAGACGGTCATCATAGATTGACCAAAGGCTGTAGATGAGGTGACATTTTGTCTCTAGTCTAGGGCAATTAAAATGGCACTGGCGTAAGTGCACTGTATGTGCACCTTGGAAGAGAGGAGAGCGAGATGTGTCATGATATTTACTTTATTTATTTAATTTTGTGTAATGGGTGAGTGCACTGGTAACAAGTACCTTTTTCAGGCACTAGCCAGGTGCAAAAGCACAGACAAACAGGAAAACAAATTACAATGAATACATACGAATTTACAGCAAGTTGTAGGCAAATATGAGCACATATGGTGCTAATACTTGTAAATATACAATACAATATGATATACAATGTAATATACAAAAGTAATTGTAATGTAATAAACAAAGATGTAATTGAGGACAGAGAAAGGAGGAGGAAGATGGAGAACAAAACATGTGACCGAGATTGGTCAGTGGGTGTGATTAGCTAGTATAAGGAGGGCGTCTTGACAGGGGAGGTTATCGGAAGCATGAGCAGGCTTGGGCTGAGGAGTAGTGTGACTTTAGGAGCTTGGCAAAGGAAGATGTTTTGACAGAAGGAGGTAGGGAGTTCCAAACTGAAGCTGTACGATAACTAAAAGAGCGCTGACCCATAGTTGTGCAAAACTTGGATTTTATTATGTTGTTTTTGGTTTCAGAGCAGAAGGAAGAAAGGTTGACGAGAGAGACTTGGCTACTGAGGTAGGCAGATGTCCCAGTATACATAGTTTTCTTTACTAGTGTTGCAATAGCTAGATTGGATTTGATGTCAGGGGGAAACCGAGTAAGGGATTTGAGAGCCATACAGTGGTGAACACTGGACCTGCAACCTAAGGCGAATTTACGTATTTTGTAATATAGACTGTGTTTTTGCTGTAGTATGGATTTACTGGTAACATCAATTACAACTGATCCATAATCTAATGATGGGACTAGGTTTGCCAATGCAATACAGGTTCTAGCCTCAGGAGTTAAAAAATGTAGAACATGGTAGAGAGCACCTAGCTTCTGATATAAGAGAGAGGTGGTGTGTTGGAGATGGGATTCGAAGGATAACATAGGGTCAAGATGAACCCCCGAGGTACTTGAAAGACAGTGTCCTAGCTAGGAGTGTACCATTGCTGGTAAAGACACAGAAACTGGATGATAGAGATGTGTACAAGTACCTCACAGAGGTGAAGAGGGCACATAAGGGGAGTCTCTTTTAAATGAGAAAGAGCACAAGTACTGGGGGCAATGGGGGCATGTGATGAAGCTGAAGGGGGGAGTTCAAGACAGATGTGAAGAAATATTTAGTCACAGAAGGCACGGTAGATGCTTGACACAGACTGCCAGAATAAATGATGGTGGCGAAAACAGTGTGTGGCTTCAAGCATGCGTAGGATAGGCATGGGGTGTATTTCAAAACAGGCAGGGAGGAGCAGGGTTGTTTTAGGGTCTGCAGAAAAGACCAATAAGTCAGGGACAAACAATCTGGCAGACTGTGTGGGCCAAGCGGTCCTTTTCTGCCAACAGATAATTAGTAACCTGAAGTACACAATAGTAAGTGCACTAAAACATTATACAGTATTTTATTGTCTCTAGTTTGAGGGGCCTCGTGGCAGTCCTGCAGCATATATGCCAGGGAGTGGAGAGTTACCCTTTAAAGTAAATATTTAATGGGATAGAAAAAAGAAAGGGTGAGTCAAAAAAGAAGTAACATTACACTGTTGTAACATTAGGTAGATCGACAGTAGTACTGTACCACCAGTTTTATGTGGGCAGATCATATCTGTAGCCAACTACTGGTAAATTTAGTTTAATGAACACTAGCTGTTCAACATGTTGAGGGTCCAGCTTGGAACATTGTGGCTCAAGAATGTCACTAGCAGTGCTAAACATCTTCTCAGATGGCACACTTGTATGAGGGCAGCTTAGGTATTTTAATGCAAGTTGTGCCAGGTGAGGAGAGGAGTTCATTTTCTGAACCCAGTAGCCCAGTGGATCAACTTCAAATGGCTCAATTGATTCTGCAAAGTATCCATTAAGTAGATTTTCTGCAGAGAGAGGCTGAGATTATAAGCATTTGTGTTGCTGTTGACATAATGATGTGCTGAGTAATGCCCAGTCACTCTCCTCTGCACTGCCACTATACCGTCTTTCCCCATCTCCACCAGTACCATCCAATTCCAAACCACTACATGGCTGTTTCTCTCCCTCAGGAACCTGAACTGGAGCATCTTCTTCCCCTTCTGAGTGTCTCACTGCCTGCATAGCACTATTTAACTCTTCACTCAGCTGTTGCCTAAAATGAGTCGCCCTGTGGCTGTCCATGGCTATATAAAAGATCTTGCATTTGAACTTAGGGTCCAACATGGGTCTAACATGGCAGCAAATACGTGGTGGCAGTTATCCATGACTGTGGCGAGCCTTGCATCAAGCTCTGCATCTAGATGATTAACAAGCTCAGTGACCACTTGTGTACTTGTTGTATTGTCAGCCAGAAACCGTTGTAATGATCTTTTGAGAATATGCACAGCCGGGATAATCTGACTAAGTAAGGCTGTGGTAGCACTTAGGTCACATGTACTCCTCTCAAACAGCACAAGAACCTTCACCATGTCCTCAAGAGCTAACCAATCATGATGTCCTAGGACCCCTCCAATGTCTGCCTTCATAGACAGGGGAAGGACATACACACATTACTGTTAGAAGATATATAAAACATGACAGCTAAAGGGGAGGTTCTGATAGTGGGAGACTTCAACATGCCAGATACAGATTGGGCAATACCAGCAGGAACATCTGCCAGAACTAGACACATGTTGGATTCCCTGCAGGGGTAGGGCCTCAAACAACTGGTACAACAAACCACAAGAGTCAGGGCTATCCTAGATCTAGTACTGACTAACAGGGAAAGGATCATAGATCTCCAGGTAGAAGGTCACCTGGCGGTCAGTGACCATCACATGGTACAGTTCAATTTGGACACTAGAACTATATCATCCCATTCCAAGGCAAAAATATGGGACTTCAGAGGAGCTGACTTTGATAAGATGGTCAACAGAGTTAAGTTAGCCCTGGCAAAAAGAAATACAGGTGAGGGGGTACAGGCAAAGTGGGCAAGCATTAAGGATGCAATACTTGAAGCAACATCCCATTGTGTTAGAGAGAAAAGGAAGTGCAAAAGAAGAGGGAAACCACTTTGGTTCTCAAAAACAGTAGCAGAAAAGGTCAGAGCCAAAAGGAGGCAGTATAGCGCAGTGGTCTAAGGCTCTGAGCTGCAAATCTGGTGACATCCAGCAGACCAGACAGGGGTTTGAATCCCACAGCTCCCACTTGCATACTGTGTGACCCTGAGTAAGTCACTTACCTTCCTTGTGCTCCCAGGTCACACCTGGAAACAGGCTTTGGCTTAGTGTGCCTTTCCTGGTTAAACAATTTCCCCTTCCCCTTCCCTTTAGGAAATATAAGGGAACACAGCAGGATGAAGAAAGGGAGGCATACCAAACTTCCCTAAGGGAAGCAGGGAAGGCAATAAGGCAGGCAAAGGCCCAAACTGAGGAAAAACTAGCACAAACAGTAAAAGAAGGTGACAAGACTTTCCATAGATACATTAGTGGAAGGAGAAAGTCCAGAGGGGGCATTGCTAAGATCAAAGGGGATAAGGGGCCGTGTGAGGAGGAGCACCATGTAAAAGCATTTATCCTAAATAGATACTTCTGCTGAGTATTTACTGAAGAGAAGGTAGGGCAGGGCCCACAGCTCAGCACCATGGACATAGGGGAAGGGAGGTGTTCACTAGTCCCTTCACAAAAGAAAGGGTCCTACAAGAGCTTGCTAAGCTCAGGGTGGACAAGGCAATGGGACCTGATGGCATACATTCCAGAGTACTAAAGGAGCTAAGGGTGGAACTAACAGAGCCATTATCAGAACTGTTTAGTGAGTCTCTGAGCACAGAAAAGGCCCCAGAAGACTGGAAAAGGGCTCATGTGATCCCACTCCACAAGAGTGGTAGCAGGGAGAAGACAGGGAACTACAGACCAGTCAGTCTTACCTCAGTAGTGGGCAAGATTATGGAGGCACTCCTTAAGGAAAGGATAGTGCAACACCTGGAATCCATAGGAGCACGGGATACAAGACAGCATGGGTTTACAAAAGGAAGGTCCTGTCAAACTAATCTCATAGATTTCTTTGACTGGGTAACCAGAGTGGTGGACCAAGGGAGCAGTTGATGGTCCGACCTTGACTTCAGCAAAGCTTTCGATACTGTTCCACATAGAAGATTGATTAATAAGCTGAGTAGGTTCGGGTGGGTCAGAAGTTGGTCAACTGGGTGGCAAACTGGTTGACGGGCAGAAAACAGAGAGTGGTGGTAAATGGTATACAGTCAGAAGAGATGCAAGTCACAAGTGGGGTACCTCAGGGATCAGTCCTGAGGCCTGTCCTCTTCAATATCTTCATCAGTGACATTGCAGATGGACTGGAGGGTAAGGTTTGTCTGTTTGCAGATGACACCAAGATCTGCAACAGAGTAGATGATCCAGATGGGGTGGGCAGAATGAGAAGAGATCTGGATAAACTAGCAAAATGGTCAGAAGAGTGGCAACTGGGGTTTAACACAAAGAAGTGCAAGATCATACACATAGGGAAGAGAAACCCTGAAGCCACCTACAGGCTGGGAGGGGAGTTGCTGGCAGTCACAAGGGAAGAAAGAGACTTGGGCATCATCATCACCGATGACCTGAAATCATCCAAGCAAACCATTAAAGCAGTAGGCAAAGCTAGGGGGATGTTAGGGTGTATTAGTAGGGGTAACACAAGTCAGAAGAGGGAGGTAATAATCCCTCTTTACAAGACACTGGTTAGGCCCCACCTGGAGTACTGCGTGCAGTACTGGAGGCCACACCTTCACAAGGACATTAACCAAATTGAGGCAGTCCAGAGAAGGGCAACCAAAATGGTGCAGGGACAGCATCAGAAAACATATGAGGACAGATTAACAGAGCTCAATATGAATACCCTAGAGCAAAGGAGAGAGAGAGAGGTGATATGATCGAAACTTTCAAACACCTTAAGGGCATTAACAAGGTGAAAGAGTCTAACATGTTTAAATATAAGAAAAATAGCAGGACAAGAGGACACAGCATGAGATTAGAGGGAGGCTGATTAAGGGGTAATGTGAGGAAGTTCTTTTTCACAGAAAGGGTGGTGGATGCATGGAACGGTCTACCTCAGGAAGTGGTGGATATGAATACAGTGCAGGGCTTCAAACAGGCATGGGATAAGCATAAGGAAGCAATACAGACGAGTATGAATAGATAGGCCATTGACAAAGCAAAGGCCTATGGCACATTTATAAGGTAGAAAAAGAAATGGGCAGACTGGATGGGCCTTGCAGTCCTTATCTGCCGTCACCTTCTATGTTTCTATGAAGAAACATCAGTGTTACTTGTTTGGTTTTCTTAGGGAAGGGGGACCCTTATGCTTACTGCTATTTCTTCTACCCTGGGTACTAGTGCTACACCTAGAGGCTCTTTTGCCAGCCACCTTTTTGTCCTTCCCTCAACGTACACAGCATACTCTGCCTCATCCTCAAAGTCAATCACATTTGCCTCTAATGAAGAAAATGACGTGTCACTGGGCAATTCATGTGGAGGGAAATATTCAGAGCCAGATGACTGCTCCTCCTCTATAATTTTTTCAGGAGTACTGAGAAGCTGAAAAGCAGGAGGCATAACTGAATCAACTGTAGTTAGGGATGCCAACATTGGGTTTCAAAAATAAGGGACGCACCCCTGCCCCTGCCCCACCCTACCCACCCCTGCCCAGTGCCCCACCCTGCCACACCCCCTACCTCACCCCTGCCCCACCCCTTGCCCCCCACCTTGTCCCCCCAGCCAGTGCACTGATTCCCATTTAGTCCCCCACTCCACCATGCACTCTCTGGCTCTCCTTCCAATTCAGTCCCCCCTGCAGCAGTAGTGCACTGATTCCCATTTAGTCCCCGACTCCCCAGTGCACTCTCCAGCTCTCCCTCCCATGATTCCATCAGTTCCCCTGCAGCAGCAGCAGTGCACTTCTTCCCATTCAGTCCCTGACTCCCCAGTGCACCCTCCGGCTCTCCCTCCCATTCAGAATCAGCCCCCCTCCCCAAGCTGCTGTCTTCCAATTCAGTTAAGTAAGTTTCTGGACCTGCCTAGTATTGCACAGTCTCTGAGGAGGAGACATGATGTGTAGCAGAATGCGGATGGATTAGAGCAGGACAGCAGCCAAGTTACACCACCCCCACAAGGCACCCCCGGCCCAGATAGTCCACTTCACGACTTGAGCAGCTCAGCACTTACTTGTTAGTTTGTTCAGTCCGCAACAGTTGCTGCAAAGTAACTTAAAGGCAAGAACTGAACTCGCAGCAGTGCAGGAAGCATGACGGCACTCACAGTGGCATGCAGCTGCAATCCTGCTCTCTCTGAGCCAGATGATGATGTATGTGCATTGTCCTTTGGCCAGACCCTCTCCCCCATTCATGCACACTAGCTCCAGTGCCACCAGAAACACTGGGATACTGAGTTTTTCTTACTAAAATACGGAACATTCCATAAAATATGGGACTGCTGGCAATCCTAAGTAGTGGTCATACTGGTAATATTCACTGTGGCAGGGATAACAGACTGTGGTGATAGTGTTACAGTAGTAGCGGGGTTCATAGTGTCAGTAGTGACTGAAGTGACAGTCACAGTTGCTGGACTGGCTGTAGTAGTCATGCTGCCAGTTGCTGTGGAAGACAGGGTCTCTATGGTGGTGATAGTGGTGGTGGTGGTGGGGACGACAGATGTGATGGTACTGGTGAGAGATGGGGACAGACTGATGGTTGTGGGAGTCTAGAACAGTGTCCTTCTGCTTGTGCTTCTTGTATCACTTTCTCCTGTGCTAGCTACAGTACTACTATTACTACTAATGCTGGAAGAAATAGGCTTGGGAGGGGTAAAGAATAATTTTGGGTTTCGAATACGGCTCGACTGTCGTTGACATTCAGGTTCACCATCACCAACCTGTTCCTCCATTGTAGATTTGCATGGGCTGGACCAAGTACGTTTTTTTTACCACCTCTAGCTGCCATTGTCTATGCCAACAATTTCTAAACACTCTCAACTACTGTAATACTTTTAAATGAACAGAAGTACTGATTTGTTTTTGCACAAAAAAATTCTTGCAAGTGGTACACAGGCAAGGGTGTGCATGTGACTGCACAGCATCACTACCTGGCCCTAAACTGTGGGCAGTGGGAGTGCAGTCAGCCAACTGCCCTCCAAGACTGCTGGCTGCTACTGACTTTTGTGAAACTGAGCACAACCCCAGATTACACCACCAATATTTTTAAGGACAGATTTCTACAGCAGAACTAATAATAATAATAATTTTTTTTTTAACGTGCCTTTCAAATGCCAAGGCGCCGTACATAGTAACAATAAAAACAAGCAAAATAAAAATACAGGCAAACCAAACAATTAAAACAATCAATATTCAGAAAATGCTGATTCCCATAAAAAGGTCTTTAAACCCCTCTTAAAACCCTCCACAGAAGTGCACTCCCGTAACGAATGGGGTAGAGAGTTCCAAAGGGTGAGGGCAACATACGAAAATGCCCAAGCACCAGAAGATTTTAAATTCACCCTTGGAACCTCTAGCAACCCCTCATCGGCTGAGTGGAGAGATCGATCAAGGCAATAGGGAACCAGAAGTTCTTTCAGATAGGCTGGGCCCAGATCATGCAGGGTTTTGAAAGTCAGCAAGCCAACTTTAAAGGTGATCCGCCACCGAATTGGCAGCCAGTGCAGATCGCGCAGCACCAGAGTAATATGACAGGATCTTCTAGAACCCGTCAAAAGCCGGCTGCAGCATTTTGCATTAGCTGCAGATGACGGATTTCAACCCCAGAAAACCCTAGATAAAGGGAGTTGCAATAATCCAGGCATGAGGACACGAAGGCATGGACTAAAGTAGGCAGGTCGGCAGACAGAACAAGATGTCGAACCCTGGCAATATTCCTAAGATGATAAAAGGAAGTCTTGACAACTGCTGACACCTGTGAATGCAGTGTCAACCTACTGTCAAGAACTACCCCCATGTTCCGCACCCGCTCAGAGGTCAGGAGAGAAACGCCACCAAGAAGAATTCCGGAGGACACAACACTACCCAACCCCTCTATCTGTCAGCCCGGGTCCACAACCAGTACCTCAGTCTTATCTGAGTTCAACCTCAGCCAGCTGGAATTCATCCACTCCTGGATTTCTCTTAGACAGCTATTAAAAACCAAGAGCGCTCCCTCCTGATCGGGGCCAAAAGAAAGATAGAGCTGGGTATCATCTGCATAACAGTGATACCTCAGCCCATACTTCCTTACAATGTATCCGACTGGTAGCATGTACACCGCAAATAACATGGGAGACGATACTGAACCCTGAGGGACCCACACAGCAAAGCCCTTGAATCCAAGAAAAAAAACCCGGACACAACCCTTTTTGATCTCCCAGTGAGGAATGAAGTGAACCATCTTAAGACGGTTCCAGATATTCCACAAAGCAGTCTCAGGCGTTCTATCAACACCATGAGATCTACGGTGTCAAACGCTGAAGAAAGGTCGAAGACAACCAAGATGGAACGGCTCTTCCGATCTCTAGCCATCAAGAGATCACTGAGCACCCAAACCAGCACCGTCTCAGTACTATGTCTTTTACGAAATCCGGACTGGAGGGGTTCATAGATGTCATGGATGGTCAAATGGTCCTCCAGTTGTGCAGCCACTACTTTCTCAATCACCTTCCCAACAAAGGGAAGGTTAGAGATAGGTCTGTAATTTTCGAGACAGTCAAGGTCCAAGGTAGCTTTCTTCAAGAGGGGTGTCACCACCGCCTCTTTCAGGGAGCTAGGAAACTCACCAGATTCCAAGGAGCACCTAACTATCTGCACAAGGACAGGACCGATGATATCAATACAACCCAGAATTAGGGAGGTCTGTCCAGGATCCAAACTACAGCATGTAGGGCGCATATGCTGGATGATCCTCATGACATCCATGAACTCCAGTTAGCTGAAGGAACTCCAGGAAAACTGAGGCCTCGTGATCCCACACTGGTCCAAAGCCACTCCCCTAGAGTGTGATGGCAACAGTTCCACCCTAATGTCAGCCACTTTATTTGCAAAGAACCGAGCAAGCTCGTCGCACTCCAATTGCGAAAAAGCTTTCCAAACTTGCAGACAGGCTGGGTTGCACAGTCTGTCCACAGTTCGAAACAGCTGAGCTGGTCTATTCCACACAACCACGATCTCCCTGGACAGGAATTCTGCCTTCTTATGGGTGATGGCGGATTGATAGACCACATAGTGATTCATCAATCTAAGGTGGTCGGCATCAAGGGCAGACCTTCCCTAGCAATGCTCTAACCTTCACCCCTGTCTCCGCATCTCCCTCAATGTTCCATCAAACCAAGGGGACTTGGGGCGAAGGGAGAGGGGGCAAACACGAACTGGAGCAATAGAATCCAGAGCCCCCACTACAGCTATATTATAAGCCATCATGAGGGTCTCTGGATCACTGCTTGCCAACTTGAGAGGTCAAGCACTGCCGCAAGGCCTTGGGAATCTATATCCCGCAAAAGGCGGTACCTAACCAACTCCACAGGGGCAGGCCTTCTAGAGGGGGTGCAAAAACTAAACCCTATGGTGTAATGGTCTGACCACCCGACTGGTTCCACCCCCACATTGGATGCCTCGACCCCCAGGAGGAAGATCAAGTCCAGAGAGTGTCCAAATTTATGTGTAGCAGAGGAAACCACCTGTGTAAGGCCCAGCGTTGTCATTAGCAGGAGGAAGTGTTGACCAAATTGCGAGAGTTCGTCATCGACCCAGGCGTTAAAGTCACACAGAACCATCAATCTGGGTGACTCAAATGCCATATCGACAACGAAGTCTGCCACTTCCTGAAGGAATAGCTTCTCATCACCGGGTGGACGGTAAATGAAAGCAATTCAAAAGCCTACACCTGCTACTAGTATACACTCAAAGGACTCGACCCCCCACTGGGACCTCCATGAGGTCGAGTTCTGTCTTGAAACAGACCGCAACCCCCCCCGATCCAATCTTGGACGGTGTAACACCGAGTACCCAGCTGGAGTCATAGCATCCAAAATGGGGCCAGAATTTTCATCCAGCCAGGTCTCGGTAATACAAGCCAGGTCCACCGTACCAACAAGATCAGCAATAATTGCGGTCTTGTTTTTAATGGACCTGGCATTGCACAGCACCACCCGAGTTGGACAAATCTCATGGGCCGTCCAAGCCATCTGCCCACAATAATCAGTGGTGCCCTTGGGTATGGGCACCAGACATGGAGAACAATGGTCTGGATTCCATTTCACCCCAGGGCACCTTCTGTACCTGACCACCCCAATACGACGTCCCCCCTCTATCATCCTCCCCTGTTCATAGCCACGCGCCCTTCTCCCTCTCTTACTCACAATACCCAGTGACCTACATCGCTGGTAGATCTCAAACTAAAGGGGGAGAATAAAAAGGGCGAAGGGCACGAAGAGAGGAGGATGAGTAGCGCACAACTGTGGGGAACGAAGGCCAACACATACTGTGAGCTGTACTACTGACTAAGAATAAAACAAGCAAAAACGTAAAAAAGAAAATGAAACAACAGACTAATGATACACACTTAATAAAAATAAAAAATAACTTAGCATCAATTCAGGGCCTGAAATTAGAGACCCTGACAACCCCCCTTAGACATAAAATAACCCACTAAAACAAATACACAGTAAAAACAAGCATAGGGACTCTCACCCCCCCAAACCCAAATACAAAATGCAACAAAATTCAATAAATAATTGATTCCCCTTCCCCACCCAGTCCTCTCACCACTGGGGAGAGAGGGCAGCACTCCTACTGCTAGACAATTAAAACATTATCATGATACAATAACAAATGAATATAAACATAACAAAATTATTAAAAAATAAAAAACAAAAGAAAACTGTAAACTCCCCCCTCAGGCCTCTCACAACCGAGAAGAGGGAAAATTACAATCTTCTATACTACCAAAAAATAATTATAAAAATGAACACAGCAAAAAAAAAAAAAACATAAAATAAATGGACGCAGGGTTCTCTCACCACCCAGTCATCCAAACAAATGAAAATTAATAATCCACAAAAAGAAGTCAGGAGGGAGTCAGCAGTCTCTTCAATCCAGGTGTTGGATTGAGTAAAGACGAGCTCAGGTACCACCGAAACCACCCAGTCATCCAAGCAACAGAAAAAATAGTAATCTGGGGGAGTCAGCAGTCTCTTCAATAAAGGCACAGAAATTAGTACAGCCACAACCAGGAACCAGCCAAACCCGACTAGTCCAAGGGAAAAACAAAGCCCAAAAGCTGAATCCACAAATCCAATTTGCTTGAAGAATCTTCTTCACATACAAGCCCCTTTACTCAATGCCAGGTGCACTCAAGAGAAATAATGCAGCCCACCCCAAAGGACCCCAAGAAAGGCCGCTGTTTGCAGCCACTTCCAAGGGTCCACGGGAGCGAAGTACCCCAGCCGACTCCCCAGCTGGATAACAACACCCAGCCCCCTGTGGGGTGGCAGATCTCACAGAGAGAACACCCAACAGAAAGACCAAAGGATGATTATTGTACTAATCACAAACACTCCACCACCCAAGGTTGGCTGGGTGGACAAGGGAAATGCAGGGGAATCACCCACAGAGCATGGGTCCAAAACTCTCAGTTCTTCAGCAGCCCTCGCCTTCGGCACTTCCATACAACTCCTCACAGGCAGGGAGAGCATGAAACCGACACCCTGAGTTCCTCCCTGCAAAGCTCTCCACCAACAGCACTCCACTGGAACACTCCTAAAAGATCAACCAGGACCAGTCATAAATTCTTCCCAGTTCTCCACAATACTCCACTGTACTCCACTTTACAATGCCCGTGCAGCTCCTCACAGGCAAAAGTGAGCAGACACAATAACAAGATAGCTACTGAGGACTCCTTGTAAGCTGGTGAAAACCCCGGTCAGCACAGTCAACACAAATAGCAACGTCACTTGTGATACGTGGCGAACGAAACAGAAGCTGTGGAAGTGGCGAGCCGCTCGCTCCAAATCCAGCAACAAGCGCCGATATCGTGCAACCACCGCTACCGCTACCACTAAGTGGCTAAACAAATAAACGAAAGAGACCAAATGCAAATAAAATAAAACCAAAAAAACAGCTTTTAAAAACTAAAACTTAAATAAAATTAACACTCCTGAAATGGAGCAACAGTATCACGCCCAGCCTGGTGGCCATATTGAATCAGTTGTCCTGTAATACTTTTTAAATGTACAGAAGTACTGATTTATTTTAGCACAAAAAAATTCTTGCAAGCGGCATGCAGGGCAAGCAAAGGTATGTGTGCAGTGCTACTGTGCGGCATCACTACCTGGCCCTAAACTGCGGGTGGTGGGAGTGCAGTCAGCTGACTGCACTCTGAGGTTGCTAGCTGCTACTGACTTTCATGAAACCTGAGCCCAGATTACATCCCATTATTCAAGCCAGAACTGAAATGCTTTTAAATGTACGGAAGTATTTTTTAGCACCAAAAAAATTCTTGCAAGTGATGCGCAGGCAAGGGTGTGCATCCAACTGCGCGGTGTCACTACCTGGCCTTAAGCTGCAGGCAGTTGTCTGAGAGTGCAGTCAGCCAACTGTCCTCAGAGATATATGGCTGCTGCTGGCTTTCATGAAACCTGAGCCCCCCCAGAATATTTATTACTTACATCACCAAGCCATACTTTAGAACTACTGTAATTAATATATATAAAATAGTTTCAGTAATACTGTCTTCTTCTAATTCACCTCCACAGAGCACAGAGGCCTGTGAAATCAAGGTAGTGAAACTGCAAGTCTCTCTCTGCACAGCTCCTGCTTAATAAATCACTAGATCAGATGATTTCTCTGTGGAAAAAAACTCCTACTAGTACCAAGCACCAACAGAAACACAGTGCACTAAGAAATAAGTTTTGGTCAGAGCCACAATGGCTGCTGCTGCAATAGTATTGAACTCAAGTGAATTCACATGCTCATAAGCTTAGTGTGCCCTGATTCACAAGACGTTTTTTTCTCCCTGACAGGCTGTATTGGTCATTGAACTTGACAAGTAGTTTGGGGGAAGAGAGCCAGCCATTTTTTTATTTCTTGGCAGGTCAAGCACTGGATCCATCAGGTTGTTGGAGGAGAGTGGGACAGATTTTGTTTATACCCTGCTGGGCTTGGTTGGTCCCTAGGCTCACTGGATTGTTGGGGGGGGAAGAAGGGTGACAGATTTTTTATTATTCCCTGACAGGCCAGGCTAGGCACACAAACACATAAGATACCGGTAGTTTGTGGAGGTGAGCAGATTTTCCTTCATTCCTTGTTAGACGAGGTTGGGCATGAGAAATTTTATTCTGTTCTACATCCCCTGTGCTACCAGTGTGTAACTTGTTTGCCTTGTAAAACATATTAGAATACAGTGAGTGTGAAATTCATTATTTAAAACTAAACTATATTGTATTATGCAGTCCACACACTACCAGAATCTAATTCTTTTGGTTTGTAAAGCTCAAGACCTGTCAAGTAGTTGGGTGGAAGACAGACAGAGTTTTTTCTACTTTTTGGTAGGAGGGTTAGGCACTGGATCTGTTAGGTTATTGAGGAAGGGGATTTTTTAATTCTCTGATGGAAAAGGTTGGTCACTGGACCTGTCAGGCAGTTAGGGCGAGGGGCAGAGTATTTTTTTTGACAGTTTTTATTGTGCACTGGATGTGCCAGGTTGTTGGGCTGGAATGATAAATTTTTTTTAAATTCTCTAACGTGTTGGGTTGTTAGTTAGTTGGTGTCTCAGCCCTCCAAATGCATTTCAATGGGACAGTTGCAAAACACTTCCTGACTTTGATCACAATGGGAACTGGTCCACTATGTAGACCAGTTTTAAAAATCCAAACAAAGGTAATGGCACAAAGGAAAATACTCCATCAGAAACACCAAGGAGATCAACAACCCAAATCCTTACTCATTGCATAATTGACTCATAGAGCATAGTCAGTAGAAGAAAGCAATGCAAGCCGCAGACAGCCTAGCAAACGTTTTATTCAATCATAACGTAATTTTTAGACTAGCTGAAATGTCCAAAAAACTAAGAAGCAAAGGAGACTTTGACAGAAGTAGATTTACACCTTCTTGAGAAGAGATAATCTTCTTGATACAATATAAAGAATGCAGGATACCATAATGATTGAAAGACAACCAATATGACAGTTTTGTATTTATCATAATGCAGAACATTAGACTGGCAACAGTTATCTGGGAGCAAAGTGGAAGATCATGCATATTAGGCACAATGCCTACGTGCCATACACATGCAGTTTGTAGACATCCCTAAGATACAGATTCATTCAGCAGGTGTCCTACTGGACCGTGGCGGCATGCATGAAAGGGATGTGTGCACCTTACGTGCACTAGCTCCTAACTGAGGGTAGCACCAGGTGCCAGGATGTCAGGGGAGTGACTGGAGTCTGGTTCAGGAGTTAAATATTTATACATATTCTGATATTCACATGCAGCACTAATATACAGTGTTTTAAACAATGCCCATAGCTTTACTATAACAAGCAGAATGGACTCGCTCCAGTGACGTCACTGCATATCATATCAACGCCATTTTCAGAGCAGAACTGAAAAAAAATGCAACTGCTACTGTTTTCTGATATAAGGTGAATATATGAAAATGGAATAGGCAATATACTTGTAATGGAATAGAAGTTGCATACAGAAGGGTAGAATTATGGGTTTGAGCTCTGGTAGTATAATTGATCTCTTAATTGATAATAGTGGTTGTATGTCATTTTTTCCTGGTCTGATATTTTCCATGCAGCCATCATAAAGAACATCTCATACAAGAATGATCCTGTTAGGAATGCATTTTCTGCATACTGATATTGTGCATGTCATAGTCCTGTGTTGTACATGAATGTTGCAAGGCATGTGAAATACTCCCTGCTCATTTAATCAGGAGGGTACTTTATTTCTACTGCTGGATAGCGTTACTGTTTCCTTCCAGTTCACTGGTTAGTGCCTGAAAAACTGTCTCCCTGCACTCCTCACTGCTGCTTTTATATATCTTTGCATGGAGCTGGAATTAATTATCCAGAAAAAGGAATAAACCACTCAGCTGTCAGCAGTTCTAGTCATTTCAGAATCAAATGAGTTTTGGGGTACATACCAATCAAAGTAGTCCAAGTTTTAGAATCAAGCTGATGGATTAAAAGCAGAAATGAAAACAAAATAATCATAACTATGTAACTAGTTGCAAATCAATATAAACCCAAATGGAACAGATTCAGTCTTTTCCTGCTCTGGTTCATAATGTGCATAAGTCAAAACTTTAAGCTATTATCTCAAATGTGTTTTCACTGAAGTATAATCCACTAACAACTGCCTCCCGACTGCACTCCTATTGCTGAAAGTGGCACGGTCAGGAGATTTGAACTGGACAATTGGATGGGGGAGGAGTTATTTAACAAGTACAAGAAAGTTAAAACTCTAAACCTGTCTCCCAATCGCACTCCTGCCAGAGGATGTGGAGCCAGTTGGGAGATGAATGCAGATAAGGGCAAGAACAGACTGGGGAACTGGGCAGGAGGCAATACTGTCATTTCAGAAGAATCATAGGGCTCCTCAATCCACCAAATTTTATATAAATGAATGCCAGGAACTCCTTTCTTTAAGGGTTTTTAGGGGTTGCAATGAACATCATAGGGGTCTCCACTGCAGCCCCAGGCTACCCCTAAATGACACCCCTGGCAGGAGGGGGAGGAGAAGTTCAATAATAATAATAATGAAAATATCAATAATAATAATAATAGTAACAACTGTAGTGTCTCCCAACCGCACTCTTACCAGGGAACGTGGATCCTGTCAACGGCTAATGGGCAGTTATGTGGGGCAAAAGGGGGAGCAAGTAGTCACTTAATTTACTCACTTCCAGCTTGGTCATATAGCTATATGGCAATAAAGATATATTTGCCCCCTGTTTGTGTTTGGTGTCCTTTTTTTCTTTTTCTTATTGTCTTGCCTAGGTTGAGCTCCAACCCTACTCACAAAAGACATGCCCTGCAATTTTCCATGCTAAACAGAAGTGCTGTGAAGCCCGAGTCAGTATGACCTCAATTACAGAAAACTGACTCTGACCTCACGCACTGTCAACCCCACACAGCTTCCTAGTTGGGAATGATGTCATTACTAGCACATTCATGAAGGCTTCTTATTAGGTGCCCATATCTCCATAGCACTCAAGCTTGAGCACAAAGAAGAGCAGTCAAGAGAACAACTGATTTTTTTAAAGTGCTCGCAGTTGCTGTTTACCGCAGCTGCTCCAGGTTAGGTTTGCCCATGGACCGCAACTCGATCCTCCACTATGAAAGTAGCCATCCAGGGCAAACTCCTGAAAACATACCTGTAAGTCAGTACATACATTTGCATAGAAACTGTATATTACAACTGATAAGGGCTATGAAATTGGGGCCAAAGATTTCAGACAACGCTTTATTCAGAGGGTGTACTGCATGTCAAGCACTTACAGAGCAGAAGCGAGAGTGAAAAACACAAGCCAGGCAACTCTAACATAAAACATGGGAACACGTAGGACAGACAACAGGGGCATTCATGACAGGTCTTTTAAATTTTGCAACTATGTTCACACCATAGTCAGTAAATTGAAAGAAAGTATTAATAAGAATTGGTCACTATTACAACTGGACTCAGATTTGGTGTATTGGATGACAGAAAAACCTAGACACGCACAGTATACCACAGAGGGCAAAACATTAGAGATATTGCTATGTCCAGTATGTTACCGGTATAGCAAGAGATGAAACTGAGACCCCAACTCCCAAATGGTACATACAGTTTTGGAAATTGCAAGTATTATAACACTGTGGCAGAGGGAGATAGATTTACAATACTGAATGCTACGGAGATATGTGCACAAGGTCGGAAGTCTTCATGAATGCACTAGTAATGACATCATTCCCAACTAGGAAGCTGCACGGGGTTGATTGCGTGATGTCCAAGTCATTTTTCTGTTACTGACATCATGCTGACTCGGGCTTCATGGCACTGCTGTTTAGCGGGGAAAATTGCAGGGCATATCTTCCGTAAGTAGGGTTGGAGCTTAACCTAGGCAACACAATAAGAAAAAGAAAAAAAGGACACCACACACAAATGGGGCAAAGATATCATTATCAACATATAGCTATATGACCAAGCTGGAAATGACTAAATTAAGCAAATAACTGCTCTTTAAATACATAATTTAATGTGTCAAATTGCGTCAATGCTCCTGCCGAGTAAAATGGAGCCAGTTAGGATCTGGAGCTGGTCAGGAGAGGTGCACAGACAGGGACAAGAAAAGACAGGGTTATTAGGCTGGAGAAGGAGAAGTTAAATAGTTAAAAAAAAAATTTGAAACTGTAAAAGTGTCTCCCAGCTGTGTTCCTGCCAGTAAATGTGGAGCCAGTTGGAAGAGCACAGATGGGGAACAGGCACAGCAGTCGTGCGAGAGGGGGAGAAGATTTGAAAAAAAAACTGAAAGTGTCTCTGAGAAGTTAAATAGTAATAAAAAGAATTTCAAAACTGTAAAAGTGTCTCCCAACTGTGCTCCTGCCAGGAATTATAAAAAAAAATTATAGATCTAAGGAGCACTCCCAACCAGTCGGAGCGCTCCTTTCCCCTGCGTGTGAGGCACTCCTATTTTGTGAAGAGCGTCTTATGCGCAGATGCCCTGGAAGTGGGCACATTCTGGAAACAGTTTTTTTTTTAATATATTATTGATCACTCTTGAGCAATAATATATTAATACGTCCCTCATCGCCACTCGTTGCAGAAAACAAGTGGTTTCACTTGCCATCAGCTTGAGCCTCAGCTTTGCTTCACTGTTCTCGCTCAGCTGAAGGCATGTGAAACCACTCATTTTCAGCAATGTGTGGCTCCAATGGACGTATTAACACATAATGAAAGTTTTCAGTTCTCACTGCTGAGAGAGGTGCGGGTCAGGAGATTTGAACTGGGCAGTCAGTGGGAGTTTAAAAGTGTCTCCCAACTGCACTACTGCCAAAGAATGCGGAGACGGCTGCGAGATGAGCGCAGATTTGGGCAAGAAAAGACAGGGCAATCAGGCAGGAGGGGGAGAAGTTGAATAGTAATAAAAAACAAGCAGAACTGAGATTTCACTGCTTGTGCCAGCTAGCAAATAAAGTAAAAAAGAACCTACCTGACCACGCTTAGTGTTATTGTCTCCGGAGGTCTCGCCAGCCGGACTGGATCCCTGCTGTGTAGGGAGCCTGCAGCCTCAACTGCTTCAACTTGAGGGGACTATGATGCATGCCTCAAAAGGTTATGCTTAAAACAAACAAACAAAAAAAATCAGCAGTGATCCAGTCAGGCTGGCGAGAGCTCCAGCGACAATAACACTAAGCACTGTCACATAGTTTCTTTTTTCCTTTAGTCCCTACTAATGTTTTTGACCAGACTACCACACTGTGGCATTGAAAAGCAAAAGAAAAAAATGGACTGACTGCTGACTTCAGCAGCAGAAGAGAGTTGGAATATAGGGACATGAAATGCGGAAGTACCACATTAAAGTAGTGCACCTGCGGGAGGGGGCAGAGACCAGACTACCACACTGTGACAATGAAAATGAAGAGAAAAATGGACTGACCACTGACTTCAGCAGCAGAAGAGAGTTGGAATATAGGGACAAGAAATGTGGAAGTACTGCATTAAAGTAGTGCGCCCACAGGAGGGGGGCAGGGGCGGGGCTTCTGTGCTGCAGAGGGGAACTGCAGAGGGAAGGGGCTGGGGAAACACCTGTCCACCATAGAAAAATGATTGCATCACTGTGGTGGAGAAGATAGATACAACTGGGATACAGCAGAGGGCTTCAGCTAGCAGAAGTATCAAGCTTCAGCTCCTCTACTGTTGTTCGTTCGGTTCCAGGTCCAGTGAGTTCTTTTTAGAAGCAAGATGTCTGCAGGCTCTGACCCTGCAGCTGTAAAAAGCAAAGATTTTGTGATGTAAAATAATGTGTTTGTGCTTAATCTCTCTCCCACTTTCAGAGCTCTCTCCACCACATCTTTCTCTACTACAATGTGGCAGTCACATGATCTGGCTTCAGTGAGCTTTGGCAAATGCTCAGCGATTGGCCAACAAGTCCCATGAGATCATAAAATCCCACCAAAAAGCTGACCTGACTATTTGCTGAATAGAGCCGCTGTTCGGTATTCGGCTCCTGAATACCAGATAGCGTATTATTTGTGGTATTCAGAATTTTATATTCATTACTTGCACACCTCTACCTTTGACATTGTGCCACAGAGGAGGCCAATATAGAAACTTGGTAACCTGGGGCTTGGGGAGAAGGTGATATGCTGGGTATCAAACTGGTTGAAGAATAGGAGGTACAGGGTGGTGGTAAATGGCAGTCACTAAGGGTACAGAAAAGTGACCAGTGAAGTGCCACGGGGATCAGTACTGAGTTCTGTCCCCTTCAGTGTCTTCATAAGTGGCATTGCTCAGGAGCTGGAGCAGAAAATGTGTCTCTTCAAGGCTAAAAGGGTTGCATTCAGAAGGTACGAGGAGACGTAGAAGGAGGATGATAGGGATGTGTATCGGGGAAGCAGGGAAAGCAGTAAGGAGTGTAAAGGCACAGCCTTAAGAGAGAATAACCCAGGTGGTAACAAAAGAGGACAAGATATTTTTAGGTATGTCAGCGAAAACAGGAAGACCAAGGGAGGATCTGTAAGGTTAAAAAGGGAAGGAAGGGACTGTGCAGAGATGGACAGGAAAAGGCAGACATCTTAAACAAATACTTCTCCTTAATGTTCAAAGGGGAAGGGGGGGACTGCAAAAAAGTAACAGGAGCTTTGAAGGGGGGAAGTGGACACTAGTCCTTTTTTGGAGGACAGCGTCCTGAAGGAACTCGCTAATCTGAAAGTGGACAAAGTAAAGGGGCCAGATGGGGTGCATCCATGGGTGTTGAGGGAGCTCAGGGAGATACTGTCTGCACCTCTGACAGTCCTTTTTAACAGTTCGCTGTAAACAGGGGTGGTTCCAGAGGACTAGAGGAAGGCAAATGTAGTTCCACTTCACAAAAGTGGTAGCAGGGAGGAGGCTGGCAATTGTAGGACAGGCAAGAACAGTCCAGAGAGATTGCCACAAGCAAACAAAGCCCAGCCGGTGCAGTGCCACAAATGGAGGTGGCTTACTTCCACAGCAAAACAGTCCAGACCAAGGCAGTGGTGCTCAGTGAGGGCCGTTAAAGACTAGCGAGAATCAAGGTGCTAGGGGACAAGCTATAACCAGGAAGTTGTTAATTTGCTGTATTTTGTTGTAATCTGTGAAGCACTGCATAAGTAAACTTAAACTTATTTGTTGCAACTGCTGCTTCTGTATCCTTTCTGTGCACACCACTGCCTTTTTCTGGACTCAATTGTAGGACAGTCAGCCTGACATTGGTGGTGGGAAGTTAATGGAAATACTGCTGAAGGAAAGGATTGTGGAATATCTTGAATCCAACAGGTTACAAGACCCACGGCAGCATGGATTCACGGGGGGAGGTCATGTCAAACGAATCCAATAGATTTCTTTGACTGGGTGACCAAGGAATTAGATCAGGGTGGACATGGCCTACTTAGATTTCAGTAAGGCTTTTGACACCATTCTACATAGGAGACTAGCAAGCAAGCTGGGTAGTTTAGGAATGGGTACAAAGGTGGTAAACGGTGTAAGAAATTGGTTAGGGTATAGGTGAGAGAGGGTGGTGATTAACAGAGTTCACTTCAAGGAAGGGAGGGAGACCAGTGTGGTATCTCAAGGATCTGTGTTGGGACTGGTCCTCTTTAATATCTTTTTAAGTGACATCGCAGAGGAGCTGGAAGGAAAAGTCTGCCTCTTTGTGGATGATACCAAGATCTGCAACATGGTGGACACACTGGTGAGGGGGTGAAAAGGATGAGCAGAGACCTGAGAAAACTCGAGAAGTGATCAGGAGTATGGCAGTTGGGTTTCAATGTGAAAAAGTGCAAAATGATACACTTAGGGCACAGAAACTTGGGGGCAGAGTACAAAATGGGTGGAGTGATATTGATGTCAACCAGGCAGGAAAGAAAGATGGGGGTAATTATATTGGATGACCTAAAAGTGGCCAGGCAGTGTGACAAGGCAGTTGGGAAGACAAGTGCAATGCTGGGATGCTGGGGTGCCTAAGAAGGCGTATCACCAGCAGAAAGAGGGAGGTGGTGTTGACCCTGTATAGATCATTGGTAAGACCCTGCCTTGAGTACTGTGTCCAGTTCTGGAGACCACATCTCCGTAAGGACATAGACAGAATGGAGGCGATCCAGAAGAGGACAACTGAAATGGTGCAGGGTCTCTACCAAAAGCACTACAAGGAGAGACTACAGGACCGCAATATATACATCCTGCAAGAGAGGAGTGAGGGGGGGACACAACAAAAACCTTTAAATAACTCATGGGGTAAATAAAGTAGAGGAGGGAAGTATTTTTTCAGGAAAAAAGGAGACCAAGAACAAGGGAACATGCTATGAATCTGGGGGGGGGCAGATTCAGGAGAGATGTGAGGAAGTAATTCTTCACAGAATGAGTGGTGGATTCCAGGAACAGCTTTCCAGCAGAGGTGGTCGTGGCAAAGAAAGTGTGGGTGGGGGGGTCAAGAATGTATGGTATAGGCACAAGGGTATCTTAGTGGAAAGGAAGGGGGAAGGAGAAAGAGATCGATAAGAGTCTTCTGTGATACTGTAGACAGGGAAAAATGGGCAGACTGGCTTGGCCAAGCAATCTTTCTCTGCCATCAAATTCTCTGTTTCTATGTTTGCGGAAGACACACAAATCTGAAACAGGGTGCACGTCCAGTAAGGGGTGGAGGGAATGCAAAGGGATCTGGGTAAACTAGAGGAGTGTTCTAGGGTGTGACAGCTGGGTTTCAATGCCAAAAAGTGCAAAGCCATGCACCTGGGGTGGGGAAAGCTGGGGTTGTAAATAAGAGATGGAGAGGTACTTAGATTCACCAAGCAAGAGTGGGACCTTAGGGTAATCATATCCAGTGATCTCACGGAGGCAGGGCAGTGTAACAAGGCATAGGTAGGGTTAATGGGATGCTGGGTTGCATAGGGAGGGGGATTTCTAAGAGGAGAAGGGAGGTGGTGCTGCCATTGTATCATTCACTAGTGAGGCCCCACCTGGAGTACTGTGTCCAGTTCTGGAGTCCGCACCTCCACATGGACATTGACGGTGTGGAAGCAGTTCAGAGGAGGGCTACCAAAATGGTGCAGGGGTTGCACAAGAAACCATATGAGGAGAGGCTTTGGGAGCATAACATGTATTCCCTGGAAGAGAGGAGAGCAAGGGGTCATGATTAAGACCTATAAGCACAGGGGTGAACAAGGTGCAGGAGGGTAGTCACTTTCAGAGAAGGAGCAGCACCAGGACAGAAGGGCATGCAAGGAAGCTGGGGGGGAGGGGGGGTTAAGAGGGATATGAGGAAATACTTCTTCACAGAAAGGGTGATGGACCCCTGGAACAGCCTGCCAGAAAAGGCGGTGGAGGCAAAGACTATGGGGAACTTCAAGCATGCATGGGATAGGCACACAGGCACGATAAGCAGAGGACAAAGAGGAGGAAAGCACACCAGAGACCAACTAAGATCCAATGTGTAGTAATAGGCAGGGAAAATAAGGAAGACTAGATGGGCCTAACAGTCCTTTTCTGCCAACAAATTCTAGATCTCTATGTTTCTATGAATGATTGAGTTTCTGGACTCCTTCAGAGCTTCTGTGTTGTTATTCAATATGCTTTACATTCCAATACAGATAAAAGCAAACACATGCCAAAAGCAACCCCTGAAGTTATCAAGCATACGTACATAGCCATGTTTTTACTTAACACTTAAAAATGGACAACGCAGGAGACACATGTATGTGATTGGGCATAACTAATACCCGAGGAGGTGGTGGGTGTTGAATCAGTGGAGAGATTCAAGACAGCGTGGGATAGACATATGGGGTTGGTTAGAGGACAAAGGCTAGG
The DNA here is from genome assembly GCA_016271365.2 of Neoceratodus forsteri. NCBI lineage: Eukaryota > Metazoa > Chordata > Ceratodontiformes > Ceratodontidae > Neoceratodus > Neoceratodus forsteri. The sequence continues at coordinate 1,204,626,970 of CM028132.1, forward strand.
TTCCTTGTGCACCAGTGACAAGTAGGGAAGGGGGGAGATGGCAGACTGGATGGTCCAGGATGGTCCTTTTCTGCTAACAAATTACTATGATACTATGATCACTTTGTTCGTTAATTGTCTCCCTCTTACAGGGATACGAATGTCCAAAGTATCCCTGGTGGTCCAATGGACCCTCCACCCCCCCACCCACTCAGGCACCCCCACTCTACTCAGCTCCCCTGTACCAGCATGTGCAAAATGTCAGCAGGCAGCACAACCCACCCACAAATTGCCATGGCTGCCTGCTGACTGAGCTGTCAGTGAATGACAATGTACAGTACTCCTGTAAGCCCATTGGTAGACCCTGTTGATCAGTGGGCTTGCAGTGTGTACTGTAAGCTTACATTCACAACTTTGTGAATGACCTGTGTCATTCACAAAGTTGTGAATGAAAGTTTACAGTACACACTGAAAGTGGTGGGCAGCTGTGGCAGTTTGCGGGTGGGTTGTACTGCCCGCCGACTTTCTGCACATGCTGGTATGGGGGCAGTGGGGTGGGGTGGGGATGCCTGAGTGGGTGGGAGTTCACTATACCACCAGGGATACTTTTGACTATCGTATGAAAATGCAATCAGGTCAGGACAGGGTGGGGGTACCACTGAACTACCAGGGATATTCCGAACAAATATTTTCATTACAGGGATACAGGCAGGGAGGGGGGTTCCAGTAGACTACCAGGAATATTTGGAATGAATATTTTCATTACAGGGATACGGGCAGGGAGGGGGATCCACTAGACTCACAGCTCTTGCAGGGCACCTGGCACATTCTGCCAGGTGCATTCTTGCAAGGTTCACGCAAATGGGGCCATAATGACATGCAAATGGTCCCAGTGCACCTTGCATACCTAATGACTCCATTTACATGTGTCAGGCTGTGAACACCAAACATGGGCGCAGCACATCTGGGGATGCACTGGCCCATCTGTTTCCCAGCCCGAACAGGGGGATGAGCCAGCACATCTCGGGTTGGGCGCAACTTTGGGATTCATAGAGGGGATGTGCCGGGAGCATCTTATGGCGCATCTTCTATGAATACCAAAGTCTGGCATTGGAGCATCTCATTTGCCCCGGGGCAACTGAGATGTGCCGAGCGCAAATCTTTGTGAATCCCACCCATTATTTCTAATGAATTATCACAATGCAGATCTACTGAGAGACAGTTTCAATATGGTCTTTCTTTTACATATTTTTACAATGTGTTTTCCTACAATATGCCTGCTGATTGCTATATATTTAGCCTGGATAGTTTACAGAAGACATGGGGCCAGATATTCAAACTGCGCTATTTTATGGAGCAAGCCCTTGTGCTGCACAAAATAGTTGCGCAGGGGTGTGTCCAGAGCAATATTCAAAGGAGTTGCGCCCTTGAGCAACTCCTTTGAATATCACCCCCCAGCCACAGCCACTGTGCATGGCGCAGTGGAACTTGCACCACGCAAGTTGTCCAAGTGGAGCATTCAACTTGCGGTGGGCGCCAAGTACCACGTGCGCCATCGCGCAAAATCCGATATTCAAAAGGTGACATGCAAATGGGGCCATAATTCATACAAGGCACAGGGGTGCCATTTGCATCTGATTATAGCCCCATTTCTTCTCATCTTGTCTGAGTGCGCCGATCCCCAGGACTTGCGCCTGGCACCCTGCCAGGCAGCAGCTGTCGGGGACTGGCGCCTGCAGCCGATCGCGGGCAAAACAGTGTAGAATCCCCCACCACCCCACTGGCCCAATCGCGGGCATAGTGTAATTCCCCCCACCAGCCCGATCACAGGCAGCAATGTGTCTCTCCCCCGAGCGTATTCCTGGTGGTCAGTGGACTGAAAATCCCAATGGCGGGGATTGGTGTGCAAACAACCCCCAACACATCCCTGGTGACCTAGTGTCCCCACCCCACCACCACGAAGCCCCACCACCCTGCTCCCTCCCGCAGCCCACCGACTGACTGCCCGGTAGGGCTGCATGCCAGTAGTGCAGAGCAAGAGCCAATGGGTGTGCAGCCCATACCGTACAAGACAGTCAGATTTGTGAATGAACTCATTCCGCAAATCTGAACTATCTTAACTCTGCAGTATAAACTCTACCTATTAGCTCTTGCTCTCATAATAAACTTGAAATCTCGCTCTGCACCAATGGTGCAGCCCCTACGGGCAGTCAGTCGATGGGTGGCGGGCGGCAGGCGAGTGGGATATTTACCGCCTGCCGGCTGCGGGGGAGAGGTGGTGGGGCTTCGTGGGTGGGTGGGGTGGGGACACTAGGTCACCAGGGATGTGTTGGGGGGTTGTTTGCACACCCATCGCGATCGGGATTTTCGGTCCACTGGGCCACCAGGGATATAATCGGGAGGGGGGTTAATACTCAATCCCGCGATCGGGATTTTCGGTCCACTAGACCACCAGGGATGTGTTGGGGGTGGGGTGTTTCTTTATACCATCCCGTGATGGGAGTTTCGGTCCACTGGACCACCAGGGATACGTGGGGGAGACACATTGCTGCCGCGATCGGGCTGGTGGGGGATTAAAGCTATGCCCGCAACCGGGCCAGGATGGGGTGGTGGGATTTTACTCTCTTTGCCCACGATCGGGCTGCAAGGGGCACAGGGAGTGGGTTGAGGACAGCCACAGGTGGCAGCTGCTGTGCTGCGCCTTGCAATGCAGCAGCTCACCTGTGGGTGGCCCTCAACTTAAGCCTTTTTTTTTTGGCTCAAAGTTGTGCAGGCACAGGTTGGGGGTTGCACCTGCACAACTCTGCACAGCCCGGCTGAATATCGGGCTGTGCAGTTTATGCATGGTTCCTCCCCCTCCAGTTCAGCATGCATTCATTTGCATTGCGCTGTTGCTCAGCCTGTTTTCAGTGGCGCAACTGCCTCCTGCTGAATATCGCAGAATGGAGCAAGTTCAGACTTGCGCAGGTGCAACCCTATTGCGCATGGCGCAACCCTTTTGAATATCTGGGCCATGGCATCTTATTTTCAGCGGGGCTCTACATCTACTTGGAAGGCTCCACCTATAGTTCGATGGACAAGCAGCCATCCACTCCCACTTCCTGAGCTATATAAGCAGTTCCCCTGGGTCACCTTCTGAGCACTTTTTCTTTGCTGGCCGGAGGCTCTGTCTGTTTGCTCTCTGTGGCAGGCTGGGGCCTGCCCTGACCCCCCCCACCCCCACGCCTTGCTGCTTCTTTCTGCTGGACTCTGGATTTTGTTCTTCTGCTTCTGGTTTGTTTTTTGCCTCCGGCTGTGCACTTCCTTTTATTTCTTTCTTCCCTGTTTCTTCTATGTTTGCGTCTTGGTTTTGTTTTTGTTTTCTTTTTTGGGGGGATTTGGTTTCTCGGCTCCTACCATTTGCTTGCTCCTACCATTTGGCTCTTTTGTGGCACCAGCTACTTGCTTTTAGTTATTCCCATTGCTATTGTCACCAGTACCATAGAGAATAAAGTATGGGTCTGGGTGTGTAACGAGAATTTACACACACCTGAGGGGTTTGATGCTACATAAACCCCGAGAGCGAAACTCAAGGGTTTATGTATAGCATCTAACTGAGGTGTGTTAAATCAGTTCACCATACTTTATTTATATAATTGCTGGGATGTACTTTTCCCACAGCAACTATATAAAATAAAAAGAGCGTTCTTGTGCAACCACGGCAGTCTGCTTCGCTGTGAGCGCGTGCTCTATATTTGTCGGTCACTCGCTTTTTATTTATTTATTTTTTTTAATTTCATTTTGAGGGTATTTCCTCTCATTTAGATTCATTTCTGCCTGCCAGAACTTACCGCAGTTAAGAGTAGCAGTCCAGAGGGGGAAAGATGAGGCAGACAGTGGCTGGGAGGAAGAGTGTCAGAGGTGAGGGCGCTTGCGCAGTGCGAGGGAAACTGGGCGTGTGTTCACCGTTATAAACGCTCCTTTATAATGGCGAATTATGCCACGGTTTCTCAATGGGAAAAAGGACATGCCGGTTATTATTGTGTTTTTACACACACCAAAGCTACTTCCCATGCTACAGGCCTAATTGCTCCCCATGCTATCAAGCCTAATTGTTTTCACCTGATTCAAGCTCCCTCTGAACCCATGCTCCCTCTGAACCCTTGCTATGCAGCTCAATCATGTTTTCCCTGCTTAATCTACCTCCTTTGTTGTCATATCTGTTTACACAGCATTGTGCTTCTCTCCTTCCAAGCTTATAGAGTACTACCACTCACAGCTGATGTTATTCCCTGTTGTACACTGCTATTCTACTCTGAGGTCAGTTAAGCTACTGCTGATGCTGTAAATTAGTTTTAATATCTGCATGTGGTTCTCGACCCTTCCATCACTTTCTTGTTTTTCCTACAGCGTGGACTGGGAAGTGTTTGGGGAGTCATGGCACCATGTGGCTAATTACTTCTGTTCTAAATTCTGCCTCTGCCACCAAAAATCCTCAGAGCAGTTGTCACCTTCATTTGGCTTTTTGAATGCCTGGCTGGCTTACCCCACTGTTATACTGCTGCCCTCACTTACGTTCATGTCCTATCATTGCTACTATGTTTTGCAGACCTACGTGCAGGTCTGACTATTCCTATTGCTTACTGACCTATGTGTAGGTCTGACTATTGTTACCCTGTCCCACTGAACTTCCCTGCCTTACTGACCTATGTCCAGATCCACTCTGCTCATGTCATCATTGCTCAATTCTCCCTGCCATCTACCCTGCAAGTTCTCAGCACTCAACACTCATTCAGCTCCTCATCAGTTCCTGGGGCATGTCAGCCATACCATTCTGGTGCAGGTGCCCCCCTGAAGCCGTCTGTCTCGCTCTGCACCTACAGTCCACAGCTTGAAAATGTGAAGCTTGGGGTGGGGTCCTTTTCACCTGACCCATAGCTGGGAATGTCCTTGCTCTGGATGGACCTTTAGTCATCAACCTTACCAATGGCACCTCAAGTTGTAGAATTTATGACTAAGCCACGAAGGGAGGTTACAGTGATTTCCTTTAGCTCTAGCAGTTTCCACTATAACGGTTGTCCATTGGCTTTAGTGGTTCCCTAGCAAGGCACCTCCACCACATTCTCCCTATGACCACCTCTGGTTCACCTAGTTTGTTTTTCTTAGATCAGTAGGCTGGGTGAGTGCCTTGGTGGTCATTACTCTCCTCCTCCGCCTTGGAGCAGTGGTTGCAGAGCTACCATCTCGCAATCCTCCATGGCATTCCTGTTAGAAGGATAGAGTGAGAGTGTCCCTCCAAATTAAAATATTTTCCACCTCCCTTTAATTTGGGTTTCCAAATCACAGCAGCAGAGCTGTCACTAAATAAAATTTTCCAAGCCTGAAGGGAAGGCGACCTAGGCCTTGGATCCCCAGAGATTTCCTCCTCAAAGGTTTTTTTTTCTCTCCTCTGTGTCTCAGGTCATAACTGTTAGTTAGCATAGTGTTCCCTAGTTCCGTAGGCAGGATCCACTGTTGGATGGAGGGGGATGGTGTCCCTATTGCCATTCTCTCTCTCCTTAGGAGGTCCCCTCATTCTCTCTTGCAACCCATCAAACCCATGCCATTGCTAACCTGCGCATCCCATTATGTTATCAAGCCCCATGATGCTTTATCTAGTACTATGTCTCACAACTACTGATTGTTTATGCTTCATGCTGCTACTTTCTTTTTGGGGATCCTTCCTAAGGTACCTTTAGCCAAGGGAATCATCCTGCGGCACCTCTAGGGGTGGAACCCTCTAGAGGGTTCTTTGCATTTGGTACCCCTACAGGGTGATAATTCCTCTGGAACAGACAACGCGAATGGCCAAAACCTAAGTAACACAGTTGCACAAGCATAACACAATACTGGTTGCGTAGGCCATTGAATTGGAAGGCTCCGCCTATGGTTCAATGAACAAGCAGCTAGCCACTCCCACTTCCTGAGCTATATAAGCAGTTCTCCTCAGCCTCCTCCTGAAGCACTTTTTCTTTGCCCCGCCATCCTCCCCTCCTCCTCCTCCTCCTCCAGTGGCAGCGTCTCTCTCTTGGGGATCCTTCCTAAGGTACCTTTAGCCAAGGGAATCATCCTACAGCACCTCTAGGGGTGGAACCCTCTAGAGGGCTCCTTGCCTTTGGTACCCCTACAGGGTGGTAATTCCTCTGGAATAGAGAGTGCAAACAGCCAAAACCTAAGTAACACAGTTGCACAAGCATAACACAATTCTGGCTGCAAAGGTCATTGAAACAATATTATGTTGCATTACGTAAAATCAGAACACACTGAAAACAATATTTTACATCTGGACTAGGCTACCCTGAATAAATACATTATAAAAATGGTAAAATCATGACCCCACTGAAAACAAGATATTTGTAACCCCCATGCCACTTCCAACAAGTAGGACACCGCCCCCCCATTAAATTCTGGTACTAGTACCCACATATGGCATACCATTTACTTTTAGCAGAAAATTCAAAGGTTGGTACCACCCTTGGTGTTAGGATGTATACCAGGCCCATTTCAAGAGGATGAAGGGTGGGTGTACAAGAACAAAACACATGAACCTTTATATATTACAATCAGGTCCATGGTAGAGGCTGCTAAGCATATGGTAGATCTAAACTGCTGAGGGGGCCCCCGTAATTCCACACCAGAAGCAAGAATCAGATTGTCCAGAACAGAGACTGGGATTGTGCAGTATGGCTTTATTTAACAGATGGCAACTAAAGCAAGTAGTGGACCCCCATGGGTTGGTCAAGGCAAAACAGGTACCTCTTTCACAAACTCTCCTTGCATGCAGTACAGTTTGAGAAACAAAAACATCTTCCCCATTCTCAATGGTGCACATACGTGGATCTAGTCACACATCTAAACACTTCTTCTTTCCATAAGTGCACATACATGGATCTAGCCACACACTCTGAACCATTTCACTCTCTGGGGTGAACATCAAACATTTCCTTCACACACACATATGGGTGAACATTAAACATTTCCTTCATGTGCTGGGGTGAAGCACTGAATTCCTTGCACACACTTCGGTGAACTAGGGGTTTCTTTCACTCACTTGGGTGAACATCGAATGCTTCCTTCACACACTTGGGTGAACATTAAACACTTCTTTCACACACTGGGGTGAAGCACTGAATCCCTTTCACACACTTGGGTGAATTAGGCATTTGTTTCACTCACTTGGGTGAACTAAGGGGCACTGACAGGTGTGATCTAGCTTTCCCTAAGGGCACACACACCCCAAAAATGAATCCCCTAATGTTGGAGAACTTGTCTCCTAAAACAGTACTTACTGACCAGTTACTCCTTCCACTGGGCAGGGAGCAACTAAAGTGCACCTTTCCTGGGTAGCATGTCAGAAACAGTCTCTCACAAGTCCTTTCCAAAGGCAGTTGAAAACAAACAAGGATCTTCAGGGGATCTCCCCTTGGACCCACTGAGAACAGCAGTTTCTTCCACTTCACTTGGAGTAGAAATTAGGAAATCCTGCTGATAAAAGGTCTGCACCACTTCACTGGAAGCTGGAAATGGTAATCCACACTAGGGTGAGAAATCCTGGGCCCTCAACTCAGAGCCCACTGGCAGACCTCCTGCTGCTCTCACCTCCACACTCAGCAACAACTGACAAATAACCCAACATTCAAAGGCTCCCCAGAGCAGCTGTGCCAGCAAAAGGGTTATGCTACTGCGAGAGTTCTAAATGACAAAATCATTCTTCCCTTAGGCTAGCTGAGTAAACAATGATGTCATTGTGTAAGAAGCCACTAATGAGATCCCCACCAGCTGCCTGCTCCCTGCTTAACACTAACTCTGTTAGGATTCTAGTAACCCCAGGGGACTGGGTGGTTACACTCACCGCAACCATACCACTGGCTGTTCGCAGTCAGAACATGGCCTAGTACCAGGCCATCCTACCTCTGTGCTCCCTACAGGGAGGTTGCACAAGCCCTATCCTGGCTCCAAGAAACTGCCTGAAGCATGTCCTAACACACAGCATTGGTGACCCCCATCCAGACTCAGGACCACCAACCTGCCTCCCCCCAGCCCTCTAGGAAAAACTATCTGACCTATGCTATCTACCAGGTGCCCAAACCCAAAACCCATTTTACACCAAAACTTCAGCCCACTTTAGAAACATGCAGAACATTATATTTCCTAAAATTTACAAACTACAAAACACTTACTCCTGCAAAGCAAACAAGCATTTGTCAATGCTGAATGTTTGCTTGCTGGTATTGGCATTGGCAGTGCAGGAATTAGAGAGATGCATAATAGAAATGGTAGTGAAGAATTAAACTAACGCCAACCCCCACCCCAACCCTGCAGAGACTGACAGGTGTTTGGGGGTGTGCCTTTCATTTGTCGGCCATAACACTCACACCATTCCACCTCACTCCACCCTGCAGACACTGACAGATGTTGTGGTGTGCCTTAGGGTCTTCGGCCCTTACGCTCATCCCATTCCATAAAGAAATGAGCTGAGATGGGTGCAGTAGAGGAGAATGGAGTGAATGTTAGGGCCAAAGATCCCAAGGCACACCTCAATGCCTGTCACTGGCTGCAGGGTGTGGATGAGGGTAGAATGGCATAAGCATTACAGCCGATGACCCCAAGTCCCACCCCCGATGCCTGTCAGTCTCTACAGGGTGAGGCGTTATGGTTGGAAACCCTAATGCCCTGGGTGTTTGTTGGTATTTTCACTCCAAGTTTTCAACATGGGCTTTCTAGGACCCCACCTCATGAACAGTGGTACTATCATTTCATTACTCAATCCAGAAAGGTGATTTTGCACAGTGTCGGCGCCATTCGGCACCACAGGTGCGAAAACACATTTTGGGCAGGATATGAAAAATGACAGCTGTACTGTTCACAAGGAGGTGTGAAGAAATGGCAATGTCAAAAATCTGGAGTGAAAATATGAAACATTGGTGAAGTTATAAGTGTGCTTAGAAACTGTCCAACGCACGCTCGAAATGCAATCATTTTTTGGAATTATTTCACCAAATTTTCAACATGGGCATTTTGGGACCTCCCCACATGAACAGTGCCACTGTGTTTTGTTAATCTTTGCCGAAAAATTATTTCTCACAGTGACCGTGCCATTCTGTGCCAAAGGTGCGAAAACATGTTTTGGGCAGGATGTGAAAAATGACAACTATACTGTTCATAAGGAGGTGTGAAAAAATGGCAATGTTGAAAATCTGGAGTGAAAATATTAAAAATTGGTGAAAGTTATGAGCGTGTGTAGAAACTGTGCAACACACACTCATAGCACAGTCATTTTCTGGAATTTTTTTCACCAAATTTGCAACATGTTTATTTTTGGAACCCCACCTCATGAACAGTGGCACTGTCATTTCATTAATCAGTCCCAAAAGGTGATTCCATGCAACAACCGAGAAATCATATTTCGGAACCGAGTAACCAAATGACAGTGACAGTGTTCACAAGGTGGGGCCCCACAAACCCCATGTTGAAAATTTGGGGCCAAAATTCCTAAAAATGGCTGAGATATCAACCTAAGTTGAAACCCCCCCATTGACTCCTATTATACAGCTTACCATCATTTTTTCAGTGTGTTGGTCAGCTTTGAAGAGTGCAGATATGTCCCAGTCCACTGAAGATCTCTGCAAAGAGGCAGATGACACAAAGATCTGTAACAGAGTTGATACACGGGGGGGGGGTAGAAAGGATGAGAAGGGACTTGGCAAGGTTGGAGGAATGGTCAGACATATGGCAACTTAGATTCAATGCAAAGAAGTGGAAAGTAATGCACCTGGGAAATAAAAATCCAGGAGAAGAGTACACAATAGCAGGGGGAGATAGTAACAACTACAATAATGGAAAGGGATCTGGGTGTAGTCATATCAGATGACCTAAAGGTGGGTAAGCAATGTGAGAAGTCAGTAAGGAGAGCCAGGGGGATACTGGGATGCATAAGGATGGGCATCACAAGTAGAAAAAGGGAAGTGGCTATCCCTCTGTACAGACAGTTGGTGAGACCCCATCTGGAGTACTGCGTGCAGTTTTGGAGACCTCATCTGTGGAAGGACATAGACAGGATGGAATCAGTCCAGAGGAGGGCAACTAAAATGGTGCAGGGTCTACATCAGAAACCATATGAAGAGAGACTGAGAGAGCTTAATATGTATACCCTTGATGAAAGGAGGGACGGGGGGGACATGATAGAAACTTTTAAGTACCTCAAGGGAATCAACAAAGTCCAAGGGGTAGCATCTTTCAGAAAAAGAGATGTGTAAGAACAAGAGGGCACAATTTGAAGTTAGAGGGGCGGCTCAGGGGGTAATGTGAGAAATTATTTTTCACGGAGAGAGTGGGTAGATACATGGAACCGCCTTCCTGGAGAGGTTGTGGGGTCTAAAACAGTGGGGGAATTCAAACATTCATGGGACAGACATAAGGCAATTATAGTTGGGGGGGTTGCAGGAAGTAGGCTGTTGGTTAACTAGAATCTGCAGCTTATCCAATAGGTAGGGAAATGGGCAGACTGGGTGGGCCAAGTGGTCCTTATCTGCTGTCAAAGTCTATGTTTCTATGTTTCTTTGATTGGTGGCTGAGGGACACGCTCAATAAAGCATCTGCTGCATTGGCCACAACACTGACACACTTCTGAAATGGTACTATTCCAAAATGTTTCTTGTGTGCTGCGCGTGCAAGCAAACATACAAATTGTTAGACATTGTACCACAGTTACACAAAGCCTAACAACTCCACACAACACAGGACTCTGATGAGTCCCCAAAATCCTCTTCTGGTCTTCTTGTCTTCTTTCAGGAACACCTGCAAAAGAAAACATTGCAAAAACACATTGTGTACACAACAAGACCTGTAAAACCAAAACAGTGACCAAAACCCTCCCACTAAATACTGCAGAAGCACAGAAAGCATTTTAAAAGGATTTTCTATAAAAGTACAAATATAGAAATCATGAAAACATTTACAAAAACATTTTGGGGAGGGGCCCTGCAATGTCCAATAACTAGGGAGGAGTCCAGAGTGCCAAGGCACTACAAATAGAGTCTCTCATGGTCCAGAGCCTGCTAAAGCATAGTTCTTGGACAGTTACATGACCTGCTAGCACTGCAGTCCAGTTCAAGAAGTCTAATGGGTGAAGAAAGTTCCAAGAAAATCCTCAGTTGCAGGAAAACAGTCAAATTAAACTGAAAAAAGTACCTTCTAGGTGACAAATGGATATCAACGTCACCTCTCTGGACCTGCAGCCTGATGATCTTCAGCTGCTGGATAGACGATATCTTCAGATCAGATACTTCCACAACCTCCTACTGGACCCGGACTGGAAATCTTCTCCAACTGCTGGGCTGATGAACCTGGATGTTGTTGCAGATGAACCTGGATGCTGCTGCAAACTAACCTGGATCACCAGAAGAAAGGCACTTCCATCCTAGGTTGCTACTTCTTCAGTGGCAGATTGCTGGGCTGGCATCATTGCATTTACCTGGCAAGCAGGAACAATTACTGATGAGTGGCACCATTCAGGGGTAGTACCACTCAGGATGTGGGACATTGACTGTTTCCCCATCTGGATACACCACAGGAACATTGTAAAATGTCTCTTGGCTAGACTTGTCCACAACTCTCATTGAATCAATCAATAAAGTCCTGCCACATTTCCAGAATTGCAGTCTTTCATTACATACTTTAATTCAGACCCACTTGTTTACTTTTGGATGCAGGTTGCCACAAACTTCTTTCCACAGCCAGGCATGCCTGTTTTCTTCAATTTCTTCCCATATTTGGTGAGAGAAGAAAGAGTATGAAGGTCCATACTCTGCCACAGCTCGTCTATGAACAATGTTCTCCTCTTTGCTGCTTTTGACCAACTCCAAACCAGAGGCATGGTTTGGGGATGGCCAGTCCTGCTTGAGCCAGCTTCGAGCACACAGTTCAGAGTAAGAGCAGTGTACTGTACCTCTGCACTCAGGGGCACATCTCTAGAGCCTTCCTCCATCCTGGTCTCAGGAGGCTCCACTAAAGCCAATGCTAATGGTGACTCACTGGGTCCCACCATAGCCATTGCAGCTTCTTCTTTTTCCACACATTCTGCCCAGGAGGTGATAATTGCACCAGCTCCCAAAATTGTCCATTCTTCACTGCCCTTGGAGGCACTGGCCTTCCAACACAGTGTTTCTTCTACCTTAGACTCTCCCCACAAGGCTTGGGCTTTGACCTTCCACACAAGGATCTGCTGAACCTGCAGCTGCAGTGTCCAAATCCACCCTCTGTGGCATGGAAAATTCTACTTCCTCTTGGCCTTGCAGAGTCTACACAGACATTTTCCCAAGAACTCCTTGACAAACTCTATGGGGTCTCTCTGACTCTACCCAGCCTGCTGCTGCTCTGATATGACAGGGTCCCCTGCCAATGTCCAAGTGGGAGCTAAACGGATATGTCTTATTTTAGCTACCGTCATGCCACCTGACTTTCTCATTCCAAAATGCTTTAGGCAGTCTGTGCAATGTAGAATTGGCAAAACATTTCTCCCTGGCTTAAGGTATACAACACACATATTAACTGGAAAGTATGGCAAAGTCACCTCGGACGGTGTTGATTCACAGTCATACAAATGATCAAAATTAGCTAATTCTTGTTCTTGCTGGGAAACCCATGCCCTAGCATGGAGTGGGTAATGTGGATGCTGATGCACCATTTTCTGTAAACACACAAGTCCAAAATTACTACTGTTGCAATCACATTACGATTTGGCTTTAACACACTGGGACAGTTCGCTAACAGGCCGCCTGGCTGTTGCATTTGTTTTCCACAGCAACTAGCAAAACCACTTGAAACTTTGTTTGGATCTGAAACTCTGTCCAAAATGGCACTGCATTGTTTACATTACTGACTACACCCCAAAATGGCAACTGCAGTTATTTTCCATTACACCCAGTTTAAAATTGATAGAAATCTTGTTGGATCTTTTGCATTTTTAACTGATTTTCTCAAAGCATAACTTTACTGTTACTTGTACCATTGCTACAATTGTCTTGGACCAGAAGGATCATTTTGTTTTAAAGTTTTCTCTCTTTGAAACAGTACTTTCACACACACAGTCAAAGATTTTTTTTTTTTGGTAGACTTTATTTCTTCACCACCAGAGGGGAACTCTCTCCAGCTACCTCCTTCCACGATCTCTACCTCCCGCTGTGACGCTTATGCCTTACTCCCCACTCCAACCTGGCAGAACCCCTGGATCTGAACCCCCATGGGGAAGGGCCACCCTATCCACCCAGGGTGCTCTTTCTATAGTATAAAGCACCGGTCTGGAATGGCAGGGGGGACAGCGAGATGAGCGCCCAGCATTGGGAGAGTGGATCAGGGTAGGCACCTTCACCTATCCCCAGTGAAGGGGTTTTTCTTACATTTTCCTGTCCCCCAAGGAGCTCGGATGTGCAATGGCGAATGGGCACAGCATGCCGACGCCTGCTGAGCTCCTCCCTGTTATCTTCTGCACCAGGGCTCTATGCTACACCCGAATACTGCCAGATGCCACTACAGAGAGATGCAAGCCCCCAGAACACTCCCCAGAAAGGGAGAGCTGTCCTCTGAATGCTCGATCCCTTCTCTCCCCTGCTGACCCCCGGTGGCCCTGGCTCATTCCCAAACCCGGGTCACTGGTGTGGCACGAGGTGTGGCATATAGTGCCTCAACCTTCAGCACCAGGCCAGCTACAGTCAAAGATTTTAATGTTCACAAAACTCTCTTTGTTATTTTTGCTGCACTGCTCTTATAGTTCTTACACTTTTTCGACCTTCGACACCACAGTCCATTTACTTTTGCACAAGGTACTTACTAGTCAGTAGCTGGTTCCCACCATTGATGTAATATGGCCTGCTGTCAACTCAAGGAAGGTCTCTGGGGTGAAACAGGCTGGCGGTCCCGACGATCGTAGCCATGATCACCTCGATCACTCTCCAGTCAGTCAGAATACGGGTTGAGCCACTTTTACTGTGAAAAGTTAGAAATGCTTTCTGCTGTAAGTGATTCCTCCTCCTGCTGCTGCATGAACTACCATGCTGCTTGTACACTGCTGGCTACTCCTCCTTGAATGCTCCACAACTTTGAGACTCTGGCAGTGGGCTGGGCTTAGTTCACTGGACCAATCACACAATGCCATGCAAATGACCTTTCTCTCAGCTGCACTCCTGCACGGTGATCATCGAGAAGGCAAATTTAAAACACAAACTGTCACTTTTTTTTCAGCTGCCAGTTTCAGTGGGGCAAGCATTTTAAGGTATTTTTACTCAGTTCGGGTGCATTTTCATTCAATCAATCAAAATCTTTATTTATCCAGGCAAACATCATTGAGCAAGCTCATTTACAAGATGAACCTGTTTAGCTCCGGGTCAAGTGGTACAATGCATACAGAGATATTTACAATAGAGCCAAATAACACAAGTAAAGAACAATTAATGCAGGTAAGTACTCAATGTTACATCAGTCATATCAGTTCAGAGTGCTTCTGTAATATTTACGGAAGACATAAGATGAGGCTTAGTAGGAACTTCAGTAGGGAGAAGTGATTGGCCGCTCGTGTAGGGAGCTGACGCAAGCACAGAATTTCAAAAGTAGTGTAATCACACAGTATCCCTAAATGTAACACTCAAACAGAAAGATAAGGGTCTTAACAGTCAAGGAGAAAAGTAATTTCAGTTCTTTTTTTGGCAAATTTTGGCATGGAAATCAAATTTATGCTTGGTTTAAAATGGGCACAGAAGCAGACTGCAGGAACCAATCGGAAGCCAAGCCCAAGGAGCGCTCATGTTCTGATTGGATGGCTGCTAATGCCGTGCTTTGCTAATGGAGAGTCCAAGCTTAGGTTCTCAGGCGGCAGTAGAGGCAGCGCCGACAGCCCGGTGCCTGGGTTTCCCATGCCCATGGGCAGGGAGCCCATGGAGAGCATATCCTTGGCAGGGGATAGAGAAAGAGGTCGGTATTAAGTACTGAGCCATGGACAATGGAACATCTAAACCAACAGGAGGACCAAAACAGCAGGACAAAAGAATTGGGTATTCCTTGATGCCTAAAGACTGGCCCAACCACAGAAATTCAGAAAGGAATGTAATCAAACAGAGTCCCAACTCTTGACACTCTAAACAGAAAAAAAAGAGGTCATAATTGTTAGGCAATAAGTAAGTACAGCTATTTTTTTGTACAAGTTTTAGACAGAAAATCAGACTTTAGCTTAGTATTGAGGGAGACACAGGAGCAGACTGCAGGAGCCAATCAGACACCAGAGCAGAAAAGCACTTGCGTTCTGATTGGGTATCGGCAATGCCACACCTCGCTAATAAGGAGTCCAGTCTAGGTGTCTCAGGCGGTGGCTATGGAAGTGATAACTGCCCGGTATCTGCATTTCTCCCACCTGAGGGGCAGGGAACCCCTGAAGGGCTAGTCAATGGCAGGGAAGAGAGTTAGGGGACAGAGGAAAGATAGTAAGATAGTAAGAGTGGAATGCAGTGGAAAGGGAATAAGAAGATGAAATAGGGCAGTTAAATGGTACAGGGTAGGGGAATAACAGCCACAGAATAAGCAATATGTAAAATACAGCAGGGCGAGTAAGGTGTAGCAGCCGTGAAAGCCATGAAGAGATAATAACCCTACAGGGATTTCTAGAGGGGAAAAACATTTATGGCATAAGACGCTTACAGAGTTAAGGTCACCAAAGGTTACAAGCGATCATAAATTCAACTACGCTCGGAGGGCAGCAGCCTGATGCTTCAGGCTAAAATTAGGGGCTGGGGTAGCAATTGCAAGGCTCACACACATTCCGAGCATATAGAGATTTAAAAACATTCATACTGTGAAGGCAGCTTAATTTCAATAATTTTTGTACTTTGTTCCACAGTGTTGGCAACAGGAAACTAATGGCCACTCTGCCATAGCGAGAAGAAGCCTTGGGGATACATAATGTGATGTAGGATGCGCTGTATTTTCCTTAGCGACTCTCCCAATTTTCACTATACAAACATGAAACTTTCTAGGCACTTAGAACAAACTGTATTTAAAGTCCACAAATATTTTTCTTTAGAAATTTGCAGCTTTTTGACAGTTTTCAAGCACTTTAAATGACAAAGTAAGGGCAATCATTGATGAGTTTTACAGTCCATATGTCCATTTTAAATGCACAAGCAGCACATTTTTTTCCACTTTCTTTTCACAGAAACACAGGCAGCAAAAGATCCTTAGGTGACATTTTTCTTGGCACAACTTCACTTTTCTGGTAATGATCTTCTGTTTGGGTGCACCGCCACCAGGCAGAAAGATCCTAGACATACCCTCAGCATTACCTCTCACCTCAAACATCCAAAACATATCCCTTTGGACAGCTCCCATTTTATGTAACCCTCATGCCACTTATAGCAAGTAGGACACCCCCCATTAAATTCTGGCACTAGAACCCACATACGGCATACCATTTACTTTTAGCAGAAAATTCAAAGGCATTAGGATGTATACCAGGCTCCTTTCTAGAGGAAGAGGGGTGGGGGTACAAGAACAAAACACATGAACCTTTGTAAATTATAACCAGGTCCATGGTAGAGGCTGCTAGGTGTATGTTAGATCTAAACTGCTGATGGGGCCCCAGTAATTCCACACCAGAAGCAAGAATCAGATTGTCCAGAACAGGAACTGGGATTGTGCAGTGTGGCTTTATTTAACAGATGGCAACTCAAAGCAAGCAGTGGACCCCCATAGGTTGGTTGGTCAAGGCAAAACAGGTACATCTTTCACAAACTCTCCTTGCATGCAGCACAGTTCGAGAAACAAAAACATCTTCCTCTTTCCCAATGGTGCACATATGTGGCTCTAGCCACACACCCGAACACTTCTTCTTTCCATGAGTGCACATACGTGGATCTAGTCACACACTCCAAACCACTTCACTCTCTGAGGTGAACGTCAAACATTTCCTTCACACACATGGCTGAATAGTAAACATTTCCTTCATGCACTGGGGTGAACATTAAACATTTCCTTCATGCACTGGGGTGAACATTAAACATTTCCTTCATGCACTGGGGTGAACATTAAGCACTTCCTTCACACACTGGGGTGAAGCACTGAATCCCTTTCGCACACTTGGGTGAACTAGCATTTCTTTCTCTCACTTGGGTGAACTAAGGGGCACTGTTGGGTGTGATATAGCCTTCTCTAAGGGCACACACACACCCCCCAGAAACGAATCCCCTAATGTTAGACAACTTGTCTCCTAAAACAGTACTTACTGACCAGTTACTCTTTCCACTGGGCAGGGAGCAACTAAAGGATGCCTTTTCCTGAGTAGCATGTCAGAAACAGTCTCTCACAAGTCCTTTCCAAAGGCAGTTGAAAACAAACAAGGATCTTCTGGGGATTGCCCCTTGGACCCACTGAGGAAAGCAGTTCCTTCCACTTCACTTGGAGTAGAAATCAGGAAATCCTGCTGATGAAAGGTCTCCACCACTTCACTGGAAGCTGGAAATTGTAATCTACACTAGGGTGAGAAATCCTGGGCCCTCATCTCAGAGTCTACTGGCAGACCTCCTGCCACTCTCACCTCCACACTCAGTAACAACTGACAACTAACCCAACATTCTAAGACTCCCCCAGAGCAACTGCACCAGCAAAAGGGTCATGCTACTGTGAGAGTTCTAAATGACATAATCATTCTTCCCTCAGGCTAGCTGAGTAAACAATGATGTAATTGTGTAAGAATCCCCTAATGAGCTCCCTACCAGCTGTCTGGTACCTGCCTAATACTAACTCTGTTAGGATTCTAGTAACCCCAGGGGACTGGGTGATTACATAGTGCATCTAATCTGGGACATCCTGAGTAAACAGAGTGCAAAAATGTGTGAAAGGAAGGTCCCTATGAGAATGAGATGTAGCATCTCCCCTGTGCTATCCAGTATACAAAATATAGGATAAGAAATATTTAAAGGGAATGTACTGTAAACTGAATTTTACTGTATTCCACATGAACAAGACTGACACATATAGTTTC
This sequence comes from Neoceratodus forsteri, assembly GCA_016271365.2. Taxonomy (NCBI): domain Eukaryota; kingdom Metazoa; phylum Chordata; order Ceratodontiformes; family Ceratodontidae; genus Neoceratodus; species Neoceratodus forsteri. Next base: position 1,204,644,989 of record CM028132.1, read on the forward strand.
GTTATTGTTTTATAACATATTAGAATGCGGTATTTATTTCAAATGTTGCGGCCATGAGGATGGTGTGTAATGTGTGTGTGTGTTTGCTGTTGCTCAATACAAATATTTTTTCCCCAAAAAGCATAGTAAACAATGCCTGCTGATTGCTATATATTTAGCCTGGATAGGTCACAGAAGATGTGGCATATGTCTGAGACAGTGCTTATCAGACAGTGTCTGAAGAGGTTAAAAAAACAGTGTAACTCTTTTTAGAAGATTCCTTGCTGGGAAAGGGTGACATTTATGAGATACTGTATGAGTCTTTCTTGAAAGAGAATACCAGTCCAACTGAAGCTAGTAGCAAGAAAATGTTTAAATGCTAAGTATTTAAATGTACAAGGTGTTGCATTTCGATGGGGGAAAACAAATCTCCAGTTTAATAGGCAACCAATATTTAACAAGCTGTTTCAGTTTCCTAATGGCCATCTGATAAGCAGATTGGAGTTCTGTCTACGACATTCTAAACAGAAAGAAGGGAGCATTTTATTCAAGTGGCGTAGAGATTTGTAGCTCTGAAAGGATACACTGAAAATTCCAAAAATGTGTTCCACGGTATCCCATTTAGATGGCTGTAGGCTCCGCCCACAGCCATAAAAATTAATTTACAAGAAAGAATGACTTGCAGGTTCAGTCAGTTCTTCTTTAATAACATACACAAGAAACTGACTTCTATTCTTAGGTTAGAGTCCTTCAGTCAGTCTTTACTGACTCTGCCTTCCTTCCAACTCTTTCAGCTCAGGCATAATTCACTTCAGGCAGTGCTTTTAGCAGTCGCATGCAGAACTCTCAATCAGATTAATACATATAGTCTCATCTTTGGGGCACAGGTCACTCCCACTCCACCCCAGGATGAGTCAGAAAACTTGTGAGCTTCAGTATATTTATTTACTGCTAGAATGGAAACCGGGAAAGCTACACTGAACCAAGGCTCATTTCCAGGTGTGACTCAGGTGAAAGGGGAGGGGAGTACAATATACAGCATTCACTGCATCAGTACAAACATATGAATCTGCCAGCAGAAACAGACCACCTGGTCTATCAATGTCTGCCCAAGTGTGCAGCTAGCCCTCTAGATTGCAGCTGCCCCAGCCCCCTCCCCATCTGACATTCCTATGACAGCCCCAGTCCCCTCCACCTAGACCCTCCTTCGTGCTCTGTCCCATGCCCTCTTAAAACTTCCTACTGTCTTACATGATACCACCCCCTCTGGTAGAGTGTTCTATTTAGACACCACCCTCTCCATTAAGTAGTGCTTGCTCATCTCCCTTCTTAAATCTTCCGCTCTCCAATCTTAGTCCGTGCCTCTTCATGTCCCTACCCTTCCTCAGTTTAAACACCCCTTCAGTGCTAACTTTGTTTATCCCCCTCAAATACTTGAACATTTCAATCATATTTTTACTGCAGCAATTTAAGTGTGATTGTTAATGTATTATTGGTATGTATTATTTGTTACTGATGTTGTTTGTTGTATGTCCCGGGTGAGACCCGAAGAAGGACTTCGTCCAGTGTCCCAACCCAGTTAACAAATTATAAATAAAAATAAAATATAAAATATCCCTCCTCTCCTCCAACATGTACATATTCAGCTCATTCAGCCTGCACTCATAGGTCTTGCCCTCCATCCGCTGTAACATTTTTGTTGCCCTCCATTGCACACCTTCCAGTAAATTAATATCCCTCTTCAGATACGGCCACCAGTACTGCACACAGTACTCCAAGTGCAGCCTGACCAAAGATCTGTAGAGGTGCAGGATCACCTCCCTATGCCTGGATGAGAAACCCCTTGCAATACAGCCCAGCATCCTGTTTACCTTAGCTGCTGCTTTCCTGCATTGGGCACAGTTGTTCATGCTCCCTGTTACCAACACCCCTAGGTCCTTTTCTTCCTCAGTGATCCCCAGCCTCACCCCTCCCAACCAATAGTCCCTCCCTGAGTTCTTTGCCCCGAAGTGCATAACCTTGCACTTTTTCACATTGAATCCCAGCTGCCACTTCTCTGACCATACCTCCAGTTTGGTTAGGTCCCTTTGTAGTTGCTTCTATCCATCCTCTTCATCCATCACTGCCCCCATTTTGGCATCATCTGCGAACAGACTAACCCTGCTCCAAACTCCATGTGCAATATCTGAGATAAAGAGCTCAAATAGCACCAAGCACAGCACCAAGCTCTGCAGCACACCGCTCATCACCGGTCTAGGTGTCGAGAGCTCCCCCTCCACTACCACCCATTGCAGCCTCCCCTGCAGCCAGTTCCTTATCCAGTTTGTCAGCTTCATCTCCACCCCCACAGCAGTCAGCTTCCCCCCAGCCTCCCATGAGGCACTGAATCAAAGGCCTTGCTGAAGTCCAAGTACAGGACATCTACAGCATGACCCATATCCAGCTGTCTTGTTACCCAGTCGTAATATTCTATTAGATTGGTCTGACAAGACCTCCCAGAGATGAACCCACACTGCCGCCCATCCTGGAGGTCATTGTCCTTGAGGAATGACACCAGCCTCTCCTTCAGTATCATTTCCATAAGTTTACCCACTATGGAAGTGAGACTGACTGGCCAATAATTTCCTAGCTCGTCCCTAGGGCCACTCTTGTGTATGGGCACCACATGGGCACCCTCTAGTCCTGCAACATTCATCTCATGTCCAGGGAGGTGCTGAACAGGTCCACCAGTGGCTCAGCCAACACCTCCGCCATCTCCCTCAGCACCCTGGGGTGGGTGCCATCAGGACCTGATGCCTTGTCCACCCTTAATGCCCTCAGACCCTCTAGTACTCTACTCCATTCGATCATTCCGTCCATCTTCTCCTCCCCCCACTACCACCCTCCCAGTCCATGGTGATAGTGGGCCATCTTTCTCCTTCATGAAAATGGAGCAAAAGTATTCATTTAGTACTTCCACTTGTTCCTCTCCCTTTTCTACCCACTCCCCTCTCCACTTTATCTTCACCATATGGTCTCTGCACTTCTTCTTTTACCTGACATATCTTAAAAAAGTCCTTCTCCCCTCCCTTGATGCCCTGCGCTAACCTTAGCTCCCTGGAGGCCTTGGCTACTCTCAATCACTTGGTCACCTCCTTGGACCAACTCACATAAGCCTCTCTGTCCTCTTCCTTCCCCATTCTCCTGAACTTCTGGTATGCAGCTCTCTTTGCCCTCACCCCCTCCAACACATCTCTGTTCAGTCAGCATGGTTTCCTGGCTCTGCACTTCCTGCTCCTAGTCCTGGTGCAAGCTTCTGCAGCCTTTGTTAGCCCAGTTTTATTAATTTCCCACTTTTGCTGTGCATCCATCTCTGGCCTAATAGCCTGAAGTCTCCCTTGCAGTATTTCTCTCATCCTCCCGAAGTCCACCCTCCTAAAATTGACCACCTTTGTTACTGTGCCTCCAGACTCCCTGCCCAATTTGAGAATGAACCACACTGTTTGGTGGTCACTACTAGCTAGTGGGTCTTCCACCCTTATTTCCCTTACTGCATCCTCATTTGACAGCACCAAGTCCAGCATGTTACTTAGTCATGTTGGCCCACTGACCAGCTGTGTCAGGAGACCATCCTGGATTGCGTCCAGGAGCACCTGCTCCCTGGCACAGGAGGTGGCAGGGGTGCTCCAATCTACCCCCAGCAGATTGAAATCCCCCACAATCACCACACTCCCCTTTCTACACACCCTCATTTGCTCTGCTAACTCCCTGTCCCGTTCCACTGATTGGGCTGGTGGTCTGTACACCACCCCCAGCCTCAGCTTTCTACCCTTGGAGTCCAGGAGCTGCATCCATAGTGCCTCTGTCCTCCTTTCCTCCCCCTCATCCCTCCTACATATGATCCCTTCCTTCACATAGAGTGCTACCCCATCCCCTCTCCCAACCCCCCCGGTCTTTCCTGTAAATTTTATACCCCAGGATTGCCAGACCCAATCATGGTACTGGGTGGCCCAAGTCTCAGTCACTGCAGCAACATCCACACTCCCTTCTGCAAGGAGTGCCTGGAGCTCTGTTGTTTTATTACCCATGCTCCTTGCATTTAGGGAGACCACCTTCCACCCATTTCCATCCGTCCTCCCCAACTCAGCTCCTTGGTCTGCCCCCCCTCCTCTTAGTGGTCCCCTCCCCTTACCCTCAACGTTATCACAGGGGAACAGCGCATTTTGCACTCTAACCGGGTGACCCTGCATGCTAGCTGTGCACTTGCCTCCCCCTCAACTAGTTTAAATACCCTCTTGAAACAATATAATCCTCTAATTTGCTCTTTAACACACCCTTACCTGCCCCATTCAGGTGTAAACCATCCCTTGTGTACAGTTCTCTGTTAGTCTATGTATCTCCCCATCCTCCTACCAACCCATACCCTTGTGCTTTATACCAGTCTCTCAGCGAGGAGATTAACTCCACTATCCTTGCCTTTCTTGCCCTGCTTGCCCTTGGGACCAGTAGCACCTCCAAGAATGCCATGGACCTCCCTTTTTCCAAGCATAGCTTCCCCAGTTCCTCAAACCTCTCCTGTACCAACTCCACTGTGCATCCCCTCAGGTCATTTGTGCCCACATGTACCACCACGTGAGATTCCTGCCATCCACCACTAGTACACTTCCTCAGAGCTTGCCCTGTCTGCTGTCAGGCCCGGTACAGGTTCCACTCAAATCCAACTGCATCTTTCACCCCTCCCCCTCACCTGATCCCTTTCAGGATAGAATCTCTATCAGTATAACCCCCTCCCACACTCCTTCTGGCTGCACCTCCCCCCACCCTTCTCATGGCCTTCGTTCCTTCCCTGTCCCTTAATTTCTGGAGCTGTTCTCCTTACTCCTTCTCCTCCCCTCCCCTCTTGTCCAGCCTCCTGTCCACACTTGCACCCTCTCCCCTAAGCATCCATTCTCCCCCTGTGGTCCACCCATCCCCCTATGCACCATGTCCCCTACCTCCTGGGTGCACACTCCTGCCATTGCCATGGCATTGCCCCCTCTCCCTGATGTACCAATGTCCCCTCTGTAGCACTGGCCCCTGTGTCCCCCTCTTCCTCTTGCCCAAGAATCTCACTCCCCCTTCTACTTCAGTTGCCAGTACCACATTCCTGTTGCATGACCCCAGTCCCCACCCCATCCTCCGCTGTGTCCTCACTCCTGCTCTATATTTGTCCTTGGCATCCTCTCCCTCTGTAGAAGGTGTGGGAATAGATGGAGGCAGGCACCAGTGTAAGAACTCAAATCAGCTTTTATTCAGCAAAATAAAATAAAACAGCGGACTGTATCACGACCAAAAAAATAAAGAGGGTTAAACTAATAATTAAATCAAAGTTCAGTTGTAATTCCAGCATTCAACCACTAGAAGGCACTAGGGTCCAAAGTAGGGTCAGCCCCTCTGCTGAACCTTAAGATCTGCTCACAGCTGGCTCTAGTGCTCTACTGAGCCCTCATCTGCCTTCCACTTCCAAGACTCCTCTTTAAATAGGGATATGATCAGGTGGTGCTACTAAGCTCCGCCCCTTTTGAAAATATAACCTTTATTTTTATACATACACCTTATTATTTACCCCTAAACATTCTATATACATTTATATCTGATAATCTTTCACATTTTAATACTGAAATCATGTTATAATCATTTTACAACAAAATGTTATTGTTGAGGGTGGTTTCTTGCTGTCCTGGCTCCTCCCACATGTCTTCAGCCCAATATAGGTAGCATTACAGAGGCTGGCCGGCTCTATAGAAGACTGGGACAGGAGAGGGTCAGGTAGCAGCAGAACCACTCCCCAAACTTCTTTTTCTCCTCAAGGAAATACCTAAATTAAAAAACAAATAACAACACAGGTATTTTATTTTAACATTTTCCTATAAACTTAGTCATTACTACATTACTGCATTTTCTTCTCCAAGCATTTTAAGCTTTTGTGCAGACTTATAGTTTCCTTTTTAGTTTTAGTTTTCTGTTCTGATATACAGCAGGGGATTGAAAGAGTGTCTAAAGTGACCTATAACCTAAAACACCACCTCAAACTAAACCTGTCCTTTTAAACATTTATTTCAACGGGTTTCTGTATTTCTATTGTATTCTTGGCTAGCAAACAGTGAAACTTTTCTCAGTCATGCTTGAAACAGCAGCCTGTTTGAATGTACCAGGCTGCAACAAGAGACTTCATGATATGAGCAATCCTGCCTCACCTGTGCTACTAAAACACAAGAAAACCTTTACAGGTAGACAGAAAAGCTCAATTCCTGGCTTTTGTCCCAATTCTTATAAAGTTGTAACCAGCTCTAAATGAAACAGAAACAGCAATACTGTCCTTGAAAATATTCATTTTAACAAGTTCTCCATCTTTAATTCTTCTTTGGTTACTTTAAATTGAAATAAAAACAGCCTAACTTCTTGGTCACTCCGAAACAGAGCAGTCTGCAAGTGTGTGTGTTAAGCTGCAGTGAGAAACTTCCTGCTTTCAGCAAACCTGCCTAGCCTGAACCACTCGAACACCACAAAACACTAGTAGGCTGTCTAAACAGTCTAATTACGAGCTTTTGCCCTGATTTTTAGTCCTTTCAGCGAGCGCGACTCGCTCGTTCGACATGATCGCACGATCGTGCAGCAGGTTGTGCGCACATTCGTGAAGGATCTTGAATCGCTTTGGGGGAGGGGGGGATTTTCCTGGAAAGACCCTGAAAGGGAAATAAATGAAAGTTAACAGAGAGTCATCTTACAGGTGGCCTGCCTGTAAGATGGGGAGAAACAAAGAGGAGAGGATTGAAATAGCAAGAAAATAACTGCTGTTGCAACAGACTTTTAGATAGATAAAGGAGGGCTCTCCAGGACTATACCACCCTTCTACACCCTCCCCTTGTGCCTACCTACCCCACCTGTTCTGACCATTTTCCTCAACCTCCCTATCTCCACTTCCATCCACTGGATCTATGCCTGTAGGTCTCTTATCCTTCGACATACAGGGCACTCTCTTAACCTCCATAATGTGCCCATACAGATTGCCGACCCACATCCATTGCAGATTACTAGCCTGTTCCCCCATTCCTACTTCGGTCCCCACTCCCCTGGAGCCTGCCCCCCCTTCCCTCTCAGCCTCACCACCTCTGTCCTGCTGACCACAGCTCCTCCTCCTGTGTCCTCCTGGTGTCTGCATCTCCCCTCCTATGTCCCCCCATCTCTGTCACTGTACTCAGCCACAAAATGTACTGTGCCTTCCTTTGACAATCCAGTGCTGCTCAGAGCATCAATGTGCGTACTGACTGCTCTTCCCTAAACCTCTGCCAGTCCTACCTGCACATAGTATTAAGAAAAAATTTAAACCGTAAAATCCAACTAGTAAAAGCTTGAGTGACTGAACATTTCACCACCTGACTGTTAGCTTTAGGAGTTAGTTCATATAGGTAGTTTGCTGCTCCCCAAGCTCCTCCCTCACAGCCTTCAAGCCCAACCCTCTGTGGCTTTCCAGTATTTAAGAAAGGCTGTTAGAGGCAGTGGGTGGGAGGCCTTTTACCCCAGCCAGCAACAGGCCTCCTGAAAATCAGTTACAGAGTTTAAATAAAGTTTTAAACTGCTCCCAAACCAACAGCAAACTCACGAAAAATCAGTTACAGAGTTAAATAAATATTTAAGCTAATCCCAACCCCAGAGCAAACTCACAAAAAATTAGTTACAGAGTTAAATAAAGATTTAAGTTAACCCCAAATCAACAGCAAAACTCACCCTCCTCCCTTTCCTCAGAATGAGCAGGCAAAATGGCCCTGTGAATATTTAAATAGAGTTTCAAATTGAATTCCAAACAGACCTGATTGGCTGCTCTGTCTCTGGGCAAAGAATCCCTTCCCCCCAGCCAGCCAGCAACAGGCCTCCTGAAAATCAGTTACACAGTTTAAATAAAACTTTAAGCTGCTCCCAAACCAACAGCAAACTCACAAAAAATCAGTTACAGAGTTAAATAAAGATTTAAGCTAATCTCAAATCAACAGCAGAACTCACCCTCCTCCCTTTCCCCACCATAAGCAGAATGAGCAGGCAAAATGACCCTGTGAATATTTAAATAGAGTTTCAAACTGAATTCCAAAAAAACCTGATTGGCTGCTCTGTCTCTGGGCGAAAAATCCCTTTCCTCCAGCCAGCCTGCAACAGGCCTCCTGAAAATTAGTTACATTAAATAAAGCTTTAAGCTGCTCCTAAACCAACAGCACACTCACAAACAATCAGTTACAGATGATCAATGAAATGGTATAAAGTAAAGTGCAAAAAGTGTACAAGTTGACATGGTACAGGTGCAATAGCAATAAAAGGAGCCAAACAAAGGTGCAATGAGCAGCACTGATATGTAGATAAAGTGACCAGTGCAGGTAGAAAATGGTGTAGTTGTTGGGAGGAACTAATTCAATTACAGGTAGAACTCACAAGGGGGACCAACAACACGGATGATAAGGGCTCCAGTGGTAAGAGTCTCACAGGGGAGGTTCAGGTAGATGACTAGCAGGTGCAGGAGAGAGCGGGAGGAGTTTTAGCTGGTGCCTAAGGGAGAGTGAGGAGGTAAAGAGATGGACAGAGGAGGGGAGTAGGTTCCAGAGGGAGGGAAGGCACTAGTGTAACCCCTAGGTGGTGCTATCCCAAGGGCTACTACCCCTGCCTGCTTGGCTAGCAGCAGGTTAAGGGGCCTGAGTTCTGAAACGGGTGCCTCCACCCAGAGGTCAGGGTTGGTAGTGGTCAAACTAACCTGGGCACAGCCCTCCAGGACACTGTAACCCTCCCTCTTTTCTTACTAGTGGCCGGAACAATACACAATAATCACATTCACAATACCCTGATACAACACACAAGTACCCACACTGTTTGCACTTACCACCAGGGCTTTTCTCTGACTTGGCCCTGGGGACCCTCTGTAAAACAAGGTTATACAAAGCAAATAACCGCAGTACAATACTCTTGCACAAACTAGAACCACAGTCAGGGTAAATGCAAAAAAGAGTTAGATCTGATTTATTTAAGGGACTTGAACAAGGGAGGGGAGTAATCAGGTTCTCTATCAATCAAACAGTTATGCATGCACTTCAGGGTCCATAAACAGTCACGCACTCTGGGTACCCAGATGGAGAATGGTGGGCTAGCCAGGAACGTTGCAACTGGTTGGCGCCCTGTGATGGAAGAAAACAACCATGCACAACACACACTATTTGTAATCCGAAGCCAGAGGGCTCAGTTTGTGAAAAGAAAACAACAAGACAATCAAATGACACACTTTTAGATTAGGCTGTTGTTGCAGGGAGCTACCCTGATGATTATTCATGATACCCAAGACTGGACACAGGCTGGATGAAAATCAAGACAGCAGGTGGTTAATCTGGAATGCCAGGAGAAGCAGGGCCCACACAATTCGCCGAGGCGTTGTTCCTGTTCAAGCGTGGAGCAAGAGGCTGATCCCCGGGCAGGTCTCTCATCGGTGGCTTTCTCTGTGCAGTGGGGTAGTCTGGCAGGGCCAGCGTGACATAGCTCAGGCTGAATGGAGATGAATGCAGATTCAGTCCGATTAGGCTGGATAAAGCTTCCAGCAAGCAGAACACAGTTCACACAGTGGGGAACCAACTCACAACCCACTTTCAATACACAGCACATTTACATGTTAAGGATTCTATGGTACCAGCAAGCAGAACACAGTTCACACAGTGGGGAACCAAATCATGACCCACTTTCAATACACAGCACATTTACATGTAAGGAAATTCTACTGTACCAGGCAAACCGCTCTCCGGTCACGATTGCAAAGTCTCTGCACAAACCGGGGATTCAAAAGCAGTTGGAAATCCTGACAGGCCAATCGCACTCAGCAAAATCTTTCATCTTCTTCAGGTATGAGCCTGGTAAAAAAATCAGTGACTTACTTCGTTCTCACAAACTTGAATTTAGTCCAAAATAATTCTCTTCTCTCACTTTCAGGGGCAGCAGGCAGACATGCAGGCCACAACTCAGGTCTTTCCACAGTTCTCCCACGCGAAACTACTCAGACAGCTGCTTGACTGTCTCAAGCATGTTGCTTCTTCAGCTCCCAACTTAGATCTGACTCAAACTGCAGCAAGCCTGGGAATTTCCCCAGAATCCAAAAGGTTTGGTTGGCTGATCTGTCAGTCACAACAAAGCCTCCCCCTTCAGGTGCAAAAAGGCACCAAAAGCCCAAAACTACAATTCCTACAGATTTTGACTCCAGACAGCTCCTGTAGTCCATCTCCATTTTAGGTCCCACCAGAACTAATTGGTCCAATTCGCAGTCCAGGACCAAGATAGTGGAGATAAACAAAACAGTCCTTGCTGCAAAGAAGGCAGGTTAGACAAACTACATTATCATTATCACTCTAAATGATCTTCAGCAAATAGTTACATCTTTCAACAGAGCTCCTGCTCAGATTACTTTGACTGCAATCCAGGTAGCTCTTAAAGAGACAGTACACAGAGGCTATACAGGCACTCTCTGGCAATCACATTTAAACTACTAAAACGCAGGACACCAGCCTGGCAGTGAGCATTTAGGCAAGCCTGAGGAAGACTTTTCAGGTACCTCCATTTGTAGGGGGGTTACACCCTTCCCTGCCTGGAGAAAACTTGGTGTCCACGTCAAGTCTGTACCATCATGCATCAGTTAACATAAACTTATTACTTTACTATACATATTCACTACATTTCCCAATACTTTGTCCATTCTGACAATACATTAGGCATATTTCACACAAGTCAGTTGAACATTACTATACTAAATTAGGTAATAACTTCTTGTACCTTGAACAATGCAAGAGGGTGCCCTTCCCTATCAGCTAACTTGGGGCTGGATGGGGCAGGGGCACCATGGTGAGAGGGCAGAACAAGTAGCCTGGAATGGGCTGTCAAGCTCAATTTGGGCAGTGAGCTTGGTGAAACATAAACACCTTTGTGCACCACATTGAGAGGCAAATCCACTGGCCTCCCAGGAGAATCATAACTGAGGCGTAATGCTGGATTGACAGCTCAGCCAGTCTTTCTGAGGGGGACAACTACAGTCTCTGTACTCTCAGCACTGATCTGGGGGACTCTCATCACTTGTGAGGGGTGCCTCTGCCTGGGTGGGAACGTCCAAACCTGGGGCACTGTCGGCTCCTTGCTCTGCAGGCTCTGTTTCTACAACACTTGACTCATTTTGTGAAGGCTCAAGCACAATCAAGCTTTGAGGCACTGAAAGGGGTGGTCAGCACTCTCATAGTGTTCTTCAAGTTCTGGTATGTCACCAGAAAGACTCAAACCCTCAGCCCCTTCTTCAGGCAAATCATACAATTTCACAATACACAGAGACTCAACATCTTCAGACTTGATACTTTGCACTTCACTTTCTGGGAGCATTGGCTCCAAGGACAAAGCTGGGGGGTAAGGCAGTCCAGAAGACCCAGCTTCATCCCCACAATTTATCAGGGGATTACCTCAAAACAGCTGACTCAGTTCATAAGAGGGGTAATAGGCATAGTCGCACTCACTTTCATCAGAAGTGGACTGACAGTCACTGTCATTCATGGCCTGCTGCGGAGGAAACCTTAAATCTGTGACCACTGGGGTGGTTGACTCTGTCTCTTTCTTGCAGCAGCACGAGTCACCGGCCCAGGGGGCTCAATTTCTGGGGGTTCAGCCTCAATTATGACTTGGCCGATAGGTAGCAAGTGGTTACAGTGCATGGTCTTGACAGCTTTGGAGTTGTTCTCTGGGTGCACCTTGTACACAGGTAAATCATCCAACCTTCCAGCTACTACATGGGGAAGATGGTGTCACCGATCAGCAATTTTGTGTTTACCATGCAGTCCCAAATTGCGTAATAACACACGGTCTCCAGGTTGAAGCTGTTGAGCATTTACTTTTTTATCATGCCTCTCTTTGTTGGCTAGATGTCTATTGGTGGCCATTGTCTGGGCCAGTTGACAGGCATGGTTCAATTGAGCTTTCAGTTTTTGTACATATTGCAATTAATTTTCAGCTCAGACCCCATCTGGAGAGACCTCAAAACAGACATCAATGACAGCAGTCGGGCCTCTCTCCCAAATATGAGGCAGTAGGGGGAGAACCCAGTAGCATCACTTTTCATGCAATTGTATGCTTGTAACAAGATGCTAATCTGCTGGCTCCATTTATGCTTGTCTTTTGGATGGAGGGTGCCCAGCATGTCTAGAAGGGTGTGGTTAAAATGTTCTGGTTGAAGGTCTCCCTGTGGGTGATAGGGGGTGGTTTTTGACTTTCGCACCCCCCATAGAGAAAGCATTTCTCTGATTAGCCAACTCTCAAAGTCTCTGCCCTGGTCAGAGTGGATCCACTGGGGGGCACCATAGTGGATGTAGAAATTTTCCACTAGCACCTTGGCCACGGTAGATGCCTTTTGATCTTTGGTGGGAAAAGCTTGTGCATACCATGTGAAATGATCCATAACCACTAACACATTGCCAATGTTCCACTGATCAGGTTCTAAACACAAGAAGTCTATGCAGACTAGTTCCATGGGGGTGCTGGTAGTAATATTAACAAGGGGGGCAGCCCTCTGAGGCAGGGCTTTTCTTTGCAGGCAGCGACTACAAGTCTTTACATGGTGCTCAACATTGGGCCCCATTGTGGGCCAGTAGACGCAAGATTGTACCACGTCAAGGGTTCTGTCAGTACCGAGGTGCCCCATGTGATTGTGGAGGGACCTCAGTACCAAATCTTTAAAGGCCGTGGGCAGGATCAATTGTTGCTTGTCTACTTTTCCACTACGATCTACTGTCTCTCTATACAACAACTGACTGAGCAACTTCAATCTGGGGCCTTCTTTAAACAATAAAGCAGTTCACAAGTCAGTGGAATGTAAATTAGACACATCTTTCCCCGGACGCAGGGCATCAAGTGCTGGCTGAATCATAGGATCTTGGGATTGAGCCCACTGAATGCTGTCATTGTCAAATTGAGGTAGTGCACTAATATCTAGAGCAGAGAAGTGGCAATAAGAAGCTAGCATGCAGGTGTCAGAAGGGCCCAAGCAATCTACTAAACAGTCCACTGTGTCCGCAGACATCTATTCATCTCTATCAAACTTTTGGCACAATGCTCAAATGTCAGGTTCAGACAGCCTGACCCAATCACTCTTGGAAGTGGGCCTTCATGATAGGGCATCAGCATCAATATGGTTCAGGCCTGGTCTGTATTCAGCAGCATAATCATAGGTTGATAATGCAGAAAGCCACCAGTGCCCAGTGGTGTCTAACTTAGCTGAAGTCTGTACATAGATCAATGGGTTATTGTCAGTCTTCACCAATATCTTTGCTCCATAGAGGTATTCATGAAACTGGTCAATGATGGCCCATTTTAGCGCAAGGAACTCCAACTTATGTACAGGGTAGTTTCGTGCGGACGGGGTCAAGCTCCTACTGGCGAAAGCTACTGGTCTTAGGCCTTCCTCATGGTCTTCATACAGTACCGCTCCTAGACCCTGCAGACTAGTGTCCGTATGCAGCACATAGGGTTTGGTGGGGTCAGCATAGGTGAGGATGGGGGCGTGGGTGAGCTGGTATATGATCTCATGGAAGGCTGCTTCACAGTCGGGCATCCAACAGGGCCCGAAGAGTTCACCTTGGTGGAAGTATACTTTTTCTGGTTCTTTAATGGACCCTTTTTTGTATTTATGATTGGTAGGAGGGTAACCCTGGGTAAGGTTCAAGAGTGGGCGAATCACCTTGGAATAGTCTTTTATGAACCTGTGGTAGTAGCCACAGAACCCCAGGAAACGTTGTTCTTTCAGATTATGGGGCTGTGGCCAAGTAGTCAGTGCTTCAACCTTACTGGGATCAGTCTCTATCCCTTTTGTAGATACTATGTGCCCCACATACTTCACGGAAGTTTGGAAAAACTGGCACTTGTCAATGGACAGCTTGAGGCTGAAGTCTTCCAGTCAGTCTAGGACTTTAAACAGTCAGTTCTCATGCTCCTCTAAGGTGCTCCCAAACACAATGACATCATCCAAGTACACCAGGCATTCCAGAAAATTCACCGCACATTCCATCAGTCGCTGAAAGGTGGCCCGGGGCACCCGATATCCCCTGTGGCATCTTCAGAAATTTGTAGAACCCCAATGGACAGATGAAGGCTGTTTCCTCATGGTCTTCCATGGCCATCGGGATCTGGTAGTATCCGCTGCGAAGATCCAACATCGAGAACCATTTGCTCCCATTCAAGCAGTCCAGGGCATCTTGTATACGAGGCATAGTGTATTGGTCTGGGATGGTCCGCCGGTTCAGAGTTCGATCAGCACTCATCCTCACAGACCCATTCTTCTTATGCACAACCACAATGGGAGAGGCGTATGGGCTTCTGGATTCTTGTATCATGCCAGCAACAAGCATTTCCTGCAGGTGTCTTCTCACATCATCTATGTCTGCTGGGGCTAGGCATCGGGACCTCTCACGAAATGGCCATTCATCGTGCAGGTGTATGTAATGCTCCACACCCTGAACACATCCCACATCCCATTCCTTCAATGAAAACACTTGGTCTCTCTGGGCAAGTCTCTTGCTAATTCTAGCTTTCCATTCAGCTGGCAACGGGGAGTCACCAAAGTCAAACAAGCCTGGGGTCACTCTCTCCTTCTCACCAGGGTGCTTGTTGTTGGGCAATACTGCAGTGTCTGCACAGTGTACCATAGCTAGGGTGCACCATCTGTTCACCTGGATCTCCCAATCTGACACACTGTGAATCTGGACCATCACTCGTCGTGCATAGGCATGGGCACGAGTAGGCAAGATGCTGGGCTTGATCAATAATCCTTCTGGCAATTTTCCATCGCCTGGCGCATCCAACATCAGTATTTTGTTCTTGACATCTTTCTGGAGGCAGACCTCCCCTTGAATGGTACACTGGGCGTTAGGGGCCAATACCATTGAATCGGGATCCTTCTTCCACACGATCCCCAACAGTTCATCCTGGTCTACTTCCTTGGGTTTCTGTTGTAAATCATAAGCCCTCTTGATCAGAGCCGAAATTCTCAGGGCCCTCCCAGTCCATCGTCCGTGTTTCTCATAACAGAGTTGCGGCAGTCTCCCAAACATATGGGTGTTTGTCCCAATTAGCAGGGGGACCCCATCATACAGTCCGCTGGGGGGACACACTAGGGACAATGTCTCTACTCGCTCCTCTACACCAGTTACAGTTGCAGGAAAAGACAACCAGAGGTGGACATACCCTAGGTAGGGATAAGACTTGTCACTCAGGCCCCACACATGTAGGCCTTCCAGGGATTGTAATGGCACATCAGATAAGTGTTTGTCATACCAGTTCTGAAATACAGTGGTCACTTGCGACCCGCTATCGAGCACAGCCTGAGCATGGATACCATTGACAGTCACAGAAGTCTCCATCGAAGGGCCCACTATTCTGGACCAGTCTGGAGAGGCAGTAGCAGAGGCCTGGACAGATGATTTAGCCACAAAGAAATTTGAGTTAGTATTTCTTGAACTCTCACTGCGGTCATTATGGGCACTCGGCCATTGATTTGCTTTTCGGAGCTCCCCTTGGAGTCTGTTTGTTACCTTTTCTAAGTCTTTTTGAGACCGGCACTCTCTCTCTTCATATGGCAATCCTTTCCACAGTTGTGACAAATGATAGACTCCTGGGTCATCCTTGGAGAGAACATTGCATGAGGGACTGAGGCAGTAACAAGAGATTGGGGTCCAATATCTGCTTGCAGCAGTGAGAGTGGTGCAACATATCTTAACAGTTCCTTTAGGGTGGTAGCCAATTCTTGGATTTCAGCCTGGGAGCTACCCTTGGTAGAGGATGCCTGAGGGTGCACCTCTACCCCATGGCAGTCACGTCCTTAGAGGGACCAGAATCTTGTTCCATGGGGGAAACCCTTGCAAAGGTACCCATCTTCAACTCTCAGACTTCTTTTAGTAGCAATTCTCTCCAGTGCTGGGCCCAGGGCGGGAAGTCCTTTTCATTCTCAGAGTGCTTGTTAAGTGCCGACTTTTGCACCTGAGCCTCACTTGGCTGATCACTCTCGGTCACTTGGACAGCAGCAGCAGATATGGGTGCAATTCCCCCATGGGGTCACCTTTGCTCAACCCCCCAAATTTCTTTCATTAGCTTGTCATAGGAGGGGGTGGTTCCAGTCAGGTGGCAAGGTGCAACTGAAGCAGTAACAATTCTGAAAACGGAGCAGACTTAAGGATCCGGTCCAGCTTAGTTCGATCTAATTCATTTGATGGCAAACTACCCTTTCTGAAGCACGCTTGTAGCAGTTTTTCAAGCCGAGGTACATACACAGACAATGGCTCTCCTGGGTACTGCTGAGCATTTCTTACTCTCCACCACAGATCCTCATCTGAATCCAGGCTCCCATACACATTCTCCAATGCATCCAGATAGTCCTGTGCAGTTGCTTTGGGGTTATTGGCCCACTTGGCATGGATGGTAGCCAGATCAGGACCTCAGAGGCTCTCACTCGACCTCTTTCATTTCTCTGCTTCTGAGCATTGCCATTCAAATACTAGAGGGGCAACATAGTCTATCCAAGTCTCCCAGTCATCCTCCCTCTGGGGGGTGGAGAGGGTGCCCAAGAAGATTCTCAGCCTTCAGTAGGAGTCGTGACTAATGGCAGGTACAGATATAGGGGCCAGCATTGGCATGGGCACAGAAGGGGGGCCATAACAGGTGCTGAAGTGGGAGGGGGTGTTGAGGAAGGAACACCTCCAGGTGGCAGGAATATTTTCTTAAAGTCCTCTATGTTTTTCCCTTCCTCCAGCAACAACTTAGCAAATTTCTCCTCAAAAGTCTCAGATAATGGTGGGAGCCCATCCTCCCCGGGGTCTTTACTGTCTTTTGTTATCATTCTCCAGGCAGCTGGAACCCCTTCTGGGGCAATAGTCTGTGTCAGTTTAGAGCTGTCCATGAAGTCATTACACTCTTCCAAGGCTATGAAAGTTTGGGCAATCAAATCAGCCTGTCGACCCACCACCACAGGGTTTTTTAAACACTCAACTTTGGAGAGTGCTCCCGCTACAGTGTTCTTACTGGTACCCAGGGGAATATCCAGTATAAGTAGAGCATTTTGGGGGTCGATCTCCTGCCCAGTATACCACCCCACCAACTGGTGTATAGCCATTTCTACTGGGATAGCCATTAATCTTTAACAATAATTTGTAATTTTTGGCCACTAGAAGGCACAAAATCCCAGCAGTGAGCCTCCAAAATGTAACCCCTAGGTGGCGCTATCCCAAGGGCTACTACCCCTGCCTGCTTGGCTAATAGCAGGTTAAGGGGCCTGAGTTCTGAAATGGGTGCCTCCACCCCAGGTCAGGGTTGGTAGTGGTCAAGCTAACTTGGACACAGCCCTCCAGGACACTGTAACCCCCCTCTTTCCTTACTAGTGGCTGGGACAATACACAATAATCACTTTCACAATACCCCTGATACACCACACAAGTACCCACACTGTTTGCACTTACCACCAGGGCTTTCCTCAGGCTCAGCCCTGGAGACCCCATGTAAAACAAGGTTATACACAGCAAATAACAGCAGTACAGTACTCTTGCAAAAACTGGAACCACAGTCAGGGTAAATGCAAAAAAGAGTTAGATCTGATTTATTTAAGAGACTTGAACAAGGGAGGGGCGTAATCAGGTTAATTTGCTTAAAGGCTCTATCAATCAAACAGTTATGCATGCACTTCAGGGTCCATAAACAGTCACACACTCTGGGTACCCAGATGGAGAATAGTGGGCTAGCCAGGAACATTGCAGCTGGTTGGGGCCCTGTGATGGAAGAAAACAACATGCACAACACACACTATTTGTAATCCGGAGCCAGAGGGCTCAGTTCGTGAAAAGAAAACAACAAGACAATCAAATGACACACTTTTAGATTAGGCTGTTATTGCAGGGAGCTACCCTGATGATTACTCACAATACCCAAGACTGGACACAGGCTGGACAAAACACAGTTCACACAGTGGGGAACCAAATCACGACCCACTTTCAATACACAGCACATTTACATGTTAAGGATTCTACGGTACCAGCAAGCAGAACATAGTTCATACAGTGAGGAACCAAATCACGACCCGCTTTCAATACATAGCACATTTACATGTAAGGAAATTCTACTGTACCAGGCAAACTGCTCTCCGGTCATGATCTCAAAGTCTCTGCACAAACTGGGGATTCAAAAGCAGCTGGGAATCCTGACAGGCCAATCGCATTCAGCAAAATCTTTGGTCTTCTTCAGGTATGAGCCTGATAAAAAATCAGTGGCTTACTTTGTTCTCACAAACTTGGATTTAGTCCAAAATAATTCTCTTCTCTCCCCTTCAGGGGCAGCAGGCAGACATGCAGGCCACAACTCAGGTCTTTCCACAGTTCTCCCACGCAAAACTACTCAGATGGCTGCTTGACTGTCTCAAGCATGTTGCTTCTTCAGCTCCCAACTTAGATCTGACTCATACTGCAGCAAGCCTGGGAATTTCCCCAGAATCCAAAAGGTTTGGTTGGCTGATCTGTCTGTCAGTCACAACAAAGGCTCTCCCTTCAGATGCAAAAAGGCGCCAAAAGCCCAAAACTACAATTCCTACAGATTTTGACTCCAGACAGCTCCTGCAGTCCGGCTCCATTTTAGGACCCACCAGATCTGATTGGTCTAATTCACAGTCCAGGACCAAGATAGTGGAGATAAACAAAACAGTCCTTGCTGCAAAGAAGGCAGGTTAGACAAACAACATTATCATTATCACTCTAAATGATCTTCAGTCAATAGTTGCATCTTTCAACAGAGCTCCTGCTCAGATTACTTATGACTGCAATCCAGGCAGCTCTTAAAGAGACAGTACACAGAGGCTATACAGGCACTCTCTGGCAATCACATTTAAACTGCTAAAACGCAGGACACCAGCCCGGCATTGAGCATTTGGGCAAGCTCGAGGAAGACTTTTCAGGAACCCCCATTTGTAGGGGGGTTACACCAGGAAAAGGCTGACTGCCCAGCAGAGTAGTGAGGGTGGGGAAGGGAGAAGGTGCAAGGATCCCTGGAGTGGAGGAAGTATGAGACAGAGGGAATGGGAGAGAGGAATGAGGATAGGTAAAAGAGGTAAAAGGGTAGGGACCCAAACCGGTATTTGGAGATGAAGGAGCCACTGTGAGACTGATGACTTGAAGGTAGGGGAGTATGGATAGGAAAAAGTAGAGGGAGTAATGGTGAGTTTGGGGGGTGCAGTTACTGACAAAGCAACAAAAGGCATTACAGCGGGTGTCCATACCAGTATACAGTACAGGTAACGAGACACCCAACAGGCATGAGCAGAAAGCCCCACCAGGGAATGATGCAAATGTTTTGCACTTTCCACTTGTACCCAAAGGCACATCATTACCTTTAATAATTCACCAGTACATTTCATTTCATTATCTGAAGCTGAAGCATCCAATATAAATATTCAGTGTAGGAAGCACCATCAGTCTCCTATTTGGTAGTCCATTTTTCCCTTTTACCTCTGAAAAGTAGACAGGGCCATGTGGGCACCCCATTTGGGCACAGGTAATCACACAGCAGCCTTCCACAGGATCGCAGGTGTGCCCAGTCTCCAACTGCCACCCTCTACCTCACCAACCCCCAAGAAAGAAGAATCCTACAGGAACAAACCAGAAAATATTTAATTTGAGAGCCCAAAAGGCATTATTAGTGACTCCTTCAAACAATCAAGCCAATGTAACAAGGCCTATAGTAAGGCTAACAGGATGATGGGGTGTATCAAAAGGGGTACTGACAGCAGGAAAAAGGCAGTATTACTACCTCTACATAGGTCACTAGATGGTCACAACTGGAATATTGTGCTCAGTTCTTGAGTTCTCACCTGAGGAAGGGCAGGGACAGGCTGGAAATGGTGCAATGCAGGGTGACCAAGATGATTCAGGGCCAGCAAGGCAGATCTTACAAAGATCATCTCAAGGCACTGAACATGTATTCGCTGGAGACCAGGCGAGAGGTGGGGATATAATAGAGGTCTTCAAGTTTCTGAAGGGAATAAACAAAATGAACTGCAGGGAACTATTTAAGAGGAGTAAGGATTCAAGAACCTGATATCACAAGTGGAAACTGGCAGGGGGAAGGTTTTAGTGGGATGTGAAGAAGTTCTATTTGTATGGAAAGGGTGGTGGAGCCATGGAACAGTCTGCCAGCAGATGTCATGGGAGCCAAGACCATTAGTGGTTTCAAGCATGGCTAGGACAGAGTGAAGGTCTTGGTGGTTACTCAGGTCAGTAACAGTAGAGAAGGCAGCAGGGGACTGAGCCAGGAGAAATAGAACCGCATATAGACAACAGGATTGACCCTTGATCTTTTTCTGCCATCATCATCATTGTCCATATTTCTAAATGGTCTGTACTCACGGAGTTCTTCATAGTCATTAGTAGTAAGCAGTGTTCACACTTCAAGATCTTATTCATGAGCAGTTCTTGAGAGTCAATCCCCCACAGGAACATATTCTGTAAATAGCCTCCACCACTTCACTCCTTGCTAAAGCTGACTTCAACCCATGGAAAACTGGTGAGATGATATCTGGTTGAGGAAGAGACTTCCTCTCCTGGCCCGGAGCCAAACTTCCCCACCACACTCATCTACCTGGAATATTGCACTCCATTTTGGGCACCTCATAAAGCACAGGACATTATAAGGTTGGAAAAAGTTCAGAAAAGGGCAATGAAGAAAATAGAAAATAGAAAATATCTCCCATCTGAGTTAGGAGCAAAGATTAACTAAGTTAGATCTATTTCCCTTAGAGTATAGGTGCCTACAGGGGAACCTCTGTCTCGTCTTTAGAACCTTTGATAACAATGATTTGTGGGAGTGTACTGGGTTACAAATTAAATCTACAAACGGAGTTAACAGTACATAACAAGCAATTAAACAGGGAAATATACCGTACAAGTTCACAAGAAGAGGAAAATGTTTTAACCAAAGAGTGGTGTCTGTATGGAATTCATTGCCCCAAAACACAATGGACAGCCTAAATATGGAATCCTTTAAAACATTAATTGATAATTGTAACCCTTCCCTTCCCGCCCTATCTAGTGGCATACTTTAACTCATCACAGGTGGTCCAGGCAGAAAGGAAGGAGCACTCCCAAAGCACTAACATACGAGACATTGCATTCACAGGACCAGGAAAACTGGATGGACCATACCTGCTGCTGTCTTCAAGATGCTGGATTACCTTCTCATTCTCAGCAATGGATCCATTCCCCAAACCGACCACTAGAACTTGACCACTCTTCTGTCTCTCGGACCTATCGAACAGCAGAACCATTGTTTCAACAAACAAGAAGGATTCTCATTTCCCACCCTTCTTTTACTCGGGTGAGCTACCCAAGACACTGGAACCCAGATCCCTGCAATCTCCTGGCATGTAAGGAGCCGGTAAGCCAAGCCTTCCTCTTACTTTTACCTACGGGTCCATTTTCCTCTATGGCACTGGTTGTCCCCCCTTTCTCCGGTGTGGAAAAGTGAGCTGCCCTCCCCACCTGGACCCCTGTGCAATCGGTCTAAACCACAGCGCATCCAGGATTGTTTACGATGACCAAGGCCCTGACTCACCTTCCAAATGGCTGGCTCTGATGTACAAAGCTAAGGCCACTTTCTTCACTGATCACTCACCTCTGCCTCAGTCCTCCATGGCCCCCAATTTACTCTGGGGTTATTCCACTGTCACCACCTTCTTCCTATGGGGAATCCCTGCCAGGCCCACATCCCTTTCAATGGCTCCTGAGCTTGCATTAAGCACCAGCATGGGGACCACCCTCCAAGGCCTACTAATCCTTTGGGTCCACAGCCCGCCCGGCATTTAACTGGACTGGTGCCCCATGACCTGTCCTTCCAAACAGGCCCCTTGGATGGGTGAAAAGCTCCCTGGCTCCCTCGATGCCCCAGGCTGCCCTGCCACACCGGGATGCAAGGAGAACCTCTGTCACCAGTTTTCCTCCTGAGAGGGTCCTGCCACAGCCCTCCCAGCCCTGGTGACCTGGGAAAACACCATTGGGCATCCTAAAGGGCTCCTACATCTATCAGTTGAGCTTGCTAAAGTCTCCCTAACACCCTAGCCCCCACGACACAGGACCTGGCTACCTTTGTCCCCACTGGAGCTCCATACCTTCACTCTTCATTGGCCATGGTGCATAACCATCCTGACTGCACTTTACTTTGGGTAGGGTTCCCCACTGGCCCTCCTGGACTGCTGAGCTCCCTCACTTGCCCATCTATCCTGGTCCTGGTTCTACTCTCCAGCCTCCCCCCCTCCAGCCCCAGGCCTAATGCCCAGGCTGGCAAGGCCCCGCTACTTCCTGTCAGCTCCCTTATGCACCTTATTTCTGCCCTCTGCTGTCACCTTGAGGTGTCCAGAGCAATAACCCCCAGAACACTTAACCCATTTCCTAGTTCTGGAGGGGTAGGAGGGGGAAAGGGGTGCCTAAAATGTGGGAGTATAAGCCGTGCTTTTGCAGGTGGCTTACATAATTATTTATGATACCAATTTAAATAAATAAATAAAACCACCGAGTCTAACATGGCTAACTTCTTTTGACTTGTAACCTTCCAATGATTCCTGTGATCTAGCTCTCTCTTAGTGTCCCATCTCTGACCAACAGTCCTGTAGAAATGACCAGTCTGACTCCTTCCCCTGCATCCCAGACACATGTGCAGCAGGGAATCATGATTTAACCCCTTCACTTTTATTGCAGCCATATGCGACCCCAATTTGGGGAAGCTTACCATACCCATTTCCCTGGGTTCCTCTGATGCCCACTGCCTGGCAGACATCCAGCATAAGAGGGTAAATCCAAGTATAGCAAGATTCTGGTGTTGTCCTGTGTGAGTGTACAAATCCAGGCCACTGCGCTACCCCTTTACGATATCCAGCTTGTGTACGGTGTACATGGCCTGGGCTGGGTCCATGTACAACAGAGCTTGTGATCAGCCAGGCATTGCTTCAATTCACTCCATTCAGCAGTCGCTCAGTAGCGCTGATGGAGCCCTTCAAGGTGCTGTAGTTATTTATTTCTAAATCCTTTCTGTTGTTGAATAAATTAGTTATTTTGCCAGTATTATATTTCCTGATGGCAGCTGCCATCTTTGGTCCTGGACTCCTGCTTTGGGTCAGTCAGAATCAAGGAGTCCTCAAGGTGTCCTAATCACAGTGACTTGAGGGAAAAGCTGTTAACTTTCTTGTTGGCGCCTAAACTAACCAATAAGGATCCTCAAACTGTGATTGACAGCAAGGGTAGCCAACCGGAATCCAGATATCCCTAACTTCAGTCAGGACTGTGTTGAAAAAGTTCAGTAGGAGGCTGCTTGAGCCACCAAGAAGAATGGTTGCAGTGTAGCTGCCGTCCACAGGGAGATGTCTGTACTTGCCTCCTGTGGACCCTGCTCAGTTCCAAAAAGGGATTGATTAATTCCAGGACTGCATAACAGCAGAAAAGAAGTGGAGTGAGTGGTTCCTGTAGCCCACAGCTAGAATTTAGAAGCCGGCCATCGCCATGAGGAGTCTTATTCCTTCTGGCCACTTGCAGTGTGGCATGAAATTTGGAGACTGAAAATTGCTTTTGGGACTCCTGCTTTGTTTTGGGAGTAACATTCTGTGGAGAACAGTCTCCGGCAACAAAATCCAGGAAGAAAGTGTGTCTGTGGACTCCTTGTGTTCTGGAACTCCAGCTGGGGGAAACCCAGCAAGGAACCAAACTGTTAAAAGACATTTTACAGCCTGGGCCTATGCCACCAACAGCCCAGCCAGATTGTTCCTCTACCATCACCACCATTCTGGCGAGAGACCAGCATTGGGGAATCAGCCCCTGTGCAGCAACTGAACACAAGTTGCAGCCACCTACAGGGAAAGGTCATGAAGAGAAGATGAGTTGTGTCAGCCTCGGTCCCCACCAGCATCCTGGAGGTCTTGGATGTTGCCAGCTTTTTCATCTGTCTATTTGAGTATAGTGAGTACAACCAGGGTAGCTCCCTGCAACCAAGCAATTAAATGTATAATGGTACCATCTGATTCAGTTTGCCAGTTTAATGTGTTTAAATGTGACTGAGACATCTGGCCAGGATTACAAATGGCTTATGGTTTTCAAGTGTGTTGCTCATGCTTAATCACCCTTTCTTCCACCAAGGGCCCCAACTACTGCTGCAACACTGGTCATCCCACGGCACCGCCTCAGGCATGTCTGTTTTCCGCTTTAGGTAACCA
The DNA here is from genome assembly GCA_016271365.2 of Neoceratodus forsteri. Classification (NCBI taxonomy): domain Eukaryota; kingdom Metazoa; phylum Chordata; order Ceratodontiformes; family Ceratodontidae; genus Neoceratodus; species Neoceratodus forsteri. Next base: position 1,204,669,254 of record CM028132.1, read on the forward strand.
GTAGTTGTACAGACTGAATAAAGTCAGGGACTAAAGTGAAAAAAATTAAATTGAACCTGTCTCAGTACAGTAAAGTAATCATTATTCTAGATTCTCACCCTTCCCTTGTTCATGCCCCCTCTATAAACCTGGTTTACTGTTTTACTGTTAACTTAGCTTGTGAGCATATCATTACCTGGTTTAAAGCTACTGAAACATTGGCAAAGTGTACTGAAAATACATGGTTGTGTCATTGAAACTGTCTTTTACAGGGGTTGCAGGGTGAATGTCAGATGCCTAGACCCCACTGGTAAGTGGATGGTACATGAGTATATCATTAATGCTAGCATTAGCCTGTACTACAAGTGTTAAGTGTTGAAGTTGTACAACTAAGTGTAACAGGTCACTAGGCAGGATTGTGGGTGGTTACAGCTTCCCAGAGGTTTGTACCAATTCTGTTAGTAACCCACTTAAGCATTATTCTGGCTAGAGGCACCATAATTGTGAGAGTACTGTGGGTAGGGAGACCCCAGTAGCAGCTAATTCCAAACCCAGGCCCCTCAACCTGCAGTTAGGGCAGCAGGCAGGGGTAGTAGCCCTTGGTATAACATCACCAGGGTTACACGTATCTTCGAGGAACTCTCAGGGATCCTATGGGTTACAATTGGGTATCATTAGCATGGCTAAAGACAACAATGTTATATCTGTAAATGATCTCCCGAAGCAGAAAACGTAAATGCTAAACAGCAATAGAGCCAGCACACACTGCAGGACAACACAGTCGATCGTAGAGGTCTCCAAATAGAATTACGTGTGCCATGTTTCTGTGCCACATGTAGCCCATCCCCCACTGGGGGGGTTGCAGCTGGTATAGCTCAGAAGGAGGGCACTACACCAAAGATTTATATTTTTCTCCAGATCAGAGTTGTTGGAACTATGGGGAGTGAAACCAGGAGTGGCACTTATTAACACATGCTGACACAAAAGCAATGCCCAGTTGCCCACAAAATACTGAGAGTCAAGCAGGAAGGCATTTAAATAACGTTTCAGATCCCATCCATCTGGCAATTCATTACAAGCTGACAGCTTCAAGAGAAACTGCAGGGGTATCAAAAGGAACAATTTATTTCTCTTTCTTCACCCATATCTGTTATCAGGAAGGGGGAGCTCCACAGGGAATCTAAATTATACTTGCCACTGAGCAGTTTAAGTTTTGGCTTCCACCACAACCACAGCTGGTCACTTCCTCCCACAGTAGTAGCTGACAATGAGAAAATGCCCTCAGACTAGGTCTTAGGGGACTAATTTCCCTAAACTGCAGTTCAAACCTTAAACAACTTTTTCACGTATACCAAGTTCTGATCCAGGCACACGAGGGGACCTGCACTTGGGAAGGACCTGCAGAAGAGCCCGACCTTGAATTAAGATGCTGCTTTGAAGGTATCCATCCTACCACCAATGAGTCAAGGACCCAGTACCACAGGAATATTTAGACTGTCCTGTCTGGGTCCACACTCATTTACCTCCAGGAAGGGACTGCTGAGCTACTTTCATTCATGTGGGCTCCCCAGGCTCCTGCTGGGAGAGCAAAGCTGGATTAGGACCAGGAACATCATCTCCTACCTTGTCTGCCCCTACAAATTGAAGGCCCCCTCCACATTTAAAAAGAAAGAATATACGATGTCCCTGCTTCTTTTCTCTTTCTGTAATCCAGGACAACAGGGAAGGCACCTACATACTGCATTTCCCCAATTAATAAATGTCAAAATCTCTCTCTCTCTCTCTCTCTCTCTCTCTGTACTTTCAGTACATACAACAGGGCTACAGTCCATGCACTTTCTGCTTTTCCTCATAATTCATTGGCTTTCTTTCTTGTCTGTAACTATCAGTGAGGGATCACTGAAGAAATAGTCTCTGTCACTTCAGTGCATGTCAGTCATCACATTTTTCAGGAGAAAATGGAGTTTCACAGGATAGACATGGATGCATTATATTTATTTATTTATTATTTATTTGCTTTTGGTAACCGGGTGGGTGCACAAGACATAGCGATTACTATTTTCAGGCACAACCCGGGAGGATACAGTTGAGTACAAAGCACATTATGTGACACAGCACATGGAAAATGAGTAACACAGTAGGAAGGGGTAACACGCACAATCAACTTTGGGATTGAGAGAAATACAGTATTTAAACAAAATTAGGATACAAGTAACACAGTTTGGACAAATTCAAAATGATATGTAAAGAGACGAGTGTAAACAACTAAGTAACAGTGCAGTAATAAAATGACTAAAATGTTATATGCAGCAAACAATTAAGTGTCATTGTAACCCAGCATTATTGAGAGCTGTGTCAGGGCACCACACGATAGGCGAGACGGCATCACGTGGTGCAGGAGCAACACGGCACTATGAGACGATAATGCCGTGTTGCTGTTGTGGGAAGCACGTTCACGAGCTCAACACGGCATTATCATCTCATAATGCCGTGTTGCTCTTCTACCAGCTGACTGTCTTCCACTATGCACCTAGCATCACGGTAGGAATCACACGCAGAAACGGAGACACAGGAGTAGAAGAGGCCATCAGAAGAGCTAAGTTTTGAAGTGTAATGGTTACTTGCATTGCACTTGTCATGTTACAAGTGCATTAATCCCCGCTGAAGGTGGCATCTAATGGGGAGTTAATGCATGGTTGGTCCGTTGCATGCCCTCGGCCTCTGGCCTCGTGCACCTAGCGGTCCCAACCATGCATCCTCCCATTGATCTATCCAGCAGAGATCAATACACTGCCAAAGTAGCTATAAGCTTTAAGAGTACCTCTCTAAGGCTCTCTTCAGAACAAATTGTTCTAGAAGCACTGCAGCCTAGAATCTATATTACAGGTGCTGCAGACAAGCCCTTCCACCTGGCACCAGTGCCTTGGTCACATGGCAAGGAGTCAGGGGAAGTCTTCAAGTTAACCCTATGCTGCTTAAACAGTTTGAAACACAAGTAGTAACCCTAGGGGGGACATGGGGTGACACACTCAGCCTTTTAAATTCTTGCTGTCGTCAGCAAATCAACGGATCTGGACAACACTTCAGACAGGGTAGGGAAGGCAAATCAAGTGGTAGAGTTGTAATTTACATCAACTATAATGAGGTTTAAGGCAGAATCCATTAAATTAGCCAACTCAGGAACTGAAGCATTTTGGGTAAAGACGAACACTCTTAGTAATGAAGCAATAATCTTTGAAGTGTGTTAAGGCCACCAGATAGTGGACCAGACATTCCTCCATCACTTGTGAGTTATGGTCCTGCCCCCTCACTCATGAAGATAAATAGCACTTCCTGAGGTAGGCCATTGCATACCTCATATTTATTTTATTAATTTGTTTAGTTTTTGTTGACTGGGAAAAGAGGATTGGACAATACTGCCTATTTTCAGCCCCGTCCCTAGGTGAGGTGTGGGGGAAATCAGATGCAAACCAACTGAAATTGACCCAGAATAAGCTGGTGGTGATATATTTAATGAGCAGGTTACGTAGTTATCATGGGAGACTTAAATTACTTGGGAATTAATTGGCTTAGTGACAAGGCAAAGGGCAAATGGGAAAATGAATTTCTGGAACTCACAGTGGATCTTACATTAAACCAACTGGTAAATGAATTCATTAGCAGTGACAACACCCTAGACCTAATGCCAACAGATATGAGCAACAAGACTAGGTCCTGCAACACAAGTGAACCACTGGAAAACAGCAACCACACAATGGTTGGGCTTGTATTAAAAATAAACATGACCTTAAAAAGGACAGCACAGTATGTTACTATTACAAAAAAGGATGGAAATGAGAAAGGAAAAGTGTGGCCTACTGGGATTTGAACCTCAGATCTCTGGTATGCCGTTCCAGTGCTCTAACCATTAAGCTACAGGCTCACTGGTTAAAGTGTCTGAGGAACTTCCTTTTTACAGCCACACATTCCTTTCTCTAGTGTTGCACAATCATGCAACTAGGAACCAATCTAGAAATATCACTTCTCTCAGTGCAGTTTAACCCCTGCAAGGTATATATTATTTTTCAAATTAAGGATGGAGATGAGAAAGGAAAAGTGTGGCCTACTGGGATTTGAACCTCAGATCTCTGGTATGCCATTCCAGCGCTCTAATCATTAAGCTACAGGCTCACTGGTTAAAGTGTCTGAGGAGCTTCCTTTTTTCTTGGGGCTGAGGACAGTCCGAACGGGAGAGTCTTGAATTGGAAGTGACAATTGCCCAGCTTGAACCTCAGATATAGCCTATGCCTGCCATGAATCAGTATATGTAGATAGGCATCTTGCAGGTCTATGGATGCTAGAAAGTCTCCTTGCAGCACTTCCTTGGCAATTGAGGCCAATGTTTCCATCTTGAATGGTCTGCTGCACACAAAGCGGTTTAGGAACTTGAGGTCTAGGACTGGTCTGTGACCTCCTGTGCACTTGGGCACAATGAAAAACAGAGAGTAGACCCCCCGATTGAGCTCTGTAGGGAGAACCTGTTCGATAGCCCCGGCTTGTAGAAGATCTGTGATAGCCTGCAGTGTGGCTTATCTTTTGGCTGAGTTGTTTGAAATAGGAGAGGGCACAACATGTGGTAATGGGGGCTTGGACTTGAATTCTATTAAGTATCCCTGGCGGATAATGTCTAACACCCATCTGTCCGATGTTGTTTGGACCCATTCCTCAAGAAAATCTGAAAGTCTGACCCTTACTCGAGGATGAGCCCGCATTTCCTCATTGTGCTTTCTTGTTGCTGTTTCCTGTGTCTCTGGGATTTCCCCCTTCGCCTGATCCGCCTCCCTTAAAAGTCCACTGGCGTTGGGAGAACCATGGCCTTTTTCCTGAAGAACTGGGATTCTGTCCCTTGTTGTAACCTCTGTCACGAAAATTACACCTTGCGCCTGAAGGTCAGGCTTTGCCCCGGCTCCTAGACTGGGGCATATGCACCTTTGCTGTTTCACCTGATTCCTTCACTGCCTCCTTCAGCACAGACCTGAACAGGAGGTTGCCTTTGTATGGTGCATTCACCAAATGGCTCTTTGCGGAAACATCTGCGTGCCATGCTTGGAGCCATAGGTTGCGATGAGCAGAGGTTTGGTAAAACATGGTCCGTGCAGCACATCGGACCGCCTCTTCTGATACATCCACTGCATAGGGGGAGGCCAATCCCATTAACTGTAGCTGTTGGATAATGGGAGAGTTCTTTTCTGGATCCTCTATGAACTGAAAATCTAAATCCGATGCCCAAGATAAGGCGGCTCTGGCAGAGAATAGGTTTGCCATGGCGGCCTTAAGGGAGGTTGCCGAGGCTTGAAAGGCTTTTTTGAGCGATGAGTCCACCTTTCTGTCCACTGGGTCTCTTAGCAAAGCCCCTCCCTCGGCTGGGATGACAGGTTTACCTGGTCAGGTTGGAAATCAAGGAGTCAATTCTGGGGCAGTCTAACCACTTTTCTGATTGTATTTTGTCAAACCTCAGAAGTTTGGAGATCCATTTGGGAACCGGATACACACACTCCAGACCCTGCCATTCTTCTTTTAGCAAGTCCTCAATGGTGGGAGGGATGGGGAAGGCTGTAGCAGGTCTAGAGGCGGACGCCAGGCAAAAAACCTGTTTTGGTTGAGTGGAAACCGGTGGGGGGGGCCGAGGTGAATCTCAGATATGACTGTTTTGATAAAGAAGTCTAGGTCCTCTAGGTCGAAATTTCTGGACAGGGAGTCATCAGGATCTGATAAGGAATCTACTATCTCTCCCTCTTCGGTGGAAAAGCTGTTTACTGAGGAGCCCGGGGAGTATCCCATGTGACGTCTGCCCTTGTATCCACCCCTTTTTCCGCTCCATGAATGAGACCTTTTTCTTCACCTGTGGCTAGCATGATGGTGACCGTCCTCCTCTGGAGATCTGTTCTCTTCTCTAAATTTTTTCTTGGGGCAGGAGTGATGAGAGGAAAGCCCCCCTTCTTCGGAAGAGGATGAGGAGGGGGTCCTTTTTCTCCTGGCTTTCCTGTGTGGTCTCCCATCTGGTGATCCTGGAGGGTGCCACTCAAAGGAAGAGGGGTCCAGAGCAAAGGCTCTGTTCAACCTGTCTATGAGCTCTGGGTCAAGAGAGGGGGAGGGTCCCTGGATGTTGCTCCCTGCTCAGCCCTCGAGGCAGCAAGCCAGTTGGACCTTTCTGGAATGCTTGACTGTGCCCGTTCAGACCTCTCCTGACCATGTGCTTGAGATGAGATGGTGTCCTCGCTAGCTGCCGCTGCCTTCTCACTTGTGAGGCAGAGTGAGCCAGCAAAGGTAATTAGGAGCGGGGACTTGCAGCGCAGGCATTTTTTCCCTCAGCTTGATTTTTCTGAGGCCATCTTCTGTAGTTCCCCCTTGTTGAGGGGTCAGAGCGAAAGGATGAAAAAACAGTCCTTTGGGCACTGACTGAATAAAACAGACCTATGAGCCCTTTTAAGAACTGCTGCAGCTGAAGGATATGATGGCCCCTTTAAGTACTGCCATGAAGGCCCCTTAGCGATGGCCCCTTAAGCCTCTAGGCACTGTATGCCTTCTGCGATGGCCCTTTTAAGCCTTGAGGCACTGTATGCCTTCTGTTGCTTGCTTTCAGTACTGGTGTGAAGAATACGATGGCCCCTTTTGTTGCTGGCATTCAGTACTGCTGTGAAGAGTATGATGGTCCCTTTAAGTACTGCCATGAAGGCCCCTTAGCGATGGCCCCTGTAACTGTATGCCTTCTGCTTCAGTTGCTTGATTGGCTGGGGGGGACGCAATGGCCCCTTTAACTGTATGCCTTCTGCTTCAGTTGCTTGATTGGCTGGTGGGGCGCAATGTCTAAGGTACAGCCTGCCCCCTAATGAAGCCCCTCTACTTAGAAACAGCCTAGCACCTGGAAGCGCTATCCCTCTAACGTTTTGGCACCAGAAACAACCCCCTGGGTGTGAGGTAGCATGAGCGGTCTTTCCAGCTCCTCCGATCGCTCAAAGCAGTGAGAACCACTACCATGATGCGAAAAAAAATGCCTCCTTAAGCGATCATAATGGATCCTAGAGCCGAAGGCACCTCCCAGCTCGTTGTAGGGGTCTTGCACGATGCCTGTGTCTGTCAGGGCTATTCGCGGGAAAAATCGGAGGCTGTTGTGAGATGAGACCAGCCTGTGTAACATGCAAGGCTAAGGCTGGATCTCACCGAGGCTACCTGCATGCTTTAATAAGAAGAGAGCACTTACAGTGTCGTCGATCCCCCAAAAGAATCCTAATCTTTGCTGATTTCTTAGAAATCTTCAGCCCTGCCACGTGTGACAGGGCTCTGCTGCAGAGTACCTGCTTCACCAAAGGCAGGAAGTAGACTGACGATCTCCAGATGTGGAGGGCTTGTCAAACTCCCCTGCTGCAGTTCTGGACCTGCCTATCACTGACATCAGGAAGAACAGCCCAGGAGTAAGGAAGCCCGGAGACCAGCCCAGGAGAAAGAATTCTATGTTTCTATGTTTCTGTGCAACTGGGGATGTCTTTCCATCCCATCTGCAAATGAATCCCACCAGGTTTCATTGATTGCAACAATATCAATTTTATTTTGTAAAATAAATGCTTCTAATTCAGTTTTTGTTAGACACTTTAAGCTTCTAGCATTGGCCATAAGGATTTTACATCCATGTTGAAAGCTATTTGTATAGGTTATTCTGGCTATGTGATTTCCATTATTTTGTCAGAAGAACCCCCCCCCCCCGTAACTAGTTTAAATGGTTAGAGATAAAGGTCTCGATTCTCTTACCAAGTGAAGTGCTCCCATGTTTGTTCAAATGTAACCCGTCCCATGAGAAAAGATTAGGTATTTTGTCAAAATTCTCCCAGTGGGTAAGACAGCCTAAGCCTTTAGACAAACACCACTGTCTTAACCAATTGTTAATGTTTTTAATTTTAGCTGTCATGCCGGCCCGGTGGCATGGAGGGTTGAGGCACTGGATGCCACACCTCGCACCACGCTGGTAACCTGGGTTCGGATGCAAGCTCAGGCCACCAGGGGTCAGCAGAGGAGAGATAGGATCGAGCATCCAGAGGACTGCTCTCCTATCCTGGGAAGGGATCCAGGGAACCACCGCTCTGTAGTGGCCCCTGATGATGACCAGGGGCACTACCAGACCAGTGGCAATGTAAGGGGGCGGAGTGCGGCAAGACATCGGCACGTCAGTACCCGGAGGTCACTGCACGCCGCACTCCAGGGCCAAAAAACATGGAGGAAAATATGGGGGGTGATCTCTGTGGCTGATGACTGCGCTCTGTGCCCCTGGACCAGAGAGAGGTGCCTGTCCAGGGTACAGTGTGATGTTGGCCCGTCCCTGTGTTCCATGGGTTTGTGTGACCCGCACACACGACCTGGTCCGGGGGGAGCAGGCACGGTGGCCGGAGATTGTGGGGCTTGCTCCAATGAGGAGGCTGATAAATAGAATAAAAATCAATAAATAAATAAATAATTTTAGCTGTCATGGAAGTAGTAGCTCTTGGGACAGGGAGAATTTCTAAAAAACATACCTCACAGTTTTTAGCAGCAAGGAGTTCGCTGAGAATAATAAACTCTTTTTTTGATGTCATCTAACCTGGTTTTGTTAATATTATTAGTGCCAACATAAATTATAAAAAGTGCCTTATCTCCTCCACTACTAAGGATGTTGTTTAACATAGCAGTCAAATCAGAAATGACAGCACCCCTGAAACTGCTACAGGTTCTGTTTGCTTTATCAGTGTTGCAAACTATACAGTCAATATGTTTTATCATGGAATCACCAAGAACAAACATCTGATGACTTTTTTAACACTTTAGATGGAACAATATCCCCTTCCACAGTATGTGAAAATACAGTACATCAGTGTTTTTTCCTTGTATTAACTGTGATACTGAGGGGGAGTTAGCATTTAGGGATTGATGTTCAAATTCTGTTGTATATTAACAGAATCCAGGTGTTCAATTTCCATATCTGCCAACTGGAATTGTGTCCCTCTTTTAGTATTGGGGGGGTGCTTTAACATTGGGCATGGTACCATCATCAGAAGGGTGGAGGGTAATGCTGTAATAACTTTGTGAGAAAGGATAACTCAGGATACAGTAATTCAGTACAACACACCACAGTGTAGTTTTGTTTTTATACAAAAACAGTATTAAAAGCAAATAAATACAAATAAAAATATTTACAAAAGAAATGAAAAATAGCCCAATGCTATGATCAAACAAAATCACCTTACTTCAGGTTTGAAAAGACAATTCAATACGTAAGCAATAACACACGACGAGGTGTGGGTTACGTGCTGATAAGAGCACGCCTAGGGGTGTACTAAGGCACGAGGCGCTTGCGCCGGTGCCTTATCTGCAGGCGTGCCTTATCAGCACGAACCCACACTCACGGAGTGTGATTGCACTTATAAAATGGGCTCTTTGTAAAGTAATTTTTTTTTAATGTGTAAAAAAAAAAATAGAGAATTATAAGAATAGATTTAAAATTGTGAGAACAGTGAAAAAATAGTCCCTTGTATTAAGTTTCTGTGCAATGTATTTATTGTGTCCCCCCCCCACACAGAAAAAGTTAGTCATACATTTTTAGTATGTTTTTTTATTTCTTTGTTTGCCTGTGTTTAGTTAGGGAGTTGAAGTCTTAAGATATGGCGTGTCTGTTGACTGGGCAGCGTGTCCTCAACAGACACCGTACAAAGCAGTGACAGTATTTCTTTTGTTTCCTGGTTTCGTTTTGAGGGAATATTTGGCTTAGTTATTAGTTTTAAAAATAAAGCGACTGACTGATGCTTAATTGCTGCTTGCCGATGGTTAATCAGGTAAGGTGGGTTTCCGTTACGGGATTTGCCGGTTTGAAAAAAATGCCGCTTCCGCTTTTGGTGCTGCTCGTCGGTACTTTTTAAAGTCTGGTAATGGTGGAGGCAGAGAAGCCGTGAGAGTAATTTGTGAGGTATGAGGTTTTTCTTTATTTAGATGGAGTGCCATATGTTGTTGAGTGCAGTGTTAGGTTACTGTGATGTCCACGAGTGATGTCGTGCTGCCGGTTCAGTGAGCTCTGCCAGTCAACGTTTCTGTTAATGCTTGGCAGAGCTCATTAATTTTTTGGGTCATTTGGCTTCTTGGTGGGCAGTAGTACCGGTTGGCTACAATATCATCTGATAAGGACACGGCTCAGATGATGTTGTAGCCAATCAGTGCTTTGGGATTTCCAAGCCCATTTTATAATTCAGTTTGTTCTACTGCGATATTGTCAATACTTATTCAGGTATAGATCCTTCCTTTTGCCTTCACTCCAAGCGAGACTAGCTTCTCAGCTCATCTAACCTTAGTGGTCTCTGGAGGATTTATATAACACTGGCACTTAATTTTAACCCCCACAAAAGATAATTAAACATTTTACAACTCTCTAAGGCTCACAACCAAACCTATACATAAGAAAAAAAGGTTGTTCCTATGCCTGGGTTAATAGAGAGTGTCAAAATGCAGAAACATCCTCAACATAATAGTCCTGGCCAGTTTGACTAAAGATTTATACTTAAGTAGGCACTTGAAATAAACTCGTCTCACACATTTTGATATCAATATAGGCCACTAGGGGCCATGTCCCCCTACAGTATCTGCAGTCTGAAGGAGCTCCCCTGCAGGCAGGTAAACCTTTTATTACCAGTGGCAAAATGATTGATATTTATTTGTAGGGGAGTTGTGAAACCCCTCAGAATTCCTAGTGTTTATTATGTGGACTGAGAGTATTCATAGTGATGGACAGTGTCTCTGTTATCATTTGATCTGAACAACAGTTTTATTCCATTGCAATATTTTCAGCTCTCTATTCAAATTTATGCTGAAGGCACTGGTTACATATTGTTATTCAATAGGGACTTCCCTGTCCCTATGTTAAATCTCTTAATTATCTTAATTCATGATAGAGGAGCAACAGTCTGCTGAAAATGAAAGTTTTCAGCCGCTCCGCTTTAACTGCTTTTGTGTTTTTAATGCTAAGCCCTCTTTTCACATTTATTTTTTCACTGAGGCAGCAGGCATATATGCATTTCTTAGGGACACCAATGTCCCTTTTCCTCTGTTCAGCACTAGGAAGCTTTCTTTTATTAAGGAGCGGGGCAGCTGTTTAATGTAAGTAAAAGTATTGCCGCCCCACTTTAAACAGTGCCATTGAATTTATTTCTGATCTGAAGAGAGAGCGAGTGAGGAGCGAGTGAGCACGCTCCTCATTCTAATTCAACAAATACTGTACAACTGTCTCCTCTCCTTACTCTTATAATTTTAACATAAGGGCACCAGGAAAGTATAGATAAGACACAAGGTGGCAGCAAAGTAAAAACAGCAAGTGTTGCTGCTCCATATCAGTCCTGCTTCGATTCAGGATTATTTTCTCTTCCAAAGCAGTCTTGTAAGCTGTTTATACTATTTCAGCCACCTTGACAAACAAAACTTCTCGGCTTAGTTGGCTATTTCTTTTTATTATTACAAAGTCAGCAAGCCGAGAGCATTTCCATATGTTTTCAAGCAGGGGTCAGATGAATTACACCAAAAATGTTTTGTTGCTCAGTGAGCATACCTTTGTTTCATATTGTCAAAATGTGGAAGCAAGCATGGCCCAAGCTATGTGCCATTTATTCAATCAAAGGGCATCAGTACTCCAAACAAAAAGGAATATTGTTTTCTACTACTAAAGGTTTTTTTAAGAAAAGAAAAAAAAAAACATATTTTAACTTTCAAAGGCCATTAAGGTCATCATAAGAAAAAAATCCTTTCAGCAATTTGTTTTACTACTGTTTGCACCTCAGTTATGCATTTGGCACTCTAGACACTTAATTTATTTATCCTTCGTAGCACTGCAGCACTTTATTCAACCAGCACCTTATACAATTAAAGGCACTTTATCTCTTTGGCATTAAATGCCATAAATGCACTTCATATCATTCCTGCCAGCTGGCCTTAGTCTGGTGCATTATCTTGGGGAGTTCTTGGTGAGGGATGGATATATAGAACTAGAAATAAAGGCAGTAGGAAAAGAGATTTAGATAGAAATAGAAAAGACTGACGTAAGTGGCCAACCTACGCCAGGGGCAGAAAAAGGCAAAATATAGGCTAGAAAGATACTATTGCACAATAGACTTCAGTAATAAAAAGAAGGAGATAGGGAAGGTATCCCTCCACCGGGTTATCAGACTGGTAGAACGTAGGTATTAGTGAGGCCTGGGTACTATCTATAATTCTTATCCTTTGTTGTATATCATTTTGATTATTTATGACTGAATTTAGTTTTGCCCTAAAGTTGCCAATTTCCTTTTCCAGGGTGACAATATATAAACATTTGTTACAAGGAAACCCTGCTTCAATATCCTCTCCCTCTGAGAGTAAGCACATTGAGCATGAGTGACATCTGTAGGCCCAGTCGTTGTCCAGCATCGTTATTGTTTCAGACATTATAATTTTTATTAATATTGTATAGTACACAGGTTACACATTCAATTTACAATCAATGTGTATATAAAGGCAAAAAAAAAAACAAAGTAATACTTGAGCTTATATTCGGCAGTAAAGACAGATCTTTATTGTGTATCTTATTCAGATCTAGTTATTGTAGTAAAGTCACTAAGGTGAGGTACAAGTGAATGTAACTACCAGTCCCTGGCTAAACTAGATGAGAATTAGAGTTGTGCGGAATGGGAAAATTCTAAATCTGTGGAATTTCAATGAAATGTCGCAAAATTCTGTGAAATTTCATGGAATTTCACTGGAATTTCACAGACTTTTTAACATTTTGTAATTTGGTTATTACTCAGCCGCTATTTAAGCTAGAGCTCTGAAATGTGGAATATATTTTATTTATTTTGTTTATTTATTTCAGAGATCGGAAAGTACCTTTGAGTCACAGACTCATTTACAAAGGTTCCACATCACATATAGTGAACATTACAAAGTTAAGGTAACATACAGTGCAGGGAACAATTTACATAGGTTCCACGTCACATATATTGAACAGTACAAAGTCAAGGTAACATAACAGTGCAGGGAACATAAACACGCTTGATACATGGTAAATATAAGAAATAAAGCTCTCAGTCTTAAACTAACAGACTTATGGAGGCTCAGGTAGGCATTTAGTAAGAGAGGAAAGAAAGGAGAAATGGCGGGTTGCCAGCCAGAGGCCGTTGTCATTATGAGGTGGCCCTTAAGGTGGGTTTTGAAGAGTCCGATAGAGTTTTGGGTTGTGACGAGGTGGGGTAGGTCATTCATCCAGGTGGGGGCCTTATATCTAAAAGACCTTTGGAATTGGGAGGTATGGCATCGGGGAACTGTGAGTTGTTGTTTGCTGGAGTTATGAATCAATTTAGGGGTAGTGGATGGGTAGATTAGGGTGGTGAGACCCGGGGGGGGGGGAGACCTAGGGTGATTTTTTTGGCCATAAGACAGGTGTAGAATTTGATCCTATTGTTAAGGTTAAGTCAGTTAGTGGAGTTATATAGGGAGCAGGTGTATGTGAGGCAGTCACAGCCCAGGACAAGGCGACAGGTTTAGTTGAGGGAGAGGTGAAGCCTGTTTAGGGCTGAGGTGGTGGTAGCGTTATAAACGAGAATACCATAGTCGAGGAGGGAGAGGATAGAGGAAGAGACTGCAAGTCAGAGGGTGTCTTGGGTAAGGCAGTGTTTGACATGGTATAGCAGTCCAAGGCAGACGTTGAGGGCCGTGGACAGGTGGTATATGTGCTGGTGGAAATTAAGAGCCGGGTCCAGGGTGATGCCTAGATATATACTCTTTGTTTCATTGGCCACTAAGTTGCCAAACATTATGAAATTCAGATGGATATTTTCAAAATGATAGGTGCTCAAATGTTATTTTATTGTTTGTTATACATTTCATGAACATTTTTATCTGCATATGCCTTAACCATCTATTGGATCAGGGATCTTAAATTTGGCATGATTTCATGATGGTAGGTGTTCTAACAATGTGCCAGATCTCATAACAATATGATGCATCGCATCAAAATTATGTGTGTCCAAAATCTGTCATTTTATTTTGTTCGGGGAATTTCATGAACAAATTTCATCTGCATATAACTCAGGCACCTTTAGAGCTAGACCTGTGTAAATTAGTATGGATAACCTTTTTGTAATGCTTATATAATTTTCTAAATATGGAATTAATTAGATAAGAGATTTTCAAGTTACAGGGGTTTGAAACTTTACTATGCAAATATTTCCAAAACTTTGTAAAAACTATCAAAAATGTGGATGTCTGTAACTTCTCCGCTCTTGCATGCATAGAGTTAACATCTGACGTGCATAGCCATAGTCTGTATATCCTGGTGTCTAACACAACTGGCTGAATTGGTTAAGCAGTTTTAATTTTGCAGAAGAAAAAATAGATTAGTAAGATTTTCTCACATATTTATGATAGCATATACTGTAGATGAAGCATCCAGAATTTTTGGGGTGGAATTTAACTTTAACAATGCACATATCACTACTTCATTTGATAAGCTGGGCTGAATTTTTTGCAGTCCTGCTGTTCTTCTCTGAGTGATTATCCCCCCCTTCTCTTTTGGCATAGCCAGATTGACTCAGTAGAACTACTGATCCCACTGATATCCTCTTTGTTCTTTACAGTGACAAACTCCCTTAAAACATGAGTCATCTACTCATTTTCCTATCGACCTACCCTGTTAGAATAGCCAGAATTCTTTCTTCCTGCTCCCCAAGACATTGTCACCCCCCCCACTACTTTTTTCTGAGTACCTCTAAGTCCTACAGAGGGAGAGGGAGGAGGCACATCATGTGAGGAAATTCTTTTTCACAGAAAGAGTGGTGGATGCATGGAACAGCCTACCTCAGGAAGTGGTAGCTATGAATACAGTGCAGGGCTTCAGACAGGCATGGGATAGGCATAAGGGAGCAATACAGATGAGTATGAATAGATAGGCCACTGACAGAGCAAAGGCCGATGGCACATTTATAAGGTAGAAAAAAAATGGGCAGACTGGATGGGCCTTGCGGTCCTTATCTGCCGTCAACCTCTATGTTTCTATGTTTCTAGGTTTCTACACATGCATGTACACCAGGCTCCCTGGATTATAAATTTACTGGATGTGATCCATAAATACCCTACATTCAGGTAGGAATTGTTGACACTCTGTGCTTTCTTGCTCCAACCTGGGGGTCTACCACTGTTGTGCTACCCAGCTCAGTTGACCATTTCTTGGTGAAACTGTGCATCTAACTCCGGAACCTGGTGACCCCCTGTACTACCTCCCTCTTATATCCCTATCCTTTAATTAGAATTCCCCAGATAAGGCTGAGTGAATTTAGAAAATTCCAGTTTTATGGAATTCTTCATGAAATTCTACAGTTTTCACAAAGACTCATGGGATTTGACTAAGTACAGATGTTATTTTGCAGTTTCTATCAGCAAGCAATTAATACAATTGGCACACACAGTCTCCTTGTAAGGTCTATGAACCTGCCACATTTAATGGTATTGCATTCTCTAGCTATAAAGTTTCAGGGATTTATAAATTTGTAGTTTACATTCTTGCAAAATTAAATTTGTATATATTGTGAAAGTTTGACTACTTTTAATTCAATCCTATTTAAAGCTGAAAATGTGAACTTTTTCAGAAATGACCATGTGGGATAGTAGTTTAATTAGAGGGAACTAACCACAATTTAAATTTTGGCAACATGTTTGGCAGGCTATAACACAGTCCCATTTAAAGTTAGAAATCTGAAACTATGTGCATATACACATGTAGTGAGAATCTGTATACCTGTCAATTTTTGTAACATTTCGATGAATACTATCAAAATTATACTACAATTACAGAAATCCAAAATTTGGAAAAATATTTGGTTACCTATAACTCAGCTCTCTTTGAAGCTTGAGACTTAAAACATTGTGCATATATGCATTCTAGGTGCTTCTCTAAACCCTGATATTGTGGTGAGATTTGGATAAGAAATCTTAAAATTATCTCAAAATAACTGAAAATTAAATTTTGATTAAAGGTTTGGTCACCCATAACTCCTCCCCTTTCAATCTACAACTCTGAAATTTGGTACACTCTTGTAAGCTATGGGCTACTGTTTACCTTGGTGTTATTTGGACATGTACTTTTAAAATTATAGTGAAATAACTAAAATTTAAAATGTTGCAAAATTCCTCAGACTTTTCGTGAAAATTCTGCGGAATTCCAGGGAATTGGAATGGTCATGCTGTGGGCATTCCGTAGGTGGAATTTTATATTCTGAACAGCTCTAACGAGAATAAATGTAGCACCAAACAGATACTCAAAGTAAGAATGCAATGTAGGAAATGCTAGGAAGTTGCAGGGTTTATTTATAGTTCTTACCTAGAGATTAGTCCTGGTATCCTGTGTAAACTGCACGCCCCACCCCGTGCTCACCCCGCTCACATGGGGCGCTTGTTAAATACAGCCATGACCCAGAAGTTAAGCTGGGTCACATGATGTGCCTCCTCCCTCTCCCTGCAACTCTAAACAACTCTGTGGCACTAAACTATAACACTTCCCCCCTCCTAAATACAGGGCTCACTGCTAGTAAGCTGGAGATCTATGTGACAACTAAGTAAGAACAAATAAAAGAGGTGCTGTCAGTCGCCACACAGGAAGCTTGTAGTCCTACTATAGCAAAAGGACTACAACTCCCAAACTACTTCCTAGCACAATAGCTCGAGTGTAAAATACACTTAAACAGTGGTAACTCAATTATCACCAGCCAGAACTGTCTCACTACCTCAAGGGTAGTCACACAGCATGTGGACTAGTGCCAAATCAGGAGCCGCTCGCACAGGGCACTTGTTAAATACAGCAGCGTCCCGAAAGTCAAGCCAGTCACATGAAACGCCGCCTCCCTCTCCCTACACCTCTAAACAACTCCCTGGCACTGAGCTATAACACTGCCCCCTGCTAAATATGGGGCTCAGTGCTAGTAATCTGGAGATCTATGTGGCAACAAATAAAAGAGGTGCTGTCAGACGCCGCACTGGACGCTTGTAGTCCTACTATAGCAAAAGAACTGCAACTCCCAAACTACTTCCTGAGGACAACACAATAGCTTGAGGGTAAAACACACTTTAACAGTGGTAACTCAGTTATCACAACAAGGACACTCTCACTACTTCAAGGGTAGTCACACAGCATGTGGACTAGTGCCAAATCCAGGTCTGGCAAATAAACAACCTATGAAAAAATAACATCATCTTGGGGAAAATCAGAGATTGTGTAACACTTCTCTGAAAACTGGCAATCAGCCACTACACAAATAAACCTCTGGGGAGCCTTCAAATATAGATTTAGAGAGGAACTCATGCACCTAGCAGACACTAGGAAATGGAGGAAGGAAGCAGAAAAAGCCACCCTCCTAAAAGAGATCAAATGTAGAGAAACGAGCACTGCTGCTGCCTCCTTAGAGAAAGACTGCATTAACTGTCATGTCTTTCAGATGAGACATTAAACCGAGTTCTGGTGGTTGTTCAGGTGGACAGAGCTCAATATGTATACCCTAGAGCAAAGGAGGGAGAGCGGTGATATGATTGAAACATTCAAACACCTTAAGGGCATTAACAAGGTGAAAGAGTCTAACATGTTTCAATATAAGAAAAATAGCAGGACAAGAGGACACAGCATGAGATTAGAGGGAGGCTGATTAAGGGGTAATGTGAGGAAGTTCTTTTTACAGAAAGGGCGGTGGATGCATGGAACGGACTACCTCAGGAAGTGGTGGCTATGAATACAGTGCAGGGCTTCAAACAGGCATGGGATAGGCATAAGGGATCAATACAGATGAGTATGAATAGATAGGCCACTGACAGAGCAAAGGCTGATGGCACATTTGTAAGGGTAGAAAAATAAATGGGCAGACTGGATGAGCCTTGCGGTCCTTATCTGCCATCAACTTCTATGTTTCTATGTTTCTATCCCATGGCACTTCTCAAAAAGAGTAACAGAATTTCTATGTCGTCCTGTCCAAATTTCCCCATTCACTAAAAATACCACCAACAGCTTAATCTGGTTCAATGTGAGTTGGACAAGGCTCAAAATAGGCTGAATTGTCTAGACCTCCTTCCCTGTTGACAAAAACAAAATAAATAAACTAAAATGTTACAGGGCCATATGAAGAAATCCTACAGGAGCAAGATGAGAACACCATATTCAGGGCCAAAGTAAGATATACGAATCAGGAGAAAACGTGGATAGGTTACTGGCAGTAAGGCTCAAACAGCAGGAAATGGCCAGGGTAATCAAAGGAGTTAAAACCTCACACACACTGGCACTATCATCCAAAACCTAAAGAAATTACACAGGCTTTTGGAGTGGAATATGCAACTGCATGCAGCAGAACAAACAAGCACCCCGACAGCATTCAGACCTTCCTAATACAGGCCGATCACTCCAGACTTTCACATGAGTAAGTGACAAAACTGAAGGAAGATAATAATGCAAGAGAAGTACTTGCAGCCATACAGAGTCTAACCCCTGACGAGGCCCCTGTGCCTGATGATTTCTTCCCAATCTTTTATAAGGTCCTGCAGGTAGAACTGGACCTTCATTTAACAACCCTGCTCCAAGAAACCAAATCGAAGCAGCATCTCAGTCAGCAGATGCAAGAAGCCCTTATCACGCTTATACCCAAACATGACAAAGACCCAGAACTCCTCCCTAACTACAGACAAATCTCCCTGCTTAATCTAGATATAAAAATACCAACAAGGGTTCTGGTCACTAGAGTTAGCAAAGTTTGGTCCAAACTCGTAAAACCTGAACAAGTGAGTTTTGTGCAGGACAGGCTATCCACAGTCCACCTCAGGAAAGTCAACTATATCCTCTCTGCATCCAGAGATCTTGAAGAGCCAGCGGTCCTCATGCCCCTGGATACTGAGAAGGCATTTGATAGTCTCCTGGGAATTCTTGCTGCACACTCTCAGTATATTTGGGTTTCCTGACAGCTTCCTCCAGTGGATCAGACTACTGTACTCTTGCCCCACAACTAAAATAGTTTGCAATGGTGTTCATTCTGAAAAACATCTCCCTTGAAAAAGGTACAAGACACGGAAGTCGACTCTCTCCATATCTTTTCAACCTCTACATTGAGCCCCTCACTAGGACTCTCCTGGCTAACGAGCAAATCATGGGTACTCTAGTGGGAACCACTAGATACAAAATATCTACAGATGAGATGACTTTCTCCTTCACTTGGAAAAAATAGACCAGTCCATCCCCATAGTACTGGAGACCCTTGACGAATTTGGATCATTGGCTTGGTGCCTCCTAAATATATCTAAAACACAAATTATGCCACTAAACCACCACACATACAAGGCCAATGTCGTGAGATGGGGGACACATGGTCATAGAAACATAGACTTTGACTGTAGATAAGGACTGCTTGGCCCACCCAGTCTGCCCATTTCCCTACCTATTGGATAAGCTGCAGATCCTAGTTAACCAACAGCCTACTTCCTCCTACCCCCAGAATTGCTTAAAGTCTGTCTCATGCATTTTTGAATTCTCCCACTGTTTTTAACCCCACAACCTCCTCAGGAAGGCCATGCTATGCATTCATCACCCTCTCCGTGGAAAAATCCTTCCTCACATTGCCCCTGA
This sequence comes from Neoceratodus forsteri, assembly GCA_016271365.2. Taxonomy (NCBI): domain Eukaryota; kingdom Metazoa; phylum Chordata; order Ceratodontiformes; family Ceratodontidae; genus Neoceratodus; species Neoceratodus forsteri. The sequence goes on from CM028132.1 coordinate 1,204,688,896, forward strand.
GCCATTCTCCCTCTATCTTCAAATTGTGCCCCCTTGTTCTTGCGTATCTTTTTCTGAAAGATGCTACCCTCTTGGACTTTGTTGATTCACTTGAGGTACTTACATGTTTCTATCATGTCCCCCCTCTCCCTCCTTTCCTCGTGGGTATACATATTAGGCTCCTTTAGTCTCACTCTTTGTATGCCTCCTGGTGCAGACACTGCACCATTTTTGTTGCCCTCCTCTGGACTTCCTCAATCCTGTCTTTGTCCTTGTGGAGATGGGGTCTCCAGAACTGCACGCAGTATTCCAGATGGGGCCTTACCAACTGTCTGTACAGAGGGATAAATACTTCCTGTTTTCTACTGGTGATGCCTCTCCCTACACATCCCAGTATCTCCCCAGCCCTCCTTACTGCCATCTCACATTGCTTGCCTACCTTTAGGTCATCTGATATAACTACCCCCAGGTCCCTTTCCATTTTTGTTGTTGTTAGTACCTCCCCTCACATTGTGTACTCTTGCCCTGGGTTTTTGTTTCCCAGGTGCATTACTTTGCACCTCTTTGCATAGAATCTAAGCTGCCATACTTTGGACCATTCCTTCAACCTTGCCAAGTCCCTTCTCATTCTTTCCACCCCCTCCCCTTGTGCATCAACCCTGTTGCAGTTCTTTGTGTCGTCTACAAAGAGGCATACTTTCCCTTCCAGTCCCTCTGCATTGTCACCTATAAAGACATTAAAAAGGACCGATCCCAGTACTGAACCTCGCGGTACCCCACTAGTACCCCACTTTCTTCAGAGTGGACTCCATTTACTATTACCCTCTGTGTCTTGTCTAGCCAATGTTTTACCCAGCCTGCACCCCTGGAACCTACTCCCAGGCTGGCTAACTTATTAATCTTTTGTGTGGGACTGTGTCAAATGCCTTGGTAAAGTCTAGGTAGGGCATGTCCACAGCCCCTTCCTGGTCTACTACTTTGGTCACCCAGTCAAAGAAATCAATTAGATTCATCTGACATGACCTTCCTGCTGTGAATCCATGCTGCCTTGGGTCCTGTGTGCCACTGGCCTCTAGGTACTCAGCAATTCTTTCTTTCAGAAGTGATTCCATCATTTTCCCTACCACTGAGGGCAAACTAACAGGTCTGTAGTTTCTTGCCTCTGTCTTGCTCTCACTTTTGTGAAGTGGAATCACATCCCCCCTCCTCCAGTCCTCAGGTACCACACCACCCTCCCATGATTTGTTAAAAAGGGTAGTCAGTGGTGTCACTAGTTCTCCTCTTAGTTCTTTTAGAATTTTGGAGTGCATCCTGTCAGGCCCCATTGCTTTGTCCACCTTCAGTTTTAGGAGTTCTTTCTGGACCCTTTCTTCTGTGAATGGACTGGTATCAACCCCCCCTATCCAGAGTGCTTCTATTGTTTGGTTTAGGTGCCTCCCCTCCTCTTCTTTTGTGAATACTGAGTAGAAGTATTCATTCAGTATCCCTGATTTTTCACTGTTACCCTCTGTCCACCCACCCCCCCTTCCCTTTATTAAGCCTCACTATCCATCTCTTGGTCTTTCTTTGCTCCCAAATGTACCTATAAAAGGTTTTATCCCCCTTCTTAACTGAGTTGGCTATTTTTTCCTCAGTTTGGGCCTTTGCTATTCTGGCTGCCTTCCCTGCTTCCATCTGCTTTAATTGGTACAGTTCTCTGTCCTACTCCTTCTGTGTTTCCTTATACTTCCTGAATGCTACATTTTTCTCCCTAACCTTCCCTGCCACCTGTTTTGAGAACCATAGTGTTTTTTTTCTCTGTTTTGTTTATTTGCTTCACACAAAGGCTTGTTGCCTTTGTGATGACAGTTTTGATTTTTCCCCGTTGCTCCTCCACCACTCCTTCTTGCCTGTTTGCTAGTGCTTTTCTGAGACACTCTCCCATTTTCCCAAAGTCAATCCTCCTAAAGTCCAATATCCTTGCTTTTGTATGGCTTGACTCTATGGCTGTGTTTATCGTGAAACACACTGTTTGGTGGTCGCTTGTTCCCAGATGGCAACCCACTTCTAAATCTGAGATCCTCTCTACGTCCCCATTTAAGAGTACCAGGTCAAAGATTGCTCCCTCCTGAGTGGATTCCAACACTAGCTGTCTGAGGCATGCCCCCTGTAGGGCATCGAGAATGTTCCTGCTCTTGGATGTGGCTGCAGCAAAGGTGCTCCAGTTAGCATCTGGCATATTCAGGTCCTCCATCAACAATATCTCCCCTTTTTCTGCCATTCTAAGGATGCCTTCTATCATTTTCTTGTTCACTGCCTCAACCTGAGATGGGGGTCTGTATCCAACCCCCATGCGGATTGTGGTGCCATTTCCTGTCTCCAGGGTGACCCACAGTGCCTCCTCTCCTCCCTGTTTACCCTTTAGTTCTGTTGCTTTGATCCCTTCCCTTACATAGAGAGCTATTCCTCCTCCTCTTTAATCCTCACTGTTCCTCCTGTAGATTGTGTACCCTAGTATGCTGGCATCCCAGTCATGGTTCTCTGTGTATCATGTTTCTGTGACTGCCACGATATCCAGGTGTCCCTCTTCCATCAAGTCCACTAGTTCAGGGAGTTTGTTACCCAGACTATGGACACTGGTACTCATCACACTCCACTTTCTGATGGCCTTACCTCTTTTAGCCCCATGTAAGTAGTAATAAAATTTATTTATACCGTATATCACCATTAGGACAATTTACGCCCTATTTGTAAGGTGTACCTGTGCAGTAGACATATAAATGCAAGTTTCCACACATAACAATGGAACCAACATTACATATTTTGTTATTCAATCTATAATTTAAACACACAAACACCTAGCAAAAATGTTAATAGATTGTTACAACAAATAATCAACAGGGACTACACTTAGGCTACAACAAACCACAGATAGCATTTAAGTACTATTGCACTATCAAGTACACATACATGTAAAGCTAAAATATTGTCTAGCCTTTATTTTGAAACTAAATTTGGAAAAATCCAAGTTTCTTAAATCTGGGGGCAAGGCATTCCATCTCTGTCCTTACTGCCTTTGCCTTTTTCTCTATTTAGCCCTGTCCTGCTCCCTATTGACTTCTCCACCTTGGTGTTTACGCCGCTAACTACCCTGTTTTGTGGAGGGAGGTTGGGATTTCCCTGCTTCTCTTCAGTGCCTCCCCCCTTGGCTATTTTAAATGCTTGCCAATGAAGCATTTAAACCTATCACCTAGGATCCTGCTTCCCCTACCGGACAGATGCAGATCATCGTGCCAGTATAGGCCTGTATCCCTCCAGGTGGACCCCCAATCCCCAGTGAAGCCAAAACCCTGAGCTCTGCACCAGTTTTTCAACCATTCATTGAATCCCACGGTGTGGAGGACCCTAGCCTCACCCATGCCATAGACAGGCAGCACCTCCGAGAAGGTTACCATATGTGATACTTGTCTAAAGCCCTTTCCCAACTCCACAAACTCCTCTTGCACTACTCTGATCCCATTTCCAGCCAGATCATTTGTCCCTAGGTGTACAATGACATCCAGCTCCCTCCCCCGTGCAGCTGCTCCCACAATCCTGAGGAGTTGCTCCCTGTCCCTCCAAGCCATGAAGCCAGGCAGGCACTTTACTTCCCTGTCCCCCTCCCTCCCACAGTTCTACTCCCTAATGATCAAGTCCCCCACCAGGAATTGTTTCCTTCCCCTGTGGGGTCCTGTACCACCCTCCTGTGGGTCTCCTTTGTGGAGGTTCCCAGCATCCTCCTTGGTCTCCATAGAGGATCCACTCTCCACCAGAACAGCAAATGAATTGTGGAGAGGTATAACTGGAGGGATGCACCTCTGTTCCACTACCCTCCCCGTCCCTGAGCCCACTTTGGTCCAATCACTGCTCTTTCTTGGCAGCCCTGGTGGTCCCTGGCCAGGGGAGAGGTTTCACAAATCCTACCCAGGTCAGCCTGTAGATGGGCAACCTCCTCCCTCAGACCAGAGAGGTGCCTGCAAATAGGGCAGCATCCCTCACCCTCAGACACAATAAAATATTTGGGCAACATGGTGTCAAGGAACTCAGAGGTGATGTTTGACAAGAATTTAAACAGACTCCTCCAACAACGGAAGCAGGATCTACAGAGATGGACAGTTCTACCTTTATCCTTACATGCTAGAATAAATGTAATCAAAATGAATGTGCTTCCATGGGTGTTACACCCAATTAGTATGTTGGTCCAGGCAATCCCTGCTAAGCAGTTCTCCGTGCTTTAATATTCCCTAACAAGCAGAGCTCCATGAAGGGTGTATAACAACCTTACTCCATAAAAGACCCTGGGGGACTCCAACTCCCTGACATAAGACTATATTACATGGCAGCCAGAACTAGTCAATTCCTTTGGTGACACCAAGAGAGCTCTGTCCAATAAGCTAACCCATATACACCACAGTGGCAATCTATGGAAAAAGAACTATACCTCCAGGCTAGGGTTCCCCTAGCACACTGCTCCATGCAAGCAATAATACCTGACAGGGTGGGCAGCACTGGGTAATACCAGACTGCCCAGAGGTGTAATGAGGCCTGACACCACAGGTGGAGGGCCTTATAGCCCAGTCCGGTATTACCCAATGCCACCCACCCAGGAGGGTATTATTGCGTTTAGAAAATGCGGTTTTTGATGAAAATGTTTAAAAATATAAAAACGTGAAAAACAGAGAAAAAAAAACATTTTAAAAAAGCTTTTTCTTCAAAGTAGTCCCTTTGCTGCTAGAACTGATAGTAGAGGGTGCTGCTAAATACGTAAGCATGTTGTAAGTGGTGTGCTGTCACCTCCTCATTCTCCCCCCCCACAAAAAAAAACAATACTCCCATTTCGAGGAAGTCCAGTTTGAATACCGGACTGTTTTCTCTTTTTACCAGTTTCCTAATTTGCCTTTGGAGCAGTAGTCAAAGGCATATCATAATAGTAATGGTATTGCCGTTGTCTGATTCAGCGTACTGGAGCAGCTACAGATGGACGGCACATCTGGACTCAGTGAAGAAGTGTGGAAATAGTACTAAAAAGAGATCGTTTTTTTTTTTTTTTTTTTTAAGGATGATGAAAGTCCATGCCAGAAAGTCTTGGGGACTTGATTCTCAAAAAGTGCTTAGAGTGGCACAAACTGCAGCAAACAGCAGCTTGCGCCAAAGTCTGGTGCACCAGGGACCCTGCACCAGATTCAGGTAAAGAAAGGATCCCGGCACCTCAGTCCCTATACATGCCCTAACCGCTCCCGTGGGACAAACACAAGGCACATGGGAGGGGTCTGCCGCAGGCTCCCTTTGGCAAAGACTAGCGGTCCTCCATCCCTGATCTACATTTTAAAAATAAAGAAATAGCCCCTTATCAATGTTAATCCAGTAGTTCCCCCCTCCCTGAGTCCTGATGTCCCGTAATTTAATACATGACAAAAACCTGGTGGTCTAGTGGCCCCCACACCTCCATGATCCCTGATCCTTATAATAATAATAAATAAACAGCCCCTTATCCATGGTAGTCCAGTGGTTCCCCCCTCTCAGAGCTCCAGTGTACCGTTATTCAATTTATGACAAAAAACTGGTGGTCTAGCAGTCCCTCCCGCCACCCTGATATGCCTGTTGATGTGCTTTGAATAACTATTTTATCCTGGTAGTCTAGCAGCCCCTCTCCCTGCCCCAATGTGCCTGTTGATGTGCTTTCAATAATTATTTTACCCTTCTGGTCTAGCTGTCCCTCCCCCCATACCAATATGCTCGGTATTGACAATTACATAGGTATTATCTTGGTGGTCTAGTGGTCCTGCCCTCCCCCACCCTGGCATGTAGTGCCCACCACCCCACCCCCCAACCTGCACCCCAAGCCAGCACCAACATACCCCTCCTCACACCACCTTGGCAGGCACCGACTGAATTGTCACTGAGCGCTGTACTACAATAGTTTTGCAATTTCCTGTGAATGAACACCTTCCATTTTATATGAAATTTGTGTTTTGGTTGTAAACCAATGCTTGTACAACAAGCGGTGGCTGAAATCAGCTGCTTGGTAAATCTCAGCTAACAAGGGGGAAAAAAAATGGCGGTTATTAATTTTCATACTAGCCAGTGCCCATTTATATTGGTGATGGGGTCAGTTGAGACTGGCACTTTCTTACGCGGGCTCTGTTGCCTGATAGACATCCACCTTGCCAAGGCTATCAGCCAATCAGAGCCTGAGAATTTTTTAGACCATTTTCTAAGCCCCATTTAGCAAACTCCCTGCAGCACTTATGCCCACCTCCATTGGCTGTTCTCTTGAAATCTGTAGACAGCTCCATCAGCTCTTAAAACTAAACTCTTATTTGACTCCTCTCAACCAGTCAGGGGCAACTGTAACTTTAGGATACAGCACCAAACCCTCTAATCCTCTTTCCTAAGGAAAATCACAACAGACTCCTTGAGTCAAATCCTAGAGAACAACTCTTTCACCAGGTTTGAAATACACAAAGGAAAATTTGGCTTAGACAATTCTGATTTATGCAACAGGTGTCAGGATAAAAAGTGACACATAAATGCAGTTATCTGAGTCACTGTGTGGATAAATGCGGTATGACAAAATCACTATGGGAATAACTTCAAGTTATTCCCATAGTGATTACATCATACCCCATTTATCCACACAGTGACTACGCTATACTCCCATCACCGCACTTCTTCCTAGTAGTTACTTTCACTTTAAAACCACCTTAACAAAACCATGGGGTTTTTCCCACAGTGTTTCTGCAGCTGCCAAGTTTGTCCCTTTTTAAATATACTGTACCCAAACAACTAACAGCAACTGTACAGCAGTGAAAACCTTTTTTAATGCTATAAAATATTGTAAAATGCTGACATTGCCTCTGCTCATTCTGTGACCACACGTTCACCTGTGCTCTCACTGGCTTCGATCACCAATTTGCTTCCGGTCTCTACCAGCTAATTACCCTGTTCTCCCTACACTATCAACATCAAAATACACGCACAAAACTCCCTTTTATTATTTAAAAAAAACATGAACTGCTGCACTGCTTACAACCCCCCTACAGATTCCTCACCCAATCTTCAAACTGCTCCTGCTCCCAGTCACTCTTGCAGCTCAGTATCATCACTAACCATTATTTTCAGTCACGCTCTGAAGCTACACATTTTAGAATAAAGAAATAAACAAAAAGACAGGTAACTGTAGCAGCTCCACCATGGCACTAGCATAATTGTTCGGCCACATACCTCCACTCCATTCCGCATTCACACAAGGATCTCCTCTCTAAGTGCCTCCTTCCTGTCACTTGAACACAGCACTATATATCCCGAAGCTAACAAAGCAGCTCCTCTCTCTCACTCAGAATAACATATGCCGCATATAACCACCATCACAAAAGTGAAAAAGAAACCGGGAAACTGTACATGTTTTTCATAACGTCCTCCTATTCCCTCACAGTAAAAAACCCGCTCGCTAACAGACAATGCCATTTTTTCCTGATATATGTGCAAATTATAACCTGACCACCAATGGAAACACACTTTGTGTACTGCATTCATAGCAACGGGTATACAAAGTGGAGTTATACTATTCATGGCCACTGCAACCTGGTGGAAAGCTACGGTTCCAACCTTACCCAGTTACCAAAATACTAAAATAAAAAATTAAAAAAGCTACAGTTCTACAAACAAGTCCTTCAAATTGCATAAAAATACAAAAAAATACTAGCAATAAAAATAAAACATGGTGTCACACCACATCAGCTCCTGTTGCATAAATCTAATATGTGGGGTGTGTCTGCGGGATACTCAAGTTATTTGTACAGTTGCTTGTGACCTTTCGTGAACCTCACTCATGGCTTCACCACTCATGAGGTTACTCACGGTCACAGGCAACCATACACAAATCATGGGTATCCCACAGGCACCCCCCCCCCCCACATATCCCTTATATGTTTCAGGTGCTTCAAATACAGCATGTGCTAACCTCCACCTTTGGTCCTAGACCACAGTATTTTATCAATCTACAAATATGGGATGAACTATCCACCCTAGCCAAACAACAGCATTCCTCCTCACTGTTGTAAAAAAAACTTTCCAATTTAACAATGCCCCAAACCACTGACCAGTGTAAGTACTGGCAGGAGGAATTTCCAGAACTGGCTTACCCTGACACCAGATTGCAAATGTGGAAGGTACTACACAAACATCTTAGAGTAGATGGGTTCCAGCTCACCCACTACAAGGTGGCACATAATAAGTATTACACCTCCCACAAACTGTGCCGTATGAAACATGTGAACTCAGAACTTTGGGTGTAGGTGGAGAACATCGAACCACATTCGTAGTTGGTCCGTGAATAGCAATTTTTGTGTAAAGTTACATGACGTGATCATAGTTACATGACGTTATCATGTTTTGATGCACCACCAAGTAATGTGGCCATCTGTTGCGGAGTTACTACTTGCCAGACTGAATACCGGGCAGTGTAACTTACAAAATTACAGGAAGAAAATTTGTTTTAATGTAAAACAGGCTGTATATTGACAATAGTCTTAGTCAATCTAATTGAGTTGGGGGGCACTGCCCCCCACACCCCCGTGTCATTCTTTAACATGGGAGGGTGTGGGGGGTGAAGCCCCCCAATGCAATGAAACTAACATATAAACCGTTGTTTGTTACAATACATGATCACGCTTGTCACTCTGTTAGAGTTGGAGGACTCTGCCACTACACCCTACCCGTATCTTTTTTTTACATGGGGTGGTGTGGGGAGGGCAAAGGCCCAAGTCAGACAAACCAAGAACAGTATCAGCAGATGTAATTGTACACATTTGTCACTGCATCTCACTACGGAGATTGCGTTGGTCTGATCAGCAGAGCACTCTGTTCACAGAGCACCAATCTCCTTTACGGTGTCACGTCATAACTTTCACATAATGCTCACGTAATAGTTCACATTTGCCATAGCATCTCACTACGGAGATTGTGGTGGTCTGATGTTCTCCACCAATGCCGAACTTTGTATCCAATGCCACACACGTGTTGGTACCCTAAAACATACACTATGCGACTGCCCCAAAGCTAAAACACTATGGTACACCATTCAATCAAGGTTGCACCCACTCCTAGGCCTGGACACAGCCTTCACCACCTAACTCTGTCTTCTGGAAGATGTTATTCAACAACTAATAACACCAAGAAGATACCATATCATGCTAATTGGAGCAACTGCCAAAATTAAAAAACATATTTGTAAGCCACCCCTCCCCGTCTAGGGGTATCAGGATGGTAAAATTGGCGGGAGGGGGGCACTATACAACCCAAGTGATACAGTGCAAAGACAGTAGAAATGTGCTCATTACTTGTTTCTACTGATGGCAGCGGGTGGACCCCACTTATGGGAGCAGGAGCACTTCTTAGATGCAGATGGTGGGCTGTAGGGGGCAATGATGATTAGCACACATCCACAGGTGGAAACCTAAATCCCGCAACAGCCTCTTTTGCTAACAGACTGAATTATTTTGTGCAGCAATCCCTCGAGCATCAAGGCTACATTCCTGGCAGCAGCAAGGTAGAGGGCCAAAGCAGGCCTTACTTAGAGGTGGTTCCACCACAGGAACGTGCCTGTCAAGACATGCGCAGTCATCAGGGCGCCAAATCCTGATTTCATTGTCCCCTCTTTTAGCGGGGATCTGTTCCCCCTGCACCCCCATCTTTCTAATTGTTCTAACTCCATGGGGGGGCAGACCTCGGGAAGGGGACGGTGAATTTCCCCTTTTGGCACCCTAATGACAGGACATGTTCCAACGGACACACAGATGGCTGGAAGGGCTTAGAGGTAGGTTGTACTTAGCAGCACTTTCACTTCAATTCCCTTCCTTTACTCAGGTCTCTCTGGCTCACTTTCCATTCCTTAGACAAGTAGCACACACGGTAACTTTCTCGGAAGTGCTACCTGTCTATCACATGGATGAGGCTAGGGTACCCCGCACCATGGGATTCAATGACTGGTTGAAAGACTGGTGCAGAGCTCAGGGATTTGGCTTCACTGGGGACTAGGGCTCCACCTGGAGGGATGCAGGCCTATACAGGCGTGATGGTCTGCATCTATCCAGGAGGGAACCAAGATCCTAGGTGACAGGTTTAAATGCTTCATTGGCAAGCATTTAAACTAGCCAAGGGGGGAGGCACTGAAAAGGAGAAGGGAAATCCTAGCCCCCCCCAAAAAAAAATCCAGGTAATTAATGAGGTAAACACCAAGATAGAGCAGTTGATAGGGAGAAGGGCAGGGGTAAATGTAGAAAAAGACAATGGTAGTAAGGACAGGGATGGGGCAAAAAGAAATAAAGCCATAAAAATGGAGGGTAATGAGTACCAATGCCCGTAGTCTAGGTAAAAAGCTCCCCAAAATGGTAGCCTTGATGGAAGAGGGATGCCTGGATATCGTGGCAGTCACAGAAACATAGTACACAGAGAACCATGACTGGGATGTCAACATACCAGGGTACACAATCTACAGGAGGGACAGGGAGGGGAGGAAGAGGAGGAGGAGTAGCTCTCTACGTAAGGGAAGGGATCAAAGCAACACAGCTAAAGGGTAAACAGGGAGGAGAGGAGGCACTGTGGGTCACCCTGGAGACTGGAAATGGCTCCGCAATCCGCACAGGGGTTGTATACAGACCCCTGTCTCTGGGGGAGGAAATGGACTAGGAAATAATAGATGGCATCCTTGGGATGGCAGGAAAAAGGGGAGATATTGTTGATGGAGGACCTGAATATGCCAGATGTTAACTGAAGAACCTTTGCTGCAGTCACATCCAAGAGCAGGGCCATTCTCGATGCCCTACAGGGGGCATGCCTCAGACAGCTAGTTATGGAACCCACTCGGGAGGGAGCAATCTTAGACCTGGTACTTTCAAATGGGGATGGAGAGAGGATCTCTGATTTTGAAGTGGATAGCCATCTGGGAACAAGCGACCACCAAACAGTGTGGTTCACGATAAACTCAGCTGTAGAGTCAAGCCACACAAAAGTGAAGGTACTGGACTTCAGGAGGGCTGAGTTTGTCAAAATGGGAGAGTGCCTCAGAAAAGCACTAACAAACAGGCAAGCTGGTGGGGTGAAGCAACAATGGGAAAACATCAAAACCGCTATCACAGAGGCAACAAGCCTTTGTGTGAAGCAAATAAACAAATCAAAATAAAAGAAAAAAACACTATGGTTCTCAAAAGAAGTGGCGGGGAAGGTAAGGGAGAAAAAGATAGCATTCAGGGAGTATAAGGAAACACAGAAGGAGCAGGACAGAGAATTGTACCAGTTAAAGCAGAAGGAAGCGGTAAGGCAGTCAGAATAGCAAAGGCCCAAACTGAGGAAAAGATAGCCAACTCAGTTAAGAAGGGGGATAAAATCTTTTATAGGTACATTAGGGAGCAAAGAAAGACTAAGGCAGGGATACTGAGGCTGAATAAAGAGGAAGGTGGTTGGGCAGAGAGCGACAGTGAAAAAGCAGGGATACTGAAAGAATACTTCTGCTCAGTATTCACAATGGAACAGCAGGGGGAGATACCTAATCCAGTCAATAGAAGCACTCTGGATAGGGGGGTTGATATTAGTGCTTTCACAGAAGAAAGAGTTCTGAAAGAACTCTTAAAACTGAAGGTGGATAAAGTAATGGGGCCTGATGGGATGCATCCCAGAATTCTAAAAGAACTAAGGGAAGAACTAGTAACACCACTGACTACCCTTTTTAATAAATCATGGGAGGATGGTGTGGTACCTGAGGACTGAAAGAGGGCGGATGTGATTCCCCTTCACAACAGTGGGAGCAAGACAGAGGCAGGAAACTACAGACCTGTCAGTTTAACCTCAGTGGTAGGGAAAATGATGGAATCGCTTCTGAAAGAAAGAATTGTTGAGTACCTAGACGCCAGTGAGGCACAGGACCCAGGGCAGCATGGATTCACAGCGGGAAGGTCATGTCAGACAAATCTAATTGATTTCTTTGACTGGGTGACCAAAGTAGTAGACCAGGGAGGGGCTGTGGACATGGCCTACCTAGACTTTAACAAGGCATTTGACACAGTCCCACACAAAAGATTAATAAACAAATTAGACAGCCTGGGAGTGGGTCCCAGGGTGGTAGCCTGGGTAAAACACTGGCTGAACAACAGGACACAGTGGGTAATAGTAAATGGAGTCCACAGTGAAGAAAGGAGGGTTACTAGCGGAGTACCGCAGGGTTCAGTACTGGGGCCGGTCCTTTTTTAATGTCTTTATAAGCGACATTGCAGAGGGACTGGAAGGGAAGGTATGTCTCTTTGCAGATGACACAAAGATCTGCAAAAGGGTTGATACGCAAGATGGGGTGGAGGGATGAAAAGGTACTTGGCAAGGTTGGAGGAATGGTCAAATGTATGGCGGTTTAGAGTCAACGCAAAGAAGTGCAAAGTAATGCACCTGGGAAACAAAAAACCCAGGGGAAGAGTACACAATGGGGGTGAGATACTGACAACAACAAAAATGGAAAGGGACCTGGGGGTAGTCATATCAGACGACCTAAAGATGGGCCAGCAATGTGAAAAGGCAGTAAGGAGGGCTGGGGGGAATACTGGGATGCATAGGGTGGGGCATCACCAGTAGAAAACAGGAAGTTGTTGGCCCTATGTACAGACAGTTGGTAAGACCACATCTGGAGTACTGTGTACAGTTCTGGAGACCCCATCTCCGCAAAGGCATAGACAGGGTGGAGGCTGTCCAGAGGAGTGCAACCAAAATGGTGCAGGATCTGCACCAGAAGACATATAAAGAAAGACTAAAGGAGCTTAAGATGTATAGCCTCGAGGAAAGGAGGGAGAGGGGGGAATATGATAGAAACTTTCAAATACCTCAAGGGAACCAACAAAGTCCAAGAGGGTAGCATCTTTCAGAAAAAGAGATGTGCAAGAAAAGGGGGCACAATTTGAAGATAGAGGGGGGATGGTTCAGAGGTAATGTGAGGAAGTATTTCTTCACAGAGAGGGTTGTGGATGCGCGGAACAGCCTTCCTGAGGAGGACATAGAGTCAAAAACAGTGGGGGAATTCAAGAATGCATGGGACAGACATAAGGCAATTCTAGTTGGGGGTAGGAGATAGTAGGCTGTTGGTTAACTAGGATCTGCAGCTTATCCGTTAGGTAGGGAAATGGGCAGACTAGGTGGGCCAAGCAGTCCTTATCTGCCGTCAAATTCTATGTTTCTATGTAAACACTAGGCATTTACTAGGAACTATAGCAGCACAAGACGTTTCTACAGCCTCAATCCCTCTTCCAAACTTGGCCTTTCTTACACTTTCTCCACCAGGGGATACCCTTCACTTTATGGGGCATTTCTTCCACTTCAGGGTTTTAAATCAGTCAAAACTGGGATTCTTTAGCAAGAACAGAACCACCAAAGACCTTCCAGACATCCAATCGCTAATGTCAGGCGCCTAGAATGGCTTCACCAGAGTTTATCCTGGCTCAGAAACCAACAGAACCTCTGCTCCTGCAGGGATTCCAGTTTCTGGACTGCCTTCACCCAGTGGACTAATTGCCATGCCACATGGAGCACCCAGACAGTCTGCCATCCTGCTGGGATTCCAACTAACCATTCCCTACATGGACCTTGCCCTGCCTCCACAGGCCGCCCAGTTCGGGGGTCCCAACTCTGTAGCTAACTCCAGCCAGGGGGAAAGGGCTAGCGCTTCCACCACTATGCCCACAACAGTCCAGGCTGCCACCTCTGGACCATGCCCCAGGCCCTATTTGCCATAACCGGCCGTCCATGGGACACATACTGATCCCACAGACTGCACCCACCCATGGGTTAGACTACTTAAATTGCAAGGGCCCCATCAGTGCTTACCCTACCAAGGTACCGAAGTTCACTTAGCGGGCCTCCTTAATTCTTTCACTCCCTAGGCTTCGACTCCCAACTACATTGACAGGCCCAATCCTTCAGCTCCAAACTTCTCCCTTTCACTTTCATGGCCCAAACCACCACACTTCTCATACGCTGATCTTCGAGGGAGGAGGGCCGGGATGGCAAACGGCCCACCCTGGCCCCACAGCGGCACTCCTGCTGAACTTGTGGGCCACCCCCAACTCTTCTCTCCTCAGGTCTCTCTCTCTCTCTGGCACCAAAATACATTACTCTATATACCCTTAGGGATGGGGTCCCCTGCTGCCAGTAAACAAGCCCTACATCCCAGACCTAGCTGCACCAGCTCTCTCTCCTTCCTGTAGCTGCACCTAGCAACTAGAATTAACTAATAAGTGCCCAGAGGGTGCTTGCATACTAAAGCTCTGGCTGGATGACACAACCCCCTCCTTCAAAGAATCACACATGGCAATCGCTGATACCATGTGCCTAGAATGGCTTTCCCAGAGTCATTGCTGGCAGTATAGCCTAGAGGTTAGAGTAACGAGCTGTGAATGAGCTTGATACATCCAGCAGACATGGGTTTGATTCCCAGAGCCTCTACTTGCGTACTGTGTGACTCTGAGTAAGTCAATTAACCACCCCAGTGCTCCCAGGTTGCCTCTGAAAACAGGCACATGTGCCTAGTGGGCCTTACCCGCTTACCAAAAGAATAACATAAAATAAAAAAAGCTGTATGCCCTGAGTGTAGAAAGATTGACTGCTAACTTGAGTAATAGGATGGCATCCTACAGACACAGGTGGGAAACCCTCCATACCCTATACTCCTTCCTGAGTGAAGGATTCTCCGAGCCATCAAATGGAGAACCAGGAGGCTTCTAAGGGGCCCTGAGCCTATCATCCTCATGGTCACCCAGAGCAGATGAATGATCTTTATGTAGGGTGCATGAGCAAATTATATGGCTCGTCCTAGAATGGTATGTGCTTCTAAATGTAAACGTCCTCCACACACCCACCCACGAAAGTTGATGGGACAGGCTGGCCACTATTCAAAATGTACCGCAGATGGCATTTATTCTTTGCTGTTAAATGTTTGTTGTGTTTTCTGTTTGTATCATAAAATTCAATAAAGTTTACTTCCACGGACTTGGATTGTGTTTTGACTGTTCTTTTCTCTGGCTGCTTTCTCTGCAGAAATGTTGCTGTCTGGGATTATATTGCAGACATTTGAGTTTGATGGAACTAAATGGACAATCTGTTAGGATACCACTTTGTGGATTGAAACTCCCCTAACTGCATCTGTATTTTATTGTTGGGAGGGTTGTGGGTGGGTGGGTAAAGGTATTTTTTGTAATATTCATCTCTGTATTACGGGACTGGGGGACTATTTTTAAATTTGTTGGAGTGAGTAATTGTGTGAGTGAGTGTGGTGTGTTTGTGTGTGGTATTGTTTTATTTCAACTATTGTAGTAGTAGAATTTAGAGAAGTAGTGAGTAATTTAAATTGGAAATGGGTTTTCCGACTCAGGCCCCGGGGCTATGTTACTCCCCCTCGTTGTTAAAAGCTCTACTCCCCTTCTGTAACCCACCCCTTGTGGCTACAGTTTCCTGGAGGTGCCGGGAGTTGGGTATTACAAAGAGGGGCATTAGGCGAGAGATAGGAAGAAGGATATAGCGGGGGGGGGGCTGATTCAGGTGGAGGGGACCAGAAGATGCTCTGGGTTGAGAAGAAAAGTGGAGCGGGGTCCCCCATGCCTTGTCTCAATGCCCAGAGAGGACAGGTAGCTGAGGGGCCAGCCTCAGCCTTTCATCCTCTTCGGGCGGTGTTGTGCAATGCTAGGTCAATGGTGAACAAGACCGCTATAATGGCGGAGCTTGTTGCATCAGTTGACCTAGCATGCATTACGGAGACCGGTCTGGTGGATACTTCAGCCCAGTGCTGGAGGCGTCAGTCCCAGCCGGGTTTACCATGGTGCACTGTCCAAGGAAGGAATGCAGGGGAGGGGGGTGGCCATTTGTTTTAGGTCGGAGCTGGGCCTGATGGTGTACCCTGTGGGGGACACCAGTTCTTTTGACTGTGTGGCAGTGCAAGGGGGGTCCCAGGGCGGAGTTCAGGATTCTCTTTGTCTACAGTCTATCTGACTGGGACCAGAGTTTCCTGCAGGAGATGTCAGCCTTCATCACCGAGAGGGTGTTGGAGCCACCAAGATGGCTTGTTTTCGTCGACTTCAACACCTGGGTGACTACGAGGCATCATCTGGGGCCAGAGACTTCCTTTTAAATATGAAGGCTCTGGGCCTCACCCTGGTGACCATGGCTCCACCACTCTGGCCATGCGCTCAGTCTGGTGTTCTTCCTGGGACTCGAAATTGACACTATCGAGATTGATCCGGTCGCTTGGTCAGATCATTGCATCATCAGGTTCAGCTTCAAAGCCCCCCTGATTGTCCTCCCCCTGTGGAAATGGTTCAGCTCTGCCCTTTGAAAGGTTTACAACCAGAGGGACCACTGGTGGAACTGGACATTTTTTCTGTGCTTGAGACTTGCGCTGATGGTCCGGGGAATGAGGTGACGGCCTATAACAGGATTGTCATCAAGGCCCTGGACCACCTGGGGCCGATCCGTGTGTGCCTCAGTTTCACGTCTCAGCTCGCCATGGTTTGATGGTGAGTTGAAAATGTTGAAAACAAGGGGGCAGAAGTTGGAGAGGCATTGGAGGAAGACTGGGTCTCCAGAGGACAGGCTGGTTCTGATTACTTATTATGATTGAGTATCAGAATGCAATCATCCAAAAAAAGGCAGGTTTTATGTCTAGGATGACTGCAGCTGGGAAGAACCAACTGGCTCAGCTCTTTTGGGTTGTAGACAGGCTATTACATCTGACCAGTCTGGAACCCGTCAGAGCTTTTTCAGCTCATAAGTGTGAGGAGTTCACTTGGTTCTTCTCAAACAGAGCATCCTCCGTGAGGGCCAGGATTTCTCCAAGCAGAATACTGTTCTCCAACAGAGGTGGCCTTTGGGGGGGGGCGGATGCACTCTGTCACCCTGGGGAGAGTTCTGGCTGGTGACAACAGTGGAGGTCTGTAGGGTGATCTCTGGGCTTAAGCCAATGTTCTTCAACCTTGACCAAGGCCCGACATGACTACTAGTTGGCTACGTCAAGGTCCTGGGTCCAGTTTTTGCCAAGACTATCAGGAGTTCCTTGTCAGCGGTGGGGGGTTTCCAGAGTTCCTTAGACAGGCTCTGGTTAATCCCCTGCTGAAAAAAAAAACATCTTTGGATCCCCACGTCTTGACAAACTACCAGCCAATCTTGAACCTCCCCTTTTTGGGGAAGGTTCTTGAGAAGGTGGTCATGGATCAGCTTGAGGGTCACCTCACGGACTTCCAAATTTATGAACCATTCCAGTTCAGGTTTAGGGCCTTGCACAGCATGGAGACTGCATTTGTTAGGGTGCTGAATGACCTGCTTAGGGTGAGGGATAGAGGAGAATGAGCAATTCTCATCCTCTTTGCTCTCTCTCTCTTCAGCGTTCAACACTGTGGACCATGGGGTGTTGTTGGACAGGCTAAGGGAATATGTAGGACTTACCAGCAAGGTCATCAGCTGGTTTGAGTCCTTTCTCCAGGGCAGGTCTCAGAGGGTGATACTGGGGAGTTATTCCTCAGACCCAACAGACCTACCCTGTGGAGTCTCCCAAGGCTCTATCCTCTCCCTTATGTTGTTCGCAGTGTACATGCTGCCCTTGGCCAGGTTATAAGATGGTATAAGATGGTATGAGCTGAGTTTTCATTGCTATGCTGATGATGCTCAGCTCTACCTGTCCTTCGCATCCAGAAGATCATATGCAGTTAACGTGCTGAATGAGTGCTTGGCTGATGTTGAACTGGCTGTTACTTAACCTGGGGAAGACTGAGGTGCTTATGGTTGAGCCGGGTTGAAGGGGTGGAGGGGGGCCTCTGGGGATAGGCTAGGGCTTTTTATTGGCCTGACCAAACTAGAGACCTCCCCAAAGGTGAGGAATTTGGGCATTATTCTGGACAGTGAGCTGACACTTGATGCTCAGGTGTCAGCTGTTATCCTGACTGGGTTTTACCATCTCTGAAACATTGCCCGAATTAAGTCCCTTTATCCCCCCGATGACCTAGCCACACTGGTACATGCGTTCATCACCTCGAGGCTTGACTACTGTAGTGCACTCTACCTTGGTGTTAGAGGAGGTGTGATGCAGTGCCTGCAGCTTCTGCAGAACGCAGCAGCCCGATTGTTGACTGGACTCTTGAGGTTCAGCCACATTACACCGGTGCTGTGTGAACTGCATTGGCTGCTGGTGAACTGGCACATCACCTTTCAAGTAGGTCTTCTGACCTACAAGGCCTTACACAGGTTGGGTCCAGACTACCTGAAGGAGCTTCTGTATCCCTACACCCCATCTCGCTCTCTCAGGTCAGTGGGTGAGTCCCTCCTGGAGGTTGCCAGAGCTAGATTAAAATCTTCCGGGGACCAGGAATTTGCAGTAGCAGCCCCGGTTTTCTGAAATTCATTGCCGGTGTACCTCCAGGAGGCGCCATCTGTAGAGGTCTTTAAAAAACACCTTAAGATCTTTTTGTCTGAGCAGGCCTTTGGGACCTGACACATTTATTCTGGATCTTCAGACAGCTGGGGAATCAGTCTGGTTTTAGATTCTTTTAATGGGTAATGAAAATGTTTTTATGTATTGTTATGTTGACTGTCTCCTATTGCTGTACTTATATACTTTTGTAATTTGTTGTAAGGGTGCCCTGAGGCTTCAGGGAAGGGCACCCAAAATAAATAAACTCTACTAGAACTACTACTTTAAAACAAAGATTTGGCTATAGCCAATAAAACACCTGCTTTGGCTTGGTGTTAACTTACTGTTTGAGGCTATATTGCACATGTTGTTTGCTGTAACACAGTTCAACTTTACATGTGACACACCCCCTACCATGATTTCCCCAACTACCCACCACCACACACCCCACTCTTGGTAGCACCCAAAGCCCACCTCCCCCCTCACATTGTCACAGCTAAGTTACCTTGAATATCAGACAGTTACATCCATCAATAAAATAAATTACCTTTTCCCCATCACTGCACCCTCAACTCCCCATCCACGCATTCACAGAAAACACAAAGGATATGCGCTATACTGTTCTCAATGGTCAGCCTTTCTGGATCTGTAAAAAAAGAAACCACCTCTCACTGCGGCAAACAGCTGAGGCTCATTGTTCACTGGATCACTTATCGATAAATGAATCAGTGATGATGTGCCTTAGCACTGTAAACACAATTACTGGTGTAACCCCCCTCCCCCGTCATCAGGGGTTACTAGAATCCCACTTAGATCTAGTGGCAGGCAGGGATGGCAGATTGTGAAACACCAGTTAAATGGGTTTCACACTGTCTCACTCTGTTCTTGGTCTCAGCTGAGCTGGAGGGATGACATCATATAGAATTCTCACAGCAGCATAAGCCACAGTGGAATGTTGCAGCTGGAAGTTAGGTTAGAACGTTGGGGGTTTTCAAAGTAGTGTTGTGTAGTCTAGTGGGAGACTCAGTGGAGGGAGGAGGTGCACTGTAGTTGGCAGTCCCTCAGAGCCCTCAGCTCTGTAATAGAGCTACCTCTGTAGTGGGTGTGTGTTCTCGCCCTAGAAAAGGACACAAAAGAAACCTTTTTGAAGTGGTTGAGACCGTCCCCCAGTTGTTCCAGTGCCCCATCCCTGAGAGGGATGGGGAAGGGGACAGGACCAGCACTTCAGGGGCAATTCCCCTGGCCCTGCTGGAGGAAGAGAAGCTGCCTAGAGAAGATTTGTGCTGAGGCACCGAGAAGTACGTTGTTTTTCCTGAGAGAAGCCTGTGGGCACCTGCAAACCAGGGTGAGTCTGCTCTGCCAGAGAGCCTATGTTTCGCCGAGACTGTTGTGTTAAGTATCTGCTAATGTGGGTCAGGAAAGGACAGCCAAGTACAGTACCTAAGTTTGTGTATGGCTTGAAATGCATCTAATCAGTGGGGGTCTACAGGGATGGACATAGCCACTTAAAGAATGTTACAAGTCAGGACACCAGTTACCAGAGACAGTAGATTGTTAAATGTGACATGCATTTCGAGATAGCATTCTACAAACAGAGAGGTTCACAAGGAAAGGTGCTGATTCCAAATGAATGGCTGGGTATGAATTTGGAGACAAAAGGTGGGAGACCCCCCCCCCATCTGGAGAATCCAGATTTACCTCTACGGATTCACTTTGGGCACCTATAGCTTTCTCCCAGGCACTTGGCTAGTGTTCGTAGAAAGTACCCAGATGTGGGATTAGGATATGTGTTTTTCCTTAGAGGTTGGAAGTGATCATGGTGGTAGAGGGAGCCACCAGCAGAAATGTTCCATGCCATATCGAAAGTGTGTACCAGTGCTGGCCAAGGGCCATGCCAGGGAATCCAGGAGAGAGAGAAAGAGAGAGAGTACCAGTTCGGGCTGAGAGCCCAATGTGTTCCGAACCTGAGGGTAAAAGTTGTTGTGATGATGAAGAAGATGTGTTCTGACCTCTATAGTTCTGTATAACCAGTGAGTGTAGCCCCGTGGGGGTCTATCCTGCTTCGTATTCCTGAGTGTAAGTGAATAAAGCCCCACTTTAGAATCCCACTCCTGGTTTGGACATTCACAGTTCTTGCTTCCTATGTCCAGAGTTACCTGGGTGCCCCTGTTCAGAAGTACAAACCTAGCCCTGATGCCAAGCGAATGTTTTCTCCCCGAACCCAGGCTAGCCGGGAAATGGGTTACAAAATGGAGGCACGGTGCGCTGATAATAAACAACATCAACCCAGGACCTGCTTACACTAGTAATTAATTTATCTCTGTTACCTGCTTAAAGAAAGGTGTGCAGTATATTGTGTTTACCTGTTTTATCGTGGTTACTTTTGAGATGACAGATTTAAACTTGGACAAGCAGTGCAATAAAAAGCTGTTTATTTCAATACCCAGTTAACATTTAAATATTTTTGGCATTTAAACAGTACAAAACATTCCTAGAAAATCTCATTTAGACTTTTGTCTATTTTTACACTTTATCCCCTCACACAATCTTCACTACATAAGTATAGGGCCCTGTAACTCCTATCTTGTAGGCCTTTTAAGGTAGTATTCTTTCAAGAATAACCTTAACTAACACAAGTACACAATTTCTTAGTGCTAATTATCTTTGCTTGCATTAAACAATATTTCATTGCATGTTATTTTTATGCATTTAATATGGAACTAGGATTCTTAAAAGACACGTTAGGCAAGCTCCTTAAAAGTCTTTAGAGTATGCTCAGCCAATGTCTCTTGTGGTATCTCATCTGTCTTCCATCTGGAGATTTGAAGTGTCCTTGGAGAGGCTGGATTGAAGAAGGTCTTTTCCTGGTTTTTGGATTATTTTTTCCTTGACGCTTCGCAAATAAATTAACAAAGTTAAATGCAACTGCAACGTTTCTCTTTTGGCAAAAGCCAAAAGCTCTTTAGACTTTGGAGGAATAATAGTTTTTAAAGTCAGTAGAACAGAATAGAGTTGAGGTCTTCTTCAGAGATGAGGTGGACAGTATTCAGATAAAGCAAGTTAGTAATACAACATATTGGTCTTTGGAGCCGCATTATATAGGCAAATACTTCCTTACAGATGACTTGAGGTTGTGAAATGATATAGCCATATTTAATTGGGCAAAGGCCTTAGCTTGGTCGGAAGTCTAAAGCGTACGTGCTGAATTATTTTCATCTTGCTAGACTTCCTGTCAGCAACCTCGTCTATTGTCCTCTTGAACTTGTCCACGAGGTGACAATTAATAGACTTATAACCACAAGACCTTACACTGCACATGTTCAAAAATGAGGTGATGGAGGTTATGTCACTTGTGGTTATGGTACTGTGGTCGGTGGTGGCAGATGGTCTTCTCTTTGAGGAACTCATCCCTGAGTTTACTGTCTGGGTTTTACATGTGTTGCAAGCTTCTGGTAGCCTGATCCGATTACCTAATAAATGTTGAGCTTTGATTTTAAAAATACTTCTTGGACTGTCAGCTGTTTGCAGAATGTCTGAGTTTTGAGAATATTTTCATTTAGCATTTTAAATGTTCTTGAAGTTAGAAAGCTTAAAGCATATTGTTTAATATGGATTGTTCACACTTTGGCAGAATCTGGCGCCTTACGGCTGCTATTGTGCCTACAGCATTAACATCTGATTCCATGATTTTAACAGTTTTCCCAGTGAAAACCATAAAACAGTGGCCCTGATGATAGAATGTTATAGGACAGGGGCAGACTAATCATACTACATGGGCAGACAAGGACAGACATCGACAACAGTGACAGGATCAAGGAAAAACTGGTGAGGTGGAGGGGTTAAAAGAAGTAGAGGATAAAATAAAAAGGGACATATTAGAGGTAACTGCCTTATGTATGAGGAAAGTCACCAACAGGAATAAATACAGGAAGCCAATATGGTTTTCCAAGGCAGTGGGGAGGCAGTGAGGGCCAGAAGAAGGGCCTTTAAGAAATACAAAGAAAGGCGAGGAAGAAGTGGGAGGAGTATCAGGGAATGTTAATAGAGGCAAAGGGGATGGTCAGGAAGGTGAAAGCAGACATGGAACTGTACATTGCTGAAGGTGCAAAAGGGAGGAAAATAAGTTTTATAGGAATATTAGGGAAAAAAGAGAGAGAGACAAAAAGGGGATTTTCAGGTTATCGAAGGGGGGATATTAAAGGAAAACTACACCCAAAACTTGAAAAAATATATGTTGTGCAGAGTGTTTTAATTTGTATGTGAAGTTCTAGTGTTTCCTTCCCTCTGACTGGTATTAGGAGTTTTTGCTAAATTAGCCTGCTAGCTTTAGGGTAGTTTTACGACCCCTGGAGATCACCATATCAAATAGTTTTATTGCATTTCTTTGTCCTACAGTCACCTGGTTTCATGTAATGGTGATGTAGCAGAGCCCATAAATCCAGCAGAAAGCATTGCATTACAATCAGTTCACAACAACAGAGATGGCTATATTTTAAAATCTGTAGAATTCAGCTTGGTGACCACCCTCATCCTAAAGGTTTTACTGTCCTGAAAAACTTTGTTGCTGGTAATTTTTGTGCAGCTTGTAAAGCTTCCAAGATATTTAGTTTGTTTGGCATGCGTGTGCTGAATGTTGGGTCTCTCTTACATCACAGTCACATGACACAAGATGCACTTTGGGAACCAGAAATACAATTACACTATCAGGTATGGAGATCCCAAGGGGTCGTAAAACTAGCATAAAGCTTGCAGACTAATTTGGGAAAAACTCCTAATACCAGTCAGAGGGAAGGAAACACTAGAACTTCACATACAAATTAAAACACTCTGCACAACATATATTTTTTCAGGTTTTGGGTGTAGTTTTCCTTTAATGGAAGATAATGGGTAGAAAACAAATGCATTGAACAATTGTTTCTGCTTAGTATTCAGGAGCGCCTCTAGAAATTTCCAGGACCAGGACTCACCTTTAAGACTGGGCCTCCTCTCTCCCATCCCCTGGAAGGGTCCAGAAAGAGAGAGAGAATGAGATAGGGGGCACAGAAGAGACATATCAGGACCAGGCAATAGGAGGGAGAACTGGAGAGAAGCAATTACTGAGATACGCAAGCCATTCTCTTGGTCACTAAAACTAACACAGAGACACTGCCACTGTCCTCAATAATGCCAGTGTTGTCTGTGCTGCTATGCTGCCTGTCGGAAGCTCCTCCTTCTCTGCCCCCCAACCCCTCGACCTTAGGCTCCCGGTTCCCTCCCCCCCAGCTCACAGTCAGAGACACAGCAGTGCACAGTCTCACCTCCAATAGCCAGGGGCCACCTCCAGATTAGTTGGTCGAGTCCTCTTGAGTCTACACTCATCTAGTTGTTCTGACTCCCCGGGTCCCGGCCTCACTCCTGGGCTGGTGGCTGCTTGTTGTGCTACCGTGACAGTCCGCATGCTGGGGCATCATCAACCAACCGGAGAGTTGTACCAAGAGGCAAGAGACTCGGACCCAACAACCATACACACGTCACTTGCTTGGTTTTTTGCTACTGTGCTCACTGGCTCGCAGTACAGTTACCAGGCCAGCCATCCACCATCCATGCTTGCTTGCCCTCCACCCCTCTGGTCAAGAAAGTGTCACAGGAAGTCAGAAGAGGAAAGGAAGAGCCCACCCCTCAGAGCCCAACCAACCTGTACAGTGAGTGGCTGCTCCTCCTGACATTGTTTGTTGACCCGTGCTTGCTTCTGCTGCTCTCTATGCAGCGATTTCATGTTACAGCGGAGCACAACATTGGATGCAGATGCTGGGGGTGAACTAATGACAAATCAAAATGTTGTCCAGTGCTGGTGGAGCTGAAATTATAGCATCCAAAACTGTCAGTCTCAGACCCAGTCAGCACAGCAGTGCAGCACAGCCCGGGTCAAAACCGGGACAAACACAGAAAACAGGGGCATATCTTCAGATTTCACAAAACTGTAGAGACACCGGGACATACACTAGAGCTAATAAATGGGACTGTCCCAGGAAAAACAGGATGGTTGGTGTCTCTGGCTTAAAACTGCCGGGCCCCCTGAGCCATCGGGCCTGAGACACTTTTCCCAGCTCCCCCCCGTCCCCCGTCGGAGCCCCTGTTGGTATTCATGGTGGAGGATGAGGGGACAGTACTGGATAGCAGTATAAAGACATCTGCAAGGGGGTTACAAGGAATGGGGTAGACAGACATCACAGCTGACATAGTGAGGAAAGGAATTTTCACTCTTAAGGTAGACAAGACACTAGAACTAGACAGTTTACATGCAAGGATGCACAGAGAACTACTGTAGGACCAGAACTGGCAGATCCTCTACCTGAGCTGTTTAGATGTTCACTGGAAGTAGGTAAAGTACGACGGGACTGGATGTCTGCGGATGTGGTTCCGCTACAAACAGTGCTCCAGATAAGGCAAGTACCAGCATATTTTGCTCACCATTTTTAAGGAAATACTCTTCAAAAACATTTTTAATGAGTACAAATACTCATCCGCACACCTAAAAATGCTCCATACCCAGCAAAAAAGTGCTTCAGCACACTATTATTGCTTCAAAAGGAGAATTTTCCTTCAAGATTTGAAGCCCTTTTACTCACCAAAGTGTCCTTTTAATTTAAAAATTCTAATTTGAAAAAATGAGGAGTAAATTACTCTTGCCTGCCAAAATTATCTAAAGCATTGAAACATAGAAACATAGAAGTTGACAGCAGATAAGGACCTCAAGTCCCATCCAGTCTGCCCATTTCATTTTCTACCTTATGAATGTGCCATCAGCCTTTGCTCTGTCAATGGCCTATCTATTCATACTCATCTGTATTGCTCCCTTATGCCTATCCCATGCCTATTTGAAGCCCTGCACTGTATTCATAGCCACCACTTCCTGAGGTAGGCCTTTCCATGCATCCACCACCCTTTCTGTGAAAAAGAACTTCCTCACATTACCCCTTATTCGGCCTCCCTCTAATCTCATGCTGTGTCCTCTTGTCCTGCTATTTTTCTTATATTGAAACAAGTTAAACTCTTTCACCTTGTTAATGCCCTTAAGGTGTTTGAATTTTTCAATCATATCACCTCTCTCCCTCCTTTGCTCTAGGGTATACATATTGAGCTCCGTTAATCTGTCCTCATATGTTTTCTGATGCAGTCCCTGCACCATTTTGGTTGCCCTTCTCTGGACTGCCTCAATTTTGTTAATGTCCTTGTGCAGGTGCGGCCTCCAGTACTGCACGCAGTACTCCAGATGGGGCCTAACCAGTGTCTTGTAAAGAGGGATTATTACCTCTCTCTTACAACTTGTGATACCTCTACTTGGCTTGCATCACCGAGACCTGGCTGGATGAAAATCCAGGCCCCAGGTTGGAGGCCATGACTCCGGCCGGGTAGTCAGTGATACACCACCCGAGATTGGACCACAGGGGTGGGGGGGGTTGCAGTCTGTTTCAAGACTGAACTGAGCCTCACGAATGTGGTAGTGGGGAGACTGAGTCCTTTGAGTGCATGGTGGTAGCAGGTGTAGGTGTTCGAATTGTACTCATCTACCGTCCACCCAGGGATGGGAAACGTTTCTTACAGGAAGTAGCAGACTTCATCATTGACATGTTGTTTGAGTCGCCCAGATTGATGGTTCTGGGTGACTTTGACGCCTGGGTCGACTCTCACAATTTGGTAATCACTTCCTCCAATTAATTACTTCTTTGGACCTTACACAGGTGGTTTCCACTGCTACCCACAAATCTGGACACTCTCTGGACTTAGTCTTTCTCCTAGGAATTGATACATCCAATCTGGGGGTGGAACCAGTTGCCTGGTCAGACCACTACACCATGAGATTCAGTTTTTGCACCCCCCGAGAAGGCCTACCCTGTGGAGATAGTTAGGTACCGCCCTTTATGGGAAATTACCCCCCAAGGCCTTGCGGCGGTCCTTGACCTCTCATCCCCCGTGTTGGTGAGCAGTAGTCCAGAGGCCCTGGTGTTGGCCTATAATACGGCTGTTACAGCAGCTCTGGATTCGATTGCTCCTGTCCGTGTGTGCCCTCTATCCCTTTACCCCAAGTCCTCCTGGTTTGATGGGACATTGAGGGAGATGCGGAGACAGGGGGCGAAGGTTAGAGCGGTTCTGGCGCAGTTCTGCCCTTAAAGCCAATCACCTTAAATTTAGGGACCATTATTCTGTCTATCAATCTGCAATCACCCATAAGAAGGCAGAATTTCTGTCCAGGGAGATTGCAGTTGCTCGGAATCGACTGGCTCAGCTTTTTTGAACTGTAGACAGACTGTACAACCCAGCCTGTCTGCAAGTTCGAAAAGCTTTTTCGCAATTAGAGTGTGAGGAGCTTGCTCGTTTCTTTGCAACTAAGGTGGCTAACATCAGAGTGGATCTGCGACCAGCAATCTCTAGGGGGGACGCTGTTGAACAGTATGAGTTCGCAGTACCCCAATTTTCTTGGAGTTCCTTCAGTTGACCTGACTTCGTGGATGTCATGAATATTATCCATAGTGTGCGCCTTTACAAGCTGTAGTTTGGACCCTGGACCGACCTCCCTAATTCTGGGTTGTAGTGATATCATCAGTCCAGTCCTCGTGCGACTAGTCTGGTGCTCCTTGGAGTCAGATGAGTTCCCTAGATCCCTGAAAGAGGCAGTGGTGACACCTGTCTTGAAGAAAGCTACCATGGACCCAGACTGTTTCACAAACTACAGACTTATCTCAAACCTACCCTTTATTGGGAAGGTGATTGAGAAGGTAGTGGCAGTCCAACTGGAGGGCCATTTAACCATCCATGACATCTACAAATCCTTCCAATCCGGTTTTTGTAAAAGACATAGCACCGAGACTGTGCTGGTTCAGGTGCTTAATGATCTTCTGAGGGCGAGAGATCAGAAGAGACACTTCATCTTGGTTCTCCTTGATCTCTCATCAGCCTTTGACACTGTGGATCACTTGGTTTTGATAGCACACTTGAGGCAGATTTGTGGAATATTGGGAACGGTCCTTCGATGGTTCACCTCATTCCTCACTGGGAGATCACAAAGAGTTGTGTCTGGGTTTTTTTCCTCAAGCCGAACTTCTCTTTTGTGTGGGGTGCCTCAGGGCTCAGTGCTGTCTCCCATGTTATTCGCAGTGTATGTGCTGCCCCTTGGAGACATTATAAGACGGTATGAGCTGAGGTATCACTACTACACAGATGATACCCAGCTATTCCTGTCTTTTGCACCCTACCAAGATGGAGCTCTCTCGGTGTTTAACAACTGTCTGAAGGAAATCCAGGACTGGATGGATTCTAGTTGGTTGAAGTTGAACTCAGAAAAGACAGAGGTTTTGGTCGTGGACCCAGGTCATCAGATAGAGGGGACGTCTGTTGGTACGCCCTCAGGAATTTTTCTTGGCGGTGTTTCACTCCCGACCGCTGAACGGGTGCGTAACCTGGGGGTTATCTTGGATGACAGGCTGACACTGCAGTCACAAGTGTCAGCAGTCATCAAGACTTCCTTTTACCATCTCAGAAATATCGCCAGCATTAGGCACCTTGTTCTGTCTGATGCATTGCCAACGTTGGTCCACGCCTTTGTGTCCTTGCATCTGGACTACTGCAACTCCCTGTACTTTGGGATTTCTGGGGTTGAAATCTACCACCTACAGCTAGTGCAGAACGCAGCAGCCCAGGTTTTGACTGGGACAAACAGGTCCTGTCATATTACCCCGGTGCTGTGCGAACTGCACTGGCTACCTATACGGTGGCGGATTGCCTTTAAAGTCAGTTTACTGACTTTCAAAGCCCTTCATGGTCAGGGTCTGGCCTATCTGAAAGAACTTCTTGTCCCCTACTGCCCCAGCCGATCGCTCCTCTCGGCCAATGAGGGGTTGCTAGAGATTCCAAGAGTGAGTCTTAAATCATCAGGTTGTAGAGTATTTTCTTATGTTGCACACACTCTTTGGAACTCTCTACCCTGCCGGTTATGGGAGTGTACCACCGTGGAGGAATTTAAGAGGGGTTTGAAAACCCACTTTTGGCAAATGGCCTTCTTGGAAAGTTGATTGTATTGAAGTTGTTGATTATGTTTTGGCTTTTATCTGTGCTTAATATTGGATTTTAATGTTTGATTTGTACTGTTTTAACTTGTACAGCACCTTGAAAAATGAAAGGCGCTTTATAAATAACATTTATTATTATTATTAATACTAATACACCCCAACATCCCCCTATCCTTACCTACTGCTTTAGTGGTCTGCTTGGATGATTTCAGGTCATCTGTGATGATGATGCCCAAGTCTCTTTCTTCCCTTGTGACTGCTAACAACTCTCCTCCCAGCCTATAGGTGGCTTCAGGGTTTCTCTTCCCTATGTGCATGATCTTGCACTTCTTTGCGTTAAACCCCTGTTGCCACACTTCTGACCATTTTGCCAGTTTATCCAAATCTCTTCTCATTCTGCCCACCCCATCTTGATCATCTCCTCTGTTGCAGATCTTGTTGTCATCTGCAAATAGACAAACCTTACCCTCCAATCCATTTACAATGTCACTGATGACGATATTGAAGAGGACTGGCCCCAGGACTGATCCCTGAGATACACCATTGTGACTTGCATCTCTTCTGACTGCATACCGTTTACCACCTCTCTCTGGTTTCTGCCCGTCAACCAGTTTGCCACCCAGTTGACCAACTTCTGACCCCCCCCAACGAGGCTACCCAGCTTATTAATCAATCTTCTATGTGGAACAATATTGAAAGCTTTGCTAAAGTCAAGGTAAGCGACATCAACTGCTCCCCCTTGGTCCACCACTCTGGTTACTCAATCAAAGAAATCTATGAGATTAGTTTGACAGGACCTTCCTGTTGTAAACCCATGCTGTCTTGGATCCTGTGCTCCTACAGATTCCAGGTGTTGCACTATCCTTTCCTTAAGGAGCGCCTCCATAATCCAGCCCACTACTGAGGTAAGACTGACTGGTCTGTAGTTCCCTGCCTCCTCCCTGCTACCACTCTTGTGGAGTGGTATCACATGAGCTCTTCTCCAGTCTTCTGGGATGTCTCCTGTGCTCATTGGCTACATAAAAAGGTATACGGGGAAGACAATGGAAACTACAGGCTGGTCTTCCTTACCTCCAGTGTAGGTAAACTGATGGAGACCATGGGCAAAGAAAAAACAGTATAATACCTATAGCGTAATGGGTTATTGGACAGTAAATAACACAGATTTGTGCCAGGTAGGTTGTGCCAGACCAACCTATTAGTATTCTTTGATTGGGTCACAATGATGGTAGATCGGGGATAAGCAGTAGATTCACTGAACTTTGACTTCAGTAAGGCCTTCATTTCAAACCACACAGGAGGCTGCTGAAGAATCTGGGAAGTAACTAGTAAAGTGGATTGGGAACTAGTCAGGGGGATGAAAATAGAGAGTGGTAGTAAATGGGATGGTCAAAAGACAAGGGGAGTCACAAGTGAGGTGATGCAGGGTTCAGTCCTGGAGCCAGTCCTGGAGCCAGTCCTGCTCGATATATTCATTAGTAGCAAAAAGAAGGATATCCAGGACAGGATGCATATCTTTGCAGACAACACACAACTACTGCAGTAGAGTGGACTGTGAGGAGGGGGAAGGGAGTTGAAGAAGGATTTGGAAAAGGCAGAGAGATGATCCAAAGTACCAACTGAGATTCAGTACCAAGAAAGTGTAAAGTAATACACACTGGAAAAAAAAACTATGAACAGAGTACTCGATGGGGCAATTAGCAACAATAACCGAGGAACAGGACATAGGGGTTATCATTACTGACACCCTCAAATCCTCTAGTCAGTGCAGCAATATGCACAGTAAAGCAACTAGAATGCTGGGGTGCATAGGGAGAGGACTTGATAGTAGCACGAAGGAGGTGATATTGCCCCTGTACAAGTCTCTGGTGAGACTCCACATGGAGTACTGTGCCTTGTTCTGGAGCCTGAACCTGAGAAAGGACGGGGAGGCTGGAGACTGTGCAGCACAGGGTCACAAAGATGATTTAAGACAACTGGACAGATCATATGAGGACTGGCTGGTGGTCCTTAACATGTACACGCTGGAGGCCAGGAGGGGGAGAGGTGACATGATAGAAACATACACAGTTCTTGAGGGGTGTAAACAAAACTATCAAAAGAACACCCAGTGCTCAGAACGCTGAATGCAGCACCTTACACCAAGCTAAAAAAAATACAAGAAGGCGCACAAAAAAGAAGTGGTGCTAAAGGTTATTATCACAAACGTGGCTATATTGAAGAGAAACACAGCAAACAAACAGACTGAGAAAAGCCCCAGTGCTTCAAACCCCTGTGGGTTCTTTGTCAGGGAGAAGGACAACACAGACACTGGTACAGGCATAAATAGTAAGAATGTTAATGCTACACTACCTACATTTCTAAATGTAACCCCCCTGCAAATGGGGGTTCCCAAAAGACTTCCAGGAGCTTGCTTGAATGCTTCAAGCCTGAATGGTGTTTGGCATTTAAGCCATTTATCAGTGAGTGTTTTTAGAGCCTCTGGTACTGTCTCTTTAAGAGCTGTCTGCTTGCAGACATAATTAGTTGTATGGGGGACTGTGTGCTTCTCTGTTTGAGTACCACTCGAGCTGCTGCTAATTCACTCCATTTTGCAGTCACTAGGAGTGCAAAGAGAACCTATCTGAAAGATGTAACTGTTTGCCAGAAATCATTTAGAGTAATAATGAAATTACAGTTTGTCTAACCTGCTTTCTTTGCAGTCAGAACTGTGTCTGCCTAGTTCCCCATTCTGGTTTTGAACTGCTGAACTGGACCAATCAGTGTGGGGTAAGCTAGCTCTAAAATGGTGCCTTGGACGAATCAGAACTTGGACTCATAATCTGAGCCAGCCACAAGAAGATTGTATGGGCAGTGACTCTGGGAGATGTAGTTTAGACTTCGGCGCCTTTTTGGACCAACAGGAGCAGTCTATTGTGAGTGACAGCCAATCCAGTCAAGAACTGGGAGGAACTCAAAGGAAGTGCCCGGTTTTGTCTGTTGGAGTTTCAGTTTTAGCTCTGGCAGTGAAGGGGAAAGGAACCCTGTGCTCCTTCAGTGCAGTTTTAGTCGGGAAACGTGTGTAAGGCCCAGAGTTCCGGTCTGCAGCTTGTGTAACTGCTTGTTAGGACTAAATCTGTCCTGTGAAGAGAATCAAAGGATATCTGAAGAGTAGAAACTAGGCTCACCCTGTAGAAGACTGGAGAAATTGCTGAATTGCACTCGGTCTGTCAGGAACTGAATCTGCTGTGTGTTCTCCCGGGTATTGTGCAGTAATTGCGATCGGGATAGAGAAGCAGCCTGCCTGTTTGCCATATAAATGTGTGAGGAGTCTCGTGGAGCTCAAGAGCAGCCCTGCTGACATTGAATGACCCTATCTTGTTTGGAGGTTGTGAGTACTAATTCAGGGTCGCTCCTGTTGAATTGCACATTAAATCCAAATGGAATCACTGTACTGCTGACTGTTTAAACTAATTTTCTTTTCTCTGTGGAAAGGGCCCCTACCAGCTGCCACGGTTTGGACTAGCCACTAGGGCTTGGGTGCCCAGGGACAGTAACTGGTAGGGATAGGCCTGTGCACAGAGCCATAGGTAGATGAGTAAAGTGATAAGCTAATTAACCTGATTTCCCTGTCCTTGTTATATTCCCCTAAATAAATCAGAGCTGCTTGTTTCAGCAAAGTTATACTGCCTGAGGTATTTGTCTATGTTAAAGTATTGTACTGTGTGATTGTTGCACTGTATCTTATTTTACAGGAGGTCCCAGTGCCTGAACCAGCCCTGGGGGTAAGTGTATACTGTGAAGGTAATTCTGATATATTGTGTGGGCCACTAGTGGGAAGAAAGGGGGGTTGCAGTGTCCCAGAGGGCTGTGACCAAGTAAGTTTAACTATTGCAAACCCTGACCTCTGGGTGGAGGCACCCGCCATTGGATCCAGGCCCCTCAACCTGTTAGTGGCAAATCAGGCAGGGGTAGTAGCCCCTGGGATAGCGCCGTCTAGGGGTTACATAAATAAAGAAAAAATGAAGTGCATAACAATGAAATAAAAAAATATAACTACTGGTAGCAAGCAATAAACTTCCTAACTCATTCAATAAGTAATTATTGCTACATTCACTATTTATTTATTTAGTAATCAGAATTACAACCTTTGAGCTAAAAGCTCATTTACAAAGGATCATCGTCACAAGGGTAGGGGAGGGTACATAAGTTTGGAGTCGGTAGCAGCTTAATAGGCATTGTCAAGAACATCTAATAGTAAGAAAAATGTGAACAGAAGAAATCAGTAAACACTGGCAATAGCATAACAATGTAGGATAACATAGGCAAATGACAACACATAACCAAAACAAGGGTACATAGTCAATGGGGTTGGGTTCACACATCATGCCATACAATTAAGTGCTTAAGTCAGAGTTAGGTGCTAGTTTATGAAAAAAACCAGAGGTGGAAGCTAGGCAGGATCTTGTATTGGGAGGAAACAAGAGATGGAGCTGTTCATCAAAACTGATACCCAAAGGTTACTAGGCTATAGCCAGAGGAGTCAGCCTAGGTATAGTAGTCAGAAAGGGTAGAGGGAACCAATCAGGATTAGGTAGGAGAAGAGGAATCAGAGGAGGGGGATGACAGTAGGCTCAAAGGTGGGTGGTGTAAGGAGGTCATTGGGTGAAGGTTTGTCAGGGAGAGTGTGAGAGGAGAAAGGTGAGCAGACAGGTGGGCAGACATGGGCAGGTGGTGAGCAGGGAGTTTTGCGACAGATTGTAGAAGTGAAAGAAGAACCTTGCCAAGCCTAGGGTTCTGGCACCTACTGTGCTAAGAGTGGCTGTGGCAGTGTACAGGAGGGGAGATAGTCTTTAGGAGCATGGCTTTGGTGAACAGAGGTGTGCTGGCTCATCGGTTAAGAGTGGCAGTAGCAACATACAGGAGGGTGGATAGACTTCCTTAGCTCAGACTTGAAAGACCCAAGTTGGGTAAGGCTTGTGGTGGTGGTTGGTAGCTCATTTACCCAAGCAGGGGCCCTGACGGCAAAGGCTTGTCTCCCCAAGGCAGTCCTTCTAAATTGAACAGCTCATACATGGTTGGTAACACTTCTTGTGGCATGTTCAGCTGAAGCAAGATGGAATAAGGCTTGTATAGAGGGAGGTGCAAGTCCAAGTAGGGCCTTCTGTCCCAAGATGCAGGCATAGAGCTTAATGCAGTTCATAAGTGGGAGCCATTCAGTCCGTATGTACAGTTCACATGTATGCAATAGGCGAGCTGCCCCTAACGCAAATCTACAGGCTTTATGTAAGGAGATGTGCACTTTGAGCAGGCTAGTTTCAGTGGTGTCCCCATAGACTACATTCCCATAGTCCAGGATTGGAAGGATCGAACCTCTGACTGCCTGCGTCCTGGCCTCGGGAGTAAGACAGAACCGGTGCCTGTACAGAGCACTATAAATAGCCCATGAGAATATATTTTAAATAGTATAATCTAATAATATAAAGTCTCTGGAGCAGGCAGCAAAAAACTGAGGAAATCCAAGGAAAGAGGACCTGAAATGACAAGAAAGTAAAAAAAGCAATTCTTAAAATACATAATTCAATTATCAGACTACAAGCTGGAAATTTTGGATTTTTTTTTTAAAAGGGGGTTTAGAATTTGTTTGGGGACTGGCTTAAATACAAGGTCAACATATGGGAGAACAGTAAAAAAAAAAGCTATGGAATGGGACCATGTCCTTGCATCATTAAGTCCTACTAGATGGAGACCACCCAAAGTAAATAGGAGTCTGCTCTTCTGCTGTAGCAGGGTCCTGGTTTGAAGTACTGGGGCTTTTTTCAGTCTGTTCATTTGCTGTGTTTCTGCATAGTAAAGTCGTATTTGTGATAATAGCTTTTATGGACACTTCTTTTTTGTGTACCTTTTTGTATTTTTTTTTAATAAACAAAGTTAGCAATGATGACCTCTTCACCAGGAGTGGAAGAGCAGTGATGAGAGGCCATGAATGGAGACACATCAGTGGGTGGCAGTTTCAAGACAGATAAGAAATTCTTCATCGAGAGAGTGGTGGAACCATGGAACAGATTCCCCAGGGAGGTGGTGGGGGCAGGGTCTATAAATGGGTTCAGAATCACGTGGGACAAGTATAGGGAAAGCCTAATTTCAAGAGAAGGAGTTAGGAACGTAAGGGAGATGGGTGGTGGGGAGTTGGCTGGGGTAGGCATTAGGGTTAAATACTCCTATAAGACAATAGCTCAGGGGCATAAGTAGGATACTTTTGGGGGCAAACTGGGTGGACCCTGGGTCTTTTTCTGCTGGCAGTTTCTATATTTTTATATTTATTTGTTTTTTGTTTACCGGGTAGGTACACTAGACAAGAGTATTGCCTATATTCAGGCACGACCCGGGACAGTACAATCAGGAGAGAGCAAGGTACAAAGAAGGTACAAACATCAGTGACAATTGTTCATGGCACAGCATGAAGTGGGAACATCTTCATCAACTTGCATGTACAGTCCCTGCTTTCAAAAGTACAACGATTTCATAAATGTGTTTAATATAGTATGTATTTCAAAAAGAAACAGGAACCTCTGTTGTCAGTTATAAGTTCAGCTCTCTTTTACACAAACAACTGACTCGTGACAAGCATCCTTCACCATGCTACTCAAACAAAGGCCCTGAGCATCAGGTTACTGTGATAAGTGTGCAGTGAAGTGACTGTTTATTTTTCCAGGGAGATGTACTTCCTGTGATAACAGTGCATTAGCATAATAATGCCTTCCAGAAGTAAGCTGATAATAAGGGACAGTAACCTTGGATAGGCCATTGTTACTTTGAAGTAGAATACATGGATTTATGTTTCCTCTTTCACTGGATCCAGGAACACAAAAAGTTAAATAGCATGATAAAGCATTCTATAGCACCACCCCAGTGACTTGATATAGCACACTGCACTACCACATGGCAGACGCAGGTTCGGCAGGGACCTCTGGTTTCTGACTCGCTGGGCTGGAGGTGATGAAACAATTCTCTGATAGAGGAAAGGAGAGGGAGGGCTAACATGCACCACTCTCCAGCACCCCCCACCTGGGACATTTATCATGGGGTGGGGATAAGAGGATCAATGGGGCAAAATGTCACATATAGACCTAGCAAAAATAAATCAATCATTAAATAATTTAGTGTTGTTCATAGCAGTAATAGCAATATTTTTATAACAAATCCTGTTTTTCTAAGCTCCCTGTGTTATGGTGTTAGCCTTTGCATCACTTGCTGGTGTCTGGTATTTATTTATTTTTCTAATATATTTACTAGCCGGCCTGATGCCATGGAGTGCAGAGGCACCCATGCCTCACCTGCTATCACACCAATGACCCAGGGTCAGGAACGATCCTGGACCACTCAGGAGCTGGCCGGTGAGAGGAGGATTGAACATCCCAGCAGATGGTCTTCCCCTCCAGGGAGGAAGGGAAGACTGTGCCACCGTAACACTGCCTCCTAGGTAACAGTAGGTGGCAGTGTGGTTGGACAGCAGTTCTGAGTGGGGACGCACCCTGGCGGGAGATGTAAGCACGTCCTCTGATATGCACACATCAAACCGTTGCCTCCCCGGAGTGTCAATGGGTCAGGGAAAGAACACTGGGAAAATGCCACTGGCCACAGGACGCTGCCCTGCAGAACCCCGCAGACCACACACCACCTACCGAGCACCAGCGACAGATCTGAACATGGCACCGGAGGAGGGCATGGGGAACCCCTCGATGGCCCCACCACAGGGGGCAATCTGTGGAGCACTCCTTTGCCAAAGGTAAGTCCCGGGGTGGTGCGTGATGGGGTTGGGAGAATCTCTGAAGAGCCAATGGGAGCCGCCAGCACAGGGGGAAGAAAAAAAAAAATAAGAGTACTATGCGCCCCCCACCCCACATAGTACATGTAGGTTCTTTTCTGTTCCTATTTCTAAGTACCATGGCAGCACCTGCCATTTATATCAATAGCTGGATTTGTGAAAGAAACCCACAGAAGGGACTATACCCTGTCAATTATGGCTCATTCTCTTTCAAGGAACTGGCTCTGTTGTCCTTCGTTCTTTCTTTCTTTCATGCACAGATCAGTTTAATTGCACATGTAAAAAGATGTGCTTTCTTAGTCTAATTAATTACTGCAATGAAAGGCCCATGCAAATATGGAGTGGAGGTCAACATTTTACAGAGTAATGCTAATTAGCGACTTGGATCCAGCTCCGGCAAATAACAAGGACATCATTAAGGGCTCAGACCTGCTCATCTGAAGCTCATTGGGCTGAAATAAGCCAGTCTTTGAAACAAGCTGCAGACAATAGCGGAGTATTAGCACCCAGTTACTGTGGCTGATGGTCTGTAAAATGTTTGGCATTTAGAAGTCAGACTGTGTACTGATAAACAGATTTTTTTTTGTTTGCAAAAAAAAAAAAAATTCACATTGCAAGCTATTCAGATACACTAAAAAGACTTTTAGTTAAGCATTGTTTATAACTTTTTTGTTTGTCCCTTGTTTGCTTTCCTTGCTGCCCTGTCCACCATTAGGAAAATCAGAGTAGCCACCATCATAGCGACTGGGAGGAGAGTCAAGAAGTCTGCACCCTCCCTCTCTATAACCTAAGCACCTCACCTCCGCAATGCACTCACCCCGTCCCCCTCCACCACCATCACCACAACCACCACAACTAGCCTCAGTGTGGGATTCTTAGTCTGCTGCCAGGGAGCAGTGTGAATGTCAGATGGACTGCACCCTCCCTCCCTATGACCAAAGTGCCTCACCTCCACAATGCACTCACTCCCCCCCCCCAACCTCAGTGTGAGACTCAGGACCCACACACAGCCCCAGTGTGGGATTCCAGGACTAAGACACAGACCCAGCATGGGATTCTGGGACTCACTGTCGGCCCCAGTGTGGGATTCCTGGACTCACACACAGCCCCAGTGTGATTCTGGGACTCACACAGCCACATTGTAGGATTCTGGGACTAACACTCAGCCCCAGTGTAGGATTATATGACTCACACAGCCCCTGTGTGGGATCCTGTGACTAACACAAAGCCCCAGTGTAAGATTCTGGCACTCACACAGCCCCAGCATGGGATTCTGGGGCTAACACACAGCGCCAGTGTGGGATTCTGGGACTAACATACAATCCCAGTGTGAGATTCTAGAATGAGCACACATCCCAATGTGGATTCCAGGACTTAAACAAAGCCCCAATGTGAGATTCTAGGACTCAGACACAGCCCCCAGTGTGGGATTATGGGACTCACACATAGCCCAGTGTGGGGTTCCAGGATGAACACACAGCCCTAGAGTGAGATTTTTGGGACTTGTGTACAGCCCCAGTGTAGGATTGCAAGACTCACACACAGTCCCTGTGTGGGATTCTGGGACTCACACACACAGACCCTGTGTGAGATTCCGAGACTCACACACAGCCCCAGTGTGGGATTCTGGGACTCACATACAGCCCCTGTGTGGGATTCCCAGTATTGCACACAGCACCAATGTGTGACTCCTGAACTCACACAGAGCCCAAGTGTGGGATTCCCAGTGTCACACACAGCCCCAATATGGGATTCTGGGACTTACACACAGCCCCCGTGTGGAATTCCAGAATTCACACACAGCCCCAGTGTGGGATTCTGGGACTCACACATAGCCCCAGTGTATGATTCTGTGACTCACACA
This sequence comes from Neoceratodus forsteri, assembly GCA_016271365.2. Classification (NCBI taxonomy): domain Eukaryota; kingdom Metazoa; phylum Chordata; order Ceratodontiformes; family Ceratodontidae; genus Neoceratodus; species Neoceratodus forsteri. Next base: position 1,204,727,037 of record CM028132.1, read on the forward strand.
TGACACCAGTGTCTCAGATGACAGGAAGCATGATCCACTGCACTACTTGACCAGCCATCAGCCAACTGTTTGTCATCTTTTTTTATTTTTACAATTTTTGGCTAGGAAAGACACACTAAGCTGAGGCTTGTTTCCAGGTGCATTCTATAAGCACAGGAAAGTTAAGGGACTTGCTCATGGTCACACAGTATGCAAGTGGTGGCTGCGGGATTCAAACCCAACTCTCCAGATTTGTAACTTAGTGCTCATAACCACTACACAATACTGCATCTTCTGAGGTATTGGTTCATATGTGCTGTGCAAAATGTCACTTATTATACAAGTGTCTTCCCATGCAGTTTTGACAACAGGACTACAAAGTGAAGCTAAGTGCTTCTGTTTGCAAAACAACAAGGTACAATGCCACCAAGAAAAAACTAAGGTCGACGTCACTAGATTTTGTGATGTCTATCTGTTGCCTTTACTAAACCCTCCAATGCGCAAGTGCTGTCCTCGGTGTGACATATGCACTTAAATGAGCAGGAACTAAAAGGCGCTAAACAATGTCCAATATGGACCTAACATTTCACTTCACCTCCTGCAGACTTTTGTCAGGGGTTCCTTGCTTAGTTGTCAGTTTTTACAGGGAGTACCGCTACATGCCTTTGCAGCAATCATCCATTTGTAATTCTGTCTGCCCAAGCTATATGAGACTTTTCTCACAGCATTCAGAAGCTTATTATAAATCACTAGAGTTTGCTAGCGTTGTATAAAAAATCTTCCATTCCATTTTTTTATTGAAAAACAGCACATACTGTGCTCGTGCCACTGCATTGCCTCTGATACGGCTCACTCCAATTAAACACTCCCTGCATAAGACAACAACTGTGTGCAGGATAACAAAATGCCTGCAGTTCTGATCACTGAAATCATGGAAGGGATCTACAATGTTTATTATGAAATGGGCACTAAGACTCCTGAATCTTGATTGGTCAAGAGCTGCTTTTAGCCATGCCATTATCCAAGCAAAACAGCCTGGCTGAAAGTACTCCCAGACCAACAAACTCTGCACACGTAGTTAGAGCCATCTGCCTCAGTCACTGTGGATCGTTTATTTTGCTGCTGAGCACAGTTCATTTCAAACTTTTGCCCAAAATGCCCACAGTACAAATGGCTGCCCTGGCATCACCTGAGGAAATGACATAACAACACAATGACTGCAGCTCTCAGTAAAACATCACACTTCTTTCAATATATTCTAAAATTTTAATTTCCTGGTTCACTTGCCTGCTGTATGCTTTCTGTTACTGCCACTGATTAAATTACTGTGATACCTGGCCAAGAGTACTAACCCCTCACCTCCAGCATCCTACTAATGCCGCTGACTAGAGCTCCTTGTTTCAGCTTCGGACACTTTCTCCTCCACATGATAACACTACAGATTTACCGAAAGTGGTGCCAAGCAACATTTTTTTTAAATCCTCCTGTGGTGACCCCTGCAGCCTCAGGACAGCACGCTCTCAGAAGTACAGCAAAACACTGTTCACCGGCCACTAGCATGTTGCTCCCTCTGTCACCGGTCACTCACACTTCACCCTCTCTCTCTCCCCCATTAAAAAAATGCACTCACAAGCAGTGAACCCACCACTGTAATTTAAAAATAATAGTAAAAAAAGGGAAACCTCAATAACAGATGAACGGGAGCTGGGAAGGGGGTGGGGCGGGTGTTATCATATTCCACCCTTCCATTGATGCCACAACTCACAACATTGCCCTTACTATCCTCACTGCGTTGGCTATAGTTTCTCATACATACATTTAAAGAGTGTTGGCACCACCTACCGGTAAAAGCAATACAACAAGAACAGCATACAGGACAAAGAGCATTCCTTTTTTCTCTTTTGCAATTTATTGCTAATTTTTTTAGTTTTTAACAATTTAGAAAACAGATACAGTTTATTTTTAATTTATTAATACTGATGGACCCATTTCATAATCGCAATAAAGCACTTCAGGGTGTGTGTTATGGTGGGATAATGGCCCTTCTTGGGTGATGGAAGCACTGTGCTTTGTCTCATGCTTCAACCCACCTGAGGTGGGCTGCTATCCCACCATAACACACCCCCTATCATGCATTATTAGTTAAATCATGTTCGTAGTGTTGTCAACAATGAATAAACTGATTGACAGTCTGCAAAAGTAAAAAAGTAACAAAATGGACTCTCCACAAAATTAATATACTCAACTCTGTTTTTTTCTTAATAATAAAATCTTTAATTGAACCACTACAGAACATCTACATTCCATAACGCGACTGCCATACAGTGTGCAAGCACTAAAAGTTGTTTCTGTATTCCTTGATGGTTCCGTGGTAAGAATTCCATGTTCTTAATGCCACTGCTTGGGTTTAATTCATGGAACAATCCTTATTTTCTTTGCATGTGTTGCTGATAAAAGTCAGTTATCTGATAAATTATTAATCAAATGTATGCATAGCTATCGGTCATAATGGTTATTAGCAGCATTTGTTATATTGCTCTGTATGACTGAATGAGTGTTGTAGTTATATTGTAAATGTTGATGTCCACCATCTTGCCAGGGCTGAACTGGAATGAAGACTTGCACCAGTTGCAAATCCCTGGTTAAACAAACTTTGACTGATATTTTATTTAAATATTTTATTTTATTTATTTATTTTATTTATTGTGAACTAGGAGTCATACCTTTGAGTAACAGCTCTTTACATAGGTTCCACATCAAAGACAAGTGCAGTGCAAACAGAACATTACAAGTATAGTGCATACAGGCATTGCTACAGGCAAATTATAACAAGTCATTTTTGGAGAATAAAAATACAGGGATAACAAATGGTACATAGCAATCATCAGGCGGGTACAGGAATACCCTTATCACGCAGCACTGGGTGACAGTCAGAGGTGTGCCAGAAGCGGCAGAGGGTGAAGGAAACCAGTCTGGCTGATCTTACTAAGGTGGTAGAAGGGGGTTGCAGGTAGTGAGAGAGGAGGAGGGGAGAGAGTGAGGAATAGGGGGGTAGGAGGAAGAAGGGCAGGAGGAGGAGGTAAGTGCTAGAAGTGGCCTACAGGGTCAGATGATAGCAGGGGGAGCAGGCTAAGTGCAGGTTGACTGTGAGCCACAGAGGGCTTAGCAGTAGCAATCACCGGTAGTGCTTGTAAGAAGTTGATAATATATAAATATAGTTCATAAAATGGTTTCTAGTAACAGGAAACCAGATCTTCCATGCATAAATGTGATGAGAACACAATAACAGAGTACAAGGGAAGAAAAGTCCTTAAACACTCCAGGACCACTCCGATCCTCACATGACATCCCCCCAAAGTCAACCTCAAGATGTCAGTTTGGTTGTTAGTTTAATTTCGTACAGTACTACTGTATATCTCCTTGTATGTTGTAGATAAATGTCCTATGTACCCTCCACCGGGTCACCCCTGAAAAAGGGACTGTATGGTCTCAGTGGGCTTACCCGGTTACCAAACTTCAAATAAATTTATTTATTTAACTTTTGTTGACCAGGTAGGTACACTAGACAAGACATTTACCTATTTTTCAGGTATGACAGGAGAGCATGATGAAATACAAGTTCATACAGAGGACAACATGATACAAGTTAGGCATTACACAGAATCAGATAGAACCAGATGAACATAACACAAGCAGTCAGTAAACACGGTTAGTATAGGAACAAAATATATACGTAGAGTCTTGTGCTGCATTGATTGAGTGTCCGGAGAGTGGGAGGAGGACAGGATATTAAAAAAAAAAGTCATTTAATTTACACAAACAAAAAGGTTCACCAAGGAAATTAAATATTTACAAGAGCAAATTAAGGAAGTGCAAAAGAGCAATAAGACAAGAAAAGCTAAAGCTAGAAATAAATTAGCTAATAATAAAACGTTGTGTCAAAGCATTTTACAAATATATAAATTCACCAAAGAGATCAGATGAAAGTACTGGGCCACTGGAGGTAATTGATGTCTAAATTAAAGAGTTAGTATACTGTCTAAAACTAATATTAGTTTTTAAAAGCAATCAACCATTACCTTTTATATTCATGGTGTTTTTTCTTTTCCCTTTGGTTAATTAGAAGATTGTTTACCTGATGTTAGTAGGTGTGATGTGTGGAACAGTACTCTGCCTGGCAGCTGACATATCTATCTCTATCCCTCCACACACACACACACACATGCTATATATCAGCATTGTGACCTCACTGACTGTGACATCATTGCTGCTTAGAAACAGCCACTCAGTGACTGCCAGGTCAGTCACCTGTGACGTCACTGTCAGTGAGATCACAATGCTAATGATGTAGTGGGGGGGGTAGAGATAGATATGTCCACTGCCAGGGTAAGGGCAGTTCCACACATCTAGCACAATATTATCACATATATGTATTTTCTAATGAGCAAAATGAAAAGGAAAAAATACTTCAAAATAAAAAGTTACAGCTGACTACTTCTAAATATTTCATTATTTTCCTGTCTGCCTGTTTTGGATCCACCAGCTGTTTAATGGTGGAAGAGATATGACAGAAGTTTTCAAAAAAAGTATTTTTATGCCAAATTTAATCATCAACAAGGCCAGATACAGATAATAAAAAAGAAAACACTAATGATGCAGCACTGAATAACATACTAATTAATCAGTTATGTATAGAGGACAAACTGAAATAATTAAATAAGACCAAATCACCAGACCCAGATAATTTACACCCACACATGTTGAGACAATTAGCAGACTTCATATCAGCACCTTTGACATTAATGCTACATTACTGACCTCAGCAAATGTCCGCGGTCACACCGATATTCAAAGAAGAGTTGGCTACAGCCAACAATGGCTACTGTGGCATGGCATCAGCTTACTGTTAACGGCACCCATCCATTCTCCACTTCACTCCCATAACACCCCACATCAAGCAACCAACCCTACTGAAAGGCATCAAACTGTCCTATGCAGAAGCAGGACCCCACTGGAAATGGAGATGTGGCACTTCAGGTATGCTACCTTGTGTAAATAAATTGCTTGTAAAGTACTTTGGGATGCAGTGCACGAGCAGCACTACTTTTCAGTCCAGAAACTACCAGTCATTAGTCAAAAAAACAGTAGCACTAAGATTTGCCAAGGACCATGTCATTATGCAGCTCATATCATAGCTGGACCATGCACATTAAGATACAGCATTAGAGCCGGCCTGCCGGCGCAGCGGTAGCGCTACGATTTGTGACACCAAGAACTCAGGTTTGGGAATGAGCCCGGGGAGTCAGATGGTCGGCCGGGGGAGGAGGCTGAGCATCCAGGGACACATACCTTCTCCAGGGAGGGAGGGGGTTGTGGCTCGGGCAGCCCAGCAGGCGGGCCTGGGGTATGGAGCGTCCAGCTGCATTGTTGGGGAGCAAGTGTGGTGGACGTCGGTGGTGATGCCTTGATGTCAGGGCTCACACTATGCCAGAGAAAAAAGGTAAAACAGATCTCCAGGCACCAGGTAGACAGCGTGCCTGGTGCAGACGCCGAAGCTGCCGCTTGCCCGTTCTGCAGCTGACCCGATGAAGACACATAAGTTCGGGGTGTACGGGCCCCACCTCATCCCTGCCTGGAGGGTAGATCCATGGCTACATGGGGGTTCAATTGGGGCTCCAAGTAGGTGAAGGAAGCAGGGGCAGACACCACAGGTGTCTCCCAAAGGTGTGGTGTTTCGGGACTAGAGGGGGAAAAATAGCAAGTAAAAAAAATTTATAGCGTTAGTCTTTCTAAAATTCATAAAAATGTATATCTTCAGTTCAAAAAAAGCATGAAATCTGGCAGTGGTAAAAGCAGCTCTTAACTGCAGCCAATATCTAGAAACCCAGAATCCAACTTTTACAAAAATCTACTCCCCAATTACTCACAATTTCATTTCATCACAATCATAAAATGTGGCTGTTACTGTTGGTTGTTGCTTGTAAGCCGAATCTTTTAATCTCCTTTTTTTCATTTTGTAGTGAGTGAGTGAAAGGCATGAAGTAATTAAAATGCTACTAGGAAAGAACAAAATGTAATGTGGGATGCATAAAAGATACAAGAGGGCAGATATTTTCCTATTCTATTTATTTAGTTTTTGTTGACCAGGTAAGGGCACTAGACACATGAGTGACTATTTTCAGGCCTGACCCGGGAAATTACATGACACAGGCTGTTAGGAAATACAAATGACAATGAAGAACAGAATTGGATAAGATACAGAATACAAGATTACAGCATTATAATGGATAGCACATTTTCAGACAATGTAGGAACTAAAGCAGTCAAGCTAATCAAGGGCAGGATGCATGACAATTCAATAAGTGCCAGGGCAAATAGTGCCCAATAGAGTATTAAGGACAGTGTGTAAACAGAAACACAATGATAGAATCATAACCCTATAGTAATAGCACAGCCTAGCCTCAGGAATAGTGGGGGAAGGGCAAGTAGGTCAGAAAAAAAAGGGGGGGGTACTGAAATTGAAGAGGGATAGGTTGAGGTATAGGTGACTATTTTACCCAGTGCACCCGAGATGGAAAAACTTGGGATCTGGGGATGAGGGTGGCAGAGGCAGTGGATTAGGGAGGCTTCAAGCAAGTACAGGGGGCACAGTTTGTAAGGAGGCACTGATGCCGTTTTTTGAATAGTGTATGACTCGGTGCAAGTTGGACATCCAGTGGTACAGAGTTCCAATAGTTTGGAGCCACAATGGAGAAAGCACTAATACCCTTTGCTGTTTTAGCTCTTGGGACTTGTAACATGGATTTTTCAGTGGACCGCAGTCCATAGGAGGATGTTTGAGGGAGCAGCACAGAGACAAGCTTGACAGGGATATTAGACCTAATAATACTATCTATCAGTGATCCTAGGGTAAGGTAACGGTGAGCAGAGGGGGAGGGCCAGTTGAGATCATAGTAGAGCTGACAGTGATGCTTTAGTTGTGGGGACAATGAGGCAAAGTGACAGATGTTATTGTAGGCAGTATCCCATTTCTTGAGCGCAGTGTTTGTGGCATTTACATAATTGACAGCATCATAAGTAAGTGCAGGAAGAAGGATGCCCCGGGCAATAGCCAATCTCGCCGAGGGTGTGAGGGCATGACTCATCCTGTAGGCAATACCAGTTTTGGTATTAACAGATTTAGTTGTGCATTGGATATGGAGGTCAGAGTTTAACGTTTCATCAAGGTCTACCCCAAGATATTTAAAAGAACTGACTTTATCTAGTGAAGTACCATCAGCACATGAAATCATGAATAGGTCACGACACGTTTTTAACTTTGCTGCAGATCCAAAAAGCATAGATTGTGTTTTTCACACATTGAGTAACAGCTTATGCCAGATGAACCCATGCTGGATGTTGAGAAAGGCAGAGGAGAGAGAAAGGTTGATTTCTAATATATCACTGGAGTTGGAATAGAGGACCACAACATCCGCATAGAGGATGGATGAACAGGAGGGGGCAACCAGTGCAATCTGATCTATAAATATGGAGAAAAGAAGAGAGCCCAGGATGGACCCCTAGGGAACTTCAATGTTTATTATAACATGCTCCGATAGGGTCGAGTTAAACTTAACAACCTGACCCCTGTTAGTTAGGTAGCTGTGAAACCAGTCTACAGTCGATTGCGAGAAGCCAATGGACTTGAGGCAGGAGAGGAGAAGAGGGTGATCCACAAAATCGAACATTTTCGTGAGGTCAATAAAAACTGCACTTGTTAGAAAGCCAGAGTCCATTGCAGTCAGGGTGTCATTTGTGAGCTGGAGTAGTGCAGTGGAGATGCTATGACCTTTGCAAAAACCATGTTGATTGGTAGAGAGGAGATTATGCTTATTAAGATAGTCCAGTGTTTGGGCTGCCACAAGCTTTTCAAGTAGTTTGTTCAGGACTGAAAGTATAGCTATGGGCCAGTAATTTGAGATAGATTTTTTATCTCCTTTCTTAAAGACTAGTGTAACTTGCAGTTTTCCAGATATCAGAGACATTGTTATTACAGAGAGATGAAATGAAAATTTTAGGCAGGGGCGCCGCAATAAACGGTGCAGCTAATTTCAAGAGTTTAGGCTCAAGGCCATCAGATCCCACACTAGTGGTATCAGATATTTTATTAAGGAGTTTGAGGACTTCCAGTTTGGTGATGGCCCTGAAGTGAAAGGGGGTTAGGGCAGTGTAGGGTCAGTTGAGGACGGATGTGCCATTAAAGGCGCAGTAGGGAATGAGAAGGTGAAAGCATAAAGATTTGAGAAATGTTTGTTGACGGTGTTGGCAATGGTGAAGGGATCATTACAATGAGTGGTTTTGTGTGGCTTCTGTAAACACACATGACAATCAAAACCCTCAAACCAGGGTTGTGCCAACAACTATAAGGTTCCCCCTGCAAAATATTTTGTGGGGCCCACTTCAACACCAATAAACGTAAAATAACCATTAGCTCATATGAAATTTTTATAGCATAAGTTTTTTTGTATCAGTCCTGCTGAACATACATAGTTTGTCCATGCTGCCCCCCCATCCCTGCCCCCCTCTCCCATCTCCCTTGCTGGCACCATGATCAAAGAACTGAACAACATAATTTGTTCCTGCTCCTCCTGGGGATACTAGCTCCAGAATTAGATGTTTTGAGTAATGGGCCTTATTGCTTCTTTGTTTTGTACCCCCCCCCCAACCATGTGAAACTGGAGGTGGATTCTTCTGACACCACTACTGACAAACCCAATTTTAAATGGATAAACAATTTCCAAAGAGAAATTTGCAAGTTTGTCTGTGAGAAAAGGTTTTCTTAATGTTGACCTATGAGCCAGTGGGCCCCCTAACAGTGCGGGCCCTACTGCAACCACAGCTCTTGCACCCCCCTGGTCACTGCCCTGCCTCAAACCCAGAGAGAGAATCATGGGTATGCAAATCTGTGTGTTTGTAGAGGGGGTGCTGATGAGAAATTGATTCAGCAGGTGCAACATTCTTTTTCATACATAAGGGTGCAGTGAGCACATAGATAGACCCAAACAAACAGAACAGAGAAAGAAATTAGTGTTTTAGCTGGGATTTGAACCTAGGCCACCCAGAATTTTGTTCCAATTGCATTAGGGTACGGGCAAACTATATAGATCAAATGGTCCCCATCTGCCGTCACATTCTATGTATCTATGTATTACCAGCTGCACCACCAAGGCAACAGGAAACCTGGGACTCCCAGAAGCACCTTAGTCTTTCTCTAATGAACAGCCTGGTGCTGCACAGATAATCACATTTTCATACACATGGGTGCAGAGTGCACATATAGGAAACCCAAACAAACAGAAGAGAAAAAGAAACAAGTACCTTAGCTGGGATTTGAACCCAGGCTGCCCAGAATTCCATTCTGGTTGAACCGAGGTTGCCTGGAATTCCATTCCAGTTGCACTACCAGCTGTGCCACCAAGGCAGCTGGAAACCTGGGACTCCCAGAAGCACCTTACTCTTTCTCTAATACATAGCCTGGTGCTGCACAGATAATTACATTTTCATTCACAAGGGTGCGGTGTGCACATATATGGAACCCAAACAAACAGAAGAGGGAAAGAAATGCCTTAGCAGGGAATTGAACCCAGGCCACCCAGAATTCCATTATTCTGTTGACATGTCACTACTCAGGCCTCACCACAGACAACTCACACACACACTAAACATACCAATGATTATGAAAAAATCTGCACAAGATAGTACTCTTCGCAACAATAGGCGGAAGCTGCCTAAAAAATGGATACATGTTGAAGGGACAGACAGTGACCAGCATAAAGCTTCTTCTCACTACCTCTGCTGGCCGCTATCTGAATGAATAGCAGCATGAAATCACAAAAATCAGCTAGTTTTAGTACTTGCACTATGGTTCATTCAGATGGTAGCCAGCAGAGGTGGTGAGAGGAAGGAGTGTGACTGTCGCTGTCCTCCTCTATCCCGATTACCTTATCCCTTTAGGTTGGGTGCCAGATGAGGGCATGGAGGGTGGTGAGTGCTGGATGGGTAGGGGATGGGGGTTCTCTTTTTTGCAGGGCTTGGGAGGAAGTTGGGTGCTAGTTGTGTAGTGGGTGGGCTGCCCAGGTGGGTCAGGGAGGGGGGTTGTTATATTACGTTTATCTTTCATTGAGGTGAGGGAGGATGGCAAAAGCATTGATGCATAGCATGCAAGGGGGAAAGGAGTACTATGCTACTATTACTTGGTGCCAGTCAGGTCTTGAAGGGAGGTGGATGGCTGCTTTTAGATGCCATAGTGGGTGGGGGTGAGGAAACATTGCTTGTCTGGACAGCCACACTCAGCAAAGTCTCACTGCACAAGCAAAGTGTCACTTCACGGACTCTTTCTGAAAAAGTAATACATAAAGTGACACTTCATGTAGCTTTCCCCTGGCACAGTTGGCACTTCGTTATGTATAGCACTATATGAAAGAGCTACAAATAGCAAGGCTTTAAGACTTCACCCACATCAGTGCACCCATAGAAATCACTTATGTCTTTATTACATGCAGTGCCTAAGGGGATATCCTTGGATAAGCAGTCGATAATGGAGGGCCACTCAAAAGTGATCCACAGTTCACTGGGCAATTTCCCTGCTGTCCTCTGGTATGACTACTCTTGAGCACTCACAACATGTCTGCTGGCTGATGCCAAGCAGCCTTAAAAACCTAGAAACATAGAAACATAGAATTTGATGGCAGATAAGGACCACTTGGCCCACCTAGTCTGCCCATTTCCCTACCTAATGGATAAGCTGCAGATCCTACTTAACCAACAGCCTGCTTCATCCTACCCCCACTAGAATTGTCTTATGTCTGTCCCATGCATTCTTGAATTCCCCCACTGTTTTTGACTCTACGACCTCCTCAGGAAGGACGTGCCATGCATCCACAACCCTTTCCATGAAAAAATACTTCCTCACATTACCTCTGAGCCATCCCCCCTCTATCTTCAAATTCTGCCCCCTTGTTCTTGCACATTTCTTTTTCTAAAAGATGCTACCTTCTTGGACTTTGTTGATTTCCTTGAGGTACTTGAAAGTTTCTATCATGTCCCCCCTTCTCCCTCCTTTCCTCAAGGGTATACATATTAAGCTCCTTTAGTCTCTCTTCGTATGTCTTCTGGTGCAGACCCTGCAGCATTTTGGTTGTCCTTCTCTGGACAGCCTCCATCCTGTCTATGTCTTTACAGAGATGGGGTCTCCAGAACTGCACACAGTACTCCAGATGGGGTCTCACCAACTGTCTGTACAGAGGGATAACAACTTCCTTTTTTCTACTGGTGATGCCTCTCCCTATGCATCCCAGTATCCCCCCGGCCCTCCTTACTGCCTTCTCACATTGCTTGCCCACCTTTAGGTCATCTGATATGACTACCCTCAGGTCCCTTTCCATTTTTGTTGTTGTCAGTATCTAACCTCCCCCCCCCCATTGTGTACGCTTCCCCTGGGTTTTTGTTTCCCAGGTGCATTACTTAGCACTTCTTTGCGCTGAATCTAAGCTGCCATACATTTGACCATTCCTCCAACCTTGCCAAGTCCCTTCTCATCCTTTCCACCCCACCTTGTGTATCAACCCTGTTGCAGACTTTTGTGTCATCTGCAAAGAGACATACTTTTCCTTCCAGTCCCTCTGCAATGTCACTTATAAAGACATTAAAAAAGGACAGAAACCAGTACTGAACCCTGTGGTACCCCACTTGTAACCCCTCTTTCTTCACTGTGGATTCCACTTACTATTCTCCTCTACGTTCTGTTGTCCAGCCAATGTTTTACTCAGGCTACCACCCTGGGACCCACTCCCAGGCTGGCTAATTTGTTTATTAATCTTTTGTGCAGGACTGTGTCAAATGCCTTGCTAAAGTCTAGGTAGGCCATGTCCACAGCCCCTCCCGGGTCTACTACTTTTGTCACCCAGTCAAAGAAATCGATTAGATTCGTCTGACATAACCTTCCCACTGTGAATCCATGCTGCCTTGGGTCCTGTGCCCCGCTGGCCTCTAAGTACTCAACGGTTTTTTCCTTCAGAAGTGATTCCATCATTTTCCCTACCTCTGAGGTCAAACTGACAGGTCTGTAGTTTCCTGCCTCTGTCTTGCTCCCACTTTTGTGAAGGGGAATCATACCCACCCTCCTCCAGTCCTCAGGTACCACACCATCCTCCCATGATTCGTTAAAAAGGGTAGTCAATGGTGTTACTAGTTCTCCCCTTAGTTCTTTTAGAATTCTAGGGTGAATCCCATCAGGCCCCATTGCTTCGTCCACCTTCAGTTTTAGGAGTTCTTTCAGAACCCTTTCTTCTCTGAAAGGACTGATATTGACCCCCCCATCCAGAGTGCTTCTATTGACTGGATTAGGCACCTTCCCCTCCTCTTCCTTTGTAAATACTGAGCAGAAGTATTCATTCAGTATCCCTGCTTTTTCACTGTCCCTCTCTTCTCACCCACCCTCCTCTTTATTCAGCCTCAGTATCTCTCCCTTTGTCTTTCTTCGCTCCCTAATGTACCTATAAAAGGTTTTATCCCCCTACTTAACAGAGCTGGCTATATTTTCCTCAGTTTTGGCCTTTGCTATTCTGATTGCCTTCCCTGCTTCCTTCTGCTTTAACTGGTACAGTTCTCTGCCCTGCTCCTCCTATGTTTTCTTATACTTCCTGAATGCTATCTTTTTCTCCCTAACCTTCCCCACCACCTCTTTTGAGAACCACAGTGTTTTTTTCTTTCATTTTGATTTGTTTATTTGCTTCACACAAAGGCTTGTTGCCTCTGTGATGGCAGTTTTGATGTTTCCCCATTGTTGCTCCACCCCTCCTTGCCTGTTTGTTAGTGCTTTTCTGAGGAACTCTCCCATTTTGACAAAATCAGCCCTCCTGAAATCCAGTACCTTTACTTTTGTATGACTTGACTCTACAGCTGAGTTTATCATGAACCACACAGTTTGGTAGTCACTTGTTCCCAGATGGCTACCCACTTCTAGATCTGAGATCCTCTCTCTGTCCCCATTTGAGAGTACCTGGTCTAGGATTGCTCCCTCCCGAGTTGGTTCCAACACTAGATGTCTGAGGCATGCCCCCTGTAGAGCATTGAGAATGGCCCTGCTCTTGGATGTGGTTACAGCAAAGGTGCCTCCGTGCCCTTTAAGCTCCTGATCTTCCTGTTCTGGGACAATAACTTCCTATATTCCTCAGCAATCTCCTTCTTACTTGCCTAGAGTCAGACCTCCAACAGCTAGGGGGGATGGAGAGGTACTCTTTTCCTTCTAGGATGGTGAGTCTTTTGTGCATTTGTGATCACTCCCTTCCTGCTCCCAAACAGGAAGTTCATGTTGTCAGTCAAATCCTGTGCCTATAAAAGTAGAACCATTCTCCCACTCTCTTTCAATTGGAAAAGCTCCTGAACATTAACCTTATTTATACCCCTCATATATTTAAAAGTCTCAGTCATGTACTCCCTGGAAGACAGGAGGGACAGAGGGGACATGACTGGGACCTTCAAGTACTTGAAAGGGATAAATAAGGTTGATAAGGAGAGTCTCTTTAAGCTGAGTGGCAACCATAACAAGAGGAGGCACAGTCTTAAGCTGGAGGGTGGGAGGTTTAGGAGGAGGTCAGGAAGCACTTCTTCACAGAGAGGGTGGTGGACACTTGGAATGCACTGCCAGAAGAGGTCATCTCATTGAAGACAGTGGGCAGCTTTAAGAGAGGCTGGGATAGGCATAGGGGGAAGGTAAGGATCATGGGTAGGGAGGATGGGAGGAGTGGGGAGGGAGGGCAGGGACAGTAGCTGAGGCTGTAGACCCTGCAATATGAGCAGACTAGATAGACCAAATGGCCTTCTTCTGCCGGCTTCTTCGTATGTTCTTATTTTTGTATGTTGCCCCTCTCCCTCCTCTGTTCCAGGGAGTGCATGTTGAGTTCCTGTCCTGGTATGCCATATGTTGCAGTCCCTAAATCATTCTCATGGCCCTCCTCTGCACCATCTCGATTCTGTCTATGTCCCTTTTGAGGTGCAGTCCCGAGTACTGAACACAGTACTCCAAGTGGGGGTGTACCAGCGCCCTGTAGAGTGATAACACCACTTCCCTCCTGTGACTAGTAATTCCCCTCCTGATGGAGCCCAGCATGCCACTTGCCTTTAGTGCTGTCTTTTCAAACTGTTTACCCACTTTCAAGTTTTCTGATATAATGACCCCTAGGTCCCTCTCATGGCTAGTGGAGGCTAGCTTCTCTCCTCCCAGGTATTCAACACTAGAAATTTGGGCACTCACCACCACATATGATACTGACACCATCAACGGAGTACAAAGGAGGAAATTTATTGCAAAATAATAAAATGCTCGCCTGACATGTTTCAGGTCCTACCTGGACCCTTTCTCAAAGGCAGGATCTGAAAAGCCTCAGGCGGGCATTTTATTATTTTGCAATAAATTTCCTCCTTTGTGCTCCATTGACAGTGTCAGTATCATATGTGGTGGTGAGTGCCCGAATTTCTAGTGCTGAGTGTTAATTTTTATTCGAGAGCACCACAGCCTTCTGCACACTCTTTGTACATGTTTTTCTCCTTCCAGGTAGTAATCCTCTTTGGGACTGTTTCTGCCTAAGTGCATGACTTTGCACTTTTTGGTGTTTAATTTCAGCTGCCATGTTTCTGACACCTCCTCCATACTCTTCAAGTCTGAACTATACAATTTTACATTGTCTAACTTAAAGCTACATAGTCTGGACACTAACTTGTTTTATTTTTCTCTTTTAGATATTTCCTGAAGAAGATCTAAGGTCGAAACTTAGATTTTTAACTCTATTTTCTATTTTCAGCATGCATTTAATATAACCATTTTGTTTTGCTTTTAGGCCACATGCGGACGCAGTGCCTTGTTTTTGTTTTTTACTATAGTCTGGAATGGTACTTGGTCAATATAGCACTGCTGAAACAGTGCAGCAATAACTGCGCAGTGTAAAGCACAGAAACATTTAAAGCAACAGGGGTATAATAGCGGTAGAAAACTACCACTACCCCTGTTTCTGACTGCAGATGGGAAGAAGAGCTGAAGAAGCCTCAGGTGCTATGTCTGATCAAGCCGCTCCCATGGAGGAGCGGCTAAGGCATAAGCACTTGAAGCAGTGTCGACCTGGGGATCAGGCCTTGATTCCCCATTCCCCCAATAGTTTTATTTTTATTTTTGTGCTGCCAGAAACTAAGTTCCCACCTCCCGAATTTCCCCTTATCCCCTCAGTCCACACCCCCTCAGTGTTAGTTATTTTAATTCTGGGGGGGTGGGGAGGTGAAGCCCACCACATCGGGGGCTGAGGGGGCAGGCAAAGCCCTCATGCAAAAACCCAAAAAATCTCAATTCTTCCCAGTGATTTCTATGGTGTGTGCTTTTTTTGTTTTCATCAGTGTTTTCACCGACTCTGTTTGTGGCACATGTCATTTTGACTGCGGCATTCTTTGCCACGCTGTTTCTACCATGACATTATGACCCTATGCCATCTGGAACTATGAAAAGTGAGGGGTAATATGTTTTCATTATGTAATATAACTAACACCTCATGGACAGTAGAGGCATACTATTCATAAGATAATAAATGGAACAAGGGAAAACAACAAGAAATTGGCTCTATCCCAATTTAAACCCAACAAAGGAAAAGTTTCTTCATGCAAAGGGTGATTTAACAATGGAATAACTTACCATCAGAGCAAATTCAGAGTAGTAACAGACAGATTTTTAAAAACAAACTAAACACACTTATCAACGTGGTCTTTTTGGCATTGTAACCATTTAGTTCTGCAGAATGGTTTACGTGGGCTTACAGCCTTCTTCAGTCCTAAATTTGTAGTGTGTACCTTAGTATGTATGTATGTTTTTGCATAAAGAAAATAAACACAAATCAGGCAAGGTAAAAAGTCTCCCACCAAATGTGCATTTATTCAATATTTTTTTTAAATTCAGCTGTGGGTTGGCTCAGCACAGTGACACCAATATTGTGTTCCCATGTATGCGACCTAGGCATGCAGTCTGATTCCCCGCTCTGGGCTGGTGGATTCTGCAGAGACAGCACTCTCAAACTTAAGTGGAGGGTGGGAGCCCCCATGTAGCTCGAGTGCCCACTGTGGTGGATCATAGGTTGCCTTCAACATCACAGGTGATCACAAAACATCCCTCCAGGTGAGGTACTGCATCTAGAATACTGCAACTAGAGAGTGTCTGGAGAGTGGGAGGAGGGCAGGACATACAAGGGGGACAGAATCCCCAATTTTCAGATGTCACAGCTTACATCATATATTTCTTCTTTTGGCTCCCTCCATTTGCATTCCCCAAACTAGAATAAGCCTGGGCAGTCCAAGGTGCCCAGTATTCACTATGGAGTAGCTTTTGCCATGGGATGAGGGCCCACCAGGTGATCTGGACTGGTGACTGGTTGGTAAGGACCTGTGTGGCTGAAGAGGGGTCCAGGCCAGGATGAAGCAAGGAGGCAGAAGGACAACTGAGGGGAAGGCTGAAAGGTAGAATTTAAAAATTCAGTTGCAAGCAGCCTGCAACATTCAAACGAATGTAGCAACCAGCAATACCTCCTTGTCCAAGGTCAATTTCAACTTTTTCTCCGCTATTCAAAAGGCTTAAAACATTCAGTGCTGATGATGATGGAGCACGTTGTAATGATAACTTGCTGCAACTCCCCCTGAAGAGAACTGTAGTGCTACTGTATGTAGCACTGCTTCTCTTATGGTAGGAATCAACTGTTTCCTGATTACTACTGTGCTTTATAAAGTAATATGAAAACGCTTAATAAAAGGGAATGCTGTCAGCCCTAATTTATATCAGATGAACTATTATGAAAAACATTACAGATTTTTTATTTAAAGATGTGGAATGAAAAAATAACAGATTCTTTATTTAAAGATGTGGAAAAATGATATATTATTTGTAACACAGCTGATATTTTATTAATTAAACAAAGTACCTTGATATGTAAATTCCTATAAACAAGAGGCAACCTAGGGAGTTAGACGTTATCAACTGTGCTATAATGATGTCATTGTGACTTACAACTCAGAGGTTGATGTCCCAATGGACCTTGTTCATTTAATGTGTGGTTCAAATCAGGAGAGTTGACTTCTATGTACTAATAATATACTCTAATTATTCAACTCTGCCTTTGCACAATGTCTCAAAGGTCCAGGTGAAGAGATTTAAAGAAAGCTGCAGTGTAGCCTTGTGGCTGGAGCAACATGGAGACCCAGGTTTGTTACCTCTGTTACATATTCACTGTATAAACAAGCAAGAGTCATGCTTAAAGGAAAACTACTGCAATAATATCAGCAATGACCGAGATTCACAGCGCTCATTAGCATAGCAGAAGCAGCAGAAGCAGGCTGGTGGTATAAAATGGTCAGGGACATGTATTTACAGCGGAAGTCACAGCAGTATTTTGAAAGGATGGCAAATTATATTTCTAAGTGAGGAAAAAATTCATTTATGTCTAAAAACTCAAATGGAGGGATATTAATTGGCTGGGAAGGGGGAGTCTAATTCCAGCAGTTTTCCTTTAACAACCTCTCTCTCTTTTTTTCCTTCTCACTCCCTCTCTCTTTCTCCCTCTCTTTCTCTCTCTCTCTCTCTCTCTCTCACTTCCTCTGTCCTCTCTTTCTTTCTGTCTAACTTCTTTGGGCATTTGTTACACCCCCCCCCCCCCCATCTCACTTCTTTGTTGTGCTGACGCATTGGCTACTGCAACTGTTCATGGTTTATAAAGCACTTTGGGACACTTCTTTTGAATCCACCAACCTATTTGCCTTTCTCACAATAATTCCCTTTGTTTTCTCCCCATCTCATTCAATAACTAAGCCTCATTTGGCATAGATCATTCCTAGGGCTGTGCTTTTGTCATGGCAGATTTTGGAAAAAAAATCACGACACTGATGGTCAAAATGACAACTTAAAAGTCATGGAACTCATAGTAAAAGTCACTGAAAAGTTAGTTATAGAGTCATTTTGTTCTAAGTACTCCTAGTTTGACATATTTTTATGCAAGAAAAACAGCAAACATTTAAATGTTTCAAAAATCACGTTTTGAGGCTGGTTCTGTGGTAGAGTGCAGCACATAGGGCTGTCATATCAGAGTGTATAAGCCCCAGAATCCAACACTGGGAACTACTGGGCAACAAGCACATTGCACAAATGAAGCACAAAATCATGGATCTGGCATGTCAAACACCATAACTAAAGTCGTTTCATGGAAAATGCAGCAATGATGTTGCCATAGAAAATGGCAAAAACCATGGTGTTATCGTGGAAAATGCCACAAATCATGGAGTTTCCATAATAATGGGACAACTCATGATATCCATGCCATGACTTCTGTGGAAAAGGCACAGCCCTAACCCTTTCTGAAGAAGACCTAATGGTAGGAATTTCAATTCAAGCTTTATTTTCTATTTTTAGCATGCATTTATTTAAATCCTTTTGGGTCTCTCTTCAGAGCTCAAATGCTGATTCAGCATCCTGGTTTTCTATACAAACCAGTGAAGACACAGGATATATATATTTTTAATTTTCTTTTTATTAGTTTTAAAAGACAGACTTCTAAAGTAGTATCCACATTGGGTACATGTAGAAATATTGCAGAATATACATACATTTTTATCACAGGATTCAATGCCATATCACCCAGTTTGTCACATTATATGGGGAGAATAGGAGATGCAATACATAACATATTGATTGACTGATTGATTGACTTCATTTTTGTTGCCCAGGAAAGAAGAGCTAGGCAGTTCTGTATATTTTCAGCCTCATTCCAGGGGGAGATATAGATGGAAACCAATTGAAATTGAACCAGATTAAGCTGATGGTGATATTTTTAGCAAATGGGGACAATTTGGCCAGGGCACTCTTCAGATCAATAATGAATTGAGTTTGTTATGGAAAAAGGAATACAAATATTTGCCCCAGTATCATAAGTACATATGAGCCAAGCAGGCAAATGCCCATAGCAGCTCACCAACTAAATTTGATAACCTTTGATCATCATTCTAGTGCAATAATCATCTAGTCTTTTTTTGAAAAATCTCCATGGTCCTACTACTGACCACCATACAAGGCAAATAATTCCACAGGCTGATAACTCTCTGACCGAACCATGAAGCCCTTTTTGAGTATTAGCAGTTTCTCCCTGCAGCTGTAGTATACAGTATATGCCCAAGCATTATACCTATTATCTTGCGTCTTCAAATCCAAACAATCTCATAAATCTGGGTCATTAAAAACTTTGTACACCAAACATAGATCTCCCCTTATCCGACGATACTCCAAAGTGTACAGCCCAAGTTCTCCTAATCGATCCTCATAGCTGAAATGCTTTACTGTATCAATCATCTTGGTCACTCTGTGCTGTACCCTCTCCAAAGCCATAACCTCTAACTGGGCACAGTATTCCAAACTTGGCCTCACCAGAGATAAGTACAGGAGCAACAGCACATTGCTGTCCCTGCTCTTTATATTCCTCCTTATATTTCCCAGTCTGGAGTTTGCCCTACTAGCTAAGGTGTAGCAAAGATTTCCAATCTCCAATCTATTTATTTGTATTCCCAAATCGCTTTCTTCCTTAGTTTCTCTAAGGTCCTTACCAACTAAAGTATATCCAAAACACTTATTTTTTCCCTAAATGCATAACTGCACATTTTTCAATGCTCAGTTCCAATGTTTTTTTAATTATTCCAATTTTCTATTTTAGTTAGCGCTTCCTGAAATTGAACTGCATCTACTGCATTCTCAACTACCTTTCCAACTTTTATATCATCAGCAAATTTGGTAAGCCATGATCCTTCTAACATGGGCACAGATGCTGCATATATTTTAAATAAGCATGGACCCAGGACTGATCTCTGTGGTACGCTGCTAGTAACAGCACTCCAGTTAGAAGTATACCTTCTTATGCCCACACATTGCCTCCTATCAGAGAGCCATGATTCAATCCATGCTACTAAAGTACTATTTCTACCTGTGTTATATAGGATCTGCACTAACTGGTCATTAGGGACCTTATCAAAGGCCTTGCTCCAGCCCAAAAAGACCAAGTCCACTGCCTTACCAAGTTTGTTGTAAAATGTAAGCATATTAGTCTGAGTAGATCTTCCTGCTGTAAACCCATGCTGAATTTTACCCACCAAGTTAGAATCTATTAAATAATTATCAGTATAGTCCTTGATGAGCCCATCCAGTATTTTCCCCAGCACGGACGTCAGACTCACTGGTCTGTAGTACTTACTGTCCTTCCTAGATCCTTTCCTATAATTTGGTGTTATAAGAGCATCCCTCTAAGCAGATATAACTATCCCTGTGTCAAAGGATTTTTGGAATATCAACGTAACAGACCCAGCCAGTTCATTTGCCAGTTCCTTTCTTACTATGGGGTGTAATCCATCAGGCCCCTGTGATTTATTTGGTTTAATTTTTTTGTAATCTATCTCTTATGTCCTTTATGTCAAATTTTATAACTTGAGTGCCTGATCCCATATGAGTAGAATTAGTAGAACTGCTTACTGATTTATCACCAAACACTGAAACAAAATATTCATTAAGCATATTGGCCACATCAATATCATCTGTAACCAGATTTCCTGTCTTATCCACTAGTGGTCCCACCTGCCCCATACTACCTTTCATGGTGTTTACATATTTATAGAAGGCCTTATAATTATCCTTTGTTCTTGAGGCAAGTTTCACCTCGTAGTCAGCCTTTGCTTTCCTAATGTTTGATTTTACCACCCTGGCTAATAGTTTATATTGTAGCCAGTCGGTTTCCCTACATGACTCTTTGGCTATTAACCCTTAGACTGCCAACAGAATCTGAACGCATAGAAATTCTGGACTGATATATCAGTCAGCGGCACAGCAAGGTTTAAATATGCATCATTCCTCTTTTTTAACATTCTCATAATGGTGTTGGCGATCCAAGGTTTTCTATTCCTGGTTTTCTATATTGATTTCTAGTATATATTTAGATCTCAGTCCATTTATCTTTATCAACAGTTGCTGCCACATTTCTTCAAGGTTTAGATATTTAAGCTCAGTGTATCAATCCCACCTTCCCAACTCCCAATGCATAGCCTGAAAATTTGCTCTAGCAAAACACTTAACTTTTGTGAGCACCTGTGCTATTTGATAATCTGTTAGTATGGTAAAAATGACCTTCATATGATCCCTTGTTGCAAGTGGCGACAATACTGAACAGCTAGTAATAGTATCCCCCATGTTACTTATCACTAGGTCAAGAATCCTCAGTTCATGTGTAAGTGACCTCACGTACTGCTCCAGTCCTGGCCATTTACACTTGAAGTAAGTAAGTAAGTAAGTAAAATTTTATTTATACAAGGCGCCCTTTCATAGCTCAGGGCACCCTGTCCAGAGTAAGGAGGAAGTCTCTTTCAAGTTTAGAGTTACCCTTCCATAGTTCCCAGTCAATGGCTGGCATGTTAAAATCCCCCATAATAATAATATTTTCATCTGAATTTATGCTATGCAAGAACTGAAGGAAATGATTGTTTAAATCATTGTCCTGTGAAGGTGGATGGTACAGAACTCCCAAAATGAAACCTTTACCTTTTTGGTGTGAACTTTTACCCAGACAAGTTCCAACTGCTCCCCAGTTGTCCACTCTATCTCAGTGACTGTTATGCCCTTTGCTATGTACAGTGCCACCCCACCACCACCTCTGTTATTACATTCCTTACTGAAGCATTTATATCCAGGTATGTCCATGTCCCATTCATCTTCTGCAGTCCACCAGATCTCTGTAACTCCACAAATCTGTATGTTCTCCTTTGCTGG
Organism: Neoceratodus forsteri; assembly: GCA_016271365.2. Lineage (NCBI taxonomy): Eukaryota > Metazoa > Chordata > Ceratodontiformes > Ceratodontidae > Neoceratodus > Neoceratodus forsteri. Next base: position 1,204,748,872 of record CM028132.1, read on the forward strand.
AAACAATTCCAAGTTATCTTTCTTATTTTTTAAGCTCCTAGCATTTATTATAGTCTCCTTAATAGCTTCCTTTTTGACATTCTGAATCAAATTTGGTCCAGGTGCCGAGTCTGCATCCCCTCCCCTTTGCCCCAATCCCTCAGTTTAAAACTTCATCGATTGCCTTCCTAATTTGTCACCCAAGATTCTGGAACCTCTCCTATTCAAGTGCAATCCATCCCTGCAGAATAAATCACCATTATTAAATGCATTCCAGTTCTGCATGACCCAATTGACCCTTAATGACCTTTGGAAAAATGTTTCATGGCTTTAGTGATGAGGGTGTACAAGCCCGTGAAGTTAGTAGGGTTTTCTTCTTTAGTTTCTTGTTTTTTTATAGTTTGCTCCTGTACTTATATTTTCTTTTTTAATATATTGCTTTGTTTAACTACTTGAAGATACTTGTTTTTATTCCAATCAATTTGACTTTTGTACTGTAATATGTTATAAGTTTCCTTTCTTGATATGTTTTAATAAAAAATTCCCCTACTCTTTGGAGGGAGGGGGGCCCTGCTGACCAGCTTTCTGTCCTGCAAGATGGCTGCCCAGAAAGATGAAGGAGGAGGTGAGGAACACCTTGTCTCAGTAGAGAAAGAGATTCCTATGGAACTAAGCATTACAGATGCACTTAAACAGTCCCAAATAGAGAGGTTTGAAGATATGGATTTGTTTGATAGTGGACAGAGCCCTGGACCTTTGGCTGTTAACCCACCAAATGTTCAAGTGATACCTGGGCAAAGCCTGCATCTGTGATAAAGAATCCCCGTCTGAAGCACTCCTGAATGCAGGGATCTCTGAAAGGTGTGCCTTGTTGTTGCAATGACTTGCAGAAGAGGATCTATTTCCATCACTGTTCTTAGATAATACAGCAGTAAACCCTGGTCTTCAGGAAAAAAACTGGCATTGCTAAGGACCATGAGAGAAGAGATGCCAGCATCTACTGTGCCAGGGCTGATTACTGAAACTGACAGTTTAGCTCCATATCAGCAACAAGTGAGAGCAGATGCAGCTTTAAGACTGAGACAGGGCTGTCTGGCCCCAGTGCAGAAGGTTACTTCCTCCACAACTGGTCTGTCTGTGGAGTCCACCCTTCTTGCAGCAGGGTGGGAAAAATCAGAAGATGGAATGACCTGGCTTCCTAGGCTGACACTGGCAGCAGCTGACATTCAGGTATCAACTCCACAGGTAAGCCGGGGTGGATGGTGGTCAGACTTGCTTTCACCATAGTGTGTTAAGACAGTCTGCGGCAAAGCAGGGAAAGCACCAATCACATGACAGAGCTAACAATACTCAGGGAGAACTGAGTACTGGAGAGGTAGCACTAGTTAACACAGTTACTGTGCTCAATTTGGACCCCCCCAAACAAACTGTGACCAGTCTGACAGCAGGAATTTGTGAGAACTTGTCCCTGTGGTTACTGAGTGGGATGCATTATTGCCAAATGTTAGGACAGGGAAGAGAGTAGTACAACACCTATTTTTACAGTGGAGTCTTCATCCAAGGGCCCAAATACCACCAACAGCTTAATCTGGTTCAAGGTCAGTTGGCATTCATCTGTATCCCCCCTCCCCCGGGTCGTGCCTGAAAATAGGCAGGATTTGTCTAGTACACTTACCCGGTCAACAAAAGCTAAATAAATAAAATAAAATTACATGTCAGCAAAAGTAAGCTTCTCCAAGTGGGGATAATTCAGTTGATAAAACCATCATAGTCCCTGCCCAGCCACTACTTGTGCCTGTCCAGCCACCAGCTGAACCTGCAGTTGTACCACATAAGATACCTAACATGACTACCCTTGGTAGTACTGACTGTGATTATCTAGACCCTAGAAGCTCACAACCAGGCACCTTCAGAGGTAAACAGACTGCCCCATCAAATCACAGTTTCAGGCTTCTCTAGAGCTGACTTTTTACCTCCCAGGTCTCTGCAACCCCTAAAGCAAGGCCCTGCAAGACAACAGAATTTACCTCTGAAACTGCTTATATACTAGGAAGACTCATTAAGGCTAATATGGAGGTGATTCCTTTAAACTGAGTCTGCAGGCGGAGGGGGAGACAGCACATAATGACTGTATCCCTACAGTAAAACGTACACAGTGCAGACACCTGAACTGCCTTTTATCCAGTGCCAGAATAATATAATGGGAGAGTTTAAGTCCACGCAGACCAAGATATGGATATCATACTAATCACAGAAACATGGTGAACTGAAGAAGGCAATTGGGACAGGGGGATTTCTGAGTAACAACTTGTAATGCAGAACAGAAAACATAAAAAGGGAGGAGGAATCACAATTTACACTTCAAACAGTTTAGGAGCAACAGATATTACAACCAAAATAAAAACGAAGACACCCATTACTGAAACTATGTGATTAAACATCAAGAGTAAGGTGTCTCAAAATGTAGTCATAGGCCTCTGCTACAGATCACCATCTTGTGAGGAAAGCACTGACCAAGAAATTACAGATGAACTAACTAGAGCTTATGAATTAGGAAGGATAGTATTTGTGGAAGACTTCAACCACAACTGTACTGACTGGAAAAAACAAACAAGTCATAATAAACAGGTTGCTATGTTTCTAAGTACATGCATAGAGCTTAACCTTGTCCTACATGTGTTAACACCTACAAGGGGGGATGACATACTTGACCTTGCCTTGACCTTGACCTTGTCTTGAGTACTGAGACCGTAGAACTCTCCAAGTGTAAGGCTACTCAACCATTAGGTAATAGTGACCATTCTTGTGTAAAATTTAACATAAAACTAGACAGGGACAGGATAAAAGGCTATACGGAGATATATCTATTTAAAACGGCAGACATAAACAGCATCAGAAGAGACCTTGCTAAAATCAGCTGGCCATTTACACTTGAAGTAAGTAAGTAAGTAAAATTTTATTTATACAAGGCGCCCTTCTATAGCTCAGGGCACCCTTACACCATACTTACACACAATACAAGTATAAAATGCATTAGAAATTATACAAATGAATTCAGCTTACAAATACAACACTTAAAAGCTTAAGTTCCTCCAAAAGCATTTTGAAATAGATATGTCTTAAGGGAGTTTTTAAACCCTTCTATGGTCAGGCTCACTTGTATCCTACGGTGTAGAGAATTCCACAGCATTGGAGCCATAAAGGCAAAGGATCTTCCCCCAAACGTTTTCAAACATACCCTGGGAACCTCTAGCAATCCCTCATCAGAGGATCAGAGTGAACAGGAGGGACGATAAAGAGATAGGAGGTCTTGCAGATATTGGGGTCCCTGATCATGTAGGGCTTTATAGGTCAGCAAAGTGACACTGAAAGTGATTCGTCACTGTACAGGCAGCCAGTGCAGTTCACGAAGCACAGGTGTTATGTGACTAGGGGTTCCAGTTAACAACCTAGCTGTCATGTTCTGCACCAGCTGCAATTGGCAAATATCCACTCCCAGAAGCCGTAGGTAGAGGGAATTGCAGTAGTCAAGACAGGTGGTGGCAAAGGCATGGACCAAGGTAGAAAGATCCTCGGACAGAACCAAGTGCTTCACCCTGGTGATGTTTCCTAGATGGTAAAAGGCGGATTTGACTACAGCTGACACCTGAGCCTTCAGGCTCAGGCCTTTGTCAAACACCACCCCAAGGTTCTACACCTGATCCGAGGCATAGAGCAGGTTCCCTCCAAGACGTAAACCAGAAGGTTTTCCCACCCATGACCCAGCCATCCTAAGATCAGGGTCCATGACCAACGACTCAATGTTTTCTGGGTTTAGCCTCAGCCAGCTGGCACTCATCCAGTTTTGTATCTCCAGTAGGCAGTTGTTGAATATCGAGACTGTATCAAACTCCTGGCTGGGCACAAAGGACATGTACAGTTGAGAGTCATCTGCATAACAGTGAAAGCTCAACCTGTACCACCTTATAATGTCCCCCAGTTGCAGCATATACACTGCAAACAACATGGGGGAAGCACCAAACCCTGCAGTACCCCGCAGGGCAGGCCCCAAGGGGTCAAGGAATAAATTCCTGACACAAACCTCTGTGACCTGCCCTTGAGGAATGATTGAAACCAATTGAGCACTACTCCTTCTAGTCCACAAAAAAAACACAGGCGATCAAGCAGCACCCCATGGTCCACAGTGTCAAATGCTGCTGAGAGATCTAGGAGAACCAAAATGGAACAGGCTCTCTGATCTCTTTCCACCAAGAGGTCAATAAGTACTCAAACCAGGGCAGTCTTAGTGCTATGCCTTTTCCTGAAGCCAAACTGGAAAGGGTCATGGATATTGTGGATGGATAAATGATCCTCCAGCTGCAGAGTGACCACTTTCTCAGTAACCTTCCCTGTGAAAGGTAGGTTAGAGACTGGTCTGTAGTTAGCAGGGCAGTCTTGGTCAAGGGAGGGCTTTTCAACAGAGGCCTAACTACCACCTCCTTTAAGGGGCTGGAAAGACCCCTCTCTCCAAGGAAGCCCAGACTATCCAAGCTAAGACCAGGCCGATGACCTCAACGCACCCTACAAGAAGGTGCGTTGGGCCCGGATCCAGACTACAGCAAGTTGGTCGCAAAGTCTGGATGATCTTCACTATATTCATGACTACTGGCTGACTGAAGGTAGACCAGGTCATCTGGGCATTCGTACCACTCGGTTTACCACTGCAAGGACCAATGGGGAGGCATTGGTTGATCTCTATCTGAATGGTGGACACCTTATCAGTGAAGAACTGAGCAAACTCCCCACATTTTTCTTGTGACAATGCTCCACCAGACCGCAGGCAGGCTGGATTGCACAGTCTGTCCACGGTCCAGAAGAGCTGGGATGGTCTGTTCCTCACTACAGCAATTTCCCTGGACAGGAATTCTGCCTTCTTATCGGAAATTGCTGATTGGTAGACCTTATAGTGGTCCAGCAACCTAAGTCTGTCCCCCTCCAGATGAGTTTTCCGTCAGTGAAGGCAAACACACAGAAGAATGATGGGTTATTCTAAAGTATAATATCTTAAAGATTTGCAACAAACACATAAAAAGAGTTAAAAAATATAACAACAAAGGAATAAAACCAAAATGGTTAAATAAACGTGTTCTAAAAATGATCAAAAATAAAAACTACTGTTATGCACAATACCAAAAACAGAGAACATCATGGGCAGGATTCACAAAGGACTTGCGCTCGGCGCATCTTGGCTGCCCAGCCACAGAGGAGATACACTGAGCACAAACTGTGGTATTCACAGAAGATGCGCAGGGGAATGCCCCCGGAGCATCCCCTCTGTGAACACCACAGTTGCGCACAGCCCTGGCTGCACTGGCACAATCCCCATGTCGGGCTGGGAATCCAATGAGGCAGTGCATCTCCCAAAATCACCATTCATAGCCATGAACATGCAAATGGGGTCATTAGGCATGCAAGGCACAGTGGGGCCATTATGGCCCCATTTGCATGCGCCCCACAGGGATGTGCCTGGCGGAATGCATCAGGCGCCCTGCAGGGCTGCCAGTACAGCCGAAGCCAAAGACCCCACTCTGGTGGCACAGTGGACCCCCCCCACCCATAGCTCAGAACCCCCAGTAAACATAACCCAAATGTTCCCTGGTGGCATAGTGGACTCTCCTCTCCACCCATAGCACAACATCCCTGTAAAGACATCTAGTAACACCCCAGACAGTATAGTGAACCCCCATCCCTGCCCTGACCACAGTGCAAAAGTCGCTTGTCCAAGAGCCCTGGTGGTCCAGTGGTCCCCCCCCACCCACTCAGGCATCCCCCCACCCGATCCCACGTCCAGACATGTAGCCTAATGGTAGGCAGCACAACCCATCTGCACACCATGGCTGCCCACTGACTCTGCTGTCTGAGTGACAGTGTACGAGTACAGCTGCTGGCGCATTGGTAGACCATGTCAACCAGCGGGCTTGCTGCATGTACTAGCTGTCATTCACAGATGTGAGATGACAGGGTACAGTACATGCTGCAAGCTATTAGTCGACATGGTCTACCAATGCTGCTAGCAAGCTGCACCGTATGCTGTCATACTTAGCAGCACAGTCGGCAGGCAGCTGTGGTGGTGGTGTGTGGTGGGTTGTGCTGCCTGGCTCTAGGGCTACATGTCTGGACGTGGGATTGGGTGAAGATGCTTGAGTTGGTAGAGGTGTGGGGACCACTGACCTCACCAGGGCTGTTGGATGGGTGACTTTGCACGCGGTCAGCGCGGGTTTACTATGCCACCTGGGGTGTTACTGGTCATCTTTATGGGGGTGTTGTGCTACAGGCGGGGAGGGAGATCCATTGTGCCACCAGGGCACATTTGGATTACATTTACTGGGGGTTCTGAGCCACAGGTGAGGAGGGGAGTCCAGTATGCCACCAGGGCACATTTGGGCTATGTTTACCGAGGGTTCTGAGCTATGGGTGGGAAGGGGAAGGGAGATGAGCTGGACTGCCAGGGTGTGTAGGCTGCCGTGCTGCTGTCTGTAGTATGGCAGCCTGCCTGTGGGTGGCCACCAACAAGTTCTGTAGACTTAGCACAGGCATCCCGGACATGCCCAGGGATACGCCTCCACGTTGGGCTGTGAATGGGGCTGCGCTCTATATGCATGGGCATGCCCCTTCACAGCCCCTCCAGATGCACCGCATATCATTATGGGCTGTTTGTAGCACATCTGTGATGTTAAGACTCACGGTTATAGCCAGCACATCGGCCCCCTACCAGAATCGCGCTACTGTGCAAGTCCGAGATGCGTCAGCGCATCCCTTTTGTGAATCCTGCCCCATAAGTCTGGCAAAAACTTAAGACTGCACAGAAAAACTCAAAAATGGCTATAAATAAATCAAAGCGAAGGTTAGTAGTCAAGCTAGCAACAACTACACCAAAACAAAACAACAAGCAGTTCTCTAGTTATAGTAACTCTATGAACAGATCTAGTTCCAACTTTTCATATATTGTACAAAACAATAAAACAATTTCAGAACCACACAAAATGGCAAATATTTTTAACAGTTACTTCTGTTCAGGATACTCAACGGCCATACTAAGTAATTTTCATAACACAATAAGTCAACTACACACTAACATTACAACATTATAATTGATTAAAAATAAAGAAAAAAAAAATAGATGAACTGAAGCCAGGGCTAGCCAGCATAGCACCCAAATGTTAAAATTAATGAAAGACAACCTATGTGTGACATTAAAAAGTTTGTTTGAAAAATCAGTAAGTGATGGAGTTGTATCCAATGACTGGAGATCAGCCAAAATCACACCTATCCACAAGAAAGAGAGTAAGCAATCGATGAAAAATTACCGCCCCATCAGCCTGACATCTGTTACTGGAAAACTACTAGAATCCATAATCAAAGACTGGATATAGAATCACATAAACAAAAAAGGTGAAACTGACGATGATCAGCATGGCTTTAGATCCGGACTATCATGTTACAAATTTAGTCTGCTTTTACAAGAGTAGTCAGATACTAGATAGGGAAGAATCAGCTGATGTAATCTTATTTATTGTAATGGCTTAATCTAGTTCAAGGTCAGTTGGCATTCAACTGTATCCCCCTCCCCCGGGTCGTGCCTGAAAATAAGCAGAAGTTGTCTGGTGCACTTACCCGATCAACAAAAATGAAATAAATAAATATATTTATTTATGTATGTATGTCTAGGAATTACAACCCTTTGAGTCAGGGACCCTTTTTCAAAGGCTCCACATCAGTACAAAATATGACCGGCATGTGTTACAGACATCATACCAATGACAATAATTATACACAAAGAGAAATTATACAATAGGGTGTTATACAATAACAAGGCAATGCAATAAACATTGTCAAGTGACATGGGAGTAACCACATTTGTTGAAATATGTCTGTGAAAAATAAATAGACAGTAGGTACAGGAACAATGGAGCTAAGGAGGAGAGGTGAGAAACAGGCCCAGTGAGTGGACCAAAAGAAAGCGGGAAGATAGTAGAGACCAGAAGCCGCCCAATGGGCGATGTCGTAGGGCAAAGGTGCGGGAGGAGGAAAAAGAAGGAGGGTTACGCCAGTGTTACAGGCAGTCACAGTTTGATGATCTTGTTGGATTTCTGTAAAGCATTCAACACCGTACCACACTGGGCAATAGTCGACAAACTTGTTAAACTATACATTGATGATACTCTCATAAGATGGATCATAAACTAGCTTAGTAACCATATGCAACAAGTATCAGTCAATGGTTTCCTGTTCACAGACTGTAGGGTAACAAGAGGAGTCCAAAAGGGATCAGTTTTGGGACCGTTTCTGTTTCAGTTGTTTATATCTGATCTAGGCAAAAACTCTGTAAACTCAATCATAAAATATGCAGATGATATCAAATTGGATAGAGCAGCTAACACTCATGAACAAACTGCCAGGACTCAGGAACACCTCGACTCCATAAGCAAATGGGCATACAGTAACGGTAAGACATTCGATCTAGACAAATGCTCTGTTCTCCACCTAGGAAATAACAACCACAAACAGCAATATATTTTGAGCAACACTGCTTTACACTCAACAGCTAAAGAAAAGGACTTAGGCATGGTTATAAACAGTACCTTAGATTTTAAAGAACAATGCCTGAGTGCTGTATCCCAAGCAAACATGGTACTAGTGTCCATTAAAAGATGTGTAAAAAGAAGGAAAACAGACATTATTATGCCATTATACAGATCCTACGTCAGACCCCCTCTCGACTACTGTAGCCAGCTATGGCATCCCTACCAAAAAACTGACACTGATCTTGTTGAAAGGGTACAACACAGAGCTACAAAAATCATAACTGATGCCAAGAACAAATCATGTGCAAAAAGACTAAAGCATTGTTTTTTTTGTGCTCCTCCCTCGCCCCCCCCTCAACTGGGCACTCCTTCGGGCCACCTGGGACCCACGGCCACCCTCCTCCCAGTCGCCATCTACTGCCCCTGCTACTGCCAGTCCCAAGTGACCCGACATAATCCTTCATCAGGTGGGTCCCCCCCTTGGGGAAAAGTGTCATTAGGCATAACCAGTTAATCTGGGGGCTGATGGGGGGTCAGAAAAGGTTATCCTGTGCTACCATGGCATGCTGGGGACAGGTGGCCATCATCTGGTCAGTCAGGAGGTTTTTTCACTTTTCTGGACCACCCCCTGTACCCTGATTGGGCCTGTGTGGGGACGGCAACCTGAGGCTAGGATGTGCAGGGGCATGTTGAGGCTACAAACCCCGTAGCATGACTCCCAATCCGCCTCCAAGTGCCAAGGCCCTACCCCCCACAGGAGGGAAGCATCCACTGGGTGCTCTGGATCCCCTCCCTGCCGGTCTCTGCTCCTGGTACCCGGGTGCAGGACATGAACCCAGGTAGCCAACGTGCTGAGTGAACCCCTTTGCTTGGCACCATGTAGCTGGCTCAAGACTACAGCATTTAAAACTTTTACTCTCTAAGTCCAATGGAAACGTGGAGGTTTACTCTTATTCTATGACATCATATATTACACATACCTAATAACAGAACTAAACCTTACATTTAAAGACAATGGGCTCAGTTCTCAGAGGCTGACGCAGGGCTTGCACAAGCCCTGCATCAAACCCTGCTCTGCAGTGACCAAATTGGCGCACCTTGCACCTGATTCATAAAGGTCGCATCCATTTGTGACAGTTTCCCTTTTTTACAGTGACTTGCACCTTTGCCCTGGCCGCCCCCCGTCTCACCCACCACTGTGAGCTTTATGAAAAACTCAGCTGGCTCTCACCATCTTGTTACCTGGACTTTGGATTGGGATGCCTTGTGAGTAAAGTGATTAGAAATGGCACCCCACTGGGGCTGGCTCAGCTTCTATCACCTGCCGACCTCTCCCCCTACCCACTCAGGTCCCAGGTTCCCGGGATGCTAAGAGTTCCCCCTACCCGAACCCTCATGGGAGACAGGGACTTTGCTGTATGTGCTCCTAGACTCTGGAACGCCTTTCCTGTGCAGGTTCACTTGGCCCCCTCCCATCAGTGCTTTCTTAAATCCCTGTGGAGGTTTCTGAAGTTAGCCTCAGCGTGCGAGTGTCCCAAGCCCCCCTAGTGCAATGTCCTCAGTCAACTGGACCTTTGTGCTTTATAAAAGTCCTGCCAGTGATACTTTGCTTTTCCCTATGATTCAATGTCTCACCACAGCACTTGACTGAGTTATAATTGTCTAATTAGCCAAATAACTGGTGACTCTATGTACTTTACCACTGTTTGAAATGGGTGTTACTACTTGCCTTACTACTGAGTCACCTTGGATTATGTTATTCATTGTACTTCTTTATGTTGTCATTCTGTCATATAGCTTCTGTATTATTCTGTACTACCCTGTATCATTCTGTTGTACTCTCCCAGGTCATTCCTGAAAATAGGCATAATACTTGTCTAGTGTACTTACCCGGTTAACAAAAGCTAAATAAATAAATAAATAAACAAATATTTGGCACACACCCCGTAAAAAAGATACATGAAGTTAACTCGTGGTGTATGGTGCATGGGTGGCTTTGGGATTGAGAATCCCGAATGTTGGCCACAGACTGCTGCAAGCCCCATGCGCCAAGTGTTTGGTACACTGGGGGCTTGTAGCAGTCTAAACCCTTCAAGAATCAAGCCCAATGACTCCAAAACGTGGGGACGTCTACTACAAGTAATCCTAGGCAGATCTGAAACAAATAACAGGAAACACTTCTATACTGAAAGGATTTTCAATCTCTGGAACAGTTTACATACATTGTCGTTGCTGAAACAAAAGGCACTCTCAAGAATAGATCAGACAAGTATATTCTGGCAGGTGGGAAGTTGTCGTATTATTAGTGAACATAGGAGCTACCCATGGGCACACTTGCCTTCTCAGCTCCTTAATCCATTAGTGACCATTAGTAACCAAAGTCTTCCTGCATCCCAAATAGCAGCACAACCATCGCTAAAGTATTCAGATTTATTTTCTACTTAACTTGAGCTGTCCCAAAGGCATAATGCAGTTTGCCTCAGACATGTGGGGGACATGACAGATGTACCCGATAGGACTTTATGTTATTAGAAAACTGTTGAAAGATTCGGTGCAATATTTATTATCTGAACTGTATGCCTTTATTCATGTTGTGGGTGCTGAAACTTACTATGCAATATTTAAGCAGGCAAAACCCCTAGACAGGTTTTGGGCACAATATTCAACAGACACCCCACTATGATCACCTTTTCAGGTGTCAGCGTGGCTCAGTTGGTAGCACATCTGCCTCTGGGCCAGAAGGTCATGGGTTCTCATCTCACACTGGGATTGGACTCATACCTAAAATGCTGGCACCCGAGTACAGTATTAGGGGGTGCTGTACTGTTGGGGTGTGCTGTCCTTCGGATCAGATGTTAAACTGAGGTACCTTCTACTAGTCCTGGTGCTGTCCTGGTGGGTGTCCAATCGGAAATAAAAGAACCAAAGCCACTCTTCTCAAAAGAGTAGAGAAATTTTTATTTGAAAGAAAGGGCTGCATTACATAATAATCATTCAAATCAGTCCAAAATAACAGTAATTTACATACTAAGTCTAGAAATATTATTTCAATGTATACAAACCAAATAATCCTTATGGAAAAAAATTGAAAGTACCTACAAAGAAAAATAACAAGTGATATACCTACATAAACATAAACACAGTGTTTGCTACCTTGTTATAATGTATGGGGAGCCCTTATTATTAACTGTTATAAAATGGGCATGTAAAAAGAAGCATCATGATTGGCCAGAAAGGAAGTGTCAAATAGGTATTACACATAGGGGAAAAAAAAGAGCAGGCAAATAAATCAATGCACCCAAATGGAATGTTCAGATGTGTCAGTGGAACGCTAATTTTTTAAAGGTCGCCATTGTTTTTAGTCTCGGTAAGTGAGGGAATGAATGTCATGCTGACAGTCCCGCTCCAAACCTCGTCTCCGCTAGAAGTAAAAATCGGAAAGCAGCAGTGTGCCAGCATTTTACCCTGCATAAAGCATTCTTCTAGTTCGGCGAGACTGAAGCTTGCTGCCGCACGAAACTGGAAATAGAACGAGGTGCCATCTCATAGTAAACTGCACTTCCCTGCCAGTACATTTAACTAAAACAACAAAAACAAATCTGCATCCCTTATTCCTTTTTTTTTTTTTAAATTGCTAAAGTGGCGCAACCTGTCGGGGAGAACCTGTTACTTCCTCTCCTAACCACACTTGTTCTCTCGATCGGGACCTGAGGTTTGGGGGGGGCATCAACAGTACAAATGTCAGTGTGTCAGAAGACAATGATGTCATCACCTAGTAGGCGGAAGGACTATTTTATCTCAAATTAACACAATGATTTCATTTTTTTTTCAGTTCAGTAATATTTTTTAAGGTTACAAATATTAAAAAAAAAAGAGAGAACCATTTTATAAGCTCAATAAAACACTCCAGGGTATGTGTGTTGAACAGATATTACCGCACTTCCAGGGGCTGAAGGCACTCGGCAGGGCCTCGTGCCTTACTATGCCCGGGCGTGCAGTAATATCTGTTCAACACACACCCTGTCATATCTTATTGCTTACAAGTCAAGCAGATTACAGCCTTGTTATGCCATCGTTATCACATCACTCTGTTGTTAACCCTTCTTGAGTATGTCATATCAGTGTTCTAACAAAATGGAATGTTCACAACAATCAGTGTTCCGTAAAGTAATTCAGTAAAGTAAAGTAATTCAATCCACAACCATGATTACACAGTCTTTGTCGCTCATACACTATGAAATATAATGTATGGTCTTTGGTTAACAACTGTGCTGAAAATACTTCTCGAGGTCGCCATGACTTCTGAAAACCTCTCAAGCTGCACTCTTGAGGTTTACAATGATGTCATGGCAACCTCTCGAAATATTTACAGCATGGTCACTAACCAAAGACCATACGTTATCTTCTCTATAGTTCAAATAATCAATTTTTCACAATTAATCCATGATTGCTTAACCTTCTCATCAGGGAACTTTTTCGTATCAGTCTGATACACATTTTGTAAAGATTTTTAAATATTTTGGTAAACTTCTACACACAAGAGGACTGTTTGTTGTGTGACCCAGAAACATCTGGCCTGCCAAATATGATATCTTAGGATGGTAAATATGACATGTAACCCCCCTTGTTCCCAGGGGTTACTAGAATTCCAGTTAGAATCAGTGGCAGGCAGGGAAGGCAGTTTGTGAAATGCCAGGTAAATGGGTTTCACACTGTCATACTCTGTTTTCAGTCTCAGCTGAGCTGGAGTGATGATGTAATCTTAGAACTCTCGCAGCGGCATAAGTCACACTCTGGCAAGCAATTGTCAGCTAGAGCAGAATGTTCAGTAGTCTGTGAGTGAGTCTTCCTGGAAGAGGCTGCAGCTTGCTGTGCATCTCCTCATTTAGCTCTGACAGAGAGCTACCTCTTTAATTTTGGATAGTTTCTTCTCACCCTAGAAGAAGAACATAGACAGTGTTTGAAGTGGTGGAGACCTTGCTAAGTATGTTTTCCTTTGCCCCATCCCAGGAGGGATGGGGGTGATCTCCAGGGCTCAGGGGCAATCCCCTCAATCCATTCTGTCTGGTGAAGCTGCCTTGGACATCTTTATTGGTTGTGAGTACAAGTTTTCTTCTGAGTAAGCCCAGGAGGGGCACCTGCAATACCTAAGGGTGAATTTCTCTGACAAAGGGACTCAGTCACCTAGACTTTCTGTGTTTTAAAAGTGTCTGCCTACATTGGAGTCCAGTATGTGACCGTCCAAGTACAGAACATTTAACTTCTGACACCTTAGAGGTCTGTGTGTGTGTAGTATGTTAAGTGTGAAATATATTTCAAGACAGCATCTACAGTTTTCTACAGTTGTGTGGTGTTTTTAACCAGATGAATGTCCCAGTATAAACTTGGAAGCAAAAGGTGGGAGACCCCCCCCATCTGGAGTGACCCTGTTTACCTCTCCGGGTTCAGTTTGGGCACCAGTACTTTTTCATTTAGTGCATCTGGCCAATGCCTAATGCAAGTAGTTACCCCTGAATGTGGGTTGTTTTCTCTCAGTTTACCCCAGTATGGTGGGTTCTGAGAGTTCCTGAGTCTGGATGTGCTCCTTTGTGGTCATGTGTACCACCTTCATTCCTCATGAAATATGGGAAAGTGTCCTAGTACTGGTCATGTGTGCCTAGTCTATGGGAAATGTACCAGTTCTGGCCGTGTGCGCCAATCTCCATTTCAGAACCAGGGTGTTCGCTGTTTTGTTTTACTTTAGCCTATGCTAAATGGGAATGTCAGGAATTTCTGTACCCTGGAAAATCTGCAATACCGGTATGTGTAGCCCTGTGGGGATCCATCTTCACTTTGTGATTATTCCTACTTTGTTACGTGAATAAAAGCCACACTCTAGGATCCCAACCTGGTTTAGACAGTATTGTTATTGCTTCCTTGTGTCTGGATTTACTTGGGTGCCCCTGTCCAGAAGTGCAAACCTAGCATAATTGTGAGCAAACGTTTTCTCTCAGGGACCTGGGTTGCTGGCCATGGTAATTGGACCCCAGGTGTGTGCCATGTAGCCACACTTGGGTTTGACTCTTCTAGTGTAACAGTTGGGTCACCTAGCCTAATAGTGCCCATTTCTCTGTTTTCCAAATCTGCTTTCACTTATGTAAACCCCCACCCCTCTCATTTGCCCCTAGACATCTGTGGTGAGAGGAGCAGCCCAGCTAGTTAAAAGAAGGGGGGCCTGTGAGGGGATTACATGACATATATGGTTTCAGAATTGTATTTCATCCATCCCCCTACTACGTCCCCATACAACCAACAGGAATATGTTAAAGATGTAAATAACTGTTCTCCCCATTCATTGGCTAAAAATTTCCGAAAAGGTTTTACATATGCACATTCTAAAAACAGGTGTTTCTGCATCTCCAGAAGTTGAACACAAGATTCTCTAGCACAGTATCTTTCCGAAAGCTGTTTGTGCTTACTATTAGCTTAAACCCCAATTCTGCCATAATTACCCAACCATACAGAGTCCCATACAAAAACAGGTAAAAGAGGATTCAATAGTTGTTTTAGGACAAAAGTATGTTTGACTGGGCAGTGCGGGAAGACAATATCCACACTTCTTTCTATAAGAAGACTCTGATTATAAAGTGTTTTCCTGTCCAACGTTTGTATCTCAGAGGATGTGACCCTCCACTTAATAACACTTTTAAGTCGTTCCTTCCCAAACTGAGGTAAAAAAGTAATTGTGTTTAAAAGTTTTGGTCTTCTGTCTGTCCAATCACCTAAACTGGGAGTCAGCCAGCTCAATACAAAAGGCTTCCATAGACTGTCTCCCGGTTTTAAAGCCAATCCAAAATTATAAAAAAATAAAGATACTGCTAAAAAAAAACATGGGGTTAATTGTGTTTACTCCTCCCTCTTGCACCTTCCTACATGTAATTTCTCGCTTGATGGGGCTCAATCGGCTTCCCCAAAAAGCCTGAAAACAGGTGCTAAATAGCGCAGTAACCATTCCGGGGGAGGGGAGACATAGGTAATATACAAAAAAGTAGGCACTAGCAGGGTTTTGATCAGAAATACTCTCTTCCTTTTCGCAATCTGCTGTCCTTTCCATGAGGCAACTAATCTCTGAGCCCTCTGCATTCCTTTTTCCCCGTTCACTGAGGCCATATCACCTGGCCTGAACTCAACCCCTAAAATGGTCATAGGTTCCTGCATAACTGGAATGTCTGCCAGGGAATTTCCTGATGGGGGGGGGTGTTACCTAGCATAGTTCCTTTACTCTTGTTATAATTGATCCATGAACCTGACATTTTAGAAGAGGTTTAATACTTCTATCAAGGATTTATGGCAAGAGTTTGGGGCTAAAGTTAAAACTATATCATCTGCATATGCTGGAAGGCCAGGGGAAGGGGGAACACCTTGTATTTTGTCATTTGTAGCAATACAATGCAACAAAACATCAATACTAAATGCATACAAAAGCGTGCTGAGGGGACAGCCCCTGCTTAACCACCCTTTGAACCCTGATTTGCTTTCCTGTCCATCCATTAATGTTGGGTATTAGAATGGCTTCATTATACAACATCTTTATCCAAGTAACAAACTTTACTGGCAGCCCCTATGCCTGTAGTACAGAGAACAGGAAGGGGAAATTGTTTAACCAGGAGAGGCATACTAAGCCAAACCTTGTTTCTGGGTGCAACCTGGGAGCACAAGGAAGTTAAGTGATTTGCTCAAGGTCACACAGTATGCAAGTGGGGGCTGTGGGATCCAAACCCAGGTCTTCAAATTTGCAGCTCAGAGCCTTAAACCACTACGCTACACTGCCTCCTAATAGATAGATAACTGTGTGCTTCCTGGTTGAAGGCCTTCTCCTGGCCAAGCCCTATCACATATCCTTGTACACCATTGGAGTTACCTTTTTGAAACAATTCTCTTAATAAAATCACGTTGTCTTGCTGATTCCTATTGGGAATGGCACAAGTCTGATAAGGACTTATTAGTTTGTCTGCAACTGTTGTCAACCTGCATAATACAACTTTACTTAACATTTTGAAATCCATGTTTAAGAGACTTAGGGCTCTCCAGTTCTTCAAATCTTCCCTTGCTCCCTTTTTGTACAACAAAATAAGGATAGCTTGAGTCATAGTTTCAGTTAAAGAAGAAGACTGCAACAACTGGTTATATAAGATGGCAAGTGCGGGGCAAGGTCCTCTACAGCGTTTTTATAGCAGACTTAACTTCATTCAGTTTGATGTCCTGTGTTAAAGAGTATGACTCTGAATCAGAAACGTGGTAAATCTAAATTACTTAAAAGGTGAGAGGTGAAGAGGGGATCTCAGTTTGAGCAGGTGTACCAAAATTGTTCGATATGTGCTGTTCAACTAGCTGTAAGAGTCCTTCTGGTGTTGTGATTGTTTGTCCTGTATCAGAAAGAAGTTCAGTCAAAATTATGTTCCCCACTCTATATTTGCATTCCTTATATGGGTCAAAAGAGCCTTTTTTGGTCTGTGTACCGAACCTTAATTCCTAATCTAGAGACTAGCCCTTTCATATTGGAAATCTGACATTTGCTGTTTAATTCTCTTTATTTGTGAGCTGCAGTCTAATTTTGTTAGTTCTGTTTTGGGAAATTAATTTTTGTAGCTGACCACAGAAGTGCAAGTATAACAGATACTCTTTATTGGCCATCTTCCTAGCTGAGTTTTGGAAAAAAGTCTACCAAGAATTTTTAGTGTCTTCCCACCATATTGAGATAATCATCATAAAAGTCAATCACTGACAATCTAGCTTGCCTCTCCCGACGCTATGCTTTTTGTATGGACTCTTACATAGATACATAGATACATAGACAGTGTCGGCAGATAAGGGCCTATGGGCCACCTAGTCTGCCCATTTGAGCTTGTAAGTTCAGTTTGTTTTCCTAGAAGTCTGTTTCCCCTTACCCCTGACCTCTAGAATTCCTTTATGTCTATCCCATGCATTCTTAAATCCCGTGATTGTTTCAGCCCCCACCACTTCCTCTGGCAGGGTGTTCCACTTGTCCACCACCCGTTCTGTGAAGAAATTCTTTCTCATGTTTCCTCTGAATCGTCCTCCCTCCAACTTCATCCCATGCCCTCTAGTCCTGAAACATCTTTTTCGCTTAAAATAGTGTTTTCCTGCACCTGTTCCTCCCTGTAAGCTACTTGTATGTCTCTATCATATCCCCTCTCCTCCTCTCTCCTCCAGGGAGTACATGTTCAGTTCCTTCAACCTGTCTTCATAGGACTTGTGATGCAACCCATGCACCATCTTTGTTGCCCTCCTCTGAACCTTCTCTACCCTGTCTCCGTCCTTACGTAGGTATGGTCTCCAGAACTGTACACTGTACTCCAGGTGGGGCCTCACTAGTGTCTTGTATAGCGGAATTATGACCTCCTTTTCCTGCTGGTGATGCCCTGCCCATACATCCCAGCATCCTATTTGCTTTACCTGATGCCTTGTCACACTGTTTCCCTACCTTGAGGTCATCAGAGATGACAACCCCAAGATCCCTTTCCTGCTTGGTGCATGCTATATCCTCACCCCCCAACTGATATATTGTGCCAGGGTTTTTCTGCCCCATATGCATTATCTTGCACTTCTTTGCATTGAATTTCAACTGCCAAACCCTTGACCATTCTTCAAGTTTCTGCAGGTCCCTTCTCATTCTGTCTACACCCTCTGGTGTGTCTACTCTGTTACAGAGCTTTGTGTCATCAGTGAACAGTGAAATTCTGCCTTCTAGATCCTGTGCAATGTCACTGATGAAGATGTTGAATAGGACCGGTCCCAGCACTGATCCCTGTGGTACCCCACTGGTTACTCTTCCCTCTGTGGAGTGACAGCCATTTACCACCACCTTCTGTGCCCTGCCACCCAGCCAGTTACCTACCCACCACACTACTGTCCTGCCCACACCCATAATCCCCAGTTTGTGTAATAGTCTTCTATGTGGCACAGTGTCAAGGGCCTTGCTGAAGTCCAGATAGGCCATGTCCACTGCCCTCCCTGATCCACCTCCCTAGTCACCCAGTCAAAAAATTCAATGAGGTTGGTCTGACATGACCTCCCCCTGGTGAAACCATGCTGCCTTGGGTCCTGTAGTCCATTGACAACCAGATGTTCCACCAATCTCTCCTTCAGTAGTGCTTCCATGATCTTTCCCACTACCGAGGTGAGGCTGACTGGTCTGTAGTTCCTCGCTTCCTCTTTGTTCCCACTTTTGTATAAGGGGACTACATCTGCTGTCCTCCAGTCTTTGGGTACCTCCCCTGTTTCCAGTGATTGGCTGAACAGGATAGCCAGAGGTTCAGCCACCACCTCTCTTAGTTCTTTAAGGACCCTGGGGTGCACCCCATCTGGCCCCATTGCTTTATCAGCTCTTATTACTTCCAGTTCCTTCAGGACCCTTTCTCGTGTAAAGGGACTTGTGTCCATTTCTGCACCATTCTCACCCCTTGTACTCCCTTCAGACCCATTACCCCCCTCTTCCTTAGTAAAGACTGAGCAGAAATACCTGTTCAATATGTCAGCTTTATTGTTGTCATCCTCCACGCGGCTCCCATCCTCCTCCTTCAGTCTCACTATCCCTCCCTTTGTCTTTCTTTTTTCACTTATGTACCTGTAAAAGGTTTTGTCCCCTTTACCCACTGATTTTGCAATGTGTTCTTCTGTCTGAGCTTTGGCTTCCCTTACTGACTTCCCTGCCTCCCTTTGTTTCTCCTGGTACTTCTCCCTATCCCCTTCTGCCTGTGTCTTTTTGTATTGCCTGATTGCAATCTTTTTGGCTTTCACTTTCTTTGCTACCTCTTTGGAAAACCATAATGGTCTCCTCTTCCTTTTCCTCTTGCTAACCTGCTTAATGCATAATTCTGTTGTTCTTATAATCCCCATTTTAAATACTGCCCACTGTTCCTCAACCCCTGATTCCTGTCCCATTCCCTTAATGCCTCTTTCAAGTATCTCCCCATTTTCCCAAAGTCTGCCCACCTAAAATCCAGGATCGTGTTTTGTGTGGTTTGGTTCTGCTCTTTCTGTGATTTCAAACCACAATGACTGGTGGTCACTGTTACCCAGGTGCTCCCCACTGTTACCCCATCACACTGTCCCTGATTGTGAGCACAAGGTCAGTATTGCCTTCTGCCGAGTTGGTTCCATGACCAGTTGCTTGAGGAAGGCACCCTGAAGGAGTCCAGGATAAATCTGCTCTAGTTGATGCTGCTGCTGGGATGCTCCAGTCCACGTCTGGTATATTGAAGTCTCAACCAGTACTACCTCACCCTTGTCTGCCATCCTGTGGATGGCTAGCATCAGTTCCTATCTGTTTCTTCCTCCTGGGCTGGTGGTTCTATGGACCACACCTGTGCGGATGGCTGGCCCCATTTTCCTTTCCAGCTTAACCCACAGTATCTCTCCCCATTTGTTCCTCCTGGATCTGTGTGGCCCTTATGTCATTTTTCACATACAGTGCCACTCCTCCTCCCTTCCTGCCTGCTCTGTCTCTTCTGAATATGTTGTAGCCAGGTATGGCCATCTCCCAGTCATGGTTATCATTACACCAGGTTTCAGTGATGGCCACAATGTCCAGGTCTGACTGTACCATGACAGCCTCCAGATCTTCCATCTTGTTGCTAAGGCTCCTGGCATTTGCACACATGGCTTTCCATGATTTGACCTCCCTAGACTGCTTCACTGTTCTACTCCAGCCCCTTCCTTGGTTGTCATTTATCCCTGGTTCTCCTTGCTGTTTGTCCTTCTGCTGAATTTTGCCCCTTTTCTGCTTATCCACCTTTTGGACACTAATCTCCATCTTTTGCACACTGCTTTGCAGAGATAGCCACTCCTCTGGTTCACTGGTTCCACTACTAGCTGTGGGGGGTGAGCAAGTAGGTACCGTCCTTGCTGGCCTGCCCCTGCTAGTTTAAATGCTTATCAATGTAGCATTTAAACTTATCATTGAGTCTTGGATTCCCCTCCAGGATGGATGCAGGCCATCAGGCTTGAACAAACCTCCATCCCTCCAGGTGGGTCCCCAGTCACCAATGAATCCAAACCCTTCCTCACAGCACCAGTTCTTCAACCATGAGTTAAAGTTCCTGGTGCATGCACTCCTATCTCTCCTTGCCTCTCACAGGTAGTACTTCTGAGAAAGTGACAGAAGTAGCTACTTGCTGAGACCCTCCCAGTTTCCTAAACTCTTCCTGAACTTCCTTTGGCTCCCCATTTGCCAAGTCATTAGTACCTAGGTGGATAATGACATCCAGCTCACCCTCCCATCTTGCCTTCCCAGTGATCCCCAGTATCTTCCTTCCATCCCTCCATGCCGTGGCACCTGGTAGGCACCTCACCTCCCTGTCCTCCCCCTCCTGTGTTCCTAGCTGGATCCCTCTTATTTTGGAGTCTCCCACCAGGATTCACTTCCTCCTCCTCTGGGGTCCACTGCTTTCCCCACTGAGGTCACCTCCTTGCCTAACCTCCACATCCTTTCCTTCCACTTCCTGGTACCTCTATTTGGTTGTCCTCATTTGCCAGTGTGGCATATGAGTTTTGAGAGGAATAGGATCTGGGATGTGCCTCTGCCTGACTGCTCTAACCCTCCCTGAGCCCACTGTCATCCAAGTGCTCCTCGTTCTCGGCATCCTTTGAGGCAGCTGCATTGGACTGGGTGGTCCCTGGATAGGGTGATGGTACTCCTGACCCAGTTTACTTCCACTCTGAGTCTGGCTACCTCATCCCACAGTCCAGAGAGATGCATGCAGATAGGGCAGCACCTCAGTGTCCAGAATGTCTGCCTGAATATGGCTGCCCCACAGCCACTGCATTGCACCACTCCCCACATTATACTGTAATTCCACTACTTCTCTGCTACTGAAGCTCTCTTAGTTCTCTTTTTATTTATTTACAGTACTAAAAATCCTGTAACTGATCGTCAGATATATATTTTTTTTTAAGGAAAAAGAAACCAATAAATAAATGAGTCAAAACACTTGTCATGCTGAGGGTGGTCTTCTTCCCCCTTATGCCCCTCCTGCTTCACATCTCTTACTATACCCTGTGTTTAGCTCCTGTCAATCAGATTTATCAGAGCATATAATTAAGAGTTGGGGGAAGGGGTGAGGGCAAATTTCAGCAATTAAAGACAGCACAGAATTACACCACCACTATGTTTTAAATTTTCAACAGCCCAAAAACAATTATAAGTAAAGACAACACAGGAAGAAAGTATAGTGTCACTACAAGCCTACAATCTAAGTTTAAAAGAAAAATACCAATTACCAGTTACTCTAAAGCACTGAATTGAATATGTTTCCTTCCTTCACCTTCTGGCTTCTTCTGAGAAGATAAACCTCTGTTTGCTGCTTTAATTGTGACTAAGCCCCACCTCAGTTATCACGTAGCTGAGGTCAGAGGCCAGACAATTAACACCCTTCACCCAGCTACAGGACAGTCAGACAAGCCAAGATAAAATTTGCAGCAATTAAAGACAGCACAGAATTACACCACCACTATGTTTTAAATTTTCAACAGCCCAAAAACAATTATAAGTAAAGACAACACAGAAAGAAAGTATAGTGTCACTACAAGCCTACAATCTAAGTTTAAAAGAAAAATACCAATTACCAGTTACTCTAAAGCACTGAATTGAATATGTTTCCTTCCTTCACCTTCTGGCTTCTTCTGAGAAGATGAACCTCTGTTTGCTGCTTTAACTGTGACTAAGCCCCACCTCCAGTTATCATGTAGCTAAGGTCAGAGGCCAGACAATTAACACCCTTCACCCAGCTACAGGACAGTCAGACAAGCCAAGATAAAATTTGCAGCAATTAAAGACAGCACAGAATTACACCGCCACTATGTTTTAAATTTTCAACAGCCCAAAAACAATTATAAGTAAAGACAACACAGGAAGAAAGTATAGTGTCACTACAAGCCTACAATCTAAGTTTAAAAGAAAAATACCAATTACCAGTTACTCTAAAGCACTGAATTGAATATGTTTCCTTCCTTCACCTTCTGGCTTCTTCTGAGAAGATAAACCTCTGTTTGCTGCTTTAATTGTGACTAAGCCCCACCTCCAGTTATCACGTAGCTGAGGTCAGAGGCCAGACAATTAACACCCTTCACCCAGCTACAGGACAGTCAGACAAGCCAAGATAAAATTTGCAGCAATTAAAGACAGCACAGAATTACACCACCACTATGTTTTAAATTTTCAACAGCCCAAAAACAATTGTAAGTAAAGACAACACAGAAAGAGTATAGTGTCACTACAAGCCTACAATCTAAGTTTAAAGGAAAAATACCAATTACCAGTTACTCTAAAGCACTGAATTGAATATGTTTCCTTCCTTCACCTTCTGGCTTCTTCTGAGAAGATGAACCTCTGTTTGCTGCTTTAACTGTGACTAAGCCCCACCTCCAGTTATCATGTAGCTAAGGTCAGAGGCCAGACAATTAACACCCTTCACCCAGCTACAGGACAGTCAGACAAGCCAAGATAAAATTTGCAGCAATTAAAGACAGCACAGAATTACACCACCACTATGTTTTAAATTTTCAACAGCCCAAAAACAATTGTAAGTAAAGACAACACAGAAAGAAAGTATAGTGTCACTACAAGCCTACAATCTAAGTTTAAAAGAAAAATACCAATTACCAGTTACTCTAAAGCACTGAATTGAATATGTTTCCTTCCTTCATCTTCTGGCTTCTTCTGAGAAGATGAACCTCTGTTTGCTGCTTTAACTGTGACTAAGCCCCACCTCCAGTTATCACGTAGCTGAGGTCAGAGGCCAGACAATTAACACCCTTCACCCAGCTACAGGACAGTCAGACAAGCCAAGATAAAATTTGCAGCAATTAAAGACAGCACAGAATTACACCACCACTATGTTTTAAATTTTCAACAGCCCAAAAACAATTATAAGTAAAGACAACACAGAAAGAAAGTATAGTGTCACTACAAGCCTACAATCTAAGTTTAAAAGAAAAATACCAATTACCAGTTACTCTAAAGCACTGAATTGAATATGTTTCCTTCCTTCACCTTCTGGCTTCTTCTTGCCCCAGTAAGGCATTGTTCAGCCTCTACCCATTTTTTTACATCTAGGAGAGTTATCCCACATGACTGACACCACGATGGATCTATGATCTGAAAATTCCCACGCCTGCATATAGAGTGTATGTATCTGCAGAGCTGTGGATAAAAAAATAAAATCAATCCTAGTAGAAAGGGGTCCACTAAAATAGATATTTCCCCCTGTAGGAAATTTAGAGCGATATGCGTCAATTAGTCCAGCCGTGGTAACAATATCCTGTAGGGCCACTGAGTCACAAAATAATTTATCTGTTCTAAGACCCCTGTCAGCTGATTTAAGCCCACAATTGTAGTCTCCTGCCCAAATCACTGTCTGTGAGGTATGCAGGTATGACTGAACTTATTTAAAAAGTGCCACTCTTTGCGCCTTTGTTTGTTTGTTTATTTATTTATTTCAGCTTAGGATACCTTTGAATCCAGGATTCATTTTAAAGGTTCCAGGTCGTTATTATACAAACATTACAAATATAACAATGTTTACAGATAACCAAAAACAGTTACACAGGCATTCAAATATCAAGAAATTATGTACCTCCAACTACAGGTAGAAGAGGATAGGGTCAAACAGGGTTCCGCCTTGTAGTTCATTACTTAGCGGGTCAGATTAGGCAGAAAGCAGGGGTTAAAGAGGTCAGCCAGATATGGCATCGTCATTGAAGAGGTGGTTTGTCAGCCAAGTGGGCTTCATTTGGGGAAGGGGGGTTGAAGGGATAAGAAAAAGAAAAGGGGGTGAAAAGGAGGGGGTTGGGTGGCTAGAATCCTGCCACATTAGTGCAGGCAAGCACAGTTCTTTTTTGTGTCAAGAAGGGGTCTGAGCCCAGATTTGAAGGTGCTAATCTTGGTTGATTCTGTGAGGTTAGCAGGTACCGCATTGTATCATTTTGGTCATGGGTACAGGATGGAGTTCTGGGCAAGCTTCATTCTTTTGAAGGGGATCACCAGCTTATCTGTAGCTGTGCTTATAGTTGATTTGGTGAGAACTGCCGACGTGAAGAGGCAGCCCAGTGCGGGGGGGGGACCCAGGAAGCACTTTTTTCAGGAGTAAGCAGGTTTGGTATTGTGCTTTGAGATGGAGTGGGAGCCACCCAGTTTCACTGTAGAGCATGCAGGTGTGGGTGTCCCGAACAGCCCCTATTGACAGATGGCAGTCCTTATTTAGTAGTGTGCTAACCCTGTTTAGGGCAGTTTTAGTGCCTGCCACATAGATAGGCAGCCCATAATCTATGGAGGACAGTACTGAACTACTGATGGCAAGTTTCAGAGCATCAGGTGTTAATGAGTGCCTGTGGTGGTAGGGGACCCCAAGTTTTGTATTCGCTGACTTGACAACTGAGTCTATATGGTCGGAGAAAGTTAGTGTATTGTCAAAGGTGATGCCCAGGTATTTGAACTTTGTTACTTGTTCCAGTGTTTCACCCTTGTGGTTCTGAATGAGCAAAGGCGGGTATTTCTTTTTGCTTTGGGAGATAGAGAAGAGTAGACTCTTAGTTTTTTTATGATTTAGTAGTAGTTTTTTTCTGCAAACCAGGATTCAAGCTTGTGGAAGCTGTTTTGGAGTTCGGTTGTGATGGAGTTGTGATCTTTGCCAGCAACAGATATCACTGCATCATCAGCATAGAGAACAGTGCGAGTTGTACATGCAGACAGTACAGAGTTGATGAAGAGGCTGAAAAGCAATGGGCTGAGAATAGAGCCTTGTGGGACCCCGAGGGACACTTCCTTAGTTGATGATAGGGTGTCTCCAATTCTGACTCGTTGTGATCGGCTTGTAAGGTAGCTTTCAAACCACAGTACCATGTCCAGGGATAGGCCTATTGAATAGAGGCAGTTTAGGAGTAGTTTGTGGTTAACAGAGTCAAAGGCCTTCACAAGATTGATGAAGACTGAGCCAACTGTCTCCCCATTATCTAAGGCATCATAAAGCTGGGAAGAGTAATCAACAAGGGCGGTAAGTGTGGAGTGCTTTTATTGGAACCCATGCTGCTGTGGGAAAAGTAGGTTATATTTATCAAGATACTCTGTAAGCTGCTCCGAGACCATTCTTTCAAGTGCTTTAGAGAGGGGCGGTAGAATGGATATAGGTCTGTAGTTGGATATTTGAGTTTTGCTCCCAGCTTTATGGACAGGTGTGACGTTGGCTAACTTCCATAATTTTGGAAACACTCCTGT
Organism: Neoceratodus forsteri; assembly: GCA_016271365.2. Classification (NCBI taxonomy): domain Eukaryota; kingdom Metazoa; phylum Chordata; order Ceratodontiformes; family Ceratodontidae; genus Neoceratodus; species Neoceratodus forsteri. The sequence continues at coordinate 1,204,774,687 of CM028132.1, forward strand.
TCTCAGAGATGCATTAAACACCATCATAAGGGGACCCATCAGTTCATTTAGGAGAAGACCCACGAGTTTCATAGCCACTAGATCAGCCCCCATCCTGGTCTTGCCAAGAACCCTCCTTATGTGCTTGATGGTTTCGTACTCGGTGACCTGCTTAAAGTAGAAAGGTGGTATGTGTGAGAGGCATATATTGAAATTAAACGAAACCTTTCCTGAACACCTCCTATATCCAACAATAGGGCTCTGCCAGAGTATATATCTACCAAATGAGAGACCATTAATGCAGGATTAGTAAACAATATACTGATGCCATCACAGGCATCTTCCCCCAAAGAACAGAATGTTTGAACCCTTAGCCCAGATCTAAGTAGCATGTTTTAATTCTCGTTGGGTTTTTAATATAGTGTCTTGTAGGCAATAAATGTCACTAGATCCTTTCTGTAATGTGTGTAGGGTCACTATTCTGTTTTTATTACTTTTTTTTATATATGTACTTTATTGTCAGTTCTCAGGATATCATTACCATAGCATATGTCACAGCATGTTTTCTCTTTTTTTTTTCAAAAAAGCAGTAATTAACATACAGACCATTATGTTAGTAATTTAATTAAGAAACCTAGGTGAGTATACATGATCAACATAGTTATATTTTATCTTATCTTAGTCTTATTTATTATCTCTATCTAACAATCAGCCTATCTGATGGTGAGCTTTCTTGGAAGTTTTATTACTCATAACATTTCTATTTTCATGATACAGTATCTTTAATAAACTGTTTATTTTAATACATCTTATATTGTTTATGTCTCAGGCTTTGTTTCAGTTCATCTCAGTAGTGTCCATCTAGCCCATCTCCTCAGGCCTTTCTCCTGTTTATCTCTGAAATGGTAGTTCAATTCCTCCATGTGTTGTATGTCCATTATAATCTGTGTCCAGTCTGTTACATCTGGTGGAGTGGGCTGTAACCAATTTCTCGTAATAGCTTTGTTATGAGCTAGTACACATACATACCACAAATAAAAGGTATCTTTCCATACAATCCCCTCGGGGGGAGACCCAATATCAAATTTTGTGACAGCAGAGGGGAAGATAACCGGAATAGATTATTTATCTTGTCTCCTACTCCTTTTTTAAATTCTTCTAATCTGGGACAGGCATAGAAAACATGTGTGGGAGTGGCCTTCTGCTCCCCACAGTGTTACCAACAGCTGCAGGAGCTAGTGCTGGACCATTTAGCTACCTTATCTGGGGTTAAGAAAAATCTCACTCTGAATTTCCATATATATTCCTGCCAGAGGGGGGACATTGTGGCCTTCGATGTGGATTTCCATAGTGTGACCCAGTCAGTAGTATGGAGGTGCAATTTAGCTTCCCTCTCCCAATTTTCCCGTAGAGGCTCAGCCATCCCATCCCTATGAGAGTGTTGGTATTGGTATATCTTAGTAATGGTGTGTTCTGAGTTTGATAGGGAAAATAGATAGCTGAGAGTCAATCCAAGTTCTGGTGTAGGGACCCCATGTCTCTTACGAAGTGTCTGTTGTATATAAGTGTACATCTGCAAATAATATATTTTATCCTTAGGGGTCCACCCCCATTGTCTAGTACATTCTGAGAAGGATAAAATATTATTTCCCTGCATTATCTGTAAGGGACACATAGACCCGAGTTGCCTGCCTCATGTACCATGTGTCCTCCTGTCCCGGGGTAAAATTGTTCGCAGTTATGAACCATTTCACTCTCCATATATCTCTTTTAGGTGTATCATATGTTTGAAATAGATCCCATGCCCCAAGGGCCACTTGGATAGCAGTATAATCTGCTAGGTGTAATTGTCTGTCTGACTTAAAGAGGCAGGTATGTATGTGAAAATTGGGGCACAGGGCCACTTCTATATCCTGCCAGTGTGCTCTCGAGGGGGAGTCCACCCAGAACAGTACCCACCTTACTTGTGCGGCCATCCAATATTCTCTGAGGTCAGGCACCACTCATCCTCTTCTCTGCCTGTTAGCCAGAAGTAAGGACCTACAGACCCGAGGTCTTCGGTTATTCCATATAAAATGGAATATATGGGTCTAAGAGTCTTGGAACTATCTCTGAGATGGTATAACTGGGATACATTGAAATAAATATAACAGTCTGGGGAGAAGATTAATTTTTATGGCCTGAATTCTAGCATACACAGGTAAGGGGAGCAGAGACCACCTCTTAATATCTAGTTGAATTTGCTGATCTAATGGTTTATAATTATCTGTAAATAAATAAGTGTTAGTTGCTCTCAAGATCACTCCCAGGTATTTTAAGGCAGTCAGGTCCCATTTCATGTTGTACTTTGCCTTCAGCTGATGGGATAGGAGATAATTAAAGGTCAGCACCTCTGTTTTTGTAGTGTTGAGGAAATACCCTGACAGGGCAGAAAATACCTTAGATTTGTCCATGACCTTTTGTAAAAAGGTCTCTGGTGTGGTCAAGTAAAGCAACACGTCATTGGCATACAACACCTCCTTATGTATACTTGTTCCTAGTGGGACCCCTCTTATTTCGGGGTCACTCCGAATCCATTGGGCCAAGGGTTTGATGTAAAGGGCAAATAAGAGTGGGGATAGCGGGCAACCCTGTTGAGTTCCTCTATTTAAAATGATTTTCTGAGAAATTATACCATTAGTACAAATATAAGCTTGTGGTTCTGTATACAGATGCTTTATGGTGTTTATAAATTCATTCGGAAAGGCAAACCCAGCAAGGACCCCATATGTAAATTCCTAGCTTATTTGATCAAAAGCTTTTTCTGCATCTAGACTCATTAGGATAGCTGGAGTTTACTGTTTATTTAACTGGTCAGTAATACGTATTGTTCTGCGGACACTGCTGCCTGTCTATCAGCCACAAATCCCGCTTGGTCTTTATGTACTAGAGTGGGGATAAGGAACTGTAATCTTTTAGCTAGTATGGAAGTTAAAATCTTATAGTCTACATTTAAGATCAAAATGGGCCGATATGATGTACAGAGGGTGGGGTCCTTGTCGGGCTTTGGGATGATGGAAATGATTGCCTGTCTCCAGGAAGGGGGAAGAACCGAGCCCTCTGTCATTGTTTCTTGGTAGGTAGTTTTCATAATAGGCATTAGTGTCTTTCGGAATTTCTTATAGAATTCCATGGGGAGTCCATCATTCACTGGAGATTTCCCTGTTTTCCCATCCCATATTACATTGCTAATTTCTGTTTCTGATATAGGGATCAATAGCTGAACTTTCCAGGTTTCCGAGACCTGTGGGAGTTGTAATCCTTTCAGGAACTCTTGTATCGCTTCTTGTGGGGGGGGGTCCAGTTGTGCATATAATTGTTTATAATAAGTCTGAAACGCCTCTGAAATATGTTCCAGTTTGGAGCTTTTTACTTTGGTTTGAGGGTGAAATATTCGGGTGATATGTGCTTTTGCTCTTTTGGCCCTTAAATGAATTGCAAGGTGTCTCAAAACATTTGGGCTACCTTTGTACTAGGTTTGCTTTAAATATTGGAGGTTAAATTCTACCTTAACATCTACAGTATTATTTAATTCTTTTCTATGTTTTATCAACTCTTTTTCTCTCTGTCTCAGAAATTTCTCCTGTTGTTGTCTCTCGTACCTGTATCTGCTGTTCTACTATACACGGTTTTTGCTGTCTTTGTTTCTTCTTGGCAGAGGCTATAGTGACCAGTTTCCCTCAGTTGACTGCTTTAAGTGTGTCCCAGATCATACCCTTATTAACTTCGCTGCTGTGATTATTTTGTAAAGTCTGAGTTATTAGTTGAGGAATTTGTTCCAGGACTTCTTTATCTCTAAGTAGAGATAAATTCAACCTCCGGAATGTATTTCTGGTGGGAAGGGTCAGATCTAAATGTAGTAATAATGGGGCATGATCAGAAAAGGCAATCGGACCTATTTCACATTTCTGTATCATAGATACGGCATCTCGATTAAGATAAAAATAATCTAATCGTGAATATATGTGCTAAGTAGCTGAATAATGGGTATATTCCTTTGTAGGGCCTTCTACAAAGGTCCAAGCATCCTGGAGCCCCAACTTCTATAAAAGAGCCTTTATCTACTTCTGTGGTTTATTAGTCCTCTTAGGATTTTAGAAGTGGTGTCTATTCTCTGATCAAGGACCATATTCCAGTTGCACCCAACAATCAAAGTCCCCTCTGCTTTTTCTGTAATTAATGTTAGTATTTGTCTATAAGTAGCATACGTCGAGTTCGGGGAGACATATATCGACACCACTGTCAGTATACAGCCATTTAGGTTCCCTTTAAGTAAAGAAAATCTGCCCTCTTTATCACTTACTTTATCCAGCACTTCAAATGGAGTGCTGTTAGGAATCAGAACTGCAACTCCTCTCCGTCGACCCCTCAGGTAGGATGAGAAGCAAATATCAGTAAATCCAAAGTTTTTTAATTTCAAATGTTCGTCTTCTGATAAGTGAGTCTCTTGCATTAAAATAAAATCTGCCTTATATTGTTTGGTATAGCTGAATGTTTTTTTCCACGTAATTGGGTTTGTTAGCCCATTTACATTGAATGAAAGTACCTTAATCCCCATTGTTTAAGACAAGCTGGATCAACTGACAGTGGATCATCAACACCCCCCATCGCTCCTCCTGTTCCCAGTGCATCATCTTTCTTGCTGCATATAATTTCTCACTTAGTGACAAATAACTAGTTACTTGGGCTACTCTTAAATCTAAAGGAGTAGCCAAACCTTGTAACTGTAACTGCCAACAACTTTTTATAATTCTTCCAAGGTAGGGGAACATCATTTGTTCCCTAGCTCTGTAAAGTAAATCCCTGCAGAGATGCAGTGCGGTTCTTATCCCCACTCAAGGGGCTCACTACAGGGTCAGGGATGAGCAGGAAATATTCCAGCTATTTTCTGTCCCAATCTTTAGTAATGAGTCGCCACTAATAGGTAGAAAATTTACTAGTTTTCCTTGTTACCCGGCCCCAAGGGTTACTCATGTACCGTTGAGAACATGAAAGAAAGAGTAACATTCTTCTTGGTGTTATCATTATTCAGGTCCAGATGAAAATTTAACCATAGTCCCTCACCTCCGAGACCCCCCATTTTATAAGCAAAGCACAGTCTCACAATCCCCCCTACAATTCAGTGAAAAGTACACTATTAATCACCCAGTTGAAATATTTAACAGAAGTATGCTTGTTATCCTTTCCCTCCCCTGAGTCTCAGTTTTCTGGTTTACTGTAGATCACATACTAAAAGTTCAATTATGGCTGGTAGTCCCTTTTGTGGTTTACCGACCCTCTCTGCCGTTGCCATCTTAGGGAAGCTGCCTGTATTAAGCGATAGGAACCAGGAGTGTCTCATCAGATTCTTCAGGTATCTAGGGCTTGTGATTCACTTCACGGTTGTGCTGCTCTAGCCTGCTGCAATTTTCTGTGGATATGTTCAAGTGTCTTGTGCATGGAGAGTGTGTCCGTCGCTCTTTCCACTCCCCGCTGCAAATGTTCTCCCATGCATTTAAGGTTCCTTTCTTCAACTAGTGTGGTAGCCCTCTAAGGATTCTCCAGTGTAATACCACATTGTTTAAGAGCCTCTGAAACATCATCTGGAGTGGAGTACAAACGAGTGCCCTCTTCACAGAATATCTCATTTTTGCTGGGTAAGGGGTTTGAAAACTAATCTTTCTGGATCTCAATGCTTTCATGGCACGTCTGTATTGCAATCTCATTTTTTTGGATTTTGAGTGGATAGTCTTGATCTAAATATAGTCGGCTGCAGTAATATTTTATTTCTCCCATTTGCCAGGCCTGGTGTAAGATCCGTTCCTTTGTGGCATAACTAGAAAACTTCATAAGGATTTGTCGAGGTCTGGCTGTTGGGTCTCTAGGTTTAGGCTCGAGGGTCCTGTGGGCTTTCTAGATTTTCACCTGCATAGTAACTGGTAAGGCAAGTAAATCTTGCAGAAGATCTTGCATGAAATGTGCCATATTTCCCACTTCAGTCCCCTCAGGCAGTCCTGAAAGTCATAGGTTGTCTCTACGAGACCTGGTCTCTAAATCTACACATTTTGCCTGTAATTCATCCACACAGTCTAACACTGCTATAAGGACTTTAGTATGCAACGAGGTGTCAGATTCTAGATGTGAAACTCGGGTATCCACTTCTTTTAAAGCTGTATCTATATCTGATAGTTTGTTATGCAGTTTTTGAAACTCAGCTTTATTTTCTTTCTGCATCTCTTGTATTTCCAGCAATATTGTGTCTAGTTGCGCTTTACCCGGCATGGCGTTGTCAAACGGTTGTACTGCGGCCTGTTGGGGGTGGTGTGTAAGTGACGGGATCGTGTCCCGCTCCTCCTGCAGCAGGTGATATCTGGAGCCATCAATCATCATTTGCCCTCTTTCATGTTTTTTGTACAGCTTCAGTTTCCCTTTCCCTTTTGGAGGCATTCTGATTATTATTTTAGGTGTCTGATGAGGGGAAAATGAAGTTTTTTATCCCTTGAGAGGGGAGCTCTGGATCTAGGCAATTTAGTTGGCCATAGTGGAACTGGAAATCTGTTTTTATGACTTTTTATGCTATTCACATTAAGGGTGGTGATAGTGAGTGAGGCCATGTGAGGTTAGAGATAGGAATACTATACATCATAGTCAAGGTGTTTTAGTAAATCTGCACTGTCTAGTTCTTCTAGCTATAGGATTCTCTCATCCCCCTTCTGTGTCAGAGGTAACATCTGTGGTGGTAGAGGCCATAGAGGACGATTCTGACTCTTCACCATCTGCATCCCCCACTGTCTATCCTGAGCCAAAACAGAAAATGTGTTCCCTGATTTCAGGGGGCTTGGAGGTTTGACCTTACTTTTAGGTTCCATAGCCATAGTAGAGTGTACAGCTTTCCCATGTCTGGACCTCTTTTTGGGAGTCACTGTTTTGAATGCTGATTCTTGAGGAAGGGGGGAACATAACATCCACCCCAGAACATGAGACTGAAGGAATGGGGCCAAGAGGGTCTACTGTGTCTGTGTTAATACTGGTGACTGCATCACAAGGGACATCTTCCTCTTGTGAAGGGGCACTATGTGCAAGCGCAACAGGCTCAAAGGAAGGAGGGGCTGTATTACTAGACGAAATTACTGCAGGGTTCTCTTGTACTATCTCCTGTTCATCTACCCTTCTGGCCTGCAGCTGCTGGGTTTTATCAGGCCTTCATGAGAGGGACAGTCCTCTCCGTTTTGAGAGGCCCAAGGACATCTCCCAAATACATGACCATTTTTTTCACAAAGATTACACTTAAATAAATTAACACAGTTAGCAGAAACATGCCCATAGTCTAAACAATGAGAGCATCTTTGGCGTGTCACATGCAGAGCTCATGTGAGTCCTAGCACTGCATTTAAAGAATGATCTGGGTTGACCAACATAAAACAGCATCCTTCTATCGCATCTCTGAAAAAAGCTATTTGGGAGATGTATCATACCATTGTTAGTGGAAAATAGCTTTAATTTTGCATCCCCATTCCAGATTTGCTCATTGTCCAGAACAGGGGAGGAACAGTCCAGTATCTCGCATCTCTGGCATAAACCAGAAGAGGATATCCTCCACATTCACCCACTCATTGGGGGAACATGACCGTTATATTTTTTACTGCAGGTTTTGTGAGGGAAACAACAAGAAAAAGGATCCACACTGGAGAATTTTTAAGAGTCCGGTACTGGGCCCAAAATCTATCCAAGCTAGAAACAAGTTTAAAGCTTACATCATAATTCAAGTTACCAATATGAATTAGGGCAAAGAGTTACGAGGAAAAAAATTCTCTGAACTCTTGAGCAATTGTTTTGCCACATATAGTCTATCTGGTGGGTCTTTGAGGCCTCCTTTGTATATTAACCACATAGTGTTCCTGTAGGGTGCCGGCTCACCCTGGTTTTGAAAGAGATCAGAAAGGCAAAACATAGACCCCAACCAGGCTCTTCTGGCAGGGTCCTGTAAAGTGGAGTCAGTAGGCCCCATCCTTAAAGGGGGTGTAACAGAAGTGCATGCCACAGGGGGTTCTGTGCCCCTTGCTTCAACTGTAGGAGAGGGGTTTTGCTACTCTGGACCAAGAGCAGTAGAAATAGGCTATGCTAGCTCTATATGAAAAGCTGAGGAGGGTGGCATGCTGCTCTTAACATAAGTAATATCTTGAGCTTGTACAGTAGGGACAGCCTTCTTTGTGCTGGGACCCTCCTGATTAAGTTTTGCAACATATTGAATGATTTTACTATCTGTAGGGTCTGGGACCCACTTACCCCCTCCAGCTGTATCCAGCCTGTGTTTTCAAGTGCATGTTTGGGAGACCAACTTCCTGTTGCATAGTCCGAGATTTGTGGAAAAGGTTCTGCAGTTTGCGGCAAGTTGCGAGTGCCAGCCACTGCATTGTCTGTACTGTTAATTGGCTGGTTTATTCATCCCATTTTATCTGTCTGTGTATGATTAGTAACCAGTGCAACACTCAACTTTGTACAACCAGGGGCACACTGTAGGCCAAGCCTGAGATGGCCTGTAGTTGCCATCCATGCAGACCCCCTGTTACTGGTACCTCGGGACTGATAGAATTGCCCACAGAGTTCGCAGATGCAGACTGCTCCCCACTTGCAACAGTCTGCGGTGAGGGATTTGACATTCCAGAAAGCTGCTTGTCAGGCTGAGTGGCATTGCCCTTTGATGCTACTCCATCACAAACTTTCAGATGATCACTGCAATCTGGGCGGGGCATGACAGCTGCCACAGGACTGTGCAAATCAGCAAGTTTCTGCTGCAAGGCTTTTTTCTGTTCCTGAAAATGCAGTTCCTCAGCTTGAGTTTCCAACAGCAAGGTTTTCTCTTGCACAGAAAGATTCTTAACCATTTCCAGTCCAGTTTCATGTACCTCAGCTGGGTTATCAATCTCTTATATGTTGTACACAATCATGTCCTCTGACAAATTTTCTGTAGAAAAATAGTGTTCTGTGTCAACCTCTTCTTCCAGAAAATCTTGTACAGCTATACCATTCTCTACGGCCTCTGTGGTAATAAGAGCAGGGGAGGAGGCCCGCTCCCCTATCTCCACAGCGTCCATCCTCACAGCAGACTCCTGCAAAGTGGCCATCTTGATAAGACAGTCAAGGGTTCCCCCTACTGCAGAGTAGGGGAATTTTTTTATTCAAGATTTTCAAACAAAAATTACAAAAAAGTATTACATCATACTAGACCAGAATGAAAAGAAAAAAAATCAGAAAGAAATATACAAGAATGTCAAAAGGAAAACAAAATGCATTACAGCATACAAATCATAATGAAGAAACAAAACCCAGAAATAAACATTGCAGTATACAGGAATGTCATAATCAAAAGAAAAAAATAAGGGAATTTTCTAATCAAGATTTGTAAACAAAAAATACCAAAAAGTATTACATCATACCAAAGCTGAAAAAAGGAAACAAAAACCAGAAAAAATGTAAACTTACAAGAATAGCAAAATCATAACAAAAACCACCCCCACCCAACAACCCCACCCCCACCCTACAGGATTAGGGGAATGAATCATTCATGATTTTTCAAAAAAATACATATAAGTATTACAACATACTAACTCTGAAGGAAATGAGAAAAAGAGAGCAAAAAAGAGAATCAGAAAAACCAACTGGAGAACCAATCATAACATTCAAGTAATTGGGGCATCGGAGTCCGTGACCCATGGAAGATTCTGCCAAGTCTGAAAAATCCAGGAAGCAGGGTGAACCTTCAGGTCCTGTCGAAAAGGAATTTAACCTCCCAGGTTATCTTTTCCACCAGCTCTGATAATGGTACTGATCGTTGCTGCAAGGTAAACCAGCAGTGAGAATTCCAGTTAAACCACTTCACCACTGTGATAATAACCTGTAGGGTAGAAGCATCCCATGAGTGCCAAGGAGAATCAAAAAAGCCATACTGGTAAGTATGCAATGTTATATTGTGGAAAGGAGGCATTTGCCACGTAGTTGCCAAAGTGGACCAAAAACCCAAAATATAAGAGCAGGAAAAAAATAAGTGATAAGTAGTTTCCATTTGGTTAACCCACTGAGGCCTAGAACAATTTCTCTCAGACAGCTGTTTATGCGTATGATGTTCTTTCACATTCAACCAATTGTGGCAACTGAGCCAGGGAATATCCCTCTTTCTCTCAGGAATCCTCGGATTATTCAGGAACTGAAGTAAACCAGGTATCAAAGGAGAGGGTCAAGAAGGAAAGGTGACTAGTTCACGAAATCTAGTGGTGAGGATCTGTTTATAAATTCATTTCCTGTGGTCACCACGCATCATGGCAGCTGTCAACTGCCAACATTTTAAGTTAACAAAAATATCACGAATATAGGAAGGACAAATAGTAGAGTTACGGAGCACCCGTAAAGTGTCTGTTTCCCATTGCGGGAACCAAGGACTACAAGTTGAAATGTATAAGGGGATCCAAGCCCTAGCGACATGAGTCAAAATAGGCCGGAAATTGACCATCATGTAAAAAATATGAAAAAAAAAAAAAAACAGGGTGAACCATACCTAGGCCATCTTGAGATTTAGGAAGATATAAAATATTCCTCTATAGAGGATTCAGCCGACTTCCCCAGACAGCTTGGAGAAAAAATACTGAGTAATGAGGTTTCCAAGGAGGGGGGGGACACCCAACTGACATGCAAAAGAGCAGTAAAAGGAATGTCTTAACAAGATAGACTTGCTTCAATTTACCCATGTGCCAGGAATTCCACTGCTTTACTAACTGTTGAGCCTGTGAAAGTTTAGAAGACCAATTCAGGATGTCCAAGGCTTGGTATCTGACTTGTATTCCCAAAATCTTAATTGGGGTCTGAGACAATGTAACTCCAGCAATGGAGGGGAGAGGGATTGAAGGCTTGCCAAATTGTCTCCCTATACTTTTTGACATATTAAGGGAGGATCCTGATAAGGATCCAAAGGCATTATAAATAGTCATGGCCTGAGACACAGAAACCTCATCCCCAACCAAAATCGTAAGATCGTCTGCATAAGCCAGGGCAAAATAAGGGATAGAGTAAGTATCCACTTGTATGTTTGTCAAAGAAGGGGCCGAATCCAAAGCCCGCAAAGTGGGTCAATACCAAAAACATAAAGGAGAGGGCTGAGGGGACAGCCTTGTCGTACTCCACGGTGTACCGGAATCATTGGGCCCACCCAACCATTAATAAGTGGAGATCGTGTTGCTACTTTATAAATAGATTGTAGCCAAGAAACAAAGGTATCTGGGATACCATAGTGCTTTAGTACGGACCATAGGTAAGTATGTCCAATTGTGTCAAAGGCTTATCTCTGATCTAAGGAGAGTAAGAATCCAGATAAGCCGTCTGCATTATCACGTTCAATAAATTCTCGAAGGAGAAGCAGATGATCACTCATCTTTCTTTCCAGTATAGAACATGTTTGAGTGGGGGAGATAAGATGTACAGCTGCTTGTAATAATCTAGTATGTAAAATGTTGGCTAATATTTTAAAACCTGTGTTTCAATGGCTGATGGGCCTCCAATTGGTCAGACCTGTTTTGTCACCTTTTTTGTAAAAGAAAATTAAAAGACCCCAGGCCATATCCAAGGGAACAGAATCAGTATTCAAAAGAAAGGTAAATACTGCTGCCAGTTCCTTAGATAGCAGTGGGCTAAGAAGCTTAAATAATTCGGAGGGAAATCCATCCAACCCAGGGACTTTATTAGTAGGCAGGGATTTAATAGCCTGTTCCACTTCTGCAGCTGAAATATCAGCTGTCAATTCAGGTAATATAAAAGGGGGACAAATAGGGACATGAGGAGATGGTAATAAATCATGAAAAGCAATATCAGGGCAAAAATAGGTAGAAAACAGAAAAGAGATGTGCTGAGTCACTAAGCGAAATATGTTCTATTTGTCCGTATAGACAGAGCCGTCTATCACCTTATGTTTGACAAAGGTGGAACAATATAAATAAGGGCAGAGGAATGCATCCTTCCCTTTTATCCCCAAACTATGCTGATACTTCAGACTTTCTGATTGGCGGAGATGGAAGGCTTTCATGTCAGTTTGAAGTACGTGAATTTGTTCCTAAAAATCATAGGTAGTAGACCTGGATAAAGACTGTAGTTTCCGTAACTGTTTCCGGCGATGGAGGTACTGAAAGTAAACATTATGATAAAAATGTTTGCTGTGGGATTTCAATAATTTTCATAGATCCAGCTTGACATCTGCCCACCAGAGGGCAGGAGAGTCAAACAAATCAAAAACAGAGCTTTTATGAGCTGCAAAATATTGGAGATTAAGTATCACAGACTGTTGGGATAAAAGGGAAGAATTAATTTTCCAATATCCAGGACCCTTAGAAAATGTTACCGTAGTCCCGAAACTGAGGTGCAAAAGCTTATGACCGGAAAATTCTAGTTCCATAACCTTAATGGAGAAAATAGATAAAAATAAGGAAATAAAAAAAAAATCTATTCTGGTAGCCAAGTGGCCCCTCTGAAATGTGGGTTGAGCAGTATTATGAGTAGCCAAATATGCATCTTTTAAATGTGACAGGGAAATTACATTCTTTAAAGTAGACATATCACAATATACTTCTGAAGTAGTGGTGTACGCCCCCCATCATGCTTGTCAAGTCCGCAATTAAACTCCCCACCTAAAATAATGGCCTGAGATGACAATAGATAAGGCTGAATGTCTTTAAATAAAAAAACTCTATCTGCCTTCGACTGTGGGGCATAAATAATGATCAACCTGTAATAAGAATTATTTATTCTGGTATCAAGAACTAGTACACGTCCTGGAACTAAATTAATAAGTTTGAGAAGATGTACCTGCAAACTAGAATGAAATAAAATGCCAACCCCTGAGCAGACATCTGGGCCTATGGACCAATATGAAGGTCCAGAATACCATAGCTTAGTAACCTGTCCTATTTCAGCAATAGTATGTAGTCTAGTATCTTGTAAAAAAACAATTTGCAAGGAATTAGACTGAAAATAGGACAGTACTAAACGTCTGCATTTATGATTTTTAATACTGTTCACATTAAGTGAATCTAAGAGTAGGGAAGACATTTTGAGAAAGAAGGGAAAAAAAACTAGAAAGAAAGTCTTCAGGGAGGTTTAGTCCTCGACCGTTGTGATCTATGACGGGTACTTACAGAGGGAGGAGGTAAGTCTGTATCAGAATGTAAATTCACCTGAGAAGACCACAGAGTTGAGCTCTTTGAATCTGCGTCAGAGAGGTCGGAGGGCTGCAGGGCCTCATATTTATTGCACAGTGGAAGCTCCGAGGTTTTTGACACCTTAGAAGCGGGATGGGCACCCTTTTGAGACCTCTTAGTGGACCGTTTACTAATTGGGGGGCATACCTGTAGAAGATTCTTCTCAAATCTGTTCAGGAAGGGGTTGGGCATCGCCGTTAGGTGATAAGGGGAGGGCTAACAAGCACCTGTTGCACTAGCACAGGAATAGGGACATCCAAAGAAGGGGAACAACAGAAACCTCAGAAGGTCTGGGGGGGGAGAACGTATTTCTTTGAGCCACTGGTATCATCAGTCTCTGCTCCTCAACATTAGCTGAGGCAGACTGCTTGTGCGCAGCCCAGGTGCAACTCTGATATGTATGTCCGGTGGAATCACAAAGATTACACTTCGGTTCATTAAGACAATTTCCACTAGTATGCCCCAATTCTTGACAAAGATTACTTTTAACCTGATCACACAGAATGCTTAAGTGTGTACAAGAACCACACTTATAGCATGCCTTAGGTTGTCCCACATAAAACACAGCACCATGGTCTCGACCTAAAAAAAAAACTATTGGGGAGATGAATAAGACCAGTATGTGTAACGTGGAGCATAACCTTCACCTGCCACCCTTCAGTCCAAATATATTCTTCATCAAATATGGCTTCTGGGGAACCAAGAACCGAGTATCTTTACTTTAGCCAGTAGGTCAGGTTGGTGACACTAACCCCTTCATTTCGGAAGAGAACTGTGACTGTTTTGTATTCTGGCCTAGTCAGGGGGATTGCTTTAAAGGGGGCCCACAAAGGAGAAGATTTCAGGGTTTGAAATTCTGTTCAAAAATGTTGTAGCCCTGAATTCAATTTAAAACTTACATCAAAGGTAGATTCACCAGACACATGAATAAGTGCATAAATTTCATTATCAAAAAACTTCATGGAACCTTTTAATAAAGTCTTTGCAACAAATCTTCTATTGGGAAAGCCAGACATACCCCCTTTGTATATAAGCCAAACAGCATTGTGACGTTTAGCTGGATATATGGGCTGATGAAAAAGAGAAGCATATGGTTTCTTTTCTGTAGGTTTCAGCAAGTTCAGAGATGCTTCAGGGGGTTGTAGTGAGGAAATGGAAGTAGAAGGGACTGGTGAAGCTGGCTGTGCAAGTTCAGAAAGTCCCAAAAGAGGAGCAGGTGTGCTGGTAAACTGGAGTTCTGAAGGGAGATGCAAGGGAGAATGAGAGTCAGGAGGTAAAGGGTCTAGAGGAAGCTGTGGAATAGGAGCAGGATCTGTAGAAACAGCAGCATGAGTTTGAAGCCGAGAAGAAATAGGCGAGGTGGCAATCGGAGTTGGGTCAGAAATCCAATGCCCCGTAGCTGAGCGTATCCAGCCTGCCGCTTGAAGCATAGCAGATATGTACTTAGGTGAACGAGAAAAGAAGTAGCAGAAAAACTCGAGGTACAGGAGAGATCACAAACCGAATCCAGTCCTGGTTTTCCTGGAGTGTGAGGCAAGGCACTCACAGACACGCTAGGCGAGGCTAACAATGCAGGAGAAAGTCCAGAATGAAGGGAATCCAAAGGAGCAGGAATAGGGTTCTCTGCAACAGGAGAATACTGCAACACAGGTGAGTCCATCTTAGCAGATAAGTTAAAAGGTTCCTGAGTGGCTGACACAGTTCATGGAGTTGAATTCAAAGCTGTATGTAATTCCAAATGACAGAGAGCTAAACGCTCTTCTTTAGCCTGTAACTGAAGCGCAAGTGACCATATCTCAGGAGAGGCATTAGTTAGTGCAGCAGAAAGCTTAGAACTAGTATTCAGGGTAGAGCATATCATGGAATCAGCTGGAGAAATACCCATAGGAACCAAGTCAGTTTCAGTAGTAGCAGCAACATCCAAAGGTAAATCAGTGGAAATCTTGGTCTCTAAGCAAGGGGAAGCAGGGGTAGAGACCAATCCACCTGTTCCAGAGGCAGCAAGCAGCTCCTCCACATCCTCAGCGGCTGCCATCTTGGACAAGAACCAAGATGACAAGGGTTCCCCCACTGGAGACTAGGGGAATTCTTTATTGCAAGAAACAAAAAACATCATTACAAGTATCTCCAATTGAATCAAAAAAGAAACCATACCAAAACAAAACAAACCACAAATAAAAGCGACTCATTAGGCTAAAAAATAAGGAGAAATAAGAAAACAATGCAGCTTGAATTCCCTTCACAAAAAGTCTCTAAGAAGATTAAATCTAGTAGACTTGTTTCCAATATTTATGAAACTTATGCGCTGGCAAATGTCCCGATTCAAAAGCCTTCTGAGTCAACAGAGCAGATTCAACATGTTGCAACACAACTGAAGGCAGGGTATAAGTGTGTTGCAGAGAAAACAAACATAGTGTCTGCCACATATAAAACTTAATGCAGGAAAAAATAACATTCAAAGTGCTAGGGTGATAACGTGAAAAAAAACAGAATAATCCCCAAGCACCAAGCACTCATATGACACATGACAAGATACCCCCATCCCCACTTAGTGAGCAAGACTAACCAGAAATGTTTAGCATAATGACAGAAGAGAAAAAAGTGTTCCATAGTTTCCTCCAATCCATTGCATTCAGTGTGGATACATTGCCTTTCAGACATAGCTTTATGTTTTAAATTGCCCTTGACTCCCAGTCTCCCATGACAACTGAGCCAAGTAACAACCCACATTTTCGCAGGAATTCATCTGTCATTTAGTACTCTTAAAGCCAAAAACGTTTTGGAAGGGGAAACATTTTGGAAAATCAACTGTTACTACAAAGTGTCTAGTCATTATATCAATGTAAAAAGCTTTTCGGGAAAGTCAGTGCACCTCTGTTTGAGCGAGTTTCCACATCCGTAACTTAGCTGCAACCAAAAAAATAAACGAAGGAGCACCTGGGGAACATTTAATGATAGGGGCCTCAGTAGACCACCTGGCCAAAAATTCCTGGATTAAAAGATACGTCCAGTAATCCCATGGGTGTGATGTATATTGCACAGGTTCCTTAAAATTAGCTTTAATGAAAAAGGAAAAATAGAAAGCTAAAGAATTAATCATACCAAGGCTGCCATCCTTAATCTTTAGATAAGTAACATCACACTTAACAGGGTTTAGCCAACTTCCCCATAACATTTGAAAAAAATACTATATAAACGAGTGCGATATTGTTTAGGCAAGGGAAAAACTGAACTAAAATATAAAAACATAGGAAGAAGAAACTTCTTAATAATCATAATTCTTTTTTGCTTCGAAAATGACCAAGATTTCCATAATTGAACTTTGCTTCCCCCCAGTTCAATGTGAGATTTCCAGTTGAGGTCGGCAAGATCTCCATTAATAAAGAAACACCCCAGAATTTTGTTCGGGCATGGGGTAATCGATATCCGACCTATGAAGGAATCAAAAAGCCCCTTCCCTAAGAAAATACCTGCACTCTTCTCATAATTTACCATGGTGCCAGCAAGAGTGCCAAACTGAGCCAAAATATCTAAAGCAAGTACACCAGAATCCTTATCACGAAGCAAAAGTCACATGTCGTCAGCATAAACTGCCAGTAACTGTGCAGGGACTTCTACAGATGGGGTAAGCCCTAAAATATTAAGATGGTGAAGGAGCTCCTGAATCAAAGGATCTAAGATAAAGGTATACAGCAAACGGCTCACTGGGCACCCCTGACAAACACCCCTGCAAAATGTTATGCTTCCCCCCATTACACCATTAACAAAAGGAAAATTTCTGGCTTCATTATATAAAAGACTAACCCAAGCCCTAAATTGCAATGAGAATCCATAGCGATGTAAAACTTGAAATAGAAAATCATGTGATACTCTGTCGAAAGCTTTAGCTTGGTCCAGGGACAATAAATACCCTGAGAGCTTCTGCAACCGACTGCATTCACATATGTTCCTTAGTAAAGTTAAATTTTGCTGAATGTTGCGGCAGGGATAGAGCAGGTCTGCACAGGGTGAATAAGAGTCGTGGCTACTTTTTGGAGTCTGTGACACAAAATGGCAGCAAAGATTTTATAGTCTGTATTCAATAAACTAATCGACCGCCAATTACTAATGTCATGTCTGTCCCCCTTTTTAAATAAAAAAATGGTCAGGGCATCAGAAAAGCCTAAGGTCAAAGTGTTAGAGACTAATATTTCATTATAAACATAGGTCAGTATGAGGCTAAAATCATCCAAAAAAAAAAACTTATAGAAGTCATTTATAAGGCCATCCAGGCCAGTGAAACCCTTGTCTTCAAGTGGGTAATTTCTAACCTGACCTTGTCCTGAGATATAGGTAAATCTTAATTCCTTAGACTGATGAGGAGTCAGGACTGGGCAGCGAATCAAAAAGCCTATCCCATGAGCTTGTGGGTTGAAAAACTTGCCCATGTTGGTCCTGTAGACTGTCCTGCACTATTTGTAACATTTCAACATTAGTGGATTTTAGAACACCATGAGAATTATATAGGCCATCCATGATCTTCCTTTCTAATGTCTGTTTGCAGGCCGAGAAAGGGTCTGAGACAGGGGTGGTCTTTAGACCGTAGGATATGTCATCATGTAACTGACATGCTTTCCCATAATGGAATTTTCTCATCCTGGATTTAAGTGAGGCAATTTGTTCCTGTATGCAAACTTCCAAGGAAGTAGAGAGGGACTGCAATTTATAGAACTGGGCCCTATAACCCAAATAAGTGATATAATCCTCCGTCTGGGTTGTTTAATGAAAAGCCTTGGAAAAATGTTGAAATTCAAGTTTGGTGGCTACCCACCAATCTCCCCAGGAATCATATAGACCAGCTACTGACTGATGTCGCACAAAAATATTTGAAAGAGCGGTTTGGAACTGAGTTTGAGCTAGCAAAGCTGGATTCAGCTTCCATCTGATGGGCATGGCAGGGAAATGGGAAGGAATTTGGGAAAGGTTGAGGCAAACTTTCAATAACATATGGTCGGAAAATTTGCACGGGAACAAACAAAAAGTGGTAGGTAACAAATATCGGGAAGTGAAAACAAAGTCGATTCTAGTCGTGAAACTACTTCCTCCATAGGTAGGTCCAAGACCATGATGGAGGTACCTATTGGTGTCCAATAAAGTAGCTTTCACCAGGATTTCGTGGAGGGCATGAGAGTCACAGTACACTTTCTGTTGTACTTGGTTCTTGAATTTCAAATCTAGACCGCAGTTAAAATCACCCCCCAAGATGATATGTCGAGGTGTAAATAGATATTGTTCAATATTTTGGAATAAATCAATTCTGGCTGACTTAACTTGTGGAGCATAGGTATTAATGAGGCAAAGGGAATACCCCTTACATAAACAGTCCAGAAGCAGTACCCTGCCCGGAACAATATCCACCAACCGAATAACCTGGACATGAGTATGGTAAAAGAGTATCCCAACTCCGTCTGCAGCATCGGGACCAAAGGACCAAAAAGAAGGCCCTTGAACCCATAATTTTTGGTGTAAGTAACATCAAATAAGGAGGAAAATCGGGTCTCTTGCAAAAACAGAATGTCTGCTATGTATGATTTACAAAAGTGCAAAAACCCTAAATGCTTCCTCGAATTTTTTATGATGCAGGTGTTGAGTGAAATAATGGTCAAGGAAGCCAGAGAAACGTATTATATTTTGTCTTTTTTACATTTACGCCCTGATTTTTTCTTAGATTCTAATAATTCAGGACCTCCTTCATCATCACAATCCATGCAAGATGTGGCCCCTGATTTGACTGACACATCAGACTCCAAGTCCCCCTCCTGGTCTTGCAAAACCTGATAAGCGTTATGCGTAAGGAGAGTAGAAGTCTGAGCTAGTTTCTTTGCATGAGACCTCATGACTCTTTTAGAATGAGGTTTCTGAAACTCAGTGTCAGGGGAGGGGGGCACCCCAGAAGCATGGGAGTGGGAATGTGTTGTAGCCTCACTAGGCTGTTGATTGGCCTGTGTTTCAGGGCTTGGATCTGAGGTAGAGGGTTGGGGTTCAGCAGTTCCTGAAGGGCCTGCAGTGGGAGGGTCTGTCTCAAAGGCCGTAGTCCCCTCAGAACTAGGCCTGAATCTATCCTGAGCTTCAGAAATCAAGGTTTCCTTATCAAGACCCCCTTGATTATTCTGCCAGCATAAGAGCACTGATGGTATGCATGGCCTAGTGAGTCACATAAGTTACAACAAAATACATTATGGCAAGTCCCACTGTCATGGTCTAACTCCCCGCAGAGAGCACATTTAATTTTATCGCATGCACTACTCAAATGCCTAGCACTACCACATTTGTAGCTGGCCTTCGGCTGACCAGGATAGAAACATACCCCCCTATCCTTTCCCAGAAAAAAACTGTTCGGAATATGCTGAACATTATCCCCAACAATGTGTAACTTTATTTTAAATTTCCAGCTTCCAGTCCAAATTCCTTCCCCGTCAATAATAGGTTCAGGAGGGCCAAGCACAGTACATTTACTCTCTAACCAATACAAAATGTCTCCCACATTTACACCTTCACTACGAAACATGATATTAATTGTCTTAAATAATGGCTTGGTGATGGCAATCGCCCAAAATGGAGTCCATAATGGAGTAGTCTTCAATGATTCATATTTTTGGCAAAACTTATCAAGTCCTGAAAATGATCAAAAACTGACATCGAATGTGTCCTCCCCCCTAACATTGATAAGGACATATATATCAGCTGCTTGGAAGTTCATTGAATTTTTAAGTAACCTCCTTGCCACGTAGAAACGATCAGGATAATCCTGAAGCCCCCCCATACCGTAAATGAACGGTATTTCTCCTAGGGGCCTGGTCAAGCCTATTGTTACGAAATAGATCTGAAAAACTGGGACCAGGATGAAATTGTCCACGTCTTGGGAAAGGGGGGGGAAGCATGGGGCAGCTCTGACCCAGTCTTATCGTCTAACGCTGAAGCAGGTAAAAGAGAGGAATTTAAACAGTCACCTGATGTGCTTGAAGACGTAGCCACCGCTGCTTGTGGAAAATCTGTACTCACAGAAGGTTGAGGTGTATCTGGCGTAAAAGAAATCCAATTTGAATCCGGCACCCAGTGACTGTCCTGCCACTTCCAACCTGCATCCGCCAAGGCTGAATCCTTACTTCAATCAGCCAAGGGAAAGGAGCCGTCAGCCGCACTCGACTTCCGCGTTCCAGAACAGGAGGCGTCCTGCGGGTGAGTCATCGCAGTGACAGCAGCTGAGCGAGGAGGCTGGTGAGTAGCTGTCACAATTGAAGGTCCCGGTACAGAATTGCATTCTTCTCCTTCTGGCTTGTTCAAGGGAAAAGCCTGTACCAGACAAATCTCCAAAATGCTTCCTCCAGTTGGCAGGTCTGAATAGAACCGCACGTCAGAAACTCCTGCTGCACGGACATTACCGTGCAAATCCCCAACCAGCTCCACAGGTAGTGCCATTTCCTTCGAATTCTCTTGAGGCAAAGTCTGCTGTACACTAGTAAGCTCCTCACCCGTTTCAGTCATGATGTCCGTCTCCATGGAGTGTTGATCGCAGTCTGCCATTCTACAGACTAGCACCAGCAGCTCCCCCTACCGCCAGCAATGCAGTAGGGGAATTTCTCTGGTGTCCTGGCCAGTATTCTCCTTCCTATAAAACCAGGTCATGCAATTGTCCAGGCTGTGTATGAGTGCTGATGTGCGATATGGCCACCACTACACATTCAGTTACTTCACTACCAGTCTAGCATTGCTTGTAAAGCACCTTGGGATGCATTGTGTATGAAAAGTGCCATATAAATGCTGATTCTTATTCTTCTTCTTCATAGCTATACCCCTGATGAAATCTGTTGTAAAAACTGCAAATATTTTATTTCATAATGAGGGGGTAAGTGCGATCGATATTCCTTTTTGGCTACACCACAAATGTGAAGAGTTGGACATTTTTGCTCCAGTTCTTGATTCAGAGCCGGTATGGACAGGAGGCTGGAAATTCCAAGTAGGGCTGAAATACAGTGACGCAGGCCTCCAACATCTACACACTAGTTTTTTTTCTGTGTAGAGATAGAAGCCTGTTTTTATCAGGGGAAGCCTCGTTCTTGTCACAAATGTCGATCTCTGGTATATACCAAAGCAGTATACGTGATCAGCAGATGTGTGGGTTGTGTTTTCACTATGGACATTTGAATACCCATTCTCCCAATTTATTTCGCTGTAACCTCTGTGAAGAGAAGGGACATTTGCACCACAATTGCCCCTGGGCCTACCACAATAGAGTGAATGAGATAGATTAAGGTCTTTTAATTAGGAAGGCCCAAAATTCCTGCTCTGTGAAGAGAGCATCAGAAGCTGCAGTCAAGAATTTTTTGGCAAAGTCACAATCACCTGCCAGGTCCACACTTTCCCCTGGTAATAGAGGAATTAAGGGAGGTTATTTCCACCTAGATCCTACTACGGAAGAGTCAAGTGCCACTATGGCTCACATGCCTTCTTATTCTGAATCCATGGAACAGACAGCAAATGACACCCCTAAGGTTTCCACAGAACAACCTCAACAGGTAACGGTCCAGAGACCCCAGAGGCCAGTTTGGAAATGCCACCAGCCTCCCCCTTCTACTCCCACTATGCCGCCTTGTAAATCTGAGGAGATGCATAAGGTAACCAGAAAGAAAAGGAGGCAAAGTCGTTAAAGTAAAAATCACATAATCCACTTTCTATACCAGTAAAAATAGGTTACTCTCCTGTAACAGTGGTTCTAGGAGTGGTATATGATGTTCTATCCACACTTTCTGGCAGTGCTTTTCCCTTTAAGACTTTGCCGGAATGTCTTCAAGCTGGCTCCTCCCACCCACATGGGTGGTAACTCCCTCGGCTCCGCCCCATGGCACCAGATCTTGCCCACTGGAAGCGGTTGTGTGCACCAAAGCTAGGGGAGGTCAGGTGGGTCTGTGTGGATGAACATCATATACCACTCCTAGAACTACTTTTACATGTGAGTAACCTCTTTTCCTAAGGACATGGATATGATGTTCTAGCCACACTTTCTGGCAGACTCCTAGCAGTTCTTCAGGAGGAGGGCAGCAAGGTGCACACCCCCTACATAGGAAATAAGGATTGGAAAACTGAAGCCCCAAAACCAGCATCCCGGCATGACTCAAGGTCGATGCTGTAATGGGAAATGAAGATGTGTGCTGACCACCAGGTAGCAGCCCTGCAGATTTCCTGGATAGAGATGTCCCTGGAAGCAGCCACCGAGGTAGCAGTATGGCAGGTGGAATGAGCTCTAAGCCCTACGGGAGGCTACCTAACTGCCAACCTATAGCAGAGATCAAGGCAGGATACAATCCACCTATAGCAGAGATCAAGGCAGTATACAATCCACCTGCCACCTGCAAACAGAGAGAGGAAAGAGTAAGCATACAAAACAACAGTCAAGGGGCCACAAAGAAGACATGACGGGAGTGGTACAGTGCAGTGGCTGTGGAGCGGCAATCTTCCGGAAGACGTTCTGGAGGATGTGGTGTTGTCCCATCTGCAGGCACCTCTCTGGGCTGAGGGAGGAGGTTGCTCATCTCCAGACTGAGTTGGCCAGGATTTGGAGGACCTCCTCTCCCACCCAGGGACCACAAGGGCCACCGCCGCTGCCTCAGAGGTTGCCAAGAAAGAGGAGCGGTTGGACCATGGTGAGCTCAGGGGTGGTGAGGGTGGTGGAACAGAGGCACATCCCTCCAGTTGTACCTCTTCACAATTCATATGCCATTCTGGCAGAGCGTGGTTCCTCTATGGAGGCACCTGCAGTGGAGACCAAGGAGGACGCTGGGAACCTCCACAAAGGAGACCCACAGAGGGGTGACATGGAACCCCACAGGGGAAGGAAACAACTCCTGGTGGGGGACTCAGTAGTTAGGGGGGTAGAACTGGTGGAGGGAGGGGAGAGGAAGGTAAGGTGCTTGACCGTCGACATGTCTTGGAGGGACAGGGAGCGAATCCTCAGGATCACAGGAGCAGCTGCATGGGGGGGGAGCTGGACATCGTTGTCCACCTAGGGACAAATTACCTGGCTGGGATAAGGATTAGAGCAGTGCAGGAGGCATTTGTGGAGTTGGGGAGGGGCCTTAGACAAGTAGCACGCATGGTAACCTTCTTGAAGGTGCTGCCTGTCTATGGCGTGGGTGAGGCTAAGATGCTCCACACCATGGAATTCAATCAATGGTTGAAAAACTGGTGCAAAGCTCAGAGTTTTGGCTTCATTGGGGACTGGGGATCCACCTGGAAGGATACAGGCCTAAACTGGCGCGATGATCTGCATCTGTTCAGGAGGGGAACCAGGATGCTAGATGATAGGTTTAAATGCTTCTTTGCTAAGCATTTAAACTAGCCAAGGGGTGAGGCAAAGAAAAAGAGCAGGGAAATCCCAGCCCCCTCAAAAAAAATACAGGGTAGTTATTGAGGAAAACACCAAGAGAGAGAAGTCAATAGGGACACTTTCTGACACCCTGTCTGTTCGCTCGGGCGTCCCACAGGGATCCATATGGGGCCCCCTCCTTTTTAGCCTTTTCTTAAACTCCCTCCCTTACCACTGCTCTGAGCAGATCATACTATATGCCGATGATGCTGTTGTACTCTCCACTCACAAAGATCCTGCAACTCTTCAACACAACCTTCAACTTGGTTTCAGTTCTGTAGAGACATGGTTTCTTAATCATAAACTGGTCCTCAATAACAAGAAAACCAAATCTATGCTCTTCTGCAGCTCTCATAACCCACACAAGCTACACCACTTGGCTATCTCCACCACCCAGGGGAACACTCTAGATCAGGTGGGGTCCTTCAAATACTTAGGGATACAGCTTAACCCTAATCTCTCCTATGGACTTCATGTAGATAATGTAGCTAGAGCTGCTAATATACGGCTTGGTATCCTCTACAAACACAGACCACACCTCATGCCAGAAGCTTTAAAGGTTGCAGTCCTGAGCTCTGTGATCTCTGTAATAGACTATGGTCTCATCATTTATGGCTCGGCCACAACCACAACCCTTAGATGCCTCTCAACTGCCTTAAATAAGGCATGTCGGCTCATCTCTGGTGCTCACCGTCTCACCCACACATGTGACCTGTACACTCAGACCAGCTGGCTCCAACTATCAAAAACCACATAAAGTTTCTCACCTGCTCCATGGCGAAAAAAAAAATCTACCTTGGCCTTGCACCTTCTGGGGTCTCAACTCTGTTACAACACCAAATTAACAAATGGTGCCTTAGGAGATCCACGCTACAGCTACTGAAAGTCTCCCACTGTCACACTTCACAGGGACAATGCTCTTTTGCTTATCGAGCACCACTCTGGTTCAATGGCCTCAGCCCCACCATCTCCTCTGCCCCAACAATTGGTATGTTTAAAACTAGGCTCCGGGACTATCTCACTACCAACAGCTCCTGTGACTGCCCAACTTAACCTTGTTTCTCCACTTCCCTTCCTGCTCTAGTGGTCCCCCCCCCCCACACTGGATTCTAACCTCACATCTTGGTATACCCAGTGCTGCACTTTTCACCTTCTCCCCACCCTTCCTACATTCCTCCCCCCTTCCCTCTCCCTATGACTCTGGCACTTCTTATCTGTTGTCTATTTTCTCTGACAAATGCCGCTGGCCTCCTTGTTACAATGCTACCCTTGAATTGTATTAATCTGTATTTTGTTTGCAAAGTCCACATTGTTGTAATGTCTGTCTTGATGTTCCCCATAATTTGTATTTCTCTGACGTGGAACCTCTGTAAAAGAGCCAAGGCTCAAAGGTATTTGCTATTCTAGTCTTAAGAAAGAAAGAAAGAAAGAAAGAAAGAAAGAAAGAAAGAAAGAAAGAAAGAAAGAAAGAAGAACAGGGGTAAATGGAGAAAAAGGCAAAGGCAGTAAGGACAGGGATGGGGCTTAAAGGAGTAAGGCCATCGAAAAATGGAGGGCACTGAGTACCAATGCCCATAGTCTGGGTAACAAGCTCCCTGAACTAGTGGCCTTGGTGGAAGAGGGATACCTGGATAGTGTAGCAGTCACAGAAACATGGTATACAGAGAACCATGACTGGGTTGTCAGCATACCAGGGTACACAATCTACAGGAGAGACAGGGAGGGTAGAAGAGGAGGAGGAGTGGCTCTCTATATAAGGGAAGGGATCAAAGCAATGGAACTAAAGGGTAAACAGGGAGGAGAGGAGGCACTGTGGGTCACTGTGGAGACTGGAAATGGCACCACAATGCGCACAGGGGTCGTATACAGACCCCCATCTCAGGGTGAGGGAATAGACAAGGAAATGACAGAAGGCATCCTTAGGATAGCAGAAAAAGGGGATATATTGTTGATAGGGGACCTGAATATGCCAGATGTTAACTGGAGCACCTTTGCTGCAGCCACATCCAAGAGCAGGGTCATTCTCAATGCCCTACAGGAGGCATGCCTCAGACAGCTAGTACTGGAACCCACTCGGGAGGGAGCAGTCTTAGACCTGGTACCCTCACACGGGGACAGAGAGAGGATCTCAGATTTAGAAGTGGGTAGCCATCTGGGAACAAGTGACCACCAAACAGTGTAGTTCACGATAAACACAGCCATAGAGTCAAGCCATACAAAAGTGAAGGTACTGGACTTTAGGAGAGCTGACTTTGGCAAAATGGGAGAGTGCCACAGAAAAGCACTCACAAATGGGCAAGAAGGAGGGGTGGAGGAACAATGGGGAAACATCAAAACTGCCATCACGGAGGCAACAAGCCTTTGTGTGAAGCACATAAACAAATCAAAACGAAGGAAAAAAACAGTATGGTTCTCAAAAGAGGTGATGGGGAAGGTTAGGAAGAAAAAGATAGCATTCAGGAGGTATAAGGAAACAAAGAAGGAGCAGGGCAGAGAACTGTACCAGTTTAAGCAGAAGAAAGTGGGGAAGGCAGTCAGAATAGCAAAGGTCCAAACTGAGGAAAAGATATCCAACTCTGTCAAAAATGGGGATAAAACCTTTTATAGGTACATTAGGGAGGGAAAAAAGACCAGGGGAGGGATAGTGAGGCTTCATGAAGGGGAGGTTGGGTGGGCAGAGGGTGACAGTAAAAAAGCAGGGATACTGAACGAATACTTCCACTCAGTATTCACAAAAGAAGAGGAGGGGGAGGTACCTAATCCAGTCAATAGAAGTACTCTGGATAGGGAGGTCGATACCAGTCCATTCACAGAAGAAAGGATTCTGAAAGAACTCCTAAAAGCTGAAGGTGGACAAAGCAATGGGGCCTGATGGGATTCACCCCAGAATTCTAAAAGAACTAAGGGGAGAACTGGAAGGGGGTTTACCATTGATGCTTTGCAACTGATTAAAAATTATGATACCCCCTGGCTCTCCCACACCCTACTTGACCTCATGAAGCAGCGGGACAACCAGTGGCACTTAGCTAATAAATCAGGCAAACCACATGACCGGCAATTATACAGGGAACTCAGGAACAATTGCACCTGGGAAATTCAGAAGGCCAAAGCCGCCCACTACCAGGAGTCACTCTCCTCCAGCTCGGGCTCGGGGCATAAGTTCTGGAATAACATTAAAGAACTTAGTGGAAAAAACATCTCCCCCACCCCAGCTCAACAGCTGGTAAATGGCTCCCTATCCCAAGATCCCTTTCTAATTGTGGATACCCTTAGCTCTGCCTTTTTTGACCTCAGTGGTGTCCTTCCCCTCAATTTTTTCAACCCAGCCCCTGAGCTGCCCCCAAACCCCTCCCATCCTACAAACACCCCCACCTTCAGGATCCGTACACTCTCCCCACATGAGGCAATACCTTACCTTACCAAAGCCCTGAGCAAATCGCACTTTAGTAGTGACTCGCTGGACCTCAAACTTGTCCTGCTCACCCTAGACCCTATAATCACCCCCCTCACGGACATCCTCAACCAGTCTCTCTGCCTTAAACAATTCCCAACATGCTGGAAATCAGCCATCATCACCCCAATCCTTAAAGGTGGGGACCGTACCTACCCTGGCAACTACTGCCCCATCTCAATTCTCCCCCATCTCTAAGGCTTTAGAAAAAATAGTGTCAGACCAACTCAATGACTATCTCACCAAATATGACCTGTTCTGTCCTGAACAACATGGCTTTAGGAAGGGACACAGTACTACTACTGCTCTTCTTGAATATACCACCTTCATCAACAAAGCCCTAGACCAAGGACACTTGGTTGGCTCTACCTATATTGATTTAACCAAGGCTTTTGACTCTGTCAGCCACATGTTTCCTCTACAATCCCTGCCCCTCTTGGGGCTATCTCTGGAAGCCACCGCCTGGTTTAAAAGCTATCTGAGTGATAGAACCCAGAGGTTCAAGTTAAACACCACACTCTCGCCCAGTAAACCGGTTCACTCTGGGGTCCCCCAAGGCTCTATATTGGGCCCCTCCTGTTTAGCATGGTCTTGAACACCTTCCCCAAGGTCTGCTTGGGTCGGCTGCTTCTCTACACCGATGATGCGGTCATATTCGGCAGTCACTCTGACCCCCTTTCTCTTCAAGCCTCTCTGCAGTGCTCCTTCACTGAGGCTGAAGCCTGGTTCTCGGATCACCGCCTTCTCATAAACTACAGAAAGACCAAGGCCATGGTCTTCACCCACAGACAAAACAAACATAAAAACTTTCCCCTCACCATCCTCAACTCCAAGAGCTCCCCACTTGACCTGGTACCCACCTTTAAATACCTAGGCATCACCCTTGACTCCTCTCTCACTTTCCACGAACACATCAATCTCCTCTGCTCCGCTGTCAATGCTAGAATAGGGCTCTTGTATAGGCATAGGGGTTGCCTGCCCCCAAACACCCTAAACCTTGCTGTGATATCTTCGGTGCTCTCACTTATCGACTATGGGATTGTCATCTACGGCTCCACTGATCCCACTGCCCTACGCCGTATTAAGGTCTCCCTAAATAAAGCCTGCAGACTTGTCACAGGACATGACTGGTGAAATCATACCTGTGAGCTTTGCCATTGCACCAACTGGCTTAACTTCAACGGACAGCTCAGATACCAAACCTGTCTCCTTGCCAGAAAGCTCTCACTCTGCTCCTCCCCCCTGGGACTTTGCCATCTTGTGCAGCACTCCACCCAACCCTGGACAACTCAAAGCTCTCTGTCTGCCCCTTTCTTAGTAGCCCATTGCAGGACTTCCCTGGGCCAACGCTCCTTTTTCCACAGTGCCTCCCTCTGGTTTAACAAACTACCTCCTGCTGTTTCTCTGGGGCAGCGTCTAGGCCCATTTAAATTCCGACTCCGCTCGGAAATTCTCTCCCACTCCTGCTGCAACTGCACCTAGTCCCTATCTACAATGCAGATGCAAGTCACCCACCACTCTCCCCCATTTCCCCTTTGACCTGGGGTCTGCCCCTACCGCTTGACCCTGCAGAAATTGTAACCAGACTGTAGCTTATTGATCACTGTCTTTTGATACCATAACTATTGTTGTTTAACGCTCACTGTCTGATTTGGACTGGATCTCTCCACCCTTGAATTTTTTTTTTTTTTTTATTGTTTTTTTGACTTTCTTTGTACACCTACACCCCCGGACATCCTTCAGGAGTGCCCACTCAGAATTCACCCTACTCCCAGCCTGAACCCTCTGCATCTCCCAGGGTCTCCTCCGCCGAACGACCACTGGCAGGCTCGACCCGGTACCACCATCTCTGACGATTCCACGCCCTCCCCTCAGTGGCTGACTCCCTAAGTGTGAAGTGCCTTACCTGTTGTCGACGGGTCGGCCATGGAGAGAGATCTGGGTGCATCTGGGATGGCATTTGGGACATGGGTGATTCCCCTAGGGCCACCGTCATCTCACCGGTGTAGGAGGCATTTCTTTTTTTTTTCTTTTCCCCCACGAGCATGGTGTGCAGTGGCGTCAGCATGCAGGCTACCCTCGTAGATGCCTGCCTCGCTCATCCCCTAATTTTTTTGTCCCACGAATGTAGTACCCCCGGTCTCCACCGGGGGCCACTAATGCACCGAGAAAAACCCTGAATCCCTCCCTGGGAGAGGAGAGCAGTCCTCCGGATGCTCGATCCAACTCCCTCCCCTGTCGACCCCCGGCGTCTAGGATCGCTCCCGAACCCAGGTCGCCAGTGCAGCACGAGGTGTGGTGTCCAGCACCTTAACCCTCAGTGCCACTGGGCCGACACCCTTGAATTTTGTTACTTGTCCTCTTTTCAGCATTGTAATATTGCTCTGTTCTTGTCTTTCTTGTACCCTATTATGTTATTTCATTTTTGACTTGGAGCCTTTGCAAAGGAGTCCTTGACTCAAAGGTTGTAATTCCTAGTCTTTCAATAAATAAATAGTGATACCACTGACTACCCTCTTTAACAAATCATGGGAGGATAGTGTGATACCTGAGGACTGGAGGAGGGTGGATATGATTCTCCTTCACAAAAATGGGAGCAAAGCAGAGGCAGGAAACTACAGACCTGTTAGTTTGACCTCAGTGGTAGGGAAAATGACGGAATCACTTCTGAAAGAAAGAATTGTTGAGTACCTAGAGGCCATTGGAGCACAGGACCCAAGGCAGCATGGATTCACAGTGGGAAGGTCATGTCAGAAGAATCTAATAGATTTCTTTGACTGGGTGTCCAAAGTAGTAGACCAGGGAGGGGGCTGTGGACATGGCCTACCTAGACTTTAGCAAGGCATTTGACACAGTCCTGCACAAAAGATTAATAAACAAATTAGCCAGCCTAGGAGTGGGTCCTAGGGTGGTAGTCTGGGTAAAACATTGGCTGGACAACAGGAAACAGAAGGTAATAGTAAACGGAGTCCACTCTGAAGAAAGGCGGGTTACTAGTGGGGTGCCGCAGGGTTCAGTACTGGGACCAGTCCTTTTTAATGTCTTTATAAGTGACATTGTGGAGGGACTGGAAGAAAAAGTATGCCTCTTTGTAGATGACACAAAGATCTGCAACAGGGTTGTTACACAAGGGCGGTGGAAAGGATGAGAAGGGACTTGGCAAGGTTGGATGGATGGTCAAAAGTATGGCAGCTTAGATTCAATGCAAAGAAGAGCAAACCATTGCACCGGGGAAACAAAAACCCAGGGGAAGAGTACACAATGGGTGGGGAGATACTAACAACAAAAATGGAAAGGGACCTGGGGGTGGTCATATCAGATGATCTGAAGGTAAGCAAGCAATGTGAGAAGGCAGTAAGGAGGGCTGAGGGGAGATACTGGGATATATAGGGAGAAGCATCACCAGTAGGAAACAGGAAGTTGTTATTCCTCTATACAGACAGTTGGTGAGATCCCATCTGGAGTACTGTGTGCAGTTCTGGAGACCCCATCTCCACAAGGACATAGACAGGATGGAGGCAGTCCAGAAAAGGGTGACTAAAATGGTGCCAGGTCTGCACCAGAAGCCATACGAAGAGAGACTAAAGCTTAACATGTATACCCTTGAGGAAAAGGGGGGGGCATGATAGAAACTTTCAAGTACCTCAAGGGAATCAACAAAGTCCAAGAGGGTAGCATCTTTCAGAAAAAGAGATGTGCAAGAACAAGGGGGCACAATTTGAAGATAGAGGGGGGACAGCTCAGGGGCAACGTGAGAAAGTATTTTTTCACAGAGAGGGTGGTGGATGCATAAAACGGCCTTCCTGAGGAGGTCATGGGGTCAAAAACAGTGGGGGAATTCAAGAATGCATGGGACAGACATAGGGCAGTTCTGATGGGGGTAGGAAGAAGTAGGTTGTTGGTTAATTAGGACCTGCAACTTATCCAATAGGTAGGGAAATGGGCAGACTAGGTGGGCCAAACGGTCCTTAGCTGCCATCAAAGTCTATGTTTCTATGTTTCGTCCACTTGGCTGCCAGTCTGCCAGGTGCGGCTTCAGTATATGAGACAAACAGCTGGCGAACCTCTCCCTGAACTCCACCCATGCACTCTTTGTAATAAGAGAGCACTCGCCTCAGATCCAGAGTATGGTGTCTGTGCTCGGCCTCCAAGGTGTGATTGGTGAAGTACACCAGGATATTAATTACTTAGTTAAGGTGAAACTGTGACACAACCTTTGGGAGGAACTTTGGGTCGGGGCACAGGACAACCTTGTCCCTGTGTAAGACCAGGTAAGGAGACTCCACCCAAAGCGTCTGAAGCCCACTGATCCTTCTGGCTGATGTGATAGCCACCAAGAAGATGGTCTTCCTTTACAGGTGAGACATGTCACATCTGTGCATCGGTTTGAATGGCTTGCCTATGAGCTCTGCCAAAACCAGCGACAAATCCCAAGGTGATAGTGGTTCATGTACCGGAGGGGAAATGTGGTCAAGGCCTTTAAAAAAAAAATGCCAGACCACCTACTCCTAGACCACTGACTGCTGACTGGCCTGTGCTTGGTAAGCAGAGATGGTTGCCAGGTGCACCTTGAGGGTCGTCGACCAAAGGCCCGACTGAGAGAGGGACCACAGGTAGTCAAGAATGCTAGCCACTGGACTACTTAGACCTGCGGCTGAGGGAGCATACCGCACCCACAGCTAGAGGAACATGCCACACCCGTGGCTGGAGGAACCAGCAGTCATTGCCACTGCGCTGGAGCTTGAGGGGTCCACAGCTGGAGCCGCACAAAGGGTCAGGCCACATCCGCTCCCACAGGAGCCAATTAAAGAGAGCGGCATCAAAATTCAAATGGCTGTTGGGTTATTAAAAGCCTCAGCCCAGCAGCTCAGTTCAGACTACTTGGACCCACAGCTGAGGGAGCATGCCGCACCTGTAGCTGGAGGAATATGCCACACCCACTGCTGGAGGAACCAGTGGTCCTTACTGCTGCACCAGAGCTTGAGGGGTCCGCGGCTGGAGCCACACAAAGGGTCGGGACACATCCACTCCCACTGGAGCCAATTGGAGAGAGCGGCACCAAAATTCAAACAACTGCTGGGCTATTAAAAGCCTCAGCCCAGTAGCTCAGTTTAGACTTTTTGGAATCGGTGGTCATTGCTGCCACACTGGTGCTTGAGGGGTCCACGGCTGGAGCCGCACAAAGGATCGAGCCGCATCCGCTCCCACAGGAGCCAATTGGAGAGAACAGCACCAAAATTCAAATGGCTGCTGGGCTATTAAAAGACTCAGCCCAGCAGCTCAGTTCAGACTACTTGGATTTTTTTCCTCCTCCCCACCCACCCCACATTGTTTCCAGTATTAAATGGACTAGCTAGCCTATCAGGAGAGGATAGGGGGTGGAGGAAAGGCTAGGAGGGGCCACAAGGAGAACTTTGGGGCATGGACATACTAAGCAGTTTGTTCTTAGCTTACATAGCTAATAGTACTATAATACAGTATAAAAGTGTAAGATTTTCTGGGGTCCAGTTCTTTTCAGCAAGTTCAAATGTGGTATAATTGTGGAGCTTTATGACAGTGGTTACAGTTCTTTACAGTTAAGGCACTGTGGGTGTAGTGTGACAGCACTAAATACTGCTACTGCTAATGGACTGTGGCTCTAGGGGGGTAAATCACTGAACAAAATCCTACTGCTAAGGTACTGCTAATGTAAGGAAATATCACTGAAGCAAATGCTAATGCAGTGTGACTCTAGGGGGTAAATCACATTAGTTCTGTGGGTGTAGAGTGAAAACACTGATTATGCTAATGTACTGACAACTTGGATATACAACTGTATGGTTCTATAGGTTGTGGGTGAAATCACTAATTGGGTGGTACAGTACTAAAATCTAAAGCTCAAGTACTGTGTATTTAGGGTACTGTGTATAAGGGAATCTCTGGGTCTGGAATCTAAAGTTCAAGTACGGTATTGGTAGGGTACTATTTATAAGGTAGTGGTGTCTGGAACATAGAACTCGGAAGTTGCTTCAGGGCCAGAAATCCAAAAGACAAGGAGTCTCAGGGTCTGAAATCTAAAGCCAGAGGGGCTGAATACTAATATTTTTGAAACAGGGGAATTTCACCCTAGAGTCTGAAATCTAAAGCTTATGATAGGCCATAGGGAAAATGGAGGGGAGAACAAATTGAAGGGGCCAAGGAAGGAGGGTGAGGGCAGGTCTGGGGCATGGTCCTCAGGCTACAAGGGCTGGGGGCATCTTTGGGAGGGTGGTGGGGTGCACTGGTTGTGGGTCGGCCATGGTAATGCACATAGTTTGGAAAAAGGGGGACTGCATGGTATATAGGCAGCTTGCACAACTAAGGAAGGAGGTGAGGTGGATGAGATGGATGCTAAGCTGGGAAAGGGAGAGAAGCAGAAGGGAGACAGGTGGGGTTCCACTGAGGTAGCAATAGCGATTAGAGGTGCACTGTGGGGGGGACAAGGAGCGGTTAAAGGGGGAGCTGTAGGGGGACAAGGACCAAACACAGCAACAAGCAGTGGAAGATGGGATGGGGACTGGAGGAAAATAAATGAGTACGGAGCAAGGAAGGAGGGGTAGGGGATGGCTCTAGGGGGGACTACAGGAATCCCAGATAGAGGCAGCAAGGGACACAAGGGAAACCAGGGGAGAATGGCAAGAGATAAAGTATAAAGATCCAAAGCCTAAACAGAGGGCAAGGAAAGAGGGAGCAAGGGGCAGAGCCCCAGCCAGAGGGATACAGGCAGCGGGCTTAAAGCAGAAAAAGAGATATGCTCCACTAAGGGCACTAAATGGGGGAGAAAGTCAGTAAAATGGAGTTGAGGAGTACCCTGGAGAAGTAGGAGATGCAAGCGAGAAGGAAGGCTCAAGAAAATTGGAAAAGGGGGATGCCCACGCAGGAAAAAAACAAAGAAGGTAGTAAACATAGGGGTAGGAGTGCAGGGGTGGACACACTACAGGAAGGGCAAACCCTAAAGGAGGGGGAGACAGCATGATCAGGTTCAGAAGGGCTAAGGCTAGATGAGGCTGGGGGAAGTTCTTCGAGAAGTCAAGGTCAGGCATGGGTAAGATTAACGGAAGGAAAAGCTCGCAGGATGGTGAGTAGAGGCATGCGGCCTAGCAGAAATGCCTGTGGGGGCATGAAGCTAGGGAGCGAGGGGAAGGCAGTACTCTGGGAGATGAAGTGGGCAAAGGGGGTTAGTGAAAATAGGGTAGAAAATGGGATGCAAGGGGTTGGGAGAGGGATAGAAGGGACATGCAAGCAGAAGGTGATGGAGAGCGGGGTCCTACTCGTTGGGGACTCTATAATAAAAGGAATTAGATGGGGGGCAGGGGAGACAAGAACAACACAGTATGGGTCGAGTGCCTGCCAGGCATGACGGTGGCGAAGATCATTCACTATATCCCTCCAAAAGGGAAAGAGTAGGATGAGAAAACACACCTGCTGTTCCACCTGGGAACAAATGACCTGGCAGAAAATAGCCTGCTGGAGGTGCAGGCAAGATTCAGAGTGCTCACTAGATACTGCAGCAGTCTGGGGTTCAGATCAGTGGCTTTTTATGAGATGTTGCCAGTACCAATGGCAAGCACTGATAGAAGGCTGAGGGTAAAGGAGTTCAATGAGTGGCTGGCAGAATGGTGTGAGCAAATGGGGTATGGGTTATTTTATTTATTTATTTATTTAGATTTTGGTAACCGGCTAAGCCCACTGATACCAGAGATCCCTTTTTCAGGGGCAACCCGGAATTAGTTACAGTGAGTACATACATTGGTGACATTAAACAGTAGTTTTAGATGATACATATATAGTTACAGTGAATACATACATAGGAATTTATATACAGTGATATTAGGTGATACATGATAAGGAGTTGGATACGTAGGTGCCACAGTAGAGAAACTTAGCTGAATACTTATTTAGTTACAGAGAGTACATAAATAGGTATTAATATACAGAAGTTTAGGGTGATACATGTAAGGGAGATGGTATCGAACATTTGGCACAGAGACAGAAGGGATCACAGGCTCACAGATATTAAGGTAGGTATGCTGTACCTTTAGCATTTTTCATAAGAGATTCGTAAGGAGAGCAAAAGTAGTTAAGCTGGAGGTAGCAGGGGAGTAGGCCCGATAGGGGGAGCTAACGATTGCATCCACAGAGACTAAGTTCCAGGAGATAAACTTTGAGGCCTGCTTTGAACCCTGGCAGAGAAGGCTTGTTGACTAGACTTGCTGGGAGGGAATTCCATAAGTAGGAAGCAGCATAGTGGAAGGAACGCTTGCCTTGGTTGGTGCGAATACGGGGGATGTCAAGGAGACAACTTGCTGAGGATGGAAGGGTTCGGCGCTGGACTTTTGGGGTGAGCAGGTCACGCAGGTGAGGAGGAGGGCCAAAGGAGGAGAATTTGAAAACCAGACAGGCAGAGGAATAGGCCAGCTTGTGCCGTAAGGTGGGCCAGTTTAGGTCTGCAAGGGCCTCACAGTGATGCCTCCTGGGGGGGGAGGGAGTTTGTTGCGAATCGAGCCACTCTGTGGTAGAGCATCAAGAGCTTGTTGTGCTCTGTCTCTCGAAGAAACTGAAGTAAGGGGGGCCCGTATAGGATTGTGGGGAGGAGGTTGCAGTTGGCTATGGCACGTCGCACCTCGCCAGAGAGAGAGTTTCCCAGGTGGTAGAGGAGACCAAGCCTCTGGTGAATGGATCGGGTTAGGGAGTGGATATGAGATTTATAGGTGAGCTCCTGGTCAAGGAGGACACCAAGATATTTGAACTTGTCGGTGACCTCTACTCTCCTTCCTAGGGCAGTGGTGAGCTGGAGTAACTCTCTTCTGTCAGTGCCCAGGCGGTTAGTAGGGGACAGGGGATCCACATTGGGGGATGAAAGCCTATTTGCACCAGACAGACTGCACATAAATAGGGAGTGTGCGGCAGTACTAAAGAGCAAATTAGGAGAGTTCATAGAAGAAATCTACAATTTAAACTAGATTGTGGGGGGGGGAATCTGCACCACAAGGAAGGAGAAATGGGGGCTACCAGCTTCCCCCCAGGATAGTGCTAAAATGTTGGGCATGAGGGTGACAAGTGCAGGGGGGACAGAGGGGAAACCTGGTGGAAGGGCTTAGCAGCCAACGGGGCTTAGAAAATAAAATGATGGACTTGGAGGCCATCATGGGGGACAAAGGACTAGATATAGTAGCAATGAGCGAGACCTGGTGGACAGAGCAACACACCTGGGAAACGGCCATTCCAGGTAATAGACTGTTCAGAAGGGACAGGGAGGGAAAGAAGAGGGGAGAGTTGCCTTATACATCAGGAAAGACATAAGTGTAACTGAAGGACTGGAGGAGGATGGGGAGACTGAGCTACTGTGGGTAACGCTAGGCAGGAGGTTGGGAGAATCCTTGCAACTGGGGGTGGTATACAGGCCACCTACACAAGGAGAGGAGGGTGATCGACAGTTAATTCAAGCAGTCACAAGGTTGGCCCAAAAAGGAGAAATACTACTGTAGGGGACATAAAACTCCCAGATGTAGACTGGGAAATGCCAGATGCAGCATTGACAAGGAGCAGGGAGATATTAGTCGCGTTGCTGGGGGTATTCCTTCAACAGCTAGTCAGGGAGCCAACAAGGGGTGAAAACCTGCTGGACATGGTCCTGACAAATGGGGAGAATGTGGAGAAGGTGCAGGTGGGAGAAGCCCTGGGCATCAGTGACCACAGCACGGTAAGATTCAGGGTCGGAGCAGGGAGGGACACAAGTAAAACCAGTACCACAGTCGTGGACTTAAGATGCTCGGACTTTGACAAGATGAGAAGGATAGTAAGGGAGAAAATAGAGGGTACAGTAAATATAGAGGCAGTAGAGGAGTTTATTTATTTTTATTTAGTCTTTGTTGACCGGGTAAGTGCACTAGACAAATTCTGCCTATTTTCAGGCACCACCCGGGGGAGGGGGATACAGATGAATGCCAACTGACCTTGAACCAGATTAAGCTGTTATGGGAAGTTATGGTAAGCTATCAAGGAAGGGGTACTGGAAGCCGTGGAAATGTACATAAAAAAGGTTAGGAAAAGCAAAAGAGGGAGGAGACCGCTATGGTTCACAAAGGAGGTTGTGGGGGGGGGGTTCAGAGAAAGGAGGAGGGCTTTCAGAAAATTTAAGAGGACACTCAGCGAGGATGATAGGGCGGAGTATAGGAAGAAGAGGAGTCTAGCAGTGAAGAAGATCAGAAGGGCAGAAGCACCTACTGAGGAGAAAATAGCCAAAAAGGCTACAAGGGGTGATAAAACTTTTTTCAGATATGTGAGGGAGAGAAGGAGGGCAAGGCAGGAGATTGCTAGACTGAGGGGGGAGGGAGAGATAAAATTGGTAAGGGACTGAAAAAGCAGAGGTATTAAATAAGTACTTTAGTTCAGTATTCACAGAGGAGGAGGATGACGTTAGGGGACCTGAGCTAAAGTCAAAGGGGAAGGAGGGCAAATGGATAGATCAGATCCTGTTCACTGTGGATAGGGTTAGGGCAGAGTTAGATAGACTGAGGTTGGACAAGGCAATGGGGCCACACGCATTACACCCCAGAGTGATCAGGGAATTGAAGGAGGAGCTGACCACACCCTTGACAAGGCTCTTCAACTTGTCCCTGGATACACGGAGAGTGCCAGAGGACTGGAAGAGGGCAGACATGGTGCCTTTACACAAGGGAGGTAATAAGGAGGTAAAGGAGAACTACTGATCTGTCAGCCTCACATCAGTGGTGGTGAAGGTAATGGAGGGATTATTCAAGGAGAGGGTGTTGGATTACCTGGAGGAAAGTGACTTGCAGGACAGCAGACAGCATGGCTTCACGAAGGGGAAGTCATGCCAGATGAACCTAATTGAGTTCTTTGATTGGGTGACTCGGGTGATTGATCGGTGGGGTGGTGGACGTGGCCTATCTGGACTTCAGCAAGGCCTTCAGCACAGTTCCCCCATAGGATACTAGTGAGCAAGATGGAGAGCCTGGGGTTGGGTGGGAAAATAACAAGCTGGGTGGAGGCCTGGCTGGCAGGAAGAACTCAGAGGGTGGTGCTAAACGGAGTGCACTCCAGGACAGAAAGGGTGAAGAGTGGAGTGCCACAGGGGTTAGTTTTGGGTCTGCTCCTCTTCAACATCTACATCAGTGATGTTGCGGAGGGTTTGAGGGGGAGGGTGTGCCTATTTGCTGATGATACAAAGATCTGCAATAGGGTGGACACCCCAGAGGGGGTGAAGGACATGAGGGAGGACCTAAAGACACTCGAGGAGCAGACTTGGACATGGCAGCTGAAATTTAATGCAAAGAAGTGTGCTCTGATACACTTAGGGAGTAGAAACACATGAGCAGGGTACACCCTAGGTGTAGAGGAAATCAGAACAATGGAACAAGAGAGGGATCTGTGCATCATAGTCTCCTCATACCTTAAGGTAGGAATCCAATGTAGCAGGGCGATGGGAAAGGTCAATAGAATGTTGGCATGCATGGGCAGGGGCATTACTAGCAGAAGGAAGGAGGTAATAATGCCCCTTTACAAAGCCATGATGAGGCCACAACTAGAGTACAGGGTTCAGTTCTGGAGACCACACCTCCGCAAGGATACAGATGCGTTGGAGAGGGTTTGGAGGAAGTCAACCAAGATGGTGCAGGGTATGGAGGGGAAGACATACGTGCAGAGGTGTAAGGAGCTGGATCTGTACACACTGTAGACAAGGAGGGAAAGGGGAGACATGACTGAAACTTTTAAATATGTAAATGGGCTCAATAAAGTAGGAGAAGGGGGTTTTCTAAAGAGGAAGAAGGGGGACAGAAGAAAAAATTACTCACCATAGTAATGTTGTTTCTTCTAATGGAGTCTTGCTGTATTCAGACATAATGCAGTTAGCCCCAGCACTTGAACTGCCCCGGAGAGGAAAGAGTTAACTCTATGCAGAAGCATAGAACGTTGAGCTCGAGCTCGGTTTTCAAACTTCTGTCTGTGGTACTTCCCAGTGCAACCGTTAGATTCTTACGAGCTAACTATCTAATATACTATAGTATGGAAATTGTTCCAAATATAGCCAAAGGGAAAAATATTCCTTTTTGGGCCCCAAAAGACTCAAGTCAAGAGCCCAAGAAGGAAAGGTAGTGACAATATTTAGTAAAACACCAGAAAAGTAATAATAACATCTACCCCACCCAAGAGGGAGGGTACAAAGTACACACCTGAGGTACAACACTGTACCTGCCAGCCCACTTCCCAAAACCAGGTTCTGAGAGGGGAGGCGGGGGGGAGGTCTGAATACAGCAAGACTCCATTAGAATAAACAACATTACTATGGTGAGTTATTTTTCTTCCAAACAACATGAAGTCTTGCTGTATTCAGACATAACTAAGACTACCAAGCAGTTCCCTATGGAGGAGGGAATGCAGAACCTACTTGGAAAGAGGCTCTGCAGTACTGCTGTACCAAACCTAGCATCACTCCTAGCCTGGATGTCCAGGGAGTAATGCTTGGTGAAAGTATGTATTGTTTTCCAGGTGGCTGCTTTACAGATCTCTAACAAAGGTATATATTTGGCTGCAGCTAGAGAAGCAGCTGTACCCCTAGTCGAGTGAGCCCTCAGGTCTGAAGGGGGCGTCCTACCCAACTTGTCATAACAAAATTGTATACAAGAAACAATCCACCTGACAATAGTTCTCTTAGTGGCAGGCTTACCTTTCCCCACTTCACCATAAGTGAGAAACAATTGAAGACAGTCATTTCTATGTGCCTTAGTATGCTCAATATAGTAGCTAAGGGCCCTCTTAACATCCAGAATGTGTAACCTTCTTTCTCCTGAAGAAGAATGGTCAGTGAAAAACACAGGGAGAGATATAGACTGGTTCAGATGAAAATCTGATACCACTTTGGGCAAGAACCTCCTATTGGTTCTTAGGACCACTTTGTCCCAATGGAAGGAGATGAAGTCAGGTTCCACTGACAAAGCCTGTAACTCACTAATCCGCCTGGCAGAAGTAATAGCTACCAGGAACACAGTTTTCCAGGTGAAGTACTTCAATTCGGCTGAAGCCAGAGATTCAAAGGGTGGCTGCATTAGCTGAGCTATGCAGACATTAAGATCCCAAGGCGGAATGGGCTCCCTAAAGGGAGGGTTAATGTGAACCAGACCTTTGAAAAACTTTCTGAAAATAGAATGAGATGCCAGGGAAGAGCCCTTCCCTGCTGAGAGGAATGCAGAGACAGCTGCCAGATGAACCTTCAGAGTGGCAGGCCTAAGGCCTAAACCATTGAGATGAACTAGATAGTCTAAGGTTGTGGAAATGTCTGCAGAATCGGGCAGGATGCCTTTCTGAGAGCACCAAATACTGAACCTTTTCCATTTGGAGTTGTAAGTTTTTCTAGTGGAAGGTTTCCTGGAGACCTTCAGAATATTCAGAACTCCCTGAGAAAGATGTAGAGCTGCATATTCTAACTCTTCAAGAGCCAGGCTTTGAGATTGAGAGACTAGAGATTAGGGTACCAGATCTGCCCCTGGGAGGAGGACAGGAGATTGTATGTCCTGGGCAGAGACAGGGGACGTGACACTGACAAGGACAGCAGTAGAGGATACCAAGGCTGTCTGGCCCAATCTGGAGCCACCAGTATCACTGTGCAGGGTTGAGTCCTGATCTTGATCAGAACTCTGAACAGCAGAGGGAAGGGAGGGAAGGCATAGAGAAACCTGCCCTTCCAGTCCAGAAAGAGAGCATCCTGGGGAACCTTCCCCAGGAATGGAGGTCTGCAACAAAACAGAGGAAGTTGATGATTGTCCGGTGCTGCAAAGAGATCTATCTCTGGAGTGCCCCACCTGGAGAAGATGACCTTCAGGATGTGAGGATCCAGGGACCATTCGTGGTGTCCCTGTGAAATTCTGCTCAGAGCATCTGCTAGTACGTTGTCCTTCTCTGGAAGGTGAACTGCTACCAGAGAAGTCTGAAGAGAATAGACCAGAGACCACAGCTTCATGGCTTCTGTGCACAAGACCGAGGACCGAGTGCCTCCCTGCTTGTTGATGTACCACATTGTGGTGGTGTTGTCCATTCTGACTTGGACCACCTTGCCCTTGACTGAATCCGAGAAGCTCTGCAGGGCTAGGAAAACTGCCCTGAGTTTCAGGAGATTGATATGAAGGAGAGACTCCTGTGGGGACCAGAGCCCTTGAGCTGTCAGGGCTCCCAGGTGGGCTCCCCACCCTAGGAGAGAAGCATCCATAGTTAGAACTACTGATGGGACTTGAGGGAGAAATGGAACCCCTTGTCTGAGGTTGTCCTGGTCCAGCCACCACTGGAGAGCTTGGGCCAGAGTCTGAGTCACTGGAATCAGTTGTTAAGTGAATCCTTCTTTTGAGACAAAGACCTCAGATGAAACTGAATGTCCCTCATCTGGAACCTTGCTCCTGCACCACTGCCATGGAAGCTGCCATGGCCCAGGAGCTGAAGGAACTGTCTTGTTGGGCGGGAGACCTGAGGTCGAAAGGAGGAAGCGAGATCCACTAGGGCCTTTACCCTTGCCAGGGGAAGGAAAGCTTTTGCTTGTACAGTGTCCAACTCTATGCCTATAAAGGTGAGAAGTTGAACTGGTTCGAGTACAGACTTTGGAAGATTGAGAAGAAACCCCAGGGAGCGGAGTAGGTCCTGGGTAGTTTGAAGAGCTAACTTGACCTGTAAAGGTGGCTGACCCACTAAAAGCCAGTCGTCCAGATACTGGAAGATAGTGATACCCTGTCTTCTGAGGTAAGTCACCACTACTGCAAGGCACTTTGTGAACACCCTTGGAGCTGATGTTAGGCCGAGTGGCATGGCTCTGAATTGGTAATGGCCTGAAGGCAACTCGAACCTGAGGTATTTTCTATGGAAGCACCTGATAGGACTATGGAAGTAGGCATCCTTGAGGTCCATAGATGCTAGCCAATCCCCTTGCCTTAGAGAGGGAAGTATCATTCCCAGAGTTACCATTTTGAATTTGGGCTTTGAAATGTGTTTGTTCAGATACCTTAGGTCTAGGATGGGTCACCACTCCCCTGTTTTCTTTGGGGTAAGGAAGTACCTGGAATACAGTCCTTTTCCCTTGTGCTGAGTAGGAACTTTCTTTATAGCTCTGAGAGCTAGAAGCGAGGAAACCTCTGCCTCTTGGGCAAGGGTTTCTGAGACTGATGCAGGTGGAAAAGACTTGGCCTCTTTTGGAAATTTTTGAAGCTGTGGGCCAGTCCCTGGCTTACTACTTCCAGGACCCACTTGTCTGAGGTCACAGACTTCCAGGTCTGGAAGTAGTAAGCCAGCCTGCCTCCTTCTGGAAATGGGGAGTCGACCCGGGCTGACACATCAGGCTGTCTGCTTGGCAGGAGCCTTAGACTGAGAGGAGGAGGGAGCAGCCCTGCTCATCCCCCTCTCTCTGAAGAACCCCCTCTGTGGGAAGGGAGAGGAGGCCTGGGCTTGGTAAAAAGGCCTTTGAAAGGGCCTGCCCCTGCCCCAAGACTGCTGCTTGTGCAGAGTGGCCTGCCTTTCCTTGGCCTGTGCACTCCTGTATGTGGTCCTGTATTCATCCATTTTCTTCATGTAAGCCTCTGTCTGCTCCCCAAACAGAGAGTTATCTACTATGGGAAAATCCATGGCCTTAGTCTGGGTATCCTGTGAAAGGCTAGTACATCTGAGCCAAGCATGTCTTCTGAGAGACACAGATGTAGCCATGACTCTAGATGCCACATCAT
Organism: Neoceratodus forsteri; assembly: GCA_016271365.2. Lineage (NCBI taxonomy): Eukaryota > Metazoa > Chordata > Ceratodontiformes > Ceratodontidae > Neoceratodus > Neoceratodus forsteri. The sequence continues at coordinate 1,204,817,515 of CM028132.1, forward strand.
TGGAGTCCACAGTAGCATGACATTGCATTTTGGATGCCTCCATTCCATCAGCAGCCACCACCTCCAGCTCCTTGGCTAGCTGGGGAGAGGCCTGTTTAGCCAGTTCCAGAACCATATCCCATCTGAATTTCTGGTATCTGGCTGTGTAGGCTATATAAGTAGCCTGCCTGAGTCTCAAAGAGGATGTCAAATACTGTTTTTTGGCCATTGCATCTACTTTCCTGGAGTCCTTATCCGGGGGGTGTGAAGCCAAAGGAATGTTAGCCCTGTCACAGGCTGCAGCCTGCACTACCCTAATATGGCTGCAATGACTATAAAGGAACTCCACAGCTGAGCCTGATAATGAATACCTCCTGTCCATTCTCTTATCCACAGGAGGTATTGAATTAGGGGTTTGTAAAATTTTGTGTCTGTTTCCCCAAGGATTTATGAAGAGGGATAGACAGCTTTTTGGATTCTGGGATGACAGTCATTTCCACAAAATCAGGCTCTTCATCCTCCTCTGCAGCTTCAACCAAGGGAAGCTGCAGGGTTTGTGCCACCTTTTTGTAGAACAAAAAGTGTGAAGGGGACTCAGAGAGCCTGGGAGGAGAGACACCTGAGGGCCTGTCTGGGGAGATGTCCGGTTCAATGTGCATATCCAGACCCCCCTCATCGTCATCATCATTGCCATCATCACCGAGATAGTCTTCGTCTCCCTCCCACTCCTCATAATAAGCATCTGGGTTATAATCCAGAGGAGACAAAACCGACCGAACTGACCACCGAACCGGCGGTACTGGTTCGGACGGAACTGGTCTAAGCGATTGGACAATACTAGTCGCTTTGGCTTTTTCGTCCGCAGTTGGAGAGTGGGATACAGGATCCAAACCAGCAGACTTGCGCTTTTTCTTTGACGGAACCGACCCCTTGGGGTCGGCTCTCCTTTTGCCTGAGGAGGTATCACCTAGGTCAGTAGACACCTCCTCAGGTTCGGCCGCAACCGAACCAGGCTGGTCATCCGGATCTACGGACTTCTCGCCTTCCCTTTCCTTCAACCTACTCAGTCTTTTACATTGAGTGGATTTAGGAAAGTTTTTACATATATAGCAGTCTGACTTGAGGTGGTCAAACACCAGACAATAAACACAGATGAGGTGGGGGTCGGCCTTAGCAAAGGCCTCCCCACACTCAGTACAGTGTTGAAACCCAGTGGGACCGGTTTTCTTCTTGGGTTTCTCAGACATGGCCAACCTAACAAATTACCCTATTGCAGTTTTCAAGCCAGGTAATATAACAATTGATCGGTTACAAACCGTGTCACGGGCTTTTTAAAAGAACAAGCAAAAAGTCCGGTTCTTTAGAAACCGATCGGTACCGGAACACCACACTAATCCCAGAAAAGACAGAAATTAAATTTAACAAAGTCGGTTCCAAACCGGACCGACCGGGAAGAAACTGAAGAAAAAGACAATTTCCACTTTTTCACCAAAATAAAACACAGTCACTACCTATCTACACACTACCTGTACCATAGACAGAGGCTAGAAATCCGAAAATAACAAAAAAATATGCAGTTTAAACAGAACGCTTTACTTTTACCGAACTGAGCAGAGGAAATCTCCGGAGCGACTTCACTGTTAAGAGGAGTAAAGAATCTGACGGTTGTACTGGGAAGTACCACAGACAGAGGTTTGACAACCGAGCTCGAGCTCAACGTTCTATGCTTCTGCATAGCGTTAACTCTTTCCTCTCCAGGGCAGTTCAAGTGCTGGGGCTAACTGCATTAAGTCTGAATACAGCAAGACTTCATGTTGTTTGAACTAGAGGGCACAGCCTCAGACTGCAAGGAAATAGATACAAAGGCAGTGTGAGAGGGCATTTCTTCATAGAGAGGATGGTGGCATCATGGAACAGACTGCCAGATGGAGAGGTGGGAGCTAAATCAGTGGAAGAATTCAACAGGGCATGGGACAGGCATATGGGACTGGGTGTCATAGAAACATAGAAACATAGAAGTTGACGGCAGATAAGGACCGCAAGGCCCATCCAGTCTGCCCATTTCTTTTTCTACCTTATAAATGTGCCATCGACCTTTGCTCTGTCAGTGGCCTATCTATTCATAGTCATTTGTATTGCTCCCTTATGCATATCCCATGCCTGTTTGAAGCCCTGCACTGTATTCATAGCCACCACTTCTTGTGGTAAGCCATTCCATGCATCCACCACCCTTTCTGTGAAAAAGAATTCCTCACATTCCCCCTTAATCGGCCTCCTCTAATCTCATGCTGTGTCCTCTTGTCCTGCTATTTTTCTTATATTTAAACATGTTAGACTCTTTCACCTTGTTTATGCCCTTAAGGTGTTTGAATGCCTCGATCATATCACTCTCTCCTCCTTTGCTCAAGGGTATACATATTGAGCTCCATTAATCTGTCCTCATATGTCTTCTGATGCAGTCCCTGCACCATTTGGTTGCCTTCTCTGGACTGCCTCAATTTGGTTAATGTCCTTGTGAAGTGTGGCCTCCAATACTGCAGCAGTACTCCAGATGGGGCCTAACAGTGTCTTGTACAGAGGGATTAATACCTCCTCTTACGACTTGTGATACCCTACTAATACACCCTAACACCCCTAGCCTTACCTACTGCTTTAGAGGTCTGCTTGATGATTTTAGTCATCAGTGATGATGATGCCCAAGTCTCTTTCTTCCTTTATGACTGCTAGCAACTCCCTCCCAGCCTATAGGTGGCTTGAGGTTTCTCTCCTCTATGTGCATGATTTTGCACTTCTTTGCATTAAATCCCAGTTGCCACTCTTCTGACCATTCTGCTAGTTTATCCAGATCTCTTCTCATTCTGCCCACCCCATCTGGATCATCTACTCTGTTGCAGATCTTGGTGTCATCTGCAAACAGAAGCCTACCCTCTAGTCCATCTGCAAGGTCACTAATGAAGATGTTGAAGAGGACTGGCCCCAGGACTGATCCTTGAGGTACCCCACTTGTGACTTGCATCTCTTCTGACTGATACCATTTACCACCACTCTCTGTTTTCTGCCCGTCAACCAGTTTGCCACCCAGTTGACCAACTTCTGACCCACCCGAGCCTACCCAGCTTATTTATCAATCTCCTATGTGGAACAGTGTCAAAAGCTTTGCTGAAGTCAAGGTAGCGACATCAACTGCTCCCCTTGGTCCACCACTCTGGTTGCCAGTCAAAGAAATCTATGAGATTAGTTTGACAGGACCTTCCTTTGTAAACCCATGCTGTCTTGGATCCTGTGCCCCTATGGATTCCAGGTGTTGCACTATCCTTTCCTTAAGGAGTGCCTCCATAATCTTGCCCACTACTGAGGTAAGACTGACCAGTCTGTAGTTCCCCGCCTCCCTGCTACCACTCTTGTGGAGCGGGATCACATGGGCCCTTCTCCAGTCTTCTGGGACCTCTCCTGTGCTCAGAGACTCACTAAACAATTCTGCTAATGGCTCTGCTAGTTCCTTCTTTAGCTCCTTAAGTACCCTGGGATGTATGCCATCAGGTCCCATTGCCTTATCCACCCTGAGTTTAGCAAGCTCTTGTAGGACCCTTTCTTTTGTGAAGGGAGTAGTGCTCACCTCCCTCCCACCTGTGTCCATGATGCTGAGCTATGGGCCCTGCCCTACCTTCTCTTCAGTAAATACTGAGCAAAAGTATCTATTTAGGATAGATGCCTTTACAGGGTCCTCCTCCTCACATGCTCCCTTTTCTCCATTAAGCTTAGCAATACCCCCTCTGGACTTTCTCCTTTCACTAATGTATCTATAGAAAGTCTTGTCACCTTCTTTTACTGTTCGTGCTAGTGTTTCCTCAGTTTGGGACTTTGCCTGCCTTACCTTACCTGCTTCCTTTAGGGCAGTTTGGTATGACTCCCTATCTTCATCCGCTGTGTTCCTCTATATTTCCTGAAGGCCAGCCTTTGGCTCTGACCTTTTCTGCTACTGTATTTGAGAACCAAAGTGGTTTCCTTCTTCTTTGCACTTCCTTTCTGTCTAACACAATGGGATGTTGCTTCAAGTATTGCATCCTAATGCTTGCCCACTTTGCCTGTACCCCTCACCTGTGTTTCTTTTGCCAGGGCTAGCTTAACTCTGTTGGCCATCTTATCAAAGTCAGCTCCTCTGAAGTCCCATATTTTTGCCTTGGATGGGATGATTTAGATGTAGTAGCCAAATTGAACCATACCATGTGATGGTCACTGGCTCCCAGGTGACCTTCTACCTGGAGATCTGTGATCCCTTCTTTGTTGGTCAGTACTAGATCTAGGATAGCCCTGTCTCTTGTGGGTTGCTATACCAGTTGTTTGAGGCCCTCCCCCTGCAGGGAATCCACTATGAGTCTAGTTCTGGCAGATGTTCCTGCTGGTATTGACCAATCTGTATCCGGCATGTTGAAGTCTCCCATTATCAGAACCTCCCTTTAGCTGTCATGTTTTGTATATCTTCTAACAGTAATGTGTCCATGTCTTCCCTCTGGTCTGGGGCCTGTAGACAACCCCAGTTCTTATGGCTGTCTCATTTCCTGTTTCCAGGGTGACCCACAGTTCTTCTGGTGTCAGGGGGAAGGGCGGGGGCTAGCAGGAAGGGGGGGGTGTAGGGGGAAATGGGGCAGACTGGATGGGACGGTATGGTCCTTTTCTGCCATCAAGCTTCTATGATTCTATAGGCAGGACAAAGGGTCCAACTCCTTGCCCTGACATCAAATGGAGACCCTCTCCATTTGAAGGCACAGCATTTCCTGGTTGACTCCTTCCAAGATGCCTCCACAACAGTAAGGACATCATCAGAGAGACCCAAAGCCTGAAACTCTAGCTGCTCAGAAACCAGGTTGTCAGGTGCAGGGATTGAGATCCGGATGGAGTACCTTCCACTGACTGATGAAGAGCAGGTCCAGACAGAGAGGAAGATGCCTCAGGTTTCTGCTGCTGAGGCGTAGGAGATCAAGGTACCAGAACTGGCAGGGCCAGTCTGGAGCCAACAGGATCACCTGTGCCTTGTCCCTCCTGGCCTTGAGCAACATTTTGTGAATCAAGGGAAGTGGAGAGAAGATATAGAGAAGGCATCCCCCTGCAGCATATCCTGCTGAGGGAGGCAGGCACAAAACAGCCTCAGCTTTGTGTTCTCCCTGGAGGCAAACAGGTCCACCTGAGAGGTGCCCACTGGGAGAACAGGCTGTATACTACCTCTGGGTGGAGAGACCACTCATGAGACAACTCGCCCATATGGCTGAGAGCATCCGCCAGCTGGTTGGAGACCCTGCCACATGGATGGCTAGGAGATTGGCCCCCAGGCTGAGCATGAGGGTCCACACATGGAGAGCTTCCTTGCAAAATGGCAGTGAGTGCATCCCCCCTGTTTGTTGAGGTAGTACATAGTCGTGGTGTTGCCTGTCCTGACCTGGACCACCTGACCCCGAATGTGAGGAGCAAAGGCAGTCAGCACCAGATGATCTGCTCAGAGCTCCAGCAGGTTGATGTGGCTCCAGGACTCCTCAGGGTCCAGAGCCCATGGACTCTGTGTTCTCCCAGGTGGGCATCCCAGCCCATGAGAGAGGCATTAGTCATTAGGATGACCTTCAGCTCTGGGCAGACAAATGGGATCCCTTCCTGCAGATGTTCTGGGATTAACCACCACTGGAGATCATCTCACATCCGCTGGGTCACAGTGAACAGCTGGTCAAAGCGACCCTTGTGCTGAGACCACTGGCTGGCCAGCTCTCACTGCAGAGAGCGCATTCTCCGGTGGGCCAAATGGACCACACTGGTGCAGGCCACTCTGTAACCCTGCAAGCACAGGAAGTCCCAAGCAGGGTGCAATTACCCAACCTGAAATGATCAGGCAAAGGAGGACAACCTACGCCCTGTCCACTGGGAGTCAAGCTCTGACTCTGCAAGAGTCAAGCTACACCCCAATGAAGTTGATCACCTGTGAAGGCATGAGTTCCAACTTGGCCTCATTAACTAGGAGGCCAAGGGAGATGCAGGTCTGGAGGGTCAGGTCCCTGGACCTCTCCACCTCCTGCCTGAAGGGACCTGTGATCAGCCTGTCATCCAGGAAGGGGTAAACCCAGACCCCTTGCTGCCTCAGATAAGCTGCCACCACTGCAATGCACTAGGTTAAGATCCTGGGGGCCAAGGACAGGCCAAATGGCAGGGCCTGGAACTCATAGACAGCTCCCTCTGCTCAGAAGTGGAGGAACCTTCTGTGAGATAGACGGATTGGGACATGAAAGAATGCATTCTGAATATCCAGAGAGCAAAACCACATGATTTGTTCTAGAGATGGTATGATCTGTGACAGAGTTATGATCCTGAAGGTGCGCGACTTAAGAAACTTGTTCAGGTCATGCAGATCTAGAATGGGGCAACAGTCCCCCATCCATTTTGGCACCAGTAAGTACCTGAAGACAAACTCTGGGTGTTCCGGAGGATCCATGACAGGAACCACAACCTCCTTGCAGAGAAGCTGGGTAATGTCATCACAAAGAGCTGACAGAATGTCTGTGGATACCAAGTCCTCTCATGTGGCGTGGGCTCAGCAAGGAGGGTACTACTTGCACTCCAGAGGCAGACCCAGACCAACAACCTCAAGAACCCACCTGTCTGTGGTGACAGCAGACCAGGTGGAAAGGAAGTGGTAGAACCGTCCCCCCATGGGAGTATCCTGGGGAGGTGTGATGGGCATGAGAGAGGCACCCCTCATCCCGTCACTGGGCAGGCTTAGAGGAGGAGGAGGAGGGCCCAGCTGAGGCACCACTGGGGCCTCTCCCTCCAGTCTTGTGGATGACTGAGGCCACTGACTTCAGCTGAGGTCGCCAGGCCTGAGCCTGCTGCTCAGTTTGGGGCTGGGCTGGTTTGGCCGCAGGAGTGGAAGTGAAATGAAAGTGCTTCTTTTTCTGCTGCTTGGAGCCCTTGGGGTCCCTCTAAGTGGATGTCACTGAGTCCAAGGTAGCACTGAACTTCTCAGTGCGGGTGAGGTGTCCCTTGACTCTGAACCTGAACAAGTTAGTGCCCAGGAAATGAACTTCCACCAGCTTGTGCTGGGTATCTGCCATGAAGGTGAAGATTTGCAGCCAAGCCCTAGGCCTCCATGGAGTGAGAGCAGGAGTCCCCAATGTCCACAGCTGTCTGGAGCTGTTGTTTTGCTACAGCCCAGCCCTGGTCTCAGACCTGTTTGACTGTGTTAAGGAGGTCTGCCAGCAGATGAGGAAGCACCTCATTCAGGGTGCCCAGCAGGGCATGGGAGAAGTAGGCCATGAGAAGGGCCAAGCTCACCTGATGAAGGCCAAGCAAACAGGCAGCGTATACTTTTTTAGATGCATGGTCCAGTTTCTTGCACTTTTTATCAGGCTGCTTGTCAATGTCCCCGGTGTTGCCAGTGTGGTATTAAATGCTACAAAGGTGTTATAAGTGTAAAATGAATTTTAACTACAATGTTAAGGCAAGATAAAATGGTGTGTTAAAAGCAGAATGGCAATGTCAAAGGATAGTGAACAAAAGTGGGTAAAGGAGCATGTGTTGCTTCCAAAGCAGATGTTCTAATCAAGGCAAATTTGCTGTGCTTAACAGGAATATTTTGTACAAAGCACATTATTATTTTGGTGCAAAATAAAAGGTCATGGCTAAACTTAAATTTAGCCAGCCTAGACAGTTATGCAAGCAGAATAAGAGGGTAAGTGCAAAGTCAGTTTGGGTCACTTCCCTATTTTGGGCAAGATATTCAAAACTTTGCCCCTGGGCTAACTTAACACTGCCCGGTGGGCAAACTTAGCCTGGAGCACAAAGCAAGCTATATTCAAAAGGAATAGCCCCGGGCAAACAGCTTCTGAATATAGCATGGGATCAAGGCCATGCAAACTGGGCTGGGAATGCAGCGTAAACGTAGCCCTGGAATAAAACAGCACTGAATATAGCAACCAGGAAGTGCAAACCACAACAACAACACAGTGCACAGTGACGTGAGGGCAGGTAGAGATGAACTATGTGGCCAATGTGTGTGCCAGCAAATATGTGGACCCTGTACAGCTGCAGGCAGCAGCAGATGTGAAATAACAGTGATCAGAACTGTATAATATTCCCTGAACCATTAGTGCCACGCTGCTTTAGCGTGGAGCTTAGTTGTTTGTCCGGTGCAAACACATTTGCCCGGTGCTAAGATTTGCTATATTCAAAAGTGACATGCAAATGAGCCTACTTAGGTAGTCTCTGGGCAAACAGCCAAATTAGCATCTCATTATTCCCTGATTTGCATGCAGTTTGCCCAGCATTACTGCAGGGTCCCACATCTCCACCTGTAGGTCAGTCTGGAAGTACAGGGTCTGGCCAGGTCTGGCCTCAGCTCCAACTGTAGGTCAGTCTGACAGTGCATGATGGTTGCTGCAGGCTACATGTATGCAGTACAGCATAGCATTGTGTGCCCAAGGGGACAACACAGCATAGGCACAGGCGGTGGTGGTGCTGCATGCAACCATCACACTGTAGGCCATGCTACAGTGCTCAGCAGACACTACAGTAGCAAAGGGGCTGGTAGTGTGAGGGACACAACAATGCCTATGGTATGTAGGGCAGTGATGTCCACTGCACTGTACACAGTGACAGGTCCAGCTTGCAGGTGATTACTAACAGTGGACAGTTCTGTTTCACTGTTGTGTGCTCCACAAATGGTGCACTTGTGGCATGGGCTGCTTACAGTGACATATACATGGTCGGCTGTGTATGCAGTGGCATCTGTACAGTTGTGCGGTATGTGGCTGGGGGGCGTGTAAGATCCAACAGGTACACAGGTGGTGGGGTATTCCCACTACTGGCCCATCTGCACTGCATGATGTGTCCCAGCCTTGTGGCCACACCTGGGCTGTGGTGAGGTCTGACCACCTGTACACCTTCCCCTCAACTGCCACCATGCTCACAGTGCTGCATGTGTGTGCTGGCATCTGTTGGTCACCACAGACATATGGTCTGCAGTTGTGTGCTGTATGGCCACACTACCATAATGTCCCCTGTGGGTTGGATCACCCTTACTGTCTGTGCTTGGCTGGGACTGGTGGCAGCTGTTGGCATCATGGTGGTGCCATCAGTGAGCAGCATGTGTCTGGCATTTTCTAAGTGTCATGATCATATGTTAGGGTCGCGCAAGCTGCACTAATCCCACGCTAACACCACGCAAAGCACCAATGTCATGCAAAGCTGCTTGCCGAGAGTTAAGACCAGCTTTTCCTTGGTGGTAATTTGCACCGCGCTAAGGGTTGTGCTATGTCGCGCTAAACACCTTAGCGCAGTGCTAGTTGCTGAATATCTCATAGCGCCTGTATTCATGTTCACTTTGCCCCTTGCATATGATTATGGTTTGCCCAGCGCTAATGCAGTTTGCGTGTGCTATTTGGCCTTTTGAATATGACAGACCTGCACTAATCCCACACAAATCCTGTGCAAATGGTGTGCGCACCACACAAACCTTTGAATATCTGGCCCTATGTGCCAAGCAACTGCTACAGTAGGTGAAGATGTAATGTGTTAACAGCTATGAATGGCTTTATCATACCGTACTTCTAGTTAAAACCAGAAACATTTTGCTAAAGAAAAGTAAAATGCTCATCACAAAGATTTCAAAAATGGCCAAGTGCCATATTTTGGGCTATACTCCAAAGGGCATACTCCATGGTCTCCTTAATGTGTCCTCACTCATGAATAGTATGTTGTACTGTATTTTCAAATAAGATCTTGTTTGGCTTCAAATAAACAGAAATAATGATGTTTTATTCTATAAAGGAGTTGGAAGGTGTTTGAAAAGTTTTGTTTTGAAAAGATGTGGCATGGAGATATATAAATTTGTTAGTTTAAGTTAGTTGTAGTTTGTTACAAGATAGGCAGTAGGCAGCACAAATCTAAAACACCTACAGTTTTCTAATGAAACTATGGGCATTACCTCAGCAAACTGGTGTCAAATAACGTCAGTCTCATTTTGTGTTAAGCACTTTGTGTGTGTGTGTGTGTGTGTGTACTGTCTTAGCCAATGGCTTCACTTTGTGCTCTTTTATCATTAAAAGACACTTTAATATGAGTAGTGTTCAAGGACACTACAGAAACAGTCAGGTTTGAGCGATCCTTGCATGCACACTGTGTGACGTTTTTCAGGTTACTTGACCTTCTCGTGTCTCAAAATTCAATGTTACTATCAGTTCAAACTTGATGCGTGTTCCCTACTTAAAGCATCAATTTCCACACAAAATGTATGTTTTCTTGGAAGCACACCAAGGGTGAACCCTACAATTTTACTTTTTTTTTTACAGTACTGTACTTGTACTCTATCTGAGTAAAAAAGGACAGACATTTTCTTGTGGGCTTCTAGGCAAAACTTACTGGCTAATCTAACACCAAGCCCAATGCCTTCCTTCACAGAGGTTTAATTTCCACATGGCTGTCTGTTTATGAGCAATATCACATGATTCCCATACTACGCAAGGTGCTCAAGAGGGGAGTACTCACCACCCCCAGTATTTTTATATACAGTACATATATATATATATATATATATATATACACACACACACACACACAGAGTATACTGTTAAAAATAAATATTACAGCTGTTTTGGAGAGAGTTTACCATCTAGTTAACAACAATAATTTTTTGTGTGTGTGTGTGTGTGTTACCATTTTTTTTTAGATGCATTCTAAGATATATATACGTACGATATTACCATCAATCTGGATCTTTTATCAACTCAGCTGACATTTTGTAATATTTAGGACAAGAGAACCCAAGGACACTTGGCTCTTCTTGCTATATCAAAATAATCAAATTTTATTTTCAGGTTGTGTATTTTGTTTTTGTTTCTTTTTCTTTCTCCTATGAAAAAGAAAGTTACCCATCTTCTAGTAAGGTATGAAACTTACTAAACTAATTGCAATATAATTTTGTATAATTTAAAAAGAATATTTGGTGGGGACTGCAATGGGACCACCCCATTACCATCTATCCAGTGTACACCTTTTAAGGTGCTGACTGACTGGCTACTAATATTGCCAGACCATTTCTGGTTCAACATCCATGTCACCACCCACAGTCCAACCCTTTTACTGCTACAGTTCTCAAGCTGACTCTTCCACCACAGTAGGTGCTCAAGGGGGGGAACATACCCTTCCTTCCAGTGCAATGCCCACAGAGGTTGCAAGGTACATCACTGTCTCCCTATAGGGGTAAATAAACAGAAAATGTATATTTGCTAATAATCATTTATTGTTTACAGGCTTAAAAAAACACTCAATGTATTCTAACAGTATAACCCAGCTTAGCCCCTATGCTTTTTCTAGTACAAATAGCTAAAACTGGGGAGGCAGTATAACGCAGTGGTTTAAGGCTCTGAGCTGTAAATCTGGTGACATTCAGCAGACCAGAGCTGAGTTTGAATCCCACAGCTTCCACTTGCATACTGTGTGACACTGAGCAAGTCACTTAGCTTCCCTGTACTCCCAGGTCACTCCTGTAAAAAAGCTTTCAGCTTAGTGTGCTACTCCTGGTTAAACAACTAAATAAAATAAAACCACACAAAATGTATTATTGGTAAGGGCTAGTGCCCTCAATAGGTAATCAGCTGAGCTGGAGGGGAGTTGTATATGTATGTATTTCCATATATTCACATCTTTTTATTTTTTTTTTCAGCACTATGGCAATGGGAGCAAACATCTGCTTTCTACAAGCATAAACAACTTTCTATAATTTTAAAGTTCTAAAGCATTGCATATTCTGAAAAAACCTTATAAGTTATAAGTGCCATGCCTGGCAAACAAAGCAACAGACAGGACTTCTTTTTAAGTTGGCAACAAAACAGAGTGGTGGGTTGCTCAAATAATTCTTTCAACCTGGGAGGGAATGGACAAGGAAATGATAGAAGGCATCCTTAAAATGGCAGGAGGGAACGGACAAGGAAATGATAAAAGGCATCCTTAGAATGGCAGAAAAAGGGGAGTTATTGTTGATGGGGGACCTGAATATGCCAGATATTAACTGGAGCACCGTTGCTGCAGGCACATCCAAGAGCAGGGTCATTCTTGATACCCTACAAGGGGCATGCCTCAGGCAGCTAGTATTGGAACCCACTCAGGAGGGAGAAATCTTAGACCTGGCGCTCTCAAATGGGGATGGAGAAAGAATCTCAGGTTTAGAAGTGGGTAGAAGTGGGTAGCCATCTGGGAACAAGCGACCACCAAAAAGTGTGTTTCACGATAAACACAGCCATACAATCAAGCCATACAAAAGCAAGAGTGTTGGACTTTAGGAGGGCTGACTTTGGGAAAATGAGAGAGTGCCTCAGAAAAGCACTAGCAAATAGGCAAGAAGGAGGGGTGGAGGAACAATGGGGAGTAATCAAAACAGCCATCACAGAGGCAACAAACCTTTGTGTAAAGCAAATCAGCAAAACACAATGAAGGAAAAAACCACTATGGTTCTCAAAAGAGGTGGCAGGGAAGGTTAAGGAGAAAAGGATAGCATTCAAGAAATATAAGAAAACACAGAAGGAGCAGGACAGAGAAATTTATCAGTTAAAGCAGAAAGAGGCAGGGAAGGCAGTCAGAATAGCAAAGGCCCAAACTGAGGAAAGTATAGCCAACTTTGTTAAGAAGGGGGTTAAGACCTTTTATAGGTACATTAGGGAGCAAAGAAAGACCAAAGGAGGGATACTGAGGCTTAATAAAGGGAAGGGAATGTGGGCAGAGGGTGACAGTGAAAAAGCAGGGATACTGAATGAATATTTCGCTCAGTATTCACAAAGGAAGAGGAGGTGAGGTACCTAAACCAAACAAGAGAAACACTCTGAAGACGGGAATATACCAGTCCATTTACAGAAGAAAGGGTCCTGAAAGAACTAATAAAATTGAAGGTGGACAAAGCAATGGGGCCTGATGGGATTCACCCAAGAAATTTAAAAGAACTAAGGGTAGAACTAGTGACACCACTGACTACTCTCTTTAACAAATCATGGGAGGATGGGGCGGTACCTGAGGACTGGGGAAGGGTGGATGTGATTCCTCTTCACAAAAGTGGGAGCAGGACAGAGGCAGGAAACTACAGACCAGTTAGTTTGACCTCAGTGGTAGGGAAAATGATGGAATCACTTCTGAAGGAAAGAATTGTTGAGTACCTAGAGGCCAGTGGGGCACAGGACCCAAGGCAGCATGGATTCACAATGGGAAGGTCATGTCAGACGAATCTAATAGATTTCTTTGACTGGGTGACCAAAGTAGTAGACCAGGGAGGGGCTGTGGACATGGCCTACCTAGATTTTAGCAAGGCATTTGATACAGTCCCACACAAAAGATTAATACACAAGTTAGCCAGCCTTGGAGTGGATCCCAGGGTGGTAGCCTGGATAAAAAAATTGGCTAGACAACAGGATACAAAGGTAGTAGTAAACGGAGTCCACAGTGAAGAAAGGAGGGTTACTAGCGGGGTACCGCAGGGTTCAGTACTGGGACCGGTCCTTTTTAATGTCTTTATAAGTGACATTGCAGAGGAACTGGAAGGAAAAGTATGTCTCTTTGCAGATGACACAAAGATCTGCAACAGGGTTGATACACAAGATGGAGTGGAAAGGATGAGAAGGGACTTGGCAAGGTTGGAGGAATGGTCAAATGTATGGCAGCTCAGATTCAATGCAAAGAAGTACAAGGTAATGCACCTGGGAAACAAAAACCCAGGGGAAGAGTACACAATGGGGGGTGAGATACTGACAACAGTAAAATTGGAACGGGACCTGGGGGTAATTATATCAGATGACCTAAAGGTGGGCAAGCAATGTGAGAAGGGAGTATGGAAGGCTGGGGGGATACTGGGATGCATAGGGAGAGACATCAATAGTAGAAAACAGAAAGTTGTTATCCCTCTGTACAGACAGTTGGTGAGACCCCATCTGGAGTACTGTGTGCAGTTCTGGAGACCCTATCTCTGCAAAGACATAGACAGAGTGGAGGCTGTCCAGAAGAGGGCAACCAAAATGGTGCAGGGTCTGCACCAGAAGACATACGAAGAAAGATTAAAGGAGCTTAATATGTATACCCTTGAGGAAAGAAGGGAGAGAGAGGACATGATAGAAACTTTCAAGTACCTCAAGGGACTCAACAAAGTCCAAGAGGGTAGCATCTTTCAGAAAAAGAGATGTGAAAGAACAAGGGGGCACAATTTGAAGATAGAGGGGGGATGGCTCAGAGGTAATGTGAGGAAGTATTTTTTCACGGAGAGGGCTGTGGATACATGGAACAGCCTTCCTGAGGAGGTCGTGGAGTCAAGTACAGTGGGGGAATTCAAGAATGCATGGGACAGACATAAGGCAGTCCTAGTCGGGGGTAGGAGGAAGTAAGCTGATGGTTAAATAGGATCTGCAGCTTATCTGTTAGGTAGGAAAATGGGCAGACTAGGTGGACCAAGCGGTCCTTATCTGCCGTCAAATTCTATGTTTCTATGTAACCAAAACTAAGCAATTTTTACAAACCAAGGACTGTAACTTATTCCACGGTTGTGCTCAACACAAGTGGATTCGCAATACTCCAAGATTCCTGGACTCTGAACTAAACTTTCAGGCCTGGATATTCAAAGGGGTTGCGCTTGGTGCAACAGAGTTGCGCCGGCGCAACCCCGCATCACGCCCCGATGGGATATTGAAAAGACTGCCTGGTGCAGTGCAAATCCCGATGTGCCAAGCTGCTGCACTGTTCACGTATGCAGATGCAGGGGGGGTGCCTGTGCATATGCGGCACATCCTGATATTCAGCCCGGGATGTGCGGTGCATATGCTGGCACAACTCTGCATTGCGCCGCATAGAGGGGCTCAAAGTTGAGCATGTGAATTGGTGGAACAACTCCTGGCCACCCACTGGTGGGCTGCTGTATTGCAGAGTACGACACAGCAGCCGCCAGCCGTGGGTGGCCATCCGCCCACCCAGAACACCATCCACAAGCACCCACATTGCCCTGGTAGTCTAGTGGTACCCCCTCCCTCCCGTTTCCCCGATCACTGGCAAATGTACAGTAATTATACAATGGTAAGAAAGAATCCTGGCTCCTGATTGGTCAGTTGGTCATCACAGCAGGGATGTTATCCTGGCATAACATCCCTGATGATGATAAGCTGGAGGACCACCATATATTGCCTGCATCTTTTCTTAAAAAAAATATTTTTAAACACTAAATAAAATTCTTTAAAATTCTTTTTATTCTGTATAAAATAACAAGGCATTGTATAATAGGAATAATGCCCTCCAGGATGGGTGTTATGCTGGGATAACTTCCCTTCTCGGGTGTTGGAGCCCTCGGCCGGTGGCCTCGGTCCCAATCACCCAAGGTGGGATGTTATCCCAGCATAACACCTACCCTGTCAGGCATTATTCCTTTAATCATTCCCTGGTAGTCTAGTGGTACCCCCCTCTCCATCCCGTTTCCCCGATCGCCTGTAAATGTACTGTAAATCATTCCCTGGTAGTCTAGTGGCCCTCTCCTCCCTCCTGTTACCCTGATCACACATAAATGTACTTTAAATGAGTCCCTGGTAGTTTAGTGGTACCCCCCCACCCCTAGCCCGATCGTGGTACGCCGCCATACAAACTTCCTGGTGATCAGTGGCACTCCCACCCTGCCCACCCACACAGGACCCTTGCCCACCCAGCTCCCTCCCCATCATCGGCAGGTGGCTACAACCCATTCAAATACCACCTGTCCGCCCGCCAAATGACAGGTACAATATGGGCTGTAAGCCTCTTGGTCCACAGTGTGGACCAATGGACTTGCAAGGCATACTGTACAAGACAGTCCCAAATGTGTGAATGAAGTCATTCACATATTTGGGACTGTCTAGTACAGTATACCCTGCAACCCATTGGTCCACACTGTGGACCAATGAGCTTACAGCCCATACCATACCTGTCATTCAGCAGGTGGCCAGACAGTATGCAGGTGGAGCCTACCGCCAATGGCGGGGGGGAGTGGGTGCAAGGGCCCTGTGTGGGTGGATAGGGTGGGGGAGTGCCACTGGATCACCAGGGAAGTTTTGTATGGCGATGTACCATGATCGGGGCTGGGGGGGTACCACTAGACTACCAGGGACTGATTTAAAGTACATTTACTGGTGACTGGGGTAACGGAAGGAAGGGGGGTACCACTAGACTACCAGGGATTGATTTTTAAGTACATTTACTGGTGACTGGGGTAACGGGAGGGAGGGTGGTACCACTAGACTACCAGGGAATGTTTTTAAGGACATTTACCAGCGATCATGGCTACGGGCCGGGGGATGCCCCAGGACCCCCACTGTGCACACATCATTCTGTGCAGAGTGCCAGATGCAATTCGCCGGGCTGCCCTGCGCAAGGCATGCAAATGGGACCATAATGACATGCAAATGGCCCCATTTGCAGCTTGCATATATTGTGGCTTCATTTGCATGCCCTCTGCTGAATATCACGGGTGATGCACCCAGCGCAACTGTATTTGCGCTGGTGCATTCCCATGTCTCTCTGGCCCTGTGTTACACAGTGCCGCACCATGTGCAGTGCCACTGTGTCGTGTGTTGTCTGTGTTATATTCAACGGTGCTGCACCATGGTGCATCACCATTGAATATTACCTGGTCCTGGTCCTGGTCCTGGCCCTAGTGCATCCCAGGTGCACTACATCCATGCTTGCGCCACTGCCAGGTGCAGTCTGAATATCCAGGCCTCAGTCTACATTTGTTCTATTGTTTAAAATGTATTTTATGCATTATATTCAGTACTGATATTATTCTATTGCAAAAATGCTTATGTTTTACATTTATGCTATAATGTTTTGATATACATCTTGCTACACTTTATCAAGTGTGTACTCAGAAAACTTTTTCACATTTATGAATGTTTTTAATGTCCATAACCAAACCTAGATACTGGGGCCATCATTGCTGACCCACCCCTATACTATATTCCAAGCAAAAACCCAGACCAACTAATGCTCTGTTTGTCTCATCACTCCCAGGTACCCCGGGAAAATAAAGTGCTCTCTATGCACATCTCGTGATCTTAAATCTTAACAATTACAATATGGCAGAATTTAGATTCTGCTCAAGAAAATATGCTTCAAGGTTCCATAGTAGACCTTTTCGCTTGTCACAAGTGCAATAGGCACTATCATCAGTTGGTATAGGCCAACAAAATATTTGTCCCACTATTTCATGGTGTAATGGGCATATTATAGTGAAAAAAAGTTTCTGGAGACCAGCCACTCAGTTCATCATAAGAAATGTAGTTTTATTTTTATATTTTCTTAGAACACCATGATCCCCTAGGTACGTCCAATGTTTCATTCAACACCGGGCTTCCTCAGGGGCTTAGGATCTAGTGTTCCTAAATAAATTCTTTCATTATTGACTTTAGAACAACTAGGATTCTAGTGATTGATTGATTGATTGATTCAGTTTCTTGTTTGTTTCTAGCTTCAGATTATAACTTTTTATCTGAAACAAGTTACAACCACTTGGAGTCTGTGCTTAGTTTCATTTCAGACCACCCAGTAGTGAACTGAAACTGCACCACATGCTATTTAGCTTAGGCAAGTAATGAGCATTGTAATGCTAGAAATCTGAGTGAAGGGAAGTTTGGAATGGTACCCCTAGGTGGTCTGAAATGAAACTAAGCACAGACTCCAAGTGGTTGTAACTTGTTTCAGATAAAAAGTTATAATCTGAAGCTAGAAACAAACAGGAAACCGAATCCTAGTTGTTCTAAAGCCAATAATGAAAGAATGTATTTAGGAACACAAGATCCTAAGCCTCTGAGGAAACCCGGTGTTAGGTGAAACGTTGGGCGTACCTAGGGGATCATGGTGTTCTAAGAAAATATCAAAATAAAACTACATTTCTTATGATGAATTGAGTGGCTGGTCTCCAGAAACTTTTTTTCACTACATTGAAGTCAACTGTTCAACCAGCCCCAATAGGAACATTTGGTCTACTTTATACAAAGGGCACCCACCCACGTTCTCTTCCTTGGCAGTAATGGGCATATTGCCATAAGCTATATGTGTAAAGTGTGTTATTAATGTAACATTGCAAGATTTTATAACACAGGCCTCAGTTAAGCCTGCCAGCAACACGTAGACAGGGAAATCATGTTAATTACTGTCATAGCCTCTTCTGCAACCTAAAAGCAGGGTGTAACCATGACACTGTCATGGATTCACGAATGGTCAAATAGCATTATTGGACCTTGGCCTGCAGCCCCATGTGTGTGGTCGATGCCCTATTTTTATTTTTCTCTTTCCACAATTGTCAGAAATGTAGGCTCTGTCACACCACTCAAAACAAAAAGGTCATTGGTATTTCAACAACTGTATGTGTTTTGAACTACGTTTCTAACACACTTTACAAGTTTGCAGGTTTCCATGGTGTGGCACACATAACATCTCCATGCACAAAAGTAGTAACACTTCGTCTAAGCTACAAAAACATTTATCTTTTTTTCTGAAAAGAAAACAGCTGCCACGACTTCAGTGTTATCACCATTTTAGTGCCTGACTGGCTCCATCTAAGGACTACTATATGAAACAAGTTATTATTACATCTGCAAGTGTAATGTTTTCAGCAAAATTATACCTATTTATAGATCTTTAAATAAACTGAAAAGGTCCAACCAATTCATACTCTACAATCAAGCTTATTGTTTCTGCTTACTATGAAGATAGCCTGGGGTAGAGGCAATCCCCTGACTTCAGTAATAAGACCTTTCTTCAATTGATCTTTAAGCAAGACATCCATTTTCTTCACTGCTGCTTTTTCCAAGCCTGTCTGGTAGTTTAAACAAACTTATTGCTCTGTTATAGACTGTGTTCTTAATTGTTTTATTGTGAACTGTCACTTGTTTTTTTATGGACTGTTAATCTTTGTGCAAGGGTGTGATCAACCTCCACAACACAAATGCTATGCCAGTGTGTGTGGCTACTCCATTAAAAGGACTCAGTGCACAATCTAATACACCCCCTGGCAAGGCCTATGTAAGTTCAGTTATCCAGCAACCAATAACCTGAACATTGACTTTCTTACTATGCTGGTGTTTTGTTTTTAAATTACCCTCTGCATAGCTCCATGTTCCTTGTCAGGTTACTACCTTTCTGCAAATGGCATTTCACCTGTACTGTAACTACACCAACTTGTGGTTACTTACATGAACTTTATGGACTGTTAATTTTATGGGCTGTTACTTATATGAACTTTCTAAACTGGTCCCATACGTTTTATAATGACCTCTCTGTTAAGAGATATTATTAACAGATTTTCAATCAAGCTCCAAGGGTGTGCCACACCTCAACAGATAGGCATCATCTACCTTATCCACTCTCAAAGTGGATTCAATGAACTTTTTTTATCGATAAAAGCTATTACGTTATGTTTTGTTTTGTTGTACATTCTGTTCAATTGTTTTCTGCACTATTATGTGATATCAAACATTCACTATCTTTTATACATATCACTTGTGGTGTTGACATGCCTAGTTTCTGTTTTGTCACAAACATACCATTCCATTTTTGCTCATTCTGTGATTACCCCTTTACCAATTCCAGAATAGGATTCCTTTCATGGTTACCTTGACTGTTTGTATGGTATCAACCAGTTTTAAAAAGGTTTTTCATGCAATTAATAATAATACTGTGTTGTAATCAATTATAAACTGTTTTTCTAACTTAAAAAAAATTGTAGCTTGCATTATAATAGCTTAAACAATTACGTACGGTAAAAATATTAGAATGCAATTAACAGATTAAGATCAAAAGTGTTTAGTTATACTAAACTTATATATTAATCAAAGTATTATCTGTGGGGGTTCGGGACTCCCTTTAAGGGTCTTCCCTCGCCCCCGTGGTGGGGACTGTGGTATTATGACAGGAATACTACAAAAGTGTTATAACTGTAAAATGAATTTTAACTAAAACGTTAAGGCAAGGTAAAATGGTGTGTTAAAAGCAGAATGGTAATGTCAAAGGATAGTGAACAAAAGTGGGTAAAGGAACAGGTGTTGCATCCAAAGCAGATGTTCTAATCAAGGCAAATTTGCTGTGCTTGACAGGAATATTTTGTACAAAGCACATTATTCTTGTGGTGCAAAATAAAAGGTCATGGCTAAACTTAAATTTAGCCAGCCTAGACAGCTGTGCAAGCAGAATAAGAGGGTATGTGCAAAGTCGGCTCTGGGTCACATCCCTATTTTATGTTGCTTATGTCTAAAATGTATGGCATAGAGCAAGAGTCAATGACTATCCATTATGTTCTTATCTTGGGACATTGGCTTTTCTGCCTTCCTTTTTTTTTTTTTTTTTTTTTTTTAGTTGTTTAACCAGGAGTAGCACACTAAGCTGAAAGCTTTTTTTACAGGTGCATTCTGGGAGCACAAGGAAGTTAAGTGACTTGCTCAGGGTCACACAGTGTGCAAGTGGAAGCTGTGGGATTCAAACCCAGATCTGGTCTGCTGGATATCACCAGATTTGCAGCTCAGAGCCTTAAACCACTGCTCTATACTGCCTCCAGGACAGGTTATTTTTAATAATGTAAGTTCCGGTTATGAGCTGTGACAAATATCAAATGAAACTTTTTATGTAGCAACTGCTGACAGATGTATCATGTGATAAGTGTATCCTGGGTCCCTATCTCATGCTTATTTGATGACTTGTTGTTTTTGCCTTTTTGGCTAAAAGGTTGTAATAACCTTGGAATTTCTCTTCTCTGCATTTTTCTCGTAAACAACCAGTGTATAAATAAGATTTAAAATGTAGGTCCAGTGTGTACAAGAGGGAGTAGCCAGAGATGGCTGCCATAGATGCTTGGAGACACCCAGAGAAAAGGGGGCAATATTGCTTAATTTTATCTGTACACCTGTAACCCTGGTGGTGGAAAGCCATCAGCTGTTTAGACTTAATCATGTTAGAGGTAATTTTGTTAAGGCTTATTTGGGTATTAATAAATTGCAACTAATTTAAAACAATATCT
Source organism: Neoceratodus forsteri (assembly GCA_016271365.2). Classification (NCBI taxonomy): domain Eukaryota; kingdom Metazoa; phylum Chordata; order Ceratodontiformes; family Ceratodontidae; genus Neoceratodus; species Neoceratodus forsteri. Next base: position 1,204,838,528 of record CM028132.1, read on the forward strand.
GGTGTAAGGTGGTTTTATTGGGCTACTATGGACCACAGGCCATGAAACTTTGGTGATTATGAAATCACTGTTATTTGTAATTTCCAACACCAGAGTGCCTGAACACAGAATTGGCCACCAAGCCCTCAGCCGAGGGGTGTTCTGTGAATACCAAAAGGGAACCGGTAGGGACTGTGTACTTGCAGACCATCCAGGCAAATGGTGCAGGGCAGGAAATGGGGCCCTGCCAAAGCTCCAAGGCAGGGCCAAGGATGGCCTCTGCCACAGGAAGGCCTTGCCAGGAGTATCACTTCAGTTCAGGCTCTCAGTCAAGGGGTATGGAGCCCGTTTCTGGACAGGCTCCATTTTCATACCTGTGGACTCAGATCGGGTGAAGAAGGTCCATAAAGGAAGTAGGGCCTTCATCCATAGAGAGACCTCCAACAGACTCCATGTTGACTGGATGGGAGTACAAGGAGGAACCCTCCAACTCTGAGGAGTTGTTAAAGAGGGGTCAACCATCAGAGTCCCCACTGACCCTCCATGGATGGTCAGGAGTGACGGTGACTGGCAGCCAATGGGTAAGCCCCTTGGCAAGCCAAGATTCATTTGTCGGAGCACCAGTTTTCACCTGTATAGGTGGTGGCTCCATGGAAATCAGTGGAGATGCTGGGGTCGGCCAAGCCAGGATTATATTGGTCACTTCTGAGGCAGAAAAGGTGTCAGCCATTGAGGCGAAAGCCAAATGATGGCTAGTGTAGGTGCTGGGAATGGCTTTGTACTGAATAACACCAGCTTTTGCCACAAAAGATCCTCATAGCATCGACACAACATGCGCTGAAGCCACTCCTCACCTGGGGAGGATGAGGATGAAGAATAGCAGTGGCGCTGCTTCCCTGGATGTCAAGAGCAGGAGCGCTGACATTGGCAGGAACCGCCTGCTCCCCAGGAGTAGGACTGAGACCTTGACTGCAACTGCTGGGGGGACCAGTTAAAGCCTAGGCACCTCTGAGTCTTGGTCGGTGACCAGAGGTGGCCGGTCAGTGGACTGATCTGTCTCTCCAATGGTCTGAGTCAGGACCAGAGTCCTAGAAAGTGAAGTATCGGCCTCTTCAGTCAACAACTGGTCGACCAGCTCGAGAAAAATCTTGGCCAGAAGACTGACCAGCATCTTGGCCAGCTGGCCCGATGGAGTTACCATGAAGCTGGAGGCCTGGGCAGTCGAATCAACCGAAGTCAGATCAGGAGAAGCGTGGGAATCCAAAGCCCTCGTCTGAGAGCATTCCCAATTCCACTATCAATGGCGAGACCATTTTTTGGTCTCTTTTTTGACTTGGATTTGTGCCGCAAAGACGTGCCCTGACTAAGTGTCAGTAGAGACTGGCACAACTCCTTAAATGACCCCATAAAAGAGGCACCCAGTGAATGCAAAACAAAGGCCAAAGTTGAGTAGGTTTGAGCTGCAGCCTGTGCTGCCACCTCCTCAAATGCCGCTAGCTGTTCAGCAGACTCCACAGCCAAGGAGACCACCCAATGGGCATCTTTAGATTTGACCGGAGGGTACCGTTCATTCAGATGGCCTAAAGTAAGTCGGGCTTGATGGTCCTCAAGAATGGAAGGGTGGAAAGACCTACAAATGTTGCAGGCCTGGGAAACTTGCTCATGACCCAGACTGTAGATGCACGTGGTGTGCAAATCTATTTGAGATATCTTCTGCCCACAAAGGCATTGACGGAACCCTGGAGCAGACTTGTCATTGTCCATTGCAGTTACGATTGATAATTGAGCCTGAAGACATAATTTGTGACATGTTTTGGAAGTAAATCTGGAGATTTAGTAGCAAGTGCCTAATCAGCACTAGAGCGGTAAGGAGGGAACCTGCTTCTTCCAGCCCTAGAAAAGGAAATTAGATATTCACCATAATTCTTGATCTTCCCAAGTGGCTTCACCATTCATCACACTTGGGTCTAGACCGGAGGACTGGACTCATCTCAGGAGCTTGTTTCCTTAAAAATTTTTGGAGCTGGGAGAGCTGATGACAGAGACAGCACCACCCACAAGGCAGACATACTATGTGGTGCTCAAAGACTGGTCCATAACAAATGCTGGCCCCTCCCAGCTCCTGTCCGCCTGGAGAGGAAGAGAGAATAGGGTGAGGAGGGAGGGCAAGAAAACCTGAGGGATAGGTAGGGAGGGAGGGAAAAAACTTAAGACAAAAAGAACAACTTAACAGAAAGAGTATAGTTAAGTAGCGGGACTAGATAGGGCAGGGATGGCCAGCACACTGGGCAGTGTGACAGGGTTGAATGTGGACCTGTCCCAGTTGTTATGGAGAAAGAGTTTAAATGCAAGGATCTGTTCTATTCTCCCCTTTTCTGTCTCTTCTCTGTGTGGTTGTGCAACCAAATTTCCCCATTGCACCTTGGACTTGATCACCCCGATCGTCTTGCAATTCTCTGCCTCTCGCTAACTCTCTACCTTCACTTGCTGTTCTGTCTTTTCTTCCCCCTTGCATATCTGCAGGTATAAAAATATATGTGAATCATTTTGTGGAAATGTAATTGATACTGGGATCCCTTTGTTTAAAACTGTATATAGTTATACTGTTGAAATGATTACAAAGCTAAAAGACAATATTACTCACTGTAGTAATCTTCTTTCTTCCAGAGTATTCTTTAATATCATTAACTCTAACAGTCAGCCTCCTGGATTGCACTGCCCCAAAGATAAATGGAACTTTATGTAAATAATGGAACATTAATTGGCTTGTGCCACTATTCAAATCTGCTGCCCTGCCAACTGTAGGTGTTCCAAGATGCTCAGATTTCGACTATGCCTGTACCTAGGTCTTATATTATCCTATCCTAATACTCTGTAACAAAGTAACAATAGTATTTTAGTTAGATTAAACCCCCCCTTTCCTTTTTATTTCCCTGAGCCAACTGGCAATGCCCCAAAAAGACCAATGAAATAGAACTGGGCCTACTGGTTTAAAAAAGATTTTGTGCCAGTGGAGGTCAACCCACACACAGTAACACATGAAATATTATGCTGATAGGTTCTGGAAGGGGAGGTAGGGAAGGAGAGTTAATGATATTGAAGAATACCCTGGAAGAAAGAAGATTACTACGGTGAGTAATATTTTCTTCTATCCCCAGGTATTCTTCAATATCATTAACTCTAGCAGACTATAATGCAGTACCTTTGGAGGAGGGTCCAGAACCCTATTTAGGGAACAGACTCTGCAGCACTACTGTGCCAAACCTGGAATCACACCTAGACTGGATGTTCACACTGTAGTGCTTTGTAAAGGTATGTACAGATTTCCATGTGGCTGCTTTGCAGATTTCCAACAAAGGAATATCCCTAGCTGCTGCTACTGCTGTAGCAGCTGTACCCCTAGTGGAATGTGCTCTCAGGCCTACTGGGGGTTCCTTGCCAGCTTTAGTGTAACAGAACTGTATGCATGCCACAATCCAGCATGTAATTGTCCTTTTTGAAGCTGGCCTTCCTTTACTCACATCACCATAGGTCAGGAACAACTGTTGCTTTTCCTGTCTATGCTCCTTTGTATGCTTGATGTAATAAGTCATGGCTCTCTTTACATTGAGACTATGCAATCTACACTTCCCAGAGCTAGAATGCTCGGTGAAGAAGACCGGCAAAGTAATAGATTGATTCAGATGAAAATCAGAAACTATTTTAGGAAGGAATTTCCTGCTAGTTCTGAGCATCACCTTGTCTCTGTGGAAAGAGATGTAGTCCTGCTCCAGACACAGAGCTTGTAACTCACTTATTCTTCTGCAGATGTGGTGGGCTGGCTACTAGGAAGAGAGTCTTCCAAGTGACAAACTTCAGATGGGCACTGGCCAATGACACAAACGGGGGCTCCACGAGCTTAGCATTATGGATATTTAGGTCCCAGGCCAGAGCTGGTTCCCTGTGAGGGGGATGCAGATGGGCCAGCCCTTTAAAGAATTTCCTAAAAATAGGGTTAGCTGCTAAGGGGACCCCTTTACTAGCTAACAGATATGCAGAAACAGATGCTAGATGGACTCTGAGTGTGGATGGCTGAAGTCCCAGAGTATTTAGGTATGTCAGATATTCCAGCAAGACTGACAACTGATCCTCTGTGGGAACCACTCCTTTTGAAGATCACCAGAGGGAAAAACCTCCTCCATTTAGAAGTATAGGTATTCCTAGTTGTAGGTTTCCTGGAACCTCTTGGCACCTCAGGACATCCTCTGAAAGGTGTAGGTCAGCATACTCTATGTCTTCAAGAGTCATGCTTGGAGTCTGAGAGACCCGAGGTTCAGATATAGAATCCTCCCCTGGGAGGATGTCAGGAGATTGTGCCTGTGTGGGAGGTGTATTGGTTGAGCCACTGACAGAGAAAGCAACAGTGAGTACCATGGCTGCCTGGCCTAATCTGGAGCTATTAGAATCATTGTGGCTGACTGGGACCTGAGCTTGATCATGACCCTGAGCAGTAAGGGAAATGGAGGAAATGCATACAGAGTTTTGCCTGTCCAATTTTGCACCATGGCATCCATGGGAACTGACCCCTTGGCTGGGGGTCTGCAACAAAATTTTGGCAACTGATGATTTTCTTCTGAGGCAAAAAGATCTATATCTGGAGTGCCCCACCTCCTGAACACTATCTCCAGCACCTGTCTGCTGAGACACCATTCATGATGGTTCTGGCTGATTCTGCTTAAGGCAGCTGCCAAAGTATTGTCTTTCCCTGGAAGGTCCACTGCCACCAGGGACACTTGTTGAGAGTATGCCAGACCCCAGATTTGCATTGCTTTTGTTCACAGCAGGTTGGACCTTGCCCTACCCTGCTTGTTGATGTAGTACATGGTAGTGATATTGTCTATTCTGACCTATACCAACTTTTCCTTTATGAGATGCAAAAGATTGGCATGCTAGAAGCACTGCCTTGACCTCCAGAACATTTATGTGTAGCAGTGACTCCATGGGGGACCAAGTGCCATGCACTGTGTGTTCCTCTAGATGAGCACCCAATCTAGCAGGGAAGCATCTGTTGTGAGTACCATGGTTGGAGACTGAGCCTCGAATGGTACTCCTTCCCTCAAGTTGCTTCTGTCCTGCCACCATTGCAGGGCCTGCCTGTCACTGGTACCAGTTTTGACAAAGGACCCCTTCTTTGGCACTAGTGGGCCCTTAAGTGAAACTGGATATCTCTCATCTGGAACTGACATCCCTGCACTGTGCTTGTAGCTGCAGCCATGTGTCCCAGCAGTTGCAGAAAATGTCTTGCAGGTCTTGGTTTGTTTTGTACAAAAGAACTTGCCATGCTCACAATACTGTCTGCTTTGTCTTGGGGAAGGAAGCCTTTCCCTGTACAGTGTCCAATTCTGCTCTTATGAATTGCAGTACTTGAACCAGTTGCAATACAGACTTTTGAACATTTATAAGGAATCCCTGGGATTCCAATGTCTCATGTGTGAGACTCAGGGCATCTCTTACTTGTTGTGGATTTTTTGCCACCACTAATCAGTCATCCAAATAAGGGAACACCAAGGCACCCTGTCTTCTCAGGTGTGCCACCACTGCTGCCAGGCACTTTGTGAATACCCCTGGGACAACAGTGATGCCAAAAGGCAGAGCTGCAAACTGGTAGTGTCCTGATGGTAGTCTGAACCTCAGGTACTTTCTGTGAGATTCCCTTATGGGAATGTGGAAGTAGACATCTTTTAGGTCCAGTGATGCCAGCCAGTCTCCTTGTTGCAATGTGGGTAAGATCATCGCCAAAGTATTCATCCGGAACTTTGGTTTTATGAGATGCCTGTTTAGGGATCTCAAATCCAGTATGGGTCATCACTCCCCATTTTTCTTTGAGGTCAGGAAATACCTGGAGTAGAAACCCCTTCCCTTTTGAGAGGAAGGAACTGGTTCTACTGCCTTTGCTTCCAACAGTGAGGAAACCTGTTTCTCCAGTAGTTTCCTCTCTGTTGGGTCTGGGTACCTGAATAATCTTGGTTTTAACCTGTGAAAGGTTTTGAAACTGAAGACCAGTCCCTGACCCACCACCTCCAATACCCACTTGTCTGTGGTGATGGAGTTCCAGTTTTGGAAGTAGTGGGTCAGTCTGCCTTCGACTGGAATAGATGAGGTGACCCTGACTAACACATCAGGGGTTCTGCTTTGACTGTGTGGAAGGCTGAAGGGATTGCTCCCCCTTCTGGATCCTCTGTGACCCCTGCCCCATAGTACCTTCCCTGTGAGTAGCAATGGGTAGCTTGTGCTTGGTAGAAAGATCAGGTGTAACCCCTACCTCTACCTCCCCTTCCATAGGGCCTGTATGAAGTAGAGGCCCTCTCCCTGGCAGAGTTACTTTTGTAAATGGCCTTATATTTGTCCACTTTTTTCATATACCCTTCTGTTTTGGGTCCAAACAGAGTATTATCTCTACCAGAAAATCTGTTGCTTTGTTTTGGGTATCTTGAGCTAGATTGGTTGCCCTGAGCCAGGCAAATCTTCTGAGGGCTATGGACAAAGCCATCCATCTGGCTGCATTGTCATTCACATCAACAGCCATGTGAAATTGATATTTCCTGGCTTCCAGGCCACACCTGGCTGTTTCCACAAGGTCAGCCTACAGGCTTATCAGCAATGGCCATAATGGAGTTTCATAGGGTTTTCTGATATTAGGCTGCATAGCCCATGTAGTTAGCTTCCCTAATGCCCAGGAAGGATTCCAGGTACCCTTTTTTGGCCATCCCATCCAACTTCCTGGTGTCTTTCTCCAGTGGATGTGTAGCCAGAGGTACTTTAGCCTTATCGCAGGCTGCTGTTTGCATCACCCCCTCAGGGTCTGGGTGAGAAAGTAGGAATTCCATCCCCAAAGAATCAAGCTGATATTTCTTGTCAGCTTTCTTGTCCACAGGCAAAATGGTGTTTGGGGTTTCAAGAATTTTAAGTACCTGCTTCCTGAAGCATTTGTTAATAGGCAACAACACCTTTCTTGTGGGTGTTAGCCCCATCATGTCCATAAATTGCACCTCTTCCTCCTCCTCCTGTTCAAGCTCATAAGGAGTGAGGTTCAGAGGTTCAACCATTTGCCTCACGAAAGTAAAGTGTGAGGAAAAATCCTCAGTCACCCCGGGGGGGGGGAGAATCGAACCCTTGTTCAGGAGAAATTTCAGGTTCGATCAGTTCATCCTCACATTCCTCCCCAAAATCATCCTGGGAGAGATCCATAGCCTCTACAGAGGACATTAACATAGATGCTGAATGAGTAGCTGGTTGCTGGTTAACTGGAGCCAAACCAGTCTGCAAAGCCTGCAATATTTGAAGAGCCTGTGCCACCTGGTCGGCAGTTGGCATATTGCCTGGAACAACTGGGAGCCCCGTTGCTTTTTTAGCTGAGGAACTAGTGTTCTTTTTCTTGTCCAGCCTTTTTTAAAGGAGGCGAATCCTTTACCGGTTCTCCTGGTCTTTTCAGTCCAGAGGCATTTGAATAGACATCTTTAGATATACTTTTATAAACATTCAGATCCTTTGGATCCAAAACAGAACCTGTGGAAGTTCTCTGTTTGAAACATTTCTCATGTTTTTCCACAGTTTTCTCCAGGAAACTCTTACATATTTCACATTCAGCATCAAAATGTTTAACTCCCAGGCAAAACAAGCAAAGTTTGTTGCTTGTCCGCCTTGGTGAATATTTCTGACATTTAATAACTCAGGGGCCTTAATTGGCTGAAGTCTCATAGCTCAGTTGGTTAAGAGCTAAAGCATGGATTGCTGAGATTCTGAGTTCAAATCCCAGTGAGAGTCACACTTTTCCTTCCATTTCTACAATTGGATTTCTGACATTTAATACAAATTTTAAATCCAGTAGATACGATCTTTTTCTTGGGTTCATTAGACATTGTTATGGTAAACTTAAGAACTTAAAATATGAAGTCTAAAGTTTTCTGTAACAGTTCATGAACCGAGAAGAAACCGAAGAGTAACCACAAGTTTTAAATGTAAACAGCTTGTGGTTGGTTCCGTAACCGAGGAAACTGTCAAAATCCCAGTAAAAAGTTACCCAGATTAACCGGACAGCAAGTAAATAATCACTACAATTCAAATTAAATAAATAGCAATTTAAATGCTAACGTAAATAAGACTAAGATGGTTCCTCACCAGTTACAGACAACCGACGAGGAACCGCAAAGCTAACTAAAATAAACTAAATGACACTGAAATAAACTAGAAACTATAGCGCGCAGCAGAAATGAAATAAATAAAAATGATATTTATGTTTTTTGTTGACAAAAACTAAGTTCTCTTAGTAATGCTGAGAAGCAGTCTCCAAGGCGACCAACTAGGCAGGCGGAGAAAGAAATCTAAGCATCTTGGAACACCTACAGTTGGCAGGGCAGCAGATTTGAATAGTGGCACGAGACAATTAATGTTCCATTATTTGCATAAAGTTCCATTTATCTCCGGGGCAGTGCAATCCAGGAGGCTGACTGCTAAAGTTAAAGATATTGAAGAATACCTGGGGTTAGAACTGTATATAGTTATACTGTTGAAATGATTGCAAATCTGTTTGGAACTCAAGGGGTTAACCTGAGATGCAATTTTTAAGCCTTTTGCAGAAGATGTAAACACGAGGTCAGTTCTGGGTCACAGTGTTCTTTTTGCTGCACCTGCCAAAAGTGACAAGAACATTGGAAACTTACAAGAACACTGTGTGAGAAGCCTACCATTTTCTTAATGAGCTCCTACACAGACTTATAAAAATGAGTTGCAATGTTTTGCAAAAGAGAGACTGAGAGAGGAAATTGAGAAGAAAAACTCAGGACTCTGTTTTTCTGTGTTTCTACTGCCACTGCAAATAGCTATTCTGAACAATTGTATTTTTTTTATTTTACTGTTATTAATAATAAAACTCTTTTTGTGACTTTTACAACTGCTTCTGGTTTTCCTACACTTCCTGACCTGTGCCTCGATGACAGATGGTGTCAGCCTAAGTGGGATTTTCACCATGCATACTCTAAGCCAGGAGTTTTGTGCGTGGGTACTACACCTGGTACCAGGGAGGCAAGAAGAAAGGTATGGATTCTGCAGCAGCAACCCAGGAGTGGTTACCAGGAGAATGACAGACAAATTAGCAGAGACAGAAGTCCAAGCTGAGACTGTACAGCTAGCACCAATTATGGAAAAAGAACAGGCAGTAACAGAACCTGAAAGCCTGACTGCCTTTTTTCAAATGGTGGGCTATACAACAAAAAGAGATGGAGAAACAGAGAAAAGAAGAGATGCAGTGACAGGAGCAGCAGAGGAGAGAAGAGATGAAGTGACGGGAGCAGCGGTGGCTGGATGCGTTGCAGACTATCAAAGGCAGAGGATCTGGCACAGATCCAGATGAGCAACAGGACACAGGCAACTTGAAATACATTAAACTTACAAAGTTGTGTCCCTCAGATGATATCAAAGCATACCTTACAACATTTGAAAGAGTTGCTGCAGCCTGCCAGTGGCCAAAGCAGCAATGGGCAATCAGACTGGTACCTTACCTGACAAGGAAAGCCCAACTTGCCTACAGCAATATGGACACTACACAGTCAGAAAACTATGACCTGGTGAAAAGCGAAATCCTGAAAAGGTATGACATCTCAGGGGAGGCCTATAGGCAGAGATTTTGGTTTCTGATATACTACTCTGTCGACAATCCTTGAGAAGCCTTCACCCAACTCAGAGAACTCCTGATAAAATGGCTTCAACCAGAGGGCAAAACAGTCCCACAGATCACTGACACATTTGCAATGGAGCAATTCATCAAAATCCTGCCTACAGATGTGCAGAGTTTGGGTGAAAGAACACTCACCCAAAAGTGGGGAAAAGGCTGTTTCTTTGGCTGAAGACTACCAAATGGCCAGACAGATGCCACAGCAGTGAGGTAACAGCCATGCACCAGTAAGACATTATTTTTCCCATTTAAACTCCAAGGCCCAGATATTCAGAAGGGTTGCACATGGCGCAAAAGTTTGCGCCATGCACAACCCACTGATGTGCCCCATTGCGATATTCAAACAGGGATTGTGTCTGGCGCAAATCCCGATGCATTGGAGCACATCAGTAATGTATGCAGCGTAGGTGGGTGGGCGTGACCATGCATATTTTGCACATCCCGATATTCAGCCCAGAATGAGCTGAGCCCATGCAGGTGCAACCCCTACCTGCGCCACACACAGGTGAGCCAAAAAAAAAAGGAACAATGGCTGGCCACCCACAGGTGAGCTGCCATATTGCGGAGCGCAACACGGCAGCTGCCACCTGTGGATGGCCACCCGAGTTCCGGCTGCACCTTCATGGCGGTGCCCCCCCATGCCCGATCACAGGCATAAGTTGATTATAATATCTGTCCTATATCCCTGGTGGTCCAGTGGACCGTTCGCAGCCCGATCACGGGCTTTAGTATAAATTGAAACCATCCAATATCCCTGGTGGTCCAGTGGACCGCTCACAGCCCAGTTGTGGGCTTAAGTATAAATTGAAACCGTCCAATATCCCTGGTGGTCCAGTTGGCTGCTACAACTTTGTCCAAGAAAAGCTGAAATAAAATACACAAGCATTGGCTCAATTCCTCTGAAAAACGTTTGTACAAATTATTGGAAAGGCCATCTATTCCAGGGGAAATATTCATTTTCAGTTTCCCAATGGTACTTAAAATTTCTGAGTGCGAAATTGGGCCCCACAACTCTGACATTCCTGCTAGTTTAACCGGGACTACAATCTCATTCAAATAGGAGATCATAGCTGTGTTTGAAATTGAAACTAGGGGATCAAGAGACTGGAAATGCTCCACTATAACCTCATGAAGTTGTACCACAGAAGTAGCCAATGTATTGTCCGATTTCTGTAGTACATTCATCGTCATGGAGTCCCGTAGATGCTTGCACATTTCAAAAGGATCACCAATAGGCGATTTTTTAATTCCATTAGTAAGGATGGCTTGCATAGTTTTACCTCTATTATATTGAAATGCTCTCATTTTCTCTTTTAGAATAGTAATTTGCTCAGAGTAATCCAATCTAGAGGTATAAGCTATGGACAAGAGTCTCTGCAATTGTTGCCTAAGACCTAAATAGTGCAGAAATTTGTAATTTTTTGTTCGAACTCCTTGTTTCTTAAACCAATTCCTTATATCAACTTTTGTCTCTAACCACCAATCCCATAAGTCTGAATATAAAAAGGCCACTGATAATCTTGCTTTTAAAAGGTATTTAACCCCAGATTGTATATAAGGTAGTTCTAGAGAGGAGTTATTCAGCTTCCACCTAATTTGTCTGTTATCTTGTGTGCCTGCAATGCAAAAAGTACAGTGCAAAAAAGAATGATCTGAGAATTCACATGGAAACATTTTAAAAGATTCCACTTGCATATTTGGCGAAACTAACATATGATCAATCAAGGTGAAACTTTTCCCCTTTTTGAATGAAAATCTAGATCCTGCAGATAGAGAGCTGTTACAATTCAAGAGACCAGCGTCTTTGATGATTTTACCCAATGCGTTGGAGTCACAATATATTTTTTTGTTGTGAGAGGAGACCAGAATGGAACAATTAAAGTCTCCTCCCCACATTACCCTGACTGTTGTTAACAGAAAAGGTTGTACAGCTTTCAGGCAATTTACTCTGCCTGCTTTCGTTTGAGGGTTATAGATGTTAATAAACCGAAAACATAAACCTTGCCACTTCCTGTCCACAATCAATACCCTTCCTGGTATCAGGTCAATCAAATTGGGCAGCTGAAAAGCATATGAGTTAAACACAATACCTATGCCATCTGCAGTATCGTCACCAAATGACCAAAAAGAAGGACCCCATACCCAATCCCTTTTGAAAGATGCAAGCTGCTCTATGGAATGCATCCATGTCTCCTGTAAAAAACATACAGACAAATGTTGTTCATGAATATAATAAAAAAGGGCTTGTCTCTTAGTCATATTCAAAAGGCTATGCATGTTCAATGAGCCCCAAACCAACCGTATATCTGTTTAGTAGTCAAACAACATACCATTATTTTTTCCTCTTTTTCTTCTTTTTCTCTTTATAGCTATCCACTGGCTGTGACCTAGTCGATAAGGAGGATTTTTGTGAATCTGAATCCCCCATATCTTGTTCTGTATCCCCCCATGGGGCAAAAAGAGCAGCATAGGAATTACTGGTTTCAATTAAAGCCACCGGGGGGGGGGTTTGGGGTGCAATTTCCTAGAGGATCTTCTTTGGGGCAAAACTGTCATAGGGCCAATTACCGTAGGGTTGATACCTGCCCCCTCTGTGGTCTCTTCCATATAACACACAGGGGGAAACTGTAAAGGATCAGGGGGTCCCATGCTAACCTTTGGCGGTATAACCAAGCCTGAGGCAAGACCTTGCATATCCTTATTAATCACCGGTATAGGCTTACTGTTAACCAGGACCTTGTCTTTTGTCTCCCCTTCTATTCCGGATTGTTTCCTAACTGGGGGAAGTTTTAACTGAATAGTAGCAGAAGGAGGGGGGACAAGGGAGGAAGGGTGCCAGAACTATGGCTCTCTGTGCTTTCTGAATAAGCAAATCAGAATTAGAACAGGAGGATTTGTTTTTGCGCCAAGGGCATACCTTAAACACATGACCTTTTGCTTCACACAGATCACAACGAGATTGGTTATTACAAAACATGGTCAAATGCCCAATACCTACAATTATCAAGGCAGCAAGGTTGGTCAACACACTAGAAAGATGAGTCCTGGTTTCACACTTGTAGCATGCACAGGGTTGCCTGCTATAGAAACATACGCCCTATCCCTTCCCAGCAAAAAGGAGTTAGGTATGTGCTCAATCCCTGCCTCAGATTGCCTTAGTTTAATTTTGTACTTCCAACCCCCCGGTACAGAATTGTTCGGAATCCAGAATGGGTTCCGGCTCACTCAACACCTCACATTTTTGGGTCAACCAAAAGGTGATATCCTCTACCCGAACCCCTTCATTCCGAAACATGACCGTAACAAATTTAATCAAAGGTTTGGAAAGAGGGATGACAAAAAAAGGGGTCCACACAGGAGAAAACTTAACCTGACCATACCTTACCCAAAATAGAATTTATAAAGGCATAAACATCATGCGGAGTAAAATGCAATGAGTCTTTTAGCAGTGTTTTCCCCACGTAGTGCCTGTCTGGTCTAACCTCCAACCCTCCTTTATACCTCAGCCGCGCAGCATTACGCCTGGGAGCTGCTTCCCTATTGGAATTAGAGAAAAGCTCTGACATCAAGGGCTTCTGGGTTGGGGGGGGGATGTAGAATAGCTGTATTTTGTCCCTTATGTAAAATCTCCTGAGGTTGTTTATCCAGGCTTGAATGTGGTAACAAAGTTATGGGGGAATGATTGTCCGACCCCAAAGTTTCCAAGGGGAGATGTAAACCTTCCTTCTCAGCCTGTTCGCTATTCAGGTTATCCTTCCCTTTATGCTGCTGACTGGCTGGTTTCCACTCAGGAGAGTGTTGTGAGAGAGTTAAATCAGAATCCCATGCTGGATCAGGCTTACATACACCCGTTTCTGCCTGCTTCCAGCCAGCCTCACATAGAGCTTTATGAGGAGACCAAGATTCTTGAATGCTATCCTCCTGAAAATGAGGAGATTCAGGCTTCCGAGAGTGCATGTCTAAAGTCAGTGTTTGTTTTGGAGCTGTTTTGCTAGGAAAATAGAATACCCCAAGTTGTGAGCTCTCAGATGATTGGTAAATCACTTCAGATAGGGCCGATGTTTCTCCCTGCATCTGATGTTTAAATACAAAACCAGCAACCTTGTTCAAGGGAGCCGCCTCATTCTGGGTAAAAGTAGCAGTAGGCATAATCATAGAAACAGCGTTTTGACTTATATTAGCAACAGCACCTCGCTTTAAGTTATCAGGAGCCAAAACAGGCTGTAGGCACTCACTATTCTCAGCGCTGAGATTGCCAGCCTGTAAAGAAGTCAAAAACCCCAAAGGCGTCCCAGGGTTAGCAACAGAGTTGTGCGGTTCAGAGCTCAGCCCCACGGGACCTCCAGCGCTTCTGAGGTCTACCGGGGAATTGTCAATGCTCTCTTCACAGCTGTCACTGCAGTAAACACTGTAATTGGGTGACTCAGCGCAGGGCTGTGAAACTGCGGGATGCAGTGAAAAGGTTTTTGATGTTTGGGCTGTTTCTTTTGTTGCAAACTCCAACCCGCCTGAATTAACATATAAGGGAGTCACTGTACCTGTAGAACCTGCAATCACCTTCTTCAGAGCCCGCCGTCCGGCCAACACTATGCTCTGTCACCTTTCCGAGTCCTCTTGTTGAAGTTTGAAGCTGCATAACGCTGTCGCACCCCTCGGGCCCTCCCGAGGGAGCTAAGTCTTTCATAAAGGCAGGAAAACTAGTCACAACACTCTCGCAGATCTGGCAACTGCTATGCAACTCAATATTAACCTCTTCTGTATCCAGTGTTGAGACTGCTCCAGACATGTCGATTTCCACCTCAGACAGCACTGTTCTGTGCAGAAAAAGCGAAGCATTTTCATTTTTTAATTACAGTTGGCACCGAATGCTCCCAGTTCACTACTGCATCGTGGAATTCCACATCAGAATCAATTTCAGCCATAACTAGGGCTGGAGCCTCCATAATACCCAGAGCAGGAGCTGAGGCTAGCTCTCCCACTCTGCAGACTTCCTCCTCCTTCGGTAGTCCACTTCGAGTGGCCATCTTGGCAATGGCCTGTCCCCCTACTGGCAGCAATGCAGCATCTGAGTAGGGGAATTTCCCCGGTGTCCTGGCCAAATTTCCCTCTTTCACTGAAAAAAAATACCACCAACAGCTTCATCTGGTTCAAGGTCAGTTGGCATTCATCTGTATCCCCCTCCCCCGGGTCGTGCCTGAAAATAGGCAGGGTTTGTCTAGTGCACTTACCCGGTCAACAAAAACTACAAAAAAAAAAATATATCCCTGGTGGTCCAGTGGACCGCTTGCAGCCTGATCGTGGGCATAAGTACAATACTCTCAACAAAGAAACTCTCACTACTGCTGCTCTTGGCCCTTTTAAGAGACAACTCTGACTTCATCTCATTTCAACTAGTCATTGTGACTGCCTCGCCTAATCAGGGGCCCACCGCTCACTGCCATCCACTTTAGCCTTGACAGCTACCTCTCCTTGCTTTGCCCCCTTCTACCTGCCTACCCCCTTGTTCCCTCTCCCTTGGGCATTTCCTGACTTTTCTCCCTCCCCTTTAGAGCTCTTACCCTCACCCTCTACCCTCTGACAATGGCCTTTCTGCCTTTCTGCCTGCATACCCCCTTCCGTCTCACTTGCAGCACTTATTTCTAAGATTGCCCTTGGCTGGTATGTCATGCTACCTAACATTTGGCACATTTTGAATTACTAGAATTTCCTAAGCCTCAGTCTCTTACTTCTTTTTACTGTGCAACTATGTATTATTATGTTGACCTTTGTATGTATGTATACCCCCCATCCCTTCGACGTGGAACCTTTGTAAATGAGCAGTTCCTGCTCAAAGGTATTTGTAATCCTAGATTTCAATAAATAAATAAAATAAAATAAATAAGTAATAACATAAGCATTCCAATATGAGAGTGGACCACTCTCAGCCTGATCGCGGGCTCCAGTATGACAATAATATGTCCAATATCCCTGGTGGTCCAGTGGTACCCCCCTCCCCACATGCCCATTGAGCCCCACTGCCCCGCCTCCCCGGTCAGCGGTGGCGGCGCACCACCCCTGCCGCCCGCCACCTCCACCGACTGTCATCAGACAGTAGTAGGCTGTATGCCCATTGGTCCACAGCGTGAGCCAATGGGCATGCAACCCATACCGTACTACACAGTCCAGATCTGTGAATGGATCTGGACTGTTTGGAATGCTTATGTTATTACTTATGCCTGCGATCGGGCTGCAAGCGGTCCACTGGACCACCAGGGATATTGGAATGCTTATATTATTACTTATGCCTGCGATCGGACTGCGAGCAGTCCACTGGACCACCAGGGATATTGGACGGTGTAATCTTATACTTAAGCCCATGATCGGGTGTGTAGCGGTCCACTGGACCACCAGGGATATTGGACGGTTTCAATTTATACTTAAGCCCGCGATCGGGCTGTGAGCAGTCCACTGGACCACCAGGGATATTGGAATGCTTATATTATTACTTATGCCCATGATCGGGCTGCGAGCAGTCCATTGGACCACCAGGGATATTGGACATTTGTAATTTAACATATGCCCGCAATTGGGCTGCAAGCAGTCCACTGGACCACCAGGGATATGGGACATTTTTTAAATCTACATATGCCCGCGATCGGGCAGAGGGTGAATTGACATGCTGTGCAGGGGGTGTCGGTCCCCGACGGCTGCTGCCTGGCAGGGTGCCAGGTGCAAGTCTCCGGGGATCAGCGCACCTGCATGCAAATGGGGCCATAATGACATGCAATTGGCCCCATTTGTGCCTTGCATACATTATGGCCCCATTTGCATGTGCACTTTTGAATATCACGATTGTTGCGCATAACGGAACTTGCGCTAGTGCATTACCCTGCTCCACTCTGGCCACTTGCGCTGGCACCATGCCACTGCACCATGCGCACTGCAGGTGGCCAAGGTGCGATATTCAATGATGCTGTGCCATGGCGCAGCTCCGTTGAATATCACTTAGTCAACGCCCCTGTGCAGCCAAGTTGCGCTGTGCCTTGGCTTGCGCCACAGCCTGGTGCAGTCTGAATATCCGGGCCCAAGTCTGATAAGAACTCTGGTGGGGGTAACAAATCTGTACCCAAAGACTTTATTTGCTATAACTGTAATAAGCCAGATCATATTGCAAGAAATTGCCATAGTAAGAAGAGTGACACTGGAGCAGATTTGTCTTTAGCAAATTGGGGCAAGTACTTCACAGATGTGAAGGTGGGAGATAAGACTCTGAAGGGACTTATAGATTCAGGAAGCAGACAGACCCTAGTGCATATTGAAGTGCTGGGAAAACAATGTACAAAAGGACTAGGTACTTGTCTCATCTGCATCCAAGGGGACATTCGATACTAGCCCACCAGCCAAGTGATTCTGATTATTAATGGGGTGTCACAGCAAATGAAAGTGGGGGTAGTACCTAAGTTACCTATACCTGTGATTATTGGAAATGACTTTCCAATATTTACTGAGTTAATCAAAGAGGGAGTAAATCCTGATGTTTCAGCAGCTGTGGTGTCAAGAGCTCAGGCAAAGAAAATCTCAGATGGTGGGGACTCTTTTCCTTTCACTGACTTTGATTCGAACTTGTTTGAGCACAGCTCCAAAATCCAGAAGTCCAGTAAAGAAAGACAATGCCTGAAGAAACAGTGACAACAAAAGACTGATGGACATAAGAAACATGGAAGTTGTCAGCAGATGGGGACCATACGATACATCAAGTCTGTCCTTAGCTTCCTACCCCCCTACATAGCTGCCTGCTTGTGTATCCCACAGTGTCTGTCCCATGCCTGCTTGAATTCCCCCTCTGTCTTGGCTCCCACCACCCCCTCTGGCAGGCTATTCCATGATTCCACAACATGCTCTATGAAGAAGAATTTCCTCGTATTGCTTCTGAATTTTCCTCCCTTAAGTCGAAGGTTGTGCCCTCTAGTCCTGCTGTAGTCCTTTACCTGAAAGAGGTTCTGCACATGCACCTTTGTTGCCTTTAAGGTATTTGAATGTTTTTATCATGTCCCCATGATTCCTGCATTGTTCTAGGGAGTATAATTTGAGGTCATCCAGTCTTGCCTCATGCGGTTTCTGATGCAAGCCCTGCTCCATCTTTGTTGCTCTTCTCTGTACCGTCTCCAGCCTATGTCCTTACTGAGGTGTGGCCTCTAGAATTGGACACAGTACTCCAAGTGATGCCTGACCAGAACTGATACAGAGGCATGATTACTTCATGTCTACTGCTCATGATGCCCCTCCCTATGCATCCCAGGATACCACTAGCCTTTAGTGCTGCCTTTTCACACTGTCTACTGACCTTGAGGTAATCTGATATGATCACCCCTAGGTCTCACTCCTGCCTGGTAGCCACCAGCTTCTCCCCTCCCATTGAGTACAGTTTCCCTGGGTTATGCTTTCCCAGGTGCATGACCTTGCATCTTTTGGCATTGAATTTCGATTGCCAGGTCTTGGACCACTCCTCCAGTTTTCAGAGATCAGCTTCCATGCTTTGCTGTCCCTCTGTTGCATCTACCCTGTTGCCAGTTTTGGTGTCATCTGCAAACAGGCACACCATTCCCTCCAGTTCATCTACAGTGTCACTGATGAATATGTTGAAGAGGATCAGCCACAGAACTGAGCCCTGTGGGACCCATTAACATATGAAAATGCTGAAGCTAAACTGATCACTGATTGTTATTTCCTTTCAGAACAAGCTAACAATGTTTCTCTCCAGGGTTATTTTGAGCAGCTGGGGGTGAAACCAAAACAGGGTGAACCTATGTTTAAAAAATGTAATGGGTTACTGTACAGAGTATGGGTTAAACCTCAGACATAGGACCAGATAGAACAATTGGTTATACCACAAAAGTATAGATCTGAGTTGTTACAGATAGCACATGAAAGTCTTATGGCTGGTCACTCAGGGAGGGATAGCACCCTTGCCAGATTACTGCACAGATTTTACTAGCCTGGTATTCATGAAGATGTTGCTACCTATTGCAGTTCTTGTGCTGAATGTCAGAAAGTAGCCCTAGTGACTAAAAAAGACAAGGTGCCCCTTGTGCCCCTATCCTTGATAGATGTGCCTTTTGAGAGAATTGCAATAGATGTAGTCGGCCCCTCAGACAAAAGTAAAAAGGGAAATCAATAAATTTTGATAGTATGTGACTGTGCTACTCGATACCCAGAGGCTGTTCCTATGCATACTGTCACAGCCCTATAAGTTGCAGCAGAGCTTGCCAACATTTTCAGCAAGTTGGGCATGCCAAAAGAGATTATTACCGATCAGGGTCATAATTTTGGTGCTGCATTACTGTAGGAGCTGTAACAACTACTAGGTATCACTGCCATAAGAACCTCCCCTTATCACCCTCAGACTGACGGTCTTGTTCATCATTTTAATCAAACCCTAATATGCATATTAAAAAGGTTGGTAAAAGGGGAAGGGAAAGACTGGGACCAATACTTACCTTACCTGCATTTTGCTTACAGAGAAGTGCCACAGGCATCTACAGGTTTTTCACCATTTGAAATGATGTATGATAGACAACCTAGAGGGCCACTAGATGTAATAAAAAACATGGGAAGATAACCCCCTTCAGAAGCAATCTATAACATCTTATATGTGTGCCCTGAGAAAGAAGCTGGCAAAATATGTTGAAATCGCTCATAGTAATTAGGAAGAGGCCCAAAACCAGCATAAGGTGTATTATAACTATGAGGTAAAAGAAAAAGTTTTTGAGCAAGGTGAAAAAATCTAGCTACTGTTACCCACTACAGAAAAGAAACTGTTAATGAAGTGGCAAGGGCCTTATAAAGTGTTTAGATGTACTGGCACTGTTAACTATGAGATTGAGACACCTGATAGGAAAATTCCTACTAAGATATACCATGCTAACCTCCTCAAGAAATCAATTGAAAAAACACCAAAAGCTGCTTTGCTAGTTTTACCAGAAGCTGATAAAGAATTGATGTAGCTTATGATAGATTGGAACAAACTGTAACTGCTAATGCTGTAAAGGTGAACGTTTCCTTAACCTCTGAACAAACCGCAGAAATTTGTAACTTGCTAAAGACATTTAACAGTGCTTTTACAAAAGTGCCAGACCGAGCTAAAGGTGTCGAGCACATAATAGCAACAAGGAATGCTCACCCTATTAGACAAAAGACATGCAGATTACCAGAGTGGTTAAGAGCAGACGTGGCTAAGGAAATACAAAAGATGAAAGAATTGGGTATCATAGAAGAGTCAAGAAGTGCTTGGTCATCACCAATGGTGATTGTAAACAAAAAAGAAGATGATGTAAGCATATGCCTTGATTTTAGGAAACTTAATCAAGTGTCAGAATTCTACAGTTATCCTATGCCCAGAATAGATGATTTGGTGGACAGATTTGGGAGTGCCAAATATATCAGTACCCTTGATCTCACCAAGGGTTAATGGCAAATCTCCCTAGCTAAAGAATCCAGAGACAAAACTGCATTTGCCACTCCTATAGGATTCTATCAGTTCACCATAATGCCATTTGGTTTACATGGCACACCCGCTACATTCCAGTGGTACATGGATGTCATTTTATCCCTTCACACTGGTTATTGTGCTGCATACCTGGATAATGTCATGGTGTACAGTCCAGACTGGAAAAGCCATCTGAAACACCTACTGTATGAGCAGTTATTCAATCGTTCAAAAATGCAGGTCTGACAATTAATCCTACCAAGTATGCATTAGGCATGCAGGAAACCAGATATTTGGGCTAGGTTTTGGGAAATGGAGAAGTCAAACCAGAGGTTTCCAAGATAGAAGCTGTTGCTAACAGCCCTGTCCCTAAAACAAAGAAGCATGTTGGGTCATTTTTAGGGCTGGCTGGTTATCGGAGATTTGTTCCCAGCTTTGCCAAGTTAGCTACTCCCCTCACTGAACTCACAAAGAAATGGTTCCCGAATAATGTGAAATGGACCATGGAGTGTGACAAGGCTTTTTGAGCCATTAAGGCTGCATTATGTTCAGCCATTGTTTTAAGAAGCCCAGACTTTGAGAAACAATTTCTGTTACAGACTGATGCATCAGAGGTAGGCCTAGGTGCAGTCTTGAGTCAGTATATAGATGGGAAGGAATGTCCTATTCTGTATATAAGTAGGAAATTGCATGACAGAGAGAAAATGTACTCCACTATTGAAAAGGAGTGTCTTGCGGCAAAGTGGGCCATGGAGTCCCTTCAGTTTTATATACTAGGAGCTTACTTTGTACTAGTAACAGATCACAAGCCTCTCTGTTGGCTTAACCAAATGAAGGATAAAAATTCTATAATCACATGGTGGTACCTGGTACTACAGCCATTTAAATTTAAAGTGATGCACAAATCTAAGAAAGAGAATTGCAGTGCTGTTCAGATATGGATCAGAAACTGAGAATTCCGAAGGCTGAAAAAATGTGAGTTGAAACTTCTGTTTGCTATGCTGCATATGCACTGAACTGTAAAGGTTATATGCTTATGTTAGATGAGAATTACTAGAAAGTTTTGGAAACCTGTTTTTGTAAAACAGGTTCCCTCTTAAGGAGGGAGGTATGTGAAAAGGTTGAATGTGGCCCTGTCCCAGTTGTTATGGAGAAAGAGTTTAAATGTAAGGATCTGTTCTATTCTCTCCTTTTCTATCTTTTCTCTGTCTGGTTGTGCAATCAAATTTTCTCATGAGACCTCAGTCTTGATCACTTGGATGGTCTTGCAATTCTCTGCCTCTCGCTATCACTCTACCCTCACTTGCTGTTCTGGCTTTTCTTCCCCCTTGCATAGCTGCTGGTATAAAAATATATGTGAATAATTTTGTGGAAATGTAATTGATAATGGGATCCCTTTGTTTAAAACTGTATATAATTATACTGTTGAAATTATTGCAAAGTTGAAACTGTATATAGTTATGCTGTTGAAATTATTGCAAAGCTATTTGGAACTCAAGGGGTTAACCTGAGATGCCAATTTTTAAGCCTTTTGCAGAAGATGTAAACAAGAGATCACTTCTGGGTCACAATGTTCTTTTTGCTGCACCTGCTTAAACTGACATGAACATTGGAAACTTATAAGAACACTGAGTGAGAAGCATGCTATTTTCTTAACGAGCTCCTGCACAGACTTATTAAAATGAGCTGCAATGTTTTGCAAAGGAGAGACTGAGATTGGAAATTGAGAAGAAAAACTCAGAAGGACTCTGTTTTTCTATGTTACTACTACCATTGTAAATAGTTATTCTGAACAATTTTTTTTTTATTTTACTGTTATTAATAATAAAACTGTTGTTGTGAATTTTACAACTGCTCCTGGTTTTCCTATGCTTCCTGACCTGTGCCTCAATGCCAGACAGCCAGACAGATAAAGAAGGGAAAGCAGAAGGAGACAGAGAGAGAGAGAGAGAGAGAGAGAGAGTTAGTCCTCCTCCCACCACCACCACCCCCTTTCATCACTGAGGCAGAGGTCCTCAGAGAGGATGCAAAGCCAAGATGCCTAGCATTTTACCAGATCTGTGGTCCAAACAGAAAAATCCTGTCTTTTGAGGATAGAGAGCCCAGAAATGAGCCTAGCTGTGCTAAAGCAAGGGGAGGTAGATTAGACTGCACAACAGTTCCTGTCCCCACTTTTTTTTTTTGTACTCTGGGCATGGAGGTAGAAGTTGGGCATAAGGAGGTGGGAGAATGGGGAAGGGGTAGGAAGAGGAAAAGTCTAATGGATCACAGCATTAGGTGATCATCTTGAGGATAGGTGTCACAGGACTTCCTCTCTCGTGTGCCATCTTTTTTTTAAATACCTCCAGAGGAGAGGTAAAGGAGTCAGAAGATAGAAGAGGAGAACCACAGGAGAATCCCTGTAGTCCATGTCCACCTGTGTGCCCCACTGAAGGAAACCTCCTTAGAAAGAGGAGGATCAGCTCAGGGAGAAGAAGGAGGGGTCAGAGAACCTAAGACCCCTTCTTTTTGTTTGCGGTCCCCCAAGGTCCTTCTGTTATCACTCAACTGAGAAGTTAAGCTGATGGGTAGCAAGGAAACCCGTACCTGACCTGAAAAGAAGGCAGGTTTTGCCAAGAAGAAAACACTATCCCCCTCTTAAAGGGGAAAGAAACGTTAATTATTAAAACAGTGTTCCATAATGAGTTTGCACTGTACCTTCATGTATTCCACAGTCAATGCTGAGTTCCCAATTGTTAAATAGTTTTAAAAAGCATTTATATTTGCCCCTGAAATTATTGAGTTTGACCATGCCATTTCACGCATGCACAGTCGCACTGTGATGTTGGCAACAGGCAGGATGAATCAGCGCGACCGCGGGAAAGCATAGAACTGATGGTTTAGCACCAGAATAAAATTTACCTTAAAAATAGCAGAAAAGAGCTGTGCACTTCCTCAATAACTGCTGTGCTTGTCAGCTACAATGATGAACTGCTGTGTGGTGGGGTGCTATAATGCCTCTAAGAAAAAGGAGTGTAGAGGCATCTAGTTTTTCCAGTTCCCTAAAGGTAGAGAGCAGATAGCCAGGTGGAAGGCAGCTGTCAAACAAACGATCTACCCGATGTCAGCAGCAGCAACAAGTAGTGTGTTCTGTACATTTTGCACCTGATTGCTTTGAGAGGGACCTAAAGGTACATCAAAAATTTCTGTTATATATTTTTTTGCTTGTTTTAATGTACATTAATATCACATTTTAACATGTACTTAAGCTAGTATTGAATCTAAAGTTCTTGCTTTTCATTAGACTGTATTCACAAAGCACACTAAGACATTCATAATTTATGTTAGTGGCACTTTCTGCCTGAAGAGTCCTTATCTCATTTTGGTGACATTTGACCTTAAAAAGCTCCTTAGTTTAAAACAAACTGGTGAAATGTGATTCCTCTGATTTAAACTGCTGTTATGGTTTAAATGACTATTCTAAACCAATGAGAATTCTTTCTGGGTGTTTTATGTATGATCTGGGTGTTAATAGTATGGGATTTTCTAAATAACTGTCATAAGCTTCCGAGGAAGGACTTGGTTGGGCTGAAAGCATAGGCATTTTTTTTTTTTTGTAACATGTAAGTTGGTCCAATAAAAGGTATCAGACCCTTTGCTTCTGGATCTGGTCTTTGGTGGAGATTTTAATATTTCTCTTCTTACTGCATCCAAAGAGCTCAGCACAAAAAAATATGGTATTGTGATGCTCTTTTGAAAAACACCATACTTACAACTGGTTTAAACAATGCATTTTGCTTGATCCATGGCACAGGGGGTTTTACACTGGCAAAGGATAAATTAGCAACTCATATAGATTAATTTTTTTTTTCTTTTTTTGTCTAAAGTGCTAAAGGTCTCCAATGTGACTACTACAGCTACAGTATTGTAATACTGGGAATGCAATGCTGAGTGTTTCAAACACAGCTGGCCTCACTCCAGAAAAAGGGAAAGTTATTTGGCATCTTAACACATCAGTTGTGGAAGATGAAAAATCTAGACTAAGATGGGAAACATTATGGCAAGATAGAATATTGGTGAAATGTGCTTATGATTCCCCTGCCTTATGGTGACAGGATTCTAAAAAGGATTTCAAAAATGTTCATATCGTATGACTACAGATTCCTGTAAAAAGTATCTTACCCTCAGAACCCATTTGTAAAAATTAATAGAGAAATCTCAAACATTCCCAGGGGCATCTTTCAAGCAGATATGCCTTGTAAAAGAGGAAATGAAGAACCTTTAGTATAATAGAGCTGCTTCTTTGCCAAAGAATTACAGTTTGGCACACAGGGCATGAAACAAACTTTTGTTGTTTTTAAAGGATTTCAAGTAAGAGCAGGAAAGAGGGCTTTTTGGCCATACAAGATCAAGAGGAGGTTATGTGCTCTTATAAGAGTGGCATTATCAATCTCATGGAAGAATACGTTATTAATATATTTGGCTCTACTACGACAGTTGAGTTTGATGCTATTTTACAGCATCTTAAGGTCCCTGACCCTGTAGAAAATGTAAGGCAGTCATTAATATCTCCCATAACTCCTCTGGAAGTATCAGAAGTTATTTATTTATTTATTTATTTATTGAATTTTGATGAACAGGTAGGCCTGCTGGGCCCTGAGGATCCATTTTTTCAGGGGCGACCTGTTTTTTCAGGTTTTTCAGCTATAATGATCCTAAATTAAAAACACAGCACCAGGGGGTGATGGCCTACCTGCAGAGTTTTATAGAACATTTTATGCCTTGTTAAGTCCAACTCTGACCAAAATTTATAATGAAATTATAACAATACAGTAGATGGCACATTAAATGCACATCTGCAGTACTGTTTTTTTTTATTCAAAACAAGGTGAGAAAACAACTGGAGACCTTTTAGCTTATTAAATACAGACACAAAAATCTTATTGAAATGTTGTTTAAAAGGCTACTGCAAGTAGTGACGTGCATCATTTCCTCTTATCAATCCTGCTCCATACCAGGAAGAGCAATCCAGGATACCTTGATTACTACAAGAGAAGTTTTTTTTTTTTTTTATCACTTCCCTGTTTCTCCTTGCACCCTACGGCCCCCATCTGACTGACTCCCCCAGCTGCATCCCCCAGAATTACAGGGGCTTACCATAGCCCAGTCCAGGAATGGTGCCTGCGAAGAGTCGGTCACCATCCTGCCGTCAGTTGTCTTTTTCCGTTTTTCTCCCCAGTTACCCGAGAGCCCCAGGAGAAGGACGCATGCGTGTGGAGGTATGCATGTGCCTTACAGCCCTGGTAATGGCCCTCTCCTGCCCACTCCATTGGCCTAATGCCAGCACCCTTGCTTTTTTGCACAACCCCTCTGCCTCCACCAGGGGGTAGCTGTGAGTGAGGGATGTCTCCCCACCTCCCCGGAGAGGACAGCTGCCTTGACAGCCGCTCCATCCAGCTCCCCCCACCCTCCCCGTGCTGACCTCCAATGCCCCGGGCTCGCTCCTGAACCAGGCTCACAGGCATGCCATGAGGTGAGACATCCAGCGCCTCAGCTCTCTGTGGTACCAGGCCGGCATACTATAAGAGAAGTTTTTAAAAGAGGCAAAATGGGACTTTTGACTGGGTATGTGATCTCTGTTGATTAAGAGAAAGCTTTTGATAAGCTTTCTCATAACTACCTACTTAAATTACTACAACATTATGGAATACCAGAGCAATTTATTACATGTGTGAGAGGTCTAGATCAACAAACCATGGTCTGTCCACTAGTTAATGGCAGGTTGGGTGGTAATTTAAAAGTATGCAGAGGAGTACAGCAGGGGCACCCCTTCAGTCCCTTCCTTTATGTATTCGGGATCGACCCTCACATAGGTAGC
This sequence comes from Neoceratodus forsteri, assembly GCA_016271365.2. Lineage (NCBI taxonomy): Eukaryota > Metazoa > Chordata > Ceratodontiformes > Ceratodontidae > Neoceratodus > Neoceratodus forsteri. The sequence continues at coordinate 1,204,864,538 of CM028132.1, forward strand.
CTGCAAGGCTCAGCAGACATTTCAGAGATAAAATTTAGTAACAGCCCCCCCACCACCACCACCACCACTCTCCGCCCCCTAAATGCTAGTTTATGCAGACCATGTTAGCATTCTTCTCTGGGAAAAGTCTCCTAGAACAAACTCTTGAAACATTTTCTTCCATCTCTGGATCAGTTATAAACTACACTATAAGTGTGGGCATTGGCTTTAGCACTCTTTCTGATACAAAGGATACTTTGGTTAAATTACCATTTAAAGGCAATTCAACAATCATTTTAAGTGTATGCTTTGAAGAAGGTGATTTAGAATATAACAGTTGGGAGGGTCTGATGCAAACAACCCCGCAGCAGGTGCAACGTTGGAAGGCCTGGAGACTGGGGATATTAAAAGTACCAAAGGTACTGGAAGGCACCAAACCATGTAATCTGCAGTTACAGAACAGTCCAGGAGAACAGTCATGTGCAATTCAAGTTACAGAACAGGTTGTATGAGCAGAAAAAGTGACAAGACTCACTCAAGTTACTCAACCATCTAACATGAAAGACAAGACAAAGGGCCAACAAACTTTCCTGCAGAAGGTCCATACCCAATGACCTGAAATAAGGACTACACCTCAGATGGACTGTATTTCAGGAGACTGCACTGTTGACCCATCCTGGTACTTTTGAATTTATGCACCGAGATGCATTATAATTGGGGAGCAGAGACACACGTTTTTTTTTTAAGTTGCACTTTTTATATGTATATATATATTTTTTTATGTCATAATTCATTCATGAAATGGAGAAATATGAATGGATATCAAGTAACTGCCCTGGTGGTGAACCAAGCCAGACAATGTAAATGTGATATTTTCTTGTACAGAACAGTACATTTTTCTAATCAATAAAATAGTTCTTAAATTAAAAAGAGCAGGTTGTAGATACATGTCGGTGGTGTACTTGCTTACCTGGTATCTTTGCTGTGTACCTGAGATCAAGCAACACCATGATTGACACATTAAAAGGTAGTCTGAGTATGTTTTGTTAACTATATGGTGTCTAGTCTTCCTTTCTTATATCCAACCTCCATATTATGGCATCATTTCCACTCTCATGCAGCCTCAGAATGAAAGATGAAAATGGTTTGGTATGTAATGGATCCCATGACTAGTTAAAGCTCATATTTGTGACTGACTATTACAGTATGCTCTGCAAGCCCATTGGTCCACAGTGTGGACCAATGGGCTTACAACTATTCTAGCTGTCATTGATCGAACATGTGGAGGTATGCGGGTGGGTTGCTGCCTGCCGATGACAGGGGTTTGGGGGCCTGTGTGGGTAGGGGATTGGGTGCCACTGACCACCAGGAGTTATTGCATACATTGACTTTACAGGTGATCAGTGTTCCAGGATGTTAAAAAATCGCTTTTTTATTATACATAAAAATAAAAGCTGATTCATAGTAGCAGCAACACCCATCCACCAATGTTACACATAGCTCTTATGCTTTATCAAGGCAAGGCCTAAATTTTGTTGAGTCAGTAGTTCTGATGCTCCGCTCACCTGCTCCTTACTTTGTCCTTATTCAAGGAAGCACTGACACTGTCTCAGGTAGCTGCCTTTTGTCCTGCATTAATTCGCACAAGGATTGTACTGCAATCATGGCTACAGAGAGGGAGGGGGGTACAACCAGACTACCAGGGATTTGGCAAGCTTTCCTGTCGGGTGAACGGGGGTACGGGATGGGGAGTGGGTACCACTAGACCTCCTCTGACAGCACCGCATGCTGTGCAGGGTGCCAGGCACATTTTGCTGGCCAGCCCCGCACAACACATGCAAATGGGGCCATAATGACATGCATATGGCCCCATTTGTGACTTGCATGCTATATGGCCCCATTTGCATACTGCTGGCCAAATATCAGAAATTTGCAGACAGCATAACTCTGTTGCGCTGGTGCATTCCCATTCCTGGTATTCAGCCCTGTCTGATGGGGATGCACCAGCACATCATATTTGCGCAGTGTGCATTACCTGCTATATTCAGAGGAGCTGCGCCATGGCTCATCTCTTTTGAATATATCCCTTAGTCGCACTGGCACAACTCAGTTGCACTGTGCCACCACATGCACCATTGCCAGGCACAATTCTGAATATCAGGACCAAAGACTCTAAAATGACTCTCATACAGGAGTAGACATGGTTTAACAAAAATTGCCATTTAGCCAAAAAGAAGTTATCAAAATTAGTCAGATGGACCAAAACAAATCAGTCTAGCAAAAATTTTGAGTTTTTGAATAAAGAATGAAAACAAAATAATTGCTTTGTTCAATCTGAAAAAGGTGTTTCCAGGAAAAATGTTGGGAAAAAATTATGTTTACTCTGGAAAATGGAGATGGAGTTCAGTTTTGGATGCTGGTAGCTAAAGGTATTAACTTTTCTGGTTCTGTACCAGTATATATATATATATATATATATATAACTGAAGATATGTGGGTAAGCCATTTCCAGAAGCTCTTTTTTAATGAACACTTCACATGCACTAATTGGACTGATGTGAAGAATTTAGACTTATCAGTCTCTCCATTAGTTATATCTTCTGGAGAAGTTGAGGATGCCATTATGGCCTGTGCAATGAAAAAAGCTCCTGGCCCCGATGGGATTCCTAATGAAATATATAAATCCCATCTAAATATTTGGGTACCAGTACTTAGCAATCTATTTAATAAACACTTAAAACATGAGGGTGAAATATTCAGACTGCGCCAGGCTGTGGCGCAAGCCTGGGCACAGCACAACTGGGATGTGCCAGGGTGCTGACAGGGTGATATTCAATGGTGCTGCACCATGGCTCAGCACCATTGAATATCGCTCCGTGGCCACCCGCATAGCGCATGGTGCAGTGGCACTGCACTAGCGCAAGTGGCCAGAGAGGAGCAGGGGATGCGCTAGCGCAAGTGCCATTGCACTAGGCGCATCAACCGCGATATTCAGCGGTGGACATGCAAATGGAGCCATAATGCATGCAAGGCACAAATGGAGCCATTTTGCATGTCATTATGGCCCCATTTGCATGCAGGTGCGCTGATCCCCGGCGACTTGTGCCTGGCGCCCTGCCAGACAGCAGCTGTCTGGGACAGACGCCCCCTGCACCTCATCGGCAACGTGCTCCAATGCCCGATAGAGGGCCATAATATGTAATAAACTCCCTGGTGGTTCAGTGGACCTATATCCTTGCCCGATCAAGGGCTGTAATATTAATAAACTCCCTGGTGGTCCAGTGGACCTATCTCCTTGCCCGATCGTGGGCTGTAATAATAGATAAACTCCTGGTGATCCAGTGGACCCATCTCCCTGCCGATCGCGGGCATGCAGTGCTGATTTCCCTGGTGGTCAGGCAGTCCGCATTCTCCAGCCTGCCCACTCATTCGCCACCCCACCCCCGCTGCAGCAGCAGGCAGCAGCTCACCCGCAAGCTGCCCAGCAGCCCGCCACGACAGACAGCACGGCTGTATGCCCATTGGTCCACAGTGTAGTAATGGGCGCAGTAACATGCATTTACACAGTCCGGCGGCGTGAATGGATCCATTCACTTATTGGTCGGTAGTACAGTACGGTCTGCACGCCCAGCATACAGCCAGATTGTACATTGTCAGTCGGGTGGGTGGCCAGGCGGCTTGCAGGTGGGGTGCAGCCGCACACCGCTGACCGGAGGGGAGCGGGCTGGCGGGAATGAGTGGGCAGGTTGGGAGGGGGGCACGGGTACCACTGGATCACCAGGGATAATTAAAGTACTGCATGCCCATGATTGGGCAGGGAGATAGGCCCACTGGACCACCAGAGAGTATATTTATTATTACAGCCCACAATCAGGCAAGGAGATAGGTCCACTGGACCACCAGGGATTCTATTATTTAAAACAGCCCGCGATTGGGCATGAGGGGGTGCTACACCACCAGACTGTGCCACCAGAGCTTGGGTGGCTACCCACAGCTGGCAGCTGCTGTGTTGTGCCCTGCATTACAGCAGCTCACCTGTGGGTGGCCAGCTGTTGCTCCTTTATTTTGTTGTTAACCGTAAGTAGCCACGAAGTGTTGTACCTGCATATTCTCAGCACATCCCGGGCTGAATATCGGGATGTACAGAATATGCATGGGCACATCCCCTTACCTGCACCAAGATATATTACCAATGCATCCTGGCGCATTGGGATTTGTGCTGCACATATTCCTCACATTGAATATCGCACTGGAGCGCATCGGGTTCTGCATGGCGCAACTCTGTTGCACCATGCACAACCCATTTGAATATCCCACCCTAAGTGTATACCAGACTCATGGGCCAAAAATATGAGTGTACCTATACACAAGAAAGGGAATGTATCTGATCTCCAAAACTACAGACCTATTAGCCTGTTGGACTCAATTTCCAAGATATTTTCTAGAATGATTTTGAACAAACTTCTGGTGTGGATTGTTAACAATATCCCATCGTCTTTCCAGGCAGGCTTTAGGAAAATGTTTTCCATGATGGATCATATTTATGTCATGCAGCATCTGTTTGAGAAATACATTAGCATAAGAAGGCAGCAGGTATTTGTCATCTTTGTTGACTTTTCTTAACGCATTCAGTTCTGTAACTAGACAACTGCTATGGCAAATCTTGATAAATGAGGGTGTAAATCATGCATTATTGATCCCAACAATCCAATTATATTCAAATAAGGTAACAACCATAAGATATTTATTTTATTTATTTTAAAATTTGTTAACCAGGTAAGGACACTGAACCAAAGGTCCTTTTTCAGGACCGACCCGGAGAGCAACACATAAATAACATATCACAATACAACAATTTAAATCATACATCACAACTTAACATACTACTTAATACAATCACAAACAGCATTTGTCAATAAATATTGTTTCAACTGAGCCTTAAAAGACAATAAGGACTTTGCATTACGAATTTGAGAAGGAAACAAATTCCACAATAGGGGGAGCTGAAATTGAAAAAGCACGAGACCCAAGTTTTTGTTTACACAATGGGACCTCTAATATAAGACCATTGGATGATTTTAACTTTGATGGAATATCCCTAATAGAAACTAAATCAAATAAAGGAAACTTCAATTTAAAATTAATTGCTTTTTCGACTAAACAACCCACTGAATATTCAATCCTGGAGATTAAAGACATCCAACTCAACCCTAAATACAAATCACAGTGATGAGTTCTGTAAGTAGCTGATAAGACAAAATGACAAACATTATTATAGGATACTGTTAATGTATGCAAATCCTTTTCCCCAAATTATAATATAAACAAGCTCCATGCTCCAAATGAGGGAGAAAAGTCCCCACAGCAATAGCTTTCCTAGTATTTTCTGAAAAATAATTTTTATATTGATAGAGTAGTCCTGTCTTTTGATTTACTTGTCTACATAAAGCAGTGATCTGAGGAGAAAAACGTAATGCTGGATCGAGTAATAACCTCAAATATTTAAAACTCTGGACCTGCTCAATTTGAGACCCTAATGAATCACATATCAACAATTGCGGACAATCCTTTAACATAGGTGTAGTACCAAACAACATTGTCTTGGTTTTCTTTATATTCAAAACCATTAAATTATCCACTAACCAGCTACTTAGCACATCAAAATCATGCTGAAGATTGGAAGCAATACCAACTACTGATTTATCTTGATTAAACAAAATCAAATCATCAGCGTACAAAATTGTATCACATACAGTACATTGTGCTGGTAAATCATTAACAAATAAGGTAAAAAATAAGGGGCCTAAGATGGACCCCTGTGGAACTCTACAGACCACAGGAGCCTCACATGATTCAACATTACCAATATAAGCCACGTGAGTCCTATTTGTCAAATAATCCCTTACCCACTCTACAGATCCATCCGAGAAACCTATATTCAATAACTTTTGACAAGCCAAATCATGTGCAATCAGGTCAAACACCTTGGTCAGGTCCACAAACACGGCCCCCATCATTAAACCAGACTCAAAGCCACAGAGGACAGTGTTTGTGAACCGGACCAAGGCCGTTCCCATGCCATGATATGGCCTAAAACCATGCTGCTGTGAACATAATAGATTATGACTATCCAAATACCCATTTGTCTGGTTAGCCACAAGTTTTTCCAAAATTTTACTTATGGGATTTAATATGGATATTGGCCTAAAATCTTCCAATAAATCAGCATTTGGCTTTTTTGGTACAGGCACAACCCTAGCACACTTCCAGCATGATGGATACTGTTCAGTCAACAAAGATAAATTAAAAATATAACATAAAGGATCAGTTATAAATGGAATTATTAACCTAAGAAAATGACCATCCAAACCTCCATCCAAACTTCCACCCCCACAGTCATTAAACTTCTTCGGCAGAGTATGTAATAAATCAAAAACGTCACTACTCTCTATACTTTTAAAAGAAAACTTTTCCCGTTTTGTATCAACCAAATATTCTGAAGACTGTTAATTCCTCTGAGGGGTTCTCACTCTATAATCAGACAGATTGGTACATTTTCTATTTAAGATATCAACTATCTCCTTAACCGAAGTAATCTCTTTGTCATCAACCCTCAATTTCTGAACAGAACCAGAGTTCTTGGGGGCTATTAATGAATTAACCTTACTCCAAAACATTTTAGGATTGGACAAATTCTCCTCACATTGTTCTTGATAAAATTTCTTTTTCGCTGCCGTAACTGCACTAGATACTTTAGACCACAACTGCCTATATGTATTCAACATAACTACAGACATATATTTTTTATAAGACTCCCAAGCCCTATTTCTTTGCCTAATTAATTGCTTTAACTCAGGAAAGAACCACCGATTACTATTTCCTCGCACTCTCATAGTTCTCAAAGGCCAAAAACAATCCTGAATTGGAATTAGAGTCTTACAAAAATAATCAAAACCCAGATTCACATCAGGGATACACTCCAAATAGGAGCAGTCTAACTGGGCCACTTGTGAAATCAGAGCTTCCTGATCAATTTGCCTAAAAGTACGAACTGTCACAGTACAAAATGGAATTTTTGGACGTTTGAAATTTAACACTCAACAAACCGCCATATGGTCACTCACAGATTCAGCCATTACTCCAGAAAAACCTACCACATCCAACCTACTCACCATAATCCAATCCAGCACAGTATGATTATTTGTTCTAGGATTATGCCGAGTAGGCTCATTCACTATCTGCGTGAGACCATACAGAGATAACTGAGTTTCAATTGTAACTCATCTCTGAGCAACCAGTTTAAATTTATATCTCCCACCAGTACCGAATCATGGCCCTGCAAGTTAGGTGCAATATGTTCCAGATAGACTTTAAGGCCCAGAACCCAGGAAGGAGGAGGGTTATAAATACATCCAAGCATAAGTTGCTTCTTCCCACCCAATACAATTTTGAGTAACAGCCAATCAGTCGCAGTATCATAATCAACACTTGATTTTACAATAGTCACTTGGAGATCTTCTCAAACATAGACTGCAACCCCCCCACCCTGTTTTTTCCCTATACGATCAGCCCTAACCTTACTATACCCAGAAATGTGACATATATTGGTAGGTATCGCCTTATTTAACCATGTTTCGGAAATTGCTAACACATCAGGATTGATATTAACAGCAATTTGTTCAATTTCAGCTAACTTTGGGATCAAACTTCTCAAATTTAAATGCATAATTTTAAAACCATGCAGTTTAGAAAACCCAATTTCACCCTTATGGCTATCCCAACAAGAAGGGCCAGGATTAAGTTCAATATCACCCCCTAATAATATCAACAACATTACATTAATCACCAGGAATTTGCATATACCCATCTTACAAAAATAAATTATATACAAACTCAGTATATAACCACAAACCCTCAAAGCAAATTTCCTGGTCATTAATAACAAAGTTACATGCAACAGCCTTTTATATCTAAGTAACATGCTAGGCATTTCATAATCATTCATACTTTGATAACCCTCATATCCTTCATTACCCAGATCCAAATCACTTACTATCAGCCCACCCCATAGGCACAGTACAATAATAACACAGGTACTTACAATTGCCATCATAGCATTCACAACATCTAAACTAACAAACATGTTAATACAATGACTGACATATACGTTTGCCCCTACTCCCCCATTCTCCCACGGACTCCCACCGACTCCTGACACACTTTACCACACTTCACCACTGCTGCAGACGCTGCTGTGTCTGACCAGCATTGAGTTTAATCTCCTTAACCCCAACCCGATTAGGCTGCCACCACCAATCAGGGGGGAAGGGGTGCAGCAAAGAAATCAGTGGGTCAACTAATAATCGTGTACTGTTGTTATGGCAACCCACAAGGAGCAATCGGGCACAGCGCTGATAGAATCAGACGTCAGGCAAAACGGGGCAATATATTAATTACTTCTAGCATCAGGCAGCAGAACGTTTAACCCACTTAATTCAGTACTTTTAGCAGACCCTCTGTAGCCTTTTAAAATGGAATAAAACAACGACATGTGCAACTGAACTTCAGAACTTTGAATAGCAGCAGCAGTGTTTACAGCTCTCTTATTGCACCAGTCACAATGACAGCCCAACTTCCACTTGCACAGCTTCACAATCAGCCCCCAGCAATACCGCTTCACAGTTCTTGGGCTAAATAACACAGTCACTCATGGCTCTCTGCTCCCAAACTTCCATAGATATGATAATGCAGGAAACTTGTCTAGAAAATTAACATCTAACATTGGTGTGAAAGAAGGTTGCCTTTTGGCCCCATGTTTCTTTAATCTACATATAAATGATCTTCTAGCCAAATGCTCAGATCCAAGCTTCCACTCTCCACAGATAAGTAGAAAAGTTTGTCCCTTGTTGGCCTATGCTGATGATCTGGTTCTATTGTCATTATCTAAGGTAGGAGTCCAACATACAACTTTAAGACTCAAGATTAACTTATCTAAAACTAAATTAATGATTCTAGGCTCTAATAGAAGTTACACTTGCTTCCTGTATAAAATGGGAATTGAACAGGTTAAACAATATACATATTTAGGAAATCTCCTATACTGTTCAGGAAATCAGTCTCATCATATTAATTCCCAAGCCATTAAGGTAAAACTCAATGCTAGGGGGCTACTGAACTTTAATTTTAAACATGGAGGCTGACCCATAATCCCTGTTTTAAGAGCAGCCAAATGACATTAAATCAGCTTATATGGTGCCAAAGTATGGGGATATCAAGCAGCGGCTAATACAGAAAAACCCTATAATAGTTATTACAAGACTTTGCTAAAAATTCCAAGATCTAGCCCCAACTGTGCTGTGCATGCAGAACTAGGCAGGATGTCTATTAAAACTCTAGCCATTTTCAGATTAGCATTATAGTGGTTCAGAATAATTCATGGAAAAATTTTCTTCTGTAGCCTTTTGGGCCCTGGAAGAAAAAGTAAAATGGTATAAGATGGGTATGACTTCCCCTTGGATGCAATGTCTTAAAAATACATTATTTGATATTCACTATGAGTCCCATTGGTCTCATTATTTAAATAAGGTATTAATTTCACAGTCCTTTCAAAAAAAGGATTAAAGAGAAACATGTTCACAAATCCACACAAGAAGACTTGGCAACAATAGGGAAACTTAAAGTAGCTCCATGGCTCTCTTCTAATAAAAAATAACTTCACAGCCTTGAAATTTATTTAGGCATACCCACTTATCCTGAATATAGAAGACTGATAACAATGGCCAGATTTAAACTCTTACCTACAAAATATATAGACTATAGATATAATAAAATATTGATATAGTAAGAGAAAAGAGGACCCGCTGGACAGTATATGTCCCTGTAATAAGGGACATAAGGAAACTCTTTTACATAGGATTGTTCTTTGTCCTTTGTATAATAAATCAAGGAAAATATATAGAGAACATTATTTAAAACCCTACACTAATAATTTAGATGGCGGACTATATATCTTGCCCCATCCCATAGAAATCAAACAGGCTATTGCATTGGCTAAATTTCTTAGAGGGCTGGTGAGATACAGAAAATCATTTAACAATCAGAGTGGTTAGAACTTTTACTAACCACATATCTTTGGAAAGGATATTGGTAGAGACCCGTGCAAATCGCAAATATGAAATAGGGCAAAATAAAACAAATTAGACACTTAAAAAAGAAATAAAACGAAATCTGTTCATTAAAACGAAATCTGCAATTTAAAAAAAATGCTTTTTTGTTATATTTGTGCCATATTTCTTTGCTCGGCACTGTTAGCGACTGACTCGGCACCTCATTTAGCCAGCAATTGACACATCTCATCACTTTCCTGGCATCCATTCAAGTCTCCTCATTTTTCACCTGGTTGCATGCTGAATGCAGCTGCTCTGGTGATTGTAATTACAAGTAATTTAATGAATTCCTCACGTTGTTAGCCTCTCCGACAGCTACTCTCCAACCATACTTAAAAGCTACACATTGTATCTTTAGGTTAGCATACGCGCAGGTAGCCGCAAGTAGCCACTTGGTATACTATTTGCATAATTTCTGTAGCCGTATTTTCAGCACGCCTAAACCTCACAAAAGTATTGGTCAGAGATGCAAGGAGTTTGAAGTTGATGGAATGTATTTGGTAGATAGCAGCATTTCAATGTGCAGGTTCTGCAACTGCCGTTTGGAGTGGGAATCGAAAGACACTTTAGTGAAACATTGCCATTGTGCAGCTCACTCAGAAAAAAAAGCTAGGGCTGCAGAAAGTTCACTAAAAACAACCACCCAGTCCACTACTGGGGAGTCGATATGGCAATCTAAGAATGCTAAATTAGACAAGACTGCTTTTATAGAAGAGACTGTGTTAACGTGTGCCACCGCTAATATCCCACTTGAAAAACTGGACCACCCTTCAGTGAAGGAATATTTCAACAAGTATATACAAGGTGAGATACAAAGTTTTTTCAGTAGGTACACACTGATTGTTAGTGACAGAAGGCAAAACATGAAAAAAGAAAACATTGAATATTACTGCATGCTTGCTTTTAATACTTAAACATTCAACTACTGCTGTAATGATATCTTTACTGCTCTAGATATCAATTTATGGTGTTTTTTTAAATGTCATATGTCTTTTTTGTACATGAAAAATAATAACAAGAAATAGAAAGAAATTTGGGAAAAATAACAAGAATTCCTTAAAATATAGCAAGAAGTATTCAAAAAAATAACAAGAGATTCACGGGTCTCTAGATATTGGAACCAGGGGACAATCTCTTAACATAGTTCATAGAAGAGACTATAATGAACCTGGGAATGTTAGTCTTTTTATCCTGTTCTTCATGGTCGCCAAGGCTCATTGCTACCTCTCCTATTCTGTAACTATATTAAGTCACATGTGTGGCTTTTATGTTCCTACAATCTGTACAACACTACTATGTGCAACAATACTTCTTTCATTTTTATCAGATTTTATGTCTGTCTCTCTGTACCTGGATTATTTCAGTATGTCTACCCTACTAAATATAATGTTGATTGAGTAAAAGCCCTGGAGGTATAATTTGGATAACTACAGAAAACATCCTTTTTTGGCTCTTAATGAACCTTTAGCCTCCTGAGTGGAGTTCTTTGAGATTATAGGTTACCATACACTGGGGGGGGGCGTTATGTAACCAGACCCGAACCCCCTACTGACCCATTTACATTCCAGTTTGTCCTGAATACGCTAAGGCTCTTTCCTTTCATGTAATGAATCTGATAGACTATTCCAGAACTGAGGAGTTCACTGCACTTCATACACTGCAGCTAACTGAATTTCTTACTGCTGCAGCCCAGCTCTGACATCAGCTGCAGAGGATTCTGGAATTTCTGGTTACAGCAAATGTCAGCTTGGGAGGCGGCAGAATCAGCCTGATAAATCTACTATATATAGAATAGTGTATGGTAGCCCATACACAACAAGGCTATTCTTACACCGAGTGGTTTCCATGACAAGGAGGACCTTGAGAGTGAAGCTAGTGGAGTATTCTGCAACCAGTGTCCATTTTCTGGACACCACTGTCACCATCGAGGATGGAACCTTACAGACATGTATTTACAGGAAGCCAACAGACAGAAAGACAGAGATACTTACACAGGAATAGTAATCACCCAAATCACACAAAAAAATCTGTCATACAGTCATGCACTTCGATATCACCGTATCTGTTCAAATGAGGAAGACAGAGATACACATTTGGCTATGTTGAAAAACACCTTTATGGAGCAGGGACAGTCTTCCAGAGAAACAGATAGAGCAATAGAATGTGCAACACAGGTACCTAGAGAGAAACTACTTCAGTGTAAGGAAAGGACCACTATCAACAGAATACCCTTAGTAGTCACTTATCATCCTGACCTTAAACTTCTACGTAAAATTATTAAGGACCTCCACCCTATATTTAGTGAGGATGAGTACTTAAAGTGTATTTTTCAAGAACTATCACTACTACCTTTTAAACAACCACCTAATTTGGCCAACATAATTGTTAGGAGTAAACTTGCACCAGAACAGGGTACCGTGACACTAAATGGTACACGACCCTGTAATCAACCCAGATGCAGAACATGTGAGCTAATTTCCACTTCAGATTGTGTGGTTACATCACAAAACAAGATTATTCAGGATACAGGGGAATTATACCTGTACATCATGTAATGTTGTTTATTTCATTCAATGCAAGAGATGTCCATAAATGTGGTATGTTGGAGAGACAAGCCTCAGGCTAAGGGGACTGGAGGCAGAGGTCCAGTGGCTATGGAGGTAGTTAACGAGAATTATAGGAGGGAGGAAGAGCATTGGAAGAGGATGGTCTCCTGCTCGGGGGACCTGGGGTACTGAGCCAGTGGTATCATGGAGGATAGGGGATGGGGTGAAAAATCTAGAAGCAATAAGGGGGAACCTCGGGGTGGCACTAGGGGAGATGCATTCAGTAGTTGCTCAGGAAATAGATTTGCTGTACTGGCTTCAGTGGTGGATGATGAGGGAGGGGCTTTCCGGGAAGGAGGGGGAGGAGGGAAAGAGGGTGGAGAAAACATAAGGGGCAACTGTCTGGCAGAGGAAGGGGTAGGGGAGAAAAATGAAAATGGATTGGTGTAGATGGGGGGGCAAGGCAGAGGAGTCAAAAGGGAAGAGGGGATCCAGAGAGGATGGGAAAGAGGTTTATGAGGCAGGGAGAGTCATGGGGGCGAGATGGACAATAGGGGAGGGGCGGTGAGTATAGCAGGAGGATCAGTTCAGTGGGATAGGGCGGGGGCTTGGCTGGGGGGGAGATCAAGTCACAAGTGTGCAGGACAGGATGGATGTTCAAGGTGGGCGTAGGGATAGTAGGACAGTACAGGGGAACAGTGGGAAGAATGGGCGGGGTCTTAGTGCTAGGGGACGCAATACCAAAAGGGTCAGATGGGAAGGGAAGGGAGAACGGCACAGTCAGACATGGGTGGAATCAGTACCTGGATTGACAGCGGGTAGGGCGGGACAGTCCTTGCTCAAGTGTGTTAGGAGAGGAAGAGGTAAACCACCTGTGGTGGTGCATGTAGGCACAAATGACTTGGGGGACAGTACAGTTCAATTGGTAAGGGAGAGGTCTGAGGAACTGGGGAGGTTGTGTTTGGAGGTAGGGAGTTCAGTGGCCTTCTCAGAAGTGCTCCCAGTACCCAGGGCAAACATGGTGAGGAAAGAAAGAACAGAGGAATTTAACTCTTGGCTGAAAGAGTGGTGTCAAACCCAAGGATATGGGCTGGTGGGAGGTTGGGGAAACACCTGGGACAACAGGGATCTGTATGTGAAGGACAGATTGCATTTGAGTAAGGTGGGTCAGGGAGTCCTGAAACAAAGGCTGGGGGAGTACATAGCATCCAGGGTGGATTTAAACTAGGTATGTGGGGAGGCGAGTATACAGCAGGTATGCAGGGCTGCCGGATAGGGGAGACGAATGAGCTAACCCCCCCATGCTAACAGGGATGGTACCAGGGTTGAGCAGTTCCACCACTTGACAGTGATGAGGATGTTCTTGACACCCTCAATAGCAACGGGAACAATGCCAACAGTCGGTATTGTTCCCAACAGAAGAAAGTGTTTTTCTGTGGGGGGGGGCCCCCACAAACCCCCCCATCTTTAAATAATGGATTCCAAGTCGGAGTTGGTTTGGGGTGGGGGCGCAACACCAGGAGTTGTGATGTTGGGTCACAGCAGACCACCACAGCGAACAATCTCGACCTGGCAAGATTTTATTTATTTATTTATTTAGGGAATCAGAATTACAACCCTTTGAGTCATAGACTCATTTCCAAAGGCTCCACGTCACAATAAAACACACATTCACACAGTACATACATAGAATAAATGTGGGTGAGCAATCATACAGAGTATAAATACAATGCGCACGGGTTACTTGCTTGGTTTGGTTTGGTTACTTGCTTGGTTAGTTGGACAAAAGAAGGCAGTTGCCTATAAATATTGTCCTCCACATAAGTGGATCAATGAAGATGACCCTGTTCGATCAGCCAATTATCCAGTTTAGATTTGAAAATCAAAAAGGAGGGAGACACTACAATGTCCTGGGGGAGAGTATTCCATAATCTCGGAGTTCTTATTGAAAAAAAGTTTTGTCTATTATTAGTATTACATTTTGCAATAAAGCTGTCTATTGTTAAATCGGGTCCAGTTTTCCTAGTCGTAAATGAAATACCACATTGTTTCATTAAAGTAGGATTTTGGATAATCTTAAAAAGTTGAAGTAGATGCCCGTGTTCTTCTTAATTTAAGTGAGTGCAACCCTGTTTTATGAAGCCTCGATACTAATCTTCGTGAGCTAGGTGTGGAATAGATTTTGTAACTTATCTTTGAATCTTCTAACCTCACTATATCACCACTAAGATATGGGCTCCAAATGGAGAACCATAATCCATATGTGGTCTAATGTGATCTATAAATAGGATGATACATTGCTCAGTTCTAGAAATGAAAATATTTTTATTCTACGAAAAAGTGAGTTTGCCTGATTTGCAATTTTATTACAGTGAGAAACTTGAGACAACTTTTATTTACTAAGATCCCCAAGTCTTTTTCAAAGCAAGAGGTTTTAATGATAGAGTTATTCAATGAATATTCTTGTTGAGGTTATTTCTACCAAAGTGCAAACGGCACATTTGGATGTATTAAACTCCATTTTATTGTATGCGCTCATTGCTCAATTTTTGAAAGGTCATTGATTAAAGTTTGTCTGTTCATAACATTATTTACTGCTCCACGAGTTTAGTATCATCAGCAAATTTAATCAGTAGATTTGTCGACTGGATTACCATATAGCTGATAAAATATTAAACAAAGTTGGACCAAAACAAACCCCTCACGGCACCCCTTGTCACATAGCCACAATCAGATAGATAGCCATTAACCGCACCTCTGCGATCTGCCAGTCAGCCAGTTTTTATCCATAATACAATATTTGTTAAAAACCTAATTTGAATAGTTTAGAAATAAGTGTATTATGAGACACTTTATCAAAGGCCTTCTAAAGTCTAATAGAATAACATCAGAGGGATATTTAAGTCAAGGTTAAGACTAATAAAATTGTAGAATGATAATAAATTAGTAGTGCATGAAAGACCTGTTCTAAATCCATGTTGTGTATCATCTGTAAGGTTAAGGGATACTATTTCCTTCTCAATGTGATTTGATTACTCTTTCAAGCAATTTACAGGAATGGAAGTTAGGCTTATAGGACGATAGTTGTTTACTAAAGAATAGGAACCTTGTTTGTGAATAGGGGTCACTATAGCCGTACGCCAGTCAACAGGGACTTCAGATAACATAGAGATTTATTAAAGATAATTGATAAGGGAGAGTAATTTTATCTATAGTACCTAAAGGAATTTTGGATGAATACCATCTGGTCCCGGACTGGTAGTTTTCTTGAGAGATAACAATAAATTATAGATGTCCTTTTGTTGGACAAATTTCACATTACCAAATATAGATGAAATAATTGTAGTGGATTGTGAGGATCATTGATAAAGACTGAGGTAAAATAAGTGTTTAATGTAGAGGCTATAACAGAATGGAGTTTATTAATTTATTCTCGAAGTTAAGGGGACCAATTTTTTATGGTTTCCTTTCTTACTGTTTAAGTAGGCGGTAAGGATTATGCGTATCCCAGGTGTGCTATACGAAATTCTAAGTTTCTTTTTACTACATATTGATTTTTGAGTAATCTTACTGATTTTCTATATTGTAGAAGTAACTCATTATTATTACTCAAGAGTAAGTTACTATTTTTCAGACGTGCACAATGTATGCTTATGTCATCGTTTTTTTTATAGAGGAATTAAACCATAATGGTATTTTTCCTTTACCGTTATAAGTACATTTGTTAGGAACATATTTCTGCTCAGCTGTGAATATCTGTGATTTAAAAATCCCACTACTCAAAGGTGTTGAGGGTGCTAAGACATTTCCCAGTCAATACTATCTAAATAAGTATTTATTTTGTCAAAATCAGCCCTATCATAATGTTTAATTGTTTTATTTATAGGTGGCATCTGGCAAGGAACAGATAAGGAAAGAAATATAGATTTATGATCACTGTTACCAAGGGATCTGATAGATATAAGTTACTAACTGGAATATCATGACTGGTTAAGACTAAGTCCAAAATGTTGTTACCCCTCGTGGGCTCTTTAACAAGTTGGAAACAAACCAGATCGATTATAGTAGTAAGAAAATTTTTTCAATAGTAGTGGAACCCAGAAGTGTGTCCCAGTTAATTTTAGGAAAATTGAAGTCTCCTAAAGGAGAACTGACCCTT
Source organism: Neoceratodus forsteri (assembly GCA_016271365.2). Classification (NCBI taxonomy): domain Eukaryota; kingdom Metazoa; phylum Chordata; order Ceratodontiformes; family Ceratodontidae; genus Neoceratodus; species Neoceratodus forsteri. The sequence continues at coordinate 1,204,881,388 of CM028132.1, forward strand.
ACTAGTGAACTGAGTTATGTCTTCTATGTAGTTTAGTATTCTGAAAACTATCAAGTAAGGACGCAGTAACAATTACCTACCAAAATTTGGGGGATGCCTAAGGTTGGATATAGACCCAGACACTCTCAGTGTTATGTTCAATAGGAGATTGGAATGATGGAATATTGTCTTTGACATAGATACTGACTCCACCACCAGACTTGGTGTCTGGTCTATTTTTAAAATAATGTTTGAACCCAGTTTTCTCAGCAGAGCAATTTTTACAAGGTTAATGCCTATACATTTGGTAGCTAAAACAGGGCAGAGCTATCGACATATTTACCTAATGAGCAGTTAAGACCTATACAATTGGTAGCTAAAGCAACACATGATATGAGTTGGTAGTAAGCCACCTCAGGGAGGCCTTGTCTTATACATAATACAATGCATTCATAGTCCAGTGCAACTATATGGTAACTGAAGAAGGTGAGAATCCTGTAGGCTAGAAATAATGAGGGCTCTCCACTGCCTGGCCAAAAGCAGGTGCATGGCCTAGCAGAATGGTGCAGGATCCACAGGTTACCGGTTACACTGGCATTGACATGAGGAGAGGATATGGGCCCTTAAGGCAGCTTTAAAAGGACCTAGATTGGTGATTGATGTGACAGCCGGTGGGAGGGCATTGTACCAGGATGGAGCTCTAAGGGGGAAGGATCACTGGGCCAGGGTGGTCCTGACCCTAGGCACCTTCTAGATAGTTTTTGGGTCAGCCCGTGTGGATGCTGAGATGGTGGCTGCCTGAAGAGAAGCCATGACACCTATTGGGTTAAAGCCAGGTGGATTGTTTTGGTGAAGAGACAGGTCTGGTATAATAGTCTTTCCTTAAGGGAGAGCATATTAGTGAGCATGTATAGGGTGCAGGTATGTGTATTTCCTGTTGGCACCAGAGAGGAGCTGGCAGGCCTTATTGATAACTACTTGTATTTGATGAAGTGCCGTAGGGTCGGCAGCAGCATAGCCCTCCCCTCAGTTCGCACCGGGAGATGAGCAGTTCTTGCTCAGTGTGCTTTTCCTGGTGAAACAATTTCAATAAATAAATAAATAGATTGTGAGGCCATAGTCCACCAGCTATAAGACTGAGGAGGTAATGGCTAGGTGAAGTGCTTCAGGTGGTAGGCAGTCTTTACGTCTGTAAAGGAGACCAATGCGGGTGTTGGTGGCGGAGGTGAGGATTTTTATATGTTCGTGGAATGAGAGGGAAGAGTCAAATGTAATACCTAGATACTTATACATTTGGACCTGTTCCAGTGGGATGAGAGAGGCAGAGAGTATTTCAAGGGGGAAATCCTTTGATCTGTTTTGGTGGTGGGCATAGAGCATCGTCTTAGTTTTTTTAATGTTGATCACCAAACTGTGTCGCTTTGTCGCTGTGGTGGTGTTCAGTGTCGAAATGTTACTGTTGTGTGGTGATACCAGGTAGGGCCATGGGGGGGATCAGGATGAGGGGGAATGGGTTAAGGTAAGGAAGGGAACTGGGTGGAGGGTGGTCTCCCTGAATACAATTAGCACGGGGAACAAAACAGCTTATTACAGGCTCTCTTGGCCATCGGGATGGTGGATATTGCTGCCATCATGGAGACTTGGGCCACACAATACCAGGACTGGGATTTGCTGATCCCAGTGTATAGGATATATAGAAAAGACAGAGGAATGGGGAGAGGGGGAGGAGTGGCAATTTACGTTAGAGAAGGGATAAGGTGTACAAGGGATGAGGGGGGAGGAGGATAAAACAGAGGCATTATAGATGCAGTTCCTTAATTATAAAAGTAGGCATTGCAGATGGGGGTGGTGTACAGACCACCAGCTCAGACAGATGACTTGGGCAAGGAGTTAGTGGAGCAGATTAGAAGTGTATGCAGGAAAGGGAACTCGGTGATCATGGGGGACTTCAATCTACCATGAGTGGATGGGGAACCCCAGCCACCTCAAGCGGAAGGGAGCAGGTGCTACTGGATGCATTCCAGGATAGCTTCCTGGTGCAGATGGTCAGTGGACCAACTCGGTTGGAAAACACTCTGAAACTAGTGCTAACAGGAAGGCTGTGAGGGGTCTGAGGGTGGAGGACCCACTAGCTGGGAGTGACCATCAGCTGGTGTGGTTCACACGCAGCAAGGGCAGGAAGACTGTAGGTACAGGAACCAGGGTGGCTGACTTCAGGTGGCCAGACTTTATCAAGATGGGGGAAATTCTGGGAAGGCACCTGGTAGGAATTAGGCCTGATATGGATGCAAATCAGAAGTGGGATATTATCAGACTTGGGCTGATTGAGGCTACTGGGTCATGTACCAAGATGCTGAGCAAGAAGAGTAGGGCTATGAAGCCAAGCTGGTTGAACAAGGAGGTTTTGGAAGGGGGAAGGGCAAAAAAAGCAGCTTTTCAGAGGTTCAAGAAGTCTGGGAGGGGGAAGGACAGGGAATTGTATGCGAAGAAGTCCAAGGAGGTAACCAGATTGGTCAGGGCAGCCAAGGCTTCCAGGGAGCTGAGGCTGGCACAGGGCTTCAGAGAAGGGGAGAAATACTTTTTTAGATATATAAGGGAGCAAAGGAGCTGCAGGGACCAGATAATGAGAATTAGGAAGGACAGGAAGTGGGTGGAGAAGGGGGCAGAACAGGCAGAAGCACTAAATGAGTACTTCTACTCTGTGTTCACTAAGGAGAAGGGCAGACAGCTACCACAGGGGATGGGGAAGGTGGGCAAGGGGGGAGGGGTGACAGAAGGGGTAATTATGGAGGGCAGGGTGTTGGAGGGTCTTAAGACACTAAGGCTGGATAAGGCACGAGGTCCAGATGGCATTCATCCCAGGGTGCTGAAAGAACTGGTGGGGGTATTGGCGAAGCCGCTGGAGGACCTGTTCTATACCTCCCTGGACACAGGTTGTATACCACATGATTAAAGGATGGCTCACGTGGTGCCCCTCCACAAAAGTGGCCCAAAGGATGAACCAGGCAATTACAGACCTGTAAGCCTCACATCGAATTGTAGGAAAACTTGTGGAAGCAATCCTGAAAGAGAGGCTGGTGACCTTTTTGGAGGAAAATGGACTCCAGGACAGTCAGCAGCATGGATTCATCTCTGGAAGATCCTGCCACACCAACCTAATTGAATACTATGACTGAGTAACGAAGGAAATGGATAAAGGCCATGCAGTGGATGTGCTGTATTTAAACTTCAGCAAGACCCTTGATTCAGTGCCTCATGGGAGGCTGGAGGGTAAGTTGCAATATATGGGGGCAGGGACAAAGATGATAAACTGGATTGTGAACTGGCTGAAGGGGAAGCAGCAATAGGTGGGGGGGGGCACTGTCTTCCACAAGGGCAGTGACAAGCGGGGTGCCGCAAGACTCAGTCCTGGGTCCAGTGTTGTTTGGGTTATTCACATCAGATATCTCATATGGCATTAGGAGCAAGATCAGTCTGTTCGCAGATGATACTGAGATAGGGGTGGTGATGAATGACATAGAGAGAGTAGCAGGGGCTACAGGAGGACCTGATCAAACTGGAGGATTGGTCAAAAAAGTGGCAATTGAGCTTCAATGCAAAGAAGTGCAAGGTTACCCAGGGAGGAGCTACCAGTTGGGAGGGGTTCAGATAGAAGTCACAGAGGAGGAGAAGGACCTAGGGGTGATCATAACGGGTAACATGAACAACTCAGCTCAGTGCAGGAAGGTGGCAGCTAAGGCCAACAAGATGCTGGGGTGTATTGCAAGAGGAATCTCATTCAGAAATAGGAATGTGATCCTGCCGCTGTACAGGTCACTAGTCTGGCCACACTTAGAGTACTGCATGCAGTTCTGGCGTCCCTTTCTGAAGAAGAATATCAGATTGCTGGAAGGAGTGCAGCACTGGGCAACTAAGATGATTCAGGGGCTGGAGGGCAAAACCTATGGTGACAGGCTGACTGAGTTGAATATGTACACCCTGGAGGAGAGGAGGGATCAGGAGGATATGATTGAGACCTTCAAATATTTGAAGGAGATTAACAAAACAGGCACAGAAGGGATATTTAAGCTGAGGAGAGGAAGGGACACCAGAGGGCATGGTCTCAGGTTGGAGGGTGGAAGATATCGGAGAGAGATGAGGAGGCATTTTTTCACAGAGAGGGTGGTGGAGAAATGGAACACTCTACCCAAGGAGGTAGTATCCTGCAGCACAGTGGGCAGTTTTAGACGGACATGAAACAGGGTGTGGGGAAGAGAGGAGGATGGGGCAGCTGCAATATAAGGGTGCTAGCTGCGCATTCAAGCAGACTAACTTGATAGACCTTAAGGCCTGTTTCTGCGGGCAGATTCATATGTTCGTATACTAACTCATTATTGAACTTTGAACATATTAAGATACATGAACTCATTTTCTACGTGGTCCTTGAGAGATTTATTTTTTTATTTGGCAATGATTCTGACAATTGATATTATCTTGTAAAAAAATATTGTTACAACACTGTAGGTTTTAATGTTTACGGAGTATGTTAACTGGTTGAGAGTACAGTTTAGAAAATATTTTCAGATAAGTTTAATTTTGTATGAATGTTTCAAACAGTTGTTCATAAAAGGTATATTTTTCTTATTCCCCTCTTATTTCCATACATATATTTCTGTTGTGCAGTTTTTTATCATGCCATACTATTAAGTTTTAACTTAGACATTTGTGGTATTAAATCCGAAGGTCTTGTTTTTAATTTTGAATGTGTTCTCCTAACACACACATTCACTAATAATTTCAGTTACAGGCTTTGCCTGCTTGAGTGTTCAGCTTATCTAATGAACTGACCTTGAAAAGATTCTCAGTAACAGCAAGCCAATGGGAGGTTATTCATTCCATTTAAATTTGTGATTTTTTTGAAATAGGTACTTTTAACCATTGAGAATGTTTTCTGGGTTTTTGTTATGTATGATCTGGGTGTTACTAGATTGTGACACTCTGAACAATTGTCATAAGTCTGTGAGGAAGGACTTGGTTGGTCCGAAGGCTTAGACATAGTTTTCTTTTTGTAACATCTGTGTTGGTCCAATAAAAGGTATCAAACCATTTGCTTCTGGATCTGTAGTGAACATACACTGAGTTGAACACCAACTTCCCAGAAAATTAGCAAGACAACTCAAAGCACTCATTTTCTTACTCAACATCTGGTCCACTGTAGACCATCATATGCTAGATATAAACACAAGAAAACTACTCCATGCTTACCAGTTAATACACAAAAACCAGTGCATCCCAAAATGATACATCCCAAGGTCTGAGGGAGACATGGGCTTCTTAAGATCGATTGCACATACAGGTCCACAATTGTGGAGCTCCCAGACCCAAACATAGTCAAGATCCTGCATCATGGAGAAAACAAGCGTAGGATGACTTCCATCATCAAGTTAGGACAAGTTTTCACGAGGGAAGCAGAGATTTATTTATTTTATTTATTTTTATTTATTTGAGCATCAGTTTACAACCTTTGAGCCAGAGGCTCATTTCCAAAGGTACCTCGTCACATTTATTTTATTTATTTATTTTTATTTAGCTTTTGTTAACTGGGTAAGTGCACTAGCCATAAAATGACTATTTTCAGGCACGACCCGGGAGAGTACAGACATGCAGAAACTTAACAGGATAACAAATTGTAAGTGCTTACATACAATGAGTTAGAGAGGATACAATATATCTGAACATACACAGTAAAAGGCTTTACATACAATGAGTTAAAGTGCATACAATATATCAGAGACATACAGAGTAGACCATTCATAAGTTCATGTAGGTGCCTATCTAGTGCAATGAATAGAGAGGACCTTGGACAATAAATTTTCAGGTGGCACATCATATGAACAGAAACAAAGGTACACAAAATCAAAACAGGTGATACAAAAGGAAGAAATAACCATTGAGAGCAGGTGTCATTAAGGAAAAGGTCAGTAAGTGAGGAAGGGGGAGCAAGCCATGAAATTAGATTATGAGTGTATGTGTAAGTAAGGAGATGCCTGCAGTGCTAAGATTGTATATGGGCAGGGAAAGGAGCCGGGACAGGCTGAGGCAGTAAGAGGGTTATATAGAGGTGAGGAAATACTATTGTATGGCCAGAGACATCAGTCATTAGGTAGGGTGAGAAAGCAGGAACAGGTATCAGCAATCAGCAGATTCAGCGCAGTTTTCTCTTAAAGCATGTGTGGGAGCTAAGTCTAATGTCGAGGGAAGGGAATTCCACAGCTGTGGAGCCTCATGTTCAAATGCAACAGTTCCTTTCCTCGTGGCACCTCGGCAAATTCAGAAAGGATTTGTCAGCTGATCGAGAACCATGGGGTGTGTCCTGAGGAACAACAAGCATAGCTGCAAGACACCTAGGGGTTTGATTTCGAATTATCGAATTAATAAGAGAGCCAAAGTAGTATTTCCTACTAGCTAATGGAGACAGCCAACCAAGATCATTATGAAGCTGACAGTGGTGTTTAAGCCGAGGAGCAGAAGAGGCATAGCGACATATGCTGTTATACGTAATATCCCATCTGAGTAGGTCAGTTTTATGAGCAGCCCCCAATAAGGATGGAGTGGGGAGCAGAATCCCCCTCGCAATGGCCATTTTAGCCGATGGCATGAGCATATACTAGTCTCCTATATGCAACACCTAGTTTGGAGCTTGACAGCCTGCAAACAGACTGTACATGAAGATTAAGATCAAGAGATTGATCTTAGCAGGATGCCCAGGTACTTGAAAGAGGTCACACATTCCAGTAATTGACTTTCTAAGTCCTGCACCGTCAAGTGCTGTTGCAAGCCCGAGCTTTGGGGCCGATCCAAGCAGCATGGCTTTAGTTTTGCTAATGCTGACAGCCAGTTTGTGGTCATATAGCCAGTTTTGGATATTGTTAAAGTCAGAGGAAAGGGTTGTGTTGATAGTGCCTACATTAGTAGAACTTGTATAGATGACAAGATCATCAGCATATAGAATAGCAGAGCAGGATTTTAGAGTAGCTCCAATGTTATTTATATAAAGAGAGAATAGGAGGGGCCCTAGGATGGAGCCCTGAGGTACACCAATGTTAATGGTGGTACTGTTCAATAGAGAGGAATTAAATTTCACCACTTGAGTTCTATTTGTCAGGTAGCTTTCATACCAGTCAACAACAGAGGACGAAAATGCAGGTGTCGGCGGAGAAGCAAAGTGTGATCAACAAGGTCAAAAAGCCTTTGTGAGGTCCAATAAGGGCAGCCCAGTCAGATTGCCAGTATCCATTTTTGAAAGAGTGTCAGTGGTGAATTTAAGGAGTGCAGTCGTCATGCTATGTCCTTTCCTGAAGCCATGTTGCGTATCCGAGAGCAGGCTGTGCTTAAGTAGATAGTCAGTTGTCTGAGTTGCGACAATTTTCTCATTTGGGACAATGAGAGGACATTGAGGATAAATACATTACATTACAGGCTCATTATTACATCACATTGAGGACTAATACATTATATTACAGGCTCATTGTTACATCACAGAGTTTCAAGTTGTAATAAAATGACAACTAATTAAATTGACAGCCATGTATATTTACAAATATTTGTAGAGCAAAGGAACCATCCTAGTTACAGTGGTGCCGCTCATGAGAGCATTGTCAGTATGTGGTGGACTAAGTCACGACTAGTGACAGGTGCAATTACGTGTATTAAATAGCTGGTTCCGCAGTGCAGTTTTGAAAGTGGAGATAGTAGTGGTGTCAGAGATGGCTGGTGGGAGCGCATTAAACCAGGCTGGGGCTCTATAACAGAAAGATCTCAGTCCATGGCTTGTCCTGGTTCTAGGGATCAGAAGGGTGATTTTGCAGGATGTTCGGGTATTAATCAAGGGTTTGGCTTGGTGGATGGAGGCTGTCAGCCCAGGGTGGGATAGCCCAAGAAGGGTTTTTATCGTAATGAGGCTGGTTTGGTATTGAAGTCGCTCATCCAGATTTAGTAGCCTTGCCAAGTCATACAGCTGACATGTGTGAGTGAGTCTGGGGGCCCCTGCAATAAGCCTACATGCCTTATTCAGGACAATGCGGATTTTGTTGAGGGCGGTCGAGTCAGTCACACCGTAAACAGGTAGGCCGTAGTCCACCAGGGACAGTATCGAGGATGTAACTGCTAGTCGGAGGGCAATGGGGGGGAGACAGTTTTTATGGTGGTAGAGGATACCTAGCCGCACATTAGTAGCAGAGCCAAGTGCCTCAATATGGGTGTGGAAGGAGAGGGCAGTGTCGAAGCTGATCCCAAGGTACTTGTATGAGCGTATTAGTTCAAGGGCTTGCTTTGAGCTGGGGAGGATGTGTAGTGGGAAGTTACTGGCTTTGTTTTGAGGGTGAGCAAAGAGCATCAATTTGTTTTCTTTGAGATTGATGACAAGTCGGTGCTCTTTGAACCAGGTTTCTGCATCATAAAAGGTGAGTTGTAGGGAGTCCTGGAGGGCGTTGGGGTTGCGGTGGGTGGCAAAGAGGACGGCATCATCTGCATATAACAGAATTCTACCAGTGCATGCACTGGGTAGGGTGTTTAGGTAGATTGAGAAGAGTAGCGGTCCCAGGATGGAGCCCTGGGGAACACCTGAGCGGATGGGACAGGTTGTAAAAAGTGTCTCGTTGATTTTGACATGTTGGAGGCGGTCAGACAGGTAGCTTGTGCACCAAGAGATCGGCCCAGTAGATAGGCTAGTATGGGAGAGGGCTTCCAGTAGGAGGGGGTCGGAGACAGTGTCGAAAGCCTTTGAGAGATCTACAAACACTGCACCAGCTAGGGCGCCGGCATCCAGGGAGGAGGAAGAAATATGAAAACTCAATTAGAGCCGTTTCAATACTGTGCTATGCCCGGAAGCTGTGCTGTTCTGGACAGAGGATGTTGTACCTGGTTAGGTACTCAGTGATTTGAGAAGCCACCATCTTTTCAAGGGCTTTGGAGGGGTGGGAGGATGGAGATAGGTCTGTAGTTCCCTGCATTAGACCTGTCACCGCCTTTTGTGGATGGGGCATAACCATGGCCATTTCCATGCAGTTGGGAATTGCCCCAGGCAGAGGGATTTGTTGAGTAGGGTGGTGAGCGAGCAGTACCTGGTCCAGCACCTGACAGAGAATGCTGGGGTCCAGAGAGTTGCTAAGGACTATTGCTCTTAAAGCTTTGAGCAGGTGCGGTCTGGCTTCCTGGTCAGTTACCCTGCATAGATGGAAACAAGGGCGTTGGATGACAGGGGCCGGCCGGGAGGGGAGAGGGTCAAAGAAATTACTGGGGAGGACCGCGCTAAGGTCCATGAAGGTAGTGTTTAGGAATTTGGCTGTGCAGGCCGGGTCAGTTGAGGTAGTCCCGTCCATGGTGATCTGGGCCCGGGGGGGTGCGGGCACTCCCATTCAATTGTTTAACGTTGTCCCAGAAGATCTGCACACACCCCCAGGAGGAGGTGAGCGTGGTCTGGTAATGGTCAGCCTTTGCTTTACAGATAGCCCAGGTGCACTTGTTCCGTGCTGCATTATAAGCCTGTCTGTCAGCTACCCGGCCTGTTTCAGTGGCAAGGTGCCGTAAGTTATCCCTGTGCTTGAGCAGTTGACACAGGGCAAGTGACGCCAAGGGCACACCTGAGCTTTTAGTATGTGATCTGGTAAGGGTGCATAGAGGTCACAGGCTTTGTTGAAAGTCTGGGAAAAGAAGGTGAGAGCTGTGTCTATGTCAGGAGCATGCTGTATGGGTGACCAGTTAATCTGGGCAAGAAGTCGTTTGAGACTTTTTAGCCCACCAGGTCTGAGGCGCCTGTGGAGTGTGGGTTGGGCTTTAAGTAGGGGGTTGGGGGTCGACAAGCCGAATAGGATCGGGGAGTGATCACTGAGTGAGTCCGGGAGGACCTGGATGTCTTGGATTTTTTGGGGGGGTTTGTGATGATTACATCTAGAAGGGTACTGGTACCTCTTTTGGAGTTTACTGTTGTGGGTTGGGAAATGAGTTGCGTCAGATCCATAGCCATGAAGGTATCTCGGGTGGTGGAAGAGGAGGCACTGAGCCAGTTCACATTTAGGTCCCCCACAAGGATGTGATCAACCTTGTGTTGGAGGTGAGATAATCGGTTAGGATAACCATCGTGAGATTTGGTGCTTTGCGGAATGTATGCCATAGTGAGATAAGGGGACCCTGGTGGGGTCAGGTGTAAGTTTAAGGATGAGGGCCTGAGCCCTGTTTACAAGAACTGGGGCAGGGAGTGCTAGCCCAGTAAGTGAGTCCCCTGGTATAGATAGCACAGCCTCCCCCACGTTTGCCAACACGATCCTCTCGGTATAGGGTGTATCCAGGTAGTGAGACAAAGTGGTCGGGAGTGGATTTTGACAGCCAGGTTTCTACCAGAGCCATGACATCTGGTTTATGCAACATGACCCAGCATTGGAGGGAATCAAATTTTTTGAGTATGCTGCATATATTCATGGAGGCTATACGGAGACCGGTGGTCCCAGTTGTGGGGCTGGTCTGGGTGGGGCCTGGGGTGGGATGTATATTGCCTGTGAGGAGTAGTAAGAGAATCATGGCTCTAGCTAGGGGGTGGAGATTAGCGATCTTTCAGTGGGTATTTGGGGGTGGGGGGGCCATCAGGGAGGAGGGGATGGGTAGGGTCAGCACAGTTGGGAGGGCAGGGGTGATTAGTCGCCAGTGGGCACCAGGGTAAGTGGAGGTGAGGTAACCTGGGGATGGGTGCTGTGGGTAGGGGCACATGGTCATTGTAGGGTGGGATCTTATTATGTCCGGGGGAACTGATGCTAGGGCCGGCATACTGGATGGGCTGCCTGGTAGCTGGGTTATAGGTACCACTGTAAGTAAAAGGGGGAGGCATAGTAGGAGAAGGTGGGCTGACATGATGCTTGCCATGGCAGCAGGGCAGAAAGGTAGAAGTATTTTGGGTGCTGTTCAGCAAGCGTAGATACCACTTTGGCTTAGTGGTAGTGTCCCAGACTCTGGTACAGAGGGTACCAGATTCAAGTCTCAGCCAGGGCAGCTGGAGAAGGGACCAGGGTGGGAACTGAGCTCTGTGTTCTGGGACTTGAGACACGCTGCGTTGGGGCCAGAAACAGGGTGGGAAATAGCGACTCCTAGTGGTCACAGGGTGCAGGCTAGGAGGTTAGGCTGGGGGTCAGGATGTATGATGAACTATGGGGTGGGGCTGGGGGAGATGTAGATAGGGATTAGAAGTAGGTAGAGGAGAGTCAATGTGGCCAGAGATTTGCAGTAAGCAGAAGTAGTGGAGGAGCGAAGTGGCACAGGCTGACAGAAGGACCCAGGAGGTTTGGGGGGTAGAGGTTTGTATGACTGTACCTGAGGTAGGGTCTGTGGGTCCCTCTAGTGGCTGGCAGGTATAACCTGTAAATGGGAAAGTGGGGACTTAGTAATTCTGCAGCCAGGAAGTGATGTCCGCAGCCAGGAAGTGGTGTCATCAAAGGGGGTCAATAAAGGAAGGGACGCCCCTGAGTGGAGGGGGTGGCTGGGGCGGACAGGGCAGACAATGTGCACTGTTGTCGGGCTAACACCCCACATAGGTATCTGGTAGAATGAGAGAGGTCTCCTTTACCTCTTAGCCTTTCCAAGTTTGTTTCTGCTCCAGGAGGGAGAGCTCTGCTGTTGCTGTGGCTGCCGCAAGTGGCAGTGTGAGATGGATGTTAAGCCACCAGTAGATAAGCAGCAATCAGCAACAGAATGTGCAAAGAAGTAGAAAAAGCATATAAGGACAAAGATCGACAGAGAAGAAAGAACTGGAAAATCCATAATTACAGTGGAAAATACAGGGAGTTGCTGGAACAACCACAAGTCGATCACAAACTGACCCACGAGTGGTTAAAAAGAGGTGAATTTAAGCCATGAGATGAGAACTGATAATGGCAGCCCAAGTTAGTGGACTACGCACAAGATGGTTCACAAAATCCACAGAAAAAAATAGAAAAACAGACAGGTGCAGGTTCTATAGTACAGAATTAGAAACAGTTGCACATCTTGTAGCTGGATGTGAAGTGCTTATGGCAGAGGGCTGGTATACCGAAAGACACAACAAGATAGCGAGGTTGATCCACTAGAAACTATACAAACACTATAACATACAGGTAGCAGAGAAACATTGGAAACATGAACCACAGAGAATGAACAAGCAGTGAACACATGGGATCACCCGATATCAACCACGAAGAAAGTGGAGGTGAGAAAACCAGACATTGTAATAGAAGAAGAAAGAACAATGGTGGCATTGCTGATCAAAGTAGCCACCCCTAGTGACTACAGTATTCTGCGCACAGAGAGACAAAATTATGGAATACCTAGATATGCAAACAGAAACTAAACTGATGTGGAATAATGACACAAATCATTATGATAGTGCTTGGAGCAATAGGGCTACTCAAAAACAACTTTCAGTCACATCTAAATATGCTACCAATATTTGGGACAACCTATGAACTGCAAAAGGAAGCCATCCAGGGGACATTGCGCATGTTGAGAAAAGCGCTCTCAGCAAACATCAAAGATTAATACAGTACTGATTTCAAATGAGGGTCCATTCTCATCACGGCACTAGAAATCCCTGAACATTTGGAGACACTAACCCCAAAGGGAGACCATTCTATGCACAACTATTAAAGCTGGATGGTAGCATACCAGTGCCAGTATAACAAAGAAACAGTTTAGAAAAGCAGTATGTATGATGCACAAATAACACAAGAAAACAGATAATTTCATATTTGTTTGGTTTCTGTAAACATATATATACTCTAAAAGGTTCAAACCCCACACAAAGCACAACGTGTATGCATATTAATGTACGTGCCCCCACCCTTGCATGGTGCACCAATGCCTCAGTTACACACAAATATTAAAAATGAAAAACAATTGAATGCTTGCAGTAGGGTGATTTATTTCTCTTTTTTCTAAACTTGTTCCACTTGTTTCTTGTTTCCACACTTAATTATCCATAATCTGGCTGTGGCTTTTCATTTTTGTCCCTCTGACAGTTTTATATTATCTCTCTTTTATTCTTTCCCTACATTCTATCTCCAGAACTGTAGGGCCATAGTGAGCAGCAGCTGGTGTGATCACTGACAGCACAACAGGAGGTCATAGTGAGCACTGGCTTGTTTGTTCACCAACAGTCCAAGAAAGGGCTGCAGTGAGCATCAGCTTGTGTGCTTGCTAATAACCCAGCATAGGTCAACAACGAGCCTCAGCTTGCTTAGTCAATGACCTGTAATTGACAACACAACCCAAGGCCTCAGTGAACAATGGCTTCTTTGATTATTGACAGTTCAGAGGGCCATAGTGAGTATTAAATTGTTTGAGCAGTGACATCCCAGCTGAGAGCCACAGTGACTATTGGCTGGCTTAATCAACAATAATTCAACAGATAGCTGTAGTAAACACCAGCTAGACTGATTACTGCCAGCCCAACAGAGGGCAATAGGGAACATAGTCTAGTTTGTTCACTGACACAACAGAGAATGACAGCAATACAGTCATTGTCTCACTAAGTCACCCAGTCCACTACAGACCATCACACAGTGTTGTGCATGCATAATTATCATTGGTAGCATTCCAGAGAGACAGCATAATTGGAAGGATACCATATCTGAGCCACTTCTACTAAAAGAGGGGATACCTCAAGGGTCGATACTCGGCCTCCTCCTCTTCTCCCTGTTCACTGATGAACTATCGGACCACTGCGCCGGGAGCTCTGTTGTCCAGTACACGGATGATGCAGTCATCTACCGGTCCACCGCCAATCTGGGAGGCCTTAGCCCCTTACTCCAAGATGACCTCCAGTCACTGGAGCACTGGTTCACTGAGAACAGAATGGTCCTCAACACGTCCAAAATGAAGGCAATGCTGTTTGGCCCTAGATCCCTTGGTCAGGCAGAACATAGCACCTATAACTCTCCACTGCATCTGGCAACAGCCTAGAAGTACTGCCCTCCCTGAAATACCTCAGCCTAACCCTGGACCAGGGCTTCACCCTGAAGAACCACATGGACTCAGTCACCAAAACCTTTCATGGGAAACCAGGCACCCTCTACCGTCTGAAAGACCAGCTCGTACCCGAAGCCAGAATCTCAATCGCCACCAGCGTCCTCCTCCCGACACTCATATATGCTGCCCCAGTTGTGCAAGGGTTGGGAAAGCTAGAGAGGAACAGACTTCAGGTACTTTACAATAAGGTGGCTCACTTCACCTCCCAGGCCAACCCTAGGGATCACCACTGCGACTCCCTATCCTTCCTAAACTGGCCCTCATTGGATGCACACCTCCAATACCCCCTGCTCTGCCTAGCCTACAAGTTAGTCGGCCCAACCCCCCTCCCAGCCTCTCTGACCTCATTGCACTAAAGGTCAACCACCAACACCTCCGCACAACTGGCCGAACTCTTCTTGACATCCCCAGGGTTAGAACTAAGGTGTGCGGTATGTCATTTGCCCTCACCACTCCCACACTGTGGAACCAGCTCCCTCCTGGGGTGCAGGAAGCCCCCACATTCAAAAACTTCCACACTAGGCTTAAGGTCCACCTATCAGCTGCCAGTTCCTGCTGTTGTACTGGCTCCTGATAGGTACCCAGAGATAAATGACTAACCAGGTCCTATCCTCCACCACTGTTTAAACTCCGTGTCAAACTGCCAATATTCGTACAATGTTATCACTGCTGATCTACCTATTTATTCCATTTGTACTGCTATGCTTCTGTTCTGCCACCATAATTGTGTTGTTGTGATTCCTGTAACCCGAAATAACACTGTATTTGTCTCTTGTGTTATGTAATTCCCGGGTCGCCCATGAGAAAGGGACCTCTAGGGCTCAGTGGGCTTACCCAGTCACCAAAATTTAATAATAATAATAACAGACAGGAAGGAAGAAGAGCAGTACATAGGATATATAAGCATGTCAAGAAGACAAATAATTCTTGCAGTTAATTCCTAAAATCACACACATACACTCAAAAGCTTTAAACCCAATTCAAAGTATTATGGGTATGCAAATCCTTGTGTTGGGAGGTAGGCTGAACAGGACATGGCACAACCAGTACTACATTCTGCCCACCTTGCCACCACACAGACTGCACCATTGCCAGATAACACGTTTTAAAAGGCAACACTAATTTTTCCAAAATGCACAAAGAAGTACTGATGATGGTAGTGGCACTGCAAGCTATCACTTGCGGCCTTAAAAGAGGACTATATCAAGGTCAGCATTCAGTCCCTTGACATGGAGGCAAGGCAACTTTTATTTATGACACCCATTCCACATGGCTCACAGCACCTCATGGGGTGAAAAAGACAATAAAATACATGGGCGGTGAAAACCCACCAGCTATCTCTTGGAGGCAATGTTTCAATCCTGTCTCTTTTCCTAAGATGTAGAGACACATGGTCCATGTGGCTAGGCATGGGTCAAGAAGGTCTGGCAGACAGCTGAGTGAGGTGCAAAATGCTGTTAGGCATTGTTTTAATTTTATAGATATGCAAAAATAAAGTTTGATTATTCGTAGCTCTGGACCCCTCAGGATAGACCACGCATATTCTCAGAGGTTCTGATCTCCATTCTCTTTGAAAAGCCTCTTCTTCTCTTCAAAGCTCTTTTGTGAATGACAGTACCAGGTAACTTATACCAGGTCCTGATAGTTCAGTGAAGAACCTCATTAACTCCGTCGGCCAGAAGTGAACCACTGTGGGATCTACCTCACAGCATCCCAGTGGAATCTGGGAAACTGCTACTTACCTCCAGCAAGGCTGGATAAAAACAAGCATAGGCTGTAACCACAGCCTGTTATACTCCTTCAGACTCCTTCCACAGATCAGGTGATCAAACATATAAACACAATTTAAAGGTTTTCAATTGAACCACTGAGTATGCATTTTTCCTTCCTTAACACGTACATAAGTTATTCGTAATAAACAATAAAACACCATTTGCCGTCTGGTATTTTATTTAACAGTTATAGGAAGCATACTCAGAATAAATGAAGTGATCTTTTCACCAATGTCTCCGCTTCTGGATCTACCTCTGGCTCACTTTTATAGAATGTTACCACAGGCAAGGCCAGCCTATCCCTAAGAGACTGCACTCCCAGCAGAGCTAAATTTGCTTTAGCTTGCTTAGATATACCTACAGTAGGTAAAGGGGTAGAGAAAAAGGACTGCTTTCTTTTTCTTTCTTTCCTTCCTTCTTTCCTTCCTTCGAAATAAAAAAAAAAACCACCAGGGTTTATGTACCTATACAAGTACATATATATTTACTACCTACAGGATCGTTAATTTATGTGCAGCTGTATTTCGCTTACATACTTTTATTTCCACTTTAAGCAGCTTTTATCTAGTTAAGTGCTTTTGTATTTTATTAAAGGCTCTTGTATTCTGCCTTTTATCCCCTGTTCAGCATTGTCTCAGCAACTTACTATGTGGACTGAAGATAAATGCTGTATACATCACACTGTCTTCCCCTTAATTTCAGCTGCAACCTTGCAAGAGTGATAGAGAAAGGAATTTTAACTCTTATTCATGCAGGATTTGTCCACCTACACTCCCAGTCATATTCTCACACATGCCGAAAGTACTGTCGGCAACACTGATGCAAACCCCAGTGGGGCCATATTCTTGAAAGCTGTGTGGCTTTCACTTTCCCAACTGCATATCACGCTTCACTGCAAGTACCACATACTTTCAAGCCAGCTCTTTTGTACTTTTCACTTCTTTAAACTGCAGCATTCTGGTGGGGGGGATGCAGAAAAGGAAAGAGAATGGCTTAAACAAATAAAATGGCAAAAATGTAAGTGGCAACACAGGGACAAAACAAGGGACAAAGAATACAGATGGGCTAAAGAAGAAAACAGGACAAAGACAGAGTTAAAGAGCGGGATTGGTAAAATCCAGACTACTAGACCTGAACTGGACCACAACCATAAAAAATGGACTGGCTGGCACAGTTAGACTGGCTGGAACTTATGTTGTCCAGCTGTTCTGACTGGACCAGTCAGTCCTGTTTTAACCATTTTGGTCTATCCGTTCCGGTAGGTCTGAGTTCCATTTAGAGTGAGGAAATCCAAACAGCAGGACATGGACTGGACCTCTTACCACTGTGGTCCAGTCTGAGTCTGGCATTCCAGATTTCATACATACCCATCACCCTAAATGAAATCTGGACCAGCAGGAACACACAGACCAAAACAGTAAAATCTGGATCAACTGATCTGGCTGGAGCAGCTGGATCTCTCAAGCTGTTTCTGGACTGGATGATCTGACCAGACCGGCCAGTCCATTTTTTATCATTTTTGTCCAGTCCTGGTCCAGTGCTCCAGATTTTACTCATATATCTATCTATAGCTATATCTATCTATCTATCTATCTATCTATCTATCTATCTATATCTATATCTATATCTATATCTATATCTATATCTATATCTATATCTATATATCTATATATATATATGAGAGAGAGAGAGGGGGAGGGGAGAGAGAGAGAATTAGAACTACAGTTGATTTGTGCCAACAAGTTTGGTCATTATGTTAATGTTTTTATGTCTGACAATTATTTGATTTGTTCATCTTCTGGCATCTACCACCAAGATTGTACAGTGTTTCGACACACAGTGTTGGCTATGTCCATGCCCCCCACCAAATGTCCACAGTATTCCCTCCCCCTTCCACTGCTGGATCGTAAAGTGCATTGGAATACAGTGTTCCCTCCCTGCAGACAAACACATACATAGTAATTGTAATCAATAAGTGCTGAACAGAATTTGAACAGTTCAGTAGACAAGACAGCAGTTATGACTAGAGGTTGCAAACCACCACCTTCACCTTTTTTAAATCTCAGGTGTGGAGGTTTCTGCGTATCCACAGGTGTCAGTGTACAAGATGCATGGTATGGCCTTGATTTGATCCACAGAGCTACCTAACCGATTGGGTCCAGATCCACAAGGAGTGTCGGAATGCCACACCTGCAGTGTCAGCTGGTGGGGGGCAGAGATCAGAAAAGGACTAAAATATGAAAGAGAGGCACATGGGTAAGATAGGCATCCATGGATGGGAAAACCAGAGCCTAGGATTGGAAAGAGATTGGAATGCACAGTTCGCAGTATTATTAGCCAGACAAATACCACAGTCATTATACACCAATGACTTATACATGATAGTGTATTGTTGTGACTGAATATTGGGTCACAGATTGTGACAGGAACTCCATTTGCATGACGTTGGAATAGCTGCCTCAACCCACTGAAATGAGTACCTCAACTCCCAAATACCCCCTATCCTGCAGGAAAAACAGTGATAACTGTTAGCAAGTATTTTTATAATCAAACACTCTCTCCCAAGTACTTTTAATGCAGAGACAGTGTAGAAGTAAAGCACAGAAGGCAGATGCAGGTGGCCATGACTCAGACTGGAAGCTGTAGGCACCAAAGCAGGAACTTACAGAATCCAGGCAGCGTAGAGAGCAGCAAATCTGAAAAGTGATGAGGTAGTATGCTGCATGTGCTAGCAAGAGACAATGAGGCAGGCAACAAAGTTCTGTGGACACTAGTAAGGGTAAGCACCCTAGAATTTTGCAGTTCTGTATCCACAGAATTTTCCACAGAATTTGCAACCTGCCAAAGAATTAATTGTTCTTGGCAACTCCAAGGAACTCTGGCCAAAAGTGCTACATTGCAGAATTAGAATAAGCATACCCCCAATAAATCTCATACCAAACATTAGGTTTCTGTGTTACTTCATTTTAAAGTTATAGGCTATTTTGTAACCCTGATTTCACTACTTGTTCAAAAAAGCCAGTTTCAGTGAAGAGATGCTGATGATGTCATCTCCTGAACTCACAGTCTAGTCCTCCCTGTCAGAAAGCTTATAGGACCTGTTTCTCCAAAGTTAAAAGATCATTCTGCAATGGTTTTCACAAGTAAAACAGGCAGCACCATTCTAAAAACAGTCCTATAGCATCAATGTGTTTCAGGTTTTGTAACAAAGTTGACAAAATTTGTGTTTTAATGCCTTCTTGGTGTGGTTCATTTCTCCAGAGTTGCAGGATGCTGAGTCAGCATGCCTCCAGGCTGCTGATACCATGTGAAGTGTTACTCTGCAGTGCCTGTTTGGAGGTTGTATTGCCTCAATTGTTGCAATGTTGGTAACTGCATTGCTTTTTGTCAGTGTCTGCTTTACAATAAGTTTTAATAGGGGCCTTATATGTGTTAATTCCTACTAGGGGTGGAAGTGTTAGTCCTGGTAAAACAATCATTGTAATGTGCCCTTGCTCCACTGCCTGCTTACTTCCCCCGGTCAGACGGCACTTCCAAAACCACTGACCGCATCGCCAAGCCCAGACTTTCCACAAGGAAAGCAGCTCCCCTTGACAGAGGCCATCCCTCGCTCCACTGCCTGCTTACTTCCCCCAGTCAAACAGCACTTCTGAAGCCGCCGACCACATCGCCAAGCCCAGACTCTCCTCAAGGAAAGTTGAGTAATGCCCTAGCTAAATTAACTGGATCTTGGTGCTCTTAGAGAACAGCCCCGACTGGTCTGGAGAAACAGCCTTTTGAATTTTTTTTTTTCTGTCCAAAGGACTCAGCTCTGCTCACTTTTTTCCCTAAAATTACTTGTCTCATCTGCTATTGCAAAGCCTGCCTGATTTTTAGAAGTTAATTTGAGCCAAACATTGTTAAGTGATTACAGCTCTGTTAAGTGGAAGTTAAAACTGTTAAGTTGCTCCCAGCCGCTTTTGGCGCGTAAACTAAGTACCCTCTTTGTCTTGCTAATTTCTCCAGTGCCACGCAACCTTGTCTGTCCCTGCCCCAGCTGCTTTTAAATTCAGTCCTTTTCTTTCTCTTTCCAGCAGCTCCCCTTGACAGGGGCCTGCCGTCACTCTACTGCCTGCTTACTTCCCTGGTCAGACAGCACTTCCGAAGCCACCAACCACATCACCAAGCCCGGACTCTCCACAAGGAAAGGTACGGCCCCTAGCCAACCAATCGGATCTCGGGTGCCTCTTAGAGAACAGCCCCGACTGGCCCAGAGAAACGGCCTTTTGAAATGTTTTATTTTTCTGCCCAAAGGACTCAGCCCTGCTCACTTTTTTCGACCCACCCCCTCATAGGCCCCCATTAAATACACTCTAGCCCCACCCTCGCTGGCATTGCTGTCTTTCCATTGGTCCTTATCTGGGCCAGTCCTAGCACCTCATTGCCATACAATAAGATAAGGTGTTCATCCTATCTGCCCTAACACCTCTCCTCCTTCCAGAGCCATGGCATACTGCACCTTCAGCATTATACTGTTCTTTTGCAGCGCACCTATTGTGCTTCGTACGAACGATGTATTAGGACCGAGTCTACTCCTCATCCCCACCATCTCAGCTAGCCCTGCCCCCCGTCTCTGCACCTTAATCCATCTTGCACATCCTCCTCCACTTGTCTACACCTCATTATTTCCCCCCATACATTTCCTGCTCCACTCACCTATGTCACTTAGAGCACTGACTCTCCTATCCTTAAATTGTCATTCTATTCTGACACGTACCAGCAGAAATAGGCTGTCACTGCCAGCCACCAATAAGTGGTGCAAAAGGGACAAAGCATTCAGGTCTTTCCTGAGTTCACTTAAGAAATTGTTACTCCTTCTCCTTCTCTGCTTGGGTAACATGGAATTAAACCCTGGCCTGCCCACCTTACTTACTTCACCTACTGAATCTGCATCAGCCTCACGTCTTAAAATAATGTTGGTCAGTATTCTAAGCTTGCCCAAAAAAGTCGACCAACTACAAGCATGGGCCCTACACACAGAGCCTGATCTCATCATTATCACAGAGTCTTGGCTAAAAAAATCCAGTTCTGACCAACAAATTACCCTTCTGGGCTACAAGCTGTATAGGGCAGATAGGGGATACAGGGATGGGGGAGTAGTTATTTACACTAAAACCAAGTACTCAGTTAGTGATATCTACAGCAATTCAAAACAAAAAGAATATGAAATTGTATTCTTAAAGCTACACCTTCCCTCCACGGAATGCATTACTATTATCGGTGGTTACAGGCTCCCTAGTGGTGGATCTGATTTCCTTAATATCCTTAAATCGTTAACTACCTCTGCCAACTCCAAAGTACTAATCCTCGGGGACTTCAACATGGACTGGTTCTCACACAAATCGCACAGTCTGAAGTCTCCCTGTGCTGAACTTGGCCTTACCCAACTAGTATCTGAACCTGCTGGGATTAGCAATGTAAACACAGCAAACAGCTCGCTTCTTGATCTTATATTATCTACCCATCCCCGTAAAATCCTTCACTCAGCAGTATTTCATAATGATATGAGCGACCATGGAATTGTAGTCTGTATAAGACTACAAGCTAAAGCTCACCATCAGCCTAAGCTTATAACCAAACGGTCTTTCCATAAATTCAGTGTGTCAAACTTTCTGAGTGATCTTAGCAAGTGATGGCAAGACGTATATCTCTCCAAAATGCCTGATGAGGCTGTTGCGGTCCTAAATGACAATCTCAATACCATAGCAAACAAACACGCACCTCTTATCAAGGTCGGGACGCACAACATCTCACACCCCTGGTTTTCATCTGAGCTTAAGACCGCTGGCTCTTCCCGTGATAAATTATAGGCCAAGGCTAGACACACCAAGAGCCCGGTGGACTGGCAGGCATTTAGAACTGCTAGGAAAGCCTGCGTTAAACATATTCTCTCTGACAAAGCCAACTTCTATGTGTTCACCTTACAGCAGGCCAAAGGGGCTCCCAAAAAATTTGGAAGACCCTCAAGTCCATTGAAGGGTGACCAGTGACCCCCCCACCACCACCTAAGATCCTCAAAAATGATATGACTGTGAAAAACAGTAGCTAAATACTCGAAGAATTCAACTCACACTTCATCACTGCTGGCCTAGCTTTCGACTCATCCCCATATGCTATGTGAATTAATAGCCAGGGTTGCGCAAATTCTACTCCCCCAGCACCGGTCCGTCCTTTTCAGTTGCTCCCTCTTAACTTCAAAGAAGTCGAAGATTCTCTCATTAACCTAGACATTAAGAAAAGTGCAGGGGATGACAGAATTGAACCGCTCTTCCTAAAACTCGGGCACCCTTACCTTAATGCCCCAGTCCTCCATATTTTTAACCTTTCTATATCTTCTTCCATAGTCCCTTCATATTAGAAATCAGCCCACATCCTCCCCTTATTTAAATCAGGGGATCCATGTGATTTAAATAATTACAGACCCATTTCTATCTTACCTATCCTCTCCAAAGTCTTGGAAAACTGATTTATGCACAACTAAAATACCACATAGAAACCTTTTCACTCTTGAACCCAGCCCAATCTGGCTTCCGCTCTAACCACAGTACTGTCACTGCACTGGCTAAAGTAACTAACGATTGGATCTCCGCTATGGACTCTAAGAAGATCACGGGAGCTGTCTTCCTAGACCTCAGCAAAGCATTCGATACTGTAGACCACACCCTAATTGAAAACAGCCTTGCTAAAATAGGTGCTACCCCACCGACCATCCAGTGGTTTTAGCAGTTACCTTTTGGGAAGGTTGCAAAAAATCAAAGCTGGTGGCCTGTTCTCCTCCCCCCGCCAATCACCAGGGGAGTCCCGCAAGGCTCCATCTTAGATCCCATCCTCTTCTCCTTATGCATTAATGACCTTGACCGTTACATAACCAAGTCAAAACTGCACTTCTTTGCCGACAATACAGTTCTCTATACATCTGACTCATCACTACCAGAAGTTAGGGATGTCCTCCAAGCTGACTTTGCTCAGCTCAAATCCAATCTCATTAACACCAAACTTCTCCTAAATGCTAAGAAAATCAAAGCCATGATTTTACCCCAATGCATCTCCCTCCGTACCTACCACCCTGCCTAAGGATTTCATAGTTACCTCCCTAGGCGAGCCACTGGAAGTCACCCCTAAATTTAAATACCTTGGATTTTGGTTAGACAGCAAGCTCGCCTTCACTGATCACCTTGATGACCTGTCTAGAAGAATAAAAATAAGGCTAGGCTTCCTCCTCCGCAATAGGTCACTTTTCCCACTTGAGACCAGAACTAGGCTTGTCTAAGCCACATTCCTCCCGTTAGTAGACTACGGGGACATAATCTATACCTCTTCCGCAAATTCAAACCTAAATGAACTAGACATACTCTATCACCGTGCTGTGTGCTTCATTACGAACTCCCCATACCGGACTCACCATTGCATCCTGTGCTCAGCAGTAGCTTGGACGTCCCTTACCACTAGACGTATTCTCCATGCTGGTACCTGGACCCTAAAGCTTCTCCTTAACAAGCTTCCAAGCCATCTAACTTCCCTCATCCACACCTGCCACAATGCTTACTCACTCAGGAAATTGGATTTTATCTTCCTGGATGTCCCTAAGACTCACACCACCTTTGGCAAACGTGCCATCTCCATTGCCCTCCCAGTTATCTGGAATTGGCTACAATCATCTCTGAAACTACCAGAAGTAGTCTCTGTTAACCTCTTTAAAAAGTTAACTGCTAAAAAAATAAAAGATGTCTGTAGCTGTCTCTAAAATTCATTTTCTATGATTGTTCAAGCCTTCTGTTAGTTTTAAGGTCCATATGGACAGAATCTGTACTTTATTTAAGAGTATGATTACCTCCTTTTACAGCTATAGAGTATTGTCTGAGCACTTGTCATATATGTACTATATCAGCACTTGAAATCCTGTTGTGTGCATTTACTGTATGTTTCTGTTAGTCCTGTCTGTATATATATCTCCCAGAACCTCCTTGTGAATGAGCTTGCTCAGTGGAGTTATTTTCCTGCAATAAACTTGAACTTGAAACTTGAACAACACAGATGAGCCTAAATATAGCTCAAGTAACAGCCTGTCAATGGGAAAACAGACAATGAGCTCTGCTCAACTGAGTATCCCATTCGTTCATACTTTGACGATGAATAAAATATTGACTGATTGATTGATGAGTGAGTGATTAAGCATTGAGCTGGCTACTGCATAGAAACTGTTAAGTTTCAAAACAGCACTACCTCTCCCTGCCCCATTTACAGGGTGATGGAATAATTGATTTAAAGTGCCATCCTGAGAAATCACCTCAAATGAATGATAGGTGTGAATGATCACAGCCTTTCACCACATCAGAGATATCCAGTCTGCAAATCTCACATTAGTGTGCTGTGACTTAGCATCCAGCAACCCAGGAAAAAAGGATTACAACAAAAGAGCACCAAAAACAAAAATATGAATTTGTAAACTTTTTTACAAAACCTGAAACACACATAGGTTTTAAAGCAATGTTTATTGAATGGTGCTGCCTGTTTTACTGGAGAAAACTATTTGCACATAGTTTTTAAACTTTGGAGAAGCAGGTCTTGTAAGCTTGCTGACAGGGAGGGCTAGACTGTGAGTTCAGGAGATGACATCATCAGCACCTCTTCACTGAAACTGACTTTTTTGAACAGTCAGAAAATTTAGGGTTGTAAAATTATTTGTAACTTTTAAACAAAGTAACTTAGGGATCTCAATTTTGGCATGAGGGTGATTGAGGCTATGTTGATCCATATTCTGAATTTATTGATGCCAGTAATTCGTGACCATAGTCCCTCTAACATTTACAGGTTTTCCATAGCACCTGATTCCCTTTCCCCATTTTTTTATCCAAAACTCCTCTGTGCTAAGCATGTGATGTTCTAATGACAAGGCTGCATTCTGCCACAGATGAAGAATTCATGCTCTGTTAATAGACCTGCAGAAAATGTATTTTATCTCATTTGGGGCCACATTCACCACTAAGTGATCTTACATCGGAATGGTCCTTCCTTCCACAAACATGATGGTTAAACTTCTGTGTTTGACTCAGATCTGTAAGTGCTCACAGTCACAATGCAAATCTGTCATTTTATTTCACTTTTACCATTTTACACCATCAGGCGTTGGGTCACTTTTTGTCTGTCTGTCTGTCATAGAAAAATAGAAACATAGAATTTGATGGCAGATAAGGACCGCTTGGCCCACCCAGTCTGCCCATTTCCCTGCCTGATGGATAAGCTGCAGGTCCTAGTTAACCAGCAGCCTACTTCTTCCAACCCCCACCCCCTAGAATTGCCTTATGACTGTCCCATGCATGCTTGAATTCCACCACTGTTTTTGACTCCACAACCTCCTCTGGAAGGCCGTTCCATACATCCACAACCCTCTCTATGAAAAAATACTTCCTTAAATTACCTCTGAGCCGCCCCTCTTCTATCTTCAAATTGTGCCCCCTTGTTCTTGCACACCTCTTTTTTTGAAAGATGCTACCCTCTTGGACTTTGTTGATTCCCTTGAGGTACTTGAAAGTTTCTATCATGTCTCCCCTCTTCCTCCTTTCCTCGAGGCTATACATATTGCTCCTCAAGTCTCTCTTCATATGTCTTCCGGTGCAGACCCTGCACCATTTTAGTTGCCCTCCTCTGGACAGCTTCCATCCTGTCTATGTCTTTGCAGAGATTGGGTCTCCAGAACTGCACGCAGTACTCCAGATGGGGTCTCACTAGCTGTCTGTACAAAGGATAATAATTCCTGTTTTCTACTGGTGATGCCTCTTCCTATGCATCCCAGTATCCCCCAGCCCTCCTTGCTGCCCTCTCTCCATTGCTTGCCCACCTTTAGGTCATCTGATATGACTATCCCCAGGTCCCTTTCCATTTTTGTTGTTGTTAGTATCTCACCCCCATTGTGTACTCTTCCCCTGGGTTTTTGTTTCCCAGGTGCATTACCTTGCACTTCTTAGCATTGAATCTAAGCTGCCATACATTTGACCATTCCTCTAACCTTGCCAAGTCCCTTCTCATCCTTTCCGCTCCACCTTGTGCATCAACTCTGTTGCAGATCTTTGTGTCATCTGCAAAGAGACATACTTTTCCTTCCAGTCCCTCTGCAATGTCGCTTATAAAGACATCGAAGAGGACCGGTCCTAATACTGAACCCTGCAGTACCCCACTACTAACCCCCCTTTTTTCAGAGTGGACTCCATTTACTATTACTCTCTGTGTCCTATTCTCCAGCCAAGTCTTTACCCAGGCTGTCATCTTGGGACCCACTCCCAGGCTGGCTAACTTGTATATTAATCTTTTGTGTGGGACTGTGTCAAATGCCTTGCTAAAGTCTAGGTAGGCCATGTCCACAGCCCCTCCCTGATCAACTACTTTGGTCACCCAGTCAAAGAAATCTATCAGATTTGTCTGGCATGACCTTCCGCTGTGAATCCATGCTGCCTAGGGTCCTGTGCCCCTCTGGCCTCTAGATACTCAACAATTCTTTCCTTCAGAAGTGATTCCATCATTTTCCCTACCACTGAGGTTAAACTAACAGGTCTGTAGTTTCCTGCTTCTGCCTTGCTCCCACTTTTGTGAAGGGGAATCACATCTGCCCTCCTCCAGTCCTCGGGTACCACCCCATCCTCCCATGATTTGTTAAAGAGGGTAGTCAGTGGAGTCACTAGTTCTACCCTTAGTTCTTTTAGAATTCTGGGATGAATCCCATCAGGCCCCATTGCTTTGTCCACCTTCAGTTTTAAGAGTTCTTTCAGAACCCTTTCTTCTGTAAATGGGCTGGTATCAACTTCTGTATCCAGAGTGTTTCTACTGTTTGTTTTAGGTACCTCCCTCTTCCTTTGTAAATACTGAGCAAAAATATTTGTTTAGTATCGCTGCTTTTTCACAGTCGCCTCTGCCCACCCTCCTCCTCTTTATTAAGCCTCACTATCCCTCCCTTGGTCTTACTGGCCCCTGATGTACCTATAAAGTTTTATCCCCTTCAACTGAGTTGGCTATCTTTCCTCGGTTTGGGCCTCGCTGTTCTGACTGCCTTCCCAGCTTCCTTTTGCTTTAACTGATACAGTTCTTTGTCCTGTTCCTTCTGTGATTCCTTGTACTTCCTGAATGCTTTCTTTTTCTCTTGAACCTTCACTGCCACTTCCTTTGAGAACCATAGTGGTTTCTTACCTCATTTCGTTTTGTTTATTTGCTTTACACAAAGGCTTGTTACCTCTGTGATGGCAGTTTTTATTATTCCCCATTGTTCTTCCACCCCTCCTTCCTGCCCATTTGCTAGTGCATTCCTTAGGCACTCACCCATTTTGACAAAGTCAGCCCTCCTAAATCCAGTACCTTTGTCTTTGTATGGCTTGACTCTATTGCTGTGTTTATTGTGAACCATACTGTTCGATGGTCGCTAGTTCCCAGATGGCTACCCACTTCTACATCTGTGATCCTCTCTTCATCTCCATTTGAGAGAACCAGGTCTAAGATTGTTCCTCTCAGAGTGGGCTCCAATACTAGTTGTCTAAGGCATGCCCCTGTAGGGCATCTAGAATAACCCACCTAGAAGTGTCTGCTGCAACTGCACTCCAGTTAACATCCGCTTATTCAGATCACCCATCAGCAATATCTCCCTTTTTCTGCCATACTAAGTATACTTTCTATCATTTCCTTGTCCATTTCCCCCTGAGAAGGGGGTCTGTATCCAACCCCTGTGCGGATTGTGGTGCCATTGCCAGTCTCCAAATTTACCCACAGTGCTTCTTCTCCTCCCTGTTTACCCTTTTGTTCTGTTGCTTTGATTCCTTCCTTATGTAAAGAGCTACTCCTCCTCCTCTTTACCCTCCCTGTCCCTCCTGTAGATAGTGTATCCTGGTATGTTTACATCCCAGTCATGGTTTTGTGTGTACCATGTTTCTGTGACTGCCACTATATCCAGATGTTCCTCCTCCATCAAGGCCACTAATTCAGGAAGCTTATTCTCAGACTACAGACATTGGTACTCATTGCTCTCCATTTTTGATGGCTTTACTTTCTGTTGCAGCATCCCCACTGACCTTTATACCCGGGTCTTTTTCCCATTTTGTACCCTGTTTTGTGGGAGAGGCTGGATTTTCTGCTGCTTAACAGTGCCTCCCTTGACTAGTTTAAAAGCTTGCCAATGAAGCATTTAAACCGATTGCTCAAAAGACTTGTTCCCTTCCTGGACAGATGCAGACCATCCTGCCAGTATAGGCTGGTGTCCCTCCAGGTGGAACCCCAGTCCCCAATGAAGCCAAACCCCTGTGCTCCACACCATTTTTTCAACCACTCATTAAACTGCATGGTGCAAAGTACCCTTGCTTCACTCATGCCATTTACAGGCAGCACCTCTGAGAAGCATACTGTGTGTGCTACTTGTCTTAGGCCTCTCCCCAGTTCTACAAAGTCCTTCTGCACTGCTCTAAGCTCATCTGTCTGTCTGTCTGTCTATCTATTTTTTAATCAAGCTTTTGTCTCCTTCCATCTCTGGTCTATCTAAGGCACCCCCTCAAGTACCTTCTCAGGGAGATACCTACTGCTTACACAAGACCAACTAGTGGTGGATGGAGAACCACATTGGTATTGTGTGGGCCTGTGGGCAGTGCTGACGTCAATCTCAGAGATGCACTGGCATTTTCCCATTTTCTTCTCTGGGGCGCTCACCATGCAATGGAGCACATGCACCACAGTATGTGCTACAAGTTTACATATCTGGATCACCCCTGCCCTTGTTGTTAGCCCTAACTGTGACACCATGCAGCCTCTGCTAGGTGGCAATCATGCTACAGGACACAAGACTCATCCATCCCATGGGGGGAATGTGGTCTACTGGGTGCTCAATTCCCCTTTCTCTGGCCAGCCATCTGATGTCCTAAGCCTGTTCCTGAACTCAGGGTGTCATCAGCAGTGGCTATACCACTTGGTCAGCAGGTCGGCCCACACTGGAACATTTCAAGGCACAGGCATTTGAGGACTTTAAATAACAGTCATGTATCTACTACTACTCCTGATCCCTGAAGAGGGGGCAGAGCACAGCAGGGGTACTGTGATACTCAGTCGACCTGCACTACTACATATCATGAAATGGGTAAAATGAATGCTGGCTCCTGATTGGCCTAGGGATACTTTCAACTAGGCTGTTATCCCAATACAATGGCTTAGCTGAAAGTAGCTCAATAAATATACGTTTAAAAAATGCATCCAATTTACTAAAAAGGATTCATTTCATAACTGTAATAAGACACTCCAGGGAGTGCATTATGGTGGGCTAATGACCCTTCTCAGGTAATGGAAGCACTCTGCTTTGCCTCATGCTTCAACCCACCCAAGGTGGGCTGTTATCCCACTATAATGTACCCCCTGTCATGCCTTATTGCTTAAGTAAAATTTTCAGTTTTTTTAATTATCAGACTCAAGTCAACTTAAAATGAAATACTTGATATTATAAAATGGGCTTCAGAATCCTAGCAACTTCACTGGTCTAAGAATATAACCAGACTTCATTAATCTCTTGAATACCAATAGTTCATAACTAACCTGCTTTTATCACTTCTATTTTTGATTTTTGTTAATGATCTGCCTTCTGTGGTACAGCAGTCAGATATAAGACTATATGCAGATGATGCAGTTTTGATTGCCTCAGGGGTAGATGAGTTGGACCTTCGGACAAGGCTCCAGGCTGATTTTAGTAGAGTGGAGGAGTGGTTCACCAGATCACAGTTGCTTATAAATATAGGGAAAACTAAATTGATGCATTTTGTTCCTAAAAGTAAAAAATACATACCGCACTTGCGGATCTTTATAAGTCCTCATCGAAATTGAATTAGTATCTAGGTATTGCTATCTTGGAGTACTCATTGACTCATTTTTGACTTATGAAGATCATATCTTAACATTAATGTCAAAAACTACTAGGAAACTTGGAGCTTTGAGGAGAACCACCAGAGGTTTAAAAATCCAAGATAGAAAAAAAATTGCAGAACAACTTATTTTGCCCACCTTGAAATATGGGGAATCAATTTATCGAGTGGCAAACAAAAATCTGTTGGACAGGATAGATAAATTATATTACAATACAGCAAGGTACATCTTGCAGTGTAATTTATATTACAATACAGCGAGGTACGTCTTGCAGTGTAATTACAGGACGTACCATTGCTTTATGTTGGAGAGTCTGGGGTGGCAACCTCACAACACTGAGTTCTCTAGAACTTGGACAAAGTTTATTTTTAAATACAAAATGTATTACCCTGAGCATAATATTACATGTAAACTTTTTCCTGATGTACCTAATCTGAGGAAAGAACTAACAAGATCTGTACATTTGAACAAAATTTACCAAGGAAGATGTTTAAACAAATATGGTGATCAAACTCTTATTTCTAGAGCTGCAGTATATTGGAATAATCTTCCCTTTAAAATATGTGTTGAAACAAACTTACAAGCTTTTATTAAAGCAGTAAACATTTTCATTGTTCATAATTGTACTTGCATATAGTATTGTATTTTTCCTACTTAAATATTAACTCATTCTGGTGTTTATTATGTAATATATGTTATGATGTAAATTTTGTCTACTATTTATTGTATTGTTACATGTGAAACACCAGAGAATACTGAACAAGACTGTCTTGAAAACTGGGCTTCACAGCCCAAATGACATGTTTCTTTCCTGCCTAAAAATACATTTTTACTACTTATTACTATCTACCTGGCCATCACCTAACTAAATGAAAATAAAACATTCTTCCATTAAAATAAAAACAATTCCACTTTTTAAACACAAAACCCCATAGCAGGGCATAGGTTTCTTCAAAATAAATGCAATTCCCCAATTCATTTAAAAGACACTCTGTCTTTGTTACCAAAATTCACATATTCTACCTGGCAGCAACCTAACTAAAGGCAAATAAAACTCTTTTTCATTGAAAAAACATCTTCCATTTTATAAGCACAATAACCCACTCCAGGGCATGGGTTTTATAAGAATTAATAATCCACTTCCTGGGTGTGTTTAAAGTCACTTGGCCATTCACCTCATGCCTTCCAATTCACTCTAGGCTTGCATTAATTTGAAAGAAATGTATGCCATTGTGGGTTATTGCATAGCACAAACCTGTTATTTATTTATTTGTGTATTTATTTAGTTAGTTAGTTATTTTATTTATGCATTTGATAAACAAGTAAGTACACTGGTCCCAGGTATTGTTTTCAGACACGACCCAGACCATGTAGATGGTATAAAGAGACAAAATAACATACATACAGCAATGAATTACAATGACATTTGACAAAGAGATTGTTGACATTACCAATGTAACATGTCCATAATTATTAACATTACAATGTTTAGCAATTTACAGGCCCGGGAATCATAGCAGGGATAACACTTTGACAACATTAACATATCACAATAGCAGGAGGATACTGATTTACATGTGCATTAATAACAATCCTAGCAGGACTCCCTGTAAACAGTTGCAGGATAAATTTGACATAAGATAAATGTTTAAGTAGTTTTTAAAGGTTGGGGTGGATACAAGGCTGTAAAGGGCATCAGGGAGAGAATTCCAAAGCCTAGGAGCTGTACCAAAGAAAGATCTCTGGCCCATGAGAATTGATAGCCTTGGACACTCAAGAAGACAATTAGAGGATGACCTCAAATGGCGAGCGTTTTGTTTAATGGTTAGTAATTTTGATAGTGGAGCTTTGACACCTTCATGTAGGGTTTTAAGAATAAGTGAACCAAATAATTGATCCCTACATGCTTGAAGGGAAAGCCACCCAAGAGTTTTATATAGGTTGCAATGATGGGTGCAGAAAGGGGCTTGAGTCACAAATCTGCAGATGTTATTGTATGCCACGTTCAAATGATTGAGTTGTGGCGAGGTAGAGGAGATGATGGGAGAGCAGTAGTCTAAGATGGGAAGAAGGACACTATGCCCAATATCCAGTCTAGCGTCACTGGTCAGTGTATGTTTCAGTCTATAGTGAATACTAACATACTAATTGCCAGCAGATTAGGCCTTACAGTCTATTGAGTCTGCTCGAACCTCAGATCCCTAGTTGGGTACCGAGGCCCTCCCCCCCCTTGTGTTCCAGAAACCCCTATCATCCATCCCCACCCCCTGGGCCAGGCCATCATCTGATACATCCACTTTCTGTGTCTGTCTCACCCTCTCTTGAAGCCCTCCACTGTGGATCTCTGAACCAGCTCACCAGGCAGCGCGTTCCAAGGATCCACCACCCTCTCAGTGAAAAACCTCCTCGTCTTTTCCCCCTCACCCTTCCACCTTCCAACTTCAAACCATGCCCTCTGGTGATACCTCCCTGCTTTAGTCTAAAGATACCCTCTGTGTTTACCATATTTATTCCCTTGAGGTACTTGAAGACCTCAATCATGTTCCCCCATCTCTTCTCTCCTCTCCTCCAATGAAAACTGGCAGAGCTCCTCAAGTCTGTCCTCATACTTCAAATCCCTTAGTCCTCGTATCATCTTAGTTGCCCTCCTCTGTACCCTCTCCAGGAGCTGTATGTCCCTCTTCAAGTGTGGTCTCCAGTACTGTACACAGTACTCAGGGTGTGGTCTAACCAGTCCATTGTACAGCGGCAGAATCACTTCCCTGTTTCTAGAGGTGATCCCCACGATGCATCCCAACATCCTGTTTGCTTTGCTAGCTGCTCTCCTGCACTGCTCAGAGTTATTCATACATGCATCCACCATGACCCTTAGGTCTTTTTCCTGTTGAGGCCTCCAGCACCTCCCTCCCAGGGTGTACCTGTGTTTAGGGTTTCCGCCCAAGATGTAACACCTGCACTTGGTGATATTGACATTTAATTTCCATGTGTGAGCCCACCTTTCCAGGGTGTCCAGGTCCCCTTGCAGGGCCAACCTCCCCTTTTCCCCCTCAACTACTGCTCCCATCTTAGAGTCATCAGCAAAGAGACTCATTTCACACCCTATACCCTCCCTGATGTCTGATATGTATGCATTAAACAGGATCGGACCTAGGACCGAGCCCTGCGGTACCCCATTACTGACCTCTCTAGGGTTCGAGAGCTCCCCACCGACCACTACTCTCTGAGTGCATCCAGCTAGCCAGTTTTCAATCCATCTGACCATCAAAGGGCCTACTCCCAACCATGTCAGTTTCTCCACCAGATCATTGTGGGGGACAGAGTCAAACGCCTTGCTGAAGTCCAAGAATAATACATCCACAGGCTTTCCCCTGTCCAGTTCTGATGTTACCCATTCATAGAACTCCACAAGATTGGTTTGACATGATCTACCTGGCACAAACCCACGTTGCCGACTATCCAGACCTCCCACCTCCTCCAAGTACACCCCAATCGTTCCTTTAGTATACTCTCCGTTAATTTTCCCACCACCGAGTTCAAAGTGATGGGTCTATAGTTACCTGGTACTTCCCTTGACCCCCTTTTATGGATTGGCACCACATGTGCCTCTCGCCCAATCCCTAGGTACCTCCTGTCTCAAGCGACCAGTTGAAGAGCTCCACCAGGTGCAGCCAGTATGTCCACCACCCTCATAGTACTCTAGGATGAATGCCATCCGCCCAGGAGATTTATCTTTCTTTAGGGCCTTAAAGGCTAACCACACCCTTTCGGTGGAGATAGCATCATCCGTTTCCTCCACCTTACTGGCTTTTTTATCCTTATGCTGATGTGACACCCCGGGATACCTCTCTCTCCCTCTTGCTCCATTTCTGTTGCTCCTCTGATCCCATCACTACCGCTTCTATCCCCATCATGCCTTGCTTTGTAGATATCCCATCCTCCTCCCCCCTAGTGAACACAGAGGCGAAGTACTCATTTAATACCTCTGCCTGGTCCCTCGCCTCTTCCACCCACCCTCCTTCTGATCTCAATCTGCCGAGATGGCCCTTAGTTTTTCTCCACTCCCCAATGTACTGGAAGAACCCCTTTTCCCCTCCCCATATCCCCTGTACCAGCCGCTGTTTTATTGACTTTGCCTCCCGACTATCCGGTGATTTTCTAGATGCAAATGGGTACATTTCCTTTTCTCATCCCTCTCGTTGTTTTATATTTTTGTAGGTAGCCTTCTTTCTCTGACCGCTACCTGAACCTCACTGGACCACCAGCATGGTTTATGTGACCTTGCTCCCCTTACGCCTTTCTACCTTAGCGCAGGTCCTGACTGCCCCATGAAGTCCCTGCTTTATGACCTCCCATCTCTTTCCACATCTGTCATTGTTGTAATCCTTCAAGTGATCCTTGAGAATATTTCTCATGCCCACAAAGTCTGCCCCCTGAAGTCCACTGCCAGTATCCTAGATCTCTCTCCCCCCTTCCCCATGCTTATTTGAAACCAGACAGTATCGTGGTCGCTCCCAGTCAGGGGATCCTCTACAACCAGGTCCCTTACCAGATCCCTATCTGCCAGAACCACGTCCAGGACATGCCCCTCCCTTGTGGGCTCCATCACGTGCTGTGTTAAGAACACATCCTGGAAGCCGTCCAGCAGCCTCTGCTCCTTGATCACCTTAGAGGACATGGTTCCCCAGTTTGTACCTGGCATATTAAGGTCCCCCATCAACACCATTCCTTCCCCTTTTGGTCCACACTGGGCAATGATGTTGTCCAGCAAACTATCCTCCAGAACATCACCCATCCCGGGGGGCCTATATACTACACCCAGCTTGATCTTACCTCCTGCCAGGGTTCTTAAGGTGACCCATAAGGCCTCCACGTTTCCCTCTGCCTCTTCTACCCTAGCAATTTCTATGTCATCTCTAATGAACATAGCCACTCCACCCCCTCTGCCCTTCTTTCTATCCTTCCTAAGCATAGTGTACCCCTGCATGTTTAGGTCACAGTCATGGTTTTTGTTGGCCCATGTTTCCGTGACCGCTGCCACACCTCCACCCCCCCACAAACAGAATGGCCTGGAACTCTGGCAACTTGTTTCCCAAGCTCCTGGCATTTACTAACACCACCCCACACCCCTTATCCCCGATCCCTTGTCGAACCCCACCCAGGTTCCATACTTCCATCCTCCTCTGCTCCTCCTGAAACCTCCTCCCCAGTCTGTTTCCCCCCTTGGGTTTGAAGGTTACTCCCTCATCTGGAGGAGACGGCTCCGGTCAGCCCTCCCTTATCCTCCCCACTCACAGTTTAAACCCCACCTTTCTTGAAAGTAGTCAGCCACCCCTGTTTAAGGACTTCTTTCCCTAACGGGCAAGATGAAGCCTGTCCTGGCATACAGTCCCTTATCCTCCCAAACTCCTTTCCAGTTCCTAACACCCCGACCCACTTTCTTCAATTCCACTCCTGAGCCAAGTATTAACCTCTGTGATCTTCATTTTTTTCTCCACTGAGGCCTTTTGTACCGGCAATATCTCCGAAAAGGAAATGTTGCATCCAATATCTCTACAGACTCTGGCAAGTTCTCGGAACCTTGCTTGGATTTCCAAAACGCTATTTCCCTCTAGATCATTAGTTCTCAAATGCACCAGGAAATCCGGTTTCCCTCCACAATCCCTAACCAGATCGTACACCATGAACTTTGCTCTGTGCACCGTCAGCCCAGAGATACTCGCTACCTTCACCTGGCTATGGCATCCCACTTAACTCAGACCCCCCTGTCCCTCCCAATGGATACCCCTAATCATCGAGTCTCCCAATAACAGAACCTTAACACTGCCATCATCCTTATGGTTACCTCCACTATGCACTCTCAGACCCCATCCCCCCCTTTATTCGTGATCTCAATTCCATGGGAGTCTTCCTGCTTTATTAGAGACCCCCTTGTCACCCTCCCCTTTCTGCCTCCCTTGTTATTTTGCCCACTTAACTCAGGCCCCCCGAATAGGTGTCCTCTTTAACCCTCTCTTATCTGAACCATTTATCCTGGCCCTGATGGTTTTCCCTTCCCCCACACCACCATCCTCCCCCTTGTAATAGTACACATACCTCCAGAGGCCCTCTGTGGGTCTCCTTTACCTAGGGCCCCATCCTTGGTACAGACCCCCCTGAAGGTGGCCCCTCCCGCCTCCTTGTCTCCCAGTTTCTCTCAGTCGTGCTCGCCTCCCTCATGTCTGTGTGTTTGCATCTCCCCATCTCTAACATTTTACTTTTCCCCTTCTCCCTTTGGGACTATTTCTATCCTTTCCATTGCTGGTCTGTGATGCCCTATGGGTATCCGACTCCTTCCCCCCGGCCTCTGTATCAGTTTCCTCATTTCCACCAACCCCTTCCTCCCCCTCTAGGTTGCTTAGTAACTCAAATTTATTGCAACACTCTATGCCAGCCTCCATCAAGTAACCTGAGTTTCCCCCGACTGCCCTTCTAAACTGCCTCTCTTCCACCCCTCTTGCCCTGTTCTCCTTAGGAGCTCCCTTCCCACAGTCTGCTCTTTTAGGCTTCCCCACAACAGTCCCTCCTGACTTTTGCCCCTCCACTCTCTTTATATTCAGAATGTTGACCCCATAAGTTTTCCCTTTAGTGCCAACATCCCTATCTAAGGGTCCTCTGTCCCTAATATCCCCCTCCTGCTTGCTGTAACATAACGTCCTGTAATTTCTGAGCATTGCCCCAGCCTTCCCTCAGCCCCACCCTTCTGCCACCCATATCCACACCCCTTATCCTTGGACACACCCCCCAACTCCCCCAGCTTACTCCTTAACCAATATACTTCATTCCTGATACAAGATAGCTGTCTACAGAGTGGGCAGCCTCCCTCTCTTCAGGCCCAATTGAGAATTATTGCCACCCCACAGCCTGTGCAGCCTACAACCCTTCCAAAGATGGCTTCCATGGTGGAATGTGGCCACCCTGTTTGTCCCTCTCTGTTCATAATGGCACACACCCCTCAGTCCCTTCCCCCTGGAATACAGTCTCTCTCTCTCTCTCTCTCTCTATACTGACTGCAGTTGTTTACAAACCCAATTTCAACCCCACCAATAATGTTCCCAAACCTCACAAACACATACAGTCCAGTGTGTGTATGCAGACATCAGGTACCGTATGATGTCACAGGCCCACCACTTCCTATTGCTTCAAATTTCAGTCACAACAGAAATGCACAGCCCTTCAATCCCAACCCCCACTGGCTTTTCAGTATTTAAGAAAGCCTACAAAACAGGGTGGGTGGGAAGGCTCTACCACCACTAGGCAAACATCACATTTAAATTTCACTCTAATTATCACTGCCAAACAAGTGTTCCCACAACCAGCACATAAGCCCCAATAGTGACAATATCATAGCCCAAGTAACAGTTCTAACTCAAAGTAGTAATTTTTAACACACAGAACTAATTTCAAGTACAAAACTATTCAAATATTTCAGTTAAAACAGAAGATAAACCAAACCTCTTTCCTGAACAACCTCCTACTTCTGTTCCCAGGTGGACAATGAAAGACAAGATGATTCTTGTAATTACCCCTCCCCCGAACACCAGGCAAACATCACATTTAAATTTCACTCTAATTATCACTGCCAAACAAGTGTTCCCAAAACCAGCACACAAGCCCCAATAGTTACAATATCACAGCCCAAGTAACAGTTCTAACTCAAAGTAGTAATTTTTAACACACAGAACTAATTTCAAGTACAAAACTATTCAGATATTTCAGTTAAAACAGAAAATAAACCAAACCTCTTTCCTAAACAACCTCCTACTTCTGTTGCCAGGTTCCACCTAGTCTTTGACTGACTTTTTTTACTGTTTGGCCTATATGAGTAGTAAATGTCAAGGAGGGGTCAACAGTTATACCCAGGTACTTGAAATCTTTGACCTGCTCAATCATGGTTCCATCTGTAACTTGGATGTTAAGATTAACTGAGTGTTTCTTAAGCCTGTGTTTGAAGCCAAATAGCATCGCATTAGTTTTTTTTGCATTGACAAGAGGTCTTTGATTTGAGAACCATTGAGTTTCTGAGGTGAGATCTTTGTAGAGGGTATAAGCTATTCTAGTGGGGGTGCAATTGCTGTTATATAAGATCAGATCATCAGCATACATGATCCTGCTCTAGAGCCTGATGGTACCCTGAGCAGTGGAGTCACAAATATGGAGTAGAGTAGTGGCCCTAGGATGGACCCCTGGGGAACTCCAGACTGCTAAATGAATACTTTCCTGTGCTCAGATTCATTTGTGCCCTTTAAGTATAGGGAAGCCCTCTGAATGAATATATGGTAAAATGAATGAATCTTTTTTTTAAAATAAAATAATTGGGGGCGATCGTGAGCAGTTGAGTGGATAAGATGTGTTTCCACCTCGCTCCTCTCCGCTAAGAATTAAAGTTGATAAAATAGTTAGTTCACTTCTTATTTCAGTTAAAAAGTTGTGGAACCCTGTGGCGAACAGGTAATAGATGAATATCTCACATCGGAACCGAGTAAAAGTCAGAGAATGGCAGCTAAAATGGGCAAGAAAGTGCATCCAGGGGACAGAGTGAAAGCCAGAGCCTGATTTCACTTTCCGCTGTGGAAATAAGCCCTTGGCCTCGAGCTCACAGGCCAGGCCATGGCGGCTCTTGAGCCCAGGCTGTGTAAATTGAAATCCAGAACTGACGACAAAATACAGGAGGTGCTTACCCAGCAGTCTTCCCATGCCATCAGGCTAACGGAGGCGGAGGAGAGAATATCTCAGTTAGAGGATGAGATGCAGGGTATTCCAGAAAAGATCCCTGCCTTACAGAGAGAGAGTTGGAGGAAATGAAGGAGGCAGCCAACTATCAGGAGAATTATCTCAGGCGGCTCAACCTCCACCTAAGGGGGTTATCTGAGGGAAAGGAAGGTGGGAGTGCTTTGGAGTTTTGTACAGCGACCCTACCTAATTTGCTGGGGGTTGAGCTGAAGGATGGAAGGCTCAAGATGGAGAAGGCCCACCGGGCAGTGATGCCCAGGCCTCCAGCAGGACAGCCAAGGTGACAGGTCATCATGCGGTTTCATTATTACCAAGCCAGAGAAATGGTATTGCGGGCCTATAGAGAGAAAGGTCAGATTATATATGAGGGCCATAAACTCTTCATTTCACAGGACTATTTAGCCAGATTGCTTAAGAAATGCAAGATGTTTAATGATGTCATGGCCAGACTGCGGGACCTGAAGGTTGAGAACTTTATGATCTACCCAACGACGCTTAAAATTAAACATGAAGGGGTGGTATTCTCTTTCTGGGAGGTAAAGAAGGTGAAAATCATTGTGGAGGAGCTAAGGAAGAAAATAGGCTGGATTTGTGCCTACCTGATAGTAGTTGAGCCTGGAGAACTGCAATTTTAGAGCCTCTAAAGATCCGACATTTAATTTGTTGTTACTCTAAATGACTGATGTTATATATTCCTTCCGCATGGTTCCTTGATAAGGGTGAAGGGAGAGTGTTTGGGACTGGACTGTGTTAATTCTTACCCACGCTCCTCAGATGGAGACACAGGGGAAGGAGCTCATTTAACAGCTGAGTCACTGGGCCTGGTCTAGAGGTGGATGTCTGCTACTCTCTTTTTCTGTCGACCAGTGGGGCATTCGAGGACTGAGGAGGGTTTCATGGCCTTGTTGACTGTGCCTAAAAGAGGACTCCCCCAAGGACTGTTGGTGTTTTTTGC
Organism: Neoceratodus forsteri; assembly: GCA_016271365.2. Taxonomy (NCBI): domain Eukaryota; kingdom Metazoa; phylum Chordata; order Ceratodontiformes; family Ceratodontidae; genus Neoceratodus; species Neoceratodus forsteri. The sequence continues at coordinate 1,204,920,802 of CM028132.1, forward strand.
AGTTTGGAAATATGTTGGGAAATTTCTCTTTGCAATTGGACTTCTGATTTGGACTTGCACGACCAGCGCTTCATGTGTGGAGGTGCAGGGGAGGGACAAAGAGCACGTTTAGTCCTGTTGTGTCACTTAATAATTGCATATTTCTTCCCACAGGTGCTTTCACCAGACATTCTTAAGTGGGATGGTATAGTGCCAGGGCATAGAAAGGGAAGGGCTCATGCTGGTGCGGTGGCTTATTAAGGGAGGGTGGTGGTGTGCTTCAGCTTGGTGGGCCTGGTATTGGGAGGCTGAAGGCAACCAGGGGCTAAATTTTATGAGACAGATTGCCGGCCTGGGGTGGGGGCATGGAGCCATACGCTTTGCTCGAGGGGAGATTAGTGGTGGATTAGGCATAGTTGGCCACTCATGGTACCCAAAGATGAAGGGTGAGGAAGCGGACAGGAGGTATTTTCCTGAACCGTGGAGGGGGGAGGGGAGGCAGCAGGGAACACAGTCAATTTGTGGGATATTCAACACTCTAGCATTACTGGCAGTCAGTGTCATAGGAATGCGTGGGCAGGAGGGGGTAAACAAGGGATGGGAGAGAGACGTTGGGAAAGGTCATAGCTTTGTAACGGGGTGGGGAAAGTTAACAGGTTAGAGGAGGGTGATCAAGATGGGGAGCTTGGGGGGAAGGGGAGGGCTAATGCTGAAAGGAAAGTATGTCGATCACTGGGGTGGGGGGAGGGTACAAACAAGTTAGGGTTCAAGTTATCATTGTTGCAGTTTTTGTGTGTTTGTACTTTTATGCACCGTTTGCTTTTTTATGTGTTCACATCCATACATGTTATGTGTATCACGCTTAGTGGGTATTAGGGCAGGAAGCATGAAGGAGAACTGACATGCTTGGTTGGGATCAGACTCAGGAATCCCTCCCCCGACGTTCAGTGGGGGGCAAAGGACCATATAGCCTGCCACAATGATTAATTTACAGGAGTGGAATATTTGTACATGGAATGTACAGGGTATAGTGACTCCGATGAAGCGTACAGGTCTTCTTACTGCGTTAAGAAGACAGGGGGTGCAAGTAGAATTGATACATGAGACTCATCTCACAGAGTCAGAAACACAGAAACATAGAAACATAGACTTTGATGGCAGATAAGGACCGCTAGGCCCATCTAGTCTGCCCATTTCCCTACCTACAGGATAGGCCGCAGATCCTAGTTAACCAACAGCCTATTTCTTCCTACCCCCCACAAGAATTGCCTTATGTCTGTCCCATGCATTCTTGAATTCTCCCACAGTTTTAGACCCCACAACCTCCTCAGGAAGGCTGTTCCATGCATCCACTACCCTCTGTGAAATAATACTCTCACATTGCCCCTGAACCGCCCTCCTTCTATCTTTAAATTGTGTCCCCTTGTTCTTGCAAGTCTCTTTCTGAAAGATGCTACCTTCTTGGACTTTGTTGATTCCACTGAGGTACTTAAAAGTTTCTATCATGTCCCCCCTCTCCCTTCTTTCCTCAAAGGTATACATATTAAGCTCCTTTAGTCTCTCCTCATACGGCGTCTCTTGCAGACCCTGCACCATTTTAGTTGCCCTCCTCTGGACTGCCTCTATCCTGTCTATGTCCTTGCGAAGATGGGGTCTCCAGAACTGGACACAGTACTCCAGATGGGGTCTCACCAACTGTCTGTACAGAGGAATAACAACAACTTCCTGTTTTCTGCTGATGATGCCTCTCCCTATGCATCCCAGTATACCCCCAGCTCTCCCTACTGCCTTCTCGCATTGCTTGCTAACCTTAAGGTCATCTGATATGATTACCCCAGGTCCCTTTCCTTTTGTTGTTGTTACTACCTCCCACCCATTGTGTATTCTTCCCTGGTTCTTGTTTCAGGTGCATTATTTGCACTTGTTTGCATTGAATCCTAGCTGCCATACTTCTGACCATTCCTCCAACCTTGCCAAGTCCCTTTTCATCCTTTCCACACCTCCTTGTGGTATCAACCCTGTTGCAGATCTTTGTGTCATCTGCAAAAGGCATACTTTCTTCCAGTCCTCTGCAATGTCACTGATGAAGACATTAAAAGGACTGGACCCAATCCTGAACCCCTCGGTACCCCACTAGTAACCCCTTTCTTCAGAGTGGACCCATTTACAATTACCTTCTGTGTCCTGTTGTCCAGCCAATGTTTTACCCAGGCTACCACCCTGGGTCCCACTCCCAGGCTGGTTAATTTGACTATTAATCTTTGTGTGGGACTGTGTCAAATGCCTTGCTAAAGTCTAGGTAGGCCATGTCCACAGCCCCTCCCTGGTCTACTACTTTGGTCACCCAGTCAAAGAAATCTATTAGATTCGCCTGACATGACCTTCCGCTGTGAACCCATGCTGCCTTGGGTCCTGTGCTCCACTGGCCTCTAGGTACTCAACTATTCTTTCCTTCAGAAGTGACTCCATCACTTTCCCTACCACAGAGGTCAGACTGACAGGTCTGTAGTTTCCTGCCTCTGTCTTGGTCCCACTTTTGTGAAGGGGAATCACATCCGCCTTCCTCCAGTCCTCGGGTACCACACCATTCTCCCATGATTTATTAAAAAGAGTAGCCAGTGGTTTCATTAGTTCCTCCCTTAATTCTTTTAGAATTCTGGGGTGAACTCCATCAGGACCCATTGCTTTGTCCACCTTCAGTTTTAGTAGTTCTTGCAGAACCCTTTCTTCTGTGAAAGGACTGGGATCGACCCCCCTATCAAGAGTGCTTCTGTTAATTGGATTAGGCACTTCTCCCTCTTCTTTTGTGAATACTGAGCAGGAATATTCGTTCAGTATTCCTGCTTTTTCACTATCCCCCTCTGCCCACCCACCGTTCATTCTATTCAGCCTCACTATCCCTCCATTTGTCTTTCTACGCTCGCTGATGTACCTATAAAAGGTTTTATCCCCTTCTTAACTGAGTTGGCTATCTTTTCCTCAGTTTGGGCCTTTGCTATTCTGACTTCCTCCTGCTTCTTCTGCCTTAACTGGTACAACTCTCTGTCCTGCTCCTTCTGTGTTTCCTTATACTTCTGGAATGCTATCTTTTTCTTCCTGACTTTCACAGCCACCTCTTTTGAGAACCATAGTGGCTTTTTCTTTCGTTTTGATTTGTTTATTTGTTTCACACAAAGGCTTGTTGCCTCTGTGATGGCAGTTTTGATAATTCCCCATTGTTGCTCCACACCTCCTTCTAGCCTGTTTGCTAGTACTTTTCTGAGGCACTCTCCCATCTTGCCAAAGTCAGCCCTCCTAAAGTCCAGTACCCTCACTTTTGTATGGCTTGACTCTGTAGCTGAGTTTAACGTGAACCACACTGTTCGATGGTCACTTGTCCCCAGATGGCAACCCACTTCTAGATCTGAGATCCTCTCACTGCCCCTGTTTGAGAGTATGAGGTCTAAGATTGCTCCCTCATGAGTGGGTTCCAAAACTAGCTGTCTAATGCCTGCCACCTGTAGGGTATCAAGAATGGCCCTACTCTTGGATGTGGCTGCAGCAAATATGCTCCAGTTAACATCTGGCATATTCAGGTCTCCCATCAACAGTATCTCCCCTTTCTCTGCCATTCTAAGAATGCCTTCTATCATATCCTTGTCCATTCCTTCCCCTGACATGGGGTCTGTACTAATTCCTGTGCGGATTGTGGTGCCTTCCAGTCTCCAAGGTGACCCACAGTGCCTCCTCACCTCCCTGTTTACTCTTTTGTTCAGTTGCTTTTATCCCTTCCTTTACATAGAAAGCTACTCCTCCCCCTCTTCTCCCCTGCCTGTCTCTCCTGTAGGTTATGTACCCTGGTATGTTAACATCCCAGTCATGGTTCTCTGTGTACCATGTTTCTGTGACTGCTACGATATCCAGGCATCCCTCTTCCATTAAGGCCATCAGCTCAGGGAGCTTGTTGCCCAGACTATGAGCATTGGCACTCATTACCCTCCAATTCCTGATGGCCTTACTCTCTTTTGCCCCATCCCTGTCTTTCTTGCCTTTGTCACTTTCTCCATTTACCCCTGCCCTTCTCCCTAGCGACACCTCTATGTTGGTGTTTGCTGCACCTACTACCGTGATTATTTGGGGGGGCTAGGATTTTCCTGCTCCTTTCCAGTGCCTCCCCCCTTAGCTAGTTTAAAAGCTTGCCAATGAAGCATTTAAACCTATCACCTAGGATCCTGGTTCCTCCCGGACAGATGCAGCCCATCATGCCAGTATAGGCTTGCATCACTCAGGTGGACCCCCAGTCCCCAATGAAGCTAAATCCCTGAGCTCCACACCAGTTTTTCAACCACTGATTGAATCCCATGGTGCAGAACACCCTAGCCTCTCCTATGCCATAGATGGGTAGCACCTCCGAGAAGGTTACTGTGCGTGCTACTTGACTAAGGCCCCTCCCCAATTCCACAAACTCTTCCTGCACTTCTCTAATCCCTTTCTTAGCCAGGTCATTTGTCCCTAGGTGGACAATGACATCCAGCTCCCTCCCCTGTGCAGCTGTTCCGGCAATCCTGAGGATTCGCTCCTGTCCCTCAAGCCATGGCGCCAGGCAGGCACCTTACCTCCCTCTCCCTTCCTCCCCAGTTCTACCTTCCTAACAATGGAGTCCCCACCAGGAGTTGTTTTCCCCTGCAGGGTCCCCTGCCACCCTCCTGTGGGTCTCCTTGTGGAGGTTCCCAGCATCCTCCTTGGTCTCCACTGTGGGTGCCTCCATAGAGGAACCACACTTTGCCAGAATGGCATAGGAATTGTGGAGAGGTACAACTGGAGGGATGCACCTCTGTTCCACCATCCTCACCCTCCCTGAGTCCACTGTGGTCCAACCGCTCCTCTTTCTTGGCAACCTCTGAGGCAATGGCAGTGGCACTGGTGGTCCCTGGATGGAAGAGGAGGTCCCACAAATCCTGGCCAACTCAGCCTGGAGATGAGCAACCTCCTCCCTCAGCCCAGAGAGGTGCCTGCAGATGGGACACCACATCCTCCAGAACATCTCCGGAAGACTGCTGCTCCACAGCCACTGCACTGCACCACTCAATCATGTCTTATTTCTGGCCCTTAACTGTTTGCAATCCTACTCTTTCCTCTGTTTTTTTCTCTCTCCTTACTTTCTGCCTGTGTGCCCTTTAAGCTCCTGATTGTCCTGTTCTGAGACAAGAATATCCTATATTTCTCAGTAGACCACTTACTTGCTCAGAGCAGACCTCCAGCAGCTAGGGGGCTGGAGCTACTCTGCCCTTCTAGGATGGTGGGTCCTGGTGGTTCTGTGATCACTCACTTCCTGCCCTAAACAGGAATTTCCTGTTGTCAGTCAAATTCTGTGCCTATAAAAATAGAACTAGCTTTGGGTGGGGGGTGGAGGGAAGGGAAGGAGAGCAATATAGTCCCAGCAGAGAAGTTCAGTCACACAGCAGTCCTTTCTCCTGGTGTCTTCTGCCAAGCTATTAGCAGAATCTTTCTAAGGCAGTCTTTAAATGTAGCTTCCTTCTAGCTAAGCCACTCCCCCTACTTACCCAATCTTTCTACAAGTAATTTAAACCTCACAGCAGTTAAGTCCTTTCAGTCACCTGAGATTTACACCTAGATAACTCTTCAGATACCCATTCAGTTCAGTTAACCCAAACACACACTTTTTTTTTTGTATGTTAGTTTTTTAACCCTAAATTAAAGGTCCAAGTACAAAAGTTCTTCTACTTTAGTCCCAGCAGAGAAGTTCAGTCACATAGCAGTCCTTTCTCCTGGTGTCTTCTGCCAAGCTATTACATGTCAAATTGGTGCAGGGGTGGGTTGGGAAATGTTATTCTTCATCATTTAAGTCGCATAAGCGTGGAATCACTATCCTCCTGCATAAAAACCTCCCGGTCCAAGTTCAGAGGATGGTGAAGGATTCGGGAGGGGATAGATATGTTTTTGTGGTGAGGGAACTATGGGGAGAGAGAGTCACTTTTGGCAGTGTATATGTCCCGGCAGTGTTTGACCCAGCTTTCTACAGCTCACTGTACTTACTCTCTGTTGGTGAAAGAGCAGTTTCCAGGCCTTATATTGGGGGAGACCAAACTGTACTATGGATCCGGTGTTGGATCATTCTCTGCACCGGGGCAGGCAAAGCAAGGCAATCCTGCAGTGGCGATGAGGATTGATGGAATTGGGAATGATGGATTGGTGGTGGTAGGCGAACCCAGGGGCAAAGGAATACACCTTCTATTCCAACCTGCATGGTACATGGTCTCATATAGACTATGTCTTTCTATTAAGGGAATGGTTTAAGAGAGTACAGAATGTTAAACATAGTCCCATTTACATTTTGGACCATGCAATGGTGATTCTCACCCTTAAGATGGGGAGTCAGAGGGAGGGAGGGACCATCCCCTTGGAAGTTCCCATCATACTTATTAGGGGACAAGAAATTTTGCAACTACTTGAAAGAGCAGTGGACAGAGTATATGATGGCTAACGTGGGGTCCCCTACCTCCAGGGCCACATTTTGGGAAGCAGGAAAAGTATACATGAGAGGTATGATTATGTCAGTAGGGTTACAAAACAAAAGCAGTAGCGACAATTGGAGTTAGAGACTCGTCTAGGAGAATTGGAGAGACGGGTGGTGGGTGGTGAGAGGGGCGAAGCAAGGGCTGCTTTGATGGCTATCAGAGAGGCTTTGAATGCCATCCTCAGGAGGGAGGCCAGGAAGGCCTGGACATTCTGTAAAAAGCAGGTCTATGAGTGGGGTAACAAACCTGGCCCGTTGATGGTCAGGCTGATGAAGGGGGGTCGATGCCCAACAAATATCACAGCAATCAGGGATAAGGTGGGCACCTTGCATAAGCAGGAACAACAGATCAGGAAATGCTTTAGAGAGTTCTTTGAAAATTTGTATACAACTGAAGGGGGCATTGGAGGGGATTGGATGGAGAGGTTTCTTGAGAACCTGGATCTGCCACGAGTGACAAACGAGCAGAGCGAGGTGCTGAATAAACCTATCACAAAGGCTGAGATGGTTATAGCAGTACAGAGATTAAAGAAGGGGAAAGCCAGCGGGCCAGATGGGTATCCTGCTGAGTATTACAAGGCCCTGTCAAGCCAGCTTGCTGATCCGCTATGTGACACCTTCCAGCAGCAGGAGGGGGAGTGTCTTGAGCTTCCAGGTACCTTTTTGGATGCTGTTATTTGCTTGATCCCAAAGGCTGGAAAGGAGGAGGTGGAGCGTGCATCCTATAGGCCGATTTCTTTGCTGAATTACGATTTGAAGATTTTGGCAAAGGTCTTGGTGGGTAGGTTAGAGCTGGTGTTGCTGGAGGTGGTTCACCCAGACCAGACCGGGTTCATTAGGGGTCGCCTCTCCTATCATAATGTGCGTCAACTTTTGAATGTAGTATAGAGAGCGAATAAAGGGAGAGAGGATACATGCATTTTATCTATGGACGCTGAAAAGGCCTTTGATAGAGTGGAGTGGAATTATCTATTTGAAATCTTGACCCGGTTTTGTCTGGGTGACTCCTTTATGGGGTGGATCAGGGCTATGTATAGCTCACCTAAGGCATGAGTGTTAGTGAATGACACCATGTCAGAAGGGTTTCAGCTGGGTAGGGGAACAAGACAGGGGTGCCAACTGCCCCTCTTGCTGTCTGCCCTAGCAGTGGAGCCACTTGCAGCAGCAACCCGGCAAAACATGGACATTAAAGGGGTTAGGGGGTTCTCGGGGGAGCAGCATAAGGTCACGTTGTATGCTGACAATATGTTACTCTTCATCACGGAGCCGGGAAGCTCTGTGCCAGTATTATTGGATCTGATGGAAAGGTTTGCACAATTTTCTGGCTACAAGCTTAATTTGGATAAGTCCGAATTGATGGGGCTACCTGGGGGAAGAGGGTTGGAACAGACATGGGGCTTTAAGTCAGTGAAAAAACACTTTACATACTTGGGTATTAGGGTCGGAAGGACTTTGGGGGCTTTGTATGATCTCAGTTTTGTGCCAATAGTTAAATGTATTGTGGCAGATCTGAAGCGCTGGTCATCCCTGCCTGTGTCTTGGTTAGGGCAGATCAACCTAATCAAGATGACTATCCTGCCCAGACTTCTGTGCATAATGCAGATGATCCACGTGGGGCTGACAAGGAGAGATGTTAAAAAGTTAGAAGAGGCTTGTTCCTCTTTCATATGAGGAGGGAAATGTGCGAGGGTAAGCCTGCAGAAGCTCAAGTCAGAGACGGGGAGAGGTGGCCTCAATTTCCTGGATTTGGGACACTACTTCCTAGCAGTGCAGCAGAGGTATATTGGGGATTGGGTGCATACCCCGAAAGTGGCAAGTTGGGTGGACTTGGAACAATGGTGCTGCCAAGCTAGGTTCTCAGCATATTTGGAGAGACGGGGCCCCAGGGCTTACAGAGCACAAGATGGGAAAAATCCTCTGATATTGGCAATGCTGGAAAGCTGGAAGAAGTTTAAAAAGTTGAGAAGAGTGGGTGCAGTAGATACCCTCTTGGTGTCTGTTGCTAGGAATCCTTATTTTTTTACCCAGATGGGAGGACCCTAGGCTCTGGCTGTGGGAACAGAAGGGAGCCAGAAGCTTGAGGCATGTATGTGAAAGGGACACTATCCTCCTCTTCACAATGGTGAGGCAGGGGTTGGGCCTAGAGAGTGGCCATTTGTTCCAATACTTCCAGGTTAGGGCCTATATTTTGGGGCTGGACAGGAAGGGAGCCGGCAGACAGGAGATGCAAAGAATTGAATCTCTGATTATGTCTGCGGCTGGAGATGCTAAGGGCTTTGTCAGGAAAGTAGTGGGGGAGGGTCGAGGTTGCCTTCCGGACTTATCTTATAGGGTACGGTGTCTCTGGGAGAGAGAGGGTGCCTGATCCTGAAACAAAACTGGGCCATGATACTCTCTATGCATATGGGCCTCATGGTTTGCAACAAGTTTAAAGAGGCTTTTTATAAATTTCTACATAGGATATATTGCCCTCCTGCAATAGTACATAAATATCATCCGGCTGTCTTGCCTTAGTGTGGGTGGTGTAAGGAGGAGTTGGGGACCTATTACCATTGCTTCTGGGAGTGCAGGGTCTTGCAGGGTTTCTGGAGGGCAGTGGCCTTGGAGGTGGGAAGAATGGGTCGAAGAGACCTACAGGTGGGCCCATTGATGTACTTGTTTGGAGTGGAGGAAACTGAGGAGGGAGACTGGGAACCTTTACCCAGATGGATGAGGGTGCTACTAATTTTGGCCCAACACTGTATCCAAGATACTTGGGTCTCGAATGTGGCTCCCACGGTGCAGCAGTGGTGCACCTTGGTTCTTCGGACACTGGCATTGGAGTGAATTACATTACTGGTTAAAGATAGGCTGAAAAGTTTTACCAGGGAATGGTCGCTCCTACTGTCAGATCTAAGCCCGGAGGAAAGTTTGTCCCTTTGGGAGGGTGTGGATGGCTAGGGGAGCCAGGACTATAGAGGGAAGGTGAAGGTGGATAGCTGTGAACATTGGTAGGGGCCTAAAAACTTGATCTGTGAATCAACTTAAGAAAGGAGTGTTTTTGTTATTGTCTTTTTATTTAGGATGAAATCTGTAATGTCTGTTGCCTGATCTGTGCTATGTATGGTCTAGTAGTATGTGAAATCTTACTGTAATGTGGATGTGAACTGTTTACAGTTGTTTTAATAAAACCTTTTTTATGCAAAAAAAAATAAAATAACTATGCCCTTGAAGGTAGAATGTAATGATGTTTAGCTCTGTTGACAGACCAGACCTGTTAAATGAGTAATTCTGTTGTACACATTTTGCCAGGGTTATTGATAGCATGGTATTATGGGTGCTGCATTTGCTGTGTGGGGAACTGATGAGTAATTCAGGCTCAGGACTGGTACTGACTGTTTATCACTGCCTGCTGGATCTGAACTTGGTGACGGAGTGAGTAACCCTTGTCCTCGAATTCAGCAGGATCAGCTGTTGCAGACAGAGCTTAAGGACTCAAGCGTGTAGGTGGCTTCCAAATGCTGCCATGAGTAATTCAGCTGTTCCATATTCAATTGTGCTGCATCTACTGTGTGGAGAGCTGCTGAGCTATCCGGGCTCCGGACTGGTATTGACTGTTTCTCCTTCCCTGCTGGATCTGAACTTGGTAGTTGAACTTTTCCAAGATATTTAGAGACCCTGGTAAATGTGTTATATCCACATTGATCCTCTCTTTTTCCCTGAAGCTCTGAGCTAGTAATATTTTGAGCTTGTTTTTCTATGACAGTCAATTTACTGTTTTTGATTGGTTTGAAATGAGAATTAATTGATTTCAATTATTAGATTTTATGTCTGTTTAGTCTATCTTTTTAGTAACCATGTCCATACTTTCCATAACTCTCCCTGGCAGATATATTATGAGTGCCTTGCCTGAAGATACTAACATGGGTGCCTATTCACAAAGCGGTGCAGGGTACGCTCGAGAGGTGCCTACCCTACTGCATAGTTCCGTGCTCACGGACTGGTGTGCAGTGGCAGGCGTGCACATACATGTGCTGCCACAAGGTACCTGTCCACAGCCCCAACCCCAGCACACTGCTGCGTGTGGACAAATTGGAGAACACAGGCAGGCATCCAACTAGATGCTCATCCTGGGTCCTGAAGTGGATCTCCTGCTCAGTGTGTGCAGGGTATTTTGGAAAGGTGCAGGTCTGCCTTTATGTTAAAGCATAGACAAGTGCCTGAATGGATGCCCCAAGCCCTTCCTGTCAGCCCAATGGGTTGCAGCATCATGGTGGGTGGATCCCTGTCCTGCAGCAGCTGGCATGTGTCACTGGGGAAGCATGCAAAAGATACGGCAGGTCCCCACTGCCATATCCTACACCCCTTTTGTTCGGCACTCTGCGGCTTTATGAATGGTTAGAGTGCAGGCACTCCCTCTGACACACCCAGGACCATCCACATGCACAGCTGCATGCACGACCAGTGAATCAGGTACAGAAGAGACACGCATTCCTCCCAGCATGATACCAGGGATCAGTGGGACCTTCAATGTGTGACTCAGGGTCTTAGGGCTGCCTACATGCCATGGATTCATGGCACATAGGTGACCCATACCTTAATGCATAAGACCTATGGTTACTGTACTGCAGTTGATGTACCTTTTTTTTTTAACTTTATTTTTATTTTATTAATTTCATTACACTCAAGGGAATACATCCTCACAATTCACTGTATATATGATCAGTTGTAACATATACATTTGACTAACCAATGAGATGTCATAACACAGTACCCCTCTAATTTTCCAAAATTCTTTTTTCATAGTTAGAATTGTGACTCTTCTGAGTCTCACAACTGAATGTTAAAAATACATTACCATTACTAAATGAAGTTGCTAAAAAGAAAAGGTGAGTGCCATCCTACCCATAGTTACTGTCTAGGGCTGCAGTTGATGTATCAATTTCTTGCTCTGTACCTTACAACGGTCTATATTATATACTGGTTTACTTGTAAAAATGTTTTTAATAAATACTTAAATACATAAAAAATGAACTTAGTGATTGAGTGCCCCTCATCCTCCAATTCGGGAGGATCAGCTTCTTTTAGGTGAGGCTAAAGAACTAGAGTATATTAGTAGCTTTTTAATGCCGCCACAAAAAAAAATCAGCTATTTTGGGTTCTACTGTGCAGCATTTGCTGTGTGGGAGCTGTTGAGCCATTTGAGATCAAGGCTAGTATTAACTTTTTCTCCCTCCCTGGTGTATCTGGACTTGGTGACTGAGTGAGTGCCCTGTGTCCTCCAATTCAGGAGGATCAGCTGTTGCAGGCAGGGCTTCTCCTCTGTTTAAGGCCCATTCCCTAGCTGTCCTCCACTGTAGTCCTTTAGCTGAAGGGCCATAGTTAAAGAATGTCACACTGTGGACATCAGCATGGGGCGGCAGTTGGCAGAAGACACCGCACCCCAGGTGTGATACTCTTTAGCTGCAGCCTCAGATTGCATCATTATTGTGAAGCCACTATAAGTATACATTAGCATTTGCTGTTTGTATTTTTCAAGTAACTAGGCCTATGGGGGCCTATTCATCAAGGTGCAAGTTATATGCTCATCTATGAGGCCCCAGACAGGCAGAGGGTGCACGGTATTCACAACTGCGAGCATCCACCAGGCACCTGTCTGTGTCCCTGCCCCCTGGTGTGCAGCTGTGCAGGGGGAAGATTAAGTGGCACAGGCAGGCATCCAATGGGATGCCTGTTTTGAGACCCACAGTGGCTCCCCTGCTGCATGTATGCAGGAGATCCTGGGAAGGCACGAGAGCCAATTTATCTGCCCTCATGGACATATACCTGACTGGCTTCCCCAGTTCTCCCCAGCAGCCCAGTAGGCTGGGGCAATACTGTGAAGGGGGGGTTCCTGGTCCACCGCTCTGGCAGATTTCCATTGGGGGGTTGCGCATAGCGGATATGGTAGGGTCCACCCTCATGTAACTCGTGCCCCCTTTCCAGCACTTTGTGCCAACTCCATGCCTTAATGCATGGTGTAGAGTGCGTGCATGCCCCCAGAACGCCCATGCAGGTAACTGTGCAGACAGCTGGGGATCAAGTGCACACTGGCCTCGTGCACTGGTTGTGAATGCTGCTGGGGGTCCACTGGACCCTTGCAGTGCAGCATTCCAATTTAGGATTGCCTACATGCCTCAGATGTCACGGCATAAGCAATCCATCATTACATTAAATAGACCTCATTAGATTTTATAATACTAGCTTAGCCTGGTCTCGGCAGCAACTTGTGGGCTATTGTTAATATTTCTCCACAAACTGCTTTTTATTGTGGGCATCTGTTTTCAATAACTAGATTGTTTTCTTATGTATAACCAAATGTTGATTGCAATCCTTAATATTCTTGTTGTGAGGGTATTAATCTTCTTGATATATGTATGTCTATTTTTTTTTTATACTCCCCTTCCCCCCAGGCCCGGGGTACTCCACTCTTCGGGAGACACCATCTGCCTTATTAGTCCCCACTCTCCTACCTGTTCCCGGAGTGGTCCATTCCCCCATGGAGCCATGGTTCTACCCCCCAGGTGGGGTCAAGGTAGGGCCTGAACACCCCGTACTTCCTTCATTTCGTCAGGATGCCGGTTCCAGGCCAGGCAGGAGACATTGGGGATTGGGGCTGGTGCTCCGTCTACTGGAGGTGCCGCCGGACATTTTTTTCTCATTTTCCTCCCTGTGTTGTGTGCACCCTGAAGTCAAGGCACTACGCGCCAATGTCCACCACACAGCTCCCACCAGTCCCTCCTGCAAGCTGCAGGACTTGCTGTACCTTGGGTCTCTGCCCAGAGTCAGGCAAGCTGGGACCTTGATCCCTCCTCCCCCCAAAGAAGGCAAGCCATCCTTGGATGCTCAAGCCTTCTCCCCTGGCCGGCCCTCCAGCAACCTGAGTCTGCTCCTGAACCCAGGTCGCCAGCATTACGAGCGGAAATCCAACCGCTGCGTCAACGGGCCAGCCATAAGTCTATTTTTAATAGTGCATATGCCAGCTTCCTGCTTTTTCTGGTCTCCCCATTTTATTTGTATGTTTTTGTTGATTTTGTCTCATGTCAGGTAAGACGATCTCCCTGAACTCATTACTTCCGATAAGCTTCGTATGCAGTCCGAACCATCCATTGCCTACCTGAGACATAATGGCCGCTCAGGACAGAATGGGTTGTAGTTTCATTCTTTTTATTTTGTCAGCCTCCCTTTGAGTCAGGACCTCATCCCCTTGCAGTCTTGTCTGCTAAGTCTGTCTCCCTGTTTACTCCCCAGCTGGGTCTGGTCAACATTATCTCTATCTCCCTGTTCTGACTGCAGGCCTACATTCCACTAAAATTTCTTGTTAGGCCTTCATCCCTGTTTTGTGTCCCTGTTTGGGACAGGCCTACTCCTGTGTTAAACTAACTGTTTTGTTTTGACCTTTTCTTTCAATTCATTGACTGGTAAGGCCCATTTTATTTTCCACTCCCTATCTGTTTTGACCCCCTCCCACATCTAACCATTTCTATTTTCTCTCCTTTTACTTAATATCTAAGCTGTTTCAATTTGTGTGCATTTCTCCACTATGCTCTTACCGTCTCTGGCTTTTTTCACCCTCCTCTTTCCCTTTTTTTCTCTTTCCCATCTACTGCTTCCCCCCTTCTCTATCAGCCTTCCTCCCTCCTCATCCCCTACACTCCCTCCACCTCTCTCTCTTCCATCCCCCACTCCCCCTGGTGTCCTAGGTGTCAAATTATTTCTGTTCCTTGGCTCCACCTTGAAGATCTCTGGTACTTTGTGTCCCTTTTCTCCTCTGATCCTCCCACCTCCCCCACCACCTTGCCCCCCCCCCCAGTCAGCATATTGGTTCCATAAAGCTCCTTGTTTCCTTGCTGCTTTTGGTAGCAGGTGATATTGAAATCAATCCCAGCACCACCACAACACCACCCTTTCAGCTTCCCTAAGGACTGAGGGTCATCCATTTGAACATCTGAAACTTCCTCCCAAAAAGTGACCAACTCCAACCTTTCGTGCTTAACCTAAAGCTGGATGTGCTTGCCATATTTGAATATTGACTCTCCTCTAAGGTATGAGACTCTGTTGTGGCTATCCCCGGTTACACCTTAGCAAGGCAGGATTGCACAAGGCGGTGCGGTGGTGTTGCAGTATGTACCCACCGCCATCCAATTTGTGACTATGATTGCTGCCTCTTCCCCCCTTCCAATGAGCTGCTCCTCCTCAAACACTCCCTTCCATTCTTTGTTCCTATTGTTATTACTGTTATTTCTAGTTGCCCTGGTATGTCCCCTGCTCTAGTTACTAAGCATCTTTATGCTATCTGTTCTATACACTGACTCTCCCCACTACAAATAAATGTTCCCAAAATGTGAAATCCCTCCAACTGACTCAACTGATTTCTGACCCTACATGTCTAAATTTTAAATTTTTAAATCACTCTCTTTTGGGTAGCTCATCCCATCCTCACCGCTCTGTATATGTAGGTATCCCTCCTGATGCCCTCTGTGACCCTCATATGGTTAACTTTGTGTGCAAGATTAATTGTTTTAGAAGCCCCCTAAATTAATCTATGGCAGGTCCTTCAGGTCACTGGACATATCCACCCTCCTAGCTGACCTACAGGCATCTGATTGGTCCTACACCTCTACAGAGAATAATATAAATTATGCCCTCCAATTCTTTCAGTCCCAATTTTTGTTTAAATGGGATCATCATGCACCCTTGAGGAAAAGCAGCACTCCTACTTTCCCTCAATAACTGCTGAGCTGTTAGCTTGCTTCAGTACCAGAGACTGTACCTGTCATTTATTTAAGATCACTTGCTCCCTGGCTGCTTTGGCCAACTATTGTGAAGTCTGAATATTTTGCATTCACATTCCAGAACAACATAAATCACTCCTCTAAGTTCTGGAAAGTTGTCTATTCCTTTGTTTCTCCTCCAACTCAGTCTCTCTCTCTCTCCTGTTCTCAAGGTGGTGACTCCCTCATCTCTGACCCTTCTACTGTTGCCTTTTCTTTAAACACCTACTTCACCACCTGTGCTCACTCCCCTTGTCCCTTCCTTGCACACACCCTTCTTTACCCTTCCACCGACTTCCCTCTCTTTCTCTTTTTCCTTCTGTTCTACCAATCCTACTGAATCCCTTGAAGCCCTGTTTGCCCTTAATCCTTGCAAGGGAGGTAGCCCTGATGGTCTCGATCCCAAGCTTCTGTTTCCCTCAGCTGCCGTCATCACCCTGCCGATTACCTTACTTCTCAACTTCTCTTTTTCCTCCGCAACTGTCCCTGAAGCCTGGAAGCAGCCTACTGTCTTCTTTCTCCATACAGCTGGTGATCCTTCTTCTGGTAACTTCCATTCCACCCTGGCTGTTACAGAAACACCTTGTTATTTCTAAGCTCTCATCCTTTTTAAACTCCTCCTCCTCCTTCTTCACTCCTTTCCAGTCTGGCTGTAGGAAATCCAACTCCACATCCACCTCCCACATCTGGCTCACTGACTATATCCTCTCAGGTATGGCTCAGAGACTGATCTCATCTACTATTTTTGTTCATCTTGCTAAGGTTTCAGCACTGTGGCACACTCCCTCCTGAGCAGTCCTCTTTGACTCCTCAGTCAGTTGGTATCACTCCTACCTTGAGAGAAGGTCTCAAGGTGCCTGAATCGGAAGCTCCACTTCCTCCCCACTCCCTATCTGCTCAGGTGTCCCTCAAGGGTCTGTCCTGGGCCCTATTCTCTTTTACACATTCTTTAAAGACCTCCCCTCTGTCTGTTCCTCTTTGTCCATTCACATGTACGCAAATAATACAGTACTTTTCCATCTGGCTCCTCTTCCCAAAATCTTACTTCCCAGCTACAGCTGGGTTTTGACAATATTCAGTGCTGGTTCCAATCTAATCAACTGTCCTTCAACACCACAAAAACTGTTTCCATGACTTTTGTTACCGACAGAGACTAACCAGGCTCCCCCCACCACCACCTACATTCCAAACCCTTGATGGTGCTGCAATTAAGGATGTATCCTTCTTTAAGTACCTTGGGGTCTGATTGGACTGACATCTTGATTTTCTGGTGCTTTTTAATGCCATACACCATTAGTTCCACCCCACGCTTGGTGCATTGTACAGGAACAAACAAGTATCCCACTTCCAGCCTGCCGAAAGATTGTTTTAAAGATGATTTTCCCTATTTTGAACTATGGTGAAGTAGTTTACCATGGAGCTTCGAAATCCTAACTTGTCAGACTGGACCCCCTCTTTCACTTTTTTTCCCTTTCTGCCCTAGTCTATCCCCCTCATTCCCACCACTGCTTGCTGTACTCTGCCCTTTCACTCCCTTATCTCGATGCCAGCTGTCATTCCCATTGTGCCTCTTTTATATCCAAATTCTGGTTTGGTTCCCTTACTTCCTACTTTACCTCCCTATATCCCCTCTCCCTCCTTCCTCTTACCTTCTCCACAGTAATATTTCCCATTCCCCTTTCTATTCCATCAGTTAAATCTACTGCTGGTCAAGCTGTCTTCTCTTACCACTTTCCTAAACTCTGGTCCACATTTACCCTGTCAATCTGCTCTGCCTATTCTGCATTCTTGCTTAAGTCTCTTCTTTGTGACTTTTCTACTCCCACCTGCAGCTGTCCATGACCCTTCACCTCCTGACTCCCCCCCCCCCAGCTCTTATTGCCCTGGCCATTTTTCCCCACTTCTTCCCCCGATTTACCTATATGAGTTCCTCCTACTTATCAAAGCTCAATTTTTATGTTGGTGCACTTGCGCAGCCAACATCTTGTGGCAGTGGGGATTTGGAGGTGTGGTCGCTGTTGGGCGAATGCAGGGCACGCACCAGTAGGTGTGTCCCTCATTCCCCAATCAGCTTGCATGCCGGCGCCACACCATGCATACTAATGTGGCGAGCACATCTAAGGAAAGGTCCACTGCAATCTGAGCAAAGCTCGTCAGACGTAGTGAACCCTTCCTACGTGCTCACCACATTGTCAGCATGACGGGCAGCCGCGCAACTGCTGACTTCGGGAGTGCCCAATCCCCATGCCGGCTTACTCTGGCCGAAAAAGTTTGCCGATGGGGGAGCCCATTCCCGACGGCATAAAGCAGTTCCCCCCATTTCTTATATGCCGAGGGGGAGTGCCCAATCCCCCTCGGCTCTTGCCTCCCTTCCGCTTTCCTTGTGTGCCAATGGGGGTGCCCAATCCCCATCAGCATAAATTAACCCCCTCTTTTGTTGTGTGCCTATGAGGGTGCCCAATCCCCGTCGGCTGCAGCAACCCCCAAACAGTTAGGTGGCACGTTGGGGAGCCCACCCCAGTGTGCCAAGTCCCATAAAAAAACTGTCCCGCAATGTTAGTTTTTTTCCCCCTAGAACATAGAAACGATCCCTCATAGTCTTCCTACCCACCACCCACACCCACTCAGTGCGCACCCTACCTCCCAACACCCCCCCACTCCATACTTACCTCCGGAGTCCGACGCGATGATCTTCAGTAGACCAGGAACATGTCTGCACTCTTCAAATCTGACTGTGAACTGAGGAAATGCCGGTAAGCTGTATAATGGAATAAATAGGGTTTTTTTTCAACTTTGATGCATATCTCGGGCATTTTTGGGAATTTTGGCACCAAATTTTCAACATGGGGATTTTGGGACCCCTCCTCATGAATTCTATTACAATTATGACGTTACTCGGTCCCGAAAAGGTGATTTTGCAGTCACTGCATGGAATCAGCTTTTGGGACTGACTAATGCAAGGACAGTGGCAGTGTTCATGAGGTGGGCTGTCAAAAAGCCTATGTTGCAAATTTGGTGGAAAAAATCCAAAAAATGGTTGTTTTACGAGCGTGCATTGCGCAGTTGCTACACATGCTCATAACTTCACGAATTCGCAATAATTTCATGCCAGATTTTCAACATTATCATTTTTCTATACCTCCTTGTGAACAGTATAGCTGTCATTTTTCACATCCTGGCCAAAATGTGTTTCCGCACTTCCGGCGCACAATACCGCAGTAGCTGTGGCAAATCAGTGTTTGGGGAAGATTATGAAAATGACAGTTACACTGTTCATGAGCAGAGGTCTTACAATGCCTATGCTGAAAATTTGGTGACGATACTCCATAACATGACTGTGTTACAAGCGTGCATTGCGTAGTTTGCACACACGCGCTCGTAAGTTCGCGAATTTATCATATTTTCACTCCAGATTTTCAACATTGCCATTGTTCTGCACCTCCTTATGAACAGTACAGCTGTCATTTTTCACATCCTGACCAAAATCTGTTTTCGCAGTTCTGGCACAGAATAGCGTGGTCGCTGTGGAACGTCCGTGTTCGAGACACATTATGGAAATGACAGTGACATTGTTCATTAGCAGAGGTCCTAAAATGCCTATGTTAAAAATTTGGGGCTGACAGTCCATACAATTAGTGTTTTATGAGTGTGCGTTGCGCAGTTTGCACGCACGCTTGTGACTTCATGCATTTGTAATATTTTCACTCCACATGTTTAAAATTGGCATTTAATTTTTCCACTCCTCCTTATGAACAGTACAGCTGTCATTTTACATATCCTGCCTGAAATGTGTTTTCGCATGTCCGGCGCAGAATCGCACGGTCGCTGTGCGAAATCAGATTTCGGGGCAGTTTGAGGAAATGACCATGACACTGTTCATGAGCAGAGGTCCTAAAATGCCCATGTTGAAAATCTGGTGCCAAAAGTCCAGAAAATGACTGTGCTGCAAGCGTACATTGCACAGTTTCCACGCAGCCTTGTTACTTCGCACATTTGCAATATTTTCATGCCACATTTTCACCACTGGCATTTGTGCACACCTCCTTATCAACAGTACAGCTGCCATTTTCATAGCCTGCCCAAAACGAGTTCCTGCAACTGTGGTGCACAATGGCGTGTTTGCTGTGGGAAATCACCTTTTAGGACACATTAACAAAATCACAGCGCCACTGTTCATGAGGGGAAGTCCCAAAATACCTATGTTGAAAATGAGCCTAAAAAACTCACACAAATAATTGGTTGCCGACGTCTGCTGTGCAGTTTGTATGCATGTTCATTGCTTCACCAGTATTTCATATTGCCACTCCAGATTTTCAACGTTGCCATTTTTTACGCCTCCTCATGAACAATACAGTTGTCATTCTCCACATCCTGCCCAAAACTGTGTTTTCGTCCCTCTGTCACCAAATGCCACAGCCGCTGTGCAAAACCACCTTACAGCTAACAAAGTGATTGTGCCGCTTTTCATGAGGTGGCCTGACAAGCAGCCCATGTTGAACATGTAGAGTGAAACTACCACTACACACCTACGATGTTAGGGTTTCCAACTGCAGCACCCCACCTGGAACGGACTGACAGGCGTCAGGGCTGTGACTTGGGATCATCGGATGTAATGCTCACGCCATTCCACCCCCCCCACACCCACCCTGCAGCCACTGACAGGCATCGTGGTGTGTCTTGCACTGCTTGGCCACAAACTTCACCCCACGCTCCTATACTGCACCCACGTCAGCGTATTTCCTTATAGAATGGGGTAAGTATAATGCCCAAAGACCCCACAGCACACCATGACACTTGTCAGTGTCTACTGGGTAGGGTGAGGTACAACGGCATGAGCATTATACCTGATGACCCAAAGGCACACCCCACTGCCTGTTGCTCTCTACAGGGTGGGGGTGGAGTTGGCGCCACTTCAATACTTCACTGCCGTTCCTGTTATGTGCCTTTAGCTCCGCCAATGCCAATGCCAATGCCAGCGTGACAACATTCGGCATTGACAAATGCTTGTTTTATCTACCAAATGTACCAGCTGTACTGATTTGCCTTACAGTGTTATGATTACGCTCCTTTCGATAAACTGTACTACTGTATATGACTTCTATTTTGTAATGCTGTTAATACTATGTATTTTTTCTCCTCTTCCACTATATCACTTATCCTCGCCTCCATGATGCATCTGGAAACAAGCTGCCATCAGCTAAGTATGTCTTTCCTGGTGAAACATTTTGAAATAAATATATGGGTTGATAGTATTACCTTAATTAAAATATGAACTTCATTTGTGGAATAAAGAGGTGTGTGTGTGTGTGTGTGTGTGTGTGTGTGTGTGTGTGTGTGTGTGTGTACCTCAATTAACACTAATTGATGAAGGGAGTCCCACGGCAGGAAATGAGTGGCACAGAAGTACAGAAGTGCATCTGTGTTGCTACAGAAGCCTCCCAACAGGCACCGTAGAAGCTCTGCAGAAGTCAGAAACCACCTGCACAGAAGTTCTACAGTAAATTGGACATCCACCAGAGAACTTAGACCCAAGCTGCCACAGAGAAATTGGGGTCTTAAGTAAGGGCAGCAGGCTCAAGCTGGCAGTTGTGTAGTATAAAAATCACATGAGGACCACCATTAGGTTACAGAGAGAGGCGGGAGGTAAGCTACAGAGTTAACTGGGAGGAGAAATCAGAGGAAAGAGACTACAGTATCATGATACTTGCTGAAGAAACTAAAGAAAGTGCAGGGAGAGTTGGGGTGTAAAAGTACAAGATGCAGCTACTGCAACACGCAGAAAGTGATAATCTCTGGAATAAGACAGGAGACCATGCATTCTAGCAAGAGACTCTGTTTGGATTTTAGCTCAGCCAAGACCAACCAGGAAATGAGAGTTAGCCCAGGACCCCGGGAATGGAACTTAACTGAGCTCTGAAAGAGGAGCTGGAATCCACCTTTGCCCTGAAACAGGTGCTGGAACACCATCATTGCTCTGACAGAGGGGTAGAATGTACAGTACACAGTAGCTCTGAAAGGGGAGCGAGAACTGAAAGACTGAAAGAGGAGTTCAAACACCATGAAGTCTTGCTATATTAGGACTTATTGCAGTTAGCCACTGCACTTGAACTGCCCCGGGGAGGAAAGAGTTAACTCCAGAGAATCTGGAGTTCTAAAGCGCGAGGGCGCTAGACCAAAACTCTATCTGGGCAGTTTCAAATGAAACTGTCAGATTCTTCTCCGCTTCACTGAACAGTCGCTCGGAGATCAGCTCCTTCAGCTCGATCGGTCAAGCGAGTATTTTCAGTTCATTTGAACCGCTAAAAAGTAATTATTTTACGCATTTGTTAAAGCTCTATCTGGTAAACCGTAAGTACAAAATGAAAAGTCTATGTGGAAATTTAGTTATCGGTTCGGTTTTGAACCGATCGGTTTGCTTATTTTAACGTTTTAAAGTTTTGGGCTTTTAGAGTACGTACCGGTTCTTATCGGTTCTAAAAAACCTTGATTTTAAATAGGGTTTTCAAATACCCGTGAAGCAGTTAGGAACGATAAAGGGTGTCTTACCTATTTTGACCATAAAAGGCAAGTTTTTGGTTAGGCTGGCATTATGTCTAGGAAACCAAAAGAAAACCGGCCCACTGGGTTTCAACACTGTGATGCTGTGGGAAGCCTTTGCCAAGGCTGTCCCACACACCACTTGTGTTTATTGTCTGGGGCTGACCACCTCCTGTCAGACTGCCAGGTGTTTAAAATTTCTCTGCAGCCACCCTGAAAGAGATAGGGCGGCTCAGGGAACTATTGGCCAAAAGTCCGCTGACCGGATGGCCAGCCGGTCCAGTACCCACTGGACCAGAGGGAGTGCCCTCTGACCAGGGCTAGACTTCCTCGGCAAAAGGATGGTTCAGAGGAACCAGTTTAAAAAAAAAAGAAAAGAAATAAGAATATGACAGAAAAATCAGTAGGTTTGGAGTCCAAGATTGTCTCTCCAACTGCTGCAGAAGTAGTTAAGCCATACAGATTGTCCAGTCACTGTTTCTAGGTCCTGTCAGACCATCTACAGTTGGTAAAAGGTGGCTCGTTCAGTTCCAGTGGTTCAGGTTTATGATGTTGAGGAATTGTTATGAACCACAGGAGTGGGAGGAGGAAAATTGATCAATACATGTGTGGCTTGTAGGGTCTGGGACGTGCCACTTAGCGGACATTTCTCCAGACAGACTTTTAGAATCTCCTCCTATTCTGTCTGAGTCCTTTCTCAGTTTATGTTTTACAAAAGCTTGCAGAATCCCCCAGCTTCCTTTAGAGGAGGCTATGGATGAGTAAAGGGTAGCCTGATTATGTAGGAATGATGGGCTAGGAGGTTGTCTTTCCTTTGCATAAGTCATTTAGGAAGTAAACAACTAAGATTTTATAAGATTCTTCTTTCTGTCCCTCCTGTAAGATAAAAAAATGGACAGAAGGCGTATTTCATCAGGCTCTGTTACAGACTTCCTCACTGAGCAGTGTAGTCATGTAGGTGTGGTACAAGCTGCAGCCTGTGTCAAGGCTAGTTCCCCTGGCCTCACATCCTCCTGAATAGGATTCCAGGAGGATTGATGCCATAGCAAGAAAACAGTATATGGCAGCTTCTGTGGGACTCAGACAGGCAAGTTGTATGGCTTATGTGGCTAGATTTCGGAAATCTAGGTGGGACGCAGTATTGCAGTTAGCCAAGCAGGCCCATGGCCAGCTGGCTAGCGGGTTGGAACAGGTGGCTGCTAATGGCACTGAAGCCTCTAAGTTCAAGTTCATACTGCTGTTGGTGTTAATCTTGTTTTCTCTAGGGTCATGACCACTTCTGTAGCTTTCCATAGGTTGGCATGGCTCAGATGCACTAATCTGTCCCAAGATACTCTGTCAAAGTCTATGGATTTGTTTCTTGTTGTGGGTAATTCTCTGTTTGAGGAACAAACAGAAAGCTATATGAAAAACATGGATGATTACCTACAAAAGTGCCCAGGTAGAGGCTCAGGCCTCCTCTGCTTTCGCCAGAGGGGTCTCTTCAGAGGCAGAGATAGACGGGGCACAAGTAAACCGTCCCCCTCCCCTTAGCCTAAGACTATTGCCAAGCAGGCACCCTGATGGGGTGCCCAGGGCCGATTCTCCTATACCAGTGGGCAGGTTGGTTTTTATTTCAGCCAGAACTGTGTGTCCCTAACTCGGACAAGTGGGTTCTGGAAGTAATAGGTCTGGTTCTCAGCTTCAAACAGTTTCCAAAGATGAGAGCCAGACAGGTCCCTGCAAATCCTTCGAATCCCTTGCTTTGGGAGCAGAGGTTTCTTCTCCTCTGAACTGCAAAGCAGTAGAAAAGGTCCCTCCTTGCCACGGGGCAAGGGCTGTGCTCATGATACTTTCTTAACCTATAGAAGGCAGGAGATTGGCGGCCCATCTCAGATTTAAGGTACCTGAACAAGCATCTTTTGAAAACAAAGTTAAAAATGTTAACTCTGGCTGAGGCCAGGGGACTGGCTAGCCTTCCTGGACCTCAAGGATGCCTATTTTTTCATGTCTTGATCAGGCCTTCTCACCGAAAGTACCTCAGGTTACCCTCAGGCCACTACCAGTTCAGGGCAATGCCCTTCAGCCTTACCTCTGCGCCAAGGGTATTCAAGAAATTCTAGCTGTGGTAGTGGCTCTTTTAAGAAGGCAAGAGATTGCTTTGTTTCCTTTCCTGGATGACTGGCTCTTAGTGGGTCAGTCTCCAGATCAAGTAAAATCCCACTTGCAAGTCACCCAGCAGCTTCTCACCTTTCTGGGATTCCTGCTGAATTTACCAAAGTCAGTTCTCGAACCAGTTCAGGTACTAACTTTCATAGGTGCAGAGTTGAACACAAAGTTAGCCAGGGCATTTCTCCCTCAAAAAGGGTAGGCAGTCTCTTGCCCTGGCATCTTCCATTACTCTCGAGTCTCTTGACCAGCAAAGCATTTGCTACAACTACTAGGGCACATGGCTGCTTCCACAGCTGTAGTGCAGGGAGCAAGATTCCAGATGAGGGACATTCGTTCCATCTGAGGGCCTATTGGTCCCAAAGGAGGGATTCTTTCCAAATTAGTTCTAGTGACCTCAATCCCTGATCCTGGCCTTACACTGTGGCAGGATAAAGCAATCTAAAACTAGGGGTCCTCTTCATTCCCTCACCACGGATGCTCCTGTGTTAGGGTGAGGAGCTCGCAGGCGACCTGTCCACTAGGGAGTGTGGTTTCCTAGGAATCTCTGCTCCACATCAATTTTTGGAACTCAGAGCTGTCTTCTAGCTCTTAGGAGTTTTCAGCTTCTGTCCAGAACAAGGTAGTTCAAGTCAGGACAGACAACACCACAATAATGTGGTACATCAGCAGCAGGGGGCACTCGGTCATCAGCCTTGTGCACCGAAGCAATGAAGTGGTGGTCTCTGGCTTACTCCCTGAACACCTCCTGATAGCAGTTCACCTCCCAGGGAAGGACAATGCCCTGGCAGATGCCCTCAACAGGATTCTCAGGGCCATCACGATTGGGCTCTGAATCCTCAGGTGCTGGGTTCAGTCCTTGCCAGATGGGGCTCATTTTAGATAGATCTTTTCGCAGCCCCAGATAACCACTAACTTTCTCTGTTTGTTGGGCCTCCAGTGCTGGGATCAGCCCACCTGGACGCTTTTCACTTGGATTGGAAAGGAAGTTTCTGTTCACCTTTCCTCCTTTCCCCTTTCTTTCAGGCTACTAGTAAAAATCAGATCTCAGCCCTGCAAAGCGATTCTGATTGTTCCAAGCTGGGCCAGACAGCCCTGGTACCCATTGTCTCTGTCCTTGACAGTCCACCTACCCTGAGCTTGCCCAGAGTCCACGACTTACTGGCCTTTGCACAAGGGAGAGTGTGGTATCCGAACCTCAAATTCCTCCTTCTCAAGGCAGCTCTTGAGGAGTTAGAATTGCTGATTTACACTTTTTCAAGGTGTCGCGGATATTTTAAAGGCTTCAAGGAAGCTTTTCACTGGCGCCACTTACAATTCTAAGTGGAACAGGTTTTCAGTCTGGTGCGCTGAGAAGCAGATTATACCACAGTCTGCTTATCTGCCCATTTTCTGGACTTTTGGTCCATTTTAAATTCTTTAGGTCTTAGGCCAGCTACCTTAAGGGTTCCTTTGGCAGCTGTCTCTGTTTCTGCAAGCAGGAAGCCTGCTTCCTTTTCTTCTCAACCTGTGTTTTCCAAGTTTTTAAGGGGTTGTTTCACACCAACCCTCCTTTTGGGAACCAGCTCCTGCATGGAGCCGAATGTTTACGTGCTCAGTTAATGCAAACCCCTTTGGACCTCTGTCCCCAGCAGAGCTCAAGCTTCTCACTTGGAAAATGTTTTTCCGGTGGTTTCACTTCTGCCAGGTGCATAAGTGAACTACAGGCCCTGGCAGTGGAAGAAGATTTTCTCTCCCCACAGGGATAAGACAGTCCTAGGACTAACACAGGGTTTGTCCCTAAGTGGTTTCAGGTTTCACCTGAACCAATCCATCTCTCTCCAGGATTTTTCACTGAGCATTCTTCCTCAGGTGAGAGGAGACTGCACAGCTTGACGTCAAGAGCCTTATGCTACTATTTGTAACGCACCAAAGGTCACAGGTTTGAATCCCTCCAACTCTTCCTTACCTAGGGCGAGGGTTGGCAAGGGAACCTGCCACTAAGAGGACAATTACAAGGTGGATTGTCTCTTGTATCCATTTTGTTATCAAAGACTAGGTAGGAGAGCCCCTCAGGACTGAGGGCTCACTCCACCAGGTGTACAGCTGCATCTCTAGCGGCTGCTAGAGATATTCCCATTCTGGAAATCTGTCGAGCTGTTACTTGGAAGACAGTTCACACTTTTACCAAGCATTATTCCCTGGATTTCAGTCCAGGAGAGATGCTCGTTTTTGGCACACCTGTGCTTCAGAGCCTATTTCCTAAGTAGGTTCTGACCCTCCTCCATGGAGGTACTGCAGTGTAATCTGCATATAGTCATAATATAGCAAGACTTCATGGTGTTTGAAGAAAAAATTACTCACCTTAGTAATTGCTTTTCTTCTCATGGAGTCTTGCTATAATAAACCACCCAACCTGCCCCTCTCAGAACTTCTACTGGGGTGGGGTGGCAAATTTTGCAAGCACTGTGTCATGCCATTGTAGTTCTTCCTCTTCACCCTCTTTTATTTAGGGTTAGGGAACTAGGGTTTCTGTGTTGAGTGATTTGTTGGCCCCTTCCTGGACTTGAGTCTTTGGGGAAGGGGGTTCCTAATAGTGCTTGTCAGGGGAAAACTAATAATACCATTATTCATTCTTATTATTGTTATTGTTGTTTCTATTGTTGTTTCTATTGTTGTTATTCCTACTAGTAGGTAGCCATTTGCCTAGTGTAGAGCTTTCCACACAGACTTGTTGCTTAGTGTTAGCTTCGTAAAGATCTGACAGTTTCATTTGAAACTGCCCAGATAGAGCTTTGGTACAGCGCCCTCGCGCTTTAGAACTCCAGATTCTCTGGAGTGAACTCTTTCCTCTCTGGGGCAGTTCAAGTGCAGTGGCTAACTGCAATAAGTCCTAATATAGCAAGACTCCATGAGAAGAAAAGCAATTACTAAGGTGAGTAATTTTTTCTTATCTGCCATCAGAAACAATCAAATACCAAATGAATTGTGATCTCTGACTCTCACATTTGAACTCGTACAGTTTTGTTATTCAGTAAAGGATGGGTGCACTCAAAGACATTTGGTGTTTGTGATCCTTTACATGGTAGGTCCTGGGGTGCCCTACCTCTCAACGCCTCAGAGAGTAAGGAATTAGCAATTCAAAGGAAATGTAAGGGACCTCCTTGTGAACCAGAAATATCCCTAGACACAGGAGGTTCTCTGGGCCATGCACGCCCCCATTTCAACAAGACATTCAACTCTGTGCCACACAGAAGGTTGCTGAAGAAGTTAGAGGATATGGATGCAACAAGGGATCTAGTTATATGGATAAGAAGCTTGCTGGGGAGACAGCACAGAGTGGTGGTAAATAGGGCCACGACCCAGGAGAGGGAGGTCACGAGTGGGAAACTACAGGATTCAGTTCTGAGGGCAGTCCTTTTCAAGATGTTCACCAGTGACACAGGAGAAGGAATACAGGACAAGATGTGTCTCTTCGCAGATGACACTAAGCTCTGTGGAAGGGCAGACACTGAGGAAACGGTTAGAGAACAGCAGAGGGACGTACAGAAGTTAGAGAAGTGGTCCAAAGTCTGGTAGTTGAAAGTCAATTAAATTGCTTTGGGGGTTGGGGGTGCACTCAGATTCAAGAAGACAGCAGTCAGTTCTACAGAGAAATAATTTTATCTGTGTTGAATTGCATGATTCACTTAGGATTGCATCCTCAACATTTCATCTACAGTATATTAAAAAAAGGCTTTTTCATGAGGTTGCCTACAATCCCATAAATATACAATTGTCAATATATGACCGCCATAATTATTTTTAGAAAATAATAAATACATAAATTCTGTGTGTATTGTTCATGGTTAGAATAATCACTTTGTGAAACATTTTATTTCATTGGTGAGCTTTCATATTTTGCAAACTTTTACCTGAAAACCAGCATATAAACTTGTGCTTATACATAGATACATAGACAGTGTCAGCAGACAAGGGCCTACGGCCCACCCAGTCTGCCCATTTGAGCTTGTAAGTTCACTTTATGTTTTCCTAAAAGTCTGTTGCCCCTTAACCCAGACCTCCAGAATTCCTTTATGTCTATCCCATGCATTTTTAAATCCCATGATTGTTTCAGCTCCCACCATTTCCTCTGGCAGGGTGTTCCAGTTGTCCACCACCCGTTCTGTGAAAAAATTCTTCCTCACGTTTCCTCTGAATCGTCCTCCCTCCAACTTCATCCCGTGCACTCTAGTCCTGGAACATCTTGTTCACTTAAAAATAGTGTATTCCTGCACCCTGTTCCTCTCTGTAAGATACGTGTATTTCTCTATCATATTCCCCCTCTCCCTCCTCTCCTCCAGGAAGTACATATTCCATTCCTTCAACCTGTCCTCATAGGACTTGTGATGCAATCCATGTACCATCTTTGCTGCCCTCCTCTGAACCTTCTCTACCCTGTCTGTATCCTTACATAAGTAAGGTCTCCAGAACTGTACACTGTACTCCAGGTGGGGCCTCACTAGTGTCTTGTAAAGTGGAATTATGACCTCACTTTTCCTGCTGATGATGCCCCTGCCTATGCATCCCAGCATCCTATTTGCTTTACCTGCTGCCTTGTCACACTGTCTCCCTACCCTGAGGTCATCAGAGATGATAACCCCAAGATTCCTTTCCTGCTTGGTGCATGCTATATCCTCACCCCCCAACTGATATATTGTGCGGGGGTTTTTGTGCCCCATATGCATTATCTTGCACTTCTTTGCACTGAATTTCAACTGCCAAACCCCTGACCATTCTTCAGGTTTCCGCAGGTCCCTTCTCATTCTGTCTACACCCTCTGGTGTGTCTACTTTGTTGCAGAGCTTTGTGTCATCAGCGAACAGGGAAATTCGCCTTCTAGGTCCTGCACAATGTCACTGATGAAGATGTTGAATAGGACCGGTCCCAGCACTGATCCCTGTGGTACCCCACTGGTCACCCTTCCCTCTGTGGAGTGACAGCCATTTACCACCACCCTCTGTATCCTGCCGCCCAGCCAGTTACCTGCCCACCACACTACTGTCCTGCCCACACCCATATTGTCCAGTTTGTGTAATAGTCTTCTATGTGGCACCGTGTCAAAGGCCTTGCTGAAGTCCAGATAGGCCATGTCCACTGCCCTCCCTTGATCTACCTCCCTAGTCACCCAGTCGAAATATTCAACGAGGTTGGTCTGACACGACCTCCCCCTGGTGAAACCATGCTGCCTTGGGTCCTGTAGTCCATTGACAACCAGATGTTCCACCAATCTCTCCTTCAGTAGTGCTTCCATGATCTTCCCCACTACCGAGGTGAGGCTGACTGGTCTGTAGTTCCCCGCTTCCTCTTTGTTCCCACTGTTGCATAAGGGGACTACATCTGCTGCCCTCCAGTATTTGGGTACCTCCCCTGTTTCCAGTGATCGGCTAAACAGAATTGCCAGAGGTTCAGCCACCACCTCTCTTAGTTCTTTAAGGACCCTGGGGTGCACCCCATCTGGCCCCATTGCTTTATCAACTCTTTATTATTTCCAGTTCCTTCAGGACCCTTTCTCATATAAAGGGACTTGTGTCCATTTCTGCACCATTCCCACCCCTTGTACTCCCTTCAGACCCATTACCCTCTTCTTCCTCAGTAAAGACTGAGCAGAAATACCTGTTCAATTTGTCAGCTTTACAGTTGTCATCCTCCACACGGCCCCCATCCCCTTCAGTCTCATTATCCCTCCCTTTGCCTTTCTTTTTTCACTGTAAAGGGTTTTGTCCCCCTCTACCCACTGAGTTTGCAATGTGCTCTTCTGTCTGAGCTTTGGCTTCCCTTCCTGACCTCCCTGCCGCCCTTGGTTCTCCTGGTACTTCTCCTTTATCCTCTTATGCCTATGTCTTTTTGTATTGCCTGAATGCAATCTTTTTGGCTTTCACTTTCTCCGCTACCTCCTTGGAAAACCATAATGGCCTCCTTTTCCCTTTCCCCTTGCTAACCTGCCTAATGCATAATTATGTTGCTCTTGTAATCCCCGTTTTAAATACTGCCCACTGTTCCTCAACCCCTGATTCCTGCCCCATTCCCCTTAATGCCTCTTTCAAGCATCTCCCCATTTCCCAAAGTCTGCCCCCTAAAAGCCAGTATCGTGTTTTTGTGCGGTTTGGTTCTGCTCCTTCTGTGATTTCAAACCACAATGACTGGTGGTCACTGTTCCCAGGTGCTCCCCACTGTTATCCCCATCACACTGTCCCTGTTTGTGAGCACTAGGTCCAGTATTGCCTTCTGCCGAGTTGGTTCCATGACCAGCTGCTTGAGGAAGGCACCCTGACGAGGGTCCAGGATAAATCTGCTCCTAGTTGATGCTGCTGCTGGGATGCTCCAGTCCACATCTGGAATATTGAGGTCTCCAACCAGCACTACCTCACCCTTGTCTGCCATCCTTTGGATGGCTAGCATCAATTCTATCTGTTTCTTCCTCCTGGGCTGGTGGTCTATAGACCACACCTGTGCAGATGGCTGGCCCATTTTCCTTTCCAGCTTAACCCACAGTATCTCTCCCCCATGTTGTTCCTCCTGGATCTCTGCAGCCCTTATGTCATTTTTCACATACAGTGCCACTCCTCCTCCCTTCCTACCTGCTCTGTCTCTTCTGAATATGTTGTAGCCTGGTATGGCCATCTCCCAGTCGTGGTTATCATTACACCAGGTTTCTGTGATGGCCACAATGTCCAGGTCTGACTGCACCATGACAGCCTCTAGATCCTCCATCTTGTTGCTAAGGCTCCAGGCATTGGCACATATGGCTTTCCATGATTTGACCTCCCTAGACTGTTTAGCTGTTCTACTCCAGCCCCTTCCCTAGTTGTCATTTATCCCTGGTTCTCCTTGCTGTCTGCCCTTCTGTTGAATTTTGCCCCTTTTCTGCCTATCCACCTCTTGGGTGCTTATCTCCATCTTTTGCACACTGCTTTGTAGAGATATCCACTCCTCTGGTTCACTGGTTCCACTGCTAGCTGTGGGGGGTGGGCAATTAGGTACCCTCCTTGCTGGCCTGCCACCCCCCTTGGCTAGTTTAAATGCTTGTCAATGTAGCATTTAAACTTATCATTGAGTGCTTGGATTTCCCTCCAGAATGGATGCAGGCCGTCAGGCTTGAACAAGCCTCCATCCCTCCAGGTGGGTCCCCAGTCACCAATGAATCCAAACCCTTCCTCACAGCACCAGTTCTTCAACCATGAGTTAAAGTTCCTGGTGTATGCACACCTATGCTCTCCCTTGCCTCTCGCAGGTAGTACTTCTGAGAAGGTGACAGAAGTAGCTACTTGCTTGTGACCCCTCCCCAATTTCCTAAACTTTTCCTGAACTTCCTTTGGCTCCCCATTTGCCAGGTCATTAGTACCTAGGTGGATAATGACATCCAGCTCACCCTCCCGTCTTGCCTTCCCAGTGATCCCCAGGATCTTCCTTCCATCCCACCATGCCGTGGTAACTGGTAAGCACCTCACCTCCCTGTCCCCCCCCCCGTGTTCCTAGCTGGATCCCTCTTATGATGGAGTCCCCCACCAGGATTCACTTCCTCCTCCTATGGGGTCCACTGCTCTCCCCACTGAGGTCACCTCCTTGGCTAACCTCCACATCCTTTTCTTCCACGTCTCTGGGTACCTCTATTTAGTTGTCCCCATTTGCCAGTGTGGCATATGAGTTCTTGAGTGGAATAGGATCTAGGATGTGCCTCTGCCTGACCGCCCTAACCCTTCCTGAGCCCACTGTCATCCAACTGCTCCTCGTTCTCGGCATCCTTTGAGGCAGCGGCGTTGGACTGGGTGGTGTCTGGATAGGGGTGATGGTACTCCTGACCCAGTTTACTTCTGCTCTGAGTCTGGCTACCTCATCCTGCAGTCCAAAGAGATGCATGCAGATAGTGTAGCACCTCAGCATCCAGAATGTCTGCCTGAATATGGCTGCCCTGCAGCCACTGCATTGCACCACTCCCCACATTATGCTGCACTTATACTGCTATTCCAGTACTTGTCTGTTACTGAAGCTCTCCTAGTTCCCTTTTTATTAATTTACTGTCCTAAAAATCCTGCCACTGATCCTCAGATACTTTTCCTTAAAAAATAAAAAAAAAAAATAAAAAATGAGTCAAAACACTTGTCGTGCTGAGGGCAGGCTTCTTCACCCTTATGCCCCTCCTACTCCACAACCCCTACTATCCCCTGTGCTTAGCTCCTGTCAATCAGATTTAACAGGGCATATAATTAAGAGTTGGGGGCAGGGGAGGGGGGTGAAAATTTCCAGCAATTAAAGACAGCAAAGGAATAGACCACCACTACAAGCACACCAAACTAGATTTTAAATGTTCAACAGCCCAAAAACAATTCTAAGTAAAGACAGCAAAGAAATTACAGTGTCACTAAAAGCCCACAATCTAAGTTTAAAACAAAAATAGCAATGAAAAGTTAATGTAAAGCATTGAAATGAATATGTTTCCTTCCCCTTCTGGTTTCTTCTGAGAAAACAAAAATCACTTCCTACCTCAACTCTGACTAAGCCCCACCTCCAGTTATCACGTAGCTGAGGTCAGAGGCCAGACAATTGGCACCCCTCAACCAAACTACAGGGCAAGTCAGACAAGCCAAGACTAAATTTGCAGCAATTAAAGACATCAAAGAAATAGACCACCACTACAAGCACCTGCAACTCCCCTGCAAATGGGGGTTCCCAAAAGTCTTCCAGGAGCTTGCCTGAATGCTCTAAGTCTGGGCGGTGTTCGGCGTCTGAGCTGTTCAAATGTGGTTCCAAGTGAGTGCTATTTGAGCCTCCTCATACTGTCTCTTTAAGAGCTGTCTGCTTGCAGACTTAATTAGTTTGTATGGGGGGACTGTGTATTTAATGCTTGAATCCCGTCCGAGCTGCTGTCAATTCGCTCCGTCTCTGCCGTCGCTACATGTGCAGAGGGAGCCTTGTTGCAAGATATAACTGTTTGCCAGAAATCATTTAGAGTGACTGAGAAAATGTAGTTTGTCTAACCTGTCTTCATTTCAGCACGAACTGTTTCAGTGTAACTCTCATTTTGGTCCTGAATAGCTGACTTGGACCAATCAGGATGATAGGGAGACCCTAAAATGGAGCCTGTGGACGAATCGGAACTTGGACTCTCAATTTTGAGACAGCCACAAGGGGATTGTGTGGGCAGTGACTCTGGGAAATGTAGTTTTAACCTTGGCGCCTTTTTCTACCAACAGAGGGAGTCTTATTGCGAGTGACAGCCTACCCAGCCAACAGAATGGTGTGGAGCTAAAGGAAGTGACCTGCTCTGTGACTGGAAAGATTAGATCAGTTGTGACTGTGAAGAGAGAAGGAGCTCTGTGCTTCTGCTTCAAATTCTATGTTTCTATAGTTTCGCGCAGGAAACGCTTGTGAGGCCCTGAGTTTCAGTCTGCAGCCTTTGTGAGTGCCAGTTTGGACTGAACCAAGTTGTGAGGAGAAAGAAGCACTAGAAGTGTGGAAACCAGGCTCACGCTGTAGAAGACTGGAGAAATTGCTGAATCGCACTCGGTCTGCAGGAACTGAAGCTCTTGTGTGCTCCCAGGTATTTTGCAGTATGTGTGATCAGGATCGAGGAGCAGCCTACCTGGTAAAGTACTTTCCTTTTACATATGAATGTGCATAGTGCTTGTGGGGAATCGCTATTTCCAATCCCCTGTGCTGTGTGATGTGTGTTGAAGCTGGAAGCAAACCCCAGCTTGTCTCGGACTAAATCCGTTTGCTATAAACTGCAGTGGGGTCCAGTCACAAGGACCTTGTCTCCATGCCCTGTTGTTTCTGACAATCCAGAGAACATCCACCATCCGGTTCTCATCTTGGATATTGTGAGTACAAATCAGGGTATTCCCCTGCAGCCTGTTTTCAATCACAAGTGTGTCATCTAATTATTGCTGTTTCACTGCTTCATGGACTGAGCCATCTGGCTCCGGATTACAATTGGGTGTTGTGCATATATTTTCTTCTACAGGGCCCTATTCATCTGCACCTGCTGGCCAACCCCGGGCAATGTACCTGGCTAGCCCCCCCCAACCTGGGTACCCAGAGTGTGACTTTTCAGACCCTGTATGTGTGCACAGTACTGTGATTTAATGCCACCAATTAACCTGATTTCCCCCTCTCGTGTTACTGTCCCCTAAATAAATCAGATTTGTTGTTGTTATACTATATACTGTCTGTGGTGTTGGTACTTATGGAAACAGTATTGTATTTCACTGTGTATGTTGTTTAACCTTATTTTACAGGGGGTCCTCAGAGACGTGCTGCAGAATCAGTCTCGAGGGTAAATGGTGCTTTATGAGTGAACAGTGTGTATACGTGGGATATTGGGGCTGTAACTCCTGTGTACTATGTGAGCCACTAGAGGGAACCAAACGGGGTCATGGTGTCCCATGGGCTGTGATCAAGCTAGTCTAACCACTACAAACCCTAACATCTGGGTGGAGGCACCCGCCATAGAACCTAGGCCCCTCAACCTGTCAGTAGTCAAGCAGGCAGGGGTAGTAGCCCTTGGGATAGCGCCACCTGGGGGTTACACACACCAAACTAGATTTTAAATTTTCAACAGCAGAAAAACAATTCTAAGTAAAGACAGCAAAGAAATTACAGTGTCACTAAAAACCCACAATCTAAGTTTAAAACAAAAATAGCAATGAAAAGTTAATGTAAAGCATTGAAATGAATATGTTTCCTTCCCCTTCTGGCTTCTTCTGAGAAAACAAAAATCACTTGCTACCTCAACTCTGACTAAGCCCCACCTCTGGTTATCACGTAGCTGAGGTCAGAGGCCAGACAATTAGCACCCCTCACCCAAATTACAGGGCAAGTCAGACAAGCCAAGACTAAATTTGCAGCAATTAAAGACAGCAAAGGAATAGACCACCATTACAAGCACACCAAACTAGATTTTAAATTTTCAATAGCCCAAAAACAATTCTAAGTAAAGACAGCAAATAAATTAAAGTGTCACTGAAAGCCCACAATCTAAGTTTAAAGCAAAAATAGCAATGAACAGTTAATGTAAAGCATTGAAATGAATCTTTTTCCTTCCCCTTCTGGCTTGTGGCTTCTTCTGGCGTAATGTACATTTTCTACTGACTTGATGCCATTACAAGAAGTGAAGCACTCTCCTCAACCACGTACACTGCATCACCATGTGCTGATTTCAAATGGACAATATTCCTTAATAATTTAATAATTTTTTAGGAAACTTTCTAGTTACCTTACTGCCAAAATTTTTAAATTGTATAGCGGTTTCACTGTATCCATCAAGTTCTAATCTGTTTAATTACAGGAACCCTTTGCAAGTTGAAATTCAGTGCCAAGAAGTACAAAGTGATGCACACATGGAACAGAAACCCCAGAATGAAATAGTGGATAGGAGGTGTTAAGCTGGATACAACATCTGAGGAAAGGGACCAGGGAGTCATCATAAATGACTCCTAAAACAATCTAGCTAATGTAACAAGGCTGACAGGAAGACTACCAAAATGTTGTGGTGTTTTGGGAGTGAGTTCAACAGCAGGAGAGAAGATGTGAAATTAACTCAAGATCCACCTGTGCTCAAGAGACCCACATGCATTCTTCCTTCCCCACCCACACTCAGCTGAAAAATCTGCTTTCTCATACCACCTCTCCTCCCTTTGAAACCAGCTACCCTCCTCCATCCATCTCTCTCTCTCTCTTCCCTTCCTCCAACAGATGACAGCTAAAACTCCTCCCCCTGCTCCTGCCAACCCTCTTCCTGAACCCTTCCTTACCCTTGCCTGGCTTTTGACCACCCCTTACCTACCCTTCCCCGTTAACCTCATAGCTCCAGCAGCCTCACTGAAGTTTATTAACCTGTTTTGACTTCTACTTTCAGCACCAGCTTACCCTCCCTTCATTCTGGCACTATGCACTAGTTTGCCCGATTTGCACATATGCTTTGTATGCTAATTCATATGTTCTCCATATGCAGTGTTTTGCCATTTTGTGTATATTGCATTCAACTTACACTCTTCTTCCTCATTGTAACCATATAACCTAACTGACTGTATTTTGTTTGTAACTGTGCTTCTTCCTTTCCCCTTCACCCAGCTCACACCTGGAAATAAGCCTCAGCTCAGTGTGCCTTTTCTGGTTACCAATTTTAAATAAATAAATAAAATAAATAAATAAACCTCTCCATAAATTTCTGTTAATACCAGATATGGAATACTTCATCCAGTTCTGAAGCACCCACTTAAGAAAAGACAGAGACAGGCTAGAGACGGTGCAGCACAGGGTGACCAAAATGATTCAGGGCTAGCAGTGCAGATCCTAAGAGGATCAGCATAAGGTTCCGAATACATACTGAGACCACAAGGGCAGGGGTGATGATAGAGACCTTCAAGTTCCTGAATGGAATGAGCAAGGTAGACTGTGGGGAAATATTCAGCAGGAATGGAGAATCAAGAACATGGGGACATGAGTGGAAGCTGGTGGGGGGGGATCAGGAGGGACATAAGAGAGTTTTAGGAGTTTTAGTTTACAGAGAGAGAGAGAGAGAGAGAGAGAGAGTGGTTAAGCCATGAAACAGCCTACCAGCAGAGGTAGTGAATACAGGAACTATTAATGGATTAATATACAACTGGGACTGAGTAAAAGGCCTAGCAGTTATGTAGGGGGAAGCAGTAGGGCAAGGGGAGGCAAGGGCAATAACCATAACTAATGAATGCATCTCAGGGTAGCACAGAGTAAAACAGGGCAGAATCGATGGACCAATGGTCTTATTCTGCCTACATTTTCTACGTTTCTATTTCCAAGGCTACACCAGTAGGGGGTTACATCGCAAGAGCTCATCCGCGATTTGATGAAACCTAGTGCATCCCAGACTGCTCAGAGATACAAGACCTATCTGCAATCCCTAATGAAATAGACATGGTTTTGATCATTATTTAGTCTGCTACAGAGAGAGGCTGCTGGCGCTCGGAAAAAGCACATAAAAAACATCAGCGTGAATAGCGTATGTTGCAGAAATGTCTGGATATTTGCATATGAACCAATCAAAGACTGAGAAACCTCTGAGAGGAGTGGCAACACTGAAAGGAGAACCCCCCCCCAATTGGTGTGCCTGGTTTTTAGAAGGCATATGTAGCAGTAGCAAGACTGAAGCTCATGACTGAAAGTTGTTTACAAATTTCGCTCAACAAATCCACATGGGATGCACTCAACAGAAGAGAAGTGCTCACTCACAACAAGGGTAAAGTGGAGGTGAAATTTACTGCAAGCCCAGTATGAAGATGCTGAAGTCAAATGCCCAGGCACTTTGACCACGTGGATCTTCCTCAGGGGGCATCAGCGCAGTTATCCAAGAGCGCCCTGCTTTTTTATATTTTCTTGATTACAAATTTGCAATCAGGTTGTGTCAGAGCAGTGTCATTGTTTACAACACTCGGAGGTATGAGTGGACGTACTGCAGGTTCCAATCCACTTCCAGTCATCCACTGACTTTTTATAAGTCTAGTAGCACACCACCATCAAATTCATCACAGGCCGGGAAGAAGAACCCAGCATGTAGTCACTGTCAGATAATTTCTGACAAAATATTTAGCATTGTCTGGACTCTCATTATCATACCAATCAAGAGTAAGACTCCAACTGTAGCCTCATTTTCAGAGACAAGTCTTCCAAGTTACGTTAGTCAGCTGCCTGCAAAGGTACTTGTTATCTGGTGTCTTTTTAACAGCATCTGGGAGCATCAACAGGCAGTTTGAAAGGGCAGTAAGTAAAAAGCAGACTAACAGTGTGGCATTTCACTCTGTCACAGATGTCTGCTACATACTGTAGATTAGAATAGCTGGTGATGCATGGACCGATTAGTTGGCTGCCACTTGCCTGCACACTGCTGGCAAGTAAACCATCCTTAGTGTCTGTTCTCTTCCCTCCAAGAATACAAGTCGGGGGTAGGCAGTCAAGAAGAGTGAGGTCTGGGATGCCAAAAGTGATAGGGACTGTCACCACCTATAAGCACTACCACCTCCGTAGCCCAGGCAGAAGCAGGAAGAAACTGAACTTACTGGCAAGAGCAGGGCCAGGGAACAGAGGGGAGCTCAGTGTCAGAGTTAGGAGAGTGAGTTGAAAAAATAATGCATTTTAAAACAGGAGTCGCTGGATAGTATGGTACCTTTTATTGAAACAACTTACAGTATGTCTTGAACAAAGACAGTATAGTACACAAGTTTTTTGGGCCCAGAGGTCCCTTATTCAAGTGAACAGGCTATTCATCTGAAGAGGGGACCTGTGGGTTCTTGAAAGCTTGTGTACTGTATCATCTTTGTTCAAGACATATGCTGGTCTAATAAAAGGTATCAAACTATCCAGTGACTCCTGTTCTCCAAGGACCAATACAGCTAAAATCTCTTTTTACATTTTAAAACAAAACTCTCTGTAGTAAATGTCTTATTTCTCTCACATTCTCAAAAACAGCAAACCTTCCACTAGCTGCTACAGGGGCAAGAACATGTCCCCTGGCCTGATTCCTAAAATGAATTGGATGTGTCAGCCAACAAATGTCAGCAGTCCGTAACGGCACTGTCACAGTTGTGTGTGTGGTGTGTTAGTGAGGTAAGTTACAGTGCAAGACATGAATCAGTCTCAGCTGAATTTTGGGGGCAGCTATTTTATTGTATGCTGCAGGTATCCAATGGATTCAGAGTATGCTGCTGATAGGGGCGTTCACATTCAGCTGCCTGAGAGACTTCAAAGGAGTTCTCATTTAAGAGCGACAAGCATTCTCAATGAATTTCCCACTGGCGTTCTAGAAAGGTTTAATACCTGCACATGTGGTTCTTATGCAGCCAGCCTAACACAGTAGAACCTAAGAAAGTAGCCAGCAGAAGGAGACCACAAGGTTTATCTTGCGGGCTTGAATTGATGCAGGGTCCTGGTTTCGCTCTTACTCCAGTGCCCCGGCCCCCTTCCCTTCCCCTTCCTTGGCCCCATTATTTCCCTCTGTGTTTGTCCCAGACTCTTTTGAAAGATCCCACTGTCTTAGCCTCCACCACTTCCTCCAGCAGTTCAGTCCAGGCCTACACCACCCTTTCTATAAAGAAATGCTTCCTCACATCCCTCCTATATATTCCCCCCACCAGCTTTAGGCTATGCCGTCTGGTAGTGGTGTTGTCTCTCCTATCGATGAGACCACCACTTTCTACTTTGTTTACTCCCTTCAATTATTTAAAGGTCTCTATTATATCCCTCCTTTGCTTCCTCTCCTCCAGGGAGTGCATCCTCAC
Source organism: Neoceratodus forsteri (assembly GCA_016271365.2). NCBI lineage: Eukaryota > Metazoa > Chordata > Ceratodontiformes > Ceratodontidae > Neoceratodus > Neoceratodus forsteri. The sequence goes on from CM028132.1 coordinate 1,204,960,044, forward strand.
GGCTTCTAGCCTCTCTTTCTATTACCTATCCTGCAGCCCCCTGATCATTTTAGTTGCTCTCCTTTGAACCCCTTCCAGAATTTTGATGTCCTTTTTTAGGTATGGGTGCCAGTACTTCACCCCATACTCTAAATGGGGCCTCACCAGTGACCTATATAATGGCAAAATGACCTTGCTGTTCCTACTACTAAATCCCCTTGCTATACATCCCAGCATTCAATTTGCTTTCACCACTGCCTTTTTACATTAAGTGGACTGCTTTAGATTGTTAGTAATTACAACACTTAGATCCTTTTCCTCTTCAGATGCAGCTACCTGGACTTTTCCAATGCAGTGCTCTGCTCTTGGGTTCTTTGCCCTGCTGTACATTACTTTGCATTTTTTGGCATTGAACCCAAGCTGCCATATCCCTGACCATCTCTCTGATCTGGCTAGGTCCTCCCTCAACTCTTGTATCCCTTCCTGGGTATGCACCCTCCTACAGATCTTGGTGTCATCTGCAAATAGACACATTTTCCCTTGAATGCCATCCCCAATGTGGCTTATAAATATATTAAACAAGACCGGGCCCAACACCAACCCCTGTGGGACCCCTCTGGTGACCTCCTTTGTACTGTATGGTTCCTCCCCTACCACCACCTTTTGTGTCCTGTCCGTCAACCAGTTTTCAACCCATCTCACTAGTTTCTCCCCTACCCTTAGACCCCTCAGCTTTGCTATCAGTCTCCTGTGTGGTACAGAATCGAAGGCCTTATTAAAGTCCAGCTAAATGACGTCTACTGCCTGGCCCTTGTCTGCTGCCTTCAAATCAAATCAAAGAATGCTATCAAGTTCGTTTGACACAATCTGCCCACCTCGAACCCATGCTGCTTACTGTCCTACAGACCATTTTCCTCCATGTACTTCACTAGCCCTTCCTTCAGTATTGTCTCCATAAGTTTACATACTATCGAGGTCAAGCTGACCAGCCTGTAGTTGCCTGGGCCTTCCTTGGATCCGCTCTTGTGGAGTGGCACTACATGCACTGTTCTCCATTCCTTTGGTACTACTCCTGAGTCTAGGGATCTATTGAATAGGATTGTCAGTGTCTGCCAGTTCCTTGAGTACCCTGGAGTGTACCACATCTGGCCCTGGGATTTATTCAGCCTCAATGCCAACAGTCCCTCCCTCACCCTTCTAGTCCCAATCACCCCTATCGTGTAAACCTTTGCTCCCTCCTTATTTATTCACACCTGTGGTATTGGTCCCACCTTTTCCTTTGTAAAGACGGAAAAGTATTTGTTTAAAACTTCTGCTTTTGCTCCATCCTCAATGACCCATTCATCCCCTTTCTTGAATCTGACTATGCCATCCTTTTTGTCTCTCTTTTCCTCTATATAGGTTAAGAAGGTCTTTTACCTCTTTTTTATCTCCTCCACTATTTGGAGCTCCTTCTGTGCTTTGGCCTGCTGTACCTCCTTTCTTGCTAGCCTGGCCAGAATCTGGAATGAATTCCTCCTCATTCTCCACCCTCACTGTTCTTTTACTTTTTCTGCATGCAACCCTCTTTTCCCTTACTATTTTAGCGATCTTCCCATTGAAACAGCTTGGTTGTCTAGCCCCACTTTTCTTTCCCCTCATTTTTATACAACTGCCTGTTGCTTTCTAAATGCAACCCCCCCCCCTTATGGTTTCCCATAGCCTTTCCACCTCCATTCCCTCAGCTATGCTCCCCAGGTCCTCCCTAATCATTTCTCTCATTTTTTTAAAGTTGGCTTTTTTGAAATTCAATTTCAATTTCAATTTCAACTTTATTTTTAAAAGGTGCTTTTCTTAAATCAAAGCGCCTGTACAAATAAATATGACAATAAATATAATAAATCAAATCAACAGAAATCCTTAAAAGCAATATTAAAAAGGTGGGTCTTCAACTCCCTTTTAAAACTAAGGACGGTCGAGCAGTCTCGCACCTGACGAGGTAGAGAGTTCCACAGGGTAGGTGCCATAAAACTAAATGATCTAGCACCAGATGTTTTCAAACGTACCCTGGGAATCTCCAGCAATCCCTCGTCAGTGGAAATCCAACACCCTGGTCTTTGTTGAGATGTCTTCCTTACCCATATCTACTCTGAACCACACTGAGCTGTGATCACTTCCACCCAGGTGCTCCCTAATGTCGATCCTTTGTACGAACTCTCCATTAGTGAGCACCAGGTGTAGGATTGCTTTCCCTCTGGTGGGACCCATCACATACTGTGTCATGAAGCCATCCTATATTGCATTATGAATTTGTTGACTTCTGACACAGGATGTGGTGGAGGTGTCCCAATCTATTTGTGAGGAAGGTTAAAGTTCCCAGTCACTACTACCTCCCTCTTCCCTGCTGCATTCCTCAACTGTGAACACAGTTTACTGTTCATCTCCACGCCCTGGTTAGGTGGTCTGTATACAACTCCTAACCTGATCTTTCTGCCCCTATTGTTCTGGAGCTGTAGCCACAATGATTCAGTGTTTCCCTTTTCCATCTCCTCCTCCTACGTAGCACACACTGTACCCTCCCTGATGTATGCTGCCACCCACCTCCCCCTTACCTGACTCTGTCTTTTCTGTATAGCTTATATCCTGGGATCGAGAGATCCCGGTCATGATTTGCTGTAGCCCAGGTCTCCATAATGGCGGCTCTATCCACTTTGCACTCTGCTAAGAGGGCGAGCAATTTCACCATCTTATTTCCAAGACTGCTTGCATTGTGATACCACTGTCCACTTGGTTTCTACAGCACCCTCTTTCTGTGGCTTACTTTGATTGTCCTTTTCTGTCACCCCTCCTTCTTCTCTTCCCCTAATTTTTAGCCTGTTTCCTTGCTCCCTACCCTTATTGCCATCTCTGCCTTTGTGGGGGGGAGATTTTCCGGCCTCCCCTTTTTTGCAACCCCCCCCCCATAGCAGTTTAAACCTAGATCCCATGTCATGTACTTTCCCAGCATATCTTTTAGCATTCTTTTCACCTCCCAATTTAGGTGCAGACTGTCAAGACTGTATAGCTCCTTATTTGACCATGTGTCACTTACCATCCCTATAAAACTATGCCCCTCTTCCTTGCACCAGCCCACCAGCCATTCATTAAATTCAGTGATCCTCTTTTTTTCTTGCTGTGCTGGCCCTAGGGACTGGAATTATTTCTGAAAATGCCAGCATGTTTACTGACCGTTCACAAGACCTTGCTATTTCTCTAAATCTATCCTGCACCACTTCCACTTCCTCTCCAGCCAAATCATTGGTATCAATGTGCAATACTAGGTTGGGGTTTCCCCCTTCCCTGCCCACCAACCCTTTGACTTTAAGTGGCATTTCACCCGTCCCCATTCCTGGCCTGCAAGCTACTATTGTCCTATTTTGTGGGTCTTCCCTTCTTCCCAATTTTATATCTTTAACAATTGCGTCTCTCTGAAGACTATTATTTTTCTGCTCCTAGGATGTCCTTCACCAGCTTCTTTTACTTCTCTTATGAAGTCTCTTCCCCCCATGCCCTTATTTCTTCTTGTTTCAGTACCTCAGCTGTTGTTTCTGTTTCAGTACCCCCCTCCTTCTCTGCTTCCTCATACCCACATGCTCCATCCCCTTCTGGTTCCATGCTTCTACTGTCTTCCACCTCTGCACATTCCCCTTGGTGACCCCTTGGCTTTGTCTTCCCCTTGTTCTCTCCTCTCCCTTTTCCTTTTCTGTGCTCTTTCTTTTACTTTCCTCTTTATCCATGGCACCTGCTCCTTGGCTTGTCCCATCTACCTCTCCTCCCTTCCCCGTCCTTTCTGTTCAATAGTTTTCTGCTGTTTTTTTAGCCCCTATAACTCCTTCCTCCCCTTGTCTCCCTTCTGCCAGCACTACATATATTAGTAGTAGATACCTGAAAGATGGAGCTATCCTGTGTTCCCCTTATTTCACTTAGGTTAACTTTTCCCTGCCCCTTCTTGCCTGTCATCTGCCACCCCTCTTCTTTGGTTCCTCTAGATTTATAACTATTGTCTTGCTGGTTCCTATTTGGATCCTGTACAGTTTCCTTCTGTCCCATCCTGTGTCTTATTCTGTCATTGAGTGCCAATTCGAATCCTTCTCCCAGTATCCTCAGAAGCTCTTGTCTATTGTACCTATTAAGCCCTCTAGCATCCCTGTAAGCCATCTTATTTCATTCTTTAAATTGTCAAATTTCTTGCACACCGGGCATCTCCCTACATTCCATAGTGTCTCCATAAACACTGCAGCTCCACAGTTGCTACATCCCACAATCCTTCCCTTGTTTCCCTGCCTAGTGAGCCCTCTAACTTCCTTTCCCCAATACTGGAGCCAGTTGCTATTCTTCAACCCCCTACATGTTTGCATTGTCCATGGTGTAATTTTTTTTAATTAACTTTTGAGTAGCCTTGTTACTTCTATCACTCTCAAACACCCTATATCCTCACCAATCTTTTGTGTAGTCTCGTTATCTATAGTTCAATCTAACCCTGTATCTAACTCTGTATCCTCACTAACCTTGAGTAGTCTTGTTAACTCTAGTTCAGTCTAACACTCTGTAACCCTAGGCGATTCACCCTCCCTGTCCAGCAGTATTAATTACAAATGTGACCTAGTACATTTAAGATTTTTTACATCTCTGTAGTCCTAAGAGATTCACCCTCCCCGTCCAGCAGTATTAATTTCAACTGTGACCGTGTAACTAAATATCTTTTATATCAAACACCAAACTCTGTACTACTTAGAGATGTTGATTCTATATACTTTTAGACTGCAACAGATGCTTAGGAATGTTTCTACCAGGGTACTTGCTTATACTGTTTAAGATTACCCCTGGTAAAGTACATTCTAAAATTTCACACACACTGGTCCCTGCCTGTTTTTAATTAAAAAAGATACCTAACAGTGCACTACTTTTCCAGTTTACCAATATCCAATGCTTTAACCCTTTCAGTGTTGATTGTTACACAATGCTCCACCTCCCCACTCTGACTGTCCAATGACTTTTGGTGACTTACGTATTTAATAAGGAGTGGAGTGGGGGTGGGCTGGGCGGTAAAAAATTTAAACATTTTCCAGCGAACCTGGTTCGGGATGAGTCCGGACCATCAGAGGGCTGGCTGGGAGGAGAAGGACTGAGTGTCCTAAGGACTGCTCTCCTTCTCTGGGGCGTGGGGGGTTCCTGCAGTTGGTGCGAGAGTGGCACCTAGCAGCAGCTGTTATATACTGTATGTTTGTATTTATTGTAATTGTTGTAACTTTATTTCTGTTTAACCAAGGGTCACCATTTTAAATGAGTTTTACTCAATGGTCTAACCCATTTAATAAAATTAAATGAAATGAGCAGCTAGGTATATCGCCCTATACACTGACGCACAGTTAAGGGGACACTGGGGTGGGACAGATGCTGGTATCATTGCACGTCTCCGCCCCAGCCTGTAGGGATAAAATCCCTCTCTGCCATGCATCTCTATGATGCCCTGCCCCCGGGACTCAATCAGCCGCCTGGCCAAGGGCTCCCCCAACCAGATATGGATCCACAGCACCAGTGTCCACTGTGATGCCGTGCCCCACTTCCTGGTGGGTAAGCCAGGCATGACCGGGAGAGTGAGGGACTCATTAGGCAGTGGAGTCTAGGGGGCACCGTGACCAGGGCGGAGATCTGACAAGCAGCAGAAAAGGGGAAAAAAGTAAGATAAATATAAAAAGTGCTGGTGTGGGGGAGAAGGGGGTCCTGATGGACAAAGCCAGCCTCCTTCCCCAAGTGTCTCCTGGTATCCTCTGAACAGCGAGCACCAACAGGCACTTTTAAAGCACTGTAGAGGCTTATTTCAGTTTCAAAGAGTTGGCACCTCCTGAACCCCAGCCAGCTATTTGCTGCTTTTGTGCTGCACAGTATGATTCTGCTCTGATCTGCTGCCACTGCCGTTCCCTGTTTGCTTCTACTCCGGACCGGGATCTGTCAGTGCCAGTGCTGGTGCAGGGGAGGAGGGAGTCCCAATGGACAAAGCCAGCCTCCTTTCCCGAGTCTCTCCTGGTGTCCTCTGAACAGTGAGCACCAACGAGTGTTTGACAAAGTATAAAAAACAGACAACAGCAACCACAGACAGCAAGCCGCACCACTCACTCATTTTCTATCATAAAAATCTAACATCTCCCAACCACCAATGCTTTTCAGTGGCACAGGCTGCCACCTGATTCCTCATTTTGATTACAACAGGAACTGGTCCGAGAGAGCAGCTCCCAGTGCTGTGCAGTATTTAAAAAGAGAAAGCAGAACAGTACAGGTAAAGACAGAGAAAACAAAAGAATAACATTACATGATAAAGTGAAGTGATGGGGAGGTAAGACAAAAACAGAAAAATGGGAACTGTGTGGCCACCCTCACTAACTGCCACATCTGAACCTAGCCACAGTTCTTTCTGTCACTTGACAGGGGCTCCCAACCTTATCACAGTCCAGCCCCATGAATCTGATAGATCCTTGGTCACTCTCAGGAATAGTCAGGCAGTGAAGTCCTACCAATTGGGTTATTTAGCCTGCACCTGACAATCACTCTGACATATTCCCAGATTACCTTGAGGGGATGTATTGTACCCCCATACCTAGACCAGATCACAGATACACTACAGCACATACGCCAAAAATAGCATTCAGCATGTAATAAACTGTTTTATGTTGATAGCAATATCCTGTGTTGGATGGGAGGAGGTGGCATCTGTTACTGTATACCAGCAAACATTATAATTACTGCATCTATGGAAACCCATCGGCTTAGGTGGAAGCCAGGTGGTTCTTAGTGCTATTAGTTTGTGATGGCTACCTATGTACGACCGCCATGCTTCTTGCTTTACTAAAAGTCAGCTGTCAAGTTTCACCTATAACTAGTGCTATATCACTGTCCATGAAAAGTAAGTTCCAGTATTTTTTTGTAATACCTTAGGTCAGTTGAGGAGTATGTGACAGGTGAGTACATACATATCAAAGCATTACCATTACACATACATTTGATATATTTCTGGAAATAAATCTGGAAGTCTTAACTGAAATGAACAGAGATAATCCATTAGATATTCCCATGCATTTGATGAACTTCTCTCCCCCCTTATCTCCCTTCTTAACCAGTCCCTATACCTTTATCAATTCCCTGCCAAGTGGAAACCTGCCATAGTTACCCCTATCCTCAAAGGTGGTGATATAACCTCTGCAGGGAACTACCACCCCATCTCCATTCCCTTCCCATCTAAGGTGCTAGAGAGGATTGTCTCAGACCAGCTCACTGAACATCTATTTAAGTAAATCTTCTCTGTCAAGAACAATACAGCTTCTACAGAGCTCACAGCACCACCTCAGCTATGACTGAATTCTCCTCAGCCATTCATTCTGCCCTTGACAAGGGCCACCTGGCCAGTGCTGTCTTCATGGACCTGTTGAAGGCTTTCAAAATGGTAAATCACTCCCTCCTACTGGATTTTCTCCCCCTCTCAGCCCTGTCCCAGGATGCCTCCAACTGGTTTGCCCACTACCTAACTGACATATCTCAGCAAGTTAGGTCTGGCTGCACCATCTCCTCCAGACTCCCTGTTAAATCTGGTGTCCCCCAGGGCTCCATCCTTGGACTCCTTCTTTTTACCCTATTCCTGAATCCTCTCCCCAGTGCCAGCTCAGGCCAAGTACTACTTTACACTGATAACGCTGTTCTTTTTGCCTCCCATTCCAACCCTCCAGTCATCCCTCCAACAATCCTTCTCAGATGCTGAATCCTGGTTTGCTGAACACTGCTTAGTGTTAAACTACAAAAAGATTAAAAGCATGTTATTCTCCCATCACCAGAACAAGCACAAAGGCCATCCCCTCCACATCTTCAATTCCCAGCAACAACCCTTTGACCAGGTTCTACATTTAAATATCTTGGTGTAACCACCCTGCAAATGGGGGTTCCCAGAAGTCTACCAGGAGCTTGCTTGAATGTTCCAAGCCTGGATGGTGTTAGGCGTCTAAGCTATTTATCTGTGAGTGCTTTTAGAGCCTCTGGTACTGTCTCTTTAACAGCTGTCTGCCTGCAGACATAATTAATTTGGATGGAGGTCTGTGTGTTTCCCTGCTTGAGTCCCACTCGAGCTGCTGCCAAATCGCTCTGTTTCTGCCATCACTAAGTGGGCAGAGTGAGCACTTTTCAAAGATGTAACTGTTTGCCAGAAATCATTTAGAATAATAACGAAAATACAGTTTGTCTAACCTGCTTTTCTTTGCAGTCAGAACTGTGTTTGCCTAGTCCCCCATTCTGGTTTTGAACTGCTGAACTGGACCAATCAGCATGGGGGACCTTTGAAATGGAGCCTGCTGCTGGCAAATCAGAACTTGGACTCTCATTGTGGAGCCAGTCACCTATGTATTGTATGGCCAATACTTCTGGGACTTGTAGTTTGGACTTCGGTGCCTTTTTTCCACCAACAGGGGGAGTTTACTGTGAGTGACAGCCAAACCAGCCAACTGAACTGGAAGGAACTCAAAGGAAATGCCCGGCTCTGTCTGCTGGAAAGATCAGATCAGTTTGGGCAGTGAAGAGACAGGGAATTGTGTGCTTCTTCAGTGTGTAGTTTTAGCGTGGGAATCACATGTAAGGCCCTAAGTTTCGGTCTGCAGCTTGTGCAAGTGCCTGTTTGGACTGAATCTGACCTGTGAAGAGAATCAAGGAGATCTGAAGAGTAGAAACCAGGCTCAACCTGTAGAAGGCTGGAGAAATTGTTGAATCACGCTCGGTCTGTCAGGAACTGAAGCTGCTGTGTGTTCTCCCGGGTATCGTGAAGTAATTGCGGTCAGGATCGAGAAGCAGCCTGCCTGGGATAGTACTTTCCTATTACATATAAATGTGTGTAGTGCTTGTGGGGAATCACGTTTCAAATCCCCTGTACAGTGAATTGAGTGCATGAAGCTGGAAGTAAACCCCAGCTTAATCCAGACTACATCTATTTGCTCTAAACTGCAGTGGGGTCCAGTCACAAGGACCTTTTCCACATGTTCTGCTCCTCCTGGCAATCCAGAACAATCTGCTTTTCATCCAGTTCCCAGCATTGAGTCTGTGAGTACAAAGCAGGGTAGCTCCCTGCCATCTGTTTATCAAATTGCAAGTGTGTCATCTATTTGTTGCTGTTTCATTACTTCACGAACTGAGCCATCCGGCTCCAGATTACAATTGGGTATTGTGCAAGTGTTTTTCCACCACAGGGCCCCATCCAGCTGCACCGATCCTGGCTAGCCCCCCACCCCATCCTGGGTACCCAGTGAAAGTGACAATTTGGGACTCTGAATATGCACACAGTACTGTGATTATTAGGGTGTCTAAACTAATTAACCTGATTTTCCCCGTCCTTGTTATATTCCCCTAAATAAATCAGATCTGTTTGTTTCAGCAAAATTACACTGTCTGATGTATTCATTTATGTTAAAGTGTTGTACTGTGTCTTTTGCATTGTATCATCTTGTTTTGCAGGGGGTCCCCAGAGTCAAGCTGATCGAACCAGTCCTGGGGGTAAGTGTACACTGTGAAGGTACTTCTGATATATTATGTGGGCCACTATTGGGAAGAAAGGGGGGTTGTAGTGACCCAGAGGGCTGTGACCAAGTTATACCAGACTGTCTTAACCCCAACCTCTGGGTGGCAGCACCCGCTATTGGACCTAGGCCCCTTAACCTGTTAGCAGTTACGCAGGCAGGGGTAGTAGCCCTAGGGATAGCGTCACCTGGGGGTTACATTGGTTATTACCCTAGACACCTCTCTTAACTACCATGAGCATATCCATCTACTCTCCACCGCTGTCAACACCAGAACTGGCCTCCTCTACAGACACAAGCACTGTCTCACCCCTGATGCCCTGCTCCAAGCGGTCTCCTTGTCAATACTATCTCTTATTGACTATGGCATCCTACTCTACAGCACTGCCGACAGTTCCTCTCTATACCGAATTAGAGTTGATCTGAACAAAGCCGCCGACTTGTCCTTGGCTGTGACTGCAACACCCACACTTGCACCTTTTACAGTCTCTCTAACTGGCTTAATTTCGACAACAGGCTTCAGTACCAAACCTGCCTACTTGCTAAAAAAATCTCCAATGGTCTATCTCCCCCAGGTCTCTCCTCTCTGTTATTACCTGCCACTACCCACAAAACTACTAGACTTTCCTCCAAGGCCCTTTTTCAGACTCCTTGGGGAAGTACCTTACTGTTCCAGAGAACCTTCTAATACACAGCCCCGCTGTGGTTGAATGCCCTGCCCACTAACATTGCCACTGAAAATAAACTTCAAATCTCTCCTCAAGTCACACCTTGTATCATCCAGCTCCTGCGACTGCTACTAGCCTAGCTGCACCCTAGTCCCTCCTGGTATCCTCCAATGCCTGTACTGTTGCTTACCTGCTCCTTCCCCCTCTTCCCTTGACAAAGGAGTCTCCTTCTGCCTGTTGTGTTCCTTCCCCACCAGACAAAGGATCCTTCTCCTGCCTCAGACTTTTCCCTTAGATTGCTTTTACTTTAAACCGACAATATGTTTGAAATTTATTTTGTCAACATTGTAAACTACTGTGTTCTGTACTCCCTGTGTATTGTATTCCTGCACAATTGTTTAGTTCTAGCTTGATTCCTGTACCAACCTGTGAAGTATTTGTTATTCTGATCCTAACTGCTGTACATTACTGTTCCACCTTGTCTGTATATTTGTTCTGTGATGTGGAACCTTTGTAAAAGAGCCTCTGACTCACAGGTATGTCCGATTCTTCTCAATAAATAAATAAATAACTCATATGTGAATCTATTTCTTTTTCCCTTAGGAGTTGGTGCCAGTGGCAACTGAATGCCTCCCAAGGGCGAACTTGCAATTTTCCAATTTCATTATTAATGACTGTATAATAAATCAAATGTGAACAGATAAACCATAACTGTGTCTGATTCCTTAAAAATACCTATAGTCCTTACAATCCTGTGGTGAGGAGAGTTCAGGTCAACCTACTCCATAGCATCCTCCCCAGGCATAGCATACCTGAACCATTTGTCCCACTTATTCCAAAACTGTCCCTGTGGAGTCTAAGGTCATATGTCATTTTCTCCATGCTGATGATCTGTTGCATTCTGTCTATTAATTTAGAGATAATAGGGACTGTTGCCATTAATCAATGGAATGTAATACCTTTAATTGTTACAAGAGGTTGTGGGGAGTGGCAGAAGAGCCAGTGGAGTCATGGTCGGCAGCATCGGGGACCACTCAGGAAACCGCAGTCAGCGGCATCGATGCAGAGGAGCTGGGTTACTTGATCTGTTGCATTCTGTCTATTCTTTAGAGATCATAGGGACTGCTACTGTTAACCAATGAATACCTTTAATTGTGACAACAGGTTGCGGGGAGTGGCAGAAGAGCCAGTGGAGCCGCAGTCAGCGGCATCAATGCAGAGGAGCTGGGTCACTTGAGGCAGTGGGGAACAGGGCAGTCACAGTTGGCAGCAGAATTACAAGGGCCATTGGTGAGAGAAGCAGTGGCGATCTGACCTGTGCTTTAACTTTTCTCCTGCCCACCCTGGCTCCGACCTCAAATGCTTGAGCAAGGAGGCAGGGCTGATATCCAGTGGACTGTTTTTTTCAGGAGTCTGCATCAAAGTGCTGTACACTGACAAAAGGGCTGATCCTTCCCTTGTTTGTAAAAGCACTGTTCACTGACAAAAGAGTTGATCCTTCCCTTGCTTGTAAAAACAAGAAAATCTCAGAGCAATTGACGTTACACTTGGGTTGATTCACGGTTTTGGTGTTCTAGGCTGCACTGCTTTGACTTGTTTGTTCACTTATTTCATTCAGCAGGCAGTTTTTTGTCAGGGGGCTTGTGCCTTTCCATGCATGTTCATTGAGTAATAGGCTTTCAAGTTGATCTTTGAAGATTTTCAGCAACTGCTATGACTTGATTGCTCACCTAGTTCTCTCATTTAGCTGGGTAATTCTAGTCAGGGAGCTTGTGCCTTATTGCATGTTCATTGGGTAATAGGCTTCCAAGGTGTTCTTTAAAGGGTATTCACCAATGGACATTTGGAGGGTGTTTGTTCTTTGGGTAAACAGGCTTCCAAGGTGTTCATTTAGGAGTGTTCAGCAACAGGCATTGGGAGTACAATACCACAGAGATGTTGCTGTGCTAAAACATCTGAATCTGTTGTGAACTTGTGAAAAGGGAGAGGTAACTGATTTAGAGAGGCATTTGGAGAGGAACGGGGACAGGGCGAGGGCATGGTCCCCAGACTGCAAGGGCAGGTGACATCTTTGGAAGGGTGGTAGGGTGTACTGGGTGTGGGTCGGCCACAGTACTGGCTATGGCTTGGAAGATGAGGGGCTGCATGGTGTGTTGGCAGCTGGCACAACTAAGGGAAGCGGTAAGGTGGCTGAGATGGATGCTAGGATAGGCAGGGGAGGTGGGGAAGACAGAAAAGTAAGATGGGGTAGGGGTGGAAGAGTGAGTTATGGTGGAGATGTAGGGGATCTAAGAGCAAAAGCTGAAGGAGGCAAGAGTAGTCAGGAGGCAGATTGGAAGAACACAAAGGAATAAGCAAGCAGGGAAGGAGGTATGGGGTGGACATGGGGGGGCGCCTTGGGGCTCGGGTAGAGGCAGTACAGGATGCATGAGGGGCCAAGGGTATTGGCAGGAGGTAAGGTACAAAGGTCCAAAGCCTGCACAGAAGGGAAGTGAAGGGGCAGGAGCACAAGCAGGAGGAAAAAAGGCAGCAAGCATAGAGCAAGAAAACAGATTCACACCACTAGAGTCACTAAATGGGGATGAGAATAAAAAAATTAGAGCAGAGGCGAATGCAGGGGGAATGGTGGAGGCAGACATGATGAAAGGTGCAGCAGACAGTAGGAGAGGAGTTGTCCCTTCATGAAAAAATGGGGAGGGCAAAAGAAAGGAAAAGGGTGATGGGGTGCACTCACCCCAAAAAGGACAAGCCCTCAAGAGAGGGGGGACAGTGAAACAAGGCTTGGAGGGTCCAGAACAAGCCAGTAATGGGGAAATGACCCGAGCACAAGAAACGTCAGTCAGGGCAAGGGAAAGTGCAGGGCAAGGGGGGAAATGGAACTGGCAGATAAGTTGGAACTGGCAGATAGAGAGGTAGGGGGAGGAGGTTTCAAAGAGAATAACTGCGAGAGGCTGGAAGCAAGTAGTGAGAAGGGGAAGATAAGTACTCAGGAATATAGAAGGGGCAAAGAGGGAAGTGGGAATAGGGAAATAAAGGGAATGCAAGGGGCTGGAAACATGACAAGAGGAGAAATACAAGCAGAAGGTAATAGAGAGTAGGGTCTTACTAGATGGGGACTCGATAAAGGGAATTCGCTGCGGGGACAGAAGCAGTACAATATGGGTTGAGTGCCTACCAGGTATTATAGTGGCAGAGGTCATCCACTATATTGCCTCCTGGAGGAGGCAGCAAGATGGGAAAACTCACCTGGTTTTCCACCTTGGAACGAATGACTTGGCGAGGCATAGCTTGTTGGAGGTTCAGGCAAGGTTTTGGGCAGTTGCAAGGTACTGCAGCAGCCTGGAGTTCAGATCTGAGGCTTTTTTGGAGGTCCTGCCCATACCAAGGGCAAGCACAGAGAGGAGACTGAGGATTGAGGAATTTAATAAGTGGCTGACAGAATGGTGTGAACATATGGGGTACGGGTTAGTAGAGGACTGGGGAACAACGTGTCGGGATAAGAGTCTATTTGCCCTGGATAGACTGCACCTAAACAGGGAGGGTACAGCAGTGCCAAAGAGCAATCTGGGAATTTTGTTTCAACAAAACTGTACTTTAAACTAAAGCGGAGGGGGTGGAACAAATCTAAGTCACAAAAGATATACACCTTTCATAGTGACAAGTCAACAGCGACCGACACTACAGCAACAACAGTGCCAGGTCACTGTAGTGTCGGCGCTGAACCCTGGCACTGTTTTCTGGGGGTCTTGCACCCCTTCCCCTAATGAGCTCTGACTTGGAGTTGATTAGTTTAATTCAGAGGGCACAGCCCCCCCCCCCGCTTGGGGGGGTCGGGGTGATGCCCCCCAAAGAAAACATGTGAGGCAGTGACCACCTTTATGCCAACTGCAAATGAGGTTGATATAAATGTTTCGCTGTAACATTGGGCAACATACTTTTTGTCATGCTGGTATCGTAGATCCACCACAAAACAGGAGAAATGGGGGACTACCAGCCTCCCCCCAGAATGGTAAAAACCAGGCTACAGGAGTAGGGAAGGTAAAGGGCACCAGGGGATGACAGAAAGGGCCCAGCAAATGGAAAGCGATGTGCACTAACGCCAGAAGCCTGGGCAATAAGATCCCAGACTTAGCAGCAGTCATGGCTGAGGTGGACCTGGACTTTGTGGAAATCATGGAGACATGAGGGCCAGGACTGGGATATGGCAGTACCGGGGTATGTATTTTACAGGAAAGGCAGGGTGGGTAAGGGGGAGGTGTTCTATATGCGAAAGAATACATTAAGGCTATGGAATTGCAGGGTAGGTGGGGGGGTTGAGGCTTTATGGGTATCATTGGACACAGAGAAGGGAGAAAACATATGCATTGTGGTGATATATAGGCCACCATCGCAGCAGGATATGGTGGATAGGACAATGATGGAGGAAATCAGGAGGATGGCACACAGAGGGGAGGTGCTGCTGATGGGGGACTTCAACTTGCCGGAAGTGGATTGGGGCACCCCATCAGCAGCTTCCGTCAGTAGCAGTGATATCGTGGACTCCCTACAGGGAGCACTCATGAAGCAGCTAGTTAGAGAACCAACCAGGGAGGGGGCAATCCTAGATTTGATTCTTACAAATGGGGAAAGGGTGGGAGAGAGATCTGTAGGGGAGAATCTGGGCACGAATGACCACAGCACTGTCTGGTTCACAGTAAAAATAGTTAATAATGATTGCTGAGGTCCATCGGTCCAGAGTGAAAGTCCTAGATTTTAGTCATGCAAACTTTCAGAAAATGGGGAAAAGCATTCAGCAAGCATTAACAGGGGTGGGGGGACTAAGGGGAGTGGAGGAAATGTGGGGACAAATAAAAGGGGCAATAGTCGAGGCCACTAGCCTCTGTGTCAGGAGGGTAAATTTTATTTATTTTTATTTATTGAAATGTTTCACCAGGAAAGGCACATTGAGCAACAAGATGCTCATCTAACGGTGCATCCTGGGTTAAAAATAGGAAGAAGAGGAGGTCACTCTGGTTTAATAGGGATGTGGCAGAGAAGGTCAGGGCAAAGAGAAAGGAGTTTAGGAGGTATAAAAAGACACAGAGGGAAGAGGATAGGGCTATATACCAAGAGAAGTAGAAGAAAGCAGGTAAGGAGGTCAGGAGGGCAAAGGCAAGCAGAGAAGATTGCCAACACAGTTAAGAAGGGGGATAATCAGGCTGAAAAATGGGGAAGGGGAGTTGGTGGACGATAACCGGGGGAGGTGGAAGTACTCAACAGCTATTTCTGCTCAGTATTCACGGTGGAGAAAGAGGGGGAGTTCAAGAAAATCAGGGAATATGAAGTGGTGGTAGGAGGAGGAGGTCCTGAGGGGAGCTTGAGGGACTGAAGGTGGATAAGGCGATGGGGCCAGATGGGGTGCACCCCAAGGCATTAAGGGAGCCTAGTAAGGTGCTAGCAGACCCTCTGACCAACCCTTAAACAGATTATTGGAATCAGGAGAAATACCTGATGATTGGAAATGGGCAGATGTCATCTTCCTTCATAAGGGGGGAGACAAGAAGGAAGCAGGCAATTATAGGCCGGTGAGCTTAACATCAGTGGTGGGCAAGCTCATGGAGAAACTGTTAAAGAAGAGAATCACTAGCTACGCAGAAACCAATGGCCTACAGGACCGGCAGCAACATGGGTTCACTGAGGGAAGGTCATGTCAAACAAACTTGATAGAGTTCTTTGACTGGGCCACCAGGGTACTCAGTTGGGGGGGGGTTGGTAGATGTTGCATATCTAGATTTCAAAAAGGCATTTGATTCTGTGTTGTACAGGAGGCTACTGCACAAAATGAGATGACTTGGGCTGGGGCCATTCATGGTTAGGTGGGTGCAAAACTGGCTGGAGGGCAGGAGACAAAGGGTAATAGTTAATGGGGTAACTTCAAGGGAAGGCATGGTCACCAGTGGGGAGCCTCAGAGGTCTGTGCTGGGGCCACTCCTTTTCAATATATTTATAGGGGACATAGTGGTGAGCCTCAGAGGTCTGTGCTGGGGCCACTCATTTTCAATATATTTATAGGGGACATAGCGGAGGGGCTGAAGGAAAAAGTGCATCTATTTGCAGACGACACAAAGGTCTGCAATAGAGTGGACAAGCCTGAGGGGATTGAGAGCATGCACAGGGATCTAGAGAAACTGGAGGAATGGTCCAGGGAATGGCAATTGTCCTTCAACAAAAAAATGCAAGATCATGCATTTAGGCAAGAATAACCAAGGTGCAGAATACCGTATGGGGGGCATGCCCTAGAGGTTACTGAGCTGGAAAGGGACCTTGATATAATCATTTCACGGGACCTGAAGGTGGCAAAGCAATGTGAGAAGGCGATGGCATGGGCCAGTAAGATGCAGGGATGTATCGGCAGAAGAATAACCAGTAGGAAGAAGGAGGTCATAATGCCCTTGTACAGGCCGCTTATCAGGCCTCACCTTGAGTATGGGGTCCAGTTCTGGAGGCCATACCTCAAGACGGACGTAGACAGAGTGGAGCACGTCCAGATGCAGGCAAAAAAAATGGTAAGGGGAATTAGTCATCTGCCATACGAGGAACGGCTGAAGGATCTCAGCATATACTCCCTTGAGCAAAGAAGGGAGCGGGGGGACATGACTGAGACCTTCAAATATATCAAAGGTATCAACAGGGTGCCAGTAGGGGACATCTTCCAGCTAAGGGAGCAGTCGACAACAAGGGGGCATGGTTTGCATACAGTGTTGGGGGGGGTCAGGTGAAACATAGGGATATTCTACTTCTTTGAGAGGGTGGTGGAAAACTGGAACAGACTCCCAGAGGAGGTGGTGGGGGAGAGTATTGTGCGGCGATTCAAGAGAACGTAGAATAGACACAAGGGTCTGTTAGAACTGGAGAAGGGGGTGGGTGGGAGGCAATAGCAAAGTCCTAGCAGCATGCTAGGCAGACTGGGTGGCGGTCCTTACATAGACTTTGACGGCAGATGAGAACCACTTGGCCCACCCAGTCTGCTCATTTCCTTATTGATTGGATAAGCTGCAGATCCTAGTTAACATATGAACATATGAAAATTTCCAGCAGAAAAAGGCCATAATGGTCTATCGAGTCTGCTCAAGTCTGCAGCTAGCTCCCCTACTCAGCTGCTGCCCCTCCCCCTTCCCCCTTACTCTCCAATTTGCCAAGTCCCACCCCTTCTTGAAGCATTCCACATGTTACATGCCACCACCTCTGCTGGTAGTGAATTCCACGCTGCCACCATCCTTTCCATGAAGAAATGCCTCCTCACTTCCCTCCTGAATCTACCCCCCTCCAATCTCATGTCATGTCCCCTAGTGTCTCCCCCCACCCTCCTCCTGAATAGATCCCCTTTGTCTGTCCTAACTTCCCTTTCATGTATTTGAAGGTCTTAATCATATCCCCGTCCCTCCTTTCCTCCAGTGAGTATATGTTTAACTCCCTCAGTCTGTCCCCATATGGCAACTCCAACAGACCCAGAATCATTTTTTTTTACCCTACGCTGCACCCCCTCTAGCAGCCTAATGTCCTTTTGCAGGTATGGGCATCAGTATTGTACGCTGTACTCCAGGTAGGGTCTAACCAACAATCTGTATAAAGGCAGAATCACCTCCCTTCTTCACAAGGTTATGCATCCCAACATTTTGTTGGCCTTTGCTGCTGCCCTCCTGCATTACGTGGAATTGTTCATAGCCCCCGTGATGAGCACCCCAGATCTTTCTCCTACTCTGTAACTTCTAGCCTCACACCCCCCAGATGGTAGCTTCTCCTCAGATTCTTAGTTCTGAAGTGCATCACCTTGCGCCAACAGCCTACTTCTTCCTACCTCCACTAAAATTGCCTTATGTCAACACTTCCGGTGACGTAGCAGGCGGGAATGGCTGCCTAACTCCTCGCTCCGGTCACCAACGCTAAAATTAAAAGAGAATCCATCGTCCACTGAATGCATCCTGCATCCCTAGACCTTGGTAAAGCTGCAAGCAAGGTTCCGTTATGGTTCTCACAAAAAAAAGGGGTTCTCAAGTGGCTAAAATGGCTCTGTTAAATTCATCATGTAGACAGCCGGCCGGCCTCAGCCCGGCTCCTTCGCGCTCTTCGGTGCTCTCTGCATCAGGAGCGTAAGACTCACGCTCAGATTCCGGATCAACGAACACGCGGGCAGAGTCTAGGAAAATTATTAAACCTCTGCACAAGATAGATGCTAAAGTATCGGATATTCAAAAGGACTTTAAATAACTGGAATCAAGAACTGCAGCAGTGGAGCAACAAGTGGAGGGGCTGCAGTCAGAACATATGGCTTTTGATAGATCACTGGCCTTCTTGTATGGCAGGGAGAAAGCACTTACGGCCAAAGCAGAAGATGCGGATGCGCGTTCTAGGCGCAATAATAATCAGGTAGTGGGCATTCCCAAGGGGGCTGAGCAGGCCGACATGATCGCTTTCATGGATTGCTGGCTTAAGACGGAGTTACAGATTGATGACGACACTCCTTTGGAGATTGAAAGGGCACATAGAGCCCTCGCCCCTAAACCTAAACAGGGTGCCCCCCCAAGAGCAATTATAATCAAATTTCTAAGGTACCCCATGAAAGACAAGGTCCTGCGTTTGGTGTGGGGAAAGAAAGATTTGAATTTTGATGGAGGGAAAGTATTTGTGGACAGACTCCCCCATGCGTCGGAGAAAAGTGCTCGGAGTCATGAAGCAGCTCAGAGAGAAAGACTTCAGGGCCCAATTGCGTTATCCAGCTAGACTATGGGTGGATCTGCCAGAGGGCCAAAAAATTTATGATTCACTGCTTCCAGTCCTTGACTTTCTGATCTCGAATGATATTCAGGTCCCAAATATAAAAGAGGAGGTAGCTGAGAAGGAAATCGAGAAGCTTTTATGGGCAACAACGCCAGGTTCAAAGAGCAGCAATCGGCCTAACTTCAGAGCGGATTCAGTTTTACCCCTACACGCGGATCTAGCCAGATGGATTCCCAGAGGGAAGCTTCCTGAGTAGACTGTGCTAAAGGGAACTACCTAATATAACTCACACACTCACCCTGTTTTGTCAGAGGAAGTACTGTCTAAAGAGCACACGAATTAAATACTTCAATGAAAAACCTCTAAAGCAGGGAGGAAGGGTGTTCTCTGGGCTTACCTGATTGGTTTGGGGGGGGGTCTTTCTTTTTTTTTTTTTTTTTTTAATTTGTTAGCCTCTTTCCCGGGTTTGTTTCCTTTTTTATTCTACTCTCTGAGGGTTTCCTTGGTTTCTCCCATGGTGGGTTGGGCCCAAGCATACGCAGGGCACTGATACACACGCCGGAGGACTAAGAGGGCGGCCCTTTTGGTTTGGGTTCTCAGGGGAGATGGGCGTTCTTTTGTGGTGGCACCTTCCTGAGTCTGGCAAAGATAGCAGTCCCCCCCCGGCCCCATTGGGCCTTCCCGGTCTCTCGGTCTGGTGTTCTACCCACTCCATAATAGTGTTACTGACTGAGGTGGTGTATCTCCCTGATTGATGCTGGGGAAATTTGTTAGTGCAGATTTCTGATATCTCAGTCGGAGATGTCTTTTTTCTTTTTACCCGGTTCGCATTAAAGTGGGGTGGATAGTTGGGGCTGGGTGGACCACGGATTGGTTTTTCTCCCATTTCTCCTCCATTTCTTCCACTCCCTACCCGGCGAGACATACTTGCTAATAGCCCTATCCACCAGCAGTCGTCGGACTGGGGATAGGGGTGTGAATGTGATGCAGTGGGGGACTCACTTGGCTTAGTTCCCAATCTCCCCCGCCTACTTTTTTTAACCAAGTATTCAGCCTCAGTTGCCCCCCCTTCCCCCTATGAGGGGAAGGGGAAAGGAGGAGGTGAGGGGAAGGGGAGAGAGTACAGGCGGGGGGGAACAATGCGGATGGTGGGCTATCTACATACTTTGCTAATCATCATAATTGCCGCTTTCTCGGGCCTATTTTACCCAACCTTGGGCTGACCCTGGACACTCTTTTTTTTGTTTAGTATGTTCCCCTTCCTTCTACAGTCTGCCACAGCGGATTCTCCTTCATAGGAGCATGTCAGTTTTGGTAGATACGTTGGAGACACAAGGGGTATTATCCCAGCCCTTCCCGGAAGTTTCTATAACTAAAAAACCTATAGAGGGCACAGGCGGGTAACTCTCCGGGTCCCGGGGGGCTTTCCAGCCTTTTCACTCCTGGTGGAGTGTTGTTCACTCAAAGGAGTGTGAATTTTTCTTACCCCCCTGCTCCATACCAGTGCACCCACCGAGCAAACGAGCATCAGCACGGATGGATGCCTCAGCTGGTAATCTAAGTTCCAGCAATGACCTGTTGTCATTGCACTCCTGTAAGGGAGGCACATCCTACGTTTTTAGTGTGGGACATGTGAGGTCTTTAGGCCAAGTATGTATGTTAAAGGTTGTGCTACCTACTGTTCTATCCTTCTTCCACGCTATCCTTTTCTTTTATTGTTGCCTGCTCTGTGGAGAGTGCCTTGTGGTACCAGTAAGAATTATGATTGTATAACAGGATATAGGATGTATAATAAGTTGTTGTTGTATTTATGGATTGATAACATGGGTGACCTGATAATCTGTTCACTTAATGTCAAGGGTATCAATAATATTATTAAGAGAGCTAAAATATTGATGGAATTTAACATAGAAACATAGAAACATAGAAGTTGACGGCAGATAAGGACCTCAAGGCCCATCCAGTCTGCCCATTTCTTTTTCTACCTTATAAATGTGCCATCGGCCTTTGCTCTGTCAGTGACCTATCTATTCATAGTCATTTGTATTGCTCCCTTATGCCTATCCCATGCCTGTTTGAAGCCCTGCACTGTATTCATAGCCACCACTTCTTGTGGTAAGCCATTCCATGCATCCACCACCCTTTCTGTGAAAAAGAATTTCCTCACATTCCCCTTAATCGGCCTCCTTCTAATCTCATGCTGTGTCCTCTTGTCCTGCTATTTTTCTTATATTTAAACATGTTAGAACTCTTTCACCTTGTTTATGCCCTTAAGGTGTTTGAATGCCTCGATCATATCACTCTCTCCCTCCTTTGCTCAAGGGTATACATATTGAGCTCCGTTAATCTGTCCTCATATGTCTTCTGATGCAGTCCCTGCACCATTTTGGTTGCCCTTCTCTGGACTGCCTCAATTTGATTAATGTCCTTGTAAGTGTGGCCTCCAATACGCCGCAGTACTCCAGATGGGGCCTACCAATGTCTTGTACAGAGGGATTATTACTCCTCTTACGACTATGATACCCCTACTAATACACCCTAACACCCCTAGCCTTACCTACTGCTTTAGAGGTCTGCTTGGATGATTTTAGGTCATCAGTGATGATGATGCCCAAGTCTCTTTCTTCCTTTGTGACTGCTAGCAACTCCCTCCCAGCCTATAAGTGGCTTCATGGTTTCTCTTCCCTATGTGCATGATTTTGCATCTTTGCATTAAATCCCAGTTGCCACTCTTCTGACCATTCTGCTAGTTTATCCAGATCTCTTCATTCTGCCCACCCCATCTGGCTCATCTACTCTGTTGCAAATCTTGGTGTCATCTGCAAACAGACAAGCCTTACCCTCTAGTCCATCTGCAAGGTCACTAATGAAGATGTTGAATAGGACTGGCCCAGGACTGATCCCTGAGGTACCCCATTTGTGACTTGCATCTCTTCTGACTGTATACCATTTACCACCACTCTCTGTTTTCTGCCAGTCAACCAGTTTGCCACCCAGTTGACCAACTTCTGACCCACCGAGCCTACCCAGCTTATTTATCAATCTTCTATGTGGAACAGTGTCAAAAGCTTTGCTGAAGTCAAGGTAGGCTGACATCAACTGCTCCCCTTGGTCCACCACTCTGGTTACCCAGTCAAAGAAATCTATGAGATTAGTTTGACAGGACCTTCCTTTGTAAACCCATGCTGTCTTGGATCCTGTGCCCCTATGGATTCCAGGTGTTGCACTATCCTTTCCTTAAGGAATGCCTCCATAATCTTGCCCACTACTGAGGTAAGACTGACCGGTCTGTAGTTCCCCGCCTCCTCCCTGCTACCACTCTTGTGGAGCGGGATCTAATTTAAAAGGGAAAAGTGTGATATTGCCTGCCTACAGGAGACTAGGCTAACCCAGGGAGAACACATGAAATTGCGAAGGGACTGAGTACAGTGTGCTCGGATGAGCACCCACAATTTAAAAAAGGGGGAGTAGCCATTTTATTCCACAGGGGTCTCCCATTTCAGATTCACACTGTAATTAAATCAGGTACAGGACATCAACTGACAGTTTCTGGCAACTATAAGGGCCAAATTATACATTTGGTCGGGATTTATGCCCCTACCCCACCCTCGGGTGAGTTCTTTCATTCCCTTTTTAACTCAATAACAAAGTTACCACTGGGACAAGTCATTTTGATGGGGGATTGGAATTGTGTGGAGGATGTTAGTCTGGACAGGAGCTCAGCCAAGATTCCAAATTCAAAATCATGTTCCAGACTACTTTGTAGTTTGCTAGTAGAGGCGGGACTAACTGACCCCTGGAGACAGTTCAACCCTTCGGTGAAAAATTTCACCTTTTACTCACTGGCTTCAAAGATGTACTCCAGGTTGGACAGATTTTACACACACAGAAATGCTTTGCATACATTTAAGGATATTTCCATCCTCCCGATCACAATTTCCGATCACGCTATGGTTAAGGCTCAACTTCAATGGGGCTCAACGAAGGGGAGTGGCCTCTGGAGGTTTGACCCCGGGCTCCTCAATGGTAAACAGTATGTAGAATCCACCAAAAAAATAATTCAGTGTTATTTAAGGGAAAATTCTGAGGAACTTTCTAAACCTAAATACCTATGGGACGCCCTGAAGGCGGTGGTGAGAGGACACCTGATTTTGTTCTCTTCCCACAAGCATAAACTACATCAAGCCCGTATGCGTGAAGCCCTCACTGAAATTGCTAATTTGGAAGCATCTCATAAGCGTACAGGGTCTAACTCCATACTCAAAAAGCTGAGAGAGGCCAGGGATTCCTACAACTCCTTATTGCAAAGACGGGTGGAAAACTCCCTCAGATATACTGGGCAACGTTATTATGAGAGGGGAGAGAGGGCAGGCAAATTACTCGCTTTGAGGCTTTGTAAGCAGGCAGCAGACAGGTATGTGTCAAAGGTCAGCCTAGATCTCCCTAACTCCTCGTATAAGAGCCTTCCAAGGGAAATTGCACAAGAATTTGCAGCAACTTTATTCAAAAGATAAAACCCAGGGGCACAGGGACAGAATTCTGAATTTTTTGCAGGGACTAGAGATGCCTGCTTTACGAACATACGAAATTTGCCAGCAGATAAAGGCCTAGAGGTCTATCAAGTCTGCTTGAATGTGCAGCTAGCACCCCTTATTCTGCAGCTGCCCCTCCCTTCCACCCTTCCCCTTCATTAACCCTCCCCCTTGTCCTGTCCCATCCTCATTTGAAGCAGTCCACTGTTCTACTGCATACCACTTCTGCAGGTAACGCATTCCACCCAGCCACCACCCTCTCTGTAAAAAAGTGTCTCCTCATCTCCCTCCTGAACCTTCCTCTCTCCAGTCTCATATCATGGCCCCTGGTGGCCCTCCCCTCCCTTACTTTGAACAGCCCCTCTGTACCCGTCTTGTTTATTCCTTTCATGTATTTAAAGGTTTCAATCATGTCACCCGTCTCTCCTCTCCTCAGTGAGTACATGTTCAACTCCTTCAACCTCCTCTCATATGGTAAGTCCCCAGCCCTTTGATCATCTTTGTGCGCCCTCGCTGCACCTCAGTAACCCAATGTCCCTCTTCAGATACGGATGCCAGTACTGCACGCAGTACTCCAGGTGTGGTCTAACTAATGACCTATACAGTGGCAGAATCACCTCCTCCCTCCTCGAGGATATACCCCTTGCAATACAACCCAGCATTTTGTTGGTCTTTGCAGCTGCCTTCCTACATTGTGCTGAGTTGTTCATTGACCCTGTAATGAGCACACCCAGATCCTTCTCCTCCTCTGTCTGGGCTAGTTGCACTCCCCCTAGCTGGTAACTCCTCCTTGGGTTCTTCATCCCAAAATGCAGCACCTTGCACTTTTTGGCATTAAACCCCAGTTGCCAGGTGTCTGACCAGGTTTCAAGCTTTGCCAGATCATCCTGCAACCCCTGCCATCCCCCTAGGTCATCCACCACCGCGCCAACCTTAGTATCATCAGCAAACAGACTGTTTACCAGAGGATCAGAGAGAGATCTCTTGGAAGCTCCCTTCACTGAGGATGAGGTTAGAGCAGCTATCAAGGCCCTCAACTCTGGCAGGGCTCCCGGCCCAGATGGGTTCACCTCGGAATTCTACAAAGGATTCACTGATACTTTAACCCCACTTCTTACTAGGG
This sequence comes from Neoceratodus forsteri, assembly GCA_016271365.2. Lineage (NCBI taxonomy): Eukaryota > Metazoa > Chordata > Ceratodontiformes > Ceratodontidae > Neoceratodus > Neoceratodus forsteri. Next base: position 1,204,984,666 of record CM028132.1, read on the forward strand.
TCTGTAACGTGGCACAGGAGCCAGGGGCCCTGCCAGACACTTGGGGTGAGGCCCTTATTTCAGTACTACCCAAGCCCGGAAAAGACCATGCTTCTTGTGCCGGGTACCGACCTATCTCATTGCTTAATCAAGATGCCAAAATCTTTGCTAAGATTATAAGTGATCGTTTACAGAAAGTGGTTCCCATTTTGGTTCACCCGGACCAAACCAGGTTTATACCCAGTAGACACATCCAAGACAATATAAGATTGTTATTAAATGTGATTTCTATGGCCCAACTCCCCCCTAGATTCACCGCTCTCAGCCATTTTAGCATTAGATGCTGAAAAAACATTTGACCGTTTAAATTGGCAATATTTAGATCTGGTGTTGGGTGGTTTTGGGTTTGGGGAGAGATTTTGTCTGTGGATATCTAATTTATACTCTAGGCCCAGAGCTAGGGTCCGGGTGAATGGGACGGTTTCCACCCAGTTTGAGATTGAGAGAGGTACCAGGCAGGGCTGCCCTCTCTCCCCTCTTTTATTTGCTTTGAGTTTGGAACCTCTGGCCTTGTACATTCAGCAATCGGATCTCTTTGAAGGTCTCCAGGTCAGTGGTGTAGAGGTTAAGATTTCACCATACGCAGACGATACATTGTTATACATATCAGACCCAATAAACGCGGTTCCCAGAATTCTCACTTTTCTTATGGAATTCGGATCCTTCTCTGGCTATAAAGTTAATCCTGATAAATCCGAATTATTCCCTCTGGGGGGAGCCCGGGGCCATCCATTACCGAGGGTGCAGCAAATCAAGTGGTGTAAGTCGGGGTTTAGATACCTGGGGGTATGGATTCCTAAAGATTTTGGGACCTTATACTCTACAAATCATTTAAGAGTACTTCAGGAGATCAGAGAGGATTGTAATAGAAGAAGAGAGCTTCCTCTCACCATTTCGGGCAGGGGAGAGTCCATTCGCATGACCATCCTCCCTCGCCTGCTGTTTATATTGGGGACCATTCCTCTTAGGCCCCCGAGGAGTTTTTGGCGGGACTTGAGATCCACCCTCTCTAAATTTCTTTGGTTAGGGAGGAGGCCACGGGTAAGGTGGAAAGATCATGGTGGCCCCAAGGAAAAGGAGCTTCAGGATACCGGATGTCCAGAAGTATTTCTGGGCCTCCCAGTTGCAATCTGTGGTGACTATGGCCGGGATCCCCACCAAAATGGGTTCAGATTGAGGAGGCAGACCTTCCTTTGGGTGAGCAGCAGACTTAATTCATTTGGATACCCTAGACTGCGACAACTTGATTTTAGAAACCCTTCACTGGGTGCTCCCCAAGTTTGAGAGACATGAACTCTAAGCTAGGCATCATCTTAAAGCTTAATCCACACACAACAATATTGAGCTGCTCTGATTTTGGCCCACTTAAGTGGGACTTGGGTTTTCACCAGTGGGCGAAAGTTGGCCTGACTAGCTTGGGTCAGCTTTTTGAGCAAAATCTAATTAAATCCTTTCAGCAACTAAAGGCTGAATTTAATCTCCAACAAAAGGATTTTTTCCGTTACCTTCAGTTAAGACACTTCATACAAGTAAATGAAAAAGTGATTGAACTGGGCACGGATTCATCAAAAAACCCAGTGCAATCAATTTTAACCTCCCTGATCAGGTCTCCATATCAAAAACAACTGATTTCCAAACTAGTTAAAGGGATGCATACCACAGAGAAGGACTTTTTAACGTGTGTTAAGGATGCATGGCACAAAGATTGTAGGAAGTGCCTGTCGGAAATGGACTGGTCCCAAATATGGAAGACAGTTCAAACCACTACCTCATCCCTCTTTTGGAGGGAATTCAGATGGAAATTTGTAGTTAGATTTTTAAGGGTCCCGGTGGTAACTAAACATTATGGATTACATCACTCCGACCTCTGCTGGAGAAACTGTCAGTCAGTTGGTACATATTTCCATATATTTTGGGAATGTAAAGTCACGCAGGAGTATTGGAGGGAAATAAAGGGCATTTCCGAATTGATATTTGAGACAGCAATGCCCGAATCCCCTCAATATTAGCTGCTGGGAATGTCTTCCCCCGCCTCCCTTAATCTCTAGATCTTCCTGTCTTCTGTTTCGAATCTTGGTGGTAGCAGCACACAAAGCAATTAACTTGCTATGACTGACACCTAATAAGCCCTCGATTTCCTCCTGGTACAGTATCTGCACCAGAATTCTAGAAATGGAACATTTGACTGCCAAACTGAGATTCTCAGTGGATAAATTTAAGGAAAGATGGTTTCCCTTTATGCATTTCATGGCCTCCCAGGAGAAGACAACAGTATTAGAATTATTAGCTAAATACACTTGAGGGGACTCTCCTGGTTTGACTCGGATTGGTGCGAGGGCGAGCAGAGTTAGGAGACCCTTCGATGTCTTTGTTTCAACTCGTCTATGTTAACAGTTTCGGAATACTGCCTCCCCTTAGGGGACCCTACTATATTAATGTAGAGCTAAGATATTGGCGCCGGTCTAGGCCTCCGGCAGTGATAGTGATTATACTTTTAATTGTTAAAGGCAATGCAATACAGTATACATGCATGAATGGTAATTGATTGGTTACCCTGGTATCCTTTTTATCTACTTTACTTCTCTGACTTCCTTTGTTAGATATGTAGGCACTCTCCCCCCATGATTATTTTCCATTCTTTTCTTTCTCTCTCCTCTCTTCTTTCCTTTCACATTTCTCTCTTTCCTTATTCGTCATTTTACTCTGTTCTTTTTTTTTTAATTTATCTTGGTGTAAATGAGCAGGTATGAACTTTATACTTGTTTGTTGATGTATGTATCTTTTCTGGAAAAAAGTTCTCCAATAAATTTCAGTTTCAAAAAAAAAATTGCCTTATGTCTGTCCCATGCATTCTTGAATTCCCCTACTGTTTTTGACCCCACGATCTCCTCAGAAAGGCTGCTCTATGCATCCACCACCATTTCCGTGAAAAAATACCTCCTCACATTGACCCCGAGTTGTCACCCCTCTGTCTTCAAATTGTGCCCCCTTGTTCTTGCACATCTCTTTTTCTAAAAGATACTACCTTCTTGGACTTTGTTGATTCCCTTGAGGTACTTGAAAGTTTCTATCATGTCACCCCTCTCCCTCCTTTCCTCGAGGGTATACATATTAAGCTCCTTTAGTCTCTCTTTGTATGGCTTCTGGTTCAAATCTTTCACCATTTTAGTTGCCCTTCTCTGGACTGCCTCTATCCTGTCTATGTCCTTGCAGAGATGGGATCTCCAGAACTGCACGCAGTACTCCAGATGGTGTCTCACCAGCTGTCTGTACAGAGGGATAACAACTTCCTGTTTTCTACTGGTGATTTCTCTCCCTATACATCCCAATATCCCCCCAGCCCTCCTTACTGCCTTTTCAGATTGCTTGCCTACCTTTAGGTCATCTGACATGACTATCCCCGGTCCTTTTCCATTTTTGTTGTTGTTAGTACCTCCCCCCCCCATTGTGTACTCTTTCCCTGGGTTTTTGTTTTCCAGGTGCATTACTTTGCACTTCTTTGCATTGAATCTAAGCTGCCATACTTTTGACCATTCCTCCAACCTTACCAAGTCCCTTCTCATCATTTCCACCCGCCTTGTGTATCAACCCTGTTGCAGATCTTTCTGTAGTCTGCAAAGAGGCATACGTTTCCTTCCAGTCCCTCCGCAATATCACTTATAAAGATATTTCAATGGGCTTGTGCAACTGGATGAGATATGTGACTTCGATACAGTGTGGCTGTTCACCTCTCTAACCATGGGATATACCATCCTGTAGGGGTACGACTCAAGGAACCCTAGAGGAGGGGTTCCCCCATAGGTGCCGCAGGAATAATTCCCTTGGCTAAAGTTAGTTTAGGAAGAAGCCCACAGGAAAGAGAGACAAGCCACTGGAGGAGGAGTGGTGGATTTTTTTTATTTATTTTAATTTATTAAACTCTAGGATTACAAATACCTTTGAGCAGAAACTGTTCATTTACAAAGGTTCCATGTCAGAGGATGGAGGGTAAATTTACATACAGAGGTAGACAAGGATAACAGACTTTAAAACAGGCAAAGGCTAGGCTTAAGGATACATTCCTACTTGGAGAGAGGCAACATCGGCAAAAGAATGCCTGTAACAGGCAAAATAACATGTGGAGTGGAGTTAGAGAGGGTAGGGTAAGTGGAGTACCGAGAGTAGTAGGCTGGCTGAGGAGCCATTGTCTACAGGGAGGGGGGTAGAATGGATGCAAGCCTGAAAGTAGTAGGAGGGTGTCTACATCCAATAAGTGCCAGAGGAAGAGGGGGGTGGACATGAAGAGGAGGCACAGGGAGGGAGGGAGGGATGAAGGGAGGTTGTGTGGGATGTAAGAGGAGGGAGCAGGAACCAAAGTACTGCAACCCTAGAGACGTTACAGGACAGCTTGGGCCAGCAAGGGAGGAGAGGTGATCCTCTTAGTGGAAACAATCGCACTGACTGGTTGACGTGAGGTTCTGATGGAGTTGCTTTTTGAAGATGCCAAGCATAGTAGCAGTAAGTGTTTCTTTGTTGAGCGAGTTGTACCATAGCGGGGCTCTGTAGGTGAAAGACCTCTGACACATGGTGGTCCGGCATCTGGGGACCTGATAGATTTGGTGTTGTGCATTTCTGGCATGCTGGGTGCTGTTGTTTATTGTAAGAAGCTTTTCAACACCTGGTGGTAACAGCCCGAGTAGAATCTTGTTGGTTACCAGGCAGGTCTGGTATCGGATCCTGCTGAGGAGTGGTAGCCACCCAGTATGGGCATACAGATCGCAGGTGTGTGTTAGACAGGCAGTGCCCATTAGAAGTCAGCAAGATTTGTTAAGCGCCATCAATATCCTCAAAAAGCAATGGGGGAAGCTGAGCCGTAGATAACTAGTCCATAGTCAATGACTGAGGTGACAGAGCTGTTAATCACCAGCCTAAGGGCATCAGCTGTCCTGCAATGTTTGTGCCTGTGGAGAAGGCCTATTCGTATATTCGTGGCCTTCGCGACATTGTCAATGTGCCGCACAAAGGAGAGGGATCTGTCCAGGGTGATGCCAAGGTACTTAAACTCTGGAACTGGTTCGAGTGTAATCCCTGCTCAGTTTTTGATAGTGAGGGTTCGAGGGTTATGCTTGCTTCATGTATTGCAGAAAGACATTACTTTAGTTTTGCTACAGTTCAAGACCAGTTTGTGTGAGCTGAACCAGTCCTCCATGCTCTTGAAGTCACGCTGTAGTTGCTCCTCCAGTAGATTGGTATCATGGTGATTTGTGTATATGACAGCGTCATCCATGTAGAGCAGTATGTTCTGGTGGCAGATGATAGGGAGGCTGTTCAGGAAGAGACTGAAGAGCAGTGGGCCCAGAATGGACCCCTAGGGACTCCTAAGAGGACTGGGCTATCATTGGAGATGACACCGGCGATATTAACACTTTGGCCCCTACCTCCGCTGTAACTTGCAAACCAGGGCAAAGCATCTTTGGAGAGACCAATATTTGAGAGTTGCCTGAGTAGAAGTGGGTGGTTTATGGTGTCATAGGCTTTAGTTAGATCAAAGAACACAGCCCCCATGCAGTTCCCTTGGTCCAAGGTGACGTGGATGACGCCCGTAAATTCCAGCAGTGCAGTGGTGGTGCTGTGCCCTTTTCTAAAGCCATGTTGTTCAGGGCATTGAATTTCATTTTTTTCAAGGTATTCGACTAGCTGGTCCGAGACTATTCGATCAAGAGCTTTGGATAAGGGTGGGAGGATGGAGATAGGCCTGTAGTTTGTGTGCTGTGCCCTGTCTCCGCTTTTGTGAACCGGTGTGATTGTCGCCTGCTTCCATATGGTTGGGAACTGGGAAGTCCTGAGTGAAAGGTTGAATATCTTAGTCAAGGGTTCTAGGATTTCTTCTAAGGCCAGTGCACACAGTTTCATGTCGAGGGAGTCACAGCTGTAACCAGTAATGCTGATACCTTTCAGAATGTATTTTCTGGCAAGGTGCACTGGGATCTCCTTGAAGTAGAATTGCAGTGCTGTGTGATGGTGTGGTGCCTTGTCAGCATGGTCACTTGTGGAAGGGGCGTTGAAGAAGTTTGGTGCAAGGACACTGCCCAGACTAGAGAACACTTTGTTAAAGGCGTTGGAAATTTTAACAAGGTCGGTCATTGGTGTACAATGGATATTGAGCATTGTGGACAGATTCTTGGGGTCCTTTCCAGTGAGGTTTTTTGAGTTATTCCAGAATTTTTTCCCATCCTCCCAGGTATTGGTGACTGCTTCCCTGAAGTATTTCCTTTTGGTATTCCTTATTGCTCAAATGCAGTAATTCCTAGCTGCTTTGAATTTTTGAATGTCTCCTGGCTTAGCAGTGGTTCGAGCGCAGTGCCAAAGATGATCCCTTTGTCTGAGATGAGTAGTTAGCTCAGTGGTTATCCATGTGTTGGCCTTTCCTTTTACCTTCATCTTTTTCACTGGTGCATAGATATCGCATGGCATGGATGATGGGGCAATGAAGAAAATGAATGAGGACTGGCCCGGAGGAGGGCCTTTTAAGGCCTGGTTGGGGGAGTGGTTTGTTGTTCCACTCACTTAACTCCAGCCAGCATTCAGCTGTAAGTTTCAATGGGCTTGCGCAACTGGATGAGATGCATGCTTGCGTGACTTCGATATATTGTGGCTGTTCGCTTCTCTATCCGTGGGATATACCACCCTGTAGGGGTACGATGCAAGGAACCTTAGAGGAGGGTTTCCCCTTATAGGTGCCATGGGAATAATTCCCTTGGCTAAAGGTAGCTTAGGAAGAAGCCCAAAAAGAATGCCCAAAAGGGTGTCGAGCATCGAAGAGGCAAAAAATCTGAATATATCGAGAGGTAGGGTCAGTGCGAGGAAAGAGGATGGAGCAGCAGAAGCCACATGTGCAAAAAAAAAAAAAGCACTGAATGCAGAGGTCAGATGCAGGCTCAAAGTCCTGCAAGGCAAAGGGGGAATGACATGGATCAGGAGGATGAGGTGAGGCACAATCTGTTACCATGGGAGTAACTGTGATGTCACAAGCAGTGCATTATGACCTCAGGTAGGGAGAAGGCAACAATACTAGATGACATCTTCAGCAGCAAAGATCCTGTTTTTATACAAAAGACCTCAGTAATAAATAATTGGGAGGAGAAATACAGAACTAATGGAAAATAGAAGTAGAATTGTCTCTAAATATTATGTTTTGCTAAAGTTCTCCTGAAGGCATCAGCTGTTCTTTAACTATGACTGAAGGAGTTGACCAACATCCAAACAATAATTAAAGAGTTTGGTTAGGACAGGGGCCAGCTAGTCTTGGTATCTTTTATAAAATTCAGCACTAAGTCCATCATCTACAGGGACAGTGTTATTTTTTAACAGTTTAATTGTAGCCATTACTTCTTCTTTAGTGATTGGTGCCGTCAAAGCCATCACATCCCGTTCCTGCAAGGATGGGATATCCAAATCCATTAAGAAGTCCCTAATGGCAGGGTTCTTAGGGGCTATACTGAAGGTAGAAGACACACAGTAATTTACTATTTATTTATTTATTTATTGTAAAATCAGAATTACAACCTTTGAGCTAAAAGCTCATTTACAACTGATCCTCGTCGAACAGAGGGTGGGGGGACATCAAGTACATGGACAGTGGAAAAACAGAAGCAGCTAGAAGGCATTGTCAGTTACACATCATTAAAAAGGCTAAACAGCATTACAAATAGAAGGATGGGGAGAGACAGGATACATTGCAAAAGCACTTAATTACATAATACAAAGGAAAATACTCCCATAACAGATTAGATGAATAAAGTGCAGATTCCAACTATGTACAAAGTATGAGAATTCCCAGAATGCAGCTATTAGATAGGTTCCCGGAGGGAACAATTAAGTTGACCACTGAAAAGGACAGTCATTAAGGGAGAGCAGGCTACAGGCTAGATGGGTGAGGGGGAGAGCACAATGGTGGGTGATAGCTTAAGGGTCAGGGGGGGCTAAGCGGGTGTGGAGGTGGGGGGTATCGAGGGTCAGGAGGGCTAAGTGGGTGAGGGGCAGGGGGAATGGAGGACCAAAGGGTGGGAAGGTGGAGATTAGTGGGAGATTCTTAGGAGCCATGGTTCGCCACAGCCTTCAATAGATCAGTTCTTGAGGTCACAACTTCTCCATCATCATTGTATAAGCCCTGTAGGGACCTTTTCTCCATTCTGGAGCTACAATCCCTATAAGGGTTGTAGGTTTGTTTCTTACCTTGAGTCCCAAATCGCATTTCTTGATAAAGAGACTGTGCCCTATTACAGTATATTGCAGTTTTTGCATTTGTGATTTAATATTACAAATTTGGGAACTGTAATCCAGCTGTTAACTGGTGGATACAGGGGAGGAGAGGTGGCAGGCCACAAGGTGGGTGATAGGGATTACAATATAAAAGGATGACTGTGGGTGGGGAGTCTCAGAGCCGGAACTCCGGGAAGCATAGCATAGATGGTGTCGTATAGACCAAGGCCAGCCAACATGCAGGTTATTTAGTAGGGGTGAAAACATTTGCAGTTTCCTTCCTAGAAATGAATTTATGTAAGTGATCTCTAAGCATCAAATGATGCAAATAATCACCTCTTGCTTTTGTCTTGGAATAACTTTTAAATGACTGTATGATATCCCTTTTACTGTCCTCCCACCATAAATCAGTAGTATCGTTAAAAACATCCAACAGCTAGCCAAGTGGTCCAAAGTTGGCTCCATTGTCTACTCAGGACTGGGTCTTCAAATCTACTATTACTAAGGTGCCATAGGCCTTTTCCATGTTTTGGGGCATGACCCCACTGTAGAGAACAACTAACTATCTTATGATCTGTAAATTCATGAGTGGAGGTACCCCTGAATGTATCCATAAGGCATCAGAAACAAAGACGTAATTGAGCACTGTAGACAGAGTCCCTTTAAAATTGTATTACCACCAGTAAAATCAAGTGTTCTATATGCATTCTTAACCCTTAGACTGCCGACAGACAGAATTAGAATGTATTGGAGTTCTGGACTGATATCAGTCCGCGGCCCTGCAAGGGTTAAGTTTTGCTGTTTTGAGGGTACTATTAAGACTATCTGAATCACTAAACATTTTTTTGGTTTTTAGGCCTCTATCAGTCAAGTAGTTCCACAATTAAAGTCAACACCCTAGATAACAACTCTGCCAGTGTGTAGAAAAGGCTGTATGACTGAAAACAACTTTGTCATCAGGGCTTTTGTTTGAGGTGCCTAGGTAGCAATATGTGTAACTGCTCAGTGCCAAGATGGACATTCAGCACCAGGGCCCTACCTGGCTGGATTTCAGTGATCTTTCTTAATTGTAACCTATTATCGCTGAACAAAATCCCAACACCATCACATTGATCCAATCCTATGGACCAAAAGGAAGGTCCTTTTGTCCAAAACTTGATAGCCTGAGAGAGTTCATGAGTGGCCTTAAGTTTGGTGTCCTGAAGGAGGATAATATGACTGTCGGTATTACATAATGCAGTTAACACCAGTAAATATTTCCCGTAGCCCATTAATTGTGGAAACCATAAAAGAAGCCACAAAACATCAAAAGGGGGGGTGCCTCAGGTGGTACTTTTGCTCTGACACCTAGTCTGTCTCCTAGTGGATAGTGTTGCATCAGTAACTTGGGAGTCTTCTTGATCAGACAGGGGATCCACCTGGGATGAGGTCATTGAAGGAACCTCAGAGTCATCCCCCTCATAATCAAATTTACTCCAATTAGATGTCTTACTTAAGGCACTAAATCTGTTCATAAAAGGAATGGGAGGGTTGGATTTTTTTCCCCCTTTCTGGATGTTTTTTCCTCCTGCCCTTAATCGTTTTCTTGCCGGAAGAGGGTACTAGCAGAAAATTATCAAAGCGGGGGGGGGAATGGGGGGTGGCATTTGGACCTGCATTGTGCTATCATGAACTCGGGATGGTGCAGAGGATGCTTCTGGAACTTCCAGAACAGGCAAAGGACCTCAGCAAGATTTACCAAGTGGGGAAGAGTTTCTTCAGGGCCAAGCATGTCACTACCCTGTATTGTGGAAAGATCTTCTTCCAGAATTGTTTCTTGTATGCAAGGGGGGATTATGAAAGGTAGCAATCCATTCTGAGGCCTGTGCTGTTCCCTTCTGGTGTGTCTGGGTCAATGACATTTCTCGGGACAGACTTTCACCCTTGTTATGGGAGGCCCAAAGACACCTGGCCCAAGAGTGGCCTCACTGTTCAGAAAGGCTGCACTTAAGGGCATTCTGACAATCCTTTGACAGATGTCTATAATCAAGACAGTGGTTAAACTTTGCACTGTCACATGCATTCCCCAAATGAACTCTTGAACCACATTTGAAACAGGATTTCTGTTGATCATAGTAAAATAAGGTGCAGCTATCCCTCCCTAGAAAGAAAACACTAGGGGGTGCATTATCCCAACATCAGTATTCCTATGCTTCACCTTTACCTTCCAACTAACCATCCAAATTTGTTCAGAATCTATGATGGGAACCATAATATCCAACACTTTGCACCTGTTCCTGAGCCAAAATAAGATCACTGGTATACTAACCCCTTCATTTCTAAATAAAACAGTGACTGTACGGATCTGTTGTTTAGTTAATGCGACAGCCAAGAAAGGGCTCCATAAGCGAGTTTTATGCAGTGCATTGTACCTGGCCCAAAATCTATCTAAACTTGAGATTTGTTTAAAACTAACATCAAAATTTGCATCCCCAGTATGAATGAGGGCAAAGATTTTTGAAGAAAAAATTTAATTGAATCCTTCAGTAAGGTCCTGGCAGTATACAGCCTGTCAGGCAAGGTATTCAAACATCCTTTATAGATAAGACACAACATTTTTTTGTGGAGTAGGTTCCCCTCTCAGGGTAAAAAGTTACAAGTATTTTCTTGGGGGTTCTTCTACTGGTGCAGTAGAGTAAGGTGTTGCCTCATCAGGGGTAAGAGTAGTGTCAGATATTTGCAGCACAGTCACCTGTTGTTCAGGGATAGAGTGATCAGAAACTGACAAAACAGGGGAAGTTTGATCACTGGCCAGTACATTTGCCCCACTAGAAGAGGCAATAGCATTAGTGTGGCCATCAATGTTCTTTTGGTCACAATCTGAATGGTATCTTTGCACTGTGAGGTCTGACCTATCAGGTTCCCAACTTCCATTACCATTTTGGACCCATCCTGTGTTTATCAAGGCCCATTCAGGGGACCACAGCGAGGAGTCAGTTACAGGCTGAGCGGAACCTGCAGCTGTTCCGGTAATACTTGTGACTTTTTTCTCAGGCTGCGCAGTGCCAACAGGTAAATCATGACATGGGATAGGCCGCAAAAACACTTGGGGGTCTGCAGCTCAGCCCCAGACATTTTCTTAGTGTTAGTAACAGGACGAATAGTTGAAGCATCAGGAAGGGAAGAGTTTGAATAAATGTTTATAGTCATACCTCGTACCACAGCAGCAGTCACCCAATCTTTCGGCAAAGAAGGTACAAAATCCCTGTCAGAAAGTTCCACATCTGCATCTGACGGGGGTCAAAATAACACCCAGTTTTCCCAAGGGGCAGCTTCCCTTGGGGCAGGCACCAAATGAAAAGCATTATCAAGCACTAGGACTCGGGTAATGCTATCTGTACGGCTGGATTATGGATGTACCAACATCATGGTGTCACATGTTGAGAGATGTCCATTCAACCCAACATCCCATGGTGGGCCCTTCTGTGCAGTTGGCAGTTCTGTCTAGCAGCAGAAATGAAAACAGTGCACTGGTAGGAATAGAATGCATGTGTTCCTTGACATCATGCATGTGCAGTTGCCAGTCTTCCTTCTGCTTTCTGCATGGCATACTTCATTTCTCTGTGCGCTATATTTGTAGTAGCAGCCCAAAACTAGCTCTTGTTCGCAGGCAACAGAGATTTGGGATGAAAATTAAAAACTCTTTCCAGGGCGGTCTACTAACTAAGAGGGGCCTGGGTAAGGCTAATTAAAAGCCATTGTAGGAGCTAGAAAACCATATTTGAAAGCTCTAGTCAGAGAAGGAAGAGGGGAGACTCAGTACAGTATTTAGAGATTAGGAGAGGAACTTAAAGGGCTGAGACAACCACTTAAAACCTTGTCAGGGCACGAATGGCTCCAAAGACTGGAGATGGCGAGGTTGGTTCAAAGCTCTTGTGAGGATTACTAAGTAGGGAAGGTGTCTGGGCTATATACAGGAACAGAGAAAGCTGATTAGCTGTCAGGGCACAGCAGATGGGAGTTAATTAAGGGTCCTTATCAGGGCTACTACTAAATAAGAGGAAGAAGTAAATTAAAAGTCCTTATCAGGGCAGTGAACTGGGGGCACACTTACTAAGGCATTTTCAGGGCCATGTACCAAGGAGAGTATTATATTTAGTAGCCCTTCTTAGGGTATCAGTTATTAAGCCCTTTTCAGGGCACTGTACTAGCCAGGGAGAACACTAGTTATATTAGCAGGTATTTGTAAACAGAAATGTAGAATTAGTAAACAAAAATCAACAGGTCAGGTACAAATTCTGTGGGACAGTCAAAAGGAATACTGCACCAGTCCCATAGACAGTCATTCACAAATAATTATTTCTAGCCCTGGTGGCTGAGCGTTGCAATGTTTCAGCACCGTGGGTGAAAGGCTCCTGTAATTGAGCCCCATCATCAGTCCTCGGTGTAGTATGCTCTAACACAAGCACACAGTGTGATTTTCTGTCCCATAGCAAGTCTTCCTGTCTTTAGATAATCTCCTGTACCTGCCTCCATTTACTCTCCAACTCTAAAAAAAAAAAGTTGTCTTCTTGATTTTGTTCAGGATGGAGCTCCACTGCAACAGCAGAATCCAAATCCTTTGACAAATCAACCGATAGTTGGCCATCTAAATTCCATTCCATAGGGGCCTCATGCTGTTTGGAAACAGGATGGGAGGCCATCCCTTCTCCTCCCACCACCTCCATTCATTCTCCACAGCCAAGGGCCACCATCTTAGAATAAGACAACAGCACCACCTACACAGAGTATGAGAATATCCCACAGAGTCCTGGCCACATTTCCCCCATTCACTAAAAATACCACTAACAGCTTAATCTGGCTCAATGTCAGTTGGCATCCATCTGTATCCCCCCATCCCCCCAGGCTGAAAATAGGCAGAATTGTCTAGTCCTCCTTTCCCAGTCAACAGAAACTAACTAAATAAATAAATACCTGGAAGAGGAAATCCTAAAACAAAATGGATAAAGTTCAAGGGGATCTGCTGACCCCAGATAATGCTAAGCTCAGCCTCTAGAACCCCTGAATAAGGAGGCATCCCCAAAATATGTGGTAATGAATTCCCTGTTTCTGATATCCACTCCAATACAAATCCTAGCCTCTTAAAGTCAATCAATTAATCAAATCTTTATTTATTCAGGCGAACACCGTTGAGCAAGCTCATTTGCGAGATGGACCTGATACATAGGCATACAGGTAAGAACAGTACATTTCAAGCAATGTAAAAAATATACAGTTACAAACTTTACAAGGAACACATAGGGACAATACAATGATTGAATAAATAAAGCATTAGTAAATAAATGTATTCAGGATGGTTTGGCTAAGGGACCACCCCGGGTACAGGGAAGATATGGCCGTGCCGTGGACTGAGGGATGGCGCATAAGATTGTCAAGCCTGCCCACTGGAGGCCAGGTGGGCAGGAGATACAGGGGAGGAGAGATGGCAGGCCACAAGGTGGGTGATAGGGATTACAATATAAAAGAATGACTGTGGGTGGGAAGGCTCAGAGCCGGAACTCCGGGAAGCATAGCATAGATGGTGTCGTATAGACCAAGGCCAGCCAACGTGCAGATTATTTAATGGGGGTGAAAACATTTGCAGATTTTGTTAACTAAAAGGACATAAAGGGTCTTGAAGGAGGATATGATGATTGGGGAGCTAAGCTTCAGAGTTTTTTGTGCAGTATTTCATAGGGATGGTAGCGCAAAACTTATGGCCATTCTCCCGAGACATGTTTTCAGCCGGGGTATCTTCAAGTAAATAAAGGATGAGCTTCTCAGTACATAGGTTCCAGGTTCACAGAGCGGGAGACAATCGGAGATATGGGGGGATGTTTCTTGATGATGTCTTTGAACGTCCAGATTAAGGCATTTCTATTTCTCCTGAAGTGGAGGCAGGGCCGCCCCATGGCTGTATAGAGAGCACAATGGTGGATGGCATGAGGAAGACCAGTGATAAATCTCAATGCCCTGTGGTACAGCGTATCCAATTTAGCAAGGTTTGATGCTGGGCAGTTGCTATAAAGAAAGTCAGCATAGTTGACCGGGGAGAGAAATACGGTTTGAACCAGCCGTCGTTTGGCATTGCTGGTGAGGTAGTTGTGAATCCTAAAAAAAAAGACACTCTGGATACAGAAGTTGATACCAGCCCATTTACAGAAGAAAGGGTTCTGAAAGAACTCTTAAAACTGAAGGTGGACAAAGCAATGGGGCCTGATGGGATTCATCCCAGAATTCTAAAAGAACTAAGGGTAGAACTAGTGACACCACTGACTACCCTCTTTAACAAATCATGGGAGGATGGGGTGGTACCCGAGGACTGGAGAAGGGCAGATGTGATTCCCTTCACAAAGTGGGAGCAAGGCAGAAGCAGAAAACTACAGACCTTTTAGTTTAACCTCAGTGGTAGGGAAAATGATGGAATCACTTGAAGGAAAGAATTGTTGAGTATCTAGAGGCCAGAGGGCTCAGGACCCAAGGCAGCATGGATTCACAGTGGAAGGTCATGCCAAACAAATCTGATAGATTTCTTTGACTGGGTGACCAAAGTAGTAGATCAGGGAGGGGCTGTGGACATGGCCTACCTAGACTTTAGCAAGGCATTTGACACAGTCCCACACAAAGATTAATATACAAGTTAGCCAGCCTGGGAGTAGGTCCCAAGATGACAGCCTGGGTAAAGAATTGGCTGGAGAATAGGACACAGAGAGTAATAGTAAATGGAGTCCATCTGAAGAAAGGGGGTTACTAGTGGGTACCGCAGGTTCAGTATTAGGATCGGTCCTCTAAATGTTCTTATGTTTATACTGCAGAGGGACTGGAAGGAAAAGCATGTCTCTTTGCAGATGACACACAAAGATCTGCAACAGAGTTGATGCACAAGGTGGGGTGGAAAGGATGAGGAGGGACTTGGCAAGGTTAGAGGAATGGTCAAATGTATGGCAGCTTAGATTCAATGCTAAGAAGTGCAAGGTAATGCACCTGGGAAACAAAAACCCAGGGGAAGAGTACACAATGGGGGGTGAGATACTAACAACAACAAAAATGGAAAGGGACCTGGGGGTAGTCATATCAGATGACCTAAAGGTGGGCAAGCAATGTGAGAGGGCTGCAAGGAGGGCTGGGGGAATACTGGGATGCATAGGGAGAGGCATCACCAGTAGAAAACAGGAAGTTATTATCCCTCTGTACAGACAGTTGGTGAGACCCCATCTGGAGTACTGCGTGCAGTTCTGGAGACCCAATCTCCGCAAAGACATAGACAGGATGGAGGCTGTCCAGAGGAGGGCAACTAAAATGGTGCAGGGTCTGCACCGGAAGACATATGAAGAGAGACTTAAGGAGCTGAATATGTATAGCCTCAAGGAAAGGAGGGAGAGGGGGGACATGATAGAAACTTTCAAGTACCTCAAGGGAATCAACAAAGTCCAAGAGGGTAGCATCTTTCAAAAAAAGAGGTGTGCAAGAACAAGGGGGCACAATTTGAAGATAGAAGGGGGCAGCTCAGAGGTAATTTAAGGAAGTATTTTTTCACAGAGAGGGTTGTGGATGCATGGAACGGCCTTCCGGAGGAGGTTGTGGAGTCAAAAACAGTGGTGGAATTCAAGCATGCATGGGAAAGTCATAAGGCAATTCTAGGGGGTGGGGTTAGGAAGAAGTAGGCTGCTGGTTAACTAGGATCTGCAGCTTATCTATTAGGTAGGGAAATGGGCTGACTGGGTGGGCCAAGCGGTCCTTATCTGCTGTCAAAATCTATGTTTCTATATTTCTAAGCCTTTGTCTTCATTTCTTTAGGAGGCCTTCGATGTGGTCCATAAAGGAGAGTTTGTTATCGAGCCATACCCCTAGGTACTTGAACTTGCTAACAAATTCTAGGTTTTTACCCAGAATTGTGTTAATCTGTGGGACAGTGCCAGAAGTGGCTGGGTTTGCATCCAATAGGAAGGGAGAAAACAGTATAGCCTTAGTTTTCTTAGCATTTAATAACAGTTTTTTCTTAAGGAGTTGGCTCTGGAGAATGTTGAACTCCGATTGTAAGTCTTTGCAGGCTGTTTGGGTCGAGGAGTGACTAAGGCAGAGGACCGCATCATCTGCGAAGAGATGAATCCTGGCCTTAGTTATGTTCATATCAATGTTGATCACAAACAGTAGTGGACCCAGTTTCGAACCCTGGGGGACCCCTCTTAGCAGAGGTTTATGGGGGGATAGTTCACCATCTAAACTTAACTTGCTGCCACTGGTCAGAGAGGTAATCGGTGAACCAGTGAAGGGACAGTGGATCCAGTCCTAGGACCTTAAGGGAGGAGAGGAGCAGGTCATGGTCGACAGTGTCAAAAGCCTTGCTTAGGTCTAGAAACACAGCACAGACAATATTCTTATTTTCCAGTTCACGGAGCCAATCGTTGGTGACTTTAGCTAGAGCCGTGATGATGCTGTGCTGTGCTCTAAAGCCTGATTGCATGGGATTAAGAAGGTTCATAGATTCTACATATGCTTTCAATTGCTTATTTACAATGTTTTCCAGTAATTTTGACAGCGTGGGTAGTAGTGAAATTGGTCTGTAATTGTTTAGGTCACATGGGTCCCTGGATTTGAACAAAGGAATGACATGAGCTGTTTTCCATAATGATGGGAGAGTACCGTGGGACAGAGAAAGATTGAAAAGGAGGGTAATGGGTGCGGACAGGACATGAAAAGTGACTTTTAG
Organism: Neoceratodus forsteri; assembly: GCA_016271365.2. Lineage (NCBI taxonomy): Eukaryota > Metazoa > Chordata > Ceratodontiformes > Ceratodontidae > Neoceratodus > Neoceratodus forsteri. The sequence goes on from CM028132.1 coordinate 1,205,001,674, forward strand.
AAAGTAAGGATCCAGAGAGACAGCGCCTGTGCTTTTCCCAACATCCAACTTTAGTAGAAGTTCTTCAACTTCCTTCACGGAAGTATACTGGAGGGAGAAAACTGAGCTCGAAGGAGGAGGTTCCAAGCTTTGGGGAGCTAGTTGGGAGTGTCAGGAATTTGCAGGTGAATTGTCGAAAACAAGGCCAGCAGTGGCAAAGTGGTTGTTGAAAGCTTCTAGGATTTCCATTTTGTCACAGATAGTGACACTGCCAGCAGTGATCTTAGCAGGCAAGTAGTTGACCGAAGTGTGACCAGATATGTCCTTAATGGATTTCCAAAATTTGGAGGAGCTCCTGGAGGCGGAATCCAGCTCTGTGCAGAAGTAGGAAGCCTTAGCATCTCTTGTCAATTTGGTGCACTCATTCCTAGCTTTCCTAAAGTTGCACCAGTCAATAGGATTTTTAGTAGATTGTGCTTTTTTCCATAGCTTGTCCCTATTCAGTAAAACTGATTTGAGTTCTGATGTGAACCAGTGACAGGTTCTTCCCCTTACACTGGTTTTTACAAGTGGTGCATATTTATTTAGAGTAGCAGTCATAATTTCGGAGAAAATCTTGTAGGCCAACTGTACCGACTTGGACAGGTAAAAATCCTGCCAATGCATTGAGCGTTTCAGTTCCTCAAGGAAGGAAGGCAGGCAAATCAAAGTGGTGCCTGTCCCTCTTAGAGGTAAACCTGGACACGGAGGGTGGGTTCTGAACCGACCTTATGCTAGCAATGATGCAATGATGACTAAAGTCCATGAAAAAAACTCCTGCATGGGAGAATAGGTGCAGTTTGTTTACTAGAATGACATCCAGCAGCATACTATTGGCAGGGTACTTTTTGTTAGGATGCGTAGGTTCTCTGACAAGTTGCGTTAGGCCATGGGCTTCGCAGAACTCCTTAAGTGGTGCAGCGGCATGGGACAACCAGTCGAAGCTTAAGTCCCCAAGGATAATTACTTCAGGGGGGCCAAGCTTGATGACCCATGAGTAAAGTGTTTGGTGATAGTGCATGGAAATACTGCATTAGAATTTCCCATCTATATTCTCTCCATGTTGGAGATGAGGTTACCCTCCAACTCTTATCCAACACTTAACTTCCAGTCTGTTAGGAGATGGACTGGCCTAATTCAGCTTCCCACTTAGCATTGATGTTTTGCAAAGTGTGGCCCCAACTCCCTTATAAGCTTATAAAAAATGTAGATGTATCTACAGCGGGTGTATAAGTGTACAACCTAGTACAAGCAATCATCTAGTTTGGTGTACTCTCTGGTGAATTTATGTTTATTCTCCCCCTCCTGCACATAGTAACAGATCTGTAAAATTCTGTAGTGGTCTGAATTTAGGAGCTTAAAACTTTGCTGTAAATCAGCAAATGATACGCAGACCGCCATTGTTAAAAAAAATTTCTGAAGGTGGTACGGTCTGACTGTTTTCATCTACAGTATCCTGGGTCTGTACTGCCTTGATTCTGTGTTGCTTATAATGGTTGTGATGGGCCAGTCTTTTCCAGAGTGTCCATCTATTTGCAGAGCTGGACCAGTACCTTCAAGGATCTCTGTGTCCAGTAGTTCAGGCTCTGTCTATGTAGCATGGGCGTTCATGGTACATATGGTGAGGTATAGAGTAGACCTGGGAGGGTGCTTCCATTCTGTAGTTGATACCATCCAGAATCTAACTTTGCTTGGCTATTGCAATTGTCTAGATTTCTTGGGCTTCCTGGTAGTACCATTCAAAGTTAGACATTTCCATTGCACCGTGATCTCTGGGGAGTGTTGATGCTTACTCTGAGACGTGCCACTGCCAAAGGAATTACAGTGTAGATTTTTAGGTTTTTGCAGTTTACTCCAAAATAATTTAGGAATGGCAATGGGAAGGGCATGAAAACTAGAACAGGAGGTGAGGGAGGATGATAATTTTTTGTGCTGATATTCTATCACCCAATGACAGAGGGAGAAAAGACTACATATTGAGGTCTTTGGCTACTTTGCCCAGTAACCTAAGATGGTTAAGGTGGAATCATTTGGACAACTGTGGAGTGACCATAATTCCCAGATAATGAACTATATTTGCCTGGGCTCACTTAGAGGGGAAATTCACTCAGAAAGAAGGGGGTCAGGAGCCAAAGACCACCAGTCCTTCTGATTTGCCATAGTTTATTTTATAGTCTGAAATAGCTCCAAACATTTCTAACTCCTTATTAAGGGATGGGATAGAGTAGATGGTCCCCTTAAGAAAAATAGGGGACTGTCAGCATACAACACTGGTATGCTTCAGGTCCCCTACCTTAATACCTTTTGTTGAAAGTAGCCAGTGGCTAAAGTTTAGTGACCAGTGGTCAAGGTTTTAGTGACCAGTGACCAAACTGTTATCAACAATATGTAATTGGCTAACCAAAAGGTTGAGGAAATAGGTGTGAAATGGCTAGTGTAGAGACAGAGATATTTTGTACAAAACCTTCCTTCAACCAAAGGTCATAGCCAAAATAAGGTTCAGCTGCTTCAGACCACTGCAGCTTAGATACAGTTACTCAATTTATGATTTCTTGTGTTTAAAAAGAATGTATAACAGAGAGTTGTTAGGAAACGGTTATGTTCTTGTTTTGGCCACTGTCTAGTCAGCAAGTTATTTAAAGTGAATGTGAGGTCCCCTCATATGTTTCCTGTATTCTAAAGCGAGTGTTTTTTGATAAATGTAAAATCCCCTGATCACTTGTTTTTCCATCTAAGAATGACCACATGTCTCAGCAAAGTGTCAAATGTATCTCATGACCGAGGTATCCCATGTCCACTATACTTTTACCCCCTTGTCTCATGACCCTACTCTCTTGCCTTTCATGGTCAGAGTATCTAAACTGTAAACTTTCCCTTGTTTTGCAATTCTTGTCAAACACTGTATAAATATCAGACAGACTGTATGTCCAGTATGTCCAAGGGGAGTAGCAAACATGGCTGCCACAGATACTTGGGTCACCCAGAGGAATGAGGTATGTTGTTTCATTCCTCTGAACACCTGTAGCCCTGGTGGTAATAAGCCATCAGCTGTTTAGATTTAATCATGTTAGAGGTAAAATTGTTAGGGCTTATTTGGTATTAACAAATTGCAACTGATTTAAAACAAAATTTGGTGTCAGGTGGCTTTATTGGATTACCAGGGACCACTAGCCAAGAACCTTGTGTTTTACAAATTGGTTGAGCCAGCCAGGAGGTGGTTTTGGTTCTGGTCTTGGTAAATCTGGTAAAGCCCAGTGTACATGTGGGAACAAATGGAGTCCAGGAAGCAATCAGGATCCAAAAATTCAAAATAAGGTTTATTCTTTAAGCAGAAGAAAATAATACGAACTTAAAGCAGAAAATAAAATAACTAAATGAACAGATGAACATAGCTTAGCATAACATCACTGTAAAACAGTACCTGGGATCAGGCTAGGCATCCGGTAGGGTCACCTTCCTACCACACTCTGCTGTTCTACTTCACATTCTCCCTTTTTTATACAGCATGAAGATCACATGATTCAGTTAACTCCTCCCTAAACAGCATAATTCTTACATTCAGCAAGAAAAATAGCTTAAAACATACTTTATAATGCATTTTAATCATTTTCACCCCATTTATATTGATTTCTTATATTTCATTGCTGAAATTCACCAAGATTTGAGTTATTTCCCCTTTTTCAAACAATATCCAAGCTCCTCCCTAAAGCTTCCATCATAAAAAGGGTGGAACAAGGGCCAGCCAGCACTATAGCACAGTAGTACTGAGGGAAAGGTCTGTGGACTGCTTACAAGTAGGAGCTTATCCTTTATACCATTTCACAATAACATGAACTCTCTAATTTCTTTTTATTTGCCAAGTGTTTAAGATACCCTTGTTACATAGCTCATATTAAAGTAGGCTGAAATGTTTCTTTAGTGCTTTTCGAGTAGTTTATTTGGAATACTAAGCACTGAAATACTGAAGCTGTAAAGATGCTGACTTGCTCTGAAGTCTGGAGCAGGGCTTTATTCTCAGAGCCTAATTTAGTGCACTTTTTAACTCACAGGACCAAAAAAGTTAGTGTAAAAGCAAGCGCTGGTTTAAAGCAGCAGAGCCTGCTTACTCTTTTTCTGAAAAGCGAGAACACTCGCTACGGACTTTCTTTTAGGCGATTTACTTTTCATACGATCGCACAACCCTTTAGCGCGACTACGCACACATTACTGCATGACTATTTACCGAAAACAGTAGCGCTTTTTCATACGGAGGTTTCTGTACACAAGGGCATAAAATACTTTAGGAAAAGGCAAGAAATACAGGATTTAGGGATAGGAAGACTACTCATAGGTGGCCAAACTATGCGTAGGGGAATTAAAGAAGCCTATAAAGAGGCAGAAAGCATAAAGGAAAGAAGAAAATAGGATTACTGTTGCAACAGATTTTTGGAGAAAAGTATTTACAGCCCAATGTGTTCACCGTATACCTCAGTACACTCTATGGCAAAATAAATTTCTTTTAATTTCCAAGCCATAACGGTGTATGGGGGGGTCACAGACCCTATTACACCTAGTGTTTACTCTAAACAGGGTCCACACAGGTAAGGGCCATAACCTAACTTTGGGGATGAGAAAAAGAGTCTAATGGACTCTAAGTGTTCGAGTGGACTAGAACCTACAGTAAAAGGTCTATGGTGCAGCTATAAGCTGGGTAAGGGTGATGTATCTTTATGTGGTGGTCTGAGGACCCCAGGTTTAAAGATATGTGAAGAGAGGTATTAAGGAAAAGTCTCTCAAACAAGTAAGGGCAACTGCCCTTGTAATTTGTGCTTGCTAGAAGTATATACTGTTAGAGCCGATGATGGCTTTCACAGTTCAGGCTGCTTTTAGAAGAAAAGCGGTGTCTAATCAAGTAACGTTAGATAAGCAACATTTAGAGAAATAAAAATAAACTACTGTGAATGCATACACAGTAGGTGTGACTACAGACGGGTTGATTTGAAAATCCTTCCCTCCTCCCTATGTTCCCTATCTGTGTAGTTTCAAGTTTTTTTTATATCAATTTCAAGTTCCCTTGCCTCCTATAGACGCTGAAACATTTGATCCCAAACCCAGGTACTGGGGATCTCCACCAGTTGGATCTCAACCTAGTACCTAGTACTGCTACAGATTTTTAAACTGCAAACCAGAGCTCTGGGAAAATACTTGGTTTGGCAGGTTACTGAAATGGCCAAAAGAAAACCTTTGAAAGGGTTGATAGCTGCAGCGTTTGGAGATTATCATGAAGGTCCTGCAGTCATTTTTCTGAATCAGACTGGTGTACAGAAAAGAAGAAGGAAAATACCTTGGCACAGGGTAATTTAAAGTTTTTTTTATGTCTGTCTGTTTTATTTCTGTGATACATATACTAAACAAGGTAATGCTCCGTCTCTCTCTTGCATATTTTCCAGCATATATCTGTGTTCTGTAATTATGTTCTGTTGTTAAGGTTGCAAGATAGCATTGACTGCCTTTGGCACAGAACATGTTACAGTAAAAAAATATAAGCTTCTTTGCCCCATATCTGACTGTTTTAATTAGTGTTATTTTTAATGAAACATTTGTGCTGCCTAGATAGGGTCAGTGAAGAACTTCTGTATGTAGTTGGTTGGAGCAGGTAGTGTTGAAGGTGAAGAGACATGATGTCATAGATTGCAATGTGCAGAAAGAGTTGTAGCTTGCAGGCAATGTGCCAAGCCACTGCTAGGTGAAAATGTAATGTGTTAACAACTATGAATGGCTTTATCATACTTCCAGTTAAAACCAGAAACTTTTTGCAAAATGGCAGAGTGCCATATTTGGGCTTTGCACCAAAAGGTGTAACCATGTTATACTAGATGTGTCCACTCACAGATGGTATGCTGTGCTGTATTTTATTTATTTATTTATTTAGCTTTTGTTTACTGGGTAAGTACACTAGACAAGTATTATGACTATTTTCAGGAACGACCTGGGAGAATACAGCAAGAGGAACAACAGTCAAGGAGACGTGGCAAAGACAGTACAGTTTTTTGTCACAGTAAACAAACATGTGGGAAATACATCATTTGACGCTAGAGGAAACATACAGTAGTAAGCACATTTCAGATTATACACTCTAGACTAGCTAGTTCAACTGACAGATATATACAGGTCATCATACATAGGAGTGGAGCATAGCTCAAGGACTGGATTGGTCATAATATAACTTATAACATTGTCGTATACACCCCCCTAGGCTAGTTGGATCACAGACAGGTATATACAGCTCATCACATTTTTTCTAAATATGCACATGTTAGACAGAAACAGAAACACTTGGTAGCAGAAGTTTCTACCAAGTGACCAAGGTGCAATATGTCATAGTTAGCCTATGACCGTGGAGCAATAATGGGTGTAAAAATGCCCAAGGCTTCTTAGGCAGGAGTAGTCAGAAGTCATTGATACAGTGGGGAAAATATCTCCAGGAATTCAATGGAGACACCCTGGGGAGGTTCAGACAAAACAATTTGACACTTTACTCTGGGGAGGTTTGGGGCAGTCACACTCTGATGCTAGTTTTAGGAAACCCCACAGGGGAATTTTGAAAACTCAGATAGGAGGGGGCAGCTCGGATATCCACAGGCAGTGAATTCCATAGTCTGGGTGCACTTATGGCAAAGTCCCGATCCCACATGAGGGTCTGGGTAGGAGGGACTTAGAGCATCCCTGATGTGAGAGACCTAAGTTGGTAGGGGGTGGGATTCAGTTTAGGCAGAAGCCGGGCCAGCCCCGGGGGGTGCTAGTTCTGACGACTTTCCCAGAGAGGCATCCCAAACCAAAATCAGGGTATCTAGCTGATGAGATCCAGCAAAGTTTCTCATATAGCTCACAACGGTGGGTGAGTCGGGGGGGCAGCCAAGGCAAAATGACAAATGTTATTGTAAGCAGTGTACCACCAGGTGAGATGTGTCTTTGGAGAGCGAGCAAATAGGTGCAGCCCATAGCTGAGGGAGGGAAGGAGCACACCCTTCGCTAGGGCAAGCCTGGCTGCCGGTGTAAGGTTATACTTGGCCCTATAGGCCAGACCCAGTTTGCAGTTTGCCGCCCTGCAGATGTTAAGGATATGATTATCCATGTCAAGTTGGGGGTCAAGTGTTACCCCCAGATATTTGATGGAGCTCACTATGGGTAGTGAGGATCCATCTGCGCTGGTGATGTGTAAGCAGGTCGATGAGGCTTTGATTTTAGCCACTGAGCCAAAGAGCATAGCCTATGTCTTTTTTAGGTTCAGGACCAGCTTGTGACTAGTAACACATGACAATACCCTGTTAAAGTCATTGGTCAGATTCTGGTTTAGGGTAGTGGCATTCTGGGAGTGAGCCAGGATTACCAGATCATCTGCATACATGGTGGCGCTACAGCTGGTAGTAACCATGGGTAGTTGATTGATGAAGAGGGAGAAGAGGAGGGAACCCTGTACCGAGCCTTGAGGCACTCCAGAGGTCACCGGTAGGGGCTCGGAGAGGACTTTATTGAAGCAGGTACGCTGCTTTCTGCCATGTAGATAACCCATTAGCCATTTCATGGAATGAGGGGAGAGGCCAAGTGACCACAACTGTGCACCAAGCAGTTTGTGGTCAACAAGGTCAAAGGCTTTGGACAGGTTGATAAATATTGCACCAAAGAGTTTGCCCTGGTCCATGGCTGTCTGGATACTTGATATAACCAAGATTAAGGCTGTGGTGGTGCTGTGTCCCTTATGAAAGCTGGGCTGGGCTGGGGACAGAAGTTCATGAGAGTGGATATATTCCGAAAGCTGCTCAGCCACTACCTTTTCAAGGAGCTTGCTAAGGGTTGGGAGAATGGCAATCGGTTGATAATTGTCAGGCAGTTTGGGATTTCCCTGCTTCAGTACAGGGACAATCCTCGCCTCTTTCCAGATGTCTGGGATGGTCCCCAGACCAAGGGATAGGTTGAAGATAAAGGCTACTAGTGAGGCAATGTGTGCAGCACCAAGCTTAAGGAGTTTAGGCTCCAGGTTGTCTAGGCCAGGACTGGAGTACTGGGAGAGGCCAGCTAGGCATTTCTGAAAGTCCTGAACTGATACAGCCCTGAGGTGGAACATTTGACGAGGAGGGTGACGCTCCAGCAGAGTGGAGGGAAGGGGGTGGGACAGAGCCTCATCAGATGAGAAGAGGGTTGTGAAGGCAGAGAGGTCAGAGAAGTGATTATTTAGGGAGTTGGCAATAGTATGAGGATTATTGCAGGAGACTCCATTTATGACCATGTCCATAACCCCCGGATGAGATGATCCGCTGACAAGGGATTTAATATCTCTCCAGAACCTCCTGGGATTACTGGCAGAGCTTAGTTGGGCGGACTTGCAAAAGTCACTCTTTGCTGCCCCGATGGCCTTTTTGCACTTGTTCCTGAGGTGTCTGTACCTTTGAATAATCATGGCATCACTGTTACCTTTGGAACAAGCCCAACACTTATCTCTCTCTCCCGGATCTAGCTAGGGAGACTTCATTTAACCAGAGGGTAGCGGACCCCCACCCTACTGGATGACCTTAAGAGCATGCTTGTCTTGCAAGGCCCCAAAGGTGGAGAGGAAGTGAGAGGTTGCTGCCGAGGGTCAGTGGCACCATACACCCCAGACCAGTCAGTAACTCTTAGGTCTTCAGGAACTCCTCATGCATCGAATCTAGAGTAGTTTCTGACATGCATAATTTTGTGTGGAATTTGGGGTAGGGAATTTTCCATACACAGAAAACCGTGAGTGGTCAGAGATGGAGTCAGATAATGTACCGCTGATGAGAGCCTATCAGGATGGTTAGACATGATCCAGTCCAGTAAGGTGCTGGAGGATCCATTTGCTGTCCGCCTAGTTGGTTCCTGGATGAGCTGGGTCAGGTCAAGGTTAGCAAGCAGAGGCTCAAACTGCTTAACATTACCACTATTCCAGTTAAGGTTTACATCCCCCAGGATTATGAGTTTGTTATCCCCAACTCTGGGACCAATTTTATCCATGAGGTGAGTTAATCCAGGTAGCCCACCTCTTGGAGGATTATAGGTGCACACCAGGTGCAGTTTCTTTGCATCCCCAAATAGCAGTAGCACATGTAGCAACTCACAGGGGGACACATTTGAATCCTGGTGGGCAATTTGGGAGATTTTTAAGTGGCTCTTATGGTAGACTAGTATGCCACTCCCCCTCTTGCCCCCAGCTATGTCCAGTCGGGTGAATTCATACCCAATGAGTTCACAGGCAGAATCAGGGACAGAGGGTTTCAGCCAGGTCTCCGTCACTCCTAGGATGTCGGGTTTGTAGAGTATAACCCATGCTAATAGCTCATCATGATTAGGTAGCAGGCTCCTAATGTTAAGATGAGCTATTTTTAGCCCCTTACCCATGCCCCATATGGGAGGGATTTTGTGGGTCAGATTTATAGGCCAGGGTTGGTTTCAATATCACTGGCCAGTAATAGTGCAAGTAGGAGGAGTCAGGGGAGATACCACCTCCTATGCGCTTGACAACCTGGGAGTTTTTCAGTACGGGTACGCTTTACCCTGCTTGTATACATAAAGCACTGAAGATCTAGACAGCAAGTAACACTGCAGTGCGCTTCGGAGATCACAAGAATATTGGAGAAGGTGTAGTCGGGGACCTCGTAGGTGGATGACCATCCCCAGTTGTCACCCAGTGTTATTGGGGAGGGAGGTGACCATATGCAACAAAGAGAGTCCCACTATAAGACCTACAAGGCCTATATCCCTGCGGATGACAGCCAGCACCCTCTCTACCTTTAATATTTGAGTATCCCTATCCTTACTAGTTGGATGGGAGGGGAACCACATCCACATCTTGGCTGGAGACATAGCACTAGCCTCTGAGATAATTATCAGTCAGCTAACAAGAACTGCTGTGAAGGAAGGAGAGATGGATGTACTAAGGCTGGAAGGAAGTTAGTGAGATTTGTTATTGGTATGTGCCAAGTAAATAAAATAAGGCCTGCACAGTGCAAATTCAAGGCTACCAGCTACGGATGCAGGGGCTGAGATTTATTTCTGGGAAGGAGTTCCTGCCCTCACCCTTTGTAAGCACACTTACCACCTGTCGACAGTTATACGAGGACAGAGTTTAAACAGCCAACAACCAAGCAGTGCAAGTGGGGTTAGGATTGGTATAATAGTAAATACTAGCAAGGTTGTTTTGAGCAGACAGTGTAGCAGGACTGGAATAGTTAGGCCCTACACCTTTTGTCGGGAGTCTGGTATAGTGGGGCCCTACTCCTTTTGTTAAGGTCTCTATTAGCAGGGGCTGAGACAGGAGGCCAGCAGGATGAGCAACACCTGTACAAGACTTAGGTTCTGACACAAGACAGAGCAGGGCAGTTTAGCAGACAGTGGTCTGAGAGAAGTAGGCCATCAGGATAATGTTGACAGGCAGTAGACAGTAGATGGGGTCAGTAGGCATATACCAGCATAAAAATTTATTTGACTCTATTTAGCATATACCAACATGTAAAAAATTTATTGACTCTATTTAGTGTCAGAGAGTAGGAAGGGCAATTAACCAGGGAAGGAGAAACAAACTAATTACCACTGATAATTAAGCAGATACTTCCCCTGTTGGCTGTTTGGGTGATACTGGCTTCCACAAAATAGAAATCAAGCTAGTTATCACTAACAATGAAACAGATACCTCCCCTATTAGCCAGTTGGGTGAGACAGTACATTAGGGGTGGAGCCAGTGAGCATTTAATGGGAGGAGGGAACGCAGTGGGCGAGTGGGCCGAGAAACCTGTTCAGCTTTCTCCTGCACCGGGGCAGGGGCCAGGAGCTTGTGCGATGCAAAGTCGTCAGCTGAGGAGGCCAGCCAGAGCAGCAGTAGCCCACAACACCTCCACTCAGCAATTCTGCGGTCCTCTGGGTGGTGCGAGGGGGGGACCTTTTAGAGCAGGTCAACCCTCACCTCCCTTCCACGCGGCGTCAGCTGTGTTGCCGGTCAGTGGGACAGTTCTCCTTCTCAGGAGCAAAGCGAGAGCGTCACAGTCGACCAGTAGCCAATGGAGGATTGCACGAAGTGTAGGTAAGAGTAGGGTGCTCAGAGTCTAACTGATTTGAGTCTGAAGGGTGGATGGCAGACACTGAGGGCTTCCTGTTTTCAGCTGCAGAGCTGTTTGCACAGGCAGTTTTAAGGAAGTTGTCAGCCTGTTCAGTGAAGCTTAGGGGAACCTCAAACTACAACCTCCCCTTATAGCAGCACCGGGAAAGAAGTAGAATGATAATTCAGGCCATATTGCCCACGATTGAGTACAGTGAATTGTGTAGAAAGACCAAGAATCCCTATAGTGGCAGGTCTGTATAACCTGCTAATGGAAAACTAGCCAATACAGTTGAAAAACTTCTATTACACAGTTGAAATGTGCTTAGCTCTATAGAAAATCTACTTGTAAAAAGTGCCAGATGGCTGAAGTAGGGGAAAAGTCCAGGCCAGTCAGAGCGGGTTTGCTGAAAGCACCCGTGTTCCAATTGGCTGCGCTGTCCCGTACCTTCCAAGGAGCTGCAGGCAGGCGTCCTGGTCTCGGTCGGTGGCTGGCTGGGTGCCGGCCGACCGTGGGGGAGCTGAAGCAGCCCTGTTCAAGGGCAGGCAGCTTCCAAGGAGCTGCAGGTGGGCATCCTGGTCTCGGTCAGTGGCTGGCTGGGTGCCGGCCCATCATGGGGGAGCTGAAGCAGCCCTGTTCAAGGGCAGACAGCAGTTGGAAGGTGTTTAAAAATGTTTTTGTTCTGAAAATATTTGGCATGGAAATATGTATAAATTTGTTGGTTTAAAAGGGTGTCGGTGTTACACGACAGGCAGGAGGCAGCACATATATCTAAAACACTTACAGTTTTCTAATGAAACTATGGGCATTACTTCAACAAATTGGTGTCAAACAATGTCAGTCTTATTTTGTGATAAGTATTTCTGTTTGTGTATGTGTTATGTGTGTGTACTGTCTTGGCCAGCAGTTTTATTTTGTGCTTTATTATTAATATATTTTAATATCATTAGTGTTCAAGGACACTACAATAACAGTTGGGTTTGAGCCACCTTTGCATGCACACTGTGTGACCTTTTGCATGTTATTTGACCTTCTTGTGTTTCAACATTTTATGTTACTACCAGTTCAACTTGATGAGTATTCCCTACTTTATTTATTTATTTTATTTATTTTGCTTTTGTTGACCGGGTAAGTGCACTAGGCAAACAATGCCTATTTTCAGGCACGACCCGGGAGAAAACAGTTTACAGACATAACAATTAACATGTGACGCAGCACATGAAACAGTACAATGGGTAAAAACAGCGTATAGTATATACAATGACATACTGATTGGTGAGGATAAGATACCATGAAAACAGAAGGAGGAAACAGGATTGGTATCAAACAAAAACAACGTGGAAGGTAGTATGTTAAAGTGCAGTAATGTGCCGTAAGTGGTAGAGAGAGGAGAGAAAGAAGGAAGAGGGGATGAAAGAGCATGGCAGATAAGGATCATAAGTAGAGGAAGGGAAAAGGGGTAGATAGGATGAAGATAAGGGAGAGCAAGCATTAGTAAGGATTCAAGGTGGGTTAAAACAAGTGCAGGGATGCAGAGTGTGAAGGTGTTCACGATGTAGATTCTTGAAGATAGATGTGTGTTTGTTTGACGGATGGAGAGAGGTAAAGAGTTCCAGTATTTGGGCAGTGTAGGAAAGCTACGAGTGCCCATTTTTGTTCTACATCTTGGCACACATAGAAGGGCTTTATCAGTGGATCGTAATTCATGAGTAGAAGGTTGGGTTTCCAGTGCAGAAGAAAGGGATAGGGAGACCTGTTCTGATGACAGAGTCAATTAATGATCCAAAGGTCTGAAGACTGATAGGCGGATGGGCTAAGCCATTTAGGTCCCGATAAAGGTGGCAGTGGTGCTTGAAGCGTGTTGAGGCTGCGGCATAGCGACAAATGTTATTGTAAGTGATGTCCCATTTATGAAGGGCAGATTTAGATGCCGAAGGAAGATCGGAGCCATATACTAGAGCCGTAGAAGGAAACCTTGAGCCACTGCTAGTCTGGCTTGAGGGGTAAGTAGCGTGGCTAGACGATAGGCACTTCCTAGCTTAGCATTGACTGACTTACAAATAGTAGCGATATGAAGGTCAAGGTCAAGTGATTGGTCCAGGGTGACACCAAGATATTTGAAAGAATTGGTAGAGGTAGAGGAGAGTTGTCCGCACAGGAGATGTTAAGGGGATAAGGATTAGTTTGAGTCTGGCCTAGAGCCAAACACCATTGAGTAAGATTTGCTAGAGTTTAGGACAAGTTTATTATGAGTAAGCCAGGTTTGGATACTTTGAAATCCGATGCAAGAGGATGATGTAGGGAGATGGAGATTTCACACTATGATAGATAACCAAATCATCGCGTGAGAGCAAGGCGAACAATTCAGGTGCGACTGAAGGGATGTCATTAATAAATATTGTAAAGAGTAATGGACCAAGAATAGAGCCCTGTGGCACTCCAACGTGGATAGGTGCAAGATTCGAAATAGCAGAGTTAAAGACCACGGTCTGTTGCCTATCGGTCAGATAGCTCTCAAACCAAGTTATGGTATCTGGGGAGAAACCAAAGGACCGTAGTCTTGATAGAAGGAGCGAGTGGTTTACCAGGTCAAAAGCTTTAGTTAGGTCAATAAAGACTGCACCAGTCAGGAGGCCTAGGTCCATGGCTGAGTTGATGTCACTGGTCAGCTTTAGCAGGGCAGAGGTGGTACTATGGCCTTTGAAAGCCATGTTGGGGACTGGAGAGGAGGTTATATTTTTGAAGGTATTGATTGTTTGTGTGGCGACTAGTTTTTCCAGAATTTTGCTTAAGGTAGAGAGTATAGCAATGGGACGATAGTTCTTATTTCCTTGGTCTCCTTTCTTGGAATAGGAGTGATTTTAACAATTTTCCATATAGTTGGTACTATACCACGGCAAAGGACATATTAAAAATTGTGGTTACTGGGGAGGCTATAAAGGGGGCCGCTGCTTTCAGCAGCCTTGGTTCAAGACCATCAGACCCTGGACTATTGTTGTCATTGATAGTGAGAAGTAGCTTTTCAACTTCTCTTTTATGAATGATCCGGAACCTAAAAGGGGTTTGAGGAAGTGGTTTAATGTCACGAAAGGGCAGCACAGTGCTAGCATTTTGGAAGGTGGACAGGTAGCTAGATAAATCTGAGAAAAGGTTATTAAAGGTATTGGCTATGGTTAAGTTGTGCAGTGTATACCATCAAGTAACATACTGTTAGTGTGGGACTTTTGATTAGGGCTGATGATAGTTTTATGGTATTCCAGAATTTCCTAGAATCACCAGAGGCGTTATTAGAAGGTTCCTACAGAAGGTACTTTTGGATAGGCGGATGTAGTTTTTGCAGGCATTCCTCAGTGAACGGTAATGGCAATAGTCAGATTCCAACTTTGTGGACTTAAAAGACTCCAGGCTTTGTCTCTGGCCCTAATCCGGGTTAGTAGCTCTTTAGTAAGCCATTTTGTCTGAGTCGCAGCCTGGTGATCCATGGAGCATGGATATCTTGGAGCAGCTGGAAAATTGTGATGAAGCTATCTAGGCGGACTGAGCATCTGATGCATTATGAATGGAGGACCAGTCAATCATAGAAAGGTCATTAATAAAGTGAAAAGGGTTGAAATTGGCACAATTGCGAAAAGTTACAAGTCTTGGGGGCAGTGATGGTTTTTTGTATGAACTCCATGTGCAATATATCGGGGAGTGATCACTGATTGCATCTGGTAAAGTGCCTGCACAGCTAATGCTATCAGGGCAATTAGTTAAAGCACAACTTTCGCACAAGATGTATGTTTTCATGGAAGCACACCAAGAGTGAACCACACAATTTGACTTTTTATTCCAGAACTGGCATTCTAAGTAAAAAAGAACAAATGTTTTTGTGTTGTTTTTTTTTTTTTTCTCTTTCTGGGCTTGCAGCCAACACAGGCAATGATCAAAGCCTTCCTCCATGAAGATTTGGTTGTAGTACAGCTTCTTTGTTCCTAAACAATATCATGTGATTCCTCTACTATGCAAGGTGCTTAAGGGAGGGGGGGGTCACTTACTACCCCCAGCATTTTTTTATGTATACAGTATAACTGTTAAAGAAATATTACAGCTGTTTTTGAGAAAGTTTACCATCTACAGTTAAAAAACAATGGCTTTTGTTTTTATGTGTGACCATGGTGTAATCATTTTTTTTTCTTTTTAAAATGCATTCTAAAAAATACGTACATACGGTATTACCATCAATCCGGATCTTTTGTAAACTCAGCTGACATTTTGTCATGCTTAGGATAAGGGAACCCAGGGATGCTTGGCTTCTTTTATCCTATGAAAATAATCTTGTTTTACCTTTAGACTTGTGTATGTTTGTTTTTATTTTTGTTGTTCGTCTGTGTGTTTCTTCTTTTTCTTCTAGAGAAAAATAAGTTCCCCATCTTTTTAGTAAGGTATGAAACTTACTAAACTAGTTGCATATAATTCTGTTATAATTTGAAGTGTGCTAGGTGGGAACGGCAATGGGGCCACACCATTACCATTTATCCAGTGCACATTTTTTTTTTTAAGGTGTTGCACGACTGGTTACTAATATTGACAGACCATTTCTGGTTCAACATCCATGTCACCATCCACAGCTAACATTTTTATTGCTACAGTAGTCAAGCTGTCTCTTGAAAGTGGTCAGTGGCCAAAGTTTAGTGACCAGTGGCCAAGGTTTTAGTGACCAGTGACCAAACTTTTATCAACAATATGTAATTGGCTAACCAAAAGGTTGAGGAAATAGGTGTAAAATGGCTAGTGTAGAGGCAGATAAATTTTGTACAAAACCTTCCTTCAACCAAAGGTCATAGCCAAAATAAAGTTCAGCTGCTTCAAACCACTGCAGCTTAGATACAGTTCCTCATTTTATGATTTCTTGTGTTTAAAAAGAATGTGTAACAGAGAGTTGATAGGAAACGGTTATGTCCTTGTTTTGGCCACTGTCTAGTCAGCAAGTTATTTAAAGTGAATGTGAAGTCCCCTCATATGTTTCCTGTATCCTAAAGCAAGTTTTTTTTTTATAAATGTAAAATCCCCTGATCACTTGTTTTTCCATCTAAGAATGACCACATGTCTCAGCAAAGTGTCAAATGTATCTTATGACTGAGGTACCCCATGTCCACCATACTTTTACCCCATTGTTTCATGACCCTACTCTCTTGCCCTTTATGGTCAGAGTGTCTAAACTGTAAAATTTCCCTTGTTTTGCAGTTCTTGTCAAACACTGTATAAATATCAGACAGACTGTATGTCCAGTGTGTCCAAGGGGAGTAGCAAACGTGGCTGCCACAGATACTTGGGTCACCCAGAGGAATGAGGTATGTTGCTTCATTCCCTCCGAACACCTGTAGCCCTAGAGGTAATAAGCCATCAGCTGTTTAGATTTGATCATGTCAGAGGTAAAATTGTTAGGGCTTATTTGGTATTAATAAATTGCAACTGATTTAAAACAACATTTTGTGTCAGGTGGCTTTACTGGATTACCAGGGACCACTAGCCAAGAACCTTGTGTTTTACACTTTGATATCCCAATTCCGATGTAAAGCTGTCACTCGTGACTCAATACATAACGTGAATAACAAGGGGAAAGGGTGCACCCCTGTCAAGTACCTTTGCCTAGTAGGAATCTAGGGAAGAACACACCACACACTACTGTTCCAGGGTGCTCATAAAGGGCAGCAAGGCAGGCCCAAAATCAAGGGCCATAGCCCATCTCCAACAGAGTCCTCTACTAGAAAACCCAATCCACTCAATCAAATGCCTTTTCAGCACCTATTGAGATAGCAATCTGGAACTTACTGGCTGCCTGTTGTGTGGACACAATATTGACGAGGTGATGGATATTATCATAGAATTTCCGCCCCTTAAAGGGAAATGTCCACCTAAAACTGGGCCCCACCTCACTGTGAGGCAGGACCCGATTAACATTTTTTTAAACAGTTTAGTTTTATTTTACTTACACTGAGTTAATTATTTAGATTTATCTGGTTGATCCTGCCATCCCTCCCACCGGCATTTTGAAAGCAGGTGCCCCAGTGGTGTACCCATGACCTCCCGTGGCTGTTCTGAAAATGACATATGAACTGAGGAGCAGCTGCGGGAGTATGCATAGGGGTCCCATATAATTGGAACTATTAATAGCTCCAGTATGTACAGTACCTGTCTCAGTGCTATACTGAGGCCAGGTACAGAATGGCAGTCGACTGCCAGTCTATACCTGGCCTCAGTATAGCACTGAGACATGTACAGTGAAAACCAGAGCTATTAATAACTCCGATTATACAGGACCCCAATGCACGTTCCTGCAGCTGCTCCACAGCTCAAACATCATTCTCGGGACAGCCACGGGAGATTGTGGGTGTGCCACTGCGGCACTTGCTTTCAAAATGCCAGTGGATCAGCCAGGTAAAATCTAAATAACTAAACTCAATGTAAGTTAAAAACACTAAATTGTTTGCAAAAATGCTAATTAGGCCCTGCTTCACACTGAGGTGGGTCCCGATTTCAGGTGGATGTTTCCCTTTAATGAATCCAGTTTGATCCTGGTGAACTAGGTTCCCTAATGTCTGTTGGAGTCATCTGGCTAAGAATGAGATGAAAATGTTCAGGTCCACTAAGGTAAGGAGATGGGGCAGAAGGACTCGCAGATGGCTGGGTCTTTATCGGGCATTGGAATTACTAAGATTTGTGCTCTATACCATGTCCTGGGAACCCCATCCCCCTAACACCCCTGAGTATAATCAAAGACGTTCTGAAGTCAGCTAATCCCTAAGACACTTGTAACATTCCGCTGTCAAGCTCTTCGTGTCTGGAGTGTTGCCATTCTGCAAATTTTCAATAACTTCATCCAATTCTCAGCCTGAAACTGGGGCATCTAAGGAGTCTGCCTCCACCTGTGTCAAGGACTACATTACCAATTTCTGGGAGTAGGTCTGACACTGGTGTTCATGAGATACAGGTCTATCACTCCTATACAGGGATGGATAATAGCCTGCAAAGGTCTGTGCAATTACATCAGGAAGGAAAAGCAGTTCTCCCTGCCCCCCCCCCACTGGCAACCTAAGCACCACCCTAGAGGGGTAGCATGTGAGGTGGGCACCTGAATCACAGCGCCATCCGAAATGGCAATGCAATATGGGTGAAAGCCCAAAAGGCGAGGGGGGCAGGGAGGGTGACTGGATGTGGTGGGGTGGGTGACCCTAGTGACAGGATGTTGTTACATGTACATGCGCGTGGGGGCGAGCATGGCAAGCATGGCCTGGGAGGAGGTGGAGGGGATGTAGGGGTTGGTGCTGCAGTCAGTTGCCGAGCTGCACCGTGGCATCAGGGTTGGCCTCCACTTGTGGTGCTGGGGTTCTGGGTTCGGGTCTGGGTCCAGGCGCTACTGTGCTTTTCTTGCACCCAGCTGAAAACTTGTCTTTTTTTTGCTTTCACCCCCGACAAGCACCCCCTGGAGCTGAGAATCCTTAAGTAGGGTGGTGCGGGGCAAATCCCAGCATGGGGAGAATGAGGGGCACAGCTCCCCACAGAAAGCAAGTGCTTTCAGTCCCATGCTATTCTTCCATCTGAGGATATCAGGAGTGGCGAAATTGTTTTCACTGCTCTGACACTGCGATAATGCGAGTCACCGTTCGGCACTCTCCATTATCCCACAGAACCCCCTAGAGGTGATCCATCAGGTGCAACCCGGGAGAATTACAAAGGTACAGGCAATAATAATTTAGAGACAGGGTAACTGCAATCAATAAGGTACAGTCAGGTACAGGCAGAGAACTCAGGCGATATACAGATACAGAGACAAGGTAGCAGCAATCAACAAGGTGCAGACAGGTATGGGCAGAGAGCTATAGTCAGGTACAGACAGAGGACGAATATAATACAAATACAGTGCTAAGGCATGGCAACCTCAGGAGGCAGTCAAGGAAGCAAACCAAAGAATTAGCAGGGCATTTTTGAGATGTGCACTAAAGGTGCAACTACTGAGTCATAAATGGGCACTGGCGCACGGCAGAGGGTGGGACAGCTAAGAGCAAAGGCAGGCAGAAGGCATATGCACACACTCAGTCACAGATGGGCACAGGTGTACCATGGAGGGTGGGACAGCTAAGAGCAAAGGCAGGCAGAAACTTGTTTCAAGTAGCCCCAGAGGGAGGACCTGAAACAGCTGTGGGAGGGGGCAGCACTTACATGAGCAGGGAGAAAGTTCCAGGCTCTGGGGGCAAGGGTCATGAAGGCGCGATCCCCTGCAAGGGAGTGGGTTTTTGAGACCATGAGAGCCTGGGAGTCACTAGACCTCAGCCGATAGCCAGAGGGGGCAGGCTGGAGCAGTTCGGCAAGTGCCAGAGGAGTTGAAGATCGGATGATGTTGTTAGTAAAGCTGCCCACAACAAAGGATCGATGATCACTAGGGGAGAGCCACCCCAGCCTAGAGTAGAGCTGGCAGTAATGGGTAAGACGGGGGGCTGAAAGGGCGAAGCGATACACATTGTTATATGCAATGTCCCATTTCGTGAGCCAGGATTTTGGGGCATTCACAGAAGAGGTGAGCCCACAGGAGAGCGTGGGGAGAAAAAAAACTTTTGCAATGGCAAGTCGGGCAGCTGGGGTGAGGCAGCTTTTGGCCCTGTATGCTAGACCTAGTTTCCAGTTTGCGGCCTTGCAGGAGTTACGTATGTGCAGGGAGAGGTCCAGCTGAGGGTCAAGGGTTACCCTCAGGTACTTGAAGGAGTCAACAACTGACACTGGAATGCCTTCGGTACCAGTGACTTTGAGATCAGCTTGATGCGCTCTAACATAGAAACACAGAAACATAGAATTTGACGGCAGATAAGGACCACTTGGCCCATCTAGTCTGCCCGTTTTCCTACCTAACAGATAAGCTGCAGATCCTAGTTAACCAACAGCTTACTTCCTCCTACCCCCCACTAGGACTGCCTTATGCCCGTCCCATGCATTCTTGAAGTCCCCCACTGTTCTTGACTCCACAACCTCCTCAGAGAGGCTGTTCCATGCATCCACAACCCTCTCAGTGAAAAAATACTTCTTCACATTACCTCTGAGCTGTCCCCCTTCTATCTTCAAATTGTGCCCCCTTGTTCTTGCACATCTCTTTTTCTGGAAGATGCTACCCTCTAGGACTTTGTTAATTCCCTTGAGGTACTTGAAAGTTTCTATCATGTCCCCTCTCTCCCTTCTTTCCTCAAGGGTATACATATTAAGCTCCTTTAGTCTTTCTTCGTATGTCTTCTGGTGCAGATCCTGCACTATGTCTTCTGGTGCAGACCCTACACCATTTTGGTTGCCCTCCTCTGGACAGCCTCCACTCTGTCTATGTCTTTGTGGAGATGGGGTCTCCAGAACTGCACACAGTACTCCAGATGGGGTTTCACCAACTGTCTGTACAGAGGGATAACAACTTCCTGTTTTCTACTATTGATGCCTCTTCCTATGCATCCCAGTATCCCCCCAGCCTTCCTTACTGCCTACTCACATTGCTTGCCCACCTTTAGGTCATCTGATATAATTACCCCCAGGTCCCTTTCTATTTTTACTGTTGTCAGTATCTCACCCCTCATTGTGTACGCTTCCCCTGGGTTTTTGTTTCCCATGTGCATTACCTTGCACTTCTTTGCATTGAATCTGAGCTGCCATAGATTTGACCATTCCTCCAACCTTGCCAAATACCTTCTCATCCTTTCCACTCCATCTTGTGTATCAACCCTGTTGCAGATCTTTGTGTCATCTGCAAAGAGACATACTTTTCCTTCCAGTTCCTCTGCAATGTCACTTATAAAGACATTAAAAAGGACCGGTCCCAGTACTGAACCATGCGGTACCCCACTAGTAACCCTCCTTTCTTCACTGTGCTCTCCATTTACTACTACCCTTTGAGTCCTGTTGTCTAGCCAGTTTTTATCCAGGCTACCACCTGGGGACCCACTCCAAGGCTGGATATCTTGTGAATTAATCTTTTGTGTGGGACTGTATCAAATGCCTTGCTAAAATCTAGGTAGGCCATGTCCACAGCCCCTCCCTGGTCTACAACTTTGGTCACCCAGTAAAAGAAATCTATTAGATTCATCTGACATGACCTTCCCATCGTGAATCCATGCTGCCTTGGGTCCTATGCCCCACTGGCCTCTAGGTACTCAACAATTCTTTCCTTCAGAAGTGATTCCATCATTTTCCCTACCACTGAGGTCAAACTAATTGGTCTGTAGTTTCCTGCAGAGGAATCACATCTGCCCTCCTCCAGTCCTCGGGAACCACCCCATCCTCCCATGATTTGTTAAAGAGAGTAGTCAGTGGTGTCATTAGTTCTACCTTTAGTTCTTTTAGAATTCTTGGGTGAATCCCATCAGGCCCCATTGCTTTGTCCACCTTCAATTTTATTAGTTCTTTCAGAACCCTATCTTCTGTAAATGGACTGGTATCGACCCCCGTCTGCAGAGTGTTTCTCTTGTTTGGTTTAGGTAACTCCCCCTCCTCTTCCTTTGTGAATACTGAGCAGAAATATTCGTTCAGTATCCCTGCTTTTTCATTGTCACTCTCTACCCACATTCCCTTCCCTTTATTAAGCTTCAGTATCCCTCCTTTGGTCTTTCTTCACTCCCTAATGTACCTATAAAAGGTCTTATCCCCCTTCTTAACAAATTGGCTATCCTTTCCTCGGTTTGGGCCTTTGCTATTCTACTGCCTTCCCAGCCTCTTTCTGCTTTAACTGATAAAGTTCTCTGTCCTGCTCCTTCTGTGTTTTTTTATATTTCCTGAATGCTGTCCTTTTCTCCTTAACCTTCCCTGCCACCTCTTTTGAAAACCATAGTGTTTTTTTCCTTCGTTGTGTTTTATTGATTTGCTTTACACAAAGGCTTGTTGCCTCTGTGATGGTTGTTTTGATCACTCCCCATTGTTCCTCCACCGCTCCTTCCCTTCCCTTTATTAAGCTTCAGTATCCCTCCTTTGGTCTTTCTTCACTCCCTAATGTACCTATAAAAGGTCTTATCCCCCTTCTTAACAGAATTGGCTATCCTTTCCTCGGTCTGGGCCTTTGCTATTCTGACTGCCTTCCCAGCCTCTTTCTGCTTTAACTGATAAAGTTCTCTGTCCTGCTCCTTCTGTGTTTTTATATTTCCTGAATGCTGTCCTTTTCTCCTTAACCTTCCCTGCCACCTCTTTTGAAAACCATAGTGTTTTTTCCTTCGTTGTGTTTTATTGATTTGCTTTACACAAAGCTTGTTGCCTCTGTGATGGCTGTTTGATTACTCCCCATTGTTCCTCCACCCCTCCTTCTTGCCTGTTTGCTAGTGTTTTCTGAGGCACTCTCTCATTTTCCCAAAGTCAGCCCTCCTAAAGTCCAGTACTCTTGCTTTTGTATGGCTTGATTGTATGGCTGTGTTTATCGTGAACCACACTGTTTGGTGGTAGCTTGTTCCCAGATGGCTACCCCTTCTAAATCTGAATTCTTTCTCCATCCCCATTTGAGAGTACAAGGTCTAAGATTGCTCCTCCAGTGGGTTCCAATACTGCTGTCTGAGGCATGCCTCCTGTAAGGCATCAAGAATGACCCTGCTCTTGGATGTGCCTGCAGCAAGGTGCTCAGTTAACATCTGGCATATTCAGGTCCCCATCAACAATATCTCCCTTTTTCTGCCATTCTAAGAAAGCCTTCTATCATTTCCTTGTCCATTCCCTCCCCTGAGATGGGGTCTTATACAACCCCATGCGGATTGTGGTGCCATTTCCTGTCTCCAGGGTGACCCAAAGTGCCTCATCTGCTCCCTGTTTACTCTTTAGTTCTGTTGCTTTGATCCCTCCTTTACATGAGAGCTACTCCTCCTCCTCTTTTACCCTCCCTGTCCCTCCCAGTTGTGTATCCTGGTATGTTGACATCCCAGTCATGGTTCTCTGTGTACCATGTTTCTGTGACTGCCACAATATCCAGGCAACCCTCTTCGATCAAGGCCACTAGTTCAGGGAGCTTGTTACACAGACTACGGGCATTGGTACTCATCACTCTCCACTTTTTGATAGCCTTACCCTTTTTAGCCCCATTTCTGTCCTTACTGCCTTTGCCTATTTTTACATTTAAATCTGTTCTGCTCCCTAACAACTTCTGTTCCTTGGTGTTTACCTCACTAATCACCATGTTTTGTGGAGAAGCTCAGATTTCCTCTCCTTTCAGTGCCTCCCTTGGCTGGTTTAAATGCTTGCCAAAAGCATTAAACCTCTCACCTAGGATCCTGGTTCCCCTGGACAGATGCAGACCATCGCACCAGTATAGGTCTGCATCCCTCCAGGTGGCTCCCCAGTCCCCAATGAAGCCAAAACCCTGAGCTCCACACCAGTTTTTCAACCACTCATTGAATTCCCTGGTGAGAAGTGCCCTAGCATCTCCCTTGCCATAGAGAGGCAGCACCTCCGAGAAGGTTACCGTATGCGCTACTTGTCTAAGGCCCCTTCCCAACTCTACAAACTCCTCTTGCACTGCTCTGATCCCATTCCTGGCCAGGTCATTTGTCCCTAGGTAGACAATGACATCCAGCTCCCTCCCTCGTGCAGCTCCTCCCATGATCCTGAGGATTCGCTTCCTGTCCCTCCAAGCCGTGGCGCCAGGAAGGCACCTTACCTCCCTCTCCCCTTCCTCCCCATTTCTACCCCTAATGATTGAGTTCCCCACCAGGAGTTGTTTCCTTCCCCTGTGGGGTCCCATGCCACCCTCCTGTGGGTCTCCTTTGTGAAGGTTTCCAGCATCCTCCTTGGTTTCCACTGCAGGTGCCTCCATAGAGGAACCACTATCCATCAGAAGAGTGAATGAATTGTGGAGAGGTACAGCTAGAGGGATGCAACTCTGTTCCTTCACCCTCTCCCTCCTTGAGCCCACCCTGGTCCAGCCTCTCCTCTTTCTTGGCAACCTCTGAGGTAGTGGCATTGGCCCTGGTGGTCCCTGGAGTGGGGAGGAGTTTCATAGTCCTAGCCAGGTCAGCCTGGAGATGGGCAACCTCCTCTCTCAGACCAGAGAGGTGCCTGCAAATAGGGCAGCATCGCAGCCTCCAGAATGTCTCCCGGAACACTGCCGCCCCACAGCCATTGCACTGCACCACTCCTATCATGTCTTATTTTGCGTCCTCACTACTGTTTCTCTGGATGCTTATTCTTTTCTCTCCTTACAACTCTCACCCTTCCTGTTCTGGGACAGCAACTTCCTATCTTCTTCAGTAGCATCCTTCTTCCTTGCGCAATATCAGACCGCCAGCAGCTAGGGGGGGAGAGTGAGCTGCTTTTTTCCTTTAGGGTTGATAAAACCAATGTTTCTCTATGATCCTTTCCTTCCTACTGCCAAACAGGAAGTTCCTGTTGACAGTCAAATCCAGTGGCTATAAAAGTAGAACTGGCTTTGGGTGGGATGCAGGGTAATTAGTAAGGAAAAAAGGCTAGCAACAGGAAGTTGTAATTTGACTCACCTGCTTTTATAGTGTCTAAACCACACCCCCAGGTAAGCTCTATTTCCTCCTACTGGTTTAGCAAAGTCAGCTGATACAGTACCCTTCCCTGCACAGAACACACACTGACTTTCTTTCTTTTCTTTCTTTTTTTAACCCTAAATAAGACCCCTTCTACTTCAAATAAAGTTATCTGTCTACTTAATCTTAACAGACACTGACTCCTGCTGAGATATAAGTTTTAAATTAATAAGAAAATGTAGCTTCTTTTAGTTAGCTGCTTTCTGCTCTACAAGCAAGGCTAGCAACAGGCAGAGGAGCCGAAAAACATGGCCTGCATCTTCTGGAGGTTGATGACACTCTTATTAGTTTTGAGCCAGGATTTGATGCGGTCATAATCAGAGTTTAGTCTAGTGTTTATGTCTCTGATATCCTGGGAGCTATCTAGAAGCACAAGGTCATCAGCATATAGGGTGATGTGTCCGGATGCAGGGACCAAGGGCAGCTGATTGATAAAAAGGGAGAACAGTAAAGGGCCGAGGACAGACCCCTGAGGCACCCCCACAGGTTACCGGTGCCAGCCCAGAGAGGGCTTTCTGGAACCTCGTGTACTGTTGCCTACCCATGAAGAAGTTGGAAAACCAGGCATAATCGTCCTTCTGTCTTCTTTTCTACATCATTATGCAACATTCATTTACATTCTTTGATTTGAGGAAGCAGGAAATTATCCAGGGTGAGCTTATGAGTGGCCTCAGTGTCAAGAAGTTTCTTTTCTAATGCAGTAAGTTTATCGATGTCTTCCTTTTTTTTTTTTTTTTTTTTAGACATATTGGATAATGACTCCAGTAAGAGTTGCCTTGAGACCATCCCACCAATCCCATAGGGATCTGTGTCATAATGGTGAAAGCCTAAAGGTGATCACCTTTATGCAGAAGTCAAGAGTGCCAAAAATGTATTTTGGCACTCTGTCACCCCGGCACACAACAAAAGGGTGCCGGGGACTTAGTTTTTAATGTGTTCTGTGGGGGTCTGTGCCCCCCACTCCCACCCCTGCAGGGGGTTTTGCCCCCCACACCTCCCTACTAAAGGATTCTCAACTACAGGGGGGTGTCTGTCGGGGGTATGAAAACATTTAAAAAAAAAAGGTTCGGCCAGGTGCAACAAAAATGCACCAGTGCCCCGGACTCAAACCCAGTACCCTGCCAACTGACACTGGCAATCCACCCACCATGCCATGGGGTCAGCACGGCAACTGACCACAGCACCGCCCCCCCTCATCCCTCACTGTGTGTGCCCACTTCCAGCCCCACCGCACGCATATGTATAGTCGCCCACCCCTCATCTAGCAGCTGTATCCCCTTTTGGAGCAATTCCTGCAATGTGCTGGGCAGTGGGTCGCCATTATTGTCAGTGCCCTCTCCCCAGCACCCTCATCGCTAACTGCCTCAGAGTCTGACTACTCCTATCTTGAAATCTAGATTTAGTATTTGCTGTATCGGTCCTTGCAAGAACAGATCCAGAAGCAAATGATTTGATACCTTTTAATGGACCAACATAGATGTAACAACAAGAACAAAGTGCTCTAGCTTTCAGACCAACCAGTCCCTCTTCAGAAGCCGAATTAGGCTTAGGCTTCTGAAGAAGGACTGATTGGTCCGAAAACTAGAGCACTTTGTTCTTGTTGTTACATCTATGTTGGTCCATTAAAAGGTATCAAATCATTTGCTTCTGGATCACTCCTATTTTGGTACCTCCTTGTTGTCCCACAGTTTTCCTATCCATCTTCAGGTTTATGTCAGTGTTAAACCCCCCCTCCCCCAAAGATATTGTCTGGTGGGTCCTGAATGGAACTGCAACAGGATCCATTTAAAAATATGTATTTTTTTTATTATATGAGTTTTATTGATTTTCATCATAGTTAAGTCAAGTACATATTTCAAGGTCTGACAGCTTAAAAAGATAGATAACATTAAAAACAAAAACAATAACAACATTTCCAGATATAGTTGACCAGGCATTAGAGAGGTATTTACACATCAGAAACTTGAGGTGCAAGAAAATTACATCTTGGCCATGTCATTTTCACATTTCCGCTAAGCAAGGAATTTCAGGAATTTGTTACATATCTAGCAAGTACAAGTCCCATCTAGAACTTTTCAACAGTATATTTGTATTTTCACAGTCAAATTCAAAGTTTTGTGTAACGTACATTTCTCCCCCAGCCACCCTGTATCTTTTTTTTTTATTGAAATTTTTTTATTTTGATAGTAGAAGCAAGGTATGATACAGTATGCAATACATGCATACATTAAATAATATTTCACAGCAGTAAATATAAAATCCGTGAGTCCATGTCCAAGTCCCAGACTTACTATAAACATAGGTGGTATAAGTCTAAACATAAGCAGGGGTCTTTCTGGAAACTGATACAATAAGCTGTAAAATGTCATGTTTAGATTAATTATATTCCTCAGTATTACCATGTTCCCATCCTGGGGGGACTCCAAGGAAATGGCTCAGGTCCATGTTCCTTCAATAACTGATATTGTCAGGAAATATCCGATCTCACCCCGCCTATCATGGTACAAAATCTGAGTAATGGTCCACTGATACTGGGTCCATTTTCTCCAACGGTTAGTAAAGTTAGCCACTCCGTTATTTAGTTTAGCTGAAACTTGTTCTAAGTTGTATGCTTCATAAGTTAAATTTCAACAGGATTCCTTAACCAGCATGTTCTTTGTAAGCCAGAATCTGGTTATTACTTTTTTCGCCGTCAGAACTAAAAGTTCCAGGAGTTTGTATCGGACCCAGTTTATCCCAATATCAGTAGGTGGAGTCGCAGTCAGGATAAAAAATGGTGTAAGTAACTCAGGTCACTCAAACATATCATTCAACTCAGTAATAACATCAAGCCAGTATTTCTGGAGGAGCGGACAGGACCACAATATATGTGCCCCTCCAGCCCGATGGTGGCCACACACACTCCAGCATCTCCCAAACTCCTGCCGTCTATACTTTGCAGTGATATCCGGGGTTTTAAAGAAACTAATTCTGGATTTCCATGCAAACTCCCTCCAGTATGTTGTAGAAGAGATTTTAGAGTAGGGCAGGGCTGACTTTTGCCAGAGATCTTTATCGAGTTCCATACCCATTTCCTTGGTCCACCTAAGCCTGGTGGGGCCAAGGGTGTCCTTATTATATTCTCTAATTGCATGATATAGGTTGCTTATGATATGTTCCTGCACCCCACCCTTCAAGTGGTGGATAATCACTACCACCAGGTGAGAAAGAGACTCTGCAACCTTTGATAGGGTTTCTTCAAAAGGAAGAAGTTTATTTTTGAGCAACATATATATACTGGGTATTGCTTCGAGGGAATTTTGTAAATGGATTGTAGATAGGCAAAGGAGTAGATGCCCAGTGGACCCACCATCTGAAAGGTAAAGCATAAGTGATAGGGCTTAGATCTGTATCATATGCTAAGGCTGAGAGGAAACGCCTTTCCAAAGGGGAAAGAATGAAGCGATATATTTGCATCCAAGTTTTGAGAAATTCCCCAGTGAATTGTGGGAACCTGTTCAGAGAGGTAGGCACTTTGGGGGGTTTCCCAAAATATATGGAGGGACATCCTCAAGGCTATTAAGGGTTACTTCTGTATCTTTCCAGTAGGCTGTATAATGGGTAGTAGCATGCAAGAGCACAGTACATATTTGTGCTGCTCGGGCATATCTTTTTCAGGTTTGGTAAGTTGAGTCCTCCTTGGGCTCTGGGAAGTTGCAGTAAATGATACTTCAGCTGGGGTGGCTTGCCCCCCCCAATACAAATCTGGAGATCAACCTATCCCACACTAAAAAGTAGATACTGGAGGGTAAGATGGGCAAGGTTTGTAAAAAAAAAAAAAAAAAAAAGAGTATGTCAGGTAAACATTTTGCTGTATAGTTTCTGCCCGATTCATTATCCCCAGGGGTATCTGTGTCCACTTGGACAGGTCCATAGTAATTTGCTGGGTTATTGGTTCAAAATGAACTAGTTCAAGGTGAAGCAGTTTAGAAGGTATTTTAATGCCCAGGTATTTCATCTCCACCTTATTCCAGCAGAATGGGAAGCTAGTCTTCAGTGCCCTTGACGGAAGGAATGAGTAGTTAAGTACTTCTGTTTTGGAATCATTTATTTGATATCCAGACAATTCACCAAAAAGGCTGAGCTACTCCCATACTGCTAGAACAGAGGTCTCAGGGGAGGTAAGGGTCATTAATATGTCATCAGCAAAAAGCGTGAGTTTATATGACTTCCCTCCTATAGGGATCTCTTCGATGCTAGCCCGATCCCTTATATTGCCGGCCAGAGGCTCCAAATAGAGGGTGAAAAGCAATGGGAACAATGGGCAGCCCTTCTGGGTGCCACTAGCTAAAGGGAAGTGTGGGGACAATGAGCCATCCAACTTAAGATAAGCTACAGGGGATTGGTACATTGCCTGTATTTGTGAGATAAATTAATCTGGGAAAGCAAAGCACTTTAGAGTAGCCCAGAGATAGGGGCAGGACACCCGATCAAATGCCTTCCCGGCATCAAGACCGAGAAGGACTATAGTACCTGTCTCTGCATAGCGTGGTCGTGAGTAACAGGACTCTCCTGACTGCATCATGTGCTTGGCGTTTCCCGATGAAGCCAACTGGATCTTTATCTACAAGTTGTGGGAGGAGGGCGTCCATCCTGTGTGCCAGTATAGACATAACAATTTTATAGCCACAGTTTAGTTTTGATATTGGACGGTAGGAAGCCATTAAAGTAGGGTCTTTCCCAGGCTTGGGAATAGCTGCAATCTCTGCATACCTCCATGAAGGGGGGGGGGTCTTCTTGTATTTCCGGAAAGGTTTTATTCAGCAGTGGGACAGTCAGCTGTTGCCATTTTTTAGAGTGCTCCATCTGGTTCCGGGGTTTTCTGGGATTTTGTGAGTTAAATGTGGCTTTGATTTCTTCAATGGTGATAGGGCACAGTAACCATTCAGCTTGCAATGAAGAAAGCTGAGGGAGGAGGTATTTTGCAAGTAGTTAGCTAATTGTTGGGGAGCGGGGTTAGTATTTTTAGAATATACAGTTTTATAAAAATCAGCCATGGCCTGTCTGATAGCTTTGAGGTGAAGTAAAAGACGCTTGGTTGTGGGATCATACATTTTGGTCACCACTGCCTGTTGTTTAGCTCCTTGAAGGCACCTAGCCAAATTTCTTGCTCCCCTTGGACTGCCTCCTTGACATTTAAACTTTAAATAGAGCAGCTGCTGTTCTATTTTCTGGTCTGTTAATCTCAAATTTTTCCTGAAGTTGGAGTTTAACAGTCTAATCCCCCTGGTAGAGTCTCACCTGCAGACAAACCAGTTCAGCCTGTAGGTCAGCTAGTAGGGCTTCCTTAGCCTTCTTTTTGTGGGTCGAGTATCTTATAATCTCCACCCTAAGCACAGCTTTGAGGGTATCCCATTTCATTGCAGAAGGAGTCTCTGAAGAATCATTATCTGTTGTGATCAGGGGGATATTTTTCTTTATCATATGGTTAAACTCTGGGTCTTGAAGGTAGCATAAATTAAGCCTCCAAAAAGAATGTTTTGGGGGTTTTTCAGTCTCTATTTTTAGATAAAGGGGGTTTGATCAGACAAGATAGAAGCCCCCACCAAGATATATTGAATTATCTATAGGTGTTCAACAGAAGAAATAAAGCAATACAGCCTTGCAGAGGTATTGGTTCTAGGGGAGTAGTGTGTGTATGCCCTAGTTGAAGGGAAGAAGTGGTGCCACAAGTCCACTAAGCCCAGCGTGGGAAGGGTCGCCCTTAGGTATCTCTGAAGTGGTGTGGACCTATGTCTAGAGGCTGCTGATATATCTAAAGTTGTATTTAAAGTAACATTGAGATCTCCCCCTATCACAGATATGCCATGGGCTTGTGAAAGAAAGTCATCAAAAAATCTCTGAGCCACCCATATTGGGCTACCTGGGGGGAGGTACACCAATGCCAGTGTGACCTGTGTAGAATAAAGTTGCCCAACAACAATGACATATCTACCTTCACTATCGATAATCTAGTTCTGGACCTGAAACGGCACCCCATGAGGTATTGGTATTGCTGTTCCCCTCCTTCACCCGGAGGCATGCGAGGAAGCAATCACTGTCTGAAATCTGCAGGATTTAAGCTTAGAATGTTCTGACTGGGGAGGTGTGTCTCCTGGAGGAGAACAATATCAGGTCGATCCTGTTTAAAGAAGCAGAGCAACCTCTTACGCTTAATGGGGTTATGAATGCCATTCACATTGAATGACATAATAAGGGAGGTAGTAACCATTATTTATGGGTATTGTGGTAAGCTCTTAAACAGAATGGGCCTCCTTCCTTTCTCCCAGCTCTTAGATTCATCCCCAAGTGGATCCCTCCAGTTCTAATCTCTCATGCTCCCATCTCCAGTCAGGGGTTTTCACCTATTTTGCTACATAGTAGGTTATCAGGCTGACCAACTGGGTAGCCTATTCCCATAAAATCTCCCTTTCTAATTCTAGTGGACTCAGACTGTATTGCATAGTTTCTATTACAAAACCAGAACTCAGTTGCCAACAGGACACAACAAGAACCATAATAAGAACTTGGTAACATGTGAAACAGTTTCACTAATATGTTAGAGATAGTGTCAACATCATAACTGAAATAGTACTCATTCAAATCAGTTTGTGGTGAATCACCATTGGCTTCCAAGGTG
Organism: Neoceratodus forsteri; assembly: GCA_016271365.2. Lineage (NCBI taxonomy): Eukaryota > Metazoa > Chordata > Ceratodontiformes > Ceratodontidae > Neoceratodus > Neoceratodus forsteri. The sequence goes on from CM028132.1 coordinate 1,205,032,972, forward strand.
GGGGAAACTGTAAATATTTTCCCTATGCATGCTGGAGAAGCACAGCTGTTTTAATGTTTCAAACCAGACTGGGGGATTAGTCCAGAGCAATCCATGCCACGGGCCCCCGGGGGACCAGAAAGATCCCAAATTAAAATAATGACAAGAAGGGAGAAACAAAAAAGGTAAAGGGCTAAGTAACAGCCTGAATAGTTTCAGCTGTGTGGAGGCCCAGAGCGTTTGCCATCTCGGCTTGTTCCTCCCTCAATTATGTGTCACCCATTAAAGTAAGAGCCATTAATACAAACTTATTATAAATGCCAAGGATGTACATCAATAAATGAATAAGACTGTATTATAGATCTCGTGGAGTCCAGGACTGTATAATGTTGAAATTAAATATTTAGGGCCTTTTCATCATAGCCGGATCTGAATAACTCATAGTTCCATAGCCATAATTAGGGGAAGGATGTAAAAAGACCCAAAGAAAAAGAATATAAAAACAGTTCAGTCAACGTCCTGGGTCTTTTTATAATGTACTCCAAAAGCTGGCCCAAATAATACAAAATAAGGCAGTGATCAGAAAACTCATTAGATTCTGAGTTATTCCCACATGCAGAGTATGTAAAGTACAGGCAAATGGGGGGTACAGGGAGGAGGTAGGGCTCTCAGGTCACGCCATAACAAGTGACCGCATGTCTCCCCATTTTTAGAGGGTCAGACTAACTATAGATGGTACGGTCTGGAGTAAGGCCTGTCTCGGGAGCCCAGGTCAGTAAAACTCCCTCACCTCGCTGCCTCCCTCCCCCAAACCCACAGCCCAGTACCCGGCCCAGCAGCAGTGCATACTAAGGCAATAAGAACAAGCATTTGTCAATGCCAAATGTTGATTACGTTAGTGTGTTGAGCTTGCTCACTGCCCCTCTGTCACTCGCTCAGTCTGTTTCTCCTGGTGCTGCAGGCTGCTGTTTTGTACTGGACTCCTGCCTGCACTGGCAGCTTTTCTGCCCACTAAGAAATCCGAGCTGTCCCGACAGAGCTCCATTGAGGTGGCTCACTTCCCTCTCTCACTCACTCATTCTGTTTCTTCTGGCGCTGCAGGCTGCCCTTTTGTACTGGGCTCCTGCCTGAGTTGCCGCCTTTTTCTGCCCACAAAGAAATCCACAGCAGTCACAATAGAGTTCCGCTGAGGTTGCTCACTACCGCTCTGTCACTGGCTTGTTCTGTTTCTCTTGGAGCTGCAGGCTGCGCTTTTGTACGGGGCTCCTGGCTACATTGGCACCTTTGTCTGTCCACAAAGAAATCCACAGCTGTCCTGACAGAGCTCCGTTGAGGTCGCTCAGTCTCTCTCTCTCTCACATGCTCATTCTGTTTGTCCTGGTGCTGTAAGCTGCCCTTTTGTACGGAGCTCCTGCCTGCATCGGCATCTTTTTTCCACCCATAAAGAAATCTGCAGCAGTCCTGATAGAGCTCCGTTGAGCTCACTCAGTCCCCCTGTCTCACTCACTCGTACTGTTTCTCCCACCGCTGCAGGCTGCCCTTTTGTACTAGGCCCCTGCCTGCACTGATGCCTTTTTCTGCCCACAAAGAAATCCGCAGCAGTCCTGACAGCGCTCCGGTGAGTTCGCTCTGTTTCTCCTAGTGTTGCAGGCTTCCCTTTTGTACTGGGCTCTTGCACTGGGGCTTTTTTCTACTCACAAACAAATCCGCAGCAGTTCCGACAGAGCTCAGTTGAGCTTGGTCACTCCCCCCCCTCTCACTCGCTAGATCTTTATCTGTCCCAAACACTGATTTCTCACAGTGACCGTGCTATTCTCTGGCAGCAGTGCAAAAACATACTCTAGCCAGGATGTGGAAAATGACAGCTGTACTGTTCATAAGGAGGTGTGAAAAAATGCCACTGTTGAAAATGTGGCGTGAAAATATTACAAATTTGTGAAGTTACAAGGGTGCGTGGAAACAGTTCAACACACGCTTGTAACACAGTTATGTTACGGAGTTTTGTCTCCAAATTTTCAACATAGGGATTTTAGGACCTCTGCCCATGAACAGTATCACTATCATTTTCTTAATCTGTCCCGAACAGTGATTTCCCACAGCGACCGCCGTATTCTGCGCCGGAAGTGCGGAAACACATTTTGGCCAGGATGGGAAAAATGACAGCTGTACTGTTCACAAGTAGGTGTGGGAAAATGGCAATGCTGAAAATCTGGAGTGAAAATATTACAAATTTGCGAAGTTATAGTACAAGCGTGCGTGCAAACTGCGCAACACACGCTCGTAACACAGTCATTTTATGGTGTATCGTTACCAAATTTTCAACTTAGGCATTTTAGGACTTCTAGTCATGAACAGTGTCACTGTTATTTTCTTAATCTGTCCCGAACACTGATTTCCCACAGCGACAGCGCTCTTCGGCACCTGAAGTGCGAAAACACATTTCAGCCAGGATGTGAACAATGACAGCTGTACTGTTCAGAAGGAGATGTGAAAAAATTCCAATGTTGAAAATCTGGTATGAAAATATTGCAAATTCGCAAATTTACGAGCGTGTCTAGCAACTACACAACACATGCTCATAAAACCGTGAGTTTTTTGGATTTTTTCCACCAAATATGCAACATAGGCTTTTTGAGAGCCCACCACATGAACACTGGCACTGTCGTTTTGTTAATCGGCACCGAAAGGTGATTCCATGCAGTGACCGCAAAATCACCTTTTGGGGCCGATTAACACCATGACAGTTCAAGAATTCATGAGGAGGGGTGCCAAAAATGTCATGTTGAAAATTTGGTGTCAAAATTCCAAAATATGACTGAGATATGCATTAAAGTTGGAAAAACCCTATTTATTCCATTATACACCTTACCGGCATTTCCTCAGTTCGTGGTTGGCTTTGAAGAATGCAGACTTGTTCCCGGTCCATCGAAGATGTTGTGCGGACTCCAGGAATAAGTATGAGGTGAGGGGTGTGGGGATGCAGGGTGCACAGTGGGTGGATGCAGGTTGCTGGTGGGGGCAGGGAGACCGCCCGAGACAGTTTTTAACAGGGGTAAAAAAGCCATCGTGGGACCGTTTTTACTTTACAGGGCATGTGGCATGCTGGAGTGGTCCCAGCGTGCTACCGGAGACTTTCTTTGGGGCAGCAGCAGCCGATGGGATTGGGCACCCCTGTCAGCACACAACAACAAAAGGGGTATCATTATGCCGACGGGATTGGGCACCCTTTGGCAGACAATAAAAGCGGGAGGGGGTTTATGTAATGCCAATGGTGAGCGGGCTTTCCGGCCGGGCAACACATAAAACACCAGGAAGCCACAGGGATCGGGGCCCCTGTCGCGTGCAAACACAGTGGGGTTGATATTGTTTGTGAACATGGCAGCAAACCGCCGCCATGTTCACAAACAGTATCAGTATGTGAAGATCCAGCCCTGCAATGACGGGTCGCTCCCTCATTGCAGCAAATGGCTTATACTGCAATAACAAGGTGGCCCCTGATTGCAGCGGCTGTTTTTTTACAAGCTGCTGGCACACTGGCTGAACTAGTGTCAGCAGCAGCATGCCACAGCATTGGGGGATGCTGGACAAGCCTTTAAGGGCTGTGGGGGCATTGGCCACAACAGTGCTGTGTCTCCACAACCTGCTTGTGGAGAAAGCTGCTGCAATATGTTTCTTGCACATGCAAGCAATCAACATAAAAAAGGGAAGAAGAGAGGATGTCCATTATCTTCAGGTCTCCTTGGAGTTGTTTTCCGTCCTACAGAACTCAGCCAGCGTTATTTTTGGTCAGAAATGTTGGCATCTCCATTCTCCCTCCTGTCCCTCTTACAGTCTGCTGCAGCTGCCGTTTGCCAGCGCAGGGGTTGAGGAGGTTGTGCAGAGGTGGTATGTGGTAGTTCCAGAAAAACTATGCATTGTTTGATCAGCTCCTTCCATGCCTCCACAGCTGAGGAATATCCTTGCTTTCCTGAAGAAAGATGAACAGTCAGCTTTGCAGCATAAGGCGTAATGAATTTAATGCCCTGAGCTTTCAGCATGGGTAAAAGCGGGAGGTAGGCTCTGCGTTGTTTCATCATCGGGGTGCATAGTCATGATCAATATAGAATCTTTTTTGGGCATAATAGATTTTTTGCTTTTGCCAAGCCATCAGTAAGACTTGTTCCTTCACTGCATAGCTATTGAAGTGTACCATGATTGAGCATGGGCTAGCTGTGGCCGAGGTAGACTTAGAGGCCAAGGCCCGATGTACCCTCTCAAGAACTAACACCATGTCCTATGGAAGGTCTAAGGCTGTTCAGAGCAGGTTTAAAACAAATTATTTTATTTTTGGACCTTCTGCACCTTCAGGGGTACAGTATAAGCATATGTTCTTGTGTCTTGCGCTATTCTCAGTGTCTTCTTGATGCACCTCCAGCAATTCTTGGAGTTCTTGTAAACATTGTACTAGGCGCTCCAAGTCATCCACTCTATTTTCTGTGGCAGTAACTTGCTGTTCTGTGTCATCTGCTTTCTCCTCTAGCAGTGTTACATCCCTGCGTATCTCCCCGTAGAGTTGCTTGATGTCAGCCCTAAATGCAGAGAGTTCGTGTTAGATAGTATCAAGCTTTATTTTTTTATTTTTGATCTTTGGTGTGCGTTGGGTTGTATTCACAGGTTTGGCAGAGGAAGGTGCAGGTCGCGTTAGCGCGGTGTCTGAGGCCTCACAATCGGATCATTCAGCATCCATGATGTACTCGTCCATTTTTCGGGACATTATCGGCTAGGCACCTTAGTTTCCCATCTTATTCATAGTTTAGGAGCGGTTTTGTTTTGAAAAGCTGTATGATAGAGGGGAAATTGCTAGGGAGGAAAACGAAGCAGTTCGTCTAGGCAGCCATCAACCTCTGGGGCGGAACCAGAAGTCCACCCTGTATCTTTTATCTTTTTCACATTATTATTACGACTGGTTTCTGAGCTGCCAGATAATAGGGATGTAAACAAACTGCCCCTTATCCATGCTTAACTGTAATATGTCTCATTTGTTATCTGAGTTCAGCACATATACATTTAAGATGGAAACTGGTATGTCCTTATAACTGCCTTCTATACAGTATATATGAACCAACACTGAGCATTCTACTGAGCTCTGTCCACCGTATGGGGGGAGACCTTTATGGATTAGAATAACCACTCCCCTCTGGTGGCTGTGCACCTCATACTATGAGGCATAACACTCCCCCACCCATGCCTGGGACAGTTTTTTTATGTTCTGCCTGATTAAGGTGCATTTCTTGGAGCAAGACCAAAGAGGCATGAAGCCTCTGTAGCTCCTGTAGGACCCTGTTCCTTTTAATTGGGCTTCCCAACCCACTGACATTATAAGTGATTACATTAAGATCAGACACAACCATTATCAGCTCCTAAGTGTGCAGAAACTCTCCCTTCTCAAGGTAACCATGCCCCCCCATGCAAAGTAACCACCGTGTAACCATACACAATATAAACCAGAAAAACAAGTGTAATTCTGTAAAACAGTCAAATATCAAAAACCTAACCTTCACCACTTCAAGGTGAACACCCTCAATGTGCTCTGTCAATGGTATTGCAGCCCACTGTTGAGCAACAGATCTGTGACCCATAGTGCTTCAGCTGGCACAATATAATCATGACTATCCATCTCTGTACCAAGTAGTCATGTCAACACTGCTTATTCTGTGTGCTCCTGGAAGAAACTACTACCGCTCCCAGTGCACTCATTCCCCCCAAATCAAAGTTATGTCATGCTGCCTGATATTCATAGCTAACAATGTTCTCCCCACCCCATCAGATAAGTAATCAATCCACCTGGTCCAACGTCTCTGAGGGAGCCCCAGGAGTATCCCTCCAAATAAGCCTAACCTTAGGCCTTGTGTAAAGCAATTTATAGGCTCAATCAGAGTGTTGCTTGGGTAGAAAACACCCACACAGGACACAGCTGTCCTTGATACAAAGCACACAACAGCCCTTACAATGAGAACTTACCTTTCATGATGTGATAATGCACTATGTAGGCTATTCTGAGTTATCCATCATACTCCTTGATGAGCCTCTCGCATGAACCCAATGCGTGGTCTACTGTCCCTCAAGCCCCACGTGTGTGGGATAGATGCCTTCAGAGCTTCCTTCCAGCTGTCACCTCCCATCCATTCTGCACACAGTGAGCAGCTCCGGAATAACTGCTATTGGCTAAACTTTGCATTTTCATCTTGGGCATCTGCGGAGTCTAACCATCAAGATTTACTGAAGTTTCAAGGGATATACCACTGTGGCTGTAGCAGAATGTGTGCATGTACCAAACTGTGCCATGATGTGAAGTTCAAGTGGTACTCCCCACCCAAATTGCAGCACTCCCTCTTTCCCCTTCCATATTTTACATGTCGGGCCTGTTATACAGAATTTCTAGAGATTCCACTCATTGTTTGGTACCCTGGCCTTTTCAATTAAATGAGCGGGAGGACTGGGACAAACACACATGAACGCAAAACTAATCTGTATTTTCTCCATCTCCAGCAGCTGTGAGCAACATATGTGAACAACAAGTATATTTATCCCCCTCTAAAAGTAATGAACAATGGAGAAACAGAACCATCAATCTTCAACAAACAAAGTTATTTTTTGCAAAGGAACGTGTCTTCCTCCTCTAAAGTCCAAGAAATGTGGCAACTTTCTTGAAGGGGAAAGTGTCACATTTCCACACTTGCCCTCTTCCTCCCCTGACATGTTGCATTGTCAAACACTAAAAACTCTTATTAACACTCTTTTTAAGAATGTAAAAAATCTCATGTCTCATGCTGCAGTGTGGAAGCCCCCCAAACCCCTACTATTACCTGTATCATGATTTTTCAAAGTCTCTCGTGCCTCCCCCTCAAGCACCATCAGATAAGTAGCAGTAAACAATTTACCTTGGTCAATATAGCTAGGACTGATATCAACCAGTGAGGGAGGCCATAGGTGTACTTTGTGCTGGAGCATGATGGCAAGCATGGAAATCTGGCCACAGACCTCATTGACAACACCCTGCAACTTTTGTTTTCCTTTGAGCCTGGTGGTGCCTAGAATCCATTCTAGGTTCTGTAAATCAGGTTCCTGGGTGGCAACTGCCATTTGTGGGAGCTGTACTCCAGGTTCTTCAGTAAGGTCCTGGCATCGGGCCAACCTCTATGTATATGCGCAGTTGTGCAGGGGCCACTAAATGGAGCTTTTATGCCTTTGTCTTTAAGAATTTTTACAATCTGCAAAATCTTTCTGTGCTTATCCATGATGCTTGGGGTAAAGTTGTGGTCAAAGTACTGCTGGGTGTCTCTGAAGAGCACCTCCCACTTGTCCCATGCTTTTGGCCGAATTGCCATGTTTGTCCAGTAGTTAATGAAGTGCATTACCACCGAACATGGTTTGGCCATTTTGTCTGAGTTTCAGGACTAGGGCTCTGTGGGCCCTTTCATAGGTCTCATAGGTAAATACAGAGCTATGTAGACAATAGTCCTTTTGCTCGCCAATTTATTAATACCCTTGGATATTGTGTTTAAGTAGGAAACTATCCAATCTGTTCTTGAAAGTATTCATAGTATCACTAGCTACCACTTCTAATGGCAATTTATTCCAAATGTTGGTTACTCTCAATGTCAGCCAGGATTTTCTTTTATTTGTTTTTGGACAGTCCACTAACAGTTGTAGAGGGTGTGCTCTGGTATTGCACAGTGATTCCCTGTATCTCAATCCTAGAAGTTCCCATAAACCCGGATCAATGGTTGATTTATAGATCAAACACATGTCCCCCCTTAATCGCCTATACTCCAAAGAGTATAATCCCAGAATGTTTAACCTCCTTTGATAATCTTGACCTTTTACCTCCTGTACGTAACAAGTAGCTCTCCTCTGAACTTTCTCTAGTGCAACTATCTCGGCTCTTCCACTAGGTGACCAGAACTGTGTGCAGTAATCCAAGTGCGGCCTCACCAATGATGTATAGAGGGGCAGGAGAACTTCCCTACTTCTACATGTAATATGTTTATTTATGCAATGTAATATACTACTTGATTTCTTACTAACTGAGTTAGAATGTATTTTAAATGACAAATCGTTTGTAACCGTAATACCCAGGTCACTCTGTTGCTCCACTATACTCAATATTTGTCCTCCAAGTGTATAAGACAAAAGTTTATTTGCGCTCCCAAAGTGCATAACACAGCATTTATCCACATTAAATAACAATTTTTTGTCTGATGCCCAGAATTCCGGTGCATTTAATGCTTCTTGTAGTTTTGTGGCATCATCTTGGTTATTTATGGGGAACCCTGCCCTGGTGTCGTCAGCAAATTTTGAAACCCAGACTCCGTTATTTACACTCATTGAAGCAATATATATATTGAACAAGCAAGGCCCCAAGACAGAGCCCTGGGGCACCCCACTAGTCACCTCAGCCCATGCAGAATTAGTCCTGTTTACATTAACAGATTGTTTTCTGGAGGTAAGCCATGCTTCTACCCATTTTGTTATTTTTCCTGGTAGGCCATGTGCTATTAATGCATCAATAAGTTCTCCATGAGGAACCTTATCGAAGGCCTTTGAAAAATCCAGATACACCACGTCCACAGACTGACCCTCTCCCATAGCCCTGCTAACCTTTCCATAGAACTCTAATAGGTTAGTCTGACAAGACCTTCCAGCAGTAAATCCATGCTGTACTGGGTCCACCAAGTCCATTTTTGGGGAATATTCCATAATATAATCTTTTAATATACCCTCAAAAATGTTCCCTATGACTGACCACAGGCTAATCGGTCTATAGTTGGATACATCATGTCTACCCCCCTTCTTGTAAATAGGAACCACCCTAGCTTGTTTCCATGCCTCTAAAACATGCCCTTTTTTAATGATATTTGAAAAATTACTGCCAGAGGTCCAGCCAAGAAATCTGCCATTTCTTTAATTATTCTTGGATGTACTCCATCCGGGCCTTGGGATTTATTATGATCTATTTTTTGTAACCTTTTAAGATCCCTTCTCTCTTTATCAATGATTCTACTTCTAGTACAGTTTCTAAATGATCTAATTTTGGAGAAGATTTATTATTAAAAACTAATGTAAAGAAATCATTATACATTCGGGCTAGATGGGACTGGTCAGTAACTGTGCTACTATCCATTGCATGTAGTTTTATTTTTATTTATTTATTTAGTTTTTGTTGACCAGGTAAGTGCACTAGACAAATCCTGCCTATTTGCAGGCACGACCCGGGGGAGGGGGATACAGATGAATGCCAACTGACCTTGAATCAGATTAAGCTGTTGGTGGTATTTTTTTAGTGAATGAGGGAAATTTGGCCAGGACACTGGGGAAATTCCCCTGCTCTTTTCGATAAGTGCCATGGGATCTTTAACATCCACCTGAACTACCACCAATCCAGGCAGATGGGACCTCGGTTTAACGTCTCATCCAAAAGATGGCACCTCAGAAGTGCAGCACCCCTCTCATGCTGCACTACAGTGTCAGTACTGGAATATTAACCCAAGTGCCAGATGTGGGAACTGAACCCACAGCCCTCTGATCTCCCGGCCTCAGAGGTGAGTGTGCTACCTACTGAGCCACTGACACTGTGGGCCAATAGCCCGACAGACTCCCTTTTCGTCATTAATATATGCATAAAAGGACTTGTAGTTATCCTGAACTCTAGTTACTAGGCTTAACTCATATTTTAATTTGGATTCTTTAATACATTTTTTAGACTTTTTTAAGAGATCCTTATAAATATTCCAACATGTATTACTGCCCGATCTTTTGGCCCTATAAAAAGCCCTATCTTTCTTCTTAATCAGTTGCCGTACGGATTTTGACATCCATTTAGGTTTGATCTTAGTAGTGCCATCTGTTCTCTTAATTAGAGGAGTAAACGCTTGAGTAGCTGAGGTTATTTTATCCACCAAGAGATCCCACATGGAATCAAGTGTTTTGTTTTGAAATTCTTCAACCCAATTCCAATTTTTAAAATGTGATCTCATACTATCAAAATCAGCCTTATTATAGTTATATTTGCTAGTCCTACTTATAGTAGTGTCTGCTAATGTGCCTAGGGAGAAGTAAACCATAGAATGATCACTTGATCCAAGAAGGGGGAGGACCTTACAGGTTGTTATATTACCATCTAAATTACTTAACACAAGATCTAATATATGATTGCCTCTAGTATTGGTATACTCTAGTATTCCGATGCCTATCTTCAGATCTACAGGGAGTTTCAAGAGTTCCTACAGAAATGAGGACAGGAAGTCCTCCATATCACCCTCCTCTGCCTCCGTCAGTAAACCATAAATTCTCATATTATTGTGCCAGGACCAGGACTCAAGATCCTCCAGCTTCTCCGCTATTTTCCGGTCCCAACAATGGCAGTACAGAAGTACTGTATCGTGGGTGTCTGTCTGGGCGAAGGCTGTGATAAGGCCCTGTTCAAAGTCTGTAGTTTCTTTTTATTTTCTGTTTGCCACCCCACCCCCATTTCACCTACTTCAGCTGCTGGGACCTCCCTTCCACCTACCCAAGCCTTTTATGCCCACCCCGCAGGAGTCCTTCGGTGGTCTTGCCCACCACCAGCCTTCACTCTACAACCTCCCTGGACACTCTGACCATAACCCATAGCTTATCCCCCATGAGTAGAACCCCCTGGTTCCCCAAGCCAGAAGGAGATACTTCATTCAACAGTTGGGGCCTGTGAGGAGGAGCCAGTGAGGAGTGGTAGGAGCTGAAGTGACCCTGCGGTGGTGTGGGGGCAGGGTGCCTTCATCTGCCCTGTGCTGCTATGGGTATTTTTGTCCCCTGCTAGGCCTCCCCCTTATCCCAGTCCAGGATGTGGGCCTGAAGAGGTGACCCAGCAATCAGTCTATCATGGCTGTCAGAAAGGTGGGTAAGCCCCACCCCTCCTTCAGTGCACCCCTACTCTGGGCATAGGACACCTCCACATCACCTGCCAGGTGAGTGGGTATGTGCCAACATGAGGTCACCTCAGAAGGACCACTTATCCCTTCCCACATGACACCCTTCCCCCTAGGTCACCAGAAGGAGGTGCCTCACTCCCCGAGGCTGGAGGCATCCAAAGGACACCCAACCATGCCTCACCAGTCATCACCAGACATCCCGGACTTGGGCCATGAATCAGGTCATCTGGATGGCAAGTGGTAGTTCTACCACCGTGCTAGCTGGCCAGCTCCAAAGCTACAGTTCTTTGTTTAATGTCCTGAATCTCTTGTTGTATGAATGATAATGTATCCTCCAGTTGTGCAAGTGTAGAACATATATTCCGTAGTTCAAGCACAAATGTTTTTGATAAAACCATAAAGGATTTTTTCTCTGGTTTGGTTTCCTTGGCACACTCAGGAAAGCCACTGGCCACAGAGGAGGACATGCTGTTGGACCATTAGCACAAATTTCTAAGTGTCTAAGGAAAGGAATCAAAGCAACAGAACTAAAGGGTAAACAGGGAGTAGAGGAGGCACTGTGGGTCACCTTAGAGACAGGAAATGGCACCACAATCCTCACAGGGATTATATACAGACCCCGATCTCAAGGGGAGAACATGGACAAGGAAATGAAAGGAGGCATCCTTAGAATGGCAAATAAAGGGGAGATATTGTTGATGGGGGACCAGAATATGCTAGATGTTAACTGGAGCACATCTGCTGCAGCCACTTCCAAGAGCAGAGTCATTCTCAATGCCCAACAGTGGGCATGCCTCAGGCAGCTAGTGTTGGAACTCACTCGGGAGGGAGCAGTCTTAGACCTGGTACTCTCAAACAAGGACAGTGAGAGGATCTCAGATTTAGAAGTAGGTAGCCATCTGGGAACAAGCGACCACCAGACAGTGTGGTTCACAATAAACACAGCCATAGAGTCAAGCCATACAAAAGCAAGGGTACTGGACTTTTGAAGGGCTGACTTTGGCATAATGGGAGAGTGCCTAAGGAATGCACTAACAAAAGGGCAGGAAGGAGGGGTGGAGGAACAATGGGGCAAAATCAAAACTGCCATGACAAAGGCAACAAGCCTTTGTGTGAAGCAAATAAACAAAACAGAACGAAGGAAAAAAACACGTTGGTTCTCAAAAGAGGTGTCGGGGAAGGTTAGGGAGAAAGAGATAGCATTCAGAAAGCATAAGGAATCATAAAAGGAGCAGAAAGGAGAACTGTATCAGTTAAAGCAGAAGGAAGTGAGGAAGGCAGTTAGACTAGCAAAAGTCCAAACCAAGGAAAAGACAGCCAACTCAGTTAAGAATGGGGATAAAACCTTTTATAGGTACATTAGTGAGTGAAGAAAGACCAAGGGAGGGATAGTGAAGCTTAATAAAGGGGAGGGGGTGGGCAGAGGCCGACAGTGAAAAAGCAGAGATACTGAACTTCCGGTGACGCAAGCGTTGCTTATGGCCACATGAAGCTGAAGCTCTGCCTGACTTGATAGAATCCTAAACCATCCTGGCATCCAAAAAGAAACAAAAGGTCAGAAAACCAGCAAAAGCTAGCCTACATGTGGCAACGAGACAACAATTGAGAGAATTCGAAGCACCGAGTGTGTCTAGGGAGCCGATCCAGCAGACCTTAGCCTGGCAACCCCCACTAGCAACCAAACAGAGTTCGCGGAGGGAAACGGCAGAACCCGAACTGGAACAAATGGAGGATGGTAATGATAAGCCTGAATTTACAATCACTTCTAAACAACTTTGTACCCAGTTAAGCACAATCGGTGAAACACTGAAGTGTATCGAAACAGCAGTGGCGGATACTAAACGCGACCTCCGGGTAGTCGAGAGGCGAGTGGGAGCAGTTGAGGCCTGTCTGACGGAATATTGCAATGAAACTGATGAGCACAACTTTGCACTACTAAACCTTCATTATAGAGAGATACAACTATGTAAAAGGTTGGAAGAACTAGAAAATAGGCACCGACGGAACAATATCAGAGTTCATGGACTCCCAGAAAAACGGAATCAGGGGACATGATACTCTTCATGGAGAGTCTGTTGCGGGAACTGTTAAGCTGGCCCAAGGAGGAGCCACTAGGCATAATCCGAGCACATAGAGCATTCACACCCCCACCAGCAAATGTGAACGCCAGACTGAGATCCATAATTATGGCATTTTTAGACTTCAGAGTTAAGGAAAAAGTCTTGAAAATGGCGTGGGAGTGCAAGGAGATTATTTTTGGAGACCAGCGTCTTTATTTTGATCATGACTTTGCAGCATCGGCATCATTACAACGGCGGTTGATACTGGCTGCAATGAAAACCCTGAGGCAGAAAGAGATGAAGGCCTACCTGGACTATCCAGCCCGACTTCAGGTGAAGACTTGTGAGGGGCAGTGAAGCGCTTTGCAGACATTGTGGAGGCGAGTGATTTCCTGATAGACCACAGGATCAAGATAGACGAGCTGCAGTCCCTTTTCCCGAGGCAGGGGCTAGAGGTCCTGGCCTGGCAGTCGACTTCGGGGAAAAGAGCCAAGGCCCAAAACACAGACGTGTGGCGGAAGGTCCGCAGGACAGTCAGGTCTATGGCAGCATTAGTCGAGAAGGCCGCCACGACAGTGGAATCCCAGACACAACCCCACAACAACAAGGAGGCAGGCTGAGACGTAGGCAAACAAGACTGGGTAACATTTAATCTGCAGGGATCTGCTAGCTTGAACGAAAACAAAGACATCAAATTCTTATGTTTTAAGGGAAAACAAAATTTAGAAAACTAGTATATGCCCAGGATAAAGTCTGAGAGCTTGGTTGGGGGGAGGGAGGGGGAGAAATGGGAAGTGTAACCAATCAATGTCCACAGAATTATTATCTCTAGCCTAACCTGCTGGAAGGGTATTCCTCCTCGGGGCATGAAGGTGCAGGCACATTGCGGCATTGTGGCTATTCAAAGACCTTCGTAGAGATCTGAGTTGTACACATGCTGCTGTTGGGAATCTTGTGCCCCCACACACCTTTCTCCTCCCCTCCTTTTTTTTTTTTTCCCACGGAGACCAGGATCTTGTCCATGATGTAAAAATTAATGATTTTGTCGAGCGGGCTGAATAAAATGTCAAGGCCTAGATGGCTTAACCGCCTTACACCTTGTGAGGGGTGAAGAGGAACACCCCACATTCAGAAGCTCAGCTAATCACCCTACTGACTACAGTGTGGAAGAGTGGTCAGCCGGGGAGCACCAAGTATTGTCTCCCCAAGGTCTCCCGTTCTACCATCATAGTATAGGAGAGACCTATTTAGGGTTGCATAGATCCTTTCCTGATCTGTATGTACCATCTGAAGGATCACCTTGAAGTACATAATAAGATGCATCAAAAAATGCACAGCATGACAGAGGCATAAAATCTGTCAATTTGTATATATTTATGGAGTGGTTTGGAAATGTGATTTTTTTTTTATGTTCTTTGGTAATGGTGGTGTGTGCATCGAGCATAATCTTAGAGGAAGGAGGCCCTGGGGGTCAGACCATATCTTTCTTATGGTTAACGGATTATGGGTGAAATCCAAATAGTTACTTACAATGTAAGAGGCCCGGGAGGCCCTATCAAAAGGGCGAGGGTTCTGAGAGAATTGAGAGACTTTAAGGCAGATATTGCCTTACTCTGCAGTTTATCCACTAGGTAAGGAAATGGGCAGACTGGGTGGGTCAAGCGGTCCTTATCTGCCATCAAATTCTATGTTTCTATGTTTCTACTCCAAGTGACCCATTTAACACAATTGGAACGCTCTAAATTAAAGAGGGCATGGGTCGGACAAATTTTTTCGTCCTCCTGCCAATCCAATCCACACAAACGCGGGGTAGCTATATTACTAAAGAGAAATCTCCCATTTAAGGAGACAATCATGAGGTCTGACCCCGAGGGAAGATATATATATGTAGAGGCAGACGTGGGTGCTCATAAGTGCAGCATCTTTAACATATATTCCCCCAACGAGGAAAACCTCAGGTCAGTTTTCTAACAAAGATGATGTCGGCTTTTCCCAGGTTCGACTCAGTTCTTAGGATAGTGGGAGGAGATTTTAACACAATTCTCTGCCCCACCTAGATAAATTGGGGATGCAGCCAGGTAGGAGATCCAAGGCCTCAACAACACTCCACAGACTCATTCATAAACAAGGCATGACAGATGCATGGAGATTCCTGCACCTCACCATGAGGGATTACTCTCTGTACTCACCCAGACATTTAGGCTACAGCAGGCTTGATCTCTTGTTGGTTCCCACAAACTGGACCTGGGCATTAAACTCAGCCTGAATAGGTAGTTTTACCTTATCAGATCACGCCCCAGTCTTGCTAAAGTTATGGCTGGGAACCCCGAACCGCCACTAGACGTGGAAATTAATTGTGAGCCTTATTAATAAGGGGGACTTCAAAACAATGATAAGAACAGAGATTAAACAATTTCAAACATTTAATAGCCAGGTGGACACCCCCCCCCACAATATATTGGGATACCCTGAAAGCATATATAAGGGGTAAAATTATCGCGTATGCTTCTAAAGTTAACAAAGATAGAAAAGAGGAACAGACAAAGCTAGAAAGGGCAACAGCGGAGCTGGAAATTCAACATAAGCGAGACAACCTGACAGAGACAAAAGAGAAATTAGAGGAGGTCAGGGAAAAGTTAGCATGATTAGTGAACCATCAAATAGAAGCTAGTTGTAGGTATACCAGACAGCTATATTATGAGAAGGGCAACAGGGCTGGAAAGTTGTTAGCAGCTCAGCTGCATAAAGAGGCAGCGTCGAGGGCAGTACTAAAACTTAGAAGGGGATCAGGTGAGTTTGTGGTCACATCCCAAGCAGACATAACGAAATGTTTTGCTGACGTCTACCAGAAGTTGTATGCTGCAGAAAGATGCCCTGATCATGAGGCTAACATTGCCCAGTATCTGAGGGGGATTCACCTCCCGGTCCTAGACCAGTCTAGAAGGGAAAAGCTGGGGGCCCCAATTACTATTCAGGAACTTAAAAGCCAAATTTCCTCACTTAAGAATACAAAGGCTCCGGGACTAGATGGGTACCCTGCAGAATTTTACAAGACTTTCCAGACAGATCTTCTTCCCATCCTCTTGGAGACGTGTAATGCTGTCCTGAGGAAGGACCTACCAATCCCTCCATCATGGAACTATGCAAGGATATCGGTACTGTTAAAACCAGGTAAACCACCAGAGGAATGCGGATCATATAGACCCATTTCCCTGTTAAATACAGATCTAAAATTATTCACGGGTATACTGGCTCGGAGGCTCCAAATGGTCATCGGGGATCTCATACACCTGAATCAATCCGGATTTATATCCTGAAGATTTCTACAGGATAACATTAGACGTCTCTTGAACATAATTTCTTCCCAAAAAACAGCTACATCCCTCAACCTAGCAATAAGTATCGATGCTGAAAAGGCGTTCGATAGGGTGGACTGGGTTTTCCCTTCAATCAGTTCTCAAAAAGTTCAATCTGGGTGATAACTTTATAGGAGCTGTTGCAGCACTATACTCCCAGCCAGAAGCAGTGATTAGCGTAAATGGATGCATCTCAGACAGATTCCCCTTATCTAGGGGAACTCGTCAGGGATGCCCACTTTCCCTGCTGCTGTTTGCTCTCTCCTTGGAGCCTTTGGCGGAGCAGATTAGACAAGACCCTTGGGTAGTGGGCATAAAGGTGGGCTCCCAGATCCATAAACTTTCTTTGTACGCTGATGACACACTTATTTACCTTGGGGACCCGGTTAGCTTGTTTCCATCCCTTACACAAATTTTAAATCAGTTCCAACAAATAGCGGATACAAAATTAACCCCTCATAATCTGAAGCTTTACGGCTAAGCGGGCTCTTACCACCTGAACTGCGATCTAACTTCCAGTTTGCTTGGGCTCCAAATAACACAATTAGATATATGGGAATAAGGGTCCCGGCAAACATCTCCCAGCTCTTCTCAGCCAACTACCCCAGACTACGAGACATTATTAGACAGGATCTGGGAAGGTAGAGACTGCTCCCTCTGTCTCTTCTGGGAACGGAACATTCCATCAAAATGAACGTACTACCACGTTTACTGTTTTTATTTCAGACAATACCGATTGCCCCCCCAATTGTTCTTAAAAGAGATGGAACATCTTATAACAAGTTTTATATGGCTTGGTAAAAGGCCCAGACTAAGAAGGGCACTCCTTTGTACTAGGCGAGAACAGGGAGGACTAGGCCTACCAAACATTAGAGACTATTATTTAGTGGCACAGACCCCTTGGTTATATGCCTGGATGAAGCAGAGGGTGAATAATAGATGGTTTCCTATGGAGTTAGAACAGGCACATAAGCTATCACTTTGGACTCTGCCTACCACAGCCGTCTCCTCAGGCATGGTCTGTAAGGTGAAAAATCCATGAACTAGGTACACCCTGCAAGCCTTGCTGGCCCTACATAGATGACTGAAGGTTCCGGGGGGATTGGGTCCTCTATCTCTCATACATCACCACGAGACTTTCAGCCCTCCCAGTTTAAATGTGGGATATCATTTTTGGGAGCGCCAAGGCCTTACTAGGTTTACTCACCTGTTGGAGGGTGAGACTTGTACCACATTCCAGAAACTAAAGCAAAAATATGGACTCAGAAAGGAAGACCATTTTAGATTCTTACAAGTGAGGTATTTTTTACACCGACCCTTACATGTGCAACAGCTGTTAAGACCCTTAACGGAGCTAGAGCAACTCTTTTATAGCTGGATCACTTTAAGAGCCAATATGAAACCCGTTTCTCAGACTTATAGACTAATGACAGACCTATAACCAGGACAAGTCGAAGTAGTTAGGCATAGATGGGAAAGGGACTCAGATATACAATTGGAGAGTTCTAAATGGCAGAGGGCTATTTCTCAGGGATGGCGAATTATGGCTTTGCCCTCTTGGGGTGAGTACCACTGGAAAGTTTTGATACGCCTTTTTGGAACCCCCACAGTCACACAGTACTTTCACCCAGACAACACAAACAGATGCTGGAGAGAGTGTGGAGGGGTGGGTTCACATTTTCATATTTTCTGGGGATGCCCAGATTTAGAGGGTTTTTGGCGACAGGTACATAAACAGATCCAGAGAGTTCTGGAGGTCCCCCTCCCAGGAAAATTTGAAGCCCTCTGCTTGGGTTTTCCGAGTAGTGAGTTTCTGAGACTCCCTCAACCTCGGAGGAGACTATATCACATCTTCAGGTTGGCAGCTCTAAAGTGTATTACAGTTTGTTGGCGATCTACAAAATCACCCACTATCCAAACCTGAAGAGATAAAGTAAATGAGCTAGAACAAATGGAAAGAATTACAGCAGCCTTAAGGCTAACTATGGAGAGATTTAATCTAATATGGAATGTTTGGTATGAGAAAAAGTCTCAAATTGAATATTTAGACAGCGAGGGCCCTTAATTTGTTTTCTCAGGTTTACAAACCTTAAGGGGAGTGAGTCGGTTGATGCAGAAGATCCGACCTCAATGGGAGGCGATAGATGGGCTCATTACGCACACACCACTAGCCAGTTAGTTTAATTACTGGTTTTCCTTTTGTTTAGTAAGTCTGCCATATTTGAAATGGTTAAAGTCATTAAGTTTGCATAGTCATTTGGAAATTTTGGAAATTAAGGATTATTCTATATTAAAAAGGAGGAATCAAAAACCAAAGGGGGGGAGGAAAAAAGGGGGCCTGAAACTAATAAGTACTAAATAACAGAATCAACTATAAGAGAACAGAGAAGAAAGAACTATGGAATGCCTGGGAGACCATCTTGATGCGGACAGTTGTTCTGGCCACCTTGGTTTTTACCCATAGAATACAGTATATCTGTTGTAATATAGACTCCTCTAGCCATGATGATACCGTATGATTAACTGTACTCCTTTAAGATTGTGATAATTGTGATAATGGTTGGATATGGCTATGCCGATTTGATGTAATGTTATTGTGCATCAATAAAAACTTAAGTAACAAAAAAAAAAGCAGAGATACTGAATGAATATTTTTGTTCAGTATTCACAAAAGAAGAGGATGGGGACATACCTAAATCAAACAATAGAAGCACTCTGGATTGGGGATGGGAGTCGATACCAGTCCATTCACAGAAGAAAGGGTCCTGAAAGAACTCCTAAAACTCAAGGTGGACAAGGCAATGGGACATGACAGGATTCACCCCAGAATTCTGAAAGAACTAAGGGAAGAACTAGTGACACCTCTGACTACCCTTTTTAACAAATCATGGGAGAATGGTGTGGTACCTGAGGACTAGAGGAAGGCAGATGTGATTCCCCTTCACAAAAGTTGGAGCAAGGCAGAGGCAGAGGCGGGAAACTACAGACCTGTTAGTTTGATCTCAGTGGTAGGAAAAATGATGGAATCGCTTCTGAAATAAAGAATAATTGAGTACCTAGAGGCCAGAGGGGCACAGGACCCAAGGCAGCATGGATTCACAGCAGGGAGGTCATGGCAGAAGAATCTAATAGATTTATTTGACTGGGTGACCAAAGTAGTAGACCAGGGAGGGGCTGTGGACATGGCCTACCTAGACTTTAACAAGGCATTTGACACAGTCCCACACAAAAGATTAATAAAAGAGTTAGCCAGCCTGGGAGTGGGTCCCAGGGTGGTAGCCTTGTAAAAAATTGGATGGACAACAGGACACAGAGGGTAATAGTAAACTGAGTCCACTCTGAAGAAAGGGGGGCTACTAGCGGGGTACCACAGGGTTCAGTATTGGGGCCGGTCCTCTTTAATGTTTTTATAAGTGACATTGCAGAGGGACTGGAAGGAAAAGTATGCCTCTTTGCAGATGACACAAAGATCTGCAACAGGGTTGATACACGGGGGGGTGGTGGAAAGAATGAGAAGGGACTTGGCAAGGCTGGAGGAATGGTCAGAAGTATGACAGCTTAGATTCAATGAAAAGAAGTGCAAAGTAATGCACCTGAGAAAAAAAAACCCAGTGGAAGAACATACAATGGGGGAGGTACTAACAGCAACAAAAATAGAAAGGGACCTGGGGTAGTCATATCATATGACCTACAGGTAAGCAACAAACTGAGAAGACAATAAGGAGAGCTGGGGAGATACTGGGATGCATAGGGAGAGGCATCACCAGTATAAAGCAAGAAGTTGTTGTCCCTCTGTACAGACAGTTTGTGAGACCCCATCTGGAGTACTGTGTGCAGTTCTGGAGACCCCATCTCTGCAAGGACATAGACAGGATGGAGGCAGTCCACCGGACAGCAACTAAAATGGTGAAGGGTCTGCACCAGAAACCATACAAAGAGAGACTAAAGAAGCTTAATAAGTATACCCTCGAGGAAAGGAGGGAGAGGGGGGACATGATAGAAACTTTCAAGTACCTCAAGGGAATCAACAATGTCCAAGAGGGTAGTATCTTTCAGAAAAAGAGATGTGCAAGAACAAGGGGGCACAATTTGAAGATAGAGGGGGACGGCTCAGAAGCAACATGAGGAAGTATTTTTTCACAGAGAGGGTGGTGGATGCATGGAACAGCCTTTCTGAGGAGGTTGTGGGATCAAAAACAGTGGAGGAATTCAAGAATGCATGGGACAGACATATGGCAATTATAGTGGAGGGTGGGGGGGGTAAGAAGGAAGTAGGTTGTTGGTTAACTAGGATCTGCAGCTCATCCAATAGGTAGGGAAATGGGCAGACTGGGAGGGCCAAGTGGTCCTCATCTGCTGTCAAAGTCTATGTTTCTATGAGTCCTCCAGCATTAATGCTTTAAGTCTTTGTCTCCCTGGCATCCTAAGAGATCAATTATTGCTGAACAGTCACAGATTTTTAAGTTTAAAGGTAGGAATGAGCTTGATTATGAGAATGGTCAGCTTGGAACTCACAGAGGTAGCTGCACCGGAAGTCGTTCCAGCAGTTTAACTGCATATTTTAGTTTAGTGACAAATGGGTTATATTTAGTGACAAAGGTGAGGATTATGGAGTCCACTTTAGTTCTACTTTTTGTTCTAACCAGATCTCCTCTATTTAAATTATAAGCTTTTTGTAATGCATCCCTCATTTGGACTAGCAAAACTTATTATTGATCAAACGAGGATAAATATGACCAGACAAATTCAGTATCCGAGCAGATCCTCAATATTTGATCATCAGGTTATAGATTGTATCAGTAGCCACCTGAAAATAAAAGTTAAACCTATGATTAAACAATTTTGATCATTTAAAATTTTCAGCTGCCTGGATTTCATGTTAGACTTAAAAAAGTTAACTGGATCGATTTACATTTTATCCTGGCTGTACATGTTGTAATGCGTGCGCTTACTTCATAAATAAATTTATGGAAGTTTGTACTGCACAGAAGTTTTGTAATACCCGAAAAAGCAATTCCCCTTGGTACACGTCATATCTGGTAAAATTAAGAAACGCATATGACCAAGCTTGTAAGGTAGCAAAGAAGAATTCCCTTACAGACTGGTGAAATTATAAGTAATTTAGAAATTCCTATGTCAAAGAGGTCAGGCTGACTAAACAAAATTTAACACATAATGAAGCAGGTGCTTGTAAAAATCTGGAGCCGAATCTGTTCTGGAAAACAGGTAAAAGTATCGATTCCTGTAAAACTTCAGCAATTATTAACCATTTTAAAGCCCAGAGTGCCAAATTAGGATATCTAAAATCAACAGCAGATGACTTCAATCAGTATTATATAGGAGCAGGAATACAGATCACACATTGTGTTTGAAATCTCATGTATGTCAGGTGTGATGGGAAGTAATGAGGTTTCTAGTTTCTCTTTAAGTCTCTTCACTACCGATCAGATTTGTGACACCCTTCTGAAACTGGACCCTACTAAACTGCCAATCTGGCTTCTCATACCGCTTACCCAAAATCTGGAACTCCCTTCCTCCTCAAATCTGCTACTCCTCCTCCTCCTCCTACTCCCTAGCTCTGCCTTACAAAAATATCTCTCTTCGAACTACAACTGTCATGACCCTCCCTACTTACGCACTCACCTAATGCTTGCCATCACTCCTAAATTGAATCTTCTGCCTATCTACTGATCCCTTCTCCACTCTCTTGTACCTACCATTCTTACCCCATCCCTTGTAGCCACCCTCCCAAACTACCCACTCACCTTGGTATAGTCACTTCCCCATGGCCCGTATTTTCTTTTTTTATCCTGGCAGCCACCCCTAGTCTCCTAGGGTTCATTTGCCAAACCTGAGGGGCCTCTAGCTCTCCTCCCTCCCCTCCTCCTCCTGCCTCCCTCTCCACTGGCATTCCTTGCAGTCCTTCCCTTCTCTTTCTTCTAGCCCCCGTCATCACCTAGCAGCTCTTTCCTCTTCCCCCCATCTCCAGCAGCCTCCTCATCACTACAGGGTTCCCAACTATTCCTGCAGTGGGCCTCCCCTCCTGACATTCCCTTTTCTCCTCCCGGGTACTTTCTTCCCTCTCCTGTTACTTCACTTTCTTTTTGACTAAAATCGCCCCCCCCGGCACTTAACAAACCTCCTTTCTCTTACGCACTTATAAATATACTTCCTTGCCTCCCTAGTACCCTTTCCCGAATTTTCACAATTTCTTCTTCCTTAGTTACCCCGTCTACCAGCCATTATTTTGTACTAGGCTCCTCTCTGTGTTGCTCTCACTGTTTCGCCATCTCCTTGTCTGTTATTGTCAATTATTGCAGCCAATTACTTTTGTTTCATTGTATGTAACAATTTGCAAATCATGCCCCAAAATGTTCTATAGTGTTATTTCATGTGCCTCTCCCCCCAGGTCGCACCAGGAGATGAGCAACTTGTTCAGTGTGCCTTCCTGGTGAAACATTTAAATAAATAAAAATTGGTAAGGGTTGATGGAATCCACCGTAAGCTCCTTCGCTATGCAGCTCCAGTGGTTTGCCATCCACTAATATACTTGTTTAACATGTCCATTTCTGCAGGAAAATTTCCAGAAGTTTGAAAACCGGCAAGAGTAATATCCATTTTTAAATATCAAATGCTAATATATTTTAAAAATTAGCCCGTTTTCCTAATAAAAGGACAATCAGCCTTATGTATTACAAATTGACTGCAGAAATTGCAATTTCTTATGTTTTAAATGCCATTTTATTTTATGGTTTCACAAAAGCATCAACTCCATGGTTAACCATTAAAAGCTGATTTTATTTAAATATATAAAAACAGATACACATACCACAGCCCAATGTTCCACTACAGTCCATCACTATTGTTTCATGCCCATACTCAGGGCTTTTTCAAGGTGCTACAGCCAGTACTTCCCCTTTCCTTACAAAGGCACCATTTCCTAAAGTGACAGTGCTTACACAGAGTTCTACAACCTTGCTGATAACAAACCTGTTGGCAAAGAATAAGATAGCAGGGATACTAAAGTGCAAATCAGTATTACTGGCTGAATACCACAGAACTGTGCAAAAACACCCTTACAACAGTGACCCACACCCTAATGTTAAAAGTAACTATGATTCTGATTTTCACAAGTTAATATTGCCTCCATACTTTAAAGATAATATGAAAGTCAGAATCAAAGAATCCTGTGTGGAGTATCATACAGTGGAATTATTTCATCTTATTCCAGAGTCATATATACTTTTTAATTATTAAATTCCATTATT
The DNA here is from genome assembly GCA_016271365.2 of Neoceratodus forsteri. Classification (NCBI taxonomy): domain Eukaryota; kingdom Metazoa; phylum Chordata; order Ceratodontiformes; family Ceratodontidae; genus Neoceratodus; species Neoceratodus forsteri. The sequence continues at coordinate 1,205,056,581 of CM028132.1, forward strand.
TCTTACAAGAGATGTAATGATTAAAAAATATGTACTGTATATAAGAGAGCAAGTCTAAATATTATAGGTGGAAAGTGGTACCCAGGTATCAAAATATATACTACACATCTCATCTAACAAGCATTTGTCAATGCCAGATGTTTGCTTGCTGATATTAGCATTGAAAATGCAGGAGTTAGACAGATGCAGAATAGGAATGGCAGTGAAGTATTGAACTTCACACCAACCTCACCTCCACCCTGCAGAGGTATACAGGCATTGGGGTGTGCCTTTGGGTCATTGGCCATAACGCTCATGCCATTTCACCTCACCCTATCCTGCAGACACCAACAAGTGTTGAGGTATGCCTTGGGCTGTTCAGCTTTACAGTCACCCCATTCTATAAGGACATATGCTGAAATGGGTGCAGTATAGGAGAATGGGGTGAACTCTCGGGCCGAAGAGTCCAAGGCACACCTCGATGCCTGTAACTGGCTTCAGGGTGGGAGTGGGGGTGGAATGGCATGAGCATTACAGCCGGCAATCCAAAGGTACACCCCTGATGCCTGTCAGTTTGTACAGGGTGGGACATTATGGTTAGAAACCCTAACGCCCCAGGCATTTGTTGGTACTTGCACTACAAATTTTCAACATGGTTTTTGCACTTCCACCTCATGAATGCATTTGGGACCTCTGCTCATGAACAGTGGCACTGTGATTTTGTGACTCTGTCCCAAACGTTGATTTCCCACAGCGACTGCGCCATTCTGTGCCAGATGTGCAAAAACACAGTTTGGGCAGGATGTGAAAAATAACAGCTGTACCATTCATAGGGAGGTGTGAAGAGCTGGCAATGTTGAAAATCTGGAGTGAAAATATTAAAAATGCTCAAACTTACGAGCGTACGTGGAAACTGCACAATCCATGCTCGTAACACAGACATTTAGTGGAATTATTTCACCAAATTTTCAACATAGGCATTTTGTGACCTCTGTTCATAAACAGTGTCACTATGATTTTCTTAATCTGTCCCGAATATTGATTTCCCACAATGACCACACTATTGTGCACCGGATGTGTGAAAACACATTTTGTCCAGGATGTGAAAAAATGACAGTTGTACTGTTCACAAGGAGGTGTGCAAAAATGACAATGTTGAAAATCTGGAGTGAAAATATTACAAATTCGTGAAGTTACGAGTGTGCATGGAAACTGCACAATGTACGTCCACCAAAGATCATCGCGCCAGGCTCCAGAGGTAAGTATGGGGAGGAGGGGGTGTGCAGAGGGCAGGTGAAGATTGGGGGAAGGGCAACAGACACAACAAGGGACGGTTTTCTGTTTTCACAGGGTTTAAAAAAAATAACACCTCACAGGACGGTTTTTCACTTACAGGGACAATTGGCAGGCTGGTGTGGGCTCCCAGCATGCCACCTGGGTGTTTGTTGAGGGGATGCTGTAGCTGAGGGGATTGGGCACCCCCCTCAGCACACAATGAATGGGGAGAACATTATGCCGACAGGGATTGGGCTCCCCTATCAGCCAATGAACTGGGGAGGGGGCATGCCGACAGGGGGGTTTGGGCACCCACATCGGTTTTCATGGGGACTGTGCGAGGCAGACAGTGACAGCTGCTGCCATGTTAATTGAAATGTGACACTAGACAAGGCAAGCTGCAATTTGCTGCTGCCATCAGGCACCGCCCCAGCAGCAGAAACAGCTGATTCTTCAACGACGGGGTGCTCCCTGATTGCAGCGGCAAATTTTTTTCAAGTTGGTGGCACGCTGTAAAACTGCTGTCATTGACAGCATGCTGCTCCATTGACGCCACAGAGACCAGCCCCCAAAAAGCACTGCCAGCATTGGCCACAACACTGCCGCACCTCCACAACCCGCTACTCCAGCAAGCTGCCACAACATGTTTATTGCGCATGCGCATAAGCAAACATAAAAAAGGGAAACAACACAAGTTATGGTGATAGACTAAGAAAACTTAAGCTCTTCTGCTAAATACAGACAGATAAGGGGAGATTTATGCCTTGTATATAAAACATTAGCGGACAACTATCTAAAAACAATAGGATTAACATAATTTACTAGCACTAAATCAACTAGGAGTTACAGTTATAAACTTATTGGTGTAAAGTGTGCTTCAACCAAATGGAGTCAATTCTATACCCAAAGAGTAATCAGATTGTGAAACACCTTGCCAGATAGCGTTGTTAATAGCAGAAATATAGCAATTTTTAAGCAAAGTCTGGATGAATTTATGGGGGATAAAAAGTCTGAATTCCACCTATAAGGCATATGGGTGGTGAGTCCAATAAAGGGCTTCGTGCCTACTGTACTCATAAACTTCTCTGACCCTATGTACCTATGAACAATTCAAATCTGTAATTCAGGCCTGGGGCTTCAGTAGCATGTAATGTAAATATCCACCAGGTCCCCCTCTTCAATGACAAATTATCCAAGTCCCCCCACCCCACCCCCTCGAGCCAATTGTAGGTCTTTCTATTCCCTGAAATGAGAAAGCACGGTTACGTAAGAACTTACCATAGCAGTAGATCTTTGAGGGGATCGCAGTCATCAGTTTACACTGTAGGAACTTCACCATCAGTGAAGGGGAATCCACACGGAAGATTTTCAGCAGTACAACTGGGGTCACCCATGCTGTCGATGTCTGCCGATGTCACCAACCCTATATAGGCATAGGCTACCCCAGTCCCTCCTCAGTTCTTTCCCTCCGGAGATGAAGAGAGCAAGGTTCATGCCCTGGGGAACTGAGGAGAGAAAGGTGACCCAGCTCTAAATATAAAAGATGGATACAACAGATAGCCAGGTCCTGGACAGGAGCCCCAAGAAGGGGGATGGTGGGAGGGAAAATATACTTGATGACTGAGATCACCTCAAAGATCTACTGTTAGGGTAAGTTCTTACATAACTGTTCTATCTTCCTCGGGGGTATCTCAGTCATCAGGTTACAGACAGTCTGGGAGGTTGGAAAAGCCCTGCCAAATCCTGCACGGGCTCTAGAAGCAGTGTCCAGAGTGTAATGCTTGGTAAAAGTGTGGACTATACTCCAGGTGGCAGCAGCGCAAATATCAGTGGCTGAGACCCCTTTGAAACAAGCCACAGAGGTAGCCATGCCTCTGATGGAATGAGCTTTGATAGCACCAGGCAACTCTTTTCCATATTTATTGTAGAAGAACACAATGCAATTTGCCAACCATTTGGATAAACATTGTTTAGAAACAGGAGTGCCCTCTCTACCTGGGGTGAATGAAACAAACAACTGCTTAGACTTTCTGGACTCTTTAGTCCTGAGCAGGTAATACTTCAAAGTTCTGTGCACACCTAGAGTATGGAGCAGTGCTTCCCCTGGATTGGCATACTCGGGAAAATAAACAGAAAGATGGATAGACTGGTTAAGTGTAAAGTCAGAAATCACCTTAGGGAGAAATTTAGGATTTGTGTGCAAAGACACCCTGTCTTTGTGAAAAATTAAATAAAGCTCCTCACACCAGAGGGCCTGAAGCTCTGAAATTCTTTGAGCAGAAGTAATTGCAACCAAAAAGAGTGCTTTCCAAGAAAGAAAATGCAAATTGCAAGTCATGATTGGCTCAAAAGGAGACAGGGTCAGCCACCAGGTTAGAAACCCCGAAACTGGCGATGGCTACATTTTCAGGAGCCACGCATGCGGATAGAGGGTCCCTAGGTTGGGATGGACCAGGGTCCCCCGATCCTGGGTCAGCAGACTCCTTCAAAGAGGTAGAGGGACTAAGGTTCCTCTGCCAGCTGCTGAAGTAGAGGGAACCATAGCTGGTGAGACCAGAATGGGGCTACCAGAATCATGCTGGCCCTCTCCATTTGCACCTTGATCAGCACCCTCTGTATAAGTGGAAACAGAGGGAATGCATACAGAAATCTCCCACTCCAAGAGAGGGACATGCATCTCACCGTCTCACCAGAAAACTCCGGGCCCTGGATCTAGGGAGCAAAACTTGGGCAGTTTTGTGTTGAGTGGGGACACAAAAAGGTCCAACTCTGGTTGACCCTATCTGTCAAACAGATCTTCTGCTATGGATGAGAGAAGCTCCCATTCGTGCATGCTGGACTGAGTCCTGCTGAGACTGACTGCAAGTATGTTTAGGATGCATGGCATGTGGAGCACAGAGAGTATTAGACTGTGCTCCAGTACCTAATACCACACTCGCATTTAATTTAATTTAATTTGTCTTTGGTAACCGGGTAAGTGCACTGATCCAGGGGACCATTTTCAGGCATGACCGGGGCCACACAGGTGGCAGTTACAGAGGTTGTGACAAGTTATACAATTAGTACAAGCCATGTGGATATACAGACATCATTGGTGAACAAAGTGGATAAACAAAGAAAGTAACATAGGAAAGTAAAATTAATGATCAGCTGAAAAAACAATCAGTACATCATGGTAAGCAACAATTATTATACAATTATTTACTAAGGATAAGTGGCCAGTGCAAATTAAATGCATGATGTAAAACAAACAAACAACAAAAAAACCATACAAGACAACATCCAAGTGGGAGAGTGCAAGGAACAGGCAGTGAGGGATGTAGGATAGGAGTCCAAAGACATGAAAGAGAGCAGAGGAGGCCAAAGTAGCCTAAGAGGGAAAAGTCAGAAAGGAAGGGGGGACGGTTATCTAAGCTAGCAATGGCATGTTGCCTCATCAAGCAGCCAGGATTTGATATGTGTCTTGAAAGTGGCATGGGAGTGCAGAGAGCGGATGGGCATGGGGAGTCTGTTCCACAGAGTGGGAGCAGCTACAGATAATGCTCCACTACCCATAGCCGAGGAGACTTTTGGGATATCCATGGGGGGGCTGAGGATGCACGCAGACACCTCGAGGGAATTCTGGTCTTGAGGAGAGACATATAAGGGGAGGCTTCACCATGCCTGATGGTGCTGTCCAGGAGGCAGCCAAGTCCATAATCAAATCTGCAGTGTAGTGGGAGCCAGCCAAGAGTCTGGTAGAGGTGGCAGTGGTGAGTGGAATATGGTGCCAGGAGAGTGAAACGACATATGCTGTACGTGGAGCAGAGGCATGCACGAAAGGCTGAGGATGTGTGTGAGTAAATAGGGGAGCAGTAGTCAATTAAGGGTAGCAGGTTGCCTTGGGCAATGGCCAAACAGTCTTCCCTGATCAGGAGTGACTTTATCCGATAAGCCGCACCAAGTTTCTGGTTAATATGGTGGATAACAGAGGAGATATGATCGGAAAAGGAGAGGGATGGGTCCAGGATAACTCCCAGATATTTGAAAGTTGGTACATTTTCAAGTACAGTGTTGTCCGGTGAGACTGCTGAGAGGGTGGACCCAGCCTTGGTGACCTTAGATAGGAAAGGTTTAGATCTAAATAGCACGGATTTAGTTTTTTTAGCATTAACAATTAGGTGATGTGAGTGGAACCAGGAGTGCACTGCAGAGTAGTTATTGGATAAAGCCTTGGATATAGTCTCAAGAGCCTTGTCATTAGTGAAGAGGACAAGGTCATCAGCATAAAATAGGGCATCACAAGTGAGGCAGTCAGAGGGGAGAGAGAGAGTTTATAAACAGGGAGAATAAGAGTGGGCCCAGGATGGAGCCCTGGGGTACAATGGTGGTGAGTGGGAGGGTGGGGGAGGTGGAAGGACCTACACATACCGACTGAGATCTATCTGAAAGGTAACTTTGGAACCACCGTGTGGTTTCAGTAGAGCAGCCAAGGGTGCAGAGGGAGGAGAGTAACAGGGTGTGGTCGACCAGGTAGAAAACTTTAGAGAGGTCAACAAAGATGACTCCTGTTGCTCTTCCAAGGTCCATGTTCCTAAGTATATGATTGGTAAACAGGACAAGGGCAGATGTGGTGGAGTGATGTTTACGGAACCCGTGTTGCTGTCTGGACAGTAGGTTGTGTGTGTCAATATAGTCAGACAGTTGTCAGTGGACAATCCTCCCCAGAAGTTTACTAAGGTGGGGGAGCAAGGATATAGGCCAAAAGTAATCTGGGGATAGTGGGTCACCAATCTTATGTAACCCCCTTGTTACCCGGGGTTACTAGAATCCCCCTTAGAACTAGTGGCAAGCAGGGAAAGGCAGCTTGTGAGACACTAGTTAAATGGGTTTCACACTGTCTCACTCTGTTCTCAGTCACAGTTGAGCTGGAGGGATGACATCACCATAGAATTCTCACAGCAGCATAAGCCACAGTGGAATGCTGCAGTAGGGAGTTAGGTTAGAACGTCAGGGATTTCAAAGTTGGTCTAGAGGGAGACTCAAGAGAAGGAGGAGGTGTGCTGCAGTTGGCAGCCCCTCAGGGCCTAGCTCTGCTATCGAGCTACACCAGAAGTAGGGTAGTGTGTTCTCATCTTAGAGAAGGACACAGAAGAGACTGCAAGACGTGGTAGAGACCACGCCCCGTGTTATTCCAGTGCCCCATCCCCGGACGAATTGGGGGAAAGAAACCAGCATTTCAGGGGCAATCACCTGGCCCTGCAAGGAAAAGAGAAGAAGCTGCCTGACAGAAGAATTGGTACTGAGGTGCCAGAGAACATGTGTTTTGTGGGAAGAAGCCCTGGGGCACCTGAATACCACGGGGAGTCTGTTCTGAAACAGAGCCCATGTGTTTCACCAAGACAGAGTGCTGTAAAAGTAACTGCCTACTGTGGGGTCAGGAGAGGACTAGCCAAGTACAGTGCTTTTAACTTTGTGTACGGCTTGGAAGTATCTTAGACAATGGGGGTCTAAAGAATGGACATAGCCACTAACAGAACTGTTTGAGTCAAGACACCACCTAAATACAGAATAGAATGTTAAATGTGTCATACATTTTGAGATAGCATCTACAACCAGTCATTTCGAAGAAGGGTGTTGATCCAAATGAATTGCCGGGTATGGATTTGGGAACAAGAGGTGGGAGACCCCCCCATCTGGAGTAACCAGGTTTACCTCCACTGATTCATTTTGGCCACCTATAGCTTTCTCCCAGGCACTTGGCCAGTGTCTACAGAAAGTACCCAGACATGGGATAAAGGATGAGATTTTCCCTTTAGAGGTAGAAAGTGCTCATGGGTGGTTGAGGAAGCCATCATCAAACTCCATGCCATATGGAAAAGTGTCCTAGTGCTGGCCAGGGTGCCATGCCAGGGAATCAAAGAGTAAGAGTACCAGTTCGGGCATGTGAGCCCAGATGTGTTCAGAAACTGAGGGTTGTCGTGTAATGAAGAAGATGTGTTCTGACCTCTGTAAATCTGCATATCCAGTGAGTGCAGCCCTGTGGGGGTCCATCTTGCTTTGTTATTCTTGTGTTGAGGTGAATAAAAGCCACATTCTAGAATCCCATTCCTGGTTTGGACATTTTCAATTATTGCTTCCTGTGTCCAGAATTACTTGGGTGCCCCTGACCAGAGGTACAAACCTAACCATGATGCTGAGCAAATGTTTTTTCCCCGAACCTAGGCTAGCCAGGTAGTGGGTTACAAAAATGGAGGCACCACACACCTTGGTTACAAAATTGGAGGCACCACTGAGGATTTGTTTTGAATTTTAGGGAGAAACAAGAAAGATTTGCTCAGATTGTGGCTAGCGTTTTGGCTGTCTGGCAGTAGGTAGCCCAAAAAGTTGGAAGCATCGCCACCCAAATGTGCCACTGTGTGCTGCTGTTCATGTGCTGCTGTAATTGTACCACCTGTTTGCCAAGGAGCAGTAAAGCCAGATTGAGTATGCCCCTTGTCCTACATCAAAATTATAACATTTGCCAGCTTTTTAAAGTTATGTGTGACAAGAAAAAGTATGGAAAACTGTGGGAAACAAAGAGAGATTTGTGCCCTAGAAGTTGGAAGTGCTTGTTGTATGGACAGAGAGTCGCTGAGGAAAATGCCATGAAAAATGGTCGAAATGGTGCCCCCGCCGAGGAGTCACAGTTGAAAAAAAAAGGTGGTTTGCAGTTTAAATTTTGCCTGCTCGATGTTCGTCATGGAGGAGAAGAGCACGAGAAGAGAGAGGCTCATTTGCATGGCATTGAGTGATTGGTGAGACTGCAGTCAGTCCCGCCCCCAAGCCAGCTCTAGAGTGACCGCACAGTGTTCGAGAGGGAGAGAGAGAGTAGTGTGCGAACTGGCTTGCCAGGAGGAGCATCGTGGTGCCTGAAAACGTTATAAAAGTAATAAAATTGGACTTCTGTATTTAAAATCGGGCTCAACCCGCATTTTGATCATCTGGGAAGAAAGCGAGGTGTTCAGAGGGACAATCGGCAGGACTGCCAGCCCGCTTCATTCCAGAGGCCTCCAAGACCGGCTGTAGGCCGAATTTTCCATCACAATTGCAAGCTGCTGAATAAGTGAGTACCAACCTGAGAAACAACTCAAACTATGTGTGATTTTAACTAAAGCCAGCTGAATCTGTGTGTGGCAGTGTGAACGTTTTGAAAAGAAGGACTGTGTCAAGTTAATCAAGTTAAGCAGGAATTCTAAGGCTGTGAGCATAATTGTGGGTTCAGCAACAGTATGATTTTCAAAGCAAAGTGAGAGACTGTGGGTTGTATGAAAGATGCAACAAAAATACAGACAATCCTGTGCAATGAAATACTGTGGCTTTAGGGACTTTAAGCAAGAACAGTGATTTAAAGCAAATTAAAAGTCCTTTAAAAACCATATTAATGCGCTAAGAGAACGAACAGTGCAGTTTATGCAGTTTGAGTGAACTTTATCAGTAGAGCGTGTAAATCGGATGCGCAGTGGCTTGAGTCAGAAACAGAACGTTGATGGCGCCAGGAATGCTGCCGCCGCAATGACAGGGTAGGGTAGTAAAGTAAACACAGCAGCAGAGGAGCCATTTTGCAAAAGTTTTCCAACAGAGTAGGACTTGAGATAACAGTGAGTTTTGTTTTTCTCTGCAGTCATGGCTTCGGGATCAGCCCGCAACCCGGATCATGCCTGGGCTATGATAGTAGAAGAAGTTAACAGACTGAAAGATATTGAGAGATGTTACTACGAGGGATGTTTGCCTCCTCATGTGGCGATTCCTGGATATCCAGTAAGAGTGTGCATAATGTGCTTAAAAACTGGAAGGGACGTCTTCATGGTTCCTCACTGTTCTGGGTGCCTAGAGAGACATGGTCTAACCAAAGCACCCAAGATTCGTTTGGCTCCCACGTTGACAAAGCTTCAAGAATCTGCAAGTGGCAGCACACAGCACCAGGTGGAGCCTGTTGGAGGAAGCTCAGTAGAGTGTGGCACGATGCAAGAGGATGTAGATCTACAGGCAGAGCAAAGTGCTGATGTATCCGAGTCCAGGTCAGAGAGGCAGTATGGAGGGAGCATCAGCAGATCTGTGGAGAGAGGGTCCGAGCCCTAGTCTCATCGGAGAAGATGAGATGAGAGAGACTCTTAAATGGGAGGTGTCAACCTCCACTCCCAGCGAAGAGTGGATAGTCTCAGGAGTGAGGACGACTGCTCACTCCTGGGCTCAGATCCTCAGCGAGGAAGAGGATGAGGAGGAACCTATGTGGCCTTATGAAGAAGGTGCGGGTCCACACCCTCGGACTCTTGCCTCGGAGGAGCAAACAGAAGGAGAAATTGGTGACTCCACAGCCCTGTCTCCACAAGGAGGAGGAGTCAAGGATCTATTTTACATTGCATTGAGTATGCGTAGCTGACAGAACCAGGACTGGCCACCCCCAAGCCAGGCCAGAGGTCTTAAGTTGACCAATGTAGTGAAGAGGAAAGACTGGTTCGTAGGAAGGCGAATGAGATCTATGGGATATCCTTTCCTACCTTTCCTCGGAGAGTCTAGGAGGAGATAGAAAGAAACAGGAAATCCTGGATAGTGAAAGAGGCAACAAAACATGCGCATCCCAGTGCAAGTTGGTATGTCGGAGACAGTGTTCCAAGAGAAATTCAGACAATGAAAAGTGGGCAGAACACTATTCATAGACACTGTTCGGATCGTGGATGGAGAGGGACATGAAACCTCCTTCAATGTGAATTATGAGCACCCAGATGGGGTAATAATTCTTGCACCTGACCCATTGTGTTACTTTCCTCAATGCAGGCCATTTCCTGCGAATGTGCCAATGCCTACAAAGTGGAGAGCAGAGCAGTGGTAGCCAGTGCTGCCATCCAGCCATTGCAATACCTATGTTGTTCTGCCAGACTGGCATTCCAGGAACCAGGTGCCCCAGATTCATCAGCCTTGCAGTGTACTGGCTTTCCAGATTACTTCATATCCAGAGAGGACACCAGCCCAGCTGTATCCTGATTCATCGCCTGGGATTTCGGATGACTCCAGATCAGCTGTTTTCATTTCCTGTTCTAAGGTTCCATCTCCTAGATGACATCACCCAGCAGTTTCCAGATGTGCCATCCTGTCATTTTCCTGAAGATGTCTGCCCAGCTGTATCCAAAGAATGCTGCCAGGGAGAGTCTTCGGCTGGAAATCCAGGTGCCATATCAATTTCATTCTTCAAGGGACTGGTAAGTCCAGACTTTACTATTTTAATGACATTGCTGTACACACCCTACACCCAGCAGACTTCAGACTGTTTGAACTGTCCACAAAGACTCTCCCCTTTGGGATTACAATCCTACCAGAACTGTGCTTCACCGGGCTCCAGCCCAGGAGAGACTCTTTTTTTGGACTTGCCTTTGGGAACTGTTGTCACTAGATGGAACAAATAGGGTACTCCATCCCCAAAATGTGTATTGTAAATAATGTTGTTTTTCTACTGTTTATACTGTTTTTCTACTTTTCTAAAAAATATTTTTTGGGATTCTCCAGTGTTTTGATGGTAGGGGTTAAATAGTTACTGTGTTTGCAGATTAGGGGTTGTGTCTTGTTTTTCTCTTGCAGGTAGTTCCTGAAGAAGACCAGAAGAGAAGACAAGAAGAAGAGAAGGAGGGACTCATCGGAGTCCCTCATGTGCTTTTTTTAAAGTGTGGTGCTGTTGTTTGCTGTGTTTAACTTTTTCTTCCACAGGTATGGTAGTGGGGGAGTGTGGGAGTAATGCTTAATGTCTAATATTAGCTCCTTGTGTTTTGGTTGCAGGTGTCCAGGGTTGGGGGGAGGTTCCCCTGTGTTTTTTGGATAATTTGGGTTCTGGTCAGATAGGTTTTCCTTACAGAGTTAGGGGGATAGACAGGCTGTGGTCCTGACCTGCAGTAGGGGCCACCATACTGATCTATTAGAGCTATGCTCTGGGCAATTCTACCAGGGTCACTAGGTAACCAAAGCAAGAACGTAGAGTAGAGACTGATGCATCAGCTGATGACCTCTGGGCACCTTAGTGTTACCTGCCTGTGCCCTAGCATATGGTAGGAGAGGACCTGATCACCCCTCTCCATAGGTAGCACATAGGGTCGGATGGCTTGGGCTGGGTAATGACTGCGGACAGTCATTTTCCTGGCTGAGGGTGGGTGTAACCCCCTTGTCACCCCCTGTTACTAGAATCCCCCTTAGAACTAGTGGCAGGCAGGGAAAGGCAGCTTGTGAGACACTAGTTAAATGGGTTTCACACTGTCTCACTCTGTTCTCAGTCACAGTTGAGCTGGAGGGATGACATCACCATAGAATTCTCGCAGCAGCATAAGCCACAGTGGAATGCTGCAGTAGGGAGTTAGGTTAGAACGTTGGGGATTTCAAAGTTGGTCTAGAGGGATACTCAAGAGAAGGAGGAGGTGTGCTGCAGTTGGCAGCCCCTCAGAGCCTAGCTCTGCTATAGAGCTACGCTAGAAGTAGGGTAGTGTGTTCTCACCTTAGAGAAGGACACAGAAGAGACTGCAAGACGTGGTAGAGACCACTCCCCATGTTATTCCAGTGCCCCATCCCCGGAGGAATGGGGGGAAAGAAACCAGCATTTCTGGGGCAATCCCCTGGCCCTGCAAGGAAAAGAGAAAAAGCTGCCTGACAGAAGAATTGGTACTGAGGTACCAGAGAACATATGTTTTGTGGGAAGAAGCCATGGGGCACCTGAATACCACGGTGAGTCTGCTCTGAAACAGAGCCCATGTGTTTTGCCAAGACAGAGTGTTGTAAAAGTAGCTGCCTACTGTGGGGTCAGGAGAGGACTAGCCAAGTACAGTGCTTTAAACTTTGTGTATGGCTTGGAAGTATCTGAGACACTGGGGGTCTAAGGAATGGCCATAGCCACTAACAGAACTGTTTGAGTCAGGACACCACCTCAGTACAGAGTAGAATGTTAAATGTGTCATACATTTCGAGATAGCATCTACAACCAGTAGTTTTGAAGAAGGGTGTTGATCCAAATGAATGGCCGGGTATGGATTTGGGAACAAGAGGTGGGAGACCCTCATCTGCAGTAACCAGGTTTACCTCTACTATAGCTTTCTCCCAGGCACTTGGCCAGTGTCTACAGAAAGTACCCAGATGTGGGATAAAGAATGAGATTTTCCCTTTAGAGCTAGAAAGTGCTCATGGGTGGTTGAGGGAGCCACCATCAAACTCCATGCCATATGGAAAAGTGTCTTAGTGCTGGACAGGGTGCCATGCCAAGGAATCAAAGAGTAAGAGTACCAGTTCGGGCATGTGAGCCCAGATGTGTTCAGAAACTGAGGGTTGTCGTGTAATGAAGAAGATGTGTTCTGACCTCTGTAAATCTGCATATCCAGTGAGTGTAGCCCTGTGGGGGTCCATCTTGCTTTGTTATTCTTGTGTTGAAGTGAATAAAAGCCACACTCTAGAATCCCATTCCTGGTTTGGACATTTTCAGTTATTGCTTCCTGCATCCGGAATTACTTGGGTGCCCCTGACCAGAGGTACAAACCTAGCCATGATGCTGAGCAAGTGTTTTCTCCCTGAACCTAGGCTAGCCAAGTAGTGGGTTACAAAAATGGAGGCACCGCACACCTTAGTTACACTTAAAAATCGGGACCACCTTGGCATGCTTCTAAGTGCTGGGCACTATGGAGGTAGTCAATGCCAGGTTAAAGAGGTAGGTGAGTGGTTTTAAGATGGCAGGAGATATAAGTTTAAACATAGCAGGGAAAAGACCACCGCTGCCCAGGCTGCCATGGCTAGGCAGGCTCTTCAGCAGTTTGGCAGTGTCCCTGGGGATGATGATCTGGAAGTAGAAAGAGGGAAGGGGAGGAGTTTGAGGGTATGGGTGGGGGGATGATCAGATAGACCAGTGGTCACCAGGAGTGGCAGCTTGCTAAGGAGGTCAGACAGGTCTGTGAATTTTTTATTGAAGGCCTCGGCCACAGCAACGGGGTCGTCCAGACGTCCAGAGGGAGTGTCAAGGTGAATAATGGGGTTATGAGTGCGTGGGCTGAGTAATGAGTTGACCTCGTCCTAGAAGCGATAGGAGTCACCAAGACTGTCCCTTTGTTTGCTCTGAAAGAAGGCATACTTTTTGGCAAGGGCTGACTGTTTACAAAGGTTTCATAGCCGCCAGTATTCGTTCCATCAGGCAGGGAAGGGGGCTTTTTTGTAGGCTGACCATAGCTTATCTCTATCCCTGTTCATGGCCAGGAGATCTTTGATAACCCCGCATGTACTGCCACCCCTAACTCCTTGCTTCCCTGAAAAGGGGATATGAGTGAGTCCCACCCTACTTGTTGATGTAGTAGACTATGCTCAGATTGTCCAACTGCACCAACAGTTGACCCGGGGTTAGATGTTCCTGAAAGGCCTGCATGGCATAGAGCACCACTCTCATTTCCAGGACATAGATATGCAGGGTGGCCTCCCACTGGGACCAGGAGCCCTGGGTTTGAAAAGGACCTAGATGCACCCCCCCCAACTGAAACCCTACACATTCGTGGTTAAAACCTGATGCGGTGAGGCAGTTTGGAAGGGGACTCCCTGTAGAAGGTTGGAAAAGTCCATCCACCACTACAATACTTTGCGGACCGGGGAGGAGACCAGGACTAGTTGATCTAACTCATCTGTGCACTGGTCCCACTGCACCTGAAAGGCCCACTGAAGGGTGTGCATATGAAGTTTGGCCAGTGGAACGATGGGAATCACTGTGGCCATTAGGCCCAGGAGCCTGAGGTATAGCCTGGTAGGAATGTGGGGACTCTGAGCTACTTTCTGAACCTGAGCTATAAGGCTTTCAGCCCTGTTCTCAGGTAAGAAGGCCTTTCCCTGCCTGGAGTCCAGAACTGCGCAGATATACTGCAGTCTTTGGAATAGTACTAGAACAGACTTGGGCAGGTTGACTGTTATGCTCAGAGACTGAAAGAGCTGGCGAGTACACTCCAGAGTCAATAACAGCTGTTCACTAGATGGGGCCTTGAGAAGCCAATCATCCAGGTAAGGGAAGACATACAGTCTCTTCCTCCTGAGGGTTGCTGCAAATGCTGCTAAGCACTCGGTATAAACATGCAACACAGAAGATAGGCCAAAGGACAATACCTTGAACTGGTAATGCTCTCTCCGAAAGGCAAAGCGAAGAAATATCCTGTGGGGAGGAAAGACCGCGATGTGCAGGTAAGCGTCCTGCATGTCCAGTGAGCAGAGTCAATCCCTGGTCCTGAGGAGAGGCAAGAGGCCCAGTAAAATTACCATCCAGACCTTTTTGTACCGGACGAAGAGACTGAGGCCTTTCAAGTCCAAAATGGACCTCAGATCTCCAGTCTTTTTGGGGACTAGGAATAACCTGGAATAGAATCCCTGGTTTCTCTATGGCTTTGGCACTAGTTCTATTGCCTGCTTGTGCAGAAGAGACTAAAACTCCTCCCAGAGAACAGGCAGGTGAGCCTGGGGTAATTTGAGGGTGGTGGGAGGTGTCTGGAGGCTTCTGGATGAGCTCCAGGGTATGACCGCAAATATGATCTGCAGGATCCATGCATCTGAAGTTATGGTTCTCCATTGATTCAGATGGAGGGGAGAACTGACCCCCAACCACCACCTCCTGTGCTTGCACCTGAGGAGGGAGGTTCGCAAGGAGTCAAGCTGAGGTGGGTCCAGCTGTGGCAGTTGGTCCCTCAGTTCTGGGATACTTGGCTGCCACTCCAGAAATGAAGGGGGCAGGCAAGGAAGACTGGACTCTATGTTTACCCTGGGTACAGGGGCCCAAGCCTGGTCTATTGGCCTGTCTATGAAAATTAGAACATCCCCTACAATGTGGCTGAGTATGGTAGAGGGAGTGGACAGACTTAAGGGCCATGCCTGAGACCTGCAGATCATTTATAAGGACCTGGACATCCGGACCGAAAAGCTTGGTTCCATTGAAAGGGGCATTGAACACCTTGTTTTGCACATCAGCTGTGAATCCAGAAAC
Source organism: Neoceratodus forsteri (assembly GCA_016271365.2). Taxonomy (NCBI): domain Eukaryota; kingdom Metazoa; phylum Chordata; order Ceratodontiformes; family Ceratodontidae; genus Neoceratodus; species Neoceratodus forsteri. The sequence continues at coordinate 1,205,071,822 of CM028132.1, forward strand.
TCGGAGCCATGAATGCCTGCAAAGGCATATGCCAGTGGCAGCCACCCTGGCCGCAGTATCTGACATGTCATAAATGGCCCATAGAAGATGTTTGCCAATGTCCTCAGCAGTCTGGAGGCACTGAAGTAACTCCTGCTTCTGGGCACCGTCAGAAAGGGTTTTGGTGGCAGCCTTGCCCTTTCTCCAAGTGGTGTTCTGATATTTCAACAAATGTGACAAGTAGTTGGCAATCCTCAAACCTAGGGTAGAGGAGGCATAAACGCTTTTCCCTCAAAGATCAGTCCTACAGGACTCCTTGTCTGGGGGGAGGGAACTAAGGTGTCTGGGCACCTTAGACCTGTCATGTGCTGCCTTAATGACTGCTGAGTCAGTTTCAGCCTGGACAGCAAAGTGAGAAAGGCCCTGAGGGGCATTGTAGAGCTTGTCAGCCATACAGAGCATAGCTAGCACCATGTCTGGTCTGTGCCAAGCTGCATGGTAGCATTTTTGAGTGTCAGAACCAAGGGAGGAATAATCTTAGGGGGAGATTCTGGGATCTCCAGGTAGTCCATCAGATTCTTTCTGGTGGCATCCTCCTCCTCCTCTGTCTGAAACCCCATAGTGGAAGACAGCTGCTTCATGATGTTGAAGAAGGTAGCATCCTCAGGTGGGGACCTGGGGGTATGCATAACAGAGACTTCACTGACTGAAGAGGCAGGGGACTTGTCTGAAGTGAGGTACTGATTCTTCTCTTCTTCCTCCTCCATCTCCTCTGGAAGGATGAGGTCAGGGTGGTACTCCTCCTCAACGCTGACATCCTCCTCAGGATCTGCCAATCTATGTGCCATCGACAACCCTGGGTACGTTCCCTGGGCTGATGAACAGGTGTCAATGACAATGCTGGCATCGAAGGAGCTGGTGACAACTGCCAGGTAAAGGCCACAAACTGCTGGACCAGCACATTAGAAAAAACGGACAAGAACCTAGTTTAAGTCTAATGCCGACAATGGAGGAGCAGCCAGCAGCACAGTGGCTGACGACCCAGTTGGCTGACCCAATGAGCCCAGAGCCTTTGGAGAAGAAGCAGCAGGTCTCAAAGCAGTAGTCATTGACAACAAGCCCATTGTCAACAGAGGAGGGGGGCCCACAACCCAGAGGTCGATGGCCGAACTCCCTGGGAGTCAGGCAGAGAAGCTATTGGTATGGGCCTGGAGTGAACAGAGACCTGGACAGCTGGTCTCTTCATCGCAGTGGCTGCCAATGATGAGGAATCCCCCAAAGAAGGTGAAGCCGATGGGGAACGGGATGGTCTCCAGGGGGAGTAGTCACGATCCTGGTCTTTTATATGGCTTTTCCTAGAGGACTTGTCTTTGACCTGAGAGGCCTTGGAGTTCTTGGAACTGGAGGGCACCTGGGCAGCCAGTGCCCCAGAAGACACAGACTCGGCGATGGCTACCTGTTGTTCCATGATCTTTAGAGCTTTCCTGCGTTGCCTAAGAGTGGTTTGATTAAACTACTGGTAGAGCTCACAATCTGAGGTGTCGTGGTCAAGCCCAAGACAGCAGACACAAATGGAGTGCTTGTTGTTGGAGGCGATCTTCTTTCCACAGTGGTAACAACGGAACAGAGATTTAGAAGGTTTAACTCTTGACCTAGAAGAAAAAAGAAAAGAAAATAAATCTCTAAAAGAGAATTAGGTAAGGGTTGGTTGAGAAAAGGTTGTAGGCCAAAAAAGGCATAAACACTGTGACTGCTCTTCCGTAGAGACTGTGCTTACAAGTCAACCGTGGGAAAGAACTGAGGAGGGATCGGGGATGCCTACACCTATGTAGGGTTGGTGACATCAGCTGATGTTGATGGCATGAGTGGCCTTAGTTGTACTGCTGAAAATCTTCCATGTGGATTCCCCTTCACTGACGGTGAAGTTCCTATGGTGTAACCTGAGGACTGCGACACCGCCGAAGAAGAGGCAGTGTTTACCATTAGTCTGTTTCTTGACATGGTTAGCCAGGGCATTATCCATCTCACCTTTTTCTATAGCCCTCTCATGTTCTCTCACCCTTAATTTCAAACTTATTTTGGTTTTTCCCACATAATATGCATTACACATAGAAGTGGCCAAATCGATAACTCCACTAGAATCACAATTTATAAAATCCCTTATTTCAAAAGTCCTGGTAACATAATCCATATGAAATGTTTTTGACTTTGTGACCAAAGGGCAATATTTGCATTTCCCACATTTGAAAGTAGACCCAGTAACTTAGGTAACCATGTATCCCAGGCTACAGGCCTCTGATAACTACTGGTCACACAGTCTTTTGCATTTCTCCCTCTTCTAAAAACAAACCTAGGAATCACACCTGATATCTCCTTAAGGGCTCATTCAGTTTTTATCACTGCCCAAGGTCATTCTACTATCCTTCTAATACAAGTTGCATCCTTAAAATATGTAGTCACATTCACCTGGCCCAGTGGCACTGAGGGTTGAGGCACTGGACGCCACACCTCATGCTACACCGGCGACCCAGGTTCGGAAATGGACCCGGACTGTCAGGGGTCGGATGGGGGGGAGAAGGATTGAGCATCCCAACAGATGCTCTCTTCCTCCAGGGGTGGGTTACTGGGTTGCTTCAAGGACCTGTAGCTCCTCTGCCAGTGGAAACACGGGCGGCAGGGGCACATGGCTCTCCAGAGTCGGGGGGGGAGGGAGGACGCTGTCGGGCACTTGATGATGGCATGCATCAGCACGTTGTTCTTCTGGATGAATGTCCTCTGTGCTGGTGTCCTCAGGGGATAGAGAGAAAATGGGGAAAAAATGAATACACCCCTTGCCAAACTAGCAATATGAAACCAGGGGGTTCCTGGAGGCAGGACCTAGATGATGGAGTAGAAGGGAGTATGAGGCCCCCTCTGAAGCTGAGGAGCTGGGTAAGTATAAAAAAAATATATATATGTAGTCACGAAATTGGCTCTGTTCACATTAAGGTGGGTATTCCTCTCCTCCCTAGTAAGAAGCCTAGTCCAAGTCTCTGTCACTCCATTGCATCTTGATTGTATACCTTGTGATACAACTTCAGTCTGTATTTCTTGCCTCCTATTCTGCTGATACATAAGCAGCTGTTCTCTGTCCCTCTCCTCCACCTCGCTTCTAGCTTTTGTCACACATTAATGTGTATATCACCTACTTAAAAAGCATGTTTCCAACTCACTGGAGTGTTTAATACATCCCTGCTGGGTATCACAATTTCTTTTCACTCTAATAAACTGATCCTTCAGCATATTTTCTATGGTGTAGCAGGGGTGGCAACTTGTGAAATGCAGCAAGGAATTAGTTTACAAAACTGCAGGATATTTACCCCTCCTGTACCATCTTTTTTGATTTCCAGCTCCCAAAAATTTACCTTATTAAGATCAGCACTTACCCTGAATCTTAAATTTGGATTGCTGTGTTCCAAATACTCCTTAAATTGCTGAAAGTTGCTCCGAAGACCCCTGCCACACCATAAATACATCGTCAACAAAACACCTCCACAAATTTAAACTAGCAAAATAAGGGTTTCTTTCAGGATTAAAAACCATGTCCTGTTCCTAAATCCCAAGATAAAATGTTGGTGTAATTTGGAGCCATGGTGGCCCAGATTGCTGTACCTCATTTTTGCAAGTAAAATTTTCCTTCAAATATAAACACATTACACTGCAAAACTTTTTCAGTAAAAGAAATCAGTAAGTCAATGAACTGGTCACTATAAGATGTCTTGTCTTGTAAAGCCCTCTTTAATGCAATAAGCCCACCCTCTCATGAGGGGTGTTGGTATAGAGGGGTTCAACAGCCATAGTTACCAAATACAAGTGTCTTCTATAGCTAGATCTCTCACATTTAAAACATCTGTGGAGTCCCTCACATACAACAACATCCCTTGTGTCACTGGTTTAATATGCACATCGACAAATTGTGCCAAAGGTTCTGTAACTGAACCTATGCTGGACACTTTGGTGTGCCCAGGGCGATTTTCAAGATTTTTAGGAACTTTGGGCAGCATATATATAGCCACTTGTACAGGGTGTAACTCAAAAATTCAGCAGTTTTCTCAGCAGTCAAACCTCAGTCCTTAGCCTGCCCTATGGTTCATCTATCTCTTGTTTAAATTTCATAGTTGAATCTCCGCCAAGCACCCCATAGTGGCCAGCATTTCCAAGTTGTCTACACACCTCATTCACATAGGTGTCTCTATCCACAATAACTACGGCTTTTCCCTTATCAGCTGGTTTCACTAAAATTTACTAATTATTTGGCAAACTTGACAAGGTCTCATATTCTTCCACTGTATAATTTATATAGCTGTGTGCATTTCTCTTAGAAAACAATAATCCAATCCAGTTCACACAATTTCTCAAAAGCGGCAACTGTAAAATTATAAGGGGGGGGCAATAAGTTGATGTTCTCTGTAATGTCCAGTTCATATCATCACTCTAAGCAGTGTCACTGCTCTGTGATCTCTGAATCTGCTGACATCTTAGAAGAGTGCACCCTCAAATTCGGCATTCTGCAAAACTTATATAAGTCAATCAAAGTCTCAAAATGATTAGCTGCTCTTGTAGGAATAAAAGACAGACCCTTACTCAGTACTTGTTTCTCTGCAGGATTCAAGGAATAATGGGATATATGTATTACCTTTAATGTGTCCAGTTCTTCCTGATGTTCTGTTTCTTCCCCCTGCCTCTGCCCTTGGGTCTCTGTTGTGGACCTATTCCTTCCTCGTATTCAACGTCCTCCTGGTCAGACTTGTCTCCTTGATCCCTCCTGAATCAAGCAATGCGTTTGCTGCATCGCAGCATTTGCTCCTGATATGTCTGTATTTCTGCTTCCTGAGTGGTTTGTGGTTTAAAAAATTGAATATGAGGATTGGGTACAGGGCTCTTCCCTAAAAAAGACTGGATCTAGAACTTTCCGAATCTGAACCACTCATTACTGCTGCCCCCTGCAGGTTATTCTTTTTCAAAATCAAGTTGGGTTTATTATTTTAACATTTGCCCTTTCCCCAATAAAATATACGTCCTTGTTTATTATCATTCTGATCCCTCGAAAATGTATTTCTTTTCACAGGACTGATTTCTAGGTAACTCCTCTATAGTGTCTTTCAGAATTTTGTGATACATATGGTACTCTGCATAACCTTCAAAACTTTCACCCACCTCCTCTTTCTCTGTAAGTTCCTTTTTAATCAGTTCTTCCACCTCTTTTCCATCCTCCAGAATTATTCAAATAAATCCTGCTGAGGACTGAAGGGCATGTTGTTCCCATTTTCTCATAAAATTATCCCTTTCATGGCCAAATGCAGGTTGCTTAGTAATCCTTAGTCCCCTGGGAACATGCACCACACTTAAGTATGCCTCTAAACTACACCATTTCCAGTACATTCTCCTTGCTTTGAAAGCCACTCCCTCCAAATCATGGAATGCTTGTTTTATGTCTCTCACTTGTACTGGCTGAGAGGAGGCCACAGTAACTGCTCCAATGAGGTGTGCAATATCTGTTTTGACACCTTGGTACTGCTTTCCACGCATAATATTTACACTTGCTCTTTTATATACATATTTTTTTAATTATTACATCTCTTAAGTGGAAATAATGGAATTTGAACATTAAAAAGTACATACGGCTTTGGAATAAGATGAAATAATTCCATTGCGGTCTTTGAGTCTGATTTTTATATTATCTTTAAAGTATGAAGACAATATTAACTTGTGAAACTTAGAATCATAGTTGTTTTTAACATTAGGGTTTGGGCCACTATTATAAGGGTGTTTTGCACAGTTCTGTGGTATTCAGTCATTAATTATGATCTGCAGTTTAGCCTCCCTGCTATCTTTGCTAACAGGTTTGTTATCAGCAAGGTTGTAGAACTGTGTGTAAGCACTGTCACTTTAAGAAATGGGGCCTTTATAAGGAAGGGGGAAGTACTGGCTGTAGCACCTTGAAAAAAAGCACCAAGTACAGGCGTGAAATGTTGGTGATAGACTGTAGTGGAACATTGTACTGTGGTATATGGATCTGCTCTTAAATATTTAAATAAAATCAGTTTTTCACATGTAACCTTGAAGCCTGCTGCTTGATTTTTTGCTTGTTGTACTCTGGCAGTTATTCACAGCACAGGCGTTGCAAGGAGCTGCCCTTTGTGTTTTGTTTCACAAAAAGGTCCTCAAAGTTTTTCAGACCAACTGGTGGAATCTTGGGTCAGTAGTGATGTAATTTAAGCAAGAATAACATAATTTTCTGGAAGATCCAGGCAGCTCAGTATACACGCAGTATGTCAGGTCAAGGAATGGCAAAAATCAGTTGTTACTTCAAAACAGTATTAAATATACTATGATAACTGGCAAGCGTTTTTTCCTATAGGGAAATACGGTTATAATTTGCCGTTATAACCCACGAGTTATAATGGCAAACATAAGCCGGGATTCACTTGCTCCACGCGTGCACCAGCTGCCACTCTTCTCCTCCTCAGCAAGTGACACTTGACACAACTAGAACACTGGCAGCCCGTACAGTGGTAACTTATTTCAAAAACAAACAAATGAACTCACAGTTAACTCCTTCAAAACAACAACAAAACAAAAACAAAAAGGAAACATTTATCCTGCTTTAGCAGTGGCTTTTCCCAACCACAGACTGCGCTGAAAACCGACTGGACTGCGGCTGCACAGGGATGTATGTATATTTTATACAATTGCTGTGGCGAAAAAGCGATCCCCAGCAATTATATAAAATAAAACATGGGGTGGTGTGTTTAACTTGAGATTTTACACACACCGTCGGTGCTGGATGTAAACCTCTCGAGCTTTGCTCTCTGGGTTTATGTAGCATCCAACACCTCGGGTGTGTGTAAAATCTCCTTAAACACACCACCCTATGTATTATTCTATATATAAGATGTTAAATATCTAGTAACTTTCACAAGCTGTTCAGTAAAACTTGGGGGACAATATTAAACAAGAGAAGGAGTGCCCAAATGTCATCAGGTCACGTATTTTTTTTTCTGACTAACCTAAATGCAGTTAGTTCTATTTTGATTCACCCCATTTGCTGAGGTTCTACTACACTCTCAATATTTATGTATTTTTGTTTATTTATTTAAGTTTAGGATTAATACCTTTGAGCCAAGGGCTTGTTTACAAAGGTTCCAAGTCAGTCAATGCAGTACAATACAAGACATAGCGTAACGTAACATAACATAACATAACATAACATAACATAACATAACATAACATAACATAACATAACATAACATAACATAACATGACATCACTTAACAGAGGTTACACAGTACACACAGTGATGTTGTAACAGCAAATAGGGAAATATTTACAGCATCAATCAATCAGTAATCTTTATTTAACCAGGTGGAACACCGTTGAGAGAAACTCATTTACAAGGTGGGCCTGGGCAGCAATACAATGCTGATCATACAAACATAGGTAACAGAGTCAAAGAAAAATACTAGGTACATTGCAGTACATGAGGACCTATTAGCATGGTTACTACAAAGAAAGATAAAAAGCAAAGTAAAAATATATTTGCAATATATACTTGAGTCCATGACACTGGGATTAAGGTGCAACCGGGAATAATAAAGCAGAATTTTTACTGTGTCTACGTCTAATTGTATTGTGAAACTATGAAACAGTTATAGGAGATGACATTCCGAAGGATGTTAATGTAAAGGAAGACTCGCTTGAGAGAGGGGGAAGGATGTGAGGGGAAGGGACCTGAAGAGGGGGAGGGGGAGAAGGAAGGGACAGAAGGATGAGGATAATAGGAGTATATATGAAAATTAGATTGTAAGGAGCCAGAAACGAATGGCGGCTTTTGGGAGGTGAAGTACTTAGGATGGGCCCAGCAACATGACCCTTGATGCTGGGAGCAAACAAGGGTTTATTTATTTATTTATTTATTGAAATGTCTCACCAGGAAGGCACACTGAGCAACAAGTCACTTGTCTCCTGGTGCGACCTGCGGGGAAGGGGTACAACAAGAATGAGACATTAAACATTCAAGTTACAAGATCAACATTAACATACAGTTGAAGGCAGGTGTTACAACAAGTGATACAACAGTGTTGCGCATTACATGTAGAAAGAGTGGACAATAATAAGTGCTGGGTTAATAAGTAAACAAGTGCTTACATGAAAGAAAATGGGGGAAGGGAAGGTGGGGGAGGGGGAAGAGTCGTGTCCCTGGAGACCCCCTCAGGATGGAGGAACCCTGCAAGGGGACTGGTGGGACTGGAGAGAAGGGGATAAGGCAGTGTCCCAGAGAGACCCCTTTAGGATGGTGGAGGAAAGGAATAGATCAGAGTTACAAGCCCCTTGGGGAGGTAGGTGAGGGACCCATGGAGAGCATTCAGGGTCCTTTACAGTCTGTGAAAGATCAAGGGAGGCCAGTAAGGGGGAGCAATTTGAAGGAAGGAGGGCTAGAGATTTGGGGGGGTGGGTGTGCACAGGGTAAAATGAAGGTGAGGGTAGAGAGGTAGGGCTTGTCCAGGGCTTAGAGGAGGGAATTAGGGAGGGACATGGCAATAGCAGCTAGGTGCAAAGTAATTATTGAGGGCAGAGCTGATGGAGTAGGCAGAGAATGAGTGCCGGATTTGAGGTGGGATGGGTAGGAGTAACGACTGCAGGAGTCAGTAAAGTGCTGTCTTAATAGTGTTTTGAAGGTGGGCATTTTTATCATTGTCAGCACTGTCAGCATGGAAGTGCTAACAGTGTCATCACTCACTGAGTAAGGTACAGCACTTTGAGACTGCCATGCAGGTTCACTACTGAGGGGTAGTGAAATGAGCAGCCAGAGTAGACTTTGTCAGGGGTGGGTTCGAGGAGAGGAGAGGAGAGGCAGGCAGTGGGAAGACCACAGAGACATGGAAGGGGAAGGGGGCTTGGGCTGCTGGGAAGTGGTAGGAACAGCAAGGGTAGGCTTTGTTAATGGTGCCGGGGGGGAGGAGTGTGAGTAGTAGGGACTGGGCAGAGGGTAGAAAAAGGGGTACGAAGGGGTGCAGATGGGGAGTCTGGACAGGAGTGGAGGGGGTGAGAGGATCAGGTTGAGGCGGGTAGGTCAGCATTAGGAGAAGCAGGCACAGACATTTTTGCGGTCCAGGTGGGAGCGAAGCCCAGCTTTGAACTGGTAGAGCTTGTTACCCTCAATTAGGGCAGTCAGTCGATTTTCTCTGTAATGAGTCCTCCTCCTCCCAGAATTTATGTTGCTGCCCTTGTAACCCTTCCAAAATATTTACTTGTGTCTTGCACCTCTTCCTAATTTGTAGTTCTAGCATGTGCTCTGCTAATGATAGACCTTTATTCATCTTTCCCAAAATGTGTACCTCTTTTACGGCACCCTCGCAATATTTTGATCTTTTCCCTTTCTCTCTCAAAATTTGCACTTTTACTCCTGCACCCATCCAAATATAAATCCCACCATTTGCAACCCTCTTTAAAAATTAGCACAAAATTAGTACTTCAGCCAGCACCAACATACACAGTATGTGTGCATTCACACTTGCTCTCTTCCCAAATGTACACCACTTACACCCCTCTCCAAATTTGTAGTTACACCCCTCCCAAAGTTTGCACTTATACCCCTGAACATGCATGCCCCCAAATTTGCACTTGTTCCCTACACTTGTCCTGAAACTTGTACTTATACCACTGCATCCTTCATCAAAATTGTACTTGTACCTGCACCCCTCCCAAAATTTGTACTTGTACCACTCTCAAAAACTGCACTTGTACCCCTCCACCCCTCTCAAAATGTATACTTTAACCCCTGCACCCCTCCTGAAATTTCTACTTGTACTCCTCCCAAAATTTGTACTTGTACCCCTGCACCCCTCTTAAAATTTTGCCTTGTATCCCTGCATCCCTTCCGAAATTTGTACTTACACTCCTGTGCCCCTCCCAAAATGTGTATTTGTACTCCTGCACCCCTCCTGAAATTTGTACTTCCACTCCTGTACCCCTCCCAAAATGAGCACTCGTACCCCATGCAGCCCTCCCAAAATTTGTTCTTGTACTCCTGCAACCTTTCCAAAATTTGGACCTGCACCCCTGCACTCATCCCACAATTGGAGCTTACACCCCTCTCAAAATGTTTACCTCTACCCCTGCATGACTTCCAAAATTTGTACTTGCACCACTGCACATCTCTTGAAATTTGTACTTGTACCCCTGCACCCCTCCCATAATTTTTACTTGTACCCCGTACCCCTCCCAGAATTTGTACTTGTACCCCTGTACCGCTCCCTAAATTTGTACTTATACCATTGCACCCCTCCCCAGATTTGTATTTGCACCCCTGCAACCCTCCTAAAATGTGGGCTTGTACACCTGCACCCCTCCTAAAAAGTGTATTTTGGGGAAAGAAGTGTTGTAGGAGGTACAGATTTTATGTTGGGTGTCAGTGAGGGCAGACTTGTGAAAGGCTGTAGGTTTGGGGGAGATGTATGGGGGAGGTAAAACCTTCAGGAATCACAGGGTAGAGGGCACAGATGGTTGGAGAATTATGTATGGTATAAATGTGGAAGATGCACAGATTGACATACATCTTGTGTGAGTGGGATGGGGTACAAATGCTGTTAGGGCAGAGAAGGAGTATAAATTCTGGGAGGGGTGTAAGGAGTGTGTGGGCGAATATTGGGATGGTGCAGGGTAGGAGTACAAACATCAAGAGTGAAGGGCAGATTTAGGGAAGCATTCAAGAATTTGTTTTCTATATTGGAAGAAATTGCACTTCTCACATGATGTAAGACTAAAAATAGTTCAAAGCCGGCCCCTCGGTGCAGCAGTTGGATTCCCGCTTGTGACGCCGGTGACTCGGGTTTGGGAACGGACTCGAGTCATCAGAGGGCCAGGCGGGGGAGAAGGTTGGAGCATCCGCAGACAGTTCACCTTCTCCGGGGGGAAGATGGGGATGTGAGCCAGGCACCTGCTGGCCCCTGGCAGAGGCCGGGAGCATAGCAGGGTGTCAGGGCTCTAATTGCAGGGGGAGTGACAGATGCCGGCACTCACCTTGACATCACATGGCACATCACTCTCCGGGGAGAAAACTGAGGAAACAGCTCCCTGGCTAAGCTAGATGATAGTCTCCGTCCCCTTGCTGCCGCCAGGCTTCACGACCGCCCACCTTAGCAACACCTGGAGCCGATTGCCACAGTGCGCTGGACGACCCCCACCGGTGCCTTCCCCCTCGGAGGAGGGGGACCCACCCAGTGAAGGGAAATGCTGGGCTACCTCCGGGGGTAGCAATATGAGGTAGGGTCAGCGTCGGAGATGGCGGGCAGACGGAAGGATCTCAGGGGGCCTGAAGGAGGAGCTGGCCAGGGGAACAGAGGAGGAAAAAAAATAGTTAAAATAGGATGATGGGAGTGGTGCAGTGTAGTGGCTTTGGGATCGGTAAGCTTCAGGGAGACCTTCTGGAGGCTGTGTTGCTGACCCATCTGCATGCACCTCACTGGGCTAAGGGAGGAGGTTGCCAGACTCAAGGCTGAGTTGGCATGGGTTTGAAGGACCTACTCCCCCAGCCAAGGACCACCTAGTCCACCACCGCTACCTCAAAAAATGCCAAGAAGGAGGAGCAGCTGGACAACGGTGGGCTTGGGGAGGGTAAGGACAGCAGACCACAGGCACATCTCCCATCTGGTACCACTACAAAACTCCTGTGCTGCACTGGCCAGGTGGGAATGTCCCACAGAGGCACCGGAAGTAGTGACCGGGGTGGTTGTGGGGGTCCTCCATAGTGGAGACTCCAAGGGAGGGAGGGAGGGTGACTGGGGACCCCAAAGAAGGAGGAAGTGAATCCTGGTGGAGGACTGCATAGTGAAGGGGATACAGTTGGGGGCAGGTAGGGATGAGGAGAGGAAGGTTAGGTGCCTTCCCATTTCCACGGCTAGAAGGGATGGAAAGAGGATGCAAAGGATCACTTGGATAGCAGGAATGAAGGGAGAACTAGATGTCATTGTCCATCTGGGCATGAATTAACTGGCTGGGCTTCTGGTGACGTCACCCAGATGGTAGCAGCCTAGAGAAACGAGCGCCAGTCTCCCCAGCAGTTTAAAACTCTTTTTCTACCTCTTTTGGACGAAGAAAGTGCTGAAGTTATCAATCGGAAGCTGTGTTAATGTCAGCTAAACAAAGCAAGTCAAAAAGGTCGAGGCAAGACCAGAAAAATAGCAAATTAAAACAACTTACTCTCCACAAGGGCACAGAAGGCCTAGCAACCACATCGACCATGTCGAGAGCACGGTCCCCCTCGGTGTCATCGATCGATTTTGAGGAGGAGGAATCTCAACCCGAAGTACCAATGGAAATAGCAGTAGCCAAACTCTTAAATCGGTGCAAAAAATCGAAACATCGATAGCGGATTTGAAGATGGAAGTTAAAAATATAAATAAAAAGGTTGAAGGAGTAGAACGCCGAGTAACCCAGACCACAGAGAGACAAGATGCAATGGATAGGCTGATTATACATCTCCTGCACAGGGAAAGACAAATGCATGCCAGGCTGGAAGATTCGGAAAACAGAGCAAGACGAAATAATTTCAGAATATTTGGGATCAGAGAGGGGGAGGAAGAGGGCTATCCCACAGCTGTAGACTTTATTCAACATGTACTGAGATCGCTAATAACTATACCCTCGGACTTCTCCCTCACAATTGAAAGGGCCCACAGAGCTCTGGGGCCCAAGCCGACAGATGAAAAAGCCAGACCTCGGTCTTGGGTGGTGAGAATGCTGAACTTTCAAAAATAGGATTACATATTAAAAGAAGCATGGAGACTTAAAAATCTTACATTTACAGGAGGGCAAGTGTTTCTGGACCAAGATTTCTCGACAGAACTTCAATATCGCCAAAACCAAATTCGAGCAGTTATTAAGGAACTAAAGGAAAAACACCAAATCAGAGCCCAGATTAACTACCCAGCAAAACTGAAAGTGTTTATGGGCTCCTCGTTCAAAATATACCCGACCTTGGTAGATGCGGTCCCATTCCTGAAGGAGAAAGAAATAGTGATCCCAAATTTAGACGGTGACCTGTTGGAGCAGAAACTAATCGAAGGAGCATGGAGTCTGGTAAATCGAGGAAAGAAGAGGAGCCTAGCGGGGTCGTGGCCTAAATATTTAATGCCAGATCTTCACGAGGGTGCTTAATGCGATGGACAGTCAAGAATCAGAGAAACGAAAGGAAGGGTGAGAAAGACATTGGTGAAGGAGAAGAGAGTCAAAAAGATTCGGAGAGAGAATCAGAAGAGACGGTCTGAAAAACGGGGAAGGAGAAACCGGACTGGAGAGCTATTTTTGGGGGGTTTAAACGAACATTGGTCATTCATATAAGAGACTTCAGGTTGCTTTCTTATTTTTTCCTTAGCAAAAGACTGCAGAATGGTATGAGGTAAAGGATGATCAGAAGACTGAAGTGTGCTGGGGTGGGGGGCGGGACCTGGACTGCTGCTAACCCATTCTTGGCTGGTATATAATATTAGCTGGGAGTGGTTACACTTGGTGATTGCTGCCGTTTCTCTAAACAACTAAAGCGAGTCTCTGGGAAGGGATAAGCAGGGCAGTGGCTAGTGAACCCACCCATATGAGCTACTGGGAATTTGCTAACAGTAGTTGGGATGTGCAGTTACACCTAGGAAGCATAAGAAGGGGATTGACTTAAGAAGGGAGGCAAGCTCTGGGAAGCAGCTGCCATGATGTTGAAAAGTTTGGAAAAGCTGAGATATGTTAATCATTGGTTACTTAATGGTTTAATAAGTTTATCTGTAAATGCAGGATGTGGTTTCACGAGGGATTTACAATGGAGGTTGAAGAGATGGAAAGGGATATTTCACAATAATGGTTAATCTTAAGATTATAACATATAATGTGAAAGGAATACACGTCCCTGTTAAGCGAATGAAAATTTTAGCTGAATTGAAGCGATTGGGATGTGATGTGGCTCTTATTCAAGAAACACACCTAACGGAAGCACAGGATCTGAAACTGAGACGGACATGGGTGGGAGAAGTTTATGCCTCGCCGAGTAGTGATGGGAGGAAAGCGGGAGTGGCAATCCTAGTGAAAAGGGGGTGCCCCCTCATAGTTAACCAGATAGATACAAATAATGAGGGGAGATGTGTCAGAATATCCGGCACTGTACTGGATGTCCCTTTCCATATCGTCAACCTCTATGCTCCAAATATTAAAGGAGGCAGTTTTTTTAAAAGAATTATTGACAAATTGGTAAGATTACCTCAAGGATGAATATTGATAGGGGGGACTTTAACAGTGTGTTATGCCCATTTATAGATAGATCATCAGGCTGTCCCCAGACAAGTAGGGAAGCATCTAAATGGCTTAAGTGGATGATAAATAGCCTAAGTTTGGTGGATGTGTGGCGAGCCCGCCTCCCCAGGACAAGAGATTATACATATTATTCATCAGTTCAGAGATCATATTCCAGGATTGACTTATTTCTCCTCCAAAAGACATGTATGTATATGGTAGCTGGAGCCCGAATTCATTCGATCACCAACTCGGACCATGCGCCGGTTGAGATGGTCCTTATAATAGAGAAGGAGGAGAGACACCCGATTTGGAGACTGAATGTCTCCCTTTTGGCTGATAAATCCACAGTTAAGAGGATAGAAGATAGACTTAGCGAAATCTTTTACGCAAAAGGAAATGAAAGCTGTCAACCTACAATCAGATGGGACACAGCGAAAGTTGTAGTTAGGGGAGAAATGATAAGTATTGCGTCCAGAAACAAAAAACTGGCCAGTCTCACTCAGGAAAGACTTCTGAAGGAGGTTCATCAGAGGGAAAGAGAACATAAACAGGATCCAAAAGATGGGGAGAGATTAAAACAATTGGAATTAGCTAAAAAGGAATTAAGTGAATATGAAGAAAAACAGGCAGAGAGATGGATAAGATGGCTGGGATACAAATATTCAGAGGTGGGGAGCAGGGCAGCTCATGTCCTGGCAGTAAGGCTAAAACAGCAGGAGGCGAACCGAACGATTAAAAGTATTATAATAGATGAGAAACAGAGAGAGAAGGAGTAAACCCAGTGGATATAGCGAGGCCTTTAGGAACTATTACCAGACATTATATACAGAGTCAATAATCTCAGAACAGATGGAGGAAGAGGTGGATCATTTTCTTAAGGATCTTGAGCTGCAAAACTAAGCAGAGAAGATAGGATGGAGTTAGGAGCTGAAATGACTCAGACAGAAGTAATCCAGGTAATTAAGGGACTGAAACAAGAAGCACCTGGGCCAGATGGGTTTAGCAGTGAATTTTATATAAAATGCTGTGGGACTATTGCCCTATCCTGACAGAGGTCTTTAATAACTGTTTGGAAGAGCAGGCCTTCCCCCCAACATGGTACTCGGCGATCATTACGGTCATTCCAAAAGAAGGGAAGCCAAGGGATAGGTGTGCCTCCTACAGACCCATCTCCCTTCTCAATCAGGACTGCAAAATTCTGACAAAAGTTTTGGCTAATAGGTTACAGAAGGTAATTTCTAAATTAATCCATATGGATCAAACAAGTTTTATTCCAGGGAGACATCTAGCAGATAACATCCAGAGATTGTTGAATGTCATCACAGGGGCTAGAGAATTTAAAGACCAGGGATTGGCCATTTTTCTGGATGCGGAAAAGGCGTTTGACCGCCTGAACTGGCAGTTCCTGGTTGCAGTCTTGAGGGAGATGGGTCTGGGGGATGAATTCTTGAAATGGATAAAGTTATTGTATAGTAGACCCACGTCAAGGGTGAAGGTAAATGGGGTAGTTTCCACGCAGATCCAGATACAAAGAGGGACTAGACAAGGGTGCCCCTTGTCTCCGTTATTATTCGCAATCAGTATTGAACCTTTGGTTCAAGCTATAAGGAGACATCCTAGAATAACAGGTATTATGGTAGAAGGGGTAGTAAATAAAATATCACTTTACACGGATGACGCGTTAGTTTATGTGTCAAACCCAAAACAGGCCATACCTCATCTTTTAACCCTGATACAGAAATCTGGCGAGATGTCAGGATATAAAATAAACCAAGAGAAAACAGAAATGAGAATAATCTCAGGGGAATGGGATCAAGATCTAAAAAAGAGTATACCATTTAAATACACTAAAAAGCCAATAAGATATTTAGAAATTAAAATCCATTATGATATGAAGGATTTGAATAAAATAAATCATGGGAAATTAAAAGCACAGATCCAGAAGGACTTTGGGAGGTGGAAGTTATTACCGTTGGGGCTTACTCAAAAAATAGACACGGTCAGGATGAACATCCTTCCTCGCTGGTTGTCTCTCTTCAGTACCCTTCCGATAGACATTCCCAGTAAAGATTGGAAGGACTTAGAGAAAGAATTAGCCAAGTTTATCTGGGTGGGGGAAAAGCCTCGAATTAGGCAACAATTGTTGTCAATACCCAGAAAAGAAGGGGAAGGGGGGATGCCACATTTACGGACTTACTTCTGTGCAGCCCAAATGATGCCACTCCTGAAACTCTTGATATAGGACGATCCCCCAGACTGGGTGGAAATGGAACGGAGGGCCCATATAAGCCTGCCGGTGCAAGTTCTCCCATGGACTATAAGGGACACAAACCTGACCGAGGTCAGGAATTGTTGGACGAGACAAACTCTTAGAGTCTGGCTTCAGATCAGACAGAGGTGGGAAGGGACAGCTCCGGTATGGCAGAAAATCCCGTTGGAATATATACCAGCGATAGTGGGCATGAAGGGTTTTATTTCCCTGGAGAGCTGGTTCAGGAAAGGTATACTAATGCTGCCCCAGATAGTGGAGGGGACAGGGGTAAAGCCTTTCCTGAGTTTACAGCAAGAATTTCAGCTATCGCAGAAGGAATTATTCAAATATTTCTAATGTAGAAATATAATAATGGAGGAGATAGGAGTAGCTGAGGTGACCCGCCCCCTAACGGAGGAGATAGCTCTGATACAAAACAAAATGTTGTAGAAGGATACAAAAAGGATAGTAGCTCAAATGTATGCTTTGTTGTATCAAGGGGAGGGCAGGGAGTACAGAATAAACATACAAGCAAAATGGGAAAAGGAGGTAGGTTACGGGATTCAACCAGAAAGATGGGAAAGGATCTGGGACGACTACAGAGAACAACCAGTCTACAAAACTGGAGAGAATTTAGATGGAAAGCAAATGTTAGATTTTCAGAGTTCCAACATTAACTAAACATTCGGAGACAGAATTCAGATAAATGCTGAGAGGTTGTGGGGAATAGGCTCACATTTTCATATATTCTGGGGATGTCCAGTATTAATAAAATACTGGGCAGATATAAAGGAAATTCTAATGAGAATGTTTGATTTGCACCTTCTTCTTCAGTTTGAAAATCTGGTATTGGGCCTTCCCCCAGTAGATCTGTCAAAGAAAGACTACAAATATTTTTTCTACATCTGTGTGGCGGCAGCAACAAAGGCAATTACACAGAGATGGCTTACGCGGTCCTCTCCATCAGTGGAGATTTGGAAACATAACATGGAAAGGATTAAGCAATTAGAAAGTGTAGGAGCAAAAGTGCAATTAAGGACGGAAAGGTTTAATGCCAGGTGGTTACCCTATTATAAATATATTCAAGAAACCACACAAAGGACGGTATTAGAGCATTACTTAACATAGAAAGGGAAGTTAGGAGAAGAGAAATGGAGACAGGAAGATGTAGGATATCAAAATAGGAGGAAGACGAGTAAGAGGTGAACTGGAGGGGTGGAAGAAATGGGGGGGAGTATTCCGAAGGTGGGTTGGAGAAAAATGAATCACCCGGGGACACATCCTGCATAATGTTATGAAAATGGAAGGTAAAGATTAGTATTTAGATAAAAGGGTATCTTCAAGACATAAAAGATGGAATAGGAGAAGTACAGACATGGTATAAAAGAGGGTAATTTTAAAGGATATAGTGTTGAAATGGAGTGAGAGAAAGAGGGAAGCAACAAAGAAAGAACACGGAGAAAGAGGATAGACTAAAGGAAGGGGAATAAAATCTTGGAATCTAGGGATAGTATAGAATGGATTAAGGAAGGAAACAGATAGGAAGAAATTAGATACAGTATTAGGGTTTGGAGAAGATATAAAAATTGTTATGATGATAAAGAGGCTTGCTGTACTTTGTTTCCCTATTGTCTTCAGAACAAGGAATGTACCTATCTGTATCTGACAAAATATTTACCATGTCTATGATACCTAAAAATAAAAAGACAAGTTAAAAAAAAAAGAATTAACCGGCTGATCTGGCTGGGGATGAGCCAGCAATAGTTCAGGAGTTCAGGGAATTGGGGAGGGGTCTTAGGCAATTAGCACGACCTGTGACCTTTTCAGAGGTGCTACCTGTCTATGATGGGGGGGACAGGAATCTCTGCACCAGGAACTTCAATGCATGATTGAATGATTGGTGCAGAGAGGAGAGATTTGGATTTATTGTGGACTGGAGCTCCACCTGGAGGGATAAAGGCCTGTATAGGGGCGATGGCCTCCATCCATACAGGAGGGGCACCGTGGTCCTCAGTGAATGGTTTAAATGCTACATTGGCGAGCATTTAAAATAGCCGGGGGGGGAGGCAAGGAGACATAAACTGCCCCCCCATAGGCTTACAAGGTCAGTAGTGGGAATCTGGCAGGAGAAAAATCCCAAAAGGAGCCAATTAATATATGAATCCAGGGTGTAGAAGGAAAGGGAGATAGAAAGAATAGTGAAGAAAATAAGGGAGGGCAAATGGGAAAAAGGAGGGGGGTTGGCAGTAAAATCTGGAGAGCCATGTGTGCAAATGCTCGAAGTCTGGGCAATACGTTTACAGACCATGCTCCCATTAAGAAAATGAAAGTTCGTGGCACTGTAAACCCCTGGATTACACCAGAACTCATTGCTATGATGAAGCGCAGAGATCACCTCTGGCACTGTGCCAGGGTGTCAGGCAAACAAGCAGATGTTCAGGAATACAAGGTGAGGAATGCCTGTACACATGAAATCCGTACCATGAAATCCAAACATCCTAGAGAAATGCTCGCTGATACATGGGGAAACAGCAGAAACTTCTGGAGCAACATAAAAGATGTCACCAGGAAAGACTAAGGTCTCACCCTCCATGCTCAGTACCGATGGAATTCCAACCCTGGACCCACTAACCATAGCAAACACATTCAACAACGCATTCACGGACCTATCCAGTGTCCTCCCTCCAGACTTCTTCATGGATAATGACTCGCCCAGTACCTACTGTCCTGCTAATAACCCCCTTGAACCACCTCCTTTTTACTTCAATACAGTCTCAGCATGAATGGCCAGGAAATACCTTACCAAAGTGCTAGGTAAATCACGGTATAGTAGTGACTCGCTGGATCTAAAGCTCATAGCTCTCACTCTTGAGGAAGTGCTGATGCTCCTCACTAAGATCATCAATCTATTGCTATAACTGTCACAATTTCCTCAAGTTTGGAAATAGGCACTAGTCACCCCGGTGCATAAGAGTGGAGACAGGACCCATCACACAAATTATAGACCCACATCTATCCTCCCACCAATATCCAAGGCACATGAGTGCATTGTTGCTGATCAACTGATGGACTGCCTTGAAAAATACTCTATCCAATGCCCGCAGCAACACAGGTTCTGGAAGGGGAACAGCACCACCTCAGCCCTGATGGAATTCACTGGCTTTATTCATCAATCTCTGGATCAGGGCACCTTAGTAGGAGCTGCCTTCATAGACCTAATTAAGGCATTTCATAATGTCCATCACTCACTACTCCTCCAACAGCTTACCCCTACTGCCCTCTCTCTGACACAACACTTTGGTTCAAACGCTATCTTGAAGACCGCTCTCAACAGGTGAAAATAGCCGACGTCGTATCTGACCGACAGCCCGTACACTCTGGCGTGCCACAGGGCTCAATCCTGGGACCACTCCTGTTCAGCATCTTCCTTAATAACCATCCTCATTTCGGCCATCAAAGGATCCTCATCTATGCAGATGATGCGGTCATCTACTCCAGCAGCCACAACCCCAAGCAACTGGAACTTCACCTTCAGAGTGGGTTTGCAGAAATGGAGGACTGGTTCTCTAACCATAAACTGATACTCAACTACAAGAAAATCAAAGTAATGATGTTCAGCAGCAACTGAAACAAGCATAAATCCCATACACTTACCATCAGAAACTGTCTTGGAGTTCCTCTTGAACAAACACTACATTTCAAATACCTGGGAGTCACCTTAGACTGTTGTCTATCCTAGGCTAAACATATAGATAACGTAGCCAGGGCTGCCAATGTCAAGATTGGTCTCCTACATAGACATAAACACTGTCTTACTCCAGAAACCCTCCGACTTGCTATATATAGTTCCATCATATCCATTGTAGACTATGGTCTTGTAATCTAGGGAGCAGCCCCCATATCTTCATTGCATATGATATCCGTTGCTTTGATCAAAGCATGCAGACTACTTACAGGGTCCACACGTTTCACAAACACCTGTGATCTTTACGCTGAGACTGGTTGGCTACAGCTCTCCAGGAAGATCCAATACCAAACCTGTCTCTTGGCCAAAAAAGCACTTCTCAGCCTCCTGCCACCAGGCACCACAAACCTGCTAAGTCCCCATTGTAGTTCACAGCATACGCAACACTCAAACAGCCATCATCTCCATGTTCCTAGATGCCAGACAGCCCAGGGGCAATGCTTATATGCCTACAGAGCACCTCACTGGTTTAATATTTTTCATGGTGATATAACCACCCTACCTAAATTGGGACCATTCAAACTGAAGCTATGCCAACATCTCACAGCCAACAGTTCTTGTGACTGCTTCATCTGAGACTCCCGCCTACTAGCATTCAATCTTCTCCTCACAACTGGATAACCTAGTATCTCCGCTGTTACCTCAATAATTCCAAGGCTACACCCCTTTTCACACTTTGCCGAGGTCCCTGGATACCCCCGTCCACCTCAGCCCCCTGCCCCTACCCCTCCCACACCAGCTTGACAAGGCCTATGTCTGCCACTTCCTACCTTTCTTACCCCTTCGTCCACCTCAGCCCCCGCCCCTACCACTCTCACACCAGCTTGACAAGGCCTATTGCTGCTACCTCCTACCTTCTTACCCCCACCCACCTCACCCGCCCCTCCCCCCCACACCAGCTTGAGAAGGCCTATGGCTGCCTCTTCCTACCTTTCTTTCTCCCATCTTTATCCTTCCCCTCTCATCTATGCTTTCCTCCTTGTTAGAACGATAAACTGCATATATAGATATATATATATATATATATATATATATATATATTTGCTCTCTTTATTTTACTGTTTTTGGAAACATTGTACTTTGCCTCCTTTGTATGTTTTGTCTCCTCTCTTCACTGACATGGAACCTTTGTAAATGAGCTGTCTGTGCTCAGAGGTATTGTAATCCAAGAATGAATAAATAAGATAAATAAGACCTAGAGGCCACCAAGGCACAAGCGGACCTGGACATAGTTGCAATTACCAAGTCCTGTTGCAATGAAAACCAGGACTGGGATGTAGCCATACCAGGTTATACTCTATTCAGAAGGGACAGGGTAGGTAAAAATGGGAGAGGAGTGGCTCATTATGTGAGGGAAAACATAAAAGCTACAGAAATAGAGGGGGAGCAGTAGAGGTGTTGTGGGTCACCCTGGAGACATGGAAGGGGGTGGCTATTCACACAGAAGTGATCTACAGTCCTCCAGCACAGGGGGAGAGGTGGATAAGGATATGTTGGAAGCAATCATAACGATGGCAAGCAAGAATGAGGTAATGCTGGTGGAGGACTTCAATCTACCAGAGGTGGACTGGAGCCTCCCAGCTGTGACAACAGTTAGAAGTAGGGCTATCCTGGACTCCCTGCAGAAGGTGTTCCTCAGGCAACTAGTTAAGGAACCCACTCATGGGGGGGGGCAATACTGGACCTGATCCTGACAAATGGGGACAGTGTTGGTGACGTCACAATGGGAAGCCACCTGGGGACTAGTGATCATCCCACAGTGTGGTTCAACACAAGAACAGGGCCAGTATCAATCCACACTAAAACAAGGGTCCTAGACTTCAGGAGTGCCGATTTTAAGAAAATGGAAGAGTGCCTCAGGGACACCCTAGCAGGGATCGGAAAACTGACTGGAGTCAAGGAACAGTGGGCAAAATTAAAGGAGGGCATTGAGAAAGCAACAAACCTCTGTGTCAGGCAGCTTAACAAGGGCAAGAGAAAAAAAGAGACTGCTATGGTTCTCTAAAGAAGTAGTAGAGAAAGTAATGGAAAAAAGCTAACATTTAGAAGGTACAACATGACACAGAAGGAGGAGGATAGGGAGAGATATTAAGAGTAACAAAGGGAAGCAGGGAAAGCAGTTAGGAGCACAAAGGCGCTAACAAAGGGGAATATTGACAAGTCAGTAAAAAAGGGGGATAAAACATTCTTTAGGTATAGAAGTGAAAAGATGAAGACCAAAGCAGGGATAGTAAGGCTAAAAGGGGAAGAGTGGAAGAGGACAAAAAAAGTAAAGCAGATATATTCAATAAATACTTTTTTCAGTATTTACAGAGGATGGGGAAGGTGACGGGCCACAAATAAGGGACAAAGGCATTAAAGAAAGGGAGGTGGACATAGTCCTTTTACAGAGGTACAGTACTCAAGGAACTAGCACAACCTAAAGTGGACAAGGCAATGGAGACTGACATGCTACATCCTAGGATATTGAGGGAGCTCAAGGAGGTGCTGGCTGCACCCCTGACAGCCCTGTTCAACCTATCACTGAACACCGGGGGATTAGAGGAAGGCAGATGTGGTCCCACTTCATAAAAGTAGTACTATGGAGGAGGCAGGAAATTACAGACCTGTCAGCCTGACTTCAGTAGTGGGCAAAGTAATGGGATCACTACTGAAGGAAAGGATTGGGGAATACCTTGTGACCAGTAGATTACAGGATCCATCTGAGGCAGCATGGTTTCACAGGGGGCAGCTTTGCCAGACAAACCTGATTGAGTTCTTTGACTTGGTGACCAGGATAATGGATCAGGGCAGAGCGGTAGATGTGGCCTACCTGAATTTCAGTAAGGCCTTCAACACCATTCCACACAAGACTGGTGAGCAAGCAGGGCAGCCTAGGAGTAAGTCCAAAAGTAGTAAAATGGGTAAGAAATTGACTAAGTAACAGGAGTCAGAGGGTGGTGGTAAATGGAATTCACTCTGAAGAAGGCAAGGTGACCAGCAGGGTGCCGCAGAGGTCAGTACTAGGCCCGGTCCTTTTCAATGTTTTTATTAGCGATGGCGCAGGAGGGCTGGAAGGGAAAGTATGCCTGTTCATGGATGACACAAAAATCTGCAACAGAGCAGACACACCATGGGGGGGGGGGTGGAAAAAATGAGGGATGATCTGAAAAGCTGGAAGACTGGTCAAGGGTTTGGCAACTAGGTTTCAATGCACAAAAGTGCAATCTCATGCACTTGGGGCAGGGGGCAACATACCAAATGGGTGGGGAGGTATTGGCAACCACAAAACCGGAAAGGGACCTGAGGGTAATCATTTCTGATGACCTGAAGGTAGCAAAGCAATGTGATATGGCAGTGGAAATGCTAGCTGGATGCTCAGGTGCACAGGGAGGGGTATCTCCAGCAGAAAGAGGGAGGTATGTCACCCCCATGTAGATCAATGGTGAGGCCCCACCTCGAGTACTGTGTCCAGTTCTGGAGGCCCCACCTCCACAAGGACATAGATAGGATGGTGGCAGTACAGAAGAGGGCAACCAAAATGGTGCAGGGCCTGCATCAAAAGCCCTATGAGGAAAGACTCAAGGAATTAAATATGTACACTTTAGTGTAAAGGAGGGAAAGGGGGCACATGATAGAAATGTTCAAATACCTCACAAGTATTATTAAGGTACATTAAGGTAGCATTTTACATAGAAAGAGATGCTAGAGGACAAGGGATCATGCTATGAAGCTGGAGGGACTTAGAGATGTGAGGAAATGCCTCTTCATGGAAAGGGTGGTGGATGCCTGGAACAACCTCCCAGCAGAGGTGGTGGGTGCTAAAAAGGTAATAGGATTAAAGCATTCATGGGATAGACACATGGGGACCTTGGAAATAAGGCAAGGGGGGGAAGAAGGGCGATTGAGTAGGGTCTGCAATGTCACAAAAGGTAGGGAAAATAGGACAGACTAGGTGGGCCAAGAGGTCCTTCTCTGCCGACAACTTCTGTGTTTCTATGTTAAATGATAATCTCACTCCTGCTGGACTATGGTGACATTGTTTATACAGGGGCTGCAAAAGTGTATCCAAGCAAGCCTGGTTCTGTTTATTATAAATTAGCAAGATACATCTTGCAAACTCCAAGAAGAATGCATCTCTTGTGAGCTGCAAAGCTCTCTAAATTGGTTGCCGTTAGAACAGACATGACAGATGCATGCAGAAGTGGCAATCGGTTATGACCACAACTTGGGAGTCACAGTGCCAAGGTCAAAAATATAGTCTGCAGAAAAGTAGGGGACCGGCACCTGCTGTAAAGGTTGAGTTCCTCAAATGGTTCCTAATAAATCTGGACATACAACTGCAGTATTCCACAAAGTGAGTCAGGTTCGTTCAAATAAAGTGCAAACACAGTACTCAAGTATGAAAATTCACTCACATAAAGTGGCAGCAATCTGAAAATGTGGAACAGTCCAGAGCAAGGAACGCCAGCAGGCATTCAAGACACACAAACTCTGGTAGAACTCGGGTAGAACCCTGCCCAACACAAACATCACCTGATGCATTTTGCACGTGATGTGCTTTCTCAAAGGTGACGGATGCATATAGCTACCCTCTTGTGAAACAGCACAAAGAATAAAATGCCTCAGTATATTACTGAGTTTGTTACGAAGCATCAAAACAAAGATGGATAAAGGGGCTCAAATAGTGTGGTACATACCATTCCACACATTTCTAACACTGAAGGTCAGCAAACCCTTCTCCTATAAAAGGTCTGAGAAGTTGGAAGGGTTTACCTTGCCACATATCTAACAGAGCCGAGAGGACTGTGACAATGGGGAAGTTTAACAACTTGGTTCAAAAGTAACTCAAAGACTGGCTGTATTAACTGTTTAATGACTTAACTGATATTGCATGACTCCTTGTTTGAAGTGTCTAATATTATTTTTATGTTACTGTTCAATAGTATTGTAATTTATGAACTTATGTGTAACGTGTTTGTCTAAATTGACAAAACTCAGGAAACCACTGTAAATGAGCCTCTCTGCTCAATTGGTACTTCTTCTACCATCAACATTCTGGTTTTAAATTAAAAAATATATATTGAGAATGTTTTCTGAATAACGCCCTCCTCTAACCTGCTTTTAAAAATTTCAACATCAGAGCAATTCTTCCAAAACTTGACAAACTTCCTATGTAGGGTGTTCTTAATGAATGGGCAGAGATGAGCACTTGCTGCATGTACTATAGTAGGGTATTAACCACTGTGGCTTGCTATATCCAGTATTACATACCCTTTCTCTCGAAATGCCTGCCAGGATGAAATCTAAAAAGCAGATGGACTCACTGCTAACTATAAATGCAAAGGAGAAGTTCAAATTGCTGCAACTCAGGCATCCAACTACCTGAAGGCCACTAGCCTCTGTCCTTCACCAGCTATAGATCACATCATCTATTTATCCTATATCCTCCAGGATAACCCATGCCTCTGTGCATTTGTTCTGGGGTTCTTTTGTAGTTTTTTTCCTTCTCTATTTTGAGGTCCCCATGACCCAAACAAATAACATCCCCCTTAAGGGGTGGCTGGCTCCCTCTCCCTGGGCTAAAACACAGATATGGCACACTGATTAGTCCAAATGAGGACGAAACACGTGTATTTGTCTGCTGTTCTTAGCCTTTGCTGATTGCACTGTGAGGCCTTCTGGCATCATGCAATTCTGCTTCAAGTAGAGCCAGTCCAAATTCTCTCATGGGGATTTGCATATGTTTCCCATGATGCTTTGCATTATTGGGGTATGTGCAATTGTGTTTCCATCTATTTATACAGCCACATTACTATATTAGGAAAAATTGATTGCCACTGTGTCATATATGGTGACCTCCTCCCAACAATCTAAAACAGGTTGGCTTAGAATGGTACTCTAGATGTATCCACTTGAGCTCCCTTTGTCTGCAAAGGAAATTTGAAAACAAAGGTGAAGAAGTTACTTTGTAACACCATTTCTAGGGCCCTCGTAATAAAGTCAAAGGGCATGTTGTTAATATCCCCTTATTTCAACAGCATACAAATGTTAGAGGTGAATAAACCACAACATATATTGACAGTCAGAAGTAATCAGGCTGCCAAATAAGCTCATCTAGCTTCCCCTGGATGCATTTTGTGTCCCTCAAATGGGATGGGAAGTTCCTGACGGGCTCCTCGTTCCTAGGTTGGTGCTCTTACCACTAAATCACACTGCCTCCAAAACATCTAAAACATGCAATATTTGTACAAACAAAAGCCCAAAACATAACCATCTCAAGTTCCGTGAGACTTATGATTCAGAACATTAAGCCCACAGTTTATCCTACACTTGAGCATAGTCATGACTGCAAATGGTCATTTACTGTATGTGCACAAGTTCAGAGAAACTCCATCAGAACTCGTTTTCTCCTTCCTGGGGTAAGGGAAGGAAATGATCCCAAGCAAACCCTGCACCGCAATACTGGGAGAGAACCATCAGCACCAAGAGTTACCTGAAAGGTGACGTCAGCACCATCCTCGGTGGCTTTCCCATTTCACAAACTTGTAAAGAGTTCTGATATGAGATTCCCGAGTATTACTTTTTGTAATTCTTTCCCTACAGCAACCAGCTGCTCCAAGTTGTGAGTTCACAGCTTCATTCCCAGAGGGACACATGGACTAGCCCATTACCTTCAGCAGCCTTGAGAGACCTGCCACATGGATCCATACTGAACCCTTTCTAGTCAGTCAGTGGTCTCCATAGGAGCTCCATATCCCAGGTCTGGCCCTGAACTCCTAAGAAACCAGCACTTAGCAGGAAGGTCACTGTGTCCTTCCCCCCCTCCCCAACCACGTGCAGTTATAGCCCAGGAGCCATACACCAGCCTGGCTGAGACCATGCTTCCCCTCCTTAGGCTCCAAGACCCAATGTTGAATCCTTGAAGACTTGTGGTGCTTATTATTTATACCAGGACAAAGGACAAATCACTTCCTTCCTGCCCACCACCAAGCAGGAGAGACACTGGGTATGCCCAGACCTGTAGCCCTAGATTGGGTCACAGGCTACATGCAGTATAAAAAAAGGGTCTAGTCAGACGCCCATATATTTACGAAAATATAGACATACGAAATTGCCAGCAGATATAGGCCATATGGTCTATCTAGTCTGCTTGAGTGTGCAGCGCCTCAGCCCTTTAGACTGCAGCTGCCCCCCTCCCATTAACTTTTCCCTCCCCTGCTGCCCCCCCGGTATGTACTTTCCCCTTTGAATTTGTCCCACCCCCTCTTGAAGCACCCCACAGTCTGCACTGACATGAGTTGCTCAGGCATTGTATTCCACCATTACCACTCTTTTAGTGAAGTAGTGCCTCTTCCTTTCCCTCCTGAATCTGCCCCCCTTTAACTTCAGGGAGTGCCCTCTAGTATCTCTTCCATTCTGGAGTTTGAATCCACCATGGGAGTCTATTCTGTTCATCCCCTTCAGGTACTTGAAGGTCTCAATCATGTCCTCTCTCTCTCTCTTCTATCCTCCAGGTTATACATGTTTAGCTCTTTTAGTCTTTCCTCATAAGTTCTATCCCCCAACCCCTGGATCATCTTTTTGTTGCTCTTCGCTGCACTGCCTCCAGTAGTTTGATATCCCTTTTCAAGTATGGGCACCAGAACTGCACGCAGTACTCCAAGTGTGGCCTCACCAGGGACCTATACAGGGGCAATATGACTTCGCTACATCTGGATGCAATCCCCCTTGCTATGCACCCTAGCATCCTGTTAGCCTTAGCCACTGCCTTCCTACACTGCGCCAAGTGGTTTAATTCCCCGGTCACCAGCACCCCCAGATCCTTCTCCTCGTCGGATGTGGACAGCTTGATGCCATCCATCCAGTAGCTGTATCCTGGGTTTTTGGCTCTGTAATGCATCACCTTGCACTTCTTGGCATTGAACCCAAGCTGACAGGTGTGCGACCACTCCTCGAGACTTGCCAAGTCCTCCTGCAGTAATTTGCCACCCTTCTCCCCATCCACCTCAGCACAGATCATGGTATCATCATCGAAGAGGCTGATCTTATTCTTGATCCCAACTGCTATGTCTGCTTTTTGAAATAGTTGACCTGTTCAATGGGGTCGTTGTCCAAGTCTCCAATCACAAACAACCTTCTTTTGACTGGACGGGGGGGGTACCAAGATTACAACTTTTGTCTTGTTGGTAATCAGAACCAGTTTATTGTAAGAAAATCAGTTTTCCATTTTAGGGAAATTGGATTAGAGATTATAAGCCATATCACTAAGATGGAAGAGTAATACTACAATATCCTAATACATTATGGTAGCACAGTAGTGCTACCATAGTTAGGGTTGAGGAGCCATTTCTATGTTAAACCCAAAATTTTGCATCTTAATAACTTTGCAACTGTTCAACGGATTTGCACGAAATTTGGTATGCACTGTCCCGTGGGGTAGATCTCTTGATGTGCCAAGTTTTGTTTTGATTGGATGTGCAGGACTTTGTGCAGCATATAGTGAAATCAGTGTTTTTTTGCCTTTTTTCACCTGTTTTTCCAGATTTTTCCCAATCGTGCTGCGTGCACACCTTCTGGAATTTTGGTCTGACATTTTCAGGGTAAAAATAGCTTGCCCGTAGAACAAGCCACTTTAGTTTGGTGAAAAAATGTTTTAATACGTTCCAAAGTTATTCAATTTTGAAATTTTGGGTTCTGAGCATACTCAGTTCAGTCTGTTGGTTAACTGCACAGTTGCAAACAATGATTTGGCCTCACAAAGTGGGATTTTGACAGCTTACGAATGGGGATCCCTGTTCGTATGAAAAATCCTTGTTCATGAGCCGCCATTTTGTTTTCAATTTTCTTCAAAACAAAATGTTGTAATTTGCCACATGGGTGTCTTCTGAGTAGATTGAAGTATGGGTTTTGTTTAGGGTGATGCCCTCTGCAAACATATTGCTTTGGTTTGGTTTACTTTTGTCAAAAAACTGCCGTTTTTTTATTTAGAAAATCCTTGTTCATCACTCGCTTCCGATCCTTGTTCATGAGGTGTCAAAATCCTTGTTCGTAAGCCAATCCTTGTTTGTAAGCTGACAAAATCCTTGTTCATGAGATCAGGACCAGATGGTCAAATCTCACAAACAAGGATTTTCACGCGAACAGGGATTTTGACACCTCACGAACAGGGATTTGGCTCGCGAACGGGGATTTTGACAGCTCACGAACAAGGATTATAAAAAAATCCTTGTTTGTGAGCTGTCAAAATCTCCATTCATGAGGTTCCAAATTCCTTGTTAGTGAGAAATCCTTGTTTGTGAGCTGACAAAATCCTTGTTCATGAGACATCCTTGTTCGTGAGCTGTCAAAATTCTTGTTCCTGAGATCAGGACCAGATGGCCAAAATCTTAAGAACAAGGATTTCTCATGAACAGGGATTTGGCTCTCAAATGGGGATTTTGACACCTCACAAACAAGGAATTTAAAAACTTTCCCAGTTTACTGCCAAGAAACTGTTAGGTCTTTTGGCTTGAAATGTGCAGGGTACAAAGGGGTTGTCCTGCAGATGTGACTTGTGCTAGTTTGGTTTACAAATTTGCATCTGTTCCATAGTTATGCCATTCTGAAGTTGAGAAACTTCCCATAGGATAACACTGTGGCGAACACAGTGCCTTTCGGTGCCTCTATCTAGAAAACACTTCGAGATATGGATTTTTTTGCTAAATGCAACTTAGTACACCTTTAGGTATACTAAGCATGTGTGCAGGTTACCAGTCCACGATTACAACTACAGTATAACTTGGAATGTGTCTAGGCCTGCGCTACATCTCCATAATTATAGGTAGGTGGGAATGCAGGGCCCACAGGGCCCTGCGCTCTCACATATGGATAACATTATGCAGTAATGGGACTGCTGGGTCATCTCTTACTTAGCAGGGTTCCCCACTGTCTGAAAACATAGGGTGGTGGCAGTGATGATAGATTCCAAAGGTGCATTATTTTTCTGGACCTCCTATATGCACTGTACATGTGCATAAGTGGATTTTAAGTAAACTATAGTGGACTGGTATCAGAACAGGGGTATTAGTGCAATAAAGGATGAGAATAAAAGATGATTTTGGAGGATTTTATAACAAACAATCAGTAATGGATAAAAATATAGGGTGGTGGCGAAAAAATATAGGGTGGTGGTAAAAAATGTAGAGTGGTGGTAAAAAAATATAGGGTGGTGGCCCACAGCGCAAAAATAATGAATGGAGAACACTGCATAGTAATGGCCCACATGGAGATGACAGCTCATTGCAACGTCTGTGTGGTTATGGGGCCCTGTGCTCCCAAAACTATATAAGGGTAAGATTACACTTTCTCAAAAAGTAAGGGAAATTCATTGCAAAAAACTTAGTTAATGTATCAGTTATGGTTGAAGTGACAAAAGTAGGGAAATGAAGTGTTGGGGTTGAGACCCTAACCCCCCCCCCTACCATCCACCCCACCCCCACCCTTCACAGACCAACAGGGCATGGGGTGTACCTTGGGGTCATCAGGCCTAACTCTCACCCCATTCTCCTATACTCCACCATGTCAGCTTTCTTGCACATGGAATGGGGTAAGAATTAGGGCCGATGATCCCAAGGTACACCCCATGCCCTGTTGATCTATGGAGGATGGGTGGGGGGGTTAGGGTCCCAACCCTAACACCTCATTTCCCTACTTTTGTTACTTCACCCCTAACTGATGCATTAACGAAATGTTTTGCAATGAATATACATATACACAGACAGAACTGTGGCCACACTGTGCAGTAAGATCACTAACAAAGAAAAACTAAATAGCAGAAGAAGACCCTTCAGGCACATCTAAGAAGAGTCCTTCAAGTTGGACAATTCTATTCTTAATAACAGACCAGTTGTGTTCCACCTAATAGATAGTTGGTAAACCGTTTCTGTATTTTCATTATGTAAATTGTTAAATAGTATTGCATTCTCTGTGTAACCCATGCATCTCTTCTAGGCCCTGTTTGAACAGGCACTTCCTCACATAATTATATCCTGTACTCTGCCTCTATTTAGTAAATAACAGTAAAAGTAACCTAAAGCAGGTCTCACCCATGTGGATAGTGTTGATCTGTTTTAGTTTGAACTGACTGGTTCAGTTTGCATTTTGGCTACACTGGTCTAAAGGTGTCAAGTCTGGTCAATTTGCCAGCTGTCTCTGCCCTACAGTACATGGCACTAAGTGTGCATCCTACTCATATTCTGTGTTATCACCATCATCATCATCATCATCACCATCATCAGACTTGCAAATTTACACCAGCTCATTCCTACCAAGAATAAGCACAGAATGCATCTGCATCTTGAACAAACCTAAACTCTCCTGCACTTCTGGATTTAAAAAGAATAAATGGTTTCTTTCAATGCAAGACAGAAACAGTAAAATAAAGAATACTCATTATCATAAAACAAATTTTGTATTTGGAGTCATCTAACTTTCTGCACACCAACCAGGAGGTCAAGAGTCCCCAGGTATTATGATTCTGCATTAATTACTAAGAATGTGCAATCTCTCACTAGGCTACATACAAAAAAAATGGGCCGTTGCAAAAGCCCTAATATCATGGGGAACTTTAAAAAAGCAAACATTTGAGACACATCAGTTAATATTATGTATATTTTCTGTACATAGCACGTCCTTTTGCTTTGTGACTCTGTACACTGACAAGAAAATTAGAATTACTGTCCCCTATATTTTGTCTGCTTTGTCTGTCTAATTTTGAGGCAGCAATCCTAGCCATTTCTTCTGGGGTACAACGACCGCAGAGGGATTGTGGGGGAGGGTGGCTATCTGTTTTGGATCCCAGTTGAACTTCATCATGCACCCAATGGAAGAGACCTCATCATTTAAATGTGTAGCCATGCGTGGGGATTCCGGTGTAGGTGCAAGGGGGAAGTCCTGCAGGAAATCACAGACTTCGTCGCTGAGTGGGTGTTGGAATCACTCAGATAGTTGGTTTTGGATGACTTCAATGTTTAGATCGATTATGAGCTCTCGTGGTTTGGACAAGCTTTCCTCCAGATAATGGAATCACTGGGCCTTGCACAAGTGGTTACTTCTGCGACCCATCAACCTGGGCACACCTTGGAATTGGTCTTTTCCCTCATGCTCAAGATTAATAATCTTGAGATTGCTCAGGTCAATTGGTCAGAGGACTGTGCTGAGAAGTTCTCTTTTGGGTCCACCCCTTATTAAAATGGTTTGATATCACCCTTTGAGAGAGCTGCAGCCAGAGGGACTTCGGGAGGTATTAGATAGCTTGTGTGTGTGGCAGCATGTGAGACAGGACTGGTGGTGGCTTACTACAGGGCTATCACCACAGCTTTCAATATTGTTGCACCCACTCATATACAACACTGGGTCTCACACCAAGGTTCCCCATGGCTGGATGAGGAGCTTAGGGAGTTGAAGACTAAGGGTCAGAGGTTAGAGCACTGTTAGAGGAGATCCAAGGCCCCAGAAGATAAACTGTCATTGAGTGTTCAGTACGGTGAATACCAGAGGGCAATTATCCGTAAGAAGGCAGCTCTTCTGTCTAGGGAGATTGCTGCATAAAGGAATCAACCAGCTCAGCTCTTCTGGACTGCAGACAGGTACTCCATTCAACCTATCTGCAGGTGATGAGAGGTGGTACATCTGCCAAGAATGAGGAGTTTGCTTGATTCAGTACTCTTGAACCCACACATATACAACCCTGGATCTCACACCAAGGCTCCTCATGGTTTGATGGAAAGCTTAGGTAGTTGAACACAAAGGTTTGGAGGTTAGAATGTTGTTAGAGGAGAGCCAGGGCCCCAGAGGACAAACTGGCATTCAGTATTCACTACGATGACTGCCAAAGGGCAGTCTCCCATAAGAAAGCATCTTTTTAACCTGGGGAGATTGCTGTTGGGAGGAATCAACCAGCTAAGCTTTTCTGGACTGTAGACAGGTACTACATCCAACCTGTCTAAGTGAGAGCTGACTCCCCCCCTGCTAAATGCAAGGAGTTTGCTTGATTCATCTTGCACAGGTTGTCCTCTATTCAGGCTAGGATCTCACCTAATGGGCTGTGGCAACCCGGCAGGGTTGAGCCTGCAATGCACAGGCATGCTCTTCTGTCTTGGGAAGTGTTTAGGCCAGTTACAGTGAAAGAGGTTTGTGGGGTGATATAAGTTGAGGTCCACTGTCTGTGAACAGGATCCAGGACCAACAGGTCTACTAGTGAGCTGCATGGGACTTCGGGGTCTAGCGTTTGTTGGGATTGTCCAGTGTTCCCTTTTGGGGGGGGGGGGTTCTGATAGCATTGAAAGATGCACTGGTGAGACCCCCTTTTCAAGAAATAATCTTTGGACCAGGACTGCCTTGCAAATTATCCACCTATCTTTAACCTGCCCTTTTTGGGAAAGGTTACTGAGAAGGTTGTGGTACTGCAGC
This sequence comes from Neoceratodus forsteri, assembly GCA_016271365.2. Classification (NCBI taxonomy): domain Eukaryota; kingdom Metazoa; phylum Chordata; order Ceratodontiformes; family Ceratodontidae; genus Neoceratodus; species Neoceratodus forsteri. The sequence continues at coordinate 1,205,105,544 of CM028132.1, forward strand.
TTAAGGCACACCTGACAACCTGTGGCTATGAGCCTTTCCAGTCCAGTTTTGGGTCTAGACACATCACCAGACTGTGTCGGTCAGGGTGCACAATGACCTCGTCAGGGTGAGGGACAGAAGAGAATGGTCAGTGCTCATTCTCCCTGATCTCTCATCAACATTTGACGCTGTAGACCATGAGTTGCTGTTGGATCAACTGAAAGAGTACTGTAGACTTACTGGCAGTCATCTGGTGATTTGAGTCCTACCTCAGGGATCGCACAGAAGGATAGTGATGGAGAATTTCTCCTCGCTCTTGATACCCCTCCTCTGTGGCATGCACCGGGGTCAGTCCTTTCACTTACATTGTCTGCAGTGTACATGCTACCCCTGGGTAAGATCATCAGATGTTACAGACTGCATTTTCACTGCTATGCAGATGATATACTGTATAGCTGTATCTGTCATTTGCATCCAGGACACTGCACTCTGTGCAGGTGCTCAATTTGTGTTTGGCCAAGATCCAGGACTGGGTGGCATCTAGCAGGCTGAGACTCAGCCAAGACAAGACTGAGGTACTGGTGATTAAGCCAGGCTTTAGGGGAGGTGCACGGGCTGCCAAAGAAGTGACGGGGTTTATGCTTGGATCCTCTAAGCTTCAGACCTCTGCTAAGGTGAAAAATCTGAGGGTCATTCAGGATGAAATTTGACAATAGAGGTTCAGGTGTCAAACATAGTCTGGAGATGCTTTTACCATCATAGGAACATTGCTTAGATTAAATCCTTTATCCCCCCCCCCCCGGACCGGCTGATGCTAGTACATCTGTTTGTGACATCTAGGCTTGACTACTTTAATGCCCCCTACCTCTGGGTCAATGGCATTATCCTATATTGTTTGCAGCTAATGCAGAACACAGTGGCTAGGCTGCTGACAAGCCTGTCTTGGTCATGCCACATGACCCCACTTTTGCGTGAAGTGCACTGACTGCCGGTGAAGTGGCGCAGCACCTTCAAGGTTGGGTTTTTAACCTGGCTACCTGAGTTCCTATGTCCTCGCACCAACTCTGCTGCACCAAGGCGGCTCTCCTTGCAGTCCTCAAGGCTAGGCTTAAATCCTCAGGAGACCGTGCATTTGAAGTGGCCAGTCCAGTGCTATGGAATTCCTTATCAAGAGCCCTGAGGAAGGCCCCTCTCAGTGGAGGCCTTCAAGAGGGGCCCTAAAATGTACCAGTTTGCAGAGACCTATGGCAATCCTTAAATGGCCTCTAGATTAACCAAGTGGTGATGCCATTATTTATTTATGTATGTACAGTATGTATGTATGTATGTATGTATTTATTATTTAGTTAATTATTTTTGTTCATCTGCACTTACTCTGTATTTATTGTCGGTTTCATTCTATAGGTTTTGTAAGGCACCCTGAGCCCCCGGGGAAGAGGTTGTACACATAAACTTACTACTACTACTCCATCTGACATCACAATACTCAACCTGTGACATCTCATTATCTTGAAATGATTATAATGTCATAAACACTGGCTTGTGATATCTGGTGTAGGCAAGAAGCCATAGCAGACGAGGTCTAAGGGGACAACAATCCTGTGTTCATATTAATGTGTTATATAATGGTCACCAAACAGGAAAGGAACCTGGAGTAACCATATCTGATGACCTCAAGGTGGCGAGACAGTGCTACAAAGCAGTGGGTAGGGCCAGTGGGATGCTGGGGTGCACAAGGAGGGGTATCACCAGCAGAAAGAGGGAGGCAGTGTTGTCACTGTATAGCCTACTGGTGAGACCCCAATTGGAGTACTGTGTCCAGCTTTGAAGGCCACATCTCAGAAAGGACAAAGTGGAGGCTGTCCAGAGGACGGCAACTAAAATGGTACAGGGACTGCATCAAAAGCCCTACAAGGAAAGACTAAAGGACCTGAATATGTATACCTTGAAAGAGAGAAGGGAGAGGGGGGTTGTGATACAGACCTATAAATACCTCATAGGGTTAAATAAGATACAGAAGGGAAGTATTTTTCAGAGGAAAAAAATGCATAAAAACAAAAGGACAGGCAATGAAATTGGAAGAGGGAAAATTTAGGAGAGATGTGAGGAAGTACTTTATTACTGAAAGAGTGGTGGATGCCTGGGAATAGTCTTCCAGCGAAGGTGTTGGGGATGAAAACCGTAATGGGATTCAAACATGCACGGCAGAGGCACAAAGAAATCTCAGTTGGGAAGAGGGTTGGGGGAGCCAGAGATCAAGTAGGGTCTGTGGTGACAGGATAGCATAGGCAGGGAAAAGTGTGCAGACTGGGTGGGCCAAGCGGTTCTTAAATGCCATCAACTTCTGTTTCTATGTGATTAGTTGTTATGATAATAGGGAGCTACATTTTTTTTATTGATGTATATATGTATTTATTGACTGATTTCAAATGTGTAACTAGGAAAGACATACTGGGCTGGTAACAGCTCATTTACAGATGCGTTCTGGGGAATGGGGGAGAGGGAAAATCTGAACAATGAGGTACAGAAGTGCAAAAAATACAGATGGTGCAAATGAACAGTAATAACCATCAAACATTAACAATTAGCACAGAAAACGTTACATATCAGAAGAAATGTATCTAAAAAAACTATATAATTTTCAAAGCTGCCCCATTTACATCTAGGGATTGTTAACACTAAACATAAAATCAATAAAGAGTTATCAACATTACATTGGAATCTGTCCATCCCAAGCAGCAAAATAGCATTTAGAGAGGGCACCCATTCTTTTTGGGCCCTACGTGACAACACCTTAACTTTGCAAAGTACTTTATTACTTCTTCTCTGTGTGATGTGTCACTCTCTTTACTGTAAATTTTCTTTGCCACCGCCGTATCAACACAGGACACGTGTGACTTCAGGGTGTAGATTATAAAATGAAAATAAATACAATAATAATAATCGTCATAAGACAAAAACAACAAAATTGATCATTTAGAGTATTTTACGGCATGTTACTCAATTAGTTTCCCCTTCACATAAACAGATTTTAATGTATTTGTATCTCTAGTTCATGATGAAGCATATATGTACATATTTAATGCTTTTTTTTCTCAGCTGTGCAACACTTTGAATAAGGATCAATCTTCTTCTGCTAACATGTTTTATCATTATTGAGGATACCTGGAAAAAATAAATATTACCAGGAGTAAAAAGTTACTTGAGTGATGTGCTGAGCACGCAACCAAACTTCTCCCTACCTTTGACATCTTGAGCAGGGCAGTCAGTCCGGATCTCCGCCTGTTCCGATCTCCCATCCACTGTGAAGTAGATCATCTTTGTTGTCATTGTTTGTGAGGTGAGAAATGAGAGGGGAAGAGGGAGCTTCCACTGATCTATTCACTTTTTAAGATCTGGGAGAAATCTCTGCCACAGCACATGGAGGAGTTCAGCTCTGCTGTCTGAATGAACTTGCTGCAGACAAACCAAACGACATACACACAAGAGAGCTACATCTAACTCTCTCAAGGGGTTTGAGTCTCAGCCACATGCGTACACTGACGCGTGCACACACACATGCACTCTCGAAAGAGAACAGGTTACAATCACGGACAAAGGTATAGCACATTTAACCCTTTCATTCTACATCTGACTTGATCTGAGGTGACTAGAGCAGTTTTTAAATGCAGCATGAGCCACAATAAATAGGAGAGAAACAGAGCCTGTAGTCAGATTTTGTTCCTGCAGAGCTGTGTTAGACAAAACATGTCTGAGTCCAAAGGACAGTTCCTAATTTCCATTCCTGCTTAGAGTTAGTGCTTCAGTTTTGCAAAAAGCCCAAATCAGAATATTTCAAAGCAAAACAGCATTTTCACCAGCCCACCAGGACATTTTTTTTATAATTGTGCACACCCCAACAGCTGGTACATCTTACAACTGCCAGCTCTGAAGTACCTTATTTTTGTTTTACATTATGTTTTGTTAAATTTATTTTTTCATTCCTGTATGTCAAAAGTTTTACCAGGAAAGACATACTGAGCTGGTAACAGCATGTTTAAAGATGCATTCTGGGGGGAGGTGGGAGACAGCAGAGAATATGGTAAGGTGCAAGAGTAATCAAAATGTATTTCAGTTGTATGGCCACAATATTTAGGCAGGTAGAACAGTGCAACACAAAACAAAAGGTGCAAGTGCAATACATTACCAGACATATTGCATCTAACTGCTCCGAAACAGGGGGTGGGGCACACAGCATAGCAGAGAGGGAGTATGGTGGACCTACGGTCAAGGGTAAGGTGCAGCTACAAGGGGGGGGGGGTGAAGCCATGAAGATGAGCCTTGAGGGAGAAGAAGGGAGCAGCTGAACAGATAGTAAAAGGAAGTGAGGACCACAGCTTGAGGAAATATTTTAGTATGTGTACTGGAAACTGTTCTGAAGGAAGTACTGGGGTAGCCATACTGGTTGTAGTCCTTGTCAATATATCTGTTGCCCTTGGTAGTTCCTGTCATGCCCAGTGAGCACCTGTGTCAGCTGTTCAGCTTGAAGAACAAAGACGGATGCTGCTTGAAGCTTTTGTGTCCGAGTCCATCTATTCCCCCAAGCCCATTTTACTACATATATGAAGAAGGCAACTTGGCCTGGCCTGCACATGTACTCACTGGAGGGGAGAAGTGAGAGGGGATATGATCGAGACCTTCAAATACCTTAAAGGCATCAACAATGTTTGCATAGGGGATGTTTATTTATTTGTAAAATCAGTTTACAACCTTTGAGCCAGAAGCTCATTTCCAAAGGTACTTCGTCACATAAAGACATACATTGTGTGTTTGTTTTTTTTTTGGTTACATAACGTAGGTTTGCAAAACAATAGGCGTTCAACAGAGGCGCCACGTCACACTGTGGTCAGACAAATACATTTGGGTTACAGGGTACATGTAAGTTGAGAACAGGTGTTACATAAGTTGGTATCAATAGTGAGCAATCTAGTAGGTAAACACTGAAACAGCTGGTACTGGCCAGGTTAAACATAGGCACGGTGTACAGGGAAGTGGTGGTGGGGATGGCTAGGTGGAGAGCCGCCCGGAGGGCATTGTCAAGAGAAGTAGAGGTGGAGGCTACTTTCAGAAACAGGAGCAGTTACGAGTGTTGATGATGTGGTTTCGAAGGGTGGTTTTGAACTTAGAGATGGTGGTGGCATTGGAGATGGGGGCAGGGAGAGAGTTAAACCAGGTTGGGGCTCTATAGCAGAAGGACCTCTGGCCACGGCTGGTTCTTGATCTGGGGACCATTAGAGTGGTCTTGTTGGAAGACCGTGTTGCAATAGTGGGAGGGCTCTGGTGGATGGATGCCGTTACCCCAGGGGGGGAGAGCCCGAGTAGGGTTTTTGTGAGGAGACAGTTTTTTTTGCAGGCGTGCAAACACAACTAGTAATTAGCAGGGGAGAGGTACAGGAAGGAGGCCAGAAAGCACCGCTTCACTGGGGGGGCAGAATGGAACACACTGCCAGAGGGGGAAGTAAATCATGGTTCAGTTAGGGGATTTAAGAAAGGGTGGGATAGATTCAAGGGGATGGTAAGGGTGATGTTAGAGGAACATTTAACAAACGCACGTGAGCTCTGCAATGAGCAGACTTGAGAGACCTTCAGGCCTTCTTCTGCTACCATTTTCTGTTTGCATGCATGTGCAAAACAATATTAAAAGCAGACTAATACCACACTGTCTAGGTTCCTAAGGTGAACAAATACTGCTCTGAAATGGGATGGGGGGGACACCCAGCATAACAGAGAAGCAGGATTATAGACCCAAGGTCTGGGGTCAGGTGCAGTTGCAGGAGGGGGTAGTAAAGTCTCAAAGAAGAGCCTAGAGGGAGAAGAAACCCAAACCAGGACCACCCTAGCCAGATCAATGGCCAATACCTCTGCAGAGGATCTTCAGTATCTGTTGAGAGGGCCACAGAGAAGTGCTTTACACAGCTGAGTTCGGGGTTCCCCAACCCTCCCTCTTTCCATTAACTGAAACTGTTGGGCAAGTAGCCACTGCTCCACCCCACACACTGCCAGTTAGGCTGTTTCAGTTTTAAATGATTTTTGTTTTGTAATATAAAATCCCCAGAATTCTGCAGTCTTATAATTGTGCTTAGCTGACTCTAATCAGTCCCAGCCCACTCAGTTGGCTCTTATCAGTCTGGTCTTCTTATGCTGAACAGGCTTTCGCTCCTCTTTGGCTTGCTCCCTACATCAGTGCTAACTGATATATATTATAATAAATATTTCCAGATATATATAAATAAGGGCGTAATTCTATCCTGGGGATTCTAGGGCCAAATATAAACCACTCAGGCTTCACTGTAATGGTGTATGAAAGCCACCAGAACCATTAATAGAATTATTCTCTTATTATGTATATCTGGAACTACATTATTCCTTATTCATTCACTGTATTTTGCTTTTGGTATGGCCTAACCAACTACCCTCCCCCAAAGCTAACTCCTGTTGGGTAATTGGTTCCCAGCCCCACTGGCTATCATCCCAAAACACTGCCATCCCTCCTCTGCACCCCATGTGACACACTCCACCACCCTATGTGGTGGGGCCGAGTTCTGTCAGGCAGGAAAGGATGAGACCAGGATTACTTGTTTGCCAGGGAAGGGTTGGTCCACACCTACAGACAAGTCAAATGGCAGCTGTGATTGGCTGCTGCCAGGATTTTGTTGTGTTGAATACCCACCCAGATGAGATGTTAAACTGAGGTCCCTTCTGCCTGTTCTGGTTGTCGCTCAGGTGGTTTTAAAGATCCCTGGCACTTTTGATAAACAGTAGGGAAATGTCTCTGGTGTCCTAGCAAAATTGTCCTAGTTCACAGTTCTACCAACAGCTTAGCCTGGTCCAATATTAATCAGTGTATCAATCATAGTACTTCCTGTATCTCACCCCCCCCCCCCCGAATGAGTCTGAAAACAAGAAAATGTCCTCCTCTCCCAGTCAACGAAACAAAAAACTCCCAACATTCTGTACTCAACAAAGTACTGATTTATGGGAGTTTAGTGGATGCCACCCAGTCGCTAACTGTGTCAATGCTACCCCCAACCCCAACACTGGAGGTGCTCATGCAACATGAGGGGTACAGCTCTTTTCCTGAGTCAGAGTGCCCTGGCTCTGCAGTGCTCCCGAGATGCCACCTGCCTGCGCCTGGGAACTGGAGAATACCTTAACATCTGAAAGAAAATCTAGCTTACTCAGATTCCTGTCCAAGAAGCTTAAGTACTATAGAATATGGTGACTTTCCTGAAATTGAATTTATCAGAAAACGCAATATTTGATCCAAGTAAGAGACAATAACAATGTTATTGGATTGGAAATTTCTGATCCAGTAAAATTTTTCCACTTTCAGCCTACAAAAAGTACACAAAAAAAGTTAAAGAGCTGCTGATGCGTGAAAGAAAACTTTAAAAAACATGATATTTAGACACAATTCAGCTTGCATTCCACATATATTCTATAGATTTCTCCTCCCCATTATTTATTACTGAGGAAATTTGCATGAATACATGATCTTTATCCCTAAGAGTTCATCTGCCTCTGGAGCTTACTCCCTACTTCAAGTCTTTATCCTGTGTTGTGACATCACAATCTGTTGCCATGGGAGTAACTGTGATGTCACAAGCAGTGCATTATGACATATGGTGGGGAGAAAACAACAAGACTAGATAAACTCTTCAGGAGCAAAGAGCCTATTTTCATGCAGATTACACCAGTAATAAACAATGGGGAGGAGGAATACAGAACTAATGTGAAATACAAGCTGAACTGTGTCCAAATAGTATGTTTTGTTAAAGTTCTCCTGAAGGCGTCAGCTGCTCTTTAAGTGTCTCACAGTGTCCTTCCTTAATCCCCCCAACCAAACCTCCACTCAGTCCCCAAACTCACCCCAGCAATGGTAAGCTAACCCACTACCAACAAGGTGGAGGACTTTCTGGTGAAAACAGAAGGCTGACTGACAAGTGTGCAAGATGCATGGCCTACCAGGTGCCACCAACAGTGCCCACTATCCCCTTCTCAAGAGCCAGCTGCTAGTAGAAAACTGACCCAGCGACCACTCTCCATGACTCCCTCCCCCAACTCCCATATGCTGATAGGCTGACTTACTTAGATGAGACGAGAGTCCAAGACAAGTTTGTATGTAAGTTTTACTGCTCTTAACTCACCACCAGCCTGGTATCTGACATCTCTGGAGCATGTGTGATGTCAGAGGATGGGCCAGTGGTGAACTCAGAACAGCAAGACTTAAGAGGCGTGTCTTGGACTCAGTCTCCTCTCAGTCAGAGTTAGCCTACGGGAGTTAGGGAAAAAGAAGTTACAGCACCAGGCCACTGGGTTTAAGACTGACTGGCAGCATGCACTGGAGAAGGGGACAGTGGCAGACAAAGTTATCAGCACCCATAAAAACAGTAGCACTCACCACCTCTTCAAGCACCCTTCAGTTCCTCATCAGGAAGCCACCCAGCAGGTCTAGCGTTAGCTTACAATTTTTAAGGTGGTCTAGGGACTAGTTGCAGGTTGATCTTGCTGCTGGGTGTGCTAGTGGGTGGGGGGATGGACATAGTGGGTGTTTGTAATGGGCGTGTACTTGTGAGGGCTTTGCTTTTGAAAGGGAAGACACGGCTTTTTCCCTTCTGGAAGTCTGTAATGTAGAATGACGTTATCCGATTGGATTTGAGTCATGATCGGATCAGTACTGGATAAACTAGAAATCTGTCGGCATCCAATCAGACTAGAAATTCAGGAATCCAAGTATCACTAGAAAAAACAGTCAGTATTCACAAACATCAGTTCTTTCATTTATTCGAGTGCTTACTCCTCTACTTAAGATATCTAGCACCATCTACTGGTAGCCTTACAAACTGTGCAATAAGTTAAACTATGATTGCTTAATTTAAGTGTAGGCCCCTACTCCCACATTGACATTTTATTTTTTATTTTTTTGGGGGGGGCGATACCCAGGGCTCCATAAACAATCACAAAAAAAGTGTGGTGGTGCTACATAGGGTAGACTGTTGTCCTGTAGCTGCAGCATCATGTTGCCACACAGTGCTGCAGGGTTCTCAGAGGGTTGATAGAACCCACCCTGTGACAGTGTCACTTGGCACAGTACTTAAATGTTACAGGTCACAAGTGGGGTTTGCAAACACTAATATGATGGTCTGCGACCACCAATGGATTTACGCATGGCACAGCACCCTGGTAAAATGGTGGTCACACAGGAAGCATCTCCTCCTCCCCATGGCTCACCTGTTAGTTTCCATGTGTCCGTTTTCCTGCGATGTCACCAACAGTTCAGTGTGTAAACACCCTGCCCCCCATCTTGGGAATTTCTGAGCACTGACACTTGGCTCTTGATGAGGAGAGGCATGCTATGAATGCCTTTTCACTTAGTTCAGATGGAGTCCTGGGTCTGGGGATCAAGAACCATCGAGGAACCGGGCACCATAATTGCATTAACAGTTACAACCTTAAATGTCCACACCATCTACAGAGACTGTATATTCCTTTATTACTACAGGCAGGCATCGGATGCTGGAAATCCTAGCTCAGTGGACACCTGAATCCAGGTTATAAGCTTTAGCATATCAGCCCAGCTGTCTGACATGCAGGTCCCCCTCTCCTATGATGTGTAGATTGGGCATGGGTGCAGGTGGATGGGGACAACTAGACACCAGGGAAAATCTTTAGTTTATATCGGGTGGCCATCAGGTGGGGGGTGGAATTGCTAGACACCAGGGAAGACTATTTTTTTACCTATCGTGCCAGCGATCAGTGGGTGGGGACACCAAACACCAGGGAAAACTATTTATTACCTATCAGGCCAGCAATCGGTGGGGAGAGGGGGACACTAGACACCAGGGAAAACAATTTATTACCTATTGGGCCGGCGATCAGTGGGACGGGGGGACACTGGCACCATGGACACAGGGCTGCCTATGGGGCAGGGGTTGGGGGAGCTGCACTAAACTCCGGCACAACCTATGTAAATGGGCCCATAATGGGCATGTAAATGACCACATAGCACCTTGCATGCCCAATGGGTTCATTTGCATGGCTGCTTTTGTGAAATGGAAATAGTGCACCTGCATTGTGGGGCCATTCTCCTGGCTGCAGGTCGGGGTGGTGCTAGTGGGGATAGCGCTAGCAGTACTGGGGTTATTGCTGCCTCAACCATGCCATATTCATAGTTGCAAAGCGCAGTGCGCTGTCTGACTGTGAATAACAACATCTGACATATGGGCAATCGCAAAGTGCAACACAAACATTTGCTTTGTGCTTTGCGACTTTTTGTGAATCTAGCCCCAGTTCCCATAGATCTACTTTTAACCCTTTTAACATTCCCATACCCTTTTTTCCGATTATACTGGCCTTCTCACTAGTGCACCCACCCCCTTTCCTTCCCTCCTTGCCCCATATTCCCTAGTAAATACTGAACAAAAGTATTTGTTTAGTATCTCTGCTTTACTTTTATCCCCTTCCTCCAGACCTTCCTGCCTCTTAAGCCTCACTATACCCACTTTGATCTTCCACTTCTTCTAAATTTATCTGAAGAATGCTGTTCACCTTGGCTGCGTCCCTTTGCTAGCCTGAGTTCCGTCTCTGCCATGGCCTCCCTGACCTTCCTACTAACTTCTCTGGTTACCCTTAGGTACTCCTCTATATTCTCCTCCTTTTGGCCACCCTTGAATTTTATAAGCATCCTCCTCTTGGCTCTTAACTGTGTTCTTCACTTCTGCCAGGAACCACAGTTGGTCCCTTACATGTTTGCCCTTTGATACCCTCCCAATGGAGCTTGCTGCTGTCACTAGCATTCCTTTATTAAATGCTTCCCATTTTTATCTGCCTTATACTTTTTGTGCTTTACCTCAAGAACTCCTGCATCCTGCCCATACCTTCAATTTACTTGACCATTTAGAGCCCTCATTTGGACCTCCAACCTCATTGTCTTGTGGTTGCTAGATCTTAACAGTTCCTTAGCTACCACATTTTGTATCTTCTTACTGTTAGTGAGTACAAGATCCAGCAAGGCCTCTTCCCTTTTTGGGTCCTGGACCAACTGTACTAGGAATGCCTCCTGGCATGCTTCCACCAGGAGCTGGTTCATTGTATTTGCTGCATCTGTGACTTTCCTGTCAATGTCGAGCACGTTAAAGTCCCCTACTAAATACCACTTCCCGTAATTTGACCTTCCCCCTCAGTATCTCCCCTAATTCCCCATCACCCATGTGGTCCTGGCCTGATGATCTGTAGACCACTCCAGACCCTAAATGGAGTCTCATTCCCTGCTGATGCTAGTACTCACAGAATCTCCAGGTTATCTGAGTCTCCCAGACTGTTCATTTCCAGTACGTCTGTTCCCTCCTTGATGTGCAGTGACACCCTCCTTCCCCACCTTTACCCTTTGTTCTGTACTTCCTGAACAGTAAGCATCCTGTTATGGCCATGTCCTCTCATGGCTCAAGGTTCCCAATCAAGTAGAACATAGTTCAGAACCTTTATAGGCAGTAACTGTTCCCAGTTCTTGCAACAAACATGGTCCAAATTTTAACTCACTATGATCAGTACAGGCATTTCTTTGCATCTCTGGTGATGAGTGATGCCAGACATAAAAATCAAAATACAGTCATACATTACAGGCAGTGTATGGGTATAGCATAGACTCCAAAAGGCAAAAGTCCAAGCTGGATATAGCTGCAGTTGATGGTTCAGTCCCACAGGGTGGATACTCAGTCACTCGCAGGTGATTGCCTCTTCCATTTCACTGAAGTGCAGCCTGGTTCACAAGCAGCCCGAGAGGAATCAAGGCTAGGAATATCTTTTGCAGCTCTGGTATGGATGACTTTCCTCCAGACTCCCTCTACTGACCTCACTGAAAGGCTAAGTGAGGCTCTCCCAAGCAGCAGACACACAACTCACCAGGCTTCTCCCCCTACACATATGCCAAGGCAAACAGAAGCAAGAGCTTTCCAGCCTTAACCCCTGAGTGGTCAGCCATGTACCTTAACCAAATTTAGGAACTCTAAGGATCCCTGAGGGTTACATACACTCCCACTGAATCCTTGCTGTCCCAATCAAGGCTAGGACAATGGCATCCCACCCAAGCATCCATACAGTGGGAGCAGCGCCTCTCCCTCTAACCTGTACACAGTGGCAGAGCTGGGGGGGGCTGGGGGGTCGCCCCTCCTGGCTGCCCCAATGTGAGTAGTGGTGCCCTACCATGATCTGTATTACTATTTAGTGCTCATTGTGGAGCCCATGATTGACTGAATGGCCCCTCCTGGCTCCCAAATGCTCCCAAACCTGGCTCCGCCACTGCCTGTACAACCACAGATTGGCCACCCAGAAGGCATGATGTGTGCACTATGGACTTCAGGATCTGACTGGAAAAATAAGAAAATGAGGATCCCCACACAACAGGCTGTTGTGTATTAGAAGGACCTACGCAGGTGCCTGCATCAGATTGGGCAGCCATCAAGCAGTTACTGAAATATATGGGTCTATTGGAAGCTATGTGGTAGGACATCCTCCCACAAGGGAGCCAGCCCTAATGACCCAACCTCCATTTTTCATCACTATCTTCTTCCACACCCTTTACCCCACCTTACTCCTTATTTTCCTCCATCTCCTGTTGTCATCAGATAACAACTCCCCCCCGCCACTCTTAACTTCCCTACTACCTAGCACCCCAACCCCCTCACTACCTCCCCATCCACTCCTATTCCCCTTGCCACCTCCTGACAGTCAACCTCTGGCTGCTCACTACTCAAGTTTTCTTTGTAAATAAATATGTCATTTTAATTTTATAATATTATTTGTTTTCTGTTTTATCATGTGACTGTCTGTACTTGTATATTGTACCTGTCCTGACATGGAACCTCTGTAAATTAGCTCCTAGCTCAAAGCTCCAAGATGATAAATAAATAAATAAATAAGGGACACACCATGCCCATCATACCCCTCACCATGGACTTGCCTGTGCTAAGGCACGTGACCCCAACGCCATGGGAAAATACTGTTTTTATAAACAAATTTTGTGCAACAATACATACAATGTAGTAAAACAACATGGTTTACCAGATCCTAGATTTAGATATTCCACATTGAAAAAAAAAACAGAAGAAGAAGTGGTAGCAAATAATCACGCTGTGCACAGTAAAAGGCATAAAGGACTCTGATTTTTTTTTCCTAAAACACAGCACAACTTCTATAAACATCTGTATATAACCTTTTGCATTACCTGGGGAAGGGAGACCATGAAAAGTACCTTTTATAGGAGGGTAAACATTGCAAGAGTCTTTAGCAACCTTTAGTCTCTCTGTATTATTTTACAGTCCCCAGACAAACTGGCATACAAGAACAAAGAACAGACTCATCCATCCATGGCATCAGACATTCCCAGGAGTGACATCAGCTGCTGACCCTCTCAAGCCTATCTCTAGAGATGATAAACAAAGTCCCTTCTGGCCACAGCACAGCAAACAGTCAACCAATCGCCATCAGATGAATTGTGCTGCCCCCCTCAACGCAACCTTAGCTGAAACAGTTTCCGCTTAACAAGGGCATTGAAAACAAACAGGGTTGAACAGCATGAAAATATTGGTGGTGAAAGTGGTGGGTGCCGCTTACGGGCTCATTCCTAGCCAGCATGATGATGATGTCAGCCTCTGGATGGGTAGAAGGTTCACTTAGGCAGTGCCGTTTTTATCAATAGGCTAGCCTAGGGGCGCCAGCTGTTAGGGGGCACCTGAGAAATCAGAAATCAAATAGATGAAATGAGGAAAAAAAGATCTGGCTGACTGGCGGGCCCCCGGAACTCAGTGTCATCTGTGCCCCCTCCCGGAACTCAGTCTGTCTCACCCCTGCCCCCTCAAGACAAGAACAGAGCACAGTCCAATCAGTGCACACAAGCATTGATTTTAAAATCCATCCAGATCCACTGTGCGTGTGATACTGAAGTGCTCTGCAAGTACATAATGCTCTAAGCACATGCACGTGGCACACGTCTTCTGTCAATTGCAACATGTGTCTGTGGGACTCAAGTCTCTGGGCAGATTTATGCAGTCTGAACCCAAGTTGTATAATTTTTTTTTTTTTTCAATTCAGCTGTTTGGTTCCTAGTCTTCCACGTTCTCTATCCACCATTCATTTCTCCAGTGACCTCTCAGTCCCATTCACCACTGCCCCTAGCTTGCTGATGGGGATGCACGTGGGGCAGGACCTGAAAGCGCTAATGTCATCATACAGGCAGACTGGGGCTCATGGTATTTATTATTTATACCCTTTTCCCGAGGACCCTCCCACCTCCCCGGCACAGACGTAGCCTCTAGTGACCTCACACACTGTAGCGCATGCAACTCTTATGCCACTCCTCATGGAAGAGCAAGTTTCCTGGCACACCACTAGGGGCTGCAGTGGTGGCAGGCACCTCCATTCACAGGTTACCAACATGACTCACCTCCATTGGGTCATTGGGTGGCCCCTGTTGTATAAATGAAAGCCCTGTTCCCTAGATGTGGTGCAGCCCAGTATCACTTGCAGTGGGCTGGAACCTGTGTGCCTTTGGACTGATAGCCCCCAGTGTTACAGAATGTTAATTGGAATCTGCACAGGTAGCATACTTCCACCACCTAGCAGGGTCTGGCCGGCTAATAGGGGGTTTAGCACCAGGGGCTTCTGACCAGGAAACTAAAAACAGGGTATTGCCACCCCACCCAGTAACAGATGATTAATACAGTAGGAAACCACCTCCAAAATTAACAGTTTGCAGCACTTTGTAACTGCAAGACACAATAACTGTAAACAAGTAATGAATGCAGAAGAAACAAAATATGCAACTTAAGCACTAACATAGGATTTATTTAAGAAATAGGGATAAATAAAAGGGAGTTTTAGAGGAAAGGCGGAAAAAAAGCAATTGCAAATAATAGGTCCTATGCACGAAAGTTCGTAAACCGCACGGACATGTGATGTAGCTGGCTGAAAAAACACGCAGTATTCACCAAGGCACATGCAGTGGGAGGTGAGGCAGAGGTGGGGCAAAAAGAGGTGCACAGTGTGGCACACAGGGGCAACAGTGTGGCCCAAACATAAGTGTCCCCGCCACCCTGACCCGATCATATATGAGCACGTGCACTGCCCCATGTGGACACAGGGAAGTGGCTATCATGAAGGGGCAGCATGCAACCACAGGTCAAGGAGACAGAGGAGCCACACCCATGCAAAACACACACACACGCACGCAAGAGGCTGCACAGCATGGCCGGGGATGTGCCGAGCCCATGGAGGGTGGACATCATGGGGTGCCGCCAGGGCCCGGTCCAGCAACTTCATGGGTAGCCAGGTGGCAGCCATGGTCTTGGACATCTGAGACAACTATGGGGTGCTGCATGGCACGGAGTCCCTGAAGACCCCGGAAGAGGTCAAGGCCAGGATATGACTCGATATCCAGGCCACCATTAATGCAGCTGGTCCAGAGGTATGTACACTTATGGCAATCAAGCACAAGTGGCGTGACCTCCAGTCGGGCCATGAAGCAAAAACTTGCTGGCATGGAACAGGCACAGTATGGCACAGTATGGCACAGGCAAGGGAACATTCACGCAGGTGTCCACACTGTCGCTAATCGAGAAGATGGTGGCCAACACCTTCACTGAGGTTGGCCAGCATGGGGAGATGGAGGGCATCAACAACATGCCAGGTATGGGGCACAGTGCGGGGGACAAAGGGTGGGATATATATGACTAAATGGCATAACCAACAGTCCTGTCTTGCACCCTGCAGAGCAGGAGACAGTTCCCAGCACCCATGCAATCCAACAACCGCCATGGAGGAGGAAAGACAGGGGGGACACAGACACAGACGGCGCAGGTATGTGGTCCCCATTGTGGCCAGCTGAATGCATGCCAATGCTTGACAAGGCATCTATACGTAATCAGCCATTACTCTCTCATCCACAGGTATGACGCAGGAGATGTGCACCAATGAGGACTCTAAGACCCTGCTGTGGATGTCGGAGGCCATGCAGGACCTGGACCAGACATCTGACAGGAGCTTGCAATTGCCCCCTGCCCTGAGCCAACCTCACAGCCACCACACAGCTGGCCATCCAGTGCCATGGGACAGGGACCCAAGGAGCAGCCAACATAGCCTTACATGCCTGGCCATGCAGGCAGATATCCCATCCCGCACACATGGTCTGGGGACGTAGGGGGCCAATGGGCCACCCCGCAAAGGCACGCTGACAGTGGGAACGAGGGTCCCTCAGCACGCTCGACCCACTGGGTGCAAGGGGTGGCATCACATTCCAACATGCAAACATACTACCCTGAACTTTGGCAGCTAGAACGAGATTGCCTGCAGGCCCAGCAGGACAATACTGATGCCCTGTGGGAGCTGACCGTGGAGGTACGTGGGCTGAGGTGTGCCCACAAGTGGATTGCAGACTACCTGGAGAGGATAGCAAACCATTTGCTATCCAGGGCCACCAGAGCCAGCCATACAGTCCCCCTGGCAGGTCATGATGTGGCAACCCAGAGCCTGCAAGGCAGCCAGAAAGGGCCCCGGGCACAGCCACATGCCACCACCGCACAGACACCAGCATGCACCCCGGTCACCATGGCACACAGCACCGGGCCACACTGGCTTCCACCCGCCAGCCCCACAGGCTCTGCTACACACATGCAGGGCACTGACATAAAGTCATCCGCCAGCCCACCAGGGACACAGGAGTCAGGGGCGAGCATCACAACCCAGGGGTCGGAGCCCACCGGCATGCTGGTGGACCTGGGGCGTACCTGGCACAGAGAGAACCACACATCACACACAGGGTGGGACATCCAAACCCCCCCCCCATATGGGCACTGAGGATGTATTAGACTCATCATAGTGCCACTATGGTGTACACCCAAACTCCTGAATGACCCACACACAAGTGCATGGCGCGCCACATGGCCAGACATCGTCCCCGGGCAACAGTGCAGTGGGTGATCCTCCTTCTCGTCGCCCCGCGGGACAGCACTCTGGTGCTCGTGCATGGGCAGCTGTTTACGAACTGACATGTTGTGCAACATGGCACATGCTCTGAATACTCTGCAGGCCTTTCCAGGGGCCATCATCATCGTGCCACTAGTGTGATCCAGGTGACAGAACTGCATCTTCAGCACCCCGATGGTCCTCTCAACAATGGCACATGCCCTCCTGTGCATCTCACTGTATGTCTCCTCCTCCTCCCTGCCCTGCAGCATTAGGATTGGCGTTATTCAGTTTTGCCGGAGTGGGTATCCGTTGTCACCTAAGCACTGGGTACAGAACTGACATGTAAGTGACCTATGGCACTGCACACAGCTGTGTCGCGTATGTGACACATCCATACTCACCCAGTAGAAAACCACTGACACCCCCCCTCGGGTCGACAGGTGATCACTCAGCCTGGATCTGTCAAACACGTATGCATCATGGGTCGACCCTGGGTACTTGGAACACACATTGATGATTATACCATCTGCATCACATACTATCTGGCAGTTGACACTGTGGAAACTCTTTCTGTTCTTGTATGCCTCCTTGTCCATAGTGGGTGCAATGGTGGCAATGTGGGTACAGTCTATAGCACCCAGGACATTGGTCATGCCATGCATGCCGTGAAATGCCTTCTTGATGACATGGATGTCCAGGAACTGGGAAACATACCTGGTCATGTACATGTTGGAGCATGGCGTCCGTGACCTGGTGCAGGGCCCGTAACATGGATGAATTAATGACACTGGTGATATCCCCCACAGCCCTCTGGAAGGAGCCCATGGCATAGCACGATAGGTCTCAGAGGACTTTCATTTCCATGAATATGGCATGTGACCGACGTGTCGGAGCCTGCAGCTGCCCCCCGAGCATGTGGCAGAAACCCTGATCATGTCACAGTCCAGATGGTACCGCTCAATGCACTCTCCCTCACAGAGCTGGGCCACAGTTGTACAGGACCTACATATCCTAGGTCTGTGTTATCTCCTCAAAGCCCTCTCCCTCTTGGCCTCCGACAGGAGGACGTGTATGAGAAGCCCAGGGCACATCCTGCGATTCCTGTGCGATTGCTCCAAACTCACAATCTGATTGCTACTACTCACTGTACACCGCACCATGTACCATGTCCACCTTTCAATGGACCACAACCCAGCACACCCGTGGGGTAACGCATGCCAGTGGGTGTCACTGCCCGGCATGCCATTCTGCATCTCAACATGGCAGCTGCAGTGTCAGTCCACTATGGTGGTGTGACAGCACCCAAGGTCGCACACACTCTACCCCAGGTCAGACTTGTTTTTTTTTTTATTATTATTTCATCTGAGTTGGGGGGGCTCAAATAAACAGACAAAACCTCATGGCACACTGTACACCATGTTGGACTGTCGGTTATTTTTTTTTATTGGTTTATTTGAGTACAGCCCCAGTGTTGGGTGTGGGGGCAAACCCCTCTAAAATCAAATAAACTGACAAAACCTAAATTAACAGCAACCACAGGACAAAAGTAGCCTAGCGCAGCTACAGTATACCGCAGCAAGCACGTGAGAAAATTATGCTGTATTCTCTGTATCTTTGCACTATGCGACTGGCGGTGGTCCAATATTCTACACAATCGCCGCCACAGATTTCTATGATCGCAGCCTAGCAGCCCCTAGATCCCCGGCATTTATGCAAGTGTTTGCTCCAGCAAAATTATTTTATCCAGTAAAGCTTCAGAGTTCTCTTGGAAAGTATGACAATGGTCAGTCACCAACTTCAAAAACTGCAAACACAAGGGAAGCACCATTATCCATATCACACCACAGAACTACAAAACAGTTCTTTAAACATTTTACAGATACTTAATTACAGCTGTTCCCCAGCACACCAACAACTACCTGTAGACTCACGGTCGTGGCTAGTTCCCATATGCATAAGGGACCCAGCGGCATCCGCATGTCACGTGACCCCGATGCTATATGCTAGTGGACGTCACCTATTCCAAACGGTGCTTGGCGACAAAGGTGACTGGCTGCAAAGGCTGGTAATGGGAAGTAAAGCGAGCAGTTGCAATGGCAAATTATGCTGTAAAAACTTCCGTTTTCTTTTCCTTTTGTTTCCCTTTACGGCTGAGGATTGTGTGCGCAGGTTTTTGTTATTTAAATCCTGCGTGTTTTCCTAGTAAAATCATTTGGGTAATACTTCCTTGATTACTTCCATACAGAACATGGTTATACATCACATAAAGACTACTTCATTTATTAAATTGTTTATCCTAGGGAATTATGATCCTGTACTTACCTGTCTACCATCTATAGTTTCTACTCAAACATTCGCAGATATTTGTGGATGAAAGACTCTACACATTTAAATGGTATTCGATTATTTCATGTTTCCTGTAAAATAATATACTGTGTGTAGTTGTTTTGTTTTTGTTAAGCAGGTAAGCGCACTAGACAAGTTAATTCCTATTTTCAGGCATGGCCTGGGATTTATATTCAGTTTGGATTTAGCAGTTCTCCATTGTCTGTAGGCTAGTTAGAAACGTTGTTAGGCAAGTACTTACTACACTGACCCAACAGATGAGATTGCTGCTGTTGATTCACAATGGAGCTATGCACGACCGTGCGAGAATTATGCACCAGAGGTGTGTATCACACCCGCGTAGCTCTGCACCTGTGGACAGGTGTGCACCAGCCAGTATTCACCAGCAGCCGCCACCTGTACGCAGACCCACTGTAGGGCGACCGTGGGTGGAGTTGGGGACCCAGCCTGGCATTCAATAGCATGCCCGCTCTGTGTCCCACAGTGGATCACTTGCATGGGTCCAGGTGCGGGAATAGCTCACGCAGGAACCCAGACCCACGCGGCCATGTACAGTCCCCCGAGCTGAGCGTCACGAGCACTGCATCCCCGCCGTAGAGCCGCTCCCCCAACACATGGCTGGCTAGTCCCCATATGGCCGAGGGCACCCCCCACCAACACAGTGCCCCCCTATGACCGATCCTGCCAATCACCCCAACCCCGGTGCTGTATTGCCATCCCCCCCCAGCACCAACACATGTCAGACCCGGCCTGATGCAGTGCAATACCCCCACGCCTCCCCATCAGGGTATGCAGTGAAGCCCCCCCCATTATAGCAGTGTGGCCACACCTGGGCAGTGCCCAGTACTGGTCCCAAATGCCCCACCCCATCTTTGGTGGTCATTGGTCCCCCCATCCCCAGTGACACAGACAACACCTCCACACCTGCCCATCAGTGTTGCTGCCCCAGACAGCCAGAGGCACAGCCCTCCATACACCTCCTCGGCCACTGGTCATCCAAATGCTGCTGGGAGCTGGGCCCTATAAATAGGCAGTGCACTCCCAGCAGCAGTTGGACAGCTGGCAGTTGAGGCAGTGTGAAAAGGGCTGTGCTGCTGGCTGTGGCATCAACGGAAAGGTATGGGGCAGGGGGGGTTTGTCAGTGCCGCTGGGGGCCCACTGACCTCCAATGTGGGGGCAGGGTACCGGGGGAGGGTTTTGCAATGTGTCAGTTGGGGCACCTGAGTGCGCCAGGGAGGGTTAGTGCACATCGCCAGGTCAGGGGCTGCCCTGTCTGTTGGGGGAGAGACATGCTCTGCAGGGGAACCGGGCTGACACTTGCAAGGGGTGGTGTTACCAGTGGTACTACTGCCAGGGCATAGGATGACATCCATCGGGGGGGGTGTATGCATCCTGCTAACAAGGGGCCTGGCAGCCACATGTTGGGGGATGGAGGAGTTTGGGCCATGCATTGTGGTGGGGCCGCCTTCTGGTTGGGCAGGGTGTGTCTCCTGGGGGGACTGGCCTCTGGCCTGAGCGAGTGGCCGATCGTGTCGGTGGTGTCCCTAACCCCCACTGGGGCATGTGCGGGTTTCTGCTGTGTGTGGGACTGGGTGCGTAGGGTGCTTATTGCAGTGTCCCCCCCCCGGCATAAAGGGCGCACTCGCCACTCCATGCATGGCACTACGCACCTCAGTGCATGCCACGTAGTGCCAGCCGCGGCCCCCATCCACCCGGCCTTGCTGTCTGAGTGGCCAGGGGATCTGGTGCATGGGGCCGTGTGTCCCATTTTGTGCATCTCGTGCAGGGGGCACAATGAGTGTGGAGTGGCTACGCACCACAGATTCGTGGCATGTAGCCACTCCACCCATTCATGTGCATAGGCCCCCATATTTGTGGATATTCTCAGTTGGATCTGGTGTCAGTTCAACTGAATAGGACTTGGAGAAAATCAAGTAGGACTTAATAAAAATCACAAAGGAATTACTCATTAAACGATCTTGGACACTGCTCCCCCAACCCCATGCAATGTCCACAGTTACAACAAACTGAACTGGCTGTGGACAAACGAACATGTTACATGTGTGAATAGGGCCAGGATGATGCAGCGCTAATCCCTGTACCGCTACCTCTAACCCTACTAGCGCCACCCTGACAGGCGTCCCAGAGAATGGCCCCGCAATGAATAGCGCATGATCGCTATTCAGAATTCACAAAACCGGCCATGTAAGTAAGCCCATTGAGATTGCAAGGCACTATGTGCATGCCCATTATGGGCTCATTTACAATGGCCACAGCGGAGGTTAGCAGCCCCTCCCCCATCGCTGGCTGGAGTATAAAAAAAATAGTTTACCCTGGTATCCTGTGGTCCCTCCCCACACCCACACTGACCCCCTCCCACGATCGTCGGCCGGAGTATAAAAAATATGTTACCCTGGTGTCAAGTGGTCTCTCCCATCACCTATGCTCATTCTATAAATAATATTTCCCTAGTGCCAGTGCCCACCCCCCCCCCATGATTGCCAACTGGAGTATAAAAGAATAAGATGTTAATTTGAGGAATGCTCTTGCAGCAGGCCAACATTGGTAAGACTTAGCTGCCCGGTGCCAGGACCACATGGAAAACTTTCTAGCTAGCAGCATGCCACGGGGGACTGCCCACCCCCAACATCAGCCTCTGATGTCCGCCTATCCTATAAAGGCAGGTGATCCCCCTGTCTCCTCAGTTCTTTGCCACCATCGACCAGTGCACGCCAGATCTTAGCGGACTCCAAAGCTTCAGTCAACTGCCATTACTCACACTTGCTGCACTTTTTTTTCTTTTCTTTCAGTAGTAAACATTGAATTTTCAGTGTTTCAGCCTTCAGGTTTATGTCTTCTCCACCAGCCTCATCTTCTGACTGCTCTACTAAGTGTGCCTGTGGCAAACAAATTCCTGAAAAAGATGGCCACTCTGCATGTATTCTCTGTCTAGGACCCAGCCATGACACTGAAGCCTGCCAGATTTTCCAGAAGTTTAACCAGGACACTCTACGACACTGTCTTATGATTCTGGAGAGTCACCTAATCAAGCAGCAGCTGGTCATGATGGAAAACGAGCTGAAGGCCTTGTCAGCGCTGTCTTCTGGGGCTTCTTCCTCTTCACAATTCAGGGAAAAATCAGGTGGGAAGCGCAAACATAGAGAGAAACACTGGGATCAGTCTGCTTCCTACTTGCGGTCAGCATACAAACCTTTGACCACATTGCGGTTGCCGTCCCATGGGGGGATGTTTCCACCTGCTCTGTCAGCCTTTTCTTCCTCTGGCTTACCGGTGGCACAGCTCCCCACTCTCATAGCTACCACTGACGGCAGCTCTTCGGGGCAGGGGACTTCAGCTTCAGCCCCTGAAGCACAGGTCCTTTTCTTCCATGGGTTCTTGGCCAGGCTTGGCCAGTGTTGGTGCCTCTGGTGTCGGTTCCATGACCCCCCCCCAGCCAGGGCGCTGCCTACATTGGTCTTTCTCTATGGGACCCAACAGCAACCCTTCCAGGCAGCGCTCACAGCAGGCTACTGCCACTTCTTCTACTCTGGCACTGCCCCTGCCTTCATATGGGCAGTCTCCATCCCCCCAGGTGCCTACTTCATCAGCCTTCCCTTCTCCCGGGTGTTCTTGGCTGATGCCCACTGGACCCAATGCCTCCACGGCCTATGCCTGGGATGTCCCCATGGCCAGTGCGAGATCTGCAGCCAACACCAGCTGGTCCCTCACCTGGGTATCCGCCGCCGCCATACCCTTACCTGACGCCAGCTTATGCCTACTCACTGGTTTATAATTTTCCTTCCCCAGTGAATTACAGCCCTGTTTTCCACATGGTGGGACTTTGTTCAGAAGTAGACCCCTGCTCCTCAGCCCATATCTCCCCATTAACTCGAAGGGGATCCTCCACCCCAAAGCCATTCCAGCGCCGGCAGCCCCCGGACATCAGTGTCCTCAGGCTCTTGACCCAATGTAGGTACCGGCTCTAGGAGAAGTGCTCAACACCTGAAAGCGATCAGGAGATGTATAAGGATGATTCAGATTGCAGTCTTCCTATTCACCAGGGGACTCTACAGAGGCTAAGGAACCATCCAAAGTAGTTCCTAAGTTGTCCCCCCGCGAAGATCCATCATTCATGGACCTCATGTGCCACATCCAGTCCATCATGGATTGGGAGACGGAGGACCAGGATCCCAAGAAGCACCACCTGGCTGCTTACTTGAGGTAGCGGGATGCCCTTCCTATGGTAGTGTCACCCCTGGTTGACTCTTACAATGATGTCGCTAAGGCAGCTTGGAATCACCCATCCTCTATTCCTTCTTTGACTAAGAAGGCGGACAGGCTGTACCATACCCCTGCAGACAAGCCCTTTGTGGGGCACCCTAAGGTCGACTCGGTAGTTATTAATGCAGCGCACGACCATGCTATAAGACCCAAGCACCTTAGTGCCCTTCCCCCGATATGGAGTCCAGGCAGCTGGACCACTTGTATAAATGCATTTTTCCTCCCACCACCTTCCACCACCTTGGCTATCCAGGCCATTAATCACCCGGCCCACGTGGTTTGATAACAGAATGTCCTCTGGGACCAGGCAGGGACCTCATGTGGGCATTGCGGGAGGACCCCTCTAAGACGCAGCTCACCCAGCTTCTTAGGTCAGGCTCTAACATTGGCAGTCATGTTCTCAAGGCTGCCTGTGATGCCGTGGATGCCTTTGGCAGGGGAGCAGCAGCTGGTGTCTGCCTGTGGTGCCATTCCTGGCTCTGGGTTTCTGGTTTTGCCATGGATGTGTAGCCCTGCATCTTGGATGCCCATTTTCAGGGCTCCGTCCTCTTTGGTGGAGATGTCCAGAACATGATCTCCACCCTTCAGGAGTTGGGACGTGCTCTCCAGATCGTTCACTCAGTGTACCACAGTCAATCTTGAGCGGGTCAGCACCCTTTCTTTCACCGCCCCATTTGCAAACACTCTCACCAGCCTGCTAGAGGTCAGGGCAAGCACAAGGTGGCGATGGTCCCCTCTGCCTCCAGAGCCCCTCGAGCACCCGTGATAGCCTTTCAGGCATCCGCCCCCACCTCCTGATTCCTCACCCGACACACTCCCAGCCAAGATTCTGCGGGAGACTGTCGGGGGTAGGTTCTCCTTCCACCTCGGTGGGTGGAGACACATAACCATGGGCAGATGGGTGCCTCAGATCATCGAACACAGCCACACTCTAATATTTCTAGAGTGGCCTCCAGAAAATCTTCCGGTAGCTTCCTTCTATCTTCCAGCCCACCTGCCTCTTGTCTGGGATGAAATTCAGGCTCTTCTGCAAAAAAGAGCCATAGAGCCCATCCCTCCAACTTAATAAGGATAGGGGCTTTGCTCTCACTTCTTCCTGGTCCCCAAAAAGATTGGGGACCTACAGCCCCTCCTGGATCTGAGCCACCTGAACCTGTACATAGAGTAAAAACGTTTCCGAATGGTCACCCTTCAAGGGTTGTTGCCTCTTTTGCACAAGGGGGATTGGCTCTGCTCTCTGAACATGCAGGATGCCTACTTACATATCCAAGTCTCTCCTGCTCATCATCGCTTCCTCTGCTTCCATTTTTCAGGGGGCTCATTTTCAGTTTCAGGCCCTCCCTTTTGGCCTTTCTTTGGCCCCCAGGGTCTTTACCAAGTGCCTAGCAGTGGTGGCGGCTGCCCTGAGGAGGCAGGGCTTCTACGTGTTCCCCTACCAAATGACTGGCTTCTAGCAGCCCCCTCCAGGGACTGTCTGCTACAAATCTTGGACTGTACCTTTTGGTTGTTTCATGCCTTTGGGATCACCATCAGCTGGCTAAAATCCTGCCTCTCTCCATGCCAGTGCCTCCAGTACATGGGGCAGTTCTGGATACTGACTAGGGTATGGCCTTTCTACTGATGGACAGGGCAGATCACCTGACAGAACAGGTCCGCCTGATCTCAAGTCACCGGGTCCCAGTCAAGGTTTTCTGTAGCGCTCTACATTGTCAATGGGTAATCTTAACAACTGGGTATTGTGCACCCTACCAGGTGAGTGGCACAGCCTAAGTTTTAGAATGTTGGGCACATAAGGATTCTAAGCAGCAGCAACTCCCTAGTTCAGCTGTGCCATTCAAAGGGGACAGATTTCAAGACTTCTTTAGGGCTGCAATTCTGCATAGCAGGTTGGGGCCACCTGTTTTGCGTGAGCACCCCTAAATTAAAATTGTGCCTGTTAAGTTGCGGCTTTCAGATTGAATAACCTGCCTTCCCATTTCCCTGTGTGAATTAGGAGCCTTTTTCTGCCTTGTTATGGTGTTTTAAAGAGCTACTGATGCCTCAAAGAAAACTTTGAAAAACATAATATTTAGGTACAATCCAGCTTGCTTTCCACATGTTCCATACTTATGCAATAGGAGTGGGCTCAAAACCCATTGAATAAATCCATTTATCTTCACAGCCATTGAATAAATAAAATTTATGCATATAGTAGCTATGTCACAATCACTCCGGAACTCATTTAGAATGTTCGGCCTCAGTAGCAGTACTAACCATATTCAAGTGCGAATAACTATAAAACGAAAAAAGATAGCATGGTACTGTGAACATAAAAGTTGTTCAGCACAAAATTATCTACAGAATGAGTGGTATTTCATTTATAGATACCTTACAGATTTTTTTATAATTATCAAAAAAGAACAGAAAATGCGATTTTTTGTTCACTTTTAAACAAACATATGCCAAAAAAAGATAAACAATCAAAAGCAAATGTCCCTGCACTGACAAAAAGCATCTCTATTACATAAATGAAATAAACAATGGTGAGCTGTCAGATAAATTATTTATCTACACTTGTGCTGTTTGACCGGACGCCTCACTCGTGGCTTACGCCACTCGTGAGGTTACCCGAGGTCAAACAGCACTTGTGTAGATAAATCATTTATCTGACAGCTCACAATTGTATATCCCATATATATATATTCTATAGATTTCTCTTGCACATTATTTATTACTGAGGAAATGTGCATAAATACATGATCTTTATATATACATCAGAGTTCATCTGCCTCTATGGCCTACTCCCTATTTCAAGTAATAATCCTCTGTTGTGACATCACAGTCTGTTGCCATGGCAGTAACTGTGATGTCACAAGCAGTGCTCTGTGATGTCAGGTAGGGAGAAAGCAGCAGGAATAGATGAACCCTTCAGAAGCAAAGATCCTGTTTTCATGCAGACTACATCAGTAATAAATAATGAGGAGGAGGAATACAAAACTGATGTGAAATACAAGTCGAACTGTATCTAAATATCATGTTTTGTTAAAGTCCTCCTGAAGGCGCGTCAGCTGCTCTTTAATGGTCTCCATTTAATAATAAAAAAAAGGTGCCACAGATAAGTACAATTTCAATTATTTCTGGGAGTGTAGGTTTTCTGTGCGGGTCCTTCGGCTTTGGCTTCATTCCACCCCCCCTTTCAGGTTTTGTGTTCTTCAGTGGTTGTTTTCTCAGTTAACTAGAATTTTTTAATGTTTCTCAGAGGTTTGTGTTTTCTTCTCCACAGACCTCCAGTTTTCCATTTGTGCAGCTGCCATTAATGGCTGGGCACACGCTCCTCCTTGGGCCATTTTCCTGCCTTTGTTTTCACACACACCCATGGTGTGTGCATTTGCGCAGTTCAATAAGCTTAAGCACAGCAAAATGACATAAGGGCCACAGAGATCCAGGAGGAACAAAATGGGGGAGAGATACTGTGGGTTAAGCTGGAAAGGAAAATGGGGACAGCCATCCGCTCAGGTGTGGTCTATAGACCACCAGCCCAGGAGGAAGAAACAGATAGGGAGCTGATGCTAGCCATCCAAAGGATGGCAGACAAGAGTGAGTAGTACTGGTTGGAACTTCAATATTCCAGGCGTGGACTGGAGCATCCCAGCAGCAGCATCAACGAGAGCAGATTTATCCTGGACTCCCTTCAGGGTGCCTTCCTCAAGCAACTGGTCATGGAACCAACTCGGCAGAAGGCAATACTGGACCTTGTGCTCACAAACAGGGACAGTGTGATGGGGGTAACAGTGGGGAGCACCTGGGAAACAGTGACCACCAGTCATTGTGGTTTGAAATCACAGAAAGAGCAGAACCAAACCACACAAAACACGTATCCTGGATTTTAGGGGTAGACTTTGGGAAAATGGGGAGATACTTGAAAGAGGCATTAAGGGAATGGGACAGGAATCAGGGGTTGAGGAACAGTGGGCAGTATTTAAAATGGGGATTACAAGAACAACAGAATTATGCATTAAGCAGGTTAGCAAGAGGAAAAGGAAGAGGAGACCATTATGGTTTTCCAAAGAGGTAGCAAAGAAAGTGAAAGCCAAAAAGATTGCATTCAGGCAATACAAAAGATACAGGCAGAAGGGATAGGAGAAGTACCAGGAGAAGCAAAGGGAGGCGGGAGGTCAGTAAGGAAGCCAAAGCTCAGACAGAAGAACACATTGCAAAAATCAGTGGGTAGAGGACGAAACCTTTTACAGGTACATAAGTGAAAAAGAAAGACAAAGGGAGGGATAGTGAGACTGAAGGGGGAGGATGGGGCCACGTGGAGGATGAGAACAGTAAAGCTGACATATTGAACAGGTATTTCTGCTCAAGTCTTTACTGAGGAAGAGGAGGGTAATGGGTCTGGAAGGGGTACAAGGGGTGAGAATGGTGCAGAAATGGACTGAGTCCTTTACGAGAAAGGGTCTGAAGGAACTGGAAGTAATAGAGTTGATAAAGCAATGGGGCCAGATGGGGTGCACCCCAGGGTCCTTAAAGAACTAAGAGAGGTGGTTGCTGAACCTCTGGCTATCCTGTTTAGCCGATCACTGGAAACAGGGGAGGTACCCAAAGACTGGAGGACAGCAGATGTAGTCCACTTATACAAAAGTGGGAACAAAGAGGAAGCAGGGAACTACAGACCAGTCAGCCTCACCTCGGTAGTGGGGAAGATCATGGAAGCACTACTGAAGGAGAGATTGGTGGAACATCTAGTTGTCAATGGACTACAGGACCCAAGGCAGCATGGTTTCACCAGGGGGAGGTCATGTCAGACCAACCTCATTGAATTTTTTGACTGGGTGACTAGGGAGGTGGATCAGGGGAGGGCAGTGGACATGGCCTATCTGGCCTTCAGCAAGGCCTTTGAGACTGTGCCACATAGAAGACTATTACACAAACTGGGAATATGGGTGTGGGCAGGACAGTAGTGTGATGGGTAGGTAACTGGCTGGGTGGCAGGACACAGAGGGTGGTGGTAAATGGCTGTCACTCCGCAGAGGAAGAGTGACCAGTGGGGTACCACAGGGATCAGTGCTGGGACGGTCCTATTCAACATCTTCATCAGTGACATTGCACTAGGACCTAGAAGGCAGAATTTCACTGTTAGCTGATGACACAAAGCTCTGTAACAGAGTAGACACACCAGAGGGTGTAGACAGAATGAGAGCGACCTGCAGAAACTTGAAGAATGGTCAGGGGTTTGGCAGTTGAAATTCAATGCAAAGAAGTGCAAGATAATGCATATGGGGCACAAAACCCTGGCACAATATATCAGTTGGGGGTGAGGATATAGCATGCACCAAGCAGGAAAGGGATCTTGGGTTGTCATCTCTGATGACCTCAAGGTGGGAAACAGTGTGATAAGGCAGCAGGTAAAGCAAATAGGATGCTGGGATGTATAGGCAGGGGCATCACCAGCAGGAAAAGGAGGTCATAATTCCGCTATACAAGACACTAGTGAGGCCCCACCTGGAGTACAGTGTACAGTTCTGGAGACCATACCTACGTAAGGACATAGACAGGGTAGAAAAGGTTCAGAGGAGGGCAACAAAGATGGTGCATGGATTGCATCACAAGTCCTATGAAGACAGGTTGAAGGAACTGAACATGTACTCCCTGGAGGAGAGGAGGGAGAGAGGGGATATGATAGAGACATACAAGTATCTTACAGGGAGGAACAGGGTGCAGGAAAACACTATTTTTAAGTGAAAAAGATGTTCCAGGACTAGAGGGCATGGGATGAAGTTGGAGGGAGGACGATTCAGAGGAAACATGAGAAAGAATTTCTTCACAGAATGGGTGGTGGACAAGTGGAACACCCTGCCAGAGGAAGTGGTGGGGGCTGAAACAATCACGGGATTTAAGAATGCATGGGATAGACATAAAGGAATTCTGGAGGTCGGGGTAAGGGGCAACAGACTTCTAGGAAAACAAACTGAACTTACAAGCTCAAATGGGCAGACTGGGTGGGCCATAGGCCCTTATCTGCCGACACTATCTATGTATCTATGTAGCACAGTAGCAAATAACATGCATTGTGTTAATTGCGTTTGTGCGCCTGTTGGTGCATGCATGCTACGCAAGCATGCTAACATCCTGTGAGTATGCCTATTGATGTTTTTTTTGGCACACAAACTACTGTAGTGAGCTGGCAGTATAGCCCAGAGCTTAAAGTAAAGATATTTATACATCCAGCAATCCTGGGTTTGAGTCCCACAACATCCGTTTGCATGATGTGGGACTCTTGGCACAATTATATTTCCTCTGTGGCACCATTACTTGTCGGAGACTGTTAATCATAAAACAATGCAAGACCTGCAATAAAAGGGTGATGAAGCCCTCCCCCATGGGTTCCTTTTGCCCTCATTGTGTTGCTCAGCACCCCCAAGCTGGTCCTCCAGCCTGGGGAGGGGGAGCACCTGGTTATTTAATTGGCAATGGCAGCAGAATTGCGAAGAAATTACCTTTGTGGTTTCTGAATGAACTTAAGCCCAGATGTCCTGCAGAACATCCCAGCAGACACACCTGACCCCAATCAGGCCACTCAGGTCAGGAGAATCCACACAGGCACATCCTGGTGCAGCGTAGTGACCTTAGGCTGCAATAACAGATGTTCAGGCAGACCCCAACCCAGCCTTTTTTGAAGCCAAGGATGATGATTACCGGGATCTTGAGAAGTTCCTGACCTTAACTAAGTCTATGTATATATATATATATATATATATATATATATATATATATATATAAACAAAAGTTGACAGCAGATAAGGACCGCCACGCCCATCCAGTCTGCCCATTTTTTTCTACCTGATGAATGTGCCATAAGGCTCTACTCTGTCATTGGCCTATGTATTCATACTCATCTGTATTACTCCCTTGTGCCTATCCCATGCCTGCTTGAAGCCTTGCACTGTATTCATTTCCACCACCTCCTGGAGCAGGCTGTTCCATGCATCTACCACCCTTTCTGTGAAAAAGAACTTCCTCACATTACCCATCATTACACATCAGCCTCCCTCCAATCTCATGTTGTGTCCTCTTGTCCTGCTATTTTTCTTATACTGAAACACGTTAGACTCTTTCACCTTGTTGATGCTCTTAAAGAATTTGAATGTCTCGATCATATCGCCCCTCTCCCTCCTTTGCTCTAGGGTATACATATTGATCTCCTTTAATCTGTCCTCATATGACTTCTGTTGCAGTCCCTGCACCATTTTGGTTGCCCTTCTCTGGACTGGCTCCATCCTGTCAATGTCCTTGTGCAGGTGTGGCCTCCAGTACTCCAGATGGGGCCTAACCAGTGCCTTGTAAAGAGGGATCATTACCTCCCTCCTATGGCTTGTGATACCCCTACTAATACATCCCAACATCTCTCTAGCCTATCCAATTGCCTTTGTGGTCTGCTTGGATGCTTTCAGGTCATCTGTGATGATGATGCCCAAGTCTCTTTCTTCCCTTGTGATTGCCGGCAACTCCCCCCCCCACACACACCCTATAGGTAGCATCAGGGTTTCTTTTCCCCATGTGAATGATTTTGCATGTCTTTGCATTAAACCCCAGTTGCCACTCTTCAGACCATTTCTCCAGTTTTTCCAGGTCTCTTCTCATCCTACCCACCCCATCTGGATCATCAACTCTGTTGCAGATCTTGGTGTCATCTGCAAACAGGCAAACCTTTTCCTCCAGTCCAACTGCAATGTCTCTGATGAAGATCTTAAAGAGGACTGGCCCCAGGACTGATCCCTGAGGCACCCCACTTGTGACATGCATCTCTTCTGACTAGATACCATTCATCACCACTCTCTGTTTTCTGCCTGTCAACCAAATCACCACCCAGTTGACCAACTTTTGACCCACCCCAAGACTAACTAGATCATTAATCAATCTTCTATGTGGAACAGTATTGAAAGCTTTGCTGAAGTTAAGGTAGTCAACATCAACTGCACCCCCTTGGTCCACCACTCTGGTGACCCAGTCAAAGAAATCTGTCAGATTAGTTTGACAGGACCTTCCTGCTGTAAACCCATGTTGTCTTGGATCCTCTACTCCTGTGGATTCCAGGTGTTCCACAATCCTTTCCTTAAGGAGTGTTTCCATGATCTTGCTCACTACTGAGGTAAGACTGACTGGCCTGTAGTTCTCTGCCTCCTCCCTGCTGCCACTCTTGTGAAGCAGGATCATATGAGCCCTTTTCCAGTCCTCTGAGACCTCTCTTGTGCTCAGAAACTCACTAAACAGCTCTGCCAATGGCTCTGCTAGTTCCACCCTCAGCTCCTTTAATACCCTGGGATGTATGCCATCTGATCCCATTGCCTTGTCCACCCTGAGCTTTGCGAGCTCCTGTAGGGACCCTTTCTTTTGTGAAGGGACTTGTGATCACATCCCTCCTCCCCCCCCCCCGTGTCTATGGTGTTGAGCTGCAGGCCCTGTCCTTCCTTTTCCTCAGTAAATACCAAATATAAGTATCTATTTAGGATAGGTGCCTTTCCTTGGTCCTCTTCCACACACTCCCCCTTATCCCCTTTGAGCTTAGCAATTCTCCCTCTAGATTTTCTCTTTTCACTAATGTATATGTAGAAAGTCTTGTCCCCTTCCCTCACTGTTTGTGCCAGTGTTTCCTCGGTTTGGGCCTTTGCTTGCCTTACTGCTTTCTCATTTTCTTGTAGGGAACTCTTGCATGCCTCCCTATATTCGTCCCATTACACTCCCTTATATTTCCTGAAGGCCAACCTTTTGGCTCTGATCTTCTCTGCCACAGTTTTTTGAGAACCAAAGTGGTTTCCTCCTTCTTTTTCCCTTACTTTTCTCCTTAACACAATGGGCTGTTACTTCAACTATTGTGTCTTTAATACATGCCCACTTCGCCTCTACTCCCTCTCCTTTATTTCTTCTTGCCAGGGCTAGTTTCACCCTCTCACCCACATACCTCTCAACCTTTTGTCACTGAAATGAGGGACATGGACATTTTTTGGACACTCAAAATGAGGGACAATGAGTGACACAGACCCTCAGAATGAGGGACACATCCTCAAACATGGAGATACAAGCTCAGAACACTGTGAAAACCATAGTGCTTACTTGTACAAAGTTTATTTTGAGTTTAGTATTTTAGAATATTGAGAGTTTCTGCTTTAAAGTCTGAATTTATAGCACATTCACTGTGTGGGCAGCACCTTTTCCATGTGGGATGGATGAAGGACAGAGCAATTTTGAGGGACAAAGTGAGGGATGTCCCTCATAATGAGGGACACTTGAGAGGTATGCTCACCCACCTTACCAAAATCAGCTCTTCTGAAGTCCAAGATTTTTGCCTTGGTATGGGTTGATTGTGTTATAGTGGCCAAACTGAACCATACCATGTGATGGTCACTGGACCCCAGGTGACCCTCAACTTGTTCTGTGATTCTTTCCCCATTTGTCAGTACGAGATCCAGGATAACCCTGTCTCTTGTGGGATTTTGTACCAATTGTTTGAGGTCCTCCCTCAGCAGGGAATCCACTATGTCCCTAGTTCTGTTTATTTTTTATGTTCATTGCTTATTCGGAAAGTACTTTTGAGTCAAAGACTCGTTTACAAAGGCTCCACGTCACACACAGTACAACAACAGTAAAACACAATTCCATAGCAAGACTCAGACAGATTTGTTACAGTGAATATGGTGAATGGCTAACAGTCAGGTCCAAAGGAATATTTGGACAGGTCTAAGCAGTTTAGTATAGAGGCTAAGATAAAGAGCTGGGTAGGTAACACAGGAAGGGGCAAGGTGGGAGGAGGAGGAAAGGCAGAGCAGGCCAGAGGCCTTTGTCAGGGGCAGGCCAGGGGATTAATGACAGTCGCAGGTGGTGGAGGACTGGAGATGGTTTTTGAGTGCAGTTTTGAAAGGGACGATTCTGGTTTCTTTGGCAAGTGCAATAGGCAGGCAGTTCAACAAGGAAGGGGCCATGTGGCTGAAAGATCTTTGGAGTTGGGATGGCCGACACCTGGGGACCAAGAAAAGCAGCTTGCCTATACTACGGGTGGTTCTATTTGTCAGGGCAGGTTTGGTAATAAGGAAGAGGCCAGCGGGGGAGAGACCCAGGGCTATCTTTTCAGCCATAAGGCATGTGTGGAACTGTATTCTACTGTCTAGGTTCAGCCAGTTAGTGGAAGTGTATAGAGAGCAGGTGTGTGTAAGATGATCACAGCCGAGGACAAGATGGCAGGCTTTGATCAGGGAGAGTCGCAGTCTGCCTAGGGCTGAGGGGTTTGCAGCTCCATAAATGAGAATGCCATAGTCCATAAGGGAGAGGACCGAGGAGAAAACAGCGAGCTGAAGAGCATCAGGGGTTAGACAGTGTTTGTGGCAATAGAGAATTCCAATACAGACATTCAGGGTGGTGGACAGCAGCTGGATGGGCTGATGGAAGTTTAGGGCAGTGTCAAGGGTTATGCCAAGGTATTTGAAAGTTACCACTTCCTCCAGGGGTGTCCGATTGGTGGTGAGGATATGTGGGCAGAGTGCCTTCTGTGAGTTCAGCGGATGTGAGTACATGACTTTAGTCTTCTTGTAATTTAGTGCCAGACGGTGTGTGGAGAACCATTTTTCGACATCAGCAAAAGAGGACTGAAAGGAAGTGTGTAATAGGGTAGGGTCTGGATTGGAGGAATAAAGGACAGCATCATCTGTGTACAGTAGTAGACTGCCGGTGCAGGATGAAGGAAGAGACTGAAAGGAAGAGGACAGAGGATGGACCCCTGGGAGACACCAGAATGGACTGGTAGTCTGCTAGAAAGGGCGGTGCCAATTTTCACCTGTTGGTGCAGATCCGACAGGTAGTCTGTGAACCGGCCAAGGGCATCCTGGGAGAAGCCAAAGTTGGTGAGTGTATTAAGTAAGAGGGAGTGGTTGACAGTGTCAAATGCCTTAGAGAGGTCAACAAAGACCGCACCTGAGATGTAGCCTCTGCCTAAGGTGGAGTGGATATGGGTGGTAAATTCCAGGAGGGCTGTCATGGTACTGTTCCCTTTGCAAAAGCCATATTGTCGCTTACAGAGTAGGTCATGTTCTAGTGAATGCTCCAGCTGGTATTGATTGATCTGCATCTAGCATGTTGAAATCTCCCATCAGCAGCACCTCCCCCATTGCTGCCATGTTTTGTATATTTTCTGTCAGTAATCTGTCTATTCCCTCCCTCTGGTCTAGAGGCCTGTAGACCACCCCAGTTTGTATAGCTGTCCCATTTCTTGTTTCCAGGCTAACCCACAATTCCTCTGCCTCCTCATGCATATTCAAATTTCAGTTGCTTTAGTATTTTATTTTACGTAAAGGATCACTCCCTCCCCCTTCCTTTCCTTTACACACACACACACACACACATATATATATATATATATATATATATATATACACACACACACACAATGCATGTGTGTGTGTGTGTGTAACTCTCTCTCTCTCTCTCTCTCTCTGCTGTACACCATCCTTTCACTTTCTGGAACCCACAGTGACCTCTCCTCCCTTCCCATGTCAAGGGGTAAAATGATGGAACAGTTGCGGGGAAAGGGCACCTGCATAGTACTCAGTCAGCTCAGCGATACTTCAACATAGCATAACTAAAAAGGGTACCTCAGATATTGGGATGCAATCGAGTGACAGATGAAACTCTGTCTTGGGTGCGGTGGTGTTTTCTTGCAGCTGGAGGGGCATCAGGCAATCTCTGGCAGGGGGCAAAGTCATTAGGAACAACAACAGTCGAGCAATTCATTTGTCACGGCACAAAGATTACTGTTCAGCCAGAAAATCCATTGCAATCAGGCAGAGTTTATTCCTTTGGACACAAAGTTCAGAAGACTCAAGCCACAAACTCATTTCTGCTCCATGGAGTGGTGGAGGAACATTCAGTTACATGGCACTAGACAACGGCAGACAGCTGCATGGCACATCTCTTCAGGGGACCTGGGTCCTGAACCTGGATCCTTGCACATTTCTTTCAGAGCCAAGCAGGCTCACAACATTTGTGATGGCAGGCAAGGTTCTAACTCTCATTCTCTCCTATGGCTTTGGCTTGGAACATAAACTCCCCCGCTATGGTGCACTTGGGACAACACAGCTTATAACCGAGAAACACATTTTGGATGCAGTCCCTTCCTTCCTACTGTCCTTCCCACCCTTAACAGCTCTATGGGGGGCTGTTAGTTGGGTGCCATTCCTTCCCACAGGTGGCAACATACCAGATGACACTCCCTCCTCACAGTCAGTGGACATGGCCTTATGGCATGTACCAGAGCTGCCACCATGGACCCTCCAGAACCCAGTCTTGCCAATTACCAGATCTGGGCCTGCTATGGCAGCCACCAACAAATCAGTCAGCCTTCCTCTCCATGGAGCCGGACAGGCTCCTCTTCTCGCTCGGACACTGACAGGACATTTGCAGCTCTTTTCTTGCCCTCCCTGATGGATTAATAGGGGATTCCTTTGCTTCTGTGGGACCTGAACGACAATCGTCCCACCCCGGCCCCGACTGGTGGCCCACTTTCTCCCCTGGCCCTACAAGCCCCAAATGCGTCCTCGCTTCAACGGCTTCAGCCATGAACTAACTCCCTTTAAAATGCTTTCTCATGCTCTATTCTCCTCTGCATGTGATGCCAAGGCCATGCCCACATTTCTTATCCTGGCATCACACTGGGTCCCGATGCCAAGTGGGCATCTCAGTAACCCCCAAAACAGATATATATATGTAACCCCCTTGTTACCCGGGGTTACTAGAATCCCAGTAAGACCTAGTGGTAGGCAGGGAAGGCAGCTTGTGAAACTCCAGTTAAATGGATTTCACACTGTCTCACTCTGTTCTCAGTCTCAGCTGAGACTAAGGGATGACATCACCATAGAACTATCGCAGCTGCATGAGCCACAATGGAATCTGCAGCAGGGAGTTAGAGTAGAATGTTGGGAGGTTTGAACAGTAGTCTGTGGCCAGTTGGAGTTTGGAGCTTGTAGTGAGAGGAGCACAGCAGCTCTGTGTTAGGCTCTTGGAGCCTCAACCCTGACATAGGGTTACATTTAGGAAAAAGGTGTGTGTTTCCACCTAAAGAGAGACAAAGTGAGTAATTTTAAAGTGGTGGAGACTGCTGAATCGGGTCTCAGTGCCCCATCTCCGAGGGGATGGGGCAGGAAAGTTTAGCCTGCATATTCCAGGGGCAACCCCCTGGCTACTGCTAGTGGAGAAGCTGCCTTATTTTGTCAAGGAGTGTGGGAAACAAGAACATTTCATGAATCGCCTGTGGGGCACCTGCAACCGGAGGGTGAGTTTCTGCTCTTTCTAAAGGGCCCATGTTTCCCATGTTTCACCCTGGGACTTGTGTGATAGCGGGATTGGACTACTGAAGTAGTGAGAGGCCTAGAGTAATAGGCTTAGCCAAAAGTAAAAGTATGTCCAAGTCCAGCACATAGGGGAAGTCAAGACATGTAGAGGAGATGTGACATACGTCTACCCAGTAATCTACATTGCCTAGCTTTCAGAAAAGAGTTGTTTAGTTTCTAGAGAAATGGCCGGGTATGGATTGTGGGAGCTGGAGGTGGGAGACCCCCCCATCTATAGTAACCAGGTCCACCTCTACAGATTTGCTCTGTGGATTTCTACTTTGCCTCATGCACTTGGCCAGTGATGAGGGAAGTACCCAGACATGGGATTGGAAGGAAAATTCCCTCTAGGAGTCGAAGGCTCTAAGGTGGTTTGGGAAGCCACCAATTGGAAAACTGGTTCATTCCCATAATGGACCTCGGATCAAGTGGCCAGCGGGGGAGCCGGGCCAGTGGGGAAAACCCAAGTAGTGTACAAGTGGGGCTGTGTACCCAAAGCTGCATGCAAGTCCGGGCTGTATGCCTGGTGGGTTTAGAGCCTGTGGGCTGGAAATGTGAAGAAGTGTTCTGTTGTCTCTAATCTGCATTACCAGGAATGTAGCCCCATGGGGGTCCATCTATGCTTTGTTTGTTCAGCTTGGATGTGAATAAAAGCCACACTGTAGAATCCCATTCCTGGTTTTGGACATTACAGTTATTGCTTCCTGTGTTCGGATTTACTTGGGTGCCCCTGTGCAGAGTAGCCAAACCTAGACCCCCTGTGCCGAGTAACCTAGTCCTCCCTGAACCCAGTCCCCACCAGGTACTGCTGTCAGCTTCAACAGTATGCCACCTGTCGTTTTGCGAAAAGACAGGGGTCCGGGGGTTACATATATATATATATAAAAAGGAGGGCATTCTCTTCCCTCTGTGGAGGAGGAAGAGGGAAGGGAGTGGACAGAGTCCAAATCAGGAATGTTTTTTTCCTCCCTTGCTTCATAATAAGTCCTTGTTTTTTGAACAGCTGAAGCATGCAGTCCCGTACAGCTCAGGAGGTACAGTCCATGGAGACAGCAGATGTAAATCAGACTCTGTCTGCATCTTTTTCAGCTACTATGTGAACAAACATTATTGAACAACACTGGGCAGGTGTGGATCAGGAAAAGTATTTTCCCAACCATGTCACGGATCTTCCTTTTTAATGGAAAAGTTTTTGTGGGTAGGAAGCTCCTCCACTGAAAGACAAGGCCATTTGTATTTCTGTAAAGACACCGCCCAGCCTATAGAAGGCTCTGGCCCTAACAGTTTTTTATGTCAAGTGAGTGGACGCTGTGTGCAGGAGCATTTTCACCTCTATCTGCACACAACAGTTGTACGTCTTATGCTTTCCCTAGGCCAGAGCCTTCAACATATGGGTCACTATCTTAGCCAGTTTTGTTCTGCCTCTCTGAAGGTGCAAACCTTTTGCAATTTATGGCCATGGTTGCATCTATTCACTGGAGAATTTCGTGTCAGCCCGCTTGGCTTACTTCATTGGCTTTTGGCCATGAGGGTCATGTGGCTTAGGCTTTGGGTCTGGTCAAGCTTCATAAGCTAAGCTGAGTGTTTGGCTGTTTTATTGTCTATAAGCTAAGCTGTTTAGCCTACCCTTGAGGGATTCCTATGATTTTATTCCGCCCCGGATAGTATTTTAAACGATATGTGGTGAAAAGGACTATCTCCAGTGTCAAACAACAGTGCAAGACTACCATAACCCAAGGGGTCAAGGTAATGGCTGGTGCAGACAGTTCCAAAGGGGATTCCGTTCCTTTGGAATCTGGCTCCAGAAAATGGAGGAGCCTACTACGGTAACAAGGTTACAGTATGAGAGGAGCACTGGCCAGGCACTGTGTAGGAGGCCCAGCACCAAAAGTCTGATACCTCACAAGAAGGCACACAGGCCCAGCCCATCCCTGGCTCCTATTCTTGGTGGAAGACTACAGGAGTTTTTTTCCTCAAGCTGGGCCAGAACAATGTCATACGTCTTATTTGGGGAACGCTTTCTCTGCCCCAGTTCTCAAGGGTGTTGCAAAGGCCAGATATAGTCAGAGATCCTGATCCCCCATTCTTTCTCTGCCATAGTACAGGACCCGCTAATCAAACAAAGTCAGGGGTCCTATTGGAATTATTTTATACTCCCCAGGAAGTTGGGGGTTTTCAGGCTTTTTCTAGATTCAAGTGCCTGAACAAGTTTACGCGACACAAACCTTTCAGGATGGGGTCCCAGAGGTCAATATCTGCTGCTCAGTCAAGGTTTTTTTTGGTGGCTTAATGTCTATCCTGATTCAACAATCAGCTTCTTCATGCACCAACATTATCTCTGGCAAGAGGTCGATACTCAGGACTCTAGATATGCTAGAATCACATGGTTAAGGGTGAACTGGAAGAAGAGTTATCCCAGGCTGTCTCAGACCTTGGAATGCCTGGTGGTAATTTTTCAGCACGAAACCAGGGAAGGTTTTTTCACTTTCCTGGATGGTGACATTTCTGCCAGAAGTTTACTGGCTTAGGACACATTCATCAGCACCTGCTCTCCTGGTCTGCTGCGATTTTGGCCTCAGGACAGGCAGCGATAGTTGTAATCCCGTGGGCTCACTTCCAGATGCGGCCTATTCAAATGGGTTTACTGTCACCCTGGGATCACTCATCTGAGAATTATCTGCCAGGTTTCCCTTCTTTTCTCAGCTTTGTCACTCCCCAAGTTGGTGAGTGGATGTGCAGGGTCTGAGCAAGAGTTCCACTGGAACTTCCCAGAGTTAATTCTCACAACAGATGTCAACTTACACAGACTGGGGGCAGGCCAGAGACATCTTCCCACTCAGGGAACTTGGTCAATCTAGGAACAGCATCTCCACATCAATGTTCGGGAGATGGAGGCAGTCCATCTAACTTCCCTTAGGTTTCAGCCATGCTGCTAAGCAATGCGTACATTTGTACATAACCATTAAGGCACAGGACATGTTTCAAGAGGTCGATGACCTGTTCACAGTTCACCTGGCAGGGGAGCTGAACCTTCAGGCAGAATGGCAAAGTCGTGAAAATGTTCAACCCGTGCAGTGGAGGCTGAACCTGGAGGTTTTCAAACTCCTGTGCAGCCGGTTTGGTCAGCCTCAGATCGATCTGTTCACATCCAGCTGCAATGCTCAGATCCTAGAAGGTTCTTAAGTCTTTTTTGGTCCACAGCCGAAGGCAGTGGTCATTCTGCCTCAAGAGTGGACTTTCAGTAGAGCAGTATGCTTCCTCTACCAACTCTTCTTCCAAGTTATTTAAAAACAAATAAACAAATAAATATAAAAAAACACTCTAGAGAGAGCTGCCTCTTATTAGCTGCAGAGTGACTGAGAAGACCGTAGTTCTTGGACTTAGTGAATCTTGCTGAGCATGCACCCTTCTGCCTTCTGGTGCATAGAGACCTGCTATCAGGGCTCCTCTCTCCACAAAAAACAAATCCAGGAATGATACAGCTCATGCCCTGACTCCTGAGAAGACGAAGCCCCTTACAAAAAAAATAAAATACAAGTTGGCCCCTTGATGGCTGCCAGAAAATCCTCTGTGTCAGCAGCCTATGCTCCAGTAGCGGCCACCTCTCTTTTTTACCTTGGGCCAGCAGAGAAGGTTTTGACCGTTAATGGCCTCTATTCTACAGTTTTTTGGTTTTCTACAAGAAGGCATGGCGAAGAGGTTGGCATTGAGTACGCTGAGAGGCCAGCTTTCTGTTCTTGGAGCACACCGGGATTTTTTGGCCTAGTAACTAATAGACGCATGTTTAGTAGGACACATCTAGTGTCCGGATCCCAGGTTCTCCGTGGGATCTGAATTGGGTTCTGAATGCTCTTTGCAAGGAGTTTTTTGAACAGTTCGCATCCATATCACTGAATGTTGTTTTACAGGCTTCCTCTTAAGGAGCCATACCTTACTGGGCATAAGGACAGGTGGTACTCAGTACATTTTTTTCATCCCTAAAGTTCCTAAAGTTCGCTGACTTCCTTTACAGTCATTGCCATCAACGATGCTAAACAAACTAGACACCTTTTACCACCGGGCTTTAAGATTTATCTTAAATCTACCCCGTAGTAC
This sequence comes from Neoceratodus forsteri, assembly GCA_016271365.2. Taxonomy (NCBI): domain Eukaryota; kingdom Metazoa; phylum Chordata; order Ceratodontiformes; family Ceratodontidae; genus Neoceratodus; species Neoceratodus forsteri. The sequence goes on from CM028132.1 coordinate 1,205,146,598, forward strand.
ACATCACTGTCGTCTATACCAGGTTTCGGGATGGACCTCACTCTCAACTAGAAGAAAAAGGAATGCTCTTCTCTGGTTTTTTAGAGCATTATCTGATAACCTCCTGCATACATCTCGAACATCTTCAAATGGGCTAAAGGTTCCTATGGCCTGAGACACTTCTCCTTAATCTGCTTCCAGATTCCTAGAGTGAAAACTACCTTGGCTCAGCAGCAATCAACTTCTCACTTCCATCACTTTGGAACACTATGCAAGACTCATTAAAATTATCCTCCCTTCCAAGCATTTTCACATTCAAAGCTCTATTAACAGATTATCTGAAGGAATCATGCAACTGTTTCAGATGCTGATGACCCCTAAGCTTCGGGTGCCACTCTCAAATCCTACGCCTAAGTATCTCATCCACCCCACATTCCTAACAACAAAAACCTAGGACCTACAAGCCTAGTTCCCTTAATCCAAGATGACCCTGCCTATTCTCTACCTTTTACCTATTCTGGCCTCCCTTTTGGCTGCCTACTCTTTCGACCCCATTTCTACCCTATTTCTTAATACCTCCTTATTTTTTATCATTTAGGTAAGAGCTCTTACTCAGCGGAGACTATATGGTATTGTTGTCTCTTCTCATTTCAGTAAAGCTTATCATTATGTACCTTTGCATGTTAATTATCTTGACCGGTATGTATAGGCCCATATTGACAGGCACCTTCACAATGTTTTTTTTTTTTTTTTGCGCCGTTGTCCACCGTAATTGTAATCTTATGAAGTGTACTGTATTGTATTTATGCCCAGGACCACCTTGAAAATGAGCTTGCTCAATGGTGTTTATGCCTGGTTAAATAAAGTGATTGATTGATTGAAAGTGCTCAGGGCCCTCCAGGAGTTCTAGGAAATAGGCCTTTCATCCTCCTGTGTGCAACCTCCTTAATCCAAAGAGAAGGAATTGCACAAGTTGAATTTATCACACACCGTTAAGATTCTTCCTAAATGGATGGCTGTATTCCAAAAGTCAGATAGTCTTGTTTGTTTTCATGGAACAGACAAGCAGGGTCAAGAGGCCTTTTTTAGGCCACCACAGCTAAAGGAGTGAAGGTTTGCACTGTTCAGGCCAGTGCTGCAATAAATGGGAGGCCCTGGGCTAGACAGGTGAGGCATTGGTTTTAAGGTTATGCAAGGCAATTATGTGGTCTCCCATCCACACACACTCACAAAACATCCATCTTGGACGTTCAGAGTTTGGCTGATGTAGTTTTGGTTACAGAGTGCTACAGACAGCAGTTTGCAATTGATCCTTCAGAGCTTACCAGTGGTCTGATGCACCTTTATTCCACTACCGAGATAGAGATCTACTAGTTAGATTAATCCACTTTAGGCCCAACTGCTCATTCAGTGTGTGCCTAGTTAATGTCCTACTTCTGGACTATGCACTGGGCCACCTCCACCCTAGATTATTTCTTCTCTGCCTACCAACAAGTTTTATTGAGTTGCTGTCTGACATGGCAGTCTCTGCCTATCCTGAGACTACTCTAATGTTATCCTACTTGCTGCCTGCCTTGTAAAACCCTGTTGTTTTCTTGTACTGACCTTGTTGTTTGATGCACTTTAAATGTAACCTTACTTGTATTGCCTGTTGTTCATGAATGTACCTTGTAATCTCCCAGGTCACACCTGAAAATAGGCACTTGGTTGTCTAGTGTGCTCACCCGGTTAACAAAAGCAAATAAATTATGGGATAATCCCCCCCCCCCAGTTTTTCTAGGTACTGCTTCTTAGAACCCAGTTGTTACGATTACCCACTGACAATCTGGAGTGCTACAGAAAGAAGAAATGTCTTCATCCGTACTGTAATTTCCTTTTCTGTTAGCCCCAACATTGTCAATGGGCCCCTCCCAGGAGCCTGGCTTCTGCGGGAGAATCTTATCCTGTATGCTAGGAGGGATGCTCTTTTCGTTCCAATCCCCCACAAATTTTTCGGGCATCACACTTTTTTTTTGCTGTACTGTACTGTACTTATAAATTATATATATATATATATATGATTATTTTTCGTTCAGTCTGCGATCACAAGTTAACAGCTTTACTGATACAGTAACTCTTGAGGTGTTTTCCTTGTTGCAGGTAGCCTTACTGCAGCCAGTTGTTTTTTTTTTTGTTTGTTTTTGTACTTTTTCTTTATGCTCCCACTTCTCTGGCCACCTGGACTCTCTCCAGTGTAGTCACTCAGATCAGCTGACTCCCACCTACCTGAAGTCTCCCAGCCATACCTGCCGATTGGGCCAGTCTCCACTCTGCACCGCTGATCGCACTACCCCCACCCGGCTCTGAGTCCCCCAAGGTGGGACCGCCGACTATTCCTGGCATTCTATCTAGAATCTAGTGGAGTGACCATGGCATGGAGGGAGCACCAGATACAGGCTGGGGAGACCCGGGATTGGGCATAGGGGACCTCCGCTGGACCCACCGTCGCCTACCAGGAGCCAAGGCGTTTTTTTCTTTTTTCTTCCCTCCCCCTTGGCATGGATGTGCAATGCACTCCAGTGCGGGCATGCATGTTCCTCCACACACCCACAGGAATGCTGCCACCACCAATCCCCTTCTGTGGATCCCATAGAGCTGTTGTACTCCCAGTCTCCATTGGGAGTCACCCAAGCCAGGGATCTGTGTCCCCCCTCCCTCCCAGGAGAGGACAGCAGTCTTCCAGATGCTCAATCCTCTCCTCCCTATCTGACCCCAAGCTTCCAGAGCTCGCTCCTGAACTCAGGTTGCCAGTGTGGCGCGAGGTGCAGCAGTGCCTCAACCCTCAACGTCACAGGGTCAGGGCACTGCATCCAGTTGTTGCCTGAAAGTTATGCCTTAATGGGTGGTCAGCCTCAGTTTTTCCAGATGTATGAATGGTGGGGAGCCTGCCTTGCCACCAGAAGGTTCTTCCTGCAGGAAGGATCGAAGCAATCAAACCTTGAGTCCAGTGGAGGGCATTCTCTTTCTTGGATGTTTGCCTGGAAGGTAAGACAATTTTTTATTAACAATGTTGAGGTACAGTATGTTTTAGAAACATAGAAACATAGACTTTGACAGCAGATAAGGACCGCTTGGCCCACTTAGTCTGCCCATTTCCGTACCTATTGTATAAGCTGCAGATCCTAGCGAACCAACAACCTACTTCTTCCTACCCCCCACCAGAATTGTCTCATGTCTGTCCTATGCATTCTTGAATTCCCCCACTGTTTCTGACCCCACGACCTCCTCAGGAAGGCCCTTGTATGCTTCCATCACCCTCTCTGTGAAAAAATACTTCCTCACTTTGCCCCTGAGCTGTCCCCCCTCTGTCTTCAAATTGTGCCCCCTTGTTCTTGCACATCTCTTTTTCTGAAAGATGCTACTCTCTTGGACTTTGTTGATTCCCTTGAGGTACTTGAAAGTTTCTATCATGTCCCCCATATTCCTCCTTTTCTCAAGGGTATACATATTAAGCTCTTTTAATCTCTCTTCATATGGTTTCTGTTGCAGACCCTGCACCATTTTAGTTGCCCTCCTCTGGACTGTCTCCATCCTGTCTATGTCCTTGCAGAGATGGGGTCTCCAGAACTGTATGCAGTACTCCAGATGGGGTCTCACCAACTTTCTGTGCAGAGGGATAACAACTTCCTGTTTTCTACTGGTGATGCCGCTCCCTATACATCCTAGTATCCCCCAGGCATTCTTACTGCCTTCTCACATTGCTTGCTTACCTTTAGGTCATCTGATATGACTACCCCCAGGTCCCTTTCCATTTGTGTTGTTAATACCCCCCTCCAACTGTGTACTCTTCTCCTGGGTTTTTGTGTACCAGGTGCATTACTTTGCACTTCTTTGAACTGTATCTAAGCTGCCATACTTTTGATCATTCCTCCAACCTTGCCAGGTCCCTTCTCATCCTTTCCACCCCCCCTTGTGTATCAACCCTGTTGCAGATCTTTGTATTGTCTGCAAAGAGGCATACTTTTCCTTCTTGGGAAGCAGGAGTCCTGGGGTACAAACTATTCTGGAAGGATAGGGTGGGCAGAAGGGGGGGTTGTGCTATACATCAGGGAGGACATCAAGGCTACAGAAGGACAAGAGGAGCAAGGAGAGGCAGAAATCTTGTGGGTTACGCTGGAAAAATGGAATGGGGCATCAATAAGGCTGGGGGTGGCTTACAGACCTCCAATGCAGGGGGAGGAAGTGGACAGGCAGATGTTGCAGGTGGTTTAATGGATGGCACTCAAGGGGGGAGATTCTGCTAGTAGGTGACTTTAACCTCCCAGATGTGGACTGGGATATCCCATCAGCTAGGTCGGCCAGGAGCAGAGAGATCCTTGCGGCCCTCCAGGGAGCTTTCCTGTAGCAGATGGTCAGGGAGCACACTAGGGGTGACAACTTACTAGACATGGTCCACTCCAATGGGGACAGTGTAGAAGGAGTTGGAGTGGGAGTCAGCCTACATGCAAGCAACCATAACACAGTGAGCTTCAGTTTTAGGATGGGGAATGAAGAGAGTCAAACCAAAACAGAGGTCCTGGACTTCAGGCAGGCAGATTTTCCCAGAATGAGGGAGATATTCAGGACAAAATGAAGGGGAAGGAGAAAATAGTGGAAGTGGCGGAATTATGGAATTCAATTTGGGGGTAATTAAAGCCATGGAAATCTGCATAAGGAAGGTGAGAAAGAACAGAAGAAAAAAGAGGCCATTTTGGTTCCCCAGGGAAGTGAAGGGGCAACGGGGAGAGGAAACGGGTGTTAAGGGAATATAAGAGGACACAGGGGAAGGAAGACAGGGAAACTTACAGGGAAAAGCTGAGGGAGGCGGGGCAGAGGATTAGATAGGTGAAGGCAGAAACGGAGGAGAGAATTGCGAATCCGGTCAATACAGGTGATAAAACTTTTTTCAGTATATAGGAAAGAAGAGAAGAGGAAAGCAAGGAAGGGGATAGTAAGGTTGAAGGGAAAGGGGGGAGTACAAGTGGAAGGCAGAGGTGCTAAATAGATGCTTCTGCTTGGTCTTCATGGTGGAAGGGGAAGGAAGGGGACCACAGTTAAGAAGGAAGGGAAGGGATGACATAAGGGTGGATAAATGGGTACACTCCCGGGAGGTAGGGGTGATGAACGTGGTCCCCCAGGGGTCGGTGCTGGGGCCCATACTGTTTAACATCTATATCAGTGACATAGTGGAGGAGCTGCAGGGGAAAGTATGCCTTTTTGCGGATGATATGAAGATCTGCAATAGGGTGGACACCCCAGAGGGAGTGGAGGCTATGAGGGAAGATCTAAAGTTGCTGGAAGGGTTGTCGGAGACATGGCAGCTAAAACTGAATGCCAAAAAATGCACAATGATGCACATAGGGATGAAGAACCTACAAGCAAATGATGCACTGGAGGTGGAAGAACTGAAAGCAAGTGAGCAGGAGAGGGATTTGGAGATTATAATTACAGATGACCTTAGGGTAGGGGTCCAATGCAGTAAGGCGGTGGGCAAAGTGAATGGAATGCTGGCATGCATAGGAAGGGGTGTAACAATCAGAAGGAGGGAGGTGCTGATGCCACATTAAAAAGCCATGATAAGGCCTCATCTGGAGTACAGAGTTCAGTTCTGGAGACCTCACCTACGCAAGGACATAGATGAGACTGAAAGAGTACAGAGAAGGGCCACTAAGATGGTGCATGGATTGAATGGGAAGCCCTATGAAGAGATATTGAGGGTGTTGGACGTATACCCACTGGAGACCAAAAGGGAGAGAGGGAAAATGACTGAAACATTCAAGTACGTGAAGGGGATTAATAAAGTGGGGGAGAGCTTATTCATGGGAAGGGTATGTGCTAGAATGAGGGATCATGGACTGATGGTGGAGGAGGGAAGGTTTAGGGGTAATGTGAGGGGGATTTACTTTACTGAAAGGGTGACGGAGCACTGGAACAGTCTGCCGGAGGAGGTGGGGGGCTGAAATGGTGGGAGGGATTCAAGAGGGCATGAGATAGACACAAGGGGTTGTCCAGGGGACAGAGGGGGATCTCTGGGGGAGGCAAATAGGAGGGGGAAGGGCAGACTAGATGGGCCAAGAGGGTCATTTTCTGCAGTCACATTTATATGATTCTATGAACTAGGAAAACATGTAGGATTAAAATAACAAAAACTTGTACGCACAATCCTCAGCCATAAAGGGAAACAAAACAAAAAACTTAAAAATCCTTACAGTATAATCTGCCTTTGCAGACGCTCGTCTTACTTCCCAGCCTTTGCAGCTGCTTACCTTACTTCCCATTTCCAGCCTTTGCAGTTGCTCGCCTTTGCCACCAAGTGCCATTTGGAATGGGTGATGTAAGTCAGGGTCACGTGACATGCGGATGTTGCTAGGTCCCGTATGCTTATTGGAACTAGCCACGACTCATGGCTAGTTCCCATAGGTGTATGCGACCTAGCAATGTCTGTATGTCATGTGACCTGCACTTTATGTGCCAGCGGATGGCACCCATTTCAAACAGCGAGCGGGTGCAGAGGCTGGGAAGTAAGCTGAGCAGCTGCAAAGACTGATTATACTGGAAGTTTTTTTTGTTTTTTTTAGTTTCCCTTTATGGAGTCTTTATGGTTGAGGACTGTGTGGGCAGGTTTTTGCTGACAGAACCGTGTCAGGTTTGGCACTGGTTTCTTGCTCCTTGACCCCCAGTGTGTGCCTGGTCCCAGCCAGGTCAGATTTGGAGCTTAATCTTTACATTTAAGTGCAGCACAGAGTCTTGACCATGAGGTTACTTCAAAGCCCAGGAGATCAGTTACATGAAATTTTTATGTGTTTTCCTGTTTTCCATCATGTGCACCCACAGTCAGGGGAAAGGGCTACATTTATTCAGTATAATAAAGAAATGATTATATAGTGAGTTGGGTTTATGGGAGTGTAGAAGGCATGGGATAAATGACAGATGCCAGACAGTAATGTAACCCTCGTTATCCGGGGTGACTAGAATCCCAGTAAGACCTAGTGGTAGGCAGGGAAGGCAGCTTGTGAAACTCCAGTTAAATGGATTTCACACTGTCTCACTCTGTTCTCAGTCTCAGCTTAGACTGATGAATGACATCATTTAGAACTGTCGCAGCTGCATAAGCCACACTGGAATGTTGCAGTTGGAGGTTAGAGTAGAACGTTGGGGAATTTGAAGTGAGTCTGTGTAGTTCAGTAGAGTGTGGCAGTCTGAAAGAGGTGCTCTGCTTTAAGCAGACCCTCAGAGCTCTAAGCTCTGACAAAGAGCTATTATTTTGGTATAGGTGTCTGTTCTCACCTGAAGAGGAACACAAGAAGAGCATACTGAAGTGGTGGAGACCGCTTTCAATGGTTCAGGGCCCCATCCCTGCGTGGATGGGGAGAAGGAATCAGCCTGCTTCCAGGGGCAAGCCCCCTTGGTCTGGCTAGGGAAAAGAAGCTACCTGGTTTAAGTTTGTGCTGAGGCACCAGAAGCTCTGGAAGAGAGTTTCTTGAGGAGGAAATGCCTGTGGGGCACCTGCAACCGAAGGGTGAGTTTGCTCTGCTAAAGGGCCATGTGTTTTCACCTGAATCAAGATGAAACTAAAGGGACTGTTACTATGGGGTCAGGAAAAGACAGCCAAGTACAGTTTGGAAGATGTGGGGATTGGACTGCTTAACTCTGTGGGGGGTCTAGAGTAATGGACAAAGCCACTTTTTAAGTATGTTCAAGTCCAGCATAAATGGGATGTAAAGACAGTAGATTGAATGTAAGATACATTTAAAAAGAATCTACACAGCAGAGTGTGTTAAAGGATGAGGTGTTACATTCCAGAGAAATGGCCGGGTATGAATTATGGGAGTGAGAGGTGGGAGACCCCCCCCATCAGTAGTAACCAAATTCTCCTCTACGGATTTGCTCTGGGACACCTGTTGCTTTCTCTCAATTACTTGGCCAGTGCTTGAGAAAAGTACCCAGACGTGGGATTGATGAGGAAGATTCCATTATGGAGCAGAAGTGCTCATAGGTGGTTTAGGGAGCCACCAGTAAATGTTTCCATGCTATATGGAAAGTGTCAAAGTGGCGGGCAAGGGACCTGAGCCAGGGAAAACCCAGAGCAGTGTACACATTCGGGCTATGTGCCCAGTGTGTTTCAGAGCCTGAGGGCTAAAGTGAATGAGGATGTGTTCTGGTCTCCTTAAATCTGCATTACCAGGAGTATAGCCCTGTGGGGTCCATCTATGCTTTGTTTATTCTGTTGGATGTGAATAAAAGCCACACTTTAGAATCCCACTTCTGGTATTGGACATTACATTTATTGCTTCCTTTGTCCGGAGTTGCTTGAGTGCCCCTGTGCAGAGTAGCCAAACCTAGCCAATGTGCTGAGTGACACATTCCTCCCCGAACCCAGCCCACCTGGTAGAACTGTCAGATAGAATGGCATACCTGGATGGGGATTACAAAAATGGAGGCACGCTGGGATTTGGGTTTGGAATTTAGGGAGGAATGTAAGAAAAGTCGCTCGGACAAAGGCTAGCATTTTGGTTATCTGGCAGTGGGTAGCCCAAAAAGCTGAAGCAACATTTAACTAATGTGCCACTGTGTGCTGTTATCCATGCGCTGCTATTAAAATGCCAACTGTTTACCAAGGCGCAGTAAAGCCTGAGAGCATATGCCCTTGTCCTGCATCAAATTACAGCATTTGCCAGCTTTTAAAAGTGCTTGTAACAAAGAAAAGTGTGTAAAACTGTGGGTAGCAAAAGGAAAAAATGTGCCCTAGATGTTGGAAATGCTTTCTGTGTGAACTGAGAGACTTATTGTACTTAATGGCCATGAAAAATGGTTGAAATGGGCTCCTGCCGTGTAGTCAGTTGAAAAAAAAAAGTGTGGTTTTGCAGTTTAAATTTGCCTGCTCGACAATCGCCGTGAGGAGAAGAGCACAAGAGGAAAAGAGGCTCATTTGCATGGCGTCGAGTGATTGGTGAGACTGCAATCAGTACCCCCCCTCAAGCCAGCTCTAGAGAGACTGCACAGCATTCAAGAGGGAGAGTTAGTGGAGTGTGCCAACTGGCTTCCCAGGAGGAGGAATGTCGCGGTGACTGAAAGCGCTGTAAAAAGTTTAAAAACTGACTTTTCTGTTTGAATTCGGGCTCAACCCGCATCTCCAATTGACTGGACTGTGAGTGTGGTGTTCAGAGGGATGATCGGCAGTATTGCCAACCCACTTCTTTCCAGAGGCCTCCAAGACTGGCGGCAGGCCGTTTTTCCATTGCAGCAAACAGCTACTGATAACAGTGAGTACCAACAGAAATAATTGCTCAAACTAAGTAATTTTGCCAAAAGCCATCTGAATCTGTGTGTAGCAGTGTAATCGCTTTGCAAAGAAGGACTGTGTTAAGTTTTACCAGCAAAAGCAAGCATTCTAAGCAATTGACTGTGAGCATAATTATAGGTTCAGCGTCAGTATAAGTTTCAAAGCCATGAGAGAGACTGTGAGTTGTATCAGATATGCAGCAAGAATTACAGGCAATCCTGTGCTATGAAATACTGAGACTTTAAGAGACTGTAAGCTAGAGCAATGTCTTCAGGGAGTAAAAAGTCTGTGGTAAATCATATAAATGTACTAGCAAAAAGAACAGTGCAAGTTTGTGCAGTTTGAGCAAAGTTATCAGTAGAGTGTGTAAATCGGATGCGAGGCTTTAACCCAATACAGAATGTTGATGCGTAGGAGTGCTGCTGCCACCATTACAGGGTGGGGTAGTAATGTAAACACAGCAGCAGAGGAGCCATTTTGAAAGAGAAAGAAAGTTTTCAGTGATGTGGGACTTGAAATAACAGTGAGCGTTGTTTGCTTTTTCTCTGCAGTTATGGCTTCAGGACCAGCCCGCTACCCGGATCACGCCCGGGCTGTGATAGCAATAGAAGTTAACAAGTTAAGGGATATTGAGAGATGTTACTACAGGGGACGACTGCCTCCTCATGTGGCAATTCCTGGATATCCAGTGTGAGTGTGCGTGATGTGCTTAAATGCTGGAAGGGACGTTTTCATGGTACCTCACTGTTCTGGGTGCCTAGAGAAATATGGTTTGTTTAAAGTGCCCAAGATTAATTTGGCTCCCACATGGACAAAAGTTCAAGAATCTGCAGTTGGCAGCACACAGCACCAGGTGGAGCCTGTTGGAGAAAGCCCCATGGAGTGTGGCAGAAAACAAGAGTGTGCAGATTTACAGACAGAACAATGTGATGATGTTTCAGAGTCTGAGTCGTAGAGAGACATTTCAGGAAGAGCATCAGTAGACCCTTGGAGAGAGGGGCCTAGCCCAAGTCTCATAGGTGAAGATGAGATGAGGGAGGCCTTTGAATGGGAGGTTTCAACCTCCACGCCCAGCGAAGAGTGGACAGTCTCAGGATTGAGGATGACCGATCACTCCTGGGCACAGATTCTCAGTGAGGAAGAAGAAGAGGGGGAGCCTATGTGGCCTTGTGAAAAAGGAACTGGTACACAGCCTCATGCTTTTGCCTCAGAGGAACGCATGGAAGAGAGTGGTGATTCCACTGCCCTGGCTGTGTGAGAAGAAGCCAGGGATCCATTTTTTGTGTCATTAAGAATGCGTGGCTGGCAGAACCAGGACTGGCCACCCCCAAGCCAGGCCAGAGGTCTCAGGTTGACCAAAGCTAGTAAAGAGGAAAGACTGGTTCGTAGGAAGGTGAATGAAACCTATGAGATGTCCTTTCCTACCTTTCCTTGGAGAGTCTGGGAGGAGATTGAAAAAAGCAGGAAATCCTGGATTTGGGAAGAAGCAATGAAATATGTGCATCCTAGTGCAAACAAGCATGTCAAGAACAGAATGTTTCATGAAAAATACAGCCAGTGGAAAAGAGGCAGGACACTGTTTATGGACACTGTTCGAATAGTGGATGGAGAGAGACATGAAACCTTTCACAGTGTGAATTATGAGCACCCTGATGGGGTTATAATTCAAGCACCTGACCCATTGTGCTATTGGCCACAATGCAAAGACCTTCCTGCGAATGTGCCCATACCTACCAAATGGAAAGTAGAGCAGTGGTAGCCAGTACTGCCACTCTAGCCATTGCCATACCTATGTTGTTCTGCCAGTCTGGACGTCCAGGACTCAGGTGCCCCACATTCATCAGTTCTGCAGTATACTGGCTTTCCAGAATCCATCAACTGGCCCACCAGATGACTTCAGATCCAGAGATGACACCAGTCCAGTTGTATCCTGATTCATCGCCTGGGTATCGGATGACTTCAGACCAGCTGTTTTCCTTATTGTTCCTGTTCCAAGGTTCCATCGCCAGAGATGACATCATCCCAGCAGTTTCTAGATGTGCCCTCCTGTCGTTTCCCGGAAGATGTCCGCCCAGCTGTATCGGAAGAATGCTGCCAGGGAGAGTCTTCGGCTGAGGACCAGATGTGGTACCATTTTCGTTCTACAAGGGACTGGTAAGTCCAGACTTTTTTATTCTTATGACATTGTAGTACACACCCTACACTAGCAGACTCCAGATGTTTGAACTGTCCTCAAAGACTCTCCCCTTCGGGATTTAGGCCTGCTAGAACTGTGCTTCACTGGGCTCTGGCCCAGGAGACACTTTTTGATGGACTTGCCTTTGGGCACTGTGGTCAATAGATGGGACTTTTAGGGCACTCCATTCCCCAAATATTGTGTATTGTAAATAATGTCATTGTTTTCTAATGTTTATACTGTTTTTTCTACTTTTCTAAAAAATATATTTTTGGGATTCTCCAGTGTTTTGATGGTAGGGGTTTAGATAGACTGTGTATGCAGATTAGGAGTGTGTGTTGTCTCTTTTTTTCTTGCAGGTATTCCTGAAGAAGATAGAAGAGAAGACAAGAAGAGGAGGAGGGACTCAGCGGAGTTCCTCACTAGTACTTTAGAGTGTAGTGTTTAAAGTACTGTTGTTGTTGTTACTGAGTGTAACTTTTTCTTCCACAGGTATGGTTGTGGGGGAATGTGGGAGTAATGCATAGTATATGGTATTAGCTCCTAGTGTATGGTTGCATGGTGTCCAGGGTCGGGGAGGTCCCCTGTTTGTTTTGTTTTGGGAATTCTAAGTTAGAGGCAGACAGATTTCCCTAGATGGCTAGGGGGGATAGACAGGCTGTGGCCCTGACCTGCGGTAGGGGTTGCAGTACTGATCTATTAGGGCTATGCTTTGAACAATTCTACCGGAGCCACTAGGTACAAATAGTCAGTGGATAGAGTAGAGGCTGATACGTCAGCCGAAGGCCTCTAGGCCCTTAGTGTTGTCTGCCTGTTCCTAGCACATGGTAGGAGGGGGCCTGATCACCCCTCTCCGTAGGTAATACATAGGGTAGAATGGCCTAGGTTGGGTAAATAATGACTGCGGACATTTTCCTGGCCCAGGGTGCGTGTAACCCCCCTGTTACCCGGGGTTACTAGAATCCCAGTAAGACCTAGTGGTAGGCAGGGAAGGCAGCTTGTGAAACTCCAGTTAAATGGATTTCACACTGTCTCACTCTGTTCTCAGTCTCAGCTGAGACTGAGGGATGACATCATTTAGAACTATCGGAGCAGCATAAGCCACACTGGAATGCTGCAGTTGGAGGTTAGAGTAGAACGTTGGGGAATTTGAAGTGAGTCTGTGTAGTTCAGTAGAGGTGCTCTGCTGTAAGCAGGCCCTCAGAGCTTTAAGCTCTGACAAAGAGCTATTATTTTGGTATAGGTGTGTGTTCTCACCTGAAGAGGAACACAAGAAGAGCATACTGAAGTGGTGGAGACCGCTTTCAATGGCTCAGGGCCCCATCCTTGCGGGGGTGGGGGAAATGAATTAGACTACTTCCTGGGGCAAATCCCCTTGGTCTGGGTAGGGAAAAGAAGCTACCTGGTTTAAGTTCATGCTGAGGCACCAGAAGCTCTGGAAGAGACTTCTTTGAGGAGGAAACGCCTGTGGGGCACCTGCAACCGAAAGGTGAGTTCGCTCTGCTAAAGGGCCATGTGTTTTCACCTGCATCGAGATGAAACTAAAGGGACTGTTACTGTGGGGCCAGGAAAAGACAGTCAAGTACAGTTTGGAAGATGTGGGGATTGGACTGCTTAACTCTGTGGGGGGTCTAGAGTAGTGGACAAATTCACTTTTTAAGTATGTTCAAGTCCAGCACAAATGGGATGTAAAGACAGTAGATCGTGAAATACATTTAAAAAGAATCTACACAGCAAAGTATGTTAAAGGATGAGGTGTTACATTCCAGAGAAATGGCCGGGTATGAATTATGGGAGCTAGAGGTGGGAGACCCCCCATCAGTAGTAACCAAATTCACCTCTACGGATTTGCTCTGGGACATCTGTTGCTTTCTCTCAGGTACTTGGCCAGTGACTGGGAAAAGTACCCAGACGTGGGATTGATGAGGAAGATTCCCTTATGGAGCAGAAGTGCTCATAGGTGGCTTAGGGAGCCACCAGTAAATGTTTCCATGCTATATGGAAAGTGTCCAAGTGGCTGTCAAGAGAGCCGAGCCAGGGAAAACCCAGAGAAGCGTATAAGTTTGGGCTGTGTGCCCAGTGTGTTTCAGAGCCTGAGGGCTAAAGTGAATGAGGATGTGTTCTGGTCTCCTTAAATCTGCATTACCAGGAGTGTAGCCCTGTGGGGTCCATCTATGCTTTGTTTATTCTGTTGGATGTGAATAAAAGCCACACTTTAGAATCCCACTTCTGGCACTGGTCAGTACAGGTATTGCTTCCTTTGTTCGGAGTTACTTGGGTGCCCCTGTGCAGAGTAGCCAAACCTAGCCAATGTGTCGAGTGACATATTCCTCCCTGAATCCAGCCCACCTGGTAGAGCTGTCAGATAGAAATGGCATATCTGGGTGGGGGTTACAGTAATTTTAGTGCATAAAAACACAACAATTGTGTTTATTATTTTATTTACAAAAACTTTGCAAAAACTAAAAATATATATATATATTTACAGAAAGAAAACTGTGGGTGTTAGTCCATCACACCACCTCAACACATCAGGAAATACTTCTTCTTGAGACTCCTGTCTGTCGTCTGTAGATTCAATATCCAATACTAAATTTCCAACAATACAGTGTGTAAGCTCTCACACTAGCTCCTTCACTCTCTGTGGTCAGAAGATACTGACCCACTCTATCTTATTTAGCTCCCTAGTGGAAAGTTTTATAGCAATCCTTAGGGTGACAGCACAATCAAGGGATCTCCCACCTAATATAAAATAGACCTCTATGTGGTCCTATCTAAAGCTGTCTTGGATCATTCTTGTACAAACAAACAAGACAGGCTTTCATGTTATATTTCTTCTGTGAATATATCCTAAAATATCAGTTTAAATCATCTAAACCTTAATTAGGGGGGGTTCTATCTCATTTGGAGCATAGCTCCTCCCACCTGCAGTGACCTCATCTCTCTTGATTCCTACAACAGCAGTCATTATCTGGGCTGACCGCCCTATAGTAGGAGTTTCCCCAAATGATCAGGATTTCAGGTAAAGAAGAATAATTGTTTTTAAACTTGGTAATATACAGGAATACCCAGTCTGGACAGGGGAATGACAAATGAGGGGTGCGCTCCCTATCTGCCTTTCCCTGCCAGACCAGGAGACCTGCCATTAAAGCATATTTTATTTACGCAAGAAAAAGGAATAAATACATTCTGTCTTGTTATGCAGTACAACATTGTGCAACTGCATACTTTGATTCAAGCAGGGCTCTGCACCCCTTTTTGTGAGCCCTTTGCACTTAACGCAATCTTTTTCTATTCAACTTGGTGGCTGAAATGTCAGCCGTCAGCTAAACATTTCGATTTGGCCTTCTGACAGCTCCCAGGTACTCCTTCTACAAAATGGTGCAGGGTCTGCACCAGAAGACATACGAGGAGAGACTAAAGCAGCTTAATATGTATACCCTTGAGGAAAGGAGGGAGGGGGGGACATGATAGAAACTTTCAAGTATTTCAAGGGAATTAACAAAGTACAAGAGGGTAGTATCTTTCAGAAAAAGAGATGTGCAAGAACAAGGGGGCACAATTTGAAAGACAGAGAGCAGCTCAGAGTAATGTTAGAAAGTATTTTTTCACAGAGAGGGTTGTGGATGCATGGAACAGCCTTCCTGAGGAGGTTGTGGAGTCAGGAACAGTGGGAGAATTCAAGAATGCATGGGACAGGCATAAGGCAATTCTAGTGGGGGGGGAGGAGGAAGTAAGCTGTAGATTACCTAGACTCTGCAGCTTATCCATCAGGTAGGGAAATAGGCAGACTAGGTGGGCCATGCGGTCCTTATCTGCCATCAAATTCTATGTTTCTATCCTTTACAACAAAAACTGCAACTCTAGCCACCCCGTCGGCACAGCGGTTGGATTTCCACTTGTGATGCCAGCAACCCGGGTACAGGAACGAGCTTGGGTAGCTGGAGGGTCAGCCGGGGGGGGGAGGCAGCTTGAGCGTCCCACGACTGCTCGCTGTCTCCAGGGAGGGAAGGGATCATGACCCAGTGCCAAAGTGACCACTGGTGGAGGCCAGTGGTAGTGCAGCATGTCAGGCCATTGGGGTGTGTCGTGACAGAGCTCGGCTCTTGCCTTGACGTCTGGATACCACCTTAAGAAAGCCAGGAAAATAGCTCGCTGGCCTTCGATGATGGCTGTCTGCTCCTCAGGGACCTCCAGTGCCTTCCCGGCGCCTCCTGTTCCCCAGCAGCATCCCTGGGCCCTAGAAAGTGTGCGCTGGGGCTATCCCCTCCCCCGGTGCCTTCCCCCTCAGAGGAGAGGGACCCGCCCAGTAAAAGGGATATGCCGGGATATCCCGGGGGTCAGCTGCGATCTGGGGTTCCAAGGAGGGCCGAGAAAGGTCAGAAGGGGTCAGAGGGAGCTTGACAGGGCCCGGAGTGAAGGACCAGCAAGCATGGGGCGGAAAAACAGATTACTCAAAAAAAAAAAAAACTGCAACTCTTAAATCGGTGACACTCCGGGGGGCCTCCCTTTCTGCCCATTGTGTCCTTTTGTGGGCTTGTCTCTTGCACTTTTGCCGCCCAGGGTAGCACTTTTACTTTTAAAGATGAAGCATCCTGCTTCGAGTCAGCCACAAGCTGCACGTGTACATCGGCACATGACTCTGCTCCGATGCACAATGCAGTGCTGCTATTTCTTTTGCTGCAGAAGGCAGCTCTTCTAAATTCAAGCTTGCAAAAAGAGCTTTTCAGTTTTATCACAACAAGTGGTTTTCTTTTGATTTTCTTTGCCCGTCCTCAGGCTTGCAGCACAGCATTATTGTGCATCTTAAAGGGGCACCAGTTAAACTAGCGCATAGCGCTTCGCTTAAATATATAGAGACATTATTCTTCCATCGCTACCAAAGTGCTACATAAACAACTTGGTGGCACCTTTATGAGTATAAGCACTTTGTATTCAAACAAAAGGACTCATTTAAAAATGAAAGGAGATACCATGTGCAGCAATTGGGACTACAGGATTTAAAGGGACAGTAAAGGTTTTAAAGATATGCAAGGTTAGCCACCCTGACACAAAAAATAGTAAAGGAAGGAGGGAGAAATGATGACAGAAAAGCATGAAAAGAATACATTAGGGGGTTACACATTTTATTTCAGGACTAATCATTCATAACAGGGGCACCCTGTTACTGAGGGGAGGAGGATAATAATGACGGATGCCAATAAACAGAGATCAAAGGCCAGTGTGAGAAGTGCAGAACAGAATAAGATCCTTTACTGTTATGGCAACCAGCACTTTCACACTGTATCAGATAGTTCCCATGACCGAACAGCGCAGAACAGAATAATGTCCTTTACCGTTATGGGAACTAGCACTTTCACACTGTATCAGATAGTTCCCATGACCGAACAGCGCAGAACAGAATAATGTCCTTTACCGTTATGGGAACTAGCACTTTCACACTGTATCAGATAGTTCCCATGACTGAAAAGGGCCAATACATTGCAGAACAGGATAAGGTCCTTGGCCCAGATATTCAGGAGTTGCCCCGGCGCATCTCCAAAAATGCGCTCCTGGGCAATATTCAAAAGGGGATGATGAAGTCTGGATGTGCCGCAGTGTGAAGATAATGTATACTGCACATCCTAAGGGGGCGTTCCCCTGCATTCCTGGCACATCTCCATATTCAATTGAAATGTGCTGCGCAGCTGCCCGCACATCTCGGAAATGCGCCATGCATAGTTAGGTATGGAAAAACCATGCCTAAGTCGTAGCCACCCACAGGCAGGCTGCTGTACTGCACAGCGCAACACAGCAGCCACCAGCCCCTCGGTGGCCAAGTCCTGGTCGTGAATAAACCTAAACATATCCCCCGTATCCCTGATAGTCTAGTGGGCCCCCCTCCCCCTTTCCGATTAGTATTCAATCCTCGAAACACCCTGGTAATCTAGTGCCCCCCCCTGAACCATGTCAGATTAGTATTCAATCCTCGAAACACCCTGGTAGTCTAGTGGCCCCCTTCCCCCCCGTTCGATGCATAATCGTGCACCGGAATATCCTGGTGGTCTAGTGCTACCCCCTCCCCGATCATAGATGGAAATCCCATCCCTAGACTTCCCTGGTGGTCTAGTGGCGGCACCCCCGTCCCAGAATGTCCGACAAATCGGCGGGCAGCACAACCCACCCGCACACTGCCACGGCTGCCCGCTGACTGAGCTAGCTGTTTCTGTTATGGGAACAAGTAATTGCACTACAAGTTGGGTAAAAAGCAATGACAAGAAGAGACCCGACCACTAGGGGGCCACAGTGTCCTTTGCTTTAATGGAAACTAACATGTTTGTTCAGAGCAAGCTAGTTCCCATAACAAGAAAGAACCAGACAACTAAACGTCCTTTTGAATTATGGGAACTAGACCCGACCGCAGACTCACCCTCTTACCATCCTCCTGACGAAGGGGTGGCATAGCCCCGAAGCGCTGAGGCTGGTTTGAGAGAAATGAAGCAACATTTATATTCACATGCATCATTTTTAAGCAATTAAATACTCTCGCTGAATTTTCTGTAATTTGGAGTGCTGAATTGCTTTTATTATATGTTTTTCTGCCTCTTATTTTTTCAGCACCAGCTGGTTTACTAGACCGCAACTTTCTTAATCTGCACGCCAGCCAAAATTGACGGCGCGCTTTAAGTACCTCCACTGGGGGTGTCGCCGTTCTACGCTATTTTTTTGCGTTCTGGGCTGTTAGTGGTTGACGCCTTGGGAAAGGACGAATTCAGCTCTGTGATTGGCTGTGCCTCTTAAACGTGTCGTCATTCTTGTGCATCGATGTTGCAGCGTGGTGGGCAGTGTGGATAGACTTAAAGTTTGGGAATCGGGGTATTGCTCTGTGTTGTGTCTGGGCCAACAATGGCGGACATAGAGTCCAGTCTGGCAGCGGGAAGCCTCCTTTCCCTCGACCCGAAACTTCAAAAGGAGTTCCAGCAGAAAGTGAAACAAATCGCGAAACAGAAAAGGGTAAGAAATAATTAAAATGTTCGGTATTGTAACTGCCTGACTGACTCGACAAGGCCGGATCCGGTGTTATGCCAGTTTGGTTCCGGATGCCGGAGCGGTTCCTAGAAACACAGACTTTGACGGCAGATAAAGACCACTTGACCCACCTAGTCTTTCCATTTCCCTACCTATTGGATAAGCTGCAGATTCTAGTTAACCAACAGCCTACTTCCTGCAACCCCCTACTATTTTTATTTAGTTCAGTCTAGGATTACAGGACCTTTGAGCCGAGGCTCTTTGTAAAGGTCCCACGTCAGCGTGTACAACAGTCATCAGTTTTAGTTACAAACATAACGTCACCGACTTACAGACATGTAATAACCAGTACAAAGACTTGAGCTATGAGCAAGATGGGGAGAAGTGAGAGTAGGAGATCGGGGGTAGGGAGTACGGGAGGTGGGTGGGGCAGGAGTGGAGATACAGGGGAGACAGTGCAGCCAGGGGCCTTGTCGAGGGAATATGCCAGGTAAGGTGTTAGGGGTGCAAAGACTGATTGTAAGTGCCTTATGTCTGTCCCATGCATGTTTGAATTCCCCCACTGTTTTAGACCCCACAACCTCTCCAGGAAGGCGGTTCCATGCATCCACCACTCTCTCCGTGAAAAATAATTTCTTCACATTACCCCTGAGCCATCCCCCCTCTAACTTTAAATTGTGCCCCCTTGTTCTTACACATTTTTTTCTGAAAAATGCTACCCTACTGGACTTTGTTGATTCCCTTGAGGTACTTAAAAGTTTCTATCATGTTCCTACGTCCCTCCTTTCATCAAGGGTATATATATTAAGCTCCCTCAGTCTCTCTTCATATGGTTTCTGATGTAGACCCTGCACCATTTTAGTTGCCCTCCTCTGGACTGCTTCCATCCTGTCTATGTCCTTGCGTAGATGAGGTCTCACCAACTGTCTGTATAGAGGGATAACCACTTCCCTTTTTCTACTTGTAATGCCCCTCCCTATACATCCCAGTATCCCCCTGGCTCTCGTTATTGACTTCTCACATTGCTTACCCACCTTTAGGTCATCTGATATGACTACACCCAGATCCCTTTCCATTATTGTTGTCGTTAGTGGACTTCCGGTGACGTCATGCTTTGAGCAACATCTCGGGTAGTAGGCTCCCTGCTGAACAAGCCGAATACCTCCAAAAAATACTGCTTTTCGTGCAACAAAATACTTCTAACAGACCCAGGAGGTGGAATAATGCCTACAAAAAGAGGCGACGCCCGCGGTTCCCCCAAGCGCCAGGATGGAGCCAGATCACCGGAGGAAGATTCTGATAGTGGCAGCTCGCGGGCCTCCACGGCCTCCCACCATAGTAAAACGCGGGCAGAGCGGACCCCTCGATCAACGCTGCAAAGACAAATGGCCCAGATGTTGACAGAGATACGAGACTTCAGAAAAGAGATGCGGAGCACAGTGGCTGCGATCCGAACGGACATAGGAAAATTGGAAAAGAAGCAGGAGGAACAAGAGGTGCAGCTGACATCCACAGATCGGAGGGTGGGAGAGACAGAGAAAGCGATCGTGCAGCTGCATGGCCTGCTGAGAGGCCTACAAGAGCGTGCGGAGGATGCTAAAGCAAGCCGCGAGAAACAACATATCTGGTTGTCGGGACTCCCGAGGGCACAGAAGGAACGAAGTCATCACTTTTTACAGAAATGCTCAAAGAAGCGCTAAAACTACCTGAAGAGTTCTCCTCTCGAGATGGAAGAGCCCATCGCACCCTCGGCCCTAAGCCTGCAGCAGGAGCTCGACCACGCACCCTGATAATTAAATTCCTGAGGCATCAAGAAAAGGAAAAGGTTCTGCGTAGCGTGGAGACAGGGAGCCGTATTTTACAACACACACAGGCTCTTCCTCGAAAATGACTTTGCACCTGAGATAATGGCGCGCCGGAAGGCCTACATTCCTGTAATGAAGACCCTTAAAGCGGCAGGAGTGCGATTTTAAAATGCTATACCCGGCGAAAATGGTGATCCACTTTAAGGAGGGACCCCACATCATGGAAAACGCAGCGGTGGCGATCGCGGAGCTCAGGAAGAGGAAAATGGAGATTGTGCAGCAGCAAAGAAGATCGGCGGCAACCCCTGCCTCTAGGTTGGCTCAGAAGGTCTGGAATGCTGGGCATCGCGATGCTAGACGCGACAGGGCTGAAGCCATTCAGTCAATCGTGGAGTCACTGAGGGCCAGAGCGGCAGTACAGTGGAGGGAGGACAGGCTGAACTTAACACCTGAGAAACCACAAGTAGAACTGTGGGACTGGGTCAGATTTAAAACGAACTGGATGTAACATATGCCTCAATTAGACTTTAAAGCTTTTAACGCTAATTTGACATTGACACGGAGTGGGCGGGGGAGCTTGATGAGTTGTACTGGGCTGAAGTTAGGATTGCAATGGGGGTGTGGGGGGGGGCCAGGGGGAGAGACATTAGAGATCCGAGCGGCGAGACTGAGCTGAGGAACTTTTCGGAGAGGTGATAGCAGCGTGAAAAGCCAGCTTGGGACCAACAGTGACAGGACCAAGAGTAGCCGCATCCTCCCGGTGTCTATTGAGAAAGGGGGGGGCTGGGGACACACACCCAGCTGGATCGCCACCCCAGTACTCCTCTCGCTTGACAGCTAGATGAGGAGGAGTGAGGACATGGGGGCCAGCCCCTATGGGGGGGGGGACCGGAGGGACGGGCAGCATCAAGGGCGGAAGCCTATTAGGAATTAACTAGATTAGAGTTGAGCTAGGGGGCTAGGGAGGGGTGCCTTAACTAGATTGGGAGCTCTATACACGGTGACCACTAGGAGTTCTGGTGCTGGATGAGTAGCAAGGACCAGCTTAGACAGGGGTTACCGGGCCACGGGGGAATAAGGGGGAGTTTAGGAGGGGCCAATCTGAGAGATGAGACGGGGAAGAGGGGTGAAGGGAGAGGAGGCATCGACCCCAAAAGTGTCCAAAAAAAAAAAAAAAAAAACCCTTGCATCAGCAATAGAAGAATAAGGGCCCGAGGGGGGGTCTGGAGGATCTTACGAAGAGCTGGGGACCATCTTCTCACTCATTCACCTCGGGACCTCCACACAACTCTTGATTCTGGGGCTAATGGGGAAGCCCTTACAGAGTTGCCCTCCGGGAGAGAGCGGGTGAGGCAGGCGTGGCGCAAGGAGGGCAGAGGGAAATATCAGGAAGGGAAACAAGCTGTTCTTTCGCCAGATAAGTTCAGTATCCATCGCAACGGATTAATGGGAATGGGCCTGGAGGGGGGGGGAGAATGGGTTTTGAAACTAAGCAATGATTGATTAATTGTGATGCATAAAATCTTAGGCAGGACGATATACAGCTAATGTTAAAAGAGGCAAGAAAAGTAGGTCTGAGGGTGGGCTGGGATGCTGATACAGTCATGCAAACCACCTAAACCCCAAGAGGGAACCTGTCCACAGGCCGGAGACAAAATGGCGGTATTACCTGCTCTGTTCGAGGCCAGGCGGGGGTGGGGAGGTATCCGGCTCCTCTTCCTCCACTGGGTGAGGATTAGTCGGTGCTCAGTGGACAGTGGCTAAGATAATCAACAGCGTAATCATGGGAGGGTGGGAGGTACCATTTAGATAGAGAACTGTGCCCTCTCGGGTGGGGGCCCGCTTGGGCTGGGGGAACCTTGGGACGGGGAGAGTGCGGCCAGCCCGCGTCTGAGCCTCTCAGCTGGGCCGGGGCGGCCTTGCCCGGATACCGAGCGATCCCTCTAACCACAGTACAGCGTTCAGGAAGCCTCACGACACCTGCAGGACGAACACCTACCCAAAAACCCTATCCGAATAGGTACTTGGGTACCTTGAGCCCTGGTGTAAGGGCCCATAGGGTGGGTAATATACCCATCCTCAGGTGGGACTAAGCCCAGACCAGTGGAAGTGCCAGTTGCAGTTGAGTTGGTCAGGTTGGGAGGCGAGATATGTTAGGTTCTCGCTCATTGTTAATTTCAATTTATTGTACTGTTAGTACTTTACGGTTTGTCTCGAGTCACCAAGTGTACACAATGTGACGGTCACTAGCTAAACCAGACTTTGGGGGTGTTCCTCGGGGGACTGGGAGGCTGGGAACCAGAGGTCATATGGTCAAGCATTATGCAGGCCCATACACTTAAGTTGCTATCCCTTAACATTAAGGGCCTGGCCCCTCCAATTAAGAGATCCAGGCATTGACATATATTAGGAGGGCCAAGGCAGACATTGCCTTCTTGCAGAAACGCACATGAACAACCGAGCACAATAAGTTAACCAAACTAAGCAGGGGACAGGTGTTTCACTCATACTGCAAAGATGGCAGGAAACGTGGAGTGGCCATCATTGTGTCTCCACATACTCCACTTCAAGTGGAGTCTACTTGGTCGGATTCGGAGGGCCGACTGGTGATCACCCAAGGGAAAATTAATGGGATAGAGGTGACGCTAGCAAACATCTATTTACCGCTGGGTACCACGGTCTCAAAACTAAGACCACTGCTGGATAAGATAATCCAGAAAACCAAAGGTATTCTTATGCTAGCAGGGGACTTTAATCTGACTATGACCCCCCAGTTTGATTCAACTAGCCGGAGGCTAACACCCACCCAAAAGTTCTTTAATAAGTTCATTTCGGAGGTTGGATGGTGTGATGTCTGGCGGAAATTACACCCGAATGCCAAAAATTTCTCCTACTACTCTTCGGTACACCATACGTATTCCCGAATAGATCATACATTTACCCAGATAGAAAACCTAGGCAACATACGGGAGGCCCAATTGGGAGATATTTCCATCTCGGACCATGCACCTTTGACAACCTGCTGGAATTGGGGTCTCCGACCGAGGAATACGCAGTGGCGTTTAAACCCTGTCCACTTACGGTCTGAAAAATTCAGGGAGTTTCTTCTAGATAAAATCACGGAAATCGTGTCGGACAACCCGCCCCAGGATTCCACTCCCTCAACGCACTGGGACACAATAAAAGTTGTCCTCAGAGGGCACATCATTAAATACACTGCAGAATTGAGGAGGCAGCGACAAGAGAGTCGGCGTAGACTGGAGGAAACGCTTCACTTCCTCCAGATGGCACACCAGCAGGGTGATAAGTCGGTCCTTCCCCAACTAAAACAAACTAGACGGGACCTGGACCGGCTGGTTCAGCAACAAACTGAAATGGCCCTAACTTTTCTTAGACAAAGATTTTATGAAGTGGGGCCGAGGGCCACTCGGTTACTTTCGTACCAAGTCCGCAAGCAGAGGAAAGGGGCCACTATTGCGTCCATTAGACACCCCAGTGGGGGTCAGCAGTTGTTCTGTGTGCAGGACATAGTGGACGCATTTGCAAATTTCTATAAAGCCCTCTACACCCCAGAGACCACGGTCCCGGCCGAGCATATACTGGAGCACTTGAGCTCGGTCACTCTTCCTTCTCTTTCTGAGGCACACAGGGAGGATCTGATGAAACCTATTACAACCCTGGAGGTCGCTCAGGTAATCACCAAGGCCAAATCTTTGAAGGCCCCAGGCCCAGACGGGTACGGCCCGGAGTTCTACAAAGCGATGAGAGGCCAGGTTGACCCCTTGCTCCTCCAGGTCTTTAACTCGGTTCTGAGGGGAGAACCCCCTCCCCAGTTGTGGTCATATGCCACGATCTCGGTGATACCCAAGCCAGGCAAAAATGCACAAGATTGCGCTTCATATAGACCAATATCAGTGCTTAACCAAGATTATAAACGTTTCATGAACATTTTGGCACATCGTCTTGATAGCATGCTGCCACTAATAATACACAAAGACCAGACGGGATTTGTCAAATCAAGGACCACTTCTGATAGTATTAAACGTTCTCTGTATGTGGTGCGACGGATGCAGGAAACTGGGGAGGCGGTGGCCCTAATCAGTTTGGACGCAGAAAAGGCCTTTGATAGGGTCTCTTGGCCTACCTATATCACACACTAAGCAAATTGGTTCCCCTCTGTTTGTTCAAACCCTTCAAAATATATACTCCACCCCCAGGGCATGCGTTAAGGTGAATGGACACCATTCCGAATATTTTCAGCTGGAGAGGGGTACCCGACAAGGATGCCCGTTGTCACCCTTGCTATTCGCTATAGTCATAGAACCACTGGCGCAGCATATCAGGGAATCGCGCAGCGTCCAGGGGATCAGGATAGGGGACACAGAACACCGAATGGCTCTGTATGCGGACGATATACTTTTGTATCTTCGAGACCCGGAAAGCACTATCCCAGCTGTGAGACAGCTACTGGGCGCATATGGCGCGGTGTCCGGATATAAACTCAATTTTGCTAAGACGGAGATCCTTACCTTTAACTACGCCCCACAAAGGAACCCGAGATATTATTCGGGAAGGTGGGACCTGCAAAACTGAAATACCTTGGTATATATATCCCAAAAGACCCCACAATTATTATAAATACAACTATGTGCCATTTATTTCCAGTTAAAACTAGAACTACAAGCCTGGACCACCTTGCCTCTTGGCCTCTCTAGGAGGGTAGACCTGATTAGAATGACAGTTCTTCCGAGGGCTCTGTATTTATTTCAAAATATTCCTCTCAATGTCCCATTAAAAACATTCAAAGGTATAAACCGTTTCATACGAAATTTCGTATGGGCCTCCCGGAGACCCCGAATTCGGATGGAAATACTTTCTCTTCCACGACGGGAGGGAGGCTTGGCTCTCCCGGACCTGAGACTATACCAACAAGCAGCCACTCTCTCACACATAATGACCAGGCAGAGTGGAATACACACACCACATTGGCTTGATATGGAAAGAACTCTACTCTGCGATCGGGCATATCTCGGGACCCTATACCAACAGGATCAAGGGGGAGGAAGTACAGGGACCCCTGACCCTTGGCTTGAAGTGCAGTTTAAGAACTGGACCATAATAAAAAGGACGCAGCGGTTAGCGCCCTTTCAGGCACTTATTTGCCCGATAACAAGTTTAACAGACTTTACCCCCAACAACCTGGATAGTGGTTTCTTTCGATGGGAAAAGCAGGGGTTAGTTACTTGGTGCAGATAATGACCCAGGGCACCTGGACATATGCAGAGATTCAGAGAAAATTTCACCTCCCACACGGGATTTTTTCATACCTTCAGCTGCGACATTATATAGAGAGCTTACTCAAGCAGCTGTGGGACCCCTGAGGGATACCCACAACTGATCCACTGCCAGATGCAGTTGAATGCCAAAGAGGCCAGGAACACCTGATCTCACGTTACTATCAGGCACTCAGCACACAAGGAGGTGCCGCACTGAGGGCATTCAGCTCCGGCGTGGTCGCAGGAAACAGGACACCAACTCACCCTGGAGGACTGGGGCAGGCATGCATATTGACTAGCAGGCTACCAGCTCACACCAATGGCGAGAATATGCCTGGAAAGTTTTAGTTCGATATTTTCGCCCCTGTGGTCACGCAGCATTACTGCCTAGCTATACAGCGGAATGCTGGAGACAATGGAGAAACATGTGCCACATTGGCACATGTCTTGTGGGCATGCCCAGTCCTCGAGGTTTCCTGGCACAGCTTGAGTCTCAGCTGCAGGAACTGTTTGACGCTAACTCCGCTAACCCTGAAATGTTTTTATATTTAGATCTCCTAGGCGTTTAGAGGGCCTACTACCAGATACTTGCTGGTTTTACTAATAACAGCGGCAAAAAAGGCGATCACTAGGCAGTGGTTAACTACAAAAGTCCCCACAGTCCAAGATTGGTGGGACATTACACTGCAGATTTATAATATGGAAAAAATCACGCACAACCTGAATGAACAGGGGAGAAGTTTAGGATAGGTGGAACGGTGAACATATTATATGTTGAAGGGAGCCCACTTCGTTCCCTAGAGTACCAGAGAGGGACAACTAGTAGTGGCCTCTGGATGGGGAGGAGGAGGCAAATTGTTGGGGACAGATGTGCCCGCCACTGGCCTTCCGGGTCCCCTCAGGGAAGCGGCAACACCCGTAACAGAAGAGATGCCCTGGTGGTCTAGGCCCTGAGTAGGATGAAGTGACTGGTTATTTAATCACAATGTATTAAAAATGTAACTGTAACCCAGGTATAGAACCACGCGGGAGAAAGCCCAGAATGAATGTTATAACACTAGTTTTTTTATGGCTGCACTATCTACAATATCTGAAGACTGTATAAATGTCCAGTTAATGGTGACCTACATGTATATATGTTGAAAACTTAATAAAAAGAATTACAAAAAAATTGTTGTCGTTAGTACCTCCCCTGCTATTGTGTACTTTTGTCCTGGGTTTTTATTTCCCAGGTGCATTACTGTGCACCACTTTGCATTGAATCTAAGTTGCCATATGTCTGACCATTTCTCCAACCTTGCCAAGTCCCTTCTTATCCTTTCTAACCCCCCCCCCTTGTGTATCAACTCTGTTACAGATCTTTGTGTCATCCACAAAGAGGCATTCCTTTCCTTCCAGACCCTCTGCAATGTCACCTATAAAGACGTTAAAGAGGACTGGACCCAGTACTGAGCCCTGAGGTACTCCACTAGTAACCCCCTTTCTTCAGGATATGTTCCATTCACTATTACCTTCTGTGTCCTGTTGTGCAGCGGTTTGCTACCCAGGCTACCCCTGGGACCCACTCCCGGGCTAGCTAGCAGATTATTAATTTTTTGTGCGGGACTGTGTCAAATACCTTGCTGAAGTCTAGGTAGGCCATATCCACAGCCCCTCCCTGGTCTATTACTTTGGTCACCCAGTCAAAGAAATCGATTAGATTCGTCTGATATGACCTTCCTGCTGTGAATCCATGCTGCTTTGGGTCATATGCCCCACTGGCCTCTAGGTACTCAACAGTTCTTTCTTTCAGAAGTGATTCCATCATTTTCCCCACCACTGAGGTCAAACTAACAGGTCTGTAGTTTCCTGCTTCTGCCTTGCTCCCACTTTTGTGAAGGGGAATCACATCTGCCATCCTCCAGTCCTCAGGTACCACCCCATCTTCCCATGATTTGCTAAAAAGTGTGGTTAGTGGTGTCACTAGGTCCTCCCTTAGCTCTTTTAGGATTCTAAGTTGAATCCCATCAGGCCCCATTGCTTTGTCCACCTTGAGTTTTAGGAGTTCTTTCAGTACTCTTTCTTCTGTAAATGGACTGGTGTCAACCCGCTATCAGAGTGCTTCTACTGTTTGGTTTAGGTAACTCCTCCTCTTCTTCTTTTGTGAATACTGAGCAAAAGTATTCATTCAATATCTCTGCCTTTTCACTGTCTCCTCTGTCCACTTCCCTCTCTTATTAATCTTCACTATCCTCCCTTAACCTTTCTATGCTCCCTAATGTTACCTATAAAGGTTTTATCCCCTTCTTAACTGGTTAGGCTATCTTTTCCTCGGTTTGGGCCTTTGCTTTTCTGACTGCCTTCCCCACTTCTTTCTGCTTTAATTGATACAGTTCCCTGTCGTGCTCCGTCTGTGATTCCTTATACTTTTTGAATGCAGCCTTTTTCTTCTTAACCTTCCCTGACACCTCTTTTGAGATCCATAGTGGTTTTTTATTCTGCTTTGTTTTATTTGTTTCACACAAAGGCTTGTTGCCTCCATGATGGCAGTTTTGATTTTTCTTCATAGTTCTTCCATCCCTCCTTTCTGTGCCATTTGCTAATGCATTCCTCAGGTATTCACCCATCATGCCAAAGTCAGCCCTTCTAAAGTCCAGTATCCTTGTCTTTGTATGGCTTGTCTCCCTGGTTGTGTTTATTGTGAAGCACACTGTGCAGTGATCGCTTGTTCCCAGATGTCTACTGACTTCTAAGTGTTTGATCCTCTTTCCATTTGAGAGTACTAGGTATAATATTGCTCCCTCCCGAATGGGTTCCACCACTAGCTGTCTAAGGCATGCTCCCTGTAGGGCATCGAGAATTACCCTGCTCTTGGATGTGGCTGCAGTCCATGTCGCCCAGTTAACATCTGGCATATTCAGGTCCCCCATCAACAGTATCTCCCCCTTTTCAGTCATTTTGAGAATGCTCTCTATCATTTTCTTGTCCATTTCCTCCCCTTGAGACGGGGGTCTGTATACAACCCCTGTGCAGATTGTGATGCCATTCCCTGTCTCCAAGGTGACCCAGAGTTCCTCTTGTCCTCCCCCTTTACTTTTTAGTTCTGTAGCTTTGATCCCTTCCCTTATGTAGAGAACTACTCCACCTCCTCTTTTACCCTCCCTGTCTCTTCTGTAGATCGTGTACCTGGTATGTTGACATCCCAGTCATGGTGCTCCGTGTACCATGTTTCTGTGACTGCCACAATATCCAAGTGTTCCTCTTCCATCAGGGCTACTAGCTCTGGAAGCTTGTTTCCCAGACTGCGGGCATTGGTACTCATTGCCCTCTATTTAATGTTGGCTTTATCCTTTTTTTACCCCATCCCTGCTCTTATTGCCCTTGTCCATTTTTCCATTTACCCCTGTCCTGCCCTCTGTCAAGCTCTGTACCTCAGTGTTTACCCTACTACCTGCCATGTTTTGTGGGGGGAGGCTTGAACTTTCCTGTTTCCTATCAGCATCTCCCCCCTTGGTTAGTTCAAAAGCTTGCCAAGGAAGCCTTTAAACCTGTCACCTAGGAGCGTGTTTCCTTTCCTGGACCGATGCAGACCATCATGCCAGTATAGACCTTCATCTCTCCGGGTGGCCCCCCAGTCCCCAATGAAGCCAAAGCACTGTGCTCTGCACCAGTTTTGCAACCATTCGTTAAACTGCATGGTGTGCAGTACCCTAGCCTCACCCCTGCCATAGACTGGCAGCACCTCTGAGAAGGTTACCGTGCTTGCTGCCTGTCTGAGGTCCCTCCCCAGCTCCACAAATTCATCCTGCAGTGCACTGATCTCATGCCTAGATAGGTCATTTGTCCCGAGATGGACAATATCTAGTTTCCTCTCCTGTGATGCTGCTTCTGCAATCCTGAGGATTTGCTTCCTGTCCCTCCAAGCCATGGCACCAGGCAGGCACTTTACTTCCCTCTCCTCTCCCTTCCCCGGGTCTACACCCTTAATAATTGAGTCCCCTATCAGAAGCTGTTTCTTTCCCCTGTGGTGTCCCTTGCTACTCTTTTTGTGGGTCTCCCTTGTGGATGTCCCCAGCGTTCTTCTTGGTCTCCAGTGAGGGTGTCATCATAGAGGAACCTTGACTTGCCAGACTGACATATGATTTGTGTAGAGGTGCAACTCGGGGGCTACACCTCTGTTCCACCACCCTCACCCTCCCAGAACCTGCTGTGGTCCATCTGCTCTTCACACATGGCAACCTCTGAGGCAGTGGTTGTGGAACGGGTGCTCTGTGGGTGGGGGAGGCCTCCTTAGTCCTTGCCAGTTCAGCCTGGAGGTGGGCAACCTCCTCCCTCAGAGCTGACAGTTGCCTGCAGATAGGGCAGCAACGCAGGTTCCAGAATGTCTCCCAGAAAATTGCTGCTTCACAGCCAGTGCATTGCACCACTCCCAACATGTCCCTCTTCCTTATAATATACAATGAGTAATACATTTTTTTGTGTGTGTGTATTACCCTTTATGCACTGTGCTGGGTAATTAACAATATGACAGTTCTGCTGCAAGACCTGTTGAGGAAGTGATGTCAGAACCTTGGCTATAAAATGAATGCCATGCCTGGGGTGGGCGGGGTGAGGGAAGGGTGGGTGAGTAGGCCTCAACCACTGGTGACTGTTAGAAACAATCAAATACACCACTGCTCCACCACCCTGGTGAGTACTGCCCTTTATAGTAAGTCAGCCAACACCTCAATGTACTAGACCACTGCTTCTACACAAACCACTGTACTGAGTCCAGGGATAAAAACAAACCCACTGTTCAGCCAGAAGGACGCTTCTAAAATATTGCACAAATATCCTTCCAAATCCTATGTGTCTAGCACAGAATTCGAGCAACTTCAGTTGTATTTCAACCCCTCTGGTTATAAAATTACTACACTTTAATGGAATCCTGCAATTCTTAATGCCAATAAGAAAATAATGAAACTTTCTGATGCGGAAAGCGCATGTGCAGCAGTCATTCGTGACTGCGCAGACGATTCTTGCATAAATCGGGAACGAAATCCGCACAGCTACCAGTGCGAGATTGGTACCGGCTGGGTTATTCGTTTCACGCCCAAGTAATACATTTCGGGGGTGTGCAGATATTTCTCTGGACTGGTCTGGGAGCAGCTGCAGTGTATGAGTGACTGGGCATGTGGCTGCTGCTTTCCTTTTGTTTTAACGTTAAACTTTTTATTGAAATATTTCAGTACACACTATCAGAAGCATGCACAGACAAGTATCCAACATTTCAGTACATACAGGGACTTTTTGACGTTCATAGCACTATAACACATACATAATGGTGCATTGCACAAGATCAGTTAAGAGCAGTCAGGTCATATCTGCTTCCACTTGTGAACCTGAACAAATCTAAATCACATGGCGTATCACTGTGGTACAGCACGTATTGCTTTACTACTGTGTGTTTCATCTGTTGGTGGCTCTCATTAGGGAGCCCTGGTCAGGCTGTTAGCCTCCTCTGGATAAAGCAGGTAACATTAACAATTGGGAACAGATGGGGATACCCCTCCCTGGAACAAATCAGTTTGAAGCTAGTATTGTAACAATATTTGTAGTGGCTATCCTTTTCGAGGGCTCAAAACTTGATTGTGGGCTGGTAGCCAGTTGGCCCGTAACTTTCAAAATTTAATAACCAAACCCAATTTGTCTTAACCTGATTTGGTGGACTGAAATGTTAAGAAAGGTGCCCATAGTTGGTCATAAGAGTAAGATTTACCCAGGGAGAAATGACAGGAGTTCTGTTGTAGCCAGGTGGCCCACTGCCAGCAGCCATTCGTTAGGGAATGGCATCTCCTTCTATCCCCATCTTGAAGTCTTTTGGCTGTAATACTGGCAACCATGGCTCATTTTAGAAGGGGTGGCTGTTAGGGATGAAATGTGAGGAATACCAATAGTATTAGATGAGTCAAAAAATATTTCAGGCAGGCAAACCTTGTTTAAAAAAAACTTAAGCATCCCTTTCCCAAAAATTGGAGATTGCTGAGCACGCCCATAGAATGTGGAGAGAGGGACCCCAGATGAGTCATCTCCAGCAGGTGTCTGAGGTAAGAAAGCCTCTGGGTTTAAGGGCCTGTGGTATCTTGTATCACCTGTGGAGAATTTTCAGCTGTATAAACTGGGTTTTGATGACCCTACAGGTAGTGCGGGCGTGGCGCTAAGCAGTCTTCCATTGGTGGTTGCAAAGGCCACCCCTAGCTCCTCATGCCACTGCAGCTGAATCTTGGTTATGGGGTGGGGGGGATCTCTGAGAGATTTGTAGATAACTCCTGCTGCACCTCTGAGAAGCCCAAAACACCTCTTCAATGGGTGTTGCTTGTCTTGCTTAGCTGTGGACCTCTGATGAGACAGAAAGACAGAAGCACCCTCAGTTGGAAGAAGAGCCAGAAGTCCCTCTTTGTGATTGAGTACTGGGCCACCAGATCTCCAAAGGAGGTATTAATGTGTGTCCGAGAGCAAATGTCACAGTCATAATAAATGCTTGCTTTTGCCCTCCCCCGGATGCAGTACCCCAGTAGGGTGTATTGAAATGGAGGTCGAGTAACTGTTGTTACTTGGACACCTTTATCCAATATGAGCAAGATATTGAGATACTGGGATGTGTCCTGACTAGCTTGGTTTTATCATACAGGATCACCCGGAGGAGGGAACATTGTGCAACTGCCCTTCCATGGCCACCCACAGAGGAACAGATGGGGGTGAAGTAGAGAGGAATATTTAACTGTGCTAGGACAATGGTGGCATGATAATATGCAAAACTGGGGAGTCCTCACCGCCTCTAGACCAATGCTGTTGATGGTTGGCCATGTTGAATCTGGGTGGGTGGCCTTCCCATAGGAAGGATCCTACCACGGTATCAAGCATGGAGAACCGAATGTTCAGAATCTTGATGGTGAGATGGTAGAGGATAGTGGAGCACCTTGGGGGTGAGCACCACTTAATGGCCGCAGCCTTCCCAGTTAAGAACAGGTGAAGGAGTTTCCAGCTGCTTAGATCCTGTGTCAGAGAGTCGGTTATTGGGGTGAAGTTTACTTTGCTCAACTTCTTTTGAATTTTAGGGAAGAGCTTCATTCCCAAGTGTTTGATTCCTGACTCACACCAATGCCAGGGAGCACCCACAGGAGACTGGTGGCTACAGAACAGGTTAAGTGGGAAAACATTTGATTTAGAGTGGCTAATATGAAGGACAGCGATATCACAGAACTCAGTGAGCAGTTTCTGTAGGGGGTAGATGGCAGTCATGAGCCATCAACCAGGACAATGTCATCCGTACAGCAAGGTTCTGTGTTCTCCCCAAAATCTTGAGTTCTGTTAGTTGTGAGTGTACTTGCAGAGCCACGACCAACAGCTCTATGGCCAGTGGGACTAGTAAGGGCAAGAGAGGGCAGCCATGCCAAGTATTTCTGTGGAGGGGAAAAGAGTGAGACAGGGTACTGTTGGTCAGTACTTGGCTGTGCGGCTGTCGCTATAGGGTGCCCACTGCATGTAGAAAATGGGGGCCAAAGCACTCATTCCACATGTCCTTAAAGAGGCAGACCCACTCCATGGAGTTGAAATTGTTTGTTAGGGCAGCTGCTGGTGTACAGAGGGAGGCAGCCAGGTACTGCAGGTCCAGGATTAATCTAAGGTTGTTAGACTCCATTCTCCCCTTTATGAATCCTGCTTGGGAGGGATGTACTAAGTATTGAAGTATGGGGTCAAGCCTGCCCACAAGTATTTTCTGTAGGACTTTAGTGTCCCCATTGAGGAACAAGATGGGGCAGTAGCTACCTGGTAGAACAGGGTCCTTGCTTTTTTTGGCAGCACTGTTGTAAAAACTTCTGACATCAATTGAGGAAGGTGGCCCCGTGTAAGGATAACTTAGAATGCCTTTAGCAGCAGTGGGGCAGTTTCTGCTATCCTCTCCTGGTTGAGGTCTATGGGGAGTCTTATCACCCCCTGGTGATTTGTTTTTGTTCATCGCCTTTGTTCGGCTGCTCTGACCTCATCTAAAGTGAGAGAATTCAAGCCTCTCTCTGAGTTCTAGGGGGACGCTGGGTAATGGCACACATCCCAGATTCAGTTTGGGTTAGTTGGCAATGGGGAGGAGTAAAGTTTGAGATAGCAATCCCTCATTATCTGGTTAAGATCTTTGGCGTGCAGGACACCGATAGTTACGGAGCCCAGGGATGTCTTTCTACCTGCATTTTCCAGAGCCAATAAGAGAGTGTCTTGATGGCTGTCTTTTTCCCATTCTCAATACCTATGATGAGACCAGATTAGAGCTAACTCAGAGGAGCACAGTTGATTTAGTCTGTCTCTCAGCTGGAGAACTGTATATAGATTTGAGGTTGGGTCAGATTTGACAGCATCTTCAGGTAGGATTGTACCCCAGATACTTTCCATGGTTTAGTGTCTCCCCACCCCCACCCCAGTAGGCAGAACCTCCTTCCTGCACCCCTCTGCACCACCCATGCTGGTGACTGGCACTGCCCTCCGCTCACCACCACGGTCAGTCACCAACTGAACAGTCCAGAAATGGCACTATTCAGAACATGTACTCAACCAATGAGCATGTATTCTGAACATTAAGGTTCCCATTCTGTTAAGTTGGTGGCTGGCCCGGTGATGAGCAGCTGGCTGTGCCAGCTGCCAGAACACAGGTGGTGGGAGGGTGCGGGGGTTGCCTACTGGGATGGGGGCCCCTTCACTATGGAAAGTATTCAGGGTGGTCAGTAGCTATGTGACCAAATACAAAAGAGAGAAACACAAAAAGCTGCTTGAATTGCAACAAAAAGTTAAGGACTTTGAGAAGAAAGCAGCAGGTGGAGAACAGGGAGAGATTTTCTTTTATCACTATTTACTCCTCCTCCTCTCAGAGCTGGCAGGTGGCTTCGGCCCCCTCCCTTGCAGGGGACTCATCTTTTTGGTGGGCTTTCCCCGCACCCACCCCGCCGGACATCCCCTACAGGTTGCCCTTGTGACATCTCTGAGGCTGGAAGATCAAAAGACTGTGGGATCTATCCCCACACCAGGTACTTTGGTTAAATCTCAATACTGATGCTGTGGCATTGCACTCTTGAGGTGGCGTATTTCGGATAAGAAGTTAAACCTAGGTCCCATCTGCCTGTTCTGGTGGTAGTTCAGGTGGCTGTTAAAGATCACATGGCACTTCTCGAAAAGAGCAGGAGAATTTCCCTGGTGCCTAGGCCAAATTTCCCCCATTCACTAAAAATACCACCAACAGCTTGTCTGGTTCTCCTTTCCCGGTCAACAAAAACTAAATAAAATAAATACAAACTCTTCAAGAGATGAACTGTAGGAATCTGAGGCTTATAAACTACTAGCCAGGATGAGAGACTGGCTGGGCTTATCTGAAGAGAGAAATATCTTGTATTTCGGATCCCTACTGAACTTCAATGTTTTACAGTGCTAAAAAGGATAGAACAATATGTTGAAAGTTGTATAACTATAGAGCTAAAAGTGCTTCTAGAAACATTTAAGTGTTTATTCCTAGCATGGGCTGGCAGTATAGCCTAGAGGTTAGAGGAACAAGGTGTGAATGAGCTTGATACATCCAGCAGGCCAGACCTGAGTTTGATTCTCACAACCTCCACATGCATACGGTGCGACTCTGAGCAAGTCACTTAATCACCCAGTGCTCCCAGGTTGCCCCTGAAAACAGGCACTTGTGCCTAGTGGGCCTTAACACGGTTACTAAAAAAAAAAAAAAAAAAAATCTGTGTATAGTCGTAATGAATTGCATCATTTATGTGGTTTGTCTTGTCAGTATATGTGGTCGAACTTTTTTTTTTTTTATACTTTTGATTACATTTATATAAACATTCTGTTTAGTTCACAGAGCAGAAAACAAGTACTCCAATTAACTGATCAACACGAGTACAGTCAACTTGGACAACACAAAAAATAGATCATTTCTTGGCTGCTTCCTACATCACCCCTGTTCACTGGTCGTTTCAGACAAGGGTAAACAGTTAATTCCAGTCCTTTTGCAAATTGAGTGTAGGAAGTCGCACCATAGTATATTGATGAGCACATCTCATTTTCATTAATAAAAAGTAAACCAAAATAAGATAGAGAAAAAAAAAAACTAAACCAAACTTTAAGGTCATTGCCTTTTTCAAAGACATTCATTTTTAAACAGTCATAACTGATGAGTATAGTGATCGAGTGTATGTTAGCTTATGGTTATCCCCTTTCTGAAATTCCATGAACAATAGAAAGGTATTCACCAGTCCCTCCTCCCATCACAGGCACACAGCATCGCATGTCCTTTGGCGGGGGAAGCGAACCAAGGTTTCACCATCCTGAAAGGGAATGCCATCACCTACACTAATTATTTTTAATTATCTTGACCCTTCCAGATCTCCCATCTTGTCCGACTATTCTGGAGAGCCGAGGTTCTCTGCTTGAGTACAGCGTTCATTCTAGGAACCAAATTTGGTGGGTCAATGACCCACTGACCACTGAAAAGGTGGGTCATTTTAGGAAAATGTGGGGTCATACATGACATTTCTTTAAAAAAAATTGTATACAGAAAGAATTTTAACTAACGCGGCATCAGTATCATAAGCAAAGCTGATGAACTAGCAAGTGCAGATCAACTGGGAGGTGTAACTTGTGACTCAGAAAATAAATTGCATTTTATGATGTCAGAGGTGGATAGCAGTTTACAAGAGAAGGCACTGATATCTCTGTCACTGCCGAGCATCGACGATCATAGGCCTCAGGCAACAGCCACAGTCGTGTGTGTCCATCCAGTAGTTGTGTCTGGAGTGTTCACAATGTGGTAAACTGTGAATTTTTGCCAGCAAAAAAAATAAAAAAGCACCAGACGAGACCCTTGCACTCTTATGAGAGAGAGAGAGATAAGAGATAAGAGATATTTGATCATTTTGGAAGAATACACAGGCATTAACAGCCCTAGTAGAGTCCTGATGGCAGTTTACAGTAACAGATCTAACATACAGCCTCCCTCAGCTAACTATAATATCCCTATTAATTTAATATAAGCCAGCCGCAGCATGATATCAAGAGGGATAAATTAAAATATCAGTCACAGTTCGGTTATGTGTACTTATAAGTCAGTCAGTGCAGTCCCATGTTGGAATAACCGCCTCTGTTTTTTCCTCCAAATATTGATTGCAGAAAGAAAATCAAATTCAGCCTGGCAAGGTCCCTCAACATAACAGTCAGCAGATCACTGACTCTAGTAGCAGACAGTCTATTTCTCATGCTAGTTTTTACAATGTTCTGGGCACTGAAGCCCTCTCACAGTCTGCTGTATGGACTGGGGCAGTTAATGCCAATGCAGCCAGTGTCAAAAGATTTGAAGTCTGACTTATGATATTTGTTAATGAACCCCCAAAGAGTTTGCATGTTGTCCCTCGGGTATCCCTCTCTCACAACAAGTGACTTCAGCAGTTCCCATTCTGCTTTGGTGTGGTCTGCATCCACAAGTGGTGGTGCCACTGTCTCAAACTGTTTGTGTTTCTGCTCTTGACCGTAATGATCAAGCAGCACGCAGATTTGTTCATTTCCCCAGGTTTCAAGATAGTCTTTAGAAAGGCTGCTGACAGGCCTAAGACCCAGTACTCCAAAAGCAGCCAACTTGTTTCTGTCATCCAGAATCTGTCTTTTAAATTTGCAACCAAATGGTCAATGAAATGGTCCTTGATTGAAAAGTTTTGCCTCCCTTAGTATGTGATGCCCTTGAACACCAGCCTTCCCTCCTCATCTTCCTGGATATCCTTCTCCACTTCATGTAGATACATTTTTCCTTTGTTCCAGATTTTATTTTTTCTAAATCAGAGAAGCACTTCTCCAGATTGACATGGACCATCGAGATGTCAGATCTCTTTTCTGAAACACTACACTAAGCTGGGTAATTACAGCAAGTACATCCATTAGCATATAGGTTGACATTATAAAGTCATATTTGGACATTTTTAAGGCATAACCTTTTGCTCTAGCATTCGTCTCATTGCAGAAAAAAGTGAGAGGAGTCTAAGTGTGATGAAGCGGTCTCAACAGCTTTGTAAACTGCTATCCACCTCACATCATGGACCTCCTTCACTTTTAGAGTTGGTTCCTCCAGCATTTCTTGTATTTGTTTTAGTTTGTCAACTCTTTTGGCTGATCTTTTAAAATGGTAGAAAACACCAGTTAGCACCTCTTGGTATTCTTTTAGGTAGGGGACAGAGTCTGCTGCTTGTGAACTACATAGCGCAACCCTATGAGCAACACAATGTATATTTACTAGCATTGGGTTTTCACGCAGCATGTGCCCAGTGACTCCCTCATCAGTCCCTGTCATGACTTTTGCTCCGTCACTTCCCAATCCCATTACTTTTTTCATGCTGATTTTTTTCCTGGCTACGAATTGCTTTAATTCTTTAGCTATCCCTGCTCCAGTGGCATGAGAGATCTGTAAGTCCTCTAGAAAATGAGTAGATGGTACAAAACTTTCAGGATCAAAGCACTCTTGCATACAATACTAGTTTTTGGCGACAGGCGATGTCTGTGCTCTCATCACAAATTAATGTGATGTATGGGCTATTTTCTAATTTTCTACTTGTTTCCTGCCTAATTACAAAGGCTATGCATTCGAGGATGTCATTGGCTGTAGATTCTGATGAATATGAGGCATTCTTGGCACAGACAGTTTGTCAACAAAAGGACAGTCTAAACTAGACAAAATTCCATTAAACTTGTATATTTATGAACTGGCAAGTTTTCTTTGGCCATCAATAAACACTCTTCATGGCAACTAGAATAACTTGTTCTTTTCAGATATAGCTTTTCTGAATGTGCTGCAAAGCCCCTGCATATTTTCAGCTGCCATCATATCTCTGTGATCTGCTGAGTCAGCATGCCTAGTCAGGGTGCTTGTCCTGAAATTGTCAGTGCCAGAAGTCAGGTATTTTGTTTCTTTCTACTGATGCACAGCACAAGTCATCACATTTTTTCTGAATTATATCTCAACCACCTGTACATTGTGAGCCAGCGGCCCTGAAAATACGTTTAATACTGGCCACATGGGACTGGCTACTGAGTAGTTCACAAGCAGCAGACTCTGCGTCTAAATCAAGTTGGCTAGTACTGTCACCAGGTTCCAACTGTGTGTCCGCCACAGTGACGGACAACACAGTCTGCTTCTCAGAGGACAGAACTGGCACCACATTGCTCCCATTTGAATTTTTAGAAGCCCTGATCCTGATGCAGCAGTACATAGTCTCTTAGGTGCAGAAGACATGAAAATGTTTTAATGTTCACTTGTTTTTTGCCATGACTGCTTTATTTTACAAAATCTCAACAGGCCTTGTTTTTATATTCTTACGAGGAGGGTGACTGAGAAAGTAAGTAAGAATGCCCAAATAATATGGTTGGCGTGTCTGTGTCACTGACAAAATGTTTTAATAAAAACAATTTGACAGATGTCTGTGTCGACTCTTTTATTTTATTTTACACCATATGCAAACAAGGTAGTACAGTCAGAAGGAATTCAGAACTCTAGCAGTCACTGTCTGCTTGCAGCTCCTTTATTTTCTGTCCCACCCACCTGCTTTTTCCTAAAATTAAAGTTATTTTTCCTTTCTTTTCTATAGCAATGTAATTGCAGATATGTATATTTTTTTTAACCATTCCTTGTAATAATGCAACTCTCCACTCCAAAAACGTGTAGAAGCAAAGACAGAGCCCCTGCCCTTGCTTCTTTACTTCAAACTCACTAACTTCTACGCCTCTTACAAACTATTAAAGTTAACAAAACACACTGCTTTCCTCTGCTTTATTTCTTTTTCTTGTTTTCTGTTCACTGTGACTTAACTGCCACCTTTTAAGTGAAAAATTACTGTGACAGCCCCTCCTCACACTCCTCTGCTCAAGTGTTATAATTTATCTATTTTTTGTTTTTCTGTTTTTCCCTTCAGTTTTATCAACAGTCTGAGACTGCTGTGGCTTTCTGTGACAAGAACCCGACCAAGTTACTTCACACACTGCACAGCCACCAACTGATCTATTTTATTCAGTGATTTCCTTGCTGATATTTAGTTCTTTTAGTCACTTGACTTGTTGATGAAGTGACCCTTCTTATCCCTGTTGTCTCATATTCAAATAACCTCCCCTGTTCTCCTTAAGATTAAGCTGCAGTCATCACTGTCCACAGAGTTCTTAGACTCAATTCTCCAAAGTTTTACCCCCACACTGAACACACACACTGCCTCCACCCAACCACTGATTTTTAGGAGCTTGGTCTGCCTGGAGATCATTAAGGCAGAGACCCCCCAATCAGCCCTGGCTCCTACTAAAGTACTTGCTGCTGCTCAAAGCCAAAATCTTTTGCCAAATAAAGTTATCGACTGGTGTGGCTGTTAATACGAGAAGCTGTAATAGCCTATGTTAACTAAAGATCAAGTTTGAAGTGAGAACTGTCGCTCGATGGGAATGTGCTGCCTGCTTACTCCACGCGTCTCCAACCATCTGCGCAAGCAACTGTAAACCAGCGGTCTTGGTAATCAATCTGTACCATGTGATGCGCCTCTGTGCACATCACATGGTACAGATCGAAAGTGCCTGCCATCAAACAATTTCAACCACTCCGTGGCTGATGAAGGCGTAACTCCTGCCCCAATCTGCCCATCTCGGGCTGGTGATGTCTTGGACCTATGGGCAGTTATTGTGAGAGAGAGCCGCTGAGAGACACGCCCCCCAAAGTGCATTCTTGCCTGGCACAGTCAGTGTGCCTCTCAAGCTCATGGAGGACGAACTCCTCCAATCTACAGCTGCTGAAGACTGCAACATGCCCCCAGCCCCAAGGGCATTCTTCATTCAGCAGCGCTCCATCCTCGTCTGTATTGCTTTAAGGGCTTGCGCTCGGTACCTCCCTAA
Source organism: Neoceratodus forsteri (assembly GCA_016271365.2). Lineage (NCBI taxonomy): Eukaryota > Metazoa > Chordata > Ceratodontiformes > Ceratodontidae > Neoceratodus > Neoceratodus forsteri. The sequence continues at coordinate 1,205,187,050 of CM028132.1, forward strand.
AATGCCTCCGGGATAAAGATATACAGTCACAGACTCTGACTGTCGTGGCGCGCGTGCACTGAGCGCGAGTCCTTAAAGCAACACAGACGCGCCTAAAAGGCTCACAGAGCAGTTTAAATAGTATTGTTTTGTCGCCGGGCGCGCCATTGGCGCGACCCCGCGGCCTGAAATGAACACTGTGAGTATAAAGGTAATTTCTTCGAATTGTTGTATCTGAGAGACTACCTTAATCCACTCCAGGTTTGTCATTGGGTTGGTCTGCATCCACTTTCTAGTTTGTTTTCAGTGCAGGCACCATCAGTACCTGCCAAAGGTAGGTAGCTTCCCGTCCCTTTACCTTCCCAGGAATCTCTCCCAGCATGAGAACCTCAGGACCCAGCTGACCCTGTATCTGAAATATTTGTTTTAAAGAATTGTTAATATCCAGCCAGAACTACTGAAGATTTGGGCAAGCCCAGAAGATATGGGTGTGGGTGGCTTAAGCAGTAAGCCACGAGGGTGTGTGGTTAAACTGAGGAGACCTATAATGTAATGTGTTGTCTTGCGGGGGCGGGGGGCGCAGGAGGACATAAAGTAATTTTTTCAGAAGGGGTGGTGGATTAGTGGAACAGCTTACCAGCCAAGGGGGTGGTGGTGAAAACTGGTGGGATTCAAGAATGCATGGGATAGGCATAAGGGACTCTCAGTGGAAAATAATGGGGGGAGAGAGAAAAGGCCAGCGATCCAGTAGGGTCTACGGTGATAGGTAGAGAAAATGGGCAGACTGGGTGGGCTGAGTGGTCCTTATCTGCTGACAAATTCTTTGTTTCCATGTTTGTAAATTTTATGTTATGCTTGAATTGCTAATATCTTTTTTATGATGAAAGATTTGAACCGATAAAATTGAATTAACTGGATGGTAATTGCAGGTCACATTTCTAAATGCAGTTTTAGCCAATCAGCTTACCTAGTTTGTGTCACTGTATTTATAAACCTTTTTATTTTCTTGTTCTTGCTGTATCTCATAAAGTGTTGCTTGTTTCTGGTTTGAGCCTGCCTGTGTGCTTTTGAATGCTCCACTTTAAAATGGCTGTCCCTAGGTTTTCATCTGTATTTGTGCTGTTGGTGAGTTATGCCTGTTGCATCCTAGTCTCAGGGAAAGTGATCGTAGTAATGGCATGGGCAGCCATGCACAACAAGGCTGTGTTTTCCTTGAGGATAATCATCATAAGGACCTGAAGAGTGAAGCACGAGTGATCCCTGAAGTCATCAGAACACGAACAGAAACACAGCAGAGTTGTGCATGGTTGCTCATGTGTTTTGTGTAGAATATAGTTTTAAACCTAAAATAAAAACAAAAACACAGTTTTCTTGCCAATAAAGCTTTGTATTTTTTATTTACAAAAAAAGAGAAACCCACTGTCACCCAGATGCTAACCCCCCCCCTCGCCCCAAAACACAGGTGAGGGGTGGGGCTCCTGTTCTTAAAATGATACAGCAGAAGATTTTGTGTAAGGGGAGGTGGTAGTTGTATAGTATACAGTCTGAGGGGGGTGAAAGTAAAACAGGTGGCATGAATTTATAGTTTTCTTACTAGAAAAATGGCTTGATGTACCACAGAAAGAATCAGCAGCTTTACGTGATCTTGGTATGACAGTTTTTTCGTTAGGATGGAAATCCATACACCAGTGATAACCATCTACTATAATGGATGTTTTTAAAATAGCTAAAAAAATTGGATCACCAAATGAGCACTCTCGTGAATTATTTCACATCTGCACAAAAATGTAAAACCTCAGTGAAAAATTAAGGCATCTTATAAGACAGAACAAGGCTATGCGGGGTGGGGGGATAAAGTTTTGTCAATGTGTTATCATACCATGCACTGCTGCTTTAGCCTCTTGATGAGTCACTCAGTGGTAAAAGCAGGATCCCCTGAAAATGAGAGATTGTATCTCAGCTAAGCTCTCATGAGTAAACTGTATCTCTCTCCCCGGCCCAATAAAAAAAAAAAAAAAAAAAGTTTCGTCACATACTGCATATCATTCCACTCGCTGCCTGGAGCCATATTTTGATTACCTACATTTGCTCGAGTGCAGCAGTACTGTAGTTAAGGCAGCTTGCTGGTTGTCAGGAACAAATATTGTTGAGATGTTGGGGACATTGATTTGTACTAATATTAAAGAACATTTCACTGGTTGGATGTCCTATTGTGTGTTTGTCTCCTTTATCTCCTTGATTTGGGGGCCGGTACATGACACAGTTTCTGAAGGGTTTTCCCTTGCCCGTGTCTGCTGTTAGCCACAGTGACTCCAAGTCCCCAGGTTGCCCTTTTACTTCTGTGGCATTTATTTCCTCCCAAATGTAAATGGCTATGCCGCCCCCCCCCCTTTTTTTTTTGCACTGCCTATGTTTCCTGAACAGATTGTAACTGGAAATGGCTGTATCATATCGGTGGTTTTCCATGAACCATGTTTCTGTTACAGCCACCCAGTCCAACCTTTCTGTTTCTAAGATGGCTGTGAATTTGGGAAGTTTTGTTGGTTAGGCACCTAGTATTTGCAACCATTGCCTTCCAGGAATGTACATCCTCTTTGGCACGAGGTTGTAGGTTTCTGGTTCGGGTGGATGTTGGCTCTGATTTGTTTTCTGAGAATGTATGCATGCATTTGGTGTTGTGTTGTTTTGTTTTTTTTTTGTTTGTTTTTTGGAGTGATGACCAGCCCACCGATGGCAGGGGTATGAGCTGCATCATATTCCCTTTTATTTAGTTTAAGCTACCTGTACAGACATTGAATTTTTGTCTGTGTTCACACACCTTCTCTGTTTTTCTCTGGGGGGATCAAGGGAGGTGGCAGGGAACTACAGACCTGTCAGCCTGACATCGGTGGTGGGCAAGGTGATGGAGGGCATTGTCAAGGAGAGGTTAGGGGGGACCTGGAAAAGTCAGGGTGCCTGGACGATAGACAGTATGGATTCGTCCCAGGGAAATCGTGTCAGACAAACCTTGTGGAGTTATATGACTGGGTGTGAGTGCCTTGGACCTGGGTAGACCAGTGGGCGTCCTCTTTCTAGACTTCAGCAAGGCATTTGACTCTGTTCCTCACGTGGGCCTGTTGGATAAGCTGGGAGAAATGGGGTTGGGGAACCAGATGATCAGATGGATAGGCAATTGGCTCCAGGACCGGACCCAGAGGGTCGTAGTTGGCGGGATAGTCTCATCCCCAAGGAGGGTCATTAGTGGGGTCCCACAGGGATCAGTCCTTGGGCCCCTTCTGTTCAACGCCTACGTCTCTGACATAAGGACAGGAATCAGGAGTGAGATGAGTCTCTTTGCGGATGACTCAAAATGGGGGCGGTGGTGGATGGGGAGATGGGAGGGTGGCCCTACAGGGGGACCTGGAGGCTCTGGAAAGATGGTCTAGAAAGTGGAAGCTGAGGTTCAATGCAGGGAAATGCAAGGTACTCCACCTGGGGGCCAGAAACCCGGGCCAAGTGTACACCCTGGGGGGGAATGCTGGAATGCTACAAGTCTCGATGGCTGAGAGGGACCTGGGGGTGGTGGTGGATGTCAAGATGAACAACTCTGAGACTTGTAGGAGGGCAGCAGCCAAGGCCAACAGGATGCTGGGATGCATCGCTGGGGGATCACTTCCAGAAGGAGGAAGTGATCTCCTCTGTATAACTGCTTGGTGAGGCCGCACCTTGAGTACTGCGTGCAGTTTTGGAGCCACACTAGAGGACATTAAACTCCTGGAGAGGGTCAGAGGAGGGCAACCAAAATGATTTGGGGCTTGGGGACAGGACCTATGAGGAGAGGCTCAAAGAGCTAAATATGTACACATTGGAGGAGAGAAGGGACTGGGGGACATGATAGAGGTCTTCAGGTACATGAAGAGAGTAAATAGGGAGGAACAGTCGGGGTGCTTCGAAGGAAGGAGGAGGGGCCACTAGAGGGCATGGGTGGAAGCTGGAGGGAGAAGATTCAGGGGAGAAAGGAGAAGGTGTTACTTCACTGAGAGGGTGGTGGAGCCATGGAATGCACTGCCTAGGGGCTAGTGGAGGGTTCAAGAGGGGGTGGGACAGGTACAGGGGAAGGGTTCTGGAAGCAAAATCCAGTGCAGCAAGAATATCCGGAACTGGGAAGGGAGAAGCCAGAGAAGGCGAGGGGGGCAGCAAGGTCAGCACCCAGGGTGGGGGCTGACCAAACGAGCAGACACGGAAGACCGTTAGGCCTATTCTGCTGGCATTTTAGTATGTTTAGGTGCAGTCGGTCATTTTTTAAAAAAAAAAAAAAAAAAAAGGCTTGTTCCCAAAAGTTGTGCCAATTTCCTATGTAGTGGTATCCCTTGTCTTGGCACCAGTCACGCAGCCATACGTTGAATTCATCTACTTCAGTCTCTGACTCACTTGGACTTTTGCAGACCAGCATAAGTGGGACTGGGACAAATATTTGCCTTATCTCCTATTTGCATACAGGGAAGTCCCACAGGAGTCCACAGGGTTCTCACCTTTTGAGCTCCTGTTTGGTCATAGGGTGAGGTGGTCCCTAGACTTGATTCGGGATGAATGGCAGGGTGATCGTGCTGCCCAAGGGGAGTCTGTTGTGGAGTATGCCCTGAACTGCAGGACCTGTCTTAAGGAGCTCATGGAGCTTGCTCAGGAACACTTGGCGATGGCACAACAGCGGCAGAAAGTCTGGTATGACCGCGGGGCCCGAGCCAGAGAATAAGAGGTGGGACAGCGAGTGATGGCTCTCATCCCTGTCCGACAGAATAAGTTACAGGCAGCATGGGAGGGGCCATTCTCCACTGTCCAAAAGGTTAGTGAGGTCAATTACATGTTGGATCTACCGGACAGGAGATGCAGGCGAAAGGTGTATCATGTTAACATGCTGAAGCCCTACCTTGACGGGGAGGAATTGGTCCTCGCTGTATGCAGTGCCCCAGAGGAGGAACCCAAGATGGATCCACTGGTGGACCTGCTTGGGGAGACCCGGATTGCATTCTCTGTGGACAACCTTACCCTCTCTGAACAGCTGACACCCGCCCAGGTGCAAGAAATTCGGGGTGTGCCAAGAGAATTTGAGGACATGTTCACAGGAAAACCGGGGTACACCACAATGGCAGAGCACCATGTGGATACAGGGACCCAGGTTCCCCTGAAACAGTCTCCCTACAGGATACCTGAGCACATTAAGCAGATCGTGAAAAAGGAGCTCAAGGAGATGTTGGAACTTGGAGTAATCCAGGAATCTAGTAGCCCCTGGGCATCCCCCGTGGTATTGATCCCCAAAAGGGACTGCACCACACGATTCTGCATTGACTACTGGAGGCTTAGTAGTTGCATGGAGTATGACACCTAGCCCATGCCCAGAACCGATGAGACCCTGGAGCAACTGGGGGGAGTCAAGTATCTGACCACAGTTGTCCTAACAAAGGGCTACTGGCAGGTACCTCTGACCCCTGCAGCCAGGGAGAGATCAGCTTTCGTCACTCCATTTGGTTTATACGAATTCAAGGTAATGCCATTTGGAATGAAGAATGCACCTGCAACCTTTCAAAGGCTTGTGGATTGCATTCTGTCTGGGGTAGGTGAGTTTGCATTGGCTTATATGGATGATATAATCATATACAGCCAGACCTGGGATGAGCACATCAAGAATGTACAGGATGTGTTCCACAGGCTAAAAAATTCAGGTCTGACAGTCAAGGGGGAAAAGTGCCAGATAGGTATGGCAGAAGTGTCCTACCTTGGGCACTGGGTGGGTAGCGGTAACATCCGTTCGGAGCCTGCCAATGTCAATTCCATCCTGGCCTGGCCTACTCACATGTATACCGATACCACATTGTGTTGGGTTTCAGCTACCCATGTGTAGTATATTGTTACTAAGTGGCAGGTGGTCCCACCTTTTGAAATTTATAATTGGTATTGTAGGTAGATCAGTAGGGCGCTGCTGCAAAGTTTGACAGCTTTTGAAGGTAGCTATTTACCCAACTGAGGGCAGACCCACATGCTAGTCATCAGAAATACAGCTTTGTTATTCCGACTCTGCATGTACCCCGTCCCCATGAGCTTGCCTACCACCGATGTCACTGGCTCTCACACTGCCTACCCAAGTCATAGAACCTCACCCTCACAACATCCATTCTCCCCCGCCTAGTCAACTGTACCCACATGCTGCAATAAATGTGGTTTCTTCCTGTCCCTCACTGCACATTTGAGCAGTGCCTGCCCTTCCTGCAGTCAGACTGGGGATAGCTTCAACCCAAATACGGCAGTGCCTTTTCCCCCCTTCTGCCCCATCTAATTCCTTTCAATATAGATTCACCAGAACAAGTACATCCCCGTCACTTGCCCCCTTTCCCTTCAATTGCCCTTCCCACCACACCTGTATTCATTCTTCCCTGCACAGGGAGTACATGTTCAGTTCCCTCAACCTCGCCTCGTATGCCTTACCCTGCTGACTGGCTATCATATTTGTAGCCCTCCTCTGGACTTTCTCCAGCAGGTTAATGTCTTTTTTGAAGTGTGTGCACCAGTACTGCACTCCGTACTCTAAATGCAGCCTTACCAGGGACCTGTACAAGGGCAGTATAACCTCTTCTCCCATACTACTGATCCCCTTAGATATGCATCCCAGCATCTTGCTTGCCTTTGTTGCTGCTTTCTTGCACTGCGTGGAGTGCTTCTGGTCACTAGTGATGATCACTCCCGGGCTATGTTCCCTTTAAGGTGTGCGCATGTGCTCCCGTACAGCAGTCAGAAATAACCCGCACACAGCTTTAGTAGTAGCGCACAAAGCAGCTGACGGGGATCCTCATGTTCATGAAGTAGTGACTACAGTCATCACTCAGATTTAAGACTCAGACAGCAAGACATGAAAGTGAATGGGAAAGAAACATTGTATGTCCACCTCTGAGGCCACAACTCATTAACTTTAACAAGCCAGACCTCTCATTCTTGTTCCACTTATTGAACAATGGAACTGCTCTGCAAAATTCCAACCAATCGGCTTTGCAGTTACAGCAATGTTTTTGTCTTGACACCTCTTTTCAGTAAGACAGTACTTGATAATGAACAGTACTCCCCTGCTGTTCACAGAAATGGCATGTTTTATTTGTTAGATTCCCCCCAACAAAGCAATGCGAGAGATTCTCTGACATAGGGTGTATATTATATTATATATTATATTATATTATATTATTTCAGTTTTAAAGTTGCACAACTTCAGTGTAATCTGCCTCCTCCCCAAGCAGCGTCTCACATGCAAAATGTGTTTATAATGGATTTAAAGCCTTACCATTGAAAAGGTGTTCATTTTTTTTTTTTTTCAGTACAAGACTGTACATATGTTTAGAGAGATGAGATTACGCTTCTCTTTAAAACAAAGTCTCACATTATACACACAGTTGAGATTCACTGAATCGGTGCTTGTAAAAGGTTGCCCATGTTGGCTACATAGGGATAGTAATTCTAAAATGGACAACAAGAAATAGTGCAACAAATGTCCTTTTCATTTAATTTTATAAATTCAGACTGCTGTTAGTCTGGCTCCAGAATGAAAGAGAATTACAGTCTCCTAAATGCATCTTCTCTCTCATCACACTGACTCACTCACTATATTGCAAAAATACATTTTAAACCCCCCCACTGAGCTTGACAATACCCAGCATAGTTGTTATAAACCATACCTAGGGTAAATGACATCACATACAATTTTGCATGCATCCATCAAATATCCCGTTGCTAAGTACTGCTTTAAGAAGCTGTCCAACCCTGAATACCACATTGCCATAACAGTATTAAATGATATACTTTTGGAGTTGGCAGAGTTGTCTAAGATGTTTCAGAAAGTGGTCTAACAAGTTGAAGCTGTACATTGCTAGGACAAAAATAAAAAAGTTCAGAAGCCAGTACGTGGATGAAACTGTCTACTGGAACCCACTAGTAAAACTGCTTTTGGCTAATTGCACAGCTGAAGTAAGCACAGCAGCAATTTTGCAATTCATTGGCCTGTTATATGACCCTCTGGACAGCTGATTTCCTGCAGGTGAACTTTCTGACTGATCTGCCTTTGATTTTTCAGCAGTGCCATATTGCAGCTTTGAGTTTGGCTAATCAAATATTGAGAGACTGGACAGCAAATATCAGGAATATTTATTTTCATCAGTGGACCAGACAGAAATTGTTAGCCAGTACAATGACTTCAGATTTATAGTCGCTGAAAAAAATAAAGGGAGGATCATTAAAATCCTTTACTGACATGATCCACTTTGCTTTGACTAACGTGCAGTACAGCATGGTGGCTAAACTTATTGATGTATGTGCTACATTCCAAGCTAAACATGAAGCTATCATCTATAGATGTTCCTACACAGTCTTATCCTTCCCCAGAAGAGAATCTCCATAGGGAGGTGCAGAGTGAGAAGGATACGATAGCACAGAGAAAAATCTTGGGAGTGATAGAGGATCATGTACTGAAGCAGAGAGAAGTATGGCTGAGTAGGACCATAACTATCTTTGGGTGGAAGGTTTCACTCAAGGATTCTCATAGGAAAGTTAGAGAAGATTTATTGCTGCTCTTGGAAAGAGCATTAGGATTTTATATCTCCAGAAACATGGTGGAGTCCATAAAGTTGTATGGAGATCCTGAGCCCACAACACAGATTGATATTCCATTTAAAAATCCTCATACAGCTAGCAGCTTGCTGTCTCTGGCCCGCAAGCTGGATTGTTTGGAAATACATTTAGTTAATACGTTAGACTTGGGTGAAGTCTTTTCATGGTTTACACAGACTAAAGATAGTCCAGAATCAATCTTAGAGACAGATAACCCTCTGATTGACTTTGGAAACCTAATTGACCCTAATACCTACTCGTCGCTGACAGTTATTGATTCAGCCTGACAAATGCAGCCTGTAGATAATATCAAACAAATGAACTATGAATGCCAGCTAGATTTGGATAAGGGAGCTGGGGATCGAGATGTGGATGCCCTTTCTATACTTTCATGGAATATTGAGGGCATCCATCTTAAAATAATTGACCCTGAAATGGTGAGATTTCTGGATAATTTTGATGATATTGGACTGCAAGAAAGATGGTGTACAGAACATGCAACTCCCAAATTGGCTGGATATTCTATCTTTACTCTACCAGCAACTAAAGATAACAAGTTTGGAAGGTTTAAAGGGGGCATTTCCTTTTTTATCAAAACTTTGCTAAATTTTCAGATCATTAACATTTCTACTAAGTCAGAGGATATTTTGGTTCTAATGAGCAGCAAGGGACAAGAGAAGATCATTCTCTGCAGTATATACTTGCCCCCTCGCAATAGAGCTACTGATCCCGCTGATCTTTTCATATTGGATCTGAAAATGGCACTTGACAAATTGTCAGATAAGAGTATACCTTGTCCTGTAATTATTTTGGGAGACTTTAATGCCAGAATTCCTTTTCATTTCTTGGAGGATGTGTATTCAGATATGATCCATACAGTATCTATAATTCAAATATCTCGTATACTAGGACTGCAAAGGATCTAAAATCTAACCTCAGAGGTAAGGAATTGCTAGTGGGCTTAGCCAGTAGAAATTTCTGTATTTTAAATGGTAGAACTCGGGTCGATCTAGTCGGATCCTTACCATGTAGAGAACCTACTGGCTCTTCAAACCCTGATTAGGTTTGGACCAATTTGGAAGCAGTAAAGCTGATCCAAAAGTTAGAGGTCATGGGTAGATTGGAATCGGCACACTGTGCCATTGTAATTAACATCAAATGCCCTTTTGGAACTTTAGGGAGTGAGGCACAACAGGAAGAGAGCCTGGAAGTCATAAACAAGAGAAGGATTGGATGGGAGCCGATTCATCAAGCTAGTTTCAAAAAAATTGTTAGTACAGGAGTCTTGGGTAATATTCACAAGTTGGTTCTGGACAAAAGTAAGGCCTTTAATATTTTGGAGAATTGGGAAACTGTTCATTCTTTACTTGGACCTAGATGTAACATAACGTACCATTCTAGGTCTCTTTATAAAAAGTCTTAGTTTAATTTGGTATGCCTACAGGCAAAGAAAGAGTTTGGTGGAAAACTGAGACAGCATAAGAAGAAAATAAATAAGTCTGCAGCAGATTTTAAATTGCTAAAGACTGAAAGAGAAAAATATAGGAAAAATCTTGAACGGGAGAGACATAAACATACTGGAGGACTTTGGGGAAAAACTGAGGCAGGCTGTTTTGGATAGGGATGGAAGGTGATTTTGGAATATTGTTGCCCAGGGATATAATGGATATGCCAATAAGATTGAAGCCTATTTTACACCTGAAGTCTGGGCATCTCATTTCTCCAAGCTCTATATTTCTCATGAAGAGCAGGAGACACCTGATGCTTTCAAAATACAGGAGGATGAAATTTTTCCAAGACCTATCTTGATCACAGAGGACGAAATCTGGATGGCACTGATTGGCCTTAAGGCAAATTAAAGCACCAGGGCCAGATGGGGTCCTAGGTGAGCTCTATAAGGTTTTTACCAACTGATGGATTCCTTGTTTTCTTTTACTGTTTAATGGCCTGGTTCAGGGGTACTCTTACCCTGCCAGTTGGGCAGGTAGTGTTATCTTCCCAACTTTTAAAAAAGAGCATCTGAATGACCCAAGGATGTATAGGCCTATTAGTTTGATAGATGTTTCACAGAAGATTTTGTCTAGGATAATTTTGGGCAGATTGCTGTCGTGGGTCAAGGAGAACTCAATATTAAATGAGGCACAGAACGGTTTCTGGAAGGACTGTTCTACAGTACAACACTATTATGTGCTTCAGCACCTGATCTGGATGTATATTAAAGTGAGAAAAAACAGATTATTTTGCTGTTTTGTGGACTTCTCTTCGGCCTTCGACAGCATTAGTAGAAAAATCCTTTAATCCATTAAGGGATCTGAAGTTGGAGGCCTCACTTCTTGATGTTATTAATAGACTGTATGAAAATATGTGGGCAAGGGTCCAGTATAATCATTATGGTCATCTAACTGATAGATTTGAGACAAATGTGGGGGACAGACAGGGTTGTAGTTTGGCCCCCACTCTGTTTAACATCTACATTAATACAGTCTTGGATCAGCTACGTAACGCAGATTTCCATACTGCAAAAATTAATGATCCAAGGATTGAATGTTTAGCATATGCAGACGATTTAGTCTTGCTCTCTACTTCAATCCTAGGTCTTAAAAGAAAACTGGCTCACTTTGAATCTCTCTGTTCTCAAAGGAAACTAAAACTTAATCTCGGCAAGACCAACATTGTAGTTTTTGGCTCTCAAACCAAGAATACGGTAGGCTTTAGGCTAAACGGTAACCATATAGGCACTGTTAAGTGTTATGACTATTTAGGTGCCCATTTTGCCTATAGCCTATCTTGGACCAAACATTTGGAGGCTATTCAATTTAAAATGGGATCTTCTGTAAATGCCCTAAAAATATTTAACAGCAAGATGGGGAAGTAATCGGTGAGTGGGGTATTAAGAGTTGTTAATGCCAAAATAAAAACAATCGTGTTATATGCCTCTGAAATCTGGGGTTATAGTAAGGTTAGAGAATTAGAAATAATTCTGAATAAACTCTCTAGATGCATCTTAATATTTTTAAATGGAACTCCAAGCTGTATTCTTGCCTTAGCGGTAGGACAACGTTCCTTGACTTCTCTCCTGTGAACGACAGATTCTCTTTCTGTTGAAACTTTTTTTTTTTTTTGCCCCTACAAAGATATCCCAGAATGTGCGTAGTGGAAGCCATCAAATTGGGCAGCATGGGATATGTACATCTCTTTATTCAACTTATTAAGGAAACAATAATGCCGGCTGGATTGGGCCGCCTCTTGTATAAAATTTGCACTAGACCATTTGAGGAGATTAGGCAGGATGTCAAATTGAGGCTTATTGACTTAAGACATAAATTATTTCTGTGTTCAACTCTCCAAGCTTAAGCTATATGGATTTTATAAAAAAGTAAAGATTTCATGGGGATATGAGCCATATCACACATATATATATATATATATATATATATATATATATATATATATATATAAATTTTTTATTTTTTTTTTACCTGTCCTAAACAAAGAATCTGTTCGAGATTTGCTCACTGCACTCATTTCAGACAAAAGAGAGGTGGTACTTTTTCCATATTGTAAATGTGGTGTGGGGACTATAGATGATCTCAAGCATGTGGTACTCTTGTGTCCTAGGTATGAATCAACTAGGAAAACAATGCTGAGGGATCTCAGCTTCTCTCTGGAGGATCTTTTGGAATATTTGTTTACTGTGAAAGAGAAGAACATGGAAGAGATCTTTGCAAGATTCTTCATCTCAACTCATCTGCAAAATTTATTAGGGGGCCTTGAAGTTCTGTGGAGGTTTTTTTTTTTATGTGAAAAGATACTCTGTTAAATTGAATTGCACTGTAAAGATATTTAAGTTCCTTGTTGATTTATTTGTCTGTTTATATTTACCATGTATTTTGTCCTGATTTTAGAATATTGTAACTGCTTTATGCGGAACAGTAAATTGTACTACTACTACATTCCAAGCTTCTAGTGCTGACCGTGAAAGAGGTTTCAGCTTCATGAACTGCATTAAGAGCAAACAAAGAAACTGCTTGGAAGAAAGACATTTAGATATGCTGATGCGAACAAAAGTTTTTTATCATCTGGTGGAAAAATGGATCTTAATAAAATATAAGTCCACTGGAAGAATGGGAAAGACAGGAGAGAAAAACAGTAAATGTTGATTTCTTAGCAATGCATCATCAGCAGTACCCCTTTTAGATGCATGCAAGACTCTTTAAAATGTACATAGTTTACACGTTTCCAGTTCATACTGTTATGGCGCACAATGCACCTCCAAGTTTCGGACCGTTAGAATGTGTATTTATACTTAGCATTGATTATTTGAGTGTTTGGTTATATTTTCTACTGTTTACTGGCAATAAAATAAATCACTTGTTTGGGCCACCCAACTTGCGCACATGAATCAGTTTTTTTGCACAAAGTGCTGCACGCACATCAGTCGCCCATCCACAGAGACTAAAAATTAGAGGGAGCATTGCTCCCAGGTCCTTCTCCTCCTCTGATGCAGATAGTCTGGCTCCACCCAGGTAGTACTTTGCAAGCCCAAAGTGGGACGTTTCTTATGAAAACATGATTTTTTGGAGGACAATGTGTATCCTCAACTAATTCAACAGACTTGTTTTCTCTAAATAATCAGAATCAAGATTAAATGGAATCTACCTAGCATTTCCACACCTCCTGCTGGACAACCGTGGAATGGAATTATCCTCTGCAATGCCCCCAGTCTGTTAACATCCCAATTTGTGCAGCCATGATGGTCCAATTGGAAAGTACTGGGGGGAGATTGGGGAGGGGCAGCAGTGTTCATTTCAGGCCGCGGGGTCGCGCCAATGGCGCGCCCGGCGGCAAAAATGGCCACTATTTAAACTGCTCTGTGAGCCTTTTAGGCGCGTCTGTGTTGCTTTAAGGACTCGCGGTCAGTGCACGCGCGCCACGACAGTCAGAGTCTGTGACTGTATATCTTTATCCCGGAGGCATTTTAGGGAGGTACCGGCGCAAGCCCTTAAAGCAATACAGGCGAGGATGGAGCGCTGCTGAATGAAGAATGCCCTTGGGGCTGGGGCATGTTGCAGTCTTCAGCAGCTGTAGATTGGAGGTTCGTCCTCCATGAGCTTGAGAGGCACACTGACTGTGCCAGGCAAGAATGCACTTTGGGCGTGTCTCTCAGCGGCTCTCTCTCACAATAACTGGTGCCCATAGGTCCAAGACACATCACCAGCCCGAGATGGGCAGATTGGGGCAGGAGTTAGCGCCTTCATCAGCCACGAGTGGTTGAAATTGTTTGATGGTGAGCACTTTCGATCTGTACCATGTGATGTGCACAGAGGCGCATCACATGGTACAGATTGAGCTACCAAGACCGCGCGGTTTACAGTTGCTTGCGCAGATGGTTGGAGACGCGTGGAGTAAGCAGGCAGCACATTCCCATCGAGCGACAGTTCTCACTTCAAACTTGATCTTTAGTTAACATAGGCTATTACAGCTTCTCGTATTAACAGCCACACCAGTCGATAACTTTATTTGGCAAAAGATTTTGGCTTTGAGCAGCAGCAAGTACTTTAGTAGGAGCCAGGGCTGATTGGGGGGTCTCTGCCTTAATGATCTCCAGGCAGACCAAGCTCCTAAAAATCAGTGGTTGGGTGGAGGCAGTGTGTGTGTTCAGTGTGGGGGGGGGTAAAAACTTTGGAGAATTGAGTCTAAGAACTCTGTGGACAGTGATGACTGCAGCTTAATCTTAAGGAGAACAGGGGAGGTTATTTGAATATGAGACAACAGGGATAAGAAGGGTCACTTCATCAACAAGTCAAGTGACTAAAAGAACTAAATATCAGCAAGAAATCACTGAATAAAATAGATCAGTTGGTGGCTGTGCAGTGTGTGAAGTAACTTGGTCGGGGTTCTTGTCACGAAAGCCACAGCAGTCTCAGACTGTTGATAAAACTGAAGGAAAAAACAGAAAAACAAAAAATAGATAAATTATAACACTTGAGCAGAGGAGTGTGAGGAGGGGGCTGTCACAGTAATTTTTCACTTAAAAGGTGGCAGTTAAGTCACAGTGAACAGAAAACAAGAAAAGAAATAAAGCAGAGAAAGCAGTGTGTTTTTGTTACTTTAATAGTTTGTAAGAAGCGAGAAGTTAGTGAGCTTGAAGTAAAGAAGCAAGGGCAGGGCTCTGTCTTTGCTTCTACGTTTTGGAGTGGAGAGTTGCATTATTACAAGGAATGGTTAAAAAAATATACATATCTGCAATTACATTGCTATAGAAAAGAAAGGAAAAATAACTTTAATTTTAGGAAAAAGCAGGTGGGTGGGACAGAAAAATAAAGGAGCTGCAAGCAGACAGTGACTGCTAGAGTTCTAATTCCCTCTGACTGTACTACCTTGTTTGCATATGGTGTAAAATAAAATAAAGAGAGTCGGACACAGACATCTGTCAAATTGTTTTTATTAAAACATTTTGTCAGTGACACAGACACGTCAACCATATTATTTGGGCATTCTTACTTACTTTCTCAGTCACCCTCCTCGTAAGAATATAAAAACAAGGCCTGTTGAGATTTTGTAAAATAAAGCAGTCATGGCAAAAAACAAGTGAACATTAAAACATTTTCATGTCTTCTGCACCTAAGAGACTATGTACTGCTGCATCAGGATCAGGGTCTTCTAAAAATTCAAATGGGAGCAATGTGGTGCCAGTTCTGTCCTCTGAGAAGCAGACTGTGTTGTCCGTCACTGTGGCGGACACACAGTTGGAACCTGGTGACAGTACTAGCCAACTTGATTTAGACGAGAGTCTGCTGCTTGTGAACTACTCAGTAGCCAGTCCCATGTGGCCAGTATTAAGCGTAATTTTCAGGGCCGCTGGCTCACAATGTACAGGTGGTTGAGATATAATTCAGAAAAAAATGTGATGACTTGTGCTGTGTGCATCAGTAGAAAGAAACAAAATACTCTGACTTCTGGCACTGACAATTTCAGGACAAGCACCCTGACTAGGCATGCTGACTCAGCAGATCACAGAGATGCTATGGCAGCTGAAAATATGCAGGGGGCTTTGCAGCATACATTCAGAAAAGCTATATCTGAAAAAGAACAAGCTATTCTAGTTGCCATGAAGAGTGTTTATTGGATGGCCAAAGAAAACTTGCCAGTTCATAAATATACAAGTTTAATGGAATTTTGTCTAGTTTAGACTGTCCTTTTGTTGACAAACTGTCTGTGGCCAATGCCTCATATTCATCAGAATCTACAGCCAATGACATCCTCGAATGCATAGCCTTTGTAATTAGGCAGGAAACAAGTAGAAAATTAGAAAATAGCCCATACATCACATTAATTTGTGATGAGAGCACAGACATCACTGTCGCCAAAAACTAGTATTGTATGCAAGAGTGCTTGATCCTGAAAGTTTTGTACCATCTACTCATTTTCTAGAGAACTTACAGATCTCTGATGCCACTGGAGCAGGGATAGCTAAAGAATTAAAGCAATTCCTAGCCAGGAAAAAATCAGCATGAAAAAAGTAATGGGATTAGGAAGTACGAACAAAAGTCATGACAGGGACTGATGAGGAGTCACTGGGCACATACTTAGGAAAACCCAATGCTAGTAAATATACATTGTGTTGCTCATAGGGTTGCGCTATATAGTTCACAAGCAGCAGACTCTGTCCCCTACCTAAAAGAATACCAAGAGGTGCTAACTGGTGTTTTCTACCATTTTAAAAGATCAGCCAAAAGAGTTGACAAACTAAAACAAATACAAGAAATGCTGGAGGAACCAACTCTAAAAGTGAAGGAGGTCCATGATGTGAGGTGGATAGCAGTTTACAAAGCGGTTGAGACCGCTTCATCACACTCTAGACTCCCTTCTCACTTTTTCTGCAATGAGAGCGAATGCTAGAGCAAAAGGTTATGCCTTAAAAATGTCCAAATATGACTTTATAATGTCAACCTATATGCTAATGGATGTACTTGCTGTAATTACCCAGCTTAGTGTAGTGTTTCAGAAAAGAGATCTGGACATCTCGATGGTCCATGTCAATCTGGAGAAGTGCTTCTCTGATTTAGAAAAATAAAATCTGGAACAAAGGAAAAATGTATCTACATGAAGTGGAGAAGGATATCCAGGAAGATGAGGAGGAAGGCTGGTGTTCAAGGGGCATCACATACTAAGGGAGGCAAAAACTTTTCAATCAAGGACCATTTCATTGACCATTTGGTTGCAAATTTAAAGACAGATTCCTAGGTATGACAGAAACAAGTTGGCTGCTTTTGGAGTACTGGGTCTTAGGCCTGTCAGCAGCCTTTCTAAAACGATCTTGAAACCTGGGAAATGAACAAATCTAGTGCTGCTTGATCATTACGGTCAAGAGCAGAAACACAAACAGTTTGAGACAGTGGCACCACCACTTGTGGATGCAGACCACACCAAAGCAGAATGGGAACTGCTGAAGTCACTTGTTGTGAGAGAGGATACCCGAGGGACAACATGCAAACTCTTTGGGGTTCATTAACAAATATCATAAGTCAGACTTCCCAAATCTTTTGACACTGGCTGCATTGGCATTAACTGCCCCAGTCCATACAGCAGACTGTGAGAGGGCTTCAGTGCCCAGAACATTGTAAAAACTAGCATGAGAAATAGACTGTCTGCTACTAGAGTCAGTGATCTGCTGACTGTTGCGGTTGAGGACCTTGCCAGGCTGAATTTGATTTTCTTTCTGCAATCAATATTTGGAGGAAAAAACACAGGCGGTTATTCCAACATGGGGACTGCACTGACTGACTTATAAGTACACATAACCGAACTGTGACTGATATTTTAATTTATCCTCTTGATATCATGCTGCGGCTGGCTTATATTAAATTAATAGGGATATTATAGTTAGCTGAGGAGGCTGTATGTTAGATCTGTTACTGTAAACTGCCATCAGGACTCTACTAGGGCTGTTAATGCCTGTGTATTCTTCCAAAATGATCAAATATCTCTTCTCTTATCTCTCTCTCTCTCTCTCTCTCTCTCTCTCACTTAAGAGTGCAAGGGTCTCGTCTGGTGCTTTTTATTTTTTGCTGGCAAAAATTCTGATTTACCACATTGTGAACACTCAGACACAACTACTGGATGGACACACACGACTGTGGCTGTTGCCTGAGGCCTATGATCGTCGATGCTCGGCAGTGACAGAGATATCAGTGCCTCTTGTAAACTGCTATCCACCTCTGACATCATAAAATGCAATTTATTTTCTGAGTCACAAGTTACACCTCCCAGTTGATCTGCACTTGCTAGTTCATCAGCTTTGCTTATGATACTGATGCCGCGTTAGTTAAAATTCTTTCTGTATACAATTTTTTTTAAAGAAATGTCATGTATGACCCCACATTTTCCTAAAATGACCCACCTTTTCAGTGGTCAGTGGGTCATTGACCCACCAAATTTGGTTCCTAGAATGAACGCTGGGGCAGAGAGGTCAAATAAAATGTTTGCAATACCCATTCATACATTTCCTGTACCCCACACATCAAGTTAATTGCTTTGGAAATAGGGAGGAGGCAGGGAATTGCAGGACTAACAGCTTGACATCAGTGGTGGGCAAGCTAATGGCATCACTACTGAAGGAAAGGCTTGGGGAACCCATGGTAGTCAACGGTCTGAAGGACCCGAGGCAACATTGTTTCACAGAGGGGAAGGTCTTGCCAGACAAACTTGATAGAGTTCTTTGATTGGGTAACCAAAAAAGTGGATCAGGGAAGAGCAGTTGAAAAGGCCTACCTGGATTTCAGCAAGGCCTTAGAGTAGGGCTAAAATAGTACAATGGTAATAAGGTTACATACGAAGAAACCAATTTAATCTATCAAGTCTGCTCATGTTGCAGGGTCCACAGCTTGAGCTACTGCTCTGTCCCATCTGCCCACTCCTCAATGCAACAGAAGTTACAAATGTTGGTTGCTGCTGGAATCCTAACTTATTATTTCTGTTAATGGCATAATCTCTGTGTTTAAGTTTTTTGTATTGTTATGCTCACAATTCTAGTATACATACAAACATGGGGGTAGGGAAATGTCCAAGTACTATACACTTGGGGAACAAGACCCGTACTTGCCAGTAACATGACACTGGGGAGGGAACGAGTAGACACTACTAGTGGGATAATGGAAAACTGGGGGCAGACCAGTCAGTGCCCCAATGGGGGGGCCAGTACCATGCATCATTGGGTACCATTTCCCCATGCACCTGGGGGTTGACCAGACACCTACATGGGGAGGGGGCAAGTACTCATCACCTTGGGGGGAACCAGTACCAGTACATGGGAGGAGAGAAGCAATACCCTGCTTGTTGGGGTGACCCAGAATCCTGTATCTGAGGGTGGCAGATACCAGCATCTCTAAGGAGGTGCGGTGGGACAGTACCCTTAATATGGGGAGTGGAAGGCCAGAACCATGCACATGTGAAGAGGGAGGGGAACCAGTGCACTGCAAATGGGGTGGGGGACCAGTCCCTGTAACTGGGTGGAAACCAGTACACAATACATGGAGGTGGAGGGTCCAGGAGCCCGACAGTGGGGTTGGGACCAGTATACACTACTTGAGGAATGATAATCGGGTCTCTAAACCTGGGGGGCAATCACTGCCCCTGATTGAGGAGCCAGTACCCTGCATCTTGGGGACTATTTCCCAGTGTACCTGAGGGGTGACCAGACCCCACTCCTGGGGTGCCAAGTACCCATCACATTGGGGGGCAGTACCAGTACTGGGGGAGAATACGCTGATGATGGTGGTGGAAAACTACAATGCACATGTGGGGGAACCAGTGCTCAGCACCTGGAAGGTGACCAGAACCCTACATTGGGAGTGTGGGGGGAACCAATACCAACCCCATATGAGAAGGTGGGGTGGGTGGGACAGTACCCTAAACATGGGTGGAGGGGGATTGGGGAAGGGCCAAGTACTATGCACATGGGGGGTAACTAGTACACCATGGGTGGGGGTGCCAGTAACATGAGACTGAGATGGGAAACGGTAGACACTTCTTGGAGGATGATGGGGAAACTGGGAAGGGGGACCAAATACTGTCCCTTATGGGGCGACACTACCATGCATCTTGGCTGACCATTTCCCCGTGCACCTGGGGAATGGCCCGACACTTGCACCCAGTGGGTGGTGGCGAATACTCATCACTTTTTACATGGGGAGGGGGGCAGCAATACACTGCTAGTTGGGCTAAACTAGAATTCTACATCTGAGGGAGGTGGGACTGATAGCAGCACCTGTGGGGAGGTGGGGTGGGACAGTACCCTTAAGACAGGGTTGGGAAGGGCACCTGGGGACCAGAACCATGCACATGGGGAGAGTGAGGGGGTAATCGGTACACTGCAATGGGGGTGTAGGGGGTGCCAGTAACCTGACACTGAGGTGGGGCCAGTACACACTACTTTGGGGGTTGATGGGAAACCGGGGGTAGGGGACCAATCACTTTCCTTATTGGGGGGGCCAGTACCCTGCATCACGAGGGACCATTTCCCAGTGCACGTAGGGGTTGAGTCAGCAGACAGCTACACACCCCGGGGGGGGGTACGTGTCAGTTTTGGGAGGGACCATTACCATTGCATTGGGAAGGGGGGAGAAATACCCTGCTGCTTGGGGTGATCCAGAACCCTGCATGCTGGGGCAGATACCAGCAGCTATGGGGAGGTGGGGTGGGACAGTACCCTGAAAATGAGGGGTTGGGGGAAGGGAGGCACCTTAGGCGAGTAGCATGCATGGTAACCTTCTCGGACGTGCTGCCTGTCTATGGCATGGGTGAAGTTACTTGCACCTCCTCCACCCCTACTCTCCCCATTCTCATGGTTCTGGTCCCCAGGTGCATGGTGCTTGACCCTTCCTCAGCCTCCCATGTTAAGGGTACTGCCCCACTCCACCTCCCCACAGGTGTTGCCATCGGTCTACTCCCTCGGATGCAGGATTCTGGTTCAACCCAGCTAGCAGTATATTACTCTTCTCCCCCACCCCATGTGGTGGTACTGACCCCCCCCCCAACAGGTGATGGGTACTTATGCCCACCCACCGGGTGTAAGTGTCTGATCAACCCTCGGATGCACAAGGAAATGGTCAGCCAAGATGCATTGTACTGGCCCCCATTAGGACAGTGTTTGACACCCCCCCCCCCAATGTCTGCTTATCTTCCAATTAGTGTCTACTGGTTCCCACCCCGGTGTCATGTTACTGGCGCTCCCACCCCCACTAATAGTGTACTGGTTACCCCCCTCACTCTGTGTGCACGGTTCTGGTTCCCCAGGTGCATGGTACTTGGTCCTTCCTGCATGCCACTCGCCAAAATCCACTCCCATCAGTAACCAGATCCTCCAACAGTGGCTGGCAACACCTTCTCCTCTTCTCCTGTGGTGGGCGAGTAACAAGGATCCGATGCTGTGCCCCTGAACAGAAAAGCCGTCAACAATCACAGAAGTTGCAGCACACTTCACTCAGCACGTTCCCTAACTAAAAATTAAAAAACCTATAAACCACCTAGTCTACCTCACTATCCAATCCCTGCCTATACTGATTACCCCACTCTAATCCTAGCTAAAATTCCCTTCAAGCCAGAAACCAATCACTTCCCCGCGTTTAGCTGTTATCCAGCTATAGTTAAAATGCCAGCAGAGAAAAACCCCAAACAGCATTTTCCCTCAATTTTCAGGCTCAAACATTGGCGCCCATACAGAAAACAGTCTAGCATTGCCGCCATCTTCCCATACCAAAGGGTGGTGACCAGATAGGAAATGGGCAGACTGGGTGGGCCAAGCGGTCCTTATCTGCCGTCAAAGTCTATGTTTCTATGTACTGGAGGATATAGAGGGACTGCTCTGACTTCTGTTTCGAAGGAATCCCTTAGTGACTGCATGAGATATTGACCAGTTATGAATTTAATATCGAGTGAGCTTATCGAACCCTGGGCCCAAAAGCACGGACCCCAAAACCAGGCGTTGATCTGTTATAGCCAGGTTTCTTAGTCTCCAAAAAAAAATCTGCTAACCTTTTGTATAGATAAGGAGACCAGTAGAATTTACAGACCCACCACAAAGAATATCAAAAGTATTCATACCCCTCAGAGAAAGGCCTAATATTCCAAACTTCTTTATCCTCAAAGCTCAAAGTCTTCTTCCCTGTTGGTCCAGAACTTTACCATACACCTGAGGATGCCACAGTGGCATTCGTGGATAATGTCGTATATCCTACAAAGCAGCAGACACTGCCTCAGTGTCAGAACAGTGGTGATCGCAGACAGAGAAGACCTCTGTCGGATCCCATTCACTGACATTGCTGCAGGGAATGAAGGACATTTTCCATTCCTTTAATGTCCGTGGCTTACTACATATCAGAAAATGTCTAGAAAGTCTGGATCCTGATTTTCTGATAGACTGTAAATCAGTCTGTATGCATCAATGGACACAACTATGCCCTGCAGCACCAATGGTAATTGCCCAGATGTACCTCCCCATGTATGTGCCCCATTGTAACACCTGATACATTCAAGATAGTGCTTTCCATATGGCTATGGAGGCATTTTTACAATAAATGCCTCTTTTCTCTCTCTGTTATTAAATTCACACTAAAAGGTAGCCACTGGAAGAAATTCAAAGCAGGAATTGGGCTGAAGACAAAGGTCGATACCAGTCCATTTACAGAAGAAAGGGTTCTGAAAGAACTAATAAAACTGAAGGTGGACAAAGCAATGGGGCCTGATGGGATTTATTTATTTTTTGATAACCAGGTAAGTGCACTAGACACACAAGTGACTATTTTCAGGCACGACCCTGGAGGTCAACAACACAGAGAGATACAGTTACATAGAATACAGTGTCAGGAGATATGCAATACATCACAGTCAGAAAGTGAGACAAGATTAAGACAAATATTGGTACAAGGCACGTAAAGGTATAAATTATACAAATGGAGATAAGTGCCCATGTGAAGACTGACATAGTAATATCACAATATAAGGTGCAGAAAAGAAAAAATATACCAACTGGGTATAATTACATCCTGCTGAACCTGAAAGGATGTTACTGGTAGGAGGCAGGGAGAGAGTTAATGGTGGGAATAGGTTTAAGGGAGGCTGAAAGGATCAGGGTGCCAGATACCAAGGGCAGTCATGGCAGAGGGAGTCAAGATCTGTGGAGGGTTGAAGCAGGTACAGTGAGCACATGTGATAAAGAGGGAATTCACCCAAGAAATCTAAAAGAACTAAGGGTAGAACTAGTGACACCGCTGACTACTCTGTTTAACAAATCATGGGAGTATGGGGTGGTACCTGAGGGCTGGAGGAGGGTGGATGTGATTCCTGTTCACAAAAGTGGGAGCAGGACAGAGGCAGGAAACTACAGACCTGTTAGTTTGACATCAGTGGTAGGGAAAATGATGGAATCACTTCTGAAAGAATTGTTGAGCACCTAGAGGCCAGTGGGGCACAGGACCCAAGGCAGCATGAATTCATGATGGGAAGGTAGTGTCAGACGAATCTAATGGATTTTTTTGACTGGGTGACCAACATAGTAGATTAGGGAGGGGCTGTGGACATGGCCTACCTAGATTTTAGCAAGGCATTTGATACAGTCCCACACACAAGATTAATACACAAGTTGGCCAGCCTTGGAGTGGGTGTCAGGGTGGTAGCCTGAATAAAAAATTGACTAGACAACAGGACGCAAAGGGTAGTAGTCAGCGGAGTCCACAGTGAAGAAAGGAAGGTTACTAGCAGGGTTCAGTACTGGGATCGGTCCTCTTTAATGACTTTATAAGTGATGTTGCAGAGGAAATGGAAGGAAAAGTATGTCTCTTTGCAGACGACACAAAGATCTGCAACAGGGTTGATACTCAAGATGGAGTGGAAAAGATAAGGGACTTGGCAAGGTTGGAGGAATGGCCAAATGTATGGCAGCTCAGATTCAGTGCAAGGTAATGCGCCTGGGCAACAAAAACCAGGGGAAGAGTACACAATGGGGGGTGAGATACTGATAACAGTAAAATTGGAAAGGGACCTGGGGTAGGGTTGCCACCTTTGAATGAGGCAAAAACCGGACCCTAAGCTCTGCCCCTAGCCCCCCCCCCTTTCATGACTCATCATGCATTGCTCCTCCTAGAAAGTAATTTGTTATATCAATAAAAGACAATGCTTAAAGCAGCAGTTCAACAAAAATGTTAAGATACTGTACTGTACCTGTTAAAGTTACTTTCCTAGATTCTTCCTAGTTATTTACTTATGTATTTATTGACATTGGTTTACCAGATAAACATACAGAGATAAAAAAAATCTCATTTACATATATGCTGCGGGAGAGACGGGGAAACACTATAAATAGCATACAACATCATACATGGTATATAATAATACATGGTTTCCTGTAATGTGTACATTATATCTTTGTCTGGCTCCATTTCCTGTTCATGTCCACAGTACTATTTCAAAGCCAAATAAGTGACCATACTATTTTTCTTGAGGGGAAAAAAAATAACTTAAAACATTTAAAAATGCTTAAATTCTGTTTGAGATGAGCATGTTCACCAGCAAATGAAAGTAGAAGACAACTAGCTCTGTTACCATTACAAAAGGTGGGGGTAGCTTTACTGCTACACAACTTTAAGATGCAGTGGAAAAGATTAGGTTAAATAAGTGCTAATGGTGTTAATGGCCATACTTTACACCTCCCAGGCTGACTGCTTTCTCAAACAAAGGGATATACTGACAACAGAAGTTGTATGTAACCTGAACATGTAGATGAAACAATGAATATGATGACACAATTTGTTTCAAAAGTATGTGACCACTCAAAATGGCTCAAAAACCTGACCAGCACAGAGCAAAACTGGATTACCTGATAGAGACCCTGAAAACCTGATCACCAGGTAAAAAACCTGACAGGTGGCAACCCTAACCTGGGGATAATTGTATCAGATGGCCTAAAGGTGAGCAAGCAATGTGAGAAGGCAGTAAGGAAGGCTGGGGGATACTGGGATGCATAGGGAGAGGCATCAATAGTAAAAAAAAAAAAAAAAACAGGAAGTTGTTATTCCTCTGTACAGATAGTTGGTGAGACCCCATCTGGAGTACTGTGTGCAGTTCTGGAGACTCCATCTCCGCAAAGGCATAGAGTGGAGTCCAGAGGAGGGCAACCAAAATGGTGCAGGGTCTGCACCAGAAGACATATGAAGAAAGACTAAAGGAGCTTAATATGTATACCCTTGACTAAAAAAGGGAGAGAGGGGACATGATAGAAACTTTCAGGTACCTCAAGGGAATCAACAAAGTCCAAGAGGGTAGCATTTTTCAGAAAAAGAGATGTGCAAGAACAAGAGGGCACAATTTGAAGATAGAGGGGGGACGGCTCAGAGGTAATGTGAGGAAGTATTTTTTTTCACGGAGAGGGTTGTGGATGCATGGTCCTTATCTGCCGTCAAATTCTATGTTTCTGTGTTTCCTTTCTCAATAACTGTAGCCAGTACTCATCTAATTGTTCCTACCCACTCTGCTTCCACCTACACTGATAACCAACATCTCGTCACCCTTTTTTTTAATAAATTTTTTCCCCAACTGATTTAAAAACCCAAAATCAGCAATCCAAAAGGATTTAAACAGGCACAGCTCTAAGTAAACTTAATTATTAGTGTCCAGTAAGATATGTTATGTCTTTTGCCAAGTCCTTTAGAGTTTAAACAAGGGTAGCTGTCACCTAACCCTTGCAAACATGTTAAAAAATGGCCCTCTCACTGCCACAAAAGTTGAAGTTAATTGTTAAAAGCCACCGAGGCTCTCTCACTGCCTGTGAAATAAAATGATTACAGTACCCAAGTTGTCGACCTCCACTTCCTGTCACGTAGTGGGTGGGGGAAGAGTCCATAGAAAGAAAAAGTCAAAATAGTCTCTGAAACACAAAATAATAATAATCACTGAGCAGGTCGACCCCCCCCGCCCTGACCTCTCACATAGTGGGGGAAGAATCCACAGAGAAAAGAAAATCAAATAATCTCTAAACACAAAATAATAATCGCTGAGTAGGTCACAGTAGCAGTATTGATAGCATTACAAAATCCCAAAGGTTCCAGAAGCCGCATCTCTCAAGTATTAAAGGAAAAAGGATCCAAAATAAGCCACAGTAGATCAAAAGACAGAATAATTCCTCAGTTCAGGGGATATGTAAAAAGAAAAGACACTCTCACCACCCAAGGAGAGGAAAGTCAATCCACCATGCAGATGCAGTTCAGCCAGCAAATGGCCATTTAGGAACGCAAAGTTCCACAGGTTATCCAAGGGCAGGATAAAATAGGGGGACTTAATCCAATGAAACAGTCCCCCACTAAACAGCGTCTCATCCCGAAAAACAAAGGCTTTTGCAACTGGGAGTGAGCAATAACTGAGAAACGAAGGGAGCCCTACCTGCACCGAATAGGGTAAATCTCACTCCCAGCCACCCACGACCCACAACTACAGACGCACTCGAAGAGAAGCAGTCAGGTCCACCTCCTAGGCGTCTTAAGAGAGCCTCAATCCCCCTCCGACTCCCCGGAGGCTAGGAGAGGCAACTCCCGCTCAGTCCCATGTGACACAAAAATAATACCCCCGGTGCCAAAGGTGAACTCCCCAACCCAGCACCACTTCCAGGCCCCACAAGTCTTTATTAGAAATAAAAACCTCAACGTAATACAGTACCAGCCGACTCCTGTGCCGCAATTCCTCCAATAACTTGAGCACAGATCAGAAGTTCACCAAATCCCAAAGGCGACTGCAGAGTCTGAAAGCCGAAATCTGTTAGGGGTAGCAACTGCCCACAGCACAGATCTGTTGCTGCTTCTTCCTTCTGCCTACCACATCCTTGTCAACAGAGGCATTACCTCGCAAAACAATGCAGAAGTACCGCTGAATGACACTGAAAGCAGCATGGAGCGCTTTAAACACAAATGCGGCTGAAACCGTGATTAAAACAAAAAAAAAATGTAAAAAACGCTAACAAAAACAAAACTATTAAAACAGATAAAAACAACTAATAAAAGTGGCAGCTCTAATTGGCCCTCAGAAGGCTTTGACCCCAGCGCGGTCGCCATTTTTTTTTTTTTTTCCCCATCATGGTGGAATTACTGTTTTGTGTGTTTTTTTGGTTTTTTTTTAATGTTTGCAACATCAGTGAACTGATTTGGGGGAGGGATGGGCTTTACTTTTATTTAATGGTGTAAACATCTGTGAACTGGGAGGGAGCAGGGGCTTTCTTATATTTAATGGTTGCATTCTCAGGAAAATAGGTGGGGGCATGGTCCTTACTTTCTTTTTATGGTGGCAACATCGGGGAACTTGGTGGGTTGACTCTTCAGCAGTGTTTACCTACAACCATACTGTATGGCTTACGCTGGACCATAGCTGACTGCCTCCTGATACATACATTATTTTGTCCCTATTTGTGAGTTTAAGGTCCAATATCAACCCATCACTGGTGGTTTCCACCACTAGCTGTCTGTGGCACACCCCCTGCAGAGCATCCAGGATGTATTTGCTCCTGGATGTGGCTGCAACATAGGTGTTCAGTCAACATCTGGCATATTTAGGTATTCTACCAGCAGCACTTCCCTTTGTCAGCTTTTTATCTTTCCTGTAGACTATGTACCTTGGTATGTTAATATCCCAGTCATGGCTTCCTGAGTAACATGATTCTGTGACTGACACAATATGCAGGTCTCAGCCTGCCGGCACAGCTGTTGGAACAAACCTGGGACCTGGAGGGCTGGCCGGGGGATGCTTCAGCATCCCAGGGACAGCTGGTCTTCTCCAGGGGGAGGGGGGAACCAGTGCTTGGTACTTGTCTGACCTCGGGTGAAGACCCAAGGTACAGCAAGCCCAAGCCATTACCAAGGGGGTGGCGTGATGGACATCGGTGCTTAGTGCCTTGACGTCAGGGTGCATGTCACACCTGGAACACCAGAAAATTACCCACAGCACTCTCAGGTAGACTGGCATCAGGCCCAGATCCCCAGTGCCCCTACCTGCCCCAGCGATGGCATCCTGACAAAACGAGAAGACTTTGGGGTGTAAGGGCCCCCACCTTGTACCCGCGTGAGGGATATAGCCATGGTTACATGGGGGATGGACCGCTCCGGTAAGATAAGAGGGCGGGGACTAAGAAGGCCATAGGGGTGTCCTGAAGGGAGTGGGGTGCCGAGGGTAGGTGGGAGCATAAAGAGAAAGTTAACAAAAACAAACAATATCCAGGTCTTCTGTCATCAAGTCCATTAGGTCCGGGATCTTGTTACCCAGGCTACAGAGTAACAAGATCCAGGATACTGGGCTACCTTTCCCAGTCCTGTGTATGGATCAGCCCCATTCTTCCAAGCTGAGCTCCCTATCTTGAGCTTTACTCACTCCTAGCCCTTGAGCCAGCCTCTACACCTACATGACCAATCCCCACAGGTAACTCTGTGTCTACTGACCAGCCAGAAGCACACTTCTCCACCATCCCTGCAACTGGACCATTTTTTCTTCCCCCAAACTGGCCCTTAGAAAACTGCTCACCCATCTTGGACAACACCACAGTCCCAGGACCCTCTCTGCAACTGGATGCCACCAAGTCCATACCACACATTCAACCCACAGACCAGCCACCCATACCATGCCAAACACTTTCCACATAGTTGGAACCCCCTCCCCTGCACCCATCACTCTCTACCAAACCAAGGACCATCCCTGGCCCGCTACATCACCCGAACCTGTACTCCCACAATTGACAACCCTATGTACAGCTGGATTCTACCCCATAACACCCTTCCTGCCAACACACCTTTTGCCTAACCCCCAACACACACAGTAGGAATGCCCCCCTCCAGCCACCATCCCAGCAGTTGTACTACCATTCCTTTCTTCAGCTGTAAATCATTACAGATTACCACTCTCTCCGAAACCGAGCACCCTTCGCTGCCTACTACAGACGAAAATCTAAGGGCCGGAAAAGATGGCCCAGTTGCAGGGATGGTGGAGGTGTATGCTTCTGGCTGGTCAGTAGGCGTTGAGTTGCCTGTGAGGATTGGTCATGTAGGTGTAGAGGCTAGCTCAAGGGCTAGGAGTGAGTACCCCCAACCAATAACCTTTCCCCTAACCAATGACCTTTCGTACAGCTGGATTGTCCCCCATACAGACCTTCCTGACCACAGTCTGTTGCTAACCCCACCCCAGAAATTTTGCACACATACACGCACCACTAGAACACCATTTCTTTATTCCTGCAGCTAGAAGCCATCCCAGCTGCCCCCCATCCTCCAAAGGGAGACTACCATTCTCAAACCAAGCTGCACATCTGTCGCATACCACTGCAAAAGGGTGATAAGAGTTGAAGTGGATTGAGGAAGGAACTGGTTAAAAAAAAAAAAAAAAAGGCGACTTGTGCGTGACAGTATTGAGTTCACAGCACCTTCTGAGTGGGTGGAATCACCATTTAAACGGAAATTACTTAAACATAATTAAAAAAAAAAAAAAAAGATCATTTGAGATGACTGCCAGGGTGAAGCTGTGTGTTATGGGGGTCGAAATTGTGCAGATACTATTTTCCTTATGATAGATTGAACACACACAAAATGACGGACTGTTTGTTCTTAATTTTTTTTTTATAATAAATCTCTCCACCATGTTACTGGCAACTCATCAGAACTTTATTAATTTGGTGGGGTTTCATTACAACGAAATATGTCAGGAGTCGGTAAATCATCCTACCACCTGAAAGTTCAATAATTATCTCTGTTGTGGCAGATTACTTTTGTACAAACTGCCTCTTATTTTGTTATAGGGATTATTCATGTGGTGTCTTAAGAGCCGACTTCATGGGTGCTTTACTGTGTGTTGTGTAAAATTGGCGCTGTTAACAATTTATCACTTGGAAAGTACAGAGCGGACTCTGAGCAGATACCCATCTCGCAGCACGTTCACAGGAGCGTATTTCTGTGCGCGTCACTTTTCTGCGTATGCTCTGAAAGATCCCGGTACTATTCCCGCAGCCAGAACCAATCCGGCATGACACCGGCAGCCGACTGACTCCAAACTGTGTGGCTGGCACCAGCTGTATAGTTCTAGAACTTTTAGGGATGTTTCGAGTAAAGTTATTGCTGTTCTTTACTAGACTGGCAAACATCAAATGTGCATGTGGGAGATGGTGGTTGCCTGGCTGGGAATGTTTTCGGAGGGTTCGAATGAGCCATGGACAGGCTTTACTCCTTAGATATTTCTGCAATGTTTCCTCATCTGTTGTTTGTAATTATTTGTATCCCTCACCCCTCGTATTACGACCCTTTAGTTATTTGTGTATTTATACATTTTATAACCAGGAAAGACACGCTGAGCTGGTTAATAGTAGTTTCCAGGTGTGTCCTAGGGAAAGGGGATGTGGAGCACCGCAAGGTAAACAAGGTGAAAAAGAATAATAAATTAGTCGTGCAGAAGGCAAATACCAGGTGCAGATAAACACAGTAAGATGCATTAGGTTAAACAGACGTAGGATTTGTCGGCAGTATAGGGCCACTTGGCCCACCCAAGTCCAGATGTTTCCTGCTTAATCTTCCTACACAGACCATACCTGATCTCCAGGGCCCCTTCCGTCTACTTGTCTTTTTTTCTAATATACCTCTACCTCTACCTCCGTCTCACACTTGCTTGAAGGCGCCCTTCCTCCCTCGGTTTTAGCCACCAAAAACCCACCTGCTTTCTTACTAAGGTCTCAGCAGGCTCAAAAGCTTCAAATGCCATCCTCCCACCCCTCCTTGCAAAAGTCAGGCTGGTGAAACAGCAGTCTCGTACAGGGCCAGAGCCAAGTACAGGAGATAATGTGCTTGAGTACAGTGCAGTGATCAGGGTACTCTGGGAAGTCTTCGACAGTCACATACTGAGGAGAGCTTCAAGTGCTTCCACAGGGAGGTTCATAGACATGCCTGGGAAGGGGTGGACCTGACCTGGACAGGAAAGGAGTTCCATAATCTCTGGGCACAGGATGCAAAATCCCTGTCTCCCATTTGGGTACGTGTCACAGGAACCGTAAGGATAGCGGGGCCCAGGGACCTTGGGAGTAGGGAGTGGAGACAGCAGGCACGAGAAGTTCTGCCAGTCGAAGTGCCACTGCCCAGAACCTTGTCCGTGAAGCAGCCCAAGACAAAGTTCATTTAGTTGGACGGGAGAGACAGTTGATCTTGCTATATAGATCACAGTGGTGAGTAAGACAAGGGGCTGCAAGAGCAAGTTTTAGATGTTATAGGCTACGGTCCACCTAATGAGGTGGACCTTGGTAGTATGGCAAACAAAAGGAGCCCATAGCATAGAGATGAGAGAAAGAAACACTCCTCTGGCCAATGCAAGGTGAGCAGCCGAGGTAAGATTATTCTTCTCCCTGTAAGCCAGACCTAATTTCCAATTAAAAGCTCAACACGTATTGTGGATATGGTGACCAAGGTTGAGCTGAGGATCAAGTGTCACCCCAAGATATTTGACAGTCAGTGGTGAGCACGGGAACACCATCAATACCCAAGATGCACAGAGGGACAGAGGAGGCCTTTAACTTAGCCTGGGATCCAAACAGCATGGCCTGAGTCTTTCTAAGAATTAGGACCAGCTTGTGGGACGATATCCAGGATTGGATACTCATGAAGTCCTCATTCAGTTGGTGGTTAATGACCCCAATATCGCAGGCATGAGTGAGAATAACAAGGTCATCAGCATACAGGATGGCCTTGCAAGAGGCAGCTGAGGAGGAAAGGTCATTGACGAATATGGAGAAGAGCATAGGCCCAAGGAAGCCCTGGGGAACCCCCGAGGACACAGCAGTGGTGTCCGAGAGCACCTTACTGTATTTGTTAAGTTACTGCCTACCCTAAAGATGACTGTGAAACCAACTGAGTGCAGGCGGGGACAGACAGAATGTCCTAAGTTGTGTGCATAGCAAGGTATGGTCAACTAGGTCAAAGGCCTTAGATCAATAAAGATGGCCCCAGATAGTCTGCCCTGGTCCATAGCAGCCCTTATCCCAGAAGTGATGGTGACTAGAGCAGAGGTTGTACTGTGCCCTTTAAGAAAGCTATGCTGCGAGGGAGACAGTAGCTCATGAGACTAGATGTAGTCCGTGAGTTGCCCCGTCACAACTTTCTCAAGAAGCTTGCCGATAGTT
Source organism: Neoceratodus forsteri (assembly GCA_016271365.2). Classification (NCBI taxonomy): domain Eukaryota; kingdom Metazoa; phylum Chordata; order Ceratodontiformes; family Ceratodontidae; genus Neoceratodus; species Neoceratodus forsteri. The sequence goes on from CM028132.1 coordinate 1,205,218,830, forward strand.
ATCTAGGATCCTAGGGTTGCCCTGTTTGAGTATGGGGGCAACCCTCGCCACCTTCCACAGGTCAGGGATAACCCCAGAGGCTAAGGATAGGTTGACGGTATGGGCCACAGTGGAGGCAATGAAGGTAGCTGCAAGACTGAGAATCTTTGGTTCCATACCATCATGACCAGCACTAGAAAAGGGGGAGAGACCAGAGAGCAATCTCTGCATCTCATGTACCGTCACAGCCTTGAGGTAGAACAGAGGACGAGGGGAAGGGGCCTGGACAGGTCTGTCACTACCACTGGAAGAGAATAGTGAGGTGAAGACAGGTCAGAGAAATGTGAGTTAAATGCATTGGCGATGGTCAGTGGATTAGTACGGCTAGCACCCTCAATAAGCATGTCAGGAGCCTCACAGGTGGAGGAACCACTCACAATATTTTTAATGTTCCTCCAGGAGCTCCTAGGGTCCTCGGCTGAGGTTCATAAGGCGGCTTTGCAAAATATGCTTTTGGCAGCCCTAATAGCCTTTTTACTTTCGTTCCTGAGCCTGCTGTAATGCTGGAAAATGGCCTGGTCCATTGAGACCTTGAAATTGGCCCAGCATTTGTCCCTAGTCCTCATGAGAGCAAGGAGGCTCCCATGCAGCCATTTCGTACCAGTCCCCTTTATCCTCCGTCTGATAAGAGGGGCATGCTTGTCCTGTAGCACCTCAAAGATGCTAAGGAAATGACAGACTGCTGAGGAAGCATTCTGGGCATCCATCACTGCGGACCAGTCCGTGAGCATAAGATCCTCCTGGAAAGCACCAAGGTCAAACTTGGAGAAATCCCTGACATGAATGATCTTGGGTGCCGAGATCTTCCATATGCAGTACACAGGGGCATGATCGGAGATGGTCAGGGACGGTACCAGAGGAGCTAATCCTGTCAGGCCTATTGGACAGGACCCAGTCCAGAAGTGAGCCGGTACCACCAATGGACGACCACCTGGTGGGATTCTTAATGAGTTGGGACAGTGAGAAGCCTGCAAGCGGAGTCTCGTACTGCTTGGTATTGCTTCCAAGCCAGTTTAGGGTGAGGTCCCCTAGGATCAATAGCTAATTATTCCCCATCCTAGTGCCAACAGAGTCAAGAAGGGAGGATAAACCCACTACTCCACCAGTGGGGGGATTGTAGGTACACACAATGTGTAGCTTCTTTGCGTTCCCCAGTAACAGCACAGTATGCAGCAGTTCACAGGAAGACTGCTCAGGCTGTGGGCAGGCCAGCACCGACAGGTTAAGGTGACTCCTGTAGTAGGCCAGTATGCCAACCCCCTTCTTTTTACCTGGACGGTCATGCCTAACAAGGTCAAAACCTGGGAGCGCACAGGCCGAATCTGGGGTAGAGGGTTTCAGCCAGGTTTCAGTTATACCAAGGATGTCAGGTTTAAAATAGGTGACCCACTTCCTCAACACTTTAGCCCTCAGGCTCTGAACCCACTGGGCACACAGCCCGGACTTGCACGCTACTTTGGGTTACACAGCCCGAACTTGTACACTGTTCTGGGTTTTGCCTGGCTCGGCTCCCTTGCCAGCCACTTGGACACCTTCCATACTTCATGGAAACATTTTCTGGTGGCTCCCTAAACCACCTAAAAGCACCTCAGCTCCATCAGGGAATTCTTCCTTTTAGTCCCACATCTGGGTACTTTCCTCAGGCACTGGCCAAGTACCTGAGAGAAAGTAAAAGGTGTCTCAGAGCAAATCTGTAGAGGTGAATTTGGTTACTACTGTTGGGGGGTCTCCTACAATTCATACCCGGACATTTCTCTGGATAGTAAACACCGCATCCTGTAAAGCCTTGCAATGTAGATTCTTGCTATTTCACATTCCATCTGCTTGTCTTGCTTCCCATTTATGCTGGACTTGAACATACTTTTGAGTGGCATTGTCCATTACTCTAGACCCCCCACTGAGTTAAGCAGTCCAGTCCCCACTTTCCAGCTGTACTTGGCTGTCTTTTCCTGATCCCACAGTAACAGTCCCTTTTAGTTTCCTTCTGTTCAGGTGAAAAACACTTGGCCCTTTTTCAGAGCGAACTCACCCTTTGGTTGCAGGTGCCCCACAGGCATTTCCTGCACAAGGAATTTCTCTCTCAGAGCTTCTGGTGCCTCAGCAGAACGTGGAACAGGCAGCTTCTTTCCCTTAGCTGGACCCAGGAGGGTTGCCCCCGGAAAACAGGCAAAAACCTTCCCTACATCCCCTCAGGGATGGAACACTTGAATCATTGAAAGCAGTCTCCACCACTTCAATTACCAATTCCTGTGTTCCTCTTCAGTTGGAAACGCACACCTTCCAAAAGTAGCTATAAAACAGAGCTTAAAGCTCTGAGAGCCTGCACACACTCAGCTGTACTACTGTCTCTCACTCAGACTGCACACAGACTGATTTCAAAATCCCCAATGTTCTACACTAACCTCCAACTGCAACATTCCAGTGTGGCTTATGTAGCTGCAAAAGTTCTAAAATGATGTCATCCCTCAGTCTCGGCTGAGACTGAGAACAGACACAGTGAAATCCATTTAACTGGAGTTTCACAAGCTGTCTTCCCTGCCTACCACTAGGTCTTACTGGGATTCTAGTAACCCCGGGTAACAGGGGTTACATATACATCATTTTTTGCAACCTAATGTGCCTGCTCCAAGAGCTTGTGTAAACCACAATATATATTTCTTAAACAAATGGAATCGCTTATCAGGTTAATCCTGACATTTGTTTTCTCCCCTTGCTCCTGGGCTTCACTTGCACTTTCAGTTTTAGTACTGTGTTAAAGATTTTTTGGGGAAAATTAAATGAAGTACTGAGATATAATAATATAAATTTCACATTGTCTTGTGCTTCAAGTAATTGAAATAGCAATAAAGTGCCGCCGACTTAATAGTAAAACCGAGCGAGAGAGTCAGCGGCTTTGGTAATTCGGGGGGACACTAAAGTGCACATGAGAGGGTTGCTATAGCAACCTTGTGCTTCACTGACTGTAGTACTAAAGCCACTGACTCAATATTAAAACTGAGTCTGCGGCAGATTACTGCTGTTTGTTTTTTGGGACACAAGACAGTGTGAAACTTGTTGTTCTATCTAGGGACATCATTTATTTATTTTATTTTTTGTTTTTCCCTAATCTGATGCTGAAATAGATGATTGCCGAGCTGCAGAACTAAAACTGAAAGTGTGAGTGAAGCCCAGGATCAAGGGGACAAAAAAAATGGCAGGACCAAACGGATAATAAATGAAGACACAACCCACCCCTAAATGACATATTTTCAATATAAAACTTTAGTATAAGCACTTCTTTTAGTACAAAAGAGGCACTATTTTGTCACCTCCCCCCCCACCAAGTGAAATTTGGCCATTTTATAAAATGGATAATCCACTATGGGTGTGCAGTCGTGCTCTGATATATGCGCATGCCTTCGGTGGTTGAACACACTCGGCCTTGGCCTCCTGCGTCACAACACGCACCAAGGTGTGCACGTATCGGAGCATGACCACACACTCGTAGTGGATTATCTGTGACGGGGGGGGTGTCTGTCTGACTATAATATAGATGTGTATAAGATAGTTATAGATCTTCTGCAGTTTATCATATTGCATACATTTATGTTCAGAAGCGTTGCCTGAAATTGCTCATTTTGTTATACTTATTACCTGATTATTGTATTTTGAACATCTTACTTTGCATTTAAACTGTTTTCTCCTCTTCCCCTCCCCCAGGATGCATCTGGAAATGAGCTGATACCAGCTCAGTATGTCTTTCCTGGTAAAACGTTTGAAATAAATATTCCTTTCCTTCTTCCAGCAGTAGCCTTTGAATAGAGCCATGTAGTTACTGCTGACCTGGTGACTTCACAAAAGCTGACTGTGGGGGATCTCGCAGCCATTATAGTTCCTGCGCCTCTAGCAGAGAAAACAAAATATAAATAGTTTCCAAGTTGATTGATTTTTTTTTTTCTTTCTCTCCTCCTCCTCTTCCTCTCCCTCACCCAGCAAGAGAAGCTGACTTCTGGTGTGATATACCTGGGCCACATCCCTGTGGGATTTCATGAACCACAAATGCGGAGCTATTTCAGTCAGTTTGGAACAGTTACAAGGCTTCGTCTTTCAAGGAGTAAAAAGGTAAAAACAATGTTTGTTTTTGGGATTTGAACAGCTGAGAATTCATGATTTTTCTTTCCATTTTCATTTCTTCACCGTGGTTGGGGGGGGGGGTGCATTTTTTGGGGGAATATTCGCAGTTTTGTTTTCTTATCAGCTTCTGCCGTGTTTCTGATTTCTTGTAATTTGCAGAAAAGGTTATATATATGGTGTAACACTGTATACTTCTTTCAAGCATGTTTTTGTTGAAATTGTCATGCCCATATTGCATACTTTTGTAAATCTTACTGTTATCGTTTTATCCTTCGCAATAGACTGGTCGCAGCAAAGGCTATGCATTTGTGGAATTTGAGTGTGATGAAGTTGCTAAGATAGTTGCAGAGACGATGAACAATTACCTTTTCAATGAAAGAATCTTGAAATGTAAGTATTGTACCGCAGCCCTAGGTTCACATAGTAAAACACAATGTCTATGTCCTCAAGTTCATGCAGTAACACAGTCGGACATCGGACTGAAAGGGTCAGTGATCCATCTTGTCCACTCCCCCCTGCCCACCAGGCAGTGCTGATCCCAAGCCTGTAAGTTGGGAATATGACGACAGAATGTGATTTTAAGGCGCCCCCCCCCAAGTCTGTAGTCACCTGGTGTGTGTTTAAAGAGCAGGTCTCTAATTCCTGCCCCCAAACAAATTGTATAGCTCACCTGTCCCAGAGTTGGTGGCTATACATAATTCCTTTTGTTTCTGCAAATTATTAAAGTTCTACTGCTCGTAAAATCCACCACAGCCAAAAATGAAGGCACTTCCTGAAGGTTCTGACACACCCCACGTAGGCACATACAGCCCCATTTTGTGCTGTTACAAAACGATCAGTGTGTGCACACTTCATTGATTTCAATAGGAGTGATATTTCTGTACATTTTTGTAACATTTAGTCAGGATTTTAAGAAATCAAAGTGACCGCTCGACTAACAGGGTCCCTGTTTATTGAAGCGGTCGCTTTGATTTCTTAAAATCTTGACTGTAAATGTTATTAAAATGTATAGTAATATCGCCCCTATTGAAATCAGTGGAGCGTGCACACACAGTGTTCGTTTTGTAACCTCACAAAATGGGGCTGCCTGTGCCTATGTGGGGGCAAGTCGGAACTTTCAGAAAGTGCCTTCGTTTTTGGCTGTGGTGGCTGGGATGAATTCTGTGAGCAGTATAACTTTTATATTTGGCAGAAATAAAAGGAATTATGTAAAGGCATCAACTCTGGGACAGGTGACAGTTACTTATTTTCTGCCCCTTGGAGTTCTCTGCTGCCCCTCTGACATTTCCCCCCCCCTCCCCCATGCACGGACACCGGTTTTGAGGCCCCCTCCCCTGAACACTACGACTTGCCCTTCGTGGCAGGGGGTGGGCAGTGACTCGACCCACCAGACCAAATGAGTATTTGGGGAGGTGCCTTCCCGGTCGCTGTGGGGAACCATCGTCACCCTGCAGAGGACTCCCATTTTCACTTTTTCTTGGCTTCCCCGAGGACTGCAGTGTGCAGTGGCGACAGCGTATACACCCATGCACACCTCCGCCAAGGGTGCCTCCGCGGTCGCCACCTCAGTCTCTAGTGCTGATGCCACCCCCCAGCCTTCTGCTAGGGGCAGGCAACGTAGAGCGCTGCTAACCCCCACCCCCCAGAGAAGGAGAGCAGTCCTGGGGATGCTTAATCCTTCTGCCCCTGCCAACTCCTCGTGGCCCATGCTTGTTCCCGAACACGGGTCACCAGCGTGACACGAGGTAAGGTGCCCAGCGCCACCAGGCCGGCAACACCTGCTGTTTAATATAGCTTAGTTCACAAACTCAAATGTTTTTGTCGACTTATAGAATGGTTTTAGTTTTTCTGGAAGAATTAAGCTTCATTATTTCTGGCATGATGTGCTGCATTACCCCACATTCATCGTGATAATTTGACCACTTGGGAATCAGAATTGGCAAATTTTTTTTTTTTTTTAGTTTAGTTTTTGTTGACCGGGTAAGTGCACTAGACAAATCCTGCCTATTTTCAGGCACGACCCGGGGGAGGGGGATACAGATGAATGCCAACTGACCTTGAATCAGATTAAGCTGTTGGTGGTATTTTTTAATGAATGAGGGAAATTTGGCCAGGACACGGGAAAATTCCCTACTCTTTCGATAAGTGCCATGGTATCTTTAACATCCACCTGAACTACCACCAATCCAGGCAGATGAGACCTCGGTTTAATGTCTCATCCGAAAGACTGCACCTCAGAAGTGCAGCACCCCTCTCATGCTGCACTACAGTGTCAGTACTGGGATATTAACACAAGTGCCAGATATGGGAACTGAACCCACAGCCCTCTGATCTCCCGGCCTCAGAGGCGAGTGTGCTACCTACTGAGCCACTGACACTGAAATGTCTTGCCTGTGTGATAATTGGATATTATTATACAGTAGTCTTGACTGATAATAGTTTATCTTCTTTAGGGTATCTATTGAAATGTAAGCTATTGGCATTGGGATTTCACAGGAAGCTTTAGTACTGACCAAGTCAGGCACATCAGGTGCTCCAATATATAGTGTGGGTGGGACCCAGCCTCTTCATTTCTTTTTCTCCTGCCATTGAGAGTGTCTTTGTTGCACCAGTGGAAGCTGTTTTATTGTCTGTTTCTTTCTGGCAACAGCTCCTTCAGGATCGCCGATTGCCAGTATATGTCGTCACCACATAAAGTGCTTTTTCACCACTGTCATTGCAAAAAGACGATTTAGAGAAGATGACCCATGAGCAGCACATTTGCAGCCTAGGCCTGTCTTGTAGTATGCAAAACTGTGTGGTTTGTCGGGGGGTTTAACCTGGTCACCCAGAGACTCTGGTGTAAGGCTTTAGAGCAAAGGGCAAGGATACTGCAGTGTCTGACAAATCACCAAAACCATCAGAGCTGAAACTGTAAATGCTGAAGACACAAGCAGCAAAAGGGGGCCCATCAGTCACCACGGAAGGAAACGTCACCCAATCAGAATCTTCTTAGTCAACAGAGATTAACCAGAGCTAGTGTGAGTCAGACCACATTTCGGAGGTCAACAGCGTTCCCCTACTCATCAGCAATCCTATCCATATTCTCAAACAAAAGGGATGATAAGTCTGTCGGTCTACCAGTGAAACCTATAAAATGCTCAGATCCGATAACCAAGGTATACTGTACTGCAGCCTCCTACATGCACCATTGGAAAACTGTCAGCTGGGACCAGCGTATTCACAACCATCATCGTTATTACTGGTGCTGTTTTGATACAGTGCTCTTATTTTAGGAGGAGGAGTAGGAGAATGATGATCATAAAAAATTATTTTTTAACCAGGATCATATAACTTGAGGACTAATCCTATTTTCTCTTTTTTGTAACTATTTTTATTGAACATTTGTGCACATTTTGTACGGTTATATAACAGCATTCACAGATAATTACAGTGGGACTTGGGTGATCATAAAACCTTACAGTAGTAGCATACTTAACAACATGCTTACTTTATGCTCTTGTTGGGGCCTCCCGCATGGTTTGGTAGTGTGGGGAGGAGAGTCCAGCCATGGGAACCTGCCAAGAATACTACTAAAATAATTATTTAGCTTGGGAATGGTTGTCATATAACCCTTTAGGCAAGTCGGGGCACCCAGCACTAGCTGGACATCTCTGAATCATATGCCACTATTATCTTCGTTCATATCTATGGAACTGTTGCCCTTAGAGTTCCATGCACTCCCCAAGACGGAGACGGACATGTGTATGGATCTAAGCCTATTTCCTCCCTAATAGAGGAATGAAGAGGTGTCAAGGAAGAAGGTGCTGGTCTTTTGACATAACATATAAAATCAGACATTCCACTTAGAGGCGAACATCTCCTGTTTGTCATTATGAGAGTGCATAATTTATAATATATCTGAGAAATTATAGTTCACAAGGTGGTTAGTGAGGGGAACCTCTTGTGTAAGCCAGAGCTTAGTAATAGTTTTTGGGCTGTGGTGAGCCAAATACCAAGGTGGTAAATTGTGAGGGGGTCTCGCGTTCCTGTAGGATAGTCTAGCAGTAAAAAAAATTTCAGCTGTGAAATGAAATGGTACTCCCAGGAATTCCCCGAGTGCTCTATCAAGCTTAGTCGAGAACGGAGCCGGTACTGGGCAGGACCACATAATATGGGAGAAGTGCACATTTGTTTCGTCAAACACCCCCACCTACCCCTCCCATGGGAGGAGCCATGTGTTACAGAGTAGTGTGCGGTTATAACCGGTGTGCGGAAATACTGAATTAAGTGTTTCCAGCATATTCTCTCCATTGATAGGAGCTAGTGACTTTTGAGGCATGAATACAAGTTATTTTCCAAAGTTGGTCCGAAATGGCAGTGTCTAGTTGTTTTTCCTAGTTGATTTATAGTGTCCAGGGAGGAAAAGCCGGAAGAATCCATTAATAAACACTAGAGATTGAAGCGCATATGATCTACCTTTCCCTCCTTGACCATAGTGATGAAATATGGAGTAATAGCCGGTTTGGTATCTGCTAGCCCAGCATTCTTTGGTAATGCACTAATATAGTGTCACAGTTGTTGGTGGCGGTAGAAATCTGCCTGCCGGAGAACAAACATAGTTTGTAGCTTGGAGAATGATTTTATTCTGTCTCCATCTAGGAATTGAAATGGGTATTGGAGTGAAAGATATTCCCAGTTCCTAAAATCTATTGACCCTATGAGGTAGGAAAGATTCCAACAGTACAGTAAGGCATAATAGGGGTAGGTAGGGGTCCAAGAGAAGTTTTTCCCGTATTGCATGCCATATCCTGATCTGCTGTTGGAGCTAGGGATTTGGGGGAGGTTCTGCATCTGTTGGTTGGTGTAAATAATACATGTGTTTTTTATATAGGTTTGGGAGGGGAAGTCTGCCAAGATGTCAAGTAAAGGAGACTCATACGTACGAGCCCCAGTGGTACATTTGGAAATGGGGAAAAGCAAGACCCGCCTTACCCCTAGGAAGGTATAATATTTGCAGTTTAACATGTGGTCGTTGACCAGCCCAAATTAAGTGTGAGATTGCTCTGGACCATTGGCAAAATAAAGACTGTTTAGGTAAAAGTGAAACATACTGGTATAAATGCAGTGCTCTAGGGAGAGTTACCATCGAAACAATCTGTATATGCTTTGACAAGCTGGGGGTCCATATGCGCCATTTATTGCATCCATTGCTACACTTACTTGTAAGGTAATCTGGCTGAAGCATCCAAGGCTTTGTATACAGAATATCTGAATATACATACAAACATACGGAATTGCCAGCAAATGCAGGCCGTTCAGTCTATCTAGTCTGCTCAAGTGTGCAGCACTTAAGTCCATTAGACTGCAGCTGACCCCCCATATGCCCTCCCCCATCTCACACCCCTCCCAGTTTGTACCCTCCCTTGAATCTGCCCCACCCATGTACACATGTGCGGCTTATGCAGGTGTCCAACCTGCCAAGTCTTCCTGCGTAAGGGTAAAAGAGGTTCGGGTCTTCCTTTCCCTAGTCGTCTTCCTCACCCATTGTTTGACTTCTACCCTAGTCATTCTCAATAAGCTGGAAACCTCAAAAGAAATATATGTATCGTTTATTCGGTTTCTAGCTCCGAATGACCCTCAGAGGCTATGACGGGGGCTTTTTAAAGAGTGTTGTCGCTCCTACCCTCCCTGTGGTCCTGGACAGGGCTGTGGACGACAACAACAACAGCAGCAGCAGTTCATGGAGGTGCCCAGTAAAGCTGCCAAGGGGCATGTGGTAATGGGGCCATTGGCCACCGCTCCTAACTTACTAACTCCCCATTTGGGGGATTTGGTGAAGGGAAGGAGCTCTCAGTTTTTACCCGAGTGGCAGAAAGTGACTACAGACAAATGGGTCCTGGAAAGTATCCAGCATGGAATGCCAGCCTGGTGGTGCTGGATTCCACATCTCGCGCAATGCCGGCAACCCAGGTTCGGGAACGAGCCCGGGCCGAAGGGGTTCAGCAGGAGGGAGAGAGGATTGAGCGTCTGGAGGACTACTCTTCTCTCTCGGGAGGGAGGCATATTGTTGACGTGCGCTGTTGGCAGGTGGGGGAGAGGAGAAAAAGTGGTGGAAATAGATCTGGCAGGCTCCGTGATGGCTGTCCGCCTGTCCCAGCTCCCAAGCATCTGGATTGTGCTCGAGGTTGGGGGCCAGCGTCTCTTCGCCTCGGCCCTGTCACGGGGCTTGTGGGATTGTAGGGGAAGTTGAGCAGGGAATAGTGAGCTGGACACAGAGTCCCTCCTCCGGGGGGGGGGGGCAAAGCCGCCTGCCAGGCTCCCAGGAGCAAAAACGGAGGGGGGGAAAAAAGGCATCCAGCATTGATATACTCTGAAATAGATGTCACAGCCCCCATTGAGTCTACCCAGGCCTTGCCTCTAGTTACCCAAGCAACTAGAGGTCTTCCAGACTGAGGTGCAGACTCTGTTGTACAAACAAGCTGTCATCTGATCCTGCCAGCCAAGCTAAATCAAGGATTCTACTCCTGACCAAAATAACTAGGCTTGGACTTCCCTCGCATTCTGGACCTTGGAATTCCTCAAAAAGCATGTGATTTACAAAAACATTCCACGTGCTCTGTCTAGGGTACCTGCTCATTATGTTGCCACAAGGGGACTGGCTCTGAACTCTGAATATGCAGGATGCTTACCTGCACATTAAAATCGGGCAGTGCCGGCTGATCGGCAATACCTTCGCTTCTGCTTGGAAGGGCAGTATTGCTAGTTTCAGGTATTTGCCATCAGGGTGGTCTTCAACACTCCATGTCTTTACCAAATGCTGTGCTGCGGTGCCTTGGCACTGCGTCTGGAGAAACTATATATTTTCTCATACCTGGACGACTGGCTCTTTATTAGTTTACAAGATCCACCTCATCACAGCGCACATGACTGGTGTCCTTAATGTCTTGGACAGTCTCACTCAGTCTACTGCAACAAGATGTGGCCAGCCAACTGTTCGACATGGGGAAGGCCACAGTCTGGCCTTTTAACATCCCCACACAACCCAAAATTGCTACTTTCTTGCTCGCTCAGCGGCAAGGAGTTTAGGGCCAAAACGTGTTCCACTGCTGGAGTGGGAGATTCCTCTGTGCCTTTTGTCCTGTCCTCTTAATGTAGAGAGTCTTGACCAAGCTCATGCAGGAACAAGCCAGAATGACCCTGATTGTGCCATTGTGGCCCAGGCAGAACTGGTAACCTTAACTGTGGGGGTTGGTGGCAGAGAATTCCTTTCTGCTACTTCTGCTGCTGATATTTCAGTCCCAGAACGCCGGCACCCAGCTGCACCCACACTTTCTGTCCCTGTGGCTCCATGCCAAGCTTGTGAGGTCCTAGAGGTCTCCTGCTTTGGAGTTTCAACTGATGTATCAGCAGTCCTCCTAGTGGCCAGGAAACCTTCCACTGGAAACATTTTAATGTAGGGTGCTAGAGGCATCTCCAAACCCCTTCACATGTCCTGTGCAGTGGTACTGAAATACCTTCTGACACTGTTTTGGTTAGGGCTTTAGTACTCATGGGTAAAGGATTGCTTCTTGGCTCCGGCCCACTGCCCTTCTACCTCTGTTCTCCCTTCACTCTGCATCTGCGCTAGTGCAGTCCCCTCTTCTGCCCTTCCCAATCAACAGTCTTTGCTGCCACCATGAGCTCAGTACTGCCTCTTCATCTTGCAGATGTTGTTATTCTCCAGCACTTTATTGTATTTTTATGTATTGTGCTTCTTGCAGTCCTTGACTTACTCAAATGTTATGATGCATTTTCATCTGTTATTGTATTATTGTTCTGAGTACTCCTCATTGTCCTCCCTTTTTCCCCGTCCACTCAGGACACATCTGGAAACAAACTATCAGCTCAGTTTATCTTTCCTGGTAAAACTTTTGAAATGGGGGGGGGGCGCTAATGAGCAGCTAAGAAACAAGACATGATCTCCTCGAGCTCCACAACCTGGAGACCAAAATAAGCTGTTTTTTAGAGATAAAGAGCCAAAACGCCACGTGTAAGAACTCAGTAAGATAGAGCTGCATAACGATAGACTAATACCTAACTAATATACCTGGAAAACCCACAAGAAACGCGGGGAAAAACCTGAAGAAGTAACTGACTGGGCCTTCATCAGAAACAGCAGGCCCCATATCCTTCTCGGCAGCAGAGCTGGCTGTACTGGGACGCGAGGTGACCACACAGGTCCTTGCTGTCTTGAACCCACACCTAGAGAAGTTGGAGAATAAAATTGAGGCTAAGCTGCAGGAAATTGCGGAACGAACACCGGCACATGGAGAAAGGCTGACGGAGATAGAGGAGTGCGCGTCCAGAGTGGAGGATACAATGCAACCGTTGCCTGAAAAAGTAACCGCACTAGAGAGGGAGTTAGAGGACCTCAGGGAGGCCCTCGATTATCAAGAGAATTACTATCGACATACCAACTTGCACCTATGAGGGCTCCCGGAAGGTCAAGAAGGCACAGATACGCTACGATTCTGTGCGGAACAACTGCCAAAAATTTTGAAGCTGCAGCCGAAAGGGGAAAAGCACAAGATCGAAAGAGCGCACCGGGCTGTAATGCCAAAACCAGGGCCGGGCCAACCTCCCCGAAGTATTGTGATAAGATGCCACAACTTTCAAGATCGGGAAGCAGTGATCGGAGCTTTCAGGCTCAATCAACCAGTCGAAATAAATGGACCACGAGTCCATGTAATGCAGGACTACTCGGCCAGGCTGCTTAAGAAGCGACGAGTGTTCAGCGCTGTGATGGCCCAATTAAGAGAGATGCGGGTGGAACACTTCATGATTTATCCAGCCACCCTAAAAATAAAGCACGAAGGAGCTGTATTCTCTTTCTGGGAGGTGGAGAAAATGAATGTCTTCGTCAGTGAGCTCAAGAAGAAAACAGGCTGAAATCGGAGACTGATGCAGTGGGCAGTGTTAAGGGGACTAGAGACTCTTGCAGTTTGCTGGTTGGGGGTAATACCCTTTGTTTAAGTTATTTTAGATTATAAAGCTAAGCGGACTCCGGAAAAGCTGCGGTTGTGTCTACATAATTTTTCGATCGAGCGGCGATCTGAAAGGAACTTCAGCTGTATTAATGGGAGTGCTGAAGAGGAACGACAGCAAAGCGTGGAGAAACATACAAGGAGTGCTTCCTGCAAGGTAGGCCGGGAGGGGTGTTTGGCAGCTTGGGCCTAGTGCGTGTAATTTTCTCTCTCACGTGGCCTGCTCTGCTGACCTCCGACTGGGCCAGCTACAAAGTGAGGACTGTTAGACAAATGGACTTTGAAGTTTGCCAGACAGCATAAGGGGTATGTTGCATCCGCAGTTGGAGATGTTGGGGAAATTGGTCTGTTTTGCTGAGATTCTAAATGAAACAGTTCTGTGTTAAAGTTATGCTGTTTGGAATTCCTTCTTTAAATGTTAATACATAATGTAATATTGAGGTGGGTTTGGATCTTTTTTACATAGAATGGTCTCGTCGGGGGGGGGGGCAAGGGGAATAGCTGCTCATATAGCAGATGGTGGGTCATGTAGTCATGATGGAAGATGGCAAACGAGACAGAAGAGGGCTGGGGAAGGGGAGATGGGGTTATGCTGGAGTAGGGTGATAAGATCAGGGACTAGCAGTGTGATTTAATGTTGGAAGGGGGGAGGTAGAGGGGGAGGCGAGGGGATGGGGGTAGATATAGGGGTATTATGGGTTCACAAAAAAGGATTAAATGTGTATTGCTTTATTTTAAACTAAATGTTCTTTATAAGGTTTCTTTTGTGGTGGATGCTATTGATAAAAGGTTCACGTTGAAAAATGAGCTACTACTAATGGTAGGGAATAACCTGATGATGTCATGGAGGATTAGAAGGGGGGAAAAATGCAGAGAAATAAGGGTATGGAATGAGCTAGTTGTACAATCCTGGAATGTGCGGGGCTTCTCCTCCCCAATTAAGAGGTGTGCTATCCTGACAGCCCTACAAAGGGCACAAGCGCAAGTAGCCCTATTGCAGGAAATGCATCTGACTTCGGTGGAGCACGCAAAACTTCGGAGGGGCTGGGTAGGGGCCTGTTATTCCTCTTCCTTTAACTCTCGTAAGCAGGGGGTGGCGGTCCTGATACATAAAACTTTGCCTCTACAAGTTACAAAAGTAATCACGGTCCCAAAAGATGGCAGGTATATTTTTGTATCTGGGAATCTCCATGGTGTGCAGGTCACATTTGGGAGTATTTATGCACCAACACATCTGGATCCGGAATTTTTTTTAGCAGATTCCTAGCTATATTAGTAAAAGAACAATTTGCAAACCTAATTATGGGAGGAGATTTTAACTGTATGCCAGATGCAGTCCTGGACAACTCAGAGGGGAGAGGATGCAGGGACCTATGCATCAGGAAATGGAGGGAGGGAGGGAGTGGCAGAGTTGAATATGGTTGATGTCTGGAGAACTGCGTGCCCACAAGGAAAAGAGTTTACTTTTTACTCCAATCCACACAAAACATGTTCGAGAATAGATCATATATATGTGGCGCTGAGCTGGTATTAAAAGTTGAGGAAGGTGGTACATGGGCCTATACAAATTTCAGATCATGCAGGCGTAACGGCCTCTTTTCGACTGCCAAATGAAAAGGGGGCGGCACAGACATGGAGATTCCCCACGTACATGTTAGGGTCACAGGAGTTCCAGGATTACTTGAAGGAACAGTTTGCTTTTCCTAAACACCAACGCACTGACTGCCTCCTCCAAACAAATATTGTGGGATGCTAGCAAAGCTTATATGACAGGGGCAGTTATAGGCTTTATGGCCAAGTATAAAAAGAGCAAACTGGAAAAGCAAAAAGACCTCCCGCAGAAGCTGAGAGTATTAGAGGGGAAGGTGGCAAGAGGAGATGGGGGGTGAGGAAATGCGACAGGCGTTGGTGACAGCTAGACAAACATTAAACACCCTATTGTTAGATGAAGCCCGAACGAGGTTGTAGTACTTAAAACACAAGATATATGAATGGGGAAACAAACCAGGTCCACTGTTGGTTAATTTGGTAAAAGGAAGAAAAGGCCCAACACAAATTATGGGTATTAAAAATGGAAGGGGGCAGGTTGTCACTAAATATGAGGAGATAAAGAGGGATATTTAAAGAATAATATTATGAGGCCCTATACCAGGCAGATGGAGCAAGAAAGGAGGCTGTATGCAAGATTTTCTTAGAAGACACAAGTTGCCCCAGATAACAAAACGTCAACAAAAAATGCTAGGTAAGTAGATTACCAAGGAGGAAATTATACTAGCCATCAGTGCTTTGAAGTGTGGGAAAGCCTGTGGTCCTGATGGGCTGCCGGCAGAATACTATAAGATATTAAAGGACGATGTAAAAGAGTTTATGTGGGAGCTGTTTGAAGAGGGAAGGGAGAGTGGGGAATTGCCCAAGATGTGTGGCAATGCTATGGTATGTGTGATTCCCAAACCAAATAAAGATATAACTGAATGTGCATCGTCTAGACTCATATCCCTTTTAAACTGTGATGCCAAAATATATGCTAAAATCTTAGCCACCAGATTGGAGGGCATACTTCCTGAATCGATCCATCCGGATCAAACTGGATTCGTAAAGGGAAGGCATTCATATAACATCAGAAAAGTCCTTAATGTCTCAGGGCAGACTAATCGACCTGGGGGGTTGGGGCCGTGTTGTCTATGGATGCTGAAAAAGGGTTAGATAGGATTGAATGGCCATACTTATTTGAAATCCTGGATCGGTTTGGTCTGGGGGAGGACTATATAAGAATGGGTGAAGCACTATATCGAGCGCCTAAAGCTGCAGTCTTGGTGAATGGGACCCTGTCAGAGCAATTCACACTACATAGGGGAACAAGGCAGGGATGCCCCTTATCTCCTCTACTCTTTGCAGTGGCGGTGGAACCATTGGCCATAGCTGTTAGAGAGGATCCAAGAATACAAGGGGTGGAAGGGAAAAGTGGAATGCAGCACAAGATTACGTTGTATGCTGATATGATATTATACATTACGAGACTCCCTCAGTCCATGCCAGCTTTACTAGAGGTTATCTCACAATTTGCCATGTTTCCTGGATATAAACTGAATTTGGAAAAATCCGTGATTATGTTTATAGAAAGGAAAGTGGGAGGTGGAGACAATACGTGGGGCCTGCGCAAGGTAGGATCGTGCTTCACCTATTTGGGGTAAAAATGGGGAGAGACCTCCGATCATTATATAAATTAAATTATAGACCATTATTGAGATCAGTGAGAGAGGACCTGGGTAGATGGAGGGCCCTACCTATTTCATGGCTGGGACGTATTAATTTAATTAAGATGAACGTACTACCTAGAGTGTTATATCCACTGAAAATGTTGCCTATAGGGTTAACGGGGAAAGACATAAAGGAATTTGAGAAAGCATGCTCTAAATTTATATGGCAAGGGAAGAAGCCAAGAGCCAGTCTAAACAAGCTGAAGGCAGACCAAGTTAGGGGAGGGTTAACATATCCGGACATGAAGTTGTATTTTTGGACAGCGCAGGTTAGGGTGATCAAGGACTGGGTATATAGGCCTAGAGCGGTTAGCTGGTTAGACCTAGAAGAGAAGGGACAAGATGTTCGGCTATCTTCTTACTTGGCTGAAGGGGGGAGAAAAGCCTTTCGG
Source organism: Neoceratodus forsteri (assembly GCA_016271365.2). Classification (NCBI taxonomy): domain Eukaryota; kingdom Metazoa; phylum Chordata; order Ceratodontiformes; family Ceratodontidae; genus Neoceratodus; species Neoceratodus forsteri. The sequence continues at coordinate 1,205,235,636 of CM028132.1, forward strand.
GAGAAAAAAAAGACTAATATTTTAGTGAATAGTGTAATAGACAGTTGGGAGCAAATTAAAACATTGATGGGGCATCAGAAGGGGGAAGCGTTTATACTGCCACTGGTAGGAAATTATTTTTTTATACCAGGCGTGGGAGATCCCTCATTTCGGATTTTGGAGGAAAGAGGAAACCTATGCCTCAATGATTTATGAAAGAAAGAAGGGATTTACTTATTTAATGAACTCTGAGAAGGAGTGGGCTTACCGGCTAACCATCTGTTCAGGTACTTTCAAGCGAGGAAATGTATTCAGGATATAGAGAAGCAGAGGGAACAAAGTTCTCAAATCCAGGCCCTTGAAGGTTTGCTGCAGCAAGCTAAACAAGAGCCCAAAGGTGTCATAAGAAAAGCTACTTCCCGTTTACAGGCTCAATTACCAGACATGACAGGCAGAACGAAATGTCTCTGGGAGAGGGATTTAGGTATGGCTTTAACAGAGGAGCAGTGGACCTTGATGAAAGATATACACCGAGGGCTCCTGCTGTGCAACAAGTATAAAGAAGCAGCATATAAATTCGTACATAGGCTCTATAGTCTACCGGTGGCAGTTAATAGGTATAACACAGCAGTATCGGCTACTTGCCAAAGATGTGGCAATGCCTTGGGTACATACATTCACTCATTCTGGTCATGCCCGATACTCCAGTCTTTCTGGGAGGAAGTGGCGGAAGAGCTGTCAAATATGAAAGGTTACTGTATAAGAGTGGGTCCGCTTCTAATGTAGTTTGGCCTGGAAGACACAAACCAAGAGGATTGGGCGGCTGTGGAAAGATGATTGAGAATACTCCTAGCGTTGGCAAGACAATGCATCTTAAATACATGGGTGTCTGGGGACAGATCTACCCTTAGGCAGTGGAGGAATCTAGCATGGGAAGCTCTGCAGCTTGAATGCATAACTTATAAAGCTAGGGGACGTGAAGACCTGTTCATGAATATGTGGGCACCATTCTGGCGCACTATGAAAACTATAGAAAAGGAAGTGTTAAGTTGAATGCCAGGGCTAGAGGATTAAAGAGGTAGGAGTCTAATCACTGGCTGCTATATGACAGTAAGAGTGGTCTTGAATTGCTGAACACTCCTTATCTTTCAGGGCTAGTTGACATAAGGGTAATAAAGGATTAGGAGACAAGGAGAGGCATAGTAGGCAGTAAAGAAACAATTCTTAGTATATATATTAGATGAAGTGAACCTTTGATTAAACGGGGGTGGGTGGAGGGGAATGGTTTTTTTTTTTTTGTTTTGTTTTTTTTCCTTCTTTCCTTCCCTTTGGTTTTCTGTATTTTGTGTCTGTCTGTGCGTATATATAGTTGGTTGTAAGCAGCAATACCTGAATTAAATAGAAAAGTGTAATTGGCGTAAATGGGAGAGTGGTAAATCTTGGAAAATATATATATATTTTTTTATGTACGGGAGAGATAATTGTTGCTCTTGCTGTTGTGTTAATAAGATCAACTAATTAAAAGTTTGTGCAAAAAAAAAACAACTTTTGAAATAAATATCAACCGTTAATTCTCCTGTTGGTGGCAAGACTGGCCTAACTGGATGTGGTCCGCAGGTTTCTGAAGTGGATGTTGCACAGAGGCAGACTGACCCACCAGGATATCTGGAAATTTCCAGGTGGGCCGCCTGCTGCTGTTGTGTACCTGGTCACCTTCCAAACTCTAGAAATCTTTGTATTTATCATCTGTCTTCAAACTAAATGGGGGTATTCTGGTCACTGCCAGTACGTGTAAGATGCAAACACAGAGCCAGTGTACAAACTTTAAGTGGAATACTAATGTGTGTCGCCCCTTGGTCCTCCCCTATTGATTTTCCAACTGGGCCTGTGTACCCCAGTCCAGCCCTCCCCTTGCATGTGGCCCCCTCCAGTCTGACTGAGGTCCCCCTGTAGCATTTGGCTTCCTGTGACTTGAAGTACTTGTCCTGAAAGACCATGCGTCTCATTGCTATTACCTCAACCAGGCATGTATTGGAATTGCAGACCTTGACTGGGAAATCACATTGGTGTTCCACAGTCATAGGGTGTCCTTGCATGCTCCTCTACGTTCCCGCCAAAAGTGGTGTCTGATTTCACCCTAAATCAGTCCATCGATTTGTCCATCTTCTTCCCTTCTCATCAGAATGCAGGGAAGGTGTTTTGCACTCATTTGACATCCATTGAATCCTTTGTTTTTATATGGAGCTTACCAAGAACTGTGCTACGTCCTCTCAGCCATTTGTTCCTTTGCCCTAGGCACTGTGGGTAACCCTGTTTTCAAATGGATCGCCTCCTGTTATGTCCAAGGCAGGCAGGGCAGACCCTCCCTGGCCTTGTCACGGGAGTATGCTACCAGCGCATGGTGGCCTCTGTAGCCTGTTTTGGGTTTGTCAATGCCTCGGACATTTGCAAGGTGCTACCTGGCTCAGGGTCCGTACTTTTACTAAGCATTACAGTTTGGATCTGATCTTTCATACGAGGGCTGGGTCTGGCCTTGCCATTTTACAAGGCTTGCTTTCTTAAGAGATTGGTCCTCTTGTCAGCCACCCGATTGGGGTGGCAAAGCTTGATAGTCATCTAATGTATTATAGCTCTGTAGCGGTACCCTTGAAGAAGATGGGTTTCTTACATATAAGTAGATCTTCTGCATCTGTTTCAGTGTACTTCTTCCTTTACAGTTTTACTGTCCAGTGTGTATTTTGGCCTGTAAGTAACTATTCCTGCTGGACTTTGTGAAACTGACTGCTCCTGATCTCCCGGGAACCCTCATGAAAACCAAATGTTGCATCTCAATGTGTTATCCCAGTTGGAGTAATTTCAAATTTAAAAAGAAAACGTCTTTGTGAGGCTTTCCATACATTTTCACACTTACTATCCTTCAAGCTTGGAGGACCTTTGTTTCTGTCGATTTTTGCAGCATTGCGTATTCTGCATACTATTTAGTCCAGTGCCTCCACCGTTCACATGGTGGACAGGGTTTTCTGACTCCCTGTGCCTTTCTGTGCATGATTGATGGAGGCCGCCACAATCCTGTCATTGGGGTATGATTTCAGAAATTTTGTTCACCAATGGCGGGGAAACTAAAGTGGGTATAGGTTGCTCCTGTTAAATGGGTGCCACTGACGTGCATGTAGACATAGTGATGCAGAAGTTTCCATGAGACCCTGACGCTGTTGTCTTAATGGTAGTGTATTCTGGGACTTTGGAGATGCTCTTGAAGATCTGCTGTTATTGGTGAGTAAGTAACCTTTCCTGTGGTCTGTTTTAGCTAATTCTGTATCACTCTGCATCTTCTATTCTTGCTGCTAGACCCACATTGAATTTCAGCTGCTTTGTAACAGTCCATGTCCACAGCATATTGAAGTTCCTCTGCAGCAAATCCCACCCCCCTTCAGTTGTATTCATCTCCCTGAAATGTTTGTGTCATCCATACATATTTTAGTACATTTCTGGAGATTAGTCTTAATTTCGTACATTCCAGGGTGGGCTCAAGGAGGGAGAGGGTGGTGGAACAGAGTTGCATCACCTCCAGCTGTACCTCTCCACAATTCATTCGCTCTTCTGGTGGATAGTGGTTCCTCTATGGAGGCACCTGCAGTGGAGACCAAGGAGGGTGCTGGGAACCTTCACAAAGGAGACCCACAGGAGGGTGGCATGGGACCCCACAGGGGAAGGAAACAACTCCTGGTGGGGGAACTCAATCATTAGGGGGGTAGAAATGGGGAGAAGGGAGAGGGAGGTAAGGTGCCTTCCTGGTGCCACGGCTTGCAGGGACAGGAAGTAACTCAGGATCGTGGGAGGAGCTGCACAAGGGAGGGAGCTGGATGTCATTGTCCACCTAGGGACAAATGACCTGGCTAGGAATGGGATCAGAGCAGTGCAAGAGGAGTTTGTAGAGTTGGGAAGGGGCCTTAGACAAGTAGTGCATACGGTAACCTTCTCGGAGGTGCTGCCTGTCTATGGCAAGGGAGATGCTAGGGCACTTCTCACCAGGGAATTCAATGAGTGGTTGAAAAACTGGTGTGGAGCTCAGGGTTTTGGCTTCATTGGGGACTGGGGAGCCACCTGGAGGGATGCAGACCTATAGTGGTGCGATGGTCTGCATTTGTCCAGTGGGGAACCAGGATCCTAGGTGAAAGGTTTAAATGCTTCATTGGCAAGCATTTAAACTAGCCAAGGGGGGAGGCGCTGAAAAGGAGCAGGGAAATCCGAGCCTCCCCCCACAAAACATGGTGATTAGTGAGGTAAACACCAAGGTACAGAAGTTATTAGGGAGCAGAACAGATTTAAATGTAAAAAAAAGGCAAAGACGGTAAGGACAGAAATGGGGGTAAAAGGGGTAAGGCTATCAAAAAGTGGAGGGTGATGAGTACCAATGCCCGTAGTCTGTTTAAGAAGCTCCCTGAACTAGTGGCCTTGATGGAAGAGGGTTGCCTGGATATTGTGGCAGTCTCAGAAACATGGTACACAGAGAACCATAACTGGGGATGTCAACATACCAGGATACACACTCTACCGGAAGGACAGGGAGGGGAAAAGAGGAGGAGGAGGAGGAGTAGCTCTCTATGTAAAGGAAGGGATCAAAGCAACAGAACTAAAGAGTAAACAGGGAGCAGATGAGGCACTTTGGGTCACCCTGGATACAGGAATGAGACCACAGTCCTCATGGGGTTGTATACAGACCCCATCTCGGGAGGGAATGGACAAGGAAATGGTAGAAGGCTTCTTAGAATGGCAGAAAAGGGGAGATATTGTTGATGGGGATCTGAATATGCCAGATGTTAACTGGAGCACCTTTGCTGCAGGCAAAACCAAGAGCAGGGTCATTCTTGATGCCCTACAGGGGCATGCCTCAGACAGTTAGTATTGGAACCCACTCAGGAGGGAGCAATCTTAGACCTGGTACTCTCAAATGGGGTGGAGAAAGAATCTCAGATTTAGAAGTGGGTAGCCATCTGGGAACAAGCGACCACCAAACAGTGTGGTTCACGATAAACACAGCCATACAATCAAGCCACTACAAAGCAAGAGTACTGGACTTTAGGAGGGCTGACTTTGGGAAATGAGAGAGTGCCTCAGAAAGGCACTAGCAAACAGGCAAGAAGGAGGGTGGAGGAACAATGGGAGGATCAAAACAGCCATCACAGAGGCAACAAGCCTTGTGTAAAGCAAATCAATAAAACACAACGAAGGAAAAACTCTATGGTTCTCAAAAGAGGTGGCAGGGAAGGTTAAGGAGAAAAGGACAGCATTCAGAAAATATAAGGAAACACAGAAGGAGCAGAACAGAGAACTTAATCAGTTAAAGCAGAAAGAGGCTGGGAGGGCAGTCAGAATAGCAAAGGCCCAAACCGAGGAAAGGATAGCCAATTCTGTTAAGAAGGGGGATAAGACCTTTTATAGGTACATTAGGAAGCGAAGAAAGACCAAAGGAGGGATACTGAAGCTTAATAAAGGGGAGGGAATGTGGGTAGAGGGTGACAGTGAAAAAGCAGGGATACTGAATGAATATTTCTGCTCAGTATTCACAAAGGAAGAGGAGGGGGAGTTACCTAAACCAAACAAGAGAAACACTCTGAAGACAGGGGTCGATACCAGTCCATTTACAGAAGAAAGGGTTCTGAAAGAACTAATAAAATTGAAGGTGGACAAAGCAATGGGGCTGATGGATTCACCCAAGAATTCTAAAAGAACTAAGGGTAGAACTAGTGACACCGCTGACTGCTCTTTAACAAATCATGGGAGGATGGGGTGGTACCCGAGGACTGGAGGAGGGCAGATGTGATTCCTCTTCACAAAAATGGGAGCAGGACAGAGGCAGGAAACTACAGACCAGTTAGTTTGACCTCAGTGGTAGGGAAAATGATGGAATCACTTCTGAAGGAAAGAATTGTTGGGTACCTAGAGGCCAGTGGGGCACAGGACCCAGGGCAGCATGGATTCACGATGGGAAGGTCGTGTCAGACAAATCTAATAGATTTCTTTGACTGGGTGACCAAAGTAGTAGACCAGGGAGGGACTGTGGACATGGCCTACCTAGATTTTAGCAAGGCATTTGATACAGTCCCACACAAAAGATTAATACACAAGATAGCCAGCCTGGGAGTGGGTCCCAAGGTGGTAGCCTGGATAAAAAATTGGCTAGACAACAGGACACAAAGGGTAGTAGTAAATGGAGTACACAGTGAAGAAAGGAGGGTTACTAGCGGGGTACCGCAGGGTTCAGTACTGGGACCGGTCCTTTTTAATGTCTTTATAAGTGACATTGCAGAGGAACTGAAAGGAAAAATATGTCTCTTTGCAGGTGACACAAAGATCTGCAACAGGGTTGATACACAAGATGGAGTGGAAAGGATGAGAAGGGACTTGACAAGGTTGGAGGAATGGTCAAATGTATGGCAGCTCAGATTCAATGCAAAGAAGTGCAAGGGTAATGCACATGGGAAACAAAACCAGGGGAAGCGTACACAATGGGGGTGAGATACTGACAACAGTAAAAATAGAAAGGGACCTGGGGTAATATATCAGATGACCTAAAGGTGGGCAAGCAATGTGAGAAGGCAGCAGGGAAGGCTGGGGGATACTGGGATGCATAGGAAGAGGCATCAATAGTAGAAAACAGGAAGTTGTTATCCCTCTGTACAGACAGTTGGTGAGACCCCATCTGGAGTACTGTGTGCAGTTCTGGAGACCCCATCTCCGCAAAGACATAGAGTGGAGGCTGTCCAGAGGAGGGCAACCAAAATGGTGCAAGGTCTGCACCAGAAGACATACGAAGAAAGACTAAAGGAGCTTAATATGTATACCCTTGAGGAAAGAAGGGAGAGAGGGGACATGATAGAAACTTTCAGTACCTCAAGGGAATTGACAAAGTCCAAGAGGGTAGCATCTTCCAGAAAAAAAGATGTGCAAGAACAAGGCACAATTTGAAGATAGAGGGGGGATGGCTCAGAGGTAATGTGAGGAAGTATTTTTTCACTGAGAGGGTTGTGGATGCATGGAACAGCCTCCCTGAGGAGGTCGTGGAGTCAAGAACAGTGGGGGACTTCAAGAATGCATGTTACAGGCATAAGGCAGTCCTAGTGGGGGGTAGGAGGAAGTAAGCTGTTGCTTAACTAGGATCTGCAGCTTATCTGTTGGGTAGGAAAATGGGCAGACTAGGTGGGCCAAGTGGTCCTTATCTGCCATCAAATTCTGTGTTTCTGTGAAAGCGATCCTAGAACCCTATCCCTGAGATCACTCTGCAAGTGATCTCCCTCAGCCCTGGAAACCCTGGGCCAGCACCATCTGTTTCCTGTGAATATTGTGATCTCAAATTCCCCAGGAGTCGGATAAAATTACTAGTCAACTTCTAATTATGGACTCTTCAAAAATAAGGGTGGAGGATTTTGCAGATTTCCTCCCCACCACCCCCGTCCACCATGTCCCAATAAAGTACAGTTGCATAAGAACTTACCATGACGTTAGATCTTCGAGAGCATCTCTTGCAGCAGGCCATAACACATGGGATATCCAGCTGTAGGCATGACTTCCTCCCGATGATTTACCCGCAGTCTCTGCCAGAGGCCTCCCCTTCCTGTCACCTGATGTACTCTTGCACGTATATAAAGGGGAGGCCCCGATACTCCTCAGTTCTATTTTCCGACTTACCGACTGACATGAAAAGTGAATCATAGGTCTCCGATGGGAACTGAGGAGAGTAACAAAAGGCAGTAGCTCAAGGCTTCCAAGTGAGGATGGAGCAAGGTACCCTTCTGAAGCAGGAGCAAGGGGGATGGAGGGCGAGGCAGCAAGGCCTGCTGCAAGAGATGCTCTCAAAGAGCTACTGTAATAAGTTCTTATGCAACTGTACTGTCTTCTTCGAGTCACAGCAGGCCATAACACATGGGAAGACTCCCAAGCAGTTATGCCCACAGGAGGAGGATGCAAACTGCTGCAAATTGGGACAGGAGGCTGTTGAGGACGGCCCACCCAAAAGTGGCCCACTTCTTAAAAGCAGTGTCTAGACTGTAAAATTTTGTGAATGTATGTACAGTAGACTAGGTGGCGGCCCCGCAAATCTCTGATGCAGGGACGCCTCAAACACGCTGTAAAGGTAGCCATACCTCTAGAGGAGTGGGGTTTCTCGGATCCTGTGAGTTTTTTTATATTTGTTATATGTGAACATAATATAGTTGGCCAGTCATGTGGACAAGCGCTGCTTAGAAACCCGATCGCCGAGTCATCTTGGGGCGAAAGAAACGAGTTGCTCAGTTTTACGCAGCTGTTCAGTGTGGAGAAGATAAATTCCCAATGTTCTCTTCACATCGAGAGTATGAAGTAGGGCTTCCCCTGGATTCTCCAGCTCCGCAAAATATTTTGTCAACTGAATGGACTCAGAGTAAATTAACATACTAACATACTAAAAGCCAGCAAAATAGGCCCAGTGGTCTGTCATGTCTGCTCATAGAAACAACTTCAGGTAGAAAGGAGGGGCTAGTACATAAGGACATCTGAGCCATATGAAAGTGTAAATAAGATGGCTTGCACATAAGTGCCTATAATTCAGAGATCTGTCTACTTGACGTAATCGCCACCAAAAACATTGTTTTCCCCAACAGAAACTGGAGCTCACATGTTTCAGCGGGCTTGAAAGGACTTTCAAGTACAAAATTTAAATCCCACACTAGGACAGGGTCTCAAATAGGGGGATGCAAATGAAGGACACCTTTCAGGAAGGTTCTAATGAGAGGTAACTGGGACAATGGTTTGATGTCCACAGGTAAATGGAAAGCAGAAATAGCCGATAGGTGTACTTTTATTGATTTAATATTTTAGACCAGCCGAGGAGGGCTGGGGGGATGCATAGGGAGAGGCATCACCAGTAGAAAACAGGAAGTTATTATCCCTTTGTACAGACAGCTGGTGAGGCCCCATCTGGAGTACTGTGTGCAGTTGTGGAGACCCAATCTCCGCAAAGAGACAGACAGGATGGAAGCTGTCCAGAGGAGGGCAACTAAAATGGTGCAGGGTCTGCACCGGAAGACATATGAAGAGAGACGAAAGGAGCTTAATATGTATAGCCTCGAGGAAAGGAGGGAGAGGGTGGGACATGATAGAAACGTTCAAGTACCTCAAGGGAATCAACAAAGTCCAAGAGGGTAGCATCTTTCAAAAAAAGAGGTGTGCAAGAACAAGAGGGCACAAGATTCCATCACAGTCCAGGAGCCCTGGGACTGAACCCCTGGAAGATGAGTACCCCAGCCCATCAAGGAGGCGTCCGTTGTTAGAATGAGGTCTGGGACCCTGGAATAGAATGACATGCCCTGCAAGAGATTGTCCCTGGACTTCCACCAGAAGTATTTTTTCACAGAGAGGGTTGTGGATGCATGGAATGGCCTTCCGGAGGAGGTTTTGGAGTCAAAATCAGTGGTGGAATTCAAGCATGCATGGGACAGTCATAAGGCCATTCTAGGGGGTGGGGGTAGGAAGAAGTAGGCTGCTGGTTAACTAGGATCTGCAGCTTATCCAGAAGGTAGGGAAATGGGCAGACTGGGTGGGCCAAGCGGTCCTTATCTGCCGTCAAATTCTCTGTTTCCTCTGACAGAGTAAGGAGGTAGTCCAGTATTCTCTGTGGGGGACAGTCATAGGGTTCCAGTTCCTAGGAAGAGGCCCAAATGGAGAAACGCTTCTATTTCACAGAGTAGGAGGCTCTTGTAGAGGGCATCCGTGCCACCCTCAGAATCTGTGCTAGCCCTGGAGACACCTGATAACACGAGAGGACTACGTCCTAAGGAGCCAGGCGGGGAGCACAGGTCTGGGTGCAGTAGGGGCGCCATACTCCTGTGAGAGGAAGGCTGGACAAATAGGTAAAGGATTCCGATCCAAGATTTGCAGTGGTGGGGGAACCAAATCTGCCTCTGCCAGTAGGGGGCTATGAGAATCGATACCCTGTCTCTGACCAGTTTCAGGAGTACTCTCTCTATGAGAGGCAAGGGGGTGAAGGCGTAAAGAAATTTTCCTGTCCATGAACAAGATAAGGCGTCCAGCAATATTAAGTTCCAGGACCTCGCTCTAGAGGGCAGTAGAAAGGCGGTTTTGCATTTTGCGGAGAAGCAAACTTAGCTAATTCCGGGCGACCACACCGGAGGAAGGTATCTAAGACATCTGGGTGGAGCTTCCACTCATGAGCCTGAGCATGAGTTCTGCTCAGGGCGTCCGCCAGGGTATTTGAATCCCTTGGAATGTGTACCGCCAGAAGGTGAATGCCTCTCTGGATTGCCCACTGCCACTCCCTCATGGACCCCTGACAGAGAGGGTATGAATGGGTGCCACCTTGTTTGTTTAGGTAATGAACAATCGAGGAACCATATGATTGCACTTGAAGACAACCCTGAGGGAGCAATGTCTCGAATGTCTGTAAGGCATAGATAACAGCCCTCATTTCCAGGATGTTAATGTGAAGACAAGATTCCATCACAGTCCAGGAGCCCTGGGACTGAACCCCTGGAAGATGAGTACCCCAGCCCATCAAGGAGGCGTCCATTGTTAGAATGAGGTCTGGGACCCTGGAATAGAATGACATGCCCTGCAGGAGATTGTCCCTGGACTTCCACCATTGTAGCTGCGAAGTGCTGGGGAGGACAGAAGGACTGGGAATCAAAGTCGTCCCATTTCTGATCTCATTGGACCCTGAGATTCCACTGAAGGATCCTCCATATGAAGTCTGGCATGAGGGACAACAGGGATGGTAGCTGCCAAATGTCCCAGGAGCCAAAAGTAGTCACTTGCAGAGACATACCGACAAGGTTCCAGACGGAGAATGAGGGTCAGGATGGCATTCGTCCTGGATTCGGGGAGAAATGCCATACCTCGGGAGGTATCTAGTACCGTTCCGATATACTGGAGAGTCTGTGCTGGGGTCAGCATAGACTTCAGATAGTTGACCGTGATGCCCACCATGGAGAACATTGCCATGGTGAGTGTCAAGGTGTATTCCAGCATGGAGCGAGTAGGCGCCTTTAGGAGCTAGTCATCTAGGTATGGAAAGATGTACAGACCCTCCTGGCAAAGAGCTTCTGCTACTGCTGCCAGGCATTTCATGAATACCCTAGGGGCCAAGGAAAGGCCAAAAGGGAGGGACCGAAACTGAAAATGATGGCTTTGACACTGGAATCATAAGAACCGCCTGTGAGCAGGGTGGATCAGGTTATGAAGGTATGTGTCCTTCATCTCCAAGTAGCAAAGCCAATCTCCTGTGTCTAGCAGGAGAAGAAGAGTGGGCAGCGTCACCATTCTAAATTTCTGATACCTTATATAGAGGTTAAGGCCTCTGAGATCCAGAATGGGATGCAAGTCCCTTGTCCATTTGGGAACAAAAAAAAAAAAATGGAGTAAAACCCAGAGCCTCTTGGGGCGGGAACTGGTTCTATGGCATGTTTTGTAACGAATCATGTATTTCTGCTTGTACTAGTGCATGGTACAGAGGGTAGTGTGAGACCCGAGGAGGAGAACTTATCACGTCCAGTGTATGACCGTAATGAATCAGTTGAAGGATCCACCGGTCTGATGTGATCCTTCACCAACCTCTGAGGTGCAGGGAGAACCTGCCCCCGATGGCCAAGGAGGGGGTCTCCGCCTTCACGGCCAGAGACCCGCCTTCAGACCAAAGGCTGACCCTGCTGAGGGACAGCAGGAACATATCGAGACTTTCTGGGGGGCAGGTCTGTCCGGTAGAGCTAACTGAGCCTTGCGTTTGTGAGCAGGCTGTCGCTGAGTAGTAGGTTTACCTTTAGAAGAATGGTTCGGAAAGGTACCCTTTTAAGGAGGCTTTACCTGTGGACAATATAGGGTTCAAACAGACTGAAGGGTACAACCAGAGTCTTGCAGGTTTTTTAGAATGTCTTGGGTCTGTGATCCAAAAAGTTTGTCTCCTTTAAAGGGAGTATTCAGAACGGATTGTTGGACAGCTTGCGAAAATCCTGAAATCCTCAGCCATGCATGGCGACTGAGGCAAACAGCCACCGAGGAGGCCTGGACCAAAATTATCAGCAGCATCATAGGTGGCCCTAAGCAGGTGGTGACAGACAGCCCCAGCGGTAGAAAGTTTGGTATCATGGTCCTCCTGAGGCTGGCCGTGCGGAAGGGATTGGACCGATGCATAAGCAGCCTTAAGGATCTCCTCCTGATCATTGAGGAGGTGGCCCATATCATTAAAATGCGAAGGGACAAAGTGGTCGAAGCATAGACCCTCTTCCCCATGAAATCCAATTTCTTGGATTCTTTATCGGGGGATGAGCACTCGTGTTGCAGTCTAGCAGATTTATCATGAGCAGCATTGTTAACCACAGAGTCTGCCTGTGGAGGCATAGAAAGAATAAGGATGGTCCACAGGGGAACTATAAAGCCTGTCTGCTTTGCGGGGAAGAGAGGGGACCTGGGAGGGCTATTGCCAAGCAAGCAGCATAGCCTCCTCAAAAGCATCCACCAGGGGAGGGATGACCAGGGAGGGGCCATCAGGAAGGCCTAAGTACCTGGCCAACTTGCTTCTTGAGGCATTCTATTCCATAGTCTGGAAACCAAAGGCTTTTTGCAGATGCACCATAATATCTGAAAAGGATGGGTCATCAGGAGGAGAGCAGGGGAGCACTTCAGAAGGGTCCCCGGGCGTGGAAGATGTCTCTGAGGAAGAGATTTGTGAGCCATAATCCTGTTCAGTTTCATCCTCCTCATCCTTCAGATCCCAGTCTGGGAGGGAGGGGTTCTCCGGTTTGGGATGGAACCCAGTGGAGGAAGGAGAGGAACTCCTTGTCCTAGTGGCCAAAGAAGGCCTGGAGGGAACTGAGGCAGGGACCAGCGCCTCCCACAAAGGAGATGGGTAGGGTCTAGTAAGGCCCATAAATGAGTGAACTAGAGCCTGGACATCCTCCATGGCCAGTTGACACCCGAAGAGGAAGGGGCCATGGACTGGATGGGTACCACAGAGGAGATAGCCAAGGATAAAGGACTCTGCCGACTCGATGGTACCGTGGTGGACGTAGGACCCCAAAGTAGTGGATGGGGGAGCACTTAAAGAAGACGTCCCCTAAGCTGTCTAAAGTTGTGCCATGATCGTTGACGGGGAAGCCGTCGAGCGAGTTAGACCAAAAGGTCCCGTCAGCGAGAACGGAACAGAAGCCACATGGTCCACCGTCTATGAGGGACCGCCAGAATGTGTAGTCAATGGGAGCATCATCGACGGAGCAGCAAAGGAGCGCCTAGAGCCTCATCAACGGGAGGACCAGAGAATGATCTGTCAGTGGGAGGACCATCTGAGCAGATGCAGCCATCATCAACGGACGATGGCTGACAATGCAGGTTGGCAGAGGGAGTGTTGGAAGCTGCAGCACAACTGCAGTCGCTGTTGACAACTTGGGCCCACTACCATCAACTGTGAAGAAGATGGTGTGTCATCACTGGGAGCCATGCTACTTACCTTTGAGGAGCTCAATGCTTTCAACACCCATTTAAGATGGTGGCTAGGGAAACTTTTGTTTTTGAAGAATGTTTCCTGTGCCTCATGCTCCGCCGACCACAGTGGTTCACCCCTCCGAGGAAGAGGTCAAAGACTTTCCTGCAGAGGAGTGTTGCTGCTGCTCCTAAAGGGCTAACTTCTGCTCCATGAGGTACTCCCTTAGCTGCTCGAGCCTTCGGCACTTAGTGGCCTTGTTGAACCGTCCACAGAGGATACACTCCCTGGAGTTGTGCTCTGGACACAGGCACAGAACACACACACGTTGTGGAGGTCCACCAATGCAATTCTCTAGCCACAGGAACACTTCTGAAACATAGAAACATAGAATTTGACGGCAGATAAGGACCACTTGGCCCACCCAGTCTGCCCATTTCCCTACCTAATGGATAAGCTGCAGATCCTAGTTAACCAGCAGCCTACTTTTTCCTACCCCAACCCCCTAGAATTGCCTTATGACTGTCCCATGCATGCTTGAATTCCACCACTGTTTTTGACTCCACAACCTCCGGAAGGCCGCTCCATGCATCCACACACCTCTCTGTGAAAAATACTTCCTTACATTACCTCTGAGCCCCCCAAAATCTTCAAATTGTGCCTCCTTGTTCTTGCACACCTTTTTCTGAAAGATGCTACCCTCTTGGACTTAGTTGATTCCCTTGAGGTATTTTGAAGATTTGACCATCCCTCTAACCTTGCCAAAACCCTTCTCATCCTTTCCACCCCACCTTGTGCATCAACTCTGTTGCAGATCTTTGTGTCATCTGCAAAGAGACATACTTTTCCTTCCAGTCCCTCTGCAATGTCGCTTATAAAGACATTGAAGAGGACTGGTCCTAATACTGAACCCTGCGGTACCCCACTAGTAACCCCACTTTCTTCAGAGTGGACTCCATTTACTATTACCCTCTGTGTCCTATTCTCCAGCCAATTCTTTACCCAGGCTAGCATCTTGGGACCCACTCCCAGGCTGGCTAACTTATATATTAATCTTTTGTGTGGGATTGTGTCAAATGCCTTGCTAAAGTCTAGGTAGGCCATGTCCACAGCCCCTCCCTGATCTTCTACTTTGGTCACCCAGTCAAAGAATCTATTAGATTGTCTGGCATGACCTTCCCGCTGTGAATCCATGCTGCCTTGGGTCCTGTGCCCCTCTGGCCTCTAGGTACTCAACAATTCTTTCCTTCAGAAGTGATTCCATCATTTTCCCTATCAGTGAGGTTAAACTAACAGGTCTGTAGTTTCCCGCTTCTGCCCTGCTCCCACGTTTGTGAAGTGGAATCACATCTGCCCTCCTCCAGTCCTCAGGTACCACACCATCCTCCCATGATTTGTTAAAGAGGGTAGTCAGTGGTGTCACTAGTTCTACCCTTAGTTATTTTAGAATTCTGGGATGAATCCCATCAGGTCCCATTGCTTTGTCCACCTTCAGTTTTAAGAGTTCTTTCAGAACCCTTTCTTCTGTAAATGGGCTGGTATCAACTTCTGTATCCAGAGTGTTTCTATTGTTTGGTTTAGGTACCTCCCCCTCTTCATTTGTAAATACTAAGCAAAAATATTTGTTTAGTATCTCTGCCTTTTTACCCTCTGCCCACCCCTCCTCCCATTTATTAAGCCTCACTATCCCTCCCTTGGTCTTTCTACGCTCCCTGATGTACCTATAAAAGGTTTTATCTCCCTTCTTAACCGAGTTGGCCTTCTTTTCCTCAGTTTGGGCCTTTGCTGTTCTGACTGCCTTCCCAGCTTCCTTTTGCTTTAACTGATACAATTCTCTGTCCTGCTCCTTCTGTGATGACCGGTAGGATTAAGCTGCCAGGCACTAGGACCACATGGAAACTTTAACTAGCAATGTACTGCTGGGGGGGGGCATAGTATATAGTGGGCAGTTCCCTCAGTTCTTTCCCGCTGTCGAGCTGCACTCAAACTAGCAGAATGCTGCTTCAAATCGACCACCATTTAAAAGTATAACCTTCTTTTTCAATTAGTATGATAGTTTTCGTCATTTTCAACTGTCGGTTGCAGGTCTTCACCAACTCCTTCAGTGGAATCCCGCGAATCTAAGTGTGCCTGAGGCAAATTCCAGTAAAGGACAGCCATACCCTGTGTGTCCTTTGCCTAGGCCTTGACCACAACACAGAAGGCTGCCAGAAATTTAATCAGGCCAAGTGGGGTTTCCATATAAAAGGAGGTTATTGGATAAGGTTTCTTCACTTGCTAAGCACTGCTGAAGATGGCGCGGGATTTTTAAATTAAGGTAATGGGCCTCGATGCAATCCACCCCAGGGTGCTCAAGGAGTTGAGGGAGGAATTTGTGGCGCCACTCAGTAATTTAATCTGTCCCTAGTCAGGGGAAGGGTCCCGGGGGATTAGAAAATGGCTGACGTGCCACTACACAAAGGGGGAGGTAAGGAAGAATCTGGCAACTACTTATTTATTTAGTTTTTGTTGACTGGGTAAGTACTAGACAGATTCTTGCCTATTTTCAGGCATGGTCTGGGGGGGATACAGATGAATGCCAACTGATCTTCAACCAGATTAAGCTGTTGATGGTATTTTAGTAAATGGGGGAAATTTGTCCAGAGCACCAGGGAAATTCCCCTACTCTGTCAGTAGGGGGACTCCATGACAGCTGTTTAGGAACTGTTAGTTGGTGGTGTTAAGCGATGAGTGTAGACGTACGGGAGGCCGGGGAGCAGGTCTCCACCCCAGCCTTGATACCTGTGGAGACGGCTGATGGAGAAAGATGGACGGAAAACATTTCGGAGCATGAGCAAGTTGAAAAGGAGCTACAGGATGAGAATTGCGGGAAAAAGAGCGCAAGAAAAAGTTTTGAAGCTGTTCCAGAGAAAGTGGGTATACCAGAGCAAACATCGGGAAGCGGACTGAGTAAGTCGCAAGATGATTACTAAAGGGAAAAAAACAGCAGCTTTTACAGAATGTAGCAAAGGAGAATGTCAGGGGAGAGGCCTGTCACAATCAGCTGAGATGTGCTGATGTGGCAAGAGAGGTACGGGCCGCTCCCTCTTCAGTTACTAAAAATACAGAAACTGAAGCGACTGCCCCGAAGGGAATGGCCACAGAGAGTCGCAAAAGACTCGGCCTAAGACGGGCAGAGAATGCTAAAGGGAAAACTGAAGGGAATTTTAAACAAAAAGACAACGCTTTGCAAAGCACTGACAAGTGTGGGGGGGGGGCCTTGAAAATAAAGATACAAATGACTCTGACATTCCCAATTATAAAGATACCCCAGAGTGGGTAACAGAAGTCCTGCAGCAGGCAGGCTGGAGGAAAACAATGGATGGGTCAGGATGGGACCCCAATAGACCTACTTGTTCTAAAGAACAGGCAAGTAAAAAAAAAATCCAAAGATGAAGCAGTAGGAATTGCACCTGAAGAATCACAAAATGAAAATGAAAACGCCGATAGCACTAAAGAAATTGAAATACCAACAGATATTGAGGAGGCCTCCATGGAGAAGGAGCAACAAACAATACAAAAAGAAAAAAAACACAAGTGAAGAGGAAAAGAATGAAAGGCAAAATGCCTGGAAAGGGAATAAGAAAGGGTCTTCTGAGAAGTTTCTAAGTTAAGCAAACAAAAAGGAGAAACGCAGTGCATCTTAAATTCAAAGGGGCAGCTGCAGATGCTCCTGACCGAATATATATTGAAAGACAGCTCTTAAAGAGTGCATGAAGTTTTATCCATATGAAATGTATGCACTAATTCATGTACCAGGTAGTACTGAGTATGACGTCGGCTTCAAACATCAGAGTGGCTTAAACAGGTTCTGGAAACTATTTCACCAGCTGAACCATACACCAAGCCTGCCTTTAAAATAATAAATGTACTTTCTAGAAATAAGGGTATAAATGTGTGACGACATTACCTTCTGTTTGAAACAAAAATGTACAGCCATTATTTGAACTATATGATGAAGAATGCCTATGGACGGGAGTTGGAAATATAAAGCGACTTTAAAACAATAAAATGGTGAATTCCAAAATGTACCAAACTGTTTTTTTTTTGGGGGAATAAAGGGGTGGTATTTTATGCTGCTCAGTCTCGGGCCTGCTACAGGTGTGGTGATAAAGGACACCTGAATAGCTCATGTGAACAAATAAAATGTGTTCTGTGTGGGGTAATAGGCCATTGGGGGGCCTGATTGTAAAAATAAAATAAAATGCAGTTTATGCGAAGGAGGACACTTTTTTCTTTATTGTCCCTGGGCCTCCCACAACCGTCCAGACCCAGGGGAAACCGCAGACCAGGACATTTACTTAGCAATGCCCAGAACATGAAAGGAAAGGATGACAAAGTAATCTATGAAGCAAGGAACAAGGAAGGGCCTTCAGTCTCCCCAGCCATGCCAAAAGGGAAAATAATACAGGTGGAAGAGAATAATGCAACACAAGCAGAAAAAGGCAAAGCGGTGTATTCAGAAAGTAAACAAAGGTATAAATTTGGGCCTGAATTTACAACAGTCACCAGGTCTAAGAAAAAGACCCAAACATGGAATCCAAAAGGCCCAATTTTGGAGAAAGACGAGCCAACTAATATGTATACTTTATTGCAGGAGGAGGACTGGGGTGATTCAGAGGAGGAGTCATTTTCCTCATGTACTGACATTTCAGAGTCAGAGGATACGGCCAACGAGGACACCACAGAAATACAAGTCTCGAAAAAAAGACATCACTCTGATATCCAAATGGGCTCTTTAACTTGTATCTCAGTAAATGTTAACAGTATAAGGGATAGGAAAAAAAGAACCATTACGTTTAATATTTTAAGTTAAATACAGAGTGAAGTACTAATATTGCAAGACAATAGGCTGTGTACTATAGATGAGATTAAGCAGATGCAAAAGGACTGGAGAAGGGGGCTGTCCCTATGGTCTATTGGGGAGGACAGGTGTTCTGGAATAGGGATAGCTTTTCTTACACAGGAGGTGAAAGTTAATAAAATAGTGGATTTAGTGCTGGGTAGGGTTTTAATATAAGGGTTCCGAAGACATCGGTAGATGAAGCTTCTTGGGTGACTTGTAGAACTTGTCATCGACGGTACTGGAGAAAGCTGGTACTCTTGAAGGAGAACTTGATGTGAACTCTGTCGCAGTTGGAAAAGAACTGAGGCGTATCAGGGGCCTCCACTTTATATATGTGCAACAGCACATCGGGTGACAGGAAGGGAAAGCCCCTGGGAGAGACTGCTGGCAAATCATCCAGAGGAAATAATGCCTACGGCTGGATATCCCATGTGTTATGGCTTGCCGCAAGAGATTGACTAGAAGATCTTCATACTACCATCTTGTCACCCCTCCCCCATACTGATGCACTTTTCGCACAAAATATTATTGCTAATTTCTTTTCTCACCTCATTCCCTAATCTTTTCTGTTTAATCAAATCAAATTTATTTAAAAAGACGCCCAATCCCGAAGGCTCTGGGCGCCACACAAAATCTGTACAGTGTGTCATACTGTATATATTTCAATTACAATATCATACAAATATAAAATATATAAAACTCAGTCACCAAATGCCTGCATGAATAAAAAAGTCTTCAGAGGACTCTTAAAGGCCTCTATAGTGGGAGCCTCTCACTACAACTGGCAATGAGTTCCAAAGCTGGAGCAGCAACCCAAACGAACGATCCTGCAGATTTTAACCTAGCTCTCGAACTTTGAGGAGGCCCCCACAAGAGGAGCGGAGATCTCGGACAGAGGTGTATGGTACCAGGAGATCAGAAAGGTAACCAGGGCCCTGACCATGTAGGGTCTTATAGGTGAAAAAACCCACCTTGAACAAAACTCTCCACCTGACAGGCAGCCAGTGCAATTCACGCAATACTGGAGTAATATGACAAAACTTACTCTGCCCGGTCAAAAGCCGGGCAGCAGCGTTTTGCACTAGCTGCAGTCTGCGAAGAGAAGTTCCAGAGACCCCGAGATAGAGTGCATTACAGTAGTCAAGTCTAGAGGTAACTAAGGCATGTACCAAGGTAGGGAGGTCCAGAGCCGGAACAAGGGGCTTAATCCTGGCGATATTTCTAAGATGGAAAAAACAGGAACGAACCACGGAGGATATTTGAACCTCCATGGACAAGTTCCTGTCAAAGATCACACCCAAGATTTTGCACCCATGGGGAGGCCATCACGACACCGCCCTAGCACAATGCCAGTCACAGAACCGAGGCCATCCCATCACGAGCTCTGTTCGACTCCACTACCAATACCTCAGTCTTATTGGGGTTCAGTCGCAGCCAGCTGGAAGACATCCAGTCATTTATCTCAGCCAGACAGGTGTTCAGCACATCCACTGCATTTGGTGTTCCTGGGGAAAGGATAGGTATAGCTGAGTATCATCTGCATAGCAATGAAAACTCGCCATACCTCCTAATGATCTCCAGGGCAGCATGTATACTGCAAGTAACAACATTGGGACCAATACCGAACCCTGAGGATCAGACATTAGGAGGCAGGGTGCCGTGAGAAATTACCCATCACAACCCGCTGCCTCCTGTTAGTAAGAAATGACTCAAACCATTTGATAACAATACCGTGAGTCCGCATAACTCCCTCAGGCAGAAAAGCAGCACACAATGGTCCACAGTATCAATGCTGAAGAGAGATCAAGGAGAACAAGAATTGTCTTGTCACCCCGATCTCTAGCCCTGAGAAGGTCATTTTGCACCGAACTAATGCAGTTTCCGTGCTATGTCTGGCCGAAAAGCTGACTGGAAGGGATCATATAACTTGGAGTCATGAGATGTTCTCCCAACTGAAGTGATACCACCTTCTCACAACCTTTCCCAAAATGGAAGATTTGGAGATAGGGAATGATGAGTACCCTAATCTCGGGTCCAGAAAGCTTTTTAAAGGGGTTCACCAGAGCCTCCTTCAAGGCATCTGGGAAGACACCCTGACTCAAGGAACACCGGACAATCAGGGCAAACACTGGCTAACAGTGTCAATGCACCTCATCAAGAAGCGCATTGGCACGGGATCCAGTTCACAGAAGGTATACTTCAGATTAGCCACTATCTCAATGACCTCACGATCCTCCACTGGCCTAAACTCTCCCCAACCAGAGAGAGTGCTCTCAGAAAACAACTGACGACCACTGACAGCAATGATATTACTGGCTGAGGAAACCTCCCGCCGGATCGCAGACACCCTGTCCGAGAAAAACCGAGCAAATTCCTCACAATCCTCATTTGAGGAAGCTCTTCCGGGCTGGAGACAAGATGGATGAAGAAGTCTATCAACAGTCCGGAAGAGTGAGGCTGGTCGGCTTCTCCCGGCAGCAATCTCCCGAGACAAAAATATTGCCTTCTTTTGGTTGATTGCCTCCTGATATGCAGAATAATGTGCACACAGGACCAGTTTGTCAGCCCCAGGCGGATCCAGCGACGGCTCTAATCTCCGACCCAGTTCTTCATCTCCCTGAGATCGCCATCATACCAAAGGCGATCTCAGGTATGAGTTCTGGGTCGTACACTGACAGGTGCGAGGGAGTCAATGGCGCCAGATAACACCGTGATATAGGCGCTAACCCCGCATCAACGGCTCCAACGCATGCATCAACCACCCTTGATAAATCAGCTGCCGCCAGAAACCATCAGGGTAAGATCTTTTAGCGGGCGACAGCGAAATATCTCAGAAGGGAAAAATTTGGCGAGCACTGAACTTAAACTTCACGTGCAATGATCAGACCAGGCTACTCGGTCAATAGCAAGATCAACGATCTTAAGTCCCAGTGAGAACACCAGGTCCAGTGTGTGGCGTCCTGATGAGTAGGCACCCGACAGTCTGCTCCAGTCCCAGAAGGGACATACTCTGCAGTAACTCATGGCGTGCCTTTGACTTCTATCTTCGGCCCAAACATTGAAGTCCCCAAGAAAAATACATCTTGGGGAATCCAATGTTCGCCGGCAACAAACTCGAGATTCCTGCAGGAACCCCATCGAACCGGAAGGACGGTAGATGAGAGGATCCTAGCCCACACCAAGTCCTCCACGAACGCCACACACTCAAATGAACCGGGCTCCCACCAGGTGCACGGTGAAGTCAAGATTAGATTTAAAACAGATAGCTACACCGCCTCCCCCACGATTTCCTCTGGGGCAGTGCACCCAGTATATCCTGGGGACTGCAGCCTCAAAAACAGGGCCAGCATCATCTCCCACCCAGGTTCTGTGATGCACGCAGGTCGACCAATGAAACAAGAGCGGTACATAGCTGTCTTGTTTCTGATCATCTGGCATTGCATAGCACTGTCAACAGAGGTATAGAAGGTGATGCAGCCCTATGGTCACTCTGGCCACTAGACTGGTGGCCCCCCTGGAAATAGGCACCAACCACGTCTGACTTCTCCTAGATGCTCTATTTATTCCAGGGCGTCTCCTGGACTTAACCACCTCAATCCTTTGATCAACCCGCTCCTGGTCATCCCACAGTGAATACGCAGAACAATCCCCCCCAATCCCCACTTCCCTACAGCGTCTGATAGTGATATCAGATACAGGGAGGGGGAAAAAAGGACGTAATGCATACAACTGCGAGCTCCCATAAACAATCCTAGGCCCCAAGACTCGTCCAATAGAATTCCTGCACATAACTAATTAAAAAGCCAAAATGGCATATACAGACTCATACAACAATACACATAGGTACTCTACTTTATAGTAAAACTAATTGACATATATAAACAGCAATACCATATCTAATTCCCACCTCTCATCCAGAACAAACAGTAATTTCAGCTCCGAGTGTGCAAGCCACGCTCGCGCTTACGAGCAGCGCCTCTGCTTTATAGACTGCCTCCCCACACCCACGCACCAATCACTGGCAGCCCCCTCCGTAAAACTCCAGCTCCAGCTGGCGTCGATCTTAATCAGTTTCATACACAGCCTCTCACGCTGTGTTTAGCCGGATAAGGTCAATTGGGCAGGCAGTCAATACAGACAGGCTCCAGATGGATAGCAGCGATAATCCAAAAGCACCCGCTGCAACGAGCAGCGTTTTCAACTGACACACAATGCAGATAATAAAAAAGTATACAGAAGCTACCACTTGCGAGCAGCGTCTCTGCTTTCTAGACTGCCTCCCCACACCCACGCACCAATCACTGGCAGCCCCCTCCGTAAAACTCCAGCTCCAGCTGGCGACGATCTTAATCAGTTTCTTACACAGCCTCTCACGCTGTGTTTAGCCGGATAAGGTCAATTGGGCAGGCAGTCAATACAGACAGGCTCCAGATGGATAGCAGCGATAATCCAAAAGCACCCGCTGCAACGAGCAGCGTTTTCAACTGACACACAATGCAGGTAATAAAAAAGTATACAGAAGCTCTGTTTACACTGTGTCCCTCTTATTCTTACTGTCTGATCACCATTCCCTCCCCCATGTCCCCTGTATTCTGCTCCACCTCTTAAAAATCTGTATCTCTTAATGTTCTTTTGGCCCTTTTTTTGTATTGCCTACCCCCTTGCTCTTTTCCCCATGTTCCTCTTCATCATCTCGAACACACACTGTCTCATTGCAGCTTTATTTGCTCTTTGTTGCCATTGCACTTCCCATCACCCACCTCCTCAATTGCTGCTTGTCATTTGCCTCAATCATTGATCTGTAAAAGCAGGCCACTGTTATTCCCTTTCCCAAAAGGGGAGGCCCTCTCTCCCTGACAGCTACTATCCCTGGCTAAATTTCAGGAACACCTGATCTTACTTCGAGTGGGAGCTCTTGCAGCAGGCTAAGACCCATTGGGAACCTTTAGCTAGCAGTACCCATCGGCTGCACCCCAACGTCAGCCAGTAGTATATCAGGGGGCGGTCCCCAGACCCGCTTCCATCGGCTCTTCGGTTGCCTTTAGAACCCATTCCTAGTAGTTCAGAAAAACTTTCTTATTTTTCCCGAAGTTCGTTCTCGTCCTCGCCAGTCTGTATGTCGACTTCACAGTCATCGGTTTCCTCGTCTGGACAGAAGAGGGCAAAGTGTTCCTGCGGCCATCAGGTACCAGTGAAAGACTTGTACCAGGCCTGTGTCTTTTGCCTGGGGCCAGATCGCGACGCCAAGAATTGCCCACTCTGTTGCAGCTTTACAAGCAGGACTAGGCTCTGCCACCTAAAGGCACTAAAGGCCCATACTCTCGAAAAACAAGTGGCCATGTGTGGGGGGGATGACATATGGACCAGATACCAAACTTCAGGTTCAACACACAATCTCTGTATGATATGTATTCAAAATACAGGAAATAAGTTTCAGCAATATCATATTCGTTTGTCAGTACATCAGGTTGCAGCAACCAGATTGTATATGTTGTTTTTCTGCACTTAGCTAGGACCTGCTGACGCTGATTTCTGATTGAACTTTGCAGTTGAGATTCAGCCTCCACCCCCCCATGCGAGGCCTGTTTGCTTGGATAGTGGGTGCTCAAATAACAAAATAAAAGCTAAAAAATAAAGAACCTCAGTGCAGAAACACGGAAACAAGGGTTACCATAAAGGGCATCGACGACAAGCAAAGTTTCAAAGAAACACACCACACATACTTCTCTAATGCAAAGCATCATGGGATATATGCAGATCAACATGACATTTGATTGTCTCAGTTTACAGCAATTTACATGCATTTTTAATAGCACAACTAACTTAAAGGGGCACTGTCAGCTTTTCGCTTTGTTTCCGTCTCAGAATGAAGCAGTGTCCCCACAGGCTCATACTAATAAAGCAAATACAATAGAATGCCACTGTTTAACATCAAAGTAACCAATTTACCTATATTTGCGCATTTTAACTTAATGTCTGTAGGGGCAGTCCTCAAGTAAATCCCCCATCCCCCGGAAGCACACTGGCGCCGAGAACACACCTCTACTGTGGAGCGCCGTCCCCGAAGATCGATATTTTTTTTTTTTTTTTTTTTACATCCGCATTGGACCCAGCTTTTACTCTAGAAGAGTGAGGCATACTGAACCATTTGTTTTATCATTAATGCAAAACCGAGCACTCCTTGAGCCACAAAATGAATTTAAACTCTGTCGTCGAAATCCCATGCATGCTCGAGAGTGAGAGGAGAAAAAGCTGTCACGGTGGCATTCTATTGTACTTGCTTTACTGGTGTGAGCCTATGGGGACACTGCTTCATTTTGAGACAGAAATGAGGGGAAAAGCTAACAGTGCCCCTTTAATTGTTTTAATACAGTCAACTACTTTTTACCTTTATCAAAAACACCTAGTGCCATGGTATTTTCAACATTTACAGGCTTCATAAACATAAGGTATATACCTCATGATATTTCATGACATAGTAGTGCTATTACATACTAAATCCAACAACAAGGAAACACGGCCTGTTTTACATCAGCTTGGAGATCACCACAGAAACCTCCCTGTACGAGGAACTGAGAGGGAAAAGGAAAATTAGAGGACACTATAGCATAGTCAAGAAAGGGAAGAGGGTGCCAATAGGTGGCTAACCTTATGGACTAGAAATTGTAAAGGACAGACTAGGCTAAGAAATAGAAGAACTGTTGCAGCAGATTTAAGAAAAGGTCAGTCCTCAAGCGTGGCAGGAGCTCCCTATTGCACCGTGATGCAGCGCTGTCCTGGGGAGAAGTATTTTTCATCGAAGCATAAGGGGAAATCAAACCGTTACAAGTCCTGCGAAAAGGACCGGAGCCGGTCTCAACTTTGCTTTCGTTCTCCCCACAAAAAGGCCTCTTTCTCTGGATCAGGCAGCTCAGATCATTCCCACTACCCAAGACACTGTAAAGAGAGCGGGAGATTGCCGTCCACAGCACGACACTGGCGTCGGTTAAGGGTAGTCCGGGCCCGGTCTCTGTACCAATGCCCCCCCACCTCGAAGGTGAAGGCTACGCCCTTGCAGACACCCTCCACCTCGGGAGTTGGGGCCTTCGCCCTGCTGAAGAAAGCCTCATCTACAGCCATACCCGGGGCTCCAGGTAAGGCCCATTCCCAGAAGGAACGGGAGACAGGCTCAAAGCCAACACTGGTTCGCCGCTTCTCTATATCCCTACCGATGACGCCAAAACTAATGACAGATAAGCCTGACTGCTCCAAACTATTGCCGGCACATGACCCAGAGCGGACGCCTGTAAAGGCGGCACCGGGTACTGACTGTTCACTGGTCCAAAGGGCCTCTACTCTGGAGGATATGACAGACGATTCTTCACCCAGGGACCTTCATGATTTGCCATCCTTGCCTATACCTCCCCACCTGCCAGACAAACCCAGCCTACCAGTAGGTTCTGCCGCAGCGCAATTTAGTAAAGAGGAGCTCACTGAGCTCTTTCAATTTTGGTGGGGCAAAGTTAAGCAGGACGTTTTGCCACCACAGCCTGACCCTATTTCAGCTCCAGAAAAAACCTGGGGATAAGAGCAGGGGAGAAATCCTTCTCCTGCACCTAAACATTCCCCCTCTAAGCCAGAACTAAAATTCAGGTCTCGCACTCCAGTGAATAACCATGGTCGGTCCAAAAACGGGGAACATCGGCACCAGCAAGTCTCTCACTCTGCCAGCCGCCGTCATTCCTTGAGCAGGAGATGGTCCACTAGCTGACGCAGGTCCAACACCAATCACAGGCATTTGATCAGCCAACGTTGGGCTACTAGCCATCGTTGGTCCCCTAGCCATAATCGGTCCTGCAGCCGATGTCAGTCCTCCAGTAGGTGACGCTCTGATGAAAGAAGCCATTCTCACTCTTGCGCAAGATCGGCCTCATTCTATTCAGAGGGCCACGGTTCACATCCCATGTCCAGGGAAAGTGTGTCCCAGATGAAAGACACTTCAAGGTCCCCTCCTGACGATCCCACATTTATGGATATCATAAGGTATATCCAGTCCTCTAATGGCTGGGAGACAGAGGACTTGGATCCGGAACACCGGAGGTTGGTGAAGTACTGAAGCAGAAGGAGCCAAAGCCTCTAGTGGTCCCTCCTCTTGTGGATACCTTCCAAGACCTTACCAGGATTACCTGGAAGCATCTCTCTACCACTCTGGCGGTTCCTAAGAAGTCTTGATAGGCTGTACAGAGCCCCAGGGGAGGAGTCTTTCCTGGCAGAACACTCAGGTGGACTCCATGGAGATTACAGCTGCCCGTGACAAGTCCAAGCAGCCTAAACACCTTGGCTTCCAGCCTCCCGATGTAGAGACTAGGTATCTGGATCAGGTGAGCAAAAAGATCTGTTCTGCCTCCACATGTTCCATTCGGTCTCTTAACTTCCTCACACATATGGTCCAGTACCAAAATGCAGTGTGGGAGAAGGGCATGGAAGTAGCTCAGGCTTTGCCAGACTCTGCACAAAAGACCAAGCTCCTGGAGATTTTGAAATCTGGTTCGGACGTAGGCACTTGTGTCCTGAGGGCCTCGTACGATACTGCAGATCATCGAGGGCAGCGGCTTCCATCGTTTGCCTTAGAGTCTCAGGATTCTCCCAGGATCTGCAGTCCGGAATCTGGGACCTACCATTCCATAACTTATGTCTCGTCTCCAAGAATCCGGGAAGTACATCTGTTCCGTCCATAAACTATATATAAGGAGGACCAGAAACAGCCTTTTCGTGAGACCTCATGACAGAACAACCGTGGCCAATTTTCGCAGAGAGGTGGCTTTGAAAGGACAACACGTCAGTGGTGTTCTACGTCAGCAAGCAAGGGGGCACCCATTCCTACCCCCTGTGCAGGGAGGCGATGAGAGTCTGGTATTGGGCACTGGAACACCGCCTAGAACTCTCAGCTGTTCATGTTCCAGCCATCCAAAACATCTTGGCCAACAGCCTAAGCCAGTCACGGTCCAAGGCTCACGAGTGGGAGCTCCTCTAGTCAGTAGCAGACCCAAGTGTTTGACTGGTGGGGCCACCCAGAGGTGAACCTCTTTGCATCTCCACTCAATGCCAGACTGCCCAGTTTCTGCTCACGAGAGCCCACACCTGGTGTTTTCTGGCCAGACACATTGTCCCTCTGTTGGACAGGGAGGTTTCTGTATGCTTTCCCAATAGTTTAGAGGGTTCTCCTGAAACTCCAAGCCAAAGGAATAGAGATGATCCTCATCGCCCCATTATGGCCTCAGCAGATTTGCACTACTTCAACAGCTGGCAGTGGAACCTTTGTTTCAGCTGCCACTGAGCTCACACTTACGATCCTAAGACCAGGGAACATTGGTCTACCCGGACCTCAGATCCCCTCATCTTCATGCCTGGCTCCTGCAGACGTACTTAAATCCAGGATTGGGGTCTCTCCCAGGGGGTTGGGGGACATTCTTGTGGCAGCGAGAAAGCCCTCTACTAGATCCACTTATGCCATGAAATGGAAACGTTTCTGCCTTTGGCCTTCACCCCCTTACCTGTCCAGTGAACTCAGTTCTACAGTATCTCCTCTCCTTGTCAAATCAAGACTTGAGCTACTCCTCCATAAAGGTACATCTGTCGGCAATTTCCGCATACCATGTACCAAAGGAGGGAAAGACACTTGCCCAACTGGACATGTCCTGTACCTTTTTGAGGGGCATTTTACATATTAAGCCTTCCATCTGAGATCCAATACCACCCTGGGATCTCCTGTTTATGCTGGAGAGGCTCACTCTCCCTCCTTTTTGAGCTGGCCACGGATTGTGAGCTTCGCTTTGTTTCTTGGAAAGTTTTTTTTTTTTGTTGCAGTTACTTTTGCTTAGAGTTACCAAGCTCTAGGCCCCGATGTGTAAGGAGCCTTATTTAATTTTTCATAGGGCAGGGTGTCCCTCAGAACAAATCCTAAGTTTCTTCCCAAAGTGGTTTCAGAATTGACATTGAATCAGGATGTCAATCTTCCGGTACATTACCTAGGCCATTCAAATAGGGGGGAAGCACTCCTGCATACTCTGGATGTCCGCAGGGTGCTGAGGTACTACCAAGAATGCACTGCTCCACACCGCAAGACAGAGCAGCTGTTTGTGGATTTTGTGCTCCAGTGCCAAGGTAATCCAGTGTCGAAACAAACTATCTCAAAATGGCTGGTCAGCTGTATTGTTTACTGTTACAACAAATATATAACAAGATTCTACTGGGCTCAGTTAGAGGTCATTCTAACACGGGAGTGGCTACTTCATTCGCATCCTTGCGAAATGTCTCCATTGGAGACATCTGTGCAGCGGCTACTTGGAGTTCAGTGCATACCTTCATTAAGCATTAGTCTGGACATTGCTTCTAGGTGTAGAGCTGGTTCTGGCCTTACAGTCCTTCAAGGATGCCTTTCTTAAAGTGCTCTTCTAGCACTGGTGCTTTCAGCCGCCTCCCGGTTTATTTCTTTTTGCGGACCTGCTTGGAATTCAGTCCTAATTGTAATAGCCTGCTGCAAGAGCTCCCACTCAAAGTAAGATAGTACAGTTACGTAAGAACTTACCATAACAGTAGATCTTCGAGAGGAGCGCTAGCAGCAGGTGCTTCTTTCCCACCCTTCTTCCCCCAGTGAGCTGCATGGCATTCTTTATTACGGCAAGCTTCCACCTGGTCAACCTGTCAGGCCTTTTTCATTGGTCTCCAGCGGGTGAACTGAAGTGGGGCTGGGGACCGCCCCATGATATACCATTGGCTGATGAGGCGAAGCCGACGTCGGGTGCAGCCCCTGCTGGGTACTGCTAGCTAAAGGGTTCCGATAGGTCCTAGTGCCTGCAGCATAGTCCTAATTGTAATAGTCTGCTGCAAGAGCTCCTCTCGAAGATCTATTGCTATGGTAAGTTCTTACGCAAGTGTACTATCCTTGCCCAACTCTTCCCTTTCCTTGAGGAAAACTCCTTCACTCCTTTCTGGAAATCCCACTCCACCACCAAAACCTCTCTTCCCTTTGGCTTACTGGCTCCATCCTTCTGGCATGGACCAGGAACTTACCACCTTCGCCATCTTTGTCAACCCAGCCAAAGCTTTGACTCTGCCCACCCCATCCTCATGGGCAAGCTAAAGGTGGCTCTCCTTCTCCTCCGAGTGGTTATGCTCGTACCAGGAGGGTAGAACCCTAGCTGCCTGTATTGGTGACACCATCTCCCCGTCCCTCTCTGTCTGATCTAGTATCCCCCAAGGATCAGTCTTTGGCCTCATCCTGTTCTACACTTTCCCAAACAACCTTCCCCTCGCCTGCTCCTCTGTATTCATTCACAGATGTCTCCTCCTTTAAAATACCCCAGGGTGTGGTTGAATTGTCATCTGTACTTCTCTACTCACGTGGACACCATCCACAAGAAGGTGCACCCTAAACTTGGGGCATTTTACAGGAACAAAGCAAGTATTCTGTTTCCCACTCAGAGAGATTGCCACGAAGATGATTCTACCCATCTTCGACTACAGCAACATTGTGCATAGTACTTCTTCCAAGTCCACCGTTGCCAGGCTGGCTCCCCTTTTTTGCTTCTTCTGTTGCTTTGCCTCCTCAGAGCCCACCACTGTTACCTGCATTCCTCCCTCTTCTTGCCCTCCCTTGATGTCAGGCACGTAGCTCATTGTGCCGTCTTCAGCTCCAGATTCTGTCTGGGCTGTATCCTCTCTTCCTCCCTTCACCCTCCCTCCTTCCCTTTGCAGCTCTGACACCTGCTGTATCAACCCCCCAGTAAAATTTTGCTGCTGGTCAAGCCGCTTTCCCAAACTTAGGAGCACCTCCTGTTGCTATTCACAATGCTTCCTCTTTCCCATCACTAAAATCCTTCTTCCATGATGTCATTACTCACTCCTGCAGTTGCCACTGATCTAGGCTACATCCCACTGCTCCTTCCTCTATACTGCTCCCTCCTCCCCTGGTTTATTGGTCCACTTTCCCCCTCTAAATTATCCTATGTTGTACTTGCAGTCTCCCTTCTCTACCACGTTTTGCTGCCAGTTGCACTTTGGTGAACTATTTATTTGTTTAAAAAATTGGTAACTGGGAGAGGCACATTTTCCAGGTGCGACCTGGGGGAAAGGGGTGAAAAACAATTACAAACAATACAGTTTGTCTGAAGTGGTTACAGTGACATAAACAGCGTAAGTTGATTTGCAGTACCAACAAAATAGCAAAACATTGTGTATGGAAGACAAATACATTGGTGTGCAAATTGGGCAAACTCAAAGTGCGTAGTGCCAGCTATTGCTATTGGCATGCTATGTTTGCACTACTTACTTTGTTTCCCCTGAGTTGTCTACTACATACTTTTTACTTTATTATTTTATAATTGTAGCATTACTGATGTAGCTTATTACTGCACTCTCCATATCCTCCCCACCCCACCCGGACACATCTGGAAACGAGCTGTTAGCGCAGTGTGTTTTTCCTGGTGAAACTTACTTATGTGAATTTTGATGACTGGGTATGCCCACTGAGACATGCAAGTCCCTTTATCAGGGGCAGCCCATAATTAGTTAAATACAAAGCTGAATAAAACTTTTCACAGTGATTGCAGTGAAAGACAAGATTACTATATAATATTCACTGCAAACAACTGCATTAATGCACTAGTTAGGGTTAAACCAAAAGTAGGGTTCCCTTACACCCCACCCCCACCCCCACCCTGCAGGCAGCAGCAGGAAAACTAGTGATAGCCTTAATTGTGAAAGACAGTGTCCCTCTTAAGTGGGGGTGTGGGGTTTAGAATGCCAGATAACTCACCCCGAGATGTTTTTATTCAGCCAGTAAATAAATAAAATATGTTGTGCTCCTTTCAACACTTCTGAATCTTGTACCCATCTTGGCTTTACTCTCTGCCATGCACTCTTTGTATGTTCCTTGTTCTTTCTTTGCCCCCTTCTTGTACCTTGTTGCTGTACACTTCTGAGTGTAGTATAGTCATTTTCACTAGTGTTGGAGTAAACTCACAGGTACTCTGTGGATTTGAATGTCTTTATTTATGTAAAACCTGCTGCTTGTGAAAATGGGCAGTGTTAGTGGCTCAGTAGGTAGCACACTCGCCTCTGAGGCCGGGAGATCAGAGGGCTGTGGGTTCAGTTCCCACATCTGGCACTTGGGTTAATTTCCCAGTACTGACACTGTAGTGCAGCATGAGAGGGGTGCTGTACTTCTGAGGTGCCGTCTTTCGGATGAAACGTTAAACCAAGGTCCCATCTGCCTGGATTGGTGGTAGTTCAGGTGGATGTTAAAGATCCCATGGCACTTATCGAAAGGAGTAGGGGAATTTCCCCAGTGTGCTGGCCAAATTTCCCTCATTCAAAAAAAAAAAAAAAAAAAATACCACCAGCAGCTTAATCTGGTTCAAGGTCACTTGGCATTCATCTGTATCCCCTTCCCCCGGGTCGTGCCTGAAAATAGGCAGGATTTGTCTAGTGCACTTACCCGGTCAACAAAAACAAAATAAAATAAATAAAATGCTCATCTTGCTTACAAGTATAAAAATTAAAAATGAAATGAAAGACTTGGGCAGCATATTGTTCTCTTGCACTTCCGGACATAGCAGTGTGCTACAAAGAGACCTGACAGAAACCCTCCGCAATTATTTTGTTCTCTCATCCCTCACCCCTGATGTTGAGTCAGCAGGACTCCGCCATTCCTCCTGTTAGGAGGGCAGAGGAGCTGCTGGTGACTTCATAGTGAAAGACAGTGCCCCTCTTAAGTGGGGGTGTGGGGTTGCGAATGCCGGATAACTCTCATCCTCCCAGGAGTCAAGCGCCTCACCTCTACAACACACCTAGCCAACCAACAATAGAGCGACAGAAATGATAGGATTTTCATAACCTCGTCTTATTGCCCACTAAATGGCATCTGTTTTACTAGCTTACTCTGGGGACTTATTTTGTTTACTAAAAATATAAAAAAAAAAAAAAAAAACTAGACCCCTCTGGAGTATTTGTTTTACTGTTATCCATATACTGTTTTTTGCCAGCACTGCACAAGCAGAATATTGATTAGTATGCTGAGAGGCACGTACAGGATATGTGTCCTGAAATCGAAACACTGAATGTACATTCATAGCCATTTTTAGGATCGCCCATTGTGGCAGATTCAAGCAAGAACCCATTTTATTTACAAACATCAGCTTTTGGACAGTGTATGGAACAGAGCAACAAAAGGTAAATAGTGGCATCTTTGAATTTAGCATACATATAAATACAGCATCCTGCCATTTCATCACGGGGCACATATCCAGTTACATAATACCCAGTGAACTGACTTCAGTGAGTAAATGTCAGCTTCTCGGTATATACAAACTAATGGTGCAGACTGTTAAGACCCAAAAGAAAATTAATGGTGCCGAGCAATGAAAACTGAAACCGAAAGTAGTTGAGGGCAGAAGGCGGAACATCCAGTCTGCCCACCCTTCCTGATTATCCTTAGTTGGCCCCAGTGGCCTAATTGAAAGTCTTATTGTTTGCATCATCTAATACAAAATCACCCATTCATGTCATCATCATCCTTCATATTTGTTTGTAAATAAAAAAAAAAAAAAAAAAGTTTTACATATGTTACCTACCCAAAACTGTATTCCATTCTGTTACCAACAGAGGGCAGCAGATGACATAATTATTGCTGAAAATAGAGCGCTGTATATATGGTGGTAGTGAAGTTCAGTACAGCTGTGTACTGGTGACAGTACAATTTAATGCATTTTGCAGTTGTAGTTTCAAGTGAAAATGTAGGATAATGGATGGGGTCTGTGACGGGGAACAGCCCTGTCCCTTGATTTGGACCTTCTTTTTCTTTAAGTAATAACAACTACTGTTGCAGCAGTTCTTTTTTACTCTGCAAACTGTCCTGTTCATTTCTAGTTCAGATGGTTCGCCACTTCTGGGCACCACCTCCCCATCTTCTTCTCTACTGTCTTCTCTGTTTTTCTGTTTCTCTTGGTCCAAAGAAAGGTTTAAAGAGTCTTAAGAAGGTCAAAATCGTGATATTGAGCTATAGCTGGAAAAACCAGGCCCTTTTTGAAGTACACGGTTGGTGTACGTACAAGTGAAGGGACTATGAAGCCATAAGCAGGAGTGCGCATAGAAACCCTTCAATGGTTAAATAAAACAAATCCAAACATAGTTAAAGCATAAGTTGATTCTCTTAGGAGAGGAGAAATGTTTTGTTTCTTATGAAATGTGATGGTTCAAATGGAGAGAACGGAGCAGTATTCCCAATAGAGTGTGTTGAATTATAGTGCATGTTCCTAAACACCGCTCCGTAACCCTGAAAGTTATTCTGTTGTGCACTTGTGTTGCACCTTGTTTTTGTTTCATGCAGGCACTGTGCCGAACGCGCTTCAGTAGCAGCTCCCGTTTATATTACCCGTATTCAGTAACCCTGTCTAGCTTCTAGACACAGGAAGAACTCACCAGCATGCGAGACATGCGTGGCGGTACTGTGGGAGGTACTCCCTCCCTTCGAGTCTGTGGGCACTGTACACAGCTCCCCGCACCCCTGTAGTACCCTTCCCAGTATTTCCCTGGCACTTCTGCAGCAGTTGTACACCCTGCCACATCGATGTACTAGAAGGAAAACCACCACTTTGTACTGTCATGTAGTGCTGCTGTAAATTAATATGAAGCCTGCTCATGGCATAATAAATGCCAAAATGAAAATTCTTGCCATTGGCTGACATTTCAGCTGTCGGGAGCTGCTTGCCATACAATTAATTCTGTTGAGCATTAAACTGCAACCTGTAATTTTGGGGACTGGAAACATTAAAACTACTCACTGTTTTAAGTTTTAAGCTGCAGGATAAGCATATGTTGTTGTCGTCCTGTATGCTGTTGCCAGGCTTATGCGAGTGACCCTCTAGAGCGGCAGCGGCCTCTAGTGCCCAATTTTATATTGCACTTTGTCAGTCAGGACAGGATAGGAGCATTATGTTCTTTTCTTAGTCCACTCTTGTTTTTATTAGGAACTCTTGTCATAACAGCAGTAAACTAAGGTACTTAGGAGCTCCATGATATTATATAAATTAAAAGGAGCTAGATATAAAATATGTTATGTATTTGATGATGCAGAGGGCACATGATCTGGTGGGTGGGTATAAAGTCAGGACCTGCACTGCAGTTCTGGAGTTTGGGTAAGTGCATTCTGGCCTGGGTAGGCAAAGGGCTGAGGGGAGTCCTAACACCCTTTGTGGAAACTAAAGTTTAAAGTTTGCCATAGCTGTGAAACTTGCTATTGCTTTCATTACATGCCTTATTTGTTTGCTTACAGTTTAAGCTTTTATTTTTTTCTTAATGTTTATGAAGTAATAAACCTCGCACCAAAGCTAACAGTGTGTTAAAACCTAATAATTGGTTGTGTGTCCATTTGTCATCCCACACCCTATGACAGGGTCGGTGAAATACAAGATTGTTTTACACTCCTGAGGTGTGTGCTACTAAATAAATTACGAGAGCAAAGCCAGAATGGTTTATTAAAGTAGCACATACATTGAGGGGGTGATTAAAGGGAAAAAAGTGTTTCATACCGACCCCCATCCATTGTTTTATATAACTCGCTGAGAGCACCCCCAGTATCCACCCGAAAACAGAGACTGGAGCTGAACTGCAGATTCAAAGGGAGGTGTTTATTCAGTGTGCAGCTGGGTAAGAAGCGGGCAGTGTAACAGGAAAACATCTTCACATTCGCAAAAATGCATTAGCCTTAAGGTAGAATGTTCTTTTTAGAACTTTTGAGGGGCGAAGTGACACACAGGAAAGAATCGCGGCTTGTTTAGGTGTCATAGGAATTTGACAGCATGGCAGCTTTCTCCCACTTGCTTTAAAAACACAGCTAAGTAGCTTGTGCAGGGTCTTCATAATTCATGTTTGCTACATGACATCACAAACATGTATTATGGAAAATTGAGACTACTGATTTCAGGTTGACATCGGTGTCTCTCAGAGGTAGAGAGAGAGGAGAGTTGGGTAGACAGACAGATATCAGCATTTTGTAATGTAGAAGCCAGCCTGGTATTACAGCCAATCCTGACTCCCATACTCTGGCCAAGTGGAGCACTAAACACGCTGGGATCAGCATGCACTGGGCCTAGGGAGGGGGTGCAGAAGCTTCTCACTATGTAGCACCTGATCTGATTGGTTGGGAGCCTTGGTGCCATGGCTGATCATGCAACATCACTCCAACCCACAGGCTCGCACGAGTGAAGCAGCAGTTAATGTCGTAGGAGAAGAGAGGCACACTTATTACAAAAAAAGAAAAAAAAAAAGTCACCCTACATAAGCCTGAGCGAATATCAGCTTTATGTTGCCATTCTGTTTTTAAAAAAAAAAAAGTGTGACATCTTGCCTTTTGCATAATACTTGAAAATACAAAAATGGTCTGGCCCTTCAGCAGCATGCAGTGAGGAACCACTTTGGCGTTCTGCTGACCAGGTTCATACCCTGAGCTCGCGGCATTGAGGGTGAAAGCTGGCAGAGAAGGTTTTATAGCATCCCTCAGACACTCTCCTCCAGGGAAGGGAAAAGGAGGGTTGTGCCAGACCACTGTAATATAGCAACTGTTAGCGGTGGCTTGTTGTTGACGCCTTGGCTGCTTGCTTGGCCACACACTGAGAGTATCTCCCCTTCCGCCATGCTTCTGCATGAACGCACGCATGGTGAGGTGGGTGGGAACCAAAAAATTGGGAAACTAATCATCTGCCCTGCTGATACTGGCTCAAACCCCACGACTGTTGCCCATGTTGAGCTATTTACCATTTCCAAGCACCAGCAGGGCGCCTCAAGGAGGGGTCAAGCCAGACTCCGTGGGAGCGGTAGTGGAGTGAAAGAGCCTGGCAGCAGATCCCGTAAGTGCGTGGTGAGTCTAATGCACATAAATGGTCTTTCTAGGGAAGTCCTGAAGGAGTGGGATAAGTATTAAAAACACTTATTTAAATGATCCTTTCAATGAGATTGTAATGCAGTTTAAAGAGCATTGTAAATGGGTAAACACCTAATCTGTAATAGAGAAACATAGAAACATAGACTTTGACGGCAGATAAGGACCGCTAGGCCCATCTAGTCTGCCCATTTCCCTACCTACAGGATAGGCTGCAGATCCTAGTTAACCAACAGCCTATTTCTTCCTACCCCCCACAAGAATTGCCTTATGTCTGTCCCATGCATTCTTGAATTCTCCCACAGTTTTAGACCCCACAACCTCCTCAGGAAGGCTGTTCCACGATCCACTACCCTCTGTGAAATAATACTTCCTCACATTGCCCCTGAACCGCCTCTCCTTCTATCTTTAAATTGTGTCCTCTTGTTCTTGCAAGTCTCTTTTTCTGAAAGATGCTACCCTCTTGGACTTTGTTGATTCCACTGAGGTACTTAAAAGTTTCTATCATGTCCCCCTCTCCTTCTTTCCTCAAGGGTATACATATTAAGCTCCTTTAGTCTCTCCTCATACGGCTTCTCTTGCAGACCCTGCACCATTTTAGTTGCCCTCTTCTGGACTGCCTCTATCCTGTCTATGTCCTTGGAGATGGGGTCTCCAGAACTGGACACAGTACTCAGATGGGGTCTTACCAACTGTCTGTACAGAGGGATAACAACTTCCGCTTTCTGCTGATGATGCCTCTCCTATACATCCCAGTATACCCCAGCCCTCCCTACTGCCTTCTCACATTGCATGCTAACCTTAAGGTCATCTGATATGATTACCCCAGGTCCCTTTCCTTTGTTGTTGTTACTACCTCCCACCCATTATGTATTCTTCCCAGGGTTCTTGTTTCCCAGGTGCATTATTTTGCACTTCTTTGCATTGAATCCTAGCTGCCATACTTCTGACCATTCCTCCAACCTTGCCAAGTCCCTTTCATCCTTTCCACCCTCTTGTGTATCAACCCTGTTGCAGATCTTTTGTGTCATCTGCAAAAGGCATACTTTTCCTTCCAGTCCCTCTGCAATGTCACTGATGAAGACATTAAAGGACTGGACCCAATCGGAACTCCTGTGTACCCCACTAGTCACCCCTTTCTTCAGAGTGGACTCCATTTACAATTACCTTCTGTGTCCTGTTGTCCAGCCAATGTTTTACCTAGGCTACCACCCTGGGTCCCACTCCCAGGCTGGTTAATTGACTATTAATCTTTGTGTGGGACTGTGTCAAATGCCTTGCTAAAGTCTAGGTAGGCCATGTCCACAGCCCCTCCCTGGTCTACTACTTTGGTCACCCAGTCAAAGAAATCTGTTAGATTCGTCTGACATGACCTTCCCGCTGTGAATCCATGCTGCCTTGGGTCCTGTGCTCCACTGACCTCTAGTTACTCGACTATTCTTTCCTTCAGAAGTGACTCCATCACTTTCCCTACCACAGAGGTCAGACTGACAGGTCTGTAGTTTCCTGCCTCTGTCTTGGACCCACTTTTGTGAAGGGGAATCACATCTGCCTTCCTCCAGTCCTCGGGTACCACACCATCCTCCCATGATTTATTAAAAAGAGTAGCCAATGGTTTCACTAGTTCCTCCCTTAATTTTAGAATTCTGGGGTGAATTCCATCAGGACCCATTGCTTTGTCCACCTTCAGTTTTAGGAGTTCTTGCAGAACCCTTTCTCCTGTGAAAGGACTGGGATCCACCCCCTATCAAGAGTGCTTCTGTTAATTGGATTAGGCACTTCCCTTCCTCTCTTTTGAATACTGAGCAGAAATATTCATTCAGTATTCCTGCTTTTTCACTGTCCCCTCTGCCCACCCACCATTCATTCTATTCAGCCTCACTATCCCTCCTTTGTCTTTCTCGCTTGCTGATGTACCTATAAAGGTTTTATCCCCTTGTTAACTGAGTTGGCTATCTTTTCTCAGTTTGGGCCTTTGCTATTCTGACTTCCTCCCTGCTTCCTTCTGCCTTAACTGGTACAGCTCTCTGTCCTGCTCCTTCTGTGTTTCCTTATACTTCCGGAATGCTATCTTTTCTTCCTGACTTTCACAGCCACCTCTTTTGAGAACCATAGTGGCTTTTTCTTTCGTTTTGATTTGTTTATTTGCTTCACACAAAGGCTTGTTGCCTCTGTGATGGCAGTTTTGATAATTCCCCATTGTTGCTCCACACCTCCTTCTAGCCTGTTTGCTAGTGCTTTTCTGAGGCACTGCCCCATCTTGCCAAAGTCAGCCCTCCTAAAGTCCAGTACCCTCACTTTTGTATGTCTTGACTCTGTAGTTGAGTTTAATGTGAACCACACTGTTTGATGGTCACTTGTCCCCAAATGGCAACCCACTTCTAGATCTGAGATCCTCTCACTGCACCCATTTGAGAGTACGAGGTCAAGATTGCTCCCTCACGAGTGGGTTCCGAAACTAGACTATCTAATGCCTGCCACTTGTAGGGCATCAAGAATGGCCTGCTCTTGGATGTAGCTGCAGCAAATGTGCTCCAGTTAACATCTGGCATATTCAGGTCTCCCATCAACAGTATCCCTTTCTCTGCCATTCTAAGAATGCCTTCTATCATATCCTTGTCCATTCCTTCCCCCTAACATGGGGGTCTGTACACAACCCCTGTGCGGATTGTGGTGCCCTTTCCAGTCTCCAAGGTGACCCACAGTGCCTCCTCTCCTCCCTGTTTACTCTTTTGTTCAGCTGCTTTTATTCCTTCATTTACTTAGAGAGCTACTCCTCCCCCTCTTCTCCCCTGCCTGTCTCTCCTGTAGGTTATGTACCCTGGTATGTTAACATCCCAGTCATGGTTCTCTGTGTACCATGTTTCTGTGACTGCTACGATATCCAGGCATCCCTCTTCCATTAAGGCCATCAGCTCAGGAGCTTGTTGCCCAGACTACGAGCATTGGTACTCATTACCCTCCATTTCCTGATGGCCTTACTTCCCTTGCCCCATCCCTGTCCTTCTTGCCTTTGTCACTTTCTCCATTTACCCCTGCTCTTCTCCCTATCGACACCTCTATGTTGGTGTTTGCCACACTTACTACCGTGATTATTTGGGGGGCTAGGATTTTCCTGCTCCTTTCCAGTGCCTCCCCCTTGGCTAGTTTAAAAGCTTGCCAATGAAGCATTTAAACCTATCACCTAGGATCCTGGTTCCCCTCCCGGACAGATGCAGCCCATCATGCCAGTATAGGCTTGCATCACTCCAGGTGGACCCCCAGTCCCCAATGAAGCCAAATCCCTGAGCTCCACACCAGTTTTTCAACCACTGATTGAATCCCATGGTGCGGAACACCCTAGCCTCTCCTATGCCATAGATGGGTAGCACCTCCGAGAAGGTTACCGTGCGTGCTACTTGACTAAGGCCCCTCCCCAATTCCACAAACTCTTCCTGCACTTCCCTAATCCCTTTCTTAGCCAGATCATTTGTCCCTAGGTGGACAATGACATCCAGCTCCCTCCCCTGTGCAGCTGCTCTGGCAATCCTGAGGATTCGCTCCCTGTCCCTCCAAGCCATGGCGCCAGGCAGGCACCTTACCTCCCTCTCCCCTTCCTCTCCCAGTTCTACCTTCCTAACAATGGAGTCCCCTACCAGGAGTTGTTTCCTTCCCCTGCAGGGTCCCC
Organism: Neoceratodus forsteri; assembly: GCA_016271365.2. NCBI lineage: Eukaryota > Metazoa > Chordata > Ceratodontiformes > Ceratodontidae > Neoceratodus > Neoceratodus forsteri. The sequence continues at coordinate 1,205,275,549 of CM028132.1, forward strand.
TGCCACCCTCCTGTGGGTCTACTTTGTGGAGGTTCCCAGCATCCTCCTTGGTCTCCACTGTGGATGCCTCCATAGAGGAACCACACTTTGCCAGAATGGCATAGGGTGTGGAGAGATACAAGCGGAGGATGTGCCTCTGTTCCACCCACCACCCTCCCTGGAGCCCACTGTGGTCCAACCGCCTCTCTTTCTTGGCAACCTCTGAGCAAGCGGCAGTGGCACTGGTGGTCCCTGGATGGAAGAGGAGGTCCCACAAATCCTGGCCAACTCAGCCTGGAGATGAGCAACCTCCTCCCTCAGCCCAGAGAGGTGCCTGCAGATGGGACAACACCGCATCCTCCAGAACATCTCCCGAAGACTGCTGCTCCACAGCCACTGCACTGCACTGCACCACTCAATCATGTCTTATTTCTGGCCCCTTAACTGTTTGCAATCTTTACTCTTTCCTCTGTTTTTTCTCTCTCTCTCCTTACTTTCTGCCTGTGTGCCCTTTAAGCTCCTGATTGTCCTGTTCTGAGACAAGAATATCCTATATTTCACAGTAGACCACTTATTTGCTCAGAGGCAGACCTCCAGCAGCTAGAGGGGGCCGGAGAGCTACTCTTGCCCTTCTAGGATGGTGGGTCCTTGGTGGTTCTGTGATCACTCATTTCCTGCCCCTAAACAGGAAGTTCCTGTTGTCAGTCAAATCCTGTGCCTATAAAAATAGAACTAGCTTTGGGTGGGATGGGAAGGAGGGCAATATAGTCCCAGCAGAGAAGTCCAGTCACACAGCAGTCCTTTCTCCTGGTGTTTTCTGCCAAGCTACTAGCAGAAACTTTCTAAGGCAGTCTTTAAATGTAGCTTCCTTCTAGCTAAGCCACTCCCCCTACTCACCAGATCTTTCTACAAGTAATTTAAATCTCACAGCAGTTAAGTCCTTTCAGTCACCTGAGATTTACACCTAGATAACTCTTCACATACCCATTCAGTTCAGTTAACCCAAACACACACTTTTTTTTTTGTATGTTGGTTTTTTTACCCTTAATTAAAGGACAAATACAAAAGTTCTTCTACTATAGTCCCAGCAGAGAAGTCCAGTCACACAGCAGTCCTTTCTCCTGGTGTTTTCCTCCCTCTTTCCATATGAAAGCTGCAGAAAAGGCAAAAGTTGTCCACTTAACATCTGAACTAAAGGAACACGAAGAAGATGGTTCTACGAAGAACGTGAAACAAAATTTGACTTTGTAATCCAATGGGAAACAAAATTTGACATGTAATCCTTCAAATGTTTATATAAACTAGGAGGAATTCTTGTCCCTCTGGCCCTATAAACAATATGAGACATAGCCAATTTAAAATTCAGAGAGGCAGGAAGCCACCCCACTTTACTAAGCACCTCACAGTAATGCATCTTGTTAGGAGCCATTAATGCAAACTTTCCAATTCCTTGAATCAAAACCGACTTCTTGGACAGGGTGCTTAATGGAGCATTATCTGTGACAACCAGTGGATAGTTTACTACCGGTAATGAGCTTCAGTTAATGTGGCCAGCCTGGTTTCTGTAAAATCATTTCGAATCCTATATAATATTGCAGTTTTAGCATGAATTTTCAAGGCTGTGAGGGCCAAAACTCAGAGTGGGGTCTAAAATCACTCCAAGATAAAGGAAAAAAACATTCTCGCATATAGTTCCATCTTGTGCAGCCGCCTAGTAGTACTGTAGTAGTAGAAGTATACTTTTCTTTCATACACCATGAAAGGGAATTAACTCAGTTGAGCAGTTGCTCATTTACAATGAGATCCCCATATACATTCATAGAAACATAGAATTTGACGGCAGATAAGGACCGCTTGGCCCACCCAGTCTGCCCATTTCCCTATCTACTGGATAAGCTGCAGATCCTAGTTAACCAGCAGCCTACTTCTTCCTACCCCAACCCCCCAGAACTGCCTCATGACTATCCCATGCATGCTTGAATTCCACCACTGATTTTGACTCCACAACCTCCTCCGGAAGGCGCTCCATGCATCCACAACCTCTCTGTGAAAAATACTTCTTAAATTACCTCTGAGCTGCCCCCATCTTCAAATTGTGCCCTCTTGTTCTTGCACACCTCTTTTTTTGAAAGATGCTACCCTCTTGGACTTTGTTGATTCCCTTGAGGTACTTGAAAGTTTCTATCATGTCCCCCCTCTCCCTCCTTTCCTCGAGGCTATACATATTAAGCTCCTTAAGTCTCTCCTCATATGTCTTCCGGTGCAGACCCTGCACCATTTTAGTTGCCCTCCTCTGGACAGCTTCCATCCTGTCTATGTCTTTGCGGAGATTGGGTCTCCAGAACTGCACACAGTACTCCAGATGGGGTCTCACCAGCTGTCTGTACAGAGGGATAATAACTTCCTGTTTTCTACTGGTGATGCCTCTCCCTATGCATCCCAGTATCCCCCCAGCCCTCCTTGCTGTCCTCTCACATTGCTTGCCCATCTTTAGGTCATCTGATATGACTACCCCCAGGTCCCTGTCCATTTTTGTTGTTGTTAGTATCTCACCCCCCATTATGTACTCTTCCCCTGGGTTTTTGTTTCCCAGGTGCATTACCTTGCACTTCTTAGCATTGAATCTAAGCTGCCATACATTTGACCATTCCTCTAACCTTGCCAAGTCCCTTCTCATCCTTTCCACCCTGTGCATCAACTCTGTTGCAGATCTTAGTGTCATCTGCAAAGAGACATACTTTTCCTTCCAGTCCTTCTGCAATGTCGCTTATAAAGACATTGAAGAGGACCGGTCCTAATACTGAACCCTGCGGTACCCCACTAGTAACCTTCCTTTCTTCTGAGTGGACTCCATTTACTATTACTCTCTGTGTCCTATTCTCCAGCCAATTCTTTACCCAGGCTGTCATCTTGGGACCCACTCCCAGGCTGGCTAACTTGTATATTAATCTCTTGTGTGGGACTGAGTCAAATGCCTTGCTAAAGTCTAGGTAGGCCATGTCCACAGCCCCTCCCTGATCTAATACTTTGGTCACCCAGTCAAAGAAATCTATCAGATTCGTCTGGCATGACCTTCCGCTGTGAATCCATGCTGCCTAGGGTCCTGTGCCCCTGTGGCCTCTAGATACTTGACAGTTCTTTCCTTTAGAAGTGATTCCATCATTTTCCCTATCACTGAGGTTAAACTAACAGGTCTGTAGTTTCCTGCTTCTGCCTTGCTTCCACTTTTGTGAAGGGAATCACATCTGCCCTCCTCCAGTCCTCGGGTACCACCCCATCCTCCCATGATTTGTTAAAGGGTAGTCAGTGGTGTCACTAGTTCTACCCTTAGTTCTTTTAGAATTCTGGGATGAATCCCATCCGGCCCCATTGCTTTGTCCACCTTCAGTTTAAGAGTTCTTTCAGAACCCTTTCTTCTGTAAATGGGCGGTATCAACTTCTGTATCCAGCGTGTTACTACTGTTTGTTTTATGTACCTCCCTCTTCCTTTGTAAATACTGAGCAAAAATATTTGTTTAGTATCTCTGCTTTTCATAGTCTCCCTCTGCCCACCCTCCCTCCCTTTATTAAGCCTCACTATCCCTCCCTTGGTCTTCCTTCGCTCCCTGATGTACCTATAAAAGGTTTTATCCCCCTTCTTAACTGAGTTGGCTATCTTTTCCTCGGTTTGGGCCTTTGCTGTTCTGACTGCCTTCCCAGCCTCCTTTTGCTTTAACTGATACAGTTCTCTGTCCTGCTCCTTCTGCGATTCCTTGTACTTCCTGAATGCTTTCTTTTTCTCTTGAACCTTCACTGCCACTTCCTTTGAGAACCATAGTGGTTTCTTGCATCGTCTTGTTTATTTGCTTCACACAAAGGCTCGTTACCTCTGTGATCGCAGTTTTTATTATTCCCCATTGTTCTTCCACCCCTCCTTCCTGCCCATTTGCTAGTGCATTCCTTAGGCACTCGCCCATTTTGGCAAAGTCAGCCCTCCTAAAGTCCGGTACTTTTGTCTTTGTATGGCTTGACTCTATTGCTGTGTTTATTGTGAACCATACTGTTCGATGGTCGCTAGTTCCCAGATGGCTACCCACTTCTTCATCTGTAATCCTCTCTCCATCTCCATTTTAGAGAATCAAGTCTAATATTGCTCCCTCTCGAGTGGGCTCCAGTACTAGTTGTCTAAGGCATGCCCTGTAGGGCATCTAGAATAACTGCACTCTTGAGTGGCAGCTGCAACTGCACTCCAGTTAACATCTGGCATATTCAGATCACCCATCAGCAATGTCTCCCTTTTCTGCCATTCTAAGTATACTTTCTATAATTTCCTGTCCATTTCCTCCCCTGAGAGGGGTTCTGATACAACCCCAGCGTATTGTGGTGCCATTGCTGTCTCCAAATTTACCCACAGAGCTTCTTCTCCTCCCTGTTTACCCTTTTGTTCTGTTGCTTTTATTCCTTCCCTTATGTAAAGAACTATTCCTCCTCCTCTTTTACCCTCCCTGTCCCTCCTGTAGACGGTGTATCCTGGTATGTTTATGTCCCAGTCATGGTTTTGTGTGTACCATGTTTCTGTGACTGCCACGATATCCAGATGTTCCTCCTCCATCAAGGCCAGTAATTCAGGAAGCTTGTTACCCAGACTACGGGCATTAGTACTCATTGCTCTCCATTTTTTGATGGCATTACCTTCTGTTGCAGCATCCCCCACTGACCGGTCTACCTCAGTCTTTTTCTCATTTAGTACCCTGTTTTGTAGGGAGAGGCTGGGATTTTCCTGCTGCTTGTCAGTGCCTCCCCCCTTTGACTAGTTTAAAAGCTTGCCAATGAAGCATTTAAACCGATTGCTCAAAAGACTTGTTCCCTTCCTGGACAGATGCAGACCATCCTGCCAGTATAGGCTGGTGTCTCTCCAGGTGGAACCCCATTCCCCAATGAAGCCAAACCCCTGTGCTCCACACCATTTTTTTCAACCATTCATTAAACTGCATGGTGCCAATTGCCCTCGCCTCCCCCATGCTTTTGACAGGCAGCACCTCTGAGAAGGATACTGTGCATACATGTTTTCCATTCGGTCACCATAACGTTAGTAACAATACAAAAATATATAAATATAATCAAAGTGTAGTGCACTACCATAATCTCTCAATCCAGTGTGGGTTCCAAAAAATCTAAAGTACCAAGTTGTTACTGCCACACAGCCAGTTCTGTTTGGAGCCTAATTCTCTTGTCAAAACCTGGTCTAAGTCAATAGAGGATGCCCTATTACAATAAATCACCGCATTGTCAGCACAAAGTATTATCTTTGCTTCGCTAAGAACAGTTATTGGGTCGAAGAACAGAGAGAATAAAATCGATCCCAAAATGGAACCTTATGCGACACCATATTTTACCTTAACCTTATCAGAATTACAGCCCATCACTCAAATAATCCACTAAACTATCTCGAAACTGGTTTCCCAAACCCCAGCTGTTCCAGTCTGTTTATTAAGAGTGTGGTCCACCAAATTGAATGCCTTGGTTAGTTCCACGAACACAAGACATCCATTTTCCATGCCAATATGTATTGCATTCATGAACTCAACCAGTTCAGTCTCAACCTGAATGGTTATAAAACACTGAAATATAAATTAAAAAAAAAAAAAAAATGCTGGCGTGGTGTGATGATGTGAATTTGCATAGTATTATGGTACTTGGTTTGGGTTTTGTAAGAGGGACTGTCAGCAGCCAGATGTTAAGGGGAAATGGGGACGCTGGATTGAAATAAGAGAGTGGATGGTGAACAGTCCGCCCAACTATGAAAATGGGTAAAAGCAGGACACCACTGAATATTAGCTGTTGGCATCTCAGATGGGTTGTTCTGGGTTAACGCATTCTTTTGTGGGGGTGGATCTGCAGTTTCAGGTTATTGCAGTGTATCATTGAGAGAGAGAGAGAGAGAGAACTTTATTTCTACAATGCTTTTCCAGGACTCTAAGCCCCTTACAGTTGATTTAAAATAAGGGTGGGGGAGGCAAAATGCATCCATAGTACAAACCATACTAACAATAAAACACAACACAGTTTGCCGTCCTCAAAACTATAGTTATAATTTATAAGTAGGCATAAATATTTAAACTTGAAACACCCTTCTCAGCAGCCAACATGGGAGGTTTCAGATAAAAAGGCAAGTTAAATCATGCCAAACATCCAGGTCTTAATATGGCTTTGGAGATATCTGACAGATACTGTGGTGTACCAGCCTCCAGGTGGTGGAGGGGGGCGGCTCAGAGGCATCTGGCAGCTACCATAAAATTTCAGTTGCCAACAAATTTCAGTCTAACATAGGGGATCTTTAGGAGGCCCTGACTACTGATACATAAAGCCCTCCCTTCACCAGGGCCCATCTTTTCATTGGTGACTAATAACTCTCTGAGGTAGAGGGGGCCCATTCTGTTTAGGGCCTTGACTACTAACAGCAACACCTTTACAGTCGGTCTGTCACCTGACATGTGGCCAGCACAGTTTGTAGCAAGCTGGTGTAATATGCTGCTGTCTCTGCCTTATGAAAACTAGTCAAAGCAGCTGCATTCTGTACCAGCCAAAGACAGCAAAGCAGAGTCACAAGCAAGTCCTGCTAGTGCATATCAAGATGCTAAATGACAAAAGCTTATACCGTTGTACTTGATGCATTAGTGTGAAAGTATGGGCAGAATCTGGCAATGTTTTTAAAATTATGAAAGCCATTCTGTACTGCAGCTATTTTCCTGGGTAACCAGAGTTTGCTTCCAGTCCTGGGCTACACCCAAAATGCTAGCCATCTCCTTTGCTTAGAGCTGACCCATCAAACGTAGAGAGCTGAAGGCAAGCTTTCACTGTTGGCAGTGAGCAGCTTAGGACAACTGGTAGCAACTCAGTCTTGCTGCGTTTGTCTTCCATCAGCTTTAGAAAGGTTTTCATGATATAGGAAAAGACAAAATACCCATATCAAATGAAAATAACTGTGGTTATCATGACACTCTGCACCTCTTCTCCTAATTATTGTACAAATTCAAGCTCTACGGGCTGAATTTTCAGCATTTCTTACAGTGCTGTCATTGGTAGTTTGATTGTAATTACATAATCATTTCATGAAAAAGCCTGTGTGTCTTGTCCTTTGCAGGCACCAGTGGGGTGCGAGGGGCATGGTCCCACCTTGCTCTTGACCTCTCACTGGGCCATGATGCCACAGGTGATGCCCCAAAGGGGTGGGGAAATTAAGATTTGCATAAGCAGGAAGGGAGGCTTAATAAAATTAAGTCCTGCCATCCCGGTGGCACTGAGGGTTGAGGCGCTGGATGCCACGCCAGTGACCCAGGGTCAGGAGCAACCTTGGGTTGCTAGGGGTCGGCAGGTGATGGAGAGAATCGAGCATCTAATGGACTGCTTGCCTCTCCCGGAGAGGGGAGAGGGGAGAGTTGTTGTCCTGCTCTTGGCTACTGCTCTAGTGGAGGCCAGAGGCTGGGAGACACAAAAGCGCAGAGACATGACGTGCACATGCCTATATATATATATATATATATATATATATATATATATATATATATATATATATATATATATATATATGTATGTGTGTGTATATATGTGTATGTGTGTGTGTGTGTGTATGTGTATATATATATATATATATAGAGGTAAAATCAGCATCGAAGAAGTTAGTTAATGCAGAACTACAGTTAGTTGAGTCCCTCGCCATTAATGCAGAGCAGGCAGATTGATCGGCCAGCCCCAACTCTCACCCCATGACATGTGTAAAGCAGCAGAAGTATAGGAGAATGGGTGAGAGTTAGGACCCACGATCCCAATGCGCACCCCAATGCCGCTTGGGGGTGTGGGTCCAAGGGGTTTTCAACCCCAACAGCGAATTTCTCACTTTGTCGCTGTGAACAACCCTAACTAATGCATTAAATGGAATTTTTGCCTCTAATTTCCTTCTTTTGAGAATGATAACGAGAAATAGTGAATGTAATGCAGCGGCGGGAGCGGGGCCCTTTGGGCCCCGTGGTTCCGCTGCATAATGCGCTGGCGGGAGCGCTGGCCTAGGCATACTAACAGGGACAGCAACGCAAACAGAAATGCTAACAGTGGCGCACATGGTAACACAAACACGAATGAGAACAGAAAGGGTAATCTATATGGTGGCGTAGACGGGAATGGTCTGCCACGTGATGTGTTCTCACATAGTAACATGGTGCCTGCAAACAGAAATGTCAGTGGGCATGGTGATGTAAAGTGAAACAGTAAGATAAACAGTACTGTAGACAGAAATGGCAAAAAATAACAGAAACACAAGCGCAAATGAAAACGCAAAGGATAACGCACATGGTGGCGCAGTCGCCAATGGTAGGTGAACGGGTAACGATCTGCAAGCGAAAGGGCAACAGTAACAGTAATGTGTTACTGGTGCTGGTTTTCCCCAAAACCTGCATTGAGAAAGACAGTGAGTACAAATAATGTATGCAAAATAATGAGTATCAGCGAGGAAAATGAGATCTTGGAATACTAAATACATTATATCTCAGGAACCGCATTTACGTGAGAAAAAATTTAAAAGTCATATTATTTACAACTGTCCTGGCTAATTTGAATCTTAGCCCCATTAGGGACTAAGAAGTTTTCCGAGAAAAGTCCATATCTCGCACCGCTTCCTAGATACGGCCCTGAGGAGCTAGCTTAACGCCAGAATGTTATCCTATGGGAAAAAAGAAAAGTTCGGAGCGCCATAACTTTGCCTTCCTGTAATGTTTTTTCGCCAAACTACTGAAAGGCACATCTGTGGGCTGTTGGCTGTCTTCCCTCCACATTTCAGGAAAAAAGACTAAACAGTTATTTTGCAGCAGGGCTCCAAATGATTTCTGTTAAGTGTCGGGCGCCGTAATGTTATCCTATGGGAAAAACCGTCAGTTTTGGAGTGCCATAACTTTGCCGCCATGTGATATTTTTTCACCAAACTACTGAAAGGCACATCTGTGTACTGTTGGCTGTCTTCCCTCCAAATTTCAGGAAAAAAGACCAAACCGTTATTTTGCAGCAGGGTGCCTAAGGATTCTTGTAATGCTTCGGGCGCCGTAATGTTATCCTATGGGAAAAACTGTCAACTTTGGAGTACCATAACTTTGCCGCCATGTAATATTTTTTCAATACAACACTGAAAGGCACAACTGTGAGATGTCGGCTGCGTCCCCTCCAAATTTCAGCCCAAAACTCCCAACGGTTATTTTGCAGTGCAGTGCCAAAGAATTGCTGTCATTTTCCCACAGTCTAGAAAATTACTGTCGAATTTCACGAAAGCTTTCGCAAAAAAGTTCGACACTTTCGTGAGCACGAAAGTAATTTGCAAAAGTACTTTTTCCAGAAATTTGAAAAACATATTTCTGGGGTGTTTTACCACAAAATAAAGACATGGCAAGCATCCTCAGGGCCTGACTAGGTGAATACAAAAAAAATTAGATTGCTAGAGGGTCCCAAATTTAAATGCCAACCATTTTTCTGATCACCAACTGAAAACAAAATGGCCGATTTGCGAAAGTAACAGGCCCATTTGCGAAAGTAAAAATGCATTTGCGAAAGTGTTGAACTTTTTGTTAACTTTTCCCATTGATGATAATGGGAAACTGTTTTTTGAATAACTTTTGAACCGTTTAATATTTTTTCACAAAATCTTCGAAAGGCACATCGGGGACCCTGGCTGCACGTTCCCTGAAGATTTCGGGCCGGTCACACAAACTGTACGACCTGTAGGCGCGACCACAGAATTCCAGAAAAGCGTGAACGCGCGCACAGATCACGCTTAATAACTCCGCAACTGTATATCCGATCAGTACGCAACTTGGCAGATCCCAAGGCCTATGGGTCTTGATCATACTTTCCAAATTTCAGGCTAATCCATCAAACGGTTGCAAAGTTATTAAGGTGCAAAATTTTGGGTTTAACATGGAAATGGCTCCTCAACCCTAACTATGGTAGCACTACCGTGCTACCATAATATATATGTGTGTGTGTGTGTGTGTGTGTGTGTGTGTGTGTGTATATATATTAGTGTGTGTGTGTGTGTATATATATTAGTGTGTGTGTGTGTGTATATATATGTGTGTGTGTGTGTATATATTAGTGTGTGTGTGTGTATATATTAGTGTGTGTGTGTGTGTATATATAGTGTGTGTGTGTGTGTATATATTAGTGTGTGTGTGTGTATATATTAGTGTGTGTATATATTAGTGTGTGTGTGTGTATATATATTAGTGTGTGTGTGTGTATATATTAGTGTGTGTGTGTGTGTGTATATATAGTGTGTGTGTGTGTGTATATATGTGTGTGTGTGTGTAGACACACACACACACACACACACACACACACACGTTCATGCCGTGAGGGGGAGGGGAGTGCATGGTGAGAAAAATTGAAAGAGGAGCTGGCAGGTTTCATGATGCTGTGGCATTGCACCTGCTCTGGTTCCCTTGGGTATCTAGTTTGTGCTTCGGGGGGAGAGGAGACTGACCTCCCCCTCTGGCCCTGCCATGGAGGGAATATCTGTGGGGGAAACGGGGAACCTGGAGTCAGGGAAGCAGAGCCATGGAAGAGAATGGAGCCCTCTTGGGGGTACACGGGCGTAGCCTGCCTGCCAGCCCCGAAAGGAAAAAAGCAATATAGAAATAAAAAAGAGAAAATGAAGTCCCTCCTCCCTTATGTCACACGTGGGTCAGCCCGAGACTCCCACTTATCTCGAGACCTAACCCTTGCCCACTGACCTATTCAGAGTACATAAACAGGGATGAGGGTGTTAAGCCATGGCCTGCAGACCAGGTGAGGTCAGAGGCTGCATACAGTGGCTTCAGAAAGTATTCAGCCCCCTTGGATTTTGTCACATTTTGTTGTGTTACTACCAGAATTTTTAATGCATTGAAATTATCTTTTTCCCCCCCCCTTGATTCACACAGCATACTCAACAATTTAAAGAGGCAAAAATATTTTTATTGTGTAACAAAGTTATGAAACATTAAAAACTGAAATATCTTGTTTACTTAAGTATTCATCCCCCGAGTCAATACTTTGTAGAAGCGCCTTTGGCAGCAATTACAGCTTTGAGTCTTCTTGGGTATGTCTGTATCAGCTTTGCACATCTGGATTTGGGGATTTTCGCCTATTCTTCCTTGCAGATTTGCTCAAGCTCTGCCAAGTTGGATGGGGAGCATCAGTGAACTGCAATCTTTAAGTCTTTCCATAGATTCTCAATGGCATTCAAGTCTGGGCTTTGGCTGGGCCACTCAAGGATATTCACCTTCTTGTTCTGAAGCCACTCCAATGTTGCTTTGGCTGTATGCTTGGGGTCGTTGTCCTGTTGGAACGTAAATCTTCGCCCCAGTCCAAGGTCTATTGCAGACTGATGCAGGTTCTCCTTAAGGATGTGCCTGTATTTGGCTCCATTCATTGTTCCCTCTATCCTGACAAGTGTCCCAGTCCCTGCCGCTGAAAAGCATCCCCATAACATGATTCTGCCACCACCATGCTTCATGGTAGGGATGGTGTTACACGGGTGATGAGCTGTGTTCAGTTTGCGCCAGGCATAGTGCTTTGCATTCAGGCCAAAGAGTTCCATTTTTGTTTCATCAGACCAGAGAATCTTTTGCCACATGGTCTCGGAGTCTGCCACGTGCCTTCTTGCAAACTCCAGGCATGCTATTATGTGGCCTTTTCTCAAGAGTGTCTTCTGTCTAGCCACTCTCCATAGAGGCTACATCTGTGAAGTGCTGCAGAGATTGTTGTCCTCTGGACAGGTTCTCCCATCTCAGCCATGGAACTCTGTAGTTATGTCAGGGTGGTCATTGGGTTCTTGGTCATTTCCCTGACCAAGGTCCTTCTTGCCCAGTTGCTCAGTTTGGGAGGATGGCCTGCTGTAGGAAGAGTGTGGGTGGTTCCGTAATCTTTCCATTTCCTAATGATGGACTTGACTGTGCTCCTGGGAACTTTCAACACCCTAGAAATGTTTTGTTATACCCCTTCCCAGATTTGTGCCTCCTCACAATTCTTTCACGGAGTTCTACGGACAGCTTCTTGGTCTTCATGGTAGAGTTTCTGCTCTGACATGCACTGTCAACAGTGGGACCTTATATAGACGGGTGTATTTCCTCTGAAATCATGTCAACCATTTGAACTGACCACAGGTGGACTCCATTCAAGTTTTAGAGTAGTCTCACAAGGAAATTGGATGCACCTAAGCTCAATTTGGACTGTCATAGCAAAGGGGGTGAATACTTATCAAATCAAGATGTTTCAGGTTTTTATTTTAAATTACATGTACAAAAAATTCCAGAAGTTTCATTCCATTTTGACATTATAGAGTAATTTGTGTAGATACATGACAAAAAAATCCCATATAAATGTATTTTAATTTGAGTTTGCAACATCACAAAATGTGACAAAATCCAAGAGGGGTGAATACTTTCTGAAGGCACTGTACAAGTGTAGGCCTCACTGGCAGACTGGATGGGCCTAGCGGTCCTTATCTGCCGACAATTTCTGTGGTCTAACTGTCGGGACGCTGCCAAGACTGAGGTTGAAAAATGGCCCTAGGTAGGATCCTGCTATAGTGGACTGGTGTTTGTCGATGTATGGGCCTCTGGTTTGGTTGATTCATGAAATTAGCTGGTCTAGCACTTTTAACAATAAAATTACTTAACGTACATACTAAGTTGAAATACTTGCATACACTCAAAAGGTTCGTAGAAGTAAGTTTTTGATGTTGTTGTTTTTGTTTATCTTTGTACGGCTTAGGTCATTGCATGCCACCAGAAAAAGTGCATGCAGAGCTTTTCAAGGGCAGTGAGAGGCCCTTTAAGAAGCCATCTAGACCGGCAGTGGCTCGCTACAACAGGAAACGAACTGAGCCACAGAAGAGCAAGATGACAAAAAAACTGGTACAGAAAGAAGGCAAGCTGCGAAAAAGACTTGCTGAGAAGGGAATTGACTACGACTTTCCTGGATTTGTAAGTTAAACAGTCCTTCACATTTTCTAGTATATTGCGGCAGTTGAATAGACAGTGCTAGATCAAACAAGCACCGGCTGCTAATCCTTTTAGCTTGATGTGGGATAGCGAATTATTTGTGGCTTAAATTGCAATTTTGCAGGATCTTATTTTGCACATCATGCCCCACTTTATTTTAATCATATATTTATTTATAGTTTTTATAAAACATACATTTAAAGTACTGTATGTAGGATAAATATTAGTCCATTTCAGATGGTAGGACACTATTGAGATACTACAACATTATTAAAGCAACTCAGCAAGCCCTTAGCACCATAATCTTATTCTTCAAGCCATATTTTAACATTCATATTGATCTATATATTTAATACAGTACTAAAGAAAACAAAAATTAAATCAGACAGCCTGCCTATCAGCACATTTATAATAGCCCAATATCAACAAGAAATTCATCTAATAAAGTTAAGCCATGAAACCAAGATGAATGTTGAGGAGTCTCCATTCCTTGATGATTCCGATCCATACTGGGCCTTAAACTCGACGAGCTGGTCAGTCTCAAAAAAAATATACTACTTCCCCTTAAGTTTAATCCATACCTTTGCCGGCGCCAGAAGTTGGAAAGTCCCTCCCAGCTCTAACACTTCCTGGAGATGATTCAAAAATGTCATCCTTCTCTGTTGCGTTTGAAATGAAAAATCAGGATAAATATAGAAATGGTAGGATTTGTAAACAAGCGACCCCTTTACCCTGGACAGCTTGACCAAAAGGTCCCGGTTTGACTCAAAAGCAAAACTCGGCAAAATGTTTTTTTTTTTAAGGTAACATCCAATTTACTAACTTGTTCTAGCAGCAGAGATATCGCAGCTTTAACAGTCCTGTAAGCTTTGATAACAAATGGCAAATTCTCTGACAGAAGATCAAAGGCAGACACAAAAATATCTTTAAGCAGGTCAAATTCTGTGTCCAAACTGTCCGGTAACCCAACAATCCGCAAATTCTTATCTCACTTGGTTCTCCAAAGTTTCAATTTTTCAATGCATGTTGTAGGATTCTCTTAAGTTGAGCAGCATTTGTTGCTTCAAGCATTACAAGCCTATTTTCTTGTTTAGATAATTTCTCCACATTTTGTTCAATATTTCTTTGATTTTCAGTAGCGATTTCCTTAGTAGCTTTAACCTTCTTCTGTATAAAGTCTAGTTTATAGCATTAAACGCATCCTGCTTACGTTCCTGCCTCTCCAACGCCACAAGAACATGGTCGATTGATTTCCTCAAGGTTTCAATAGTATAACTATTGACTGAAATCCAACAGGGTATAAGGGGAAGCTTGTTGAGACGCCATAGATTTACTTGTCACAGTATTTGTTTCACCACCGTATTTCAACAGATTCTTCAGATTTCTGGCCCACAGTGCTTTGAAGGTCCAAAGAAGTAGTGCTCTGAATAGGTAGGCCTTCCTCTACAATACCATATGAACAGAATGGGTCCAGGGTGGTACCTTCAGTTTGTTCACCGCTACTCGGCCCAGTTAAAGGACACAAAAATCGCTTCTCGAGCGGTCAAAATTTTGGTGAGGCAAACTCCTCGCTGGAAGATGAGGTGGGTCTATCCTTGTATTTTTCCGATTTGTCAGACATAAGGGAATATTCAACTTGGCTTAGCAGAAGAAGATTGCAGGATATTGCCACTGAAGTGTCATAAAAGAACACAGATATTCCAGCAATATCGGAGCTCCTCACGGTGCAACTGCATGCTAGGATGCCATATTGCTTCATGTCCCGCTTTTAGCAACTGTAATGTACATGTACCAGTTTTTGTTCTCTCAGCACTGTGCGCCTGTTAATTTATGTCCTATGTAGCCTTTCAGCCAAAACACCCCTGGAAACGAGCTACTTGCAGCTCAGCATGTTCTTTCCAGCTGAAAAATTATTTAAATAGAATACGTGAAAGGAATTGCAGTCTAGTGGACTGAGCACTGATATTTAAAAATTACTTCAGGGGTCTCTGGTCCCACACATTCAAATAATAAGAAACTGTGGATGAGGAGGAGAAGTGGCCACCCACAGCATTGTCTGCAGTGCTCGTCACTAGGCTTTGCCTTGTCAAGGTTTCTGGTCAGTGCACTGTCCCCCCTGGCTGTTTTGCATTGTTCTTGACATCCACTCTGGTTGCCACCTGGCTTCTCCTCCTTGGCGTTCTGGCTGCTTGCCTAGGTCTTTATTTATTAGTCTGTTGTTTTCCATAACCTTGTGCTGTGCTCCTCACCCGGATTTGCCTGGTCGGTCTCCCTCTTGTATGGATGACTCCCTGTTGCTCCGACCTTGGTCGACCTGCTCATCATCATTTGGTGCAGGTTTAGAAAGACAGACCGTGATGGCAGAAAAAGACCAATGGTCCATCCAGTCTGGATGAAGTTACCCGGAACCGCTCATCCTTCCTCGCTCCCATACTTACGAAAATGCCAGCAGAAACAGGCCTCTTGGTCTCTAGAGTCTGCTCAATAGTGTAGCAAGCCCCTCAATTTGCAGCTGCCCCACCCCTCTTCATCAGTACCCCCTCCCCCGAACACACACACACACACACTCTGTCCCATCCCCTCTTAAAACCACCTACCATTATACAGGATACCACCTCCTCGACTAGAGTATTCTACTTCTCCACCACCAGTTCCGGAAAACGTGTCTCCTGATTTGCCCTCCTGAACTCTCTTCTCCCCTGCCTCATCCGGTGCCCTCTCCTATCCCTCCCTCTTCTAATCTCAAAATCCATTCTGTATTAGTCTTATTAATTAATTATTTAAAGGTTTTAACCCTATCTCCCTATCCCTCCTCTCTTCCAGGGAGTACATATTCAGCTCGCCTAGTGTATCCTCGTGGGATGTTCCCTCCAATTCCTGGATCATCTTTGTTGCCCTACGCTTCACACCCTCCTACAATCTGATATCCTTCAGGAACGGGCGCAAGTATTGCATGCAGTATTCCAGGTGCAGCCTGACCAGTGACCTGTACAGGGGAAGGATCAGCTCCCCATTTCTGGAGGCGATTCCCTTCCCTATACACTCCAGCATATTGTTGGCTTTTGCTGCCACCTTCCTGCACCGAGCTGAGTTGTTCATACTCCCTGTTATAAGCGCACCAAGATCGTTTTCCTCCTCGGTGCTTTCCAACTGTACCCCCCTCCCAGCTGATAGCTCCACCCCTGATTCCTAGCCCCGAAGTGCAGTACCTTGCATTTATTGGCATTGAATCCCAACTGCCATGTTTCTGAACACTCCTGAAGTCTGGTCAGGTCTTCCTGCAGCCTCCTCCAACCCTTTGTCATCTACCACAGCCCCCATCTTCATATCATCTGCGAACAAACTGATCCTACTCCAGATCCCTGAGTGAGATATCGGCTATGAATATCCCAAACAGCACCGGTCCCAGCACCAATCCCTGTGGCACCCTGCTCGTCACCATCCTTGGGGGCCCCCCCCCAAACTGCCACCCTTTGCTGCCTTCCATTCAGCCAGTTTCTGACCCAGTTTACCATCTTTGTTCCCACCCCTATATACTCCAGCTTCCCCCCAGCCTCCCATGTGGCACAGAATCAAAGGCTTTGCTGAAGTCCAAGTACAAGACATCCACCGCATGGCCCTTGTCCAGTTCCTTGGTCACCCACTCATAGTACTCGATTAGGTTTGTCTGGCAGGATCTGCCCTAGATAAACCCGTTGTTGACTGTCCTGAAGTCCACTGTCCTCCAGACAGGTCACCAGCCTTTCATTTAGGATAGTCTCCACGAGCTTACCCACGATTGATGTAAGGCTCACTGGTCTATAGTTGCCTGATTCGTCCTTAGGGCCACTTTTGTGGATGGGCACCACATGGGCCATCCTCTAGTCCTACGGGAACGCATCCTGTGTCAAGGGAGGTATTGAACGGGTCAGCCAGCGGTCCTGGCAGGACCTCCGCTAGTTCCTTAAGTACCCTAGGGTGAATGCCATCTGGTCCCTGTGCCTTGTCCACCCTTAGTGCCCTTAACCTTTCCAGAACCCTGTCCTCTGTAATCCCTGTATCGGTCACCCCCCACTGCCCACTCCACCCTCCCTCATTGTATTTGCCCCCCTTTCTCCTCTGTGAACATAGAACAGAAGTATCCATTTAATACCTCTGCCTGATTCTCTTCTCCACCCACCCTTCTGTCCTTCCTAATCCTTGCACTTTGGTCTTTGTGTTTCCTTTTCTCCATCCCGAATACCCTGTGCCACTCTTAGCTCTCTAAACACCTTGGCCACTCTGACAAACCTGGTAACCTCCCTGGACTTCTTGGTATACTCATCCTGGTCGACTCCCCCTCCAGATTTCTTGAACCTCCGAAATGCTGTTCTCTTGGCCCTCACCCCGTCCATGACCTCCTGAATCAATCAACTGGGCTTCTTTGCCCTTTCCTTCTTACTCCTTGTCCTTGTGCATGTCCCAGTAGCCTCCGCCAGCCCTTTTTTAATAATGCCCCACTTTTGACTAGCATCCATGCTTGGTTGAATTCCTGTCAGATGCCTGCCCAAAATTTCCCCCATCCTTTTGAAGTTCGTCCCTTTGAAATCTAATCACCCTGGTTCCCATACCCCCTGCTTGCTGCCCACATTGAGCATGAACCACATCGAGCGGTGGTAACTCCCAGCTAGTGGGTCCTTTACCCCCAGATCCTGCACAGCCATTGATAGTACCAGGTCCAGAGTGTTTCCCAATCTAGTCGGTTCCTGGGCCAACTGGACCACGAAGCTGTCCTGGAATGCTTCTAATATGACCTTTGCACTCGTGGTTGGAGTGCTCCATTCCATTCCAGGTAGGTTGAAGTCCCCCAACAACACTGTGTTCCCCTTTCCACAGACCCTTCTAATATGCTCAGCTAGCTCTTTATCCAGGACATCCCCTTGAGCTGGTGGTCTGTATACTACCCCCATCTTCCATGCCCTACCATTCGAGTCATGAAACTGCAACCATAGAGCCTCTGTCCTGCCTTTCTCCCCCCCCTCCTCCCTTATACACCTTATCCCCTCCTGCACATAGATTGCCACACATACCCTTTATCCCTATCCTTCCTGAATATCTTGTACCCTGGGATCATCATATCCCAGTCCTGGTACTGGGTGGCACATGTTTCCATTTTGGCCACAATGTCGACCCTGTCTACTGCCAAGAGAGCTTGCAGCTTGGCTGACTTGTTGCCCAGGCTTCTTGCATTCAGTGATACCACCCTCCACCCTGTTTCCTTCCCTTTTCTCCCTGCTTATCCTCCCTCCTATTCCCCCCTGTGTCCCTACCTTATTTCCGTCTCTTTTAGCTTGGGGGGGTTAATTCAGCTCACTTCTGTAGGATCCCTGCCTACCAGCAGATCTCTCGCCACCCCCTCCACCTAGTTTAACTCCACCTTTACCACTATGTAACCCTCTAGCTTCTGCTTTAATACCCCCTTCCCCTCACCGCTCAAGTGTAGCCTGTTCCCTGCGTATAGATGATTATTGTCCCAGATTCTGCCCCAGCCACCCACCAGCCCATACTCCCAGGATCAGCACCATTTCCCCCAACCATGTGTCGAAGTCCCCCAAGTCTGTTTCCTCGTCGTACTCGCGGAGGGCACTGGGAGCACCTCTGAGAATGCTACAGATTTCCCCAATTCCTTGCACAGCCTTCCCAGTTCCTTGAACCCCTCCCTTACTACTTCCACCGTCTCCCCCGCCAGGTCATTTGTACCCACATGCACCAGGAGATTTGGTTTCTTCCTACCCCTCCTAATGTTCTTAAGAATTGACTGCCCCGCTCTGTCCACTGTTAACCCAGGTATGGGCATGACCCATATGTGCCTTTCCCCCCTACTGCCCCATCTGATCCCTTTTAATATGGAATCCCCGAGCGCCAGTACCCCTCTCTTCCTTCATTTCTACCCCCACCCTATTACCTATATACAGTACTATCCCTAGAGTCCGTCCCCCCCCCCCACCGTACTCTCCCTATCATCCACATCCTTCCCTTCCACCCTTGCCCCCATCTTCTGCTGTGCCCTTGTCATCCCCTCTATCCACCCTGCTCATTTGCCCTGTCTCGTTGCTCCCTTCTACTGCTCCTCCAGCTGTGTCCCTGCCACCCTCCTATAACCAACTATCGTCCCTTGTGCACCCCATCCCTTTCCCTCTCCTGCCCCCTCCTGGAGATCCTGCCCCCCTCCCATGTTGCCAACACCACAAACCTATTGCCCACCCCCTCTGCCATGCTGTACGTTGTCTCCTTCCTCCTGGCCTGAGCCTTCCCTTCAGTGCCAGGCCTCCTGTTTTCTTTGCCCCGACACCTCCTCCCTGTCCACTCCCTTGTTCCAATGTTCCTTCCCTGCAGTGTCCTCATGTTATTTCCCCAGGGAGGCCCTCCTCCCCCAGCCCCCCCCCCATCCTCTCCACCACACTACCATGCCACGGTACCTCCTCCTCGAGTCTTAGCCTGTGACAGATTGGACCCCCCGTCCTCCACAATATGTTCATCCAGCCCGCCACCCTACATCCATTACACCCCACTATCCTACCCCTGATACCAGTACTAAATACAAGTACAGTACTATCTGTAAGTTTTTGCCCTGTCCAATTCCTGCTTAACAGTACCAACTCCACTTTGATTGATTAAAAATTTATTTTTTCACAGGAAATTCATTTGTTAGGACAAAGTCCCGTTTACAACACAGTCCTGCATGTAGATTCCAATACAATTACCAATTAACAATTGACATTTAACATAACTAATACAAACAAACATAATCGCAGTCTACATACATACATTATTTAAAACACATACGTAAAAAATACAAACTATTAAACAATTCATTTTTAAATTTAAAAACATCTAAATTTGTTTTCTGTGATTCAGTTAAACCATTCCAACTTAATGCTACTCTGTTCTGGAGCATACTGTCCCCTAGTCTATTGAAGCTTCTATACATTGGAATATTGCTTAATGGATTCCTAGTTTTTATATATGATTCATTATTTATTTTTCTTTTTAATTGCTTATACAAAGGATGGTTATACTTTTCATGAATTATCTTATGACATATAGTAAGCCAAAGAGTTTCTTTTTGCTTCAGGTTGAAGCCAATTTAACTTATTATAAATCATACAATGATGCTCATTTTTAATACTTCCGGAAGCAAATTTACCTATCCTATAATATATTTGATTAACCAAATTTAAAGCAGTTTTAGTCGAATTCATGTAAATTATAGAACCATACTCCAATACAGGTAACAGCATCTGTTTTGCCAATCGCTCCTTTGCCACCAAAGGTAAAGCTTGCAGAGATGTATACTACGATACCGCATTTCCCACTGATAGTTTGGGACGCTACACCTAACTACAAACACATTACTCTCTATTAGTTTAGAACCAGCCCTCTGTGTCCAACTACAAAACAGAGCACTATCTGTAAGTTTTTAATCAGGTCACTACCCCAACTACAGAAATTAACAGTGCTGTCTGTAAGTTTTTAACCAGACCACATCTATCTCCCGAACCAATATATCAAACACAATACTATCTATAAGTTCTTAACCAGGCCACTTCACCCCCTTCAAAGCAAACCGTACTATCTGTAAGTTTTCTAACCAAACCACATCCCCTCTATAACCAATAAATCAAAACACTCACCACCTGCATTCAGCCAGCGCTATCCAGGAAGTGACCAGCTCCTTCTTGATGCTCTCCTGCATGGCGTCCTTCCCCCTTGAGGGCAACGTCTTCTTCTGCTCACCAGCCCCCTGCTCCACTCTTCTCCCAGGGGCTGACTCCTCCTCCCCTGCCCATTTAATAGAGGTCAGGGCTGGGGTGAGTGGGTGGTTAGGACAAAGATCACGTCCCCTCTTCAGCTCCCAGTGGCTTTCTGCTCCCTGATGCCATGGATGAGAGTTTCCCCAAGCGGCTCCTGCCGCTCCTCTGATCCTTCTCCATTCCCCACCTGCAGCGGCTCCCGCTGCCCACTTCTCCTCTTACACTGCTCAGAGTAGCAGTTGGGCCCAGTTGTTTGGAGCAGAACTCATATTTTTTGTGCCCTTGCTCTGTCCCACCTGTGCTTGAAGTCCTCCATGGTCTTGGCACCCACCACCTCGGCAGGAGACTGTTCCATGGCTCCACCACCCTCTTGGTAAAAGTGTTTCCTTGAAGCTTCCCCCCTTCAGTTTCTATTCATGCCCACGTATTGCTGAGTTGGTGCTGCTGTTAACTAGCTACTTGTGGTGCACTTCATTTATGCCCTTTAGGAACTTGAACGTCTCAATCATATCCCCCTCTCCCTTCTGGCCTCCAGCCAAGTACCTGTTCGGTGCTCTCAGATGCTTCTCATAGGAGTCCCCCTGCAGGCCCTGTATCATCTTAGTCTTCCTTCTTTGCCTCGCCTCCAGCCAGTGCTTATCCTTTCTGAGGTGAGGGCTCCAGAACTGGACACAGTATTCCAGGTGTGACCTTACCAAAGTTCGATTAAGGGGGAGAATTACCTCCTTCCTTTAACTAGCTATAACCCCCAACATTCTGCTTGCTTTGCTCTAGGCTTTGTTTCACTGGCTGGACTGCTTTAAGGTGTCACAGATAATGACTCCCAGGTCCCACTCTCCTGAAGTGGTACTAAGTTTAACCCTATTTAGCCAGAACTCTGTCTGGGGGGGGTTCCTTTTCCTCAGGTGCATTACCTTGCACTTTTTGCATTTAATTTCAGTTGCCACACATTTGATCGTGTCTTCTGCCTTTGGAGGTCACGTTGCGGTTCCCTGACTCCCTCAACTCAGTCCACCCTTCTGCAAAGTTTAGTGTCCTTATCAGAGAAGGCAAGCTTACCCTGGATTCCTTCACCAGTGTCACTAATGAACATGTTGAAAAGGACCAGGTCCAGGACCGATCCCTGTGGTGCCCCACTTGTGATTTCTGCCTCCATTGATGCAACCCCATTAACACCAACCCTCTGCCAACCCTTGCGCCAGTTTCCCACCCATATGACTCTATCCCTTGCTGTCCCAGGGTCCTCCAACTTCCTAAGCAGATGCCTGTGCGGCACTGAGTTAAAATACCTTACTGAAATCAAAAGATCCACTGCATGGCCCCTATCCAGCTCCCTTGTTACCAAGTCAAAGAAGACAATAAGTCTGGTCTGGCAGGACCTCCCTGCTACAAACCTGTGCTGCTTACTGTCCTGGAGACCATTTTTTTTTTCCAGGTAATCTAAGAGATCTTGCTTGATTATAGAGTTTCCATCAGCTTTCCCACAATAGATGTGAAACTGTCCGTCCTGTAGTTTCCTGGCTGTTCCTCATCACTGACCCCCCCCCCTGCCCCATGGAGTGGAACTATGTTGGCCAGTTTCTAGGTACCACCCCCAACTGCAGTGAGCTGTTGAACAGATGTGCTAGAGGATCAGCCAGTTTTTCTAACTCGCTTAGCATTCTAGGATGCATCCCATCTGGACCTGGGGCCTTGTCTGTCTTGAGGTTCTGCCAGCCCTTTTCAGTCCCTGTCCCTAGTGAATACTAGAGTTTCCATCTCTGCAATCCCCTCTAGTGGCTGCATTGATGCCACTTTCAGGTAGGGGGCCCGTATCCTCCCTGGTGAAAATCGAGCAGAAGTAGTTGTTAAGGACGGCGGCCTTCTGTCCATCATCCTCAATTACCCTTCCTTCGTCTACCAACCTAATGATCCCCCCTCCCTTCTTTTCTCTTCTATCTAATGTAACAGAAGAAATGTCTTTCTCCAGATGTGATCCTTTCGACAATCCACAGCTCCATGTCTGCCTTTGCCTCCCTTATGGCCCTCTTTGCTTCCTTCTTTTTTTTTTTTTTTTTATTCATACTAACATACTATTTGCCAGCAGATTACGGTCTTACGGTCTATCGAGTCTGCTCGAGTCTTCCTCCCACTCTTCTCCCCATGACTCTTTTTAAACCTATGGAATGCTTTTCTTTTGGCATTGACCACTTCCATAACCTTTGTTGAGAACCATATGGGTCTCTTGAACTTGCTTCTCTTTACAACTGACTTCACACATGGTTTTGCTGCCTCGGGGATGACCCCTATCCCCACATTTCTTCCATACCTACTATATCCCTCACCTTCGTTGGTTTAGCCTGCACTAGCATTCTCTTTTTGTTAAACCCTGCGCCCTTAAAGTGATTTTTGTGAGGTTTGCCATAGCAAATGGGAGTAAACGTAATGCTTTGCTGATCTAGACCTCATCCAATATAATAAAGTGCTGTACTGTCTGTCAGAGACCTGCCTTGCATAGAACTCGCACGTAGCAGTATGCTGACTGCCTTTAGTACCATGCCTGTGAATTATTCTGCCTTGTTCTGTTCCCAGTGTACAGCCTTGAGTTCCTTTCTGTAAATTATTGTACACCACCATGCCAAACTACACTTTTCTCACTTGCAATGACTGTATATAGACAGCTAATGTGGCTATGCCTACTCCAAATTGTTGTATTGTGACTTGTTTAAACTACCAGGTCCATCTTGTAAATGAGCCCTGCTCATTTTGTTCCACTTGGCTAAATAAAGATACTGACTGAGTTACCTGTAGGAGTTGTGATTCAGTCTCCTACCATTCAAACTGCCAAAAAGTGCCGTTTTCCCTGAAAAAAAAGCTTTCACCTTGTGTTCTGCTTTATTTGCATAACCCACCCCTTCTATTTCTCAGTGCTGCAACCCCAACCCTGACAACATGCAAGGGAAACGAAGCTGGTTTGAAACTGAGACCTCTGTTGGTCAGTCTTGGTATTGCAGACATCTACACTACTAAGATATGGGACTACATCTCTCAGTAAAGAAATCTTGTCCGCTACTGTAGATACTATATGCACAGTGCTTTGTTTTGAAAATAAACATATGAGAACTTTTACTGTTGAAGCCACTACAGAAATATGAGACTGCACTTCACAGTAGGGAAATTGGAAAACAACTTCTTATTGTACCCACAATGACTTACTACATATGCATTTCTGCAAAAATTACTTCTGACAGTACAGTAATCAGTGACAAAAAAAGAGATACTGTAGGCATTCAACACACACTTCACCACAGCAGGCTTAGCCTTCGATAACTTGCCTGCATGTAGCCTGCGCACCCAACTTGGCATGACCCCACCAGATGTTGGCTCCGTTAGTCAACATTTCTCATTCTCATCGGTTTCTTTCAAGGAAGTGGAAGACTTTGATTCTCCACCTGGATACTAAGAAAAATGCCGACGCAGATGCACTTGAACCATACTTCCTAAAAATAGCATACCACGTACTGGCAGTGCCCTATTACTCATTTATTCAACCTGTCCCTAACACAAGGTATGCTCCCTCAAATATGGGAGATCGCACACATTATCCCACTGTTTAAATCTCAAGACCCTTGCAACCTTAATAACTATAGGCCAGTTTCTCTCCTACCCACACTCGCGAAGCTACTGGAAAAAATAGTAAATGGCCAACTAAGATCCTTCATCAACAGAGAAAAATTACTAAACCCCCTTCAATCCAGATTCAGAGCCAACCACAGTACAGTACATTAGCTAAAGTAACCAATGACTGGCAACAGGAGTTGGAGCATAAAAAGTCGGTATGTGCTGTGTTTCTTGACCTCAGCAAAGCATTCAACACAGTCGACCACGACCTGCTCCTCGACTCGCTAAAAACACTAGGACTGGATGCTACTTCTCTAAACTGGTTCTCTGAATATCTGACAGACAGATACCAGCAGGTGAAGGCGGATGGCGAACTATCTGCCCTAAAACTCTTACAAAGAGGTGTCCCTCAGGGATCCATAGTAGGTCCCCTCCTCTTCGCAGTGTATATCAACAACATTGATGAGGGAATCAAGGACGCAAGTATTCACTTATTCGCGGATGACACAGTGCTGTACCTGAGTCGTCCCACACCAAAAGAAGCTTGTACTGACCTACAAAAAGATTTCAACCTCCTGCAACTCCCAACTAATCAATAAAAAAAAAAAAAAAAAAAAAACTATTAAATGCTAAGAAAACTAAAGCCATGTTATTTTCCCCTGCAAACTACACAAACGCTACTGCCTCCCTCCCCCCAATAACCACGATGCTGGGAGAATGCTTAGAGTACGTTCCGAAATTCAGACATCTTGGGGTCTGGATCGACTGTAAACTCTCCTTCACTGTCCACCTGGAAGACTTGCTGAAAAAATTAAGGCAAAGGCTTGGCTTTTTTTTTTTTTACAGGATAATAAGACTTCTTACAGCAGAAGTAAAGAAATGACTAGTCCAAGCCATGTTCCTGTCCTTTAATTGACTACGCAGACTTCATATACAGTAGCTGTGCGGCTTCCTGTCTTGGAAAATTGGATACGCTCTACCACAGAGCTATATGCTTCATCACTGACCTCCCCTTCTCTACCCATCATTGCACACTGTATGCCGCCACGGGCTGGACCTCACTTCACTGTAGGCGCAACTTTAATGCAGCACTCTGGACACTTGGAGCCCTCAGTGGCAAACCTCTACTACATCGCCGACAGTCTGTCTCCGATTGCCCAGGAATTATTCCTCTAGAAGCTGCCTCACAACTCCTGCTAAATGTACCCAGGGCACTCACACGAGTCGAGAGCCGCCTTTGGATTCTCACTCCCATCAATATGGAATAAAACCCAAAAAATGCTTAAGCTGAAAACCCCAGTAAGTACCCTTTTGTTCAAAAGGCTTTACCGTGATGGCATTACGGAAATTTGCAACTGCTTTACTGTACACTGACTAACCTCCTTCCCTCAAACGGCAGCCCCCCCAGCTGAAATGTGTGCCTCTGCCTCTAGTATGCCCACCAGCAGATCCACAGGATTTATTGCCGAACTCCCATATCTTATTCTTTGACTCTCTGAACAGCTGCAGCCCGATTCTAGCACATGCTACTGCACTTGGGGATAATTACAGTCTTTCGCCCCAAAAAATATTCAGTCCCTCGTCCATCTAACACCTCCCTCTGCCCCAACCTCCTGGACCCTCCCAGTTATGCCCCTGCTACTATATTCCTCCTCTTGCACTTAGTACAATGGCAGCTTTCTTCTCTATATGTCGCCGCATTTGGGGCAAAAATTGTAAATCACTGCTTTAAATACAGTTCTCCCAGTCCCTCACTCTGCTCTAACAATTGGGTCCTCTTAGCTTACCCCTATTCCCCACCTCTCCCTATATTATGCACTTGATATTTTCTATTTGGTATGCCTACCCTCTCCCTAACATTTCCCACTACAAAATGCACAGTTTTGGGCTTGGATCCAGCACAAGTTCATTATCCACTACTCCTTGTAGTTCTGTGTTCAATGTATATTACCTGTAAATATGCATTTTTACTATAATAGCAGCTATTTTCACTGTTTGTACTATTGTAACTTGTCTTTCTGTATTACTGTAGGACCGCAGGTCCACCTTGTAAATGAGCTTGCTCAATGGTACCCGCCTGGATAAATAAAGATATTGCTTGATTGATGTGTCTACATATTATTACTTTATTTATTCATTTAAGTGTTTTGCCAGTAAGGCATACTGAGCAATAACCGTTCGTATCCAGATGCGTCCTGGGGGCAGGGAAGTGGAGTTTACACAAGTATATAGTACATGGGTACAATTGAGGAGACAAGTTACACAGAATACAAGGGTAATTTGCATATTGGGTAGATGGCAGTAAGCAGAGACAGTAGGAGCGATATGGTGGGTAAATACAACAATCAAAATAGTATTTCACATGAGAATAGAACAAAAATGCAATGGGGTGAAGAAACAGAGTCCTCTGTTGGTCAGTTTTGGTATTGCAGACATCAACACTACCAACATAGAAAACCACATTTCGTCAGCTAGATACTGTATGCACAATGCCTTGTTTTGGAAATAAACATCCATCGTTTGTTGTTGAAGCCACTACAGAAACATGAGACTGCACCTCACAGTAAGGAAATTGGAAAACTTCTTCTTATTGTACCCACAATGCCTTACTACATGTTTACATAATTTTTTGTAAACTTTATTTTAAAAGAGCAGCAGATCAAAATTTAGACATTGTTCAAGACAGAAGTCTACTCAGATGTCCGCATAATACCTCTTGCAGTCACCACCACCAAAATAAGGGACTGCACCTCTGAGCAGTTAACATTTAAATCAACTTTATAATTTACCCAGAATTTTTATTTATTTATTGAAATGTTTCACCAGGAAGGGTACACTGAGCAACTTAATGCTCGTCTCACGGCACGTCCTGGGGGAAGAGGGAGTGGGATTTATCACATATTAAATGATGCAACAAAACAATGCATATTACAGTACAGAGACAGGAGCATAAAATACATGATAGTCGATGCTTACAGGCAAAACAGTGCAGTCGTACAGGGGATACATGATGATGCAGTACAATGAGGAAGGGAAGCATGAGTAACGAGACTCATGTAGTAAGTGCTAGGTAATTAGGAGCGATAGGTGGAGGAGGAGAGGAGAGGGCGGGAGGGGAGAGCAGTATACAAGGGGGGTCAAGAGCAAGAGCAGTTAGGGATCAGATAGTTGAGTAGAGCAGAAGTGAGGGAGTTCAGTGATGAGGAGTGGCAGATTTGAGGGGGGAGAACATTCCCCAGTTTTGGAAGATGGTGTGAAAAAGCTTTTTGGCCAGAGGATGCAGCTCTGCTGGGGATAGAGAAGGTGCGTAGGTTGTCAGATCTTGGTGAGTAATGGTTGCGAGGGGCTACTAAGTGAGGAGGAGAGGTAGGAGGGAAGGGCACCAAGCCAGTATTTTGAGATGAATTTGGCACCGTGTAGCATACGACTATTTTGGAGCGTGAGGAAGTTTAGGGACCAGTAGAGGTCACAGTGGTGGGTGAGGAAGGGGGCGTCTAGAGCAAAGCGGCAGAAGGAGTTATAGAGAGAATCTAGTTTGGCTAGGAAGGACTGCAGGGCAGCACCATAGACTGTCACAGTAGTCGAATATAGGCAAGATCTTCTTTAGTACTAGCTCACGCCTGGCTGTGAGTGGGA
This sequence comes from Neoceratodus forsteri, assembly GCA_016271365.2. NCBI lineage: Eukaryota > Metazoa > Chordata > Ceratodontiformes > Ceratodontidae > Neoceratodus > Neoceratodus forsteri. The sequence continues at coordinate 1,205,303,540 of CM028132.1, forward strand.
TGCAGCTGCTGTTTCTGTATAGGGCTCCGAGCTTAGGCTTAAGTTTTTTCTGGATTGCCTCAATGTGTGTTGAGAAGTTTAGGTGACTATCGAGCCAGACACAGAGATACCTAAATGAGGGTGAGTCCTCCTCTAGTACAGTCCCATCCAGGGTGTGGAATGTGGGTAAGGAAGATAGACTAGCGAGTCTCTGCCTAGTTCCAAAAGTCATAGAGACTTTTTTTTTGGCATTTAAAAAGAGTTGATGTGAGTTAAAAATGGAAAACAGAATGGGGCCAAGCACCGAACCCTGGGGTACACCAGTAGTTATGGGCAAAGGGGAAGAGGTGACATCGGCAATTTTAACTGACTGGGACCTGCCAGACAGATGGGCATTGAACCAGCTTGTGGCAGAAGGAGAAACACCAGCGGCCGAGAGACAGTTCAGGAGGGGGTGTGAGACAGTATCAAAGGCTTTTTCCGGGTCAACAAAGATGGCTGAGGTAATATGACCTTTGTCAAAGCCAGAGAATACAGTCTCAGTTAGTCTTAGCAGAGAAGTGGTAGTAGAGTGTGACTTCCGAAATCCAGATTGGAGCGGGGTAAAGAACCCAGAGTCAGATAGGATGGAGGAGAGCTGATTTAGGGCAGTGTGTTCTTGTAGTTTAGCAAGGGTAGGTAGAAGAGAGATAGGTCGATATTTGCCAGGTGAAGAGGAGTCGCCCCCTTAGGGAGCGGGAACACAACTGCATGTTTCCATACTGAGGGAACAGAAGCTGACATGAAAAAGAGGTTTAGAATGAGAGAGGGGGAATGGCTCAGGGGCAATGTGAGGAAGTATTTTTTCACAGAGAGGGTGGTGGATGCATGGAACAGCTTTCCTGAGGAGGTTGTGGGGTCTAAAACTGTGGGAGAATTCAAGAATGCATGGGACAGACATAAGGCAGTTTTTGTGGGAGGTAGGAAGAAATAGGCAGTTGGTTAAATAGGATCTGCAGCTTACCCTCTAGGTAGGGAAATGGGCAGACTAGGTGGGCCAAGCGGTCCTTATCTGCCGACAAAGTCAATGTTTCTATGTTCTGTGTTTCTACGAGAGTGGGTAGGCAATAGCAGGAGCAGAGAGAGAGGAGTCTGGAATCCAGACCATCAGGAGAGGAGCTTTTAGTGGAGTTGAGGGCAAGGAGTGCATGGAGGGTGGTGGCTGGGGAGACGGGAGAAAAGGAGAACTGGGAGGGGCTAGAAGAGGTAGGGAGGGGGAGGATGGTGGAGAGCAGCAAAGGGAGGAAGGAATAGAGGGCTGTGAGGGAGCGTGCTGGGCAGTTGAGAGAAGAGGTTTTTTGGGGGGCACCAGAGCATTGGAGGAGCCTGGTAGGGAGTCCAGCAGAAGAGGAGGCACAGGTAGAGATGTGAGTTAAAGCATTCCGCAATAGTCATAGGATCAGAAAGGATAGATTGGTTGAGCTTAAGGGTGGGGGGCGGAGGGGTAATGGACGGAGAGAAGAGGTAGTGTATGACCTTCCAGAATTTGGCCGGATTATTTGTATTAGCAAGGAAGTTTGATTTGAAGTGGTCAGCTTTAGCTAGGCGGATTACTTTAGTGCAGCCATTCCGAAGTTCACAGTAGCATTGGAGATCTTGTTGGCTACTGGTAGCTTTCGCCTGGCGCCACGCAGTGTCACATGCACGTTGGTAAGTCAGGAGTTCTGGTGTGAGCCAGGGGAGATGCGTGCCTCGGACCCTTTTTTTTCGGCACGGGAGTTCCAAATGTGGATGAACTTGGTGTTGAAAGAGTCAAGGACTATGTCAGCTGAGGCTGCTGAGATGAGGGGGGACCAGTCAGTGGAAGTGAGGTTATAGAATAGAGCTTGAAGGTCAAGAGTTGCATAGGGTCTAGTGAGAATTATTTTAGGTGGGTGTTTTGGTCCTATGGATCTTCCACACCATGAAGGTGATGTGATGGTCGCTGATAGAATCCGGTAGGAGACCAGAGGAAATTTTTCTATGGGGGTGGGTAGTGAGGACAAGGTCGAGCAGCGAGTGGTTTAATGTTCTGTTGTTTAGGCGAGTGGGTTCTTGGTTGGTACGGGTGGAGGCCAGTGAAGGGGCCAGCCAGTTAAGGTTGCCCAGGATATAGAGTTCGCCCACGGTGGCCAGGGTGGTGAGCTTTGCAAGGAGGGCAGTGACATTAGCATGAGGCTGCCCTGGACAGCAGTATACCCCGGCAATGTGAATAGGAACTGGTGCTGTATGTAAAACACTGACAGTTCCCTTGCATGGCATCATTCTGGGGGTGTGGCCGCACAAAGAAAACTGGAGGACAGAGTGATGATAAAACATAATGACTGACAGATTTTTTTATAAAACAAACTGCAGCTTCACCATCTGAAGCATGGGCAGCAATGGCGTACTGTGTGAAAAAGGCATCTGCAAAACCTCACAAAATCACTCTGGATCTTTGTCCTTACATAGATATATAAACACTGTCGGCAGATAAGGGTCTGTAGCCAACCCCATCTGCCCATTTGAGCTTGTAAGTTCACTTTGCTTTCCTAGAAGTCTGTTGCCCCTTACCCCTGACCTCCAGAATTCCTTAATGTGTATCCCATGTATGCTTAAATCCCGTGATTGTTTCAGCCCCCACCACTTCCTCTGGCAGGGTGTTCCACTTGTCCACCACCTGTTCTGTGAAGAAATTCTTCCTCATGTTTCCTCTGAATCGCCGTCCCTCCAACTTCATCCCATCCCCTCTAGTCCTGAAACATCTTTTTCGCTGGAAAATAGTTTCCTGCACCCTGTTCCTCCCTGTAAGGTACTTGTATGTAGCTATCATATCACCTCTCTCTTCCAGGGAGTACATATTCAGGTCCTTCATCCTGTCCTCCTAGGACTTGTGATGCAATCCCTGTACCATCTTTGTTGCCCTTCTCTACCCTTTGTACTTACGTGGGTAAGGTCTCAAGAACTGTATGCTGTACTCCAGGTGGGGCCTCACTAGTGTCTTGTATAGTGGAATTATGACCTCCCTTTTTCTGCTGGTGATGCCCCTGCCTTTGCATCCCAGCATCCCATTTGCTTTACGTGCTGCCTTGTCGCACTGTTTCCCTGCCTTGAGGTCATCAGAGATGATAACCCCAAGGTCCCTTTCCTGCTTGGTGCATGCTATATCCTCCCCTGACATGATGTTCAGGGATTTTGTGCCCCATATGCATTATCGTGCACTTTTTGCATTGAATTTTAACTGCCAAATCCTTGACCATTCTTCAAGCATCTGCAGGTCCCTCCTCATTCTGTCTACACCCTCTGGCGTGTCCACTCTGTTACAGAGCTTTGTATCATCAGCGAACAGGGAAATTCTGCCTTCTAGGTCCTGCGCAATGTCACTGATGAAGGCGTTGAATAGGACCGGTCCCAGCACTGCTCCCTGCAGTACCCCACTGGCCACTCTTCCCTCTGTGGAGTGACAGCCATTTGCCACCACCCTCTGTGTCCTGCCGCCCAGCCAGTTATCTACCCACTGCACTACTGTCCTGCCTACTCCCATATTCCCCAGTTTGTTTAATAGCCTTCTGTGTGGCACAGTGTCAAAGGCCTTGCTGAAGTCCAGATAGGCCATGTCCACTGCCCTCCCCTGATCTACCTCCCTTGTCACCCAGTCAAAAAATTCAGTGAGGTTGATCTGATATGACCTCCCCCTGGTGAAACCATGCTGCCTTTAGTGTGTTCTTTAAACCCCTAGGGTCAGCTTAAACCAAACAGAATTATGGTCACTGTTCTCTAGTGGTTCCCCTACTCTTACTGACGTTAAATGCTTCCAAACTTGTGAGAACTGCATCCAGAATGGATCCCCGTCTTGTAGGTTCCTTTACCAGTTGGGCCAGCAGCTGGTCTTGAAAGGTTTCCAACACAGCATGACTTTTAGAACTCTTTGCTACTGGAACACCTTAGTCTTCATCTGGCAGGTTTAAATATCCGACTACCACTACCTCCCCTTTCCTGCGCCTTTTTATTTCCTCCCCTCTCCTTGACCTGGTGGTCTGTACAGCACCTCCAGTCGTAGTTTTTAGCCCAGTGCCGCTGTGAGCTGCACCCACAGCGACTTGACTTCCTCCATTCCACTCTTGATTTTCCCATCTTCCATTGCTTCCATACCCTCACGGACAAAAAGGGCTACACCACCAGCCCCCCTTTTACCTCCCCTTCTGTCTGTACTTAATAGCAAGTACCCTGGTATTGTGAGGTCCCAGACATTGTCCATGGCCCAGGTTTCTGCAGTGGCAACAAGGTCCATCTTAGTATTTGCCACCATTGCCTGTAACTCACAAATTTTGTTGCCCAGACTCCTGGCGTTGAAGCAGACCCTTTTCCAGGTTACCCCTAAATGTTTTTTGCTGTGAGTTCTACACCCCCCGTCCTATGGCTACCTGCAGCACCCTTTCTGTGCTCTCTTCCTGCTATCCCCTGCCCTACTTCAGCCTCAGTCTTGACAGTACATTCCCACCTAATTTTTGTTTTTGTTTTTGGCCCCTATTTGTAGGGGAGTGCTAGCTAGGTTCCCCCTCTTCCCATTAGTCATGATAGTCCTCCTGTCCTTAGACTCCCCCTCAGTCAGTTTAAACATCCGATATAGACGTCAAACTTCTGCCGCAGTGCACTTATCCCTCCTTTGTCAGGTGAAGGTCCCCATGTCTTCCAGCCTGCAGGTCATCATCTGATTTGATGCCATTGACGTTCCTACCTCCAGCCTTTGTTCGCTGCCTTTTTTGCAGTTTCAGTTACCATCCAGTTGTGCCACTGTCACTGCCGTTAATGCCACTGGTTTGTGTCACGTGTCTCCCATTGTGAAGCTTGCAGCTCTGCTTTGTCTTTGCATGGTCATTATCAGCTTTTTCCTGGTCAGTGCCCCTGCTGCTCTCTGGTTTTCAGTCTCTAGCCTAAATTTTTACAGGCTTATCCATCCCTTCTGCCTGGTTTCCCCCTCACTGTTATTGTGGTACAACTTGGGAATGTTCTTTAACTGTGGCTCAATGGAGGGAGATATCCTCAAAGAAAGTAAAATGCTTACTATAACAGTAGATTTTTCAGAGAATCTCCTCCACAGAGCCACAGCTCGCGCTTGCCCTCCCACATTCCCCCCTTACTTGCAAGTTGCATCGTTTTGGGTGGGGAACAATCACATTTGTTATTGAAGACTGCTTTCTAAGTGGCTGTTACATCAGGCAGAATGGTGAATGAGCTCCAAGTACTCTCGGTGGAGTCTTCCTGTTTGGTCATCCTCAAGAGCAAGGTATTTTACAAACACACACACAATTTTTCCTAAAGGTCGTCATTACTTGGGATTACTTGGTTTATATAGACAAAGTAGGCTATAAGCCCATTAAATTGGCTCATACTCTTAGTAGATTTATTGTTTAGAAATGTTTAGTAACAGAAATTCATCAAGGTGTGTCTTTTTTTTTTTTTTTTGTAAAGTTTCAGAGGTAGTGGCTTGTACTAAATGGCCTAGTAGGGAGTTCCAAATCCTGACAGTTTCGTACAGTGAAGAAATTGTCATGTCTGAGTTCAACCTTAAACAGGTAATTAACTTCCCAGTTTATTTTAGTAACCCAACCACAACTGCCGATCACAGGGTTCACACCCTGGACCTGCAGAGGGTGCTATTCTATTATAAAGAGTGCAAGATGGGAGTCGGCAGCGAGGCTGAACAGCTGTTTATCACGTATGCTGAAGTGACGTCAAGCAGACCAGCAGCAAAGTGGATGATTTCAAGGGGGGATCCCATCCTGCATCAACCTTTTCTATAGGTTGGCTGGTAAGGAGTCGCCCAAAGGACTGTGGGCTCATTCAGCCAGACGTACCACTGCCTCTGTGGCTGCTTCCTGGTATCTTCCTTTTGAGATAAGTAAAGCACGCACACACACACACTCCTCTCCCACTGCAGCATTGACATGCTGATTCATTGTGTTGCTGATTTTGGGGTCTCAGTCCTCCAATGTAAGTTGGCCAAGTAGGGGTGCACACCTTGTCCTCTCCTCCTGAAGGACTGCTAGGTGTCTGCCAGAGTGAGGAATAGTGAACTGTATCCGTGATGATAGAAGTAATTTAGTTTTTTGTTAACCAAGTAAGTACACAAGGCCGTCAAATGCTATTTTCAGGCACAACCCAGGAGATTACCCACAGAATGATAAACAAGGCAATACATCCAGTGTGATAACAATGAGATACAATAAACACAATGAAGTTGAAAGTGAGATTAACAAGACGTTACATTGTTGCAAGAAATAAAATTACAAAATGACAGTGAAGTTACAGGAAGTCAGTTGTCACAGAAGACTGTTGAATTGTACAAAGTTGAAAAGCCTGAAATTGACCAGATACGGCAAGGGTTGTTCGAGTCAGGGACAAGAGCAGCATACCATGCTAACCAGATGTGCTTAGTACCTATGACTGAACATAGTCGCTGAGGGGCAGAGGCGAATATCAGAGGGTGTGGAGTTCCATAGCCTTGGGGTTGCATAGCAGAAGATTTACCAGTCCTAGTTCTAAGCGCAGGGATAGCTAGTAGGGTATTATCAATAGACCTTAGCGAGTAAGCACTGTTCACAAGTTTGAACAGAGGGGCAAGGGATAAGGGCAGGTGATTTTGCATTATACTAAAAATTATGCCCCCAAAGATGTCTCGCAAGGAGACTAGAGAAAGCCAGCTAAGCCTGTTGTAGAGGGAACAGTGTGTGTGTGGGGGAGGGGGGGTGAGCTGGTGCAAAGCCAGTGCTAGTTGATATATATTGTTGTAAGAGACTTCCCACCTAAGTAGAGTGGTTTCTGAGGCAGTCAAACACTGGGGCTCCATAGAGGGTTTGGGAGGGTGGCAATCCCACGAGCAATGTCGAGGCAAGCTTGGGAGTTGTAAGTTATGGTCCATTTTATAGGAGACACCTAGCAGGAATTGATCAACTTAATAGGCTCCTGTTATATGAATAGAGTAGTCCGGGAAGGGGGTAAAGTGTGACTCCAAGTTAGGCAAATGAGGAGATGGAAGGGACTAAGGTACCATCAAGGTAAGCTGTGGTTAAAAGGGACGCACATAGTCTTAGTCTAGGGGACATACCAAACAACACAGACTGTGTTTTAGCTTGTTTAGGATCAGTTTGTTTGCACACGGCCAATTTTGCGCTGACTGGAGATCAGTAGTAAGATATAGAGAATATTGGATGGCCAACTATGCGTAATCACTGTATTCTGCCACAAAGAGGTTCTGATTCCCTGTGACCTCGAGAGCGAAGCTCAAGAGGTCCGTGGGAATCAGAGCCCCAGTGGCAGCACCTGGTTTGGCATTGGTTGCCCATCCAGTATTTTTTATAGTATATGGTGCCCCCAAGGTAATTTAAAAACGTTACATTATTATTATATAAAAAAAAACTGCTTGCTGCCGCATCCTATTCAGCAAGTTAGGACTGGTTGCTAGAGTGGATTGCTAGTTGCTAGGGACCAGACATCCCTACGTCTTCAGTGCGCAGTCTTATTGGTTGTCGGTCAGGTTTGGGAGGGCGTTTCAAAAAAAAAAAATGGCAGATGTATGTCTCTCTTAGCAAGCAGAGGTAGAATTTATACGTAGAGAAACAAGAAGGGGACCAAGGATAGATCCTTGTGGAGCTCCCACCAGAGTTTTGGTGGAGCCAGATAGGGAGGACCCATACATGACTCTTTGGGACCTGTTCACCAAATAGCTGCTAAACCATGGGAGAACAGTAGGTGAAGTTTCCAAGTTAGCCGCAGAGCAGGGAGTGGTGTACAAAGTCAAAAGCTTTTGTCAGGTCTATAAAGTTTTACCAGAAAACATTGAGCTGGGAACAGCTTTTCCAGATGTGTTCTGGGGAGGGAGAGGGGGAGTACAGTTCAAAACAAATACTGCAGGTTCATTTAAAATAAAGCATATAACAAGACCAGTAGACAAAAGTACAACTGCATCATGATGAACAGCAGTCACACAGAATACATAGTAACTAATTAGCAGCTTAGATCACAATCACAGGCCAGACCATTATTTAGCACTTGGGGTGGGGAAGTTCAGGGCATTGGCATGAGAGAGTAGACAGTAGAGTAGTTACGAAGGAGGGTTTTGGAAGAATAGAGGGAGGAATCAGAGCGATGAATGGTGAAGCTAAACTTTGTGTGCTTTTTTTTTTTGTGGAGGAGGAACAGTGTGGCAGAATTTGCTGCAAACTATTTATCATCCTGTGGCCAACTCCAAAATACAACATAGCTGTATTAATGTAAGTTAAAGCACCCAGAATCTCAGACATGTGTCGAACCCTGTTGACGAGGCGACTTCTGATACCTCAACGGGCAGCTTTGACACCTCTTCTAGCAGCTAATTATTAACATAACCGAAAGACCTCAAACGACAAAGCCTGGTAATAAGGCAGCTGTAGTTACCTCGTAGTCCTAGAATTTGCAACAGTTTGTAACCTGTTGTTATAGAATACTGTCTTGACCTGCTAGTATCCAATGTTATTGTACCTGTCTTTGTAATCTGTGCCAGTGTTAAATGTGGTCTTGTCAATTGACGTGGAACCTTTGTAAAAGAGCTCCTAGCTCAAAGGTATTTCTGAAGACCTGTTTAAATAAATGTAGGTGCATTGTTACAGCAGGCCCAGGCAGAAACAGCTTCTGAAAAGTCCAAGAAATAAAGCCGGTGGCTGCAGCATTAAGTCATTTATTCTCTCACCCCACCCCCATGTAGTCCTCAGTCAAAGAGAAAAAAAGATGCTAATTACTGCAGTATATTAAATCCAGCTAAGGCTAAAAGCTCGTATACACTGCCACATCTGCACCGCAACAATCTGAGCACTTGGGTGATGGTAAATGGCCTTCAGTCTGGGGGGGGGGTGTCCAGCGGGGTGCCACAGGGATCGGTGCTGGGGCCATTCCTCTTTAATGTCTTTATAAGTGACATTGCAGAGGGGCTGGAAAGGAAGGTATGCCCCTATGCAGACGACACGAAGATCTGTAACAGGGTTGACACTCTGGGGAAGGGGGGTGGATAAGTAGGGACCTAAACATGCTTGAGGGTGGTCAGGGGTGTGGCAGTTAAGATTCAATGCAAAGAAGTGCAAAATCATGCATTTGAGGCACAGTGGGATGCTAGGGTGCATAGGGAGAGGTATCCCCAGCAGAAAAAAGGAGGTGGTTATGCCACTGTACAGATCACTAGTGAGACCTCATCTGGAGTACTGTGCCCAGTTCTGGAGGCCACATCTCCGGAAGGACATAGGCAAAATAGAGGCAGTCCAGAGAAGAGCAACAAAAGTGGTGCAAGGACTGCACCAAAAGTTGTATGAGGAAAGACTAGAGGACTTCAATATGTATTCCCTGGAAGAGAGGAGAGAGGGTAGATATAATAGACATTCAAGTACCTCAGGGGTATAAACAAGGTACAGGAGGATAACATCTTTCAGAAAAGGTGTACAAGAACAAGGGATCATGATTCAAGGCTAGAGTGGGGGTAAGCTCAGGGGCAATGTAAGGAAGTACTTTTTCGCAGAAAGAGTAGTGTGGTGCTTGGAACAGCCTCCCTACGGAGGTGGTGGGACAAAAACGGTAGGGGAATTCAAGATTGCATGGGATAGACATAAGAGTACCCTCGCAATAGGGAAGAGAGGGTAAATCGCAGATCAACTAGGGTCTGCGGTATTGCATTAGGTAGGAAAAATGGGCAGACTAGGTGGGCTACAAGGTCCTTATCTGCTGTCAACTTCTGTGTTTCTGTGCAGTGCAAATGCAGCAGTGTCAGTGCTCCCAGATTCAAATAACCATTTCCCTATAACAAGCCCTCATTTTTCCTGTAGAGGCAGAATCAAATCCCTGTAGATTTTTCCATAAGTCACTGGTTCCTTATTTATGACTTTGTTCTCTATTTAACATGTCTGCGGCCTTTTATAAGAAAAATAACTCTTAATTTCCTGTTAGGTATTAATAATGCCTCAAGGTGACCTTGGAATGATTTGGATTTATTTGTAAAAGGCTAATTTTACATGCTGTTGGCCCTAGACCAATCCCCAAAAACACACACACACACGCACACTGTACAAATTAAAAACATAGCAGGAAAACCAGCTGTAAACATCACCACAGTAGACCCCGGCACAAAGAGCGACATCACCGCAGAAGCTCCTGTTCGTCAAGCCATCACCGTCGCCAGTCCCATAGCCGACGATGCTCTAGTTGTTCGTTCACTCGTTCTCTTCAATGGACTCCAGCAGCAGTTCTGTGTCTTCGGGCTCGGACCATTCAGATCCCAGGGGTCACCCTTCCTCCCCGGATGACAAGGACCCCCCCCCCCCCAAGGTCGCGTCCTGACGAGCCAATGTTCATGGACGTCATGACGCACATCCAGGCCTCCAGTGGATGGGAGACAGACCCGGAGAGGCGGAGGTTGACTAAATAGTGGAGGAACAGGGTGCAGGAAAACACTATTTTTAAGCGAAAAAGATGTTTCAGGACTAGAGGGCATGGGATGAAGTTGGAGGGAGGACGATTCAGAGGAAACATGAGAAAGAATTTCTTCACAGAACGGGTGGTGGACAAGTGGAACACCCTGCCAGAGGAAGTGGTGGGGGCTGAAACAATCACGGGATTTAAGAATGCATGGGATAGACATAAAGGAATTCTAGAGGTCAGGGGTAGGGAAATAGACTTCTAGGAAAACAAACTGAACTTACAAGCTCAAATGGGCAGACTAGGTGGGCCATAGGCCCTTATCTGCTGACACTGTCTATGTATCTATGTAAATACCTGAGGCAGGAGGAGCCCAAGCCTCTGGTAGTGCCTCCTTTAGTGGACACCTTCCAGGACCTGACAAGGTTATCAAAACAGTAGCGCTCTTCCACAGCAAAAAACAGACATGCAAACTACAATTCACAACATATGTTGTACTTTGTTTCACCAAATGTGAGAGCGCCCCCTTGAAGGCACTCTGCCGAGGTGCTAGGGGCTCTCACATTTGGTGAAATAAAGTACAACATATGTTGTGAATTGTAGTTTGCATCTCCGTTTTTTGCTGTGGAAGAGCGCTACTGTTTTGGAGACATCTTGGAGTTTATAGGTTTATTACCTTGGTGGCGAACTCCTCCTGAGCATGGGCGCAGTAATTTTGCTTGCTTGGATTTAGACCTGACAAGGTTAACCTGGAAGAACCCTTCCACCTCCTCTGCAGTATCCAAGAAGTTAGATAAGCAGTACAGAGCTCCTAGGGAAGAGCCATTCCTGGCAGAACACCCTACAGCAGACTTGGTGTTCACAGCTGCTCATGATAGATCAAAGAAGCCTACACACCTAAGCACTCAGCCACCCGACAAGGAGTCCAGGTACATTGACCAGATGGGCAAAAAGGTCATCTCATCCTACACTTGCTCCATCAGGTCTCTTAACTTTCTCACACATGGTGTAGTACCAGAATGCCCTGTGGGAGAAAGGTATCGAAATAGCTCTGGCCCTCCTGGACTCGTCGCAAAAGACCGAGCTCCTGGACCTACTCAAATCTGGGTTGGATGTAGGCACCCACATCTTGCGTGCCTCATACAACACTGCAGATATGGCAGCCAGAGCTGCGGCCACTGACCTTTTGTCTCGGGCACCATGCCTGGCTTAGGATCTCAGAATTCGCCCACGATCTGCAGTCGGGCATTCCGGACCTCTCATTTAAGGGCTCGGTCCTTTTTGGAGATGAGATGGAAAAGCTGTTTAATTGCCTCCAAGAGTCCAGGAAGTCCATTTGGTCCGTCCAAAAAATATACAAGGGGGACCAAAAACCCTTCAGAAAACTGCCATTTCAGAAGCCCTCAGGACAATAACCCTGAAACCAGCCTCAGCAGAGGGGTGGCTTCAAAGGAAAGGCCACCTCTCAGAAGCTCTGCCTCTCGAGTCACAAAGTCCTCACAGGCCCCTCTGCCTACTCACGGAGCATCCCAGAGACTCTTTGCCCGACCCCTCTCCTCCAGCTGAGTCAGTGGGGGAAGTGGTAGGGGGTTGCTTCTCTCTCCATCTCAAGGGCTGGAGCAAAATCATATCAGACCCCTGGGTTCTACAGCTCATAGAGGGAGGTCATACTCTGGAGTTCAAGCAGATACCTCCGGATACACCACCAGTGTTCTCCCGTTATCCTCCTTCTCATGTCCCCCTTGATCGAAGGGGAAATTCAGGCCCTTCCTTCAGACGCAAATTATAGAGCCAGTCCCCCGGCTCAATGAGGAAAGGGGTGGTATTCACACTTTTTCCTAAGACCAGGGACCTTTGGCCCATTCTGGATCTCGGCTCCCTGAACAAGTTCATCGAATACAAGAGGGTCAGGATGGTCATGCTGCCAAGTCTAATTCCCCTCCTGCACCAAGGAGACTGGCTCTGCTCTCTAGATATGCATGATGCATACCTGCACATTCTGATTTTTTTCCACCCCACAGGAGGTTCCTGCAGTTCCTCTTCCAGGGCCGACATTACCAGGTTTCGAGCCTTGCCATTCGGCCTCTCCTCCGCTCCCAGAGTCTTCAGCAAGTGCCTAACAGTGGGGCAGCGACTCTACGTCGACGGGGCCATTAAGTCTTCACTACCTAGACGACTGGCTTCTGGCAGCTACCACCAGGGAACAGCTGCTTCGCACTCTCGGAGACACCTTTACACTTTTCTGAGAGCTGGAGATCACCCTGAGTTGTCCCCATGGCCCAGCCAGAGACTCCAGTTCATAGGGGCGGTCCCTGGACACAGTACAGGGCATGACCTTCCTCCCCCCCAGACATGGCAGATCAGGCCAGAATGGTATTCTTAGCTCCTCATGTCCTGGCCCGAGTCTGTCTGAGATGAGTTACATGGCGGCAGCCATCCCTATGGTTCCTATGGCCCACCGCCGTATGAGGGTCCCTCAATGGACGCTCGGGGTGCAATGGGTCCAGAGGTCCGCAACCTAGATCAGCTGGTCTTGGTCTCTGACCCAGTCCACAGGACACTAACCTGGTAGTTGGATCCACTCAATCTATCGATGGGGGTCCTCTTCCGAGACGAGTTCTGACCAGAGATGCCTCGGGTCTTGGTTGGGGCACACAGCTGGAGACCAGGCAGACCCAGGGGACCTGGTCACCAGACGAGCAGTCTCTCCACATCAACGTTCTAGAGATGCGAGCAGTCCTGAATTGCCTTGCAGGCTTTTCAAGCAGACTTATCTCTGGGCCCTCTTCTCATTCAGACGGACAACATGTCCGTCGTCTTTCACATCAGCAAGCAGGGCAGGACTCGCTCCTACCTCCTCTGCAGGGAGGCAGTGAGGGTCTGGTATTGGGCACTGGAACACCGCCTTGAGCTCACCTCCGTTCATGTTCAGGCATCCAAAACGTCTTGGCCGACAGCCTAAGCAGGTCTCGGTCCAAAGCTCACGAGTGGGAGCTCCTTCAGTCGGTAGCAGACCAGCTGTTCGACAGATGGGGATGACCAGAGATGGACCTTTTTGTGTCTCCACTCAACACCAAACTGCCCAGTTTCTGCTCGCTAGATTCAGGGCCTGGCATTTTCTGGCGAGGCGCATTGTCCTTCTCTTGGACAGGGAGGTTTTTCTATACCTTTCCTCCCTTTCCCATTTTATTTTTTTTTTCCCCCACATGTAATTTCTGGGTTTTGCGAGTTTCTCCCAGCCTGTACTCCCACGTGTCCCTCGTGCCGTGGCGTGCATGTGGAAACGCTTGTCTGCCCCTGATTAGGGATGCCCTCCCTTCCAGTCACGCCGTTTACTGACCGCCTGCACCGGAAGCAAACCTCCATTCGGTGCCGGGACTATGGGCGTGCCACCCCACCCCTTACCTGTTATATGAGAGCCAGTGCTCGATCCTGCTCCCACCACCATCTCTATGCCGGCATGTCGGCGACCCGATGTCCTTCCCGAACCTGGGTCATCGGCGTAGTGCGGCGTGACATCCAGTGCCTCAATCCTCTGTGCCACCAGGCCGGCCTCCCTTTTCCATTGTACAGAGGGTACTTCTGAAGCTTCAGGCGGAAGGAGCAGAGATGATTTTCATAGCACCCTATTGGCATCGGCAGATTTGGTTCCCACTACTTCAGCAGCTGGCAGTGGAACCTCCAATTCCCCTGCCTCTGAGTTCACACATGCTCTCCCAGGACCGGGGCAGTTTGATCCATCCAGATCTCAAATCCCTGCATAGTCATGTGTGGCTCCTGCAGACCTAGCAAGGGCACGATAAGGGGTTTCCCATAAGGTAGTGGATGTCCTGGTGGCAGCCAGGAAACCCTCCAGTAGATCCACATATGCTATAAAGTGGAAAAGATTTTGTCTGTGGGCTACCGCACGCCAGCTTAATCCTTTTTCTTGTCCCCCGAACTCCATCCTTGAGTATCTCCTCTCTCTATTTGAGCAGAACCTGAGCTACTTCTCCATTAAAGCAACAGTACTATGAAATCAGGAAGTGAGCTATCAAAATTCTGTTTTTCGGCTATAAGCATGCAGCCAAAGTTCCAGTTTCCATACCTGTAAATGGTTTTTGTTTTTTTGTTTTTTTTCTCCAGTCATCTTTAGTTTTTTAGATATTTGCAATGTATTTGAATTGTTGTAGCGCTACAACAAATATGGCGGCTGACTAATTTTCAGCTGCGCTTTTTCTGCAGGTCACATCACGTCTTTTGACAACAGCAGAGGGACCCTCTGCTGACCATTCCCGATGTCCCTGCAAGTCATATACATGTGCAGTTGGCAGCAGAGGGGGTTGCAGTGCAACATGCTTAGTGGCAGAAATGTAAACTAAAGCAGAGAATAACTGAGCAGATTACTCGGCAGTAGTACAATGCCAGCGAGAAAGAGTACCAGGTATATGATTAGCAGGGCACAGGGAATAAACTGTCAAAAAAGCGCACATTTTTTTTTCCCGTAGTACTGCTGCTTTAAGGTGCATCTGTCTGCCATTTCGGCATATCATGCACCAGTGGAGGGCAAAACCCTTACTCATCTGGACGTGTCCCATCCTTTTTTGTGGGGCATCTTGCACATAAAGCCTCCCATCAGAGATCCCATTCCTCCATGGGATCTCCTTTTTATGTTGGAAAAGCTCACGCTCCCACCGTTTGAACCAGCCGCGGATTGCGAGCTACGCTTTCTGTCATGGAAAGTGTTATTTTTAGTTGCAGTTACTTCCACCCGAAGAATTTCGGTGCTTCAGGTTCTAATGTATAAAGATCCCAATTTGGTTTTTCATAAGGACAGGGTGTCCTTGCGTACAAATCCTAAGTTTTTACTTAAGGCGATGTCGGAGTTTACCCTGAATCAAGACATCCACCTGCCAGTTTATTATCCCGAGCACTCTAATGGGGGGGAAGCATTGTTACACGCTCTCGATGTCCATAGAACTCTTTACTATCTGAACTGTACGGCTTCCTTTCGGAAAAGGGATCAGTTTTTCATTTGATCCCAAAACTCAGGGGGCACCAGTTTCCAAACAAACCTTGTCTAAATGGTTGGTTAACTGCATCATTTTTTGTTACAAGTACAAGCAGTCCTTACTAGGTATGGTAAAAGGCCATTCTACCAGGGGGGTGGCTACCTCCTTTTGCCTGTCTCCAAAACGTCTCCGCAGCAGACATCTGTGCAGTGGCTAACTGGAGTTCTGTTCACACCTTCGTCAAGCATTACATCTTGGACGTGGCTTCCAGATGTAGGACTGGGTTTGGCTTGGCAGTCCTCTAAGGCCTTCTCTCCCAAGTCTTTATTTGGCAGTTGTTGTTTTTCAGCCTCCCCCTAGTCTTTCCTAGTCCTTACGCTTTTAGTGCTTGGGACTCAGTCCTAATGGTTATTGCCTGCTGCAAGAGCTCCAACTCGAAGTAAGATAGTACAGTTACGTAAGAACTTACTGTAACAGTAGATCTTCGAGCAGAGCTCTTGCAGCGGGCGTTGCTTACTCTCCCTCCTCTCCCCTGGGTTTACTTGGTTAGATGGACAAAAGAAGGCTATCGCCTATCAAGATTGTCCTCCACATGTGTGGACCATTTGTCTTAGTTTTATTTTAATAACCATTTGTCAAGTTTATTTTTGAAGATTGAGATAATTTGTGAATCAAGAACATCTTGTGGCAGTGTGTTCCACAACCTAGCAGTTCTGATAGTGAAAAAAATGTGCCTTTTATTTGTATTTGCTTTTTTAACTTCCAGTTGTTTGTTGTGCAACCTAGCCACAATTCTTCTGGTTGATAAAATTATACCACATTGATCCATTAAAACAGATGATTGCATAATTTTGAATAATTGTAAAATATCTCCTCTAATTCTTCTCTGTCTGAGTATAAACCTGTTCTAGGGACATGGATATGTTGTTCATCCACACTCATTGGCAGTATCCTTGCCGCTTTAAATCTTGCCGGAAGGTCTTCAAGCTTGCTCCTCCCACCCACCCGGGTGGTATAACTCTCGGCTCCGCCCCATGACGCCAGATCTTCCTTACCGCTTGGAAGCTCAGGTTCCCTCTTAGCAGCTCTGCGTTTCGACTGGTTCCTATTTCTCCGTTTGCGGTTTAAAATAAAACTTTGCAAAAGACTTCAGTCTTCTATCCCTCGCCCGGCTGCGATGGACCGTCGACTCCCGGATTTGGAGATGCCCATGCGGGCAGAAGATGTCTCGGAGCGGATCCACTCACGTGTGTCTACTGCTTAGGCCTTGAGCCCGCGACCCGCGGAAGCTTGCGACCTGTGCTCATCTTTCTCAGCCCTCGTCCTCGAAGACCGTGCTGCCCGATTGCAACTGGGCCGTCGAGCGTTCCCTCGGTGAAGTCCAAGAGGCCGGTTGGCGGTGTCCAGCGGCGGCTGTCGGCGGATCAGCTCGGCGGATGGTGCCCTCGAAGAGGCGGCGCGGACGTATCTTCCTCAGCAGCGGCATTTATCCCTCTCTCTGGGTTCTTCCTACACGGCTTCTTTTAAGGAGCTTTGTCTGTCCTCTCCACTAAAGGAGAAGGGCCTGCGTCTGCTGGACCTTATTCTCGGTCCAAAAGAGGACAGGGGTAAATCCCTCCGTCCGGCGCTCTTGGGAGGCGGGAAAGGTCCCTCTCCCGGGCGTCGACCCGTCGGCCCGGTGGAGCTCGGCTCGGCCACTGGCCTCCCGGTGTCCCGTCAGGTCAGTTGACCGAGACTCCCACTGATGAGGTCGAGATTTTCTCGACCCATTGAACGGGCTGTCGCCTTTAGCGCCGAGATTCCCCTCTCCCGGTTCCCCGGAGAGTTGAGATCCGTGGGCTCGCCTGTGCCTCCGGTTCCGGAGCCCTCGGATGGACCTTCGAGCGAAGGAGTGCGGTTCGGCCGACACCTCCCGCACCGACCCGGAAATTCCGGGACTCTCGGTCTCGGTCTCGGACCTCTTCGGCGGTCCCGGCCGTTCCCCACCGTCATAAGCGGTCTCGGTCTCGGCACCGCCCGGTGGCGGCGTCGCCGCTCGTCCTCCTCCGGATGAGGGAGGCTCGGCGTCAAGTCGTCGGCAGTGCGAGACCTTATGTTGCAACAGCTCCTCCTGGCGGGAATAAGCCGACTCGAGGCGCCTTCCCGGCCATTAAGTAACTGTCACGGGCGGCCGACACAACCCTCGACTTGTCCGAGGCCTATACCCAGGCGGTTGTTCGGCCAAAACCAGCTGCTCCACGATTCGGTGGAACCTCCGCCTCCACAGCCACCAATTGGGGCTCCGACCAAGGATTCTCGGTCGGCTGAGGGTTTTACCCCATCGGCTGTCAGTTACCCTCACTCCCGACCGACCTCGGCAGGTGAAGGGGTGGCTCAGGCCAGAGGCAGCTCTTGAGGACTCTTCCGAGTCGAAGATGATTCCTCCTTCTTCTCCAGCGACTGGACTTGGAGTCTTCAGGAGGTCAGTCAATGGCGATAGCCCGTCGTCCTTCCTAGGACTGCTTCGGCTCATCTCGGAGTCTACCGGGATGGAGCTCGAACCCGTTTCCAAACGGGCCAGGTATCCCCTCACGGAGATTCTGGACCGAGGGGATTCTCCGACGGAGGCCTTTCCGGTGGCCGAGGCCATAGTGGGTCCGGCACTGGAACTTTGGCAGCGCCCTGCTTCCTGCCCTGCGCCTTCGGCCAGGATGGCCAGGAAGTATGCGGTCCCTACCGGTTCCTTGTCGGTTTTGAACACCCTCTGCTGAGGGTTGGTTACCGACAGCGTTTTCGTAGCGCCCGGCAACGCCAGGGATGTGGACAAACCTCTGACAAGGAGTCCAAGAATGGACTATGCCGGGCGAAAAGTCTCGCTCGTCCTCTCTCGGCCTTCGTCAGGCCAGTTCGGCCGTCCTCATGGCACATTTTTCTCATGCCCTGTTGGGCTCCCTGGATGAGGTCATCCCTCATCTTCCCGCCGATCTGCAGACTACGGTTAAGCAGGTGCGGGACCAGGGCAGTGGCCAAACAGCAGCTCCAGACTGCTTTGGATATAGGGGACTCATGTGCCAGATCGGTGGCGGCCGCAGTGGCTATGCGTCGGCGGGCTTGGCTGAGGATATCCACCTTTACTTCGGATACCCAGCACAAGTTGGCGGATGTTCCCTTTTTGGGGACTGACCTCTTCGGCCCTGGGGTGGAAGGTCACCTGCAGAGGATCGAGAAGTCCAGTGCCACCTTGGACTCGGTCTCTTCCGCTCAGAAGGACAAGGCCACAAACCACAGCCTAAGCCCTTTAGTCCTTCTGTGCCCCGGTACCCAGCAACGTCAGGGCCAGCAGGCTCGGCCTTGGCATCCCAAACCCAAACCGCCAGCTTCCTCTAACAGGAGGCAGGGAGGAAAGGGCCCAGGAGGTCCCTGGGCGGTCCCTCCTCCAAGCCTGCCCAGTGGCCAGGCTGAGGGGTGTCGCTTCCATCCCGTCACCTTACCCTAGGTCCCCAGTGAGAGGCAGCTCCGCACTTCCGTTCCGCCTGGTCCGCTGTTACCACGGACAGGTGGGTCTTAGAGGTGGTGGGAAGAGGCCTGCCTCTGGAATTGAGCAGGCACCACCCTTCAGAGCCGTCGCCCCTCGGGGGCCGGGATCCCCAGCCTCACTGGCGGCTCGTCGAGCCGACATCGCTCTTCTCCTCCAGAAGGAGGTGGTAAGAGAGGTGGTGGACCCTCCTTCAGACCCAGGGTTTGTGTCCAGGTACTTCCTGGTTCCGAAGCGGACGGGGGGCTGGCGCCCCATTCTCGACCTACACGACCTAAACAAGTTCCTAAGGTCTCGAACCTTCAGGATCGTCACTCTGGCTCAGATAATACCATCCTTGGACGGCGTGTGGTTCTGCTCTCTGGACTTGCAGGGAGCGTTTTTCACGTCCCTATCCGTCCGTCTCACCAGAGATTCCTCAGCTTCGAGTGGAGGGATCCTCTTGATTCAAGCCATGCCCTTGGCTTGTCTCCAGCTCCCAAGGTCTTCACCAAATGCATGGCAGTGGTGACAGCATTCCCTCTGGCGCCGAGGTCAGGTGTACCCTTACCTGGACGACTGGCTGATAGCAGCTCCCTCCAGGGAGGAGGCGGAGTGGTCAGAGATCTGGCCTCAGGTCTGCTCTCAACTGGGCCTCCTTATCAGCGAGGCCAAGTCGGAACTCGAGCGAAGCAGGTGATTCTGTTCATCGGCGCAGCTCGACTCTCTTGAGCCAGGCGCGGCTCCGGCGGACAGGGCGAGTTCTTTCCTCCTTTGCCCGATCATTTCTGGTTGGGCAATTCGCCCTGCCGGGACTTCCTGCGCCTCCTGGGTCTCATGGCGGCCTGCACCAGCGTGGTCCGTTGGGCCCGCTGGAACATCGTCCCTTCAGTGGGGACTGGCCAGCCAGTGGTCTGGCAGCCTGCGATCCCTTGGACCAGCTTGTGTCGGTGACACAGGGGATGTGGAGCGCTCTCAGTGGTGGACCGTTCCAGATCATTTGCAGGAGGCATCCGTTCGTCTGCCCGAGCCGGCGGTCTCTCTATCGACCGATGCCTCTCTGATGGGTTGGGGTGCCCATCTGGGGAACACCGGGCTCATGGCCTCTGGTCCCAGCAGGAGTCGATGCCACATCAACCTGCTGGAGCTCGGCGGTCCGCCTGCTCTCACCGCCTTTGCTCCGTTCCTCGGGGTCAAGTGGTCCGAGTCAGGCGGACAATACCACGACCATGTACTATCTGAACGCCAGGCGGGGCGGCTCCATGCTTCTATGCAAGAAGCTCTCCGCATTTGGTCACTCGTGTCGCAGCCTGGGCGGATCTCCTAGCCATTCCGTGGCAGGGCCTCCAACACCCTGGCCGATGCCCTGGGCGGATAGGGGCTGCATCCCACAGTGGTCTCTCCTGCGGAGTAGTACAGCATCTGTTCTCCCTTTGGGGCACTCCTCAGGTGGACCTGTTTGCCTCCATGGAGAACGAGCTGAGTCTGTTCCATGCCGCCCCCTCAGCAGGGCTCGCTGCAGGGGATGCCTTCTCGAGGCAATGGACCCGGGCCTCTTTACGCCTTTCCCCATTTCCCTTGATCCACAAGGTGCTTCTCAAGGCGAGGAGGGACAAGGCGCAGGTGATTCTGATAGCCCCAGACTGGCCTCGCCAGTTCTGGTACCAGATCTCCTCAGTCTCAGCTCCAGGATTCAGCGGCAGCTTCAGCTCGCCCGGACCTGCTCTCAGTCAATCAGGGAAGGTGTTCCATCCGGACCTTCAATCCCTGCACCTGACCTGGTTCCTGGCTAGGTTCCAGGCCTTGGGTCTTTCGGCGAGGTCCTCAATGTAGTTGAGGCGTCCCGTGAAGTCGACCAGAAAATGCTATGCCTTCAAATGAAAGGTTTTCCATTTGGTGTCAGAACAAGGAGCTTGGACCCTTCCTCCTGTTCCTTGGCAAGCATCTTGGACTATTTATGGTCCCTTTCTAGTCAAGGGCTTGGTCGGCGACCTAAGGGTGCACCTGGCAGCCATCTCTGCTTACGGTAGCGGGCGGGAAGCAGTCGGTGGCGCAGGAGAAGGTGGTCTGGGCGCTTTTTCAAGGCCTTGATCATTTCCCCTCCAGTCTGGAACCCCACCTCCATGGGATCTACTGCTGGTACTGGCAAAGCTCATGGGCAAGCCATTCGAACCTATGCACAGGTGTGCTCTCTCTCACCTGTCGTGGAAGGCCGCCTTCTTGGTGGCTATCCGTCAGCCAGAAGATGGGAGAGCTCAGGGCGCTTTCCATCGAGGTCTCCTTACCTGGTCTTCCACAGGGACAAGGTTGTCCTGCGCCCCACCGAAATTCCTTCCGAAAGTGGTGTGCCGAGTTTCACCTTAACCAGGTGTTGACTCTGCGGTGTTCTACCCCAATCACACCTCGAGGCCGAATATAGGCTCCATACTCTGGACCCTAGAGTGGCTACCGCTTATTATAAGGAGGCGCCAGCTGAAATCGAGGAGAGGTTAGCCAGCTGTTTGTCACCCACGCTGAAGCCGCATCTGGCAGACCTGCAGCCAAGCGGACGATAAGCAGGTGGGTAACCTCCTGCATAGATCTCTGCTATAAGTTGGGGCATGGAGCCTCCCAGAGGTAAGAGCTCATTCTACCGCCATACTGCTGCAGCAGTGGCTGCTTCAGGGACGTCCCTATCCAGGAAATCTGCAGGGCTGCTACCGAAGTCAGCAAACACCTTCATTACCCACTACCACATCGACCTTGAGTCACGCCCGGGATGCTGGTTTGGGGCCTCGGTTCTCAGTCTCTCTTTCCCAAGTAAGTATATGGGGTGTGCGTCTTGCCTCCCTCCTCCCGGAGAACTGCTAGGAGTCTGCCAATGAGTGTGGATGAACAACATATCCATGTCCCTAGAAATACAGGTTACTCACCTGTAACAGGAGTTCTAGGAATGGTATATGTTGTTCATCAACCCTCCCGACCTCTCCAACCGGACGCACACCTGAGCTTCCAGCGGGCCAGATCTGGCGTCATGGGGCGGAGCCGAGAGTTATACCACCCGGGTGGGTGGGAGGAGCAAGCTTGAAGACCTTCCGGCAAGATTTAAAGCGGCAAGGATACTGCCAATGAGTGTGGATGAACAACATATACCATTCCTAGAACTCCTGTTACAGGTGAGTAACCTGTATTTTTCTGAAGTCTAGTAGTGTAATCAAAATGGGCGAGAAATGGAACAAGTTTAGTAGCCCTACGCTGGATTTGTTCAATTCTGTTTATATCAGAAACTAGATGAGGACTCCAAAACAGGGAGCCATAGTCCATATATGGTCTAACATGTGACCTATATAAGGTATACATTGTTACATTGTTCTGATTTGGAGATGAATGTACTATTTATCCTGCATAGAAGATGCATTAGTTTGATTGGCTATTTTATTACAATGAGATGATGAGGAAAGTTTGTTTACCAATATCCCAAGATCCTTTTCTAAACTTGATGCCCTGATAATAGTATTGTTTAGAGAGTATATTTGTTTAGAGTTGTGTTTTCCCATGTATAACACTGCACATTTTGTGACATTGAAGTACGTTTTATTTGTGTATGCCCAGTGTTCAATTGTTGCAAGGTCGGATAATAGTTTTTTTTGTTGGTCGCATTATTAACAACGCCCCCTAGTTTTGTGTCGTCGGCGAATTTCATTATGTTATTAGAAGAGGAAATTTTCATATCACTAATGAAAATATTGAAGAGAGTGGGCCCCAAAACGGAACCCTGGGGAACACCACTCGTCACCCTTCCCAAATTCTCTCTGCTGTTGAATTTTTGGCAAAGAACCTGCCCCGTTCTCCTTCCATCCTAGACTCCGGGTCTCCAGCAGGAGAACTGAGATGGGGCTTGAGACCACCCCTTTTATATTGTGCGCTGACGTCGGGCAGAGCCGACGTTGGGGGTGGTCCCTACTGAAGACTGCTAGCTAGAGGGTTTCCGTGGGGTCCTGGCACCTGGCAGCTTAGTCTTAACGGTTATTGCCTGCTGCAAGAGCTCTTCTTAAAGATCTGTTATGGTAAGTTCTTACGTAACTGTACTTTCTGGTGATGATTACCTTTGTTAAGCGAGTTTCTAAGCTGCAGGCTTTAAGTGCCGATTCTCCATACCTTTTTTTTTTCTTTTCAGAATCAGATTTCATTACGTACCCATCCTAGGTTCTTTCCTAAGGGAGTTTCTGCGCTCACATACACCAAGTGTTAAACCTTCCTATGTGTTTTTCTTCCCCCTCAATGCAGAAGGTATCTTGCATTTCTAAATGTCTATAGGGCTTTACTCTTCTACACGTACTACATAAAGGACTGCTGAAAGTCCTCACTGCTTTTGGTTCCACTTACCCCCAGGATGGTGGGCACTCCTGTCTCTAAGCAGTGCCTTTCCATATGCTTGGCAACCTACATTTCTTTTTGGTAGCACAGTAAATAGCGTTATTCTGTCAGATGGCATTCAACCTGTTGCATGCTCAGTTTTGTGTGGGTTTTTTTTTTTGTTTTTTGGGTTTGTTTGTTTTTCAGTCTCAACAGCTGACATGCTCTGCCACCGGTTCCATGTGATAACGGTGATAGTGGAAAAGTGATCGCCGTTTGGGCGAGTGTACATCGCCGAAAATTAATTACGGCGATGTACACTGCAACAACTAGAAAACCGGTGGTTGTCTATATTATGCGGGGCTGTGCATTGCCTCCCAAAAACACACATAAGATTCTCAACTCCGAGTTCTTTAATAAAAAAAATAGCCACCTGCTGGCAAAAAAAAAGCATGGCTACAGACCGAACCATGCACATCCCAACCGACCACCTCCCCACCCTGCTAGCTGACCAGCTTGGCAGCTGTCCGACACCTCCCTCTCACATTCTCTCCCCAGTGTATGCTGGGTATACCTCTATCGTCCACCCTGGTTTCTGGTCGCTTCCCCACCAGGTAGCCCTATACACAGGCATCATGATTGAGTCACCTATTTTGAAGGCACTCTGTTGCAGTCACATTGTACACGGTATACCTCTGCCACCACATGGAGTTCTGTCCATATTTTCACTGAACACTACTGTCCCATAGATTGGCTGGCTTCAGCATTGCTGTCCTCCAAGGCCTGCTGTCTTAATGGTCTTCTACTTTCTCCCACTCTACTGTTTTGTAATCATTACAAAGGTGTTGTCTATGGAGGGAGATGTCTTTGAAGAAGATAGATCTCACTTCGAGGGGGAGTTCTTGCAGCAGGTAATACCAATAGGACTAAGGACGCCAGGTGTTGGGACCCCACAGGAAAATCTTCTAGCTAGCAGTCTGTGGTGGGGGACCACCCACAACGTTGGCTTCGGCCGACATCAGACGTGGTATAAAGGGGGCAGTCCCCCGGCACCATCTCAGTTATTTTCCCACCATCGACCCGCTTACTTCGGCTCCACTGGCACCTAGTCTTCGCAGTTGACCGCGCTTTTTTCTCGTCGCTTTAATTCAATAGTTTGCAGTTTTTAGTCAAGTCATTTGACAGATTTGCGTGTCTTCAGCTTCTCCCGTGCGGCGCAAGTCGAAGTGTAAGTGCAGAAAGCAGATCCCAGCCAAGGGTGGTCACGCGGCCTGCTTGATGTGCTTAGGCCCAGACCAGCGGCCCGATTGCCCGCACTGCCAGAAATTCAACAAGACCCGCATCAGAAGAGCCAATGCCCTGAAGGCTTATCTTCTAGAGAAGCCGGTGGCAGCCGTGCAGAAATCACAATCGGGACACAGTTCTTTGTCCCCCACTAGAGTCCATCCCCCACACCTCCCCCCAGAAAAAGAGAAGAGAAGTCATTGGGCAGGAAATCATTGGGAGGGAAACATCACCATCACCAGGAGAAAGATGGGGCCAGGTCAGAGTCCGCCTAAATCTCCCCAAACAAATAGAGCTTCCACTTCCTCAGCCTCTGGCCGGAGGTGGTGGTCCCTCCAGCTGCGTCTGGGACTGTTCCAAAGAAGATATCCTCTTCATCCCAGGAAAAGAGTAAGGCATCTTCTTCTTTTGGGTGCTCGTCTGCCCAGCTCCCCTTGGCTCACTGACCCCACAAACCTTCACAGGGGTCGACCCAAGAGGGACAGGCGTCTTCAGAAGCAGGCCATAAGTCCACTACTTCATCCGACAAGCGCAAACACTCGGACAACCACCAGATGCCAGGAGACGGTCCAGCATCGGACGCCTCCACCCCCCTGCAAAGGGGAAGTCTCCCACGGGTGACAGATTACCCATAAGCCGGGCTAGCTCGCCCTCAGGCCAGGACCAGGCGTCCCTGGCCGATGATAAGCCGTCGGACCCCAAGGATCAGACGTCTACCCCTACTCCCAGGGATCAGTCGCCCGATGATTCTCACTTGAAGCCGGACACCAGGTCGGATGACAGGTCTGCCCATGAAACTGAGCCAGGCCTGCAGGCTGATACTGTAATAGAGGAATCTCCTGACCAAACGCCCGCCCCAAAAGGTCCTAAGGGCCCGGAGCCCGATCCCTCACACACGACGCCCCCGCACCCGCGGTCATCCCCAGCGGACATCGGTAGCGAGTATTCACCTCGTGGCGGCGGAACATTGTCGAAGGGGACTTACTCTATAGGCCTCCGCCACTTGATCCAGCAGGAAAACTAAGAAGACGCCCGTCTTCGGTGCCTTCTTCAAGCGATTGTCTGCCGTCATCCTCTGGTGATGACACAGGGGACTCATCCTCTGATTATTCTTCTGGGGATGATCTTCAGCTCCCCTCCTCTAGTCCAAGAGACTCACCTAGGTCTCCTCCCCCCGATGACCCCTCATCTCTTGATATTATGAGGCATATTCAAACAATCTACCAGTGGGACACAGAGGAGCTTGATCCAGAGAGGTGCCACTTGGTGAAGTTTTTGGGATCCAAGGACCCTAAACCCTTGGTCATCCCACCTTTGGTAGAGCCTTTTTAGGACGTTACCAGGCTCGCCTGGCAGTGCCCCTCCACCACTTCTGCATTGCCAAGGAAGGCAGACAGACTATACAGAACACCTAAAGGGAAGCCATTCCTGGGGCAGAATCCCAAAGCAGATTCCATGGTGCTCACAGCAGCTTATTGAAGGGCTCAGCAACCTAAACATACGAGTGCCCAGCCTCCAGACCCTGAGTCCAAAAAGCTAGACTAAATGGGAAGAAAAGTTTATACATCAGCCACTGGGGCTGTTCGTTCTTTGAATTTCTTATACCACATGGTGACCTACCAGAAGTCCTTCTGGGAGAAGACCATGGACCTGGTGAAGGCTCAGCCAGACTCAGACAGTAAAGACGAGCTCATGGCATATTTCCAGTTGGGCATGGACGTAGATAAGCACGTGCTCTTACGATTCAGCAGACATGGCAGCCGGGGCTGCAGCCTCAGGCATCTGCATGAGGAGGCATGCCTGGCTCAGAGTATCGGGGTTCTGCCCAGACCTGCAAGATGCCATCCTGGATGCCCCCTTCCAGGGCTCCATCCTTTTTGGGCAAGAGGTGGAGAAAGTCATCCTGAGGCTTCAGGATTTGGGTAAGGCGGTAGCTGATGTGCACAGGGGATGGGATATTCAGAAGGGTTGCGCATGGCGCAACATACAACCCACTGATGCACCTCGAGTGCGATATTCAAAAGAGATATGCGTGGCACAAATCCTGATGCGCGGGGTGCATCAGTAATGTCATGCGCCAAGTGGGGGCGTGCCCATGCATACCCCGCACATCCCGATATTCAGCCCAGGATGTGTGCAGTCCATGCAGGAGCAACCCCTACATGCGCCGCATACAGTTGTTCAAAAATAATGGGCAACAGCCGGCCATTAACAGGTGACTGCCCGTATTGCGGGGCGCACGGCAGCTGCCAGCTGTGGTGGCCACCCGAGCTCGCGGCACAGTCTGGGTAGCGCCCCACCCCATGCCCGATCGCGGGCAGAAGTAGTAAAACAAGCGGTCAAAATCCCTGGTTGTCCAGTGGACGCTTCGCAGCGATCGTGGTGAAGTATAAAATAAAGTTTCAATCCATCCCTGGTGGTCCAGCGGTACCCCCTCCCCCCTCCCACTGAGCCCTGCCACCCGCTCTCCCCATCAGCGGCGGGCGGCGGCTCACCAGAGCCGCCCGCCGACTGACTGCGTACAGTACAGCTATCGCCCATTGAGTCCATGGCATGGGCCAATGGTGCGAACTGACTGCATACTACCTGATCGAATATGTGAATGGATTCATTCATATCTGGACTATTAACAATCCAATGGAATCCACGCCCATTAATACCTGTGGAGACAGTATGCATACAACTGTACTATGCAGTCAGTCAGCGGCAAGCGAGGCGGCTACGGGTGGGAAGCTGCGCCCACCGTGGCCGGGGGCAGGGCTCAGTGGGGAGAAGTACCGCTGGACCACCAGGGATATGGGACTTTCCTTTTCAATACATATGCCTGCGGTGAGCAGGGGCAATGTGCCGCTTGTGCGGGGCGTCGGTCCCGCCGGCTGCATCCTGGCAGGCGCCAGGCGCAGAATCACGAGGATCGGCGCCTGCATGCAAATGGGGCCGTAATGACAGCAAAGATGGTCCCATTTGCGCCTTGCATTATGGCCCCATTTGCACGTGCACTTTTGAATATCGCGGTTGATGCACCTAGCGCAACGGCACTTGCGCTAGCGCATGCCACTGCGCCATGCACAATGTGGGTGGCCAGAGTGATATTCAACGACGCAGCACTGTTGAATATCACCCTGTCAGCACCCTGGCACATCCCAGTTGCGGTGCGCCACAGCCTGGCACAGTCTGAATATCCCACCCAGGATGTTCAAATCAGAGCCGCAGACCTCCCGTCATCCTTTTTGCTGAAACCAAGGACAACAGGGGAAAAGGCAACCCCAAAACAAAGGAGCATTCAAGAGACCAGCTGATCAATGCCTTGCAAGACACAATCTTGATGTTCCAGTCCCTGGGCATCACTCTAAATTGGTCAGAGTCGCACCCTTGGCACTCCCAAAGGCCTCAGTATATTGGGGCAGTCCTAGACACCATTCAAGGCATGGCCTTTCTGCCAACAGACAGAGCAGAACGGCTAAGAGGAGTTGCCTGAGAAGTGCAGACCTCAGTTCGAGTCGCAGCAAGAGTGATGCTGCAACTGCTAGGCATATGGCAGCCACCATAGCCATGGTTCCTTTAGCACAGCTGAACATGAGGACTCTACAGTGGCACCTCAAAGTTCAGTGGCATAGACGAGCTGGACCATCCATTTGGATATCGGAGGCAGTCCGTCATTCTTTTCTTTGGTGGTTGAATCCAATCAACCTCGAGATAGAGGTTCCCTTTCAGAGGCCAAGCCCGATGCAGATCCTCACTACAGATACTTCAGGTCTAGGCTGGGGAGCCCATCTGGATGTACACCGAACAAAGGGCTCTTGGAATGCAGTGGAACGGTTTCTTCACATCAATATTTTGGAAATGAGAGCCGTTCTGTATGCCCTTCAGGCTTTCCAGGATGAGCTCTACCAGGGCCCACTGCTAGTTCAGTCAGACAAAACCCCGGTAGTGTTTCATCGAAGCAAGCAAGGGGGCACTCACTCCTACCCCCTATGCAGAGAGGCCATGAGAGTGTGGCACTGGGCAGTAGAACACGGTCTGGACATCATGGCGATTCACGTACCAGGGGTCCACAGTATTCTCGCCGATGGTCCAAATCTCTCTCCCGATCTCTGAATCACGAGTGGGAAATACAAGAAGTGGCAGGAGACCTGTTCGAAAGGTGGAGTCGTCCAGAGTTGGACCTCTTTGCGTCCCCGTGCAACGCCAAACTGCCAAATTTCTGCTCGCTAGATACAGAGCCTGGTGTTTTCTGGCGAGACGCATTGTCCCTCTCCTGGGCAGGAAGGTTTCTATATGCCTTCTCTCTCCCTCAGAGAGTCTTGCTCAAATTGCAGACAGAGGAAGCCAGGATTATTCTGGTAGCCCCTCTCTGGCCTCGACAGATCTGGTATCCGCTGTTGCAGCAACTGGCCACGGAACCTCCCATGCAGTTGCCCCTCTCCTCTCACTTGCTTTCCCAAGAACAAGGGATGCTCGTCCACCCAGCTCTGCAGCCTCTGCATCTGCATGCCTGACTCCTGCAGTCTTAGCTGAGGAAAGATTGGGGGTGTCACATTGAGTTGCAGAGGTCCTAGTAGCAGTGAGAAAACCATCCACTAGGGCAACCTACACCATTAAGTGGAAATGTTTTTGTTTATGGGCAGCACCCTGTTCCCTGGACACCTTGGATTGTCCAGTAAAATTTGTGCTGGAGTTCCTCTTCCATCTTTTGGACTTGGGCCTCAGCTGCTCGTCCATTAAGGTGCACCTCTGTGCTTTGTCAGCCTACCACACACCAATGAATGGGAGGACTCTAGCACAACTCGGTGTGTGCAAGACCTTCTTGAGGGGAATCTTGCACATCAGACCCTCACAGAGGGATCCTCTCCCTCAATGGGATTTTCTTTTTGTTTTAGAGAAGCTCTCCCTCTTCCCCCTCCTTGAGCCAGCCGCGACATGTGAGCTTCGGTTTCTGTCTTGGAAAACGTTATTTTTAGTTGCTGTTACTTCTGCTCGAAGAGTTTCCAAGCTGCAGGTTCTGATGTGTAAAGAGCCTTACCTTACTTTCCATAGGGACAGGGTGGCACTGTGTACTAACCCTAAGTTTCTACCGAAGGTGGTGTTTGAACTTACTTTGAACCAGGACATCCAGCTTCCAGTTTATTTTCCAGAGTATTCTAATAAAGGGGAGGCTCTATTGCATACTCTGGTATTACCTCAACAGAACTAGATCTGTTTGGCAAACGAACCAGCTGTTCATTTCCTTTGCCTATAAGAAGATGGGCTTGTGTCACCAAGCAAACACTGACCAGATGGTTGGTACATTGCATCACCTTTTGCTATCAGTACCACAACAAGCCCTTACTGGGATCGGTTAAGGGTCACTCCGTCAGAGGCGTGGCAACTTCATTTGCCTCTCTGCGGAATGTATCTTCGGCAGACCTTTGTGCTGCCGCTACTTGGAGCTCAGTCCATACTTTCATCAGACACTACAGTCTAGACGTTGCCTCTAGGAGGAGAGTAGGCTTTGTACTAGCAGTCCTTCAGGGTCTCCTCTCCTAAGCTTCAACTTTTTAGTTGTCAGTCATCAGTTTATTCTCCTCCCTTCCGACCTGGGTCTCTCTTTGGGTATTGCTTGGGACTCAGTCCTATTGGTATTACCTGCTGCAAGAGCTCCCCCTCGAAATGAGATAGTATAGTTACGCAAGAACTTACCGCAACAGTAGATCTTCGAGAGGAGCTCTTGCAGCAGGTGGCTTTCCTACCTTCCTGCCCCCAGGAACAAAATTATTTTTCCCTTTTTCTCCTTCTCTTTGGGCATGGGAGACCCTCCTCGGTTCTCTGTTCTGTTTGTTAGCTGGGCCTCCAGTGGGAGAACTAAGATGGTGCCGGGGGACCGTCCCCTTTATACCACGTCTGACGTCGGGTGGAGCCGACGTCGGGTGCGGTCCCCCGTCACAGACTGGTAGCTAGAAGATTTTTCTCTGGGGTCCTAATAGGCGGTCTTAGTCCCATTGGTATTACCTGCAAGAGCTCCTCTCGAAGATCTACTGTTATGGTAAGTTCTTACGTAACTGTACTTTTAGTTGCTTTTAGTTGCTTACCAGCAGCAGCAGTGTATCTTCGAGAGACTCTCCTTCACAGCGCCACAGCTCACCTGTCCCACCTCCCACTCCTGGATTTCAGGTTGCATACTCTGCAAAATGCATCAGTTGCTGCACGCTTGGTTGTCTTCTTTTATGTGCACTTTCAAATGGAATTTCTTTTTCTGGAACTGCTGCTTGGATTTCTGGTTTCCTGTTGCTGTCGGTGTGGTACAACTCCAAGCTCGTCTCCATTGGGAAATAGAGGAGGTGTGGGGCTGTCCAAGTTATGTAGGCGATACATCAACATGGGTGGCCCTAACTAGAAGTTTTCTGAGTGGTCCTGATGCCAGCAGTTTACAGTTCCACAGGCGTGGGTCTGTGGAGTTGATTCTCTCGAAGATCTGCTGTTAATGGTAACTAACTCCCCCAACCCCCCGAACAAATGGATGAGCCAAGTAGTTATTACAATACCTCACTGTTCAAACGCCATCCTATAGTTTCCTTAGATGCTTTTGTTTTTCCTCTTACTTTCCACCGAGTGGTGGCAGTTGCTCCCCCATCATATGTTGTGGTTTATTCTGTAATGGAATTTAGAGCATATACAATTTCTGTATGGTAACCAAACTTTTTTTTCACGTTTTAAGTTGATGGTTGATGTTCACCATTTTGTGATGTTATTTTGTACAATTACCTTGTAAAATCAAAAAGAACCGGGATTCATTTCCTTATGCAGTGACTGTGTAGATCATCCCAAACTAATTATATTTTCTTTGTTTCCACTTTAGGCTGCACAGGTACCTAAGAAGAAAAAGCAAACTACAGAGCTCGACAACACCCTAAATACAACCGTGAACAGCCAGGTAAGATTGAGATGATCAGTCTCTTAAAGGTATGCTAAACGGACTATTATACTGTGCCACCATTCTGGGTGAGGGGCCCTCTCAAACAGGCTATTTACCAGAATGTCCTTTAGATTGTTACCACAACAAAAACTAATCGGGAGGCAGGGGCACTAAGGATCTCTGAAACTGTAGGATCATTCCTAATAAGATCCAGATTTTCCCAGAATGATGTTTTCCACAGATAGCTGAAAAGTAGTAACAGGAAAGGCACACTGAGCCAAGGCTCATTTCCAGATGCAACCCAGGGGAAGGGAAGGAGTGGGGGGGGGGGAACAGTAGTACAGTACACAATCATAACTACATTGATACAAAAATAAAGTGTGATCACAGTACAGTATGGAACACCTATACAAGTGCAAATAAATCAGCAGCAAGGCAGAGTGTGCAAACAAACAGTACTGCATCATATGAGAGATTTAAGGTGGGAACATGCCTACCTCTATAGGGGAAGGAAGTGCAAAGGTAGTAAGGAAATGAAACTATCAGGTAGGTTAGGGGATAGTCAGACGGAGTCCCAACACATGGACGGTGGGGCTTCAAATGGGGTTGGCATCTGGAGGCTGGATAACAAGAGCAGGTGGAAGAGGGAAGGAGTTTAAACTGGTGCCTGAGAGCCAGGAGAGGTGGCGGGAGGAGGGAAGCCGGTCCCAGAGTGTGGGACATTGATAGGAGAAGGCTGATTGCCCAGCTGAGGAGCAGAGGTGAGAAGTGGCGAATGTTTGATCCCTGGAGCAGCGGGACGATGAGGCAGGAGGATTGGAGAGAGGAGTGAGGAGAGGAAAGGGGACCAAACCAGTATTTGGATATGAAGGAGGTACAGTGAGACTGGCAATGTGAGGGTAGGGGGAGGATGGATAGGGAGGAGTAGAGGCAGCAGTGGTGAGTACGGGGGGGGGGTGGCAGAGGGTGTCCAATCTGGCAAGGAAGTAGAGGGGGCGGTGCCATAGACCACGTCCGCATAATCAAAGACAGGAAGCACCATTTTGGTAACAAGCTCCCTGTGGACCTGTGGGATTTATCATTATTACTGTTCTTAGAAATCTGGGTTCTAGCTCTAGCCATCCAGTTGGTAATCTCTTTCACGTGCTTACCTGATAACAGTGTAGGAATATCCTCTATTTTTAAACTGACTCCACAGTTCCATTGCCTGTTCCTTGAGTAAGGCATCAGTAGATGCATTCCTTCGGATTTTCATAAACTGACCATACTGTATGTGAATGATGGCATGAACCTGACTGTGGCTGACCTTCTGTAGGTTTTGTGTTTTGATCTGCTACTTAGTAGCCAAGAAGCCTGTAGTTTTGAAATAAGTATGTGTGAATGCTAGATTCAGGTAACTTTCATTCAGCCATGACATGAATGTTTCCAACTCCTCAACAGTACCTACCCAAATGCAGATAATGTCAGTAATGTGGTGCCATCTGACGAGCCTTTGAAGGAACTGGTGGTGGTGGTTATCAGAAATGAAATTCCCCACACACACCAGCCCAGGAACAAATTAGCTTACAATAGTGCCCCCAAATCACAGTGCCCCTGAGCTGGTGGTAGAAGGATCTATAGAAAAGAATTGTATGGGTCAAAATAAAATTCAGGCCTTCCAAGAGCAAGTCAGATGGCACCACTTCATCCTACCCGGGTCGTGCTTGAAAATAAGTAATTATTGTGTAGCACACCGACCCATTTAACTTAAACTAAATAAATAGCTTGCTGAATCCTTGTCATGTTGAGCACTATACATTTCAGTGGTTGTTGAATATATCTATTTTTTAATACACATTTTCATGTAGGATTCTACTCCAGTCTGTAGCCCTGCAGTACTTGAACGGCGGCAATCAATGAAAATTGAAGAAGAGGAGGACAACGATGATGAGATTGTATTTAACCTGCCAATCAAGAAAGTAAAAGTACAAACCAAAAAAACAGCCACTCCTGGAAAAAGACAGAAAAACATAAAACCAAAGACATTAAAAGGAAAGAAATAAATGACAGAAAAATGTAAAACCAAAGACATTCGGAAATAACTAAGTGAACTGCAGACTGTTGAATACAGCTGTGGAACTTGATATGGTTCTGCAAAACAGAATGTGCAATTCTGAAAGCGTGTTCAGTCAAGGGTTGGTTTGAAAATGAAATCTTTGTTCAGCCATCATTACATGTTTTTTATTTGTGGATAGACTGGCTAACAAAATGGTAGTCACTGTCTTTCTTATTGCATATGTTTTGATTGCCTGTTCTAATTGTTTTATGAAACTTTGAAGTAACTCTGGTTCCTGGTCATTTGTCTTGCTAAAAAGTATTTTATAAGATCTTGACCATTAATCAATAACTTTTAGGTGCTATGCCACAATGGATGGGCTCTAGGAAAAAGTTGCAAATTGTCAAGAGAGAAATAATGTAATCTACTTGGAATAGCACCCAGGGCACCTAGAATTCTGTCCCGGTGCCCTAACCACTGAGCTACAGGCTCACATGGTTGGACCTGGGGTTCCTGGACACACTTCCTTTCTCTTGTATTGCATGTTCTACAGCATTTTTATCAAATAAGAGCTATATGTGTATTTATATTAGTTTTCCAGAATACACACTTGATTTCCAAGTCATAGTTTTCATGAGTATAGCTTGTTGCTTCTTTTCTCTTGTGTGATTGCCCCTTTTCATGTTTTTCTCACCTTTATCCTGATTGGCTGCTTACCCCAGTCTTCTGCTTCAGCTCCTGATCTTACTTCGAGGGAGGCTCTTGCAGCAGGCCATCACCAGTAGGACTAGGTGCCAGGACCACACAGAAACCTTTCTAGCTAGCAGTGTACCACAGGGGGCCTCACTCTGCTGACGTCGGCCTATGCTGTAAGGTGGGTGGTCCCCATACCCTGCCCCAGTTCTTTCCACCATTGACCTGCGCACATCGGACCACTGACACCACCGCAGCTACAGTTGACTGCCATTTCCCATGATTCGCACCTTTTTTTTTTCGTTTTTTTCTTTAGTAATAATATAGAGATCTTACTTCGCGAGGGTTCCTGCAATAGGTCTTCACATATAGGACTGTGCCCCCTGGCGTCAGGTTCCAACGGCAAACTTGTAGATAGCAGTCATCAGCGGGGACCGCCCCCGACATCAGGTGACGTGACGTCAGCCCGACTATAAAAGGGGTGGTCCCGCGCACGCCCTCCAGTTCTTTCCCGTCGTCGGCTCACGAGTTAGAACAGTGATCTAACGCCCACGCGTCAATTGAAGTTTTTCCTTATACCTTAAAAATTTTTTCTTACAATTGGTCGAAAATTTGATGTCAACTCGAGTCAAGAAGTAGTGCTTGAAGTGCAGAGCCCAGTTCCCGCATGGGGACGACCATTCCCGCTGCCTCTTGTGCTTAGGCCCCAAGCACAACTCTGACGAGTGTGCCATCTGCCTGGCCATCAACCAAGCCACCAGGACCAGGCACAAGTGGACCCTCGAGGCCCACCTCCTTGCCCGACAGCTGGCGTCGATGGAAAAGGAGCTCCAGGAATTGAGGGAAAGGTCATCGTCGCGGGCCCCCAGAAAGAAGAGCAGCAAGGAGAAGCGCCGGGACAGGAGTCTGTCACCACATGGGAGGCCTGCTACTAAAACTGTGAGTACTCCTGCTGGTGCCCCATCTGCCTCTTTGGGCCGCGCACCTTCTCCCCTTCCTGCTGAGGTGAGTGGGCAGTTGGGGATAGCCTCTCTCGAGGTTTCAGTGATGTCTCCTCCTAGCACTGCTGGTAAGTCTCCCCTCGACCCTGTCGACAGGGGCATGGCTTTGGCCGATAAGTCTAGCGGCGGCCCTCTCGCTGCCACTAGCCCGGTTAGGTCCGATCAGTCGGACGGTGGATCCTCCGCCCAGCCGGACTCCTCTCGCCCATCGGGCTCCCGTGAGGCCCCCGACGCCGGCCGGAGTGTGCTCTTGAGAGACTCTGCATCCCTTCGGGTCTTGCACCTCAGGGATTCGCCACCCGGTCCTGCTCTGTCCCTGTCAACAGGATCATTGTTTGACCTTTCATTGGGGTCTCTTCTGGAACTTCCCCCTTCGCCAGGTCTGTTGCCACCTCCAGACAAGACTCTACCGCTGGCTAAGGATTCTGATATGGAGCCCTTCCCCTCGGGACCTTCAGGGGCCCTCCTGGATCCCATGCCACCCAGTGGCCCTATGGCACCTCCCCCGGTAGGTCCAATCAACCCTCCTGGCGGTCTTCCACAGCCAGACCCCCAGGCACCACTACCAGGCAGCCCGCCAGCGGCTCCTTGGTACCCGACGCCAGGCCGCGTGCCTCCGACGCCGGGATACCCAATGCCAGTTACCCTGGGTATAACCCGGGATATAACCATTATGGCTATTCTCCTGGATTGCCAGGGTTTTCAGTACTCTTCTTGGCAATACCTACAGTACCCAGGTTACCAGCCTCCTCCTCCTTCAGTGCCAGATCGGGAGACGATCCCCACATGGTGGCAGGATGCCAGGGCCCAGCTCATTACGGAGCTTTGGCAATCTGTGGAAGACATCCCTCTTCCAAAAGCCCCTCCCCCACCAATACCCTCCGGCAGGGCAGCGGGTACTTTTACCTGTAGGCTCATCTGGGGTAGACCCTTTCATCCCCAGTGGTTCTGAGCCTTCTGACATGGACTCGGATTCTGAGCCTTTGGACCCTAGGTCCCCAGGTGAGGTACCACCCAAAGAATCCCCAAAATCTCCTCCAGAGGATCCTTCCTTTGGGGACGTTTTATGTACTATCCAGACAGCAGGAGGCTGGCCTTCCAAGGAAGTGGACCCCCAGCGTAAAAGGCTGGCGGAACATTTGGATATAGCCGCCACGGACCCTTTACCCATCCCCCCCCGGATGGGTCCTCATGAGGGTCTGGTGACTACTATCTGGCAGCAGCCGTCTTCTATCCCGGCAGTCTCCAAAAAGGCAGACCATACCTACTGTCCCCCGGAAGGGATTCAACATCTCACGACTCATCCCAAAGTTGACTCTATGGTGATCACTGCCGCCCATGACCGGTCAACGCAACCAAAGCACTTGAGTTCCTCTCCTCCCGACAAAGATTCTCGGCAGCTGGATCAGTTTGGCTGGAAGGTTTACTCCTCTTCCTCTTGTGCCATCCGGTCCCTCAGCTATGTCTATCACATGATGGCTTTTCAGAAGGCCTCTCTCTCCGAGCTGAAGAGGGATCTTTAGGAAGTCGAGGATGAGTCGCTCCATAATAAATTGCTGGACAAAGTCAGAATAGGCAAGTCTTCCTGTCGTCATGCTTTGCGTGCAACGGATGACTCAGTAGACTCACTGGCCAGGGCGGCAGCCATGGGGATCTGCATCCGTCACCTTTCCTGGCTTTGGATTGCAGGTTTGGCACCTAATGTCTCATCCTCCCTTCTGGACACCCCTTTTAGGGATTCTGTCCTTTTCAGCGGTGACGCCAAAGATATTGTTACCAGGCTGCAGGAGAGCAGACGCTTCCTTCGGGACGTACGTTCAATGTACCGGACGGGGCAGAAGAAGCAGCAGCCTTTTCATCCCCAAAGGAGATGGAACAAAAACTAGGGTAAGCAGCAGGACAAACGACAAGCCACTGGTTCGGGAGCCCAAGCTAGCCTCCGGGGCAAAAGCTCCCCTCGGCGTCCTGACTCCTTTCCCCTCCTTCCGCTGCCTCCAGTAGTCTCGGCTGAACCTACAGGTTCCTCCTCCACCTGAAGGGGTGGAGGGTAGTCACCGCAGAAGCATGGGTGCTTCAACTTATCCAGCGAGGTCACTCGATAGAGTTTTCCAAGATCCCTACGCCTCATCCTCCGGGACTGTCTTTTTATCCAAGGGATCAGATCCCCATAGTCTTCCAGGAGATACAGGCCCTCCTGTTAAAAGCGGCCATAGAACCCATTACTCAAAATTGGCTAGGCAGGGGATTTTACTCCCACTTCCTAGTTCCAGAGAAGACTGGCGATCTGAGACCGATCCTGGACCTCGACATGCTCAACCTCTTCGTCGAGTACAAGAAGTTTCGCATGCTGACCATTCAGGGACTTCTCCCCCTGCTCCAAACAAATTCTTGGCTGTGCTCCCTGGACATGCAGGATGCCTACCTGCATATCCCTATCCTCCTGGCCCACCGCTGCTTCCTCTGTTTTACTTTTCAGGAGAACCATTTTCAGTTCCAAACACTCTCCTTTGGCCTTTCGTCTGCCCCACGGATGTTCACCAAGTGTTTAGCGGTGGTTGTGGCTTTTCTTCGCCACCAGGACATTTACATGTTCCCGTACCTGGACAACTGGCTCCTCGCAGCACCCTCTCCGACCAGCCTGAAAGAATCTTTCTTTCACTCTGAGTTTGTTCGCTCTTCTGGGTATCGCGTTCAATTTGCCCAAGTCCCAGCTAGTACCATCTCAACAGCTCCAATTCATTGGAGCAGTACTAGACGCAGTTCAGAGCAAGGCTTTTCTGCCATCGGATCAAGCAGAGACCCTAGCTTCTCAAGCCACTCTCGTGGCCCAGGCTCGGTGGATCTCAGCACACGCTGTGCTTCGTCTTTTGGGACTGATAGCAGCGGCCATTCCCACGGTCCCCTTGGCCAGACTTCACATGAGGGTCACCCAGTGGTCTCTTCGAGTCCAGTGGGATCAGAGGACGGACGACATGACTCAGATGACGGACGACGTGACTCAGATGGTCATAATCTTCAACAGCCTTCGCTGGGAGCCCCTTTCCATTCCAGTGTCCCAACCCAGATCCTTACCACAGACTCCTCAGACCTGGGCTGGGGAGCCCATCTGGGGGCTCACAAGACTCAAGGGTCTTGGTCCGACCAGGAGCTTCTGCTCCATATCAACATTCTGGAGACCAGAGCAGTTCTGTACACCCTCCAGGCGTTCCAGTCCCTTCTATTACCGGGATCACTTCTGGACCAGACGGACATGTCCACTGTCTGGTATATCAACAAACAGGGAGGAACTCGCTCGTACCCTCTCTGCAGAGAAGCCATGAGGTTTGGTATTGGGCAAGTCAGCACAGCCTTTTCCTGACAGCAGTCCATGTTCCAGGCATAAGCAACGTCCTGGCGGACAGTCTCAATCAATCGGTGGCCAGGGCTCACGAGTGGGAATTAAAGCTAGAGGTAGTCGAAGATCTCTTTCTTTGATGGGGTCGACCAGAGATCTGTTCGCCTCCCCATTCAATGCAAAACTACCCAACTTATGTTCGCTTGTTCCCGGGCATGGTGCTTTTTGGCGAGACGCACTCTCTCTCTCGGACAGGGAGGTTTCTTTACGTTTTTCCTCCCTTTCCTCTCATTCAAAAGGTCCTGGTGAAACTTCAGGAGAAAGGGGCACATTTGATTCTGATCGCCCCTCTCTGGCCTCTTCAGATTTGGTTCCCTCTTTTACATCATCTGGTGCTAGAACCTCCGGTTCCCCTGCCATTATCCCATGACCTTCTGACTCAGGAGCAGGGCACCCTGGTGCATCTGAGCCTTCAGTCTCTTCACCTTCAGGCATAGCACCTGTGGATATAGCGGCCTCCCGCTATGGGGTTTCTACTCGGGTTCCCCATATCCTGGTGGAAGCCAGAAAACCATCTACTAGATCCACCTACGCCATGAAGTGGAAAAGATTCTCGATCTGGGCCCTAGCCAGGAGCTGGGATACCTTTTCATGTTCGGCTGCCCAGGTGTTGGAGTACCTCGCACATTTATCAGAGTTTGGCCTTAGCTATTCTTCCATTAAGGTCCCTCTCTCTGCGGTGTCTGCCTACCACCTCCCGGTGGAGGGAAAACCTTTGGCTCAACTGGAGGTTGCTAAGACTTTTTAATAGGGCATCCTCCACTTGAAACCGCCGATTCGGAATCCATGTCCCCCCG
This sequence comes from Neoceratodus forsteri, assembly GCA_016271365.2. Classification (NCBI taxonomy): domain Eukaryota; kingdom Metazoa; phylum Chordata; order Ceratodontiformes; family Ceratodontidae; genus Neoceratodus; species Neoceratodus forsteri. The sequence goes on from CM028132.1 coordinate 1,205,342,868, forward strand.
GGACCTGAATTTATGTTGGGGGAAAAACGCCTTGCCTCCTTTTGAACCAGCCTCTGGCTGTGACTTGACTTCCTTTCCTGGAAGACTCTGTTTTAGTTGCAGTCACTTCCGCCCGAAGGGTCTCGGAACTTCAGGCGTTAATCTGCAAGGAACCCTATCTGATTTTCCATAAGGACAGAGTAGTCCTTCGGACAAACCCTTCATTTCTGCCTAAGGTAGTCTCAGAAACCACTCGCAACCAGAGTGTCGAACTGCCGGTATATTATCCACAACATTCCAACGGGGGAATACCTTCTGCACACTCTCGATGTGCACAGGATTCTGAGGTATTACACTAACTGGACTAAAGAGGTCCGTAAGACAAATCAACTCTTCATGGCCTTTGCTCCCCAGTGCCAGGGCAAGGCCATTTCCAAACGGACCATTTCGAGGTGGTTGGCTAACTGCATCCACTTCACCTACCAAAAGCATGGAAAATCCCTTCCGGGGGCGGTTAAGGGTCACTCCACTAGGAGTGTTGCTACTTCTGCCGCCTTTTTCAGGAATGTGTCCACTGCAAAAATCTGTGCAGCGGTCACATGGTCGTCTGTCCACACCTTCACTAAGCATTACAGTCTGGACATCGCCTCTAGGTGCAGAACTGGCCTCGGTTTTGCAAGGCCTCCTGTCATAACTAACAGTTGGCGACTTCTCCTCCCGGATGTGCCTCCGTTTTAAGACTGCTTGGTGTATTCAGTCCTATATGTGAAGACCTACTGCAGGAACCCTCTTGAAGTAAGATATTGCAGTTGCTTAAGAACTTACTGTAACAGTAGATCTTCGAGAGAGGTTCTTGCATTAGTACTCCTGGATAGTTTCCTTCATTTTCATCTTGCCTAGCCCTTGGGTCTAGAGAGGAAGCATGGTTCTAGGAGTCTTCACTCCTGTTTTTTCTACTTACCTTTTTCTAGGTCTCCAGTGGAAAAGAACTAGAGGGCCAACACGATGATTGCTATCTACAAGTTTGCTGTTGGAACCTGACACCAGGGGGCGCAGTTCTATATGTGAAGACCTACTGCAGGAACCTCTCTCGAAGATCTACTGTAACGGTAAGTTCTTACGTAATTGCAATTTTTCAGTGTTAACAGACTCAGGTTTATGTCTTCTCAACCTGCCTCATCTTCCGACTACTCCACAAAGTGTGCCTGTGGCAAACAAATTCCAGAAAAGGACATTCTGCTTGCATCATATGCCTAGGCCCCAGCCACGACACCGAAGCCTGCCAGTTTTTCCAGAAATTTAACCAGGCCACATGGAGATATCGCCTGAAAACTCTAGAGAGCCATCTCCTTAAGCAGAAGCTTGCCGCCATGGAACAGGAGCTGCAGGCCAGGAGCTCTTAGACTTAACTAGCCCAGTCCTCCGGGGCTTCTTCCTTTTCCCTACCCGAGAAAAAATCTAGTGGGAAGCATAAACACCGAGATAAGGACCGGGATCATGCCCGGTCTGCTTCCCTGTCTCAGTCTCCTGAGAAGCTCTCCACCACAAGTGGGTCTTCTCCCAGGAGGTCAGCCCCGCTGGGCTGCCAGTGGCCCCGCGGCCCTCTCTCATCTCTATGGTGGACGGCGGCTCCTCGGGGCAGGGGAATTTGTTTCCCCACGCCAGGCCCCTGACTTCCATGGGCTCTAAGCCAGGTGACTCGACTGGTGGTAGCATGCCTGGCACTGGCTTCTCTACCGACACCCCCCACCACAGTGCTGCCTGCATCAGTCCCCCACAGGGCCAGCACCTGTCCTTCTGGCAGTGCCCCCTGCAGGCTACTGCGCTTCTCCCACGTCCGTCTCGGCTCAGCCTTCACCAGGAAGGTCTTTATCTCTTCCACGACCGGGTTTCTCCTCCCAGCACTTGTGAAACACATTCCCAGGTTGCTGCAGCTTATGCCTTCTGGGCCACTGCCAGTGCTGCTTCAGCCTCCTCCAAACAAACAGGCGCCATCCTATCCCTATCCCCCAGTATACAAGTACCCTCCACCAGTGGATTACAGTGCTGTTTACTTCATGGCCGGCTCTTATTCAGAAACAGAACCCTGCCCAGTTCTCCCCCCCCCACCCCACCCCAATCACACTCTGGACCCTGTCCGACCTGGTGCTAATGACCCTCATTTGTCTGGTTCCAGATCTGACGCCGGCCTGGGACAGCCACCTGCCTCCTGAAAGTGAGCCGGACAAAGAGGACTCTGATTACTCTGTCTTCCTCCCTTGCATGGGTCTCGTCTGAGGATGAGGAGCCCTCTAAGGTGGTCCCCAAATCTCCTCCGATGATGCTTCTTTCATGGACATCATGAGGCACATCCAGACAACCATGGGATGGGAGACTGAGGAACGGGACCCAGAGCAACATTGGTTGGCTGTTTACCTGCACCAGCCTGATGTTCTCCCCTTGATAGTGCCTCCCTTTATTGACTCCTATGAGGATGTCACTAGGGCGGCCTGAAATCCTCTACCATGCTACTGCAGGTAAACCCTTTTTTGGGGGGGAGCCTAAGGTTGACTTGGTGGTTATCAATGCGGTGCACAACCACAGCAAGAAGCCTAAGCACCTCAGCACTGTTCCCCCAGATGGGGTCCAGACAGCTGGATCACCTGGGCAAGAGGATCTTTGCCTCTTCCACCCTTGCCATCCGGGCCACAGACTATTTGACCCACATGGTTTAGTACCAGAATGTGCTGTGGGACCAGGCCAGGGAGTTGGTTCAGGCCCTGCCCGACAATCCAGCCAAGAAGCATCTGGCACAGACTCTTAAGGTGGGCTCGGATGTCTGGACTTGCATCCTGCTGGCTGCTGTTGATGCCTCAGGCAGAGGGGCAGCTGCGGGTATCTGTCCCCGGCACCACTCTTGGCTCCAGCATTTTGGACGTCCCCTTTCAGGGTTCCATCCTTTTTGGAGGCGATGTTCAGGACTTGATCTCCTCCTCCCTTTAGGAATTGGCCGGGCCCACCGGTCTCTTCACTCCTTGTACCATACTCTGCCTAAGTCTACCCAGCGGCTGCCCTCCCTGCTAAAGGCCAGGGCAAGTGTAAACAGGCATCTGCGACTGCCCCAGCTCTACCGGCGCCCACTCCTACTACCTGACTCCTTGTCAGGGGCCCCCCCCCCCAAGAGAGAGTCTGGGGGAGGCATTCGGGAGTTGCTTCTCCCTCGACCTGTGGCGAGGGATCACCTCGGACAGTTGGGTACTACAGTTAATACAGCACGGCCACGCTCTGGAACTCCTCGAGTGGCCTCCTGAAAATCCACCAGCCAACTCTTTCTACCCCAGCTCACGTGCATCTCATCTAGGAGGAAATTTAAGCTCTGTTACAAAAGAGCCATAGAGCCCATCCCTTGGGCTCAGTGGGACAGGGGATTATGCTCCCACTTCTTCATGGTCCCCAAAAAGACCCCGGGGACCTCAGGACCATCCTGGACCTGAACGACCTGAATCTCTTCATAGAATACAAATGCTTTTGGATGATCCCCCTTCAAGGGCTGTTGCCCTTCCTGCACCAAGGGGACTGGGTCTGCTCTTTGAACATGCAGGATGTCTACCTGCATATCAGAATTTTTCTTCCCACAGGCATTTCCTCCGCTTCCATTTCTGGGGAGCCCAGCTTTGGCCTGTCCGGAGTCCCCAAGGTTTTTCTCCAAGTGCCTGGCGGTAGTGGTGGCTGCCTTGAGGAGGCAGAGTTTTTATGTTTTTCTCTACCTGGACGATTGGCTCCTAGTGGCTCTGTCCCGGGAACGTCTTCTCCAGACCCTGGAACATACCTTCAGCCTCCTCCAGGCTCTGGGGATCACAGTCAACCGGCCAAAGTCCTGCCTGATACCCTGCCAACACCTCCAGTACAGAGGAGCCATCTTGGATATGTCCCAGGCCGTGGCCTTCTTGCCCAGGGATAGGGTGGAGAGCTTGATGGACCAGGCCATCTGGTCTTCTCCAGCTGTCTGGTCCCAGTCAGAGTATTCCTGCCTCTTTTGGGTCACATGGCAGTGGCCATTGCCATGGTCCCCCTCGCCCAGCTTAATATGAGGGTCCCTCAGTGGACATTGCAGGTCCAGTGGGACCAGCGTATGGATGACCTCGACCAGCTGGTCATGGTCTATGACCCTATCTAATGGGTCCTGTCATGGTGACTGGAGCCAACCAACCTGTTCAGGAAGGTTTCCTTTGCTATACCAACCCCTCACCAGATCCTTACAACGGGTGCATTGGGTCTCTGCTGGGGAGCCCACTTTGGGAGTTCAGCAGGCTCTGGGCATTTGAACAGACGTGGAACAGAGCTTGCATATCAATGTCCTGGTGATGCGACCAGTCCTATAAGCCCTTCAGGCCTTCTTGACTCATCTCCTTCCCAGTCCACTTTTAGTTCAGATGGACAACATGTGCGTGGTTTATTACATAAGCTGGGGGGGGGGGGCGCACACCTACCCCCGTGCAGGGAGGCAATGAGGGTTTGGTATTGGGCCATCAAGCACAGTCTGGAGCTCTCTGCCATCCATGTTCCAGGTGTCCAAAACAATCTGGTAGACAGTCTAAGCCACTCCCGCTGCAGGGCTCACGAGTCGAAACTTCTGACTCTGGTAGTCAAAGACCTCTTCGACAGGTAGGGGCACCCAGAGTTGGATCTTTTTGCATCCCCACTCAATGAGTTTATTGTTGTTTGGTTATAAAAACCATAACGACATACAATTAAAAGGAATAAAGTGCAGTAAAGTTGTCCACATCTCTGATTACATACAATATCCCAGAGAACCATCCATAGGAGGTACAGACTTTCTTTCATTTTCCACGCTCTAAAAACAGCACATAAATAATACATTTATCTCTATTTCATTATATTTGATTATTATACACATACACATCTTTCGTGGCCCCTTTCTATTTTAGGCTCCTAATTTAATTTACTTACACGCTCACTGGCTGATTGCAGTATTTTAATGGGCAGCCTGCCCTGGCTCTTTCATGGAGTTACACACTGCACTAGCTGACCTATTTCTTTTCAGGTGTCCGTTTGCTAGCCCAGTTGGAGAAGAGCTCAAGTCATGAGAATTGGGTCATGTGCCTAAACTGTTGGCTAGAGCACCAGTTTACTCGGTCCCAAACATCTATTAGCAGGTTTCGCTCTTACATGTCCCACATTGAACCCACTTATACTGCCAGCCATTCCCATCACTAAGTCTCAAGGGGGATACCCCACAGCGCATGCTGCCCTGTATTCCACTTATGAGTCTTGAGTCAGGAATTTCTGCCAGCCTGTAATCTGGGTCACAACTACTGGGAAAGAGAACTAAATACATATCGGGTCATTTTGTTAAGTGCACAAATCCAAAGTTCAGTCACAGGCACTATAAAACAACATAGTTGCGTCTCACTACTGTTAGGCCTGCAATAGGCACTTGCTTGAAAAATCAGCAGCTGTCCCGGAGTAAATTTCCAAGGACATTCCAGGTGGGTGCTCAATTTATAAAAAATCTGCCATTGTTCGTTTCAGAGTGGCCTAGCAGTTAGAACAAATGTCTCTTAATAAAAACCTGACTTATCCCTATAATATAATGGATTTATAAGACTATCAGTTTCATAAAATATAGCCAGCAATCCAGATAAATCAATTATAAGACTTATTAATAGCATTTAAACATTTATAAAATTAATAGATTTCAAAACACAGGTAAAGGGTGCTAAACATTAATAACAGGCTCCTTTTAAGCCAAGGCCAGCGCTAATATCTCCTCGAAGGAGTCTGAAGAAAACTTTCAGCTGGCCAAAAGGAGCATTTATGCCCCACACAAGTAAATGTTTTTGCTTTGCTTGCCAAGAGTGTAGTCCACAGTAATTAACTTTACCCCCAAAATAATGAACTTTAGGGAGGAGAGAATTCAAACGTCGCTCAGGGAAGCAAATATAGCATCTTCAAAAGGTTTTAAAAACCTAGCAATCAGCTCCATAATTGGGAGTCCATAGACAACAGTATCCACAAATGAGCTCTATTAAGTGTTTCTATTATTATAACAATCGGCTCCACCTGGGAGTCTTTAGTGGCCAAATCCACAGAACACTTATATTTCTCCTTTTCAGTATACCATCAAATGGGACCAACAAATTCCAATGTTCAATAAAAGGAGAGATATCCAACTTAGCTACATGGCAAACATTGTCAAACTTATCTTCATTCTCCTGAACTAGGAGTTCGTAGTGTCTGTCGGGAGCCCTAGGTATTTGAAGCTCACAAGCGCTATATGGCAAAGCAACTTTTATTTCAGGCGCCCAATCCCAGAGGCTCTGGGTGCCGTACAATAAAGCAACAAAATTTAAAACATTATAAATAATAATACTCGGTTAACCAACACATTGGACTCACACTTGGCCACATACTTGGAACCTAACTGTTTTGAGGACCTGCTAATGTTCTATTGTTCGTTTCTCCCGATCCTATGCTCTCCAAGGCATTCGTCTGTGCTATTGTTTTTGTGACTCAATGCATTTTGTGACTCGATGTACTTGCTGTTATGTTCTGATGTATCTGTATTCCTTGTTGTACTCTCCCGGGTCGTTCCTGAAAATAGGCATACAACTTGTCTAGTGCACCTACCCGGTAAACAAAAGCTAAATAAAATGGTCTGAAAAAAGTCATAAAATTCAGCATTTAATAAGTAAGTAGCCCATACAATATCTATAAGACAGTGTTTGGGAATGCCTGGCTAAACAAGAAAGCCTTGAGGCGGGCCTTAAACACCTCCACTGAAGGGGCCCGCCCTTACTGATGGAGGAAGCGAATTCCACAGGACTGGGCCGGCGACATTAAAAGCTCTGTCATCAGCAGATCTTAATCTCGTCCTGGGACTCGCCAGGAGGCCACTAGAGGAGTATCTGTGGGAGCAGACTGGGGCAGTGGGTGTAAGAAGGTCCAACAGGTAGCCAGAGCCCAGTCCATATAGGGCCTTAAAGGTGAGGAAGCACACCTTAAAGAGAACCTTCCATCGGACTAGCAGCCAGTGCAGATCACGCAGTACCGGAGTGATATGACAATATCTCAACTGTCCAGTCAGCAATCTAGCAGCTGCATTCTGCACCGACGGAAGGTACCTCCCAAGACCCTGAGGTGGAGTGCATTACAGTAGTCGAGCATAGGTGTCACAAATTTAAACACTAAAGTGGGGAGGTCCAGGGGCTGAACCAGGTGCTTGATCCTCACGATATTCCTCAGATGGAAAAAGCTGGACCGGACAATACCTGAGATTCAAATGTCAGTCCGCTGTCAAGAGTAACACTGAGGTCGCACATCCCAGAGGAGGCCTTTAATGGCACAAACCCCAGAAACAATCCAGTCTCTTTGCCCAAGGCAATCCTAACACGCTTCTTGTTCGACTCCACCACCAGTACCTCCGTCTTACCAGGGTTCAGTCGCAACCAGGTGGAGGCCATCCAGTCATTGATCTCGGCTGGGTATTAAGTACATCCACCGCATTGGATGTCCCAGGGGCAAAGGATAGATGCAGCTGGGTATCATCGGCATAGCATACTAAAATGCCAGCAGAATAGGCCTAATGGTCTTTCGTGTCTGCTCGTTTGGTCAGACCCCACCCTGGGAGCTGACCTTGCTGCCCCCCTCGTCCTCTCTGGCTTCTCCCTTCCCAGTCCCGGATATTCCCACTGCACAGGACTTTGCATCCAGAACCCGTCCCCTGTACCTGGCCCACCCCATCTTGAACCCCTCCACCGTCTCTGCCTCCACCAGCCCCCTGGGCAGTGCATTCCATGGCTCCACCACCCTCTCAGTGAAGTAGCACCTCCTCAACCCCAGCTTCCACCTATGGCCTCAGTTGCCCCCCCCCTTCCTTCGGAGCACCTTGACTGCTTTTCCCCTATTTAACCCCTTCATGTACTTGAAGACCTCTATCATGTCCTGCTGGTCCCTTCTCTCTTCCTGTGTGTATATATTTGGCTCTTCGAGCTTCTCCCCATAGATCCTGTCCCCCAAGCCCCAGATCATTTTGGTTGCCCGCCTCTGGACTCTCTCCAGGAGTTCAGTGTCCCTCTTTAAGTGTGGCCTCCAAAACTGCATGCAGTACTCGAGGTGCGGCCTCACCAAGTAGTTGTACAGGGGGAGTATCACTTCCCTCCTCCTGGAGGTGATCCCCTAGTGATGCATCCCAGCATCCTGTTGGCCTTGGCCGCTGCCCTCCTATAAGTCTCAGAGTTGTTCATCTTGACGTCCACCACCACCCCAGGTCCCTCTCAGCCATTGAGACTTGTAGCATTCCCCCGGTGTACTCTTGGCCCGGGTTTCTGCTCCCAGATGTAGTACACCTTGCATTTCCCTGCATTAAACCTTAGCTTCCACTTTCTAGACCACCTTTCCAGAGCCTCCAGGTCCCCCTGTAGGGCCACCCTCCCCTGCTCCCCATCCACCACCGCCCCCAGTTTTGAGTCATCTGCAAAGAGACTCATCTCACTCCTGATACCCTTCCTCATGTCAGAGACGCAGGCATTGAACAGGTGGGGCCCAAGGACTGATCCCTGAGGGACCCCACTAATGACCCTCCTTGGGGATGAGACTATCCCGCCAACCATGATCCTCTGGGTCCGGTCCTGGAGCCAATTGCCTATCCATCTGATCATCCGGTTCCCAACCCCCATTTCTCCCAGCTTATTCAACAGGCCCCAGTGAGGAACAGAGTCAGACGCCTTGCTGAAGTCAAGATAGAGGATGTCCACTGGTCTACCCAGGTCCAAGGCTCTCGTCACCCAGTCATAGAACTCCACAAGGTTTGTCTGACACGATTTCCTTGGGACGAATCCATGCTGTCTATTGTCCATGCACCCCGACTTTTCCAGGTCCCCCCAGCCTCTCCTTGACAATACCCTCCATCACCTTGCCCACCACCAATGTCAGGCTGATGGGCCTGTAGTTCCCTGCCACCTCCCTTGATCTCTCCCCCCCCCTTGTGGATAGGCACTATATGCGCCACCTTCCAGTCCTGGGGCACCCACCCTGTCCTCGGATGCTGAAAAGTTTTGCCAGGAGATCCGCCAGTTTCTTCAGCACTCTGGGATGTAATTTATCTGGCCCCGGTGCTTTCTCCATCTTAAGGGACCTGAGGGCTTCCTTCACTCTCTCTGCTGTGATTTCCACCTTCGCTACCTCATCCCCCTTGCCTTCCCCCCTCCTGCCAGTGATGGTCCATCCTCTCCCCAGACCCGACAATCCATAAGGGCCCCCAGTTTCACCATCTCCTCCCATGTATGATGCAGCCCCATTTTCCTTGCTGAAAACTGAGGCAAAGTACTTGTTTAGTACCTCAGCGTGCTCCCCCGAATCTTGTGCCCATCCCTCTCCTGTTTTAATCCTGCTAATCTGCCCCTTCACCCTTCGTTTTTCCCCAATGTATCTAAAGAACCCCTTGTTCCCTCTCCTAATTTCCCTGACTAGGTTTTGCTCCTTCCTTGCTTTAGCCACCCTCACCACCCTAGTGGCCCTTCTGGCCATCAGCTCGTACTCCCCTCTATCCCTTTCACTCCTTGAGCACTTGAAATGCCTATAAGCCGCCTTCTTTCCCCTCACCACCTCCTGAACCTCCCTAGTCCACCAGCAGGGTTTACGGGCCCTACCACATTTTTGTCTTACTCTTGCACAGGTGCTGGTAGCATCCTGCACCCCCCTCCTGATGATTTCCCACCTGCTGTCCGCGTCCTTGTCTGGCCCAATCCCATCCAAATGCTTCTTAAGGATCCTTCCCATTTCCTTGAAATCCACCCCCCTAAAGTCGGTTACCTCTGTCTTAGTGCAGCCTTCTACTCCTCCTAGGTCCAGGCAGAACCAGACCGTGGCATGGTCGCTCTCTGCCAATGGGTCCCTTACCTCCAGGCCCCCAATATGGTCACTTGTCTGCCAGGACCACATCCAGTATCTGCGCCTCCCTGGTCGGTTCCCCCACCTGCTGAGTTAGGAATGCATCCTGAAAGACATCCAACAACCTCTGTTCCCTGGCCACTGAGGATGTCATAGTCACCCAGTCCGTTCCTGGCATGTTTAAGTCCCCCAATGCCACCACCCTTCCCCTGTCCAATTTGCAGTGTCTCCCAACATCTGCCACCAGACTTTCCTCCAGCTCCTCTGCCAGCTCTGGGGGTCTATACACCACTCCTATTTTCACTCTGTTGCCCCCATTTATCATCAAGGTGACCCAAATCACCTCCACAGTTCCCTCCGCCTCCTCCACTCCTCCTCTGCCAATGCAGTTTTTGACTATTATTGCTACCCTTCCTCCCCTTCCCTCCCTGAACATGGTGTAATCCTCCAGGTTCAGGTCCCAGTCGTGGCCCAGGTCTCGGTGACCGCTGCCACATCCATCTCTCCCTCAATGAAACTCCAGACTGTACTTCCTAACGATACCCCCCAGGGGCAGCATATACACGGCAAACAGCATCTGTGACCACACTGAACCCTGAGGTACTCCACAAGATAGAACTCTTGGGGCAGAGGAGAAATTCCCCATCACCACCCTTTGCTTCCTATTTGTGAGATAGGACTCGAACTAGCAGATGACCATGCTGACGAGTCCACAAAACTCCCTCAGGTGGTCGAGTAACGCACAGTAGTCTACCATGTCAAAAGCGGAGGAGAAATCAAGAATTGTCCCTTCACCACAATCCCTCACCCTGAGGAGATCATTATGCACCCGAACTAATGCAATTTCCGTACAACGCCTGGCATGAAACCCAGACTGGAGCGGCTCATAGATGTGAAAGTCCTCGAGGTGTTCTGCAAACTGCTGCGCCACAGTCTTCTCAACCTTACCTAAAAATGGCAGGTTGGAGACAGGACGGTAATTCGCCATGATGTCAGGGTCTGAAGATGGCTTCTTCAGAAGGGGTCTTACCAGTGCCTCCTTCAAGGCATCTGGAAAGACCCCCTCCAACAAAGAACACCGGACAATCAAGGCGAACACCGGGCCAACAGTGTCAACACATCTCATTAAGAAAAGTGTTGGTACTGGGTCCAGTTCACAATATGTGTGCTTCAGTCTCAAGACCACCCCAATGACCTCTGCCACCTCCACTGATTTAAACTCCCCCAATCAGATGGAGTGCACCTCGGACAATCAGAGCAACCACTGTCGGCCACACTGTGGCTCACTGGTGAAATCCCATACCTGATGGCAGACACTCTGTCCAAGAAGAACCGAGCAAACTCATTGCACAGTGCATCAGAAAATGCTTTCTTTGGCTGAAGACAGGCTGGATGTAATAGCCTGTCCACAGTCCAAAAAAGCATAGCTGGTCAGTTCTTCCCAGCAGCAGTCTCCCTGGACAGGAACACTGCCTTCTTATGGTTGATTGCCTGCTGGTATACTAAATAATGTGCACGCAGGGCCAGCCTGTCCACCTCTAGACCCGTCTTCCACCAGCAGTGCTCTAACCTCTGACCCTTGATCTTCATCTCCTTGAGCTCCCCATCAAACCAAGGGGACCTCAAGTGAGAGGATCTGTTGTCGTACCCAGACTGGTGCAAGGGAGTTGAGTGCCCCAGACATCGTCCCATTGTAGGTGGTGACTGCTTCACCCATACTCCTCATGCATGCACTGTCCACATTAGATAGATCAGCCACCGCCAACAAACCCTCCAGGATCAAACCCCTCAAAGGGCGTTAGCTAACCACCTCTGCAGGGGGAGGGCTCATTTGGGGGGGGTCCCTGAGCAGGAACTCGACCGTGCAATGATCGGACCAACTGACCCGAGCAGTTTTGAGATTATCACACTCAAGCCCCAGTGAGAAGACCAAGTCCAGCATGTGGCCATGGTGGTGAGTCACGGTTGAAACCTTCTGCGCGACAGGCCCAGAGATGTCATCATCTGGAGGAAGTGATAACCCATTCTAGATGACTCGTCGTCGGCCCAAACATTGAAGTCCCCCAGGACTAAACACCGGGGTGCTCCAATGTTTCACCAGCGACAAAATCTGCTACTTCTTGGGGCAGTAAATCGGCAAAATCCTGCAACCTGCGCCCGGACCACCACGGATGGCCATACATTCAAATGAACCCAGTGTTCTCACTGGTGAAGCCCAGCTCAGATCTAAAGCAGATGGCCACACCCCTGCTCCTCCAGAGGTCTCTGACATTTTCCCTCTCTCCTTCAATCTCCTCCAATTTCGGCAACATGTTCTACCTGATAAATCAAAATAAAAGAGAAGGTGCTCCACTAAGCGCAATAAAGATAGGAATTAGGCAAATTGTGCAGCATCCCCCAGGCAAAGATGGCCTACCTTACAAAAGGCTTTATGAGCCTATCCGCACAAATTGTGCAACCATATTTGCAAGCGTCATCTTTCCAGTGCTCCAGAGTTGCACTCCTCTCGTTTGACCGACACTTCGCACAGCACCGGCTCCATCAATCAAAAAAACCCTGTCCAGACACTGAGAACGCCAAGCACTAGGTGAGCACAAAACAGCCGGCAGTTCAGCCACACAGAGACGAAGAGTGGTCTTTTACAGTTTCACCAAAGGCACTTCTCTGTAAAGTACTAATAAAAATACTGTAAGTTTCATTCAAGAAAAACTCCATCAGTGCCTTTCAGCGCTCCACAGCGCTTACTCGATGCAACAAATAGCCAGCTGAGCGCCCAGAGGGGACGTGTGTAACCAGGCTCTGACCTCGTGCCTATTCAAGTCCAGTTACTAGGAAGTTAATGTATACAGTAGAGGCTCTGAGTTCTGGAAGACTTCCCACACTGAATGCAGAACTGCCTCGTTTTTGCTCGCTCGATCCTGGGCCTGGAGTTTTGTGGCAAGACGCGTTGTCCCTCCTGGAAGGTGAGGTTTCTCTGCACCTTCCCTCCCTTCCTGCTCCTTTAATGGGTACTGCTGAAGCTTCAGAAGGAGGGGGACAAAATGATCCGCATAGCTCCCTTCTGACCTCATCTGATCTGGTTCCCCTTGTTTCAACAGCTGGCGGTGGAACCTCCATTGCCCTTGCCCTTGTGCACTGGCTTGCTCTCCCAGGAGCGGGGAACACTGGTCCATCCAGATCTCAGATCGCTGCATCTCAGTATGTGGCTCCTAAGGACATAACCATCGCCCGGTTTGGAGTGTCTCTTAAGAGTCGCAGATGTCCTGGTGGCTGCCGGGAAGCCCTCCACTGGGACCACCTATGCCATGAAATGGAAGCGCTTTTCCCTTTGGGCCACTTCCCACCAGTTAGACCCTTTAATCTGCCCAGCGGACCAGGTGTTAGAGTATCTTCTCTCCCTCTCTGATTCTGGATTGAGGTACTCTTACATCAAGGTACGTCTTTCTGCCATCTCTGCGACCATGTACACTACCGGTCAAAAGTTTTAGAACACCCCCATTTTTCCAGTTTTTATTGAAATTTAAGCAATTCAAGTCCAGTGAATAACCTGAAATGGTACAAAGGTAAGCGGTAAACTGCTAGAGGTTAAAAAAAAAAAGTTTAGGTTAGCAAAAACTGCTGTAGAGAAATTGCAAAGAAAGCCAAGGTGTCAGTGAGTACAGTTTCCTACACCATCAAAGGCACTTGGAAACTGGAGGAAACTCTGACAGGAAGAGGTCTGGCAGACCCAAAGCCACAACAGAATCAGAAGACAAGTTTCTGAGAGTCAACAGCTTGCGTGATAGGTGGCTCACAGGACAACAGCACAAAGTGACTGGCACCCTGAACCAAAGGGGCTACCACAGCATTTTGCAGCGCCATGCAATACCCTCTGGTCTACGCCTAGTTGGTCAGGGGTTCATCCTACAGCAAGATAATGACCCAAAACATACCTCCAGGCTATGTCAGAACTACTTTGAGGAAAAGAACAAGGCGGTAGGCTTCAAATCATGGAATAGCCAGCACAGTTTCCAGACTTAAACCCCATCGAGCTGGTTTGGGAGGAACTGGACAGAAGGGTGAAAGCAAAGCAACCTACAAGTGCAACACATTTGTGGGAACTTCTGCAACAGTGTTGGGAAGAACTTCCCGAACAATATTTGATGTCTATTGTAGGAAGAATGCCACGAGTGTGTTCGGTGGTTACAGTATATCTGCAAAAGGTGGCTACTTTGATGAGTCAAAAATTTAGATTAAATTTTGTTAAACAAAATGATTCTATGATTTCTTTTTTATCTCCAATTGTTTATATGTTCTATGCTTTAATTTCAGAGTACATTGAGACATTAACCTGTGTAAATTTCAATAAAAACTGGAAAAATGGGGGTGTTCTAAAACTTTTGACCGGTAGTGTACCTTTCAAGGGCAGAGCTGTGGCTGAGCTCGATGTGTCTCACACCTTCCTGCAAGGCATTTTGCATCTCAAACCCCCCATCCTGTATCCAGTTCCTCCCTGGGACCTCAATTTTGTTTTGGAGAAACTCACGTTACCTCCCTTTGACCCATCTGTGAGTTGCGAGCTGCAATTTCTGTCATGGAAAGTGCTCTTTTTAGTTGCTGTTACTTCTGCTTGAAGGATTTCCAAGCTTCTAGCTCTCGTGTGTAATGAGCCTTATTTGGTTTTTCACGAATCCTAAGTGTCTTCCCAAGGTGGTGTCAGAGTTTACTTTGAATCAATCCAGCCACGTTCCTGTTTATTTTCCAGAGTACTCTAATCAGGGGGAAGGCTTTGCGCCATACTTTGGATGTTCATGGAATCTTGTGATACTGTACACAGACTTTGAGGAAGTCTGATCAATTGTTAGTTTTGTTCACCCCTAAGAGAGAAGGCGCTCCGGTGTCCAAACAGTGTTTGTCTAAGTGGTTAACTAATTGCATTGCTTACGGTTACCAAAAGTACACAACAAGGAACTTCCGGGAGTTAAGGGCCGTTCCACCAGGGGCATGGCTGCTTCCACGGCTTGCTTCAGAACTGTGTTTGCTGCAGACATATGTGCAGCCACCACTTGGAGCTCTGTCCATACCAAACACTAAAGCCTGGACATTGGCTGTAGGTGTAGGACGAACATTGGCATGACTGTGCTGCAGGGCCTTGTCTCTCGAGCCTCTGGCTGCTGTTTTTTCCTCCTTGCACTGCAGTTTCCTTTTGTTCCCTAAACTGCTTGTGAATCACTCCTGCTGGGGATGGCCTGCTGCAAGAGCCGCCCTTGAAGTCAGATAGTACAGTTATGTAAGAACTAACCTTAACAGTAGATCTTTAAGAGGAGCTCTTGCAGCAGGCCCTAATTATACCGGTCTCCTTCTCTCCTTTCCCATGTGAGCGAGTCTTCTGCTCTCTCTCTCTCTCTACTTTATTTCTGGCTCTTGGGAAACCTCCTCGGTTTCTTCTTCCGCTGCCCACTTCAGGTCTCCGGTGGAAGACATGAGGAGGGTGTGGGGGACCACCCACCTTTATAGGATAGGCCGACGTCAGCGGAGTGACGTCGGTGATGGGCGATCAGCCGTGATACACTGCTAGCTAGAAAGGTTTCCATGTGGTCCTGATGCCTGGCGCCTTAGTCCTACCAGTGATGGCCTGCTGCAAGAGCTCCTCTCGAAGATCTTCTGTTACAGTAAGTTCTTGCGTGACTGTACTTTCTGACACCAACCAGTGGGCATCTGAGTGACCCACAGATTTCTACCCCTAGATGTGCCCTTATGACCTCACCCCCCTCAGTGAGTATGTCTCCAAGCATCTTCTCAATATCCAGTGTGGAGACAGGCGCCCCAGATGGCACCATACAATGGGGACTTCATAATGCTATGCCCACACCACCACTCTTTTATTTGTTTGTTAGTTTGTTATCCAGGTAAGGAGCATGGCACCAGTGGCCCTTTTTCAGGCTTGACCTAGGCCGAAGGTGTACGAAAGATGATAGTGTACAATATAATTAATACAAACTGAATACAGAAGACACAATTACAGGTCTCAGATAAATGCTGATGCAATTTGAATTTAAATGAGTTTATAGAAATAATGTTATGAAAGGTAAAAGTAAGTGCATTCCAAAAACCTGGTGCAGTCATGGAAAAAGTCCTGGAGTCCATGTTTGTTTTCCAGATAGGAGTGACTAATTGTGGACACTTAGATGAATGTTGGGGGGAGAGCAGGATGTTGTGTGGTCATCCACATCATCCAGTGCCACTTCTGCAGAAGGCATACATGTTGAATGATGACTGGAGCCCACTCAGAGTCCTAGATTTATCTGTCTTGGGCAGATATTCTGGATATTGGTCCAAGCCATAGTCATCCACATGGTAGCATAAGCCGTTACTTCTGGTGCCACCAGGCTGGGCATGATTGCCCTTTTTGAGTAATATTTTTATTGATTTTGTATATAAAAAAAAAAAAGATACATCACAGTAGTACAGTAAACTTGGATTACATACAGGGTAACAAAAAAATCATACTGTATTTCATTGATAATAAGTGTCACAAACTCACTCAGCAGGTCAGGCCCTCTACTCACAAAGTGCCAACCTCTGAGTGCAGTCATGTGAACAGTGTAACAGACAAGGTAACCCTCTTGTCTGTTTTTGTGAGTTTGGATCAACCTTTGGTCTCAGTTCTGGAGGGATTCAAACTGTAACCGCTTGCTAGCATACCCAATGCACAGGCTTAGATATATCTGTCTTGGGAGGCCAGATATCTTTTCTCACAGACACCTAACAGGCATTCAGAGATGGACCTTTAAAACTTAATAAAGACCTCAGATTTAAAATGCTTCTGTTTCCCGTTTGGTGCCACCATACAAGCTTGTCTGCTGAACCATAAATATTTCTTAGCAAAAGAAAGCAATTCAAAGACAGACCAGGTTTGCTCTAAAATTAGAGTTTTTACTAAAATATATAATATATCAAACATACAATACAGAACTCTTATATCAAAAGACATACAAATCTTTAAAACAAGGTTTAAAACAGTGCAATTCCTACAACTATATTTAGATTTTGTCTAGCTTTCTAAATACCTGTTTTCAGTGCTCAGATGTTTCCTTAGCCAGTGTCAGATAAAAAGTGCATATCTATAGTGAAAGAGAATAATATTTTCAAGCAGTATTGGCCAACCCCTTTTGGATGAAGTCATCCAGCCCCTCCTCTGGTCAAATATCTAACAAAAATATATTTTTATATGACCACAGGATGTAATTTTATTAATCTGTACTATACAGGATGTATTAATTCTGCAACCTTGGCATATCTCCAGTTTCAATGACGCCTCTTTTGATCTCATGCTGTACCCTCTTCACACAGGCTTCATAGGGTCATTTACAACCCTACACCTCTATGTAACATCCTAGCTTCCCTTATTTTAACGTCATAAACCTAGTTTATGATTTCTCTCTCAACAAAATTAACTTAACTCTGTAATTAGCTCAGAGAAACAGGATCCTTAATAAAAGTCTTCCAGTAACACATTGTCTCTAAAAAAAAAAAAAAAACTGTGCATGTGATACATACTGTCAGCAGTTCTCTTGGCCTGCATGTGTCCGCTAAAATCTGGGGGGGGGATGAGAGAGGTCATTCCTAGAGCATTTGAATTTTCAGCAGAGACATTAATACATTTTATATTAAAAAAAATATTATACAGCACTCAGAACTGTCTGTCTACGTCACAATAAGTACATTGCTGTGACTGGTATGGACATCTAAAAATGCATATTTAAGGGTTATTTTCATAGAAACAGGGCTCCGTGTTCACTGCAGCAAACTGGACCTACATTCTGTGGCAGGACCTCGTGCTTTCTGTGGTCTGGCTATGAGCAATTCTGAGGCAGTTCTGTGATGGACTTTATATTCTCTGGCAACTCAAATGAGCTCCAAAATAAAACCTGGTTAAAGAAAGAATGCTGAGGAAAAGGCAGCCTGGAGCAGTTCGGCAGATGCACAGCCAAGGCATTGCAAAGCAATTCTGGTATCATGATTTGGGTTCTTGTTCCATGGCTCCCTCGCATCTGCCCTGTGCTGGTTTACCACAGCTGTGCTCCTGAGAATTTCTTCCCCTGCCTGCCCAGTTGCTTGAAGACCAGTACTGCCTGGTTGCAAAACAGTGCTGTTCCAATGGCTCCTTCCCACCAACTTGCTTGAAGCCTGGTGGTGATGGTTTGTGCTGTAACACTGCTCTAGTTGCTGCCTTCTGCTCGCACAGTTCAACAGTGGTGGTGTCATGTGTGTCAATGACTCTTGACTTCCATATCTTCTCTGCCACTCTGTAAGGATGTACTGTGAAGCTGGAGAGTAGCTGGATCATTTTACATTAGACAAAGGTCCAGAAAGCCTCTCATTTTTTGTCTGCAATAGTTACTAATACTTTTTCATTCCACAGCTCTGCGATTGGCAAATGGAACCACCATTCTTTCTCTTGAAATAGACTTCCTGAAGTTCCCTCAGTGTTTGTGGAAGGCCAGTGGATTGGAAAGGGGTGGCCCTACTGACTGCTGTAACCCAGGGGAGGTGGCTGTATAATGGAGCTGCCCACAACTCCCACTAATGCCATTTTAAGCTTGATCATATTTTATCCATTTAGTTGGGGTTTTCAGTGGTGACAGACATTTTCACTGCACCAAAAATGCTGTGTCTGCGGCGGAGGCTTGTTTCTGTAGCAGGACCATGTTTTTGCGGTAGTTGCAACAACCCCAGAATCATGAAAACACGGGGACCTGAACATAGACGGTGACTGCAGAAAAAGACCGGTGGTCCATCCAGTCTGCCCAAGTTCCTTATCTAACCCTGGGACCTAGTATCCATCCAGGGTCCTAACCCTCCCCCCAATCCCCTTCCCAATTCTGTCACCCCAAGTGACCACTATACCCTTCAGTCTGTCCCATCTCTGCTTGCAACCATCACCTGTTTTAGCACCCACCATTTCGGCTGGTAGACTGTTCCATGGCTCCACCACCCTTGCTGTAAAATACATTGTGTCCCTCCTGAACCTCCCTCCTGTCAGTTTCCACTCATGACCTCGAACTAGCTTTCAGGCTAAGTAGTTCCTCGCAGTTCATCTTATTTAATCCTTTTAGGAGTTTGAAGGTCTCTGTCATACCTTCTCTCTCCTTTCTGGTCTCTAGCTGAATGCATGTTCAGTGCCTTCATTCACTCCTCATAAGACCTGCCCTGTTGTCCCCAATTAATTTTTGTTACTGTGCTGCACTATCTCGTCGCTGGCCTTCCTGGGGTGTGGGCTCCGGAACTGGGTACAGTATGCCAGGTGCGGACTCACTAAAGATCTATAAAGGGGTAGTAGTACTTCCTTCCTCCTGCTTTCAGTACCCCCTCCCTATGTACCCCAACATCCTACTTCCATTACCATAGACCTTGTTGCACTGGCTCGATTGCTTAAGGGCGTCACTGATACTGACTCCTAGGTCCCATTCCTCAGCCTTAATGCTGTGTCGCACACCATCCATCCAGTACTCTGTCCAGGGATTCTTATTCCATAGGTGCATCACTTTGCACTTTTTGGCATAGAATTTCAGCAACCAAACTTGAGACCACCCCTCTAGCTTTTGTAAGCACTTTTCATTCTAGATGCTTTCCCCGGATTAAGATACCTTGACCTCAAATTATGCCTTCCTGCAATATAATAGCTTCTGCGGGTGGAAGGGAGTCCAAATACTGGCTCCAGCTTCTTTTTTTTTTTTTTTTTACATGGCATTCCTTCTCTCTCCTTCTGCGGAGCAGGTGGCAAGTCGTCCCGGCACCCACACCCCCGGACCTGGTCTGGCCAGTAACATGCTGTCCTTCACGCAGGCCAGCACACAGAGTCTCTTCTCCCCTTCCCCCCCCATTGGGGACCTGGATCCTAATACCTGGGGGGAGCACACCTCATGTCTGGGGGTGCAGTGCACGGCCATCAACCACCACAACCGCCCTGCAATTTTCCACTATTTTTTCTTCCTCGGAGGCAGTCGTGCAATGGCATCTGCGCAATTACGTGCCAATGCCTGGTACGCTTCAGCCCTCAACTGTGCATGCTACCCGCAGTGCCCTTGGCCCTCTGCCAGTTGCCACTGCAGAGCGATGCAATCTCATTGCTTACCCCAGAGGAAGGAGAGCAGTCGCGGGACACTCGATCCTCCCTCTCCCCTGCCAACAGCCCGAGTCTGCTCCCGAACCCGGGTCGCCAGCGTGGCGCGAGATGTGGCATCCAACGCCTCCACCCTCAGTGCCACCAGGCTGGCCCACTGGCTCCAGCTTCTGACGAACAACTCGTCCTTATCTCTCAACGTGTATGTTAACCATTCTAGTGCCGAGGCCTGTAGTATTAATGCCTTCCACTGGGTTTGGGTGGGCGTGATACCATGATACCCAGGTATTTTGTATGCGTTTTCGGACTAATGTAAGTAGAAGCCGTGCTTACTTTGGGTATGGTTCCCATACTTCGTCTCCCATGTCATCCATACTGAGAAGCAAGGAAGGAGGCATACTCTGTATCGGCCCTCCCAAAAGTGAAGTTAGCTCCTGCACCACCATTGCCCAGAATGGTCTCATTGTCCTGCATTCCCAGAAGTGTTGTATATTCATGCCCAGAGCTGACCTGCATTTGCCACAGTTTGGTAATATGTAAGCATTAAACCATGACAAAGTAGGGTTCTGCTGTGAAATAATGCCTTGGGGGGGGGGGGGAGTTCAGTGCCTCCAACCACCCAACCAGGCATTAATTCCCCAGTAGAGCCCTTCTTTGGAGTGGCTTAATGCACTTGTAACATAGCAAGCATTTCCAGAAATAAGCAGAATTATTATTTGTACTGCTACCTTGTAATGCAAAAAAGACAGTACGCGCAGTTACTATATTTTTTATCATTAACAGTGAATTGATAGTATACATTCTGCTGAATGTAGCCTGTCTTACATACATTGTGGGTGTAGGAAGGCATTTCTTTACAAAATTTTGATCTAAGTGCATGGTGTTATTGCTAAATATACTTTTATAATTTTTACTATTATGGTACTTTTTCTCCTAACTTACTGTCTGGATCAGTGCTAGATACTTCAATTTTCATCTGCATGTATTGCAAGATATGGGTTGCACTGCATGATGGGACCATGCTAGGGTATATTTTCATGTCTTGTTCCTGCAGTTCCCTTGGCAGGCCAACAGATGGCTGTGATTGCTGATAAGTGTAATATCGTGAGTACAAACTGAATGATTTTTAACCAGTAAGTCTATACATATTAGCAGCTTTACATTTACTAATATGGTACTTTTTATCCTAATTTACTGTCAGGATTGGTGCTACATACTTCATAGATGCATACATACATAGACACTGTCAGCAGATAAGGGCCTATGGCCCACCCAGTCTGCCTATTTGAGCTTGTAAGTTCCCTTTACAGTTTTCTAGAAGTCTGTTGGCCCTTACCCCTGACCTCCAGAATTCCCCTGTATATCCCACGCATTGGTAAATCCTGTGATTGTTTCAGTCCCCACCACTTCCCCTGGCAGGGTGTTCCGCTTGTCCGCCACCCTTTCTGTGAAGAAATTCTTCCTCACATTCCTCCGATTCGCCCTCCCTCCAACTTCATTCCACGCCCTCTAGTCCTGGAACTTCTTTTTTGCTGAAAATAGTGTATTCCTGCACCCTGTGTTCATTCCTGTAAGGTACTTGTATGTATCTATCATATCCCCTCTCTCCCTCCTCTCCTCCAGGGAGTACATATTCATCTCCTTCATCCTGTCCTCAGAGGACTCGTGATGCAATCCCTGTACCATCTTTGTTGCCCTCCTCTGAACCTTCTCTACCCTGTCTATGTCCTTACATAGATAAGGTCTCCAGAACTATACACTGTACTCCAGATGAGGCCTCACTAGTGTCTTGTATAGTGAAATTATTACCTCCCTTTTCCTGTTGGTGATACCCCTGCCTATGCATCCCAGTATCCTATTTGTTTTACCTGCTACCTTGTCGCATTATTTACCTACCTTGAGATTATCAGAGATGATAACCCCAAGGTCCCTTTCTTGCCTGGCACATGCTATAGCCTCACCCCCAACTGATATGTTGTTCCAGGGTTTTTGTGCCCCATATGCATTATCTTGCACTTCTTTGCTTTGAATTTCAAAAGCCAAACCCTTGACCATTCTTCATTCTTCTGCAGGTCACTCCTCATTTTGTCTACACCCTCTGGCATGTCCACTGTGTTACAGAGCCTCATGTCGTCAGCGAACAGGGAAATTCTGCCTTCTAGGTCCTGTACAATGTCACTGATGAAGACATTGAATAGGACCAGTCCCAGCACTGCTCCCTGCAGTACCCCACTGGTCACTCTTCCCTCTGTGGAGTGATAGCCATTTAACACCACCCTCTGTGTCCTGCCTCAGAACCAGTTATCCACCCACCGCACTACTGTCCTATCCACTCCCATATTCCCCACATTGTTTAATAGCCTTCTATGTGGCACAGTGTCCAAGGCCTTGTTGAAGTCCAGATTGGCCGTATCAACTGCCCTCCCCTGATCCACCTCCCTTGTCACCTAGTCAAAAGATTCAATGAGGTTGGTCTGGCATGACCTCCCCACCCCCGGTGAAACCATGCTGCCTTGGGTCCTGTAGTCCGTTGGCAACCAGATGTTCCACCAGTCTCTTCTTCGGTAGTGCTTCCATGATGTTCCCCACTACCAGGGTTAGGCTGACTGGTCTGTAGTTCCCCACTTCCTCTTTGTTCCCGCTTTTGTATAAGGGGACTTCATCTGCTGCCCTCCAGTCTTTGGGTACCTCCCCTGTTTCCAGTGATTGGCTAAACAGGATTGCCAGAGGTTCAGCCACCACCTCTCTTAGCTCCTTTAGGACCCTGGGTTGTACCCCATCTGACCCCATTGCTTTAGCGACTCAAATTCCTTCCAGTTCCTTTAGGACCCTTCTCGTGTAAAGGGACTTGTCTATTTCTGCACCATTCCCACCCCTTGTAGTCCCATTACCCTCCTCTTCCTCAGTAAAGACTGAGCAGAAATATCTATTCAGTATGTCATCTTTACGGTTGTCATCCTCCACGTGGCTCCCTGCCCCCCTTCAGTCTCACTATCCTTCCTGTAAAAGGTTTTGTCCCTTCTACCCACTGATTTTGCGATACGCTCTTCTGTCTGAGCTTTTGCTTCCCTTATTGTCCTCCTTGCCTCCTTTGCTTCTCCTGGTACTTCTCCCTGTCCCCTTCTGCCTGCATCTTTTTGTATTACCTCAATGCAATCTTTTTGGCTTTCACTTTCTCCGCTACTTCCTTGGAAAACCATAATGGCCACTTCTTCATTTTCCCCTTGCTAACCTGCTTAATGCATAATTCTGTTGCTCTTGTAATCTCTGTTTTAAATATTGCCCACTGTTACTCCACCCCAATTCCCCCATTCCCATTAGTGCCTCTTTCAAGCATGTCTCCACTTTCCCAAAATCTGCCCTCCTAAAATCCAGGATACGTGTTTTTATGCAGTTTGGTTCTGCTCCTTCTGTGATTTCAAACCACAGTGACTGGTGGTCACTGTTCCCCAGGTGCTCCCCCACTATTATCCCTATCATACTGTCCCCGTTTGTGAGCACGAGGTCCAGTATTGCCTTCTGCCAAGTTGGTTCCATGACCATGCATGTATTACAAGATACGGGTTGTACTGCATGATGGGACCATGCTAGGGTGCATTTTCATGTATTGTTCCTGCAGTTCCCTTGGCAGGCCAACAGATAGCTGTGAAACAATGCTAGCAGCACATCACTGTTTTACAGCCATCTATTGGGCTGCCATGGGAACTGCACTTGAACAAAGAATTTACTCTGGTTCACAAAGAGCAACAGGATGTTACGTAAGCATTAAGCAACGAGAAAGGAGGATTGTACTAGGGAATTAATGCATTGGTGGGGTTGGAGCCCAAGGCCGAAGGTCAAGTGCCCAACCACCCATCAATTCCCTAGTAGAAGCCTCCTTTCGAGTGGCTTAATGCAGTTGTAACATGGCACGCGTTTCCAGAAATAAGCAGATTTATTATTTGTAATGCTTACTTGTAATGCAAAAAAAGACACACACACACAGTTACTATACTTCATATCTTTAACACTGTATTGATAGTACACATTCTACTGAATCTAGCCTGTTTTACATATATTGTGGGTGTAGGGAGGCATTACTTTACAACATTTTGATTTAAGTGCATGTTGTTATTGCCAAAAATACTTTCATAATTTTTAGTATGGTACTTTTTCTCCTAACGTACTGTCTCAATTGGTGCTAGATACTTAGATTTTCATCAGTGTATATTACAAGATATGGGTTGCACTGCATGATGGGACCATGCTAGGGTACCTCTTCATGTTTTGTTCCTGCAGTTCCCTTGGCAGGCCAACAGATGGCTGTGATTGCCGGTAACTGTAATATCGTGAGTAGAAACTGAACGATTTTCAACCAGTAATTTTCTACATATTAGTTTTACATTTACTAATATGGTACTTTTCCTCCTAATTTACTGTCAGGATTGGTGCTACGTACTTCGATTTTCATCTGCATGTATTACAAGATATGGGTTGCACTGCATGATGGGACCATGCTAGGGTAGATTTACATGTTTTGTCCCTGCAATTCCCTTGGCAGGCCAACAGATGACTGTGAAACAATGCTAGCAGCACAGCACTGTTTTACAGCCATCTATTGGGCTGCCATGGAAACTGCACTTGAACAAAAAATTTACTCTGGTTTACAAAGGTACAACAGAAGCAACCAGGCATTACTAAGGAATTAATTTATGGTTGAGTTTTGGTCATGTGTGGCAGTTTCTAAATAGCTCATTCTAGTACACTATTTATTTCCATGTTACACAATCACTCCTGCCAGGCCATTTCAGTGGCCACCAGGGCAGGGGCTGCCCAGACCACTTGTCTGTTCCTTTGAGTGGGGGGGGTTCTTAGAAAAGGAAAGAAGGAAAACAAAGAGGACAGGAAAGAAACAGAAGAACAGGGGGGGACATACGAGACAGAACAAACATTTTTTACATTTTAATTGGCATCAGCGGGGGGCTTTTCATGGCGATCCCATTTATCACCAACCATTCCCAGTTCATAGCCTGTGATAGGTGCATCCTCATCCCGTCGCATGGACACAGAAGATCTCTGGGGGGGGGGGGGGAAGGGTTGTGCCTGTTCATGTTGTGTGTCTGCCTCCTGGTGGTTTGGGAGGATCATGTTGGCAGTGTAAGTGCTGCAGCGCCACCTCCACAAGAAATCTAGCATAGGCCTGTGCCCTTGTGGTGCTCCACAGACGAGCTACTGAGCAGATCTGGGCATAGGTTTTGGGGACATCTACCAGCATGGGATAGTTAGGTTTAAAGAGCAGGTACCTACTGTCAGGCACCCAGCTCCCCTCAAACATATATAATAGAAGACCTGCTCTACTGTTGAGGGGCATTAAAATTACTATGCGCTTCCCTCTGGTTGAAAAGTTATAGCACCCCATATTTGCACCCCCATAAAAACAAAGCCTTATCTAACACGCCTCCTTTTGTGATGTCAGAAAATGAAGGCTGCTTGTGTGTGCTCCATAGATCTATATTGGTGCCATTTGTCAATGACGTTTAGTACTATTTAGAGTTGCCACTTGGAACAATGAAAGTGACCCCTCCAGTAAATAGGGACTGTTACTCCAGCGGCTGCTTTGATTTGTCTACATGGCACCTCTAAATAGTACTAAACGCCATAGACATATCGCATACATACAGGTTAATGACATGCACCCTCAATAGTCGTTTTCTGACATCACAAAAGGAGGCGTGTCAGACAAGGCTTTGGTTTTATGGGGGTGCAAATTTGGGGTGCTATAACTTTTTAACCAGAAGGAAGCGCATATAAATTTTAATGCCCCTCAACAGTAGAGCAGATCTACCATTATATATGTTTTAGAGGAGCTGGGTGCCAGACAGTAGGTACCTGCTCTTTAACAGATGTGAGCCCTGAAGGGTCCAGGATCACGGAAGGATACTGCAGTGGCAAGAACATAGACGTGGGTAGATTTGTTATTGGGGGGGGGAATGGAAGGACAGCAAAAATAACTGATGAATAAAGAAAAGCAAAGGAATCAGTACTCCAGATAGGATAAGTAGTCCGTATGTTTTCTCATTATTTTAAAACAACTGCTTTTAACAGGTTTTTTTTGTGTGTGACTGACTATAACAATGATGCTCCCTTTCTAAATGCTCCAGACCCAGAGAGACAGTGCCGCTGCATGGTGTCGCTGCCAGAAAAATAAGAAAAACCTTTATAGGCACTTTTATTCCCTCAGAATCAATTTTACTCACCTAGTAAGACGTGAGGAAATTATTCTTTCCTGTCAAAGTTTTTTGGAGCACTGAACAGAAATGTAGCAACAGAAAATCTGTTGGCAGAAAAGGACCGTTTGGCCCACCCAGTCTGGCCAGATGTTCCCTGCCTAATCTGTCTTCACAGACTGTAACTGGTCTCTGGCGACCCTTCCCCTTCCCTGCCTGTTTTCTAATACACCCCATACATGCCTGAAGCCCCCCCCCCACTGTTTTTGCCTCCGCCACCTTTGCTGGCAGTCTCTTCCAGGTGTCTTATCACCCTTTCAGTGAAGAAATATTTCGTCGTATCTCTCTTAAACTTGCCACGCCAGCTTCATCGCATACTCCCTTGTCCTAGTGCTCCTCATTTAAGACACCTCCCTCCTGCACCCAGATCACCCGTGAGGTACTTGTAGGTCATTATCTTGTCCCTCTTGCTCTTCTTTGTCCCAGGGTGTACATGTTGAGATCCCTTAGTCTCTTCTTGTAGAGCTTCTCATGCAACCCCTGCACCATTTTCGTTTCCCTCCTCTGGACTGCCTCCACCCTTTCTATGTCCTTTCTGAGGTGCAGCCGCCAAAACTGGACACAGTACTCCAGGTGGGGGTTTCACCAGTGAATGATATAGTGGCAACACCACCTCCCTCTTCCTCCTGGATATACCCCTCCCTATGCATCCCACTAGCCCTACCCCCTGCTTTGTGACATTGTCTTGCTACCTTTAGATTATCCGATATGATAACCCCAAGGTCCCTTTCTTGTTTAATAATTCTCAGTACGTCCCCCCAACTGCTTTGTCTACAGGTTTTGTTAGCTTCATATCTGCAGCTACTGCAGTAAAGCCCATTCTAAGGTCAACTGTCCATGACTATCTCAGCAGCAGTAATTGTCTACACTTCCAATCCTTCAATCTATTCTCCCTACCAGCTCAGCGGTAGTGGACTTCCTTCAACCTTCCTAAGCCTGCCAATTGCATGACACTTCCACTGGAGAACCTATGTTGGGGTTTCTTCCTCTCCAGCTCAGCCCACATGAGGGCCTTTATTATGACTCCCCGTCTTCCCTGTCCCGGATCTGTGTGGGGGTCCTGCCATCCTTACCCCTGCCTACGTGGGGGCCTTACTCATGACTCTTCTACACTTTCTCTGATGGCGGACCTGTTTATTTAATGGGTAAGCACAACTGGACATTACATCCTTTTACGGGTGTGACCCACACAGTCAAAACATAAATACATTCACATATAGGTAACAAATTAAACACTACAGGAATAAAATTCAATGTCAAGGTTTCATGTTATATATAAAATCAATTAAAACAATTATATTCATGTAATTATTGGTAATGCAAAAATGGCAATTGTGAAAAAACAGCATATGTGAACAGACCCCTGATCTCAATTGGAATATGGTTCCAAATAATAGGTGCTGTATAAGAAAAAGGACCTACGTGGAGGTATCTCCATCCCTGGCTCAGCCTGCGGGGGGGGGGGCCTCGTTCACAACTCAACCATTCTGCATATTCTCTAGTTGCACACTTATGTGGGGGTACCACCATCTCTGGTTTGACGGGGGGGGGCCTCACTTATGACTCTAATCTTCTCAACTCTTATCTGTTGGCAAAGCTACACGGGGGTCACGCCATCCCTGACTTGGCTTGCAGGGGTTGGGGGGACTTTGCCCATGACTCACCCTTTCTGCATTCAAACTTCCGGCAGACCCATGTGGGGGTCTCACCATCCCTGGCTTGGCTTGTGGGGGGGCCTCACCCACGACTCACCCTTTCTGCATTCAAATATCTGGTGGACCTACGTGGGGGTCTCGCCATCCCTGGTTTGGCTCGTGGGGGTGCCTCACCTATGACTCACCCTTTCTGCATATGAACTCGTGGCAGATCCACGTAGGGGTCTCACCATCTCTGGCTTAGCCCAAGGGGGGGGGCCTCGCCTACTGCAAACCCATCCTGCATTTGAACTTGTCGGACCTACATGGGGGTCCCGCCATCCCTTGCTTGGCCTGTGGGAGGCCTCGCTCACAATTCAACCCTTCAGACCCCTGTCTTGGCAGACCTACGTGGAAGTCACACCACTTTTTGCTAGGCCACGTGGCGCCTAGCCTCCCTGCTCAAACATCTCGGATGCGTTCTTCAGCAGTCCACCACAAGGGACCTAGCCAATTTCCAATCTGGCCCAAGCGGAATTTAACAAACTGTGCCACTACTTCAGGATTCCTCTATTGGCCACTTTTATGGCGGTCACACTATTCCTGCTTAACCCTTGCTCGAGCCCGATATCTCAAACACCACGCTCCATCATTCATCACTGGATAAAGTCTTGTTCCATCTTTAAACTGCTTCTTAACCATCCGATTATGCTGCTTGGATTACACATCCATCATCCTCAGCGAAGAAGATTCCTGAAACAAAGACTTCAACGATCTGGATCCTTCCTGGACTGTAGTTCTCCAGAGTCTGAATATATACCTTAAGATTACCTCCTCTTAGTACGCCTAGAGGAAGGGCAGTCTGGTAGCATGCTGTCGTTCAAACTCTCCGAGTTGGAGGAGGTTTTCACACTACTCCTTTGGGGCCTTTGTTTTACCCGATCCCGGTCGCCTGTCAACAAGAGGAGAGAACGAGTAAAGCCACAAAGCAAACATAATCACAAGTTCATCGGCGCAGCGGCTGAATTTCTGCTTCCGACACCGGGGTCCCAGGTTCGGGAACAGACTCTGGTGCTGGAGGGACGGCCAGTGGGAGGCGGTTTGGCGTCCAGTGACTGCTCTCCTTCTCTCGGGTGGGGGGAGGGAGGGAAGGTCTGCGGCCCAGTGTTTGCTGGCTCTGAGGCGGGCCAGGAGAACAGCAATATCGCAGCCCCACCAAGTAAAGGCGTGACTGACATCAGTGGCGCCTTGATGTCAGTGTCACACCATGTTCCCAAGGGAGAAAATGGAAAAATGGCACCCCAGCCAACCAGATAGCCACGGACCCTCACTACGGAGCCCCAGACAGCCTGGACTGACCCCAGCAGCTCCCGGGCCAACTGGTTATGTCTACCAGTGCTTCCTCCCCAGAAGGAGAGGAACCACCCAATGAAGAGATACATCTGGTTACCAAGGGGGGCTGCTGATATGGGGCAGCAGATGGCAGCGAGGGTGGTGGATGACACAGAGGTCCTAGGTGGCCTGAAGGAATGGCTGGGGTGGGAGCAAAAAAAAAATCACAAGTTCACATAAGTACATTATTCCCTCACATTGAATTGAAGGGCTTAAGCCCGTGGTTCAACGAAGGGAAATAACTCCGCCCACCAGCACTATAAGGGCATGCCTATGAACTCACTCAGCACTTAGTTTAGGACACCCTCCATTCTCCCCACCTCCTCCTACTCTGCACTCTTCTTACCCCTCTCCGGGCCTTTGTTTTCCCTGATCCCAGTCTTCCATCAACAAGGGGTGAGAACAGGTAAAGCCACAAAGTAAACATAATCACAAGTTCACACAAGCACATTATTCCCTCACATGGAACTACCCCCCTTAATTGCTGCCATGATTGAGCTACAAAGTAGATTGGGTGGGTGTGGAAGTTTTGCACAATCGCTACCCTGTTTCAGTAAGTATGTCATTTGCAAATACCAAAAGTATTCCCTGTTCGTGAGACCATATTTAGTTTGTAAAGCCTCAAAGGGTAATACCTCTGATTCATTTAAAAAACTGAAAAAGTGAGTCAGCCCAGTGGCATGGAAGGCTGTGGTGTTGAGTGCCTTACCTCCTGCCATGCCGGTGACCCATGTTCGGGAATGAGCACGGGTTTCTAGGGGTCAGCTGCGGAGAGGGATGGGAGAAGATTTAAGTGGCCATCTGGCAGTTCTTCTTTCCAAAATTAGGGTGGTGTGCCATCTCCTCTCTTGGCTGTCACCAGGTGGCGGCCTGGTGGTAGCCCATGGGAGCATAAGTGACAGACAGACAGTCGTGGGGGATGGAACCACATCCTCAGGATGCATGCACACCTCCACGCACAAGCGCAAGCCCCAGTATGCTACAGCTGGGAACAAGGAGGAAAAATTAGGTGAATCATATGGCACAGCAGTAATGAAGGATGCCCGCACACCATGCCTTCCACCCAAATAGTGAGTTTGTTTCCCACCCCCAAGCTTTCCACCTTGCCTATGAGTCACCCGTGGGGGACAGTGTCGAATGCCTTCCTGAAGTCCAGGTAGGTCACGTCCACCGCCCCTCCCTGATCCCATATCTCCGTCACCCTGTCGAAGAATTCAGTCAGGTTGGTCTGGCAAGACCTGCCACCCGTGAATCTATGCTGATTGTCATTCAGTAGGCCCTCCCCTCTAAATGCTTAACCAGTCTTTCCTCCATCAGCTTGCTGACCACAGAGGTCAGGCTTATTGGGTGGTAGTTACCTGTCTCTTCCCTCTCATCCCCCATGTAGTGGCACTACTTCAGCCTTTTTCCAGTCCTCAGGAACCCTTCCCTCCTGCAGTGACAGGTTGAATAGCCTCATGAGTGGTGATGCCAATTCCTGTTTCAATTCTTTAAGCACCCTCGGGTGAATCCCATCTGGCCCCAATGCCTTATTGGTCCGCAGCTTGCTCAGTTCATAGAAACATAGAATTTGATGGCAGATAAGGACCACTTGGCCCACCTAGTCTGCCCATTTCCCTACCTATTGGATAAGCTGCAGATTCCAGTTACCCAACAACCTACTGTCTCCTACCCCTCACTATAATTGCCTTATGTCTCTCCCATGCATTCTTGAATTCCCCCACAGTTTTTGACCCCACAACCTCCTCAGAAAGGTGGTTCCATGTGTCCACCACCCTCTCTGTGAAAAAATACTTCCTCATGTTGCCCCTGAGCCGTCCCCCCTCTATCATCAAATTGTGCTCCCTTGTTCTTGTACATTTCTTTTTCTGAAAGAAGTTCCCGTCTTGGACTTTGTGGATTCCCTTGAGGTACTTGAAAGTTTCTATCATGCCCCCTCCCCTTTTCTCAGGGGTATACATATTAAGCACTTTTAGTCTCTCTTCGGATGGCTTCTGTTGCAGACCCTGCACCATTTTAGTTGCCCTCCTCTGGATTGCCTCCATCCTGTCTATATCCCTGTGGAGATGGGGTCTCCAGAACTGTATGCAGTACTCCAGATGGGGTCTCACCAACTGTCTGTTCAGAGGGATAACAGCTTCCTGTTTTCTAATGGTGATGCCTCTCCCTTTACATCCTAGTATCCCCTCAGCCCTCACTACTGCCTTCTTACATTGCTTACCTACCTTAAGATCATCTGATATGAATACCCCAGGTCCCTTCCATTTCTGTTGTTGTCAGTACCTCTCTTCCCATTGTGTACTCTTCCCTGGGTTTTGTTTCCCAGGTGCATTATTTTGCACTTCTTTGCATTGAATCCAATCTGCCATACTTCCGACCATTCCTCCAACCTTGCCAAGTCCCTTCTCATCCTTTCCACCCCCCTTGTATATCAACCCTATTGCAGATCTTTGTGTCATCTGCAAAGAGGCAAACTTTTCCTTCCAGACCCTCTGCAATGTCACTTATAAAGACATTAAAAAGGACTGGACCCAGTACTGAACCCTGTGGTACCCAACTAGTAACCCCCTTTTCTTCAGAGTGGACTCCATTTACTATTACCTTCTGTGTTCTGTTATCCAGCCAATGTTTTACCCAGGCTACCACCCTGGGACTCACTCCCAGGCTGGCTAATTTGTTTATTAATCTTTTGTGTGGGACTGTGTTGAATGCCTAGCTAAAGTCTAGGAAGGCCATGTCCACAGCCCCTCTCAGGTCTACTACTTTGGTCGCGCAGTCTAAGAAATCGATAAGATTCATCTGACATGACCTTCCCACTGTGAATCCATGCTGCCTTGGGTCTTGTGCCCCACTGGCCTCTATGTACTCAATAGTTCTTTCCTTCAGAAGTGATTCCATCATTTTCCCTACCACAGAGGTCAAACTGACAGGTCTGTAGTTTCCTGCCTCTGTCTTGCTCCCACTTTTGTGAAGGGGAATCACATCCACCCTCCTCCAGTTCTCAGGTACCACACCATCCTCCCATGATTTGTTAAAAAGGGTAGTCAGTGATGTCACTAGTTCTCCCCTTAATTCTTTTAGAATTCTGGGATGAATCCCGTCGGGCCCTATTGCTTTGTCCACCTTCAGCTTTTGGAGTTCTTTCAGAACCCTTTCTTCTGTGAAAGGACTGGGATCGACCCCCCTATCCAGAGTGCTTCTGTTAACTGGATTAGGTACCTCCCCCTCTTCCTCTTTTGTGAATACTGAGCAGAAGTATTCATTTAGTATCCCTGCTTTTTCACTGTCCCTCTCTGTCCACCCACCATCCATTCTATTCAGCCTCACTATCCCTCCCTTTGTCTTTCTACACTCTCTAACGTACCTATAAAAGGTTTTGTAACATGGCAAAAAAGAGAAACCCGAAATAAGGCAACGTCATTGGATAAAACACACCACATGATCAAAGTTGGAGCAGTGATTAATCACTGGTAATGCCCACTCCAACTATTAATCATGGGGTCACCTGGTCAGGCTCTAGCACCACTACCTGTCACAGGAGCAAACAGAACACACATTGTGGCAAAAACGCAGGATCTCACCGCACCAACACAAAGCTGAACAGTTCCAGCGAACAGAACTGTACAAATGAAACAACAACAATACCAAGTATTCCCGTTACAAACATTAATGCCCTCGGTCAGCTTCTGCTGGAGGTGATGCATGGTTGGGTGGTTGTAGGCACTCAGCCAAGGCCTCTGCACACCCCCAACCATGGCATTAATTTCAGCCTTCCTTCATCGGGCATTACCGCTACTTATCCTTCTAAATGAGTTGGCTATCTTTTCTCAGTTTGGGCCTTTGCTATTCTGACTGCCTTCCCTGCTTCCTTCTGCCTTAACTGGTACAGTTCTCTGTCATGCTCCTTCTGTGTTTCCTTATACTTCCTAAATGCTACCTTTTTCCTCCCTAACCTTCCCCGCCACCTCTTTTGAGAACCATAGTGGCTTTTCCTTTCATTTTGATCTGTTTATTTGCTTCACACAAAGGCTTGTTGCCTCTGTGATGACAGTTTTGATGTTTCCCCATTGTTGCTCCACCCCTCCTTCTTACCTGTTTGCTAGTGCTTTTCTGGGGCACTCTCCCATTTTGACAAAGTCAGCCCTCCTGAAGTCCAGTACCCTCACTTTTGTATTGCTTGACTCTGCAGCTGAGTTTATCGTGAACCGCACTGTTTGGTGGTCACTTGTT
This sequence comes from Neoceratodus forsteri, assembly GCA_016271365.2. NCBI lineage: Eukaryota > Metazoa > Chordata > Ceratodontiformes > Ceratodontidae > Neoceratodus > Neoceratodus forsteri. The sequence continues at coordinate 1,205,376,365 of CM028132.1, forward strand.
CCCAGATGGCTACCCACTTATAGATCTGAGATCATCTCACTGTCTCCATTTGTGAGTATGAGGTCTAAGATTGCTTCCTCCCGAGTGGGTTCCAACACTAGCTGTCTGAGGCATGCCCCCTGTAGGGCATCGAGAATGGCCCTGCTCTTGGATGTGGCTGCAGCAAAGGTGCTGCAGTTAACATCTGGCATATTCAGGTCCCCCATCAACAATATCTCCCCTTTCTCTGCCATCCTAAGGATGTCTTCTATCATATCCTTGTCCATTCCCTCCCCGAGATGGGAGTCTGTATACAACCCCTGTGCGGATTGTGGTTCCATTTCCAGTCTCTAAGGTGACCCACAGTGCCTCCTCTCCTCCTCTCCCTGTTTACTCTTTTGTTCCATTGCTTTTATCCCTTCCCTTACATAGAGAGCAACTCCTCCTCTATTTCTACCCTCCCTGTCTCTTCTGTAGGTTGTGTACCCTGGTATGTTAACATCCCAGTCATGGTTCTCTGTGTACCATGTTCTGTGACTGCCACGATATCCAGGCATCCCTCTTCCATCAAGGCCACCAGTTCAGGGAGCTTGTTGCCCAGACTACGGGCATTGGTACTCATTACCCTCCATTTCTTGATGGCCTTACCCCTTTTTGCCCCATCCCTGTCCTTACTGCCTTTGTGATTTTCTCCATTTACCCCTGCCCTTCTCCCTATCGACATCTCTATCTTGGTGTTTACCTCACTAACTATCCTGATATTTTTTGGGGGGCTAGGATTTCCCTGCTCCTTTCCAGTGCCTCCCCCATTGGCTAGTTTAAATGCTTGCCAATGAAGCATTTGAACCTATCACCTAGGATCCTGGTTCCCCTCCTGGACAGATGTACAGACCATTGCGCCAGTATGGCCTGCATTACTCAGGTGGACCCCCAGTCCCCAATGAAGCCAAACCCTTGAGCTCTGCACCGGTTTTTCAACCACTGATTGAATCCCATGGTGTGGAGCACCCTAGCCTCACCTATGCCATAGACAGGCAGCACCTCCAAGAAGGTTACCGTGCATGCTACTTGTCTAAGACCCCTCCCCAACTCCACAAACTCCTTCACTGTTCTGATCCCTTTCCCAGCCAGGTCATTTGTCCCTAGGTGGACAATGATATCCAGCTCCCTCTCCTGTGCAGCTGTTCCCACAACCCTGAGGATTTGCTCCCTGTCCTTACCTCCCTGTCCCCTCCCTCCCCCAGTTCTACCCTCCTAACAATGGAGTCCCCCACCAGGAGTTGTTTCCTTCCCCTTTGGGGTCCCATGCCACCCTCCTGTGAGTCTCCTTTGTGGAGGTTCCCAACATCCTCCTTGGTCTCAACTGCAGGTGCCTCTATAGAGGAACCACACTCTGCCAGAGTGGCATACGAATTGTGGAGAGGTGCAGCTGGAGAGATGCGCCCCTGTTCCATCATCCTCACCCTCCCTGAGCCCACTGTGGTCCATCTGCTTCTCTTTCTTGGCAACCTCTGAGGCGGTGGCACAGGTGGTTCCTGGGTGGGAGAGGAAGTCCCCCAAATCCTGGCCAACTCAGCCTGGAGATGAGCAACCTCCTCCCTTAGCCCAAAGAGGTGCCTGCAGATAGGACAACACTGCATCCTCCAGAATGTCTTCCGGAAGACTGCTGCCTCACAGCAACTGCACTGCACCACTCCCATCATGTCTTATTTCTGGCCCCTTAACTGTTGTTTTGAATATTTACTCTTTCCTCTGTTTGTTTATTTATTTTATATGTATATATTTTTTTTTTATCCCCTACTTACCTACTGCCTCCGTACCCTTAAAGCTCCTGATCTTCCTGTTCTGAGACAGGACGTTTCCTTCTAGGATGGTGAGTCTTTTGTGGCTCTGTGATCACTCCCTTCCTGCTCCCAAACAGGAAGTTCCTGTTGTCAGTCAAATCCTGTGCCTGTAAAAGTAGAGCTGACTAAGGGTGGAGGGAAGGAGGGCAGTATAGTCCCAGTAGAGAAGTATAGTTCTAGCTGCACCTCCCGCTTACTGTTCTCTGCCAGAAGCTATCTAGAGCAGTTTTTAAATCCTAAACACCTGGCTTCCTTCTGGTTAAGCCACTCCCCCTAATTTACAGCACTTTCTACACCTACACAACTGCTCAGATAACAATTGAGTTCCGCCAACTCAGACAAACACGCTCTTTTTTTGGTTTTTACCTTAAATTGAAGGTACCAGCAGTAGAGTTCTAGTTATTTAGTCCCAGTAGAGACTAAAGTAGAGAAGTATGGTTCTAGCAGCACCTCCTTCCTCTTGCTGTTCTTTGCCTGTTCTTCTTTTGTGAATACTGAGCAAATGTATTCGTTCAGTATCTCTGCCTTTTCAGTCACCCTCTGCCCCCTTTATTAAGCCTCTACTATCCCTCCCTTGGTCTTCCTTCACTCCCTGATGTATCTATAAAAGGTGTTATCCCCCTTCTTAACTGAGTTGGCCATCTTTTCCTCGATTTGGGCCTTCGCTATTTTGACTGCCTTCCCTGCTTCCTTCTGCTTTAACTGATAAGTTCTCTGTTCTGCTCCTTCTGCGATTCCTTGTACTTCCTGAATACTATCTTTTTCTCCCTAACCTTCCCTGCTACCTCCTTTGAGAACCACAGTGTTTTTTTACTTTGTTTTGTTTTGTTTATGTGCTTCGCACAAAGGCTTGTTGCCTCTGTGATGGCAGTTTTGATTTTTCCCTATTGTTCTTCCACCCCTTTCCTGCCCATTTGCTAGTGCATTTTTTGGGCGCTCGTGCATTTTGGCAAAGTCCGCCCTCCTTAAGTAAAGGACCTTTGTCTTTGTATGGCTTGACACTACTGCTGTGTTTATCATGAACCATTCTGTTCAGTGGTCGCTAGTTCCCAGATGGCCACCCACTTCTAAATCTGTGATCCTCTCTCTGTCTCCATTTGTGAGAGTACCAGGTCTAAGATTGCTCCCTCCCAAGTGGATTCCAGTACTGGCTGTCTGAGGCATGCCCCCTGCAAAGTATCAAGAATGACCCCGCTCTTGGATGTGGCTGCAGCAAATGTGCTCCAGTTAACATCTGGCATATTCAGGTCCCCCATCAACAATATCGCCCCTTTTTCTGCCATTCTAAGGATGCCTTCTATCATTTCCTTGTCCATTTCCTCCCCCTGAGATGGGGGTTTGTATACAACCCCCATGTGGATTGTGGTGCCATTGCCTGTCTCCAAGTTGATTCACACTGCCTCCTCTCCTCCCCGTTTACCCTTTAGTTCTGTTGCTTTGGTCCCTTCCCTTATGTAGAGAGCTACTTCTCCTCCTCTTTTACCCTCCCTGTCCTTCCTGCAGATTGTGTACTCTGGTATGTTTACATCCCAGTCATGGTTCTGTGTGTACCATGTTTCTGTGACTTCCACGATATCCAGGTGTCCCTCTTCCATCAAGGCCACTAGTTCAGGATGCTTGTTAACCAGACTACGGGCATTGGTACTCATTACCATCCCTGTCCTTACTAACTTTGCCTTCTCCATTTGCCCCTGTCCTGCTCCCTATTGACCTTTCTGCCTTGGTGTTTACCTCGCTATGTACGCTGTTCCTATTCCTCCAGCACCCCTAGCTTCTGTGAAGGGACTGGAGTCCATCTCCCTACCCATCCTCCCCCTATTTTCCAATTTTGCCCCCCCCACTGTAAAGACTGATGCAGAGCACCTGTTTAAGACATCCGTTCTTTCTATGTCTCCTCCAACAGTGCCCCCATTCCCCTTTGAGCCTCACTATCCCTCTCTTCCCCTTTTCCTGTTGCTTGCATATCTAAAAAACATCTCATCTCTCCTTTTCACTCCCTTGCTATACGTTCTTCTGTTTCAGCCTTGGCCCTCTTGATCACCTTCCTTGCTTCCCTCAGTTTATCCCTATACACCCCCTAATCTACCTCCATTTGTGTTGCATTATATACCCTGAATGCCCTCCTCTTCTCCCTGACTGCTTTCCTCACTTTAGTAGTGAACCAAAGTGGTTTTCTACCCCTCTTTTTCTTGTTCACTGTCCTAACGCAAAGCTCTATCACCTTCCGTAGTCCTCTTTTAATGTCCCCCCATAGTTCCTCCACATCTTCCACGACTTCGGCCCCCTCCAGCTCCTCCTGTACCATTGCTTTTATCCACCCAAAGTCTGCCTTGCTAAAGTCAAGCACCCTAGTGTTCGAGTTTTCCTTGACCTGACCCTTGTTGATCCTAAATTTCACCACTCTACAGTCATTGTCACCCAAATTTTTGCCCACCCCCTCAACACTGTCCCCATTTGTCAAAATTGGGTCAGGTATGGCCCTCCCTCTAGTAGGTTCCAATACCAGTTGGCTGCTGAATGCTTCCTGCAAGGCTTCCAGCACCCCCCTACTCCTAACTGTGGCAGCTGCCGGGGTGACCCAGTCTATGTCAGGTAGATTTAGGTCTCCCAGTATCACAATTTCCCCTCTGCTGGCCATGTCCTGTACCTCTTTACCCATCTGCTTGTCGATCTCCTCTTCTTGATTTGGTGATCTGTAGACCACCAGTACCTTCACTGCCTTCTCCCCTGCCCTACTTAAGAACACCCATAGGGTTTCCATAGTTCCATCCCCCACCCCCACACACAACAACGCCCTTACACCCTCTTTTACATAAAGGGCTACCCCCCCCTTCCTATCCTGTCTCTCCTGTACAGTACATACCCTGGCATTTCCACTTCCCAGCTGTGGTTCTCAGTCCACCAGGTCTCCGTGACTGCCACCAGGTCCAGGTCACCCTCCACCACTATCACCTGCAGTTCTCCCATTTTATTACCCAGACTCCTGGTGTTGGTCAGCAAACCCCTCCACCAGCCCCTCCCTTTCCCCTTCCCTTTTGTTGGTTTCTCTTCCCCCATCTGTGGGAGAGAGCTAGTTAGGCGTGATCCTCTCCTTCCTCCTCCTGATTGTGACACTTGGCCAGCTGGTTATGATTATTGTATGATATTTTTAAAATAAAAATATAGTATGTGATTGTCTCACATAAGACAGCCTGTGCTTTGTGCTTCCATAGGTGCCCCCCCCCCCCAGGTTTCAGTGAAGCTACAGGATATGTAACTGACCAGAGGATGTGAGAATTGGCCTACATCAAAGTGTCAGCAGTGACAAGTGACCTGAAACCAGGAGGTAATCAAAAGACCTGAGACGTGATTAAAGGTCTCCTGTTTTTTGTCTTAATTAGAACTGACCCAGTTGCCAGGATATAGGTCTCATAAAGTTTATGATTCCTATAGGAAGAACATTTGATATCAACATGGTGTTAAAAGTTGTAAAACCCTTTTGATATGTCTTGGGAATAGGAACTGCACAAGATCAAAGAGAAAATGTTTAATTAAGGAGTCATATTTAGGAAGTGGAATTTTTGCTGATGTCACATTATTTAATATACCTTCTGCTACAAAATCATGTTTGGAAATTTTAATTCTAAAAAGGAGGAGTTAGATGACTCACCAAGGGGGTGGGGAGGTGGGGTTGAAATGTATCCTTGTAATTGGGGAATATGTCATACCATCTTGGGACTCTAGAAAGACACAGCTCTTCGACATAACCACACTTACAGAGGTAATACATTAGATAGAAAAGGTCTAACTGTATGGTGGTAGGAGGTTTTTGTTTTGTACTTTGCCCTTGTTCTTTTAAGTGATTGTATGCTCTTTGATATATTGCTCTGTGTTTACATTTTTTCATATTTTTATAATCTTTTAGTAAAGTACCTTTTATTTAAAAGACTGCCTGGGTGTCTGCCAGTTCTTTTTGCATGTGACATATAGAGGGTTAAGTCTGACTAAATGGTTCAGCAGCTTGAAGGTGTTACTGAGCTTGAGTAAAAAGGTAAGAATATACCTAAGGGCTCTTATAGAGTTAAAAGGGTTCATTTTGGAAGCCTGGCTGGGTGCCCCTGGCGAAAGATTGTACCGCAATCCCAGAAGAAGGTACATATCTGAACCTCTACATTGGGTATGCTAGCATAAGGTTCACAGTTTGAATCCCCCCAGAACTTGAGACTAAAGGTGATTCAGACCCAAAAGCAGACAGGAGGGTTACCCTGTCTGTTACCTGTTCACACTATTGGCTCTGAGGTTGGCACTGTGGGAGCAGAGGGCCTGACCTGCAGAGTCCGTTTGTGACAGGCTACACCTAGCTATTCCTTCCCCCATTCCTAGTTTAAATCCCTCCTTAGTATTTTATCTGTATATCCCTGTAGCTTCCCTCTCAAAATCCTGGCACTCTCGCGTTTTTGTGCAACTTATCTCTCACATACAGATGTTGGTCTACCCATGTGTCTCCCCTATACATTCGTAGCCCTCCCTACTGCACCACTGCCTCAACCAGTGATTAAAATCTTTGATTCTCACTTGTCTCGCTGTACTGGTGCAGTGAACTGGCAGGACTTCTGAGAAGGCTATGGTGTCTACTATCCCCTTCCACCCTCTGGCTAGTTCCATAAATCTCCTCTGTACCTCTTGGATCTCTTCTCCGGCCAGATCATTTGTGCCAAGGTGTACAACCAGGTTAGGTCCCCCCCCCCACCCAGTCAGCCTGATGTATTCCTTAATTCTTGGGAGAGCCTGCCCACTTCCATCCCTGGCTTGCAGTAAACCAACCTCCCTTTGAAGGCTACACCCTTCCTTAACCAGTGGATCTCTTTAATAATGGAATCCCCATACACTATCACTGATTTTTCGTGTGCTTCCCAAAGGTGCCATCGCCTCATCTACCTAGCTATTTCTCCGGCTCTCCATGTACACCTTCCAACCTCTCCTTCCCTGTCTGTCTGTTCCCTGCTCAGACGGGGCCCTCATCCCCAGACTCCTCCCACCCTCACCTATTCCACTCCTGTCCCTCTCGCCCTTCCTCTCCATGGATGCCTGTCCCACTCCAGCCAATTCTAGCGACATGCCCCTTTGCTTCCATCCCCCTCCCTTTCTTCCCACTGTTACATCCAGTCCTCCCATAGTACCTCTCCCTTTCCTCTTACTATCCCCCCTCCCCTTCCTGGCCTCCATAGCTTGATCCTCCCCTTCTCCCGACCTCCCCTGACCTTCCAGTTCATTACCTTCTCCCGATTTCTCCTTCCTTTCCTAGTTTCCTTGCTCATTCCCCACTGCCTTAAACCCGTACACATCCTCCTGCTCCATTGTCCTCGTTAAGGGCCAGTATCTGTTGGAACCCATTGTGTACCTATGCTGAAGAGCGCAGGTACTCCTGCCCATCGCATCCCTGTCCTCTGACCTGGTACTCCTGCCTGTCATGTCCCTGTCCTCCGACCTGGTCTTTCCTGCCATATCCTCCTGTGCAACCTCCCCCCCATCTGGTTGGTTTTCCTCCTGACGCCTTCCTGGCTGCCCTCCACAAAGTTAGTGACTTTGTCTCTCCTTGTCTAGAATAGCGCTCTTTTTAGCCATGCTAGCTCAGCCTCCAATCCCAGCCTTTGGCAAACTGGGCATGTCCCCAGTCCCCACAGAGTACTCATAAACTCTGCCACGCCGCAACTGTTACATCCCACGACACTCTCACCTACATGTTTCCTCTTCCCCTCCTTCCACTGGCCCCTAACTTGTCGTGCCCCTCCCTCCTGCTTCATCCCAATATGCTGTCCCCATCCCCTTCCCAGGCTATCATTCCCACACCTCCCTGCCCTCCACCACCTCCCCCCTCCTGCCCACAAGGCCAGTTCCTCATCTCCCTCATTCGCCTTCCCAGTGCCATGCCCTCAGTGGATTTACCTCTTTTACCAGAATCTGCCTACTTATAAATGCAGTAGAAAAACAATGCCCAACTAAAGCCAATTTAGCCCTTCTCTCTAGCTAATTTAACCCCACCCTCAAGCTCTTGGCTACGCCTTGTCTGATTTAAGCCCAGAAAACCCTAAGAAGATATTATACCAATGTACCCCTCTAGGATTCAGAAACAACTCTAAATCAATATCATTACACCAATGTACTGTACTCCCTAAGATTCAAAAACAACTAAGTCAATAACATTTCACTAACATTGCACCAATACCCCCAAAGAAGATGTGCCTTTAGTTCTACATTCAGTCTTACCCCCTTTGCTCCACCCCCCCTTTTGTCCAATCAGCTGCAGCTGAGCCTTCTCCCTTCAGGCCCTGCCCTTTGCCTTTAAGTATTTAATTTAAGGTCGGAGGAGAGGGAGGGTGGGAGAGCTTTTTCATGAGCAGCTCTTGTCAGCTCCTTTGCTGTCAATTGCTTGTCTCCCTGCCGCCACTGGTACAGGTCCCTCCTCGCTGCCAGTGCAGCTCACGTTCTCCCTGCTACCGATGCAGCCAGCCCCACTTTCCGGCGATGCAGCCACTGCCGATTCCAAACAAAATGAATCCAGTCAAGGTTTCATTTGGCATCTTTGGTAGTTTGTCCCTCACCCAACACCGCGGACAAAGGATGTATGCTGCAGACCCTCACTTTGATTCATTGGTAGTGCCTCTGCCTCATGTGTTTGCAGCTGCCCCATTGACAAGAGTCACTTTCTCCCATAACATTTCTTCCCACCAGAGAGGCTGCTACAGCAGTACCACAACTGGACCACCAGGTGGTGACCAAACTCTTTGATGCACTTAGCCTCCAATGCATCTGAATGTGAAGCCCCCTCCCCAAAAAAAAGAACTATCCTGTAAAAAATTATTGAGAGGGGGACCTACCTGCAAACCTCAGAGTGAATAACAAAAGGAGCTGATATATTTTCTTTTTCAGTGTGACATCTTTAGGATATAAACTGGAAATTTAAAACGTGTCTTTTTTTTTTTGCACATTGCTACTGAAAATCTGTAGTGAAATCCCTAAATCTGTAGCAAAACCCAAACATTTTGTTTAGTTAGAAACACACACACACACCTCCCACCCATTCTCCCCAACATCCCCCTCCACACACACACACACTCACACCAGCCGTCATCATCACAATCTGGCAATTCAAAGCCCAGAAAAAACAGTTAAATCCAGAAATGAACAGAAAAATACAAGTGAGGGAGTGGTAGCTTAAACATCAAATCTCATGATAGTGAACTTGGGGATTTAAAGTATTTCTAGAAACACTGCATGAAATCACAGCCGTCATTGCAAATCTGGAAGTACTGTAACAATCAGAACTACCTTTTTAAAGCAATAATATTAATTTTACCGACAGAAACCTGTTTCATCACTTATAGTGCCGTACAAGAGCTGTGCAATAGATGGTAACGTTTAAAATATTGTTAGACATTTTTTGTTGATAAAATTAATATTGTTAAACCTCACTAAAATTATCCTCTCACTACTGAAAACGTCACTTTCTGAAAGTGCCTTCTAGAACAGCAGTACTTAGTTTCTGCATTTTGCATTATGTTTAATTTAAGCAGAGCACTGCAACTATAACACCAGTAGGAGTGGATATTAGACAGTAGGAGTAACCATAATCAATGGTCAGGGCTCAAAAATGCCACCCCCTCTCCAATCAGCTTGTACGCCATGGCTTACTTGGTGTTTATGCATTGCAACTCCCATGCTTTGGCTTGCACCAGCATCTTTAGATACTACAATTCTGCATCATGGTGCACACATTAAAGTGGGCATCTCAAAATATCCAGGCATACTGTCCTCCAGATTTATGTAGAAAGCAGCAGTTATGATTTGCTGTGTGATGTAGAGTTGTACCTTCATTACTGCAGATTTGAGTCCATGTTGTTTCACTATGGAAGGGGTACATTTAAACTCTAAAGGTAGAACCGCTGACTGACTTGTTTGTAAATGTTTATCTCTGTTGGTTCGTTGGTCGTGTGGTGCGGTAGTTTATTGCACTGAACAATGTAGGAGATCACAGGTTAAAAATCCCATGAAGGATGTCACAGTAGGAAGTTTTGAGGGTATGATAACAGTCTTGTGTAATATCGCAATTACTGTGTTACTTCGTGGGGATTTTTGTAGCAAAAAAAAGTCTGCTTAGACTTGTGTCAGGGAGAGTTTGAATGAGGCAGTCTCTAAAAACATAAAACAAATTAGTAGGAAGGCCAAATCCACAGTATCCTACGAACTGTAATTGTGGATTTGGAAATTGCCCACAGAATCAGTACCATGACTTTTTTTTTTTGTTATACGTAGATTTTTATTCTCCGGCCAGTTGCCTGCAGTTACCAGCACTCACAATCATTCAGACGGCAGTTAGGGTTTTTCCCCTCTTTTTTTTTCCTTTACCTCCCTCCACCCAGTAACATGGGCAAGTTTTCTGTGACCTTGGACAATGCAGTGCGCTCTGGGTGCGTGCACCAACCATTTGCATGGGAGCTGGCTCTCCAGTTCACCGAAATGGGCCACTGCATCGCTGAGTGCTCACCATCCCCACCCTAAGCTGGCTCACTCTGCTGTTGGCGGTCCTCCCAAAGCCTGGCCACCATGATTCTGGCTCCCTAAGTTCATTCCCAAACCTGGGTGACCAGCATAGATGTGCGTAGCACTTCTGCATGACCATCAGGTGGTAATACTGTGACTTGTGATACTGTGGCTGGGCTTGCATTAGAACTAATAAAGTGGGGGGCAGTTTGACCTTCTGCTTCAAGTGTTTGGAGTCAGCCCAGAACATCTCCAGCTCAGAAATGTGTTGGAGTGCCTTTGTACTACATTACTCAACACTTTTTCTGCTAATGATATAGGTGCAAACTGCTCACTATATAGGGTCGGTGCAGAAATAACACTGCTTTGATTTTTTTTGTGTGTGTGTGTTTCAAAATCCTCAAAAATCCTGTTTGGGAACTTCAGTAGGGGGTTAACACAAGCCCTACTATGGTATACCATGTAAATGTGATACTGTAACGTCCCAAAATCCTGCTCTGACCACTGACTCACTCTATGACCGTGAGACAGTCATTTGACCTCCCCATGTATGGGCGGCTGGGGCAGTACCTGGGATAATAATAATATGTTTGCAAGGGATAGGCTGCACCTGAGCGGGAAGGGGAAGGAGGTATTAAAGCAAAGACTGGGGAGGCATATTGCGACAAAGGTGGATTTAAACTAGATGGGGGGGTTGGCAAGTGGACAGCAGGTAGGCAGGGATCCGATACAAGTGGAGTCACATCCCACCCCCCAGGCTAGCGGGGAAGGACTCAGGGCAGCCAAAAATGGAGGGAGTAGAAGGGAGGAGATGGAGGGCAATGAAGGGAAAGGGGCAGGATGGAGGGTGGTCTCACTGAATGCGAGAAGCTTAGGCAACAAATCAACTGAGCTACAGGCACTCTTGGCACTGTGGAGGGTGGACATTGCAGCTGTCATGGAAACGTGGGCAAATGAGCACCAGGACTGGGATCTGGCAATCCCAGGATACAAATTATACAGGAAGGACTGTAAGGAGGGGGGAGGTGTGGTGGCAGTCTATGTGAGGGACAGGATCAAATGCACAAGGGACAAGGGGGAGGAAAGGAGAACAGAGGCAATCTGGCTGCAGTGCCTAGGCTCAAGAGGTAGTAAACTCAGGTTTGGGGTGGTATACAGGCCACCGTCCCAGTCTGAGGAGTTTGACAGGGAATTGGGACAAATCAGAAAGTTATGTAGAAAAGGGAAGGTGGTCATCATGGGGGATTTCAACTTGCCAGGGGTTGACTGGAGCATTCTGGTGACCTCCAGTGCTTGGGAGCAAGTGCTCCTGGATGCGATCAGAAGGGTCTCCTGACACAGTTGGTCAGTGTACTTTCTAGGCTAAAGAACACTTTAGATCTGGTTTTGTCGAATGGGAAGGTAGTAAGGGAAATAAGGGTGGAGGATCCACTAGCCGACAGCGATCACCAAACAGTGTGGTTTCATATCACGATGTGCGGGGAGCCAGACAAATCAGTAACCCGGGTGTTAAACTTCAGGGGGATGGACTGTGGGAGGATGCGGGAAGTACTGAAAGGGAAACTGGAGGGCATAAGGCAGGAGATGGATGCAGAGCAGAAATGGGATATTATTAAATGGAGGATTACAGAGGCAACCGAAGCCTGCACCAAGACACAAAATAAGAGGAGCAGAGCAAGGAAACCATGCTGGTTGAACAGCGAGGTAGTGGAGGTGATGAGGGCAAAATGAGAGGCGCAGCAGAGGAATAGGAGGATGGCGGATCTGTGCAGCACCTCACTGGAGTCAGGATGTGTGCCACTGGACTGGAGGATGGCACATATAGTGCTGTTACACAAGAGCAGACCAAGGGACGAACCAGGTAATTATCGTTCGGTAAGACACCTCCATAGTGTGCAAACTCATGGAAATGATACTAAAGGAAAGACTGTGTCATTCCTGGAGGACAACGGCCTCCAGGATGTGAGGCAGCATGGGTTTGTTTCGGGAAAGTCTTGTCAAACCAACCTGATACAATATTATGACTGGGTGACAGGTGAGCTGGATAAGGGTCATGCGGTGGATGTTCTTTACTTGGACTTCAGCAAGGCCTTCAATTCAGTGCCTCATGGGTGGCTTGGGAGGAAGCTAACTGGTATAGGGGTACAGGCAAAAATGACAAACTGGATTACAAGCTGGCTGAGTGGGAGGCTGCAATGGGTGGTGGTGGGAGGGGAGCACTCAACTCCAAAGCCGGTGATGAGCGGGGTGCCACAGGGCTCTGTGTTGGGACCAGTATTATTTGGGTTCTTCAAATCAGACATTGCTTACAGGGTGGTGAGCAAGGTAAGTCTTTTCGCAGATGACACCAAAATGGGAGCAGTGGTGGATGGAGGGGAGGGATGGAAGCAGTTGCAGGAGGACTTAAACAAGCTAGAGGAGTGGTCAGAGAGGTGGCAACTGAAGTTCAATGCAAAGAAGTGTAAGGTTATGCATTTTAGGGCGAAGAACCCAAAGAGAGAATACTGGCTGGGGGGGTTAAGATGGGGATCACTGAGGAGGAAAAGGACCTAGGGGTAATGGTAACAGGGACCATGAACAACACTGCCCAGTGCAGGAGAGCGGCCGCAAAAGCGAACAAAATGCTGGGGTGCATAGCGAGGGTTTTTTCATCCAGGCGAAGAGAGGTGATCTTGCCCCTCTACAGGTCGCTGGCAAGGCCATACTTAGAGTATTGTGTGCAGTTTTCGAGGCCATACCAGAAGCATGATATCAGGCTACTGGAGGGGACGCAGAGGAGGGCAATGAGGATGATATGTGGAATGGAAGGGAGAGACTCTGAGAGCAGGCTGGGAGACCTGAATATGTACACCCTGAAGGATAGAAGGGACGGGGGACATGATCGAGACAGGACAAATGGGGTCTTTAAGCTAAGGAGGGGGAGGACACCAAGGGGCATGGGCTAAGAATGGGGGGGGGATTTAGAAGGGAAATGAGGAGACACTATTTCACAGAGAGGGTGGTAGCAACATGGAACGCACTACCAGAATGGGTGGTATCATGTAAATCTGTGAACAGCTTTAAAAGGGCATGGGACAGGGAATGGGAGAGTGAAGGTGGGGGGGTGGCAGTGGGATGACAAAGGAGTGGGGTAGCTGCAAACTAGGGGTGCTAGCTGCACACTCGAGCAGACTTGGCTAGACCTGGTGGTCTGTTTCTGCTGGCACATTCGTATGTTCCCAGTTGTAAGATAGAAGCATGAGTATGCAGACCAGTCCATCAGCACAGATACGCAGTATTACCACTCATGACTCCCGTGACCTGGGTTTGTGTCCCAAGCCTAAGACATTGGTAGGCTAGCAAGAGGAGGATTGGGCATCCCAGAGAACATACTCTTTTGAGGGCAGTAATACAAGACCCTACTGTGCCATGGCTGCCTCTTGGGTGACCACAGGTGGTGGTGCAGATCTGTGGCTTCAAGACAGAAGGCGGATGCTAGATGGCTCTGAATGAACATGCTAATGTGCCTGTAATCTGGAGACCCTGACGTCAGTATTATTTTGGCCTGGTGCAACTTAGTACCAGGAAAGCTTGAAGAAGCACAGTTACTACCACTAATGGACAGACTAGGTGGGCGCTAATGGGCAGATTAAGTGGTCCGAAGGCCCTTATCTGCCGATAACTTCTATGTATCTGTGTGTATGGTGAGGAAAATATGGAAAGTGGACTTCTCAGGCAGCAGAATAAAGGACTTGGGCAGTCTTGTGACCCTGTGCCCCAGTGGCAATGTATCATGTTTTGGAAGGGGGTTATGGGGTTGTTGACCAGGTACAGGTTTGTCAGGGCTGGGAGCTGTCCAATGGGAGCACCTGGGATGAAGGGGGTAAACCGAATAACAAAGAAGCAGGAGTACATAGATAATTATATGTTTTTTGTAGCAATACACTGTGGTCTCTGGCCACAGCAAAGGCCTCCTGTACCCCTACTCTCCCGATCACACACACTCCGATTGTGCAGGGAAGAATTTTTGGGAAGTTTCATGAGCTCATTTAAAACCTTCTGGGGACAAAGCCTTTGCAGTAGATGCCCCCTGGCCATGGGCACAATTTCCAGGGGAATGGTCCCCCTCAACTTTTTAGGCCCTGCCAAATGTCCAATTACACTGGCATTGGCATGAAAGGCTAGACAGCTACATGTCTCCCCAACTTGTCAGTTGTGGTTTTACCCATGCTTCCTGGCTGTGGAACTCCCCTCCTCATCACTGTTTATCATCTCAGTGAATGCCTTTAAAAATGCCTTAAAAACTGTTCTCCCTTGCTTTTTATCAACCTAGTAAGTTCCTTTTGCATGTGTGCTGTAGGTTTTACATTTTTTAATGTTGTTTTTCTGTTCATTTGTGTTTTATACTTTTATGTATAGCACTTAGAGCTTCCAGGATGGGATGCTGCATAAATAAAGACTGACTGATTGATGGATTGAATGATTAATTATGAAACACAGAAACATAGAATTTGATGGCAGATAAGGACCGCTTGGCCCACCCAGTCTGCCCATTTCTCTACCTGATGGATAAGCTGCAGATTCTAGTTAATCAACAGCTTACTTCCTCCTGTCCCCCACTAGAATTGTCTTATGCCTGTCCCATGCATTCTTGAATTCTCCCACTGTTCCTGACTCCACAACCTCCTCAGGAAGGCTGTTCCATGCATCCACAACTCTCTCTGTGAAAAAATACTTTATAACATTACCTCTGAGCCGTCCCTCTTCTATTTTCAAATTGTGCCCCCTTGTTCTTGCACATCTCTTCTTCTGAAAGATACTACCCTCTTGGACTTTGTTGATTCCCTTGAGATACTTGAAAGTTTCTATCATGTCCCCCCTCTCCCTCCTTTCCTCAAGGGTGTACATATTAAGCTGCTTTAGTCTCTCCTCGTATGTCTTCTGGTGCAGACCTTGCACCATTTTGGTTGCCCTCCTCTGAACAGCATCCATTCTGTCTATGTCTTTGCAGAGATGGGGTATCCAGAATTGCATGCAGTACTCCAGATGGGGTCTCACCAACTGTCTGTAGAGAGGGATAACAACTTCCTGTTTTCTACTGTTGATGCCTCTCCCTATGCATCCCAGTATCCCCCCAGCCCTCCTTACTGCCTTCTCACATTGCTTGCCCACCTTTAGGTCATCTGATATAATTACTCCTAGGTCTCTTTCGATTTCTGTTGTTGTTATTAACTCACCCCCATTGTGTACTCTTCCCCTGAGTTTTTGTTTCCCAGATGCATTACCTTGCACTTCTTTGCATTGAATCTGAGCTGCCATGTATTTGACCATTCCTCCACCCTTGCCAAGTCCCTTTTCATTCTTTCCACTCCACCTTGTGTATCAACCCTGTTGCAGATCTTTGTGTCATCTGCAAAGAGACATACCTTTCCTTCCAGGTGCTCTCCAATTTCACTTATAAAGATATTAAGGAGGACCGGTCCCAGTACCGAACCCTGAGGTACCCCGCTAGTTACCCTTCTTTCTTCACTGTGGACTCCGTCTACTATTACCCTTTGCGTCCTGTTGTCCAGCCAGTTTTTTATCCAGGCTACCACCTTGGGACCCACTCCAAGGCTGGCTAACTTGTATATTAATCTTTTGTGTGAGACTGTGTCGAACGCCTTGCTAAAATCTAGGTAGGCCATATCCACAGCCCCTCACTGGTCTATTACTTTGGTCACCCAGTCAAAGAAATCTATTAGGTACGTCTGACATGACCTTCCTGCTGTGAAACCATGCTGCCTTGGGTCCTGTGCCCCACTGGCCTCTAGGTACCCAACAATTCTTTCCTTCAGAAGTGATTCCATCATTTTCCCTACCACTGAAGTCAAACTAACTGGTCTGTAGTTTTCTGCCTCTGCTCTGCTCCCACTTTTGTGAAGTGGAATCACATTTGCCCTCCTCCAGTCCTCAGGTACCTCTCCATCCTCCCATGATTTGTTAAAGAGAGTAGTCAGTGGTGTTACTAGTTCTACCCTTAGTTCTTTTAGTATTCTTGGGTGGATCCCATCAGGCCCCTTTGCTTTGTCCACCCTCAGTTTCAAGAGTTCTTTCAAAACCCTTTCTTCTGTGAATGGACTGGTATCAACCCCCCTATTCAGAGTTTCTCCCTTGTTTGGTTTAGGCACCTGCCCCTCCTCATCTGTTGTGAATACTGAGCAGAAATATTTGTTCAGTATCCCTGCTTTTTCACTGTCACCCTCTGTCCACATTCCCTCCTCTTTATTAAGTCTCTGTATCCCTCCCTTGGTCTTTCTTCTCTCCCTAATGTACCTATAAAAGGTTTCATCCCCCTTCTTAACAGAGTTGGCTATCTTTTCCTCAGTTTGTGCCTTTGCTATTCTGACTGCCTTCCCTGCCTCCTTCTGCTTTAATTGATAAAGTTCTCTGTCCTGCTCCTTCTGTGCTTCCTTATATTTCCTGAATGCTATCCTTTTCTCCTTAACCATCCCTGCCACCTCTTTTGAGAACCATAGTGTTTTTTTCCTTCGTTTTGTTTTATTGATTTGCTTCACACAAAGGCTTGTTGCCTCTGCGATGGCTGTTTTGATTATTCCCCATTGTTCCTCCACCCCTCATTCTTGCCCATTTGCTAGTGCTTTTCTAAGGCACTCTCTCATTTTCCCAAAGTCAGCCTTCCTAAAGTCCAATACTCTTGTTTTTGTATGGCTTGACTCTATGGCTGTGTTTATTGTGAACCACACTGTTTGGTGGTCACTTCTTCCCAGATGGCTACTCACTTCTAAATCTGAGATCCTTTCTCCTTCCCCATTTGAGAGTACCAGATCTAAGATTGTTCCCTCCCGAGTGGGTTCCAACACTAGCTGTCTGAGGCATGCCTCCTGCAGGGCATCAAGAATGACCCTGCTCTTGGATGTGCCTGCAGTAAAGGTACTCCAGTTAACATCTGACATATTCAGGTCCCCCATCAATAATATCTCCCCTTTTTCTGCCATTTTAAGGATGCCTTCTATCATTTCCTTGTCCATTTCCTCCCCCTGAGATGGGGGTCTATACACAACCTCCCATGCGGATTGTGGTGCCATTTCCTGTCTCCAGGGTGATCCATAGTGACTCATCAACTTCCTGTTTACTCTTTAGTTCTGTTGCTTTAATCCCGTCCCTTATATAGAGAGCTACTCCTCCTCTTTTACCCACCCTGTCCCTCCTCTAGACTGTGTATCCTGGTATGTTGACTTCCCACTCATGGTTCTCTGTGTACCACGTTTCAGTGACTGCTACAATATCCAGGCATCCCTCTTCCATCAAGGCCACTAGTTCAGGGAGCTTGTTGCTCAGACTGCGGGGCATTGGTACTCATCACCTTCCATTTATTTTTTATGGCCTTACACCTTTTAGCCCCATCCCTGTCCTTAACACCTTTTTCTGCATTTATCCCTGTCCTGCTCCCTACTGACTTCTCTGCCTTGGTGTTTACCTCTCTAACTACTGCGCTTTGTGGGGGGAGGCTGGGATTTCCCTGCTCCTTTTCAGCGCCTCCCCCCTTGGCTAGTTTAAATGCTTGCCAATGAAGCATTTAAACCTGTCACCTAGGATCCTGGATCCCCCCTGGACAGATGCAGACCATCACGCCAGTATAAGCCTGCATCCCTCCAGGTGGCTCCCCAGTCCCCAATGAAGCCAAAACCCTGAGCTCCACACCAGTTTTTCAACCATTCATTGAATCCCATGGTGTGGAATACCCTAGCATCATCCTTGCCATAGACAGGCAGCACCTCCGAGAAGGTTACCGTACATGCTACTTGTCTAAGGCCCCTCCCCAACTCCACAAACTCCTCTTGCACTGCTCTGATCCCATTTACAGCCAGGTCATTTGTCCCTAGGTGGACAATGACATCAGCTCCTCCCTCCTCCGCAGCTGCTCCTGATCCTGAGGATCTGCCTCTGTCCCTCCAAGCTGCGGGTGCCAGGCAGGCACTCTACCTCCTATCCCTTCCTTCCCATGTCTACCCCCTAATGATTGAGTCCCCCACCAGAGTTGTTTCCTTCCCTGTGGGGTCTCGTACACCTCCTGTGGGTCTCCTTGTGGAGGTTCTCAGCATCCTCCTTGGTCTCCACTCATGGTGCCCCCCATAGAGGAACCACTTTGCCAGAACAGCATATGAATTATGGAGAGCTACAACTGGAGGGATGCACCTCTGTTCCACCACCCTCTCCCTCCCTGAGCCCACCTTGGTCCAACCGCTCCTCTTTCTTGGCAACCTCTGAGGTAACGGTGGTGGCCCTGGTGGTCCCTGGGTGGGGGAAGAGGTGTCACAAATCCTAGCCAGATCAGCCTGGAGATGGGCAACCTCCTCCCTCAGACCAGAGAGGTGCCTGCAAACAGGGCAGCATCACAGCCTCCAGAATGTCTCCCGGAACACTGCTGCTCCACAGCCATTGCACTGCACCACTCCCATCTTGACTTATTTTGTGTCCCCTCTCCTGTTGCTTTGTATGCTTATTGTCTCCTCTCTCTATGTATTTTTACACTTACTTTCCTACTGCCTATGTGCCCTTACAACTCTCATCCTTCCTGTTCTGGGACAGGAACTTCCTGTAGTCTTCAGTAGTCTCCTTCCTCCGTGCTTGGATTCAGACCTCCAGCAGCCAGGGGGGGATAAAGAGTTTTTTTTTTTAGGTTCCTTCAAAGTTGCTGAAACTAATGTGTCTCAGTGATCCTTCCCTTCCTACTGCCAAACAGGAAGTTCCTGTTGTCAGTCAAATTCAGTGGCTATAAATAAAACTAGAACTAGCTTGGGGTGGGAGGGTGGAGGGCAATTATTTAAAAAAATCTGTAGTTCTGGACTTCTGTTTCTTGCTCTGCAACCAGTTCTCTTCTGCCAGAAACAGCTGGAAGATGTAATTGGAGACAGCTGCTTTTGTACAATTAAGCTGCTAAGCCACACCCCCAATTAGATTCACTCTCTGCTCTCAGTAAATTAAGCTGATACTGCCCCCTTCCTCAGAAAAAAACACTCTTTTTTTTTTTTACTTAAATGAAACCCCCTTCTTCTAATAAAGTATGACAGATAACCCCATGTAGGGGCTTACCTGTCATTGCTCTGCCTCCATGGACTCCTGCACTGTTTCAGCTTAGAATAGGGCAGGGATTTATCAGCAGGACCGGCGACCTTGGTGTTGTTTTCAGGGAGGTCCACCGGTCCGCGCATGCACAGAAACACCTGGTGTTTTGGCCGGTCCAGCAGCTGACTAAACGCTTCCCCAATGATCTCGACCCCTTGCACAGCTAAACGGGTTGGACACCTGGAGGAGATGATTGAGGAGCAGCCAAGTAGTTTTTGGACAGTGCAGGCAAGTGCTGGTGAAACAGGCAACTTTAAATATTTATTCGGGCCCATAAATAGTAATGACCCCAACTGTTGCTCCAGGGGACTAGAGATATTGGAGCTAGCGATGGACGAATGCCACAGTCAAAACCTGTGAGTTTGGGGTCACTTGCCAAAGGGCAGTGTCAGTTATTAAATAAGGGGGAAAATCTGTTCATAAACTAGTTGTTGGGCTGTAGTAGTGACATGAATGGAGGACACTCTGTGGACTGCTGTGGGAACTGTGTGGGAGCAGACATGTTTCTGATACTTTAACCCCGCTGAAGACAGCCAGTCAGATTATTAGGCACCAAGAACTGTGAGAGAGGACTGCTAGGAGAAGGTGTTAACTATTTTCCGGCACCAAGAGACCTAACAAATCAATAATCCAAGAGGGCTCCATATTGTGATCAATAACTGGAGAAAGCCAATCAGAAGGCAGGATTCTGAAGAGAAATCCCACAGACTATGGGCAGTGGAGTCAGTCTGTGGCTGGGCTCTGATTGAGTCAGGAGGGCTCTGTGCTATATGAGAAAACTTCTGAGGCCTTTCACAGGGATTCATTTGGAGAAAAGCGGAGTTTGTCAGAGAAAAAGTGGAGGCGTATTCTCGCTGTTTGGAGAAGCCGGGTATTTTGAACCAACCATTCCAACCCAAACCCCTCACCCCACCCACCCCTGGTCAATTATTCCCTTTGTACTAGGGGTTCTGATATCACTTCCTCAAACAGGCAAAGGATTTGCACCTGTCATAACAGAAGCAGACATCCAGGAAAGGAACTGCAGCAAGTGAAGAGGTGACGCTCTCAGTGGAAGGGAAGTAAATGCAAATCTAGGCTTTCATTATTACTACTCACATAGTTATTGCATTGGGTAAAGGGGAGTAGGAGTTGAAGAAGGTGTGCAATGGCTACTTAAAGTATTTTTGAGTGTGGATAGAATATACAAAGCAGTTGCTCAACATATCTAAACGTGTGCAACAAAGAGGTAAGGGACATAAAGAATGTTTTGCACTGATAGAGGGGGGACTTGGGGAGTGTTTGGCATCCTGCATCTGGGAGGGTGGGGGTCGCGTGGGCAACGACAGCAATGGGTAGGGTGGTAGGTTGCAAACAATGCGTGCACCCATCTTCTAAACATTGCCTGGAGAGTGGGAGGATGTTTAGTGTGCAACCATAGAAAAACTTAAAAGGAGATTGAGGGTCTGCAGGAGGAACTAAGACAGGCAAGGCAGATTGGGGTGGGTTTAGCCCAATACTGGAGGGAGGAGGAAGGGAGATGAGGGAGGGCAATTTAAGCCAACAGTGGTGAGGAGAGCTCAGAAGAAGGGAAGCAGAGACAAAGGGCCCAGGCCAGGAAGAACGATTGCCGGGAAACCAGGTCAGGAGACAAAAGTCAAATGGAAGGAGGCAATAGGGACTTGTGAGGGAGGCTAAGAAGTGGCAAAAGTCATGGAGTGGAAAGGAGAGAACAGGTTACTATGCAGAGAGAGGGAGGGCATTTGTGAAGGATCTTCAGAAAATAGTTTTGCACTGCTAGAGAGGAAGAAGGTGGAGGAGGAAGTGATGAAATTAGAGGAGTAATTGATAAATGCCTGGACCAAACTGAGGCGGGAAGTTCTGCTGGGAGAACTGCAACAGGGTAAAGGGCATAATAATGTGCAGGAGGAAGAAGAGGAGCTGGAAATGAGGGAGGGAGATGAAAGGAAGCAAGCAGGGAGTAAGAGGGGTGGAATCTTAGTGCTGGGGACCCAATACTAAGAGGAGTTAGGTGGGGTAGCAAGGCGGAGAGGCATAATCGATTTGGGTGGAGGCCTTCCAGGAATGACAGCGAAAGGGTGGGACAGTCTGTTCTGAAATATGCTAGAAGGGTAGGACAAGCCTCATTTAATTATACATCTTGGGACAAACGACCTGGCTGACAAGACAGTGGATATAGTCCAGAGGAGGTTTGAGGAACTAGCACAATTATGTGAGGGGCAGGAAGATCAGTAACTTTTCCGAGATACTTCGGTGCCAAGGCAAGCACAACAAGAAAGCTGAGAATAGAGGAATTTAACAGATGGCTAAGAACCTGGTGTTGTGCTAAAGGGTATGGGCTGTTGGGGGGTGGGGAGGACCTGGGAGGACAGTAGTCTCTATGCCAAGGACAGACTACACTTGAGTGAGGAAGGAAAGAAAGTGTTGAAGCAGAGGATGGAAGAATATAGAGGAAGTTTGGAGTTTAAACTAGGAGTGGGGGTGGCAGTTGGGAAGAGATATGCAGGGACCACAGGTTGGGAAATCATGAGCTACCCCCCATAGTGACAAAGGACAAATGGCAAGTACTATTGGTGATGCTAGGAAAGGAGGCAGGATGGGAGGGAGGAAAGGGTGGAAGGTGGTTACCCTTAATGCTAGGAGCCTTGGGAGAAAAACTGCAGAGTTGCAGGTTCTCATGGCAGAGGAGAGGTGGACATTGCAGCCATCACTGAAACATGGGCCACCCAATATAATGATTCTGGGACCTGTCTGCACCAGGGTACAGGTTATTTCGTAGGGACAGGGTGACTGGGAAAGGAGGGGTGGCACCATATGTGAAATAAGGACTGAAGTGTGTAAGAGAGGAAGGGAGGAGGCAGTACAGAGTCACTTTGGGTGCAACCAGGATTCCAAGAATAGAGTCTTAGAATGGGAGTGGTGACAGGCCACCATCTCAGATGGAGGAGTTAGACAGGGAACTAGCGGGACAGATCAGGAGGACCTCAAGAGAAGGGTAGTGTGGTGATTGTGGGAGACTCAACATGCCAGAAGTGGACTGGAGCACCCCAACAACCAGGAACAGAAGGGAGCAGGTACTGCTGGATGCCTTCCAGGACAGCTTCCTGCTGCAAATGGTCAGTGAACCAACCAGGTTAGGTAATACCCTTGACCTTGTGCTGGCAAATGGGGACTTTGAGAGAACTTACAGTGGAGGAACCGCTGTCAGGGAGTGACCACCACCAGTATGGCTCACATTGGATATGGGCAAGGAAGGAGGGAATCTGGCACAAGAGTGCTGGACTTCAGGAGGGCTGACTTTGGGAGGATGTGGGGAAGTGGTAAAGGGTACCTGGCCAGAATTCAATCTAGTATGGATACTAACCAGAGATGGGAGCTCATAAAGTTGGGGATAGTGGAGGCAACCAAAACCTGCTGCAAAGCCCAGAGCAAGAAGGCTAGAGCTAAGAAACCGAGCTGGTTGAGCAAGGAGGTCATGGAAAAGGTAAGGAGGAAAAGAGCTGCCTTTAGGAAATACAAGAAAACAAGGAGGGGGGAGGACAGAGAGGAGTACTTGACAGAATCGAAGGAGGTGACAAGGGCAGTAAGGGGAGCCAAAGCATCTACGGAACTCAGGCTGGCACAAGGCATTAAGAAGGGGGAGAAGGACTTCTTTAAGTACATCAGGGAGAAAAGGAGCTGTAAGGACCATATAGTAAGGATTAGGAAGGAGGGGGGTTGGGTGGAAGCAGGGTATGATAAGGCGAAGCACTAAATGAGTACTTCTGCTCAGTATTTACTAAAGAGAAGATGGGGTGACACCAAGATGGGTGAAAATGGCAGACGAGGGGGAAGTGGTGACAGATGGGAAATCATGGAGGACAGAGTTCGAGAGGGTTTGAAGGCACTGAGGGTGGACAAGGCACCAGGCCCAGATGGCATCCACCCCAGGGTACTGAAGGGCTGGCAGAGGTCCTTGCGGACCTTTGGCAGACCTATTTAATGCCTCACTACATCTGGGTGTGTACCTCAGGACTGGAGGATGGCTCATGTGGTGCCCCTCCACAAGAGTGGCCCCAAGGATGAACCGGGAAACTACAGACCAGTGAGCCTCACATCCATCGTGGGTAAGCTAATGGAGACTATCCTGAAGGAGAGGCTGGTGGCCCTCTTAGAGGCCAAAGGACTACAGGACAGCAGACAGCATGGCTTCATACGTGGCTGATCCTGCCAAACCAACCTGGTCGGGTTCTATGACTGGGTAACTAGGCAACTGGACGGGGACATGCAGTGGATGTCCTGTATCTGGACTTCAGTAAGGCATCCGACCCAGTGCCACATGGAAGGCTGGGAAGGAAGTTAGTAGGCACAGGGGCAGGTGCAATGCTGGTGAGATGGTAGGAAACTGGCTGCAGGGAAGGCAACAGAGGGTGGTGGTGGTGGGAGCTCACACCCAAGGGCAGTGACGAGTGGTGTCCCACAGGGCTCGGTGTTGGGACCAGTGTTGTTTGGGATATTCATTGCAGACATATCATGGGACATCAAGAGCAAGATCAGTCTGTTTGCTGATGATACAAGGTTGCGCGGTGGTGGATGACCTAGGGGATGGCAGGGTTGCAGGATGATCTGGCAAAGCTTGAAACCTGGTCAGACACCTGGCAACTGGCTTTAATGCCAAAAGTGCAAGGTGATGCATTTTGGGATGAAGAACCCAAGGAGGACTTACCAGCTAGGGGGAGTGCAGCTAGCCCAGACAGAGGAGGAGAAGGATCTGGGTGTGCTCATCACAGGGTCAATGAACAACTCGGCACAGTGTAGGAAGGCAGCTGCAAAGGCCAACAAAATGCTGGGTTGTATTGCAAGGGGTATATCCTCAAGGAGGGAGGAGGTGATTCTGCCACTGTATAGGTCATTAGTTAGACCACACCTGGAGTACTGCGTGCAGTTCTGACGTCAGCTATCTGAAAGGGACATTAAGTTACTGGAGGGAGTGCAGCGCAGGGCGACAAAGATGATCAAGGGTCTGGGGGACTTATCATATGAGAGGAGGTTGAAGGAGTTGAACATGTACTCACTGGAGGAGAGGAGAGACAGGGGGGACATGATTGAAACCTTTAAATACATGAAAGGAATAAACAAGACGGGTACAGAGGGGCTGTTCAAGGTAAGGGAGGGGAGGGCCACCAGGGGCCATGATATGAGACTGGAGCGAGGAAGGTTCAGGAGGGAGATGAGGAGACACTTTTTTACAGAGAGGGTGGTGGCTGGGTGGAATGCATTACCTGCAGAAGTGGTATGCAGTAGAACAGTGGACTGCTTCAAACGAGGATGGGACAGGACAAGGGGGAGGGTTAATGAAGGGGAAGGGTGGAAGGGAGGGGCAGCTGCAGAATAAGGGGTGCTAGCTGCACATTCGAGCAGACCTGATAGACCCCTAGGCCTTTATCTGCTGGCAAATTTCGTATGTTCGTATGTTCGTAGGCATCCATTTTAAGCTTCTTGTGTTAAGTGGAGACTTTTGCTGCAGCCATCCTGCAACTGTTTGGGACTGAGAGAGCAATCTGAGCTGGGAAAGAGGTTTCCAGGAACTGTGAGTAATCCAGAGAAAAGGTAGAAGCTGATTTAAAGCAGAGACTAAGAGAAAAAGAGTGAGCAGGTGCCCAAGACTTCAAGGACTTGTGGCTGTTGTTGAGATCTGGCTGAGGACTGGGACTGCTGATCTAGAGTTGGAGTTTGGAGCCTGCTGCTAAAAGGCTTGGAAAGCCGAAAGTGTGAAATAATTGATCTGGATGCATAGCGGAGCTGACCCTTTGTTGAGAGGAAAAGAGAATACCAGAGAGTCGCAGCTTAACTCAGTCTGATGGGGACTTGTTAACCCCATTCAGTGGGGTCTTCTGGCTGAAGGGTCCACCAGCACGTACTGAGGTGCTAGGGCACCTGTGACCTGTGAGAGAGCCGGGTTTTGGAGCCACTCCTAGGTCTGGCCTTTCTGTAGTTGGTGGGCCTTGCGTAGTAGCTCTGCACTCTAAAACAGGCCTGAATAGGCTGAAGGTGACGAGCAGCCATATCTTCAGTCAAGGGGACAAGCGGCCAGACCGTCAATCAAGCTCAGGACTTCAGGATACCAACTGCCGCCCGTTTGTTTTTTGCCCTCCTTGAACTGAGATCCCCTGAATCTGGACTGGTGGAAGCCCTCAGCACCAGGAGCTCTCAAGATCTCCAGGACCATGAGTACCCAGGGCTTGCCCCGGCAATCAGGGGGAGTAATTGTTTGTTACAGCCAGTTACATTGTTCCTAGGGCCCCAACACCGTCTAACCTGCGGCACCGAGCAGACCTGCAACTCCTGGGTACCCTGAAAGGAAAGAGGGTAGACAATGGTAGCAGTGGGGGTGGGCATCTGGGGTGGTTCAGTCTATGGGCCCATATGTTATTATTTGTTCTGAACCAATTTTTTAACCATTTTTGCCTTCACAGCTACCCTTTTTCCAGCTACCCTAACCCTAGCCCTTCACCATATTAAAGCTGGGTTTTGTTTGAAATTGCTGTGCGAAGGGTGTTTTGTGTGAATTAACTGTAACGTATATGTGGCATTTGGTATTGGGAAACTGTTTGGCATCCAGTGTGTGGGGTGGTTGGAAGGGGAGGTGGGTAGGTACAGCATCCCAGGGGGCTGTACCAGTCACACACCTGGCCCACTACAACTTACTCTGGGTGGAAGCATCGCGCCATTTCATTTATTCTTCTGGGATAGAACCCCGAATACCACCATAGCTGGACCCAGGACCCTTAACCTATGTAACGGTCAACATGCAGGGGTAGTAGCCCATTGGTTTATGGTGCCTGGGCTACACAAGCTTTAGCTTTAAGTACACAACGGAACTTACATTAATAAAAAGTGAATTTTTAAAGCTTTGGCAAGTCAGCATATCCCAGCCTTGACAAACAGATAATTTTCAGGTAGGAGATTTTGGAGAGCCTAATGCTGGTGCTTGTGCGCCACTGACTAGTATATATGTTCCATATGTCATCAGCCCCCCTGGGTGGAGAGGTTGTGAGACCAGGCAGATGGGAAGGAAATGAGAGAGAGTGAAGGGGTTTGGGACAGTAGAAATGTCTTCTGCTGTCATGAGCCCTATGTGCATGTGTAGGAATAGAATTACAAGAAAAGAGCCTGCGTGGGAAGTTGTCATTGCTGAGGAAATGAAGTTAAAGAATAAGCTATGAGATGATAGAGTGGATAGTCCCAAGTTCCCTCATGGGTGGCCTAATTCGGCCCTTAAAGTGCGACCAGGAATTTAGCCCTCACGGCTTAAGGGAGATCTGCATGAAATGAATGTCTGTTAGCGCAAGAGACTGTTGCAGTAAATTTTCTAGTATGTCTACAGTCTGTGAAGGAAACCCACCGAATGAAATGCCACCATGCTCCATGGAGTGGTTGTTATTGTTCAGTTAATTAAATCATTTTGCATTTCTGATTCTGGAGTGGACAATGAACTTAATCAATGAAATGTACATGCTTGCCTACTAACCAAGATCCCCCCTGCAGCCTCTTGGAACACCCAGCAGCAGACTTTGTTTCCCTGGTACTGTAACTCCCCATCACTGCCATCAATGAACCAGATAAGAAACTATTTCTGTATCCAATTCCTTGGGCTGTGGTTGCTCGGGTTGTACAGTGCCCCCTCCCACCAATTTACCATCTGGATACCCCTGGACAGGGCAGGGGTGCTTACATATAAAAAAAAAAAAACAGGGCTACATACATGTGATACAAAACATATAATACATGTGATTCATAACAGGACATTTGATTAGAGCTGAGATTTTGCAGATGCCTTTTTCACATAGTATGCCATTGCCACCCATGCTTCAGATGTTGAAGCTGCATTTTGTTTTGCAATTTTTTTTTTTACGTTTAACAGCACTGTGTCCATCCTTCAGTTTTCTGTACTGACACCCCACCCTCCCTCCCCCCGAATGATGTTATAGCAGGGACCCTCAATGTTTTACATACTGCAGCAAGGAATTCTGGGTAAATTGTACAAGTCCCTTATTTTGGTGGTAGTGACTACAGTATAGCACCTAATATGTAGATGTATTTAGCAAGGCATTGTGGATACAATAAGAAGTTGTTTTTCAATTTCCTTACTGTGAAGTGCAGTCTCATATTTCTGTAGTGGCTTCAACAATAAAAGCTCATATATGTTCATTTTCAAAACAAGGTATTGTGTATACTAATTTACATAATGAGGCAGAAGAACAATGGGGAAAAAATCAAAACTGCCATCACAGAGGCAACAAGCCTTTGTGTGAAGCAAATAAACAAAACAAAATAAAGTAAATAACCACCATGGTTCTCAAAAGAGGTGGCAGGGAAGGTTAGGGAGAAACAGACAGCATTCAGGAAGTATAAGGAACCACAGAAGGAGCAGGACAGAGAACTATATCATGATGATGAGAACTGTATCAGTTAAAGTAGAGGGAAGCAGGGAAGACAGAATAGCGAAGGCCCAAACCAAGGAAAATATAGCCAACTCAGTTAAGAAGGGGGATAAAACCTCTTCTATAGGTACATTAGGGAGTGAAGAAAGACCAAGATAGGGATAGTGAGGCTTAAAGTTGCACTGTCAGCATTTGTCCACCATTTTCTTAAGGTCACTGTATCTTTTAAATGTTACACGTTTCAGAATGTTCTCCCCACCCTCTTTGCCTTTTTGATGTCCTGTTTTCATTCTGTTAATTTAGTCTCTAATTTTCTCAATTTCACCCATTTTGTGTTTCCCCCTCGGTCCACTAGTAAACCTCCCATTCTGTAGTTACAGCCCCCACACAGTTGTGTCATGCTCTCACGATGTGACTGATATATAAATTCTTTCCACACCTGTGCCCGAGTGTTTCCAGCTCCTTTATGTTGCCGGTGTTGAAGCAATCACTATACCCCTAGGTTCCTGCCATGACTGTCTGGAAGGTGAGTACCTATCAATGCAGTCATGCATTGCTAACTGACAACTTGATGCCATTGTTCCTATTTCTGAAATGTACAAGTATTTTTGGGCAGTTTTGATCACAGTTTTTTTTTTACTGAGAGTGACAGTGAAAAGACAGAGATACTGAACAAATACTTTTGTCCAGTATTCACAAAAGAAGAAGAGGGGGAGGTACCTAAACCAAACAATAGAAGCACTCTGGACGGGGGTCGATACCAGTCCGCTCACAGAAGAAAGGGTCCTGAAAGAACTCATAAAACTCAAGGTGTACAAAGCAATGGGGCCTGATGGGATTCACCCCAGAATTCTAAAAGAACTAAGGGGAGACCTAGTGACACCACTGACTACCCTTTTTAACAAATTATGGGAAGATGATGTGGTACCTGAGGACTGGAGGAGGGCGGATGTGATTCCACTTCACAAAAGTGGGAGCAAGGCAGAGGTAGGAAACTACAGACCTGTTAGTTTGACCTCAGTGGTAGAGAAAATGATGGAATCACTTCTGAAAGAAAGAACTGTTGAGTACCTAGAGGCCAGTGGGGCACAGGACCCATGGCAGCATGGATTCACAGCGGGAAGGTCATGGCAGACAAATCTAATATTTTCTTTGACTGGATGACCAAAGTAGTAGACCAGGGAGGGGCTGTAGCTATGGCCTGCCTAGACTTTAGCAAGGCATTTGACACAGTCCCACACAAAAGATTAATAAACAAGTTAGCCAGCCTGGGAGTGGGTCCCAGGGTGACAGCCTGGCCAAAAAATTGGCTGGACAACAGGATGCAGAGGGTAATAGTAAACGGAGTACACTCTGAAGAAGGGGTTACTAGTAGGGGTACCACAGGGTTCAGTACTGGGACCAGTCCTCTTTAATGTCTTTATAGATGACATTGCAGAGGGGCTGGAAGGAAAAGTATGCCTCTTTGCAGATGACACAAAGATCTGCAACAGGGTGATAAACATGGGGGGGTGGAAAAGATGAGAAGGACTTGGCAGAGTTGGAGGAATGGTCAGAAGTATGGCAGCTTAGATTCAATGTAAAGAAGTGCAAAGTAATGTACCTGGGAAACAAAAACCCAGGGGAAGAGTACACAATGGGGGGAAGGGGTACTAACAACAGCAAAAATGGAAAAGGACCTGGGGGTAGTCATATCAGATGACCTAAAGGTAAGCAAGCAATGTGAGAAGGCAGTAAGGAGGACTGGGGGGATAATGGGATGTATAGGAAGAGGCATCACCAGTAGAAAACAGGAAGTTGTTATTCCTCTGTAAAGACAGTTGGTGAGACCCCATCTGGAGTACTGCATGCAGTTCTGGAAACCTCATCTCCGCAAGGACAACACAGGATGGAGGCAGTCCAGAGGAGGGCAACTAAAATAGTACAGGGTCTGCACCAGAAGCCATACAGAGAGAGACTAAAGAGTTTAATATGTATACCCTCAAGGAAAGGAGGGAGAGGGGGGACATGATAGAAACCTTCAAGTACCTCAAGGGAATCAACAAAGTCCAAGAGGGTAGCATCTTTCAGAAAAAGAGATATGCAAGAACAAGGGGGCACAATTTGAAGTTAGAGAGGGGACGGCTCAGGGGCAATGTGAGGAAGTGTTTTTTCATGGAGAGGGTGGCCGACGCATGGAACAGCCTTCCTGAGGAGGTCGTGGGGTCAAAAACAGTGGGGGAATTCAAGAATGCATGGGACAGACATAATGTAATTATAGTTGGGGGTAGGAGGAAGTAGGCTGTTGGTTAACTAGGATCTGCAGCTTATCCAATAGATAGGGAAATAGACAGACTAGGTGGGCCAAGCGGTCCTTATCTGCCATCAAAGTCTATGTTTCTATGAGGCATTGTGGGTATAGTATATAGCTGATTTTTATGTCTCCCTACTCAAAGTGCAGTCTCCTATTTTGATAATGTCGATGTCTGTAATACCAAGACTGACCAACAGAGGTCTCTTTCAAAACATTGCTTAAAGAGCAGGGGCTGGATTCACAAAGCTTTCAGAAGGTGCAAAACCTTCCCTAAGTTCCCAAAACTGCCGTAGCTATGGAAAAAAGGGGTGATGGCTCTAAGTGTTTTTCACAAAACCCTCCACAGCTGCAGAAAAAAACACTACAGACTGTGGAAAAAGTGCAGCTGTGGAAGTCCCTGAGGGAAAAAAGGTGTGAGATAAGTAAGGCACATCCCCTGAAAGGCTATTCTCAGCCATTTTTTTCTGCAGTTGCGGAAAAAATGTTACACACAGTGGAATGAGGTGTAACTCTCCCTCAGCAAACTGCAGTAGTGGCCTAACAATTGGAATCAATTAAGGTGGCGGCGAGGCACAGGTACTAGCATCCCAGATAGTATAGCAGTAGTCAGAAGGGGAAGGAAACAGATTCATTTCAGTGCTTTACAGTAATTGTACATTGCTATTTTTGTTTTAAACTTAGATTGTGGGCTTTTAGTGACACTGTAATTTCTTTGCTGTCTTTACTTAGAATTGTTTTTGGGCTGTTGAAAATTTAAAACCTAGTTTGTTTTGCTTGTAGTGGTGGTGTATTTCTTTGTTGTCTTTAATTGCTGCAAATTTTCGCCCCTCCCTCCTCCTCCCTGCCCCCAACTCTTAATTATATGCCCTGTTAAATCTGATTGACAGGAGCTAAGCACAGGATATAATAGGGATTGTGGAGTAGGAGGGGCATATGTGGGAAGAAGCCCACCCTCAGCACGACAAGTGTTTTGACTCATTTTCTATTATCTTTTTCTTTTTTAAAGAAAAGTATCTGAGGAGCAGTGGCAGGATTTTTAGGACAGTAAATTGATAAAAAGGGAACTAGGAGAGCTTCAGTAACAGACAAGTACTGGAATAGCAGTATAAGTGTAGTATAATGTGGGGAGTGGTGCAATGCAGTGTCTCCGGGGCAGCCATATTCAGGCAGACCTTCTGGACACTGAGGTGCTGCCCTATCTGCATGCATCTCTCTGGACTGCAGCATGAGGGAGGTAGCCAGACTCAGAGCAGAAGTAAACTGGGTCAGGAGTTCAATCACCCCTATCCAGAGACCACCCAGTCCAATGCTGCTGCCGCAAAGGATGCCGAGAATGAGGAGCACTTGGATGACAGTGGGCTCAGGAAGGGTTACGGTGGTCAGGCAGAGGCACATCCCAAATCCTATTCCACTCAAGAACTCATATGCCACACTGGCAAATGGGGTCAACCAAATAGAGGTACCCAGAGAAGTGGAAGGAAAGGATGTGGAGGTTAGTCAAGGAGGTGACCTCAGTGGGGAGAGCAGTGGACTCCAGAGGAGGAGGAAGGGAATCCTGGTGGGGGACTCCATCATAAGAGGGATCCAGCTAGGAACACAGGAGGGGGATGACAGGGAGGTGAGGTGCCTACCAGGTGCCACGGCATGGAGGGATGGAAGGAAGATCCTGGGGATCGCTGGGAAGGCAAGATGGGAGGGTGAGTTGGATGTCATTATCCACCTAGGTACTAATGACCTGGCAAATGGGGAGCCAAATGATGTTCTGGAAGAGTTTAGGAAATTGGGGAGGGGTCTCAAGCAAGTAGCTACGTCTGTCACCTTCTTGGAAGTACTACCTGCAAGAGGCATGGGAGAGCATAGGGGTGGATGCACCAAGAACATTAACTCATGGTTGAAGAACTGGTGCTGTGAGGAAGGGTTTGGATTCATTGGTGACTGGGGGCCCACCGGGAGGGATGGAGGCTTGTTCAAGCCTGATGGCCTGCATCCATCCTGGAGGGAAATCCAAGCACTCAATGATAAGTTTAAATACTACATTGACAAGCATTTAAACTAGCCAAGGGGGGTGGCAGGCCAGCAAGGAGGATACCTAATTGCCCACCCCCCACAGTTAGCAGTGGAACCAGTGAACCAGAGGAGTGAATATCTCTACAAAGCAGTGTGCAAAAGATGGAGATACGTGCCCAAGAGGTGGATAGGCAGAAAAGGGGCAAAATTCAACAGAAGGGCAGACAGCAAGGAGAACCAGGGATAAAGGACAACCAGGGAAGGGGCTTAAGTAGAACAGCTAAGCAGTCTAGGGAGGTCAAATCATGGAAAGCCATGTGTGCCAATGCCAGGAGCTTTAGCAACAAGATGGAGGATCTGGAGGCTATCATGGTGCAGTCAGTCCTGGACATTGTGGCCATCACAGAAACCTGGTGTAATGATAACCATGACTGGGAGATGGCCATACCTGGCTACAACATATTCAGAAGAGACAGAGAAAGTAGGAAGGGAGGAGGAGTGGCACTGTATGTGAAAAATGACATAAGGGCCACAGAGATCCAGGAGGAACAACATGGGGGAGAAATACTGTGGGTTAAGCTGGAAAGGAAAATGGGGCCAGCCATCCGCACAGGTGTGGTCTATAGACCACCAGCCCAGGAGGAGGAAACAGATAGGGAGCTGATGCTAGCCATCCAAAGGATGGCAGTCAAGGGTGAGGTAGTGCTGGTTGGAGACCTCAATATTCCAGACGTGGAATGAAGCATCCCAGCAGCAGCAGCATCAACTAGGAGCAGATTTATCCTGGACTGCCTTCAGGGTGCCTTCCTCAAGCAACTGGTCATGGAACCAACTCAGCAGAAGGCAATACTGGACCTTGTGCTCACAAACAGGGACAGTGTAATGGGGTAACAGTGGGGGAGCACCTGGGGAACAGTGACCACCAGTCATTGTGGTTTGAAATCACAGAAGGAGCAGAACCAAACCACACAAAAACACGTATCCTGGATTTTAGGGGGACAGACTTTGGGGAAAATGGGGAGATGCTTGAAAAAGGCATTAAGGGGAATGGAGCAGGAATCAGGGGTTGAGGAACAGTGGGCAGTATTTAAAATGGGGATTACAAGAACAACAGAATTATGCATTAAGCAGGTTAGCAAGGGGAAAAGGAAGAGGATTCCATTATAGTTTTCCAAGGAGGTAGCAGAGAAAGTGAAAGCCAAAAAGATTGCATTCAGGCAATACAAAAAGACACATGCAGTAGGGGATAGGTAGAAGTACCAGGAGAAGCAAAGGGAGGCAGGGAGGTCAGTAAGGGAAGCCAAAGCTCAGACAGAAGAGCACATTGCAAAATCAGTGGGTAGAGGCGACAAAACCTTTTACGGGTACATAAGTGAAAAAAGAAAGGCAAAGGGAGGGATAGTGAGACTGAAGGGGGAGGATGGGGGCTGCGTTGAGGATGACAACAGTAAACCTGATATATTGAACAGGTATTTCTGCTCAGTCTTTACTGAGAAAGAGGAGGGTAATGGGTCTGAAGGGAGTACAAGGGTTGGGAATGGTGCAGAAATGGACACAAGTCCCTTTATACGAGAAAGGGTCCTGAAGGAACTGGAAGGAATAAGAGTTGATAAAGCAATGGGGCCAGATGGGGTGCACCCCAGGGTCCTTAAAGAACTAAGAGAGGTGGTGGCTGAACCTCTGGCAATCCTGTTTAGCCGATCACTGGAAACAGGGGAGGTACCCAAAGACTGGAGGACAGCAGATGTAGTCCCCTTATACAAAAGTGGGAACAAAGAGGAAGCAGGGAACTACAGACCAGTGAGCCTCACCACGGTAGTGGGGAAGATCATGGAAGCACTACTGAAGGAGAGATTGGTGGAACATCTGATTGTCAATGGACTACAGGACCCAAGGCAGCATGGTTTCACCAGGGGGAGGTCATGTCAGACCAACCTCATTGAATTTTTTGACTGGGTGACTAGGGAGGTGGATCAGGGGAGGGCAGTGGACATAGCCTATCTGGACTTCAGCAAGACCTTTGACACTGTGCCACATAGAAGACTATTACACAAACTGGGAAATATGGATGTGGGCAGGACAGTAGTGCAGTGAGTAGGTAACTGGCTGGGCGGCAGGACACAGAGGGTGGTGGTAAATGGCTGTCACTCCACAGAGGGAAGAGTGACCAGTGGGGTACCACAGGGATCAGTGCTGGGACCGGTCCTATTCAACATCTTCATCAGTGACATTGCGCAGGACCTAGAAGGCAGAATTTACCTGTTTGCTGAAGACACAAAGCTCTGTAACAGAGTAGACACACCAGAGGGTGTAGACAGAATGAGAAGGGACCTGCAGAAAATTGAAGAATGGTCAGAGGTTTGGTAGTTGAAATTCAATGCAAAGAAGTGCAAGATAATGCATATGGGGCACAAAAACCCTGGCACAATATATCAGTTGGGGGTGAAGATATAGCATGCACCACGCAGGAAAGGGATCTTGGGGTTATCATCTCTGATGACCTCAAGGTAGGGAAACAGTGTGACAAGGCATCAGGTAAAGCAAATAGGATGTTGGGATGCATAGGTAGAGGCATCACCAGCAGGAAAAGGGAGGTCATAATTCCACTATACAAGACACTAGTGTGGCCCCACCTGGAGTACGGTGTACAGTTCTGGAGACCTTACTTAGGTAAGGACATAGACAGGGTAGAGATGGTTCAGAGGAGGGCAACAAAGATGGTACATGGATTGCATCACAAGTCCTATGAGCACAGGTTGAAGGAATTGAATATGTACTCCCTGGAAGAGAGGAGGGAGAGAGGGGATATGATAGAGACATACAAGAATCTTACAGGGAGGAACAGGGTACAGGAAGACACTGTTTTTAAGTGAAAAAGATGTTCCAGGACTAGAGGGCATGGGATGAAGTTGCAGGGAGGACGATTCATAGGAAACGTGAGGAAGAATTTCTTCACAGAACGGGTGGTGGACAAGTGGAACACCCTGCCAGAGGAAGTGGTGGGGGCTGAAACAATCATGGGATTTAAGAATGCATGGGATAGACATAAAGGAATTCTGGAGGTCAGGGTTAAGGGGCAACAGACTTCTAGGAAAACATAAACTTACAAGCTCAAATGGACAGACTGGGTGGGCTGTAGGCCCTTATCTGCCGACACTGTCTATGTATCTATGTATGTTACAGCAACAAAAGCACACATTGCCATAATATGGCAACAGGCAACAACCACCAGACCCAGTGCAGCCCATGACAGAGCTCCACAAGCAGTATAACCTGGCCAGTCTGCAGAGAGTTCTACCCCTGCAGGCAACAGGAATGCCCCAGGGAGGGACGGCCAGCAGTGACAGTCGGCTGCTGTGGTGCCATGGTATTGCTGGTACCTGTGGTGCTGCAGTGGTCCCAGTTGAGGGACTGGTTGCTGGTCTCTTTGTGGGTGCTGTCAGCCTCATACTATGGCAGCAATGTTAATGTCTGCTGCTTCAGCTACTTGGTTGTACTATTGCTGTGCCTCCTCAGCCATTTCCACAGCTGCAGATCCACAGTACTTGTGGGATTCCCACAGCTGCTGGAATTCCGCAGCTGCGGGACATTTTTCGGAATTCCTGCAGTTGCGGGATTTTCTTTGAGAGTATCACGCAACTGCATTTCCACAGTGCTGCAGGCTTTTTTCCCACAGCTGCGGGATTAGGGACCTTCTTTGTGAATCCTGCCCCAGGTGTTTACTTCTAGTAAATAGAAAACTGACTATTTTATTTATTGTATTTTGATGTGTTAATAATTACTTTTTACTTTTATGATAAGATATTTGTTAGTGCAGTGAAACAAATGGATTTTCACCTTTGCTTCTCACACTGCTAGTAAAAAGAATTCAGTAGAATTCTGGTATTGTGATGTCAGAAACTGCCAGCTACTTAAAAGCCCAATGTATTTCACTGAGAAACTAAATATATTCTTCTGTCCTTTTCAAAAGAAATTGATACTTATTTCATCAGCAAACATTGCCTTTTATCTATTTGCATTATTGTGCTCCCTCTATATGATTTTATGTTTCTAAAAATAATAATTAGCTTCACTTTTCTTCTTTCCAAGTAAAATCTGGTTATGAAGAAAATATCACCAGCTAAATTATAACAAAAGATCACATGTTATCAAAAATCACATATTTCTATTAAATATATAATATTTTTGTGGTAGGAAGTGTTATTTCTCCATAAATATCTTGGAAACAGAGTTGCAGTTTCCCAATGAAATACACTGGCAGCCTTGCCAGTCAAGAGTGCCTGACATCAAAATGTAAGGATTCTTTTCTTACTAGCAGGTGGCAAAATACAAATAAATTATGAAAAAGTAAATAAACAAAAGCAAACTGAATGACTGCAGAGGCATCTAAAAGCCCCAAACCCTCATTCTTTATGATTCACACCCTTACTAAGCATTTGCTGTTTAAAAGCTGTGTTTCCTTGCATGATGTCACTGATAGGGGTTGCAGCACTGAGAAAAAAAAGGGGCGGGTAATGTAAATGAAGCAGAGCACAGAAATAAAAGCTTTTGTTTTCATGGAAAACAGCACTTTTTGGCAGTTTGAATGGTAGGAGATTGAATCACAATTCTTTATAGGTTACTAATCCCATTTGCTGTGGCAAAACTCAGAAAATCACTTTAAGGAACAAGCAGGTTGAGCGCAGTACTTAGGCAAAGCATAACTAGTACAAACATTAAGCAGAGGTAGGGAGGTGAGCGAATAAGTTAGAAGGTTTAGACAGTTCACCATATTGGTCAAAACACTGATAACATACTGTACTAGGTTAAGCATTTGCTTCTGGGTCTTGTTGGATCATACAGCTACATCCTGAGGATGGGCTGAGAGAAGAAGCATTTAACATGTGTGGGTAGGTTGTTCCACAAAGCAGGCATCCTCCAGGAAGAGGCAGTCTGACTAATAAAATGAGGGCATGTGGGGCTAAACAGAGAAGTCTGATTGGTGTTTCTTTCTTATTTTGGTATTTATCTCCTTCAGGATCCAGTCTGCCCCCATCTGCCAGCACATTCCAGCCCCGTCACCCACCTTATCCGGCACTTACATCATCATTTGCACAGGACCAGCTCCTGGTGTGTGAGTGCCATGGTCGGTGGTGTGGGACCTGGGAGGATGCAAGTATCATCCTGCTGGCCAGGGTGGTTTCTGCCATGTTTTCACCCTGAGGGCCGCCACCATGCAATGATGCATGTGCATGCTTACAGAAGAGTACACACACACTATTGGCATCCGAGGGCGGGCCCTCTCCTGAGTGTGCGCTTCCTCTGTGCTGCTACCCAGCTACTTCTAGGTGGCAGGCAAGCAGTGGAACATAGTGTCCTCCACCCTGAGGATGACAGCTAGCAATGAGATGTGCACTTTTTCCTCCCCCCGGCCATCCCTAGAGAAACTTGAAACCATTCCAAAACCCAGGTCACTGGTATAGCAAGTGGTAGCATTGTCGCTGCACTACCAGACCAGCATGATTGGTGTTTTCTTTAGCCAGCTTTCTGAAACCTTCATTGCTGCCTGCTGCTTCCTTCAGGCCATTATTGGTGACCTCCCAGCTTCATCTGCCGCTCCTACACCCTCGAGGACAGTGGGGATGCATGGTGTCAGGCCTGAGAGTACCAGCTTCCAGTGTTAATGGCAGTGGGGAGACATAGGTTTAAGCCCCTCCTTCCTCCTGACACTGGACAGTAGCCCTCTGTGAGCCACACACACAGTGACATCCTGTAAAGGAGGCACACACCCTGGCCCGCCACAGGGGTTGTTACAGAGGTAGAGCCACAGCACCCACCCTCTTTGGCAGGAAGCACTGCCACTTGGCAGCATCACCCCAGCCCAGGCTGCCCGACCCAGCGCATGAGTTCACTCCTGAACCCAGATCACCAGTACAGGAGCTCAATATGCTGCTCACTGGGCCATCAGTCAACTCATGATTGATGTTTCTTTTTTTTATATATAGGTTTTAATCCTCGTACATTGAGGGGGGTGGCTGCCTCAGTCCAATCCCCAGTCCCTCCAGGCCGGCTCTCTGCCTCCCCCAGTGTACAGGAAACAATTAGAACCAGGCACCATGGAGTACTGTGAAAATCTTCTTTTATTTAAATAGTGCTGCATGCATAGTAGTAGCTGCCCTACAAACCGGGGACACCACAACTGGTTTCGCACCTGTTACCTCTCGCAGTGTGCACCTGGTTGTAATTCTCCCATTCAGTTCTCCTCTTGTGGCAGGGCCAAGGGGAGAGGGCTGCCCCCCCCCCAGTAAATCAAGTCTGAGGCGGACCAGGTCGCATCACCAGGCACAGACGCGGAGATGGCTGAGTCAGGCTTCATGAAGCCCCTGACATCCATTTTCCTCCTGTTTTTTCCCCTCCCAACCCTCCTGCAGAGAATAGGACTCATAGAGGCATGCCCATCCTACATGTCCCCGCAGGTCCCTTCTGTACTTTGCCTCCTTGACCCGCTCTACCACCAAGCCTCCACATGGGGGCAGCAGAAGCTGGGATTACAAGCCACCCCTCCCCGGGAAAGGAAAGCAGTCCCTTGGATGCTCAATTCTGGACTTTAGGAGGGCTGACTTTGCCAAAATGGGTGAGTGCCTAAGGAATGCACTAGCAAATGGGCAGGAAGGAGGAATGGAAGAACAATGGGGAATAATAAAAACTGCCATCACAGAGGTAACAAGCCTTTGTGTGAAGCAAATTAACAAAACGAAACGATGTAAGAAACCACTATGGTTCTCAAAGGAAGTGGCAGTGAAGGTTCAAGAGAAAAAGAAAGCATTCAGGAAGTACAAGGAATCACAGAAGGAGCAGGACAGGGAACTGTATCAGTTAAAGCAAAAGGAAGCTGGGAAGGCAGTCAGAACAGCAAAGGCCCAAACTGAGGAAAAGATAGCCAACTCTGTTAAGAAGGGGATAAAACCTTTATAGGTACATCAGGAGCGAAGGAAGACCAAGGGAGGGCTAGTGAGGCTTAATAAAGAGGAGGAGGGCGCAGAGGGTGACTGTGAAAGGCAGAGATACTAAAACAAATATTTTTGCTCAGTATTTACAAAGGAAGTGGGGAGGTACCTAAACAAACAGTAGAAACACTCTGGATACAGAAGTTGATACCAGCCCATTTACAGAAGAAAGGGTTCTGAAAGAACTCTTAAAACTGAAGGTGGACAAAGCAATGGGGCCTGATGGGATTCATCCCAGAATTCTAAAAGAACTAGGTAGAACTAGTGACACCACTGACTACCCTCTTTAACAAATCATGGGAGGATGGGGTGGTACCGAGGACTGGAGAAGGGCAGATGTGATTCTCTCTCACAAAAGTGGGCAGGCAGAAGCAGAAAACTACAGACCTGTTAGTTTAACCTCAGTGGTAGGGAAATGATGGAATCACTTCTGAAGGAAAAATTGTTGAGTATCTAGAGGCCAGAGGGGCTCAGGACCCAAGGCAGCATGGATTCACAGCGGGAAGGTCATGCCAGACAAATCTGATAGATTTCTTTGACTGGGTGACCAAAGTAGTAGATCAGGGAGGGGCTGTGGACATGGCCTACCTAGACTTTAGCAAGGCATTTGACACAGTCCCACACAAAAGATTAATATACAAGTTAGCCAGCCTGGGAGTGGGTCCCAAGATGACAGCCTGGGTAAAGAATTGGCTGGAGAATAGGACACAGAGAGTAATAGTAAATGGAGTCCACTCTGAAAGGGGTATAGTGGGGTACCACAGGGTTCAGTATTAGGACCGGTCCTCTTCAATGTCTTTATAGCGATATTGCAGAGGGACTGAAGGAAAGTATGTCTCTTGCAGATGACATAAAGATCTGCAACAGAGTTGATGCACAAGGTGGGTGGAAAGGATGAGAAGGGACTTGGCAAGGTTAGAGAATGGCCAAATGTATGGCAGCTTAGATTCAATGCTAAGAAGTGCAAGGTAATGCACCTGGGAAACAAAACCCAGGGAAGAGTACACAATGGGGGTGAGATACTAACAACAAAATGGAAAGGGACCTGGGGGTAGTCATATCAGATGACCTAAGGTGGGCAAACAATGTGAGAGGGCAGCAAGGAGGGCTAGGGAGAGGCATCACTAGCAGAAAACAGGAAGTTATTATCCCTCTGTACAGACAGTTGGTGAGACCCCATCTGGAGTACTGCGTACAGTTCTGGAGACCCAATTCCGCAAGAATATAGACAGGATGGAGGCTGTCCAGAGGAGGGCACTAAAATGGTGCAGGGCCTGCACCGAAGACATATGAAGAGAGACTTAAGGAGCTGAATATGTATAGCCTCGAGGAAAGGAGAGAGAGGGGACATGATAGAAACTTTCAAGTATCTCAAGGAATCAACAAAGTCCAAGAGGGTAGCATCTTTCAAAAAAGAGGTGTACAAGAACAAGGGCACAATTTGAAGATAGAAGGGGGGTGGCTCAGAGGTAATTTAATAAAGTATTTTTTCACAGAGAGGGTTGTGGATGCATGGAATGGCCTTCCGGAGGAAGTTGTGGAGTCAAAAACAGTGGTGGAATTCAAGCATGCATGGGACAGTCATAAGGCAATTCTAGGGGTTGGGGGTAGGAAGAAGAAGTAGGCTGCTGGTTAACTAGGATCTGCAGCTTATCCAATAGGTAGGGAAATGGGCAGACTGGGTGGGCCAAGCGGTCCTTATCTGCCGTCAAAATCTATGTTTCTATGTTTCTCTTCCTTCCCCCGCCAACCCTTGATGAACCAAGTCCGTTCCTGTACTCAGGTCGCTGGCATGGCAGGAGGTAAGGCACCAGCAGATCCAGCTTATGATTGACATTTCTAAGTGCGAAGGAAGTGGGAGTGAGTAGAGGAGCTAGGTAAACAGGGCAGGGTATCCTATTTTTAAATTAATGAAGTACCATACTGTATGTGATGAGCTTGTTCCTTTCCAGAGCAGGCCAGTCTAGTCTGCAGATCATGTCGCGGTGAATAGGCATGGGTGATAGAGTTGAAACTGAAACAGCAGAAAACATTGAAGAGAGAGTCCCATCTAGCTAGTGCAGACTTGAGAGCCTTAGCATAAAACATCCCCAATACAATAAAGAATCATTTGATTTACAGTCTGCCTGGCCATAGGGGTGACACAGGCTGTATTTAGGTGTAGAGCGCCAAGTCTGGGGAAGAGTTTGGTGGTAATGAAATTTGCATGGGTGCGAAAGTCCAGTTGCTGGTCAAGCCAGATCCCCAGTTCTGTTAAGAACATGACCTGTTCCAAAAGGGAACCAGAAGGAAGGGTGTTTGTCCAGCTTTGGTTTGAACCCAAACAATTGGACACTGCTTCTGCTGCCATGTTCTACTGGGTGGCCAAGAGAGTGGAAAGGGACTGACATGATAACATGGAGAGAAAAAAGAATAACGTAGTAGGAGAGGCTTAATAGGAGAGGCAACTTTTCATTCTTTTTTTTTTTTAACTGTTGGTTGTAATGACACAACCTTTCAGTACTGTTGCAGGCATTATCTTAGTCCGTACTCTGTAATAAGGGAGAATGTTGATTTTGCCTGGCAAGGTTTACGCTTTCAAAACCATCTTGGTTTACAAGCTTAATAAATGAAGTGCTCTAATTAATGCTGAGTGTCATTCCTGATTTAGAGGAGTACCCTTCTGACTACATCCACTGGAGGCTTGAGAAAGG
Source organism: Neoceratodus forsteri (assembly GCA_016271365.2). Classification (NCBI taxonomy): domain Eukaryota; kingdom Metazoa; phylum Chordata; order Ceratodontiformes; family Ceratodontidae; genus Neoceratodus; species Neoceratodus forsteri. The sequence continues at coordinate 1,205,418,218 of CM028132.1, forward strand.
GAAGGAATGTCACCGTCATGTTTGCTAAAGAGGCTAATTAAACAACCAAAGCCACTGCAACAGAAATCTAGATAAAGGCATGACTCCTAAGTGAGGCAAATGAATAACTACTATCTACTGATGTCTTAAAATAAACTGGCCAAGCTATACATTTGAAGAACTCCTACACAGTCACAAAATACAGGCACTTCACATTTATCTATTGCATCATTCAGGGGTGTGTGTGTTTAAAACAATAGTAAGGCTAGCACTGGCTACTTTAGTTTTTGTGCTATTAACTTTGCCAACATGTTTATTTTCTTATTTGTTTACAGTATGTACAGTTCAGTTTCAGTTTATTATACTGGAAAGGAAATTGTGAGCAAAAGTTGCCCGTTTTCACAAGCGTCCAGTGATACAGCTAATACAAACAAGTTACTAGAGCTAATTCAGACAGAATACAGTACATCAAAAAGAAAGTGGTACAATACGTGGCAGGCCATAATGTCAAAACTGAGGATATAGTTAAGGCAAAATGAACAGTAGCAGGTATAATAAGATGAAAACGAATAAACTGACGTGACTGCAGTTCAACAATTGACATAAATCTTTTAATAAGGTATGAAACAGGACATGGGGGAAAGCAGGTGATGTTGAGTGCTGAGGGGTATACAGCTAGACACAAAAGATTAAATGCAGAGTATGGGAGAAGTGCTGGATGGGAGAGGATAGAGGAGGAACTGGAGGGGAGGAGTAGACAAGGGGAGATATTAAGAGGGGAAACAGTTGCAGTGGGAGAAAAGAGAAAGGTGTGTCTGTAGCTAGCATTTGAAGGAGGCATTTGAATGACACTGAATGAGGGAGGGGGGAAGGGTGTTGAAAAGTTTGGGACCCAGGAAGGCAAGGGTGTTTTGGCCATGGGTGCTATGACAGAAAGGAGTGATGAAGGAGAGGGATGAGAGCGTCAAGTGGTCCTAGAGGGACAAACAGAGGAAAATGACTTGGATGCGAGGTGATGAGAAGGCCTAGGGAAAGCTTATGGAAAAGGGTAAGTACTTGTTGTTGAGCCTGTCCTTTATGGGAGTCAGTCAGAGAGGCTGTAGAGGTCACGGTGGTGCATTTGGGCAGACCAGTGACAAAGCGGATCAAGTTATAGTAGGTGGTGCGACGCTTGTTAAAGTTATTCTGGGATAGAGGGGGAAGTAGACAAGAGCTCCGTAGTCAAAAAGTGGAAGTAAAAAACTGGTGGAAAGGAGCTTTTTTGATTCAGAGGTGAGAAAAGGCCTAGCTCTGTAGAGCATGCTAATCCTTTGATGTGCTTTCTTGATCAGCATGTTGGAGTGGTGGTCGAAATTCATATGGCAGTCAAGGTAGAGATCGATATATTTAAATTAATTTATCCTTTCAATGGTGTTCCCGTCATTGTCAAGGATGGTGAGATTAAAAGCAGTGGATTTGTGGGGGTTGGAGAATACCATGCATTTGGTTTTCTTAAAATTAAAGACAATTTCACTGGAGGTAAACCAGGAGTGCAGAGGGAAAAAATCGTGCTGAAGCTTGTCGCGGAGGGAGGAGGAGTTCTTATCCTTGCAGTATAGGGCTGCATCATCCGCATAAAGGATACATTCAGTGTGTTGGCAGATATCAGGGAGAAAATTGACCAAGAGGGTGAATAGGAGAAGACCGAGGATTGATCCTTGAGGTATGCCGAATTTGATGGAACAGGAGTCAGAGAGAACGCCGTTTATGGTGGTTTGATGGGACCTGTGACAAAGATAGTTATGAAACCAGCTGACCACATCGGGGGAGAAATGAAGAGAGGAAAGGGTGGTAAGAAGGACATTGTGGTCTACAAGGTAGAAGGCTTTCATGAGATCAATTAAAACCAAACCAGTGTACAGGCCTTCATCTGAGGCTTTGTTGATAAAATTAGTGAATTTAATCAGAGCAGTCTCGGTGTTTCCTTCTTGGAAACCATGTTGTGCTTCAGTGAGGAGATTGTGTTTCTTGAAGAAGTCAGTGGTTTGGGTGTGAATAATTTTTTCAAGGATTTTGGAGAGGGGGCAAGGAGTGAGATGGATCTATAATTGTTAATGTTGTCTTTTGGCCCAGATTTGCGCAGGGGTTTAATAATGGTGCGTTTCAATAAGAGAAGGATAGTGCCCGAGCAGAGGGAGTAATTAAAAATGTTTGTGAGGGGAATGGCAAGGGATTCGCAGACCATCTTCAAGATCCTATAGTCAATGTTGTCCTTGCTGATAGAGGGACGGGGGTTGTTTGTTTTAAATAATTTGACAACCTCAGTAGGTGCGAGGATGTGGAAGTAGAAAGTAGGGTGTGGGTAGTAGGGGGATTGAGGGGAAGGCATGGGGAAAGGGGCGAGATTGGGCTTATACTTGTCCAGGTCACTGAAATGGTTATTGAATAGTGTTGCAATTTTGAGGGGATCAGTGACCAGGAGGCCGCTGTTGGAAACGATGAACTGTTCATGGTGATGCCCCCTCCCAATGAGGTGGTTCAGAATGTTCCACGTATGTCTGGGGTTAGTCAGAGAGTCATGCTGTTTGTCAAATAAGTAGTTGGTCTTAGCAGCACGTACATCAGTTGCACAGAATTTTACGGAGTTAGAGAAGTTGAGGGAGTTTACTTTTCCTGTAGTTGGCCCAGGCCTTGTCTCTTTCCCTCATGAGTTTATGAATGTCAGCAGAGACCCATTCAAGGCTATGGCCTTTAACTCAAATTTTTTTCATAGGGATAAGCGTGTCGCAGAGACAAATTTTTTGCTAGACTCATCGAGGGCAGCGTCACTATCTGTAATTGATTCTGTGAATGACCAGTCAGTAGCAGCAACTGCAGTAGCAAACTCAGCGGGATTGAGTTTTTTTTAGTTGTCTTGCGAAAATTAACTTGTGAACATGTCGTGGTGTTTTAGCTGATCAACCACATTAGACAGCGCAGTGGTCACTGATGGAGTCGGGCATTACCCCAGAAGAGGTGACTTTGGAAGGGTGAGAAACGAAGTTCCAGTCAATGAGAGCTTATAGCCAGACTTGTAGTTCATGCATGTGGCGAGGTTAATGATCTGATGAAGGCCATGACTGTTAATGAACTCCTTGACTGGGGTGGACTGTGTGGATAACAAGTTATGGTTGAAATTGCCAAGGATAATCCATTCACATCCAAGGGGGAGAGAGTTCTTGAGGGAGAGGAAGGTGTCTAGGTCTTTGGGGGGACAGCCGGGGAGAAAATAAGCTACACTGATGGTGATTAGCTTGTTGTTTCCAAGGAGGATAATGATAGAGAGTAATTCGAGGCAATGGGTTTCAAGGGGAGGATCTATTTTGGTTGACAAAAGGTGACTAGAAACCCACAGCAAACAGCCACCTCCTCTTTTACCATGTCTGTCTATTCTGTATAGGGATTATCCATTTAGGTTTATTTCCGTGGTGGGTATCTTGTCGGTGAGCCGTGCCTTGGTGAGGGCAATGACATTGAAATGGTGTACAAAGAACCAGGCTTCAAGGAGAGATTTTTTGGCCATTAAGCTCTGGATGTTGAGGTGTACAAATTTGAGCTCTCTGGCATTCGAGGAGTGGGATGGGTCATTGGAAACTAAAGGGGTAATGGGACCAGGGTTGGGGTGGATGGATCCAGAGATGAGAAGAAGGAGGAGGAGGAGGAGTCTCCTAAATCTACTGTAAACCTGGATGTATAGCTTGTTTGGTCTTACTCAAGGGAGGTGTTTGGAGGTAACTTGAGAATTGAATAGGAAATGGGTGCACTCAAGTAGGAGGGTGAGCTTTTTGGTGAGAGCGTGGGGAGAGGAGTGGACAATTAGAAATGCAAGGATGGAGATGGGCTGGGTGGCATTTAGAGGGGGAAGGAGATGGCAGGGGAGAACAGGGAGAGGGGGAGGTGTGTGGGGCAGAGGGGAAGGGGGAAGAAAAGGCTGGAGTGTTGAGAGGGAGGTGGAGAGGTTTGGGCAGGGGGAGGTGGTGAGGGGGGGAGGAAAGGAAGGAGAGGTGGCATTCCACCCAGTGAGGCAGGTTAAGAGGAGAAAGAGGGAGGTAAGAGAGAAGGTTCTGGTGAGAGGCATTTTGGGGCATTGGTGACTCTTATAGGGATCAGAGAGAGAGAAGCAGTGGGGCAGAAGGGAGGAAAGAAAGTAACAGCTCAGGGAGCTCCCTTTAAGAAGGAGGAAAATCTTAGTAGGCTGGCTAGAGGAAGGTGGAACAGGGTTCCTTAGTTAGAGCAGGAGCTAGGAAGGAGCAGGGGAGAGGAGCCTTGTACAGCCCCGTAAGGAGGAGAGAAATTAACAGAGAAATTAACAGCTTAGGTAACCCCCTTTTAAACAGAGGAATATCCTATTTGACAGGGAAAAGGAGCCTTGAAGAGCCTTGTAGGAGGAGACAAATTAACAGCTCAGGGAACCCCCTTTTAAACAGAGGGAAATCCTATTTGGCTGGCTAGAGGAAGGTGGAGCAGGGTTCCTTGGTTAGGGCAGGAGCTGGGGGAAGGAGCAAGGGTAGGGAATTGTGGGCGGGAGAAAAATTCAGCCCCAAAAGTATGCTTCAGCAGTAAACTATATGCCCCAGTTTTACAATTACAGTCAAAAGAATCTTTTCTGTTTAAATCCAGAGCCAGACCAGCACTACCCAATAGCTATAGATAGAGGCAGAGCTGTGGCCAATGGGGGAGCAGCTGCATGCTTTGGTTAACAAATAAAAAAAGTGGTTTGCAAGCTGAAAATCCCTGGAGATCTTTGCATACCTGCTGGACTTCAGGGCGGGTGGGTGCTTCAGTGTTGAGCAACTGGGAGGCACAGGAGCCAGGCAACTTGCTGAGGGGGAGCCCAAGGAGGGCAGACCTGTAAATGAGGGAGAAAAGAAAAGGTTAAGGGATATAGTGAAAATTAGACAAAGCACCCTATAAGCGGGGGGCAGAACAAGTTCTAAGACAAAAGAAAGAGGAGTGGGTGAGAACTGGTGGGCATGGGAGCTGAACGCCAGGGAGCAGAAGACCTGGGGGGATGTCTGGAGTGTTTTATTTATTTATTTATTTTTATTTTATTGAAATCTAGGATTACAAATACCTTTGAGCAGGAACTGCTCGTTTACAAAGGTTCCACGTTGAAGGAATGTGGGGTATACATACATACGAAGGTCAAAAAGTGTTGGCACCACTAACAATGTTGGGGAAGAAAGAAAGCTTAAAACACTGAAGTTAATAGACTGCAGAGTTCATAGTCAAGATGGAGATTGCTGAGGCCGAGAGTGACCAGAGGGGGGATTTAGAGCTTAGAGTGGCCGTGGGGGGTGAGGCCAAGAGTGACTGGTGGGGAAGGGGAAAAGGGTTCAGAGAGTGAGCAAATAAGGGTAAAGGAGAGGCAGGGAGTGGCCATGGAAAGGCAAAGGGTTGTAGCGGTCCAGCAGCGCAGGCCAGGAGTAGGCTGAGGACTGAGAGGAGCTGTAGGGCAACAGAAAGAGAGAGAGAGCAGAGATAATGCGAGCACAGCCGAGGTAGCTGGAATAGTCTCGTGGGGGGGGGGGGGAGACCAATATCCAGGCAGTAGACAATTTGGAACAGACAGCAATCAGAGGCAGTATCAATTTTTACAATAAGTTAAGTAGCAAACGAGCGTACAGCTCAGCTAGGTGGAGATTTATTCTAAACAGGAATTACAATTAGTCTACACAAGGTAGAACAAGAATTACAATTAGTCTATAAATAAGCCCAAATGTATACTTTAAAAATCAGCCCAAAAGTATACTTAAGCAGTGAACTATATGCCCCAGTTTTACAATTACAGTCAAAAGTGTCTTTTCTGTTTAAATCCAGAGCCAAACCAGCACTGCCCAATGACTGTGGATGGAGGCAGAGCTGCGGCCAATGGGGGAGCAGCTGGATGCTCAGTTTAACAAATTAAAAAAGCAGTTTGCAAGCCAACAATCCCCCAGAGATCTGTGCATACCTGCGGGATTTCAGGGTAGGCAAGCACTTCAGTGTTGAGCAGCCTGCAGGTGCAGGAACTGGGCCGCTTGCCGAGGGGGAGCCTGAGGAGGACAGACCTGTGGGACTTCAGGGCAGGCACTTCAGTGTTGAGCATCTGGCAGGCACAGGGCCACTTGCTGAGTGGGAGCCCGAGGAGGGAAGACTCTTGGGGACTTCAGGGTGAGCAGTTGCTTCAGTGTTAAGTGGCCGGCAGGCAGAGTAGCCAGGTTGCTTGCCGAGGGGGAGCCCAAGGAGGGCAGACCTGCGGGACTTAAGGGCAGGCAGGTGCTTCAGTGCTGAGCAGTTGGCAGGCGCAGGAGCTGGGCTGCTTGCCAAGGGGGAACTCGAGGAGGGCAGACCTGTGGGACTTCAGGGTGGGCAGATGCTTCAAAGTTGAGTGGTCAGCAGGTGCAGGAGTCAGGCTGCTTGCCAAGGGGAGCCCGAGGAGGGCAGACCTGCAGGTCTTCAGGGCAGGTGAGCGCTTCAGTGTTGAGCGTGATGTTTGCAGCCCTAGTTCATGTCCCAGCCTGGGATATCGAAGGCCTTGCAGAATGATTTAGCATCCCAGAGGACACTCTCCTGGGGGGAGGGGGTGTGCCCCTGCTGCACTACTACCACCTCGATGTCTGTAACCTGAAGGAAGGCTGCTGGCTGAGAACCTTTGCCACCAGCAGCCTTGTGAACTGGGGAGAATACATGGGGACTGGACCTTCCAGGCAGCAGGATGAAGGATCTGGGCCTGTGCCCCCTCTGGCCATGGGAGACATAGTGGATCCTGTTCAGGAATGGGAAGGTATACCTGCAAGCCCCTGGGGTTGTCTGTCAGGGACACGGTTGTCAGAACTGGGAGTTGACCTAAGAGAGGTGCTGATTGGGACACCAGAGAAGGAGAAGAAGGGGATAAGCAGAATGAAAATTAAAAAGTCCCTCCACTTGCACATGACCAAGCTAGTTCTGCATAAGCCTGGCAGACCAGTGCACCAATGAACACCTACCATTATACAGTTAAGTGGCACGGTAACCGTTATGTAGTTCAGTGAAAAACATCATAACCAGTGCTCTACATTAAAGTTATTTTCCGGCTTTCTGCAAAACACTAACTGTGGGCATAAACATGACTCGTCTCTGATAACACTGAAAAAAATGTTGCATTTCAGGACTTTCCATTCTTTATTACTAATGACGTTTGTTGGAATTCAGACTATTTTCCCCCTAGGCTTCATCTGTTCCTTCTGTTTTCCTGTCTTGAAGTCATAAATCTCTGTTGTGACATCACAGTCTGTTGCCACAGAAACCTTACCAGACTTGGTACACTGCATACCACGTTGACCACCCAGGCTTCTCCTGTCACTGAAGGTGAGAACCACAGTACCAGCTACATCTAGAAACACCAATTTTCCTGGTGAAAAAGTGAGACTACACTCACAAGACAACATGACCTAGTGGATCGGCATTTAGAAGGCACCCAAAACCAGCCCCCTCCCCCGGTGAATAATTGTAGAACAGGTAAACTCATAACAACCCCCAGCAAAGGTTACCCAGTTTAATAGTATAATCCCATATTTCCCCCTCCAATGTCACTGTCCAAAGGTCCACAAAATATGCTGCTGAGGCTAGAGCCCACCAGTAGATCCTACAGTCCCAGAGTACTTACAGTCTCATCATGGGGTTAAGAAATAAAAGTCTTGGGTGCATCAGTCTTCCTCCTCCAAATGCAGAGTCAACATTTCCCAGCCATGGCTGTGATTCTAGTCTGGTCCCAAAGCTCCCCTCTACCTTCAGATCTGTAAAGCAATTTTGTTCTCCAGCTCAAAGGGTGCAGCTGTCACTCCTACAAGTGAGAAGCTTCACTTTCTGCTACTCGCAGGCAGGAGACCAGAACCGACATCCCACATGGTGTCTATGGGCAACTTCGTAGTTCCCCAGTTCATCTGCATTGCTAGGTGTAGGTCAGGGTAGGCCAGGTCTTGTGTAGTGCAGCAATTTTTCTATTTCTTTGTTTTGTTTTTTTCTTCAGCTCTTCACTTATTGCCTCTGGCGACATTCCCATTGCAGTCTGGCAAGAAGGATTTCATGCGATGGCCACCTCTGGAGTTCAGATTCCTCATATCAAGCACTGCTGAACATTGACAACACTCAACCAGCTGCATCCAAGATGGTGAAGGGACACTGATGCCTCAACTGCCTGCAGCATCTGGTTCCTTCAGTGGTGGGCTCCTTTTACAGAGGTTGTGTCAGAGAAGCTCATATAGCCTTCAGGGAGCCCAGTTTGGCTACTGGCAGTGATTCACTCACTGCGGGTTTGCTGAGGAACCACTGGATGGGGTAGCAGAAGCAAGGAGGTCTGGGATGGTGGCCAAAATCATGAGTAAGGCCGGCCCGGTGGCGCTGAGGGTTGAGGCACTGGACACCACACTTCGCACCACGCCAGCTACCCGAGTTCGGGAATAAGCCTGGGCTGTCGGGGGTCTGCAGGGGAGGGAGAGGATTGAGCATCCGGAGGACAGCTCCTCTCCTGGAGGAGGGGGCACAGTCTCGGCACTTTGCTGACCTCTGGCGGAGGCCAGAGGTACAGCTAGCATGCGAAGCAAACAGACAGGGTTGGGAGTGGTGGACATCGGCGGGAACACCTTGACGTCAGACGCATACCACTCCCCAGAAAAGCGGAAAAATCACCTGCAGCGATGCCTGGAGATGGGCCCCGGCATCATTGGACCAGAACTGGAGAGGGGTCACATGAGTCCGGCCAACACTTGGATGATGGATGGGCAGCTTGAGGGTAGGCCTCCCACCCCACTCGGGGGGGGTAATCTGAGGGCGATGGCAGGGTGGATGCATGAAGGGCTCATATCCCGGAGACCTGGTGGGCATGATGCCTTGTGAGTCCCTGTGGGAAGGTAGGTGCTGCGGAGAAGGGGGGGGGAGAAAATAGAAAGTAAAAAAAAAAACATGAGTAAAATGCACGGAAACCTCCATGCCACCTCTGATTCCGGGCTTACACAGATGGACAGAGATAAGGTTCCTCAGAAGATGGGGGGTGGAAAATTCTCTGTTATTGGAAGTGAGGGGAACACTGTGAAATGCATACCTCTGTTTATCCATATAGGTGTCTATCTCTGGGCCACGGTAGGGTATGCTCCCCTCGGCCGGCTTCTACCACCCCCTCCTTCATACACCATCTCCTTGGCTTACTTGTCAGCATGAAACCCCCATGGATCTCCCCACCCACCCTCATGGCAGGATCGGGAGAGGGAGGGCTATTCTCTCCCCTGAAGCACAATCCAGTAGTCACCACAGGTGCCAGTGATGGGGTAGATGGAGGTGTGGTGAGTGGGCATCATATGCCATTGTCATGCTGACCATTTTCCTCCTTTTTTTTCTCCCCAGCCCGAGGTCATGGCAGTGGAGGGCACATGCATGTAGAGGCATGCATGCACTCCCAGCCCACTTCTTCCTCCACCCACCCTGACATTGTGTCAGCCTCCAACCATCCGTGCTCTGACACCTAGCCTCTGTAACATGATTAACCCTCTACTAGTTATAATTATATTTGTGATATAAATCTATGTTTATTTGAATGTCTGCTTAGGGAAATGACAGCCATCAGCTTTTAAAGGGGCCTGACCTTGTGACCCCAAAGGCCCTGGCACACTGAATCCAATTTACTATAGTAACACTGAACCAGTGAATGGGTTAATTAAGAGGCTTCCTTTGACATCTCCTGTCATACCTGTGTTAGCTGTTATATAACACATTGTAAACTAACCCTTCTACTTTGAAGCTCAGGGACAAAGTATGCATTTTATGATTCATGTTAGCTTTCACACCTGTAAGAGAAATGTTTTGTCAGGATGTTTTCTGAACATCAAAGGTGAATGCTCTGATCAAAGAGACTGTCCTATTTTAATATTGCAATCTTGCAGATTTCTAGCCACCAGTAAAATGACATCCTTTTGGATATACTTAGCCTGTAATTAATTTGTAACCTGACCAACAGTGACCTCATGAGCTGTGACCTCACAGGGTAGGAGGTGCATGTTGGATTATTATCACTCTGGCTGAAAGGAGTGGGCACACTTCATCTCTGAACTCCCAAAGGAAGACACACAGAGTGTGTCTGAACTAGAAAGGCACTTCTGTTAAAAAATAGGTAACATCCAACTGGAACTGAGTTAGGTTTAGAAAAGTAAGCACCAGGCATTTTGTTTCTGTAATTTCTAATTTATTTCTGACTGTATGTATTTATGTTATATGTTCTGTGTTTTATATGTATTTAATTTTTTTTTTTATTCCAGTAAACCTTTTGGTTTTCTTAATCCTGCTTGAGTCTTTTCTTTTGCATGTGGAAGCTGAAACAGTACTGGGTAATTCTGACAAAAACTGTTAAGGGCTTAAAAGTGTGTTACTATCTTGCTAAGGTCTCAAATTGAGTCAAAAGGGTAGAATTGTGAACCATGCTGGTGCCCATTGGGTGAAGTAGTGCACTGCAACCCCCGAAGAGAGTGTGATATCTGAGCCTGTTAACTGAGTGTGCTAATGAAAAAGGGTTCATATCTGACCCCCGGACTCGAAGCTAACAGGTGATTTGGACCAAAAACAGACAGGAGGGTTACCCTGTTTGTCTCCTGTTCACATATTGCACTTCGAGGTTTGGCACTGTGGGAGCAGAGGGTCTGACCTCTATAGTGCATTTGTGACAGCCTCCACTAGATGTCAGCCAAGATGGGGATGACTTGGGAACCCTCCCTGGGAGAGGAGAACTGCCTTGTGGCTTGCTCAATCCTGCTTCTACTCTCCATCCTCCAGCAACCTAGGCTCAGTAGAACCCAGGTCACCAGCATAGCACAAGGTAAGGTGTTGTATAAGTGCCTCAGCCTTCAGCACCACTGAGCCAGTGTTGGGTAACTCTGTTTCTTATCAGGATGAGACCCATGCACCCTGTCTCTACCCATTAGCTTTTTTCCTGAACAGGGCTATTGAGACACTCATTCAGGTTTCAGGTGGCTGTTCTCAAAGCCCTTACTGCTTCTCAACCTGTTCCCAGATTGCCATGTGGCCAGCTACCTAGAGGTTCCCCACTGTGGCATAAACGTGCAGCCAAAAAATGCAAAGCCTTTCAGCTCAAGATCCATTTACCACCACAGCAGTACATGCAAGCACACCAGATCTCACAAGGGATGATGGAGCTGCTCTCATTCAGCCATATCCACAGACCAGTTGAACTGTGAGCTGTCTACTTCCTTAGGGTCCTCATCCAGGTCAGAGATGGAGGAACCCAGCACTAGTTTTTTTTTTGTAGAGGTCAGGAATTACTTGGTCAACAAGATTAGCAAGCACCTCAACTTGCTGGATAATGATAAAAAAGCAGTGAAGGATTCCATGTTTGCAGCCTCCCTTGAGAAGGCATCAGTCAGTATTTCCCCTGCACCACTATACCAAGAAAGCAATCGAGAAGGAATGGTATTCTTCCAATATTAAGAAGCCCAGTGCTCACTTTTTTTCATGGCTCTACTCTGTATACCTCAAGCAAGGCTGTCTAGAGCATCCCCCAAAAATGGATGCCTTGTGCTCTTCACTGGCTAAGGATATCCTCCTGTTATCAGAGGCAGCTGTAATATAGAAGGATCCCACTGACGAATGCCAGGAGGGCATCCTTTAGGAGACCTATGAGACCTTCACGTTTGCTCTTCAATAAATATTGCTGGGGGGCTTATGCAGCTTGTTGCCAGCTGGACTGGTGCAGGAGCAACATGGACATAACAATGGTTTCTTCCCCCAGGAAGGGCAGAGCATCCAGAAAAGAAATTGCAAAGCATGTAGGGACAGTGGAGCTTGTGGATGCCTGTGAAGATGTCTCCAAGACAGTGGTGAGGAGGATTATGGCCAGTGTGATATCTCGGCATACCCTATGGCTGAAGCAATGGAAAGTGTGCACATAGTCAAAGGCATTTCCATCTCAAAACTCCCTAAATGGCAAGATATTGTTTGGAGAGACCCTACCTAATGCAGTGAAGGAATCTTCCATCTTCTGCCATTAATCTCCCCTCTCAGAGTACTCTTGCAGGCTGCCCATTCCACATCTACTGTAATGTGTTTATTGAACCAGCATTGTTCAGCACAAATGAGGTAAGGGTGTCTTTAATCCTGCCTACTATGAAATTGTCAATAGCTGTTTTTTTCAGTTTCCAAACTGTTTTTTTCCAGTGCCCTGTATGAATGAGTATTGCAGCTGAGTAGGGGAATGATCTGACAGCACCCGGGAGGGGGGGGGTTAATGCTGCAAATATGTAGGCCATGAAGAGAAGTCTGACTAATCAGAAAACAGTCCATTTGGGAGAATGAGTTATGTGCTGCAGAATATAACCTAAAGTCCTCCATAGACGGGTCTAACATTCTCCATGGGTCACAAACGCCCAATCAATCCATCAGGTCACATACAGCCCTTTGTGTAGATAGCAGCCCTGCCTTCACATTGTGTGTTCTGTTTAAGTCAGGGGCATACAGTAAAGTACCAGTCTCCTCCATTTATCAGTGGGAGCTGTTCAAAAGGGAGAGGATATGTGCTGGGGATATGAAGAAAGAGGGAGAATACATATTGAGGCCATAAATGCACCCCAACAGAATTTCCATATTGTCCAGGTAACCCATGATGAAAAAATACTATATCTCCCTTTTGGATCAGCCATACTCCAGATAAGTCTGAATCTGGTAGATTTCCTTCTCAGGATAACAACCCTTTTTTCCTCATGTAAAACTGTGTGCTGAACGTCTGTCCCACCCAGTCCCGTCCAAATAAAACAACTTCAGAAGTCAGCACGTGTGTTTCCTGTAGTAGCAGGATACTGGCTTCAAGCTGCTTTGTGTGCTTAATAATTTGGTACCTTTTAATTTTGGAACACACCCCTTTCACATTCCAAGAAACATATTTTATGTTAGCACTCATTCCTAACTAGAAAATACATGAACTTAGGAACCCTATAACCTAGTGATTGTACCTTTACTTTGCAAACATTTTGTCCCAGTAAAGAACCATTCAGCACCCCCCCCGAGACCAAGAACAGTCATTCCAACAGATAACACAATGCAAACAATGACCACAAATCTTACCTCTGCAGGCAGACTATCCCCTGGTCCCTGGCCAATGCTCTGATTCATCCAGTCCATAAAGGTCCCTACAGAGTGAGTAACCTATACCACACTCCTAGGCAATAGCTTTGGTAAGCTAAATGTAGCCCTGGACCTTGCCTGAAAATCAGTCGGAACAGTGTTTCAGGGCTATGCTTCCATGTGCCATGAGTTTCAGGAGTGCACAGTGTATAGCTGCCTCACAGTGCCCTGCTGTAATGGTGCCTTACAAATACCTGTGAAGGATGGTGGTGAAAATACCAGCTGAACACTAATCTGCAAGTAGCAGAGAGTACCATATGTAAATAATCTCAAAGCGGGAGTCCAGTTATAGACACACCTTTGGTCACTGGTGCCGAAATCTCTAAGTAAACCAGATCCCACAAACTGCTTGTGTCACTCCCCTTAGTCCCATGTTACTATCCTATAAAGTATGATGTTCAATGAAGGAGAATTAATAACGATGGTGCAACTATGGGTGTGATGTCTGTGTAGGTAGAAAGGCAGCAGTCAGGTGGAAACAGCCAGCATCATCTTGCAATCGCTTCTAGGTCCCTCGATGTCTGGGAAATGGTTGGAGAAGTCGTGCATAAATGCGAGGTGAGCCCAAGTTTGAGTCAGGTAGCTGAAGCAATGAACAACAGAACACACTCTGGATTTATAACATGGGAACAGTCAAGTCTCTTGCATTGCTGTAAATCTGAGGGCTCAGTTCTGGTAGACTCTGGCTAAGCAAGCTGTGCTGATGGTGGTTGGGCTGAGACCACTCCGCATGGCCCGCTGGTCCCAGGTCATCTGACTGCCATTCGTGGGCATGGCTTGAAGGCAGTAGAAGTGGATTTTCACAAATCGTGGTGGTGGGGATGAGAGAAGGTAGAAGTGCACAAACAGAAATGCAATAAGAGAAATGTCTGTACAGTAATGAGGAAGAACTCAGTTTATAGATGTCTAGCTGGCCTTCGGCTGAGGCAGCATGCTGGGGCTCTAGGGATGGGAAAGATGTTTGGAAAAAACCTTGGCAGGTCATGCTTGGAGTTTGCTGCTGTCAGGAATTGAAACAACGGCACCGCAGGTCTACATGAAAAAGGTTTTTATTAAGAGAACAATTGCAAGGCCACCCATGCAGTGCAGGCTCCAAACCTCAACTAGTTTCGCACTACATGTGCATCATCAGGAGGATGAAAAAACATATATCCACACCCCTAAAATAGCCCAGATTTAAAGTGACAACACCACAAATAGCATAGCCATAGCCATAGAAAAAGCAACAAATAAGAAAGTAGCAAAAGCACAATATTAAAAAGGTCTTAAATAATTCAGCATGTCATCATACAATGATTTATACTTTGAGTTAATTGCCTATCCCTAAAAAAGGGTATATTTGGAACAGTCATATAATATGCAGAAACACTAAACATATTTAAAAAGTTTCCTCATTTTCTTTTTTACTTGTTTAGAAATAATTATAGAAACGACCATATACATACCTGATCAGCTTTAACCGTTAGTTTTACTCTTTAGCTATAATGACCAGATATAAATTAAACTTACTAGCCAAAGTCCATTGTCTTGAATTTGTGCTGTATTAAACTATTTGAAAAGAAACAAATTGAATGAACCCCATCTAGGGGAAAAAGGGGAAAAAAACATTAATTAGTAATAATACTGAAAGAACATTTAGAAGAGCTACAAAGCAGCATCAATAAGGATCAATTGTACATGCAACAACTTGAGACTATAACATTTCTCATTTCTCAAAGACAGTAATATGCATGTAACATCATCAAAAATTTATATTTTTTCTTCTTTCTCATATTGATCAGGGGCATAACATCAGATTTCTGATTCAGTCATGGTGACTGTAGACCACCAAGAATGCAGATCCAGTGTGCCTCCCTGTTTAATAACAGGTCATTGATGTTACCCCCCCAAGGGCCCAATTTAATCAATTCAATCCCACAGAATTTAAATTCATGTTTCATTGTATCCATACTATGTTTGCAGCAGTGAACAGCCAGTGCACTCCTGTCATCACCTTTTGAGATGCTATGCATATGTTCACCTATTCTGACCTTGAACTGTCATGTGGTTTTACCAATGTAAAATGCCCCACATGTGCATGTAGCCAGGTAGATCAAATTTTCTGTGACACAACTAAAAAAGAACTTCATTGAATACACTTTGGAGGCATTGATTGATGTAAAAATAGAGCTTTTAAGGACAGTAGCACAATATTTATAATTTCCACATGTAAAGGTACCCATAGACTTACAAGGTAGCCACATATTCCAATCCCTTGCCACCTTTGGGGTAGGTTCATAACTATTCATTAGTATATCACCTAAATTTTTGCCACAACGATATACGATTTGTGGCATGTTCTTTCCTGTTTCCTTAAGTTTAGGATCCAAACATAGTAATGGCCAATGTGTTTTGATAATATCTGTCAAAGATTAAGATTGCTTGCAGAAGGTAGTCACAAAGTGTATATTTTTATCTTTATCATTCACTTGTTTGCTTTTCAGTCTCATAACTTCATTTCGACTAATACCTGAGACCTCAAGCATTGCATCTTCCACCAAGTCTCTAGAGTACCCCATCTAAAAATCTGTTACACATATCTGCACCGTATGTCAAGAAATCACTATCCAATGTACAGTTCCTGCATACCCTAAGTAATTGTGCTCTGGGAATGTTGTTAATAATGTGTCTAGGATGACAACTTTGGGCACATAACAGAGAGTTTCTGTCAGTTTCTTTTCTGTAAAGGGATGTTAGTATCCCATCATCAACATCTTGTTTGATTTCTAAATCCAAAAATTTGACCATATTAATGCCACTCATGACACTAAATTTCAGATTAGAATTACTAATTTCCAGATACTGAACACGTTCTCTCAATTCTTCGTCTGTGCCCTTCCAAATCAAAAAAATGTCATCAATAAAATGATGCCACAGGTCAGTCTTATGGTAGAAAGGATTGACCTGTGCATCATAGACCACCAATTTCTCCCAGAGACCCAAATAAAGGTTAGCATAATTGGGTGCAAAAGTAGCCCCCATTGCTGTACCCTTAGTTTGGAGGAAATAACTGCCCTGGAACAAAAACTAATTTTTTTCTAGTACAGCATCTGCACAATTGAGAATAAATCTCTTTCTATATTCACCTAAAGCTCTATCCAAATCAAGCCAATGATGTAGGGCCAACAATCCCTGTTCATGTGATATGTTAGTATAAAGCGAGGCTACATCCATAGAAACAAGAAGATAATACGGATCCAATTGAATTTCCCCCAATACACCCAAAATATCAGCTGAGTCCTTTACATAGGATCGTAATGTGGGCACATATTGTTTGATATAAGAATCAACCAAACGAGATAGTGGTTCAGTAACAGACCCAATACCAGATACTATGGGTCGACTAGGAGGGTTCTCTACATTTATATGAATTTTGGGAAGTGTATAGATATTAGGTCTAACAGGGTGTGTTACAACCAGGAACGAATATTCCTTCTGATCAATAGTGCCCTCTAAAAGGGTGGAGTCCAACATTTTGTCTATTTCTGATTTAAAAGTATTTGATGGATCCCCCTGAAGTAACCTATAAAAATTCTGGTCACCCAATTGCCTATTGATCTCATGGATATATTTGTCTGAATCCATGACAACAATAGCCCCTCCTTTCTCTGCTGGTTTAATAACCAATGATGGATTATTTTGTAATGCGTGTATAGCCATCCTTTCAACATTTGATAGGTTTACAAAAGCAGGCATATCACTATTAATCAAAATTTCCACATCATTTAAACAGGCTCTCTCAAAAATTGTAACCACATCTGAATATGGAGGATTAAAGGTGGAAGGTGCCCTCAGGCCAGTACAATCTATTGATGTTGTAAATACCACATCTGCTGTATCTATATGGTTACCATCTCCCATTGGTAAACTAACTGTAGTATCAAACCCCATTTTAGAGGTATCAAAAAAAGCCCTAAGGTTTAAAGTTCTAAAAAGACGTTTGATGTCCAAGTAAACCTCAAAAGGGTTAATATTAGCAGCTGGTACAAAGGTCAAACCTTTTTGTAGTACCTGGATTTCAATGTCAGTTAGAATTACCTGTGAAATATTAATCGCAATGTTTTCTAATGTCCGTTCTATCGTCCCCTCTGATTGCCTCTGAGACCTCCTCTTCCTTGCTTGGAATTTTTGCCCCAGCGTATGTTTGGATTTCAAAGTTGGTACTGGTGGTAGGGGCACCCCAAGTTTCCCTGGCTCTCTTGCAGATTATCAATCCCCTGATTCCTTGGTTCTTGGACTGTACTGTTCGCTCACTCCTTTTCTGTTGGAGATATAGGGGAAGTGGGGGGGTAAAGGTGGTTGATCTAATTGGAGGTGTCTCCTGCTCTCTCTCTGTCAGTGTATCCTCAGCATTGTCTGATTAGCTTGTACTAGTGTAGTAGGATGAGTAGGGAGAAACCCTTCTTTTCCGTAAAATGGATTTAGTGCCTGTAGTGGCTTCCGTATTATAGTTTCCTCTCTTCTATGTGTATTAGGCCTTTTATTCCAGGAGAAGACATGATCCAGAAGATAGTCTTGTTTGTCCCTTTCGAATTTCTTAACCTTCCTTAACTTGATCTTGTTCTCTTCTCTAATAATAGTATCCTGTAATTTTTGTTCATAAACATGAAACATTAGATCCTGTTTAAATCCTAATACAGTTTCCTCTTTAGTTTTAATATCCAGTTCTATGGTTGGTTGTTGGGCCACATAATCCTTAATAACAGCTGTTGCCTTCTGGGAAGGAACAATCAATTGCATGTGCTTCCAGGACCTTGTCCCCAAGTGAAAGAAACTATGCTCACATCGATAAAGAAGTGCTGAGCATAATTTTCATTGTCAAGTGTGGCGCTTGGCCAGCTGGTTATGATTGCTGTATGATATTTGTATTATAAAAATACAGTATGTGAATCTGTGCTCCATGGGTGCCACCCCCGAGGTTTCAGTTACAGGAACTGGCCATGAGATCTCTGTAATGTAATTAACTTCCTTGAGAAATTGCATTTTATGGCCTTTTTCATGACCTGTTGCTGCTTTGAAGTTGGGAAGCTAAATATATAGTATATTACAGGACAGGACATCACTTAGCTGATTTCTGTCAGCTATCTCGTATCTAGGTGACAAACTGCAGAGTTGTAAAAACCTCAAAAGGAACTGGGGGATCAAAGACTCATAATTTGGGAAATTAGTTTTTGCTGATATCACCTTATTTAATATATAGGACATCCTGTTTGTAATTTTTTTATATTCTAAAAGGAGGAACTAGATGACTCACAGAAGGTGTGTGGAGAGACACAGTTTAAACTAATACTGGTGTCTGATCTTTTTGTCATATATACCATCTTGGGACTCTAGACAGACACAGCTGTCTGATATAACTATAAGCACTATAGAGGTACTACATTAGATAGAAAAAGTGTAAATGAATTGTGGTAGGAGTTTTTGTTTTGTATTTTTCCTTGTTTTCTTTTAAGTGATTGTATGCTATCTGATATATTGTTCTGTGTTTACATTTTTCATATTTTTATCACCTTTAGTAAAATCTTTATTTTGAAAGATTGCCTGGGTCTGCCAGTTCTTTTTTGCATATGACGTATAGAGGGTTAAGACTGAAAAAAACTGTTCAAAAGCTTGATGGTGTCACTAAACTGGGAAAAGGTAAGAATATACCTAAGGTCTTTTATAGAGTTTTAAAGAGCTCATTTTGGATACCTGGTTAGGTGCCCTTAGGCGAAAGATATATTGCATCCCCCCGAAGAGTATATTATCTGAGCCTGTACATTTGGGTACACTAGCATAAGGTTCACAGTTTGAATCCCCCCAGAACTTGAGACCAAAGGTGATTCAGACCTGCAAGCAGACAGGAGGGTTACCCTGTCTGTTACCTGTTCACACTCTTGCACTCTGAGGTTGGCACTGTGGGAGCAGAGGGCCTGACCTGCTGAGTGCATTTGTGACAGATTTGGTTAGAAACGGTGCAATCAAATTGGTAACAAGCTTTAACTGTTCAGTGTGTAAGCTTAATACTGTACAGCTCACTTGCAAAATAAGGCAGTGATTTATTTAAAAAAAAGGAAACAGAACTATATCATTTTGCTTACAGTCAAGTTTCTACCTGTTTTATTTTTTTTTCTAAAGTGCAAGTTAGAGTAGCCATATATAGGGAAGAAGATGGCTTCCAACTACAGCGGGTACACTGCAGAATACTTGAGGCAGTTGTGCCAGGACAGCGGAGTCCTGCACGAGGCGAGAGCCACCAAGCAGAACCACATGGATGCCCTGATGGCAGTAGATGCCCAGAGCACTGAGTCACAGACTGTGACTGTGAAGGACCAAACTTTGGACATGGAGGGGCTAGCGACCAGTGCAGTGTCCAGATCCGGAGAGAAGAGCAGCAGGGGCAGTACAAGTGAAGGGCCACAGCAGCAGGGGAAGGTCACCAGCATTCTGGAGCCAGAAGCAATCAGGCTGCAGATTGAGTTGAGCAGAATGGAGCTAGAGTTCCAGAGGGAGGCTGAGCAGGAATGGTGAAAAGTGGAGTGAGAACAGAGAGAAGCAGAGCGAGAGAAGCGAGCCGCAGAGGAGAAGAGGGAGCGAGAACAGTGAGACGCTGACCATGAACAGTGAGAGACAGACCGAGAGAAGTGAGAGCGCCAGAGGCAACATGAACTGGAGAAGCTACGACTCCAACCACCAGCACTAGAGCAGGTAAGTGGCTTGGGTTTAACTGGAACTACAGGACTGGGTTACAAATTGAATTCCAAATTGATAGCTGAATTTAAAGAGGGGGAGGATATGGATGCCTTTTTAAATTCCTTTGAAAAAGTTTGTATTCAGGCTAAAATTCCTAGAGGGTCCTGGAGCTTCCAGCTGTCTCCGCTACTTACCGGGAAAGTTCGGGATACATGGGGTCAAATGGACAATGAAGAAAGTAATGATTACAGCAAACCTACAGCTGCACTTTTAAAAAAAGTTTGATTTAACTGCAGAAGCATACAGAGCTAAATTCCGTAAGCTCAGGAGAAGTCCTGATATGAGCTATGAGGAGCTAGCCACGAAACAACGTCCATTTTTAAAATGTTGGTGGGAAGGAATTGAAGCAAACTCTGTAGATAAAATTGAAAATGCTATTTTGTTAGAACAATTTTTTTGGGGCATGCCCAGCAGAGCTGAAAACCTGGCTGGAGGACCGAGATCCCAAAACAGTGCAAGAGGCTGCTGAACTCTCAGACTGCTATGCCAAGAACAGACCTGCTCTGAGAGTGAATGGGTCGGGCGTGGCAGTGCAGAAAGGGAAAAGCATGCCTTCAGGGCAGCTAAAACCCTCACTGCCTCCACCAAAACCAGTTAGCCCCAGGTTTCAAAGAAAAGAGTTCTCTGATAAAAGAAACAAATGTTTGGTTTGTAAAGAAACTGGGCATATTGCCAGACAGTGTCCCAAAAGGACGAGCAATACGTAGCATGGGACTAGGAAAGAAGTGGGTTGCTTATGTGTCCTTGGAAGCATGCCTGTGAACAAGAGGGAACACATGCACCCAGTCACACTAAATGGTGTACAGACACAAGGGTTAAGGGACACAGGGGCATCCCTGACATTGGTAAAAGGGGATCTGGTAGAGCCTGGTCAGCTTATACCCAATGAATTTGTAACTGTACAAAACTTCACTGGGGGGAGAAAACGTTGCCACCCGCTAGTGTTCTCCTACACTGGGGTAAAGCAGGGGGAACTGTGCAACAGGTGGCTGTAACCACAACTTTAGAAGTTGACATCATCCTTAGCAACAATCTTAAATGGGATGGTGTGTGCAGTTAACCATAGCCAAGCGGCAAGGGAAAATTGTAGTTCCCTGGACCCCACAGAAGCCATTGTGGAAACCACTGGGAGGCCGGTTCTCCAGCCTGTGTCTCCTGATATGGAGACTAATGAAAAGGGGGTAGAAATTTCTCCAGTAGAAGTTAACTACACAGCTATGGAGGGTTACTTCAAAGAAGGAGGGGTGACCCATTGTCAGAGGGTTAGGGATGACAATGATTCTGAGTGCCCTGATGCTAGAGCTAGGGACCCTAGTTTAGAGACTGAAGGGGACCTGTCCCATGCCTTGGGAATGTGTTAGGAGTTTGCAGCTGCTCAGAAAAGTGACCCTAGTCTACAGAAGCTGAGGGCTTGGGCAGACTCTGCTGGAGCACAGGGAGGTGACAGTAAACATAAGATTTACTGGGAAAATGGACTGATGTACACTCAGGCTGTGAAGACAGAGGGAGGGGTGATAGGCAGGCAGCTTGTCATTCCCCAGGGATATTGTGAGCAGTTGCTCAATATTGCACACAATATTCCCTTGTCTGGTCATCTGGGAATCGTGTGTGCACCATGCAGTAGTTGGCCCAGAATTTCTATTGGCCCAACTTCACCCAGCAGGTGAAGGTGTATTGCAGGTCTTGTCACCAGTGCCAAGAAACAGGGAAGGCAGGTAAGAAAACCCAAGCCGCCTTAATTCCATTGCCCATAGTGGAGGAGCCATTCCAGAAGGTGAGAATAGATATTGTGGGGCCTTTAAATACCCCCAGCTCCTCCGGGAAGAGGTTTATCCTGACTGTGGTGGATTATGCCACCCGGTATCCAGAGGCAGTCACCTTATCCTCACTGAGGACAGACAAAGTGGCAGATGCCTTACTTGGAATTTTCTCCTGTGTTGGGGTTTCCACAGGAGGTTATCACCAATCAAGGGGGTTCCTCATGCATGTCGGACTTAACAAAATGTTTGTGGGAGAAGTGTGGGGTGGTGCAGAGGTACACGACACCTTATCACTCGCAAGCCAATGGGCTTGTGGAAAGATTTAACGGTACCCTGAAGTCAATGCTCCAAGCATTTGCTGAACAGCATGGGAGGGACTGGGAGAAATACCTTCCCCACCTGTTGTTTGCATACAAGAAGGTGCCCCAAGAGTCTACAGGATTTTCCCCCTTCGAGCTCTTATATGGACACCGGGTACGTGGGCTCCTAGACTTGATCTGGGAGGATTGGGAAGGCAAGCACTCCACCCAGGGAACTCTCATAGTGGATTACATCCTTAGATTTAGGGAAAGGCTGAAGGAGTTTATGGGGACAGCCCAGAGCAATCTGGCAGCTGCCCAACAAAAACAAAAACTGTGGTACAACCGCAGAGCCAGAGCTCGCTCGTACACGGTGGGTCAGGAAGTCATAGTCCTTATTCCAGTCCGGAAAGACAAGCTGCAGGCTGAGAGGGCAGAACCGTACAAAGTAGTTAGAAAGGTAAATGACGTAAACTGTATCATAGAGTTACCTGACAGAAGACATACAAAAGTATGTACCATGTCAGCATGATGAAGCCATATGCTAATAGAGTTGATATGGTGTTTGCAGTATGTAGTCCTGGGAAGGGGATGGACAAAGGAGACTCCCTTCTGGATTTGCTGGAAGAAAGCAAGTGGGAGTCCTCTGTAGAGGCAGTTAAATTGTCTCCCCAGCTGGCCCTGGACAAGATCCAGGAAATAAGGGAGATTTTAGCAGACTTTGCCCTGCTGTTTAGTGCCAAGCCTAAACTAACCCCTTAGTGATGCACGATGTGGAGACAGGGACACAGACACCTATACATCAGACAGCATATCAGATGTCAGAGGCTGTCCAAAAGGACATTAGGAGGGAGGTGGAGAAAATGCTGGATTTAGGGTAATTCAGAGATCCCACAGCCCCTGGGCTTCACCCATATTCCTTGTGCCCAAGCCAGATGGCTCTACTCATTTCTGTGTTGACTATCATGGACTGAATGCAGTCACAAAGTCAGACACCCACCCTATGCCCCGGATGGATGAACTCCTGGACAAGTTGGGAGGGGCGACCTACCTTACAACTATTGACCTGACAAAGGGGTATTGGCCGGTAGAGATAACTGACAGAGCTAAGGAAAGGTCGGCCTTCATCACTCCGAAAGGCTTATTTGAATTTAAAGTAATGCCTTTCAGAATGAAGAACACCCTGGCCACTTTTCAAAGGTTGGTGAACCAGGTATTAAATGGTGCTGAGGAGTATCTGGATGACATTGCCATCTTCAGTGCCAGCTGGGAGGAACACCTGTCCCACCTTAGGGAAGTGCTGGGCAAGATACAGAGGGCTGGGCTCACTGTCAAAGCTGAGAAGTGCCAGGTGGCCATGGCTGAAGTGGCATACCTCAGGCATGTTGTAGGCCGGGGACAGCTCTGTCCTAACCAAGTAAAAATAGAGGTGATCAAGGTATGGCCCAAATCAGACACGCAGAAGCAGGTCAGGAGATTTCTAGGGACAGCAGGGTACTATAGGAAATTTGTACCCAATTACTTGCCCTGACTGCTCCCCTATCTGACCTGGTAAAGAAAAAGATGCCTAAGAAAATTACCTGCGAGCCAGCCTGTGAAAAAGCCTTTACCAGACTGAAGGAGGCACTGTGCAGTGCTCCTGTATTGACAAATCCTGACTATAGCAGACTCTTTATAGTTCAGACTAACCAAGAGATCTCTGTAATGTAATTAACTTCCTTGAGAAATTGCATTGTATGGCCTTTTGTATGACCTGTTGCTGCTTTGAAGTTGGGAAGCTAAATATACAGTATATTACAGGACGGGACATCACTTAACTGATTCCTGTCAGCTATCTCACATCTCGCATCTAGATGACAAACTGCAGAGCTGTAAAATCCTCAAAAGGAACTGGGGAATCAATGACTCATAATTTGGGAAATGAGATTTTGCTGATGTCACCTTATTTAATATATCTCCTGATAAGACATCCTGTTTGTAATTTTTTTTATATTCTAAAAGGAGGAGCTAGATGACTCACAGAAGGGGTGCGGAGAGACACATTTTAAACTAATACTGGTGTCTGATCTTTTTGTCATATATACCATCTTGGAACTCTAGACAGACACAGCTGTCTGATATAACTATAAGCACTATAGAGGTAATACATTAGCTAGAAAAATTCTAAATGTATTGTGGTAGGAGTTTTTGTTTTGTATTTTTCCTTGTTTCCTTTTAAGTGATTGTATGCTCTTTGATATATTGTTCTGTGTTTACATTTTTCATATTTTTTCATCTTTAGTAAAATATTTATTTTGAAAGACTGCCTGGGTCTGCCAGTTCTTTTTTGCATGTGACGTATAGAGGGTTAAGACTGACAAAAACTGTTCAAAAGCTTGATTGTGTTACTAAACTGGGAAAAGGTAAGAATATAGCTTAGGTCTTTTATAGAGTTTTAAAGGGTCCATTTTGGATACCTGGTTAGGTGCCCTTGGGCGAAAGATATATTGCACCCCCCCCCGAAGAGAATAGTATCTGAGCTTATACATTTCAGTACACTAGCATAAGGTTCACAGTTTGAATCCCCCCAAAACTTGAGACCAAAAGTGATTTGGACCCACAAGCAGACAGGAGGGTCACCTGTCTGTTACCTGCTCACACTCTTGCGCTCTGAGGTTGGCACTGTGGGAGCAGAGGGCCAGACCTGCTGAGTGCGTTTGTGACATCAAGAAGTTCCAGAAGTAATTGTACGGATGGAAATTCACTCTGCTAACAGATCACAGCTTCTACTGGCAATTCTGGGGCTGAAGACCACATACCCAACTGTTGCAGTACTCCGAATACAGCGATGGGCCCTTATTTTGTTGGCTTAAGACTATGAAATCGAATAGAGGCATTCTCAAGATTATGCAAATGTGGATGCATTATCAAGGCTGCCATGCAAAAATGCTACAGAGAAGGAAGATGATGGGGTGGTATTTTCACATCTCTAGGAATTACCTATTGCTTCACAGGATGTCGCAGTGGAGACACAATAAGATCCTGTCCACTCTAAAGTTTTAGATTTCACCCTAAATGGTTAGCCCAACTTCATGAGATACCAGACTCTCTGAACTTTCTTGGGTAAGAAGGACCAGCTGTCCACAGAGCAAGGCTGTGTTCTGTGGGGCGCTCAAGTCATGATACCTCCAAAGTTCAGCAAGAGGTTACTTTCCATCTTACATGACAGCCATCCTGGAATCTCTCAGATGAAGGCATTGGCCAGGGGATAGTTCTGGTGGCCAAGACTTGATCAAGATATCCAACATCTTGTCAACCAATGCACATCATGTCCGCAACCAACCTGCAACTGCACCCTTGCATCCCTAGTCCTGAGCTGCCACACCATTGAAGCGCATGCATGTTGACTATGCCAAAGTGGATAAACAACATAGTGGTAATCAACATCCAGGTGATCGAAACATGTGGACGTTTTATTCGTGTGGGACATCATCTTGTTCACGTACATGAGAATCACCTGCTACATTCTGAGGTTCCAGCGCACGTGGCACAAGATGTCACTCGAGATGAGGACAGTGACAGAGGACTTTGCTCATGCCCATGAAGCTCCACTGGGGCCGGTGCCAACTAGCAACTGTATGCCTGTATGTCTGTTTCACCAGCAGCGGTTGTTCCAGCCCACAGACATCCCATGAGGCACTGAAGACCACTGCAAAGACTTGATCTTTAAGTCATGTACTGAACCTGTACCTCTGTGCAGCTGGACTCTTATCTGTACTGTTACTTAGTTAGTGACAAGTCCTATCTGAGGGACAGAATAATCCCCTGAACTTGTTTCTGGAGACTGAATAGTCTACTTCAGCCCAGAAGTTAAGAAAAGTTACTAGATTCTGTCCAAGGGGGTGGAGTGTAGTATATACATATAGGTATACATATGGTAGTAGGAAGTACAGGGAACACCATTAGGGCTGTAGTCCTATCTATATATAGTTCCTATCATGCCCAGTGGGCACTCCTTTGTCTGTGTCCAGCAGTGTGTGATCAGTATCTCCTGAATTTGAATAAAGATGGCCTCTGAACTGATGTGCTGCATCTGAGTCTGCCTGTCTAGGACACCAGACTAATACATCAGGGTTTTCCAATGTGCTGTTGAAAGTAAGTAGATAAAGTGGCAACAGGGCCCCTCCAGATGTTTTATAGAAGTCTTCTATATACCCATCTGGGCCAGATGCTTTCTGTATATTAATCCCCTTAATTGCAGTAGCAATCTCTCTTCTAATGATAGGTGATTCCACTTCCACACATTCCTGTCCAGTCAGAGTTGAAAGTTTGACTTGTCAAAAATGTGGACCCCACCTCTGGCTGATGCATACAGTTGTTTGTAACATTTTTGAAGTGCCATAGCAATCTGTGCTGCAGTGCAGCATGCTAGATGCTGCCTGCCTGGGTCTTTGATCTCCTTCTCCAGTCTGGAGGCTGCTTTTTTTTTTTTCTCAAATGGAGTGCCAGTAGGCATCCTGCATGGTCTCTTTGTTCATAATAGCACTGCCCTAAGTACCACAGCTGGCTCTTTGCCTGTTGGGATACAGTGTAACCATATACTGCCCTCACTTGTTCTCCTCTCCTCTCCTCGCTTTATGCTCAATATCATTTTCTGACAATTAGATGCTTTTGGTGCAGTATTAGCCACTGCTTAGCAAATAAATCACAAATTGTAGTGAACAAGAAATAATGTGCCCTACTGGAAACTGAACCCAGGCCACCAGAATACTATCCTGGCACTCTACCACTGAGCTACAGGCTCATGTGGTAGAACCCGGTGTTCCCAGACACACTTCCTTTCTCTGGTGTTGCATATCCTGCAACTAGGAACAAACTAATTCTGCAATTTTTTTCCCTTTGATTTCAATAAGGTAGATACTCTTTGTTTCTTGCTGTATGAGGCATGCAAGATTATCTTCTCTCTATGAACTGTTTTTAGGCCATCCCATTTATATTTATAGTTACCTCCATCCCTGCATTTAGCTAGAGGAAGTCCGTGATAACTTTCTTGATTTTTCGGAGGTGAAAATTTCATCATAGAGCAGTGAAGCATTAAGTCTCCAGGTGTTCTTTCTTGGTTCATTTGTATTTTGAAAAATATGTGAAACTGACGCATGGTCTGAGATGGATAGAGGGTATATTTTGTTCTCCAGGATCTTGCGACTCAGTTGTCTGGTCGCATAAAACTGATCAGTTATTGAATAAGATACAGTCTTCTTTGTACTGTCTATATATTAATAAAACATCTGTTGGATTAACTTGTATGCTTATACATTGCAATCTATTGTATGCCTTGTAACTACCTTTACCTCTGTTGGTGCTGAGTACTTGTATGTTAAAGTGTATGTATTACCCATTGTCTGCACTTGTTTCCGCTTTCCCTGGGTTGCACCTAGAAACAAGCCCCAGCTCAGTGTGCCTTTCCCGGTTATCAAAATTAAATAAATTAAAAGATTGTCTGGGATATGAAAAGGTGTAATTGCGCTCACCCTTGTGCTGTATGTGCTAGATATATGTAGCTCCCCCCGGCGCCATATGCCACTGGGCTGCCATCCCTTGCCGACAGTCTCTGGTATCCGGCAAGGGGCCAGGGTCCTGCTACAGTGACTATTGGGTGTTTGTTCCCAGAAATAGTGAAAATAGCACAGTGCCTCTGCCCAAAGTAAAGTATTAGTGGGCCAGATGGCTGCTTGGCACAGTCCCCTGATATATTGTGCCTACCCACCTCCCCAACCAACCACTCTGCACACTGGGTCCCCCAATACCTTGTTCCACCATAGACCATATAGCTCAGCAATAATTGCATGCAATGGAATTCACTAACACAGCAGATTCAAACAACAAATTCACAGCTTTATTCGGGGGTAAGGAATAGGAAAGGGGATACCTGGATGTAGGGTTTGCTGTGAAGGTAATAAAAACATTAGTGAGATATGCAATTTCAAAACATGTTGGCCCACAGGCCAAGCCCTCCCCCACTGGTACCAGTATCCCCAAACTGTCTCTAGGGGTACCCACTAGGTGCAGGCCTGATCAGTGCTGTGGGTTGGTCGGCTGTTGGGGCCCTGAAATGTTTCAGAAAACTTGTAAATTCAAAACAGAACAATTTCCCTTTTTCCCCTCCCAGGAACCAGGTCCTGGGTACTCACAGTTTGACGACCTCAGCACCCAGGAAAATGGAGCTCCTTGGTTCAATGCAGCAAACATGGTCGGGTCAGAATCTCTCCATCTAGAATGAACTTGCTCAAGGTTCTTGCAGCTGGTCACCTTGATTGTAGCTCTGGCCACTTGTCACCTTCAGCTGCTTCCAGCCTGATATAGAACACTGTGGCAGGACAACACCAGCCCCAGAAGGCCTAAACCTGAGAGTGGCTCCACAGCCTGGCTCCCACGATCGGGGTGCTGTAGCACCCGGCTATGAGATCCATGACCTACTGAGACAGTGAGTCCCACTTGGAAAGGGTTAGCAGGTTCCCTCCCTGGCTCTGGGTGAGGACTCCCTAATGGTGGGGGTTCCACTGCAGCCCTTGCACTGAGTTTCCAAATAACCAAAACCTTCAAGCAGCTTGCTCCAGTAAAGTCCAGTGCCAATTTTAGTGGGTGCTATCCTCCATGCAAGTGCAATCCAGCAGAGGAAAAGTCAACAACAATCCCCTGCACACTGGTCCATACTTCTCAGTTTAACAGTGTCCACACTCTTTTATTCAGCTGCAGCAAAACCTCAGCTCTCCGCCACTTGAACCAGTTCACTCAGGACACACACAATTCCTGGCTAGCACCCTGATGACCAGAGACGCTCTGCCTCTTCAATTAAACTGCAATCACAGTCCCATTCAAGCACAGCAAACGTCTTCCTTGAAATTACTGTAGCAGCCACATAATCCACAGAGTCCTCTCGACTAGCCCAGCTTCTCAGTGCAGGGTGTCTGTCACACTTTGCTTCTCCTACTAACAGTACAGCAACTTCTCATTACCTGGAGAAAAAGGACCACAGTTCAGTCTCTTGCTTTCCCCTTCTCAATTCAGTTCTGAACACACCTGGGGAATCAGGGTCTTACTCCAATCTCTCTCCTCTTGACCCACTTCTAGCAATAGAAATCCTCCAAAATGGGCCTGAGAAGGCCCCTGAAGCTCAAGGATCACTCTCACAGACAGTTCTGACTTGTAGAGAGCCCGGCCACAAACTGAAGAAATCCCAGAAAGTCCCTACTGTATAAGCCGAAATCCCAGTCCTCTGATTGGCTGTTGAAGCCTCTCAACAACTGATATCCATAGTGATCAATATTTCTTCCTTGGTTATTGGGACATGATCTAGGCACCAGAATTAGTCCTCTCCTTTTTCCAGGAGTCCCTCTGTCACAATTTTGGGCACCTAGATCACTGGCTAAAAAAACAAGGGGTTAGGGGTCACAAACATGTCAGCACCCATTCAGATTAATGGAGTCTATTCAGTTCTATGCAGTCTCTCCCCTTCTAGCATCTCGTGCAGCTCAACACTTTACCAAAGCTGCACCATCACCCCACCAGATGGTAACCCAGACTGTCCCCTTTTAAATGAGCCAACTTTCATCTGAGGGCTCCCAGCAATTTTGCTGTCGCCACCACCGAAACTATGTCCCCCCAGGCAGCAGGCAGCATCTCATCTTTATTCACGGGGGCCACTCATTAATATTCATAAGCTTTGAGCAGCCCCATTACTTGAGTGCCCTTCTGGTTGTTTCCACGGGCTTCTGCCCAGTTTCCCTCAGGGCTCCGGTCCCCGAGGATATCAGGACGAGCAGTGGGACCATGAACAATCTCTCCGTTTGTCCAACTGCAACGGCAGTTGGCACATCAAAGCGCTTCATATGCCAGGGCGAACACTGGCTAAAACAGCATGCCAGTGGCTTGCAAAGAGAAAATCATGCCCAACGGGCAAGAAGGGACCAGCCTGCTGGCAAAAATGGTGGTCAAAACGGGGCACTTCAGGTAAGCCCCACAGGGAGGTTACACTTAGTTACCTGGTGAATTGCTCTGGCGGTTCTATTATTCGTACTTATATTAACTGAGAAGTGGTCTAGCACTGGGGAGGGGACACAATTAAAGTCCCCCTCCCTGTAATGACTGGATCAGAGTTTAACACTGACACCTGTTTCATAAGCCTCTTGGCAAAGGTGGCTGAGTTATCATTGAGACACAGTGTAGGCACTTATAATGGGGAACTGAGAGCTTACATGCACAGAAACATAGAATTTGTTGGCAGATAAGGACCACTTGACCCACCCAGTCTACATATCAAAGAGACTGTGATAAGGCAACCCTCTCCATCTTCCAAGCTGTGGGTTACTTGCACTGGGAGGGAGGCCCTTTTTTATTAAAATGTCCACTCCAGCTCTCTTTGCTGTCGGGTGTGAAGAAAGCCCCTCCCAATCTCTGTGCAGCTTCATGTGTTCCATTGGGGAGAGGTGGGTTTCCTAGAGCAGGACGATATCTGTATCCATCTTTTTCAGTGCTGCTAAAATCTTGGCCCTTTTTATTTTATTTATTTAAAAGTTTTAACAGGAAGGCATACTGAGCAGACTACCACTCGATTCCAGATGCGTTCTGGGGGAAGGGACATGGGAGACAATACAGAATAAATACATCAGCAATGAGTAGCACAGCACAGTATATACAAGGATATAGCTGGAAATTATTTATACAGCAGGAAATAATTATAGTACAGTGCAGCACATTCAATAACTACCCTGTCGATGGACTACAGGGATACAACCAGGTAGTGAGCAATGCCAGAACATAACTACCCTATCTGAGCTACTAGATGCCAGGGACTGACATCCTAGACACCAGGAGCTATGAGGCCACAGGATTAAGTCAGGGAATACGGGAAGGGGTGCTGCAGGCACAGGCAGTGCTGAAATAATCTAGGAGGAAAGCGTTGAGTTGATAGGTGTAGGGGGCATGTCAAATGGCAGGAGGCAGTATGGCACAGTGGTTTAAGGCTCTGAGCTGCAAATATGGAAACCTGGGTTTGAATCCCACAGCTCCCACTTGCATACTGTGTGACCCTGAGCAAGTCACTTAACTTCCTCGTGCTCCCAGGTTGCACCTGCAAACAAGCTTTCAGCTTAGTGTGTCTCACCTGGTAAAATAATTGGTAAAAAAAAAAAAATGGCAGGGGGGAGAGAATTCCACAGTTTAGGGAAATGATAAGAAAAGGCTGCTTGGCCTGCAGAGGTGGACATGTGAGGGACAAACAATGAGCAAGTGTCAGAGTTTCTAAGAGAGTGCGAAGGTTGGGGAGGCATGGACAGGACAGTGGATAAGTACAGAGGTAGGGACTGGGTCCAAAATTTAGCCACAAGTCTGGCGCAATGTGATTGCCTCCTGTCCTGCAAGGAGGGGAGGTGCAAAGCCTGGTAGAGGCAGCAGTGGTGAGTGCTAGAAGGGCTGTCAAGGGCAAAACGGCAGAAGGAGTAAAAGAGGGCATCCAGTCTGGATAGGGTGGTTTTGAGAGCGGCACAATAGACTGCATTGCCGTAGTCAAAGATTAGGAGGATAATTTTCTGTACAATTTCACATCGGGCTGGTAGAGGGATGTTGCCGCGGTTGTGGTACAGGGCCCCCAGCTTGGGACAAAGTTTCTTGTGGATGGCATTGATGTGTAAAGAAAGGTCAAGGTGTTAGTCGAGCCAGACCCCGAGGTATCTAAAGGAGGTGCAGTCCTCCAGCAATGTCCCATTCCCATCCGGGGTACGGAATGAAGGGTGGGAGGGGAGCCAAGAGAGTCTCTGCCTTGCGCCAAAGGACCTGGAGATAGTCTTCTTAGCATTTAGGAAGAGCTGATTAGAGCGAAATCAGAGCTGGATACCATTGAAGTCACGCTGCAGTCTGGTTGCTACATCAGTGGTGGAGGAGCCGGATGTATACAGGACTGTGTCATCCGCATACATTTGAATGGATGTGTGTGGGCAGGCAGAGGGCAGGTCACTGAGGAAGATGGAGAACAGTAGCGGGCCAAGGACAGAGCCTTGGGGACTCCAGTCAAGGTTGGGGGGGTGGAGTTCCCAATCTTGACAGCTTGGGTCCTGCCCACTAGGTAGGAGTGGAACCATATGGTGGCCATGCTGGAGAGCCCAGCTAGGGAAAGCTTGGAGAGCAGGAGAGGGTATAAGTCAGTGTCAAAAGCCTTTGTGAGGTCGACAAAGATGGCAGAAGTGATGTGCCCATTATCCGTACCAGTGAGGATGGCATCAGTGAGTCTTAGGAGCGAGCCATGTCATAAGGGTGGGAAGGTAACCGGACTACCTTCTGTTTCCTAATTCTACAAGTTGGAGCTGCTCCCTCCCCCACCGCCACCTGATGACATGGCAGTCACACATAGAAAAGCAGAGGAATAAATGCCAAGAAGGTCTTGACTGACCCTCCTGTCTAGCAGTTCATTGCTGTGCCCATTCTGTTGTAATGGGGTGAATGTTGTTTTTTTTTGTTTGTTTGTTTTTTTGTTTTTGACTTGACAAGTTCATTTTTTTAAATGAATAAAGAGTATAAAGAATACGGACACTTGAGTAAAGGAAGAACCCTTAAAAGCAGTATAATAGTAGTTCTAAAATGACAAAAAAATTCAAGTAATTTCATTGGTCGAGAGACATCAGCTGACCATACATTAAATCTCTATAAATGCATGATCAGTTGCCGAATCTAATTTTTCTCCCACCAAAAACCTGCTTACTGATCAATATCACTAAGCCTCCCTCCAAACAGAAAGTAAAAAAAAAAGTAGCCACCGTATTGAAAATCCTAGCCTTTACTACCTCAGTATTTCAAAGTAACTATTCAAAAACTGTTAACAATATCCCAACAAACAAATCACACTCTTATACACAACACATTATATAAAAATTACCAATAAATGAAATCAAAAGTCTTTACTGTACAGCTCTAAAAACCACTGTCTTTTTTCACTATCTCCCACCAAGCACCGGCACCACATATCCAGTGATGCTCATAGATTTTCTGCCAACAATATCATTTTCTGTCATACCATATAAATGCAATTGTAAATAGTCATTTATCCATTCAGCTGACTAGCCTTCATGTCTCCTTCCTTTCCGGGCTTCCTTTCATGTTTCCATTTCCTCAACTGACAGAACAG
Source organism: Neoceratodus forsteri (assembly GCA_016271365.2). NCBI lineage: Eukaryota > Metazoa > Chordata > Ceratodontiformes > Ceratodontidae > Neoceratodus > Neoceratodus forsteri. The sequence continues at coordinate 1,205,451,340 of CM028132.1, forward strand.
AGCGGGCAGGGAAACGCAATTCTTGAGCCGCCATGTCAGCTATGAACGGGCGGAGTGGGGCCTGTTCAAACTGACCTGCAGTCACTTACTCACAATGGGCGGAGCATGCAGGTAGAGCAGTGCTGCACAGATTGCATAGTGGGGAGTGTAGCCACTCCCGTCCACAGCTCATCCTTTTCACGATTCTCTCTGTTCCGCTCTGACTGGGTGCATCAGCAGTAATGGACCATATTAATTGTATGTGCAAGGGTCAATTTTAACATTGCTTTACTAGCCTAGTGCCTCGTGCAAATTGACCAAGATCAGTGTAGCAAACCCTCTACTTGTCCTTTTTGACTAGTGCAGGTTTTCCATGGCTGTCAATGAAGTTAAAGTCCCTACTTAGCAGGCTCAAGTCCTCATGCTAGAATCCCTCAGTGTTCCTGATGATGTGGTGTGATTAACAGCTCATTAAAAGTCCAATTATCTGGCACCACAGTACAGAGGGGGAATCCCACAAAAGATTCAGTGTGAGACATTAATTCTCTATTGTTTGGGTCTTCAACTAGTGTCTAGGCTGTAATCAAGGGTAGAGTGCTCATCTGTATTATTTGTCCCACATTATTAAAACCAGAGTCCCTCATTTTCATGCAGTTTGAGTGTCTATATCCAACATTTCAGTGACAAAATGGTAAGAGCTATACAGAGTCTGTCCTGCAGGTGTTGGGTTTTATGCCAGCCTCTCCATAGCTTCTTTCTCTTCTCTCCCAACTCTGTACTTTCCCTGGACACCACTGCAGACCAGACTCTGAGATGACCACCCATAGACCCACAGCTGCCATTACTGGCAGGTGTAGGGGTCCCCAGCTCTTCCTAATGGACTATGCCAGTCAGTGCTCTCCATGCAGTCCCACCCTTATGCCACCCTAGCATGTCCTTTCATCCTAAAAATAATGCTTTGGAGCATGTATGGTACAAAAATAAATTGTAATGAAATGGATAATTTGAAAGGTTAAAATAGGCATTCCTGTGGTTCAATAGAGCCTCCTAAATAGAAACAGGGGTGATATAGCTTTATACCTGCATGCTGTTTCCCATGGACTGATGAAAGGACAATGTTAAAAAAAAAATGCTAGGGAGGTGGTCCAGGATCTGGCTGCTTGGCTTCAATGTCATGAAATGCAAAGTTACGTAAATGTAACATTTATTTCTATAAGGCACCCTTCCCAAGCTCAGGGTGCCTTTACAAAATTCCATAAGCAGCATTAAAACCACAATAATAAATAACATTTTATCCATAACAAACTTAACATACTTTAAATCACCGAAAATGCCTGATTAAAAAGAAAGGTCTTTAGGGCTTTTTTTTGAAACCCTCCAGAGTCAGGCTATTTCGTATCTGGCAAGGTAGAGAATTCCACAGGGTAGGAGCCATAAAGGCAAACGTTCTTCCACCTGATGTTTTTAAGGTTACCCTGGGAATCTCTAGCAATCCCTCACCAGAGGATCGGAGGGAGTGGGAGGGACAGTAAGAAGTCAGGAGTTCTTCCAGGTAGTGGGGTCTCAAACCATGTAGGGCTTTATAGGTCATCAACATGACCTTGAAAGTTATCCGCCACTGCACAGACAGCCAGTGCAACTAGCGAAGCACAGTTGTTATATGGTTGGACCTTGGGCTTCCAGTCAACAACCTAGCCATTGCATTTTGCACCAGCTGCAAGCGGCGAATATCCACTCCCGGCAGCCCTAGATAAAGGGCATTGCAGTAATCAAGATGACTGGCAACAAAGGCGTGGACCAGGGTAGGAAGATCCTCTGATGGAACCAGGTGTTTCACCCGTGCTATATTTCTTAGATAGAAAAAGGATGATTTGACCACGGCCAACACCTGCGCCCTCAGGGTCAGGCCCTCATCAAATATAACACCAAGGTTATGTACCTGGCCAGATGCCATAAGCGGGGTCTCCCCCAGAAATAAACCTTAGGGTTTTCCCACCCATGAACTTGACATCCTTACCTCCGGTTCCACCATCAATACCTCCGTTTTTCCCGGGTTCAACTTCAGCCAATTGGTACTCATCCAGTTCTGTATCTCCAGGAGGCAGATATTAAACAATGTACTTGACTCGGACTCCTGCTCGGGCACAAAAGACATATAGAGTTGTGAATCATCAGCATAGCAATGAAACTTCAACCCATATTGTCTTATAATGACTCCAATGGAAGCATGTACACTGCAAATAACATGGGGGACAGCACCGAACCCTGTGTCACCCCACAGCGTAGGCAGTGAGAGGCTGAATAATAAATCCCCGACACTACTCTCTGAGTCCTACCCTGCAGGAAAGATTTAAACCAACTGTGGACCACCCCCCCTTAGTCCACAGAAAAACCACAGGCGTTGGAGCAGCACCCCATGATTTATGGTGTCAAACGCTGCTGAGAGATCAAGGAGAATCAGGATAGAATGAGTTCTCTGATCTCTCGCCATCAGGAGATCATTTAGTACCCGAACAAGAGCCATCTCAGTACTGTACCATTTCCTGAAGCCAGACTGTTAAGGGTCATAGATACTGTGGATGGTTAAATGGTCTTCCAGCTGCAAGGCGACCACCTTCTCGATAATCTTCCCCAAAAAGGGAAGATTAGAAACAGGTCTGTAGTTTTCTGGGCAGTCGGGATCAAAGGAGGGCTTTTTCAAAAGGGGGCGTACTATCGCCTCCTTCAAGGGATCAGGAAAGATCCCTTTCTCCAATGATACCGTGACTATCCCAGTAAGGATCGGGCTAATGACCTCTACACACCCCACAAGTAGGTGAGTAGGCCCGGATCCAAACTACAGCAGGTTGGATGCAAAATCTGGATGATCCTCACTATATCCATGACTGCCGGTTGACTGAAGGTGAACCAGATTAATCGGATATTTGTGTCCTTCGGTTGATCACTGCAAGACACAATGGGGAGGCGCTGGCTGATCTCACCCCTGATAGTGGACACCTTATCAGTGAAGAACATCGCGAATTTCTCACACTGTAACTGTGACAACGTTTGACAAGCTTGAAGACAGACTGGATTGCACAGTCTGTCCACAGTCCGGAAGAGCTGGGCTAGTCTATTCCTCGCTGTAATAATTTCCCTGGACAGGAACTCTGCCTTTCTATGGGAAATTGCTAACTGATAGATCTTATAATGATCTAGCAGTCTAAGTCTGTCCACTTCCAGGTGTGTTTTCTGCCAGCGTCTCTCCAGTCTTCGGCCCTGTCTCTTCAACCCCCGGATCTCCGCGGTAAACCACAGGGCCCCCAGGTGCAGAGTACAGGGACAAACACGGACTGGAGCAGTGACATCCAGGGCCTTCACAACTGCCCTATTATAGGCTAGCAACAAGGACACTGGGTCAGTGCGATCCACTGGAAATCCTGAGAAGTCTAGCTCCGTCATTAGGCCTTCTGAGGTAACTCCTCCCAAAGGACGGAACTGTACTATCTCCTTAGGGACAAGCCTCTTTCGAGGATCTGTGAAACTGAATCTCAGGGCATGATAGTCAGACCAACTGATGGGCTCCACCTCCACACCAGAGCTTCCATCCCCAGATGGAATATCAAATCCAATGAGTGCCCCCACCGATGGGTTGCAGAGGTAATAACCCATGTCAGGCCCAATGAATCCATCAATTGGAGGAGGGTTTTGTCCAAAAGGCGCGAGTTCATCGTCGACCCAGGCATTGAAATCCCCCAGAATTAACCATCGGGGGGATTCCAATACCCTATCGGCGATGAAATCCGCAACCTCCCTCAGGAATTCCCTCCCATCACCTGGTGGACAATAGATGAGAAGTATCCTGAAGCCTGCACCTGCACCCACAATACACTCAAAGGAGTTGGTACATCCAACTGATATCTCCCTGAGGTCCAGTTCCTGTCTAAAACAGACAGCAACTCCCCCACCCCTACGGTCCCCTCTCAGGCAGTGAATCACCAAGAACCCGGCTGGAACTGTGGACTCCAAAATAGGGCCCACATTTTCATCAAGCCAGGTCTCAGTGATGCAAGCCAGGTCAACAGATATAACAAGATCTGTCACCAAAGCAGTCTTGTTTCTGATAGACCTAGCATTGCTTAACACCGCCCGAAAGGGACGAGACTCCAAGGATGATTCCACCTCCTGCCTGATCAAGTCAGTGCCCTTGGATATGGGTACAAGGCATGATGGACCTCGCTCCTGCATGCATATTGGAGCCAAGAATCCTAGGACAGAGTACTGCCTGGTAGAGTCCAAGTATCTGCATCAGAGGAGAAGGACCTGGGAACTGAAGCACTCCACGCGGTGCAAGAAAGCAGCAGCAAAGGCAAACAAGATGCTGGGATGCATGTCTAGGGGGATCAGTAGTAGGAGAGAGGAGATTATACTGCCCTTGTACAGGTCACTGGTAATGCCGCATCTAGAGTATGGAGTTCAGTACTGGTGCCCACACCTCGAAAAGGACATTAACCTGCTGGAGAAGGTCCAGAGAAGGGCTACAAAGATGATAGCTGGTCAGCAAGGTAAGGCATACGAGGAGAGGTTGAGGGCACTGAACATGTACTCCCTGGAAGACAGGATAGAGAGAGAGAGAGAGAGGACATGATTGGGACCTTCAAGTACTTGAAAGGGATAAATAAGGTTGATAAGGACAGTCTCTTTAAGCTGAGTGGCAACCATAACATGAGGGGGCATATTCTTAAGCTGGAGGGCGGGAGGTTTAGGAGGGAGGTGAGGAAGCACTTTTTCACAGAGAGGGTGGTGGACACTTGGAATTCTCTGCCAGAAGAGGTAATCTCATTGAAGACAGTGAGCAGCTTTAAGAGAGGCTGGGACAGGTATAGTGCAAGAGGAAGGGTCATGGGTAGGGAGGATAGGAGGAGTGGGGAGAGGGGGCAGGGACAGTTGCTCAAGCTGTGGACCCTGCAACATGAGCAGACTTGATAGACCAAAAGGCCTTCTTCTTCTGGCTTCTTCGTATGTTCATATGTTTTGTTGGAGCAGATCATGTTAAAATCAATACTTTTGTGCTTGGTATATGTAAATAAAAATGTTATCATTTTCTTTTCCCTAAGCCCTGTAGGTTTGTGTAGCCCACCCCCCAAAGAAATCCTAGATCTGCCTCAGCTGGCTCACTTGACACTGTACGAAAACTTCCAATTGATCACAAGGTGGGGGGCTAAGAAGGTCATGCACACAAATGCCCACAGTCTAGGGATCAAGATCCCAGACCTGGTGGCTACAATGACTGAGGCTGATCTGGACATAGTGGCAATAACCGAAACATGGTACACCAGCAACCACAACTGGGACACAAGTGTACCAGGTTATGCCCTTTTCAGAAAAGATAGGGAGGGAAAAAGGGGGGGAGGGGATGTCCTCTATGTCAAAGAGCATAACGGTAACTGAAATTCAAAACAAGCATGAGCAAACGGAGAAAGTTTGGGTCACTCTTGAGCTAGCAATGGAACAGTAATTTGCATAGGGGTCATTTACAGACCCCCAGCTCAGACCAAGGAAGCTGACAAGCAGCTGCTAGAAAACATGCATGAAATGGCAGCAAGGGGGGGAGGTGCTGCTAATAGGAGACTTTACCATGTCGGAGGTAGACTGGTCCATCCCAGCAGGGGCCTCAGCTAGGACACAGGACTTTGTGGATTCCCTTGAGGGGGCTGGCCTTAGGCAGCTGGTTCAGGAACCTACCAGGGACAGGGTGATCCTGGATCTGGTTCTGACCAATGGGGACAGGGTAGCAGATCTTAGGGTAGAAGGTCAGTTAGAGTCCAGCGACCACAATATGGTGTGGTTCAAAGCAGACACAGGGATCCAGTCAACCCACATGAAGGCAACAGTCTTAGACTTGAGAAGGGCGAACTTTACCAGTATGGGATTACAGCTAAAAGAAACCCTTGAAAAAGGGGGATAGGCAGGGATGTTGAGGAGAAATGGGTACACATCAAGGAGGCTATAACGGAGGTAACAAAACACTGCATTAGGTCAATAGACAAGAGTAAAAGGAGAAGAAAACTACTTTGGTTCTTGGGGGGGGGGGGGGTTGGCAGAAAAAGTAAGAGCCAGAAAGTATAAGGAGACAAAGGGATGAGAACAAGGAAATGTACCGGAAGTGTCTGAGAGAGGCAGGAAAGGCAGTGAAGAGCCCTAAAGCACAAATGAAGGAGAGAATAGCTCAATAGGTTAAAAAAGGAGATGAGACATTCTTCAGGTACATTAGCAAGAGAAGCAAGGCAAGGGGGGGGTAGCAAAGCTTAGAGGGGCCGAGGAGGAGATAGTAGAGGAAGACGGGGGGGGGGGAGAAACAGAGATCACTAAAGGCAAGCAGCATCCTCAGATGTGTTGGTAAGGGTATTACCTTATAGGAAGCGTGATGTAATCCTCCCACTGTACAGGTCCCTGGTGAGACATCATTTGGAGTACTGTGTGCAGTTCTGGAGACCTCACCTAAAAAAGGACATAGACTGTCTGGAAACCATACAGAGGCGTGCCAACAAAATGGTGCAGGGTCTGCACCATGAAACATACGAAGGTATGGTAGGCTCAGCCAGCTTCATTTATTCTCCCTTGAGCAGAGGAGGAACAGAGGAAACATGATTGAGACATTTAAATTCATTAAAAGGATCAACGCAGTATAAACCAGGAACCTCTTCCAGGAAAACAGGGCTGCACGTACTAGAGGACACAACATGTGCCTGGTGGGAGGTAAAGTCAAAATAAATGTTAGGAAGTACTTTTTCACGAAGAGGGTGGTGGACCCTTGGAGCAGCCTGCCACTGGAGGTAGTGGCAGCCAAGACGATCAGGGAACTATTTGAATGTTTGTCTTCTTATACTGTTCCTGGTTACTACACTGTTTGAGTTTGTACTGGTGATGTGTATAATCTTTTCTTTTATTTGAAGTTCTACCATTGTATTTTTTTTCTGTGCTCACTGCATAGCATTGTACTGTATTATTTTGTATTGTACTGTATCTCTCCCGGGTCGTACCTGAAAATAGGCAAATGTCTGCCTAGTGTACCCCACCCGATTAACAAAATTCAATTTTCAATTCAATTCAATTACATTTTTATTTTACCAGGAGAACACCGTTAAGACAACTCATTTGCAAGGAGGTCCTGGAGGGACAAATACAAATACAAAAAGCAATACAGACAACACAGTAGATGAAAGCCTCTACAGTTACACAACTACCAGTGGCAGATCAACAACCAAAAACTAAGGTACAAAACAGAGGTATTTACAATAGGTGACATGGTTTACATGCACAATGGGATTACATGTCAGCTAGGGAAGCACATTAGGGCTACCATTGACAAAGCGTAGGGAAGAGATGGATACAGAAGAAGGGGAGAGGAGATGGGCTAGAAGTGCATCAGTAGAGAAGGGAAGAGGGTAAGGTATAAGGAGGAAGGGGAGCTAATGAGGAGGAACAAAAAGGAAGGGAGAGGGTGGGCAGGTAAGGTAGTAAAGGGGAAATGGGTAAGAGTGTCGGAGTGGGTGATTTTAGGTGCTAGAAGTGGATAGTGCAAGTCAAGGGGTAGGGGAACACAGAGCTGCCGCTGGTTGAAGCAAAATAGTTACAATTTACCATCAGTGTTCATCTAAGCAAAGATTTGAAGACACTTAGACCAACAAGTAACTTAAGTTTGAGATGTTTTTGTAACGTGTTCCATATGGAGGGTAAGGCATGCCTCATTGACGCAGAACCAAACCTTGTTCTGATCTGCGGAATATCAATGGTTAAATAGGAGAGTTTTCTGAAGGAGTAAGCACAGGGTTCACGTTTAAACAAGGAGCAAATATAAGGTGGGAGTTTTGAGGCTAGTGCTCTATACACCCAGAGGGCCACATTACGCTCCCTCCTTGTACTGAGAGACCAGGCAATTAGTGTGTAGAGGGTGCAATGGTGCATCCTATAGGGAGTCTTAGTTTCAAATCTTATGGCCATATGATGGAGCGTGTCCAAAGTGGCTAGTACTGATTTAGGGCTGTGGCTGTAAAGGAAGTCCGCATAATTGATCAGAGGCATGAAGGTTGTTTGTACCAGCCTAAATTTTGCATCATATGTGAGCAGATGTTTTATGCAGTAGAAGATCCCAAGCCTTTGCCATAGTTTTTTGGCAGTTTCTTCATTATGCATGGCAAAGGAGGCAGTATAGCACAGTGGTTTAAACCTCTGAGCTGCAAACCTGGAGACCTGGGTTTGAATCCCACAGCCCCCACTTGCATACTGTGTGACCCTGAGCAAGTCACTTAACTTCCTTGTGCTCCCAGGTCACACCTGTAAACAAGCTATCAGCTTAGTGTGTCTCTCCTGGTTAAAAAAAAAAAGAAAGTTTAGTTTGCAATCTAACCAGAATCCAAGATATTTGAATTTGAATTTGTTCAAGGGCCTCCCTGAGGATGGTCCTGATTAGGTATTTACCGTACAGAGGATTAGTAGGTACTTCTTTGTTAGCAAATGGGTAAGAGAAAGGCTACTCTCTGATTGGCTAACACCACCACCTAGCTGGTTGGGTATGAGTTAATAGATACCATAAAAAAATGAGTCCCAGTCTTTGGCCACCTGATAACCGTAGAATGTAATAGTATTGATAGAATTTTCAACAATAAAAAGCAGACATTTTTATTTTCTCGGCTAGCGAGAGATAGACCCTGCCATACCATGGTGTAAGATAGAAAAGAGTGTCTGTATGGTTAACAGTAAAAAAAAGAAAACAGTAGGTCCTCACTAAGGAAAAACAAATGAAACCACGAGGGATGTAGCAAATCGGTTCCCAGAGTAACAGACTGTATTAATAAATTCAAACGTCTGTCTCGACCCCACCATGTGCATAACATCTCATAGTAAAAAGCAAGGCGGTGATTGCATTGCAGAGAAATTAACTGAATTGGTGTGAACCTAAGCTGCTATCAGTGCATTTACTATGGGTTTAGTGGGACAATTTAAACAGCCGTTGTCAGCTCTAGTTATTTAAATAAAAGGCTTCCCACCTCACTTTCTTGTGAAGCGAGAACATAGTGACTTGATACAGCAAGCTGACAATGGTTGTGTAAATTGTGCCCAGAATCCATAGTAAATGCACAGAAGGCAGCTTATGTGCCCACCAATTCAGAAAATAAATTGCACACAGCGCTGTATTCATCCAAAGTGACCAGCTGCCGAAATAAATTGACTGAGCTCCCCCGCTCGCAAGTCCTCTCGTACCCTGTCCCCTGGCATCACACAGAGGCTTAAAAAAAACATCTTGCTACAGGAAAAATGTAAAAATAAAAAAATGTACTGCTGTCTCCATATGTTAACTGTTCCCTGACTGCACACATAGCGCTAGCATCTCCGGCTGTTGCTGCTAAAAAAAATGGAAAAAGTGGCCGGCATGACAAGTACGCAGTTGGGGCCCATGTATAAATTAAGCAGCATGCGTGACCTTAGTGGAACAAATAAATATGTAAAAGAGTGTCCACATCGGAAAATGATTGTACTTACACAAGGGAACTCAGCGATTATGATGCTGCTCCAAATATGTCTAGCAGTATCGCAGTGTCTGTGAGACCGCTGCCCCTAGTGGCATGAATGTCCATGCGATCACCGGTATTTTCTTGAATTGCTATACCACAGATGGATGTCCACCTGCGGTAGGGAAAACAAAGAAAATACTGGCACTGTGATACAAGTAAGAAACGCTGCACTGCCCTCTACTGGTAAGAACTGGTAAGTATACTAGTAGAGGGACTACTTTAGCACCAAACCAACTTTAAGTTTAATTTTAGTAATTTTTTTTTTACCATTTATTTAATTTCTTAAATATTACAAAAAAAACGTAAATATAGCCCATTTTCTAAGCACAATAATACCCTCCAGACTGGGCGGTATGGGCAATACCCGACCTTCCAGGGGCTATGGCATCGAGCCTCATTACGCCCCTGGAAGGTCTGCTATTGCCCAATACCGTCCACCCTGTCAGGTATTATTGCTTGCTTATACGTGGAAAGGAGCATGACTTTTATTTTTTTAGCATTAAGTAGTAGCTTTAAGCAGAGAAGATTTTGTTGTAGAAAATTGAATTCACGTTGTAGCTCAAGACAAGCAAGATGAGGAGAGGGCCTAGTGACATACAACAGTGTAGTCCGTGCAGAGGTGGGTACTTGCTGTGCTAACGCCATTATGAATACTGTTGATATAGATGGTGAACAACAAAAGCCCAAGTATGGATCCCTGCAGTACTCCTCTCAGGAGAGGTTTTAGATGGGAAAGAGCACTATTGGCTTTCACCTCTTGGCACCTACCAGTGAGATAATATGAACACCATTTTAATGAAATGTTATCCATGCCAATATTCTAAAGTATGTCCAGCAACAGCCGGTGATCAACAGTATCAAAGGCCTTGCTTAGGTCTAAGATAAGGGCGCAGATGTAATTTTTCGCATCTAAGGAGGTTAACCAGTCATCTGTGATTTTCGCAAAGACTGACACTGTACAGTGATTGAGCCTGAACCTGGACTGGAGAGGGTTCAGGTGTTTACTGGCTTCGAGATAGTCTCTCAGTTGGGCATTGACTACTTTTTCTAGTAATTTGGACAGGGTGGGCAGTAAAGAAATTGGCCAATAACTGTTGAGATCACTTTGATCTCTGGATTTAAACAAGGGAATAATGTGAGCTATTTTCCAGTCTGAGGGAATAGCACCTTGCAAGAGAGGCAAGTTGAATAAGTGGGTGATGGGAGGGGCCAAGAGGTAATAACCTACTTTAAGGAAGTACGGTTCCAATGAGTCGACACCGGCACTTTTAGTGGGATCCAAGCCAAATAGCAGATCTTCAACCTGTTTAAGGGAGACAAGACTGAAACTAAATTGGGTGGACTTGTGCCTGGCATTTGAGGAGAGGTAGGTATGACCTGCAGCAGGGGACTGTGGGACTAACTTACTGGCTGGGGAAGAGTTGAATGCCAATCCAGCTGTGGCGAAGTGGTTGTTGAGCTGATCCATAATATCCTCACTGTTTGTGAAAGTTTGGAACCCAGCCACAGTTTTAGGAGGGATGGAGGAAGGTGAGCTGTGCCCTACAATTTCTCTCAAAATTTGCCAAAATTTGGCAGCTTCGCTTTTGGAGGACTCCAGTGTAGCCCTATAGTATTTGGCCTTTTCCATCCGAGTAAGCCTTGTGCAATGGTTCCTTGCCACTCTAAAGGTGACCCAATCTGAGTCTGTTTTAGTCTTACGGGCTGTTCTCCATAGACAGCCTCTGTGCTATAGAGCCTTTTTGAGTGTGTCAGAGAACCACGGACAGTTTCTTTCCTAGGTCTAATTTTTTCATTACCACATGTTTGTTTATCACTTCCAAAACCAAGTTTGAAAATTGTGTACAAGCCTTGGAGACAGATGGTGCCAAGTAGAAGTCTTGCTACTGAATCTTACCTAAGTCCACCAAGAAAATAGCTACATTAAATCTGCGGAGGTTTTTTTTGAAGATAAATTTGACATGGTAGTTCGTTCTCGTAAGGTGCCTCACATGGGCAATGGCACTGTGGTCACTAATGTCATTGTGGAATACTCCAGTATGTGCAATTTTGTGTGGCCTATTAACTCACTCAGCTCTAGAATGGAATCTTGAGTGAGTGCTGTATTCCTGTGCAAAATGGCTGTTTCCCTGAGCAGTTAGAATGTTTGGAACTAAAATAGTAACACTCCAACTTGGAGTATAAATAACGAAAAAAATATAACTCCTATCACAAAACTTACAGCACGAAGTTTGCTCACAATAAAAAAATCTTTAAAATGAGGGGTCACACATGTTAGTAGCATTAACGCTTTTTTTTTTATAGAGCATGTGACGATGAAAATTGAAATTTTTAATTTTTTTTAAATAAAAAAAACACCTTTGAAGTGGCAAATGTCGGTTGTGTGACGGTTTTCCATCACACCAACATCTGTGCATTACACTGCCACAGTTTAGAGTATTTCTGAGCTGTTTTACATAATAAAACAGACCATAAAACTAAGACATGTGCCAACACATAACGCCAGTAAACCGACTGAATTCGGAAAATGCTCTGCACAACTGCCCACATGACGCACAAACCACGATAACTGAAAAAGTATGCCTCCTAGCCCCTAGACACCTACACAGAAAATGTTCACAATAACAAGAGCTTTAAAATGATGGGTCACTCATGTTAGTGGCATTTGCAGATATTCTTTTACAGTTCCTAAAATGATAAAAAAGAGCATTTGTTTACATTTTGTTCCCAAATAAAAACCTATATCTTAAAAGTAAACCTCCTAGACCCCATATACCAGCATGATAATTGTTCACACTAAAGAGACCTTTCAAATGATGGGTCACACACATTTCTAGCATTTACATTTTTTTTACAGTACCCGAAATGGAAGAAAATCACATTTTTACACTTTTTTTATCCCAAAAAACTAAAACAGAAAAAGTACACCTCCTAGCTCTCAGACACCATCATACTAATTTTTCACAATGAAAAGAGCTTTCACCTCAGGGATCACACATTTCTAGCATTTACAATTTTTTTTTAACGTTACCTGCAATGGAGAAAAATAGCATTTTCTTCACTTTTTAACACAAATTAAAACCTAAAAAAATTTGAAAGGTAGCAAATGTGTCCAATATAAAGTCAGTATTCTGGTAGGTAGGAATGTTTCCAACTGACCTGCACTTTCCAATAACCTTATCCCCGATTGGTTGATCCAGAAAGTGCATAAGAAGTGCAGGACGCACATATGCACTCTGGGGATGAGAAGAGGTGAATACCTGATGCACATATGCACTATGGGGACTAGAGGAATTTTCCTGATGATGCGCATATGCGCTATGGTGCTGAGTGAGTTAGAAGGGATTAGGTCGGGAAGGGAGCTATGTTCGGGGTTATGTATATTGGGGCATGTAGGTTCGCAGATTTATTGGGTGAGACCAAGCGTGTCACAGAGTGTCTTTTAAGGGTTCAGAGCATTGAGAGTCCTAGTCCAAATTGAAATCCCCCAAACAGATGTATTCGGAAGAGGTGTCTCCTAGTATCTTTTGCAGGTGAGGGATAATCCCGAGGCCACCAGAGGGGGATCTGTAACACCCAGAAATGCGTATAGATTCATTGGAAGGAAGCAATACTTTTAGGGTGAGGCTCTCAAATTCCTTGGCTATAGAGGATGAGTCAAGTATGGAAACCTCATAATTTTCACAGACAGAAACTGCAACCCCCTACCCCTAGCTGCCCTATCTGCCCTATCTGCTCTATATATGTTGTAGGAGGGCATATTGATAGCTTGATTTGGCGTAGAAGCTTTCAGACAGGTTTCTGTTACTACTAATATGTCTGGGGATGTATGGCGTGACCTGGCTTGCAGTAAGTCAAACTTCTTAAGCAGACTACAGGCGTTAATGTGAAGAAAACTAATGCCCTTTAGTGAAGGGAGGTCCGTAGGAGCCAGAATTGGTATAGGTGGGCCAGGGTTTAGTTCAATATTTCCAGAACAGAGTAGCATTAGCATGAGGATTTTCTTGAACTCATTGAACAGTGATTTAAGGGACAATCTGCAACAGTTGTTAAGGTGGTGAGACTTTGGAGGGGGGTGCGAATATGCGCAGAAGCATGGGGATGCTATGCAAAGAACAGCTGCATTAGTAGGAACAATTAAGGGAGAAGAGCTGGCAATGGAAGTAGCAGGGGAAAGACATGGTATGAGATGGCACAAATAGTAGGTACCTAGTGGATAGATAATGAAATGTGGCAGTTGTACCTTAAACAAAAGGAAGTTACAAATAGGCTGCATTGGCAGGATACTGCTGGGGTTCGAGTCTGTGTGTAGGACAGGGTTCTCTAGGTTAAGATTGACATAATTAAGAATTAAAAGGGAGGACAGAAGGAGATGTGCTAATGTGCTAAAAGCTAAATAAAATAAAAAAAAATGTAAACAGCCATGGGATAGATAGTCACCTTAGCAAGACAAATTGATAGTGGGAGGTAAAAAACCCGGGCAAATTAGATGGACCACACAGTCTCCTTCTGCTGGCAAATTTTTAAGTTTTTATGTCTAGATCCTAAATGAATATTTCTGTTCAGTCTTCACTGTGGAAGGGAATGGGTAGGACCCACAGCTGGACTTCAAAGGAGCTAAGGATAAGAAGGGAAACATCAGTCCATTCACAGAGGAGAGGGTCCTAGAAGAACTGGCGAAGCTAAAGGTGGAAAAAGCCATTGATCCAGATGGCATACATCCCAAGGTCTTAAAGGAATGGAGGACTGTCAGCACTTCTGGCAGCCCTGTTCAGTGAATCCTTAAATGCTGGAGTGGTCCCAGAGGACTGGAGAAGGGCAAATGTTGTCCCTCTTCACAACAGCGGTAGTAAAGAAGAAGCAGAGAACTACAGACCAGTTAGTTCAAGCTCTGTAGTCAGAAAGATAATGGAGGCACTCCTTAAGGAAAGAATGGTGGAACACCTGGAAGCCAATGGACTGGTGGAGCTCAGGCAACATGGGTTCTCTGCAGGACATCCTGTCAAACTAGTTTGATAATTTATTTGACTGGGTGATCAAGGTAGTAGACCAAGAGGAGAGGAGAGGTAGATATTGCTTACCTCGATTTCAGCAAACCTTTTGATACTGTCCCACATAGGAGACTGGTCAACAAGCTAGGCAGCCTGGGGTTGGGACGCAAGGTGGTGAACTGGATTGGAAACTGGTTCAGTGTCAGAAAACAGAGGGTAGTGGTGAATGGAAGCCAATCAGACAAAAGGGAGGTGACCAGTGGGGTACCTCAGGGGTTAGTTCTGGGGCCAGTCTTCTTCAAGGTCTTCATCGGTGACATTGCAGATGGGCTAGAGGGAAAGGTTTGACTTTTTTCGGATGACACCAAGATCTGCAACAGGGTGGATATTCCGGAGAGGGTGGAAAGGATGAGAAAAGACCTGGAACTGCTAGAGAGATGGTATGGGGCATGGCAGCTAAAGTTTAATGAAAATAAGTGCAAAATCATGCATATGGGGAGCCCTGGGGTGAGTTACAGGTGGGGGGGAGCCACTGACAGTAACTAAGGAGGAAAGAAACTTGGGGGTCATAATCACAGATGACTTGAAGGCCACTAGGCAGATGGCAAAGGTGGTGGGAAAGGCCAGTGGGAGGTTGAGTTGTATTGGATGGAGAATCACAAGCCGAAGAAGGGATGTAATGGTTCCTCTGTACAAGACCCTGGTGAGACCTCACCTTGAATACGGTGTACAGTTCTGGAGACCACACCTTCTAAAGGACATCGACAAAATAGAGACGGTGCAGAGGAGGATGACTGAAATGGTGATGGGATTACATCACAAGCCTTGCAAGGAGAGAGTGAGGGTCCTCAATTTGTACACACTGGAACAAAGGAGGGAGAGAGGTGACATGATGATACCTCAAGGGCATTAACAACATGGAAAGGGACAACATATTCTAGATTAATAGTAGTGCCAGGACAAGAGGACATGACATGAGACTGGGGGTGGCGGCATAAGGGGAAATGTCAGGAAGTTCTTTTTTACAGAAAGGGTGGTGGATGCATGGAATAGCCTGCCCCAGGAGTGGTGGCAGCCTGTACAGTAGCAGGCTTCAAACATGCATGGGACAGAAACAAAGGAATAATACAGGAAGAAAAAGCTAAAGCCAATGACCAGATAAGGTCACTGGACTCTTCGTTGGCAGCTTAAACAGGCAGACTGGA
The DNA here is from genome assembly GCA_016271365.2 of Neoceratodus forsteri. Classification (NCBI taxonomy): domain Eukaryota; kingdom Metazoa; phylum Chordata; order Ceratodontiformes; family Ceratodontidae; genus Neoceratodus; species Neoceratodus forsteri. The sequence goes on from CM028132.1 coordinate 1,205,467,069, forward strand.
TGGGTCTAGCGGTCCTTATCTGCTGACAACATCTATGTATCTATGAGAGTGCCTTTCTCTTCCTGACTCTGTTCATTGCCCTGTGGGTGGGGGTGAGAGTATGGTGAGGTGTATGATGATATTGACTATTGTGTGTGCAGAGCTAGGACTGCATTATTGAATATTTCTTGTTGTGGGATCCCACCTCTCATTTGGTGGTGGGGGGGGCAGAAAGAAGAAGAGAGGTGACCATGGTACAGAAAAATGATGGGGCCACACTATGTGCGATTGCACTACTGTCTTAATTTTTTTTTTTTTTTTTGTTTTGCTGGGGCAGAAAGCAGTGTGCGAGCAGGTAAATGTACAGTAATCATAGTATTTCTTGGCTTGCATTTTTTCCTGTATGAGTGATCAAAATTTACCACTATAATTGTGGGCTAGTGCAGTCATCTGTGGGCTAGTGCAATTTGAATCAACTTGTCCTATTAGTTAGTGCAAAAAAAGGTTAAAGTTGACCTCTGTGTACAGGGATCACACGGGGGGGGGGGCAACATGGAAGATGAGAGTCAGCGGGAGTCAAGCGGGTGCAATGGAGACCAACATTGCAGACACTAACTAGCTCATTTGTAAAATGAAGTGAGAGCAGTTACAGGTCTCTTCATTTTTAAGTACTGTAACACACCGTTTACAGAGCTGTTGTGGGGGGGCATGTTAAACATAAAGAAACAGAAACTCAGAATAAAAAGCAGGGATGAAAAACACAGCATGTTAAAACTATGGTTTAGCACCAACTGCTGACTTGAGCTGAACACTCAAAATAGGGACTTCATTAAAAAATGAAATGTTTTACATTTAAAATTTATTATAGCTGAACCACTAACATTTTTGTATAACCACTCCTATGCCAAGGGTGAAATAACTATTGATTGGAAAATAGGGACAATTGTGCCATTGTTTAAAAAGGGTAGTAGAACATCTATAGCATCTATGGAGAACTATAGATCAGTCAGCCTAACAGATTAACTACAAAATCCCGACAGTCAGTCTCACGAACTCCATCAGCCCAAGTTCAGGACATCAATTGTCGGAAGACCGACAGAGTCTAAATGCAATGCAGGGGGCAAAGCCACCCGCACCACCCGTAACTAAAATAACCAACCTCGAGGGGGAGAGGACCTCAGAGTAGGTAAAAAAAGTTATAGGAGGCCGGCCTGGTGGTGCTGAGGGTTGAGGTGCTGGATGCCACACTCGCCTACGCCGGCGACCCGGGTTCGAGCGGACGGATCGGGTGGGGTTGGTCGGGGAGGGGACGAGCATCCTAATGGATGCCTCTCCTTGGGGTGGGATACCAGGGTGCTATATACGCCTGACCTGAGTGCAGCCAGTGATGCACCAGCTTTTGAGGGGCATGGCAGCTTCGCTTACCACAGCCAGGAAGGGGGGCACGCTGTTAGGCGCTTGAGAAGAGCGTGCATCTGCACGTTGACTCTCTGTGCCAGCATCTCAGGGAATTGGGTAATTCAAGGGATCGGAGGAAAAATCCTTCACCTCTCCTAGGTGACGATCTCTCCAGCAGCAAGCGTGCCACCACCGACAACATTGGGGCAGACTCTGTTGTACAAAGCCCTCTCCCTGAGAACACTCAGGGGAAAAGGTAAGGGGGAACCTTTCCTCACCCCACCTGGGGGTAATCCGGGCCATCAAGGGCATAAGGGGAGTCAAGCTGATGCACTCTAGGGGTAGACCTTGAAGTCGGGTAGGTCGCAACACTTGGAGCATTGAGAGCTCTGACTGAGTGGAGAGAGCTGAGGGTAGAAAGAGGCGATGGGATAAAAAGAGAGTTAAAAAAAAAAAAGAAAAGTTACGGGGGCAACAACAGCCCAAACAAAAATGTTTCCATCCCGGGAACAGAACCCAGGTTGACAGCGCCATGTCAGCTGAATTGCTAGTGGTCTAGCCTTCCACACCATGGGAGCAGCTTGGCCAGCTTCTGCATTATCTCCTTCCTTGTAGTGCTTGACTATGATTAGGGTAGCAGTTAATCACATCCACTACCTTACCCCCATTGGCACCGGCTTCCTTCTATCAGGTGGCAGTGTGTCGGGCTGCCAAACTCGGGATCCTGAATGCCAGGATTTTGTAGTGATACCAGCCTAACAGCAGTACTGGGTAAAATAGGAGAAAGGTTAACTTAAAAACAAACTTGAAGAGGATCTTACAAATAAGGGATTACGAGATAGAACACAGCATGATTTCAAGAAAAACAGATAAAGTATTACCAACCTGCTTAGATTCTATGAAAAGTTTAAAACATATATAATAATATACCTATGGATGTGATTCTTTTGGACTTCCAGAAGGTGTTTGATAAGGTCCCGAAGCATGTACTGTTAGATAAGCTGTCTGTCTTCAAGGTCGATCCAAAAATCATTAGATGGGTACACAACTGGCTGGTTGACAGGAAGCAATTGGTCAGGGTTAAGGGAGCATATTCTGGTGAGGCACTGGTTATGAGCAGGGCCCCTCAGGGATCAGTTTTGGGCCCTGCACTATTCTCAGTGTGTGTCAGTGGCATCTATATAAACACTGGTACCCTGATGGTCAAATCTGCTGATGACATAAAGCTTGGAGGACCAGTGAAAACTGAACAGGAAAAAATGTTATAGATTAACTGTCAAAAGTGGAGAGATGGGTAAAATACAACAACATGACCTTTAGTGTAGAGAAGTGTTCAGTTATACATGTGGGCAAAAACAATAGACTACAAGACAAATAGAATAATAGATAGGTGAGGGTCTGTTACAAGGGAGTAATACCATCGAGAGGTTCTGGGGACAAGGAAACCTCATGAGCGAAGCTCACAAGATTCTCCTGTCCCCAGAACCTCGAGATGGTATTACTTCTGAATGATAGACTCTCACCTATTTTTAATTTGTTGTAATATATGGAGCCCAGTTTTGTTTGCATCAGTTCTGTGAATGTGATGCTTTGAGGCCGTGCTCCTGCTGCAGTGAGGATTCGCTCACTCACTCTGTGTGTGTGAACTGTCCGTCCCCGGTCCGTCTCTGCTCGCCTGCCCACCCACATGCTCGTTCCTCTGTCTGTTTTAGTTGAAAAGGATTTTGTTTTAGAGGCAGTCTTTCCTTGCTTTTTTAATCAGACATTTATGTAGCATATAGAGGAATAAAAAAACACTGCCCGTAAAGCAAAGGGACGATTTTCTCCTGCTTAGCGAGAGACAGCCACCATGTTTTTTGAATGGTTCTGCCCTCCCACAGAGGAACTGCATTCAATCAGGAGGTGTGGTTTTAGGAACATCAGCACACAGGGCTAGGAGGTTGCCTTGGGGATGTCAGGAAACTAGCGTATGGTGTTGGAAGATCTTGCGGTTGCGCTCTTCAGGTTTGGTGATAATACTATCATTCAGAGCTCAAACTATAGTATTACAAGCACTGAACGATAGTATTATCACTTGCCGACAACAGTATTATCACTTTGGCTACTGCTGTATTACTGGGATTTTTTTTGTATGGAATACTATGGTATTATTTAGATATCGCTATATATTACTATGCAATAAAGTCGATAATAAAAGGGACCTAGGAATAATAGTAGACGGAACTCAAATTTAGTAAACATTGTACTAAACTAGTACAAAAAACAAACTACCTAGTCAGAAACATCAAAAAATCATTTATTTCCAGAAATAGTCAGTGTATCATGCTGCTGAAAGGGAACGGACCATTGTTTAACCAGGAGTAGCACACTAAGCCAAAGCTTGTTTCCAGATGTGACCTGGGAGCACAAGGAAGTTAAGTGACTTGCTCAGGATCACACAGTATGCACCTAGGTGGCTGTGGAATTCAAACCCAGGTCTCCAGATCTGCAGCTCAGAGCCTTAACCCACTGTGCTATACTGCCTCCTTTAGATCCTATAGATTAATCGTCAGGCCGCATTTAGATTACTGCACTGAGCTGTGGAGCCCTTATATGAGAAGAGATGAGGATAGACTGGAGGGAGTGCACAGTGTAGGATGACCTAAATGGTCTATGGGCTAAAGCAACTTAGTTACAACTGTAGAGTGAATAAATTGGGACCATACTGGCTGGAGAAGAGGAGAGTAAGAGGCACTCTGTTTATGCTGTTTAAAATTATAAATGATAAGGAGCTGTCAAAGGAACTAGGGATGGAAATACAGAATAAACCCATTGACCTGAGGTCACACAAACAACAAATTAAACTAAAGTACACCAGCAAAAACGTGAGATTGTATACATTCTCACAAAGGACAGGGAAAATGTGTAATTCACTTCCAGAGGATATACTACAAAGCACAAGTCTAGATCTTTAAGCAAAGATGGGATACATTTCAATTTAATGGAGGGTTCAATTGATACATAGAGAGCGTGGCACTGTGGAACAGCAGCATGGAGGCAGCTTCTTGATTAGGCTCCAACATCGAATCTTAGAAAAGGATTATAAACACCTACAAACTGTACAACTTTTGGGTTTTTATTATCTTAATATCAATCGGAATCGGTTGCCAACAAGATGAGCCCAAAAAAAGATTAAAAACGCACCTCACCAAGCCTTGATGTCTATTTATCATCTCCGGACGCCACGACAAGTACAGGGCCTGCTGCTGCAAAACACCTAGCTTCCTCCGAGCTGCCTATGATGCAGATTCTTGCTATGCTCAGTAAAATGCAGTCAACGGGGGACAAAACTAACAAGCGACTGGCTGCAGTTGAGGCCAAGCTAATCGAGAATGATCGACTAATCCAGGATAATACCGCTGCTATACAAGACCTTAAACAAAGCAGAGATCATCAAGCAGAGTGTAATGCGGCTTATGTTAAGGACTTGAACCTTTTGAGAAATACTAACATTACCTCAGAGCCGTCCCCCCTCTATTTTCAAATTGCGCCTCCTTGTTCTTGCGCATCTCTTTTTCTGAAAAATGCTACCCCCTTGGACTTTATTGATTCCCTTGAGGTACTTGAAAGTTTCTATCATATCCCCCTTCCCCCTCCTTTTCTCGAGGGTATACATACTAAGCTTCTTTAGTCTCTCTTTGTATGGCTTCTGGTGCAGACCCTGCACCATTTTAGTTGCCCTCCTCTGGACAGCCTCCATCCTGTTTATGTCCTTGAGGAGATGGGGTCTCCAGAACTGCATGCAGTACTCCAGATGGGGTCTCACCAACTGTCTGTACAGAGGGATAACAACTTCTTGTTTTCTACTGGTGATGCCTCTCCCTATGCATCCCAGTATCCCCCCAGCCCTCCTTACTGCCTTCTCATATTGCTTGCCAACCTTCAAGTCATCTGATATGACTACCCACAGGTCCCTCTCCATTTTTGTTGTTGTTAGTATCTCACCCCCATTGTGTACTCTTCCCCTGGATTTTTGTTTCCCAGATGCATTATTTTGCACTTATTTGCGTTGAGTCTAAGCTGCCATACATTTGACCATTCCTCCAACCTTGCCAAGGCCCTTCTCATCCTTTCCACCCAATCTTGTGTATCAACCCTGTTGCAGAGCTTTGTGTCATCTGTAAAGAGACATACTTTTCCTTCCAGTCCCTCTGCAATGTCACTTATAAAGGCATTAAAGAGGACCAGTCCTAGTACTGAACCCTGCAGTACCCCGCTAGTAACCCCCCTTTCTTCAGAGTGGACTCCGTTTCCTATTACCCTCTGCATCCTGTTGTCCAGCCAATTTTTTACCCAGGCCACCACCTTGGGACCCACTCCAAGGCTGGCTAACTTGTTTATTAATCTTTTGTGTGGGACTATGTCAAATGCCTTGCTAAAGTCTAGGTAGGTCACATCCACAGCCCCTCCCTAGTCTACTGCGTTGGTCACCTGGTCAAAGAAATCTATTCAATTTGTCTGACACGACCTTCCCGCTGTGAATCCATGCTGCCTTGGGTCCTGTGCCCCGCTGGCTTCTAAGTATTCAACAATTCTTTCCTTCAGAAGTGAGTCCATCATTTTCCCTGCCACTGAGGTCAAATTAACAGGTCTGTAGTTTCCTGCCTCTGCCTTGCTCCCACTTTTGTGAAGTGGAATCACATCCACCCTCCTCCAGTCCTCAGGTACCATTCCATCCTCCCATGATTTGTTAAAGAAGGTAGTCAGTGGTGTCACTAGTTCTCCCCATAGTTCTTTTAGAATTCTGGGGTGAATCCCATCAGGCCCCATAGCTTTTGTCCACCTTCAGTTTTAAGAGTTTTCTCAGAACCCTTTCTTCTGTGAATGGACTGGTATTGTTCCCCCCTATCCAGAGTATTTCTATTGTTTGGTTTAGGTACCTCCCCCTCCTCTTCTTTTGTGAATAAGAAGTATTCATTCAGTATCCCTGCTTCTTCACTGTCACCCTCTGCCCACATTCCTTCCCCTTTATTAAGCCTCAGTATGCCTCCCTTTGTCTTTCGTTGCTCCCTAATGTACATATAAAAGATTTTGTCCCCCTTCTTAACAGAATTGGCTATCTTTTCCTCAGTTTGGGCCTTTGCTATTCTGACTGGCTTCCCTGCCTCCTTCTGCTTTAACTGATATAGTTCTCTGTCCTGCTCCTTCTGTGTTTCCTTATTTCCAGAATGCTATCCTTTTCTCCTTAACCTTCCCTGCCACCTCTTTTGAGAGCCATAGTGGCTTTTTCCTTCGTTTTGTTGATTTGCTTTACACAAAGGCTTGTTGTCTCTGTGATGGCAGTTTTGATTTTTCCCCATTGTTCTTTCGCCCCTCCTTCTTGCCTGTTTGCTAGTGCTTTTCTGAGGCACTCTTCCATTTTGCCAACGTCAGCCCTCCTAAAGTCCAACACCCTTGCTTTTGTATGGCTTGACTGTACAGCTGTGTTTATTGTGAACCACACTGTTTGGTGGTCACTTGTTCCCAGATGGCTACCCATTTCTAAATCTGAGATTCTGTCCCCATCCCTGTTTGAGAGTACCAGGTCTAAGATTGCTCCCTCCCGAGTGGGTTCCAACACTAGCTGTCTGAGGCATGCCCCCTGTAGGGCAACGAGAATGACCCTGCTCCTTGGATGTGGCTGCAGTAAAGGTGCCCCAGAGCCCCCAGCACCAGGACCCATGAGGAGGTCATGAGGGCTCCAAAGAAGAAGCATTCCCCAACTAAATCCCCTCAAAAAAGCTCCCAGCACTGGGACCCATGAGGAGGTCATGATGGCTCCAAAGAAGAAGCCCTCCCCCAACTAAATCCCCTCGAAAAAGCTCCCAGCACCAGGACCCATGAGGAGGTCATGAGGGCTCCAAAGAAGAAACCCTCCCCCAACTAAATCCCCCTCAAAAAAGGTATTGAAGGTGCTGTCCAAGCGTGAGGAGACTGGCTTTCTCTGTATTTGTTTAAATGTGGCGCCATTTTTGAGCCTATATCGGGACTGTATCTGGGAGTCACAACTGGAACGAGTGAAAGCCAGAAAAGCAATAACTGTTGGCACATGCCCACTGATAGGTTTTTTTGCACTAGCAGTAATGATTTTAAAGGACAACCTGACTTTCTCTGTATAGCCTTAAGTAGTGGCGTAACGAGTTATATAGGATACATGTGTTTCACTGTTTTGCTTTAAGTAGGTTGTTTTAAAAGCTAACATAGCCGGTAGCATATCAATTTGTAAAGGAAACCTACATTTCTCAAGATTATTTTAAAGTTGTGATTTCAATACTGATTACAGTGAACAGCAGGGCTAATCTTGGCTCCTATCAGTTCTGTTAAATGTTTTTTTACAAAGGTAACCCTGGGTAGCTTTGCACTGCTAAAGTAGCTCTGATTTTATTCGCAAGGGTAAACTTTAATGCTGTACTGCAGCTGGGAGCACAAGTCTCTGTGTAGCTGACCGTTGATAGCTTATCGTTGGTTCGGCCCTAGTCCTCTCCAATTACCACGCAAGCCAGCCTTACCCTACATGTAGGTCACCTCTATAAATTCCAGCCCTTATTGTGTTCTTCTTTTGACAGCTCCCAGCACTGGGACCCACGAGGAGGTCACGAGGGCTCCAAAGAAGAAGCCCTCCCCCAACTAAATCCCCTCGAAAAAGGTATTGAAGGCGCTGTCCGAGCATGAGGAGACTGGCTTTCTTTGTCCTTGTCTCCCCGCCGGCGCTACACGCCAGCTGCCCCACCACCCTTGGTGAACTACTGTATTTATAGAGGTGGTCACGTGGCGCGGTGAGCCTATCAGCCCATTTTCCCCTTTGCAGATTATCACCTTCCACCACCAGAGGGCTACTAATTTCCTTTCTGGACCACTCACTGCAAATCGTTCCCTCCTCACTGCCTTTGTACCACACTAAGTTACCAGTGTTCTCTCAGTCCTCAGCATGGGTATAGCCAGGCATACTCCAAGTACTCCATGGTGTACAATTTTATTTAAGGGGATAGCAAATAGACTCTGAACTGCTTCCTTTTTGCATGAAATCTAACAAAGAAAATGCTGAACCTTTCTGAAATTTTATTCATAGGAGTCGAAACTAGAAGGACTGGTCACTGTCATTGCATCCCAAGGACAATACAACTTTGTAGGCTCTGAGCTGGTATGTGGCTGTCTTAAGGAGCAATGCATGGCATTTGCATTACCCATGCATGGAGGGGGGTAGCACACCAGCACATCCTAATGGGGGGTAGCAGTGCATCCACTTGGTGTGCAGATCTGAAATCCCTGGCTACACCCCTGGTCCTCAGCACACCATTTATCCTCACTAGCAGCTTTCTCCTCTGCCTCCAGTGGCTGCTTTATTTTGCCTCTCCAATTACTGGTGTTCTCTTCGTCCTCTGCTCACGATTTAACTCTAAAATGCTCCCTGCAGTTCTCCTGCTGAGCACTCTGCTATCCCTGCGTACTCACCCCCCCATGTCTCAGACCACAGCCTGCCTGCCCAACAGCGTCCCCAAGCAGCAGCAGCATCTGTTTTAAACCCATGTAAAGTCTCTTGGGCATCTATCATTCCCATTGAGCAGATTCTCTCTCCAGCAACCATAGGGATTAATGCATGTAAAATCTCTTAGACCCCCTATGCTTTTGCAGATGGGTCCATCCCGGCAGCCTACTCTCCATCTATCAGTTCCATAGAGTACAACCCCAGTAGTATCACCCTATGCTTACCATGCTGCTCCTGGCTGCCACACCACCTGCAACCCCTGAAGCAGTCACCCCTCCCCTCACAGTGACTCCTCCTCCTTGCTACCCCCGTCACTCTAAACCTCCCCATTCCTACTTTCTCCACCCTGAAAAGGCCTATATCAAGCAAATCCCATATCCACAAAAGGTTGCACTGGAACCCTGTACTTAGGTTCCTCCTCCTCCTCCTTCTTCTCATGTCTAGAAATATCCACCCTAACCCTGGACCTCCTACTCCACCAGCACTATCTCCCTCCACCGCTTGTAGGCTGCGCACTGCCACCCTAAATCTATGCAGTCTAATAAAAAAGTGGGACTCCTCCCAGGGATGGGTGCTGCAACATTGACCGGATATCATAGCCATGGGTGAAACCTATCTCTCCCCTCGGATTCCTGACTCGACAATAACACTCTCTGGTTTCAAAGTTTACCATGCAGACTGGTTGGGTAGGCGTGGGGGTGGTTGCGCCATCTACGCCAAGGACACGCTGCATGGGCAGCTACTCCCCATCCCTCAGATGGCACCAGGACCTCAGGCCCTCACTCTTAAACTCACTTTGGGGCTTTCCCAACCCCCCACCCTGCTCATTACTGCTGTATACATTTCCCCCAGGGACCAGAAGGTGGCCTTCCACACAATACTGTCCTACCTGTCTACCATACTATCTCAAACTGAAAATATCATTCTCGGGGATTTTAATATCAATTGGTTAGATAAGGCCACCACGCCGTTCTCTGATGCTGCCTCTGCCCAAAACCTAACACAAGTATAGCAGTATAGCACAGTGGTTTAAGGCTCTGAGCTGCAAATCTGATGACATCCAGAAGACCAGACCTGGGTTTGAATCCCACAGCTTCCACTTGCATACTGTGTGACCCTGAGCAAGTCACTTAACTTCCGTGCTCCCGGGTCGCACCTGTAAAAAAGCTTTCAGGTTAGTGTGCTTCTCCTGGTTAAACAACTAATAAAAAAAAAAAAGTAGTCTCCTCCCCCACCTGCCTTAACCAGCACACAGGGTCTTCCTCCCTGCTAGACCTCATGTTCACCAATCGCCCCCACAAAATTACTAACATTTCCATTTTCCCAAATGCCCTTAGTGACCACTCCCCTGTTCTCTGCTCCTGGACAGGCAAAGCACCTAGAGCTCCTCCCAAAATAATCTTACAACGTAAGCTCGGGCCTGGCAAATTTGTCCTTCTTAAAGCATACCTCAGTTCTATAAACTGGTCCTTCATAACAAACATCCTTGACCCTGATAGGGTCCTTGACCTCTTCATCCTCACTTTCAACACCATATGTGACAAATTTGCACCCCTTACCAAAAGGACAGTCAAAGGCAACCCAGCGCCTTGGATTACGGACCATCTCCTGGACCTCATGCGAACTAGAGATTCCCTGTGGCACCTCTCCAATGAGACAGGCCTGCCAATCGATAGACAAAAGTACAGAGAGGCCCGGAACAAGTGCACATGGACCCTTCGCAAAGCAAAAGCAAAGTATTATAAATCATCCCTTACCTCTACCTGGGGAGCAGGGTGCAAATTCTGGAACAACATCAAGGATATCTGTGGAAAAGACCCCAGTCCTGTCCCTAACCAGATTATGGTCGACGGGTGCATGTCTTCAGATCCTACCTGTATAGCCGCAGCTTTCAACAACACCTTCACAAACCTCGACCATGTTCTCCCTCCCAATTTCTTTGACCCTCCTACAGCCAGCCCCCCTTCCCCCAAAGCACCCCTTTTCACCTACGTTGCATCACACCCAAGTCTGCTGAGCCTTACCATGTTAAAGCCCTAAGCTGCTCCAACTTCAGTAGTAACACCCTAGACATAAAACTCCTGCGGCTCACCCTTCATGAGGTACTCTACCCCCTCACCCATATACTGAACCACTCCCTATGTCAGGGTAAATTTCCCACTAGGTGGAAATCAGCCTCCATTACCCCAATATTTAAAAGTGGGGACCGTTCTATCACCAATAACTATCATCCCATCTCCATCCTTGTAGTGTAACATTTTGTAATAAAACATTTATTTCAGTATAACCTTTTATAATAGTTAAACTGAGTGTTTAAGTATAGCTTTTTTCCAGGATGCTTCAGTGTAATTTCTTATACTAACCAAATGTGTTTACTCAAGTAGTGGAATAATTTAACACGTACTGTACACGAGGCAGGTGCATGACCAACTAACTGTGTCCATCAGAAAGGGATGGAGTGCAGATGTTGATGTACTATTGTTATGTTGATGTACTAAATAATAGGGACAAATGACAGCAGTATCTGAAAATGTTAGGACATCTGATGACGGGTGCCACTGCTGATCAAAAGTAAATATAGCATAACATGAAGACATAAAGTTGTTATGACAAAGATATGATTGGTAGAAAGCTACCAGCAGTTGTAAATATTGAGAAATGTACTGTTGACTTGACACTATATAAGCTCTCTGTGTAGAGTAAAAAGCTAGCACTTACCAACTGAAGATATATCCTTGTATGCTATGATGAGTGCATAACAAGTGATATTGAGATACATGTATTTGGAAGAGATGAGCTTGCAAGAATAAATATTACAGAAAAACATACCAACTTCTGTGTGGCTTAAATTATTTGAAGATAGAAAACACAACGCAGCTATCTGTTACCGCTACAATCCTCCCTCCCCTATCCAAGGCCCTAAAGCAGATTGTCTCTGATCAACTCACTGACCATCTCAACAAATACGACCTACTCTGCAAACAGCAACACGGCTTTCGCAAAGGCCACAGTACCACCACTGCCCTCCTACAGTTTACCACACACACATCCACTCCGCCCTGGACAGGGTACATATCACTGGTGCTGTTTTCATCAACCTCTCTAAGGTGTTTGATACCGTCAACCACTCCCTCCTGCTAACCACTCTGTCCAATATCGGTATCTCTCATGATGCCCTTGGTTGGTTCTCTGATTACCTCTCAAACCGGTCCCAACAGGTCAAAACTGGTAACACCTTATCCAATAGGTTGCCAGTCCTTTCCGGTGTCCCATAGGGGTCCATATTAGGACCTCTACTTTTCAGCCTCTTTCTTAACTCCCTCCCCATGTCCTGCTCTGGTAACATGCTACTATATGCGGCTGATGCTGTTATATTTTTCTCCGACCCCTTTCAACTCCACCGTTCCCTTCAATCCACCTTTAGCTGTGCTGAAAATTGGTTCTCTGCACAGCGCCTTATTCTCAACTATAAGAAGACCAAAGTTATGCTATTCTCTCATCCTCTCAACACCCAGAAGGCATACTGCCCCCAAGTATTAACTGCTAATCTGACCCCCTTGGAGCAAGTTGACTCCTTTAAGTACCTGGGCATCACCCTAGACCCTGCGCTCAATTTCCACCAACATATCCATCTCCTGTCTAAAGCCCTCAATGTCAGGCTTGGGTTATTATATCACTTCAGGCACTGTCTTACCCCTGACACTCTCAGGCTAGCTGTTTCCTCCTCTGTTCTCTCCTTGCTCGACTATGGCATACTTATCTATGGCACTGCAAACACCTCTGCCCTGTATAGACTCCATCTCTCCCTAAATAAAGCGTGTCGCCTCATCTTGGAATGTGACCATCTAACTCATACATGCTCCCTTTATAACACCACTAATTGGCTTAATCTCAACAATAAAATCAGGTTCCACACCTGCCTCATGGCCAAAAAGATTGCCCTCGGCCTCTCCCCGGGCTCGCCTCCTTAGTTCACCCTGCCATGAAGCTTAAGCATACTCGACGCTCATCCAGTGCCACTCCTCTCAGTTCCCTCCTGCCATACCTCACAATTCCAAAGGTCCTTCAGCTTCAGAGCCTCTTCTTTGATGAATAGCCTACCAACTTTACTCCTAAATGAAAATAGAACTGACCCTTTTAAAACCCATCTTAGGAACCACCTCCTGTCCTCAAATACCTGTGATTGTCACGGAACCCTTGCCCTCTCCCCTCCTCCCTTTCCCCACTGACCAATGCCTCTGGCCTACCGACCATAGCCTACCAGGCCCAAGATGCTATCTCTGAGTGTATCATGTACTTCACATTTATACTAATTATCCCTAGTTCATGATTGTTAGCCTTCGTTGTTTCTTTGTATCAATACTGAGCTGTGTCCTTGTTGATTTTTTTGTAAAAATTTGTTCTGTGCCTAATTTATGTGACTTGGAACCTTTGCAAATGAGTCTTTGACTCAAAGGTATTTCTGAATCCCCAATAAAATAAATAAATAAAATAAAATAAACATCTGGCATATTCAGGTCTCCCATCAACAATGTCTCTCCTTTTTATGTGATTCTAAAGATTCCTTCTATCATTTCCTTCTCCATTGCCTCCCCTTGAGATGGGGGTCTGTAAACAACCCCTGTGCAGATTGTGGTGCCATTTTCTGTCTCCAGGATGACCCACAGTGCATCCTCCCCTCCCTGCTTACCCTTAGTTCTGTTGCTTTGATCCCTTCCCTTATGTAGAGAGCTACTCCTCCTCCTCTTTTACCCTCCCTGTCCCTCCTTTAGATTGTGTACCCTGGTATGTTGACATCCCAGTCATGGTTCTCTGTGTACCATGTTTCTGTGACTGCCACGATATCCAGGCATCCCTCTTCCATCAAGACCACTAGTTCAGGGAGCTTGTTACACAGACTGTGGGCGTTGGTACTCATCACCCTCCATTTTTTGATGGCCTTACCCCTTTTAGGCCCATCCCTGTCCTTACTGCCTTTGCCTTTTTCTAGATTCACCCCTGTCCTGCTCCCTATCGACTTCTCTACCTTTGTGTCTACTTCATTAACTACCCTGTTTTGTGGGGGGGGGGCTGGGATTTCCCTGCTTCTCTTCAGTGCCTCCCCCCTTGGATAGTTAAAATACTTGCCAATGAAGCATTTAAACCTATCACCTAGGATCCTGGTTCTCCTCCCAGACAGATACAAAACATCATGCCAGTATAGGCTTGCATCCCTCCAGGTGGACCCCCAGTCCCCAATAAAGCCATGTCCCTGAGCTCCGCACCAGTTTTTTAACCAGTCATTGAATCCCATGGTGCAGAGTACCCTAGCCTCGCCCATGCCATAGACAGGCAGCACTTTTGAGAAAGTTACCATGTGTGCTACTTGTATAAGGCCCCTCCCCAATTCCACAGACTCCTCCTGCTACACTGCTCTGATCCCATTCCCAGCCAGGTCATTTGTCCCTAGGTGGACAATGACATCCAGCTCCCTACCCCATGCAGCTGCTCTCACAGTCCTGAAGATTCACTTCCTGTCCTTCCAAGCCATGGCGTCGAGCAGGCACCTTAGCTCCCTCTCCTCTCCTTCCCCCAGTTCTACCCCCCAATTATTGAGTTCCCCACCAGGAGTTGTTTCCTTCCCCTGTGGGGTCCTGTGCCACCCTCCTGTGGATCTCCTTTGTGGAGATTCCCAGCATCCTCCTTGGTCTCCACTGTGGGTGCCTCCATAGAGAAACCATGCTCTGCCAGAATGGCGAATGAATTGTGGAGAGGCAAAACTGGAGGAATGTGCCTCTGTTCCACCACTCTCACCCACCCTGAGCCCACCATGGTCCAACTTCTTCTCTTTCTTGACAACCTCTGAGGCAGTGGTGGTGGCCTGAGTGGTCCCTTGGTGGGGGAGAAGGTTTCCCGAATCCTTGCCAGGTCAGCATGGAGATAGGCAACCTCCTCCCTCAGACCAGAGAGGTGCCTGCAAATAGGGCAGCAACACAGACTTCAGAATGTCTCCCGGAAGACTGCTGCTCCACAGCCAGTGCATTGCACCACCCCCCACATGTCTGTCTCCCTTCCTGTTTAAGATTTTTTTTTGTTTTGTTTTTTGGTTGATTTTTAAGTGTGTGTGAGTGTGTTTACCCCCATTCAGTGTGCTGTGCTGTTCAGGATATGAACAGGTGTATATCCTTTGCAGTTTTGGGGAAGTAAAGTCAGAACCCCTGATGTAAAGAAAATGATGCACTTGGGGCGGTTGGGGTGAACTAAGCCCATGCCCTCCAGAAAAAATCAATTACAACTCTGAGCCACCACTCCGGTGAATGCCTTCCTTCCTTTCAGACACCTATTTCACAGAGTTTAAGTAACAGGTCTAGTCCCAAATGACTGCAAATATTCTCCCATCTAGATTTCTTCCCTGGCAAATAAAAGTTACAGTAAGTAAAGTCAACTCCAAAAACAGAGAACCGAAACACTGACTTTTGCTTACTTACACAGGCCCCAGAATTAAGAATTCAATTCAGTGTACTCTATTAAATCACCTCCTTGCTTTAAGGAAGCTGGAGGCCGCTCTCTGTCTCAGCTACAGCAGACAGAATTGGATCTGTTAACATGGATAGACAGACACCTTGGGCACCAAGCTTTCTTCTGTCTAAACAACCAGCGTAATACCCAGTGTAATATTTAAACCATTTTATTTAATTATGCATACATTTTTCTTTTCTTTTTTATTTTTATTTTCTATTTTTGCCTCCTACTCACCCCCTTGGCTCTGGACTTCATCGGGAGTGCATGGAGTCATCCCCCTACAGCACAAACCCTACCCGGCCATCCTCCGTCACCCATACAGCCTCAGATATACCCTGGTGGGGACGGGGTGGGCCTCAACACCCAGACATAGCAGTAACGTCGGATGGGAGGATGCCGGGTGGGCGGCCATAAATCAGGGGGAAGCTCCTGGCGCTCCGTCTCTGCCAGAGCTGAGAGGCATTTTCCTGTTTTTCCCCTGGGGAGTGGCTGGTGCTCTGACATCAAGGCGTATCCAATGTCTGCCACTCCCCCCCACTCCTATTCTCTCCTCGCAGTGCCTGCTGTATCTCCAGCCTCCACCAGAGATCAGCAGGGCACCGATCGGGACCCTTGTCCCTCCCTGGTAGAAGAGAGCTGTCCACCGGATGCTCAATCTTCACCCTCCCCTGCTGACCCCCAGCAACCCAGGCTCTCTCCTGAACCCGGGTTGCCGGCGTGGTGCGAGCTGTGGCATCCAGCGCCTCAACCCACAGCACCACCGGGCCCAGCTATGCATACATTTTTCTTTTTTTCATTATTCCCATATTAGCAACAAGCCATTTTATAAGTGTAATAAGTCACTCCTGGGTGTACATTAAAGTATTTTAATGCACGTCCCAGGGGCATAAGGACACTTAGCCTGCGGCCCTGTGCCCTAGCATGCCCCTGGGCTGTGCATTAAAATCCTTTAATGCACCCCCTTTTTTGGTTTATTACTTGTGTAATGCTTATCTCCTCTTCTTATTGGTACAGCACATTGGGGATACTGTAAAAACTGCATATCAAAGTCCGAAGTGTTCAGTTTGAGCTAATACAGCAGGACCATGGATGCCCATCTAGTAAGGTGTAAAAATCAATGTCCAGAAAACAAAAGCCTTTGATAGCAATGGGCTTTCACATATAGCTCAGGAGTTCATTAAGTGAAAATGTAACTTCAGAACTAACCCCTTTCAGAAGTAGTGAGCATACCTCAGATCAGCCACCTCCCTCCTCGCAGTCCGTTGTAAATGTTTATTATCTAGCAGAAGTCTAACTGATAGAAAAGCAGTCAAAGCAAAAACCATTATAGTAAATAACAAGATCACTATTTGCCCTGTAGAACTATAAGAATTAGAGGAGCAAATTACCCCTCTATGTCCTTTAACTTTATAGCAAACAGCTTTTCTTATTAAGAAGCTCGCCAGTCAATCCTCACTGGCGATAAACAGGGTTGTACCCTTTGATGGCAGAAGCTTACCTGCTCATCTAAATCAATTACATTTCCAGACCCTCTGGGACCACATTAGTGGCCATTATGACCCAGCAGGTAGGGTCCTCCTGCAGAACTCCAGGCCATGTGGTCACTGCCACGTTTACCATGCTGAGGCATTCAGGCGACCAGATAAACACAGGAAGGCCATACATATATATATATATACTAGAGGCAAAGAACTCAGTTAATGTATAGTTAGCTTGTCGATTAAAGCAGAAATTGGCCATGTTGAGCCCCTCGACTTCCCCAGCTCATTTCACACCGGCATCAGGCGCGCGCTGTGCTTGGTGCACCAACCTCACCCTATCATGTGTAAAGAAGCTGAGGTATAGGAGAATGGGGTGAGTTAGGACCAATGACCCTGCATGCGCACTCCCCGGCTGCGCTGGTGGTGGGCTGGGGTCCAAGGGGGCTTTCAACCCTACACACCGAATTTCCTTGCTTTTGTCACTGTGGAACAACCCTAACTGATGCATTAAATGGAGTTTTTGCCTCAATTTCCTTCTTTGAGAATGTGCAGTAGAAATAGTGATATGGATGTGGTGGTGGGAGCGCGGGGCCTCTCCCACCACATGATTTTTTGTGACATAGTAATCGTAAGTGCAAGGGAAACACAACCGCTAGTGGTTGCGCACATGGTGACTGAAATTTAAATGGAAAAGCAAACATTACTAGAAATGCAAGTGCAAAGTGACGCCAAAGTGAACAGTGACACAAAATGAGATGCAACCTCATAAGGAAACGCAAACCGTGACATGCACGGTAACTGTACAGCAATCGGAAATGCAAATGGTAACATTAACAGCAGAAATAACACCAAACAGAACAGAAACGGAAAGGCAAACGCAAGCGTGTACAGAAACACAAAGCACAACACACACAGTCACGGTACCGCAATTGCAAATGCAAATAGTAATGATAACAGCAGAAATAACGCAAAACGGGACAGAAACAGAAAGGGAAACGCAAGCGCATATGGAAACGCGAAGCGCAATGTGCACGGTCATGGTATTGCAATTGCAAATGCAAATGGTAAAGGTAACAGCAGAAATAACACCAAAGAAAACAAAAACAGAAAGGCAAACACAAGTGCAAACAGAAACGCAAACCGTAACGCGCGGTCATGGTACCACAATTGGAAATGCAAATGGTAATGGTAACAAGTAAAATAATACCAAAGGAAACAGAAACGGAAACGTGAATGCAAGCACATACAGAAACGCAAACCGTTACGTGCATGGTCATGGTACTGCAATTGTAAATGCAAATGGTAACGGTAAAAGCAACAGTAACGCCAAAGGGAACAGAAACACAAATGCAATCACGTACGGAAGCGCAAACTGTAATGCACACGGTCATGGTACGGCAATTGGAAATGCAAATGGTAATGTTAACAGCAGAAATAACGGCAAAGGAAACAGAAATGGAAATGTGAACACAAGCGCGTATGCAAACGAGAACGCAAAGGGTAATGCACACGGTGGCGTACACGGAACAGTAACACAAATGGGTACAGAAACACAAGTGGTAACACGGGCATAAGTTTTGAAATATTAAATAACCATTCCATCAATGGTGGTCCAGCTACCCCCTCCTCACCCGCCCACTGGGCTCCCCACCACCCACCCTACCTGGCCAGCGGCGAAGCGGCAGCTCAATTGCTGCCTCACTACATTCGTTGATCGATCAGTATAGAATAGACGCCCATTGTTCTATAGGCACTACGGGCGCAGACGGATTGCATTACACAAGTCCGTGATATGTGAATGGACTATTCACATATCTGGACTGTGTAGTATGGCACTTGTCACGCCCATTGGCCCACACTGGACAATGGGCTTACAGCCCACTGACACAGTCAGTCAGCGGGCGGCAGGGTGGCTTGTGGGTGGGAGCTGCCGCCCGCCGCTGATGGTGGGGAGGGGTGGTGGGCTGAGTGGCGGGTGGGAGGGCGGTACCGCTGAACCACCAGGGATGGAATGGTATTTAATATTTTAAAACGTACGCCCACGATCAGGCTGGATGCGGTCCACTGGACCACCAGGGATATAGGACATTTTATGTTAATACTTATGCCCGCGATCGGGCTGGAAGCAGTCCACTGGACCACCAGGGATATAGGACATTTTATGTTAATACTTATGCCCGCGGTCGGGCTGGAAGCTGTCCACTGGACCACCAGGGATGTAGGAGTGTTATTTTAATACTAATGCCCGCGGTCGGGCATGGGGGTGTGCTACCATGATGGACGGTGCCGCCGGAGTTCGGGTAGCCACCCACAACTGGCAGATGCCATGTTGCGCCCTGCAATACGGTAGCTCACCTGTGGGTGGGTGGCCAGCCATTGCTCCTTTTTTTTCTTTCTCAACTGTGTGCAGCGCAAGTAGGGGTTGCACCTGCATGGGCTCACCACATCCCAGGCTGAATATCGGGATATGCGGAGCATGCATGTGCACGTCCCCCCTACTTGTGCAGCATACATTACTGATGCGCACTGGCGCATCAGGATTTGTGCCAGGCACTTTCCCCTTTTGAATATCAGGCCGGGGTGCATCAGTGTGTTGCGCATGGCGCAACCCTTCTGAATATCCCACCCCGTGTGTAGAAGAATGCATGCATAATAATGGGCCTCAGAGCAGAAAATGAGCTGTTGGAATAGTAAATTGCTTATATCTCAGACGTAGGGGAAAAAAAATCTTCACATGATTCATGATTTTCCTGGCTATGTTTTCGCTGAATGTGTAGCCAAAGGCTACACATGGTCATGACAAAAATTCCATATCTCGCACCGTTTCGGAAATACGAGCCCCGAAAGGCACAGCGGACACCACCATGTTAGTCTATGGGAAAAAATGTCAACTTCGGAGTACCATAACTTCACAGCCATGCAATATTTTTTCACCAAAAGGCACATCTGTGAGATGTTGGCTGCCTTCCCTCCAAATTTCAGCCCAAAAGACCAAACAGTTCTTTTGCAGCAGGGTGGCAAAGAACATCTGTCATTTTGGCCATAGTCTGGAAAAGTAGTGTCTCAATTTGCGACACCTTTTGCAAAAATTTGCGAAAGTGTCGCAAGTACGACACTACTTTGTGATACTACTGTTTCCAGAAATTTGACAAACATATTTCTGGGGTGTTTAACCCCAAAATAAAGACATGGCTAGCATCCTCAAGATCCGACTAGGTGAACACAGAAAGAATTGTGTCCCTAGAGGGTCCCAATTTTAAATGCCAAGCATTTTTCTGATCACTAACTGAAAATAAAATGGCAGATTTGCGACACTACTAGGGTCATTTGCGACACTAAAAAGTGCATTTGCGACACTTTTGAACTTTTTGTTTTTTCCCATTGACTTATGATGGGAACTTGTTTTTTTAATAACTTTTGAACCATTTAATATTTTTTCATGAAATCTTCAAAGGCACATCAGGGACCCTGGCCACACATTCCCTGAAGTTTTCGGACTGGTCGCACAAACTGTGTGACCTGTAGGCGAGAGCAAAGAATTCGCAAAAAAACGTAATTGCGCATTTGATTGTCGCTTAATAACTCTGCAGCCGTATATCCGACCAGTATGAAAGTTGGCAGATCCCAAGATCTACCATGCCCAATCATGCATACTAAATGTCAGGCAAATCTGTTGAACGGTGGCAAAGTTATTAAGGTGCAAACTTTCACCCTTTAACCTTAAGAGTGCTACTCAACCCTAACTATGGTAGCACTACCGTGCTACCATAACATATAGATATAGGTATATATATCTTATACAAATCAGCTGTTAGTGTTGGTTCAGCTGGTAATAGAGATGCATAAAAAATACAGATCAGCTGTTAGTGTTGATTGAACTGGTAATAGAAGCACACATTTATTTATTTATTGAAAAGCTTCACCAGAAAAGTACACTGAGCAATTGAAATTGTTCACCTCCCAACACATCCATACACATAAAAAAAAAACTAAGCAATAGATCTGAGTAAAATAGGTATTATGCTGTCTCTTAGAGCAAATAGCTCACAGAGGGAGTCTCTGCACAGTCTTACTTTATGAGTTTTTGTCTCTTTGTCTCCCTCACACCCTTCCTCCTGATGCTTTTGTTCAAAGTCACGTCTGATGACCTCTGCTTTGCATCCAGCTTTCAAGGGATTCCCATGCATAAATACTTTCCCCAAGTAGATAATCTTGAGGTGGGTGGGATGTTGCAATGCATGAGACATTCCAAGCTCCCACAGTCCCACTCGTACCGCATCAAAGCCACACTGCCACTAGTGTGTGACATAACTAAGGTCAGGAAAACAGTGTATAGCACTACCTTCAGGCAGGCAAAGCGCTCCAGCTGCCTTTAGCTTTCTGACAGTTTCCACAATGGGGGTGTGTATCAGGAACTTATATAGAAACATTCTGTATACGTTCCTGACACGCACCCCCATTTTGGTAACCAGAAACGTACAAGGAAGGTCTGGGTTGTTTAGTCTTTTTCATAGGGTGATGCGGTAAGCCCTTTTGATTATTTGTTCAACTTCTATGTTAAAAAGGTCCAAAATAAGTTTTTGCATGTAACCCACATGGTCTGGTCCTTCCAAACCTTCTGGTATGCCCAAAAATCGCAGATTGGCAGCACAGGCTCTATTTTCTAAATAGTCATGTCTGGCCCTTAGTAATTTGTTTTCTTTTGGGACACCCATTGCCGCAACCGGCAAGTTTATTAAATGTATCCGACGTGGTTTTGTGCTTGGAATCTACAGTGTCCATTTTGGTCTCAATAGTTGTAAGGCAAGAGTTAAAACCCTTCACCTTTCCGTCTAGTTAGTGCACCATCTTGAGGACTGCGTGCGCTGTGGCCTCTGAGGTCCTGCTTGTTGCTTCAGTTGACTGGCCGTCTTTACAACACTGGAATACAGAGCTGGAACCTTTCACTTCCAAGGGTGTCTGCTCATTCCTGGGTCATCCCATCATCTGGCTACATTCAAACTTCACTAGTAGTTGCACTGACTTATTTCAATCTTGATTTAATTTATCAACAGTAGTACATTGCTAAACAATAAATGTTATCTTTAAATCAGCATGGATCAGGAGCTGGTTGAGAAGCGTCTGTTCTTGTCTGCTGCTGGCCATGCCCCTCGTTGTTTTGGTTTTTTTTTTTATTTTTTTTATTATTTATTTACTTCACCAAAAATACCACCAACAGCTTAAAATCTGGTTCAGTTTCAGTTGGCATCTATCTGTATCCCCCCTCCCTCGGGACAAGGCTGAAAATAGGCAAAAATTGTCTAGTCCTCCTTCCCAGTCAACAAAAACGAAATAAATAAAATGTATTTATTATTAATTTATTTACTTATTTATTTATTTTAAGCAATGGTTTTTACATTTTTAATTTTAAGCAACTGTTTTTGCATTAGTAATATTATAATTTTTTCTATGTTATGAAAACATGGCCTGTTTTCTTGACTAAAAAAATACTTAAAGCCACAGGCCAAACTCTAACTAACCTGAACATTTCAAATTTGAACTAACAACTGTTCTTGCACTATTGGTGATAAAAAAAAAAAAATCTTCAGAAAAATAGTTTATGCGATTTCAACTTTCTAGAAATGTTAAACCGTTTAAGTGATCTTTACTAAATTTTCAAGCTCCAGAGATCCTAGCACCACTAAAGTGCATGCCACCATTCAGGTTATTCTGTTAGGGGACAGCTGTGTTAATAAGGTATAAAAATAGCGGTTAATATATAGAAACATAGAAACACAGAATTTGACGGCAGATAAGGACAGCTTGGCCCACCCAGTCTGCCCATTTCCCTACCTAATGGATAAGCTGCAGATCCTAGTTAACCAGCAGCCTACTTCTTTCTACCCCAACCCCCTAGAACTGCCTTATGACTGTCCCATGCATGCTTGAATTCAACCACTGTTTTTGACTTCACAACCTCCTCCGGAAGGCCGTTCCATGCATCCACAACCCTCTCTGTGAAAAAATACTTCCTCACATTAGCTCTGAGCTGCCCCCCTCTATCTTCAAATTGTGCCCCCTTGTTCTTGCACGCCTCTTTTTTTGAAAGATGCTACCCTCTTGGACTTTGTTGATTCCCTTGAGGTACTTGAAAGTTTTATTATGTCCCCCTCTCCCTCCTTTCCTCGAGGCTATACATATTAAGCTCCTTTAGTCTCTCTTCATATGTCTTCTGGTGCAGACCCTGCACCATTTGAGTCCCTCTTCTGGACAGCTTCCATCTTGTCTATGTCCTTGTGGAGACTGGGTCTCCAGAACTGCACACAGTACTCCAGATGGGGTCTCACCAGCTGTCTGTACAGAGGGATAACAACTTCCTGTTTTCTACTGGTGATACCTCTCCCTATGCATCCCAGTATCCCCCCAGCCCTCCTTACTGCCCTCTCACATTGCTTGCCCACCTTTAAATCATCTGATATGACTACCCCCAGGTCCCGTTCCATTTTTGTTGTTGTTAGTATCTCACCCCCCATTGTGTACTCTTCCCGGGGTTTTTTGTGTCCCAGGTGCATTACCTTGCACTTCTTAGCATTGAATCTAAGCTGCCATACATTTGACCATTCCTGTAACCTTGCCAAGTCCCTTCTCATCCTTTCCACCCCACCTTGAGCATCAACTCTGTTGCAGATCTTTGTGTCATCTGCAAAGAGACATACTTTTCCTTCAGTCCTCTGCAATGTCACATTATAAAGACACTGAAGAGGACCGGTCCTAATACTGAACCCTGCGATACCCCACTAGTAACCCCCCTTTCTTCAGAGTGGACTCCATTTACTATTACCCTCTGTGTCCTATTCTCCAGTCAATTCTTTACCCAGGCTATCATCTTGGGACCCACTCCCAGGCTGGCTAACTTGTATATTAATCTGTTGTGTGGGACTGAGTCAAATGCCTTGTTAAAGTCTAGGTAGGCCATGTCCACAGCCCCTCCCTGATCTACTACTTTGGTCACCCAGTCAAAGAAATCTATTAGATTTGTCTGGCATGACCTTCCCGCTGTGAATCCATGCTGCCTTGGCTCCTGTGCCCCTCTGGCCTCTAGGTACACGACAATTCTTTCCTTCAGAAGTGATTCCATCATTTTCCCTATCACTGTGGTTAAACTAACAGGTCTGTAGTTTCCTGCTTCTGCCCTGCTCCCACTTTTGTGAAGGGGAATCACATCTGCCCTCCTCCAGTCCTCGGGTACCACCCCATCCTCCCATGATTTGTTAAAAAGGGTAGTCAGTGGTATCACCAGTTCTACCCTTAGTTCTTTTAGAATTCTGGGATGAATCCCATCAGGCCCCATTGCTTTGTCCACCTTCAGATTTAAGAGTTCTTTCAGAACCCTTTCTTCTGTAAATGGGTTGGTATCAACTTCTGTATCCAGAGTGTTTCTATTGTTTGTTTTAGGTACCTCCCCCCTCTTCATTTGTAAATACTGAGCAAAAATATTTGTTTAGTATCTCTGCCTTTTCACCGTCACCCTCTGCCCACCCCCCTCCCCTTTATTAAGCCTCACTATCCCTTCCTTAGTCTTCCTTCAACATTTGTACTCTAAGTATAGGGGTGCTACTGCATTCCTGTAATAGTCATAACATTCAGAAACCACTTCCAAGGGGATAAATCAAAGCTACCAGAACAAGAAGAACAATAAAACAAGAAACATTGTAACCGATATGAAGGGTATAAGGAATGTAACTTGCAAGTGTAACATGCAAATGCAGTAGATCTAGAAAGACTACAGTTCCGATTTGCAATCCCTCTCACTGGAAAGAGAAATAAGGGTTAGCTTGCAAGGAAATATACTGCATGTAGCAGATGCAAGTTTTACCCTTGGGGGTTTATCCATTCACACGGTGTAATTTGTTTTGACATTGTGCAGTGTTCTCCATGTCTCAGCTGGGCGATGTAGTAAGGCATTATTAATGAATGCCTTCCTTGCCTTGACTGCCAGGGGATGGAGAAGGTTGGGAGCTGATAGCTAGAGACCCATGTTTTTCTTAAATAAGTAATAACAAGAAACAACAAATTCAAGGTATAAAAAGAAATAAAATGAAAACAAGCACATGAAAAAAGTTTTTAAAAAAATGCTTTTTTTTTTTGCCAAAAACTGAGTAAATGCTTGCAGCAGTTGTTGTTAAGGCTCAGTTGTTACCACAGAAATGGACCACAAGGAAGCGGCAGAAGAACTGTCTGATTCACAAAACCTTTCAAGACCATAGCATAATGCTGCTTAATACAATGCAATATACTAGGAATGTGATTTCTAGTGTGTATAAGGTCATTCTGAGGTATTTATGAATGTAAATGTGATAAGAAATAAAACTACATTTTCAATGAATAAAAAGAAATAACAAGAAATTCCAGAAAAATAAAAAAAAATAAAATGAATTTCATAGAGTTCTACAGATAGCCTCCAAGACTAAAAGTGTTATCTCTTGGAACTGCTGTTCCTTCACTAGTGCTGGGCCTGGAAAGCCAAACTCCTCTTCTGAAACTAAATATCTGGAAATACAATGCTTCCCCCAGAAACAGATCTGAAGATTATGATGGAGGCATTTGCCAAGCAAAATGAGCATGATATATGTACAGCACTCTTTTCTCTTCTTTGATTCCCCCAACCCCCATTTTTGAACTAGACTTTATGCTTTTCTTTCTCTGCGTTTACTTCACAGTTTGTTTTTGTCTTCGTTTCTGTACTGTTTTCCGCTCAGTGGCCCAACGAATACAGTAGCAAAACTAAGGACCCAGGTTCCACAAAAATGCGGGGAAGCATGGAGTCTTGCAAACGCATGGGAGCTGGAAACAAGCAGGAGTTCACCCCATACATAAATTCAGTAGGGGAACCTCTAAATATTTTGGTTTGCTCCTTTCTTTTCTTCCTCACTTCTCGCTCTTGACTCATCTCATTTATGCTTTTATGCTTTGTTTCTGTGCGTTCAGATCCTCTACCGATAACCACGAAGTAAAGAATACATTTTTCTTGGAGACAGTGGTAGAGTGATTAAAGAAAGGCTATGATTTTTTTTCCACTATTGGCTGTGAGTACACTGGGGATTATGGTTTCGGATTCACGGCATTGTCTGCGATTTTGGGGAAGGTAACATTTTTGGGGCATTTGACTGCTCATTATAGCTTGTTAGTATGGCAGTTAAATGGACTGAATGTTTAAGCATCTTTTACCCATATCAGTATATTTATTTAGTGGCCTGCCTTCCAGTGCTTAAAGAATTCTATGAGATTTTTGCCCTATTCTGTGCCATGATGGTGGTAATGAGCAAATGGGCATTCTGCTGGGATGCATCATCCCTGTCTAACCCAATGAGATCGCATTCTCTTTTACATGAGAGGCTCAGTCAAGGAGGCAATTTCCAAATACAGATATTGCACAAACAACAAAATAACTATACAGGGCCACTTTGGAGTCTTAGAGCTCTTGGGGGACAGTGGGTTCTGTTCCAGTGCCCATGGAGCTGCCAACACCAAGCCCCACCCTCTCTGCTGCCAGAATGCAGCTCCATACTGCAGTGAATGTCGTTGTCCTTCCCCCATCTGCTGCCTCTGTTACTTGTTTTGGAGAACAACACCCTTAGGTCTGCCTGCCAGCAAAAACTGAGAAGTACTCACTTCTGATGGCAGAATCTGCCTAAATAAAAAGAAAAATACTCACAAACCAGAGTGGTAAGTTGAAAAAGAGATTTATCATATCATCTACTTCAAAGGAGAAACCAGACGCTACCTGGACAAACTCCTAATTTTTTGAAGGTTACATCATTTCTGCTTCTTCAGAGAGATGGGGCTCACAGTTGGATCTGGAGAGACATGTGGTGGCAAAGACCTGGAAGATATCTCAGTGATGCAGAGTGCATGCAGGGAGCCAGCTCATATCGCCAGTCCATCACAAAGATGGACTGCCCCATGGATGGACGCTTCCAGCTGTTGCAGGCTCTCTCTCTCTCTCTCTCAAACATGGTAGGTAAGAGAGAGAGAGCAAAAGGTGGGTCTGGGAGAATGGTATAAGACAAAGATGATAATAATACAGATCAACATATTTAAAATTGATAGCCAATTTTATGATGATAGGAGCTTAAGATGTATAGCCTCGAGGAAAGGAGGGAGAGAGGGGACATGATAGAAACTTTAAAATACCTGAAAGGAATCAACAAAGTCCAAGAAGGTAGCATCTTTCAGAAAAAGAGATGTGCAAGAACAAGGGGGCACAATTTGAAGATAGAGGGGGACGGCTCAGAGGTAATGTGAGGAAGTATTTCTTCACAGAGAGGGTTGTAGATGCATGGAACAGCCTTCCTGAGAAGGTCGTACAGTCAAAAACAGTGGAGGAATTCAAGAATGCATGGGACAGACATAAGGCAATTCTAGTGGGGGTAGGAGAAGCAGGCTGTTGGTTAACTAGGATCTGCAACTTATCCGTTAGGTAGGGAAATGGGCAGACTAGGTGGGCCAAGAGGTCCTTATCTGCCGTCAAATTCTATGTTTCTGTGTTTCTATTATCTCCTAGGAAAATTTGACCAAATAAATTAATCAACAACAGAGAGCTGAAGGATAAACAAATTTGTGGAGTCATTATTACCTTTTTTGCCTCCATATGATTACAAACATTACAGTTATGGCACCTATAAACTCCCTTAGGTCTAACTGGTAACCAAGCTGATGTACATTCTGATTGTTTATTTTAAACTGACCATGTACCAGTTTGTCCCTGATAGACGCTGTTTTCCTAAATGTGATTCTTGGATGTGTCCCCTCTACTTCCCTGAGTGCCCTATCACTCTGCAAACCCCCCAATTCCTCCATATGATATTGCCTATCTGTCCTGATTTGTTATTGTATTCTAAAGAGAAAGTGATGGGACCCCCCCCCTCTAATTGTGTTCTACATTCCTTTATACCTTTATTTTGTGCTAAACGTTCGTCTTGTATTTTGTCCGTCTTTCAGGAGTGCATTCTGTAACACCCTTTCTATGTACCCTCTATCCCTAAATCTCTGCAGTAATTCCTCTGAGTTCCCCAAATCGTCTTCTGCTGTGCAGTTCCTTCGTATTCTGAGGAGCTGCCCATAGGGGATTAAATTTTTTAGCTTTGCTGGATGCAAACTTTTATTATGTAATAGGGAATTTGTAGCTGTATTTTTTCTGTATCCCACTGTTGATATCATACCTGTTTCAATCTCCCCCTTCAAGGTTATGTCTAGGAAATTAATTTGCTTTGTGCTTGTCTGGGATGTGAATCTTAAATTCCATGTGTTATTGTTAAGCCAATCTACAAAAGCTGCCACTTCAGTTTCTTCCCCCTCAAAAATGCTAATGAGCAGCTAACTGAGCGGTCGCGTTTCCCGCTCACTCCATCTGGATAGCCGATAAATAAAGATAAATTTATAAAATCACTCACCCCAGTGCAGTGAAAATTGTATCGGCGGGTGGAGGAAGGCACGATGGACGAATTTCTAACCCCCATGCCCTCGAAGGGCCAACGGGCGATCAGGAAAACCAGAAAGAAGGGTGCGTCGGCCTTGGTGGGGAGAATGGTACCTTGTCTTCAGCTGCAGAGGTTGCAGCGCCGAAAGGAGTTAACGGGGCAAGGGATTGTAGCCTTAGAGCCGCGATTAATAAAGCTGAAGGATAAGTTAGATGGCAGGCTGCAGGAGGTCCTGGAGCAGCAAGTGCAGCATGGAGCCAGGTTAGCGGAGGCAGAGGAAAGAATCTCGAGATTGGAGGATGAGGTGCTAATGGTCCCTGGGCAAGTACGTGCCCTCCAGAAGGAGCTGGAGGAATTTAAGGAGGCATTCGACAACCAAGAAAATGATCACAGGCGCTTGAATCTGCGCCTGAGATGATTACCAGAAGGGATGGAGGGGAATGATATCCTGGATTTCTGCAGCAGGGTGCTACCAGAGTTGCTAGGCATTAGTGTGGAAAATGGCCGAGTGAAAATGGAAAGAGCGCACCGGGCGGTCATGCCATGGCCGCCGGCGGATCAGCCTCCCTGCCAGATCATCATGCGCTTTCATAATTTCCAAGATCGGGAGACGCTTCTGAAAGCATACCGAGTGAAGGGGTCCCTGAGCTTTGAAGGCCACAGGCTATACCTTTCACAGGATTACTCAGTGCGCCTGTTAAAGAGGAGAAAGGTGTTTAATGGGCTTATGGCTCAGTTGAGGAATTTAAAGGTGGAAAACTTTCTCGTATACCCTGCCACACTTAAAATCAAACATGAAGGGGTGACACACTCTTTTTGGGAGCTCGAAAAAGTGGAGGAATTTGTCAAGGCCCTAAGGAGAAGAGTGAGTTGAGGGACTGTCGGTGAGCTGGGATGAATCTGGTGACCGAGCTGGTTGGAGTTTGCTTCTGGTTGGATTACATTTACGTCGGTTCCTGTTTGAAGTTTGAAACTGTTTTTGCGTGAGTTGTTGGCGGTGTTGTGCCCTGTCCACCTGAGGGATCCGTGAGGAAGGAGAAATGGCCGTTGGTCTGACTGATGCCAGTACTCACTGAGCAGTGGGGGACAATGAGTGCTGGAGATGGGCTTCGAGTGACTCCTTCTGCCCTGCTTTTTCTTGGACTCTCTGACTGTGGCGGATACATGGGCCTGAGGAGCACGCTAGAAGGCTGGGATTGTGGAGAGAGAGGCCTTGAGACTGATGCCTGGTACCGTAAGGTAGGAGCGGGGGGCGGGCCTAGCGCATGTAGTTAGATGGCGTGGCCTGGCCCTCGTGTCCTGAATGTCCCTCGGTGCTTCACCCTTTTTCTTCTTTCTGCTGCCTTTGCTAAGTTAAGATTTTGGGGGGGGGGGTATTGGTGCGGTATAGAGGACAGAGCCTGGAGGTGGAATTGGGGGTGGAGGGAGGTGGGGGAAGCTGGATGGGTTGGGGGCTGGAGGTGGGGTGCTTACACTGTGGGAGTGGGTCTGGCGGGGCGGCTGAGTCTGGGGCATGATGCTGAGCCTCCGAGGTCCTCCTCCTGACCGCATTGTGCACCGCTCCCTCTCGCTGACACATGCGTTTTTTGGGATGTTTTAGGGAGATGAAATCACGGGGTGAGGGGCCTGGAGTGGGAGGCCTGCTGTGTGTGGGAGGGGAGTGGGAGTGGGTTGGGTGCATCTCAGTGGGTGATAAGGCCTGGTGGGGGCCCATGGTGTCTTGGGCAATTTCGGGTGGTGTGCGCTGTCGTGCGCATTATCGCTCTCTCCAGTGAGGAGTGGGGTCAAACAGTAGAGCGCAGACTAACCCGCCTGCGACATGAGCTGGAGTGCAGTGCCTATATTAGAAGGCAATGACAGGGGGGGCTCGGGGGGAGAACAGATAGTATATCCTTTCTGTTTGGGTAGATTAGAAGTGAGGCGGGGGAGCGGGAGATAGATTTAAAGGTACAGCAGCAAGTTAGGGGATGGGATAGCCGGAAGAATGGGACGTTGCCCTTGCCTCTTTGGGGGGGGGGGAGAGGCAAAAGTATCAGAACTTTTTGGAGATAAGCAGGCTACGATACAGGGTGGGAACTAGGGAGGGCAGTATGGGGGAAGTCGGGGAGGACCTATGGCTGTGCGATATAAAATAGGGCCCAGAAGAAAGGAAGGGATGCATGACTACCTCTTGAAGTAGGGGAGAGAGGGAGAGGTACGGAGGGATAGTGAGCAGATTAGGGCGAGAGGGTGGGGGCGGGGATAATCCTGGAAGGGGGAGGATAGGCGGATGGCTTGGGTCTGAGAGTTGTCTTGATGGGGCCACATGGGGGAGGACTTCAGGTTAAAGGGAACTTGGCTGTTGGGAGAAGCAGCTGGCCGCGCATCTCAGTTGTGGAGGAGTGTATTTGATCATTTGTTTCTTATGAATAAACACTTGTGCTATGTTAGCAATTAGTGTAATCAGAGGGGGGAATATGGAGGAAAGGATGAGTGGGGAAGAAAGAGAAAAGACTAAGGGGGGGGAGGAGAGGGTAGCGGGTGGGGGGAGATATGCCAGGGTTGTAAAGTTAAAAATGTTATTTTTGATAGGATTATTACTGTTCCTGCTGTTATTGTAGATATGTGGTTATGTTTTTTTTGGATGCAGTCGACTGTGTGGAAACTAAAGATAATATATAAGCATGCTTTCAAGTGTCATGAGAGAATGGCAGTGTGTAGGGAAACACCAAATGGGAATTGGCTGGAGCTTGGAATGTAAAAGGCATAGCGAGCCCAGTAAAGAGGACAACGCTTTTGACTACGCTGAAGCGGAGGGGGGCACAGGTGGCGATGTTGCAAGAGACCCATCTGACGGACGCAGAGCACACCAAGCTGGTACGAAATTGGTTGGAAAAGTGCTTAGCGGTCTCTTATTCCTCCCACAAGCGGGGAATGGCAATACTGTTGCACGAGAGCCTGGTGTTTGAAGTGAAGAGGGTGGTGAGAGACCCAAAGGAGGGTAGCTACATCTTTGTCATGGGAATGTGGCAGGGGGAGACACTCACGTTTGGCTGTGTATATGCACCGGCAGTGCACGACCCGCAGTTTTATGCCTCTTTGCTGGGCCTGCTTGTCAGGGAGCAATTCCCTGGGCTTATTTTGGGAGGGGATTTTAATTGGACCATGGATGCATGCATGGACCACTCTGGTGGGAAGGGACGGGTAACAGAGGCTATGTGCCAATGGTTGGTGGGGATGGCAGACCTAGACATGGTGGATAGCTGGAGAGCGGTCAATCCCAGTGCGAGAGAGTATACGTTTTATTCTAACCCCCATATGACCTGGTCCCGCCTGGATTATGTTTTCTTACCCAGAGGATGGTTGGGTAGGATTAAGGAGATAACCCACAGCCCCATTTTCATATCAGACCATGCTATGGTTGTCCTAAAGATATTAGGGAGGGGGGGTGGAGAGCAGACCAGCCACTTGGAAGTTCCCTACATAATCTGATCAAGGACCAAGTATTTAAGGAATATCTAGCAGAGCAGTGGAAGCTATATGTGGAGACGAACTCCACGAGTGAGATCTCTAGTATCACCTTTTGGGAGGCTGGGAAAGCCTTCATGAGGGGAGCTATAATAGCTTATGTAGCCAAAATCAAGAAACAGAGTAGAAGTAAGAGGAGGAACTAGAGGGCAAGTGAAGGCATTGGAAGCGGGTAGGCGGAGGAAGGGGTGATGTTGTTAGATCTCTGGTAACAGCGAGGGAGGCTCTTAATGCCCTATTAAGGGAGAAGGCTGGGAAGGCATGGTTTTATTGCCAAAGAAGAGTGTTCGAATGGGGGAATAAGCCACGACCTATGTTGGTAAGGTTAATGAAAGGGGGTAGGTGCCCTACACGGATATTGAGGGTTAAGGGAGCGACGGGACAGGTTTATACTAGCTTGAGGGATATAGCAGACTGTTTTCAGAGCTTCTATGAGGGATTATATACAGCGGAGCACAGGGGGAAAGAAGGGTACATACGGGAGTTTCTGGATGGAGTGCCTCTGCATAGGGTCACAGACAAGCAGAGGGAGCTGCTAGGTCAACCCATCTCAAGAGCGGAAATCTTAAGAGCTATACAGAAACTGTAAGAGGGTAAGGCCAGTGGACCGGATGGTTTTCTTGTCGAGTACTATAGGATCTTGGGGGGGCAGCTGGCAGATACTTTGAGTAGGGTATTTAAGGAGAAAGAGGAGGAGGGAGCCCCAGAGCTACCTGATTCCTGTTATGAGGCAAATATTTGCCTAATACATAAGGGGGGACAGAATGAGTTAGATTGCATGGCATACCGGCCTATTTCCCTCCTCAATGTAGATATGAAAATTCTGGCCAAGGTTCTGGCCACCAGATTAGAAAATATCCTGCCGGAGGTGATTCACCCAGACCAGACTGGGTTCATCAGGGGGCGTCAGTGTTATCATAATGTGAGGAGACTGTTAAACATTATATGGCGAGCTGGACAGAACGGAGGAGGGATGGGGGTGATCTCCCTAGATGCCGAAAAAGCATTTGATAGGGTGGAATGGGAGTATCTCTTTGAAGTGATGGCCCAGTTTGGTCTAGGGGACTCGTTCATAGGTTGGGTTAGGGCTATGTACCTCAGGCCGAGTGCGTGAGTTGTTGTAAATGGGTGCCTGTCCGAGAAATTTGGTTTGGGGAGGGGTACGAGACAGGGGTGCCCGCTATCCCCCCTACTGTTCGCTTTGGCGATTGAACCATTGGCGGAGGCTATATGTCAACATAAAGGTGTGGTAGGGGTACGGGATGTGGAGGGGAGACAGCATAAGGTGGTGCTTTATGCGGACTATATGCTGCTATTTCTGGGAGACCTACATAGTTCCATGGGGCACCTGATGAATATTATTGAGAGATTTGTGGATTTCTCCGGATATAAGATCAATATCAGGAAATCTGAAATCATGGGATTCCCAGATGTGGGCCAAGAGGTTCAGCGACTGGAATTTAAGGTAGCTCAGACAGACTTTAAATACCTGGGGGTCCAGATAGGGCGAAGATGGGAGGAGCTGTATAAGTTAAATTATTATCCCCTGATAAAAATGGTCATGGCAGATCTCAAGCGGTGGACGCCGCTTCCTGTGTCCTGGATAAGGAGGATTAATCTCATAAAAATGAATATTATGCCCCGTATTATATATCCCATGCAAATGCTTCAGTTGAGATTAACAATGAGGCATGTGAAACGGCTAGAGAGGGGGTTTTTGAGCTTTATTTGGCAAGGTAAGAAGCCCAGATTTAGTCTGAAAAGGCTCAAGGCGGATATGACTAGGGGAGGCCTGAACTTCCCAGATCTAGGTGCCTATTACAGGGTGGTGCAGCTTAGAGGGATAGCTGACTGGGTTCATAGACCAGGCATGGCCAGCTGGGTAGGCTTGGGACGGGGGGGACCCCAGGGAGGCTTACAGTCTACCTCCACAGTAGGGGATTATGGGCATACAGGGCTTTGGGGGGTGGGAACCCGTTAGTTAGGGAAACGTTAGAGGCTTGGGACCGCCTGTAGAAGTGGAGAGAACTGGCTCAGAGGGAGACTGTGCTACTCCTGATAGCGTGGAACGTTTTTTTCGTGCCAGGGATGGACGATAAGGGGTTCTTAGAATGGGAGAAGGGAGGAGTGGCATATGTAGGGACTCTGTTGGAGAAAGGGGAGCTAAGCGAGTTTGATAGGATTAGGTGGGATATGAGGTTGGGGGCATCCCAATTATTCCGGTACCTGCAGGTGAAAGCATTTGTAGGGAAAATGGGAATGGGAGACAGGGGAGGACTGCACCCGAATAAGATAGAGCAGATGGTATGTCGGGCCAAGAAAGATCCCAAAGGATTTATTGGAAAAGTGGCTAAACAAGATAAGCAGAATCTGCCAGACCTGACGGGGGCCACAAGGGCTCTGTGGGAGAGGGATTTGGGGTGACAAATATCGGAACAGAATTGGAAGATAGTCTTAAGTATGCTGGAGGGATCATGGTGTGTAATAAGTTTAAGAGGCCTTCTATAAATTCTTGCATAGGATATACTGGCCCCGGCCGGTTCATAGAGTACATCCGTGGTATCACCACTGTGCGGAGGTGTAATAAGGGCTGGGCACCTTCTTTCATTGTTCTGGACATGCCGGTCTTGGTCAAATTTGGGGGTAGTGCAGGAGGTGAATAAGGTGGCAGGGGGGCAGCTGATCCGGGACCCACTGCTCTGCTTGTTCGGGGTGGAGGTAGTGGAAGGGGAGGAGGAGTGGTTGCCGTTGCCGAGATGGACAAGAGTTTTACTAGTATTGGCAAGGCACTGCATACAGAATACTTGGTCACTGGGAATGGACCTACGGTAATTGAGTGGCGGAGAATGGTTATCCGCTCTCTT
The DNA here is from genome assembly GCA_016271365.2 of Neoceratodus forsteri. Lineage (NCBI taxonomy): Eukaryota > Metazoa > Chordata > Ceratodontiformes > Ceratodontidae > Neoceratodus > Neoceratodus forsteri. The sequence continues at coordinate 1,205,501,762 of CM028132.1, forward strand.
GCATTAGAGAGGCTTATATGGGCCGTAAAAGACAAAGAGGAGCTGTTCTTGAGGGAGTGAGCCCCCTTTCTTGCGTCCTTGAGTATATCTGAAAATTTGATGCTCCGCACAGGGCTGAGTATTTAGGCCCCGGAATAGGCATCTGACTGGGGAGGCCGAGTACTGTCTTAGCTTGTATTTTAATTTTTATTCTCTTTTCTTGGATGCCTACTCGCTATTCCTTGAGAGATGTTCTCTGACACTTGTACCGTGTATAGAATAGAATGGTTCTCTTGGATATTATATTGTGTGGGAAAATGCAAATACTTGACTATGATTGGCAGTATAGATTGTAACACGCTCTCGATTGCATCCATCTAAATGAGTTAAGTGATGATACATGATAATATGTGTTATGTGTTAACATGGGATATGTATTTTTTAGTGTACGTCTGTCTGTTTATTTTAGTGTCTGTAGCTGTATGTTATGTATGTGCTGTTTGTAAGAGAAAATTCTCAATAAAGAGTATTCAAAAAAAAAATGCACAGACAATCCTCTATAAACATTCCCTTTGCCCCCCACCTCCCCAAGCTCCACTTCATCAGGAGCACCTGTGGAGACTGCCCCCACCTCTGCCACCTACCGGAGACCTTCTTGCTCGCTCCATGGAGCCGCAGTTTCCCACCCGGGTGGGGACGAGGGGGGGGGGGCAGCTACACCCCGACAATCCAGGTTGCATCAGGAGCTAGAAGGCTAGGCAGGTGCGAGGCCATGAGGGGTCTGCTCCAGTGCTCCATCTTTCTAGAGCCAGGAGAACCTTTTCCCTGTACTGGGGGAGTGGCACGCACCCTGGCATCATGGCGTCACTGCCGACGTCACCAGTCCCCAACCCCCTTGCTGGATGCTTGCACTTGCCTTGCCTCCGGCTTCCACCAGAGGCCAGTCATGTGCCTAGCATGGACCCCCCCTCCCTCCCAGGAGAGGAGAGCTGTCCTCCGCATGCTCAATCCTCTCCCTCCCCACCGACCCCCAATGGCATGGGCTCGTTTCAGAACCAGGGTTGCCAGCGTGGCGCAAGGTGTGGCGTCGAGCACCTCAACCCTCAGCACCACCGGGACAGCCAGAACATCAGCTTTTGATTACTCTTGGATTTTTTTGTATTAAAAATATCCAGATATAGTAAGGATAGTAATGGAATGTGTTAGAAACATTAGGTAGTTATATCCACTTATGCTATCAGGATTTTATTTTGTTTTTGAAAATGAGTACAGAAGTTAACAAAGTATGAAAGTATGTTGCTTATATAAGAGCTCTGTATTCAACACTATTAGGTCAAATTATGGGTTAAAGAGCAGACATAAAAAGCAAAAATAGAATCATGGCTGCAGCTTTGTTGCCTGAATTGACATGGTGCTGGATCTAGACTGATAGAGCAACAATCAAAATCTGTACTACCACTTTAAAACTGAGACAGCGAGACGGTTCTAAGACAAGGAAGTATTCTGAATTGACATATGTGCTAGTATAGCCAATAAATACTCAGCTCTGAAAACTCTAAACCATGCCCCTTAAGGAAGGCCACAAACCAAAGCACAGGGGCTAGCATATCTCTGTTAGTTATCCTTTGGTAACTCTGCACTGTTTGTAACTTTGTGAACTGCGAATTGCTATTTGCTGGAATAAAAGAGCAGTTAGCACAGATATCAGTTGTGCTGGATTCTTTCATGTGAAGGAGGAGTAGCATTTGTACTTGCCTTTGAAAATGAATATCATTTTTCACATCCAGCCCAAAATGTATTTTCGCACTTGTTGCACCGAATGGCGCATTTGTTGTGCGAAATCACCTTTCAGGATTGAGTAATGAAATGATAGTGCCACTGTTCATGAGGTGGGGTCCCAAAAAGCCCATGTTGAAAATTTGGAGCGGAAATACCAACAAACACCCGGGGTGTTAGGGTTTCCAACCGTAATGCCCCACCCTTACAGACTGGCAGGCGTCGGGGTGTGGCTTGGGGTCATCAGCCGTAATCCTCATGCCATTCCACTCCCACCCCCACCCTGCAGACACTGACTGGCATTGAGGTGTGCCTTTGGTCTTCGGCCCTATCGTTCACCCCATTCTTCTATACTGCACCCATCTCAGCTTATTTCCTTATGGAATGGGGTGAGCGTAAGGACCAAAGACCCCAAGGCACACCGTGACACCTGCCAGTGTCTGCAGGGTGGGGTGAGGTGGAATGGCATGAGCGTTATGGCTGATGACCCAAAGGCACACCCCAATGCCTGTCAGTCTCTGCAGGGTGGAGGTTGGCGTTAGTTCAATACTTCACTGCCATTCCTATTATGCCTCTCTCTAACTCCTGCAGTACCAATGCCAATACCAGCAAGCAAACATTCAGCATTGACAGATGCTTGTTGTTCAAAGTGCCTTTCCAGTCAAAGTTTTAAAGGTACTTGCACAGTACCAGCTGATACCACCTGCTCTGGAAGTCTGTTCCAAACATCAGTCGATCATTCCGTAAAGCAGTTCTTCCTGATATTTCCTTTTAACTCCCCTCTTATCAGTGCCAGTGTGTATCTCTTTGTTCTTTGATTAGATTTGGCCTGACTGGCTGGGTGGTAAATAAAAAAACTGTAGCAACTAATGTTGCATAGATTTGTAGCCTAAGCAAGCAATAATACCTGAGCTGGTGGGCAGTACTGGGCAATAGCAGATGACCCATGGGCATAAGGCCTGACACTTCAGGTGGAGGGCCTTATAGCCCCTGGAAGACCCGGTATTGCCCATACCGTCCACCATGGAGGGTATTACTACAATTAGAAAATGGGCTATGGCCTGCATTTTAGAAAAAAAAAATTAATTAAAAAATGTTTTGTAAATAGTTCATTAAAATGAATATCAACATTTGCTATAAAGTAGTCCCTCTACTGTTGGCATTGACAGTAGAGGATGCAGTTGTGGTTTGTGCTGTGCCACTCTTTGTAATGTTTTGTTCTCTTCTTTCTGCCTTGCAGTCTTTCCTCGTTGTTCAGTTTGGTCAAGTTCCTGGTAACCGTTTTTTTTTTTTTTTGGTGCAAAGCAAATGAGACTACTGCATCCATGAGAAGACTGGTACTTTTGTGGATGTGGCACCCACAGATGGAGATGCACTGCTGTCATATCACTGTACAAGAAGTGATTGGGCGGTTGAAGGATCGTGGTTGGGATCGGAACAGCAGAGAAGCGCCGTTGGGAGGCAAAGAGGGAGCTCAGATCTGTTAGAAGAGGAAAATAGTGGTGATTCTGATTAATTTTCATTGGCATTTAAAGCAGTTTTAGTGGACATGTGGTGCGCGAAGTGGGTGGCCCTACTCTCAGTTAACGAGTGGGAGAGGGGGGAATAATGACTTGTAGGTTTTCAAATTCAAACTGGCAGTGACACCAGTTTAGTGGTGAGGCAGGGCAGGCTGGCACTTGTTCTTAGCAGTGCTCCAATGGAATACAGTGTACCAGCTTGGCATGGCTCTCAGCTAATCCGAGAGCAGGAACTCTCCAGCCCATGTTCAAAGCTTGTATAGGAGAAGTCTTAAAGCATTGATGGAATTTTTCAACTGTTCAGTTGTCAGCTAACTTAATATCAAAGCTTCTTATTATAGTGGTACAATAGCACCACTATAGTTAGGGTTGAGTAGGCCGTTTAATGTTAAACCCTTAAATTTGCACTTTAATAGCTTTGCCACCGTTAACAGATTTGTACAAAATGTTGCATGTTGGATCTTGGGATTGAGGTCTCATGACTTGCCAAGTTTCATTCTAGACAGATGTGCGGATTCCGAGATACAGATAGCGAAAAAAGTGAAAAATCTGTTGTTGTTGTTTTTTTTTGGGGGGGGGTTGTTTTTTGTTTTGTTTTTTTGTCATTGCCTAGCAACCAGACAGTTTTGAATTTGCTCTGAAATTTTCAGAGTGGAAAGGACTCAGGTCACAGTGCTGACTTTCACTGGTTTGGTGAAAAAAATGTTAATCTGTTCCAAAGTTATAAGGATTTGAAAATTCAGTTCTGAGCATGCTCAGTATGGTCTTTTCGATAGCTGTTTCATGTGAAAAAAGAAATCAGCCCATACTAAAAAGGATTCTGTTTTGTATGGGGGGTGGGGGCTAATCTTTTTTCATGAGAAAAAATTATTTTTTCATATGGCCACCATCTTGTTTCTGTTTTTTTTTTCTGTCCCAAACTTTTTTTGAAAAGTCATAAAAATGATATCCTGCTGAGACACCTATACATGCATCTTGCTAATCAGGAACCCCTTAGGTAGATTCTGCAGTTAGTTTTGGGTAAACAGTCACCCAGCAATGTGTTTTTAACACATTTTAAAATCTGTTTTGTGACCCGAATTTCTTTTTTTGTATAGCTATACAAAAAAGAATAGAGCCATATGACGATTCCCTTCATACGAAAAAACAATTCGGACTTAGGGTTTTTTGTCTTGTTTTTCAGAGTCTTTTTTTGTATAAAGGAATCTATTTTTTAATTTTTTTTTTCAAATAAACAGCACAACATCAGGATCAAAGATCCCTTCATATGAAAAAAGTATTTGGACTTAGGGTTTTTTTTTTCCCCACATTTTAACTTTAAAGGAACACTGTCATCCCTTTTTGCACCATACTGTTTCGAGTTGAAAACTCACATTTTATGATTACTTGTTCTAAAATTCTTTGGTGTTGCTGTGGGTTTAATCTGCCTTATTTCTTAGTAGAACTGAAATGCATGGTAATTATGTAATTATACCCAACCTTGTTTTGTTTCAAATCCTTGATCTGATCTTATTGCTCACTTCCTGAACATTAGGAACACCTCCAAGCAGTGCAGCCACTCATGATGCAAAAGTCTCCTCTGCTCCCCAGTGCATCCTGAGTGACTGGACTGTGTTTGGAGTGTTCCCAAGTCCAGGAAAGATGCAGTGGGAGTTGATTGAGGAATGTAAACAAACATATTTTGGTGTGGTAACACCAGTATAGTGGGCAATCTTTTTTACACTTTTAAAAGGAAAAAAGGAATCTGAATCAATCTTCCAGCCACATCAGCATATTCTACAGAATGCAAACAATCTTCAAATATGTTTTTTAAACTAGGGACAGTTTGAAGCCTAAAGGGGTTGACAGTGTCCATTTAACAAGCCATAACCCTGTCAATATATGCAGTTATGGGACAATCTATACATCAAAATAAAGGTCTTAATGTGTACTACAACACTAACACATAACACCCCCAAATAAATGTAGGAGCTATATAAAAAAAGCATAAACAATTAAAAAATTACGATTCCCATAGTATAACACTGCAACTTTAACAAGTTGTAACTCTGTCAGTCTTGGGAGTTAATGGACAATGTATAGATCAATAGAAAGGTTTTAATGACTAGTACAACACTAAGTCCTAAGAAATAAGAACTGAAAATGGTCCATTAAAAATTACAAGGAAGCACATCAATTGCTTTTCTGGAGGAGGTGCCCTGCGCTTCCACTCCCACATACACATATGAATAAATGGAGGCACGGAAGCACAGGGCCCAGAGGGCCCTGTGCTTCTGAAGCAATTCCACTATCTTAAAAAGTAAGGCAATTCATTGCAAAAAATTTTTATTAATGCACCAATTAGGGTTAAACTGACAAAAGTAGGTAATTGCGTTGTTAGGGTTTGCAACCCTAACACCCCACCACCAACCTGCAAGCAGAAAAAGGAAAAAAACTTTGCAGTTTTGACTGTGCTGAGTCTTGGTAAATCAGGCCTGGGGACTTCTTTGGAGTTATCAACCCTAACGCTCACCCCATTCCTCATAGCCTGCACATCTGAGATTATTTTCTGTTGAATGGGGGGCGTTGGGGTTGATAACCCCAAGGAAGACCCCAGGTCTGATTTGCCAAGACTCAAGACAGCCAAAACTGTAAAGTTTCTTTCTTTTTGCTGCCTGCAGGATGGGATTGGGTTGTGAGGATTGTAAACCCTAACACCACATTTCTCTACTTGTCTCAGTTTAACCCTAACTAGTGCATTAACAAAGTTTTTTTGCAACAAATTGATCACTGTATTTACAAATTTGTAGGACAGTAAATGTAAATACAGCCAAGTCCCCAAGAAACAGATCAAGGGACAACAACCTAATATGGACAATGTGGGACAAACATGCAATATACAGTTACAAATATATCAGCAGGGTAAAATAACATTCTAGGTTTGATTTTCAATGCATGGCACAGGGCTTGTGCCAGCCCTGTGCCATGACACTTAGGTTCTAGTGGTGCACCAAACCCCTTTGCCTCAACTGTGCCCAGTTCTCGTATCTTGGGCGCAATTGTGAAAAAAGTTGATCTAACTTGTGGCACCTGGCACGCGGGTTGAAACTCTCGCTCGCTGGCTGGGTGACTGCCGCAAGGCCCGTGAGCCATATCTTCAGCACACCCACAGCTTCCAGCAATTGGTGGATTTGAAAATCAACCCACTATGTATGTTTTGCAAACAGGGAAGATGGGACTATTAAAAACAGAAACAGTGACACATAAGCATGTCTTCAGTAGCAATGCAAATAGCTCTCTCGTGGACTGTGATATATCGACCCAAAAGGGCTGTATCTGTGGGAGCTCCCAGAATATATCCGTGTGTGTAGCATGATGTGCTCCACAATTTTGACAACAGAAAGTTTAGGATTAGAGAGTTTATTTTGATGTCCTGTTTGGAGTAAGGAAAATGTAAAGGTTAATTTTCCATGCAAATTCTTGTTAAACATAGGAAGCCAATATTCAAATGTTAGACCTAACATGTCATTGAACATTAAGCCACTGGGGGCTGGCCTGTCAGTGCAGTGGCAGGGGTGCCACCCATGATGTTGGTGACGTAGTTCAGGAACAAGCTCAAGATGCTTGATGCAATCAGGGAGCAAGGCAGAGCATTCCACAGGATGTTCTCTGTAGGTGGGCGTACGACCATTCCCCACTGCATGAGTGCCACCTGGGGTGCCCAGCAGGTGCAAGCCAGTCAGGATGGCAGTGGAAGGGGAGATTTAGTGGCTATGTGGCAAGCACTCCCATTGCATATATGCACTACACATTTACAGCCAAGCGTTTCAGAGGAGGGAAGATTTGGTAACCCCTCTCCCCTCACTGGCAGGATGACCCGCTGGTATGCTCGGGTTCCACAATGCCCGCCCAACACAAAGGAGCTCCCCTGACCACAGACTTCAGAGAAGACTGGAGGGGGGACCTGACCAACCCCCCTGAAAGCCCCACTGTGGAAGGGTTCCCACAGGGCAGGTAAGGGGGAGTTTCCTGGGGTTCAGGATGGCAACTGAGCTGGACAATAGCTAAGTATAATGGGGCCAGGGTGAGACAGGCAAGGGAGCAGAAAGACTACTTAACAAAAAAAAAATGAAAAACAAAACATGAAGCATTGAGTACCTAAGTCTTTTCTCCACTTCAGTTGCACATGTTCAGCATTGTGTTCTATTACATATGAACATGCTGGCAGATAAAGGCCTCATGGTCTGTCTTGTCTGCTCAAGTGTGCAGCTCCTTCCAGCATCTTGTATGGGACCTGCCCCCTCACCCCTAGCAACTTTCCCCTTCATTCTGTCCCATCCTTTCTTGAAGCTATTCACCATTTTCAGGGAGACCACCTCCTCTGGCAACTCTTTCACCTTGACCGCCACCCTCTTAGTGAAAAAGTGCTTCCTCATCTCTCTCTCTCTGATCTTCCCCCTGCCAGCTTTAGGCTATGCTTCCAGTAGACTTGTTTCCACTAAAACTGAAGAGACCATCAGTATTCATCTAGTTAATACCTTTATGGTACTTGACGGTCTTGATCATATCCCCCCTCCCTTTTGTCCTCAAGGGAGTACATGTTGAGCCCCATGAGCCTCTTGCAGGTGTTGCCCTGCTGGCCCCGGATCATCTTGGTTGCCCTTCTCTGGACTGTCTCCAGCAAGCTGACATCCTTCTTAAGATAAGGGCACCAATACTGCACACTGCTCTCTAGTTGCAATCTTATCAGTGACCTGTACAATGGTAATATGACCACCACCTTCCTGCTGGTAATCCCCCTAGCTATACAGCCCGGTATCTAATTTGTTTTTGCTGCTGCTCTCCTGCAGTGTGCCAAGTGCTTCAGGTCACGCTTGTTGATAACCTCCAGATCCTTTTCTTCCACAGACCTGGTGACCTGCACATCACCTAGCCAGTATTTGTTCTCTGGGTTCTTTTCCCCTAAGTGCATAACTTTACACTTTTTAGTATTGAACCTCCATTGTCAAATGCCAGACCACTTCTCTAGCCTTATCAGGTCTTCCCTGAGTTGCTGTCTCCCCTTCTCTGTGTTCACCGTCCCACAGAGCTTTGTGTTATCTGTGAACAGGTAGATTTTACCTTTGATCCCATCTACTATGTTACTGAACATCAGACTGAGCACCGAGCCCTGGTTGACCCCACTGCTCACTGGCCTAGCTTTCAAGAATTCCTCCTGAACCACCACTTTTTGGCTTCTGTCCGTCAATCAGTTTGTGACCTATCTAATGAACTTTGCCCCCCACATCCAGATCTTCCAGTTTCCTATGAGGTACAGAGTCAAAGGCCTTGCTGAAGTCCACATACAGGACATCAACCGCTTGGCCTCTGTCCATTGCCATGATCACCCAGTCAGATTAGTCTGGCAGGACCTTCCCAACATGAACCCATGCTGCCTCTCATATTGCACCCTATATTCCTTGAGAAAGCCCACCAGTCTCCCCTTCAGGATAATCTTCATCAGTTTCCCCACTTTTGAGGTCAGAGTGACAGGCCTGTAATTCCCTGGTTCATCCCTTGGACTGCTTTTATGAAGCGACACCACACGTGCACTCCTCCACTCTCGGGGCACACTCCTGGACTCCAAAGAGGTGTTAAAACAGGTCTACCAAGGGGCCTGATAGCACCTCCACCAGTTCCCTTAGGACCCTCAGGTATACTCCATCTGGCCCTAGGGATTGTCCACCTTCAGGGTCTTTAGGTCCTTATGACCCTGTCCACCACTGATTATGCCATTGGTGACTCCCCCTTCCTCATTTCCACCCCTCCCCAACTCCCTTGAGGCACTCTTCCATCCTTCTCTCTAGTGAAAATGGAGCAGAAGTACTTGTTAAACACCTTCACTTTCTCTTCACTTCTTTCTGCCCCAGCCCCCCTTCTCTTCTTTTTTAAACATACTTTCTTAAATTTTTAACAAGTGCAGTACAGGCAATGGCAGAAACAAAAGAGTGTGCACACGGACAAGGTGGTGCTCATTATAACAGGTAATATAAATAAGTTTTTGCTTTTTACTTCTCTGCTTTTTTCCTCCCCCCCCCCATATATTGTGTGTGCTTTTGAATAATCATTTATTGGGTTTTAATGTCTCTTTCTCTTTTTATGTAATTTTGACTTTTCTCCTTATGTTTTGCTCTTTCCAAATGATAATATTTTTAATATTTAACCCTAAATGATGAATATAAATGGTTATAATGAAAATATATATACAATAGGTTTTAAACTTTGGAATAAAACATTAAGTAAGGGCCTTTAACCAATGTGAGTGGAATGCAATTAAAAACAAAATTAGTTTCATTAAGTGCTTAGCAACAGTTATTATATGTGAGTGACAAATTGTAGAATCTGAATTATTTAATTGGTTTGCAAATTGTTTTTTTTTTTTGTTTTTTTTATTCACTTGTATTATATTGATGTCACATGGTGTGCCTTGTTATATATCAAGAGTGTTGTGCTCTGATGTATTAGCCTTTGAAAAAGGAGCTACCAGCTTTGAAACATGTCAGGCATGGTGATTTTTGTACGTAATAAAATGTAAGTTTTTAAGCTCTTTTCTGTCCAGCGTCCTTTTATTAGGCTTGTGTGTGCTTGGAACTTTGGTTTGTGTTCACTACAGTACAGGCAATATTGTACACCAAATGACATTCCAAAAAATTGATAGCATCTAAATAACTCTGGAGAATGCAACAAACAGTTCCTAAGCTGTAAAACATTTGATTCCTTTGTTATAATTAACCCAACAGTGCAGACCTGTACTGATCATTGCCATATCCTGACCATCACATTAATAACATAGAACATACTAAACAGACAACATATAACCCTTACACAGACATCTTTCATTCATCATTTCATGCCTATTACTACATACTTGTTTGCTGTTCCAGCTGGTATACTTTATTTAGTTGTTGTTCATACTATAATACTATATTGCCAAACACTTATATTTTCCTACACCTGACTATGTATGCTGCATTCTTGTTTGATATTTTTGTACATAGCTTTCAGATGGTGCCCAGATAGTATCATAAATGTGTTCCTTTCCCCTGATTCGATAAATTACTCTTTCCACCTCCATATGGTCGTATCCTCCCATACAGACGGAAATGATAGATTAACATTTGTTCAGTTTTTAAGAATTCCCAATTTGGCTGCCAACACTGACAAAAAGGCAAATTTTGTTTGCCCATTTGTTAGGTCTTCCTGGTCATTCCAATCACTCATTAGAACATTTCTAATATTGAGAGTGATCTGCTTGTTCACCACCTCTGATATAGATTTCCCACCGCTGACCAATATCCCTGCAACTTTAAACATCGATACATCATATGTATAAGGTCTGCAGTTTCTTGTCACATCTAGGGCTTTTACCATCTTATTGTGTGCCAAATTTTTGAAGTCTGTCCAGAGTGTAGTAAGCCCTTTGAAAGTAATATGAAATTAATTATTTTATGCTTACCCTGAATGGGCAACTTCCATCCCTCCTCCATAACAATGCTCCAGTTTTCCGGCGATATATGTTTCCATTTTAGCCTATTTCCCTCTCCTGTGTAAGGCAATGAAGCTAAAAGATTATTGTAAAAGGAAGATACCAGTCCTTTGGTGCCATCTGCTGTGTTCAGTATTATAGCCAGATCAGGCAGCTCCTGCAGTGCATATGTGGGCCCCCAATGTTCCAGGCCAAAGTATGATTTGTAAGTACCTGAAAACCTATGTGCAAGGTAGGTCATACTTTTGAGGTAACTCAGAAAAAATCTATTACTCTGCCTTCCTCACACAAATGTCCTAACACTGTGATTCCTTCTTTTTTTCTTCACTTTGAACCCTGAATATTTAACAAACCCTGGATAGATGTAATAGTTCCGTAATGGAGTTAGATTATATACTTTGCGTCCACCTCCTTGTATTTATGCATTTTGTTCCAGTGCTTTAAAAAATGCAAAATAATTGGATTGCCTCTCACACATCTAAAGTCGCTGAGTGTGGAACCATATAGCAGTTCTGTTAAAGATTCTTTCCCCATCCATGCCTGCTCTAATCTGATGCTGGTTTGTTTACATTCAGGTTAGAACCAATCTTTAAAACTTGCTAACTGAGCCACATTATAGTAAGGGTGGAAGTGGGGAGCCCCTATTCCCAGTGGTTAAACTGGAATTGTTTAGAAGGTGAAACTGTAATCATTACATTTGTAGGAGGCAGAACTCTCTAACATTAGTCAATGGAGAAAGGTGTCAGAGGAGGGAGAACGGAGTTCCTGCCCAATTAAACCCTTGCCTATTCCACCCCTCTTTGGTGGCTGCATAAGCTGTTTGTAATCTGTTATTTTGGGAGCTTTATTACTCCAAATGCAGTTAACTATAAAACATCTGAGCTGTTTAAAGAACTTTTTTCAGGAAACCCCCCCCCCTCCTTTTTTAACCTGATAATTTCATCTCTATCATCCCTCTCTTCTCACTCATATATGTAAAGAAGGCCTGCTCACCCGATTTTCCATCCTGTGCCAGCCGTACTTCCCTTGCCACCTTTGCCTCTCTAACCGCTCTGTTTGCCACCCTTGATTTAGTACTATAGACCTCCCTGTCCTCCTCATGCTGTATACGTGTGTACTTCCAGAAGGCTGCCTTCTTTTCCCTTATTGCATTTGCCACTTACTTTACGAACCAGCTGGGCTTTTTGGCCTTGGATTTCCCTGCTTTTGATTTTGGCACACTCACTAGTGGCCTCCATGAGTCTCTCCTGTATTATGGCCCATTTCTGTTTCACCTCCATCTCCTTACTGATCCCAGCATGGTGTCTACCAGAATTTCTCCCATTTTATTAAAGTCAGCCTTCCTGAAATCCAAAACCTCGTCTTGGTCATGATCACCCCTCTGCCCATGTCCAGGTGGAACCACACTGAATGATGATCACTCCCTGCAAGTGGTGCCCCCATCTTTACATCCTGGATATGCCCACAGCTGGACAGAATCAGGTCCAGTACAACCCACTCCCTAGTGGGTTCCATGACATCCTGAGTCAGAAATCCACTCTGGAATGCATCCAGCAGTACATGGTCCCTGATGCTGGAGGTAGCCGGCATTTTCCAATCCACCCCAGGTAGATTGAAATCCCCCATTATTACTGCCTCCAAATCTGCTATTTCCATGATTTGGGACCCGAGTACCTTGTCTAAGTCTTCATCCTGTGAAGGTGGTCTATAAACTACCCCTATCCTTAGTTTCCTCCCCTTAGTGGATTGGACCTGCACCCATAATGATTCTGCCTTTCAATCTGCCCCTTTCTCTCTGGAACAAGTTTCTGGAACAAGTTCTCTCCTCCTTCAAATTCAGACCACTGCCCCCTTCCCATTTCCCTATCCTTTCTATACATTTCTTACCCAGGGACTGCAAGGTCCCAATCATGGTTTGGTGTAGCCCATGTCTCTGTGATGGTCATTATGTCCACCTCTCCATCTTCCATTAGTGCTGGCATCTCAGCCAAAGCATTGTAACAGTATTTGTTCTCACATTAGTAAAAAAGGAACTTATTGAAGACAAAAGTGGTTTAGTGTTGCCTCACATGAGAGTGCTCTTTAAATGTGTTACTGCTCAGGTGACTTATATTTCCTTTGATATATTTAATTGAGTTAGACATATGAAAAGAAATACCAACCGGGCCAGTGGTGTGGAGGGTTGAGGCACTGAACAACACACCTCCGACCATGCCAGCAACCTGGGTTTGGGAATAAACTTGGGTCGCTGGGGTCAACCAGGAAGGGAGAGGATTTAGCATCCATTTGACTGCTTTGCTGTCCCGGGTAGGGGGGATCGGCCACACTGCTCCTACAGTGCCACCACATGGAGGCATGGTGGCAGGGGAAGGAGTAACTAGTATGGGCTGGTGGCAGCTGCAGACACTGTAGTGCATATGCACCTCCACATGCACGCCTAGCATCACTGCATGCTGCCAGTTGTGGGAGGGACCAAGAAAATGGCAAAAGAGGAAGCATGCATATGAAGCCCCACTTGCCTGCTGCTAGCTTTGCCACTTAGAACCCTGCCAAATTTCTGGATATGTCCTCCAGAGTGGGGAGGATGGCCTTCCTTCTCCTGCCCCACAACGGGGGGAAAACTGTGGGGGATTCTACAGTGGGAGTTCCTGAGGGAGGTGGTAGCTGGTAGGAGAGGCAAGCGGGGGTTGAAGAGTCCCACCTGCAACTTGGGTAAAAAAAGCCCCTTATGTAAAAAAGTAAATAAATACCTCAGGTACAAGAGAGAGACACTCCCACTATTTACAAAACAATCATGAATACATTAATATCCAAAATACTATACATTTTTTTCATATTTCTCTGATTACTTGTCTTGCTGAACCATTTTTGTAACACACGTACCTCTCCTTTTCCATTTACTTTGATTATGATACCAAAATGATTCCATTCCACTGTCACCCCCAACCCAGCATTTTAAAGATAACATCCAACTGGGGTATTAGCCCCACAACAGAAAAAAGTAGAGAAAACTATATCCAAATCACCACCCCAACTAATCCATCCTCCACCCTCACAAGACAAGATGAACCCAGGGACATTTGTTCATTACTCCCCGGAGACTACAGCTTCTTATTACTCCTACGATAGCTATCCAACACCAATTTTCTAATACTGCTTATTAGTAGTTGTGGACTCTCTTTTCCAATATTTTATATACAGATTTTTTTTTTGATTTACATTTTTTGGTGTTTTTGTTTTCGCCCATCTTCTTACTCGGGCACATGCACGTGCATGTGGAGGCATGCGCATTCTGCGGTTCAAGACACCCTCCTGACTTGCCACCCTCCCGCCTGCACGGCCACCAGACCTCCACCCAGTGGCAGCGGAACTACAGGGTGAGGGGCCAACAACCTCACCAGGAGGGACAGCTGTCGTTAGGGCTACTCGATCCTGCTCCCACCCTCCTCCCATGCCAGCACCCTGACGATCCGGAGGTCGTACCCAAACCCAGGTCGCTGGCATAGCGTGAGGTAAGGCATAATGCCTCCACCCTCTGCACCACCAGGCTGGCTTATACAGATTTTTTTAATATTAATGTGTTGCAATATTTAATTATATTCCCTCCACTCTATCCAACTGACCATATCATTGCTACCTGAGTATCTACTGTGGACCTTTGGTTCAGCCTTTATTATGAATAAATACGTTATTTTGACATTTGCAGGACTTGCAATTCTTGCAAAGGTAAAAACAAGTGCATTTACTAACTTTTGCTTCATATCTACATGTAGACTGGCCACTCTTACAAGTTTTTGCACCAACCCATAATTCCCTGTTTGCTGCACCACCTGTGGATTGCATATCATATAGTTACAGCCTACTCTGTTTCCTCTATTTTCTTCCTCAGCACATCGCTCCACATCTTCTCCTGCGCAACCCACACCTGCACCACTTGGAGTATCTTTGTTATTAGATTGCTGTCTTGAATCTTTATCTTTTGAAGAACTTGCCTTTCATTTCTGATATGGCCTTTGATCATCTTTTTGTGTATGGTTTGGATCTGCAAATACAGAACCAATTTTAAGAGTGTCTCTAATCTCTCTCAGCCTCTTGTGATACAGAAATATCTTCATTCTCCCAAGCAATTTTACTCCTAGCTTTTGCTGGTGGAACCATTGAGAAATGTATGTTATGATTTACAATCCTAGACTTTGTTAGACTTTGTTTGTTCTTCTCGCTATAACATTTGGGGGGTGAGTCCAGAAAAACCTGTATATTCATGCTCCTATAATGGATGCCTTTCTGCATCCTGGCCTTTCTAAACATGGCCTCACAGTTTACTCCATCTGCACACACCTCTCTGAGTTGAGAGAGGAGGTCACTAGACTCCATGTTGAGTTGATTAGCATTGGTGGGCCATCTTCCCCCACCCAGGGGCCACCAAGTCTGCTGTCATTACCTCAGAGGATGCCAAGGAGGAAGAACAGTTGGACTTTGGTGGACTCTGGAAGGGTGGGAGTGGTGGGTCAGAGGCACATTCCTCAACTGGTACCACTATGTAATTCCTATGCTGCTTCGGTGGGGCAGGACTGTTGGGAGGAGGCACCCATGGTAGTGACTGTGATGCTCTGCCCACCTGCTTATTGTATTATTGTATAATATTTGTAAAATAAATATATGGTATGTGAAGGTCTGCTTATGCAAGAAAACAGCCTAGCAGTGATAAGTGACCTTTGACCTCTAAGGTGTCAGTGTGGCTGAAACATCAGGATGTCTTAAACTGACCAGGGAAACCCCTAATTAAATGCCTTCCTTCCAGAGGGACAGTTTATTACCCCTTATAACCGGCTCCTGCTTTTGAAGTTGGAAACTAAATATGAATTTTATGACCCTAGCAGGAAGGGAAGTTATTTGGCTGATCCTTTATGGTTTTCTCACCTAGCAGAAAACTAGTAACAGATTGTGGGGATGTAAAACATCAAAGGGGATGTTTTGATCAGACTCATATTTTGGGAAATTGCTAGTTGCTGATTTTTTCACTGTAATAACATACATCCTTGTGAGTATCCATACTCAGATTACAGATTTATCACAGATCTAACAGTGATCTCATGGGTGACATCACCAGGAGGTGGAGAAAACTGACTTTTGAATATTGCTTGCAAAAGAAGTTGGTGCAGAAGGATTCCCTGAAAAGAAAAGACACACCCAGTCTGTAGACTGGTAACTAGGTACTTTTAGAAAAATAATTCAACTGGAACTTAAGTATTATTTTTGGTAGGAATTTGTGTTCTGTAACTTCCCATTTATTTTATGTGACTGTAAGTTATTGATATAATTGTTCTGTGTTTGATTTTACCTGTTTTACAATTTTTAGTAAACAATATTTTCTTTAAAATACTGCCTGTGCTTTTTCTCTGTTCTCTTGCATGTGAATGCTGAATCAGTGTTTAAGTCTGACAGCTGTTAAGGGCTTGAATGTGTTACTAATCTTGCAAAAAGGTAAGAATATACCTAGATCTTATATTGAGTCTAAGGGTACATTTTAGGAACCTGGCTGGGTGCCACTGGGCAAAAGATTATATTGCATCCCCCAAAGAGAATATTATCTGAGCCTGTTAACTGGGTATGCTAGCATAAGGTTCACATTTGACTCCCAAGACTCGAGGCTAGTAGGTGATTCGGACCCAAAACAGACAGGAGGGTTACCATGTTTGTCACCTGTTCACACCATTGCACTTTGAGGTTGGCACTGTGGGAGCAGAGGGCCTGACCTGCAGAGTGCATTTGTGACAGTGACCAGGAAGGGTATGGAGGTCTTCCATAGTGGAGACCCCAAGGAGGGTGGTAGAGGACCCCAAAGGAGAAGAAAGCAACTTCTGGTGGGGGACTTGATTGTGAGGGGGACAGATTTAGGAACAGGAAGAGGGAGAGGGAGATTAGCTGCCTATGTAGTACCACAGCCTGCAGAGATGGGAAGTGGATCATGAAGATCACTAGGGAAGCAGAACAGGAGGGAGAGCTGGATGTCATTGTCCACCAGAGGACTAAATGACCTGGCTAGGGATGGTGCTTGGATATGCTAAGGAGGGTCTTAGGTAGCACACTCAGTGACTTTCACTAAGGTGCTGGCTGACTACAACAGAGGGGAGAAGCAGGATCTAAGCACCAGGAGCTTCACTTCATGGTTGAAGGAATAGTGCAGAGAGGAGTAGGTTGGCTATATTGGAGACTGGGGACCCACCTGGAGGGATAAGGACCTATACAGGGGTGATGGGCTGTATCCATCAAGGAGGGGAACATCAGTCCTCAGTGGACAGTTTAAATGTTACTAGCTGAGGGGGTGGTGGAAGGAATTGGGGAAGAAGAAACAGCTCCCTTCCCTCACCACAGGCTGAAGTAGAGAATAGGGAGAACTGGAGGAGAGAGGAATCCCCCAGGATGCAAATTAATAAATGAAACTGAGTGGTAGAACTGAAATGGGGTGGAAATGGGAGCATTAAAAAGAGAGGGGGGAAGGAGGGAGAAAAAAGGAAAAAAGGGATATCAAGCAGAATGGTAACAGAATCTAAAAGGTCATGTGTGTGAATGCTAGATGTGTGAATGCTAGAAGTCTAGGAAATAAGATTCCCAACTTAGAGGCTATCATGGTAGAGGCCGACCTCAATACTGTGGCCATTACCAAGTCATAATGCAATGAAAACCATGACTGGGACATGGCAATACCAGGCTATACTCTATTCAGGAAGGACAAGGTGGGAAGGAAAGGATGGGATGTGGTGCTTTATGTGAGGGAAAGCATAAAAGCAACGGAGATACAGGGAACATGGGGGGACACAAGCATGTGGGTCACCCTGGAGATGGGGAACGGAGCCACTATTCGCACTGGCTTGACTTACAGACCTCCAGCACAGGGGTCACAATTAAGTTTTGCAGCCACTAGCCAGCAGAGCTAGTGACTGGGAAAATCCACAGTAGCATATGATGTGGGCAAGTCAACTGAGCCACTCAATTTGAGCGACTCAACTTGATCGCCTGTACGAACAGCAACTCTGAAAGTGTAGTGAAGATTAGAAAATAATGAATGTAGGAGTGAGCTACACCAGCTGTAATATGATATGAGGCTATGCCAAGCTGGCCATTTGGTGTAGTGACTTCAGCCACCACAGCTGGAGCTAGCGGACCTGGGTTCAGGTCTGGCTGTGGTAGATTTTTTTTTTTTATTGTTTCATTTTTCCCTTATGTCTGCCCCCTCACCCAGAGTTGATTATATTAAAATTGGGGGTGTGGGTGGCTTGCTTCCCATAAAGGGGGATGCGGGGTGCATAGCTCCCCCCCCGCATAAACATGTAAAACGTATTGCTGCCATTTAGAAAGTAAGCGACCGTCGCTGTAATTTTGGTCACCCTTTTGACAGTGGGCAATTTTTGTTTTGGTCTTTTTTGTGGGCACTGTTATTCACACGCCCTTATTGCATAAAACCAAAATCCACTAGCCCCACAGACTTTTCAACTGGCCCAGCTAGTATATGTATAGAAATGTTACCTTCTCCAGTACAAGCCCACAAGGCTAGTTAAAAGAAAAGTCTTAGCTCATCACAAATCTACCAGAATTTGGCTAGTGGCCCAGTGCCAATTTCTACCCCTGCCAGTACAAGGGGAGGAGTTGGATAAGGTACTGGTGGAAGCTATTGGCAAGATGACAGAAAAGGGGAAGGTGCTGCTGGTGGGGGTCTTAAGTCTGCCAGATGTAGACTGGAGCCTCCTAGCTGTGGCTTCAGCAAGTAGCAGGAACATCCTGGACTCCTTGCATGTGGTGGTCTCTGGCAACTAGTCAGCAAACCTACTCATGATGGGGCAATACTGGACCTGGCACACACTAACAAGGATAGTGTTGCAGACATCAAGGTGGGAGGCCACCTGGGGACCAGTGATCATCATACAGTGTGGTTCAGTATAAGGGCAACTGCAGAAATGAACTACACAAGGGCAAGAGTCCTGGACTTCAGGAGGGCAGATTTTATAAAGATGGGTGAATGCCTCAGGCCTGGCAGGGGATTGACCTGAGTGGGGTGGAGGAACAGTGGGTGAAGCTAAAAGGGGGCATAATGAAGGCAACAAACCTCTGCATTAAGCAAGTGAGCAAAAGCAAGAGGAAAACAAGACTGCTATGGTTCTCGAAAGAGGTGGCAGGAAAGGTAAGGCTAAAACGGAAATATTCAGAAGAGGGGGGGAAGATGGGGAGGTGTATCAGGGGAAACAGAGAAGCAGGGAAAGCAGTAAGGAGTGCACAGGTACAAACTGGAGAGAATAGCCGAGACAGTAACAAAAGGGGACAAGACATTTTTTATATGTAAGTGAAAAGAAGACCGAGAAGAGATTGTAAGGGTAAAAAAGGGAAGGGGGGACTGTGTAGAGGTGAACAAGGAAAACGCAGACATCCTGAACAAATAATTTTGTTCGTTGTTTACAGATGAAGGAGAAGGAGAAGGAGAAGGACCACAAAGTAGCTTTGGAGGGGGGGAGGTGGACACTCATCGAGGCACAGGTCAAGAAGCATAGAAAAACCAGGAGCAGTTATAAAATTACCAAGTAGCGTTTTATTATCAAGTGTAATTAAATAAATGTAATAATAAAATTGTGCAGGATAGCTCTTTTGCAGGTAGTTCAAGCAAAACAAAGTCCTTCATCTGAGTGCATCTCTAATTCTAAATTTCCCTCTTTCTCCCTCTCTCCTTCCCTCTCTTGTCCCCCTTCACTCTCTTCTCTCTCTTCTCTCCCCCTCTCCTATTCCAACAATCATTGCTGCTCTTTTTATGAGAAGTTTTTGCCTGGCAATTAACTTCTGTATTCTGACCTTGTTAAGAGACAACCTGTTTCTCAAAATGTATTAAAGCTTTGTCAGTTTCTTTTCTTGCAGGTGCAACAAAATAGAACATTGTATTCCAGAACTAATTTCTTGTTGACACCTCTGCAAAATCAGCTTGTGGAGGTCAAACTGCATGTCAGTGTTAATCCCCCAAGTTCCAATTCTAAACAGCTTTCTGCAGTCATTTCAGCAGTATAACTATATATATTTTCAAACTAGATAACCTAATTTCACATAAAGATCCACATATATTCCCATAACCACAGATAAGCAAGGGGGAAAGAGAAACCGCAAGAAACAGCAAGTGAAAACAGGGAGATAGTGGATGGAGAGAGAATCATGAGACTGTCAGAGTGATCAGTTCCGAGGTACTGTACCACAAGAAAATCTGATTGCACAAATAGACAAGAGACTGACAAGTAGAGACTAGAAGAGATCCTTGCTTTTAACTCTTTCTGCCTAACAAATGGGACAGGGTCTTATTCAACCCTGTCACAGACACTAGTTCTTTCTCAGAGGAGGGATTACTGAAGGGACTTGCTAATCTGAAAATGGACAAAGCAGTAGAGCCAGATGGGGTTCATCCAAGGGTATTGAGGGAGCTCTGGGGGTACTGGCTGCATCTCTGGTGGTCCTATTTAACAGCTCACTGGAAATGGGAGTGGTTCTGGAGGACAGCAGATGTAGTCCCACTTCACAAAAGTAGCAGCAGGGAGAAGGCTGGCAATTACAGGCCAGTCAACCTGATGTTGGTGGTGAGAAAAATTAATGGAATCACTCCTGAAGGAAAGGATTGCAGAATATCTAGTATCCAGTGGGTTACAAGACCCAAGCAGCAAGGATTCATGGGGGAGGTCATGTCAGATGCATCTGATCTAATTCCTTGCTCACCCAGTCAAAGAAGTCTTATCAGGGTGGAACGGTGGATGTGGCATACCTAGATATCAATAAGGCTTTCAACACCATTCCACATAGGAGGCTATTAAGTACACTGGGTAGCTTAGAGATAAGTCCAAAGGTGGTAAACTGAGTAAGAAATAGGTTAGAGGATAGGAGACAGAGGATGGTAGAAAATGGAGTTCACTCTGAGGGAGGGAGGGTGACCAGTGGGGTGCCTCAGGGATCTGTGCAGGAATGGTCCTCTTTAAAATCTTTATAAGTGGCACTGCAGAGGAGCTGGAAGGGAAGGCATGCGTCTTTGAGGATGACACCAAAATCTGCAGTAGGGTGGACACTCTGGGGGGGATGAAAAGGATGAGCAGAGACCTGAGAAAATCAGAGGGGTGGTCAAGGGTATGGCAGTTGGATTTCAATGCAAAAAAGTGCAAAATAATGCACTTTGGGCACAGAAAGTCAGGGGCAGAGTACAAAATGGGTGGTGTGGTACTGATGACCACCAAGTAAGAAAAAGACCTGGGGGTAATCATATCAGATGACCTAAAGGTGGCCAGGCAGTGCAACAAGGCAGTTGGGAGAGCTAGTGGGATGCTGAGGTGCATATGGAGGACTATCACTAGCAGAAAGAGAGAGATGGTATTGTAGTTGTATTATTTTATTTATTTATTTATTTAAAATTGATGACTGAGAAAGGCACATTGAGCCAAAAAGCTCATTTCCAGGTGCGACCCAGGTACAAAGTATACATAGAGTGAGCAGTGTTACAAAATAAGTAGAATACAACTATATGTACAAGGAGGTAGTTGGTTTTAGTACAATATATACAGACAGTATGCTACAGTCATATAGGCAAGAGTATATTTGGCGAGGCTAACAGTTGTAACTTGAGGCTAAAAACTGAGTTCCCTCTAGCAGGGATCTAGGAGGAGTAGGGGTGGGTTAGAGACAGAAGGAAGATAAACTCAGCATAGATAACTGGTTAAGACCCCACTTAGAGTATTGTGTCCAGTTCTGGAGACCACATCTCTGGAAAGACATAGAGTGGAGGCAGTCCAGACAAGGGCAACCAAAATGGTGTAGGGTCTGCATCAAATGCCCTAAGAGGAGACATTAAAGGACTGCAATATATACATCCTGGAAGAGTGGAGGGAAAGGGGGGATATGACAGAGACCTTTAAATACTTCATGTGCATAAATAAGGTACAGAAGGGAAGTATTTTTCCAGAAAAATGTAGCACTAAAACAAGGGGGCATGCTATGAAGCTAGAAAGGGAATAGATCCAGGAGAGATGTGAGGAAGCACTTCTTCACAGAAAGAGTGGCTGATTCCTGGAGCAGCCATCCAGGGGAGGTGGAGGAGCCTAAAACAGTGGTGGGGTTCAAGAATGCATGAAATAGATGTAGGGAAATCTTAGTGGAAAGGAAGGGGGGAGAGCGAAAGAACCAGAGATCAAGTAGGGTATGCAGTGAAACTGTAGGTAGGGGAAAAAATGGGCAGACTGTGTGGGCCAAGTGGTTCTTATATGCCATCAAATTTTGTTTCTGTGCTCAACAAAATGATGGGGCTTTAGAAAAAATGAACTGGGGGAAATTTCTCAAGATAATTTTGGATTCAGTGGATCCATATGGGCCATGTCCACTTCAACCTTATTGCCTGGGAATATACTTCCCAATATCTCAGTTAGCATTTGCTCAAAATAATATAGTGGGTTTGAGCCTTCCACTCCTATCTCTCCGTGCTCATAACTCCAGTTCTTTTTTGTAACACAAGTTTCTTGAGAAAGTTGACAGCACTGACTTTGTACACATATTTCGTGGCTGATGATACAAATATTGTATTATCAATTACAGAAATGTTCTCAGAAATGCTGCAGTCTGATTTGGCTGTAAGGATTCTGACAGCCTTACATCAATCCCTGTTACACTGTCATGTACAGCATGGTCATCATGGCACATGGATTCTTCCTGTCAGTATTCCATCCTCTAGCACTGCTAAATGACTGGAATGCAATCTGGTTCTGAACCAGCATTCTTAAAACTGTTGGTGGAAGAACTATTTTATTTAAAATTGCCCATTTAATGTGGAAAATATTCAAAAAGTACACTTCTTTTACAATACTTTTTAAATAATAATAATATAATAGCAATAAGGCACTCCCAGGAGTTAGATTAACAGTCAATCACCCCCTAACATAAGGGCAATATGGTACTGGGCTGTGCCTCGTACCACATTACATTCCTAGTGGGTGAATAACAGACTGTCAATCTAACCCCTGGTCATGCCTTATTGCTTAAGTGCAGATGTTACACAAGTGTATTTAAGTATGCCAAATATGCAACCATAACATTCATTCATATAGATCGCATTTTATCTTCCTTTGGGAGCCTGTTACAGCACATTCATGCCCCCTCAATGAAAGATTTCTCAGTTCCTTAGTGCCGCAATCTGTGTATCGCTTGAACCAAGTAGTAAACTATTGGCCGGCCGGTTGGCACAGCAGAAAGATTTACTGATGTGATGCAGGCACCCGGGTTCAGGAATGGACTTGGGACGCTCAAGGGCCGGCTGGGGAGGGAGTGGATTGAGCGGCCGTAGCAAGCTCTCCATTCCTGAGGGGATAGCGTGTCTCTGGTTTCAGTGGTCCCGGTGACCACAGGGTGCACCATCACCACTGGAGCACCAACCAGTGTCACAGGTGGGTGGGTCGGACACATGACATGGTGTGTCATGGTATCCGTTAAACCCGCCCTCCACCAACACACACAAGAAAAATCCTCCAACGAGCAAATGATGCCCCCACACATGACGGCCCTGGGTCCCCACTACATCCGTTAACTGGCACCCCCAGAGCAAACACTGGGGGCTCAGCCCTGGGGGTAATCCAGGGGGCACTGGGGTGGAGGACACCGGGGCTCACTTGTGGGATGGGATGGGAAGGTTAAAGGAGGAAAAGTTGTCGGAAGCATAAAGCATAGTAAATCAAAGTAGTAAACTATCAGCTAGTAAACCGTATTCCAGAACTGTGTCCATGACTGATTTTGCCGGTAGGCATTTGAAGATTTCTAAGTTTGCACCAACCTGAAATGAACAGAGGTTTACTAGATCATACCATGCTCTGACAGTAACTTCTAGTGTGTCTGCCATGCTTTCATGCATAATATTGGCTCCATTTGTCCTACTTTTCCACAAACTTTTCGTTAAGAAATCCGAGACCACAGGTAATGTGTTCTGTTGACATGATCTGTTGCATTCTGCCTTTCCATTCTTTCTCTGTAGACACTGTTATTGTAAGCAAGGGACAATTAATGCATTTGACAGCAGCCATACACATAGTATAAAATAGGCCACAATACTGGTGCCTGTGTATGGAAGGTAGTGGCTAACCTAGCACTAAGTGCAGAAAGCTCAGAGGAATTGGCAAGCCCCATGTTTAGAACAATTAATTAAGGGGCGTGACCAAAAAACACTGTCAGGTTCTTTCTGTGGAGATTTGATAGTGCCCTTCCCCCCTTCATCTTTTAGGTTTTAAACCCTCTTTTCCATCAGCATAGTGGTGGCTGCTGAGGTGTCAAATTTACTAGCCAAATCCACAAACTTTGAATTCATCTTTTAAAATAAAGAGTCAATATTAGCAAAACCCTGCCTCAGCTCTTTGAGAATCACCTCTTGCTGCTCTTTTAATTTGACTTCCATTTTTTTGGCCATTCCCACTGGCCATATTACTACAGTAAGTTACTCAGATTTGAATGTTCTCCAACTCTCTAAAACTAGCCAATCATATACCTTCTGTTCCTCTATTTGTCCTTAAGATTCTGTAACAGATTGACCCCCTTCCCTCCTCTGTCAATATTATTTTCTTACTCCCTCTGGCTGGTGTTATTTTTGTTCTCTAAATCCTGCAAGTCTTCTTTGTGGGAATGGGGGGCTAATTACAAAAGTGAAGGGAAACTGAGGGTACGTTAAGTTTGTTAGCTTCCACTTTGCTCTCCTACTACCATAGAACAGTGCTTCCCTTATTTCATTTACAAATCTGGTGAACAAAGTGGGTGATTTGATACCTTTTATTGGACCGACAAGAGATTTACAGAATATAAGCTTTCAGGCTACACAGAACACTTCATCAGACAAATGATAGACTGTGCAAAGAAACAACCTTAAGTACATTAGGTGGAACTGTTAAAAAAACAAACCTTTTACACATAGATGTGACAGCTCTGTTGATGATAATGAAGTAAATCATTGGATATGTGCCGAGACAAAAAACAGTCTGTGAAAATCCTAGTTGGGTATAAATCGGATCCTCTTCATGGATGGAATGTAACAGCAAGAAGCATATAAATTGTTAAACGCTTATGTGCCTCACTAAAAGCAAAGTGTGTGAGTGTGTGTGTCTGTATCTATACTGCATAAATATGTGTGTGTGTGTTTGTATATCTAACTATATATCTATATATATATATATATATGCAATAGGAGTGGGCTCAAAACTCATTGAATAAATCCATTTATGCAATAGGAGTGGGCTAAAACTCATTGAATAAATCCATTTATCTTCACAGCCATTGAATAAATAAAATTTATCCATATAGAAGCTATGTCACAATCACTCCGGAACTCATTTAGAATGTTCGGCCTCAGTAGCAGTACTACCCATATTCAAATGTGAATAACTTTAAAATGAAAAAAGATAGCATGGTACTGTAAGCATAAAAGTTGTTCAGCACAACATTATCTACAAAATGAGTGTTTCATTTATAGATACCTTATAGATTTTTTTATAATTAGCAGAAAAGAGCAGTAAATGCAATTTTTTGTTCACCTTTTTGACAAACATATGTAAAAAAAAAAAGATAAACAATCAAAAGCAAATGTCCCTGCACTGACAGGAAGCATCCATATTGCATAAATGAAATATACAATGGTGAGCTGTCAGATAAATGATTTATCTACACTTGTGCTGTTTGACCTCAGACACCTCACTTATGGCATATGTCACTCATGAGGTTACTCGAAGTCATACAGCACTTATGAAGATAGATAATTTATCTGACAGTTCACCATTGTATATCCCTTATTTATCTTCACAGCTGTTGATGAAATAAAATGTATCCATATAGTAGCTATGTCAAAATCACTCCGGAACTCATTTAGAGTGTTTGGCATCAGTAGCAGTACTAACCATATTCAAATGCGAATAACTTTAAAATGAAAAAAGATAGCATGGTACTGTGAGCATGAAAGTTGTTCAGCATAAAATTATCTACAAAATGAGTGGTGTTTCATTTATAGATACCTTATAGATTTTTTTATAATTAGCAAAACAGAACAGAAAATGCAATTTTTTGTTCACTTTTTTGACAAACATATGCAAAAATAGATAAACAACCAAAAGCAAATGCCCCTGCACTAACAGAAAGCATCCCTATTGCATAAATCAAATATACAATGGTAAGCTGTTAAATAAATGATTTATCTACACTTGTGCTGTTTGACCTCGGACACCTCACTTGTAGCACATGCCACTAGTGAGGTTGTCCAAGGTCAAACAGCACTTGTGTAAATAAATAATGTATCTGACAGCTCACCATTGTATATCCCTTATATATCCACAAGAACACAGCAGATACACAGAATGATCAAACAAATAAAACCATGTTAATGTATAAAGGCACACTATAAATATATATATCAAATGTAAGGCATATATAAAAATATGCACAGGAAATGCCCATGTACCTGAGACAAGAGAAAGGCAGTTGTCAGGGTGACCTATAATATCTGGGAATGGTACCCTGACAGAAGGAATCTCTGCATTTATCATTTTAAAACCACTTGTCATAGAAATAGGCAGCTACATTCAGGACACTACACACTTCTTGTGTAAACTTCCTGCTTTTAGAGATGTACCACCTAATACCATCTTAGCCATGATGGATATTATCTCCCTGTACTCTAATATCCCAGTTACTGATGGAATTTCAGTGTGTCTTAAATACCTACAAGAGAAAGGACAGCACCACAAAATCTAACCAAAATTAATTACGAGACTTATTGAATTTATTCGGACCCACAACAACTTCGGTTTCAATAGTAAACATTATGTTCAAACTATGGGAAGAGCAATGGGCACCAGGATGGCTCCAACCTTTTCATGGTGAATTTGGAAGAGAATTTCCTGAAATTATGTACAATCAAACCATTCACACATTTCTGATATATTGATGATATATTTATAATTTGGACAGAAGGTACTCACACACTTCAAGAATTTAATCAGGAACTTAACGTCTTCCACCCATCCATTAAACTTTTTCTTGAGTACTCTGACATCCACATCAATTTCCTGGACACCACAGTTACCATCAAAGACAGAACTTTACAGACCTTTATCGACAGGAAACCAACAGACCGAGATACCTACACAAAAACAGCAATCACCCTAGGCACACAAAAAAAAAATCTGTAATGAAAAGTGTAGTCAAGTGCTTTGATACTACCGAATCTGTTCAAGTGAAGAGGACAGAGATTAACACCTTGTCACACTGAAAAAACACATTACTGAAGAGACACTTCTGTAGAGAAATTGACAGAGCTGTGGAGCATGCCACTCTTATGCCAAAAGAATAACTACTACAATATAAAGAAAAGACCACCAACCAGACATCCTTGTTTGTTGCACACAACCCTGATCTGGAGCCCCTATGAAAAATTAAGGAACTACAACCAATGTTCAGTGATGGTGACACCTTGAAATGTATCTTCCAAGAACCACCTTTACTGTCCTTCAAACCACCACCTATCTTACCCAACCTGATTGTCAGGAGCAAACATATATCTAACCAAAACAACAGAACACTAGGAAGCAGTAAACCCTGCAACATTTCTTAAATGTAAAACATGTAAGCACATTTCCACTTCAGACTTTATCAAAATCCCTCAAAACAAGCAATTCAAGATAGAGGGGACATCCCGGAATGTTGTCTATTACACCCAGTGCAAGAAGTGTCCACATATAGGTTATGTGGGTGAAACCAGGCAACCCCTTCAAACCCAAATGAACTCACAGGCATGACATAAAGGTGAAAATACTGAAAAAACAGTGGGACAATATTTTTCTCAGTCTGATCATTACACCTCTGACCTCTTTATCCTAGTTCTCAAAGGATACTTCAGAAATACACAAGGAAGGCAGGCTTATGATGTCAAACTTATTTTTCTTCACACTAGTAGTAGTAAAACCATTTATTTTTATACAGGAAAAGAAAATACATGTCATAAGGGTTATTTTCCCTGTTTTCAAGACAGTCCTGTTTAGATGTTACATCCATACTCATAACAAACATCTACAAATACATGACATCACAACACATAACATTAAAACTTCTATAAATCATATAAAATACATATCGAAATATATACATACAGATATCAACAATGACATTCAATAGTAAAAATAGATTTCAAATTCCTGTCAAATTCCTCGTGGGATATTAAAATACATATAAAATGTGGTAGTCTAGTCCATCTTTCGGAAGCTTGATATTTTAAAGTTTTTACCATAAATTTGTTCTTTGTCTGGGGATTACTATCTTATTTTCATGCACCGATCTAGTTAGTACTCTTTCAGAACTGGGACAGAACTTTATATTAATAGAGATATAGTGTGCTGGATATTTTATAGTAAATGTGTGAATCGGCTTAAGCCATACACTGTCATTTCTTGCTTCTAAAGTGTATCAGTTTAAATCTTTCAATAATTTGCAATGGTGCATATGAAAACTACTTCCTGAAACAAACCTTGCTAATCTATACTAAAGATTGTCCAATTTAAGTAACATACTTTTATTTGTCACCCTATAGATAATATTACCATATTCTAAGGCTGGCATAATCCGCTGTTCAACCAGAGTTCTACGGGTCTTATAATCCAAACACCCCGATATACGTCTTGGGGCCCCCAGTTTTTTATTGTATAATAGAATGAATATGGACCTTAGTTTTATGCTCCATTACAGAATTTAAACTAACAGTGCCTTTCTCTTGCATAAGGTACATGGGCATTTTCTGTGCATATTATATATATACTGTATATATATATATATATATATATATATAGGATACATGATGGGCAGGAGTGGGACATGGAAAATATTCTCATTCCTGCAGAGTGAGCTGTGTATTCTCATGAGTGCCGAAGGCACGAGTGAAAATACACAGCTCACGAGGCAGGAGTGAGAATATTTTTCATATGCCATGATCTGCCCATCATGTGTGCGATTTATACCACGGGGTGAGAGCTGCAGGAACATTTTTTCTGAGTCTGTGTGTTTCCTGCTCATTCTGCATGTGTGTGTGTGTGTGTGTGTGTGTGTGTGTGTGTGTGTTCTGAATGGACTGGGAGTCAGAAACACAGGTGAGTGTGTATTTGCAAAGCTAATTGAGTGAGTCAGAGGCTCAGTGAGAAAGACAAACTGCTGCAGGTAGCACTGAGAAACAGAACCTCATAATCATCAATTTTATTGTTCAGCAATGCTAATACAATTTATAAATTACAATCAGAAAAACACAAAAATACAATTATTCCATAGACCCATAATTGGCTACTTATAAACATTTAAAAATTCTAAAAATATATGAACTTTCCTTTAATAACTTATTTATTTCAAGTTAAAGGAATGTTGTTAGTAAAAACTTCGCTACATTCTGTAAGATAATTTTCTCAGTACAAGTGAAGTGATATTCAATAATCTCATCTGGAGAAAGATTGAGGCCACCAAGTATAGAGCCCAACCATTTTCTTCTATTTTGTTCAAAAAGAGGACACAATAAGATAACATGCTTCAGGTCATCTTTACGTAGTTTACCACATTTACAGAAGGGAGACGTAACATTGTTTCTTTTCTGTCTGTATAAAATGAACTATGCATTATAACTTTCTGTTCTAAATCTTGAAAATACTCTCCTAATTTTTTGGCACGTTAGACATGTTAAATATTGCTCAAAGCCCCAAAGACTTTCAAATTGTTTATAATCATTATATAATTTAGCCTGAGTCAATTTAGAGAATGTTAAATTAGAATCTGAATCTCGTATTCTATATTTAATTATTGAAACAATCTCATCCCAAGGCTTTATGTGTATATCATAAAGAGTATGTCCTAAACCAAATGGAAGCATGATTTTCCTAATTAGTTTTATAGAAGGAAATACAAAGCCTAATTCTTCCATTTTAATCTCCCCCTCAAAACACTTTCTGGGCAGTCGGTAGTCCTGAAGTAAAACATTTTTAAGCAAAAACAAAATTTGTCTTTCCTTTATTAAGGAACTCAGAGAAAATTGACCAAGTTCCAATCTAAGGATACAATTAGGAGTTCCTGGAGGTAACATGAGAATATAGCGATATAATTTATTAAGTAAGGTTTCCAATGTATTATTGTTAGCAAATCCCCATACTTCTCCTCCGTACATTATACTAGTTTTAATTTTTGTATTTAGTACCCTTAAGACTCCTTTAATCGAGGTCTTCCCCATTTTAACATGAAATATTTTAAATGCATTTATAGAAGACAGTATCCTATTTTTAGTATATTCAATATGTTTAGTCCAATTTAAGTCATAGGAAAATCGTACTCCCAAGTAATCATACGTTTTAACTATCTCTAATTTTTCTCCCTTAATTGTAAATTTTGGTTCATATCTGGGAGAATTTCCAAAAATCAGAAGTTTAGATTTATTTAAATTTACGTTAAGCTTTCTCTCTTTGCAAAGAATATCAAAACACTTCATTTTCCTTCTGAGTCCCACCGAAGTGGTAGATAGTAAAATCAAGTCATCTGCATATGCTAAACTATCAATTCTACTTTCATGAATTTTAGGTGCATGAGATTCAGTGTTTTTAATTTCAAGTAGAATAGTATTTAAATAAATATTAAAAAGAGTGGGTGCTAATATGCAACCTTGTCTAAGCGAAACATAACCTGCTTTGTAAAAGACTTTCATTTAGAATTCAGGGTGTTTTGAAGCTGAGATCAGCAGAGTAATGGGCTAGCAATGTTAGAAACACAGTGGGACATAGGTGACAGTCTTTTGCAAAGCTAATTGAGTAAGTTGCAGCTTCAGTGAGAAAGAGAAACTTTTTCTGAAGCAGTTTCCTTTAGAATGCAAGCTGCAGTGCATTTATCCTCACTCTGGTGACATCAGCAGAGTATGGATAAATGTCGATATCCTCACTCTGCTGATGTCATCAGGATTTATCCTCACTGCAGTGGAAATAACACAGGTTATCCTACTGAGAAAGCTCTCACCCCGTGGCATATATATATATATATATATATATATATATATATATATATATATACACACACACACACACATATATATTCTGTCTTGCATTTGATATATGTTTTAGTGTGCCTTTATACATTAACATGGTTCGATTTATGTTTGATCATACTGTGTGATTGCTATGTTCCTGTGGATATGTGTGTTTATGCAGTGTGTGTGTGTGTGTGTGTGTGTGTACATACATATATATATATATACAGTATATACACATTATGGTGGCATGGTAGTGCCACTGTAGTTATGGTTGAGTACCCCATTTAAGGTTAAAGTGTGACATTTTGCATCTTAATATCTTTGCCACTGTATGATGGATGTGCCTGAAATTTGGCAGGCATGGAGCAGTGCCATAGATCTCTGGATCTGCTAAGTTTCGTAACAGTCTGATATACGGTTGTGGAGTTATAAAGCAACATTCTGTAGCACATTTACCCTTTTTTGTGCATTCTTTGCACGCACCTACAGGTCGCATAGTTTGCTCGATCGGTCCAAAAACTTCAGGGAACATGCGACCAGGGTCCATGATGTGCCTTTCAAAGATTTCATGAAAAAATATTAAACAGTTCAAAAGTTATTCAAAAAACAAGTTTCCCATTATAGTCAATGGGAAAAGTTAACAAAAAGTGCGACAGTGTTGCAAATGCAGTTTTTAGTGTCACAAATGACCCCTGTAGTGTCGTGAGTCAGCCATTTTTTTTTCAGTTAGTGGTCACAGAAATGCTTGGCATTTAAATTTGGGACCCTCTAGGAATACAATTCTTTCTGTGTTCACCTAGTCTGACCATGATGATGCTAGCCACATCTTTTTTGGGGGGTTAAACACCCCAGAAATATGTTTTTTAAATTTTTATAAGCTGTAGTGTCACAAAATAGTGTTGCACATTCGACACTTTCATGATTTTTTTTGCGAAAATGTCGTGATATGTGACACTACTTTGCGACACTATGGCCAAAATAACAGGAATTCTTTGCCACCCTGCTGCAAAAGAACGGTTTGGTCTTTTGGGCTGAAATTTGGAGGGAAGGAAGCCAACACCCCACAGATGTGCCTTTTGGTGGTTTGGTGACAAAATATTACAGGGATGCAAAGTTACACTACTCCAAAATTGACCCTTTTTCCCATCGACTAACATTACGGTGTCTGCCGCGTCTTTCAGGGCCCATATCTCGGAAATGCTTCGAGATATGGACTTTTCATCAGAAAAATGTGCTGGGGGCTAAGTGCAAAACTAGCCAGGAAAGTCATAATTTATAGGAAATTTTAATTTTTTTTCTACATCGTACGGTTCCTGAGATATAAGCAATTTAGTATAAGTGCTCATTTTCTGCTCCGAGGCCCATTATGCACACATTCTTTGTATTCACTGTGTTTCTCTATGCAACTGTTGGTGAAAAAAAGGGTGTGTGCTTTCGTTACTGTCACAGTTAGCATTCCACTTGCGTTTTCGTAACCGTTCGTTAAGCATTCCATCCACGCCACCGTGTGTGTTACCCTTTGCGTTTTCATTTGCGCTTGCATTTGCATTACTGTTACCATTTGTGTTTCCATTACTGTTTCTGTTTGCATTTTGTTTTGCATTACCGTGTGCATTACCATTTGCGTTTGCGTACGTGCTTCTGTTTGCGTTTCCTTTGGCGTCATTGTTGCTGTTACCGTTAACATTTGCATTTCCTATTGCGGTACTGTGACCATGTGTGTTACCATTTGCATTTCCATACACACTTGCATTTGCATTTCCATTTGCATTGCCATTCCCGTGTACGCCACCATGTGCGTTACCCTTTACATTTTTGTTTGCACTTGAGTTTGCATTACTGTTAACATTTTCGTTCCCATTACTCTTTTTGTTTATGTTTCATTTTGCATCACTATGTGCATTACCATTTGCATTTGCGTACACACTTCTGTTTCCTTTGGCGTCATCGTTGCTGTTACCGTTAGCATTTGTATTTCCTATTGCAGTACCAAGACCGTGCATATTACCAGTTACGTTTCTGTACGTGCTTGCATTTCCATTTGCGTTACCGTTCCCATCTATGCCACCGTGTGCATTACCCTTTGTGTTTTCATTTGCGCTTGCATTTGCGTTACTGTTAACATTTGCATTTCCATTACTGTTTTTGTTTGCATTTCCTTTTGTGTCACTGTGTGAATTACCATTTGCATTTGTGTATGCTCTTCCATTTGCATTTCCTTTGGCGTCATCGTTGCTGTTACCATTAGCATTTGTGTCACCTATTGCGGTACCGTAACCGTGCACATTACCATTTGCGTTTCTGTATGCGCTTGCGTTACCATTCCAGTCCACGCCACCGTGTACGCTACCCTTTGCACTTTCGTTTGCACTTGCATTGGCATTACTGTTAACATTTGCATTTCCATTACTGTTTTTGTTTGCGTTTCCTTTTGCATCACCGTGTGCATTTCCATTTCCATTTGCTTACATGCTTCCATTTGCATTTGCATTTCTGTTTGTGCTTCCTTTGGTATCATCGTTGCTGTTACCATCTGTGTTTCCAATTACATTACCTTGTCCATGTGCGTTATGGTTTGCGTTTCTGTACACGCTTGCATTTGCGTTTCTGTTTTCATTAACATTTGTGCTTGTGTTTGTATTACCATTTGCATTATCATTAATGTTTGTGTCACCATGTGAGTTAGCATTTTTGCTTGTGTTTGCGTTGCCGTTACTTCACTATTTATAGTGCACATTTAAAAAAAGTCATGGCAAAACTCCATTTTAATGCATCAGTTAGGGTTGTTCCACAGCGACAAAAGTGAGGAAATCGATGTTAGGGTTCCCACCCTTGCACCCACCCGTCCCCACCAACAGGCATCAGGGTTATGCGTTGGGGTCATCGGTCTTAACTCTCTCTTATTGTCTTACTGCCACCTCAGCTTGTTTGCACAAGGGATGGGGTAGAGTTAGGACCATTGACTAATGCACCCTAATGCTGTTAGTGAGAACGAGAAACAGTGAGGTGAGAGGGGTGAAATTCGTGTGCCTCCGCTGTTGCTGTGGTGTAACTCACTGGTGCGATGTCATTTTATGAATATATATATATATATATATATGTGTGTGTGTGTGTGTGTGTGTGTATATATATATACACTGTATATATATATACTTATATATATTATGGTATACGGTAGTGCTACCATAGTTAGGTTGAGGAGCCATTACATGTTAAACCTAAAATTTTGCACCTTTATAACTTTGCAACCATTCAACAGATTTGCCTGAAATTTGGAACACACGATCAAGAACCATAGATCTTGGGATCTGCCAACTTTTGTACTGTTCAGATATACAGCTGTGGAGTTATTAAGCGTGATCTGCACGCGCGTTTATGCTTTTTTGGAATTCTGTGGTCATCTCTACAGGTCACATGGTTTGCGCGATCGGTCTGAAATCTTCAAGGAACGTGCGGCCAGGGTCCCCAATGTGCCTTTTGAAGATTTTGTGAAAAAATATTAAACGGTTCAAA
Source organism: Neoceratodus forsteri (assembly GCA_016271365.2). NCBI lineage: Eukaryota > Metazoa > Chordata > Ceratodontiformes > Ceratodontidae > Neoceratodus > Neoceratodus forsteri. The sequence goes on from CM028132.1 coordinate 1,205,536,119, forward strand.
AGTTATTCAAAAAAACAAGTTTCCATTATAAGTCAATAAGAAAAGTTAACAAAAAGTTCGACAGTGTCGCAAATGCAGTTTTTACTTTCACAAATCGCCCTTTTACTGTCGCAAATCTGCCATTTTGTTTTCTGTTGGTCATCAGAAAATGCTTGGCATTTAAATTTGGGACCCTCTAACAACCTAATTATTTTTGTATTCACCTAGTGGGACCCTGAGGGATGCTAGGCATGTCTTTATTTTTGGGGTAAAACACCCCCAGAAATATGTTTTTCAAATTTCTGGAAAAAGTACTTTCAGTAAAGTACTTTGCATCGCACGACGCAAGCTGTCGAATGAATTTGAAAAAGCTTTCGCAAAGTTCGACAGTACTTTTCAGGCTGTGGGAAAATGACAGCAATTCTTTGGCACCCTGCTGCAAAATAATGGTTTGGTCTTTTGGGCTGAAATTTGGAGGGAAAGCAGCCAACATCTCACAAATGTGCCTTTCAGTGTTTCAGTGAAAAAATATTACAGGGCGGCAAAGTTACATCACTCCAAAGCTGACACTTTTTCCCATAGGATAACATTACAGCATCCGCTGCATTACAGGAATCCTTTGGCGCCCTGCTGCAAAATAATGGTTTGGTCTTTTGGGCTGAAATTTGGAAGGAAGAAAGCCAACATCCCATAGATGTGCCTTTCAGTGGTTTGGTGAAAAATATTACAGGGAGCCAAAGTTATGGCACTCCGAACTTCTCTTTTTTCCAACAGGATAATATTACGGCATTCGCCGCGCCTTTCAGGGCCCATATCTCGGAAACGGTGCGAGATACGGACTTTTCGTCAGAAAAATTCTTAGCTGTGTGCAAAACTAGCCAGGAAAGTCATAAATCATATGACTTTTAAATTTTTTTCTACGTCATACGGTTCCTGAGATATAAGCAATTTAGTATTCCAACTTCTCATTTTCTGCTCCAAGACCCATTATTATGCATACATTCTTTGTACTCACTGTCTTTCTCTATGTAGCTTTTGGTGAAAACCAGCCTGTGCGCTTACATTACTGTTACCGTTACCACTTCCGCTTGTGGTTCCGTACCCATTTCACTTACCCTTCCCGTCTATGCCACCATGTGTGTTACCCTTTACGTTTTCATTTGCACTTGTGTTATTTTTATTATTTATGTATACAGTACTGTTTCTCTTTCTGTTTTGCTTTGCGTCACCATGCACATTACCATTTGCATTTGCGGGCACCGTGTTACTATGTGACAAGACATCACGTGGCGGGCGCTCCCGCCGCCGCATTACATTCACTATTTCTCATTATCATTCTCAAAAAGAAGGGACATTAGGGCAAAACTCCATTTAATGCATTAGTTAGGGTTGTTCCACAGCGACAAAAGTGAGGAAATTAGGTGTTAGGGTTGAAAGCCCCCTTGGACCCCACCACACCCCAACCGGCATTGGGGTGTGCATTGAGGTGTCAGTCTAACTCTCAACCCATTCTCCTATACCTATGCTTCTTTACATGTGATGGGGTGAGAGTTATGGCGGCAACCTCAATGCACACCCGATGCCAGACGAAAGAGGTGAAGGGTCAGAGCTTCAACCTAACACTGAATTTCCTCTTTGTCACTGTGGAACAACCTAACTAATGCATTAAACAGAGTTGTTTGCCTCTAATGTGTGTGTATATATATATATATATATGTATATTATGGTGGCATGGTAGTGCTACTATAGTTAGGGTTGAGTACCCCATTTAAGGTTAAACTCTGAAATTTGGCAACTTAATAACTTTGCCATCATTTGACAGATTTGCCTGAAACTTGGCAAGCACAGTGTGGTACCACAGATCTCTGGATCTGCCAAGTTTTGTAGTGGTTGGATATACAGTTGCGGAGCTACATAGCGCCGGAGGACGCAGTAATTACGCATTTTTGTGCATTCTTTGCTCGCACCTACAGGTCGCACGGTCTGCATGATCAGTCTGAAACTTTCATTAATCATGCAGCCAGGGTCCTCAATATGCCTTTCGAAGATTTCGTGAAAAAATATTAAACGGTTCAAAAGTTATTCAAAAAACAAGTTTCCCATTATAGTCAATAGGGAAAAGTTAACAAAAAGTTCGACACTGTCGCAAATGCAGTTTTAAGTGTCGCAAATGACCCCTGTAGTGTCACAAATCCATCATTTTGTTTTCAGTTGGTGGTCACAGAAATGCTTGGCATTTAAATTTGGGACCCTCTAGGGACACAATTCTTGCTGTGTTCAACTAGTCGAGTCCAGAGGATGCTAGCCATGTCTTTTTTGGGGGTTAGACACCCCAGAAATATGTTTTTAAATTTTTTGTATACAGTAGTGTCGCAAAGTAGTGTAGCAAATTCAACACTTTTGTGATTTTTTTGGCGAAAGTGTAGCAAATCATGACACTTCTTTGCAACACTATGCCCAAAACAATAGGAAATCTTTGCCACCCTGCTGCAAAAGAACGGTTTGGTCTTTTGGACTAATATATGGAGGGAAGAAAGCCCAGATCCCACAGATGAGTGTTTTGGTTGTTTGGTGACAAAATATTAAAGGGCTGCAAAGTTACAGCACTCCGAAGTTGACAATTTTCCCCATAGGCTAACATTCGGCATCCGCCATGCCTTTCAGGGCCTGTATCTCGGCAGCTTCAAGATCACGGTCTTTTCTTCAGAAAAATGTTTAGCCCCCACTAGGGGGCTAAGTAAAAAAACTAGCCAGGCAAGTCATAAATAATATGAGATTTTAATTTTTTTTCTACGTCGTACGGTTTCTGAAATATAAGCCATTTAGTATTCCAAGTGTTCATTTTCTGCTCCAAGGGCCATTATTATGCATACATTCTTTATATTCACTGTGCTTCTGAATGCACCTTTTTGGGAAAGAAAGTGTGTGCGTTTGTGTTACTGTTATAGTTAGCGTTTACGCTTGCGCTTTCATTTGCGTTAGCGTTTCCGTTTACATCACTGTGTGCGTTACCCTTTGCATTTGCATTACTGTTATGATTTGTGTTTCCATTAGTTTTTTCTGTGTTTCCTTTTGCGTCACCGTGTGCATTACCATTTGTGTTTGTGTACACGCTTCTGTTTGTGTTTCTGTTTGCGTTTCTGTTTCCTTTCACATCATCGTTGCTTGCATTTGCGTTTCTGTTAGTGTTCCCTTTGGCATCATCGTTGCTGTTACTGTAACCATTTGCATTTCCAATTGCGTTATCATTACTGTTTGCATGTTCATCACCGTTTGCATTAGCGTTTCTGCTGTCCTTACCGTTTGTGTTTTCGGTAGCGTTTCCGTTGTCAGTTGTGTTACTGTTTCCTTCTACGTCACCGTTGCCATTACCATTTATATTTCTGTTTGCGTTTGTGTTACCACTTGTATTTTCATTATCATTTGCATTTGTGTTTCCATTGGAGTTAGCGTTTGCATTACTGTTTTCATTAATGTTTGCGTTTCTGTTGCTGTTAGCATTTTCGTTACCATTTGCATTACCATTTCTGTTTTCATTAACGTTTGTGCTTGCATTTTTCTTATCATTTACGTTATTGTTTACGTTTGCGTCACCATGTGCGTTACCATTTGCGCTTGAGTTTGCGTTACCATTAGCGTTACTATTTTATTTTGCCTCACTGTTTCCATCACAGTTTGCGTTACCATTTCTGTTTACATTAATATTTGCGCTTGAGTTTCTCTTACCGTTTCCGTTATTGTTTACATTTGAGTCACCATGTGTATTACCGTTTGCAATTGCATTTGTGTTACCGTTACTATGTCACAAAAAAAATCACACGGTGGGAGCGGGGGGCCCACCACCACATTCCATTCACTATTCATGGTGCACATTCTCAAAAGAAGGGAAATTCTTGGCAAAAAAATCAGTTTAATGCATTAGCAGGGTTTTAAATAATTGATTAGCAGTTTTTTCTTGGGACAATACTAACTGTACAGAAAGTATTTATATAGGTTTTCTAGAAGTGTTATGTTTGTTAAACACAGTGAGGCAGGTGCTATGCATTTTCACAATGTTTAGCACTTTTATGAACAAAACGCTAATCAATTTTTAGAGTTAAATAAAACCCTGCATTAGTTAGGGTTGTTCCACAGCTACAAAGGTGAGGACATTCGGTGTTAGGGTTAAAAACCCTAACTGCGCATTCCCCCCACCACCACCACCACACATACACATACTTGCAAGTAGGGGAAGGACTAAGGCAACACAACCAATCACACACAACCAGCAGCAGGTGACAGAACTAACACACAACTATCTAAACCATGACACCACACACCCATGCTCCCATCGGGCTGTGGCATGGGGTTGTCACTGCTAACTCCGATCCCGGACATCCCACACACCACAAAACACATATCACTACGCACAACTGGGCATCTTGGGCCACACGCTGCCACCAACACATAACACAGACTATACATATGGTATTTTGGGGTTCACAAGATCCAAAACAGGATTTTGACATTCCCTGAAATACTTTTGAAAATCACTTTCGCAAATATGAGTGTTGTGATATGCATTTGAGACACTTTCGTGTTTTCAACAGTATTTTGCAACACTGTTTTGCATGTTTTTGCAAATGCGACACTCTTGTCTTCCATTTATGACAGTATTTTGCGACACTATTTTATATGCTTTTGCAAATGCAACACTTTAATCTCTTCTGTTTGCTACACTTTCATGTTTCCGAAAGTATTTTACAAAAGTGTGGTCCTGATGACTGCACATCTTTGCCACCATCCTGCAAGCAAACGGCTGGGTCCTTTGAGCTGAAATTTGCAGAGTGGCAAGCCCTGGTCCCACAGATGAGCCTTTTCCTGCTTTGGTGCTAAAATACTTAAGCATGCCAACATTACACTGTTCCAAAACTGAGCAATTTGCCATAGACTAACATTGCGATGCCCATGACACCTTTTCGCCACCCATATGTCAAAAATGAAGCAAGGTACACCGCTTTAGCTACTGCCAGCTGATGTTAGATTTCTTACCTACTTGCTACGGTACCACAGATATGCACCTCCTGCTGCTTGTGTATGATTGGTTGTGTTGCCTTGGTCCTTCCCCTACTTGCATGTATGTGTGTGTGTGTGGTGGGGGGTGGGGGTTATGTGCAGTTAGGGTTTTCAACCCTAATACCGAATTTCCTCACTTTTGTTGCTGTGGAAAAACCCTAACTGATGCACTAAACTGAGTTTTTTGCCATGCCCATAGCAAATTTTGGTGGCTGTATCTCGAAAATGAAGCGAGATACAGATTATTCGCTATCTACAGCCTAGTTCACCTTAGGTGAACTAGGTTGTCAAAACAAGTTTGGAAGTCATTGATTACACCTGCAGTGGAATATTTTCCCCTACTTGCTACGGGTACAGAGATATTAGCAAATTACTGTCACAGGGGTTCCAAGGGTACCTTTTCAGTGCTTTTCGGTGCCCATATCTTGTAAACAATGTGAGATACAGATTTGGTTGACTCATCCTGCATAGAGGTCTCACTGTCATGATTACAATGACACTTGAATTTTTTTCATAGCTGCTACAGTTGCTGAGATATTGGCAAATTAGTGTTACAAGGATTCCTTGACCTGTAGGGCTGCTGTATGGCTCCGTAGTTATGTGTAAGTGGGAGTGCAGAGCCCCGCGGGCCCGCACTCCCACAGATGCATATCATTATGCAGAAATGGGCAGGTTGGTGAGGCACCGCGCTCCCACCAACACATGCGATTTACTAGTTATATTACACTTTTTCAAAAAGTAAGGAAATTCATTGCAAAAAAATGTGTTAATGCATCAGTTAGGGTTAAACTGACAAAAGTGGGGAAATGAGATGTTAGGGTAGAGCCCCTAACCCCCCACCACTCAACTCCCCATCCTCCACAGACTGACAGACGTCAGGGTGTGCCATGTGGTAGCGAGGCCCAATTCTCACCCCATTCCATGTGTAAACAGGTTGACATGCTACAGTAAAGGAGAATGGGGTGAGAGTTAGGCCTCACAATCCCATGGCACACCCTGGCATCTGTCGGTCTGTGAAGGATGGGTGGTGGGTGGTGAGGGGTTAGGGCTCACCCTAACATCTCAGTTCCCACTTTGTCAATTTAACCCTAACTGATGTATTAACACATTTTTTGCAAACCTCCCCATCCTCCACAGACCGACAGACGTCAGGGTGCCAGTGTGGTAGCGAGACACTCCTCACCCCATTCCATGTGAAACAGGTTGACATGCTACAGTAAAGGAGAATGGGTGAGAGTTAGGCCTTCACAATCCCATGGCACACCCTGGCATCTGTCGGTCAGAAGGATGGGTGGTGGTGGTGAGGGGTTAGGGCTCACCCTAACATCTCAGTTCCCCTCTTTGTCAATTTAACCCTAACTGATGTATTAACACATTTTTTTGCAATGAATTTCCTTACTTTTTGGAAAAAGTGTAATATAACTAGTAAATAGCAGGTGTTGGTGGGAGCATGGTGCCCCACCAACCTGCCCATTTCTACATAATGATATGCATCTGTGGGAGCGCGGGCCGGCCGGGCTCTGCGCTCCCACTTACACATAACTACGGAGCCATACAGCAGCCCTACCAGTCAAGGAATCCTTGTAACACTAATTTGCCAATATCTCAGCAACTGTAGCAGCTATGAAAAAAATTCAAGTGTCATTGTAATCATGACAGTGAGACCTCCACGCAAGATAAGTCAATGAAATCTGTATCTCACATTATTCACAAGATATGGGCACTGAAAAGCACGGAAAAGGTACCCTTGGAACCCCTGTGACACTAATTTGCCAATATCTCTGTAACTATACCAAGTAGGGAAAAAAATTACACTGCAGGTGTAATCTATGACTTCCAAACTTAGTTTAGCCTCAGTTCACCTACAGAACTAGGCTTGTAGGTAGCTTATCATCCTGTATCTCGCTTCCTTTTCGTGATACAGCCACCAAAATTCGCTATGGGTGCTACAATGTTATCCTATGGAAAAATCAAAACTTCATGATGGCATATCTATGTAACCAATTAACTTTTCAACCCCTAAATAGCACAATTCACATCTCTGGGGCATCCCCTTAATACCCTGAAAATTTCAAGTGAAAAGACCAAACCATTAATTTACAATGCAGTGGGAAACTTTTTTTTTGTAAATATAATCTTTATTAATGTTTTTTTTCCTTTTTCCTTTCAACAAGGTACAAGCAGTCAGTGCATTAAATACAGTTAATCATGTAGACTCGTATACAGTTTGTTGGAGACTCAGGCATGAGTAGTAGAAATATCAGTATAAATGTTCAGCCTCCTAATGATTAAAAAGTGAAATGGGCTGGGGTGAGGTACAAAACAGAAGAAAAGGGAGGCCCTATGTACAAAGGAATTCAATCTTTTGGATTTAGTGGGTACATAATACATAAACCCAGACCGTATCCCCCTCCACCAATGAAGTTCTCCTTCCCTCCCACGCCCACCCACACCCACACCCAGAGGGACACCACATGCTCTAGGGAATAAAGTTTGGATCTTTAGCCATGTTGTATATAATCCACCTGTTCCATCACAGAGGACATTGCTCTAATCTATCTTTCAAGAGAAACGAGATCCTCTCAGCCTTGTATATGAGGTTGACTATGTCCCTCCATTCCTGGACTGTAGGAACCTGGACTGTGAGCCAATGCCTTGTTATGATCTTCTTGGCCACCAGGAGAACCACACCAAGGAGATATCGCTTGTGTGAGTCTCTGAAATCCTGGGGGAGTATATGCAATATAAAGAGTTCTCCAGTAAGGGGGACCACCTGGCCAAAGAGAGCCTCCAGCTCCAGGCTCAAAGGTGTCAAAAATGGTTGTAACTTGGGGCATAACCAGAAAATATGTGAGTGGTGTGCTGAAGGGTGTCTGCAGTGGCGCCAGCACTGGGCAGAGCCTGTTGGGAGGCAGTGGGAGGTAATAGTCAGTGTACGAAAGTACCTGATGTGGAGTTGCCAGGTGAAAAGATGCCACTTAAGGGAGAAGGTAAGTTTAGTGATAGCAAGGCAGCTTGTGTTCCATAGTTGAGGTGTAGTATTCACCCCCAGTTCCTCATTCCACTTATCAATAATTAACCTGGGGTTGTCACCAACTGTATCAATGAGGGCCTTATAAAAAGTAGAGATCGCATGTGGTATCCCCATAGAGAGGAGGAGACCCTGGAGGAAGCTGACAAGAGGGGGACATCCCTCTGAACTAAGAGCTGCAGCAGGGAGGGTCTGCATTGCATGAACTAGATGGAATGTTCTACGGGTGTTGTCGGTTGTGGATCTAGAACTAACAAAACCTGTCTGGTCAAGGCCAATCACAGAGAGGAGGACATTGTCGAGCCAACGGGCCAAGATGGACATAAGGAATTTATAGTCCATATTTAAGACCGAGATTGGTCTGTACGCGCCACATGATAGAGGGTCCTTGCCCAGTTTAGGAATAAGAGAAACCGCAGCATATGACCAGCTGGGAGGGGGGTCGGAGTTCCCCTGTATGACTTTGTTGTAGACCTGTAGCAGGAGCGGGTTAACGGTTTGGGTCACACATTTATAAAATTCTGCCCCATATCCATCAGGGCTCGAGGCCTTCATGGTTTTAGCTCTGGAGATGGCCGCTGCCAGTTCCTCAGGTGTGATGGGGGCTATCAGGCCTTCTTGTTGGTCCCAAGTGAGACCTGGGAGATGTAGAGATGACAGAAAAGCATTAACTGCCACAGGATGCTCTAGGTTGCTCAGCGGATTAAAGGGTTTTATAGTAATCACAAAAAGCTTGAGAAATGTGGCTGAGCTTAGTATGAATTACCCCAGTAAAAGGGTCCCTGATGGCAGCGATGGTTGATTGCTTGCATTGTTTGCAGAGGTGGTAGGCCAGCAAACAGGCAGCCCGAGGGCCTATCTCCCCATACAGCTGTCTCAAGAAGGACAGCGCCATCTCTGTCTGCTGAGTGCATAGAGCAGGGGTCTGCAACCTTTTCAGGATTGGGATCCACATCTCCTTCTGGCATGACCAGTCTGATCGCCAGAGAGCTATATGAGCGTACGTGTAGCAGAGGTCCTTTGTAGTGCATAATTTAGCTTAAATTCATCCCACAATGCTATTTGAATAAAGCATATGTTAATCAATTGGAACACTGCACAAAGAAGCCACACTGGATAGCTTCCTCACCAGATCCTCCCTAAGAAAATCAGAGGAGTTTTAGCCATGATTTTGTAGCTGAAAAAGCAAATGGTTAGTAACTCAAAATTAATTCCTAATACTGTACAAGCTTCAGGTAAATCTCTTGGAGCCACTGAAAGAGTCCCACTCTGTTGGCCTCTGTTTATTGGTGCAACCTTCCTGTGTCTCGGCATAGGTAGGGGTGAGCCTGGCCACCCCTCCCACACATATTATTGGCATATATAGAATGTTTGGTTGGGACATGCCCTGGAATTAATAGTATTTTTTGGAAACCTTCGCTGCAAATCACTTGAAACATTCTTCCACCCCTGCTGATGAAACCAAAAGCACCCCAGCCTTCTAGAAAGGTTATGTTCTCATCTATGATTATTTTCTTTGTTAGGAGTGCCAGTTTATCATAAAATGTATGGCTGATTCACAGTATTAGTGCCACCTTAATATTGGCAAAGCTCAGTTTAATACACTTAAAGGAACACTATCAACTTACTTAAGCCTCAAAGTGTCCCTAGTTTAAAATGCACATTTTATGATTGTTCACATTATATTCAGACCGTTTATGCAGCTGGTAGTTTGATTCACATCCCTTTTTTCTTTTAAAAAGTGAAAAACTAACTGCCCACGATACTGGTGTTACCACACCAAAACATGTTTGTTTACAATTCTTGACCACATCACACTGCATCTTTCCTGGACTTTGGAACACCCCCAAGACATTCAAACCACTGATTATGCAGTGGGAATACAGGAAACTATTGTATCATGAGTGGCTGCACTGTTTGAGGGTGTTTCTAATGTTCAGGAAATGTGCACTAAGAATAGAACAGTGATACAAAGCACAACAAAGCTGGGCACAGCTATACATTACCATGCATTTCAGTTCTAACAAGCAATGAGGTAGATAAAACAACCAGCAACATAAATGAATTTTAGAGAAAGTAAACAATCACAAAATGTGTATTTTTACCTAAAATAATATAATACAAAAAAGGTTGACAATGTCCCTTTAATATTTCTTGCAGTTGTATGATCTTGCATGCCTTGACTCAGTCATCCTTCTGTCTCCACAGCTTTCTATCCTGCCTGAGGAACAACTGCCTTTCTAATTAACTGAATGCTACATAGCATCCTGATGTAACTGTAGTTTTACCTCTCACCCCACCTAGATCCCAACTGATGTGAGGCTATCACAAATACAGTACATAAAGATATGGAACTGGGTCACCAGGTAGGGTGCAGGAGCTGAGAAATGGGAGCTCAAGAGGGAGAAAGGAGAGGAGGGAAAAGGGGTGGAGAGTGGTCCTGATAAATGCCAGGAGCTTAGGAAATAAAATGCCTGAGCTCCAGGCAATGCTAGTTGAGGGGGAGGTAAATGTGGCAGCAGTCACCGAGACCTGGGCCACTCAAGGGCACGAGTGAGACCTAAATCTGGAGGGCTACACTATGTTCGGAAAAGATAGGGGTGAGGGAAGGGATGGTGGTGTAGCACTGTTAGTCAGAAATGGCATAGGTATTGGAGGGGTAGAGGAGGCAGAGGGGAATGTGGAGGCTATATGGGTCACCTTGCTGATGCAGGGGGGTAAGAGAGTAAAGGTCGGAGTGGTATACAGACCACCAGCACTGGTGGAGGTCCTGGAAGAAAGTTTGGTGGCAAATCTTGAGGGACACTGTAGATTAGGAAAGGGAAGGGTAATAGTAATCGGGGACCTCAACATGCCAGGAACAGACTGGGGGACTATGACATCACCAGTGGCCAGAGAGCAGAGGCTGCTTGATGTCTTCCAGGATGCGTTTCTGACACAACAGGTGGGTGAGCCAACTAGGGAGGCTCGGACACTGGACATGGTCCTGGCAGACAGTGATCAAATTAGTGGCCTAGAGGTGAGTACCCGCTGGCTGGGAGTGATCACGCCATAGACTGGTTCTTCCTGGATCTGGGGGGGTAGGAAAGTCGAACAAGGATGGTAGTAACAGACTTTAGTGGTGCAGACTTCAGGGAGATGGGAAGGATCCTTAAAGATCATCTAGACAGGATAAGGCCGGATATGGATGCTGACAGCAGGTGGGGGATCATTAGGAGGGGAATACAGGAGGTTACCAGATCCTGCACAAGGGAAAGGCGTAAGTTCGGTAAGGCCAGAAAACCCTGCTGGTGGACCCAGGAGGTACAGGAGGTGGTGAGGGAAAAGAAGGCGGCCTATAGGCACTTCAAGTGGTCAAGGAGTGAAAGGGATCAGGAGGAATATGAGCTGACAGCCAAGAGAGTCACCAGGGTGGTGAGAACAGCTAAGGCAAAAAAGAAGCAGTCCTTGGCCAGTGGGATCCAAAGGAGGGACAAGGGGTTCTTTAGATATATAGGGGAAAAAAGGAAAGTAAAGGGGCAGATCAGCAAGATAAGGGTAGGGGATGGTTGGGCACAGGAGATGGGGGAACAGGCAGAAGTCCTAAATGAGTATTTTGCCTCAGTTTATACCAGGGGGGATGGAGGGCCTAGGTCTTGCGAGGGGAGCGGGGAAAAACCAGAGCAAGGGGTGAGACCGGTAGAGACCAAGGGCCCTGATGGGTCTGGGGAAAGGGAGTGGCCAGCACAGACAGGTGGGGGCCCAGCAGTGCATGGTGAACCGGGGGAGAACGAGGCTGAAATCCTAGTAGAGAGAGTAAGGGAAGCCCTCAGGTCTCTTGGGACAGAGAAAGCACCTGGGCCAGATGAGACACATCCCAGGGTGCTCAGGGAACTGGCAGATGTCCTGGCAGTCCCTCTAGCAGAGCTTTTCAACATCTCTCTGAGGACTAGGTGGGTGCCCCAAGACTGGAGGGTGGCCCATGTTGTGCCGATCCACAAGAGGGGATCAAGAGAGGAGGCAGGAAATTACAGGCCTTTTAGCCTAAAATCAGTGGTCGGCAAGGTGATGGAGGGCATTTTCAAGGAAAGGCTAGGGGGGTTACTAGAGCAAACTGGAGGCTTGGACAATAGGCAGCATGGCTTTGTCACGGGAAGATTGTGCCAGACAAATCTTGTTGAGTTCTATGACTGGGTGATGAGGGCCCTGGACCAGGGTAGGCCAGTGGACATCCTCTTTCTGGATTTTAGCAAGGCGTTTGATTCGGTACCCCACAGTGGCCTGCTGGCTAAGCTGAAGGAAATGGGGGTAGGGAGACAGTTGCTAAGATGGATAGGAAATTGGCTGTCTGAGCGTACTCAGAAGGTGGTGGTTGGAGGGTTAGCCTCATCCCCAAAGTGGGTAACTAGTGGGGTTCCCCAGGGGTCAGTGCTGGGGCCACTCCTGTTCAACGCCTATATCTCAGACATCAGGAGGGGGATCAGAAGTGAGATGAGTCTCTTTGCAGATGACTCAAAGCTAGGTGCAGTGGTGGATGGGGAGGAGGGGAGGGTGGCCTTGCAGGAGGACCTGGAGGCTCTGGAAAAGTGGTCGAGAAAATGGAAACTAAAATTCAATGTGGGGAAGTGCAAGGTTCTGCACCTGGGAGTCAGAAATCCAGGCTGGGGTATACCCTGGGAGGAGACATGATTCAAGTTATGGAGGGTGAGAGGGACCTGGAGGTAGTGGTAAATGTCAAAATGAACAACTCGGGGACATGTAGGAGGGCAGTGGCAAGGGCAAATAGGATGCTGGGATGCATCGCCAGGGGGATTACCTCCAGAAAGGCAGAAGTGATCCTTCCACTGTACAACTGCTTGGTTAGGCCACACCTCGAGTATTGTGTACAATTTTGGGGACCACATTTAAAGAGGGACATTACATTCCTAGAGAGGGTCCAAAGGAGGGCAACCAAAATGATCTGGGGCCTGGGGGAGAGGATCTATGTGGAGAGGCTCAAGGAGCTCGACATGTACACCCTGGAGGAGAGGAGGGACGGGGGGACATGATAGAGATCTTTAAGTACATGAAAGGGATCAATAAAGGAGGCCCAGTTGTGGTGCTCCAAAGGAAGGAGGGTGGGGCAACAAGAGGTCACGGGTGTAAGCTGGAAGGGGGCAGGTTCAGAGGGGAGATGAGGAGATGTTATTTCACTGAAAGGGTGGTAGAGCCATGGAATGCACTGCCCAGGGAGCTAGTAGAGATGGAGACTGTGGACGAGTTTAAGAGGGGATGGGACAGGAACAGGGGGAGGGTAAATCTGACCAGGCACAATACAGGTGGAACATCTGGGGCTGGGGACAGTATAACCCAAGAGGGAGGGGGGGACACCAAAATCGGCCCTCAGTGTGGGTGCTGAAAATTGAGCAGACTCGAGAGACGGTTAAGCCTATTCTGCTGGCATTTTAGTATGTTAGCATGTAAAGTGCTCAGTACCTGTTAGGAGATGGAGAAGGATGACAAAATAACGGTCTGGACCATCTTGTGTATCTGTGGGTAGGAGTCCATCTGTCCCTCCCACTTGGGGCACTGATGTCTTAGTCAGGCAAGGGTGGCTGGGCATTGACATCTACCAGGTCCAGCCTGCTATACGTAAAAACACATGGCATGTCTGCTGCCTCTGCATTCAGTGTCAAGAACTGCAAGCCCTGCTAACATCTGGCAACATTTCCTGAACTGCAAATCTCTGCCAACATGATCCCTCCCCTTTGGTTACCAGAGAGCATTTATGCAGTCATGAGGCATCCAGAGCTGATTGTCACTGGGTTTGCCACTTGATGTGCAATGCTCTGGGCTTTGGCACCAAACTTGTTCAACACCTTGGTAAGCAGTACCGCTATGATGTCATCAGGCAGCCCTGCCATGAGCCTTTGAAAGTTGTCTCCCTCACATTCCACTGGCTGATGTCAGTAATGCAAATGGTGGTATCAATACTGGCCTATAATATAGCGGACACTGCAGTGCCAATAGCCCCTCATAAGTAATTATGCTTGACTTCCTCATATTGTCCCAGCATCAGGAAAATTCCACTTCATGAAGAGGGTGGTAGATAACTGGAATAAACTCCTAAAGGAGGCGGTGGGAGCAGGTACTGTGGGTGGATTCAAGGGAGCGTGGGATAGACACGAGGGTCTCTTGGATCTGGGGGGGGGGAGTGATGATAGGAAATTGCAAAGTTCCAGCAGCTTGTTAGGCACACTGGGTGGGCCTGGCAGGCCTTTTCTGCCTATACATTTCTATGTTTCTATCAATGATATCAGTGTGTATGTGATATTGCATATTCAGTGTGTGACCTCCACAGACAATTCCAAAATACTTTTGTGGAGCGAAGCAACAGAAATACTGAAAAGCATAAAGTTGGACTTTTGAGAGTTAAGGAGATGCACAGCCGCATGAGCACAGGCAGAGAGTCGCATGAGGCTCCCGAGCCTCACATTGCAGACCTTTGGCATAGAGCATCCAGGTCTCTTTTTACTTGGTTAAGTTGGGTGTTAACTGTATGGTCTTCCTGCTGATGTGCAGTCTGGAGGAAATGGAGGGTCTGCTCCAATTGTGTGCGTCTGGAATTTCGAATTTTTGCAAGGGTTGTTGTGTATTTAATTAGATGACCTCTTATGACCGCCTTCAAGGTATCCCATCTGATGGGGGGGAGACATCAGGGTCAGCATTATCCTCCAGTCTCCTCCATCTTATCCCTCAAGAACTCTCTAAAGGCTTGGTGGGAAAGTTTTTAAAAGTTAAAAAATTCCTAGTTCGTAAGGTAGCAAATTCCCCAACCATGGCGTCAATCTCCATTCGCTAGCTATCAAGATCACTATCCGCGAGAAATCCTTGACTGTCAGAGTTTGGCCATCTGGTCCCTAAGTAACGGTCAAGGATTTTGCTACCTTACGAAAGAGGGATTGCTTGTGAACGTGGATTTTGTCTGCTCGCAGACTGGAATTTTGTCAGCTCACGAAAGGGGATTCAAGAAACCAATCCCCTTTCACGAGTTAACAAAATTCCAGTCCATGAGCCGATCCCTTTTCGTGAGGCAGCAAAATCCTTGACCATGAGTCAATCCTAGTCCATGAGAAGGGCCACCTGGTCACAAAGCGATGGTCAATGATTTTGCTACCTCATGAAAGGGGATTGCTCGTGAACTGGGATTTTGTCGGCTCATGAAAGGGAATCGGAAGTGAGTCGCAGACAAAGAATTTCAAAATTTGAAATGGCCATTTTTTCACCAAAGCAGAGCAAAACAAAGGTATGGATATGCAGAGGGTGTCGCCCTGAACAAAACCCATACCTTATTTTTGTAAGAAGTCACCTGTGGAGGAAGCTACAACATTTTGTTTGGGGGAAAAATGAAAACAAGATGGCAGCTCGCAGACAAGGAGTTTTTTCTCATGGTCGAGGATTTTTTAAATCCCCTTTCATGAACTGACAAAATCCTTGACCATGAGCCCAGTCCCCTTTCACAAAACATACATATAAATCTTGGAGTGAACTGAGCATGCTCAGAACCCCAACATTAAAAATTAAATAACTTTTGAATGGATTAATATGTTTTCAACAAACCAATGCTAGATTGTTGTTTTACCCAAACTCTTTCTATGTTCCAAATTTCAGACCAAAATACCAAACGGTGTGGTCACAGTGCAATGGGCAAAAAATGTGTCAGAAGTGGCGAAACAAAATGCATTTTGCAGCACTTCACTGCACAGAAACTGTAAGTCCGACCAAAATGCAACTTGGCAGATCAAGAGCTCTACCATACCAGACCACACATTCCAAATTTCGTGCAAATCTGTTGAATGGTTGTAAAGTTATTAATGTACAAATATTGGGGTTTAACATTAAAGTGCCTACTCAACCCTAACTATAGTGGTGCTACTGCGCCACTATAATATATATATATGTGTATACATATGTACACATAACTACTTCTGAGCTCTTTCTCACTCACACACGCAGATGCGTGCATGCATGCGCATGCACGCGCACACAAAGACACACGTACAGTCTGCTTTTAGGGATGCAACAATATGTAGGCCTCCTGCTGTCACGTTGCACCCATGGAGAGGATCTGTTTTATACCCAACTAGGATTTGAAAGACTGATTTTTTTTTTTTTGTCTCTGCACATATCCAATTACTTATTTTTTTCCTGTAAAGGTATTTGTCCTCCTTGGCAGGACGAGCGGCTTGTTCCACCCCATCCCTGTCAGCCGCAGTCATCCCAGTTCTTCTCCACTGTCCGGGACCATGATCCCCCATGGATTACCCCCAGTGGCAGGACCGGGAAGGGAGGTCTTCCTTCCCCCACCCAGAACACAAATCTAGACTTTGTCCCAGAAACAGAGCAACTAGGTGGGCCAGTGGCTTGATGAGTAGGGCTCATGGAGCCCGTCCCACAGATTTCCACCTTCTGTTTCCTCCCCTGAGTTCCACGGGACAAGCACTGAGCACACTGTGCATGCTCCACCTCCACAGAGATGTCCCCAGTGTTCTGAACGTGGAGCCCTTCCCAGCCAGTGACTGGTGTGCACCACCGCCTGGATTCCTCCAAGTGGCGGTTGATCGCTGAGTCATGGAGTCCCTCCTCACTGAGGGAGGAGACCAGTCCTATGGATATTCAATCTTCCCTCCCCCCCCCAGCTGACCCCTAAAAGATCCACATCCATTCCCGAACCTGGGTTGCCAGCATGGGAAAAGGTAAGGTGCCTACGGTGCCTCAGCCCTCTTCACTACTGGGCCGGCTCACATATCCAGTTATTTACTTCATTATCAACAGAACTTTCCCATCCATGTGTAAACATTTTTTTTAACATTTTTTTATCAGGTCTACCCATTGTGCTTAAGTTTTTTGTTTTGTTTTTTTGTATAGTCTGTCATTTGTCTAATGAAGGGCTCTGTGTACCCTAAACACTTCTGTTCTTTAAATCTCTTGTTGTACCAAAACAAAAGTTATCAAATCACCCACTTTGTTCATATTTTTGTACAAAGACCAATACAGCAACAAAAATTTCTTTACAAATCTGAAATGTTTTGACATTAAATAGTATTGTATTATGTACAGTCCTAATAATATGCAAAAAAATAATCTCTCTCTCTCATACGTAGCGGAAAGGAAAGCCTGGGAGATAAGATTCTGCTAGTGGATCCTGCCTTATTTTTTTGAATGAGAACATTACATAAAAATCCAAAAATATTAGCACTCAGCTCTATTCTATAGGAGAAGAATTCTACACATAATTTTGAATTTCAGTACTCAGACATCTACCACTGGCATCTTCTGTCAGAAGATATTTTTCAATACAGTGCTTCAGGTGCCTCGTATGGCTCCCCTTGGTCAGTGGAGATGCCATAGGTTGTCAAGAGGTAGAACAAGGAGGTACAGATGAGAAATATACACTTTTAGGAAGATAGCACGAGCTTCAGTTCAAAGCCACATGTACAATCACTGTCTTACAGTTTTTGTTCATTATATCAGGTGTCTTCTCCCTCTCCCTCTCCGTCAATGCTGCTCTAGTGCTCTGTCTCTTTCATTCAGAAGCCACAGGAGCCGCCGTTTGACTGTACTCTCACCGGGTCACTGTCATCACTCAGTAGTGGGAACTCACTGAGGGGGAACATTATGCACAAATACAAACTAAGTTAAATGTAGTGTTTGTGGCAGGGTTGAATAGCACCCTGTCTAATTTGTTATGTAGAGAGAGTTAAAAGTAAGGATCTAGTCTGTCCTCTCCTTTTCTGTCACTTGTCTGTCTCTTTTCTGCTTAATTGTGCAATCACATTTTCCTGGGCACCTTGAGGATCTGGCCAATGGTGATTCTCCCTACTATCTCCTTTTCTTCACTTGCTGTTTCTGTCTTTTCTTTCCCCTTGCTTCTCTGTGGTTGAGAAAGTGTATGTAGATATTTGTGTGAAGCTGGGATTCTTAGTTTGTAAATATACATAGTTATGTTGTTTGAATCAACTACAAAAAGCTATTTGAGTTTCTTAGAAAAGGATCAGTTTATTAGAAAAGTTAGCAAGTTGTAAATACAAGGAGTTTGACCTTGAGAGACCTTTTGACCTCCTTAAGCTTGTTAACAGAACTGTCTACAGGAGGCACTTCCAGACATCCTGCTCTATTTTGTTGCACCTGTGTAGCCTTGAT
Organism: Neoceratodus forsteri; assembly: GCA_016271365.2. NCBI lineage: Eukaryota > Metazoa > Chordata > Ceratodontiformes > Ceratodontidae > Neoceratodus > Neoceratodus forsteri. The sequence continues at coordinate 1,205,554,345 of CM028132.1, forward strand.
GTACTTGCTCAGGAAAGAAACTGACAAATTTGTTACATTTTGTGAAAAACAGGATGCAGTGAGAACTATAAGCACAGCAATGTGTTTGGTTTTTCAGCTTTAGTTTTACATTTGGAGATGCACCAAGGACTGTTGCTCGGACTGCCTGTGTTAAAAGCCATCCTGTACAAGTGTTGTTTTTTTTATTATTATTTTATTGTTTTTATAATAATTTAAGTTCTACTTGTGCATTTTTATAACTGCTCTTGGTTTGTCTATGCTTCCTGACCGTGCCTCTTTGACAGTGTTCTATACTGGGGAAAAGGAAAAGGAGTAAACTCTCTTACATTATCATTATAGAAGTATTTTGCATCAGCTTCCCAGTATTTTCTCCGGTTGTGATAGCACTGCACAACACTGTGCTGCTTTATTAAGTGTCAGACCAAACTTTTATTATGATCTAGATCTAGAATTTGTTTCATAGGGTAGAAGTCAGATAAGCTGTTGCCTTATAGCTAAAGACAGAAAGACCTATGGATGCCATCAATCAAATCAAAGATAAAGAAGGTGTAATATATAATGGACTATGACAAGTTGGTAAAATATTTGTATCTTTTTTTTTTTGTCCGGCCCTGGCTCTGGTCCCTGGGCCGCCCACCGCTCCCCCCATCTCCAGGCCCTTCCCCCAAGCGAGTGACCCCTCCACGCGAACTCGGGTCATGAAGCACTGGCTTGCCCCTCAGGGTGAGTTCAAGGGTGCAGGAGCCCCCCAGTGTACTTTGGTCGGAGTGGGGAGCTGAGGCAGGGGCCATCTTTAGCGGACAACATTTTTTCCCGGTGCATTTTTTCCTTGGGGGCAGGGAAATGCAATGACTCCAGCATCCGCCCAACCCCCAATGCATGTGGTGCCGGCTGCACAGGACCCCCAGCCTCTGCCTCTGCACCAGACACTCTTCCCCCCCCAGAGAAGGAAAGCAGTCCATGAGATGCTCAATCCCTCTTCCCCCAAACCAGCCCTCCAACTCCCGTCCCTGAACCTGGGATATCGGCACCGCAGACAGACGCCTTGCCGCTGCGCTGGCAACCCAGCCATATTTGAATCTTTTTATAAAGAGTTATACATGCTGGAAACTAACTCAAGTTTAGATGAAATGAAACACTTTCTGGATTTGACAGATCTTCCGTCACTCCTCCAGCGGCAAAAACAATTGTACAAACCAACTGAAGAAGTTGAAATATTAGAAGCTATAAAAGACGTAAAATGAGCCAAAGTGCCAGGTCCTGATGGTATTATAGGCAAATTCTATAAATTATTTTGTGAGGATCTAGTATCTATATTAACTAACTAGGGGAGCCAGAAGGGTTGCCTCCATCCTTCTCTTAAGCCTCAGTTACCCTCATTTTGAAGCCTAAAAAGGATCCATATGACTGTAAATCTTACCGTCCAATATCTGTCTTGAATAATGACTACAAAATGTTTGCTAAAATCTTGACCAAACTATTTGAAAAAGAGACAGAAGTGCCATCATAATATTAGGAAAGCTCTTGCTCTGATGAATTGTACATATCGACTAATAGGGATGCAGTGCTAATCTCATTGAATGCTGAAAAAGTATGTCAGGATCTCCTGGGAATTTTTGATGGGGACTCTGTCAAAGGCTGGAGTAGGCCCAGTGTTTAATAACTGGGTAAAAATGCTATATACTTTGCACCCCAAAGGCAAGGGATAAAACTAACTTAGGGATCTCAGGTTTATTTTCCATGCACCATGGCATCAGACAAGGTTGCCCATTATCATCAATGCTTTATGTAATTTATATGGAGCCTTTGGCCAAGGCTGTAAGTAGCTCACCTAGTATAAAGGTATCAAAGCAAACACAGAAGAACATAAGATTCTGTTATACGCAGATGATACCTCAATATGTTTGAATAATACAGTATTTCAGAATCATCGAAACTGTTGCTGGAAGTCTTAACTACATGCTCTAAATTAGCAGTGTATAAAATTAATCTAAACAATTCACAGATGGTTTCATTAAAATAAAGACCCTGAGCACACACCACCTAATGTCTCTATAGTTGGTGAAAGAAATAAGATACAGTATATTGGGGTTAGAATATGTTTGAATTTTTTGGATATCTTTAAATGGAAGTATCCCCCACTCTTGGAGCAAGTGAAAAAAAAGATATTGACGGATGCTGCTCCCATTGACTCTGATTGAGAGGGCTAATGTTCAATATTCTGCCAAAATTCCTGTTTTTTTTTTCAGGCCCTCCCTATAAGAATCCCATTTAGCTTTTTCAGTGATTGAAAAGGGCATCGAGAAAATGTTTCTGGTGGGGAAAACACCATAGCGTAAGCCTGGAAAAATGATGTGTCCAAACAACAAGCTGGAGCATGGGTTCCAAATCTGTTATTGTATTATTTTGTTAATCAGTTAGAGCCTATCTATTACTGGGTTAGAGGGGAAGCGAGTAATCCACAGTGGATAAAAATAGAACCGTCTATACTACACAGTTAGCATTTAAAATCGAGTCTGTTCATATACCCATGCATTTTGAGACATATAAAAGGAATCTCTTCATTTATTAGAAATACTATTGTAGGTAAGCAGACCCAAACCCACCTACTCCATTTACACTCCTTAATCCTGTTAAGGATTTAGGAGTTTGTTAGGGCTTAAGTCTATTGTGTCTTTCATGTCCAAGGTACTCATGTACGAACTTAGTATTGGGGTGTATTTTTTGAAACAGTGTGTTGTATATCAATTCTATTCTTTATCTCGATAAACTAACTGGAGTCTGCCAGGGTTAAAGTTTGATGCACTTTATGATAATGATACTTAGGGACAGATATTCAAAACTTAGCGTGGCGCGCTAACTGTTTGCGCAGGATTAGCACAGGGTTAGCTCGGGACTGCCATATTCAAAGAGGGAGATAGCGCGCGCTAAGCATAATAACACAGGGCTAAAACATAATGTATGCAAGGCAAAGTGGAGGGGCGGAACCTGCATATGGGCGCAATGGGATATTTAGAGACATAGCTCTGCGCAATGCACCACTGCGCAACACTTAGCACAGCACTACTTACCGCCTATAAAAGGGAGGTCTAATCCCAGGGCAATCCACAGAGGAGGGAGTGGCCAGATCAGGAAGTGAAACAAAATGGCTGTATTCAGTAATGCTGTAGTGTTGCACCTTATGGAGCAGGTTGTGGAGGAGGAAGAAAGGGAGCAGGCTCAACAAGGCCCATTACGCAGACAAAGGAGGAGATACGCTGCACACAGATGGTACCGGCCCAGAGCCTCCTTTGAGACCCTGCCTGATGACTACATCGTTGGTCGGTACAAGTTGGACAAGGGAATGTTGAGGCAGTTATGTGAACTCCTGCATGAGGAGCTGCAACCGAACACCAGGTGCAGCCACGCCATGTCAGTCAAGGAAAAGGTGATGGCAGCGATGTACATCCTAGCCACTGGAACATTTCAGTGCCCAATGGGGGACACCATTGGGATATCGCAGTCTGCCACATTGTGCCTCCTGACCCAGTTCTTTGATGCTCTCCTGCCACATGCTGGTGAGTTTATAGTATTCCCCAGCATGGCAGCAGAGTGCATAGCAACCATGCAGCAATTCCGAGTTGCGTACCTACCCGCTTGACTGCATCCATGTCCCCATCCATGTACCACCTGGTGATGCCAGTGACCTGTATGTGAACAGGAAGGGCTTCCACTCAATTAATTGCCAGGTGGTGTGTGATGAGACTGGGCGCATAATCAATGTCTTTGCACAGTACCCCGGCAGTGCCCACGATGCCTTCATCTGGCACCAGTCCCGGCAGTGCCGGGCATTTGAGGAGGGCATGATTCCAAGTGGGCATCTAGTCAGTGAGTATGGGCAGCCACAACAGGGTGACAGCACAGGGAAGGGGGGATAGGCAAGGGTAGCCGTGGAAGGGGCAAGGAGCAATGGTACAGAGCAGCAGTGGGCACTGTGCAGGACAGCAACACTAACACCTGATTTATCTCTATAGGGGACAGTGCCTATCCCCTACAACCCTGGCTGCTAACACCAGTACCGCAGCCAGCAACAGTGGCTGAGGAACAGTACAATGAGGCACATGCTGCTACAAGGAACATCATAGAGAGGGTCTTTGGGATGCTCAAGATGCGGTACCGTTACATAGACCAGTCAGGCGGTGCCTTACAGTATAGCCCTCAGAAGGTATGCCGTATCATCCTGGCCTGTTGTATGCTACACAATATGGCACTGAACCATGGGATACATGCACCTGAACCTGATTTACATTCTGACAGTGAGCCAGAGCCAGGGGTAAGGGGGATAGTAGAGCAACTCGAGAGGTGGGATCCACGCATGGCCCACGGGCCATTGAGCACAGGAGCAGCATCATCGAGACACTAAACCAGGGTGGACGGCGAGTAAAAATAACACAGACAAATAATATGGTATCAACAGTACATTTAATGGTAGTGCAGATACAGTACAGTGTAAACAGTGTAATATATAGGTGCTGTACAAGTTGCCGGTGTGGTGATGTGATATGGTGAGGTGTGTGTGATGTGTGTGGGCCACCACCATACCCCTCAACTGTAACACAGTATGAGAAACAGTCCTCCAGTTACGTCACTGCAGCTCCCTGTTCCAGAGTGTGAGGACCTCTCCCACACTCAGTGGTAACACCATAAAGAAAATCCCTATTGTAGATGATGCCAACAAAACAGGCAATTAATAACAGATGGCCTGAACAAACATGCAAAGATTGTAACAGTCCAGTTAGCTGCTGAGGGAATGCATTGAGAAAGTGTTCCACATTCTGCTCAGTTGTACCACATCCTGAGAGGCACTGTTGTATGGTCGGGGGACAAAAGGTTGAGAGGTATGGCCACCACCCAGGTGCGCACAAGAAACAGCAATGTAGATAGGTGATGGCAGGGGCTGTGGCATGGGAGTGAACAAGGGCCATGGAGGACATTGTGCGCATGCAGGGGACATGGGATGTGGCTTTGTGCATGGGCATGCAAGTGAGGGAGACAGGGCCACAGCACGCATGTGGTGGAGCACATCAGCTGCGCCTGCCTCCGCGCACACGTCGCATACCCTGTGTTCGTGGCAAACTGCTGGGCATGCTACCTGCTGAGGACATAGTTGGGGTGGACTGAGAGGGCAGGCCGTCTGCGGCCATGCCGTGACACCTGCACAGGAGTGGAGGGAGGGCGGCCACAACGCCGTGCACGTCCTGTGGACGAACGGGAGGTGGGGTGGAGGAGGTTGAGCCCACCCTGCGCACACCTCTGCCATGCTGCTGCCCATGTGAGACATGGCTGCGCCGGCATCTGAGTGAACCCTGCAGTGCTGTACTAATAGTGTCCCACAGCACCACAGCAGGGGACTGCACAGCAGCAGTAAGGCTACCAAAACCACGCTCAATGGTGGCAAGAACACGGGTCATTCTCTCCTCCGACTGCTGCTCAGCACGGGCAAGACCAGTGCCCACTGTCTCCCACAGCTGTGACAGCTCATGCCACAGCTCCCTATGGAGATCATGTAGGTCCTGCTGGGCTGCATGCTGTGAGGTCAAGGCCTCCTGGAGCATGGGCCATGCACCCTGGCTATCCTGTGCAGGTGCAGCATCAGCATCCTGCACCTGTGGCAGGGGTTGTGGCTGGCGTTGGGCAGTGTGTTGCGGATGTGAAGGGACCTGTGGGGGCAGCTGGCGGTGCGTTGGCCATTGCAACTGTGGTCTCACAGTTGACGAGGCACACTGCTGGACTGGCCCTGCAGTCTGTGCCCTGTGGGACATGTCCAGTGGACAACACTGTTCAGGCAGGGGAATAGCAGCTGTGGGCACAAAGGTGGTATGTGCCCGAGTACCCCTTGCCACCAATTCAGGCATGGTGCCATCCCCCACTGTTCCAAAACCTCTGGTGCCACTAGCTGCACCCAGAACCGGCAGGTCGGGTTCCTCCCCTGCATCCCCTGAACTGTGGTCACTCATCACAGTCAGGATCACCACCTGCTCTCCACTCAGATCCTCCACCTGGGCATACTCAGGTGGATTCAGGGACTCCAGGAATGCTGTATCCACCTCTTCTGAGGTTCCTGCATATGCCATTGCCTCATAATGTCTGTGAGCAGACACTGTTCTGACCGTTATGGCCACTGTGGACCTACCTGTGGCTGCCATGCCTGATGTGGAAGGGCACACCTCTGCTGTGTTTGAATCCTCCACCTCCTGTACCACTGTGCCTGGCCCCACCTGGGACATAGCCTGCTAGGCATGTAATGCTGTAATGGAACAGACAGATGTCAGTTGCCACTACAGTGACAAGATCACCAACCCCCACTCCCAACAATGCCACATGCACCCCCAGCAATGTGTGCCCCCCAGCATGCTCATGCAGACCCCAGTGTGCATCCCATGCAATTGCAGCCTGTGCCCTAGGAGCCCCTGCACCATGGCAAGCATGCACTCACGACATGTGCCTGCCAGCAGATGCTCACCACTGTGCAGCCCCAACACCACTCTTACAATGGAACATACCCATGTGAGCCCCATGTATGCACCGTGACAGTGGTGATGTGTGCCTCAGTCCCCATGATGTTGCTGTCCACTGAGTGGTGGATACATGCCATGAACTTACCTGCCTCATAATGTCTGTGAGCGGACATTGCGCTGACTGTCATGGCCACTGCGGGTCTACCTGTGGCTGCCATGCCTGATGTGGAAAGGTGCACCTCCGCTGTGTTGCCAGTCCCCTCCTCCTGTACCACTGTGCCTGGCCCCACCTGGGACATAGCCTGCTGGGCATGTAATGCTGTAATGGAACAGACACATGTCAGTCGCCGCTACAGTGACCAGACTACCCACCTCCACCCCACTCCTAACAATGCCACTTGCACCCCCAGCAATGTGTGCCCCCTAGCATGCCCATGCAGACCCCAGTGTGCATCCCATGCAATTGCACCCTGTGCCCTAGGAGCCCCTGCACCATGGCACACATGCACTCATGACATGTGCCTGCCAGCAGATGTCCACCACTGTGCAGCCCCAACACCACTCTTACAATGGAACATACCCATGTGAGCCCTATGCATGCACCACGACAGTGGTGATGTGTGCCTCAGTCCCCATGATGTTGCTGTCCACTGAGTGGTGGATACATGCCACGAACTTACCTGCCCTGGGTGGCATAAGCGGTGTCTCACACTCACCGCCTTCAACCCCACCAACTGCCACTGGCCGCAGGGTAGAGGCTACTATGGCCATCAATGGGTCCCAGTCCTGCTGCTCCAGTGGTTATGGTCCCCCACCGGTCCACAGCCTGACCCGGATCCATTGTGCCTCCTCCTTCTCCTTTGCCCTGCATAGCAGATCATTCCACTGCTTCCAGATGGCATCAGTGCTATGGCCACGACCACCTACGGAGTTTTCTGCTGTGGCAGTCTCCTCCCACATCAACCAAACAGTGGCATCCGTTGACTTGTTATGGTGTAGGACCATCTCCTGCTCCTTCACAGTATGTACCAGGGCATGCAGCTCATCCCCTGAAAACTTACATAGAAACATAGAAGTTGACGGCAGATAAGGACCGCAAGGCCCAGCCAGTCTGCCCATTTCTTTTTCTACCTTATAAATGTGCCATCGGCCTTTGCTCTGTCAGTGACCTATCTATTCATAGTCATTTGTATTGCTCCCTTATGCCTATCCCATGCCTGTTTGAAGCCCTGCACTATATTCATAGCCACCACTTCTTGTGGTAAGCCATTCCATGCATCTACCACCCTTTCTGTGAAAAAGAATTTCCTCATTCCCCTTAATCGGCCTCCTCTAATCTCATGCTGTGTCCTCTTGTCCTGCTATTTTCTTATATTTAAACATGTTAGACTCTTTCACCTTGTTTATGCCCTTAAGGTGTTTAAATGTCTCGATCATATCACCTCTCTCCCTCCTTTGCTCAAGGGTATACATATTGAGCTCCATTAATCTGTCCTCATATGTCTTCTGATGCAGTCCCTGCACCATTTTGGTTGCCCTTCTCTGGACTGCCTCAATTTGGTTAATGTCCTTGTGAAGGTGTGGCTCCAATACTGCCAGTACTCCAGATGGGGCCTAACCAATGTCTTGTACAGAGGGATTATTACCTCCCTCTCTCGACTTGTGATACCCCTACTAATACACCCCAACACCCCCTCAGCCTTACCTACTGCTTTAGAGGTCTGCTTGGATGATTTTAGGTCACTGCGATGATGATGCCCAAGTCTCTTTCTTCCTTTGTGACTGCTAGCCACTCCTCCCAGCCTATAAGTGGCTTCAGGGTTTCTCTTCCCTATGTGCATGATTTTGCACTTCTTGCATTAAATCCTAGTTGCCACTCTTCTGACCATTCTGCTAGTTTATCCAGATCTCTTCTCATTCTGCCCACCCATCTGGATCATCTACTCTGTTGCAGATCTTGGTGTCATCTGCAAACAGACAAGCCTTACCCTTAGTCCATCTCACAGGTCACTAATGAAGATGTTGAATAGGACTGGCCCCAGGACTGATCCCTGAGGTACCCACTTGTGACTTGCATCTCTTCTGACTGTATACCATTTACCACCACTCTCTGTTTTCTGCCAGTCAACCAGTTTGCCACCCAGTTGACCAACTTCTGACCCACCCCGAGCCTACCTAGCTTATTTATCAATCTTCTATGTGGAACAGTGTCAAAAGCTTTGCTGAAGTCAAGGTAGGCGACATCAACTGCTCCCCCTTGGTCCACCACTCTGGTTACCCAGTCAAAGAAATCTATGAGATTAGTTTGACAGGACCTTCCTTTGTAAACCCATGCTGTCTTGGATCCTGTGCCCCTATGGATTCCAGGTGTTGCACTATCCTTTCCTTAAGGAGTGCCTCCATAATCTTGCCCACTACTGAGGTAAGACTGACCGTCTGTAGCTCCCGCCTCCTCCTGCTACCACTCTTGTGAGTGGGATCACATGAGCCCTTCTCCAGTCTTCTGGGACCTCTCCTGTGCTCAGAGACTCACTAAACAATTCTGCTAATGGCTCTGCTAGTTCCTCCTTTAGCTCTTAAGTACCCTGGGATGTATGCCATCAGGTCCCATTGCTTATCCACCCTGAGCTTAGCAAGCTCTTGTAGGACCTTTCTTTTGTGAGGGAGTAGTGCTCACCTCCCTCCCCTGTGTCCATGATGCTGAGCTGTGGGCCCTGCCTACCTTCTTCAGTAAATACTGAGAAAAGTATCTATTTAGATAGATGCTCTTACAGGGTCCTCCTCCTCACATGCTCCTTTTCTCCATTAAGCTTAGCAATACCCCTCTGGACTTTCTCCTTTCACTAATGTATCTATAGAAAGTCTTGTCACCTTCTTTACTGTTCATGCTAGTGTTTCCTCAGTTTGGGACTTTGCCTGCCTTACTGCCTTACCTGCTTCCCTTAGGGCAGTTTGGTATGCCTCCCTATCTTCATCCGCTGTGTTCCTTATATTTTCTGAAGGCCAGCCTTTTGGCTCTGACCTTTTCTGCTACTGTATTTGAGAACCAAAGTGGTTTCCTTCTTCTTTTGCACTTCCTTTTCTGTCTAACACAATGGGATGTTGCTTCAAGTATTGTATCCTTAATGCTTGCCCACTTTGCCTGTACCTCCTCACCTGTGTTTCTTTTTGCCAGGGCTAGCTTAACTCTGTTGGCCATCTTATCAAAGTCAGCTCCTCTGAAGTCCCATATTTTTGCCTTGGAATGGGATGATTTAGATGTAGTAGCCAAATTGAACCATACCATGTGATGGTCACTGGCCTCAGGTGACCTTCTACCTGGAGATCTGTGATCCCTTCTTTGTTAGTCAGTACTAGATCTAGGATAGCCCTGTCTCTTGTGGGTTGCTGTACCAGTTGTTTGAGTCCCTCCTGCAGGAATCCACTATGAGTCTAGTTCTGGCAGATGTTCCTGCTGGTATTGACCAATCTGTATCTGGCATGTTGAAGTCTCCCATTATCAGAACCTCCCTTTAGCTGTCATGTTTTGTATATCTTCTAACAGTAATGTGTCTATGTCCTCCCTCTGGTCTGGGGCCTGTAGACAACCCAGTTCTTATGGCTGTCCCATTTCCTGTTTCCAGGGTGACCCACAGTTCTTCTGGCTCCTTATGTGTATTCTGAATTTCTGTAGCTTTGATATTTTCATTAACATACAGGGCCACTCCTCCCCCCCTTTTTGCACCTCGGTCTCTTCTGAACAATACATAGCCAGGTACTGAAGTCTCCCATGTGTGGTTACTGGTAAACCACGTCTCACTAATTGCTACTATGTCCAGTTTAGCCTCTGACATTATTGCCTGCAGGTCTGGGATCTTATTTCCCAGGCTGTGAGCATTTGTACATGATTTTCCATTGGCCAGATTTTGGTGTGTTAGTTGTTGGGTGAAGTTTGGCATTACCCTGTGCATCGTATGGGGAGACAAACCTTTTTCTTACCTGGTGATGCAAATGAACGGCAAACACGCTGAATTCCTGTTTGACCACTAGCTGAGGGGAGGGTGTTCTTCCCATTCGGACGTATGGGGTGCTGCACCCTCTCCCATTTGCTAGTTTAAATATTCTGCAAAGCGTCAAACTTCTGCCCCAATGCACTGACTCCCTCTTTAGTCAGATGCAGTCCATCAAATTTAAAGAACTTTCGCTCCCAGAACTGTTGCCAGTTCCTACAAATCTGTGTCCTTTTCCTGGCACCAGTCCTTGAGCCACGTGTTTAGCTCCCCTATCTCCTTCTCTGACCTTCCGTCCATCTGCTCCTTCTCCCAGACTGGCAGGATCTCAGAGAAGGAGATGCCGGACGAAATAGATGATAGTTTGTCACCCAGCCTAGTCAGGTGTTCCTTGGTCTCCACAACTGACCAGCTGGCGAGATCATTAGTCCCTATGTGTACTAGGACATCAATGTTTTCTCCTGCTTTGTGAACAATTTTAGCAATGCGGTCAGTGTCTCTCCATGCTGATGTACCTGGGAGATATCTGACCATCACCCCTGGCTGGAGATGGGTATCAACTCCCCGAATCATGGAGTCTCCTATGATCAGAAGTTTTTTGGATTTCCTTTGTGCTTGTTTAGTTTTGGTTCCTGATTTGGGTGAGTTTTGTTGTGCTAGCTCCTGTGCATGCAGTGTCCTGCTCTGCAGTGTCTTCTGCCTCTTTATTTGATTTCAGAGATAGAGGCAGATACCTGTTTGTAGTGTTTATATGGTTTTTGGAGGTAATGTGTTGGAGAGCAGAGAGTGATGGGGCACCTGATTTGCTCCTCCTAACCACCTGCCAACCTCCTGGGCCAGCTACCCTCTGCGGTCGAGGTTTTTCTGTTGGATGCTGAGGAAATGGCGGGTGGTTCTTATAATGTATTTCCTCTTCAATATGAAATTTGAGGCGTGCAATCTCTGCCCATGCTGCCCGGAGCTGAGACCTAAGATCTCCAAAGGCCCAGCATGTAGGACAGTGTCCTAAATCCTGTAAGACTGTCCTTCTGAAAATTGTTCCACAGTACCTGCAGTTAATGAAATCCATTCCAAATAAGTTGCTGGGTTTGTAACCTAGTCAGAGTAATTAGAAGGAAAAAAAAAATGCAAGTAATGGTTTAATTGTGCTTTGTTTACCTTGTTAACTTGTTCCCCTGCCTAAAAAGAAGAACCACGGACGAAAGAACAAGGAGGTAAGAGCAGAAACAATCAGTCAACAACAAATGCAGTAACCCTGAAAGCTTATCCTAATGTTAGATAAAACTGTAAAACCTGTAAAGCACCACCTGTAATAATTTCAGAGAAGATGTACCCTGTAAGAAACACTTTGCTCCAGAGAAAAATAAAGCAGTAACAGAAGATATACCTTGCAAAAGACAATTTGAATCAGAAGATTACAGCAGTAATCTGTTAGCACACACCTGTAGGCACACCTTGTAATAATGCAGAAGAAGGTATACCAGCAACAACAATTTGAATCAGAGAAAAAATAAAGCAATGAAATGTTAGCAACAAACAGTAGCAATCCCTGTGAGTAAAAAATAAAAACACCACCACACAGTAAATCTGCTTAGCCAAACTAAGTCTTAATCCTTCTCCCTTGCTCTGGTAAGTTTCTCTACTCTGCCTTTCAAGCAGTCTTAGAAGGAAAGAGCTCAGGTGAAGCTAGGTGCCTTGGCCAGCAAACCAAGTCTTCTACCTTGTGGGCCCTGAGCTGCTCCTGCCCTGCAGCCTCACCTGTGTGGGACAGAAGACAGGGAAAGTATTATATAGAGTTGTGAACAAACATTTTGCAGTTGTAACAGTATCATACGGCCATGGTGCAACACACAGCTGCTATACATACCCCCAGCCCCTTAGGAACGCCAACAGGACATGCATGATGCACCTCAGTGTTGTGGAGTCCTGCAGGCCAGCACAAGTGGAAGCCAGCTGTGTGTGTGCAGCACACAGTTTCGCTGCCCATGCTGCTGCCTGTGGTATGTGAGAGGTGGCCTGGCTGCACATGTTGGCATGGACATTGGTGCACCGCAAGGCAATCACAAGGCCTACAGCCACAGACAGTGTCTGATGTGCACATGTGCGGGACTGTGCAGCCATGGCTGTAAATGCCTGACTCATGGTGCCCCCCCGGCACATCCAGTGCCATGCTGGGCCTCTGCACACCCAGCACCATGGAACACATGCTGTGGAAGCATGGGATGAATCCCCACAACAGGGTTAGGTGGCTGACCATGACACACGTTCCTCTAGGGGTGCAGCCTAGGTACTATTGCATGTGCCAGAGCATGTATCAGTGCAGCCACATTGCACACACATACAGGCATGGTGTGTGTATAGGTGATCCTGGCACAGCTGTGCACAAGGCCTGTGTGTGATCCACCATGTGTCGCAGTTGTGGGTACTGTACAACAATAAAACTGGGGTACTGCATCCCCAGCATGTGTGTCAACGCATGTCATGCAATGGCCTGGATGTGCACACTGTAGATGGACTGGCCTGTCATGGGGGTAGACACCCTGGACCACAACAACGTTGGTACTGCCCCTGCCCCTGGCTGCACAGTGCTGTGCACAGACAGACACCAGCCGGGACTGCTGTGTACCAACTCTAATAACTGCATGAGTACTGTCTACTGTGACCCACGTGCACACATCACACAACACAATACAGGGGTGGGCTGTCTGTGATGCAGATGTCAGTCGGTGACATGGGTGACAGCACGGGGCCCTGTGGCAGTCATCACACTGGAGTACATGTACCCTACAGTCACAGTGGACTACTGACGCACTCCAGAGTGCAGCCTCCACACTGCTGATCACATCCCACTGCCATCTGCAGCACCACAGTGTGCAGTCAGTCAAGCATGGTCACCACAATGGGCGTTGGACAGTGCATAACGCTGGTGGGGCACCACTACACACACAGGGGTAGCCAAGAGGGGCAATGGGCCCCCCAGCCCCCCCAGCACCACCACGTACAAGCCCAGCCACACTGCACCAGTTAGTCATCAGCTGCAGCCCCAAGACCATTACCAGTACTCCACTGTTAGACGGTTCACAGATACCATAGCCTGCCACATACAGGCAATACAGGAGCAACCTGTGTGTGGCCAGGATGTTACAGTTACTCATGTGGTACTGCTACACCTGGAATCTGGGCCTGTCCTGTCAGACAGGCAGGTGGCTGGCATTGTCTGGGTCAGCCTATCGTCCATGCAGAACAGTACTATAATGTATGGGTAGCCCTGATTACCCACTGACATCCAGCAGATTACAACCCTGGCATCCCAGTGGTGTGATGTCAGAACCATATGAACTCATCTCAGCTATGTCTTAGCAGTGGGTTAACAAAACAGAATGCCATTGTTAGTCAGTATTCTACACTCCCAGAATGTGCTTGGAAGCCTCAGTACAGTAGTCATATAACATTCCAGTTGTCACAGTGTACTGTCACTGAGTCTAGCAATCTCTATGTCTGATAGTGGTTAACACAGGTACTATGTTGGCCCACTGTCATTCGGTCCATGTATCCTAATACTGTGTGTACAGTACCTACACATACATGTAGCTGTACTGCAGATTCATTACTAGGGTAAGGCTCACTTACACATGTTGGGGGGGTTCCCATGATGAGTCCCATCCATTATAACTGACAATGCCTGATGTACAGGTGATATATAACCATGGTGTAATCATCTCTCGCGGTTGCTAGAGCAATTGTACGCCCCTCGAACTGCACTATCGAGATTTTTTCTGAAGCCCTAGCAACCACTCGAGGTAACTACACCATGGTTATCACCTGTACATCAGGCAGCATCCACTAGAAACACAGAAACGTAGACTTTGATGGGTACCTGTGGCAGTCATCACACTGGAGTACATGTACACTACAGCCACAGTGCACTACTGACGCACTCCAGAGTGCAGCCTCCACACTGCTAATCACATCCCACTGCCATCTGTAGCACCACAGCGTGCAGTCAGTCAAGCATGGTCACCACAATGGGCGTTGGACAGTGCATAACACTGGTGGGGCACCACTACTGACACAGGGGCAGCCAAGAGGGGCAATGGGCACCCCAGCCCCCCCAACACCACCACGTACAAACCCAGTCACACTGCATCAGTTAGTCATCAGCTGCAGCCCCAAGACCATTACCAGTACTCCACTATTGGATGGTTTACAGATACCATAGCCTGCCACATACAGGCAATACAGGAGCAACCTGTGCATGGCCAGGATGTTATAGTTACTCCTGTGGTACTGCTATACCTGGAATCTGGGCCTGTCCTATCAGACAGGCAGGTGGCTGGCATTGTCTGGGTCAGCCTATCGTCCATGCAGAACAGTACTATAATGTATGGGTAGCCCTGATTACCCACTGACATCCAGCAGATTACAACCCTGGCATCCCAGTGGTGTGATGTCAGGACCATATGAACTCATCTCGGCTATATCTTAGCAGTGGATTAACATAGAGGATAATGTATGGTCCTCTATCGTTAACCGGTCAGTTAACAGTCGAGAGGTTGCCAGGGTGACCGTGTAAACCTCGAGAGCGAAGCTCGAGAGGTTTACGTCGCCATGGCAACTTCAAGACGGTTAAAATTGACCGGTTGACGATAAAGGGACCATACATTATTTTTTATAGTGTATGGTCCCACCTCAAAAGGCTGCTTACTTTTTCTTTAGTAGTCACTGCCGCGGCCGTTCATTCAGTCCTTCCCTAACCACTGCTGTTCATGCGTCGGTTCCCTGTCGAAAAAAAGCACGCATGAGACTAATTTGCTATTAAAGTTATCTATCGATGTGACGAAAGTATCGATAGGTTAACAACATATATCTACGCTACATCGATAGGTTAACAACCTTAGGAAATGATGATTTCCTAAGGTTAACAGCGTTCTAACATACATTATAAAACAGAATGCCACTGTTGGTCAGTATTCTACACACCCGGAATGTGCTTGGAAGCCTCAGTACAGTAGTCATATAACATTCCAGTTGTCACAGTGTACTGTCACTGAGTCTAGCAATCTCTATGTCTGATAGGGGTTAACACAGGTACTATGTTGGCCCACTGTCATTCGGTCCATGTATCCTAATACTGTGTGTACAGTACCTACACATACATGTAGCTGTACTGCAAATTCATTACTAGGGTAAGGCTCACTTACATGTGTTGGGGGGTCCCCATGATGAGTCCCATCCACTATAACTGACAATGCCTGATGTACAGGTGATAACCATGGTGTAATCATCTCTTGTGGTTTCTAGAGCAATTGTACGCCCCTCGAGCTGCGCTATCGAGATTTACCGAAGTCCTAGCAACCACTCGAGGTAACTACACCACAGTTATCACCTGTACATCAGGCAGCATCCACTAGAAACATAGAAACATAGACTTTGACGACAGATAAGGATAGCTTGGCCCACCTAGTCTGCCCATTTCCCTACCTACAGAATAAGCTGCAGATCCTAGTCAACAGCCTATTTCTTCTTACCCCCCACAAGAATTGCCTTATGTCTGTCCCATGTATTCTTGAATTCTCCCAGAGTTTTAGACCCCACAACCTCCTCAGAAAGGCTGTTCCATGTGTCCACCTCCGTGAAAAACTACTTCTTCACATTGCCCCTGAACCCCCAATCTTTAAATTGTGTCCCCTTGTGCTTGCACATCTCTTTTTCTGAAAGATGCTATTCTCTTGGACTTTGTTGATTCCACTGAGGTACTTAAAAGTTTCTATCATGTCCCCCTCTCCCTCCTTTCCTCAAGGGTATACATATTAAGCTCCTTTAGTCTCTCCTTGTATGGCTTTTCCTGCAGACCCTGCACCATTTTAGTTGCCCTCCTCTGGACTGCCTCTATCCTGTCTATGCCCTTGCGGAGATGGGGTCTCCAGAACTGGACACAGTACTCCAGATGAGGTCTCACCAACTGTCTGTACAGAGGGATAACAACTTCCTGTTTTCTTCCGGTGATGCCTCTCCCTATACATCCCAGTATACCCCCAGCCCTCCCTACTGTCTTCTCACATTGGTTGCTAACCTTAAGGTCATCTGATATGATTACCCCCAGGTCCCTTTCCATTCTTGTTGTTGTTACTGCCTCCCTCCCACTGTGTAATCTTCCCTTGGGTTTTTGTTTCCCAGGTGCATTATTTTGCACTTCTTTGCATTGAATCCAAACTGCCATACTTCTGACCATTCCTCCAAACTTGCCAAGTCCCTTCTCATCATTTCCATGCCTCCTTGTGTATCAACCCTGTTGCAGATCTTTGTGTCATCTGCAAAGAGGCATACTTTTCCTTCCAGTCCCTATGCAGTGTATAGTGAAATGCTGTCATGCATGGTATTCCATGCCTGTAATATATAGAATACTGTATGGGTGACCATACACAACAAGGCTATGTTTCCATCGAGGGAATGTGCTGATGTCATACAGACCTCGAGAGCGAAGCTCGAGATGTCCCTTTGACATCATCACATCCCTAAGATGGAAATAAAGTCTTGTTGTGTCTGGTCACCCATATACTATTTTATATAGTATATGGTTCCCAGAAATGTCTACAGTTTAATTTAAATACAAGGTTTCGTACCTTGTGTTCACACACTCGCTTGCTCCCTGTTGTCACTGTAGTCCCGCTCTGCCTCCGGTCCTCGCTACGGTTCCACTCACCACCCAATATTTGAAAGTGCCGGTTATTTAAATAAAGAAAAAGAAAAATGCCAAACTGATAGTTTGGAAACACGGAGCCGACAATGGCAGTTTGTGTCCAAACTATCTTAGTGAAACACTTGCCCCTCCACTCGCTAAGTGGTGCCGCCATTTTACCCTGTTTTTTGAACACTGAGCTGCTTTAGCCAATCAGGTAACAGCTCAAGGGGGAAAAGTTGTTTAGTATCGTTGTGACGTCAGAATGATACTACAACAACTTTTCTTGACCTTTGAACTGACCTACAACAGCTTTTGGAAAGCCATCGCTTTTTATCCAAAATAAGCCCTAACCTTATACTATATGTTGATAGTGTATAGTGGAGTGTTGGTCTGTAGAGATTCCTACCCCTTTCACAATGCTGTTCTGCCACAGTTCCAAGGTCATGGAATGCTGTTCTACCCTACTGTGGGAGAACAGCATCCTAGAACCTCTAGGGACTGCATGTGTAGGTATCAGTTTGACAGCAACAGATATATAATAACTGGTCAGCAATTTTTCTCAGTGTACTGACCAGGTTGATATTTTCCATAACAACCGGCTGGTTGTTATGACATTCATGAGCCATACCAATCAAACTATGCTGCTGCCTCATTGGCCAACATTCCATGTGTGGGCAGGCCAAACAGTCTCACAAACATGGCGGCTCCATCTATCGCTTATGGAGCTGCCACAGCAATGACTTCACACTAACATACTAACATACTATTTGCCAGCAGATTAGGCCTTATGGTCTATCGAGTCTGCTCGAACCTAGATCCTTAGTTGGGTGCCGAGACCCTCCCATCCCTTGTGCTCCAGAAACCCCTATCATCCATCCCCACCCCACACTCTTATTATTTTTAATTTATTTTACACTACCTGGTTGATCCTGCCATTTGTTTTTCTATTTTAAACTCTATCTGGTTGATCCCGCCCATCGTCCACTTCAGAACGGCAACGTGCTGTCACACACAGTGCCAGCCCAATCAGGACAGCTCTCTCCAAATGTAAGTGAAAAAAAAGTAAGAAAACAAAGAACAAAAGGTTTAAATAAATAATGAGAGGGACTGTGTGTGTGTGTGTGCCAGACACTGACTCTGAGGGTTACAGAAACTGTGCTGGAGAAAAATTGCTGGCCCGTTATTATAAAAAATAAAAGATAGGGAGGGTGTGCATATGAGAATTTAATGCACATCCTTGTTGTGGGATGCTTTGATAAACCCCTCGGGCTTTGCCCTTGGGGTTTATGTACCATCCCACAACACGGGTGTGCATTAAATTCTCATATCGCACCCTTCCCCATCCATTATTCTCTATATAATGTATGGGTAGCCCTTATTACCCACTGAAATCAAGCAGATTACATAGAGGATAATTGCTGGGGATCGGGTGATAACCATGCGGTAATCACCTCGAGTGGTTGCTAGGGCAACATAGTAAACTTCGAGAGTGCAGCTCGAGAGGTTTACTGCAGCCCTAGA
Source organism: Neoceratodus forsteri (assembly GCA_016271365.2). Taxonomy (NCBI): domain Eukaryota; kingdom Metazoa; phylum Chordata; order Ceratodontiformes; family Ceratodontidae; genus Neoceratodus; species Neoceratodus forsteri. The sequence continues at coordinate 1,205,573,034 of CM028132.1, forward strand.
ACCACGAGAGGTGATTTCAACATGGTTGTCACCCAATCCCCAGACATCATCTTTTATAGTGTATGGTCAAAAAAACACTGTGTGCATTCTATGTGTGAGAATTATGGAACTCTGGTGCATTCTATTTTGTTATGCCACTGTTTGGAAGTTCTGAAGTGTGGTTAACAACTTTTAAAATTCTAAACAGTGCATAACAAAGCTGTGTGACTGCTGATTATGGTGGTTAAGGCGCTTACCATACATTATAACCTTATAGTGTATGGTGGGACGTCGTTCTCCACTGAAATCGATCATTTTCGAAACCTTGTAGTCACACACTAGTGACGTCGCAGTACAACAGAATGATGTTTTCTACTGTACTGCGAATATCACACTGTGTCCTGCGCAGCATTTGACAGTTAGGCTCACCCATAGACAGGACACATGGCAGAAGCAGCAATATCGGGGCAGTATTAATGGTTAGTGTGAAAACGTTCACAATGTAAATTCTTTTTCCTTCTAGTAACTGTTTTTCCCAAAAGCGTTCCACCATACACTATAAAGAAAGTGCATGGGAACAGTTGACAACAGGGCATCTTTGCCTCGTTGGCACTATGACAGATTACCTCCGGTTCGCGCTCGGTAATCCGTCGTCATAGTGCCAACTCGTGAAAGAATAGCCCTGTTGTCAACCGTTCCCCATGCACTATCCTATATGTAATCCCACTGTTGTGATGTCAGAACCTTATAAACCTATCTCATCTATGTCACAGCAGTGAGTTTACAAAACAGAATGCCAGTGTAATTCAGTATTCTACACACCCAGAATGTGATTGTTAGTCTCAGTACAGTATTCAAATAACATTCCAATTCTCTCAGTTTACTGTTACTGAGTCTAGCAATCTCTATGTCTGATAGAGATTTTAACTTTGGTTGTATTTTGGCCTGCTGTCATTCAGTCCGTTATCCTAATAAATTGTTTTCCTACCCAATCATGTGGCTGTAGTGCAGATTCACTGATAAGGTAAGGCTTGGGTTCGGGCCGGGGGGGGGTAACTTCTCATGTCAAATCCCATACACTATAAATGACAATGCCTGATATACAGGTGATAATCATGGTGTAATCATCTCTCGTGGTTGTTAGGGCAATTGTAAACCTTTCGAGCTGCGCTTTTGAGGTTTACTGATGTCCTAGCAACCACTCGAGGCGATTACACCATGGTTATCACGTGTACATCAGGCATTATCCTCTATAACATAACACAGATTGCACACAGTACTATACACTAGTAATAGCAGTGGCTCAGCAGGTAGCATAGATGCCTCTGAGGCCGGGAGATCAGAAGGCTGTGGGTTCTAGCCCCACACAAGGCACTTGGGTTAATATCCTAATACTGACACTGCAGTGCAGCATGAGGGGGGTGCTGCACTCCTGAGGTACTGTCTTTCGGATTAGATGTTAGACCGAGGTCCCATCTGCCTGTTGTGGTGGTAGGTCAGGTGGATGTTAAAGATCCCATGGTACTTCTCGAAAAGAGTAGGGGAAATTTTTATTATAACACAAAAACAGATACAAGGGAAGAATACCAGAACATAGGTAGGAAACAGTAACAGAACTGTCAAAGTAAACCAGAAAAAACACAACCAAATAAGTACTATAACAGAACATAGAAACAAAAACCCACAACCCACACAATTGCAATATACAATACAGCTGTAGTTCCCAGAGGTCAGTAAATCATAAGAAAAGAAAACATTACAGGGACTTCCGGTTCTGGTAATGCTGGGCTAGTAACGCTCGATGAAGAGCTCCCGCCTAATACTCAAAAAAAGAGCACTTTTAAAACTAAAACTCAAGGAACAGACTTACCGACTAACAAAGAGTTGCTCTAAAACTTCACGGCTCTGATGGCTAAACAATCTTGCAACCGTTTTCTCCCAATCGCAGAGATGAACGACTATGATGACCCACAGTTGGACAATGGCGAGGCCCAGCTTACATCTATGCCGAGTACGGGAAAGCAAAACCCCACAACAAAAGTACAAAAAAGAATCAAGAACGTAATGCTGAAATGATTTTAAAAGCCATAACAGAATTTTGAGGTGAGGTGCGGGAATCACTCAGAGATCTCAGGAGTGAAATTACTCACCTACAAAAGCAGGCAACAGAGGCTGACCACCAAATATCACACAATACATCAAAAATCAAAGAAATTGAAGAGGTGGTCTGGGCCATAGCATCTGAGCAATTAGTGATATCTGCCAGGCAGGAAGATGCAGAAAACCAAAGCAGAAGAAGAAATCTTAGAATTTTTGGTCTCCCGGAGGGTGAGGAGGGGAACGATCCTCGTGTGTTTGCAGACTACTTCCTCCACTTAACCTTATCCTTGGACCCAGATTTTCAAATTGATGTAGAGAGGGCTCACCGAGCACTGGGTCCTAAACCCTCTTAACCAGATGCCCGACCGCGCTCATTTTTAATTCACCTGCTAAGCTTTCAAACTAAGGAGGCAATTTTAAGTAAGGCTTGGTGCAAAGGGAAAGTGATGTGGGGCCAGTCCAGACTGATTTTTGATAATGACTATGCTCCTTACACGCAAAGGCTGAGAAGGGACTACAGCCCTTTGTTCCCCTCCCTGCGATCCCAGAAAATAAGGTTTAAAACACCGTACCCTGCCAAACTTATCGTACAGCTTCCTTCGGGCTCTCAGAGTTACTTCACAATGTCGGAAGCAGCAGCCGATCTCTTAGCTAGGGGCATCATCACAGAAAAAATGATGGAGACATTTAGATAACACCACAAGCAGCTGTCTCAGCATGATCATGCAAACATCCTACAGCAACCATCCTCAATATCAAAACTTCTTCAACTACTGCAGCAATTCCGTAATCCATCGACAGTTAATGAAGCTCCATGAGGTATGGGAGTTGTTTTAGGGGATAAAGGTTTGATCTGGGAGTGTTTCACTGGGCTGGGGATAAAATGCTGTCCGGGGGGGCCCAGCCGACGGGGTACAGAGGCCAACAAGCCCATCTACAATAATTTAATTAGCTTTTGTAATGATCTCCTCGATGGTGGGGAATTTCTCTAACTAGGGAGAATCACACCTAAAAAAAAAAATAGGGCTCTTTTTTGGTTCTGTCTCCCAGTGGGGTACTTCTCTCTCCTCGCAGTGACCCTGATTGCCCTGAAGGAGACCTCCTTGTCACTTGATGCCCTTGTGACGATCTCTCCTAACGATCTATCCTAAGGCAAAATATGATCTTAACAGCCTGGAACTGACTCCTTCAATACTCGGTCAAATTTATTGCAGAAGGCAAAAGTATTGCAAAATACGCACCCCTTGAAGAAAGCGGAAAGTTAATTTGGGAGGGGAATTAAATTGCTGATTGGCCGTCTGTGTTGGGAGAAGGTCCCGAGGCTGGGGCAGCCCCTTTTTGAGGGGAAGGGGGAGGGGGCTCTGACAACCAGGGACAGAGGGCAGTGATCTCCCCAATTGTGGGGTCTCCCCCATACCAGGGTATATCAAGTTTTTAAAGAAAAGCCCTTCCTGACACTCTGGTTTGTCGGGAGGCCCTTCCCCCTACTTTTATTGACCCAGAGCCTTTAGGACTGGCTCCTTTGACAACTTGTCATCCTGTCAATTGCTCCTCAAAAGGAAAAAGAAAAAAGAAGGGAGAGAAAGATGTGACATCCAAGCCCAGCACCCAAGATTACTGTATGGAATTCAACGCTGTGGCAGATTCAAGATCCCCGAACATCCCACAGCAGCACATATTAATCAGCAAAGCCCCTCAAGAAGTCGCATCAACCTATCCATCTCCTGCACAAGAAAGAAAACTAGTACTGACGGGGAACTACCCAGAGGGTTGTTGGTACGAGTTGGGAGAGAATCCAGAGGCAGTGGTTACCCCCTTTTGGGGGGAAAGGGTTGGGGGCACTGACTGCGAGGTAGGTGTTCCAGTGATCTTCCTGATTGTGGCGAACTTCTCTTACTGGGCAGTATCACATCCTGAAACATTAGACCTTTATTGGTCCCTCTGTTAGTCGTGTCCCCCCCCTTTATTTTTCAAGGACCCTGGGTCTCTGAAGCAAGCTCTTAGGACTCTTGCTGCCCTATTAATAGCTCCCCTAAAAGTTTCACTCTCTTGCCGAAATAGACTCCAGTCCTCAATAACTGAATCAGTCCTTAACTCTCCCAATAACAATTATAGTGCCCAATGACATTCTTTGATTAGCATTCATATCCAGTGGTGGTTCTCGGAAAGCTCTACAAGTAAGGGGCACAGTTTAAGGACATGAACATTCTATAGTAAAGCCTTCCCTGATCAACGCTTCACAGGCAGTGGATGCAAACTCTCTTTTCTCATCCTCTAGAGAGAAATTTGGTGCTTTGGAGGTGGGGGTACTAAGTTAAGGGCCAACCGAAGGGGTCGGGGTGTCCTGCGGCCCGGGAGTTTCACCTGGGGGGGACGCTGACCAGGGAGAAACGAGGGTCATCAGGTTAAATACTAGATGAATTCTCCATGTAATTACTTAACCTCATGGCGATCCTCCAGAAGGCGGGTTTTCCCATGCAATGGAGAATGGCACACAACAAAGCATGATCCTGCCTTGTTTCTTTCCCCCTGGTGAGGTGCATCTCCTCCCTTTTCTTGGGGACCCTAGGCCACTGGGATAGTTCCCCCCAGACTCACGCTGCCCTGATGGCGTTCCTCCAGTACATATCGCGCCAAGGGCCTAATTAATACAAACACTCTGAAGTACAAACATTATATGTCTAATCTAAGGACAAACTCAACTGCTATCTTGTCTACATAATGTTAGCTCATCACAAAAACAAGTAGAAGGAGGGAGGAAGGTAGGGAAAGGGGGGGGTGGCAGTTTTTTTTTTTACTGTAACCTTTCCCTTATAGATGGGAAAAGAGGAGGGATGGAATGCTTGAGGTTGGGGGGGGGGACAGATAAACCAGACAAATAAAATCCCTAAGAATGGGATCCCAGATGAGGGACCCCTACTGCAGGTTACACTACCCCATACCACTGTCACCAGTTTTCAAACCTGGGGCTCCTCGATCCTCCTGAATTGTTTCCTCCTAGCCCCTCAGACAGGTCGTCCCATGTTTCAGATACTATAATGTCATAAACCAATTATGAACAGGTATTAGTTGTCCAATAGTTGAATTTACCCTCCTTTGGTAGTTTCTCCCCCCTTTTTTTTTCTCTCTTCCCTCCTCTCACCTAAGCCTAAACGGCCCTAGATACTTCATAGAAACTAATGAGCCCATCTATCTAAAAAAGGAGCAGAATTCTCCTATCAAAATATTCTTACATACCTTCTCCATTACTAATGGAACCACCCCGGAGTGATTTCTCAATCACTTACTTAGGGGTTCTCTTACCGACCCTGAGTATGAATTTATTTGGGATCGTATTGGGAACCTCTCACTCTGCTCCTTCTTTGATTGAAGTAGGAGATAAGGTGACTCAGGAGGAGCGCGTAGGCGGCACCTCCCACTTGGAGGTCAATTTGTATATATGTTGGTTAAGTTGGTTAACCCACCTAACGGTGGATAAAGGTTTAACTGATGAGGTACTAAAACCTCAGTTGCTCAATTGTACTGTTTTACTTTCATCTATATGTCTAGTTCAAGTTAATGGCTATATAACTGTTACTATCTGTTTTTGGGGTAATATCTTTCAACTTGTATTATTTATAGTTGAAATATTGGGGGGGTTAAAAAAAACACACACACAGGACAAATAAATTACAATTACAGACTTTATTTAATAATTTCCTCAATATCGCAGTACTAATGGCTTCTTATTTCAACAAAAACTCACAGAGACTTTGGGAGTGGTCCAGGAAAATCCTTCTATCTTCACCCTGGTGGGAAGGAAAGAAGAAAAAGAAAAAAAATAATCACTATAACTAATGGGAGCAATAAACCCTATAAAAAATCATGTCCCATAACATCAATGGGTTACATGATCCGACAAAAAGGGCTAGGCTCATGCAATATCTCTCTAGACATTCATCAAACCTGATCTTTCTGCAAGAAACCCACCTCACAGAGTCGGAACATATCAAACTAAATTGGGGAGGAATATACTGGGTGGTGGCCTCATCGCTCCCAAGGGGAAGAAAACGGGGAACGGCAATTCTAATCCCAAGAAACACTACCCTAGAGATTCAACAAACACTAACTGACCCCCAGGGCCGCTATGTAATACTAAAAGGGATACTATATGGAAATCAAGTCACAATGGCTAGCGTCAACTTCCCCCCTCAAACTAATTTCCCTGTGTACAGGAGCTTCATAGCTAACTACTAGATATCCTACAAGGCCAGTTAATTCTGGGAGGAGACCTTAATCTAACTTTGACCCCCCCATATAGATAGTTCAAACCCACAAAAACACAGGAACAATGCCACCACTAAGCAATTTAAAAAAAACCTAGAACATTTGGGTCTAGTTGATATATGGAGGCGTTTATTTCCCTCAAGCCCGGGTTTCACCTATTACTCCCCCAGATACAAATCTCACTCTAGATTACACTATATGATCACAACATGTGAACATTTTTCAATGATACAGGACTTAAACATTGGTCCTAAGATACTGTCTGATCATCACCCATTGTTTCTTACCCTGGATCTGGGAAGAGAGAGGAGCTCATCTCTCTGGAGACTCAACCCATCAATACTGACTGACGGGGAATTGCTAGAGAACCTCTCTACAAGGTTTTCTCTCTTCTTTGCAGAAAAGGCTAATCCTGATGTCCCAACTGCAATACAGTTTGATGCGATGAAAGCTACCATCCGTGGTGAATTAATAGCATACTCATCCTGAAAACACAGAGAGAGAGAGAGAGCATGAATATCAAAAACTCTCAACTCAGCTGGCAAACTATCAGTTGTTATATAGGGATGGTGATGTCGAGTTGCAAAAATGTAATCAACAACACAAAAACAGAGCTACAACGGATCATAGACAACAAGGTTCAGCAGTCCCTCTACTACTTACGATTATCAATTCATGAGGGGGGTCCCAAAGCAATTAAGAATCTATCCCATAAACTACGAGCTCGAAAGGGGTCCTCAACAATATTAAGACTTAAAAATCCCACGTCTGGTAGAGTACATCACTCGCTAGAACACATCCAACAGTCTTTTATAGACTATAACTCCAAACTCTATTCCCCCTCTCCTTCATTCCTCCATCGTGACTCTATACAATTTCTAAATAGGGCTAAACTTCCCACACTCTCCCCTCTCCAGATTAAAAAATTAGAATCCCCCATCACAACCTCAGAGATTGATGAATCTATTAAAAAACTTAACTCTGGGCACTGTCCAGGACCAGATGGATACTCTGCAGAATGGTACAAAAAATGTAATAAAGTATTATCCCCAAAATTACAAAACTTATTCAATGATATCTCCCGGGGCGGTCTGTCACCCCCATCCTGGGATTATGCCACCATTGCACCCATATTGAAACCAAATAAGGACCCCTCGGATCCGGGGTCCTACTGTCCTATATCTATTTTTAACGTTGACTATAAAATTTTTATGGCTATACTTGCCACTAGATTAGAAATGATACTACTGCAAATCATACATCCAGATCAATCCGGATTCAACAAAAATAGAAATACTTTGGACAACATACATCGAGCCCTGATCCTACAGGAATATGTCCTAACTAGACAAATCCCATCAGTTCCTCAGTCTGGACGCAGAAAAGGCGTTCGACCTGGTTTCCTGGCCTTTTCTATGGGACACCCTCAGATGTTTCCAATTCCCCTCACAGTTCAGAGATATTCTAACTAATTTATATAAATCCCCACAAGCATTCATCAGGGTTAATGGATCTCTATCTCTCCCACTCTCTATGGGAAGAGGAACTAGACAGGGCTTCCCATTATCCCCCTACCTTTTCGCCTTATTCCTGGAATCCCTGGCAGCTCTTCTTCGAAACTCCCCCCTAATCGAAGGGATACCAATTGGACATCAAGAGCACAAAATCAGTCTCTTTGTAGATGATATATTACTAACTCTGTTAACTCCCTCCCAATCAATCCCCAAGGCCTGGAACACCCTAACTCGATTTGAAACTATATCTGATTTCAAACTAAATGTAAATAAAACAGAAATATTGCCATTTAATTATACCCCCCCCCCATTCATTGAAAAAACATTTTCCATTTAAATGGCGATCAACCAAAATAGAGTACCTGGGACTTCATATTCCAACTGACCTCAGAGTACTAGAGCTCATGAATTACGAACCTCTTACTACACAAAATCCAGATGGACCTGGAGAGATGGGACACAGCTTTCCTACCCTTACATCAACGTATTGCAATCATATGAACCAATATTCTCCCTCGGATTCTATATTTACTCCAAACTATTCCCTACTACCCCTCAAAATATTATTTTCGTTCCTGGAATAAAATGATATCACACTTCATTTGGGGTAAAAATAAGCCAAGAATTAGACTCTCTATCCTAAAACTACCCCTTACCAAGGGTGGTATGAATCTCCCCGACCTTAACCTATATGCCCAAGCCTCTTTTCTCAGAATAGTAATGTTGTGGCTGACTGACTCATATTCTTCCCCTTGGAAAAGTATAGAGTTCCATTTAAATGACCTCTTTGATATAAAAAAGATTCTCTTTTCAACTGACGGGAGATCACTTAACCCATCAGACTTTACTAGTATTATATCCCAGCCCTATAAAATATGGAAAAAATTGAGGCGCTCTGGTACTTTATCAATAGTATTTGAATACTGTAAGGTCATATCACAGGATGAAAATTGTGTTCCAATATTCATGGATCATACATTTGCTCAATGGAGATCAGTGGGTTTGTCCCATGTTTTTCAATTCCTGGAGGGGCAGGGGTCATCCCCTTTGATGAACTTTAATCTCAATATCAATATCACCTTAATTCCTGTGACAGATTTCGTTACTTTCAGCTATGAAACCATATTTTACTAAACAAACTCATCCAGCCCTCCCTGCCTTCCCCTATGACGGACCTTCTTAAGCTTTTCACAGAAGCTATAAAAGGTAACCTGGGTTCACACTTAATAAGTACTCTTTATAAATCCTTGAGGAACAGTCTCTCTTCATCCATGGCCTCCATCTTAGATGGATGGAACAGAGACTTAGAAACAGAGATTACCATGACCGACTGGTCTAAATCTTCACTGACTGAGATAAAATCTGTTATATCTCACCACTGGAGGGAATTCTCATGGAAATGCCATTCCAGATATTTTTGCTGTCCCTCTATCCTTCAGAAATATCTCCCTGAGAAATATGGGAGGTGTTGGAGAGACTGTGGTTGTTTGGGTGCCACCCTGGGACACATATTTTGGCAATGCCCTCACCTTATGTCATTCTGGATTATGTTCCAGATTGAGCGCTCAAAATTATTTGCTGAGGCAGTTGAAATATCAGCCGAACAATTTCTAATGGGGATTTTCCCGGACCACTCCCCCCAGTGAGGACGTACAATACTGCCAATTTGCTACATTGCTGCAAAGAAAGCCATTACCAGACATTGGATAACGTCTCTGATTCCAACAGTGCAAGAATGGAAACAAATTATGTCCGATATATATAAGGCTGAGACCTTCACCATTGAACGTGGGGGGGGGGAACAATCACAGCAACGAAATGGCAAAAATGGCTAAGTTATATCACACCCACTGAGCCGGACAGCTGTACTTAAAGATTGTTCCTAAAGGTCTCATCTCTAGCAGTCCACGACCTATATCTTGATCCTACAACTGAATTACATTTAATGGGTCCAGTTCAAATCAATAAATTGACAAGTTTAAACAAATCAAAACAAGAACAGAGGGGTCTTATAATAAATTATGTTTTCAGACTGTAGTAAAAGATGGGTAAAAGAAGTCTACTCTGTATATGCCTACTTGAATTATTTAATTTATTAAGTTATGTATTGTCCTGTATGTATGTGTGTAAAAGACATAATAAAAATAAATTTAAAAAAAAAGAAGAGAAAACATTACATAATAGGATTAGAAAAATCACAAAACATTGGAAAAGCATTATCCTACCCAAGCTACCCCTTCCCAGAAATGCTGACATACAACCTCCCCCATTGTACGAAATTCATAATGATAAATCTTATCTAATTCCAGCTGTACTTGGCATAACATATCCCAAACAGTTACTTCTTCTTTCTGTTGTAACACCCTAAGGCATCGAGCATGCCAAATCACCCATTTTAAACATGCAAAAATCACCCAAACCGTACCCTTGCCATTTAGTCCATCCCGTTCCCAATTGCCCCAATACCAAAATATCATAAGTCATCTGTAGAAACAGAGGTTCACCCCATAACGGAGCCGAAGAAGACCAGAAACCTTGCACACAAGTACAGCCAAAAAGCAGATGATGCAGGGTTTCAACTTGTCCTGAACAAGTCCCTACTAAACACAACCGCTCATTCAGCATTTTGTGTTTCTGATTCCCCTTAATGTTCAAGCATTGATGCCCACACAACCAAATCATATCCTGCATTTTTAATGGGATTCGAGGTTCAATGATACTATCTAATAACAGCTGACAATCAAGAGTAGCAGAAATATTAAAAACTGGTTCTTCCAAATAACAGTGCTCAATAATAGTTTTATCAAATGTTTTCCAATCAGTGTCCACAAACCAATGAAACACTACGTGCCACAGACTAACATATTTCAAAGAGGTCTGTACATAAGTAGGCAAACTTTTGTCAGAAACATGCCACTTACCCCCCCACATGCATCCAGAAACTGAACCTCCCAGTGTGTCATACTGTCAATACCAAATCCCGCTGTCCCTAACAGTAGCAGAGGAATATTGCTATAGAAAAATTGCTAAAGAAATACACTAAAGGCTGTATCATATCAAGGCCTCCTTCCTTCCTTGCTCTATAGGTGTGCACCCTTTTTACAAGATTCAGGCGGCTACCCCATAAAAATAAAAAGAACAGCCCCATGAACTTAGTATGCATACCAAAAGGTACTGGATAGATACGTAAAACATACAAATAAAAATAGGCAAAATATAAGCTTTCATCAGATAAATCCTTTTTTTCCTAGTCGTTTTCCAAGAGTTCCAAGACATACCTTTTCTGTGGGCAGTATCATAGACAACATCCCAGTTCATCTGTTCTGCTTGTCTAGTGCCAAAGAATAACCCCAGTAACTTAATCTCCCCCAAGTTCAACCAGAATGGAAAACTGCACTGGAATGAATGCATTACCTAAACGTAGCATTTGACATTTAGAAATATTGAGCGAAATTCCTGTCATTTCATGCATATCTGTAAAAACATCAAGTACACCCTTCCCTGAGTCCAAATCCTGTACAACAACCGTGCAATCATCAGCATAAGCGGACACTTTTGGATATATGGTCGTGGCCAAAAATATTGGCGCCCTTGCACTTTTTCAGATAACTCACAATTTTCCTCTAAACATAAGTTGAAATTAACAACAGTACAGTATTTGGTCTCCACAATTCTTTATTTCTCTGTTAATATTACAGAATCTTTGTTTTTGATTCAGAATTTAATATATCCTTTTAAATCAGAAAATGAAAAGAAATGGCATTGACAAAATTATTGACACCCTAGACTTAATATTTGATAGCACAGCCATTGGTCAAAATAACTGCAATCAACCACTTCCTATAGCCATGGATGAGCTTCCTGCACCTCTCTACTAGCAGTCTGGCCCACTCTTCTTGTGCAAACTGCTCCAGTTCTCCCAGATTTGAAGGGTGCCTTCTCCCAACTGCTGTTTTCAGATCTCCACATGTTTTCAGTGGATTTAGATCTGGACTCATTGTTGGCCACTTCAGAACAGTCCAGCGCTTGTCTTGAACCATTCCTGGGTGCTTTTGAAGTGTGTTTGGGGTCATTGTCCTGCTGGAAGACCCATGACCTTCCACGGAGACCCAGCTTTCTGACACTGGGTTCAACATTGCACTCCAAAATGGCCTGGTAATTCCAGATTTCATGATGCCATGCACACGCTCAAGGCACCCAGTGCCAGAGGCAGCACAGCAACCCCAAGACATCACTGAACCTCCTCCATGTTTGACTGTAGGAAGGTGTTCTTTCTTTGAAGGCTTCATTTTGTTTTCTGTAAACATAGAGATGATGTGCTTTACCAAAAGCTCTAATTTGGTCTCATCTGTCCACAGGACATTCTCCCAGAAGGATTTTGGCTTGTTCAGGTGTGTTTTGGCAAACCCCAGTCGGACTTTCTTATGTCTCTCTCTCAGCAGTGGGGTCCTCCTGGGCCTCCTACCATATAACCCCCTTTCATTGAGTTGGCGATGGATGGTGCAAGTTGAAACTATCGTACCTTGTGTCTGAAGGTCAGCTTGAATCTGTTTGGCAGTTGATCGAGGTGCTTTCTCCACCATTTGAACAATCCTGCGCTGCAATCTTCGATCAAGTTTTCTTTTGTGGCCACGTCCAGGGAGGTTGGCTTCAGTGCCATGGGCCTTAAACATCCTGATAACATTATGTACAGTGGAAACAGGAACATCAAGGTCTCTGGAGATTGATTTGTAGCCTTGAGATTGTCCATGCTTGGCTACATTCTTCTGTCTGACCTCCTCAGACAATTCTCTGGCTGTCTTTCTTTTCTCCATACTCATTGTGGTACACACAGTGACACAAAACAGGAGAGTGAGTCCTTTTCTCTATTCAAATTGGTTGAATGAGTGATTTTTATATTGCAGGCACCTACAACTCACCACAGGTGAGTTCAATTCCAAAGTGAAGGAGAATCACCTGCTTGAAATCTAATTATTTCTAACTACTTCTAAAAGGTGCCAATAATTTTGTCCGGCCATTTAAGGATTTCTGTGTGGAAAGCTAAGACTTAGTAAATGTTTCTGCTTTTTGTGTTTTATTCCACTGCAAACCAAAGAAATACATATGTAGATACCAAAATATTTTTTAATTTCAACAATTTTCTGGAAGGAATGGTGCATTATTAGAAAAAACTGCAAGGGCGCCAATATTTTTGGCCACGACTGTATCTTACCAAAACATCAAGTACACCCTTCCCTGAGTCCAAATCCTGTACAACAACCATGCAATCATCAGCATAAGCGGACACTTTCGGATATATCTTGCCAAACCTATCACAAACAGGTTTAATCCCATCAGTATGTTCTATAAGTCTTAAAAATGGATCAATAGCAAAAACATACAAAAGTGGACTCAATGGGCATCCCTGTCGCACACCATTCTGCAGCTGAACCAGAGTTCCTAAATGGCCATTCAATAACGGGATCATCAGCACATTTTTATATAGTTGCTGCAACACACCAACAAATTGATGTGAAACTCCATATTGTAGGAGGGTGCCCCATAGATTTATTTATTTATTTATTTATTGTATAATCTTGATTTACAACCTTTGAGCCAGCAGCTCGTTTACAAAGGTACCTCGTCACAGAGAGGACACACATGGTTAACATAATTTACAGAGTACAGCCAAGACAGAATAATAGATTTTTACATGTTTATAGAATACAGACATACAGAATCAACATAGTTTTACATAGGTTGCATGAACAGAGATATATAGTATTACATACAATTGCTTGAACACATGTGTAGTTAAATAAACATTTCAAGTAGTACCAGCAGGTACTGTCAGAGGAGAGAGGGTCCAGGGTGGTGGGATTGGGGTGGGTGGGATGGGTGGGTGTTTAGCCCAGTGGGCCATGTCAATAGTGCCAGAAGAACAGCAGAGTATCTTTTAGTGACAGGTGCAGGAGCGGGTGTTGAACAGCAGGTCCCATAAGGCAGCTTTGAAGGGGGCAATTTTGGCAGTGTTGGAAATGGCTGTGGGGAGTGAGTTGAACCAGGTAGGGGCTCTGTAGCTGCATGACCTCTGAGCCCTGGAGGTCCTAGTTCTGGGCACTAGTAGAGTGACCTTGTCCGAAGTTCGGGTGGTGGCTCTGGGGTGTGTAAATTGGATGGAGGCAGACACCCCGGGGGGGGGAGCCGAAGTAGGATCATCTTGGTTAGCAGGCCGGTTTGATAACGGATGCATTCGTCAAGGTTTAGGAGTTTGGCCATGTTGTAGAGTTGACAGGTGTGGGTGAGTCTGGGGGCACTGGTCAGTAGCTTGCAAGCCTTATTTAGCATGAGTCTAATCTTGCTGAGGGCAGTGGAGTCAGCAGCACCATATACTGGGAGGCCGTAATCAATAAGGGACATTACTGCGGACGTGATGGCGAGCCTGAGGGCATCAGGTGGGAGGCAGTCCTTCTGCTGGTAGAGGATGCCAAGGCATGCGTTTGCAGTGGAAGTAAGGGCAGTAATGTGGGCATGAAAGGTGAGGGCTGAGTCAAATGTGATTCCAAGGTATTTGTACGAATAAACTTGTTTGAGTGGTTGACAAGTGCTTGGGAAGATTTGGAGGGGGGACTTTTGCTGGCTTTGTTCTGGGAGTGTGCAGAGAGCATTGCCTTATTTTTTCTTGAGGTTAATTACTAGTCTGCTCTTCTTAAACCAATTCTCAGCATCATTGAAAGAGTGCTGGAGGGAGTCTTGGAGGGAGGTGAGATTTTTGTGTGCTGCATAAATCACAGCATCGTCAGCAAATAGTAGAATATTGCCAGAACAGGCGCTAGGCAGGGCATTTAGGTACAGGCTAAAGAGTAGTGGGCCCAGGATAGAGCCCTGGTGAACCCCTGAGTGGATGGGATGGGCTTCTGAGAGCACCCCATTGTTTTTGACATGCTGGGAGCGGGCTGATATGTAGCTTGCACACCAGGAGAGGGGGCCAGCAGAGAAACCTGTATGGTTGAGGGCATTTAGTAGGAGTGGGTGGGAGACAGTGTCAAAAGCCTTAGAGAGGTCAATGTACACTGCCCCTACTAGGGAGCTGTGGTCCAGGGAGGTGTGTAGGAAGTTGGAGAACTCCATTAAAGCTGTGCCTGTACTGTGACCTGCACAGAAGCCATGCTGTTCTGGACACAGGATGCTATATTTTGCTAGATATTCCGTGAGTTGGGTGGCCACCACTTTTTCTAAGGCTTTGGGGGGGAGAATGGAAATTGGCCAATAGTTGTTGGGGGTGGACCAGACACCACTTTTGTAGATAGGTGTGACTGTCGCAGTTTTCCATGCTGTGGGGAATTGCCCCAGACAGAGGGATCGGTTCAGTAGTTCTGTAAGTGGGACCAGGACCTCATCCAGGACCAGCCAGAGTATTTTTGGATCCAGGGAGTCGCTGCTAGGACTGGTGCCTTTTAGTGCTTTAAGCAGGAATGGTTTGGCTTCCCAAATGAATACCTTGCGTAGGTAGAACCAGGGGCGCTCTGGATCTGAAGGCGGTGGGTTGTGAGTAGGGTCAAAAAAGTTACTGGGAGGACAGGGCTAAGATCAGTAAAGGAGGAGTTAAGGCAGTTGGCAATGTCAGTGGGGTCAGTGATGGTGGTGCCATCGACTGTAAGGTGTGCTGGGGGCAGCGTGATTTCCCAGTTATTTCTTTTATATTGTCCCAGAAATTCTGGGCACAGCCCCATGAGGAGGTGAGGGTGGTCTGGTAGTGGTTTGCCTTGGTTTTGCGGATGGCCCATGTGCACCTGTTCTGGCCAGCATTATATGCCTGTCTGTTGGCAGCCCAACCAGTCTCAGTGGCTATATGCCAAAGGTTATCCCTGTCCTTGAGTAGTTGGAGTAGGGTAGGGGTGACCCAGGGTGCATTTTGTTTTTTGGAGCAGATCATGGTGAAGGGTGCAAAAAGATCACAGGCCTTGGTAAAAGCTTGTGAGAATAAGTTGAAGGCAGTGTCAACGCTCATTGCATGGCAGATGGGAGACCAGTCAATGTGAGTGAGGAACTACCTGAGTTTTAACAGTCCTCCTGGGTGAAGGCGCCTGCGGTGAGTGGTTTGGGCTACAGGTTTGGAGGGTGGGTGTAGACCAGAGAAATAGGAGAGGGAAGTGGTCGCTTAAGGAATCTGGGAGGACTTGAATATCTTGAACCTTTTGGGGGCGGTTTGAGATAATGACGTCTAGGAGGGTGCTTGTCCCTGACTTTTGGTTACGTCTGGTGGGTTGTGAGACAACTTGGGTCAGGTCCAATGCAGCGAAAGTGTTTCTTATCAGTGAAGCAGTGGGACTGAGCCAGTTTACATTGAGGTCTCCTACTAGGACTTGTTGAGCCTTATGGGGAAGGGAGGAGAGATATTCGGTGAGAGATGATATTGCGGGGGTCTGGTTCTTTGGGGGGATATAGGAGACTATGAGATAGAGGGGGCTTTTGGATGGGTCTGGGGTGAGATTGAGGTGAGGCCTGGGCACCCACAAGCTTAGGGGCTGGAGGGTACAACACAATGGTGTCACGAGCATAGAATGCATAACCGCCTCCACGTTTACCTACTCGATCCTCGCAATATAGGGTGTAGCCTGGGAGGGAGACAAAGGAGTCTGGGTGAACTTAGTTAGCCAGGTTTCTACTAGGGCTAAGATGTCTGGTTGATCAGACATCATGCTGTACCACATCAAAAGCAGTTTCTTGATCTAAGGATAATAAATACCCATCCAGATGTTTAGTTAAACTAAGTTTAAAAATCTCTCTAAAAAATATCAAATTCTGATGAATATTCCTGCCTGGCACAGCACACGTTTGGTGAGGCAATATCACATAGGTCACCACCTCTGCCAATTGTGATATCAAAATTTTGGCAAATATCTTATAATCTGAATTCAATAGACTTAAAGGTCTCCAATTTCAAATATTTTGCAGATCCCCTTTTTTATATAAAAAGGACATTACTCCCTTCAGCATACTAGGGGGCAAATTCCCACCATCAAGTATCTCCTGATACATTACCTTTAAAGCAGTAACTAATTCAGATTTAAACAGTTTATAAA
The DNA here is from genome assembly GCA_016271365.2 of Neoceratodus forsteri. Lineage (NCBI taxonomy): Eukaryota > Metazoa > Chordata > Ceratodontiformes > Ceratodontidae > Neoceratodus > Neoceratodus forsteri. Next base: position 1,205,589,958 of record CM028132.1, read on the forward strand.
ATTCATTAGATACCCCATCTAACCCAGGGGCTGTATGGGCCGACAAATGGTCAGTTGCCACCCCAACCTCTTCATCAGTTATTGGCTACATAAGGGCATCAACTTCACAATCTGGGATTACAGGCAATAACCCAATATTCAAAGGGACATTCCTCTGTGTACTTTGTGGTTTCTGATAAGTATAGTATAAATTCTCATTAACCACCTTATGGATACCAGATTGCATATCTCGCACTATCCCATCATTCCCCAGCAAAGACTTCATAGTCAATTTCTGTACTTCCTGTAATTCAATGTAAAAAGGATTGACCACCTCTTTCCTTCCCTGTGTTACAAACTGTTGACACTTTGCGGTCTCTCCCTCCCATAGTTTGTGGTATTCACACATCTGCTCTTTAAGGACCTGCAGTTGTGCCTGGTTATCATCCCCTGCTTCCCAGGCCTGTGACAAAAGCTTTAAATACCGTGCTCTTATATTTAAATAATCCAAATATTTGGAACCAGCAAAAGCCCTTGATGTCCGTTTCAAAAAGTCCCTTAAATCCCTTTTAGTATCTTCCCACCACACTCCCCAAGAGTCATATATGAAAAGCACATCCTGCCGAACAAGCCAGAAATTTCTCACCCCCTGCTGTGCCGCCTCCTGTTGTAAAATAGAACTATGCATTTTCCAATAACTTCTACCAAAAGAAATTTTGTGCACTAAACCAAACTTTGCCTGAACCTGTACATGATCTAAGGTTTCCAGAGGTACAATGCTAACAGCCGTACCATGCAGTCTATGTGAAACAAACCAAAAATCATTACATGTCGACAATTTGCCCTTATAAAAAGTATGATCCAGACATTTTCCAACAAGAACATAAAAATCACTTAAATCCGCAGTATTGAGAATATTTGTCAAAGCATCCATATCACTATAAACTTTCTTCATTTGTTGTCCCCAGCCACTAGGTAATAAACCACAATTAAAATCCTCCCCCCACAAAATCAACTTAGAGGTAGAGATGAAAGGCTCAGTAAGATGAAACAAAGCTACTCTATCCGCCTTAGTTAATGGGGCATATATATTAATCAGGCGATATGCGATACCACCAATAAGCACATCGACAAGTAAAACTCTACACGGAGAAACATCTAAGACTTTCAAAATCTGGATAGGTAAATCAAAAAACAAAATACCCACTCCAGAACACGGTACTTCTCCTATTGACCACAAGGTGTGTAACCTGGTGTCTTGTACAAAAGCAATCTGGACCAAAATCTTTATGCAAACTAGCAAAAGTAATAGCACACTTCTGATGATTATGAATGCTGTTAACATTAACAGTAGAGATAAAAACAGAAGACAGCATGAAAAAGAAAGTTAGAATGCATAACCAGGAAATCCAAATAATTTCCTTTTCTTTCGCTTCTTGGGCTGGGCTTGTCAACTGTTCCAGAACAAACTGGAGCTTCCAGTTGAGATGATACGACTGAGGAACCATCAGACTCACCACCACCCCCCTCCTCCTCTGGAACATCCATGGGCATGTCAAATGGATTCTGAACTACAAGATCTTCTACCATAGGGATTCCCTTCTGTGCTGCCTTAGACCGTGTGACCCATTTAGAGGATAAATCCTCCCCTCTCCCAGGTGGGGGCATCACCACCTCCATCTTATCCGGCACCAAAACAGGGGCTGGCTCAATAGCATTGCTCTGCAATGAATGTTCATCCAGCTCATGGTCGGACAAGGCATATCCCAAACTCTGAGAGGGTTCCACATCCACTGGGTTCTGTGTACCATCCTTAGAAGGCACAGAAGGATCTTGAAGACAATCTGGAACATCCACTATTACCACAACAGTATCAGAAGAAATTCCTGAGCTGTGATCAGCAGCAGGGACTAATACCTCATCACCCATCTGAGCCATTAAATTACTAATTTTCATTTTCTCTTTTTGTGCTGTGGCAACATAGACATCCTGTTCAGCATGAACAGACAAATCAGCATTATTGTGGCAAGCCCAAGAACAATGTCTAAAATTATGACCCTTTTCATCACACAGATTGCATTTCTGGGGTTGCCTACAGTGTGCTCCAATATGCCCAAAATCTCCACAAAGGCCACATTTTTGTTTACCACAGACATTACTCAAATGCCCAAGCTCACCACACTTATAGCAGGCTCTGGGCTGACCTGGATAGAAAATTACACCCCTATCCCTCCCCAGAAAAAACAGTTAGGGAGATGCTGTATTGTCCCCTGCACTTGTTAGAGTGTAACTTTATATTTCCAGCCCCCTGTCCAGAGGTGTTCCTCATCTAGGATAGGGTCTGGGTAACCAGTCACCAAACAATGTTGCTTCAACCAATACGTTATGTCTGCCACATTGACCCCTTCATTGCGAAAGAGGACAGTAATGGTTTTTGACATGGGTTTAGTCAGAGGGATAGCAAGAAACAGCCGCCATACAGGCCCAATTGTTAGGAGATTATACTGTTTCCAAAAGCATTCTAACCCATTAGGATGTTTAAAACTAACATCATAAATGGTATCCCCAGGCATATGTATTAAGGCATAGATTTCATATGCATAAAACTTCATGCTATTCTTGAATAAGGCCCGCCCTACAAACAATCTATCAGGTGCTTCAGAGGCAACACCCCTAAATTTCAGTCAAACAGCATTTCTTCTCATAGCTGGCTCCAGAGTATTCCGAACAGTAGAGGGGAAAAGTTTCTCACGCACCTCAGCATGCCAAACAGTGGGAGTAGGGGCTAAAGACCTTTCAGTAAGATTACCAGATGTAGGCCTTTCTGGGTCCAACAGGTCAGTACATCCATCTAGAGGTTTAGCCAGTGAGGAATCCCAACGGGTCTCTAAAGGGACTAAGGAAGGAGGGGGGGAAGGGGAGCTAGGCCACAAAGCAGGTACAGAATCTTCACCTTCCATAGCCTTAATGTCCAACAGAATATTTCTTGGCCCAGAATCAGCAGAAGACCCATGATCCTTGTAGACCTGGCTCTGCGCAATCTGAGAAGGAGACACAGGACAGCTAGCCTCAGTACAGCGCTCTCGACACCCCGACACAACAGAGGATGCATTTGAGGCAGGAATATTAGCATCCCAACCGGTGCCATCTGCTTTTCTAACCCACCGAGCCACTTCAAGAGAGCAAGTGACCCAGACAGCCAGAGGAGTAACGGGACAGACAGACTCCTCCACCGGAGCAACATCTGCAGATCGCAAAGGGGCAGAAAAAACCTCACCAGCCTGTCCAATTGCCCCTCGCAACAGTGAAGCATCAGGGAAACGTAGCCCAGAAATCCCACCCAGAGAAACGTCATCAGTACAGCAAACATTGGAGGGAGTAGGCACAGGGAAGGGAGTACCCAAACCAGCATCAGGACCAGATATGGACATACCCTGAGTCACCGAAGCCCCTCTCCCAGCCACAGCACCTACACCATCGTCATGTGTCTGTACCTGTCTGACCAAGGTACAGTCCCGTGAATAAAGCACAGTCTCCACATGAAGGTCTTTGGCTACCGCAGCCGGCCAATCAATGTCCATATTCATGCACTCATCGGAAATATCAACAGAAGTGCAGCCGTCCATCACTCTGTCTTGTCTAGTGCGCACCAGTAACAAAGCCTCCAGTTCCTGCCGTCTAGCAGAGAACTTTCGTTCCTCGGCTGCAAGCAGCTCACGGATACCCATCACACTGTCCGTATTACAATCCGGATTCATGTCTTCCTGCAGCGGTGTCTTCCTAGGTAAGGAAACATCTTGAGAAAAAAATTCAATATCACTAATAGCAGGATCGGCCAAACAATCATGCAAGACCGGGGGATAGGCCTGTTCCCTGGCCCCAGGTACATCCGTCCTCCTTGAAGTCTCAGGCAAACTGGCCATCGCAGCACCAGTCACAGCGCCATCTCCCTCAGAGTAGGGGAATTTTTTATCACAACCAGAAAGCAAAACATATACAAAATAGTGTTTACAGCACACAAAATTCATAATATAAAACAAGGATTAACAGAAATAAGTATTACATCATACATTCAAAAATCAGCAGCAGTTTAGCGACCCAAAAAACTAACCAGTGCCAACTCCCCCCCCCAACTAAAATAGTAGGGAATTGTTTATTATCATAACAGTAGACCAAAAGTGAAATATAAACTGTGGTATGTCACATAAAATAATAAGCAAATCATATGGAAAACAAAACAAATGAGTATTGTCAACATACCATGTCAGAGCAATGTAAAAGAAATAATATGAAAACATCCCCCCCACTAAAAAGGATTAGGGGAGTATTTGCAATTAAAAAGCAACAATCAAACAATAATATGTACAGCAGAAATCATAATGCACAACAAATGGAAACAAAACAAGTATACTAGCATAGAAATGGGATGTACAGGAAGCATAGAAACCAAGTATGCACAACAAAACAGCATCATAAAATGACAAAATAAAATAACAAATAGTACCAGAAGATACAAATGCCCCCCTTAGAGCGAGGAAGTGGGTCTAAAACAAAACTAACACGTATGCAGAAAATAGCAGTCCCCACCAAAATTACCCCAAAAGGAGGTTCTAGCCTTGCAAGCAGGGATACCCAGCACTTTTCAAGAAAGCCTGGACATAGCACCATAACCTTTACCCTGTGTCAAGCCAGTTCATTTTCCTCCACCACAATCGAAACAGTTCAGGATGCACTTTTTCCCTTTCCTGAAGTCTCCAGCTAAGTACTACCTTCTTAATGTTATAAATAATCTGGGATGCAGAGAGTATTTCTGTTCAAGTGTCAAATTACACCGTGCTTGCCACAGCTGAAAGCCTATATGACCCATTAACAGGCGCATAGTAATTACATCATAAGTCACCCAGGAGCCTGGCAGAACCCTTCCACCCAGATCTGTGATGTAGGATCCCTAAAAGGATTTAAGGCACACATCCTGAAATTGTAACCAAAAGGAAACTACAAAGGACAATCCACAAAAAATGTTCCATAGTTTCAACCACCCCTAAGCAGGTTTCCTCCTGGGACAAACCTCTCCAAGAGTTCTTTATGCCTCATATTGCCTTTTACCCCTAATCTCTGGAGACATAGCCATAAAAATCCCACATATAGCGGGTACCTCTTGCTTACTAATAATTGTAATTTGGAATGTTGCTCAGAAACTGGTAAATCATGAAACCAAGGATCCACAAAAAGTAATCCTGCAATATAGTACTATAGAATTGCTGACGTGTTTGAAGAAGAAAGGATTTTCTGACAACATGCAGGATTTCAACTTTTGAAACATCGTGTAAAGTGATTAGTCAATGCATAGCCGTACCTCTGCCGACCAAAAGGAATCCTGAACCCAATGCCTAAGAAGGGGATCTATACTATCAGCCACCCACGGGGGCAAGATCTTAACAACCCCCTTGAGCAAAGGAACTAAATTATAAAAGATAAATATACTATGCAAGAAAACAACTGGATTCACCATACCCAAACCTCCTTCACCAACAGGTAAATAAGTGATACCCCTCTTCACCGGATTTAATCAATTACCCCATAAACAAAGAAAAAATACATCATAAAGGGAGGTTTCTAAAGAAGGGGGAGGGGGAAAAACTGCAGCTATAAACAAATAATATGGCAACAAAAAAGTTTTAATCAAATAAATTCACTTCGCTTTAGACATTCGGCCCTTATTCCAGAGTAACACCCTATTACGTGCCTCCAATAATTGGCTCTCCCAATTGTACCGCTGATCATCCACACCTCCAAAATAAACACCAAGAATCTTCCTATAGCCAGTTTTAATAGGTATGTCCCAAATCAATGCCATATCAGTGGCCCCATACCCCAAAGGCAATATCCCACTTTAAACCTATTAATAGAGGAACCAGACATAGCTGAAAAGGTGTACAATAATGTCCGTGCAGCAACAGCAGAATTTTATCTGACAGAACTAAACCAAATCATCTGCATATGCTATTGTCACTATCTGTGGGTCCATATAACCAACTGATAATCCAACAATATCATCTGTATTATTTAAAGCATGCAAAGGGGTCCAAGAATAAGACATAGAGTAGGTGACTTAGTGGACACCCCTGCGCACTCCCTATGTACCTCAATATCTCTTCCCAACCATCCATTTATGCTAGGTATCAGAGTGATGTCTGTATAGCAGGTACGTAGCCAGTTTATAAATTGTGAGGAAACCCATACCGTCTCAAACTCTCCCACAGATAACTATATTCTACTTGATCAAAAGCTTTAGCCTGGTCAAGACAAACCAGATGCCCAAACATGTCTCCAGATGCTCCTTTAGCTATAAGCTCCTAGGTAGGATCAGTGCATCCTGAACCCTTCGATGTGGCACCCCACTAAATTGTGATGGATGTAATGAGGAACCCAATACACCCGTAATCTAATACAAAAGATTTTCATCAAGATCTTATAGTCAGTGTTCAAAAGAGACAAAAGGCCTCCAATTATCTAAATCCCACGATCCCTTTATTTTATACAGTAAAAGCAACACACCCTGTAACATGCTTTTTAGGTAGAGACCCTGCCTGTAACCAGCATTCAATATCTGACATAGTTCAGTACCCAAAACTTTCCACAAACTTTTATAGATTTCATGGGACAATCCATCAGCACCTGGAGTAATTCCGACTTCAGAGACCAAATTGCAGTCTTTAGTTCATCTACCGTAATGGGTTGGACCAAAGTAGACTGCTCATCTATAGACAAAACAGGGACTGGTCTTCTAAGAAACCTATCATTAATGGGGTCTCAGGAGCAATCTACTCTTAAAGAATGCAGTAACATAGTCATGTATCATTATCTAAAATACCAGTGTTTGTTTAAACGCCCCCAGTTGAGGTGTTTAAATACATCATAGCTCGGGAGTGTTTAAGAGTTTCAGATTTTCAAAAGGTAAAGTATCCTTCTTTGTACCACTAATCCCATATTTATGCTTTCTCTCCACATCCTGTAAAACCTGAGATTGTAAATTAGCCAACTCTTCCTTTACCTTTTTAATTTGATCCAAACCTGCAGATCCCAAAGATTGGCGGAAAGTAGACAAAAAATAAAGTCGTTCTCTTAAGATATTGAAGTCCATCATGCTGGAATCTCTCATTTAAACGACCTATGGTTTGAAAATAGAGTCTGGCTTCACATTTCGTGTCCTCCCACCAAGTATTTAAATCTTCATATAGAAAGAAAACAGACTGACGTGCTAACAAACGGGAATGTAGACCATCAGCCACACCAGGGATATCTAATAAGATAACATTTAATTTCCAAAAACCTGGCCCTCAAACTTCAGGCATGTCACATAACACTAATCTAAGCATTTTATGATCTGATGTGCCACCTCCTGCAAGGACTGTGATTGCACTACAACCCTGGTGAAAGAAAAAATAGTCAATTCTGGAAGCTCTAGTTCCACAAAAAAGTATTTCCAAACCCATTAGAGGTAGGCCCATCATTCAAACCAGTATCTGCAAGAAGTTTTGACAAGCTTGCCATATCACTATACACTTTCTTCCCTCGTTCCAGAAGAAACACTGGAAGGCAAGGAGCAGTTAAAGTCCCCCAAGGATAGTAACATAAGAGGTGCATAGAAAAGGATATAATGAATTAAAAGGGTTACTATCAAATTTAGATTGAGGTGCATAAACATTAAGTAACCGTAGAGTAAGGAACCCCATTTAACATCCCAAACCAAGGCCCTACGGCTAAAATCTCTATCTGATGAATTACTTTATATGTGAATGAAAAACAAATCCCCACCCCACACAATCACTTCCCAAAGACCAAAAACAGTCTCCCCACACCCAACCAGTAGTGGCAGCCTCTATCTCCGTAGGAGAATGCAAACGAACATCCTGCAGGAAAACACAGTCCAGATTTTCATATAAAAAATGAGAATAAGTGCTCTGACGTTTAACAGGAGATTTAATGCTATTTGCATTTAAAGTTGCCACTCTAAAGTAAAAGGGAACCATGAGTTAATGAAAGGGTAAAGTCACTTTACTTTGCTAGATGCTCTTGTTACCCTTCCACTTTTCCCATCTAATGGCTTAGAGCCAATCTGTCCTTCAGCAGGTTCCAAGGGCTCAGGCCTTAGGGGATCATGAGCAGAGACATGTCAGAAACCGCCTCTGGAGCCTCTACCAATACTGCAAAGGTATTAGGGTCAGCAATAGAACCATGCATGGAAGGTAAAGCTGTTTTCCTACCCACCTTCCCTTTCCTTTAACAGATTTCCTTTCTTGCCACTAACCATAGTAAAACCGTCTACCAAGGGGTCCAAACTAGACAATCCCGAATCCTGGCAAATAACCCCCCCTTGTCCTATCTCTGGTACCTCATGAGTCACCACTTCAGGTATATCTATAGAGTCTGTGCTTGAGGTAGAGTTAGCAATCAAACCTGACACGGGCAAAGGGAGACTAGCCCCAGAGGTACTAGGATCCAACCTTCCTCCAGTAGGAATGCCAAGTCGAACTGCCTCCCTAATATAATGGTCCTGTACCCCCAAAATCAGTTTCCAGTGTGTTTTTAGCTGCCAAAGGGCAAAGTTCAAATGTGTGACCCACCACATCACAAAGATCGCATTTAGAGGTTTGTAAACAGTGAGCACTAGGATGACCAGACTCCCCACAATAAGAACATTTTAGCACATCACAAGAGGTGCATATGTGAGTCTGAGATCCACACTTGAAGCAAACCCTTGGCTGACCTGGAAAAAAAAGGAACCCCTTATCCCTCCCCCAAAAAAAACAGTTGGGGAGATGCACCAAATCAGAATCAGTAGAGTGGAGTTTAATCCTAAATTTCCAACCCCCATTCCAAAATCCCTCTGCATCCAGGATAGGAACAGGATTCCCCTGTATTTCACATCTTTTAAATAACCAGTTAACAATATCTACGACATTAACCCCTTCATTTCTGAACATGATCATAATGACCCTAAAGGCCTGTTTTGAAAGAGGCAGTACAATAAAGTCCGACCACAGGGGATTAGTTTTTAGATTTAAATAGCGACTCCAGAATAGTTCCAAAAGAGCTGGGGTGCGAAAACTGACATCAAATGTGAACTCTCCAGGAACATGGATCAAGGTGTAGACTTCAGAAGGGGAAAAACCCATATTTTTCTTCAATAAAGTTTTTCCAACATAAAATCTATCAGGGGGATTATCCCTGAGGCCAACATATCATAAACGAATGGCATTTCGTCACTTGGCTAATTCTAGAGGTTGCCTAAAATGACTGGCATAGGAAGGTTTTTCCACAGGTTCCAAAGCTGGCCCCGTATGACAGAGGAAGTAGCCACATCTGCAGCCATTTCCACTGACAGGCTGTCCAAGGGTAGTCCAGAATCAGTAGTAGATTTAGGAAAAGGGGAGGCTGGAAGTACAGAGACTAAAACAACAGGAGAAGGGACTGTTAAAGCCACAGTACTTATCTCTGCAGACTCGGTAGTGCTGAGATCCATTAGCCAGCTTCCATGAATCACCCAAATCGGAATCCAGCCAGCCCCATGGCGCATGCTCCAGAGACCAGGATTCGTCTACCAGATCTCCCAATCTTTAGAAGTCGAAACTTCACTGACCTTCGGCCTTTCAGTAGCCGGATGCAACTTGCTGGGCCCCACTGCTGCTGCAGTGCTCGGGGAACCCTCCGATCTCTTCCGCTTCCTGTCGTCCTCCACAGCGAGGTTCCTACGTTCCTGTACCAATAATGCACTCACATGAAGAAGTTCCTCTTCCAAACAGCGTTGTTTTTCCGACAAACTAAGCCCCAATGTAGCAACAGAAACTGAAGGACCACTTGAGTTGGCGTTTTGCTGGCCACCTCGCAGGTGCATCCCAGCCACCATTTCAGCATTTCCAGACTCGGTGAAATCAACAGGTAAGGAATTACTCTGGGCTATCGCAGCCCCATGTGCAGCTCTTCCACTGCCTCCTCCTCCGCCATCTTGGTCCCACCAGAAAATGGGTCCCCCCTGCTCACAGGAAGCAGGAAGTAGGAGAATTTCCCCGCTGCCATGGCCAAGTTCCCCCCATTCACAAGAATACCACAAGCAGCTTAATCTGGTTCAAAGTCAGTTGGCATTCATCTGTATCCCCTTCCCCCCGGGTTGTGGCTGAAATAGGCAGAATTTGTCTACTGCACTTACCCAGTCAGCAAACACTATAATAATCAAAATATATGACAGGCAGAGCAGCACTATGCACAACCAGTGTGTCCTGCCAGGTCGGGGTTCCGATTCCCATGGACCTCTTGAGCTGTGCTCTCAGGGTCATAGGGCATCAGAATCATTCTGTAGCAGAACACACTGGTGCTGCAGAGTCATAGGTGCCGGAACCAGGGGGGGCGGAAGGGGCGGTAGCCCCTCCACTTTTTATTTCTGTATGGCAAAAACTAGTAGAAAAAGTGCCCTTTGTTCCCTTATAAGTGCCCTTTTGATTCTCAGCCCCCTCAGCTTTTACCATCTTCCGGCACCCTTGTGCAGAGTTGCCCATCTAGTATCCCCTATGTGCTGCTGCAGTAGTGCTGTCATTATGATGTTCTGCTGCAGTACTGATGTCACCACTGCTGCAGGAGCACATGGCATGCTGGCACAGTGTTACCGTCCTCACACTACCTCAGTGGTGTCAGTAGTCTAGAACCACTTGAGACATTACATGTCAGTGTCAGTATGGAACAGAGTGCAGAGTAACACACTGCACACATGACATACTAGTTATACAATATATCACATACATGATGTCACTGTTATGCACGACCTGTGTTCTGTCACCTCAAGCATCTGTGCTCTTGAGGTCACAGGGACTGAGAACCCCCTCTGTGGCAGTACATAAGGATTGTGCAGACCAGACCATACAACAGGCAGAGTTGACATGTGTTACAGCCCTAACCTGGATGTCTGCCATCATCCAGTGCTATCAAGCCACACACACGTGACGTGGGGATGCCCAACAGTTGTCAGCATGGTGAATACACAGAACATTCAACAACAGCAGCCTCATCCAGGGCGCAGTCAGTTAGCAGTCATCTGTATCCCCCTCCCCAGGTCATGCCTGGCACTAGGCACCCCCCAGTCAACATGAACTACATCACAAACTTACTGATATGTCCCTGGAACTGTACCTCTGTGTCAGCCCACATGCAGTACATACCTGGCTGGCTCTGTGATTGTTCCAGTGACATCCTGTGTGCTGCAGCAGTAATCCCACATCAACATGTATTACCTATAAGCAACACAGGTGGAGCACTGTTAGCCTTTATATAGCACAGCCGGGCAAACGAGTCTGTTAAGCATGCTAATGGGCCAGTAATGATATGCTAATCACCATGTTAGCACCATGCATACACAATGACCATCATTTGCATATGCCATTTGAAAATGGCAGATGATAGCGCCAGGCAAAGCGTTTAGTGCCGGGAAAACCATATAGCGCCAGGCTATCTTGGCTATGCTTAGCGCAGCACTGTTACTATAGCACTGCACTAGGGCTGATTAGTGCAGGTGCAGCACATGCACGGGTCAGGGCAGTCCATCTAAGACTGGCCACGCTATTGTGCCTTAGCGCTGCACTAACCCTGTTAGCGCACTGGCACTGTGAATGCCTGGTACGTCTGCACCGGAGTCATGGCAGGGTCATGCATGCACATTGCGCACACTTCCGGGTAGCGCGGCACTATTGCATTGTTGTGTATGGCGCTAGGCTCAATAGGAGTGCCAGGGCGTGTGGGCCATCTGTTGCCAGTACAGCAATACCTTTCCATCCTGTTGTGTCAGCCATGTCTGGAAGATGTAGGCAGAGGGCAGTGGTGGGCCGTGACAGACGCTGGGATGTAGTGGAGATGGCCAACCTGGTGCAGTTCACACAACAGCAGCATAGGTGCCTGTTTGGAGAGGTCCAGGAGGATGACCGCCCCTGTAGCCAGGTCTGGGCTTCAAGTTCCTGTCACCTCACGACACTTACAGGAATACCACATGACGGGGAGAAGTGCCGCCACCCATATGTGAACCACAGGCGGAGGCAGCTCCCGCTGCTGGAACGATGCCGGGTGATGGTTCGGGAGAGGACTGTGCTTGTGCCAGGTATGTGATGCCTCTCACCACGGTGATGTCATGGGGGAAGGGGATGTGTGTTGGGTGGTGTGCTTGTGTGTGTGTGTGTGTGTGTGTGACATGGCCCATTCACATACCATTCAACAGGGCTGTATTGCTGTTCTGGTGGGGTTCGGCACATATCTACCATGCTATTAATGTTGTATAAATTGTGTAATGAAATTTGACACAGGTCCATCTTGAAAATGGGTTTTATTCCCAGTGATGTATTACCATTTGCTAACTGTACAAAAATAAACATTTACTACTACTACTACCATATGTTGGTCCTCTACCATGTGGTCCTCTATTCAGGAGTGTGTGGACTGTGTGGGCCAGGGGGACATAGCATTTTGAGAGTGTTGTCTGCAATGTCCTGCACTGTGGTGGCACACTGTCCCATACCACCTACTGTGGCTGCATGGACCTACGACACCTGGCCCCCTGCCACATCCTCTGTGTTCTGCCATGCTGCCAGGGGGCAGGGTGCAGCTGTGCCTAATTTGTACATCCGCAGTGTGTGGTTGGGTGTGTTGTCTGGCCTGACCTCCCAACAATTTCTCACCCAAATGTGGTACATTGCCTCTTACAATGTGGCATAAATGAGCCAACTGTGGAACACTTACACATATCTTCACCTACACTGCTCAGAACACTGTCACGATGTTTGCATTTATGTTCCAGAGGTCTGTTATTCATTGTATGGTATATGGTTCGCATCATTTACTATGGTTCTTTGCTTTCATATGTGACCACTGCATGTGGGACGAGTCCTCACAATGTGGTACAGGAAGCTTTTGTTCAGTACACTGAGGACCGCTCCTCGGAATATGGTACTGTTGAGAGGTATGTGTCTGGGTGTGGTGCACACCACCACCACTGCTGTGTCTGTGCCATGACACTGGCCAGTGGCTCGTGTGACAGTTCCATGGCATTGGTGCCCTGCTGTGCTACACACTGTCACGGGTGTGGGCAGCATACACACTGTACTTGGTTGTGTACAGTCATGCTGTGTGCATGTCACATCCTGTATGCCTTTCTGTCATCAATGTCATTCTAATCTGTAGTCTTTGGGTTGTTGTATGCCACTGGGGCGTGTCTGTGTTTCCACATCTGTTGTTGAGGAGTTAGACACTTGTGTACCCTTATTATGGGTTACAGGACTCCTCTGCTTACATTCTGCCTTGTTTGTGAGGGGGTACCATCCAGAGGGGCTGTGTACATATGATGGAGGGGGGGGGTCTGTTGCAGCTTGTGTGTACAGGATGGCAATGTCAGGCTTCACCCCTGCACTCATTGGCCATGCACTGTGCGGTCTGCAGGTGTCCCATGTCATGCTTGGCATGGCTTGGGTGGTGCACTGTGCCTGGGTGCCAGTTATGCATGTGTTGTGCCATGGCACCAGGGTCAGGGGTGGCCTTTAGCATACCGTGGTGGCTGACATTATAGTAATGCTGCTGTACCATCTTCCCACTGCAGAGTGCAGAGACCACACCGGAGACAGGAGGGGCGAGCAGCAGGCCGACCAGAAGCCCACCATGGACAGGCGAAGGGTGCCATCAATGCCACAGCACGTGGAGGAGAGCAGTGACGAGGTCAGGAGTGTGTTGCGTGAGTACTGTTTGCCACTGTGCATTTCTACTATGTGTCTGTGTCACCACTGCAGGCATTGGAGTGCTGTGTCTAGTGTCATGGCACAGTCACCTGGGTCATCCAGGTCTGATGTGATTTAGCTATGTTGCATTTGGATTCCAGGGTGCTCACTTAGAGGGACCCCTTAGCCATTGAGGGTACAATATGTACAGCCACATGGGGCTACAGTGTTCACACCTGATTATATACTAGATGGGGGGCACTGGATGCTTGACACCAGTGGCACCATTCAGCGCTCTCCTGACCATTACTTTAGTGGGGCCTGTTATGCTGGCTGCGTGCATTTGTGTTGTCTTCCATGCCTCCAGTGCCTTGCCTTCTGCTGCGTGGCCTGTGACATGGCTGGATCTATGTATGGTCTACTGTTGCCGTTACTGCCACGTGCACTGCTATCTGCCTTGTACTGTCATGTGCAACATGTTGCTGTTATGTCCACCATTGTGGCAGGATGCAACAGGTCTGTGCATGGCCGGTGGCCATTCACTATGCCTGCAGCTGGGGGATTACTGGGGTCAGCCTGCTGTGCTGGCTGTTTCTGCTGCTGCTGTTGCTGTTGCCCTGTCTGCCACGGCATCACTGTTCTGCACTTCGCATAGCATGTATCATTCACAGTACCATGTATAGTGTGTCAGTGTCTATGCACAACATGTTGTAGATGCCTGCCAGGGCTGTTCACGCTATGACAAACAGGGGGCCACAGTGTCATGTGGTGCCTGTATCTCCCTACCAGTGCATTGCCATTGCAGTGTGGACACTGGTATGTTATTGTGTGCCCTTGTCTGACCTCCGTGGCATACATGCACTGGGGCTGTGGGGGGGCCTCTGGGCCTATGGTGCCACACGGGCCTGTGTGGCTGTGCATGTCATGTGTGCCTGTTGGCTCCAGTTGTGTTGTGGGGGCCATTTTCCCCTAGAGGATGCTGTCCCTCAGTCCCTGCAGTGCATGGTGTTCGTGCATGGGATATGCAAGTGTGCTGCAGGGGTTGTTCAGTGGTAGCATGGTGTGCTTGGTTTCAGACCCTGTGGCAGGTGCTGCTCCCACAAGTGGGGGGGTGTGCCTCGCCGTGCCTTGGCCACCAGGATGGCACTGTCCTGTGCATATCATTGGCCTACTGCTGCTCTGTCACTGGTGGACCATGGCCTATGTCCCTGTTTCTCATGTGTGTGTCTTCTTGCATGTGTGCCTTCAAGGGGCTGCCGCTGTGGGTGGTGGCACAGCCCCATGCCATGCTCTCCACCGGTGTGGGCTCCTCATTCTTCTGTTGTGGCAATGGGTGTGGGTAGGCATTGGCACTTTCCCTGGTTGTGTACTGCTTGGGTACCTGTCCCGCAGTCCCCACTGTTCTGTTGCCAGTGTCATTGTCCTCTGTAGTCATTGGGTCTCTGTAGTCCACATCGAGTCTCTATCTACGTCACTTACCACTGTTCCACACTTATGTCAGTCACCCACCTGTTCAGAGCTTACTGACATCATTTGTACTGCTGCTATGTTATGGCATTGTGGGTAGCAGTTTGGCTGAGTCTGTATAGTTCTTGTGGGGGGGGCAGCAGTGAGGGTGGGCCACTGTTGAGGGGGAGAAGTGTACGGGACAGGCATATCTGGTTACACACCTGGTTGTGGCTGTGACACCTTCTCCAGTGGGTGTCATCTGTGTTGTGTATCATAGCTGTGTGACTGTGGGCAGCATGTCCCAACATGTGACATCCCATGTGCATGTCATTCAGTGTCCACTTGTCGTTCACATCTCAGAGGGTGGCTGTCTGTTTGCACTGTTACATTTTGCACACCCGCTGTGCTGGCTGGCTTCCACTGTGTTAGGTTTCTCAGCATACATCTATGCATGTCCATGTACATTGGGGTGGTGCATGCTGCCTGTTGCGTACTGCCTTGTCCTGCAGGCACATGTCGGTGTGCATTGTGGTTTGTTCTGTACTGGCACATGGGCATGGTTGTTGGGGCTTGCTGTCTGCCATGTGGTGGTACATGTTGCCTTTGTGTCATCATCGTGTCCTGATATAGTCCCCCTTTCTCCTGTAGGTCCATGTCAGGTGTCACTGTGGGCCACCCGTCCAGAGGAGGCTGATGGCAGGGATAAACTGTTATGGAGGGGTGGTGCGGCAACAGCGCACACTAATAGAACAGCAGGCTGTCCTCATTGCTGAGACAAGGCGGGTTGCAGACATCCTGGAGGAATGTCTGCCAGCACCTGCCCACACCTAAGTCCTACCTCCCATTCTGTTGTCCTGCTTCCTGACCCTGGCCCACTGTCCCTAGCCCTATTTCTGCCATCCTGTTTCCCTCAATTGCTTCCTGTGTCCACGTCCCTCTCCCTTCCACATCCTTTCCCCATTCCACTGTAAATAATGTACATAGTTGCCGTTTTTCGCTGTCACTGCTGTTTTCCCCATTTGTTTTCAGTCACTTTGTTATGCCTGCCCTTTTACCTTATATATTATATATTATGTTTGTGTTGTACCCCATTTTTGCATATTGTGTTCTGCTGCATATTGCTGTTTTTTCCTGTACATTTGTTCCTGTTGCCTTTGTGCCATACCTGTTCCTTTTTGAGTTATACTTTGTTATGCTTGACATTCGTGTGTCCTGTGTCCTTTTGGGGGGAATCGGGATTTGACAGTGTTCTGTGGTACTCTGGTATCACTTGTGGGTCCAGGTTATTCCGTGCCATTCACTAGTACTGCAGTTGTGTCTGCCAGGGCTATTTTGCTTTCCTGTGTTCCTGGACAGCTGCTTACACCTCTACACTTTATTTCTGTGGGTGTTTGCACTGCCTCTGTCTGAATGCTATATTCAGTGCTGTCTTATCTGCTATATTCAGTGCTGTCTTATTTGCTATGTTCAGTGCTGTCTTAATCCCGGGCAATTTTTGCCCTGCACTTCTGGGTCTGTTTGCCTGGCTTCCTTAGCTTGCTATATTCAGCTGGTTTTGTACCGGGCTATTTCCTTTTGAATATAGCTATGTTTTTGCTCCAGGCAAGGATTGCCCTCCGGTCAGTGCTAATTTAGCCCCGGGGCAAAGTTTTGAATATCTGACCCTTAGGCATTAAAAGTCTGAGAAGCATTTATGTTATTGTGATAAGTAATGGAAATCTGAAATTGTGAATATGTGTGCATTATTTCGTCTTGTCTTCAAATATTAATGTATAAAGCATTTTTCTATATTTGTACTGACACTGCATTTTTTAACTTTGTGTATGTAATGACAATATATGTTGAACAATAAACTTAAATTAAATTGAACTGAAATACTATTGAGCCAGTGCAGCAGTTGGATTTCTGCTGACGACGACGGCGACCCAGGTTCGGGAGAGGACTCGGGTCGTTGAAGGGCCAGCTGGGGGAGAAGGCTTGAGCGTCCCAGGGACTGCTCGCCTTCTCTGGGGGAGGGAGGGGATCAAGGCCCATAGCTTGCCTGACCCCAGGTAGAGGCCCGTGGTACAGCAAGTCCTGCAGCTAGTGGGGGGGCGCGGGAGTTGTGTGGTGGACATCAGCACCTAGCACCTTGACATCAGGGTGCAACACCACGCAGGAAGAAAAACGGAGGAAAAAACACCACCAGAGTGATGGGTAGCTGGAGCACCAGTGCTGACCCTGATTGCAGCTGCCTGCCTAACCACCGGGGGACCTGATGAAATCCATAGACATTGGGGTGTAAGGGTCCTGCCCCTGTACCCACCTGGGGGGTATAGCCATGGCTCCATGAGGAGACCTCAAGGAATTCAGGTAAGGCAGAGTTGTGGGGTAGCACCAGGTGTCTCCCGAAGAAGTGGAGTTCCGGCATGGGAGGAGGACAAAAAGAAAGTTTAAAAAAAAAAGAAATACTATTGAAGTTTGGCGAGACTTTCATAAAACTGCCAATTGTCTGCTCTGGGGGTTTCAGGACTAGGGATACATTCAATATATTTGTCTGGCCTCCTTTTTTGTTTTATTACTTAATCTCTGGTCAATAGAGACACCACCACTGAATTTGGGTATACAGTGATGGACTCTAACTTGTATGCTTGCCTATCACTGTGGTGGGAAAGCCTTATACAAGACCCAGAGCTTTTTGAGCCCCTAAAAACAGAAGAGGAGAAAAAAAGAAAAGAAGGTACTTATGGTGTCTCTCCAGTCCAGGTTTAGTCTCCGCCACAGCACTGAGACCACTCTCCTCGGAGTATTCCACGATCTCTCTTCACTGCGAGATATCAATAGCATCTGTTCATCTTATTCCTTTTAGATCATTCATCAACTTTTGAGACAATGGACTGTGGTGTGCTTTTGGATTGCCTGAGGGACGATGTGGTGCTCACCAGCATGGTTTTGTGCTGGTTGTAGTCCTATATCACTGGGAGGGCACATTCTGAGTAATTCACCCTTCAAAACTACTGTGCGCAACTCTGGCGTGACTCAAGGCTTGATCTTTGCACCCATGTTGTTTGCTGTGTACATGTTGCAACTGGAACATAAGATGGTTTTGTGCTGAGATTCATTGCTATGCAGATGACACTCACCTGTCTTGAAAACCTGAAGGCAGTAATGCACCTCTGTGTTGGTGCGGTGTCTTTGGGAGAACAAAGACTGAATGGCCTCCAATTGGTTGATTTTCATTCATGGTAAGACAGAGGTGATGACTGTTGATCCATGTCCACGGGACAGCAATGACATGTACAGATGACATACTACCATCTTTAAATGGCAATACACTTCAAGCTATGGACGTGGTAAAGGATTTTACTCTCGCCATTACTTGGCATGTAAGACAGAAGGAAGCACTGGGCCCATCTAGACTGTCTCCCACTCCCAGTGGGCATATCATTCCCAGGCTATTTGGAGCATTAAATATTTGTCCAGTTCGATTTTTTTTTAAACTGTTTATTCATTTTGCTAAAAAAAAGCATTACAAATAAATCAAGCAAACATAACTGAAAGACGTGGTATCATTTACAACAGATAGCTATGATGGGATGCTGGACAAACAGCTTATGATACAACATATGGGGGAATTCAATTTAAGAATCTGTTAGAAAATAGTCCATAACAATGTATTTTACTAATAAGCCTTTGCAGCATGACGCTGGACCTACAGATAAAAATAGTTTAAAAAGTCAATGCCCATTCCAGTAAGGAAAAATGCTCCTGTCAGAGGTACAAAGGTCCAGAAAAGAAAAACATGCAAGCCAGCCATATTGAGACAATTACTATCCTCGAACTGACCTCCCTCTGCTCTTACAAAAACTACTTATGTCAATAGAAAAAATAACATTGTAAATGTACCAAAGTACCAGTTCACGTGCAGTACATTTTAAAATGTTGATAATCTAAAGAACAGAGCCACCTGTTAAATGATTTGTATTAAGAAAGCTACACTCTGCAGACTCCAGGCTCCTCTTTGCCAACCTTCCCACTCTCACCCCACATTATCTCCTACAGCAAAAAGAAGCCACGAGGTCATTGCCATCTTAGCTTGGATTTGAACCAAATGTAGGAGCCTGCAGACAATCTAAAAAACAAAAGGGAGGTGACTTAAAGGCACAACTGAATTACACCACCTAACCACCTGCAGCAAACAAACAGCATAATAAAGTGTAATAATGTTGAACTAGAAATAACAGCAGTACAGCGATTTATCAGATATTGGTTTCAACACATTTTTATAGAGAACTACCCTTCCCCTCAGTCCTTGAGGTATTATGTTGATTGTCTGTGGCCAAAAAGTGCTGTCTAATTTTATCCAATCTCTTGCCAGCATTTTTTGGATTGCTGAATAAAAACTGCCTCCCAACATACGAAATTTTAGGTCGAGCAGGTAACTGTAATGAATGGGCAATCCCAAGTTCTCTTAACCCTGCACGGACACCATCAAATGCACTTCTACAGGCATGAGCAGCTTAGCTGAGATCTGGGAAACAGAAAGCAGTTCCCAAATCTGAGATCCTTAGGGGCTACAAACTTTTGCCTTCTGCAAAAGTTTGTCTCACAGATGTAGGCCACCTGTGATTACCAGAAGTGTTCATGGAAGTTCAGTGTTGATTGATTTGTTTCGAGGTATTATGCGGTAAGCCTGATGTACTTCAATACCAGGTAAGTCCCCAAACCAAGTAAGAAATAAAGACTGCACAAAGGCAACAGGG
Organism: Neoceratodus forsteri; assembly: GCA_016271365.2. Taxonomy (NCBI): domain Eukaryota; kingdom Metazoa; phylum Chordata; order Ceratodontiformes; family Ceratodontidae; genus Neoceratodus; species Neoceratodus forsteri. The sequence continues at coordinate 1,205,609,873 of CM028132.1, forward strand.
TCCTGGCCCTTCTAAACCTTCTGCAATGCCAGGAATACACAGATGTGAAGCCCTGGCCAAGTTCTTCAAGTTTTTTAAACATTGCCGCAAAAGAGTGTTTTCCTTTTCAAGGCCCATTACCGCCGTCATGGTTTTATTCGATTGACACAAAGCAGTCTTGGATTCTGTCATGACTTGATCCATTTTTGTCTCCATCACTGTGACTCTTGAATTAAATGAATCAACCTTGACTGAAAGGTTTTGTATGGCATGTAAGACTGCGTCATTCACAGACTTCAATGTGAGTTCTACCTCCAACACTGCACCCAGAGGCTGCCCACTGCTCATTGATGGGCCAGCCAGCGTGGGTTGCTTCCCCTTCCCAGGGTCAGTCAGATGTTGATTTCTCTGGTGTGCCATGCTGTATCAGCTACCAAAGGCACCGTTTGTAGCTCCAGGCAAGTGCTGTCCATAGGATGCAATAATAACACTGTGAAAATTGACTTTGGTACTGAATTTACTTATTATTTATTATGTCTTTGGTGACCGGGTAAGGCCCACTAGGCACCAGTGCCCGTTTTCAGGGGCAACCTGGGAGCATTGCACTGGTTAAGTGACTTGTTCAGGGTCACACAGTATGCAAGTGGAGATTGTGGGAATCAATTCCAGGTCTGCCGGCACCAATCTCATTCATAGCTCATTATTCTAACTGCTAGGCTATCCTGCCAGCCAGAATTATTAGGTTATAGTATGGTAAGGGCACAGCTCATGGAAAACGCATCTTTGGTCATCCGTTGGCTGCACCCCTTTGTTCAGTTCGATTTTAAATCTCTCAAATTCTTTAATTTCAATTAAGTATTGGGGTAAAGAATTCCATGTCTTTAGGGCCCTTACTGTAAAGAAAGTATCTCATCTATTGGTGTTTACCTTTTGGTATTTTAAGTTGCTGGTTATGGGACCTAAGGTTCACTGACCTTTTTCTTTGACCTATGTTTCATTTTTTGTATGTTCCTGGTTGATGGTATCGTAAACTATGACAATACATCACTCTTTTTTTGCCTGTCGTCCAGACTGAACGGTTTCAATTTACAGAGCCTCTCTGTGTAAGACATATTTTTAGTCTTGGTATTAACTTGGTTGCCCTTCTCTGGACACCCTCCACCACCACAATGTCCTTTCTCAGGTGGGGTGACCAGAATGGGGACCCTTAATTCATATATGGCCTTACGTATGTTCTGTATAAAGAGAACCAGACATTGTTCACTCCTAGATACAAATGCTTTCCTAATGTATCCCATTAGCCTGTTTAATTTTTGTGTTACTACCCTACAGTGATCACAGGGTATCATTTATTATGATACCCAGGCCTTGTTCACTTTGTACCAGTCAAGGAATAGCATTACACAGTTTATAGGATTTTGAAGGGTTGTTCCTGCCTAAATGTAGTACTATGCATTTGTCAGTGTTGAACCTCATTTTGTTCTCGTTTGCCCACAGTTCTATTTTCTTCAAATCATTCACCAGGAACTGATAGTTCTCTTCAGTATCCATCTCGACACTTATTTTTGTATCATCAGTAAACTTCATAATAATATTTTGTAATTGTGCATGTCCCTGATATATAATCTGAATAGAACTGGTCCCAGCACAAACCCTTGTGGCACTCCACTACCAGCAGGTTTTTCTTTGGAGAGTTTCCCAATAACCCTCACTTGTTGAGTTGTGTTTGCAAGCCATTCCTCGACCCACTTGACCAAAAGGGAGTTTAGTCCCATATTCTTGAGCTTTGTCACTAACTCAAAATGTGGCACGATGTCAAACGTTTTCTGAAAATCCAGGAAGATCACTTCCACTGATGTACCTTTATCTAGACTGAAACTAACCTTGTCATAAAAAGTTATTCAGTTTGTGGTACATGATCTCCCTGGAACAAAGCCATGCTGGGTAGAATCGTGTATCCCCACTGCTTTCATATTATTTTCAGAACAAACTTTCAACAGTTTTTTCATGGTTTTGTATGGCACTGAAGTAAGGCTAATGGCCTAAAATTGCCCACCTGAGTCCTGTTCCCCTTTTTTATGGATAGGGGTGACGATGGCTCTTTTCCAATTGTCCAGTACAAGCCCGTTTGTATGATTTGTTAAGTATTTTGAATGCAATGCTCAAAGGTTCCGCTAGTTCTCTAAGGAACTCTGGATGAATTCCATCTGGCCCAGGGGCTGATTTCAATTTTACTCCACTTATTACTGCTTAAACTTCTTCTCTGGTAAACATTCATTCTTCCATATTTGATTCTCATTTAATTCTGTCTGTATTCTTGTCATTAAACAATGTACCAACAAATTATTTAAATATTATGCAATTATAGTGGGGCCCCTTATGATCTCATCATTGTTAACTAAAGGCCCAGTTAGTCTATAATCAGATTTGTTATTGTTTATACAGTATATGAAAAAAGGGATTTCTGGTTGTCCCTTGTATGTGCTATTTTGAATTCCAATTTTTTTCTTTCATTTTTAATCAGTTTCTTGGTTATTTTTTGCTTGGCTCTGTAATTCAGTTTTGTTTGTTCTGAGGTGTTATTTTTAAAGCTCTTGTATGCATGTTCCTCTTTCTTTATTGAAATGAGTAATGAATGGTTTATTGTTCGGCCTTTCAGGCCATTACAATTTAGCACAACATATACAAAACAAAACATATAAACATTTTCAAAAGAGTTTGCATATTCAAAATACTTCTAAAAATAAATTGTATCAGTATATTAAAATATGAACCTATCACAGTATTTAAACATGCCTAAATAAGTTTTTAACAAGAAGCAGTCTTACCCTTTCATTAGTTATGTAGTCCTTAAAATAGAAAATCATGTAATATCAATTCATTTTGACCTTTTCTTCCTGTAATATAAATGCTTTAGGAGGCATATTTAAAACACCTATTACTCTCTAATTAGCTCTCCGGACTCAATTATCTAATATAGCAGCATAGAAACATGATGTAGATAATGAGCACTTCAAGACTATATAATTTAATTAATTATTCCTTATCTTAAAAACTTTACTATTACTATTCCAGGGCTGTCAATCAACACATTAAGGCTGTAATAAGCTACTAAGTAGCTAATAATGCCATAGCATAAAATGTTAAAAAATAAATTTCTAGTGAGTCAGATTATGGCTCCGTTGTATTCAGGGGTCCATTCATTTTTAGTCCAACATTCTGGGCTCCATTAAGTCAGAAGTCTATGAACTAATGCATAAACAAGAAGGCTCCATTCATATTCAGGAGTACATCAAATTGTAAGCAAAATAGAGGCCTAAAAGTACCACATGAATGGCCTTTCTCTATCATTAAGCCAGCGTCTTCACACATATTAACAAGGGGAAATCATCATAGGCAATAAAGACAGCCATATATAACTATATCCTTCACTTTGATTTGAAGGATCGGGGACTCTGTAATTTTATTTGTGAACCTGGGAAGTCAGTTCATCCAGGAAAATATGTTCTTTTATCAGTGTTCCATACACAGTGCCCTTTGCGATGAGGCATAGAAGCGCACAATAGCAAGGACATAATGAATTGCTCCCATCAGTATTAACAATGTTTTAATCTTCCAAAGTGACCTAGGCCTCAAAAGTTTAAAAGGATTCAAATATGAGGTCCTTTAGGCATAAGAAAAACCACTATTTTTGATCCAGTAGCCAGTAGCCATATGCCCAAAATAGGTCGGGTATAATGACTCCTTCTAATGAAACATACAGACACATTTAGAGTTAACTATTTAGGAGCCATAACATGAAAAACTCATATTTTATTTATTTATTTAGTTTTTGTTGACTGGGTAAGTGCACGAGACAAATTCTGCCTATTTTCAGGCACGACCCGGGGGAGGGGGATACAGATGAATGCCAACTGACTTTGAACCAGATTAAGCGGTTGGTGGTATTTTAGTGAATGTCAAAAGAGTCTTTCATTTAAACTGTTAAGTTTGTGTCAGGCGGCAAAGAGCATAACTCCAATGGAACAGCTCGCACATTTTCTCCAGAAAATATTGAAAGTGTTTTTACCTCAAGCCTGGCTAAATGGTTTTATGAATAACAGATGAAAAGAACTGCCAGACACAGCTCTGATCTCCCGTGTTTAGGAGCCCATAGTATCTGTCGGGACCTCTGGCGTACAGCAACTCAAAGTTGTTACTAACCCCCAATAAACTCTGGGAGCTGCTCCCATTAAATTCTGCAAGGCTTGCACTCTCCAGGATCTCCATTATATCAGGCTCACCTGGGGGGGAGATAATGCTCCCCTGAGCGCAGTAAATTCAACACAATAGATATACTACAAAGCCCCCTAGGCAACAATGTCATACCTTTCTAAATATATATATCTATACATACAGATATATATATATATATATATATATATATATTTATATGTGTGTGTGTGTGTATATATATATATATATATATATATATATATAGGCCTTTCTGCACCTGTAATGCACCTACTGTTCTCCTCTTCCGTGTTGCCAGCCACTTAATTCACAGCCAAAATGCAGCCGTGCTCTGCCTTTAGCTGCCCTCTCAGAGGCCTGAACACAGCCAAAAGCCACCACTCAGGAAATCAAAAGCCACCCGATATGTCCAGAGCAGTCTGCCACACGGCCAAATATAAAGATCGACAATAGAACGCCAGACACCAACAGTTGGTTGACTGGGCGGCAATAAAAAAATACTATTATATAGATTTTGTCCTCTAAAAAGCACAATTCCAGAGGCTAAAGGCTAAAATAACTTAAATTTCATTCATGAAACCAGAGTGATAGCCATTTGCTGTTCATTGAACAAAGGAGAAGGAGTCATGCAGCAGGGAGTGGAGCAGCATTGCAGCCATCTTGCCGCTCCACCCCTCCCCCTCTTTTATTTGTTTTTTAATATTTTTTGTTAACCATGCTGGGACCTTTCCTTTGCAGTTATATTTTTCTTCCTGGGACATGCTTGTCCTCCATCTCTCTCTCAATTTTGTTTTAATTAGGCTCCAACAATCTTCGATAGATAAATCTCTCATCATTAGTTCCCAGTCAAAGGATTTTAGAACTCTCTTGATTTCTGTATGATGTACCTTATAATAGTTTCATAGAAATAAAGTATGTCCCTGCTATGGTAAGTTGTCAGACTAAAGTTAGGCATATTGTGGTCACTGTTACTGAGGTGATCTTTTACCACAATATTACCTAGTTTGGTTTGTAAGTTAGTAATAATCAAATCCAGGGTGTTCTGTCCCCGGTTGGCTCTAAAACCTTCTGTTCTAATCCTGACTAAAGTAGGTTATTTAAAGGGGAACTGTCATTAACAAAATTTCTTAATACCTGAAAGCCCATAAAAAGCTTATTTGATTGAGCTATTGTGTTGATCAGTGAATCTTTGCAGTCCAGAGTTATTCATATGTAAATCACCCTGTAATTAACGGCTGGTGGTAGCCATCTGTTTTGGGCTCCTGACAGGAAATGATGTCACCGAGGGTCTAGGCCCTCCTTTGACTGTATTTAATCCAGCAGGTTTAATAAGAAATCATCTGTTTAATTAAGTGTGTTTTAAGGTGTTATTACAGCACTTTCTACATCTATAATAATTGTTTTGTATGTGCATTGAAATTAATGAGTTATCACCTTTACATTTCAAACTGTTAGTAAAAATAATCCATCTTCAGAATTGCTTTAATCTCTAAACTGTACTACCAGTGCCAGCTGATCACCAAAAACTACACATCTTAAGGCTGGCTCTGTGGTGCCAACAGGTATTGGGGCCCCATATCAGGATTTCTAAACCCTGGCTGGGTTCATGTCAGTACAGATTTCTGGGACTGCCACAGCACCAACTTCGGTCTTTTTCCATTCCCTCTCTTGCAGCCTTTTCTCTTACAATGCACAAGTGGCTACGTATATACTGGCCTGGCATCATGGGGGCCAGTCTTGAAATGTGTAGCTTTTAATTATCAGCTGGCAGTACAGCTGTGAACAAGCTTCGTTCATCCATAAGATTGGGTTTTGGGCATGTATTAAGATTCTGAAAATATACTCTTTCTATCCAGATTTGACTAGAACAGAAAAAAATAGGACACAATTACTTGTTTATTAATGGCAAAAACACACAGATGGACAACATTGTTAAAACATGCATAACCTGAAAGGCATTATTAAAATATAGAATAATATGTGGGTGGGTGTGTGTAACCAGAATTTTACACAAACCCGAGGTGTGGGATGCAACATAAACCCCGATTGGTTTATAAAAGCATCACACACCGAGTGTATATGTAACATTCTGATTTTCTACAATACCTACACACACACACATTGTTTATTTCATTAATAGTGATATTTTTTCCTTTCAGCAAAGTTAGGTTAGTGCAGCATTTCTGTCAGAGACAGAGACACACACACACACAACCTGTCTCTCCCTTTGGTTTTTTTCTTTTCTTTTTTCTTTACATTACAGTGGTAATGACATTCTGGAAAGTTGTGGTCCATCAGCATTGCTGCATCGTGTAAGACAAGCTCGAAGGGTATGAGCGGCAGGATCAACCGGATTGATTTTTTTCGTTTTCAAGGCAGACGCAACTAGATAGATATTTAAAAATATTTAAAATCTTACTTGTCTTTGTGTGTGGCAAAGCTTGAGTGCTGGTACTGGTGCTCGGTAATGGAGCCGCTATGTTGGGCAAGAAGTTCAGCCCGCCCACAATGAAACTATGCACCAGTTAGCTTTCTGTGGTGATGCTTGATTGACAGGTGTTGATTACAACTTCCTGGTTGTAACCATAAATATCAACCGGGAGGTTATAACTGGAGATAAATGTGTCTTTATCTGTATGTAAAAAGTGATCACAATTAATTAAAGAGTATTTTTTTTATTTGTAATTTATGGTATTTTTCAGTTTTTTTCTCCCCTTCTCCCCAACCCCCCACCCAGGGTCATGGCATACATGTGCGTTTACGCACAACCCAGGATCCGGTGACCCCATCTGCCTCTCCCGAGACTTGCATCACCGCTCCAACTGCTTGCTCTGCCAACTGGACCTCCACCCAGTGGGTGCGGGACTACAGCTGAGTGTGTATCCACCCCTTTGGAGGGGAGAGTCACAGCTCGATCCCACTCAACCTCCCCCCCCCGAACTGGCTCCCCAGTGACCTGAGGTAGTTCCCAAACCTGGTTCGCCGGTGTAGTGCGAGGTAAGGCATCAGCACCTCAGCCTTCTGCACCACCGGGCCAGCTGCTATTAAAGAGTATTTTACTTCTTTTCATGAAGTTAAAATTATAACAGTTTCTTACTGAAATACTCTAGATGGAATAGGATTTTCTACCGTAACAATGCTATAATTCTATTGGATTACTAGGAGGCTGTATAGCACAGCAGTTAAGGGCACTGAGCTACAAATCTGTACTGACATGAACACAGCCAGGGTTTGGAAATCCTGATATGAGGCCCCAATATCTGTTGGCACCACAGAGCTAACCTTGAGATGTGTAGTTTTTGATAGTCAGCTGGCACTCGCAGTATAGCCTAGAGATTAAGCAATTCTGAGGATGGAATTTTTTACAAACAGTTTTAAATGTAAAGGTGATAACTCACTAGTTTCAATGCACATACAAAACAATTATTTTAGATGTAGGAAGTGCTGTAATAACACCTTAAAACACCTTTAATAAAACAGTCTATTTTCTATTTAACCTGTTGGATTAAATACAGTCAAAGGAGAACCTAGACACTCAGTGACATCATTTCCTGTCAGGAGCCCAAAACATATGGCTGCCACCAGCCCTTAATTACAAGGTGATTTACATATGAATAACTCTGGACTGCAAAGACTCACAGATCAACACAATAGCTCAATCAAATTAGTTTGTTGATGGGCTTTCAGACATCAGGAAAGCTTGTTGATGACAGTTCCCCTTTAAGAAATCAATTTCTAGAGTGTTAGTGCCAATAAGCTGTTCTCAAACTACACCAGGAAGACTGAAATTTCCCAGAACTATAACGTCTGAGAAGTTTGCTGATAATGCTATTTCTCTCATTAGGTTTTTTTAATTGCATTCGTTGTTACTGGCTGGGGGTCTATAACAATTTCCTGTTATCTTTTTTTCATTTGTTGTTAGCATCTGGATCCATATGCGATCTATACTGCTCTGGGGGTTCCCCCTGAACTTTAACTCCATACAGTCTAGTTTTTGTATAGATACAAACCCTCTGCCCTTCCTGCCATTTCTACTTTTGTAAATAGATTTACACAAATCATGCACACACTCTGAGAAACAAGATCCCAGACCTGGAGGCAACAATGACAAGAGGCTAAACTAAACATAGTAGCCATTAACGAGACATGGTTCACCAGCAACCACACTTGGGAGACTTCAGTACCCGGCTATGTACTGTTCAGAAGAGACCGAGGTGCAAAAAGGGTAGGGGGGAGTGGCCCTTTATGTCAATGAAAATATCAAAGCTACAGAAATTCAGAATACACTTAAGGAGCCAGAAGAACTGTGGGTCACCCTGGAAACAGGAAATGGGACAGCCATATGAACTGGTGTTGTCTACAGGCCTCCAGATCAGGGGGAGGACAGAGACACATTACTTTTAGATTACATACAAAACATGACAAGTAAAGGGGAGGTTCTAATAATGGGAGACTTCAACATGCCAGATATAGATTGGTCAATACCAGCAGGAACATCCGCCAGAACTAGACATATAGTGGATATCCTGCCGGGGGAGGGCCTTAAACAACTGGTACAACAACCCACAAGAAACAGGGCTATCTTGGATCTAGTACTGACTAACAGGGAAAGGGTCACAGATCTCCAGGTAGAAGGTCACCTGGGAGCCAGTGACCATCATGTGGTATGGTTCAATTTGGCCACTAGAACTAAATCATCCCATTCCAAGGCAAAAATATGGGACTTCAGAGGAGCTGACTTTGATAAGATGGCCAACAGTGTTAAGCTAGCCCTGGCAAGAAGAAATACAGGTGAGGGGGGTACAGGCAAAGTGGGCAAGCATTAAGGATACAATGCTTGAAGCAACATCCCATTGTGTTAGGGAGAAAAGCAAGAGCAAAAGAAGGAGGAAACCACTTTGTTTCTCAAAAACAGTAGCAGAAAAGATCAGAGCCAAAAGGTTGGCCTTCAGGAAATATAAGGGAACACAGTGGGACGAAGATAGGGAGGCATACCAAACTTCCCTAAGGGAAGCAGGGAAGGCAGTAAGGCAGGCAAAGGCCCAAACTGAGGAAATACTAGCACAAACAGTAAAAGAAGGGGACAAGACTTTCTATAGCTACATTAGTGAAAGGAGAACGTCCAGAGGAGGTATTGCTAAAATCAGAGGGGATAAGGGGGAGTGTGTGGAGGATGACCAAGGAAAAGCATCTATTCTTAATAGATAAGTCTGCTCAGTATTTATGGAGGAGAAGGTAGAGCAGGGCCCATAGCTCAGCACCATGGACACAGGGGAGAGGAGGGAGGGAGGAGGTGTGCACAAGTCCCTTCACAAAAGAAAGGGTCCTACAAGAGCTCGCTAAGCTCAGGGTGGACAATGCAATAATACCTGATGGCATACATCCCAGGGTACTAAAGAAGCTAAAGGGGGGGAACTAGCAGAGCCATTAGCAGAATTGTTTAGGGAGTCTCTGAGCACAAGAGAGATCCCAGAAGACTGGAGAAAGGCTCATGAAATCCTGCTCCACAAGAGTGGCAGCAGCGAGGAGGCAGGGAACTATAGATCAGTCAGTCTTTTTTTTTTTATCAACTCTTTTTTCCTCCGATCTCGGCTCGGGGGAACTCTCTGACATTCTATCCCTGTGCCTGCCTGCCTGAGGTCCTCTGTGGTCTAGTGGCCTCTCTCTCCCCCCCCGCTGCAAGCACCCTCGTTTAACCCACCCGGGGAGGGTAGTCCGACTCCTTCCTTGGGCTCCTTAGTTAGGCAGACTCTGGCAAGCGGACAGGGCCCGGGTGAAGGAGTGATAAGGCCCCGCCAAGTTGGATCTGGCGCTGGACATGGAGGATAGGTGCCGTCGCCTATCCCTCCGAGCCAAATTTTTCCTTTTTCTGGCCCTTCCCCCCTGCAAGTGCACCCCCTGATGCTTGGCGCATGGCAACCCTGCCAACATAGGGCACGCTGTAACGTGCCGCCTGCACTTCTGTGGCAACCCCAATCTCCACCAGGGGCCGCCGGAGTGCTGGACATCCCAATACCCTCCCCCCAGGACAGGAGAGCAGCCCTCTGGGTGCTCAATCCGATCCTTCCCCGCCGACCCACGGTGCCTGAGCTCACTCCCGAACTCAGGTCGCCGGCGTGGCGTGAGGTGTAGCGTCCATCGCTTCAACCCTCAGTGCCACCTGGCTGGCCCAAACCAGTCAGTCTCACCTAAGTAGTAGGCAAGATTATGGAGGCACTCCTCCAGCTGTCAGATGTCAGCTGCTCTGACATATTTATTGTACTCTCACTGTATATACTATTATACCATGTCACCCCTGAAAAAGGGACCTCCGGGGCTCAGTGGGCCTACCCGGTCACCAAAATTTAATAAATAAATAAGGAAAGGATAGTGCAACATCTGGAATCCATAGGAGCGCAGGATCCAAGACAGCATGGGTTTACAACAGGAAGGTCCTGTCAAACTAATCTCATAGATTTCTTTGACTGGGTAACCAGATGGACCAAGGGGGTGCAGTCGATGTTGCCTACCTTAACTTCAGAAAAACTTTCGATACTGTAACACATAGAAGATTGAGTAATAAGCTGGGTAGGCTCGGGGTGGGTCAGAGGTTGATCAACTGGGTGGCTAACTGGTTGGCGGGCAGAAAACAGAGAGTGGTGGTAAACGGTATACAGTCAGAAGAGATGCAGGTCACAAGTGGGGTACCTCAGGGATCAGTCCTGGGGCCAGTCCTCTTCAATATCTTCATCAGTGACATTTCAGATGGACCAAAGAGTAAGGTTTGTTTGTTTGCAGATGACACCAAGATCAGCAACAGAGTAGATAATCCAGATGGGGTGGGCAGAATGAGAAGAGATCTGGATAAACTGGCAAAATGGTCAGAACAGTGGCAACTGGGGTTCAATGCAAAGAAGTGCAAGATCATGCACATAGGGAATAGAAACCCTGAAGCTACCTATAGGTTTGGAGGGGAGTTGCAGGCAATCACAAGGGAAGAAAGACTTGGGCATCATCATCATCACCGATGACCTGAAATCATTCAAGCAGACCACTAAAGCAGTAGGTAAGGCTAGAGGGATGTTGGGGTGTATTAGTAGGGGTATCACAATTCGGAAGAGGGAGGTAATAATCCCTCTTTACAAGACACTGGTTAGGCCCCATCCGGAGTACTGGGTGCAGTACCGGAGGCTGCACCTGCACAAGGACATTAACAAAATGGAGGCAGTCCAGAGAAGGGCAACCAAAATGGTGCAGGGACTGCATCAGAAAACATATGAGGACAGATTAACGGAGCTCAGTATGTATACCCTAGAGCAAAGGAGGAAGAGAGGCGATATGATTGAAACATTCAAACATCTTAAGGGCATTAACAAGGTGAAAGAGTCTGACATATTTCAATATAAGAAATATAGCAGGACAAGAGGACACAACATGAGATTAGAGGGAGGCCAATTATGGGGTAATGTGAGGAAGTTCTTTTTCACAGAAAGGGTGGTGGGTGCATGGAACGGCCTACCTCAGGAAGTAGTGGAAATGAATACAGCGCAGAGGCTTCATCAGGCATGGGATAGGCTTAAGGGCAATACAGATGATGCGACTAGATGAGCCATTGTCGAGTAAGGGCTATGACATTCATGAGTAGAACAAATGGGCAGACTGGATGGGCCTTGCGGTCCTTATCTGCCATCAACTTCTATGTTTCTTTGTCAGATTTGAGGGTCATTGTAGACTGCATGCTGACATTGAAACAGCAGGTCTTGAGTGTAGTCTGTATTGGCTTTTTCCACTGCCTAATATTGCTTGGGTTAAACTGTATCTTGTGCCTGTGGATGTGGTGATGGTAGTCCACACATTTGTGGCTGTGAGATTGGACTACTGCAATGTTCTGTACTTAGGGTTATCTGAAGGTTTGATGCATTGCCTGCAGCTGGCCCAGAATACTGTGACACAACCTGGTGCTGTAGCTGGGACTTCTCAAAGAAACGTAGAATTTGACAGACGATAAGTACCGCTTGACCCACCCAGTCTGCCCATTTTTCTCTATGTACAGTATCACTGTAGATCCTAATTGATCTCCGGCTCTTTTTTTTTTCCGCCAAAGCACTGTGGGAAAGGGAACAAAACATGCCAGTTCTGCGCACTCTGCACTGGCTGACTATTTGGTGATGCATCACCTTCAAGATACACTTGCTGACAGTCAAGACCTTACATTGATTTGGTCCTGATTACCTTAAAACAATCTCCTGTCTCCTTACACCTCTACTGTATCTGCTCTCTCCACTCCACTGATGCGGGCCTGCTGATGGTCTCCTGAGCTTGTATCAAGCTGTTGTGGGACAGGGTGTTTGAGATGGCTGTGCCATTCTTGTAGAATTGCTTTCCCTCCAGCATCAATTCTGCTCATGCAGTGGAGGTCATTAATGGCTTTTTAAAAACTGCTTTAACTACAGAAGTCTACTCTTGGCGGGCATCCAGTGATGTCATCACCCTGATGGCTGCCCTGGCTTAGAGCTCCTGCAGACCTACCCATTAATATCCTCCAGATCAGAGAAGAAATTGCAGTATTTTTATAAAAATGGCAACTGGAATGTCTGGGGGGGGGGCAAAACAGAGCAGATCTCAGGCAAAGAAGAATAGAGATAAGGGAGATGGAGAGGGATTCTATGACCGATCTGATTGCAATCGGAGCATCTCCCCAGCCAGCAGCATGGCCTTGGACCCAGATACGGACCAGGAAAGTGAACAGTTATCCCACTCCTGTTTTGAAACCCTGCTGTCTGAAATAAAGGCATTCAGAACGAAGAACAAACAAGAATTTAAGACACTTCAGACAAGATTGCAAGTAGTAGAGGAAAAATTGGAGACATCGGAGAGGCGGATTGGCGAGCTTGACGAGGAGACCCAACAGTTACATCGAGTGGTCAGTTTCCTCATGGATCATCAAGAAAGTATACATGAGAAATTATTGGACCTGGTGGCATGCTCGAGGAGAGATAACCTCCGAATTTACTGGCTTCCAGAAGGTGCAGAAACCAGAAAATTGGAAGAATTTATAGAGGACTTGTTGAGGGATGTTTTCGACCTAGCCCCCACATTTCAGTTCCATACAGAGAGGGCTCACCGTGCTCTAGTACAAAAACTAACTGACCCAAATGTGAGGCTCCGCTCCATTTTTTTAAAATTAGCCAGCTACAGGGACAAGGAGAGTATCCTTCAGGCCGCGTGGACCAAGAAAATTGTTAAATGTAACACAGCTCGCCTTTTCTTTGACCAGGACTATCCGACAGAGATTGTGCACCTGCAAGTAGCTTCCTCACCAATTTTGCGAATCCTTAGAGAACATGAGGTGAGATTCCAGACCCCATACCCGGCGAAACTTCAGGTCTTCTGATTTGGGTACTGTTCTATATGCTACTCCGGAAGAGGCCTAAAACACTCCATCAAAACAAAACCTGTCTCCCCAAGCAAACGAGGCACGCCATAGTACAAAAAATGATACTCCCCCTACTGGATTATGGCAACATAGTTTACTCAATCGCCCCTGCATCTACCCTCGCAAGCCTCAACACCTTATTCCACTCCTGTCGTTTCATCCTCGACTCCCCACGGTCTACGCACCACTGTACTCTATACAGCTCCCTAGCCCTTCCATCTCTACAAGACTGCAGATTAATAAATTGTGCTAGGTTTGCTGCTAAATTCTGGACCCTCTCCCTCCATCACTCCCTATCTTGAGTCTACTTTATCCCAACAACCCCCGCGTACTCCCTAAGAGGCACAGACCCCAGACTTCTTCATGTCCCACTTATACGCACTACCAAAGGTCAGTCAGCTTTTAAATTCCGAATCCCTCAGATCTGGAATGCCTTCCCCGCCCCCATCAGACACACACAAAATCCAGGTCTCTGTACCAGACTACTCCAAGCACATTTCTCCTCCAGCTGCTCCTGCTATTAAGCCCTAGCTATCATAAGTTATATATTGGACAGTAGAAATCCTGTTATGTGTTAAGAGTATACCTGTCTGTATACTCCTGTACTGCTTGTCATGGTGTTTTACATCATACCTATCCCCTAGTGTACTTCTTACTCAAACTGTATTATAATTTAACCAGGTCAAGAACTACTTACTACGACAAAGACAGGTAGAGGTTAGGCTCCCAACTCCCCTCCCTTTGGCCTGGAAATATATTGAAGACAATATCAATGGTAAGTTATGGCCCCATCAAATAGGCTTTCTTTATAAAATTTTGAGAGAGGGAATGGGAGACTCCTCTATTTCAATATTAAACAGTTGGAATAGAAACCTTGAAATGGAGGTACAGGAACAGGAATGGCTTTGTGCATCTGTTCAAAGCGTATACAGTTACTCATGCTACTAGATGGCGTGAATTTGCTTGGAAGTGTAGAAGCCGTTTTTTTCGTACCCCAGCGGTTCAGTCCAAATACCTTCCTCAACCATTCGGGGAATGTTGGAGAAAGTGTTCATGTAAATTGGCAGATCAAGGCCATATTTTTTGGTCATGTCCCTTATTGATGCCATTCTGGTATACCTTACAACAAGAAATCTCAGAGTGTATGGGGGAGATAGTGGAGCTCACAGCAGAGATAGTGCTGCTTTCAATATATCCATATCACAGCCCTTCGTGGCATCGGACTTTATTACATGTTTTCATATTAGCAGCCAAAAAAGCTATAACGAAAAGATGGTACTCTCCAATTATCCCATCGGTACACGATTGGAGGAGGCAAATGGTGGATATTTATCATATGGAAACCTTAATGGCTAAAATCCATAATAAACAACCCTTAATAGAACCTTAATGGAGACCATGGGTTATATTCTATTCACAACGTGAAATTGACTTTGAGCCTTAAGGCTATTTTCATATTATAGGGGTGAGTTAATTGAACGGGGAAAGGGAGAGGTTTGGAAGGGAAAGAAAGGAGGAAAGGGAGAGAAGGAAGGAAGAAAGAAATTTTTTTCTAAGAAAGAGGGGGAAGAAGGGAGAGAGGGGAAGGGGAAGGAGGAGGAAGGAGAAAAAGGGAAAAGAAAAAAGAAAAGGAGGAAAAGGAGAAAAGGGAAGGAAAAGAAAAAAGGAAAAAAGAGAAAAAAGGGGGAGGAGTGCGATATATGGTGGAGCGTGGGCATTTTCTCATAGACAACCGGGGTCCCATTGAAAGATTTCTGACTGGCAGGTTGGGAGGTCCCTAACCCAGGCAAATTACAATATTACTTTAAAGCAATACAAAGTGTTACATCTATATATGATCTATACCTGTTTTAAGATAATCATTGAATGTATGAAAGTAATTGTACAGTATGAAGTAACCAACAACTAATAAAATGAAATTAAAAAAAAAACTGTATTATAATTGTACAAAGTCTCATGCTATGTATTGTCAATCATTGTAATTTTTGCCATGTACTGGGCCTAGGCCCGCAGGTCGCATCTGGAATCAAGCATGTTGCGCAGTATGCCTACCTGGTAAATCTCGTAAGTAAATAAATAAAACAGGAACTCACAAACAGGGGCTGGAGTTCACAACTAGATTGTAAATATGCCCTTGTCCACCACGATCACAGTGGAAAGTGAGCACTGTGCAGCGGTGAAGAAGGAGAGCGCAGACTGGTCCCTACAAGTCTCTACAAGAAGTCAAAGCTGCATTAAAAGAGATCCGCTCGACTGAAGAAGAGGGGTATGCAGGGCAGGGTCCCACAGATGCAACCTGAGGAGAAGATTTTGTTCCGGTGGCTCTAAAAATGTTTAGCATTGTCCCTTAAGAGTGTCTGGGGACACAAAGAGGAGGGGGGTGGCCTCTGCTGTGGGAGCACTATGTTAAGGTTTTCCGAAACTTCCCCTCCTGACGTTTTCTCTTCCCTCTCTCCTTGGGTAACAGTGACTGAGACAATTAATGTTGAACATTCTCTACAGCTTTGAACTGTTGCATCTGGACATTTATAGAACATTACATCCAATGCCTGTGAAACAAAATAAATATAAGAAGTTTTCATGGGTGCTTAATGGGTGGGGGGTGGAATTTGACAACTTGTATACATTAAGTAAAAATGGAGTACACCCTCTGGTTGTTGAGTAACACCCTTTAGAAATGAGTTTACTTTAACATGAGAAGTATATATATATATTTTTATTTTAGTCTTTGGTAACCAGGTAAGGCCCACTAGGCACAAATGCCTGTTTTGACCTGGGAGCACTGGGCAGTTGAGTGACTTGCTCAGAGTCACACAGTATACGAGTGGAGGTTGTTAGAAGCAAACTCAGGTCTGGTCTGCTGGATGTATCAACCTCATTCACACCTTGTTCCTCTAACCTCTAGGCTATACTGCTAGCCCTTGTGGAGTTGAATCTGGAGGTCCACCGGATATTTGTGGCTTAGATTTCTCTCTCTTAGTTTCTCTTTATTAGATTGCCTCAGATCACAGAGATGGAAGAGGGTCATCCCTCTCAATATATATGGGGATGGAAGTAGGGGGAATTTGGTTAGGGGACAGCATGTTTGTTATCATAGGTTGATGATGTGTATTTTGATGCTATACGTATCAGGTCTTGAGACAGATCGGGACCGGGGGGTTCTGGTGCTTGGTCTAGCCACTATTCCTCCCACTGAGGATGGACTCCGGTTAAGGGTCCACCCTCATGCCTATAGAGGGTGGGATTTTATGCCCTCCTACCTTGGCGGTACATATATAAATATGTTTCTTGTTTCATTATTTGATGTTTGTTTGTATACCCATTTTCTCAGTGAGATTGGTTAAAAATGCTCCGCTTAACAGTACTTCTCATGATGTGAGCCCTTTTCATAAGACACAGGGAAGGCACATGCTACTTCATTCTGCTTCAGTTCTAAGATATGGGCCTCATTTATCGCCACCTCTGGGGGGGGCTGGCAGAGGCTGCTGAGGTCGATGAGCTGCTCTGGAAATTATTTCAAATCCTTATCAGAAATACGGTCCGAAAAGGTAGAAATGGGTTGTGAAGCCCTTGTGATTACTTATTCACTTAACGTAAATGGGGTCAATAACCCAATTAAGAGGTATAAAATAATGTCTGCAATCAAAAAACAAAAGCCAGCATTTGCCTTATAACAAGAGACCCATTTGGATAAAACAGAACATTTAAAACTGGCTAAATCTGGGTTTGACTTACTGTAGTAGTGGCCTCCTCATATAAGGGGGAAAACGGAGAGGGACTGCTGTGTTAGTCCCAAAGTATACCCCATTTATGATGACGGCTTCATCTATCATTAGGATAAGCTTTCAGGGTTACTGCATTTGTTACTGACTGATTGTTTCTGCTCTTACCTCCTTGTTTCTTTCGTCCGTGGTTCTTCTTTTTCGGCAGGGGAAGGTCCCAACCATCCACCCCCATCCCCAACCACCCCACACGACACTCCTTTTATAGGGTAGCACAGTTGTGACATTTCCTGTGGCAAAGCAGGAAGGGGCAGATCAGTAGGGTATCCACACGGTGACCTCATTTACAGGGGCACTAGTAATTTAACTTGTTATAACAAGTTATACAAAAACAAACAAAACACAAAATCAAACTTTTGCTTGCATTTTCTTCCTTCTAATTACTTTGACCAGGTTATAAACCCAGCAAATTATCTGGAATGGATATCATTAACTGCAGGTACTGCATAACTCTTTTCAGAAGGGCAGTTTTACCGGATTTAGGACACTGTCGTACATGCTGGGCCATTGGAGATCTTAGGGCTCAGCTTCAGGCAGCATGGGCAGAGACTGAGCACCTCAAATTTCATATTCAAGAGGAAATATATTATAAAGACCACACGCCATTTCCCCAACATCCAACAGAAGCACCTCGACCGCAGAAGGTAGTTGGTCCAGGAGGTTGGCAGGTGGTTAGGAGGGGCAAATTGAGTGTCCCATCACTCCGTGCTCTCCAACATATTACCTCCACAAACCATATAATAACTATAAACAGATATCTGCCTCTATCTCCGAAATCAAACAAAGGGGCAGAGGATACTGCAGAGCAGGACACTGCAGCACAAGAGCTAGCACAACAAAATTCACCCAAAACAGGAACCAAAACAAAAAAAGCAAAAAGGAAATCCAAAAAACTGTGGGTCACCCTGGAAACAGGAATGGGACAGCCATAAGAACTAGGGTTGTCTACAGGGCCCCAGACCAGGAGGAGGACACAGACACATTACTATTAGAAGATATACAAAACATGACAGCTAAAGGGGAGGTTCTGATAATGGGAGACTTCAACATGCCAGATACAGACTGGTCAATACCAGCAGGAACATCTGCCAGAACTTGACACATGGTGGATTCCCTGCAGGGGGAAGGCCTCAAACAACTGGTACAACAACCTACAAGAGATAGGCCTATCCTATATCTAGTACTGACTAACCGGGAAAGAATCACAGATCTCCAGGTAGAAGGTCACCTGGGGGTCAGTGACCATCACATAGTATGGTTCAATTTGGCCACTACAACTAGATCATCCCATTCCAAGGCAAAAATATGGGACTTCAGAGGAGCTGACTGATAAGATGGCCAACAAAGTTAAGCTAGCCCTGGCAAAAAGAAATACAGGTGAGGAGATACAAGCAAAATGGGCAAGCATTAAGGATGCCATACTTGAAGCAACATTCCATTGTGTTAGAGAGAAAAGGAAGTGCAAAAGAAGAAGGAAACCACTTTGGTTCTCAAAAACAGTAGCAGAAGAGGTCAGAGCCAAAAGGCTGACCATCAGAAAATATAAGGGAACGCAGCGGGATGAAGATAGGGAGGTATACCAAACTTCCCTAAGGGAAGCAGGGAAGGCAGTAAGGCAGGCAAAGGCCCAAACCGAGGAAACACTAGCACAGACAGTAAAAGAAGGTGATAAGACTTTCTATAGATACATTAGTGAAAGGAAAAAGTCCAGAGGGGGTATTGCTAAGATCAAAGGAGATAAGGGGGCATGTGAGGAGGACCATGTAAAAGCATCTATCCTAAATAGATACTTATACTCAGTATTTACTGAAGAGAAGGCAGGGCAGGGCCCACAGCTCAGCACCATGGACACAGGGGGGAGGGAGGTGAGCACTAGTCACTTCATAAAAGAAAGGGTCCTACAAGAGCTCAATAAGCTCAGTGTGGACAAGGCAATGGGACCTGATGGCATACATCCCAGAGTACTACAGGAGCTAAGGGTGGAACTAGCAGAGCCATTATCAGAACTGTTTAGTGAGTCCCTGAGCACAGGAGAGGTCCCAGAAGACTGGATAAGGGCTCATGTGATCCCGCTCCACAACAGTGGTAGCAGGGACGAGGCAGAAAACTACAGACCAGTCAGTCTTACCTCAGTAGTGGGCAAGATTATGGAGGCACTCTTTAAGGAAAGGATAGTGTAACACCTGGAATCCATTGGAGCACAGGATCCAAGACAGCATGGGTTTACAAAAGGAAGGTCCTATCAAACTAATCTCATAGATTTCTTTGACTGGGTAACCAGAGTGGTGGACCAAGGGAGAGCAGTTGATGTCACCTACCTTGACTTTGGCAAAGCTTTCGATACTGTTCCACATAGAAGATTGATTAATAAGCTGGGTAGGCTCAGGGTGGGTCAGAAGTTGGTCAACTGGGTGGCAAACTGGTTGACGGGCAGAAAACAGAGTGTGGTGGCAAACAGTATACAGTCAGAAGAGATGCAAGTCACAAGTGGGGTACCTCAGGGATCAGTCCTGGGGCCAGTCCTCTTCAATATCTTCATCAGTGTCATTGCAGATGGATTGGAGGGTAAGGTTTGTCTGTTTGCAGATGACACCAAGATCTGCAACAGAGTAGATGATCCAGATGGGGTGGGCAAAATGAGAAGAGATCTGGATAAACTAGCAAAATGGTCGGAAAAGTGGCAACTGGGGTCTAATGCAAAGAAGTGCAAGGTCATGCACATAGGGAAGAGAAACCCTGAAGCCACCTATAGGCTGGAAGGAGAGTTGCTGGCAGTCACAAGAGAAGAAAGAGACTTGGGCATCATCATCACGAATGACCTGAAATCATCCAAGCAGACCACTAAAGCAGTAGGCAAGGCTATGGGGATGTTAGGGTGTATTAGTAGGGGTATCACAAGTCGGAAGAGGAAGGTAATAATCCCTCTTTACAAGACACTGGTTAGGCCCCATCTGGAGTACTGCATGCAGTACTGGAGGCCACGCCTTCACAAGGACATTAACCAAATTGAGGCAGTCCAGAGAAGGGCAACCAAAATGGTGCAGGGACTGCATCATGAAACATAGGACAGATTAACGGAGCTCAATATGTATACCCTATAGCAAAAGAGGGAGAGAGGTGATATGATCGAAACATTCAAACACCTTAAGGGCATTAACAAGGTGACAGAGTCTAACATGTTTCAATATAAGAAAAATAGCAGGACAAGAGGACACAGCATGAGATTAGAGGGAGGCTGATTAAGGGGTAATGTGAGGAAGTTCTTTTTCACAGAAAGGGTGGTGGATGCATGGAACTGCCTACCTCAGGAAGTGCTGGATATGAATACAGTGCAGGGCTTCAAACAGGCATGGGATAGGCATAAGGGAGCAATAGAGATGAGTATGAATAGATAGGCCATTAACAGAGCAAAGGCCGATGGCACATTTATAAAGTAGAAAAAGAAATGGGCAGACTGGATGGGCCTTATCTGCCATCAACTTCTATGTTTCTATATTTCTATGTTTATACTCAGATCCTGAAGGCCACTTGGCAGTCGTTGTGGGACTGTTAGATGGTCACCCGATCACTTTAGCCTCTCTTTATACACCCCCTGGGTCTGGGGCAGAGGTGGTGAGGGCGCTGCTTCGGAAAATAACGGAGACACAACAAGGAGTGCTAGTGGTGGTGGTGGGGGGGACCATAATCAAATTTGCTCATCGTTAGGTACCTCTAATCCCCAGCCGCCTAGGAAAACTGCAGCACAAAAGGCATGAGTGGATGTCTGGTGGTCCCAACATTGGAATAAGCAGGAATATACCCATTATTCAGCCCCACATGGGGTGTATACATGAATAGATTATTTTCATATAAATAAGAAGCACTATTATAGAGTGAGAGACTGTAGTCAGACACCCTCTACTTTATCAGACCATTCTGTGTTGATACTCAAAATAGACTGGATGACAGATAAAAAAGAAACCTTATGGAGATTCAATAATGTTTTGCTGAATCTGGAGGATTTTAAGGAAATGATAGAGGAGAGAATAATTCAGATTTTACAGGATAATCACTCCCCAGATATTTCTTTGGCTACCATGTGGGACACCCTTAAGACAGTACTTAGAGGGGATATAATAAAATACACCTCTCATTATAAGAGGCAGCAGCAAGCTAGATTAGACCTGCTCCATCTACAATTTAAGGAATTACTGGCACAGTATGCAGCAGGGGACAAGGGGTACTGCCCTTATTGCAGGCCACAAAAGAACAGATACAAAAACTTCTGGACACTGCACAGAACAGGTGTTGCAATATATACATCAACAATATTATGATGGGGGCCCAAGAGCTACCAGATTACTGGCCCACCGACCAAGGAAGCAGCAAGCCCAGAGCAATATTACTCAAATTAGAGAGCCTGAGCAGGGGAAGCTAGTTAGTCTGCCTCAACAGATTAGGCAGGCTTTTCAGAAGTTTTATATGGCATTGTATACCCCTGATCATGAAACTAATCAGGCAGCGATACAGGGCTTCCTGGCGGACCTTGATCTTCCTGGCATAACACAGGAACAACAACTGGCCTTAGACCTACCTATCTCAGAACAGGAACTACACAATTCCATCGGGAACCTGAAAGCATGTAAGAGCCCAGGTCCCAATGGATATACAGAGGAATTTTACAAAACATTTAGGAACAAACTTATGCCTACATTGCTGGCAGCTTGTAGGGGTGCTCAGGGGGGTGAGGGGGTACTGGATACCTGGCGCTATGCCTTCATCTCTAGCATACTAAAACCAGGGAAGGACAGTACTAACTGTTCTTCCTATTGCCCCATCTCCGTCCTTAATATCGACTATAAATTATTTACATCGGTGCTAACTAAAAGATTGGAACATCTCCTCCCACAGTTAATAAACTTAGATCAAATGGGTTTTGTTCCAGGCAGGCAAACGCAGGATAACATAAAAAGAATATTGCACCTGCTACACGGTCAAATGCCCAGTTCTTGCTTTTAAGACTGGACACTGAGAAGGCGTTCGACCAGGTGGCGTGGCCATTTCTGGGAGCTGTTCTGGAAAAGATGGGATTACCACAGGGATTCACCCAAATTATATCTGCCCTGTACTCGAACCCTATGGCATACATCAAGGTGATTGGATTGGTCTCAGCACCAATCCAATTACAGCGAGAGACTCGGCAGGGCTGCCCATTGTCACCCCTACTGTTTGCCCTATACCTTGAACCCCTAGCACAGGCCATTCGACAAAATGAGCTAATAAAAGGAGACGGAGTAGAGGCAGGTGGGGAGGAACATAAACTGGTGTTGTACGCTGATGATCTATTGGTCTACATGACAGATCCATAGCAATCTTTATCGCCCACGTGGTTACTTCTGACAGCTTTGAGGAGATTAGCAGGATATATAGTCAAATCTGCAAAGACGGAGGTGCTTAGAATAAATTTTAACCCCTCTACCCATGTTCTTTCCAAATTTTCCTTTCGGTGGAATATGAATCACATTAAATATTTAGGTATTCAAATAGGGTTAGCACATGCAGAACTATTCAATCTTAACTATGCACCACTAATGAACAAAATAATATTGGACATGGAGAGATAGAGAACTCTTCGGCCCCCTCTGATACAGAGGCTAGAGACTGTCCGTATGGTAATATTACTCCGGTTTCTCTATTTGACCCAGACCATCCCAATCCAGATACCAGAAGAATATTTTAGGGCTCTTAATAAAATAATTTCAAATTATATATGGGCATCACAGAAACCATGAATTAGGTTTTCTATTCTACAGGTCCCAAAGAAAAAAGGAGGCCTAGCTCTGCCAAACATGAAATTATACCACCTAGCGACCCAACTTAGACCCATTCTCTACTGGTTGGATAATGGGTATGAGGCTAAATGGAAAACACTGGAAAAGTGGAAGGGGGATCTCTGGCATATGAACAGACTGCTTTTAGCATACCCATCTAATACAACTATGGGAAATATAGACAATCCTTACACTCATAATAGCACCTCCGTCTGGCGGACAGTCTTAGCCTTGAAAGGACTTACCAAGTGGAGACTGTCACAAACCCACTCAGCAGGTCAGGCCCTCTACTCCCAAAGTGCCAACCTCTGAGCACAGTCTTGTGAACAGTTAACAGAAACAGGGTAACCCTCCTGTCTGTTTTGTGGGTTCAAATCAACCTTTGGTCTCAAGTCTTGGAGGAATTCAAACTGTGAACCTCTTGCTAACGTACCCAATGCACAGGTGCAGATAATTCTGTCTTTGGGGGGCCAGATATCTTTGCCTATGGGCACCTAACCAGGTGTACAGAAATGAACCCTTAAAAACTAATAAAAGACCTCAGAGGTATCACCATTCAAGCTTATGTACAGTGTCTGCTTTAACCATATATACTCCCCTTGCAAAAGAAAGAAATTCAAAGACAGACCAAGTAGGCTCTACAAATAGAGTTTTACTAAAATATATAAAAAAATATGTAAAACATAAAATACAGAACCAATATCACAAGAACATGCAAATCTTTTAAAAGAACAAGGTTTTAACAGTGCAATTCCTACTACAGTATTTAGATTTGTTTCTCTCTCTAAATACCTACTTAAAGTGCTCAAAGATGTTTCTTTGTCAGAGTCTAGATAAAAGTGTGTCCTCTGAAGGAAAACAGAATATTGTTTAAAAGCTGGCTTTGCCCACCTCTTTGCATGAGGTCACCTAGCTCCTCCTTGTCAGAATATATATAAAAAAAGATATATCTATACAAAAACAGGATGTCTTTTTCCAGTATTAAATTCTGCAATCCTCAGCACAACTCATTTTCTTTTTCAAATGACATTTCTTTGATCTTATGATCAGTTTCCCCTTCCCAGGACATCAAAGCATCTTTTATGACTTCGCACTAAAACGTCACAACCTGCTCTTCTTCCTCTAAGTGTTATAAAAGTTTATGATTTTCCCTCTTAGCAACTACAGCTATAATTAACTTAGTTAAAGTCTGTAATTAGCTTCTGGCCTTCCAGGTAACACCTTGTATCTAAAACCTTTGTTTTTGTGTGTGTGTGTGTGTGTGTGTGTGTGTGTGTGTGTGTGTGTGTGTGTGATCTCACATGCTGTTTCAGCATTTCTCTAGAGAGACAGTCCATAACCCATTTTTATATTACAAAAAATGATACAGTGATCAGAACCAGCTGTCCAAGTGTCACAGAGACCACTATTATTTTCATTGCCTTAAACAGACCGATTCTTGCCCGCCAGAATGGACATACGATATGTCAGATGGGAGCGTATGGGGCTTCACCTGGTGTTTCAGTTTGTACAACAGGGCTCCATCCTGAGCCAGGAGGAGTTAGAACAACGATTTGGAATTTCCCCCCAAGACAGATTTAGATATTTTCAAGTTAGAGACTTTATTAGGTCACTTCCGGGGAGCCCATGGGAGGAGGTGATGCCTCCCCAAATAATAACCATTATTGCCTCGGCTCTGGGGGGGCAGGGTCTTGCTGGCCCATATGATCTCCTACCTGTATGCTGCATTGAGGGCTCTGGAGGAGGACTCTCTTGAGTCAATAAGACTGGCCTTGGAGGGGGATTTAGGAGTGCAGATATCTGGGGAATCCTGGGACAGGCATGTCCGAACATTACAGACAGGGCTGACTTCTAAAGCCTGGAAATAATTTTCTTGGAAGCTCACTGCCAGATTCTTCATACCCCCTGCTATCCAAGCAAAATATATCCAAGGGAGAGGTCCGGAGTGCTGGAGGAATTGTGGATATTCCCTGGATTTCGCAAAGGTCATAGTACCTCCACTGCCCTTCTGACACTCACAAATGATATTTACACAGACATGGACTCTGGTCTCCTGACTGGTACCACCTTCATTGATCTCACCAAGGCTTTTGACCTTGTTGACCACACCCTCCTACTTACGAAGCTTACTTCCCTGGGTTTTTCAGTGGAACCAGTGAACTGGTTTCGGAGTTATCTATCAAATCGACAGCAGGCTGTTGCTTTTAACTCTGCCCTATCCGACCTATCGTACGTACAAACTGGTGTCCCACAGGGATCCATACTTGGTCCACTGCTTTTCTCGATTTTTGTGAATGACCTCCCTCAACAAGTATCTACTTGCTCTACCTTGCTCTATGCTGACGACCTTGTACTCTACCATAGTGCTAAAAACGTACTGGACTTAACAAACTCTCTATCCAAAGAGTTCTAAAACATTCAGTCCTGGATTACTGCAAATAGTCTCGTTCTCAACGAAGCAAAAACTCAGGCAATGCTCTTTGGCTCTCCAGCCAAACTAAAAGCTAATCGGAACTCCTTCAAAATATCTTGTTCCGATAATTCCCAGTTATTAAACACCTCATCTTTTAGATACCTTGGCATTCTTCTTGATGACTCCTTGGACTTTGATCTCCACATTACCATGACATGCAAATCAGTCAATGCAAAGATCGGAGGAGCATACCGTATGAATTATGCCCTTACCCCATCAGCTAGGCTTGCTGTGGCACAAGGCCTTCTTCTCCCATCCTTGGCTTATGGCTCTGTCATCTATCTTGGTGCTACAAAGACCTCCCTCCATACATGGGACACCACATATAATAACATCTGCCGTTATGCGTCTGCCTCTCCTCGGCTCAAACATCACTGTCTGCTTTATGCGGACCTTAAATGGCCTAGTCCTGTGGCCTATCGCCTCCAATCTTATGGCTCCTTGATTGATGATGACGATATGGAAGGCCTCCCTAATTCTCTTGCCCTGCTACTAAGCCCTCAAACCCTTTCTATGGTCTCGGTCACTGACCAGACACCTCTATACATCCCGAAGTAGGACCTTAATGGTTACGAGCTTTCTCCCATGCTGCTCCTAAATACTGGAATACTATCCCTCTAGTTATTCGTCAGGCTCCCAACGCACACCTGTTTTAAGAAGCTCCACCGTCAATACCTACTCACAGCAAGTCCCTGCACCTGCTTCCAGCCACCATAAACCAATACCTGCCCAGCCTGCCCTTTCCCATTTGCACACTACCTGCTACTTCCTCCAATCTATCCTCTCCTACTCTAACCCCTCCCCTCTGCCTCCCCCAGTCACTGCGCTAGCTTGGACTTGCCAACTAGCTACTGGCTAAGGATCTACAGGAATCTCCGACCTGAGTTGCACTTATCTCATTTCTTCTCTATGATCCTGTTATCCATGTTTCTATACAACCTACTTTGCTTGCTTATGTACTTTCATAGTCTATTTAATGTTTGAGATGTTTTGTACTTTTCTGTCTATTTTACTGTATGGTTTATGTGTGCTGCGTCACACTGATGTTTTGTATGTCATTTGTATCCTCCCGGGTCGTACCTGAAAATAGGCATTTCTATGTCTAGTGTACCCACCTGGTCAACAAAAGCAAATAAATAAATAAATAAATCCCATGCACACGTTTTTTGGCAGTGTCCAAAGCTGCTCCATTTTGTCTCCGAGCTCCAGGATGTGCTCAGATAGATGTGGTCTCCTTCGCTGTCCCTTTCCCTATCATTATACTTTTTTCTTGACTGCCATCCAGAGTGTAGAGATCAACACTCAAAGAAATTATTGAAGATTGCTATTTTAGTGGCCAAAAAAGCTATTACCAAATACTGGCTTAAGCCTGATCCTCCCACACTGAAATTTTGGCAGGAAACAATGATTGGAATATATAAAATGGACTGAATAACAGCCAAATTAAACAAAAAGCAGGACCAATTTGAAATATTGTGGAGAAGATGGGTGATGTATATGGGACCTATTAGACCAGACTTTATTCCATAAAGGATCTGGATTCAGGGCAGGAGAAGATATTGTATGTCTTTGGGATTACGGATTAAAGGTGACTCAGGAGTCAGTAGATAAAGTACTAGATAATGGATAATATTCTACTAGATAATATTATTTATATTTATATTATATATATATATATATATTATAGATAATGGATTTGTATATCTAGACAAGAACTGCAGATAATTGTTTTTCTCTTTTTCGGACTCAATTTCATTACATAAAACATAAATTAAGTATTTAAGCTCATGAAATGTCAAGCCTACGTTTGTGTTGAAGTTAAATGTTTTGTGATTAATTTATTTCTGTATTTAGTTGTGTGTTTGATAAGTCTGTATAAGATTCAAAACTTTTAAATAAATAAAGTTTAAAAAAAACTCTACTCTTGGCTAACTTCATTGTATTGTTTATTTATTATGATGCATTTATGTTTCTGTTTGCTGTTGTAAAGTACCCTGAGATGACTGGATAGGGTGCTCTTAAATAAACGTTGTGTTGCCTGTGTGATACAGCGCTTCCAGCTTTTTTAAATCACAAAGGATGACATGCAAAATTATAGCCCCATAGTCCAGTAAGGATTAAAAAGAGGTTGCAATTAACTTTCTGCTAGTTTTTTTTTTTTTTTCAAGTCTGTTTATCTCCACCAGGCACTGGAACTCTCTCGGGCCTATCCACTCACCTATGACGCTCTACTGCCCACTGTGAACCCTGTCATCTTCAAGGGCATTACTTCTCCCCCCCCCCCGAGCCCCTAGGAGGATGAAGGGCCCGAGGAGTCTGAAAGGCAGTGGCAGGGTTCCAGTGTTGGAAATGTGGCGGTTCGGCACTGGGATGGCTGTCGCCTATCCGGGCTGGTGGGGCTTTTTACATAGTTTACGCCCCAGATGTGGGACATGCAATGCTGTCAGTCTGCGACGTGGGTGCTCCCACTCATGTCTGGAAGGCAGCCGCCTAGCGTCTTCCCCGTTTGTGAGCCCCTGTGCACCGCAGTGCTGCCAGTCTCCACCGGGGGCTGCTGCTGTGCCAGGCTACCACTGGATCCCTCCCCAGGAGAGGAGAGCAGTCCTCTGGATGTTCATTCCTCTCTCTTCCCTGCCGACCCCGGCGGTCCGGGCTCGTTCCCGAACCCAGGTCGCCGGCATGGTGCAAGGTGTGGCGTCCAGTGCCTCAACCCTCAGCGCCACCAGGCCGGCCCACTTTTTTCTAGTTTTGAGTAGGAAAGTAAAATTTTATTCTAAAATAGAAACCCAATGCAGCTTATTGGTTCACAGAAATATTTTTTTTTTTAGCAATTTCTTTTTACTAGTTTCTAAGAAAGTCTTATACACTTCATTCGCAGCATAAATAAGTACACATGGACATTAAGCAAGACGGCATACTTACTGTAGGAAACTTAGTTGTCATGCCCAGTCTTAGACCTTATGGGGGGTTATAGCTGCAAATGGCAAAACCATCTATTACTCTGAAAAACGCTTTATGCACAAATCAGCATAGTGCCGCATAAGTGAATAACCTTTAAGAAATTCTTTAAAACCTTGTAGTGTTTACCAGGTTATTTATATACCTGCATGGTCTCTTTTGGTAAAGGGTTATTCAGAATAGGCAAGAGCATTTTACAGAGACCCCACACACACAGTCAGGAACTACATTAGCAGTGGTATGGATATTATTAACATACACACTTAAGAAGTTTATAGGACTCCAAACATTGTCATCTCATTGTGATCTGATTAATCAAGCAGGCAATTGCAAACTCCATAAAACAGTGAATAAGAACAGCTTATACTGCAATCATTTAAGGTAAGTAAACAACCTACACATGGTCTTTTAGCAACTAATTATCAGTGTTTATTATTTTAAAGAACAATAGTCCAAGAAAGAAATAGCATTTAAGTAACTGGTACAGACCAGGTGAGCACCATTTTATAACAATAGGATGTATACCATCAAGTTCGTATACAGCTTATAACTAAATGTTCATGTAAATAAACTAAATACAACTTTCAAGGGCTTATTCAGATCAGTTAAGAACCATAATGTTGCTGAATCACTGCTGCATCTCAATTGTTGTCCATAGAAACATAGAACCATAGAATTTGTCGGCAGATAAGGACCGCTTGGCCCACCTAGTCTGCCCATTTCCCTACCTAATGGATGAGCTGCAGATCCTAGATAACCAACAGCCTACTTCCTCCTACTCCCACTAGAATTGCCTTATGTCTGTCCCATGCATTCTTGAATTCCCTCACTGTTTTTGACTCTACGACCTCCTCAGGAAGGCTGTTCCATGTATCCACAACCCTCTCTGTGAAGAAATACTTCCTCACATTACCTCTGAGCCGTCCCCCCTCTATCTTCAAATTGTGCCCCTTGTTTTTGCACATCTCTTTTTCTGAAAGATGCTACCCTCTTGGACTTTGTTGATTCCCTTGAGGTATTTGAAAATTTCTATCATGTCGGCCCCCCCTCCTTTCCTCGAGGCTATACATCTTTAGTTCCTTTAGTCTTTCTTCATATGTCTTCTGATGTAGACCCTGCATCATTTTGGTTGCCCTCCTCTGGACAGCCTCCACCCTGCCTATGTCTTTGCGGAGATGGGATCTCCAGAACTGTACACAGTACTCCAGATGTGGTCTTACCAACTGTCTGTACAGTACTCCATAGTCTGTAGTAAATACTTACAAGTGCACTGCCAGGGGGAAAAATCATTCCATCTCTTCACCTTCCACAGTAGTGTTCCAAGCACCATTTTTCGAACCAATGCTCCTGCCTCCTTTGGATCACCAAAAAGGTATTGCTTTCCAGCATAAACTATTTTAAATTTAGCTGGATATTGTAAGTTATGAGAGATACCAAAAGAGCAGAGAGCTGTTCTGATGCCATTGAAAGGCTTACACCTCTCTCAAGTCGCAAAGCTGAGATCTGGTTAGAGGGAGTCAAGGGCCCAATGTGACATGCCACATCTAGTACCTGACTTCGTGTGGACCTTGGAAGGTAATCAGAAAGGTCCTCGGGGTGCTCTTCATCTCCCCTTTTGTGGGATTATGTGGAAAGCCCATTAGGCTGTTGGAGCCAGCTCAAGGTGCAACATTTCTCCCAGCTCAGACCCTGCAAAGGCAGCAGGGTTATCCCTTTCAGCAGCTCAGGCAGTCCCAGTACTCATAGACTCACCACTCTTGTTAGGTTTTTTATAAACTCAAGTTAGTACCTTAAGGCCAAAAGTGGGGGGCAGGCAAAAACTGTAATGAGATTTAAGAAGGCATGGGATAGGTATAAGGGAACCTTAGAAACAAGGATATGGGGGGGAAAAAAGGAGATCGAGTAGGATCTACGGTGTAAAGGCAGGGAACATAAGCAGACTGGGTGGGCCAAGTGATCTTTATCTGCCATCAAATTCTATGTTTCTAAGGTTTTATTTTTTTGATGTCAAGGGCCATGACAAGCGGGGTGCTGCAGGGGTCGGTACTGGGGCCACTGCTGTTTGGAATATTCATAGTGGACATCTCGTATGGCATCAGGACTAAGATCAGTCTATTCACTGATGATACCAATTTGGGGGCTGTGGTGGACGATATAGCAGGTTGGTAGAAGCTGCAGGACGACCTGACCAAACTGGTGGAGTGGTCAGAAGCATGGCAGTTGGGGTTCAATGCAAAAAAGTGCAAAGTCCTTCACTTTGCAGCAAAGAACCTAGGAAGGGGTTACCAGCTGGGAAGGGTGCAGCTGGGTTCCACCGAGGAGGAGAAGGATCTAAGGGGGGTTGTAATGAGGAAAATGAACAATACAGAGCAGTGTAGGAGGGTGGCAGCAAAAGCCAACAAGATGCTGGGTTGTATCATGAGAGGGATCTCCTCCAGGAACAGGGAGGTGATCCTGCCTCTCTACAGGGCACCAGTCAGGTGGCACCTGGAGTACTGTGTGCAATTTTGGTGCCCATATCTGAAGACAGATGTGAAATTTCTGGCAGGGGTACAATGCAGGGCAACAATAATGATCCAGGGATTGGAGGACAGACCATACGAGGAGAGGTTGAGAGAGTTGAACATGTACTTCTTGGAGGAGAGAAGGGACCAGAGGGATATGATTGAGACCTTTAAGTACATAAAGGAGATAAACAAGGCAGGCACTGAAGGGATACTCAGGCTGAGGAGGGGGAGGGACACGAGACGGCACGGCCTTAGATTGAAGGGGGGGAAGATTTAGGATGGAAATGAGTAGACACTTTTTCATGGAGAGGGTCGTGGCAGAATGGAATGCTCTAACAGAGGAGGTGGTAGCCTGTAAGACAGTGGGTAGTTTCAAAAGGGGATGGGCAAGGTGAGATGGGGTAATTAGGAAGGGAACGGGGGACAGGGCAGCTGCAAGGTGAGGGTGCTAGCTGCACACTCGAGCAGACTTGATTGGTCTTGAAAGTTGTATTTAGTCTATCATGGCCTATTTCTGCTGGCAAATTTGTATGATTGTATGTCATGATGGTGGCTTTCAGTGCAGATGCACCAGCAGCCTTGACCTTAGATAGGGCTGTAGAGGCATATGCTTCACAAAGGGTAAGACGGGCAATAAATTCCACTACCATATTGTCTAGGATACACAGAAAGATTTTCAGTGAGAGTTTTAAAATCCAAATTTGTCTAACCATACTCCAATGTACTTAGAAACATAGAAACATAGAATTTGACAGCAGATAAGGACCTCTTGTCCCACCCAAGCTGCCCATTTCCCTACCTAATGGATAAGCTGCAAAGCCTAGTTAACCAACAGCCTACTTCTTCTTACTCCCACCCCCTAGAATTGCCTTATGACTGTCCCATGCATTCTTGAAATCCACCACTGTTTTTGACTCCACAACCTCCTCAGGAAGGCTGCTCCATGCATCCACAACCATCTCTGTGAAAAAATACTTCCTCACATTACCTCTGAGCCATCCCCCCTCTATCTTCAAATTGTGCCCCCTTGTTCTTGCACACCTCTTTTTCTGAAAGATGTTACCCTCTTTGACTTTGTTATTACCCTTGAGGTACTTGAAAGTTTCTATCATGTCTCCCCTCTCCCTCGAGGCTATACATATTAAGCTCCTTAAGTCTCTCATCATATATTTTCTGGTGCAGACCCTGCACCATTTTAGTTGCCCTCTTCTGGACTGCCTCCATCCTGTCTATGTCTTTGCGGAGATTGGGTGTCCAGAACTGCATGCAGTACTCCAGGTGGGGTCTCACCAGCTGTCTGTACGGAGGGATTACAACTTCCTGTTTTCTACTGGTGATGCCTCTCCCTATACATCCCAGTATCCCACCAGCCCTCCTTACTGCCCTCTCACATTGCTTGCCCATCTTTAGGTCATCTGATATGACTACCCCAGGTCCCTTTCCATTTTTGTTGTTGTTAGTATCTCACTCCCCATTGTGTACTCTTCCCCTGGGCTTTTGTTTCCCAGGTGCATTACTTTGCACTTTTTAGCATTGAATCTAAGCTGCCACACATTTGACCATTCCTCCAGCCTTGCCAAGTCCCTTCTCATCCTTTCCACCCCACCTTGTGCATCAACTCTGTTGCAGATATTTGTGTCATCTGCAAGGAGACATACTTTTCCTTCCAGTCCCTCTACAATGTCGCTTATAAAGACATTAAAGAGCACCGGTCCTAGTACTGAATCCTGCAGTACCCCACTAGTAACCCTCCTTTCTTCAGAGTGGACTCCATTTACTATTACACTCTGTGTCCTGTTCTCCAGCCAATTCTTTACCCAGGCTACCATCTTGGGACCCACTCCCAGGCTGGCCAACTTGTATATTAATCTTTTGTGTGAGACTGTGTCAAATGCCTTGCTAAAGTCTAGGCAGGCCATGTCCATAGCCCTTCCTTTTTCTACTTTGGTCACTCAGTCAAAGAAATCTATTAGATTCGTCTGACATGACTTTCCCGCTGTGAATCCATGCTGCCTTGGGTCCTGTGCCCCTCTGGCCTCTAGGCACTCAACAGTTCTTTCCTTCAGAAGTGATTCCATCATTTTCCCAATCACTGAGGTTAAACTAACAGGTCTGTAGTTTCCTGCTTCTGCCTTGCTCCCACTTTTATGAAGTGGAATAACATCTGCCCTCCTCCAGTCATCAGGTACCACCCCATCCTCCCATGATTTGTTAAAGAGGGTAGTCAGTGGTGTCACTAGTTCTACCCTTAGTTCTTTTAGAATTCTGGGATGAATCCCAGCAGGTCCCATTGCTTTGTCCACCTTCAGTTTTAAGAGTTCCTTCAGAACCCTTTCTTCTGTGAATGGGCTGGTATCAACCCCTGTATCTAGAGTGTTTCTATTATTTTGGTTTCGGTACCCCCCCCCCCCTTTTCATTTGTGAATACTGAGCAAAAATATTTGTTTAGTATCTCTGCCTTTGCACAGTCACCCTCTGTCCACCCCCCCCCCCTTATTAAGCCTCACTATCCTCCTTGGTCTTCTTTCACTCCCTGATCTACCTATAAAAGGTTTTATCCCCTTCTTAACTGAGTTGGCTATCTTTTCCTCGGTTTGGGCCTTTGCTGTTCTGACTGCCTTCCCTGCTTCCTTTTGCTTTAACTGATACAATTTTCTGTCCTGCTCCTTCTGTGATTCCTTGTACTTCCTGAATGCTTTCTTTTTCTTCCTAACCTTCCCTGCTACCTCCTTTGAGAACCATAGTGGTTTCTTACATCATTTTGTTTTGTTTATTTGCTTCACATAGAGGCTTGTTGCCTCTGTGATGACAGTTTTGATTATTCCCCATTGTTCTTCCACCCCTCCTTCCTGCCCATTTGCTAGTGCATTCCTTAGGCACTCACCCATTCTGGCAAAGTCAGCCCTCCTGCAGTCCAGTACCTTTGCCTTTGTATGGCCTGACTCTACTGCTATGTTTATTGTGAACCATACTGTTCGATGGTCACTAGTTCCCAGATGGCTACCCACTTCAAAATCTGTGATCCTCTCGCCACCTCCATTTGAGAGTGCCAGGTCTAAGATTGCTCCCTCTTGAGTGCATTCCAATACTAGTTGTCTAAGGCATGCCCCCTGTAGGGCATTTAGAATG
Source organism: Neoceratodus forsteri (assembly GCA_016271365.2). Lineage (NCBI taxonomy): Eukaryota > Metazoa > Chordata > Ceratodontiformes > Ceratodontidae > Neoceratodus > Neoceratodus forsteri. The sequence goes on from CM028132.1 coordinate 1,205,644,159, forward strand.
ACCCCACTCTTAGAAGTGGCTGCTGAAAATGCACTCCAGTTCACATCTGGCATATTCAGATCCCCCATCAGCAATATCTCCTCTTTTTCTGCCATTCTAAGGATATTTTCTATAATTTCCTTGTCCATGTCCTCCCCCTGAGATGGGGATCTGTACACAACCCCTGTGCAGATTGTGATGCTATTGCCTGTCTCCAAATTGACTCACAGTGCTTTCTCTCCTCCCTGTTTACCCTTTTGTTCTGTTGCTTTGATTCCTTCCCTTATGTGGAGAGCTACTCCTCCTCCTCTTTTACCCTTCCTGTCCCTCCTGTAGATAGTGTATCCTGGTATGTTTACGTCCCAGTCATGGTTCTGTGTGTACCATGTTTCTGTGATTGCCACGATATCCAGATATTCCTCCTCCATCAAGGCCACTAATTCAGGAAGCTTGTTACCCAGACTACGGGCATTAGTACTCATTGCTCTCCATTTTTTGATGGCTTTACCTCTTGTAGTACCATCCCCTGTCCTCATTGACTTTGCTTTCTCCATTCACCCCTGTTCTGCTCCCTACTGACCTTTCTACCTTGGTCTTTACCTCATTTAGTACCCTGTTTTGTAGGGGGAGGCTGGGAATTCCCTGTAACTCATCATTTGTGGTTAAACCATCAAAATATCTGCAATCATCTTTCTACCATTTGTAAAACACATTATTTTTGTTTTATTAATATCCAGCGGCATAGCAGTCAACTTTTCTTTTTCCCACCGGGGCCTATCTATGCAAACAGACAGGACTCATGGTCAACAAAAGTGCTGTTAGAAAGTGTTTTGTACAGTACATTACAAAATATAGCCCGGCAACATTTTTCAGATATGTTTAATTACCACATCTCTTTAATGTCCACTCCTATTAAGTTGCTGAACACTTCAGTTCCAAAGAGAACACTGTTGACCTCTGAGATCTGGCGGTAGTAAACACAGAAACATAGACTTTGACGGCAAATAAGGACCATTTGACTCACCCCGTCTGCCCATTTCCCTACCTACTGGATAAGCTGCAGATCCTAGTTAACCAACAGCCTGCTTCCTCCTACCCCTCACTAAATTGCTTTATGTCTGTCCCATGCATTCCTGAATTCCCCCACTGTTCTTGACCCAGCAACCTCTTCAGAAAGGCTGTTCCATGCATCCATTTATTTATTTATTTATTTATTTTATTTATTCACATCTCAGATTACAGACCTTTGAGCTGGCAGCTCATTTGCAAAGATTCCACGTCAAACAGTAAGCAATCAATGTCACACTTGGACCACTGATTCTGATCCATGTATCAAATTTTTTTTGTATTACATATAATTTATGTAAGGGAAGGGCAGTCAGAAGACCCACAGTCTTGCTGAACTGACACATTCAAAAAAAAAAACGAGGGATAAGTTCAAAGAACAGGACATAGCTAAATCTGCAGCTATTTAAAATGCAATTCCTTTGTTAAATTTTCTTTGAAGGCAGGAACCAAAGTATCCACTTTATAATGCCCTCAGGGAGATCCTTTGACTTGCAATAGTTGGCAGGAAGAACCTGTGTTGGGAGGGGTGTCGCAGGGAGCCCTTGAATTACATCAGAAAGACCTTTGATGTGTAGATAACAAGGATCCAGATGAATTTGGAAGGTCCAATACACATTCCCAGGATGCTTTGGAAGGACATCACAGAAACTGTTTGTGTGTGTGTGTGTGTGTGTGTGTGTGGGGCAAAACAAAAACCAGTTCTGACCAGTTAACCTGAGGAGAGGAAATTGAGTATGTCACTTATCATTTTTTTTTAAATCTTGTTGGGACATCCTGTGCTGTAAAATATAACTTTTAATACTCCAAGGCAGAGTTTAATGACCTCAGAGAGGAGGCCGGCTCAGGACTGCTTTTATCCAACTGAGCAAGCCTTAGAGAGACCCATTTGATTTTATTTCTGACTAAGAGAAGAAGGACAACATCAGCACTGTAAGAGAGAAGGATTATGTGGATAAGAGAGGTTAGTTTGTACTTTAAAAACCTGTTTTGTTTTTAAGATTGTATGTGTTTGGGATATTTGTTCTGTATTTATTGTTCTGTTTTGATATTTTAAAGTAAAGATATATTTTACAATAGAAAACTGCCTGGAGTGCCTTGACATTTCTTTTTATTTAAATGCAGCTTTTAAAGGTTACAGTTAACACTGTGTATGGGCTTATTGATATACCAAACTGGGAAACGGACAGAGTTCTCTAAAGTCTCGCATAGGGTTCTAAGGGTTCATTTTGTAGACCTGGTTGGGTGCCCATAGACAAAGATATCTGGCCCTCCAAAGACAGAATTATCTGAGCCTGATAATTGGGTATGCTAACAAGAGGTTATCAGTTTGAATCCCTCCAGAACTTGAAACTAAGGTGTCTTGAACCCACAAAACAGACAAGAGAGTTACCTTGTTCTGATCACTGTCCACAGATCATACGCTCAGAGGTTGGCACTTTGGGAGTAGAGGGCTGACTGGCTGAGCAAGTTTGTGACAGATTGGTTGGCAGCAGTGGCATAAAAAGTTTGGCGGTATAAGCTTCATTGTTCAGTGGGTCAGCTTGAGACCATTTGGCTCACTTGAAAAAAAAGACAGGCAGTGTTTTATTTCAAAAGGAAACAGAACTATATCCCTTGACTTACAGTTAAGTTCCCACCCATTTTTTTTTCTGAAGTATCAGTCAGAATACTATTAGTAGTGAGGAAAGAAGAAAATGGCTTCCGACTACAGCAGGCACACTGTAGATTTCTTAAAGCAGTTGTGCGGGGACAGGGGAGTCCCGTTTGAGGTGAAAGCCAGTAAGCAGAACCTCATAGAGGCCCTGATGGTAGCAGATACCCAGAGCAGCGAGTCACAGACCATGACTGAAAGGGACCAAACCTCAAGTCTGGAAGGGCTTACGGCCAGTGAGGGGTCCCGAGCCGAGGAGGAGGACAGCAGGGCCACTGTCAGTGAAGGACCACAGCAGCAGGGACAAGTCACCAGAATCCTGAATCCATAAGTTCTCAGGTTGCAACTTGAGTTGCGCAGGATGGAGCTGGAGTCCCAGGAGAGAAGAGAAAGGGAACAGCGAGAGGCAGACCATGAGGAGCGTGAGCGCCAGCGAGCTGCAGAGGAGAAGAGAGAGCGAGAACGCAGAGAGGCAAAGGAGAGGAGAGAAGAGCACCAGTGGCAACATGAACTGGAGAAGCTACGACTCCAACCAGCGGCACTAGGGCAGGTAAGTGGCTTGGGTTTAACTGGGACTGCAGGACTGGGTTACAAATTGAACTCCAAATTAATAGCCAAGTTTAAGGAAGGGGAGGACATGGACGTCTTTTTAAATTCTTTTGAAAAAGTTTGTATTCAGGCTAAAATTCCTAGAGAGTCCTGGAGCTTCCAGCTATCCCCACTATTTACCGGAAAAGCTTGGGATGCATTGGGTCAAATGAACAATGAAGACAGTGGCCTGGATATTCAAACTGCGCCCAAAATGTGCGCAACAGCAGGAGCAAGCACAAATCAATTGCGCATATGCGCAACAGACGCGATATTCAAACATGGAGCAGAACAAAGTGCGCAAGCAGCCAACGTCTGAATATCGCACAAACTGCGCCATAGCACAACCAGGAAGGGGAAGCTGAGCAGAAAGGTTAGCCATTACGCACTGGAAGGAGAAGCTGAGCAGAAAGGATGCTGCTATAGCACAACAGAGCAGCTCAGCTGAGCAGTCCAGAGGTGCCATAGCGCAAGCAGAGCCCCCAAGAGAGCAATGGAACTGCACATCCAGGAGGCAGGCTGGGCCTACCGCCAACACATGCCACACATGGGCACAGGAACACACTGCAGAACCAACAAGACACCTGCACACCCCAAGCACAGCATCACTGGGGGTGGGACGGATGATCTACTGGCCCATGGGGACAAGCCAACAAAGCACAGCAGAGCCATGACGCCCCAGCACAACCACTGGCAGGCTGAGTGTGCCACACACAGGGGGTTGACAACCACAGTGCACATCATCCCCCCGTACGCACAGCACACCCTGCACCGTGACCCCAAGACACCACCCATGTGCAGTGACTGGCACTGCAGGAAACCATGCATCCCCCCGGCACACGTCAACCCCGTGCAGCAGAGACGCATACAAGCCAGACACACCCTGTGCACCCAGCAGTGGGTGGCAGCAGATGGCAAGACCAACAGAAAGTCACTGCCATGCTGGAGATACCTCCCCATGCACACACACGTGCACACACACACACACACACACACACACACACCCACATCCAGGACCATACCACCCCCGATGGCATGCACACCACTGCAACTGATCAGCCATAGCCAGCTGCAAATCAGAGACCAACACAGTATTCATAACAAAATATAAATGTATTATCAAAATGTAAAGCACAAAACAATCAACCATAACTATTTACAAGAGGGTAGGGTACAAGGTAGGGGTGGGCAAGGGTAGGGATGAACAACTTGGAGAGGGAGGCAGGTGGTAGGGATGGGTAGAAGTGGGAAGGGTAATCTGGCCTAAGGCCCAGCAGCCTGGTCCTCCCTCCACCCGGTGCCGCTGTTCCCGGTGATGCCTCCCTCCCGCAGGCCATGTCACTGGATGTCCCTGAGGATGGCTGTGTTGTCCAGGGACACTTAAAGCCAGCCCATGTAGCTCCCGCTGTATCCTCCTGAGAACAGTGAGGCCTAGGAAAATGGGAACACAGTCAATGGCTGTGACTGACCACAACCCTGAATACCACCCAACCTGCAACCATATAGCCCAATGTCCGCACCTGTGATGGCATGCACCCACCCACAGTGAACATGCACATGGCCATCACAAACAGGCGGCACCAGCTATGTGCACCACTGCACACACACTGCCCATGTCCATCACAGCACAAACAAGGCTGTCGAAGTGGCACGTGGCAACGTGGTGCGATGCCAGTTACACAGCTATGTGCCCAGTGCATCATGGACCACCAGTGACACATACACAGGCAGTGCGTGACACTGGACAGTGATGCATGTCGCCTGTGTCGCGGCATGGTTGTGTTGTGCATGGCTGGAGGTCATGCCCCCAGCATGCACAGCATCCATGAAGTAATGATACTCACTCCTCAAGCAGCTGTGTCTGCGCTGCTGCTGCTGCTGCTGGGCGCACCACCCACAGCACCACCCCGACCCGGCACCGGGCCCTGGCACGCCCTCCTCACCCCGTGCCTGCATCCTCACATCCCGGCCTGTGGGAGACATATGTTGAGAAAAACATCAGTGTGACTCCAAAGCTGACTGCCCCCTGCCCCAGTGAGAGTGCCTGCCCACAGCCAGCCCCATGCATCTCACACCTGCACACACTGACAAAGCTAACCATGTCAGAGCCATCACCTATGCACATCCACCAAAAAACACACCACACCCCTACAGAGAATGGGTGAATAGACGGCACACCCACCTGCTGGCCTAGGCACCATGCCCTCCTGGCACGTGAACGTAGTCAGCCATGCAGCTCATGCTCCTCCCGCGGAGGTCACTGTATCTGTGCCAGCACTGCTCAGCAGACCGGTGCTGCCCAGTGACCCCACCAGGTCACTGGCCACTTGCTGCCAGACCTGGGTCCCAGCCATGGTGAGGGCACTCACACAGTGCCCCATAGTGGGCTCCACCAGGGCCACCAAGTTGGCCACTTCCACGGGGCTCCATTGCACTGCCCTCCTGCGCGCCATGCTACCAACTTTAGAGCAGGCAATATGGCGCCTGACCACAGAATCCCACGGAGATGTTGCGAATAGACCACCACAGGTTCCACCGCGCTTCGCTCGAACAGCGCCACTGTTCACTGCTAGCACTGTCACAGACAGCTTAATAGGGCCAGACATGGCAGCCGAACAGCGCCAGGGGGCAAAGGTCGGACACCAGGTCATGGGCAATGACGCAGGCCACGACAGCGCCATCTGATCGATACGCATCCTGCGCAACCGACCACCCGCGCATTTCAGTGCCATGGTGGGATTATTGCGCAGTAATGCCAGAGCGCCATATAGTGCCCAGTGCTGTAGCGCCACTGGCACAATGGTGGCCATGGCCTAAATTGCCGATCGCGCACAGCACGTCAGCAGCGCGGCAGATGCCTGCGTAAGCTATCTGGGCATGCGCAATGCAGTGTACCACACAGTCACAGATCTGCGCCATTGGCTCAGCCGGCTCAACCACATTGCGCAAAGCGCAACTGCGCGATATTCAGCCGACACATGCAAATCATCTGATCAACCATTCAAAGGCGCAGTGGCGCGATTTGCATCTCATTATAGTTGCTCCACTCCTAATTTGCATGCATTGTGCTATAAATGTGCGACATTGCACTGCGCTGGCCAGATCGGGTACTGCAGGTGAGAGGTGATATGCATGCTGTGTGATGTTCTGGACAATGGTCATGGGAAAATACTGTAGAATGCACAGTGACAGGTGTCCACTTCCCATACAGATCGCCATGACCCGAGCAGAGACAAGGTGAGGGTGAGGATGGTGGCGAGGGAGGAGGCCCAATCTACCACAGCAGAGACAGAGGCCCTTCCAGGCCTACCTGGAGGAGGAGCCACTACTGAGTGGACGGCGGGCACCCTCAGTCCCGTCTTTGGCTGCATGGGAGGGGTAGCTCAGGCCAGAACCTGCACGAAGCCACCAGCGCTCCGCAGGAATGCAAGAAGAAGATGGGGACAGACCGTAGGAGGTTGAAGGGAAGGTGGCAGCCTTCAGGGCATGCGTGCTGGCGACTGGCGGGCCAGCCAGCGGTGTTGGAGCTGACCCGGCTGAGGACAGACTGGCTGCATCAATGTAAGCCAAGCTATTGAGAGCATACCAGGAGGTGGATTCCAGACAGGTGGAAGCCCATCACTTGCAGTATGACGTGGTGGTGGTGTTGGGGGAAGGTTGTTCACATGCACTCACATGTATTCTCTTTCTGTTACAGATCCTGTTCGTCTTCAGGAGACGGTGGTGGTGGGTCCAGGCAGTGATGATGACCTGCTGGACATGGAGGAGGGTCCATCCACCTCTGTCACCAGCCAGCATGCACTGCAGCAGCATGCACGCTGGGCCGCCAACTCTGGTGTCGGTGATTCGGGTGTGGGGGGTGCACAGCCTGTGTCTCATCAGTCTGGCATGCAAGCATGCCAGCACGCTGTGACTGTGGCTGTAGCATGTACCTGCACCACTGATGATGCAAGGACTGCAATGGGCAGTGATATGTGTGTGTCCCATGACGGACACACAGCAGGCCAGCACGTGCCCTGGGCCTTTCTGGTTCCAACTTGTGTACCAGCATGTTGGCACAGTCCCAGGCTGCGCCTGTCAGCACCGGGGGCAGCACCGGTGGCTGTGCAGGTGTCTGGCACTGTTGTGGCCTACAGCGGTGGAACGAGTGGACCCTGGCACAGCGGTTGGAGGGCAGCAGCAGCAGTCACCACCAGGTCTGGGGAGTACAGTGTCCAGCGGTGGCACATGTCCGCCGCCCTTTGATCCGCCCATTCCTGGTCCTGGTGGCAGCCCACCCTCAAGGGGTAAGCGCATCAGGACCTTCCACACCCTGGGGACAGGATGCGTTGGAGCACAGTACCCATTGAGATGACACACCACCTGCTGCAGGAATCAGTACAGCAGCAGAGGTGGGTTGCAATGTCCCGTGGAGGCACTGTCTGTGGCTGTGGAGCGGCACAGCAGGGAGTGTGCTCTGGACCGTGCAGAGCTGGTTCAGTAGTGCAGATGGATGTGACCGCCGCCATTGACAGGCTGACCCAGGCAGTGGTTCTGCCGGGACGCAGATGGTACACAGTCAGGTGCTATACACACCCACACAGTTCCTCTCACTCCTGTTCAGCGTCCAGTGTGACACCAGGCTCGTCGACGCCGGGTTCTGCTGTGGCATCCCGGCACCCTGGTGCGGTCTGTTCCGCAGCTGCAACCCCGCGGCAAGGTCGCTGCTCTCGCGAGTGGGACCCTGGTGGTCCAACAGCGCCACCTGTGGCCCCTGCTCAGTCTGCCAGGGCTGTTGGGTCATGGCGGGCCGCCCCACACATCTGCGGTGGCCGTGGGACAGTGCTACATGACTGACCTGTCTCCCAGTACGGGCCCTGTCTGTGCTGCCCTGTGTGCAATGTGTGTCATGGTGGGCAGTGCACTGCTGGGTGCTCTGCTCAACATGCCGACACATGGACCACCCGCACACCCTCCCAACTGCTGTCCACAGGTGCGTGTGCATGATGATGCCTGCATTGTACTGTACACCAAGGTGCAAGGGTGCCCAGCATCCGGCCTACACTACTTGGACAGTGCAGGTGGTGGGGTGGTCGGTGGTTCTGTGTGTAGCAATGTCGTTTCTGCTGTGCTGTGCATTTGCCCATATCGCATCTCTATGCCTGGTGTGTGTGTGTCCCTTATGGTTTCACCTCCCTGATGGTATGTTTGTATGCCTGGGTTCTTCCTCCCCATGACGTCATACCCCTGGTGTGTTACCCTGTCGTGCCTGTGGTTTGCGATGGACAGTGTTGGTGCACATGTCCTTGACTTACCTGTGTTGTGCATAATGCTCCTCTGTGATGGTGTCCCGGTGCAGCTGGGCCTGCGGATCAGTCGAGAGTCCCATCAGTCCTGTGAAGGCTGCTCATCACCATCAACACCGGCCAACTGGCGTCCCATCACTGTCCCCTCTTCAACCTGCAGGGCTATCCCACAGTCTTTGGCCATGTTGTGCAGGATGCAACAGGCCAGGAATATCCCACAGGCCTTTTGGGGGCTGTACTGTGAACACCGCTGAGGTGTCTAGGCATCAAGCGTGCCTTGAGCATCCCAAACACCCACTCTATGATGTTGCATGTGAAGCATGTGCCTCATTATAAGCGTTGCTGCGATGGGGTCATGGGTGCGAATGCGGTGTGAGCAGCCAGGGGCGAGTGGGTATCCGCTGTCACCTGTGTGGAGATAGTGGAGATCAGTATCATGTTCAGGTCCATATTGCCCATATCCCTGTGTGCCACTACCATGGCACCTGTGGCATTCCACCCTTGCCAGTTTGCATTCCATACATCATACTCACCCACTAGATGGCCTGTGGGGATGTCCTCACTCTCGAATCGATGGCACAGTGCAGACTGATGCCATATGAGGCATCATGTGCTCCACCAGGGGTGTGGCACGAGACATTGATTATCACGCCCAGTGGCATCACACCACCTGGCAGTTGACACTGGAGAAGCCCTTTCTGTTCCTATATACAGCCCCCGCCGAGGCCAGGTAAAGCGTGCAGAATGGCCACATGGGTGCGATCTATGGCCCCTAGCATGCCAGGCACCCGTGCTACCCTGTGGAACTCCTGCATGTTTGCTATACGCTCTGCCATGGTGCTGGGGAAATGGATGTGCTCACGGCATGTGGCAGCAGTCGCCCAAAGAATTAGGTGAGGATGCATGGCGTAGCCGACTGTGTGATGCCTGTGGTGTCCCTATTCGGCCTCTGGAAATGCCCGTGGTGAGCGAGAGCCTATGCAGGCTGCGTCACCGTGGTCTCACACTGACAGGCGGACTCCACCGTGAGGGTGCCTGCATCACATCACTGCACAGCTCACAGAGCCGCCTCAGTATTGCCCTGTTCAGGCGGTGCACCGCCCACAATCTCTACATCTGTGTACAGCTCATAGCTGATGTGGGCATGGTACCGCCTGTTGAGGCGTATCGCTCGACGGGCCCTTCACAGCCTCGATCCCCCTGCAGCTTGCATTCTCACCCCCCTCATTACAGCTTCCATGTGAAGCTGGCACTATCATCTCCTGGCTCTGACCCCCGGCTGGTGTTGCTGTGTTACTCCAGCTGTCCTGACTGCTACTTCCACTGCACAGGCACCCCCGCCTGGCCTCTGCAGCCCTGCACTGTGCAACTTGCCCTTGCCTGCCCTAGCCTGTCACTGTCTGTCTGTCTGTCTCTCTCTCTCTACCCCACTTGGCATCCTTGTAGCGTTCTTACGCGCTTCGCTTGAACCTTTTTATTTTGGCTCATTTCAAGCTAGTCTCTTAATTTCAGGCAGTTCGCTATTGCAATCAAGAATCTTTCAATTTAAGCATTAAGCTCTTTATGCATGGCTCCACCCGTCGGTTCGCATGCCTTCCTTTTACATGGCGCTGTTGCTCAACATGTTTTCGGTGTGAACCACCTCCTGCTGAATGATCGCAAAATGGCGCACTTTTGGACTTGCGCAAGGCGCAACCCTTTTGAATATCCAGGCCAGTGACTATTACAGCAAGTTAAAAGCTGCACTGTTAATAAAAGTTTGAATTAACTGCTAAATCATACAGAGCTAAATTCCGTAAGCTCAGGAGAAACTCTGATATGAGCTATGAGGAGCTAGCCATGAAACAATGTCAGTTTTTTAAACGTTGGTGGGAAGGAATTGAGGCAGCCTCTGTTGATAAAATTGAAAATGTGATTTTGTTAGAACAGTTTTATTGGGCATGCCCAGCCGAGTTAAAAACCTGGCTAGAGGACCGAGATCCAAAAACAGTGCAAGAGGCTGCTGAACTCTCAGACCACTATGCCAAGAGCAGACCTGCTCTGAGAGCGAATTGGGTGAGTGTGGCAGTGCAGAAAGGCAACAGCACGCTTTCAGGGCAGCTAAAACCCTCACTGCCTCCACTGAAACCAGTTAGCCCCAGGTTTCAAAGAAAAGATTTCTCTGAAGTAAGAAATGTTTGTTGGTTATGTAAAGAAACTGGGCACACTGCCAGACAGTGTCCAAGAAGGGCAAGCAATAATATGCAAAGTAGTACCAGAAAGGAAGTGGGTTGTTTGTGTGTCCTGGAAGCATGCCAGTGAACATGAAGACACATGCACTCAGTCATGGTAAATGGCATATGGCGCAGGGGTTAAGGAACGAGGGCATCCCTGACATTGGTAAGGGGATCTGGTACAGCCTGGTCAGCTTATGCTCAATAATCGTAACTGTACAAGGTTCAGGTGAAGAGAAAACACTGCCACTCACTAAGGTTCTCCTTGACTGGGGTGAAACAGGAGAACTGTGCAACAGGTGGCTGTAGCCAACACATTAGCAGTGGATGTGATCCTGGGTAACAATCTCCAGCAGGGTGTGTGGTATGCAGTTACCCGAGCTAGCCAGCCAGGGAAAATTGTAGTCCTTGAGCCCCAGACACTGGGGAAGATACTGAGAGGCTGGTTCCCAGCCTGTGTCTCCAGAGGGGGAGACTGATAAAAAGAGGGTAGAAATTTCCCCAGTAGCAAGTAACCACATAGCTACAGAGGGTTACTCCGAAGAGGGAGGATTGGGATTGACAGTGATCCTGAGGGCCCTGACGCTAGTGCTAGGGACCCTAGTTTAGCAACGGAAGGGGACCTGTCCCATGCCTTGGGAAGGTGTGAGGGGTTCGCAGCTGCTCAGAGAAGTGACCCTAGTTTAGAGAAGCTGAGGGCTTGGGCAGACTCGGACGGTGCACAGGGAGTTGACGGCAATCATGGGGTTTATTGGGAAAATGGACTCATGTATCCACAGGCGGGCAGCTTGTCGTTCTCCAGGGATATCGTGAGCAGTTGCTCAAGGTTGCCCATGATATTCCCTTGTCTAGTCATCTGGGAATCATGCACACAATGCAGTGGTTGGCCCAGAATTTCTATTGGCCTAACTTTATCCAGCAGGTGAAGGAGTATTGCAGGTCTTGTCACCGGTGCCAGAAGAAATAGGGAAGGTGGGCAAGAAACCCAAGCCACCCAGATTCCATTGCCCGTGAGTGGAGAGCCATTCAGAGGGTGGGAATGGATATTGTGGGGCCTTTAAGTACCTCCAGCTCCTCAGGGAAGGTTCATCCTGACTGTGGTGGATTATGCCACCCGGTACCCCAAGGCAGTCGCCCTATCCTCACTGAGGACAGACAAAGTGGCCGATGCCTTACTTGCGATTTTCTCCCATGCTGGGTTTCCACAGGAGGTAATCACTGATCGAGGGGGTTCCTTCATGTCGGACCTAATGAAATGTCTATGGAAGAAGTGTGGGGTGGTGGAGAGATGCACGACACTGTATCACCCACAAGCCTATGGACTTGTGGAACGATTCAATGGTACCCTAAAGTCAATGCTCTGGGCATTTGCTGAACAGCATGGGAGGGACTGGGAGAAATACCTTCCCCACCTGTTGCTCGCATACAGGGAGGTGCCCCAAGAGTCGACAGGATTTTCCCCATTCGAGCACTTGTATGGACACAGGGTATGTGGGCCCCTAGACTTGATCCGGGAGGACTGGGAAGGCAAGCACGCCACCCAGGGAACTCCCATTGTGGATTACATCCTAAGGTTTAGGGAAAGTCTGAAGGAGCTTATGGGGACAGCCCAGAGCAACCTGGTAGCTGCCCAACAGAAACAAAAAGTATGGTAGGACCGCAGAGCAACAGCTCGCTCATACATGGTGGGTAAGGAAGTCATGGTCCTTATTCTGGTCCAGAAAGACAAGCTGCAAGCTGAGTGAGCAGGACCATACAAAGTGGTTAGGAAGGTAAATGACGTGAACTACATTGTGGAGTTACCTGACCACAGACAGACAGAAAGGATGTACCATGTTAACGTGATGAAGCCATATGCAAATAGGGCTGACATGGTGTTCGCAGTGTGTAGTCATGGGGAGGAGACAGATGAAGGAGAGCCCCTTCTGAACTTGCTGGAAGAGAGTAAGCGGGAGTCCTCTGTGGAGGCAGTAAAATTGTCTCTCCAGATGACCCCGGCCAGATCCAGAAAGTAAGGGAGGTTTTAGCAGACTTTGACCCTTGTTTAGCGCCAAGCCTGGACTAACCCCCTTAGCAACACACGATGTGGAGACAGGGACACAGATGCCCATACGGCGGACAACATATCGGGTGTCAGAGGCTGTCCAAAAGGACATTAGGAGGGAAGTGGAGGAGATGCTAGATTTAGGGGTAATCCAGAGATCCCACAGTCCCTGGGCCTCACCCATTGTTCTTGTACCCAAGCCAGATGGCTCAACCTGTTTCTGTGTGGACTATCGTGGACTGAATGCAGTCACGATGTCAGACGCCCACCTGATGCCCCAGATGGACGAACTCATGGACAAGTGGGGAGGCATACTGTCCGACCACTGACCTGACAAAGGGGTATTGGCAGGTAGAGCTGATGGGCAGAGCTAGGGAGAGGTCGGCCTTCATCACTCCAATAGGCTTATTTGAGTTCAAAGTAATGCCTTTTGGAATGAAGAAAGCCCCGGCCACTTTCCAAAGGTTGGTGAGCTAGGTGTTAAATGGTGCTGAGGAGTACGCTGTGGCGTACCTGGATGACACTGCCATCTTCAGTACCAGCTGGGAGGAACACCTTTCACACCTTAGGGAAGTTCTGGGAAGAATACAGAGGGCTGGGCTCACTGCCAAAGCCGAGAAGTGCCAGGTGGCCATGGGAGAAGTTGCATACCTCGGGCATGTGTTAGGCCAAGGACAGCTCCGTCCTAGCCAAATAAAGATAGAGGCGATCCAGGCGTGGCCCAGACCAGAAACCCAGAAGCAGGTCAGGAGCTTTCTAGGGACAGCAGGGTACTACAGAAAGTTTGTACCTAATTACAGTGCCCTGGCTGCTCCCCTATCTGACCTGACAAAGAAAAAAATGTCAAGGAAAATCACCTGGGACCCAGTCTGCGAAGAAGCCTTTACCAAACTGAAGGAGGCACTGTGCAGTGCTCCTGTTTTGACAAGTCTGGACTATAGCAAAACTTTTATAGTTCAGATGGATGCCTCAGACGTGGGTATTGGGGCAGTACTATGCCAGACATCCAGTGAAGGGAGGGACCACCCCATTGCCTACCTGAGTAAAAAACTGCTTCCCAAGGAGCAAGCGTACTCCACTGTGGAAAAGGAGTGTCTTGCCATAGTGTGGGCCCTAAAGAAGTTGGAGCCATACTTGTATGGCAACTTTTTCTGGTGCAGACTGACCACAACCCCCTGGTTTGGCTGATGCAGATGGGGAAAAACAATGGCAGACTGCTCAGATGGAGTCTTGCTTTACAAGGGTATGATTTGAAAATCGTACATAGGGCCGGAGCCAAGAATCAGATCTCAGATGGTTTGTCCCATGTGTATGAGGAATGAACTGATTTGGGAAACTCATCTCATGTAGGGGGATAGATCCCCCAAATTCAGTCTAGGTGGGGAGGAATTGTCACACTTGGACAACTGATTCTGATCCACGTATCACATTTATTTTGTATTACATATAATTTATGTAAGGGAAGGGCAGTCAGAAGATCCACAGTCTTGCTGTACTGACACATCCAAAAAAAAAACAGGGATAAGTCCAAAGAACAGGACATAGCTAAATCTGCAGCTATTTAAAATGCAATCCCTTTGTTTAATTTTCTTTGAAGGCAGGAACCAAAGTATCTACTTTATAATGCCCTCAGGGAGATCCTTTGACTTGCAATAGTTGGCAGGAAGAACCTGTGTTGGGAGGAGTGTCACAGGGAGCCCTTGAATTACATCAGAAAGACCTTTGATGTGTAGATAACAAGGATCCAGATGAATTTGGAAGGTCCAATACACATTCCCAGGATGCTTTGGAAAGACATCACAGAAACTGTTTGTGGGTGTGTGTGTGTGTGTGTGTGTGGCAAACCAAAAACCAGTTCTGACCAGTTAACCTGAGGAGAGGAAATTGAGTATGTCACTTATCATTTTTTTTTTATCTTGTTGGGACATCCTGTGCTGTAAAATAGAACTTTTAATACTCCAAGGCAGAGTTTAATGACCTCAGAGAGGAGGCCGGCTCAAGACTGCTTTTATCCAACTGAGCAAGCCTTAGAGAGACCCATTTGATTTTATTTCTGACTGAGAGAAGGACAACATCGCACTGTAAGAGAGAAGGATTATGTGGATAAGAGAGCTTAGTTTGTACTTTAAAAACCTGTTTTGTTTTTAATATTGTATGTGTCTGGGATATTTGTTCTGTATTTATTGTTCTGTTTTGATATTTTAAAGTAAAGATATATTTTACAATGGAAAACTGCCTGGAGTGCCTTGACATTTCTTTTTATTTAAGTGGAGCTTTTAAAGATTACAGTTAACACAGTGTATGGGCTTATTGATATACCAAACTGGGAAATGGATAGAGTTCTCTAAAATCTTGCATAGGGTTCTAAGGGTTCATTTTGTAGACCTGGTTGGGTGCCCGTAGGCAAAGATATCTGGGCCCCCGAAGACAGAATTATCTGAGCCTGATAAATGGGTACGCTAACAAGAGGTTATTAGTTTGAATCCCTACAGAACTTGAGACTAAGGTGACTTGAACCCACAAAACAGACAAGAGGGTTACCTTGTTCTGTTCACTGTCCACAAATCATACGCTCAGAGGTTGGCACTTTGGGAGAAGAGGGCTGACCAGCTAAATGAGTTTGTGACAATCAATAGGTACATACAGGTTACATACAAGGGTTATATAACAAGTTTCATTGGTGGTACAAACATGAGTATGACATTCAGGCAAACACTTGCTGCATGCAGGTTACCATCATTGTTACACAACAAGTTACATAATTGGTTCAACCGTGATGAGATTCAGACACAACTTTAGGATGTAAATGGTTGTACAGAAAATCAAGGAAGATTGTTTTGCTACACAGTAGGTGGAGGGACCACCAGTGGAAGGCAATGGGAAATGGGGTGGGGGGAGTGGGGACCAGGCAGGACCAAGGCCCATTGTCAAGGTGATGTAGTTGGTGGGGTAGTAGGGGGAGAGGACAGTTTAGGACCAGGTAGGGGATGGAGCAGGTGCAGGGGTGGAGATAGGGATAGGGTGTGGAGAGAGGGGATAGGGAGGAGAGATATTGGAGGAGTGGGGATTATGGAGGAGGGGATTAAGGAGGAGGGAGATGATGGTAGACAAGGTGAGATGGGTAAAAGAGACAAGGGGAGGACAGAGTAGTAGGTAGGCATCTAGGGTAGGTAACAGCATCTGATTGGACAGAGATAAGTGCAGGGGGCACATATTTATTTTATTTATTTATTAAAATTTCAGATAACACCTTTGAGAACAAGCTCATTTCATAGGTTCCACGTCAGACGACAATACATATTGGAAAAGTATAAGTTTGGAGAACAAACAAAACAAGGAATTATACAAAACATTACAAAAGTATATAACTAGAGAAGTTCCAGTACATATGGCATTGTACAATGTATGCCAAGGTGCATGTCTGATTAAAACCTGGAATTCAAAGGGTCATATTAGAGGGGGTGGGTCTTATGAAATGACCCTTTACAGGGAAATGAGAACAGACTCAGCCTAATATCTAATAATCAACAAGGTAAGGGATGGCATCAGCCCAGGGGCCTCGTCAGAGGTGAGAAGGTATGGGACAAAGCTTTTTAAAGTGAGCAAGGGAGCTCAGGAGATATAACGGGGGTAGGAGGGGGGATGGGGGAAAGCCATAGAAAGGTGAGGGGAAAGAGTGAAAGGGTTTAAGAGGAAATATGAAGGAGAATGATTAGCAACTTAGAACAGTTATTTACATGCTGAGAACAGTTATTCATAAGGTCAGGATAGCATAAGGTTAGAATAAGTGCTGGTCACAAGAAGGAAGGTTATTAGAAGCAGTCAGAACTGGTATCAGCAACTAGCTGTTGCTTAAGTTCAACCTTGAAAGAGCCCAAGGTCGATGCTGAAGTGATGTCATGGTGCAGAAAGTTCATCCATAGCGGGGCATGGTAGGTAAAGGACTTTTGTCCCAGAGAAGTGCGACAGCGGGATATATTAAAAATCTGGCTAGTAGAGCTTCTAGTGCAATGACGGTTGATACTGGGGGTAATAAGCTTTTGCACACAAGGGGGCATTTTGCCTAAGCTTACTTTTTTGGACAGTAAACATGTTTGGTACATGAGTCTACCTTTGAATTTGACCCAGTTAGCCTGGAGCCGCACACGCCAGCAGGTATGAGATAGATGTGTATTTGAGCTGGTATGGCTTCAGCATGTTTTGTTGAGTGCAACCATGATGGCCAAAGAGTTGTTTCAGTAGCTGATCCATAGATTGGTAAGCCATAATCAATAAGTGAGACAAGAGAGCTATGAATGGCCAGGTTAAGAGCCTCTGGGGTCAAACATTGCTTATGCCTATAAAGTAGCCCAATGCTGGTGTTAACAGCCTTAGCAATGTTGTCAATGTGATAGGCATAGGTCATCGTACTATCAGTTGTAATCCCCAGATATTTAAAGAGCTGAACTAGCTCCAGGGGAAAGCCCTCTTCGTTGGTGATAGAAATAGGGTAAGTTCTGTGCCTATTTTGGGAGCTGGAGAACAGCATAGTTTTAGTCTTCTTGTAATTCATAACTAACTTCTGCTTATGGAACCATCTTTCTATGACTACGAAATTACTATGTAGCCTGGATTCAAAAACTTTAGGGTCTGGATCACTGGTAAACAGGACAGCATCATCAGCATATAAAAGGATGTGACCCTGACAGGAGTAAGGAAGGTTGTTGAGGAAAATGCTAAATAAAAGAGGACCCAAGGTGGACCCTTGAGGGACTCCAGATAGGACAGGTCTGCTATCCAAGAGGGTGTTAACAATCTTCACCTGCTGTGTACAGTTGTGCAGGTAGCTTTCAAACCAGGCTACGTTGTCATGAGCTAGGCCAGTGGTGGCAAGCTGTTCAACCAGGAAGGCATGATTCACTGTGTTAAAAGCTTTGGTTAAATCAATGAAAGCAGCACCAACCAGGTGTCCTTGATCTAAGGAGTAGTGAATAAAGCCTGTGAACTCCAGAAGGGCGGTAGTGGTACTATGACCATTTCTGAACCCATGTTGTTACGGGCATTGTAGCTGATATTTTTCTAAGTATTCAACCAGTTGGTCATCCACTATACGGGCAAGAGCTTTCGAGAGTGGGGGCAGAACAGAGATAGGCCTGTAGTTCCCAGTAATTGTGCGATCTCCAGACTTATGAACTGGTGTAACAATGGCAGATTTCCATTTCTAAGGGAACTGAGAGTAACTAAGTGACGTTAATAATATGTGTTAGAGGTGACAGAATTTCAGGCAGTGTAAGGGCTACAAACTTAAGATCCAGGGTGCCACCACTAAATCTTGATTTCCCTAATACCCTGAGTAGGTAATTCCTGGCTTCATGGGCTGAGAGGGTTTTGAAGTAGAAAGGAGGATGAGAAGGGTGCTGAGTCTCTTTCCCAGGGTAGTCACTAGTGAGGGGTTGGGAGAAGTAGCCAGGTGGCAGGACACTACTCAGGTCCGTGAAAGCATAATTTTTTTTTTTATATTTCTATTTATCCCCCTCCTACTGTCCCATCAGAGCCGCACTATCGGGAGTCGCCAATGAAGTCTGACCCTATCGGTGCCTTACCTGACAGTCTCTGGCTCCTCCATCCTCCCTCGTAACCCCCCCCAGGTGGGGGTAAACACCCAAATCTTGCAAGTCTCGTCAGGGTCCGGGGCTGTAGGCAGGCATTGGCACATTGGGACCCGACTCTGCGCTCTGTCTCCCTGGCTCTGATGGGGGTTTTTCCTCTGTTCTGTGGGACACTGCAGGCGCATACGTCATGGCGCTCACGCCGACATCAGCAACATTCCTCCCCCTCCTTCCTCGAAGGAGCAGCCCCTGTGACTGACTGATCGGTGGCATATGCTCGCAACTAGTCATGCCTCAGTGACTCCAGCTTGCCATCGTGCCCCCAGCCTTCACCAGTGGTCACCACTTGCCAGGTTGAAAGACTCCGGAACCCAGGTCGCCGGCGTGGTGCGAGGTGTGGCGTCCAGCGCCTCTACCCTCAGTGCCACCAGGCTGGCCCCATGAAGGCATTATTAAAAGTGTTAGCAATAAGTTTGGGGTCAAGTGAGGGTACACCATAAATGTTAAGCATGGTAGGGGCAGATCAGAGGTCTCTCCCAGTGACCTCTTTAAGGTTAGTCCAAAATTTTCTGTTATCATTCCAGGTCGGAGAGAGCACTTCCTTATAATATTGATTGCCTGATGGAATTCACACCAGAATTCTAAAAGAATGAAGGGGGGAACTAGTGAAACCACTGACCACTCTTTTTAATAAATCATGGGAGGATGGTGTGGTACCCAAGGACTGGAGGAAGGTGGATGTGATTCCCCTTCACAAAAGTGGGACCAAGACAGAGGCAGGAAACTACAGACCTGTCAGTTTGACCTCTGTGGTAGGGAAAGTAATGGAGTCACTTCTAAAGGAAATAATTGTTGAGTACCTAGAGGCCAGTGGGGCACAGGACCCAAGGCAGCATGGGTTCACAGCGGGAAGGTCATGTCAGATGAATCTAATAGATTTCTTTGACTGGGTGACCAAAGTAGTAGACCAGGGAGGGACTGTGGACATGGTCTACCTAGACTTTAGCAAGGCATTTGACACAGTCCCACACAAAAGATTAATAGTCAAATTAACCAGCCTGGGAGTGGGTCCCAGGGTGGTAGTCTGGGTAAAACATTGGCTGGAAAACAGGACACAGAAGGTAATTGTAAATGGAGTCCACTCTGAAGAAAGAGGGGTTACTAGTGGGGTACCGCAGGGTTCAGTACTGGGTCCAGTCCTTTTTAATGTCTTTATAAGTGACATTGCAGAGGGACTGGAAGGAAAAGTATGCCCCTTTGCAGCTGACACAAAGATCTGCAACAGGGTTGATACACAAGGAGGCGTGGAAAGGATGAGAAGGGACTTGGCAAGGTTGGAGGAATGGTCAGAAGTATGGCAGCTAGGATTCAATGCAAAGAAGTGCAAAATAATGCACCTGGGAAACAAGAACCAAGGGGAAGATTACACAATGGGGGGGAAGTAGTAACAACAACAACAAAAAAGGAAAGGGACCTGGGGGTAATCATATCAGATGACCTTAAGGTTAGCAAGCAGTGTGAGAAGGCAGTAGGGAGGGCTGGGAGAATACTGGGATGCATAGGGAGAGGTATCACCAGCAGAAAACAGGAAGTTGTTATCCCTCTGTACAGACAGTTTGTGACACCCCATCTGGAGTACTGTGTCCAGTTCTGGAGACCCCATCTCCGCAAGGACATAGACAGGATAGATGCAGTCCAGAGGAGGGCAACTAAAATGGTGCAGGGTCTGCAAGAGAAGCCGTACGAGGAGAGACTAAAGGAGCTTAATATGTATACCCTTGAGGAAAGAAGGGAGGGGGACATGATAGAAACTTTAAAGTACCTCAGTGGAATCAACAAAGTCCAAGAGGTAGCATCTTTCAGAAAAAGGCGATGCAGAACAAGGGACACAATTTAAAGATGGGGAGTGGTTCCGGGCAATGTGAGAAGTATTTTTCACAGAAAGGGTAGTGGATGCGTGAACAGCCTTCCTGAGGAGGTTGTGGGGTCTAAAACTGTGGGAGAATTCAAGAATGCATGGGACAGACATAAGGCAATTCTTGTGGGGGTAGGAAGAAATAGGCTGCTGGTTAACTAGGATCTCGGCCTAGCCTGTAGGTAGAAATGGGCAGACTAGGTGGGCCAAGCGGTCCTTATCTGCAGTCAAAGTCTATGTTTCTATGATTTTTAGCTGCACAAATAGCCCTCGTGCAGTTGTTTCTAGCCACTTTGTACCGCTGGATGTCGGCCTGATTACCAAGGACCTAGACCTGTGCCATACATGGTCGCTGGCATTCAGAAGCTCAAGGAGGTCCAGAGAAAACCAGGGATTACAGCGGCCTTTGATTTTACACTTTTTATGGGGGGGTGCCTATCACATATAGTGCTGAACTGAAGAATGAATTGGTCGAGGACAATGTTAACATTGTTAGTAGTGTAAACCATTGACCAGTCCTGATTATGCAGGTCAGCTGTTAGTGAGTCAATCATAGGTACGTATGACGTGCAGGGGGATGACCAGGCAGGCCCTTGATGGAAAACTGGAAACTGGAGTTATAAAGAGCAGGTGCACCTCATGCAGCTAGTAAGGTGAGTGCCAAGCATTGACTTGAAAGGCCCAATTCTGGATTCAGCAATTAGCCCACTCGGAAGGGAGTTTAGCAGGTGAGGGGCTTGGTATACAAAAGACCTTTGGCCTAAGGAGTTGCAGCAGAATGGCACCTTGAAGTAGTTTGTGAGTGTTCCTCGTGTCAGACGAGATAGTGCAGAAGGTGTAATCATGTTCTGGAGCCCAGTGGCAGTCATGCCAAGGAAAGCCTATTTAGCCAGAAGACTGAGCTAGTAACTAATTCTGTTATCCAGGTAAAGCCAGCCCATATAGGAGTATAGGTCGGACATATGGGTAAGGTGAGGAACACCCAGGTATAGCCTACAGGCTTTATTGAGAGTAATGGCGATTATCTTTAGGGCCGTAGTCGAGGCTGCACAGTATATAACAAGACCATAGTCAACCACAGAGAAAACTGAGCTTGTTAAGGCATGTCTTAGAGTGTCTTCTGTAAAGCAGTGCCTATGCCAGTACAGCTGCCTAACTTTCTGCTTGCTGATTTAGAGACTTGGTTGATGTGAAGGTAGTACAAAAGGGCGCTGTCCAGCGTGACCCCTAGGTACTTTAAGTTATTAACCGTGTCTAGGATATTGCCTTGTTTGTTGTGGATGACAAGTTTGGACATTGATCCTTTCCATTTCCATCCTTGATTTAAAAATATGTATACCTTGCAGGGGTTAAACTGCACTGAGAGAAAGTGGTATTTCTAACATTGGTTCCTAGTTGCATAATTGCGCAACACTAGAGAAAGGAATGTGTGTGTGGCTGTAAGGAAATTCCTCAGACACTTTGATCAGTGAGCCTGTAGCTTAATGGTTAGAGCGCTGGAATGGCATACCAGAGATCTGAGGTTCGAATCCCAGTAGGCCACACTTTTCCTTTCTCATTTCCATCCTTGATTTAAAAATATGTATACCTTGCAGGGGTTAAACTGCACTGAGAGAAAGTGGTATTTCTAAGTTTGGACACTGAATCTGCTGTGAGTAGAGGCGAACAACATAGTTTTTGTTTTCTTATAATTGAGCAGTAATCGCGAGCTTATGAACCAGTCCTCATCTAGTGTGAAGTTACAGAATTTTGGATGCTTTGTTCAAGAGCTCTAATGTCTGGATGGCTGGAGAAAATTATGGCATCATCTGCATATAGGAGAATGCGGTCTTGGCAAATCCACCACCCTCTCTGTGAAAAAATACTTCCTCACATTGCCCCTGAGCCATCCCCCCTCTATCTTCAAATTGTGCCCCCTTGTTCTTGCACATCTCTTTTTCTGGAAGATGCTACCCTCTTGGACTTTGTTGATTCCCTCGAGGTACTTCTGTCCCCCCTCTCCTTCCTTTCCTCGAGGGTATACATATTAATAGAAACATAGAGTAAAGGTGAAGGTTTTCTTGCAAGTCATGTCCATGCACTGTGTGACACAATTACTAAGAAAACATACAGTACAAATGTTTTAAATCCTTGATTCCCGCCCCTCCCCCCATCTCCCACCTCAATGATCAGGGCCACCACAGCAGCACTCTTCCTTCAACTGGGAGGGCAGATGAGCAGCAGTCTTCCACAGCAGATGCCAGTGCTGCTCCTTGACTTGCCAGTGGGGGGCAGGCAACTGCTGGGCTTCCCATGCACTTGTAATGAACCTGACTGATTGTAACCCAGATACTTATTAGCTATTAAAAAATGGGTAGGAGAAAACAAGACTCGTGATTGGTTAGATGTGCTGTGATTACATGCCTGTACGTTTTTCCATCACAGGTCAGAAATACTTTGTTTTTTTTTAATATAGTACTTATTAAATTTTAATGGTCTGCACAGTACAGTTAATGGCAATAAAATATTGAAATTACATAATGTGTTGGGTCTGTTTGTGTCCATCAGCATATAGTAGACACCAATAACTCTTGTGAAAACAAAACAAAACCTGAGCTTCCCTCTTAGGTACACCACAAGGGGGCCATAAATTATATAGGCTTGCTCAGGTTGTGAATCCTGTCAAAACTGTCGTAAGATGGAAGACCTTGGATGGTGGTGGTGACGGGTGAGCACAAGGGTTGTAATCCATTCATTGCAGGATGGAATCCTGGGGGATGATAGGGGGTGGACCCAAGAGGCCTTTAGGTGGTTTCCTACCTTATGTAGGTCTCTAGGGAATGAATGTGAGGGGTCCTTACTCATAGAAGCATGCAAAAGCCATTTGTTCCAGTGGGGTGAGCACAGCTCTGTGTGGTTATTAAGGGAATGAGTAATCTTTTCCATGGAGTATATAGGAGAGATGATATGATGGAGACCTTTAAATACCTTACAGGGATAAATAGGGTACAGGAGGGAAGTGTTTTTCAGCAGAAAAGGTGCTCAAGAACAAGGGGACATGCTGTGAAAGCTGCAGGGGGTTAGATTCAGAAGAGATGTGAGGAAGTACTTATTCACAGAAAGAGTGATGGACTCTTTGAACAGCCTTCCAACAAAGGTGGTGGGGGTGAAAACAGTGGTGGAGTTCAAGAATGCATGGAATAAGCACATAGGAATTATAGTGGAAAGGAAGGAGGAAGTGAGAAAGCTGTAGATTGGGCATGGTCTGCATACCCAAACAGTCTTATTGTTTTTGCAGGGGGGCTTCACCCCCCACCACCACCACATCACCCAATGTGGGAGGCTTCACCTCCGGACTATTTATAATCAACTCCGAGGGGGTGTGGACACAGGGGCAAACCAAAAATTCGCTGCAGCACTTACCCATCGGTGCACTGATGGAAATCGCAAAAAAAGTTCTCGCACCAGGGACTCAAACCCTGGTCTTACCCTGCTGTCCACTGCATGGTTGGGTGCACTAGCCACTCCACAAACGGGAGCAGCTCGACTGATCACCCAACCAGCAGTCATTACATGCACTTCCCTTTCCCCTGCAGAGTGACAGGGATAGCAATACTTGCGTATCGCTCATTTACCCCCTGTCGCTCTAAAGCACTACACGCTACAGACCACACGGTTCTTCATGCACATTTTAGTCCATGCTACAATCACCCAGTACCCTGTGGTAATAGTGTAGGTAGGGATAAATGGGCAGACTGCATGGGTCAAGCGGACATTATCTGCTGTCAAATTCTGTGTTTCTAGTTGACTGATTGCCTCCATGAAGTCACATCTGGAGTAAGCGTGGAGAGTCTGAACTTGGTGACTGACTTTTTTAGCAGCTGTTAGCAACACTCTCAACAAGTAGATTGAGTTGGGGTCCCAGAGAGAAACCTCTAGGAAGCTGCAGAAAAAGGTAAAACTTAGAGGTTAATGGAAGGGGCCTTCCAAATGACTCCTCTAGTTCCTGCTCAAGGGATTGGAAAAAGGGGCAGAGAGAAGGACAGGACCACATTATATAGGTGTGGGTGGCCGTGGCTCCCCACACGCTCTCCAGCATGATGATGTGTGGGTTGGAAGGCAGTGCATAGTAATAACCAGAGTCAGGCAGTATCTGATAAGGTGTTTCCATGCGAACTCCCGCCACTGATGGGAGCTGGTCACTCTAGAGGACGCTTCACATGCTCGGTTCACATTCTCAGTTCCATGCCTCCTTATCTAGGAGAATTTCAATTTCCTCCTCCCATTTCTTTGCTACATTCATGGAGTCATGCCACTCCTAGGTCAGAAATACTTAACTTTCTGAATATCATTATTCAGTTTTAAAAATAAAAATCGGAGGAACCATTTTATAAGCACAACTGTATGGTGTGCATGGTTGTGACAAAATAGCATTTTTCAGGTCAGTAAGGCGCATCGCATTGCCTCCTGCCTCACTTTCCGAGGTGCACCATTTATTTATTTATTTAGCTTTTGTTAACCAGGTAAGTACACTAGACAAACACATGCCTATTTTCAGGTATGACCCGGGAGAGTACGGGAAATCAAAGAACATACAGAGTACAATTTGAAGCAAGTAGGGCAGATACACAGATGTCAGGAGAAGCATAACATACATAGTAAGATATCTCAGGTCACGACAGTAATCATAGTCAATATGCTAGGGTGCTGTGTCACTGACACAACGTCACCAGCAATATATATATATATATAAATATATATATATATATACACACATATATACAAAATTTACACATTTGCAAGATACATGGAATGAATACACTCAAGTATACTGTGCAGAGGACCAGGCTAATCAGGGAGGGTTAAGACAGTCACATACTGATGAGAGCTTCAAGTGGTTCCACAGGGGGTGCGTAGGCCCGACTGTAGGAGGTCAGGACCTGGACAGGAAAGGAGTTCCACAGTCTAGGGGCACATGGCCCTTAAAGTCCATGTCCCCATTTTGATCTGAGTAGGAGGGACCTTAAGGATAGCAGGGCCCAGTGACCTTAGGGGGTAGGCAGCGGGGGCTGCTGGCACAAAGAGCTCCGCCAGTCCAGGGGGGGTGCCACTACCCAGTACCTTACCCGTGAAACTGCCCATAACAAAATTCAAATAATTGGGCGGGGAGAGCCAGTTGAGCTTACTGTACAGATCACAGTGGCGAGTGAGACGAGGGACTCCAAGAGCAAAACGGCAGATGTTATTATAGGCGATGATCCATCTAGAGAGGTGGATCTTGGAGGTATTGGCAAACAAAAGGAGCCCATAACAGAGGGATGGTAGAAACAGTGCTAGGCGAGCAGCCAGAGTAAGGTTATTCTTTGCCCTGTAAGCCAGACCCAATTTCCAGTTAACAGCTCTACACGCATTTTGAATATGCTGACCAAGATCGAGCTGCGGGTCAAGTGTCACCCCAAGGTATTTGACAGAATCGGTGGTGCGAATAGGAGTGCCATCAATACCCAAGATGCACATAGGAAGACAGGAGGCCTTTAACTTGGCCAGGGAACCGAACAGCATGGCCTGGGTCTTTTTAAGATTTAGGACCAGCTTATGGGATGATATCCAGGAATGGACACTCCTGAAACCCTCACTCAGTTGGTGGTTAATGACCCCAATATCCTTTGAATGAGTGAGGATAACAAGGTCATCAGCACACAGGACAGCCCTGCAGGAGGCCGCCAAGGAGAGAAGGTCATTGATGAAGATGGAAAAAAGCAGGAGCCCAAGGACTGACCCCTGCGGGACCCCTGAGGACACGGGGGTGGCGTCCGAGAGCACATTACTGTATTTGGTCAGTTGCTGCCTTCCATGAAGGTAGTTGGAGAACCAACTCAGGGCCAGAGGGGATAAGCCCAAAGACCCAAGTTGAGAGCATAGCAAGGCATGGTCAACAAGGTCAAAGGCTTTAGAGAGATCAATAAAGATGGCCCCAGAGAGTCTGCCCTGGTCCATAGCAGCCCTTATCCCAGAAGTGACAGAGACCAGCGCAGAGGTGGTGCTGTGCCCTTTTCAAAAGCCATGCTGCGAGGGAGACAGAAGCTTATGAGCCTGAATATAATCCAAGAGTTGTCCCGCCACAACTTTCTCAAGGAGCTTGCTGATGGCAGGCAGAATGGCAATCGGACAATAGTTGTCAAGGATCCTGGGGTTGCCCTGTTTGAGCACAGGGACAACCCGTGCCACATTCCACAGGTCTGGGATAACCCCAGAGGCTAAGGATAGGTTGACGATATGGGCCACAAGGGAGGCAATGTAGGCAGCGGCAAGGCAGAGAAGCTTTGGTTCCATGCCATCAAGGCCAGCACTAGAAAAGGGTGAGAGACCAGTTAGCAATCTCTGCATTTCTTTTACCGTCACAGCCTTGAGATAGAATGGAGGACGGGGGGAAGGTGCCATTTGAGGCAGAGGGACTTGGATAGGACTATCATGACCAGTGGAGGAGAATAGTGAGGTGAACGCAGACAGGTCCGAGAAGTGAGCATTGAATGCATTTGTGATGGTTAGCGGATTATTACAGCTAGCACCATCAATGAGTATGTCCGGAGCCTCACAGGAGGAGGAGCCACTCACTATGTTTTTAATATTCCTCCAGAAGTTCCTAGGGTCCTTAGCTGAGGTCTGCAAGGCAGCTTTACAGAAGTCGCTTTTGGCAACCCTGATAGCCTTTTTGCACTCATTCCCGAGCCTCCTGTAATGCTGGAATATGGTCTGGTCCATTGAGACCTTGAAACTGGCCCAACATTTATCTCTAGCCCTCATGAGAGCAAGGAGGCTCCCATGCAACTATTTTGTGACAGCCCCCTTACCCTCCGTCTGACAAGGGGGGGCATGCTTATCCTGTAACATCCCAAAGATACTATTGAAGTGACAGACTGCCGAGGAAGCATTCTGGGCGTCCATCACTGAAGACCAGTCAAGGAACATGAGATCCTCCTGGAAAGTCCCCGTGTCAAACCTGGAGAAGTCCCTGACCTGGATGATTTTGGGAGGGATCTTGGGGGCAGAGATCTTCCATATGCTATACACCGGGGCATGGTCAGAGATGGAGTCCGGGAGGGTACCTGAGGAGCTAATCCACTCAGGCCTGTTGGTCAGGACCCAGTCCAGGAGAGAGCTGTTACCACCTATGGACGACTATCTGGTGGGCTCCTGAATGAGTTGGGACATTGAGAAGCCAGCTAGCAGAGTTTCATACTGCTTGACATTGCCTCCAAGCCAGTTTAGGTTGAGATCCCCTAGGATTATTACCTCATTGTTTCCTGTCCTGGAACCAACAGATTCAAGAAGGGAGGATAAGCCCAGTACACCACCCATGGGGGGATTATAGGTACATATAATGTGCAGTTTCTTTGCATTCCCAAGTAGCAGAACAGTGTGCAACAGCTCACAGGAAGACTGCTCTGGCTGAGGGCAGGTCACGCCGACAAGTTAAGGTGGCTCCTGTAGTAAACCAGAATACCACCAATCTCTTTTTCCTGGACGATCCTGCCTGAGGGAAGTCAAAGCCGGGAAGCACACAAGCAGAGTCTGGGATCGAGGGTTTAAACCAAGATTCGGTTATCCCTAGGATGTCAGGCTTGTAGTGGGTGACCCAGGCATGGAGTTCAGCCATGTTGGGCAGAAGACTATGGACATTAAGATGAGCTATTTTCAGCCCATTCTCTGACTGCCAGCCCACAGGAGAGGAGAGGGCTTGACATGTAGGACCTGGGTTCAACTCCACATCCCCTGCCAGGATGAGTGTCACCAGTAGGAGCCAGAGGAAATGCCTCAGAGGGGGAGTGCCTGCCTTAGTGGACGTCCTGCGGCCGATGCGCCTGACCACTTTGATAGGGTACAGGAAGCACCGCAGGTTAAGGCAGCAGATGGGCCAGGGAGTCTGTCTGTCCCTGGTGGCTATTAGGTTAGAAAAAGTAAAGTCCCACTCATCAAGTAATCCTGGTGAGAACCCAAGTTGTCCCATGTGGGGAGCACAGTCCAGAGTGATAATAGGGAGGAACAATACCATAAGCAGCACTATGGCGAGGGCGTTAGAGATGGGGACTGACCAGCCCCCCTCCTGGAATCAGTACCACACACCATGTTGTGCCTTATTGCCTAACACGAGGGGAGCTGCTCCTCTAGCCTACCAGTGGAGTTATGTTTTTTTCATACTTCTTAGCCCTGCAAGCATGGAACAAATCTAGCCAAGGGTAAGTGTATGATCTAAAACTGTATTCCGAAGGCACCAGAGAGCCACCTTCTGAGCAGGATGTTTTACTTACAGCCTCTCTACTTCGACCAACAAAACCTTACTTAAAAGTGTAACTATTGCAATCTCCCACACATAATTTTGATAGATTTGGACTTTGGGAGCCCTGCTGATTTGAACAATACAGATTTGGGATGCATCGTACAAAAGGGCAGCATTTTGGAGCAGGTAAATCTTCTCCTACGATTAAGCTACAGGCTGCAATGGCTTCAGATGCTGCTGCATCATGCTCCACAGCTCAGCCCCCCCCGGCAGACATTACTGGAGTCGATCTGGGCCATGGACAGTAAAACTGAAAGAAAGCTTACCCATTTGGAAGCACAGGACACTAAAATCAAGGCTTTATCGGACCAGATGGAAGATGTGCATAAGAGCTTGATTACTACTGGGGCATCTAACAGCCCTAACACAAGAGTCTGCTTCAATGTGCAATCATCTGGAAGCACTTGAGAATGAGGTGCACTCAGCTAGCCGATGGTTAGTAGGTGTCCCTGAGGGGATAGAGGCCACAGATCTCTTATGTTACTTAAAGAGCTGGATTATAGATAATTTGGATCTCCCTGATTGCCTGAAAGGCTCGCATTTCAAGAGAGCATATCATGTGACTCCCAGGGTTGTGGGACAAGCCACTAACGTAGCTTGCATGGTGCTTTTTCGGACAAGCGGAGTGAAAACCAGGGATTTGGTTTTGCAAGCAGCTCGGGTGGCCTGTTCTCTCACACTCAATGGCTCGGATGTTAAATTCTACCTGGATCTTTCTTTTGCCACCTGTGCAAGATGCAAACTGTTTGATGCCTTGCGCCAGAGACTGAGGGCATTAGGAGTAGTGCATTCCTTCTTACTCCCTGCCCAGTTAAGAATTACCTATGGGGGAAAAATGGCACTTCACTGAACCTAAGGACGCAGGGTGTTGAATTGAGAAGGTAGAAGTGGAATTTGTAGCCCGGAGAAGTTCTGCTGAGGGTCCTACAATCGATGAATCAGAGGAAGCTTCGGAGGGAGAAGACTGAATCTACTGGACTTCATTTTTGTTGTGGCTTACCATAGTTTCAATAGCTTTTGTTCTCATTGGACTCCTTCATCCATGCTGGACTTTTAAGGTTTGATGGACCTGCTTATTATAAT
Source organism: Neoceratodus forsteri (assembly GCA_016271365.2). Lineage (NCBI taxonomy): Eukaryota > Metazoa > Chordata > Ceratodontiformes > Ceratodontidae > Neoceratodus > Neoceratodus forsteri. Next base: position 1,205,673,890 of record CM028132.1, read on the forward strand.
GTGTGTGTGTGTGTGTGTGTGTGGTGGGGGGGTACTTGTATTTGGCCTGCTTTTGCGTTGTCTTGAAATGTACCCTCACACGTCACTTCTCCTCTTATTGCAGGTAACAGTGCTTAGCTTATCACGGACAATATGGATGAAGAACTAACATTTTGAGATTTCTTATTTGTCTGTTATAGTTTACTCCTATGTTAAGAGCATAATGGATAGGAATCTCTCCATTGTTTATTGTGGTATACTTGTGTGGAGTAGGGGTGTTGGGACTTGTGTGGAGAATTTAATATTATTGTTACTGCTTGTGGTTAATGGTTAACTAGCGGCCCATTTTGGCTGCGTTTTATATTATTTGTTGTTCTCCCTTAATGGAAATCGGCTTGTGGCTGTTGAAGGGGCTGGCACTTATTTTTAAGCTATGGTTGGCTTTGCTTACGATACCCCCAAGTCCTATTGTGCCACAATGCATGACAGCCTTTTGTGAATGTCTCAATTCCTGGTGTTAACACTGTACAGATGTTACAAAGTCCTATCACATGCATAAGGAAATTTGTTTTGTATGCATATATATGAAACGTATAAATAAAGACTACAAAAATAAAATGTATTCCGTGTGTAATTCAAACTCAGTCCTACAGATGGCAGTAGTGAGTATTAGCTGGAATGGCCTTGGTATGCAAGGTACTTCACACCCTCTGCACCTCAGCTCTGTAGTGCGCTTGGTTCCCAGTCAGCCGTAGTACGGAATTCCTTGGCTTGCACGTGAACCTCAGTCTTCCGCTGCCACCACCCCACTGGGCCAGCCCTAATACAGTACAGTTACATTAATTTTTGACTATTGACTTTTTATATGATAATGTTTATTGAATTTTCCAGAACATCACAACCATACATGACACAATACAAGGGAATATCACTTTGGATCACTGGAGATGACCAGCTACCAAGACAGTAGACTAGAAAAAGCAAATAAAACAAGACTATTGACTATAATGCAGTTTTTGTTCAGCATCTTCTGTACGCCGCAGAAGAATGCAATATGTAAGTAGTAAATATGGTTCTCATACTTTAAGCAATTTAAGCACTTTCCAAAGCAGAAAAGAAATGAATGCATCCTTTCAAAACGTCTCAGTGAACAAATGAACAGTACAGAATTCATATAGCACATCTGTAATGTGAGTTCTTTCCATGAACACTGAGCACAAGTGCTGAATTCTGTACTACCAGCAGGCTGTAAATTTACTGATGGAACAACTAAGAGGCTCTTTCGGAGTGGGGAGCACTGAGGATGAGCTGGATTACATTCTAAGGATTCTTAAATATTCCAGTATCAGTCCCTGGAAGGATGCAAGTTGTCACACACAGTAGTCTTAAAATCAATGTGATTTGAGCAGTAACTAACGAAATTAAGTATAATGTTAAGTTGCATAAATCTTATTATATAACGATCTCTTAGTATGTGCCAAAATTTTGATTCAGATTTTTTTTTTCCTGATTTGGGTCTACCATTTAGGTCCACGGGCTTAACCTCCCAATATATCACACCCACGTGCAGAACTTCTTTTATCCCCATTACAAGAGTCCCTACTATACTGTAGTCCTTTGTTTTTGCTTGAGACTTGATCAGGAAAGAAGGTCGGATGGCGCTATATTTTTTATCAAACATTTTTAACATGTATTTTTGGTGCATATAGTCATTAAAATAAAGGATTTTTGGAGGGGGCGTGGCGGAGCCTGAGCTAGCACTGCATTCTTTACAGCTCCTGGCTCCAATTAAGGCAAACCAGACTAAAATATGTTTTTTACTTCAAATAATTGAACAAAAAGAACATGACTGGATTTAGCATTGAAAGTTATATAAGATGGGCAATCTTCTTAAAGAGAAAATGGCTAGGGACTCAGGAAAGGGAAGTGGAACAGCAGGAGCTCAATCTCTGCAATCGGCAACCGAGACCAATGCCACAGCCGGCAGGGCCCGGACACACAAACTTTCTTGGCCCAGGGGCTGAAGCTTCAATTCCTTATTTCCTTGGTGGCTGACCTTGGCCAAAAGGTCGACAGATTCAATGCCCATGTGGCAGTTGTTGAAACCATAGTGGATTGCCTGAAAAAGGACATGTTAGACTTGCAGAAGCAATGAATGGCATCCTTAAGAGCTACCATGCTGTTGAGCTAGAGAATTAACATTTAAGAGCATGATTGGAAACACTGAAAAATTAGACCCACTCAGCTAACATCAGGGTCATTTCCCTGCAAGAAGGTATCAAGAGAGAGATCATCCCCTAATGTTCATGAGGGAGTGGCTAGTGAGAAACTTTTGGCTGAAGCAGAGACTAAGGATTTTGGCCTACAAAATGTATGTAGGGTGCTCCTTTTGTGGCAGACAGTAGACTTCCAACAAACCATGCACTCTACTGGAGGTAACATTGGGAATCGGAGCAAGAGACAGACCCTTTCACTTGCAAGAAGAATGGGCCTATTCTCTCAAGACAGTCAAGCAATACATATATTTCCAGACATCAGTTATGAGACATATCAAAGGAGGAAAAAATGTAATAGCGTGAGAAGAGTTTTGGCGAAAGCTGCAGTCTCTCATTCAATAAGCTTCTTGGCCAGACTATGAATTGTACATGCAGGCAAACTTTGGGCTTTTTCAGATCCAACTGTGGCATGCAAGTGGGCCAACTGGACACCTGTGGAAAAGAACTAGAGAAGACTTGGTGGGAGTCTGCTGAAGAAGGGACTTAAGAAATGGGTGCCAGTACCTGCTATACTTTAGACACACTTTCCAGTCATGCACCGCTGTTAATTGTTTCCCACTGTGAGGACTAATGGACTTGGTTACAAGTAACTCAAGTTTTATTCTCTGAATACGTTAACTAAGAGCCCACCATATAAATAGATAGCTCTCAGATGAAAGTAAGATGCTGGAGACCTTTGCATTCCTCCGGGACCCCAAGCAGTCTAATGTTCATAAGCTAAACACCATTCTCTAGGTCCTCAAGCTGTAACATAGAAACATAGAATTTGACGGCAGATAAGAACCGCATGGCCCACCTAGTCTGCCCATTTCCCTACCTAACAGATAAGCTGCAGATCCTAGTTAACCAACAGCCTACTTCCTCCTACCCACCACTAGAATTGCCTTATGTCTGTCCCATGCATTCTTGAATTCCCCCACTGTTTTTGACTCTATGACCTCCTCAGGAAGGCTGTTCCATGCATCTACAACCCTCTCTGTGAAGAAATACTTCCTCACATTACCTCTGAGCCGTCCCCCTCTATCTTCAAATTGTGCCCCCTTGTTCTTGCACATCTCTTTTTCTGAAAGATGCTACCCTCTTGGACTTCGTTGATTCCCTTGAGGTATTTGAAAGTTTCTATCATGTCCCCCCTCTCCCTCCTTTCCTTGAGGCTATACATCTTAAGCTCCTTTAGTCTTTCTTCATATGTCTTCTGGTGCTGACCCTGCACCATTTTGGTTGCCCTCCTCTGGACAGCCTCCACCCTGTCTATGTCTTTGCAGAGATGGGGTCTCCAGAACTGTACACAGTACTCCAGATGTGGTCTTACCAACTGTCTGTACAGAGGGCCAACTTCCTGTTTTCTACTGGTGATGCCTCTCCCTATGCATCCCAGTATCCCCCAGCCCTCCTTACTGCCTTCTCACATTGCTGGCCCACCTTTAGGTCATCTGATATGACTACCCCAGGTCTCTTTCCATTTTTGTTGTTGTCAGTATCTCACCCCCATTATGTACTCTTCCCCTGGGTTTTTGTTTCCCAGGTGCATTACTTTTCACTTCTTTGGGTTGAATCTAAGCTGCCATATATTTGACCATTCCTCCAACCTTGCCAAGTCCCTATTCATTCTTTCCACCCCACCTTGTGTATCAACCCTGTTGCAGATCTTTGTGTCATCTGCAAAGAGACATACCTTCCCCTCCAGTCCCTCCACAATGTCACTTATAAAGACATTAAAAAGGACCGACCCCAGTACTGAACCCTGCAGTACCCCACTAGTAACCCTCCTTTCTTCACTGTGGACTCCATTTACTGTTACCCACTGTGTCCTGTTGTCCAACCAGTGTTTTATAGGCTACCACCCTGGGACCCACTCCCAGGCTGGCTAATTTGTTTATTAATCTTTTGTGCGGGACTGTGTCAAATGCCTTCCTAAAGTCTAGGTAGGCCATGTCCACAGCCCCTCCCTGGTCTATTACTTTGGTCACCCAGTCAAAGAAATCAATTAGATTTGTCTGACATGACCGTTCTGCTGTGAATCTATGCTGCCTTGGGTCCCGTGCCCTACTGGCCTCTAGGTACTCAACAATTCTTTCCTTCAGAAGTGATTCCATCATTTTCCCTACCACTGAGGTCAAACTGACAGGTCTGTAGTTTCCTGCCTCTGTCTTGCTCCCACTTTTGTAAAGGGGAATCACATCCGCCTTTCTCTAGTCCTCAGGTACCACACTATCCTCCCATGATTTATTAAAAAGGGTAGTCAGTGGTGTTACTAGTTCTTCCCTTAGTTCTTTTAGAATTCTGGGGTGAATCCCATCAGGCCCAATTGCTTTATCCACCTTCAGTTTCAAGAGTTCTTTCAGAACCCTTTCTTCTGTGAAAGGACTAATATCAACACCCCTATCCAGAGTGCTTCTATTGACTGGATTAGGTCTCTCCCCCTGCCTTTCCATTGTAACTTCTTTGACCTCTGCCTGGAATAAAACCAATCCAACATAATATATTTTCAACTCAACTCAATTGCACTACAGCCCTCTACCAACAGTTATCATGTTCAGTACAAGATAACAGAAATAAAAGTTGTCTGCCTGCTTGCTGACAGCCCATCCCCTTTTAGTCTGTCCCCATTCATTGTTGCTGCAGAATTCTTTTTAAAATCCTGGGTCCGACACTGACTGCAAGATCTTATTTTCATTAATGGTCCCGTAACTGCAGTAATTGCTTTATTTGTGGAGTCTGTTGCTATCTTGGCATCTGTGGAGACTAATTCAAGTTTCATCATCATCATCATCATCATCATTACAGTATCATAGTAATGTGTCAGCAGAAAAAGACCATCCTGGCCCATTCAGTCTGCCCATCTCCCCCCTCCCCTACTTGTCACCGGTGCACAAGAAACCTATCCTCTGTCCTCTAATCAACCCCATATGTCTATCCCATGCTCTCTTGAATCCCTCTACCATTTCGACACCTACTACCTCCTCAGGCAATCTGTTCCTGGGTTCAGCCACCCTCTCAGTGAAATAACACTGCCTTACACTACCTTTAAATCTTCCTCCTTCCAATCTTAAATGATGACCTCTTGTTTAAACTCTGACTTTTCTTTTCAGTAGACTTCCTTCCCTCACTTTATCCCCTTCATGTACTTGAATGTCTCTATCATGTCTCCTCTCTCTCTCTTCTAAACTCCAGTGGATACAGATTTAATTATTTCAGTCTTGTCTCATATGGTTTCCCTTGCATACCCTGCACCATCTTTGCTGCCCTTCTCTGAACCTTTTCTATTACATCTATGTCCTTTCTTAAATGAGGCCTCCAGAACTGTACCCCATACGCAAGGTGCGGTCTAACCATGGTCTTATATAATGGCATCAGCAACTCACTCTTCCTACTAGTTATGCCCCTTCCTATGCACGCCATCATTCTATTAGCTTTACCAACCACCTTACTACATTGGTCACTTACCCTAAAGTTGCTTCACATTATAATCCCCATATCCCTTTCCTGTTCTGTTTGCTTTATCTGCTGTCCCCCCCAGTGAGTACTTGGCCAGTTGATTTTTACAACCTATATGCATCACCGCACACTTCTTTGTATTAAACTTCAGCTACCATGTTTCTGACCATTTCTCTAGTATACTCGAATCCCTCCTCATGGCCTCAACCCCTCCTTCAGTGTCAACCCTATTCCATAACTTTACATCATCTGCAAACAGACGCATTTTCCCTACAATTCCCTCTGATATATCACTAATATAAATGTTAAAAAGGATTGGTCCTAATACAGATCCTTGAGGAACCCTGCCTGTAATCTTCCTTACCCCAGAATGTACACCATTTACCACCACCCTCTCACTTCTATCCTTCAGCCAGTTTTCCACCCATCTAGTTATTGTCTGTCCCACCCCCAGGCTCTCTGTCTTATTTACTAGCCTGCAGTGCGGGACAGAGTCAAAGGCCTTACTGAAGTCCAGGTAGGCAACATCAACTGTCCCTCCTTGATCAACCACCTTTGTTACCCCATCAAAAAATTCTATCAAATTTGACAAGCTCTCCCACTAGTGAATCCATGTTGCTTTTCATCTAATAGTTTGTTGTCCGGTAAGTATTTTACCACTCTTTCCTTTATTAGTACCTCCATCACCTTGCCCACCACTGATGTGTGGCTGACAGGCCTGTAATTCTTTGCTTCCTCCTTGCAGCCTTCCTTGTGCAGTAGTACTATATCTGCTGCCCTCCAGTCACTTGGAACACACCCTGTATCTAGGGACAAGTTAAATAACTCTACTAAATGTGTTGCCAACTCATCCCTCAACTCCCAAAGAACCTTTGGATGCAAACCTTCCGGCTCCATTGCTTTGTCTACCTTCAATTTTCCAATTTCTTCCTTAACTCTTTCCTCGCTTAATGGGCTTTGATCCACCCCACATTCATTGCCATCATCATTATTTTAAATCTGGCTTTAATATTTGCTACTTCGCAATCCGCAATGTGCTGTTCCAACAGTTTAGTCTCCCCACTCACTTCCGAGACCTGAGCGCCGTTCCCCATGCTGTCTGGAGGTTTTGTGGCTCTTCCTTTCCTAGACACTTGAAAAGCTGCTCGACACATTTTACCCATTTTCAATCAACATCAATGTTCAGAATATGCAAGAACAAAAGACATTTTTCAGTTACCAAAAACATAACAAAATGTAAGGTCAGTTAGTCTATGTTTTATTGAAAGATGGGGTTCTGAGTCGAGCTCTGCACAAACACGTCTGTCCCTACTGGATGCAAGGTTCACACACACACACCCCGCCCTAGGTGTGCTTTGTTTCTGCCTACAGTTCTGGGTGTGTTTGATGCTGCCCCACTTTAATGGAGGCTTCTTAGTCCTAGGTATATATTTGGAACAGAATGCAATAGCAGTGCTAACATACTACATACTAACATACTAATTGCCAGCAGATTAGGCCTTACGGTCTATCGAGTCTGCTCGAACCTCAGATCCCTAGTTGGGTGCCGAGGCCCCCCCCTTGTGTTCCAGAAACCCCTATCATCCATCCCACCCCCTGGGCCAGGCCATCATCTGACACATCCGCTTTCTGTGTCTGTCCCACCCGCTCTTGAAGCCCTCCACTGTGGATCTCTGAACCAGCTCACCAGGCAGCGCATTCCAAGGGTCCACCACCCTCTCAGTGAAAAACCTCCTCCTCTTTTCCCCCTCACCCTTCCACCTTCCAACTTCAAACCATGCCCTCTGGTGATACCTCCCTGCTTTAGTCTAAAGATCCCCTCCAGGTTTACCCTATTTATTCCCTTGAGGTACCTGAAGACCTCAATCATGTCCCCTGCTCTCCTCTCCTTCAATGAAAACAGGCAGAGCTCCTCAAGTCTGTCCTCATACGTCAAATCCCACAGTCCTCGTATCATCTTAGTTGCCCTCCTCTGTACCCTCTCCAGGAGCTGTATGTCCCTCTTCAAGTGTGGTCTCCAGTACTGTACATAGTACTCAAGGTGTGGTCTAACCAGTCCATTGTACAGCGGCAGAATCACTTCCTTGCTCCTAGAGGTGATCCCCCTTATGACGCATCCTAACATCCTGTTTGCCTTGCTAGCCGCTCTCCTGCACTGCTCAGAGTTATTCATACATGCATCCACCATGACCCCTAGGTCTTTTTCCGCTGTTGAGGCCTCCAGCGCCTCCCCTCCCAGGGTGTACCTGTGTTTAGGGTTTCCCCACCCAAGATGTAACACCTTGCACTTGGTGATGTTGAAATTTAATTTCCATGTGTGAGCCCAGCTTTCCAGGGTGTCCAGGTCCCTTCAGGGCCAGCCTCCCTCTTCCCCTCAACTACTGCTCCCATTTGGAGTCATCAACAAGATACATAGACAGTGGTGGCAGATAAGGGCCTATGGCCCACCCAGTCTGCCCATTTGAGCTGTGTTCAGTTTATGTTTTCCTGGAAGTCTGCTGCCTTACCCTGACCTCCAGAATTCCTTTATGTCTATCCCACGCATTCTTAAATCCTGCGGATTGTTTCAGCCCACCACTTCCTCCGGCAGGGTGTTCCACTTGTCCACCACCCGTTCTGTGAGAAATTCTTCCTCACGCTTCCTCTGAATCATCCTCCCTCCTACTTCATCCCATGCCCTCTAGTCCTGGAACATCTTTTGCTACAAAGTGTATTCCTGCACCCTGTTCCTCCCTGTAAGATACTTGTATGTCTCTATCATATCTCTCTCTCCTCCTCTCCTCCAGGAGTACTATTCAGTTCCTTCAACCTGTCCTCATAGGACTTGTGATGCAATCCATGTACCATCTTAGTTGCCCTCCTCTGAACCTTCTCTCCCTGTCTATGCCCTTACGTAGGTAAGGTCTCCAGAACTGTACACTTACTCCAGGTGGGGCCTCACTAGTATCTTGTATAGTGGAATTATGACCTCCTTTTCCTGCTGGTGATGCCCCTGCCTATGCATCCCAGCATCCTATTTGTTTACCTGCTGCCTTGCACATATTTCCCTACCTTGAGGTCATCAGAGATGATAACCCCAAGATCCCTTTCCTGCTTGGTGCATGCTATATCCTCACCCCCCAAACTGATATATTGTGCCAGGGTTTTTGTCCCCATATGCATTATCTTGCACTTCTTGCATTGAATTTCAACTGCCAAACCCCTGACCATTCTTCAAGTTTCTGCAGGTCCCTTCTCATTCTGTCTACACCTCTGGTGTGTCTACTCTGTTACAGAGCTTTGTGTCATCAGCTAACAGTGAAATTCTGTCTTCTAGTTCCCAAGAATGTCACTGATGAAGATGTTGAATAGGACCGGTCCCAGTACTGATCCCTATGGTACCCCACTGGTCACTCTTCCTCTGTGGACTGACAGCCATTTACCACCACCCTCTGTGTCCTGCTGCCCAGCCAGTTACCTACCCACCACACTACTGTCCTGCTCACACCCATATTCCCCAGTTTGTGTAATAGTCTTCTATGTGGCATAGTGTCAAAGGCCTTGCTGAAGTCCAGATAGGTCATGTCCACTGCCCTCCCCTGATCCACCTCCCTAGTCACCCAGTCAAAAAATTCAACGAGGTTGGTCTGACATGACCTCCCCCTGGTGAAACTATGCTGTCTTGGGTCCTGTAGTCCATTGACAACCAGATGTTCCACCAGTCTCTCCTTCAGTAGTGCTTCCATGATCTTCCCCACTACCGAGGTGAGGCTGACTGGTCTGTAGTTCCCCGCTTCCTCTTTGTTCCCACTTTTGTATAAGGGGACTACATCTGCTGCCCTCCAGTCTTTGGGTACCTTCCCTGTTTCCAGTGATCAGCTAAACAGGATAGCCAGAGGTTCAGCCACCACCTCTCTTAGTTCTTTAAGGACCCTGGGGTGCACCCCATCTGGCCCCATTGCTTTATCAACTCTTCATTTCACACCCTATACCCTCCCTGATGTCCTATATGTATGCATTAAACAGGATCGGACTCAGGACCAAGCCCTCATGGTACCCCACTACCCGCCCCCTCACCGGTGAGCCCCCACCCACCACTACTCTCTGGCCAGTTTTCAATCCATCTGACCATCAAAGGGCTACTCCCAACTCCGCCAGTTTCTCCACCAGACCATTGTGGGGGACAGAGTCAAACGCCTTGCTGAAGTCCAAGAATAATGCATCCACAGGCTTTCTCCTGTCCAGTTCTGATGTTACCCATTCGTAGAACTCCACAAGATTGGTTTGACGTGATCTACCTGGCACAAACCCATGCTGCTGACTATCCAGACCTCCCACCTCCTCCAAGTACACCCCCAATCATTCCTTTAGTATACTCTCCATTAATTTTCCCACCATAGACATAGAAACATAGAATTTGACGGCAGATAAGGACCGCTTGGCCCACCCAGTCTGCCCATTTCCCTATCTAATGGATAAGCTGCAGATCCTAGTTAACCAGCAGCCTACTTCTTCCTACCCCGCCCCTAAATTGCCTTATGACTGTCCATGCATGCTTGAATTCCACCACTGTTTTTGACTCCACAACCTCCTCCGGAAGGCGTTCCATGCATCCACTACCCTCTCTGTGAAATAATACTTCCTTAATTACCTCTGAACCGCCCTCCTTCTATCTTCAAATTGTTCCCCTTGTTCTTGCAATCTCTTTTTGAAAGATGCTACCCTCTTGGACTTTGTTGATTCCCTTGAGGTACTTGAAAGTTTTTATCATGTCCCCCCTCTCCCTCCTTTCCTCGAGGCTATACATATTAAGCTCCTTAAGTCTCTCTTCATATGTCTTCCGGTGCAGACCCTGCACCATTTTAGTTGCCCTCCTCTGGACAGCTTCCATCCTGTCTATGTCTTTACGGAGATTGGGTCTCCAGAACTGCACGCAGTACTCCAGATGGGGTCTCACCAGCTGTTGTACAGAGGTATAATAACTTCCTGTTTTCTACTGGTGATGCCTCTCCCTTTGCATCCCAGTATCCCCCCAGCCCCCCTTGCTGCCCTCTCACATTGCTTGCCCACCTTTAGGTCATCTGATATGACTACCCCCAGGTCCCTTTCCATTTTTGTTGTTGTTAGTATCTCACCCCCCACTGTGTACTCTTCCCCTGGGTTTTTGCTTCCCAGGTGCATTACCTTGCACTTCTTAGCATTGAATTTAAGCTGCCATACATTTGACCATTCCTCTAACCTTGCCAAGTCCTTCTCATCCTTTCCACCCCACCTTGTGCATCAACTCTGTTGCAGATCTTTGTGTCATCTGCAAGAGACATCTTCTCCTTCAGTCCCTCTGCAATGTCGCTTATAAAGACATTGAAGAGGACTGGTCCCAATACTGAACCCTGCGGTACCCCACTAGTAACCCCCCTTTCTTCAGAGTGGACTCCATTTACTATTACTCTCTGTGTCCTATTCTCCAGCCAATTCTTTACCCAGGCTGTCATCTTGGGACCCACTCCCAGGCTGGCTAACTTGTATATTAATCTTTTGTGTGGGACTGTGTCAAATGCCTTGCTAAAGTCTAGGTAGGCCATGTCCACAGCCCCTCTCTGATCTACTACTTTGGTCACCCAGTCAAAGAAATCTATCAGATTTGTCTGGCATGACCTTCCTGCTGTGAATCCATGCTGCCTTGGGTCCTGTGCCCCTCTGGCCTCTAGATACTGACAATTCTTTCCTTCAAGAAGTGATTTCATCATTTTCCCTACCACTGAGATTAAACTAACAGGTCTGTAGTTTTCTGCTTCTGCCTTGCTCCCACTTTTGTGAAGGGAATCACATCTGGCCTCCTCCAGTCCTCAGGTACCACCCATCCTCCCATGATTTGTTAAAGAGGGTAGTCAGTGGTGTCACTAGTTCTACCCTTAGTTCTTTTAGAATTCTGGGATGAATCCCATCAGGCCCCATTGCTTTGTCCACCTTCAGTTTTAAAGTTCTTTCAGAACCCTTTCTTCTAGTAAATGGCTGGTATCAACTTCTGTATCAGAGTGTTTCTACTGTTTGTTTTAGGTATCTCCCCTCTTCCTTTGTAAATACTGAGCAAAAATATTTGTTTAGTATCTCTGCCTTTGCACAGTCACCCTCTGCCCACCCTCCCTCCCCTTTATTAAGCCTCACTATCCCTCCTTGGTCTTCCTTCACTCCTGATGTACCTATAAAAGGTTTATCCCCTTCTTAACTGAGTTGGCTATATTTTCCTCGGTTTAGGCCTTTGCTGTTCTGACTGCCTTCCCAGCTTCCTTTTGCTTTAACTGATACAGCTCTCTGTCCTGCTCCTTCTGTGATTCCTTGTACTTCCTAGATATTTCTTTTCTCTTGAACCTTCACTGCCACTTCCTTTGAGAACCATAGTGGTTTCTTACATCGTTCGTTTGTTTATTTGCTTCACACAAGGCTTGCTACCTCTGTGATGGCAGTTTTTATTATTCCCATTGTTCTTCCACCCCTCCTTCCTGCCCATTTGCTAGTGCATTCCTTAGGCACTCACCCATTTTGGCAAAGTCAGCCCTCCTAAAGTCCAGTACCTTTGCCTTTGTATGGCTTGACTCTATTGCTGTGTTTATTGTGAACCATACTGTTCGATGGTCGCTAGTTCCCAGATGGCTACCCACTTCTACATCTGTGATCCTCTCTTCATCTCCATTTGAGAGAACCAGGTCTAAGATTGCTCCTCTCAGTGGGCTCAATACAAGTTGTCTAAGGCATGCTCCCTGTAGGGCATCTAGAATAACCCAACTCTTCGAAGTGGCTGCTGCAACTGCACTCCAGTTAAATCTGGCATATTCAGATCACCCATCAGCAATATCTCCCCTTTTTCTGCCATTCTAAGTATACTTTCTATCATTTCCTTGTCCATTTCCTCCCCCTGAGAACCCACCAAGGTCAAACTGATGGGTCTATAGTTACCTGGTACTTCTCTCAACCCCCCTTTATGGATTGGCACCACATGTGCCTCTCGCCAATCCCTAGGTAGCCTCCCTGTCTCAAGCGACCTGTAGAAGAGCTCTGGCAGGGGTGCAGCCAGTATATCCGCCAATTCCCATAGTATTCTCGGATGAATGCCATCCGGCCCAGGAGATTTATCTTTCTTTAGGGTCTTGAGGGCTAACCACACCCTTTCGGTGGAGATAGCATCATCCGTTTCCTCCACCTTACTGGCCTTTTTATCCTTATCCTGATGTGACACCCCTGGGGTACCTCTCCCTCCCTCTTGCTCAATTTCTGTTCCTCCCCTGATCCCACTCACTAACGCTTCCATCCCCAACATGCCTTGCTTTGTAGATATCCCATCCCCCTCTCTAGTGAAAACAGAGGCAAAGTACTCATTTAATACCTCTGCCTGGTCCCTCGCCTCTTCCACCCACCCTCCTTCTGATCTCAATCTGCCGAGATGGCCTTTAGTTTTTCTCCATTCCCCAATGTACCGGAAGAACCCCTTTTCCCCTCCATGTATCCCCTGTGCCAGCCGCTGCTCTTTACTGGACTTTGCCCCCTCACCATCCAGGTGACTTTTCTAGATACAAGATGGTACATTGTTTTATATTTTTTGCAGGCCGCCTTCATGGTTTATGTGACATTGCTCCCTTACATTTCACCTTAGCGCAGGTCCTGACTGCCTCATGAAGTCCCGGTTTTATGACCTCCCATCTCTTTTCCACATTTGTCACTGATGTAATCCCCTTCAAGTGATCTTTGAGAATATATCCCATGCCCACTAAGTCTGCCCCCTGAAGTCCCCTGCCAGTGTCCTAGATCTCTCCCCTCCCCCCATGCTTATTTGAAACCAGACAGTATTGTGGTCACTCCCAGTCAGGGGATCCTCTACAACCAGGTCCCTTACCAGATCCCCATCTGCCAGAACCATGTCCAGGACATGCCCCTCCCTTGTGGGCTCCATCACATGCTGTGTTAAGAACAAATCCTGGAAGCTGTCCAGCAGCCTCTGCTCCTTGGCCACCTTAGAGGACACAGTTCCCCAGTTTGTACTTGGCATATTAAGGTTCCCCATCAACACTCCTTCCTCTTTTGGTCCACACTGGGCAACGATGTTGTCCAGCAAACCATCCTCCAGAACATCACCCATCCCGGGGGGCCTATATACTACACCCAGCTTGACCTTACCTCCTGCTGGGGTTCATAAGGTGACCCATAAGGCCTCCACGTTTCCCTCTGCCTCTTCTACCCTAGCAATTTCTATGTCATTTCTAATGAACATAGCCACTCCACCCCCTCTGTCCTCCTTTCTATCCTTCCTAAGCATAGTGTACCCCCTGCGTTTAGGTCCCAGTCATGGTTTTCGTTGGCCCTTCTTTTCCGTGACCCGCGTAATCCACACCCGAACAGCATGGCCTAGAACTCTGGCAACTTGTTTCCCAAGCTCCTGGCATTTACTAACACCACCCCCACTCCTTATCCCTGATCCCTTTGTCAAACCCCACCCAGGTTCCTTTTACTTCCATCCTCCCTCTGCTCCTCCTGAAACCTCCTCCCTAGTCTGTTTCCCCTCCCCTTGGGTTTGAAGCTCCCCTCATCTGGAGGAGAGGGCTTCTGCTCAGCCCTCCCTTATCCTCCCCCCACAAGTTTAAACCCCACCTGTCTTGAATGTAGTCAGCCACCACCTGTTTAAGGACTTCCTTCCCTAACGGGCAAGATGAAGCCTGTCCTTGGCATACAGTCCCTTATCCTCCCAAACTCCTTTCAGTTCCCTAACACCCCAACCCACTCTCTTCACCCCACTTCCTGAGCCAGTCATTAACCTCTGTGATCTTCATTTTTTTCTCCACTGAGGCCTTTGGTACTGGCAATGTCTCCGAAAAGGAAATGTTGCATCCATTATCCCGACAGATTCTGGCAAGTTCTTGGAACCTTGCTTGGATTTCCAAAACGCTATTTCCCTCTAGATCGTTAGTTCCCAAATGCACCAGGAAATCCGGTTTCCCTCCACAATCCCTAACCAGTTCGTACACCATGAACTTTGCTCTGTGCACTGTCAGCCCAGAGATACTCACTACCTTCTCCTGGCTGTGGCATCCACCCCCTGTCCCTCCCACTGGATACCCCTAATCATCAAGTCTCCCAATAACAGAACCTTAATACCGCCATCATCCTTATGGTTACCTCCACTATGCGCTCTCAACCCCCATCCCCCCCTTTATTCGTGATCTCAATTCCATGACAGTCTTCCTGCCTTAATAGAGACCCCCTTGTCAACCTCCCCTTTCTGCCTCCCTTGTTATTTTGCCCACTTAACTCAAACCCCCCCCGAATAGGTGTCCCCTTTAATCCTCTCTTATCTGAACCATTTATCCTGGCCCTGACGGTTTCCCCTTCCCCCACACCGCCATCCTCCCCCCTTGTAATAGTATCCCTACCTCCAGAGGCCCTCTGTGGGTCCCCTTTACCTAGGGCCCCATCCTTGGTACAGACCCCCCTGCTGAAGGGGGCCCCTTCCCCGCCTCATTGTCTCCCAGTTTCTCTCCAGTCGTGCTCTCCTCCCTTGTGTCTGCAATATGTTGCATCTCCCCCATCTGCTTAACATTTATGTTTCCCCTTCTCCCTCTGGACTATTTCTATCCTTCCCATTGCCGGTCTGTGATGCCCTATGGGTATCCGACTCCCTCCCCCGGCCTCTGTATCAGTTTCCTCATTTCCACCAACCCCTTCCCCCTATCTAGGTTGCTTAGTAGCTCAAATTTATTGTAACACTCTATGCCAGCCTCCACCAAGTAACCTGAGTTTCCCCCGACTGCCCCTCTAAACTGCCCCTCTTCCTCCCCTCTTGTCCTGTTCTCTATAGGAGCTCCCGTCCCACAGTCTGCTCTTTTAGGCTTCCCCACAACAGCCCCTCCCTTCTCACTGTCTGCTCTTCTAGGCTTCCCCACAACAGCCCTTTCTGACTCTTCCCCCTCCACTCTCTTTATATTCGGAATGTTTACCCCGTACATTTTTCCCTTAGCGTCAACATCCCTATCTAAGGGTCCTCTGTCCCTAATATCCCCCCTCCTGCTTGCTGTAACATAACGTCCTGTAATTTCTGTGCGTTGCCCCAGCCTCTCCTCAGCCCCACCCTTCTGCCACCCATATCCACACCCCTTATCTTGGACACCCCCCCAACTCCCCCAGCTTACTCCTTAACTCCTGATACAAGATAGCTGTCTACAGAGTGGGCAACCTCCCTCTCTCCAGGCCCAATTGAGAATTATTGCCATCCCACAGCCTGTGCAGCCTACAACCCTTCCGAAGATGCCTGCCATGGTGGAATGTGGCCACCCTGTTTGTCCCTCTCTGTTCATAATGGCACACACCCCTTTTCTCAGTCCCTTCCCCCTGGAATACAGTCTCTCTCTATACTGACTGCAGTTATTTACGAACCTAATTTCAGCCCCACCAATAAAGTTCCCAAGTCTCACAAACACATACAGTCCAGTGTGTGTCCAGTCCCACTAACAGTGTGTGTATGCAGACATCAGGTACCGTATGATGTCACAGGCCCACCAGTTCCTGTTACTTCAAATTTCAGTCACAAACAGAAATGCACAGCCCTTCAATCCCAAACCCCAGTGGCTTTTCAGTATACAGTCCAGTGTATGTCCAGTCCCACTAACAGTGTGTGTATGCAGACATCAGGTACCGTATGATGTCACAGGCCCACCAGTTCCTGTTGCTTCAAATTTCAGTCACAAACAGAAATGCACAGCCCTTCAATCCCAACCCCCAGTGGCTTTTCAGTATACAGTCCAGTGTGTGTCCAGTCCCACTAACAGTGTGTGTATGCCGACATCAGGTACCGTATGATGTCACAGGCCCACCAGTTCCTGTTGCTTCAAATTTCAATCACAAACAGAAATGTACAGCCCTTCAATCCCAACCCCCAGTGGCTTTTCAGTATACAGTCCAGTGTGTGTGTCCAGTCCCACTAACTGTGTGTATGCAGACATCAGGTACCATATGATGTCACAGGCCCACCAGTTCCTGTTGCTTCAAATTTCAGTCACAAACAGAAATGCGCAGCCCTTCAATCCCAACCCCCAGTGACTTTTCAGTATACAGTTCAGTGTGTGTCCAGTCCCACTAAGTGTGTGTGTGCAGACATCAGGTACCATATGATGTCACAGGCCCACCAGTTCCTGTTGCTTCAAATTTCAGTCACAAACAGAAATGCACAGCCCTTCAATCCCAACCCCCAGTGGCTTTTCAGTATACAGTCCAGTGTATGTCCAGTCCCACTAACAGTGTGTATATGCAGACATAAGGTACCGATTGATGTCACAGGCCCACCAGTTCCCTTTATTTATTTATTTATTGAATTTTGATGACCGGGTAGGCCCGCTGGGCCCCGAAGGTCCCTTTTTCGTTGCTTCAAATTTCAGTCACAAACAGAAATGCACAGCCCTTCAATCCCAACCCCCGGTGGCTTTTCAGCATTTAAGAAAGCCTACAAAACAGGGTGGGTGTGAGGGCTCTACCAGCACCAGGCAAACATCACATTTAAATTTCACTCTAATTATCAGTGCCAAACAAGTGTTCCCACACCCAGCACACAAGCCCCAATAGTTACAATATCACAGCCCAAGTAACAGTTCTAACTCAAAGTGGTAATTTTTAACTCACAGAACTAATTTCAAGTACAAAACTATTCAAATATTTCAGTTAAAACAGAAGATGAAACCAAACCTCTTTCCTGAACAACCTCCTACTTCTGTTCCCAGGTGGACAATGAAAGACAAGATGATTCTTGTAATTATCCCTCCCCCTAACACCAGGCAAATATCACATTTAAATTTCACTCTAATTATCACTGCCAAACAAGTGTTCCCACGCCCAGCACACAAGCCCCAATAGTTACAATATTATAGCCCAAGTAACAGTTCTAACTCAAAGTAGTAATTTTTAACTCCCAGAACTAATTTCAAGTATAAAACTATTCAAATATTTCAGTTAAAACAGAAGATAAAACCAAACCTCTTTCCTGAACAACCTCCTACTTCTGTTCCCTTCCCCAGAGGCTCAAGGTGCCCACAATTAAAACACAACACTTTAAAACTGGTATAATATCGAAGCATGGAACAAAAATACAATATAGAACATATAAATCATTATTACTGAACGTAACTGGTACACTGAATATGTACCTTTCAAATAGAAACATAGAATTTGACGGCAGATAAAGACCGCTTGGCCCACCTAGTCTGCCCATTTCCCCACCTGGATAAGCTGCAGATCCTAGTTAACCAATAGCCTACTTCCTCCTACCCTCCCACTAATATTGCTTTATGTCTGTCCCATGAATTCTTGAATTCCCCCACTGTTTTTGACTCCACTACCTCCTCATGAAGGCTGTTCCATGTATCGACAACCCTCTCCTTCAAAAAATACTTCCTCTCATTACCTCTGAGCCGTCCCCCTCTATCTTCAGATTGTGCCCCCTTGTTCTTGTACATCTCTTTTTCTGAAAGATGCTACCCTCTTGGACTTTGTTGATTCCCTTGAGGTACTTGAAAGTTTCTATCATGTCTCCCATCTCCCTCCTCGAGGGTATACATATTAAGCTCCTTTAATCTCTCTTTGTATGTCTTCTGGTGCAAACCCTGCACCATTTTAGTTGTCCTCCTCTGGACTGCCTCCATTCTAATTATGTCCTTGCGGAGATGGGGTCTCCAGAACTGCATGCAGCACTCCAGATGGGGTCTCACCAACTGTCTGTACAGGGGATAACAACTTCCAGTTTTCTACTGGTGATGCCTCTCCCTAGGCATCCCAGTATCCTGCCAGCCCTCCTTTCTGCCTTCTCACATTGCTTGCCCACCTTCAGGTCATCTGATATGACTACCCCCAGGTCCCGTTCCATTTTTGTTGTTGTTAGTATCTCATCCCCCCACTGTGTACCCTTCCCCTGGGTTTTTGTTTCCCAGGTGCATTACTTTGCACTTCTTTGCATTGAATCTAAGCTGCCATACATTTGACCATTCCTCCAACCTTGCCAAGTCCCTTTGCATCCTTTCCACCCCATCTTCTGTATTGACCCTGTTGCAGATCTTTGTGTCATCTGCAAAGAGACATACTTTTCCTTCTAGACCCTCTAGTAACCCCCCTTTCTTCAGAGTGAACTCCGTTTACTATTACCCTCTGTGTCCTGTTGTCCAGCCAATGTTTTACCCAGGCTACCACTTTGGAACCCACTCCAATGCTAGTTGACTTGTATATTAATCTTTTGTGTGAGACCGTGTCAAATGCCTTGCTAAAGTCTAGGTAGGTTATGTCCACAGCCCCTCCCTGGTCTACTACTTTGGTCACCCAGTCAAAGAAGTCTATTAGATTCGTCTGACATGACCTTCTTGCTGTGAATCCATTTTGTCTTGGGTCCTGTGCCACACTGGCCAATCAATCAATTTGTTTTAAGGGAACTGCCTTGATTTTGCCCCTTTTCATGTCGTGACCAATCTTCTCACGGTACCATTTCAGCACTCCCCCCAAAAATCATTGGAATCAAAGAACAAATGGCTCCTCTCTTATTCTTTTAATGGGCCTAACACTACATTACTAATATATCATACTTGGTGCAGCCCTGTTAAAAACT
Organism: Neoceratodus forsteri; assembly: GCA_016271365.2. NCBI lineage: Eukaryota > Metazoa > Chordata > Ceratodontiformes > Ceratodontidae > Neoceratodus > Neoceratodus forsteri. The sequence goes on from CM028132.1 coordinate 1,205,693,186, forward strand.
CCCTTAGTTCTGCAGGGTCAAAATCGGGAGATGCCCAGGTTAAGGGGTGCAGACTTACTTGGAAGCTCTGGGAATGGATTACTGCTGTGCAGCAAAGGTGCAGGGAACTGTCTACCTGTTTCAGATTTAAAATGTTTAATTTTTAAGGAAGGTAGTATAACCTAGAGGTTAGAGTACTAAGCTGTGAACCTGAAGAAACTGCAGACCTGGGTTTCAATCCCACAGCTGCCACTTGCATATTGTATTACTCTGAGCAACTCATGTAACCTTTCTGTATTTCTGGGGGACATCTGGACATGAGCACCTGCTCAGTTTGCCATTCCTGGCCCAAAAAGGAAAAAAGGTTGGATTTTTTATTTAAAGCCAGCCTATTGGCTCAGTGACAGCGTTACTGTTTGTGATAAGGTGACCTGGGTTTGGAAATGAGACTGGAGTGTCAGAAGGCCGGCAAGGGTAGGCAGATTGAGTGTGGCAGTGGATGCACCCCTCTGGGGAGGGATGGTTGGTCACTGCCTCTGCCTCAGTACTGCCACCTTTGTGACCAGGGAAGGCATTATAGAACTGGTACTGCAGGAGGAAAGATACAGCAGTTTTGTGTGTGTGTGTGTGTGTACTCGCGTGCACATGCGCGCCAAGCTCCACTCATGTGCCAACATCATAGGGCTCAGAAGTCAAGGAAAACTCACTGGACCTGCAAGAGGAAGGTCTGATATACTTAGGACCACGCAACTTCCTGTCACTTCTGACCAGCATTGTGGAAATTCCTCAGAGGGGATGTAGCACTCTCTGACCCTTTCCTAGAGGGTAAGATAAGGGGATGAACAGAAAGCTGAAGACAGGAGTGATGGGGCTGGGTGGCTGCAAGGACAGCATAGGGGCGGTGCCAGTGAGATGGGGGATATAAATGGAAAGTTAATTTCTTCAAAATTTCTTCTTAAAAAGAAATAATATGGCACATATAGTATTAAGCATTAAATACTTAGGTTCTAACATTTTACTACTCATGCCAATCCAGAATCTCCATGTCATTCGGCACAGATTGTCCCCTGACCACTGAGCCAAGATCAGTCTAACCTAAGATTAGGGTCAGCTTACTACCAACACTGATCAATCTGTCTACTATGAGAATAGCACTTTCCTGTCTTTAACTAACTTTAGTGTATGTGCAGTACCGCTGAACTTTATTGTGTTGTCCCTATACCCCCCCCCCAATAACGTATCTGGAAACAAGCATTCCCTGCTCAGCATGTCTTCCTGGTGAAACTTTTAAATAAATAAACAAATAAATGTTTACTATTCCAACAGCATGGGTTCAGGAACAAGCTTGGGACGTCAGGACTGGCTGGGTGTCTCAGAGGTTGCTTTTCTCCTGTGGTAAGGGAGGGTTGTGTAGCATCCAGGGATCTCAGGGTCCACCTCTTCCAATGCTCTCAGTGGCTGGCCTGGGTTGCTTAAGATGTGCTACACCAGGTACTTGAATCTAACAGTGACGTGGTGCCTCCACCTGGGGCAAAAGTAAGGGATACCTGGTTGCTAACACAGGGCTATGACTCTCCAGGAACTATAAGTTACCCTGGCCGACACAGTCCCTCCCCAAGCCAAGTGACACTGCAACACAGTAATAACCCCGAACAAAGAAATCCAGTGCAAACAAATAATTTATTGAAAAGGGACGGGAAGGAAAAGACATAGTGACAATAGATAAAATAGGAGCAATAGGGTAGCAGTCAAAAATCTTATGCTGGAACCTTTGAACTTGTCCCCAAGCAATTGCTCACCCCCTGGCAGTCCCACATTCCCTATATGCAGGTATACCCAACTTTTATCACCCAAAAGGCCTTGGGCAAAAGCTCTCTAGAACTGCAGTGGGTAGCTCACTTGGGATGCAGTTGCTACTATCAATCAATCAGTCAATCTTTATTTTACCAGGCAAAACACCACTGAGTACTACTCATTTACAAGATGAATCTGGGTATACTAGCTGGCTACTAGTTGGGCAGATGGCTTGTTCACACGCTTAACAAACTGTGGCAGAAACAAACTGTTACAAAAACAAACTATTTTAACTTGAAAAAAGGTCCTCTATTGTTTGTGGGGTTTTTTTTTAAGTTATTTTCTTTTATTCTCCATGGATGGGGGGAGGTTGTACCTTTGGTTCCTCCCCCCACCATCTAGCCAATTGGGCCAGCAGCTACCCTGGTCCCGGACAGAGCTCGTGCCTCCCGTTTACACCCGGGAGGAAGCTAACTTGCATGGGACCGTGGCTGTGCTGGCGAGCATCCTTCATGCTGCCATTGGGGATTTTTCCAATGTAATTCCCCTGCTGGAGGAGGTGTGCAATGATGTCAAGGGATGGAGCGCGCACGCTTCCGCACTTGCTCCTCCCAGCGTTGGCCTCCTCCCGCCCCTTGCGAGTGCAGCATTGGCGGAGCCACTGCCCAGCTTCCACCAGGGGGCAGTCTCAAGCTGACAACTGATGTCCCCCCTCCCCAGGGACGGAGAGCAGTCCTCCGGATGCTCGATCTTTCCCCAACCCTGCTGACTCCTGGTGACCTGTGCCCATTCCCAAACATGGGTCACCAGCATGGTGCAAGGTGTGGTGTCCAGCACCTCAACCCTCAGTGCCACCGGGCCGGCAGGCCGCCTATTTGTAATTCACAAATGGGTGGCTGGATGGCCTCCAAGATCTTCTGCATGGACCTATCCAGTTAACACAGTGAAGCCCAGGGCTTCCCCCATTTATACTAGGGCATATATACAAACACCCCAACTGCAGGACCAGTACTCTGGTGGTTACTCATGGTTTCTATAAAGTCGAGGATATCTCAGTCGGCCTGGTGACACTGAGGGCTGAGGTGCTGGATGCCTTACCTTGCGTCATGGAGGCAAGCCAGGGTCGTCGGGAGCCAGCGGTGGGGAGGGGGAGGGAGAGATGGAGCAGGATTGAGCAGCTGAAAGGCAGCTCTCCTCTCCTGAGGAGGAACCCTGTCACCCACTGTAGTTCCACTGCCCTTCGGGGGAGGTCCAAGGGCAGTGCAGGCTGGTGGGTGGCAAGCAAAGGGAGAGTGCCTCAGAACTGTGGCGTGCACATGCCTCCACATGTGCATGTGTAGCCGAGACTCTGGGAAAGGGGAAAAAATGGGGTATAAAATGTAAATAAAAAAAAGGGAAGTCTTGGATATCTCTGTTCTCTCTTATATCTGGTCGGGCAAGATGCAGAATGTGACTCTAGGATGAATGTCTGTCTTCTCTGGGTGTCATCTGGATTCTCACTAGTCCTCTCCTCTCCTTGTCTCTTAGCTGCTTTTGCAGGGGACTCTGTGGAGCCCCTGGATAGTCAGTAGCCTCAGTCAGTCTTTTATCTCTCTCTCTGGAGTTTGCTCCCCGGTAGGAATAGATCCAGAAGCAAATGATTTGATACCTTTTAATGGGTCAACATAGATGTAACAACAAGAACAAACTCTAGCTTTTGGACCAACAAGTCCTTCATCAGAAGCGTAATGACAGTTATTTAGAAAAAAACAATACTTTTAACACCCAGATCATGCAGAAAAAAAAAAGAAGAAATCCCCAATGGTTTAAAATACCCATTTAAGCCGGCCCGGTGGCGCTGAGGGTTGAAGCGCTAGACGCCACACCTCGTACCACGCCGGCGACCCGGGTTCGGGAACGGACTCGGGTCGTCGGGGGTCAGCCGGGGGAGGGAGGATTGAGCATCCCAACGGATGCTCTCCTCCCTCAGGGGTGGGCTACCAAGAGAGCGCATCGCGCTCTGCCTCCTTCCATAGCGGTGGAAGCACGGCAGAGGAAAGGGTGGGCGACTCCGCTTGCCGGGTCGGGGAGGGGCGTCTCGGCGCCCGAGGGGTCTGCGTATGAAGCACGCTACCACTGGGACGTACGCCTTTAGCGCAAGGCGCCCTGGGGAGCGGGACGCCAGGGAGAAAACCGGAAATACCCTCAGGCAGCCCTAGATGAAGTCCGCCCGGACCACCGATAGGACAGACCCCAATGTGCAAAGGAGAGGAGGTTGGGCACTATAGGGGCAGATCCCTGAAGGTAGGTACCGGGGGGACATGAGCGGACGGAAGGAGGGGGCACCGGAGGCAGTAAGGAGGGATAAAGATGAAAATTAAAAAAAAAAAAAAAATACCCATTTAAAAAACAGAAGATGATGTCAGAGAAGCTTAACAGTACCATGTCACCTTTAGCTAGGAAAGTCTCAGGGTCAAAGGTGCTTAGTGCAGAAGACACACAAAGAGCTGTATTGCATATAAATTAAATTGAGGTATAAGATAACAGCTACTTGAGCAGATGGCTCTTAAATCAAATTATAAGTGTCACAATGTATATAAGAATGCAATTACTGAAAAACAACCCCAACCCAGTATGTGAATATAGCAGGTGTGGGGCTTGCTGTCACATTGAGGTAGGCTTCTATTTAGATACATGGAGTCACAGTGTGTTATTACTCTTACTTCACACACATAATGAATAGTAATCCCTTCTTACTATTTACCTTCACCTGGGAGTGGGATTGATTCCACTGCACCATATTCAGATTCCCTAGCTTGTTACTGTATATACAGTAGTGTTATTATAGACTGTCACATTTTTTAACTCTGAACATATTGGGGTGTGAGAGCTCATTTGCATGGGGGTCCTGGACAGATCTATTTACATTAGGCTAATATTGTAGTGATTTGTGGAAATGTAGGTATGTTAGGACTCTTGTCTTACAGACATACTTTATATTTACTTCTAGTTACCTTACCCTGGGGAGGGTGGAAATTTTATTTCATTGTGGTTCTATCCAGAATCCTTGGAAATGTTACTGCGCAGATAGGAGTAAGGTTAAATAGTGTCATATTTTTGCTCTGTAGATATTGGGTAACATGAGTCCTTTTACTTGGGATTTCATGGCAAGTTGAATTCCTTTGGGTAACAATTGCAGTGACTGATGGTGCATTAGGAATTGCAGTGATCGATGGTGTATTAGGAGTGTGTGTGCGTGTGTGTGTGTATCTCCTGAAATTAGTTACCCCTCTCCCATGTTATGGGGGTGGGTAAGAGGTGTGTGGAGGGAAGAAGAGAATTATATTTTTATTTCTTATTCAGATTCCTTGGACATTTTTGGTACATCAAGTTGTTATATTATACACTGAGGGCAGGATATTCAGACTGCACCAGGCTGTGGTGCAAGCCTGAGCACAGCGCAACCTGGATGCGCAGGGGCATTGACAGGGTGATATTCAACGGAGCTGCGCCATGGCACAGCATCATTGAATATCGCTCCTAGGCCACCCACAGTGTGCATGGCGCATTGGCACTGCGCCAGCACAAGTGGCCACAGTGGAGCAGGGGGATGCGCAAGCGCAAGTGCTGTTGCGATAGGCACAACCACCGCGATATTCAAAAGTGCTCATGCAAATGGGGCCATAATGTATGCAAGGTGCAAATAGGGCCATTTGCATGTCATTATGGCCCCATTTGCATGCAGGTGCGCCGATGTCCGGCGACTTGTGCCTGGCGCCCTACCAGGCTGCAGCCGTCGGGGACCGACACCCCCTGCACATCGCGGCAATGTGCTCCAATGCCCGATCGCGGGCATGTGTATATGAAGAACACATCCTATGTCCCTGGTGGTCCAGTGGACCGGTTGCAGCCTCATCGTGGGCATAGTATAAGTAAATTCAGTTAACACTATCCCTGGTGGTCCAGTGGACTACTTGCAGCCTGATTGCGGGCATCTGTAGTAAAAACTATTAGTCCCATATCCCTGGTGGTCCAGCAGTACCCCCCTCCCCACCGCCCACTGGCCCCACCGCCCGCTCCCCGGTCCGCGGCGGCAGCTCCCCACCCGCTTCCCGCCCTGCTGACTGACACCCGTCGGTAGGGCTGTACACCCATTGGTCCACAGCATGAGCTAATGGACATGCAGCCCATACCGTACTACACGGTCCAGATATGTGAATGGATTCCATTCACATATCTGGACTGTGTATGTGATATAGACTACGCCGTGGCTCACGCTGTGGACCAATGGCTGGCAATACCGCTGTCAGTCAGCGAGGGCAGCTGGCGGGTGGCTGACAGTCAGCGCGGCGTGGCTCAGTGAAGCCAGTGAGGAGGGAGGTACGCTGGACCACCAGGGATATGAACAATAGGTTTTACTAAGATGCCAGATCGGGCTGCATGCAGTCCACTGGACCACCAAGATGACATTACTGTGCTTAACATAATTATGCCCTGCGATCGGGCTGCGGCGGTCCACTGGACCACCAGGGATATAGGATTGTCACATTTGACAACATATGCCCGCAATCGGGCTGCAAGCAGTCCACTGGACCACCAGGGATATGGGACTATCCTTTTCTCACGGATGCCAGCTGATGGGGCGTAGGGAAGCCTCCGCGAAGGTGCGGCGGGCTTGGGCAGCCACTTACGGGTGGCGGCTGCCCGTGTTCACGCCCTGCGGCATGGCGGCTCACCTGTAGGTGGCCAGCTGTTGCTCCTTTCTTTTTGGCTCACCTGTGGGCAGCACAGGTAGGGGGTTGCATGTATGGGCTCAGCACATCCCAGGCTGAATATCAGGATGTGCAGAGTATGCATGGGCACCCCCACCTGTGCCGCGCCATCACTGATGCACTCCGGCGCATCGGGATTTGTGCGGGCACAATTCCCTTTGAATATCGGCGCGGGGCGCATCAGTGGGTGCGCGTGGTGCAACTGTGTTTGCACCATGCCAACCCTTCTGAATATCCCGCCCTGAGAATTTACTGACATCAGCACATATTAGGCCGCATGGTCTTAATTCCTTGGTGGTCCTTGATAAGTAGTTTTTTGTTTGACACTTACACTGTCAATTTATATTTATATTATTATTTATAAAGTCCTGTTACTACACTATAGGCTTTTGAAGTTTATGGAGCATAATATCTAGCTGGAGAGTATAGCTGGGTAATGGGTCCAGCGACGTTTTACACATCATACAGTGTGTAACTACTTATCTTTTTAAGAAAGCTTTACTGGTTACTCTTTGTTTGTTATATATACATACAGGGCTCCAGATAAGATTTATTTGGATGAGTACCGTACTCTCCATTTTGAAAGTGAAGTGAGTAAAACCAAATTCAGATGCGTACAAATGTCTAGACGGAGTGGAGTGAGGAGTACATTTTTAAAAGCAATGTCATTTTTTTTCTAGAGAAGAACTGATTAGGCATCAACAATGCTCCAGATAATGTTGTCAGTAGGAGTAACAAAATTGAGATGGGTACGAGTGGTGTAAATCTGGAAAAAAATGCTCCTTTTGAATCACCAGTTATGTTATGAAGCACTATTCTTTGGCATGTGGAGTATTTACAAATGTTGGGCGAGTATTGGTACTCATTAAAAAATATTTCTGAAGAGTATTTCCTAAAATGAGGTGAGTAAAATAGTTCGATACTCCCCTTATCTGGAGCCCTGTATACATAGATGCTTCTTGTAGTCCTAAGACAATTTTAGTATGTCTTTAATCCGGGTGGGGGTTGTGTTTCAGTAACTGCATTCTTATATACATTGTGACACTCATAATTCGATTTAAGAGCCATCTGCTCAAGTAGTTGTTATCTTATACCTCAATTTAATTTATATGCAGTAGAGCTATTTGTATGTCTTTTGCACTAAGCACCTTTGACCCTGAGACTCTCCCAGTTGAAGGTGACATGGTACTGTTAATCTTCTCTGACATCATCTTCTGTTTTTATTTAAATGAGTATTTTAAACCAATGGAATTTTTTCTGTTTTTTTCTGCATGATCTGGGTGTTAAAAGTATTGTTTTTTCTAAATAATTGTCATTACGCTTCTGACGAAGGACATTTTGGTCCAAAAGCTAGAGCACTTTGTTCTTGTTGTTATATCTATGTTGGTTCATTAAAAGGTATCAAATCATTTGCTTCTGGATCTGTTCTTACAAGGACCAATAAGGCAAATACTAAATCTAGATTTCTTCCCGGTAGGGAAAAGTCATCTTAGGTCAGATTAACCCCAGCTCCACTCCAGCTGCATTTTTCCTTACGAGTTCTGGATGAACTGTCTCCAAGTTACTTCAGTTGTGTGCTACCACTGCAGTTCTTGGTAGTCAATGGAGCTCTGGCTCACAGATTTCCAGGTCATGCAGACAGCAAATACTGAGCCCAGAGCCTTGGGTTTAGTCCCTTTTATGCAGTGCTGAACTTGATATCTCATAGGCAGTCATTTCCCGGATATAACAGAGCAAGGAATGTTAACCCAGCAGAGCTGGACTTTCATGCAGTTTTGTTTAGCATTCTTCTGCACTGACTGGCTGCACTCCACAGAAATATGCCTCTGACCCCTTTCCAGTGGTCCCTGTGGGGTCTGAGACCAAGGTGCATGGTCACGGCCATGTTTGTTTAGATTATTGCTGATTCCCTTGTTGTCTCTTGCTGTCTTTATTATTAGCCCTGCTGTGCTTCTTTTATCCTTCCCTGGCTCTGCTGCATGCACCCCTTGTGCTCTTGCCCTTATCCTACTCTTTATCAGTATCTGTCCTTACAGTCTTCCGTGCCCTTGACAATCATAGAGAACACAAACATGGTGCACAAAGGTGCAGCAGAACACAAGCAAGTAAATCATTGCTTAGAAATTTAATCTATGGTGCAAAAAAAACAGAGAGCAGGGTAAACAGTCAACCCCAGTGTTTCACCTCTATGCACACAAAGCTTTGATTTCTAAAAGAAATTTACTTGTCTTTTTCTGCTGCTCTTTTTTTTATTGCCATGGTTGTGTTCTCCGTCCTGTGTTACTTGCAGCAGCACTACTGGTCCGGAAAGAGCACCATTGTGTCTTGGAACTACACTTAACATTCACAACTGGTATTTATTTGGCAGTGCGTTTTTGTCTATATATATATATATATATATATATAAATATATGCTCACGTATATATTCATTGCAAAAAAATGTTAATGCATCAGTTAGGGTTAAAGCGACAAAAGTAGGGAAATGAGACGTTAGGGTTGAGCCCCTAACCCCCACCTTACCACCCACCCCATACTCCACACACCAACAGACATCGGGGTGGCCATAGGGTAATTAGGCCCAACTCTCACCCCATTTCATGTGTAAAGAGGCTGACGTGGTACAACATAGGAGAATGGGGTGAGAGTTAGGCCTAATAACCCCATGGCACACCCCAATGCCTGTTGGCATGTGGAGGATGGGGGTGGTAGGGTGGGGGAGTTAGGGGTTCAACCCTAATGTCTAATTTCCCTACTTTTGTTGCTTTAACCCTAACTGATGTATAAATTAATTTTTTTGCAGTGAATTTCCTTACTTTTTGAGAAAGTGTAATGTAACTGGTAAATGGTATGTGCTGCTGCCCATTTGCGCATAATGATATGCATCTGTGGGAGCACGGGCCCTCTGGGCCCTGCACTCCCACTTACACAGAACAACGAAGCCATACAGTAGCCCTATAGGGCTGAAAAGGAACCCTTGTAACACTAAGTTACCAATATCTCAGTAACCATACAAGCTATGAAATAAATTCCACAGCAGCTGTAGTTATGACTTCGAAACCTCCACCTGTGTTTAGTCCACAGGTGGACTAAGCTGCGGGTAGCGAGAAATCTGTATCTCGCATCGTTTCTGAGATACGGGCACCGAAAGTCACTGTGGGCACTGCAATGTTATCCTATGGGAAAAATCTCAACTTCGTGATGGCATATCTATGGAACCGAATAACTTTTTTATACCTAAACAGCATAATTCACATCTCTGGGACATCCCCTTTATACCCTGCAAATTTCAAGCCAAAAGGCCAAACCGTTTATTTATAGTGCATTGGCAAAGTTTTTAAATTTCTAGTTTGTGAGGTGGCAGAATCCCTGTTCATGAGGTCAATCCCCATTCGCGAGTTGTCAAAATCCCCATTTGCAAGAAACCCTTGATCGTCAGATTTTGGCCATCTGGTCTGGAAGTCACAAAAGGGGATTTTGTCAGCTTGCAAAAGGGGATTGGCTTGTGAAAGGGGGTTTTAACAGCTCGCAATCGGGGATTTTGTTAGCTCGCGAATGAGGAATTAAAAAAACATTTCCCTTTCGCAAGCTGACAAAATCTTTTTTCGCGAGTCGATCCCCTTCCACGAGGTGTCAAAATCCCGTTCACAAGCCAATCCTCATTCACGAGAAGGGCCATCTGGTTGTGAAATGACGATCAAGGATTTTGTCAGCTCACAAAGGATCACCTCACTAAAGAGGGTTTTGACACCTCGTGAGAGGATTTTATGTCGTCTAAGCGGGATTCAAAACCCAATACCTTTTGGCGAAGCTGACAAAATCCTCTTCCGTGAGCCGATCCCCTTTCACGAACTGACAAAATCCCCATTCGCGAGCCAATCCTTGTTCGTGAGATAGGGCCATCTGGTCCCTAAGTCGCGATCAAGGATTCTGTCATATTGCGAAAGGGGACCAGCTCACAAAAGGAGATTTGTCACTGCGAGAACAAGGATTGGAAGCGAGCCAAAATGAAGGAAACCAAAGGCATAGGTTTGTAGAGGGTGTCACCCTGAACAAAACCCATGCCTCATTTGTATAAGAAGTCAGCCGTGGGGCAAGCTACAACATTTTGTTTGGGGGGGGAATGAAAACAAGATGGCGGCTTGCAAACGAGGAATTTTTCCTCACGAATAGGGATTTTATAAATCCCCTTTCACAAGGTGACAAAATCCTTACTCGCAAGCCCAATCTCCTTTCGCAAAACATACATATAAATCTTGGACTGAACTGAGCATGCTCAGAACCCGAAAATTCTAAATTAAATAACTTTTGAACAAATTAATATTTTTTCATCAAACGAATATTGGATTGTTATTTGAACAAACCTCTTTATACCCTGAACATTTCATACCAAAATACTAAACAGTGTGGCCGCAGCATGATGGGCAAAAATTGGGAAAAATGGGCAAAAAAAGTCAAAAAATGCGTTTTGTGGCACTTTGCTGCATGAAAACCGCAAGTCCGACCAAAACACAACTTGGCAAATCATAAGATCTACCATACGAGACTGCACATTCCGAATTTCGTGCAAATCCATTGAATGGTTGCAAAGTTATTAAGGTGCAAAATTTGTGGTTTAACATTAAACTGCTTACCCAACCCTAACTATATTGGTGCGGTTGCACCAGTATAATATTATATATAGATAGATAGATATAGATATATAGATACATATATATATGGTTAAACCCAGTTTTTCCTTTATTTAATTGATTTTTGCCCTAGGGCTGCAGTTGATCTACAATTCATCCCATGTATTATACCAGCCAACTGACTGTACTAGAATTTCATTATTTGTGTAATCTTATTTATAAAATGGGCATGTAAAAAGAAGCATTGCGATTGGCCAGAAATTAGGTGTCAAATATGTATTACACATACAGAAAAAAAAGAACAGGTAACTAAATCAATGCCCATGAATGGAATGTTCAGAGCTAGGCATGGAATGTTGAGAAAAATTCAGTTAGCCATCTTGTTTTCAGCCTCCATGTAAAGCACATCTCAAACACTTAACAATGTCGAGCTGTGGTCACGATTCATGGTCCCGCACTAAGCTACCCCCCCACTTGTCTCCACCGCCTACCGACAAAACTGCCATTCAACTGTTATATTTTGCTATGCCCATTTTATAAAGAATTGTAACGGAACCAGGTTGAGCAGTAGTCATGATGCGTGATCCCGCACCATGCCGACTTCACCGTCTCACAGCAAACTGCACTTCTGTCCCACTATAGTTAACTAAAAAAAACAGAAAAAAAGCTGCATCCGTTATTCCCTTTTTTTTTTATTGTGAAAATGGTGCAGCCTGTCGGAGGGAACCTGTTACTTCTGCTCGCTCCATTCTGGTGCTCGGGCTGTCATGGGAATGGAAGAGCTACTTGACATTCAAACAAAAAGTATGTACATAGATAAACTTCTTGTTCTTCAATTGTTCTTTTAAAAGGACACAAACCTCTCCTAACCACACTTGTTCTCTCGATCGGGACGTGGGGGGGGGCACTAGCATGAATGGAAGACAATGATGTCATCACCTAGTAGGCGGAAGGACTATTTTACCTCAAATTAACACATTGATTTCATTTTTTTAGTTCAGTAATATTTTTTAAGATGAGAAAAATATGTTTAAAATAGGAAACCCATTTTATAAGCGCAATAAAACACTTCAGGGTGTGTGTTGAACAGATATTACCGCACTTCCAGGAGCTGAAGGCACTCGGCCGGGCCTCGTGCCTTACTACGCCCCTGGGCGTTCGGTAATATCTGTTCAACACACACCCTGCTGTGTCTTATTGCTTACGTATTCCACTACTGTATCTGATTATCTTCATTGCTACTGTGTATCTACCTTTTGTTTCCTTTTCCCCAGATTGCACTTGAAAACGAGCCTTGGCTCAGTGTGCCTTTCCCAGTTACCAAATTTCAAATAATTAGCATAAATGCTCTCATAGTGGCACACGGAGTGCCCATTACATGGTCAGATGTTTTGGAGAGTGGATCCAGCAGCATAATCTCTCTCTCTCTGTTCCTGTGTGCATATGTACACCTGTAGCCACTGTGCTCCTCACCGAAGACTTCTTTTGTCAGCCCTTGTTCTCTGTGAATATCAAGGGCATAGAAGACTATAAGGACAGATACTGGTAAGAGTAGGATAAGGGCAACCATGCTTCCTGGCTTGGGGTCGATGATGTACAGAGTGCCCAACAGCACATCTTCAGGAAGCGACCTTGGCCCTGCCAACAGTCCAGGGACCAAGGGCATGGGTCACCAAGTATGGCAGCAGCTGCAGTGCAGATTGGAACTATGGCTTGATTCCAGCCACAGACTCCTGCTAACTGATGTTGTGCTGCCCTGCCAGTCCCCTAATATATTCGTTCTAATTTCAGAGCTAAGCCAGAGGGTCAAGAGGGGATATTCAGGCCCTGGCAAGAGGTGGCAGTAAGTGTTCACAGGTGGCGGTGTAACTGGAGACACCAGTAAGGGTGGAGGGATGCCCCTGATGTTCACTGTGATTACACACTTCATATGTACAGCAGTATCCTTTTCAGTGATGTCCTTGGGGAGCAGGGGAAAGTAAGACATGGAAAATACTGTGACTCAGTAGGATGAAGAAAACCCAGTACACTTAGGCACTGCACAGTCTGCCTATATCCTTCCTCTGACCAAAAAAGGACATAATGGGTTGGTTGAAGGAATAGCTGCATGTAGGAATGGCTGGGGTGGGTCGCTGTCATGGGCTCCAATGGAGGGCGATTCCGTGACAGATAGCATAAGACCACAGTAGGGGGGAAAAGAACTGTGGTTCAGTGGGTGGTCAGGGAAACAATCGGTGGTTTAATGGAAAAAATTCACTGGGGCAACCCACCACTTTTTGAAGTAGGATGGGACATCTCTGGGCCATGCTCCCCCAGGGTTATATTGGCTGGGTAGGCCAGGAACCCATAGGCAGGAATTTAGTTCCACTACCTCTTTCAGAACTGTATGCCCCTCTGTTGTCTTTCTCCATTGAATACCATAGTAGTTTCAGCACCTAGAGATGAATGTTCCCCACCTACAAACCTTGTAGTGAGAGTTCCCCACTTACAAATCTAGAAGTGAGACTTCTCCCACCTAAGCATGTGTGCTTCCCATGAAATGTTGCATTTGCACACTTTGTCTGGTGCATATACAGTTGTGAATTTAGGTATTATGTCTTACACAGCAGCAGTTCTCCATTTTGCTTTGGGAACTGTCACACTCCGTTCTCACTATCTGTGTATGCCTGTTGGTCTCCTGCCATAGCTTGCCTTGGAACAATGACAAACTGAGACAGTTAAAGACCACAGTGCGGAGGTTGGAGCATGCCTGATTGAGGACATGCTCTGTGGAGGACAGACTGGCTCTGAAGGACCATTATGGTGTATATCAGAGGGCAGCGTCCCAGAAAAAGATAGAGTTCCTGTTAGGGTGATTGTTGCAGGAAACAGACCAGCTCAACTCTTCTTGTAACTATGATTCTGCAGCCCCCCCTTCCCATTTCCAACATTGCCCTGCAGTCTAGCTGCAGTTTCCAAAACCGCACCTGTCAAATGATGCATCCATCCGAAAGGGAACTGCAGTCCTCAGTGGATGGTACAAATGTTACCTGATGAACATTTAATCCAGCCGGGGGGGTGGGGGTGGCAGAAGGAATCTGGGAGTCAGAAACTGCCTTCCCCTATAGACTGAAGTAGACAGTAAGGAGAACCTGAGGGGAGAGGAATCCCCCATGGTGCAAATTAATAAAGGGAGCAGGGTAGTAGAGATAAAGGGGGAAATGAATAGGAGAATTAAAAACAGAGGTGGGCGGGAGGGAAGGCAAAAAGGAAAAGGGCAACAAACAGAAGGGAATCAAAATCTGGAATGCCATGTGTGCAAATGCTAAAAGTCTAGGAAATAAGATTCTGGACCTAGAGGCCATCATGGCAGAGGCTGACCTGGATACTGCGGCCATTACTGAGTCATGGTGCACTGAAAACCATGACTGGGACATGGCCATTCTGGGCTATACTCTGTTCAGGAAGGACCAGGTGGGAAGGAAAAGAGGAGGTGTGCTGTTTTATGTGAGGGAAAGCATAAAAGCCACAGAGATACAGGGAATACAGAGGGAGGCAGAAGTACTGTGTGTCTCCCTGGAGATGGGGAATGGAGCCACTGTTCACATTGGAGTGATCTACAGACCTCCAGCACAGAGAAAATAATTAGATAAGGTACTGGTGGAAACCACTGGCAAAATGGCAGAAAAGGGGGAGGTGCTGCCAATGGGGGACTTCAACCTACCAGATGTCAGATGTGGATTGCAGCCTCCCAGTAGCAGCTTCAGCTAAAAGCAGAGACATCCTGGACTCTCTGCAGGGGGCATTCCTTAGGCAACTAGGTTCATAGGCATAAATTACAAGTCCATAAGCTACTAGAGCCATTCAAGGACTTGCCACAATCAGTGGAGACATACCCAGTTCTTATCACCCATATACTTGTCTGAGAGAGATTTAAAACTTTTAATGTTCTCTGCACCCACCACTGTAGCTGGAAGTGAGTTCCACGTACCCACAACTCTTTGGTTGAACCTTTTACCCCTCTTAGCTGTTTTGTACTGATTTCCTTTCAGCTGGTATGGGTGAGCTCTTGTTGCTCTTTCCTGTTTGTCTTTTTTACATGAACCCGCTGACTCCCACGTGAGCTCATCTCTCAGTGCCTTAAAAATGAAACATAGTTCCCCACTTAATCTATGATAGGCCATTGAGTATACCCCTAATTCCTGAAGTCTGTCCTGATATGGCTTATCTTTTAATTTATAAACACATTTGGTCAATCTTCTCTGCACTCTTTCAACTCGCTTAATACTATCCTATGCTCTGAGGGGATGAGAAGGGGGCTCCATATTCATGAATCAGTCTGACAAGACCTATAAAAGGGAAACAACACCTCTCCCTTCTGACTTTTTATGTTTTTTAGAATTTGCCCAATAACCATTTGTGCTTGTTTAGCTACCTCACTATTATGTTTATTTTTTTTTTTTAACTTCAGATTATTTATTGATATCTCTGGTATACAATTATTAATTTCCCATAAGGAAAACATAGTCAGCAGATACAGTTTCTCATAAACTCTAGCACAATAAAATGTTATTGCAATGGTAATTTCAACTTAGACATACCTTCCATTTTATAAGACTGTTGCCAGACATGGCAAGAAGTACAAACTAAGGTACACACTGTTTAGGGCCCTTGGCCTCTGGATGATGGGTACAGTTTTTGCAGTGTGAACTTAGTCTCTGTCCCAGTTGACAACTGAATAGATATTCTCATAAAAGAAAACAGCTATCTGTCCCAATTGCTTTCTTAGAACTAAAAATAGCTTTACATATGAAAAACAGGTTAATAAACAAAAGGAATAAAAATAACGTATATGCACAGTAAAATTTTTTCTTATATACAATGTTCAAAGTTCTACAGCATTTGGCAATTACCTTTACCTTCTTCCCCCCCCCTCAGAATTTCTATGTTTAAGGTCAACTATACGTGGCTTCTAAAAATTACCCAATTAGGTAGTCTGCCCCCAATTCTACCTTCCCCACCAGGCTTCCCTCCACATCTGCCAGGGCCGCCACAACTCTAGGAACCTTTCCTTCCTTAAATGTGTCGTATGGGTAATGTTTTCTAAGCACTCTGTCTCCTCTACGTTGGAAACCCACTGCCCTAGGGATGGTGGGTCTGGAGTTAACCATTGGATTGTGATGCATTTTAAAGCTGCAACCCTCATTATCTGACATAGTTCTATTATTTTCCATTTCTTAGAGGACAGGGTGTGGAGGCCTAGTACCAGTTCATGAAAAGTAAAAGGAAGGGGGATAGCACTCACCTGTACTAAAGCATCATGAATATGGTGTCAGAACTGTTGTAATTTACTATACCCCCAAAAGATATGATAATGTGTTCCTTTGGGTTCCCCACACCCACGCCAGCAGGCCACAGTGGCCTGTGGGTTGAAATGTTGAGTAATCACCGGGGTCCTAAAGAAGCACACCAAGATTTTCCAGTTAAACTCCCACCAAGCCATTGCTGATGTCACTTGCCAATCCCTTTGGAGTCTACGAGCCCAATCTTTCCTTGAGATGCCTTCATTGACCTATGTCTCCCACCTTTCTCTAATTTTTTCCAGTGTCTGGGCCCCTAGGTGGGAGTGTGGTAGTCTGGGTCCCAATAAACAGATCATACAACCAGATAGGATGCATAAAAAATGCATATGTCTGCATTTATCATTTTATTCAAAAAGAAGAAAAAAAAAATACTAAATTTAATATATACAGAAAGGAAAAATAAATGGCGTTAATCTGTCACACCTCTTCAAACATCAGGAGATAATTCTTGCAAAATAAAACAATTACAGAATTCCTGAGTTCTTTCCTTCTCTCAAACAATGTGGAAACTTGCACAATTTCTTCTTAGAACCTTCTCTCTCCTTGGCCAGAACCTTACTGACCACCTATCTCTTGGTTCTCCTAGAGGAACCTTTTATAATGCCACAGGGTGACCTCATCAATCATGTGATATCTTAATTAAGATGAACAATGGCATTTTCAAGCTTATATATATATATTAAACCAACTAGTATCATTCTAGCACTTCAAGGGTTTACCCCAAAAAAACATTTATTTCCTCACAAGGTCCTAAAACAAAAATATAAACTTAATTATAGGACTATGATGTCAGAGCATTAGCTTAGCTCCTTCCCCTTCTGACATCACTCCTCCTTGAGACCATATAAGCTGCCATTTCATGAGTTGCCTGCTCTATAGAAGGACCTCTGCAACTAACATGGGCACTCAGGTAACATTTTATTTTAGTACAATACCTTTTATTTGTTCCAGTTTCCCTTAGTTTTACAGCCACTGCTTCTTAACTTACTAGCTGAAGTTGCAGCAGACACTTGCTTCTCAACTCAGCCCTCTGCTGTTTAGAGGCTCTTTTGTTTACAAATGAAACAGCTCCTTCTTGACATTTGTTTTGGGACACTGAGCTTGTTGGACTGCTTCTCCCAGTAGCCACTGAAGGTTTGCTGAGCATAGCTTTTCAATATATAAGTACTGTTTTTATTTTAACAAGATGCAATTAAGTACTGACAGAAAAGGAAAAAAAAAGGGACAGTAAAGGATAGATAGAAGATTGCCAGGTTGGCCACCCTGACAAGAAAGTATAGGATAGATATTGAAATATAATAGAGGATAGGATAGAGTGAAAAGAAATAATGGGGGTTATTGCATCTTGAAGTGATTGTTTATACTTCACAACAGGACCCCTGTTAAACTCCTCCCACCACAAGAAGGCAACAATGTTTGTTGTGTTGACTGAAACCCTCACCCTGTGAAGGTTGGAACTTCCGCCCACCCACTCCAGAAGTTCCCCAGGGACCCTTAAGATAAACAGTATTCAAAACACTACTCCAAATCAGACAATACTGTTTACAAGTCATACTTTTCCTGGAGTTGTGCCATCTTGGCACCTTGTGATACATACAACTCCATTATCTATATCTGAACAGAGTTACTAGCTGGATCAGCACCAAAGCGTGATAAAAATCAGCGCTCTGATGCCGAGAACCAGCTCTATGTCGTACAGTAAACTTATAAGGTTGTAATGATAATACCACCTTAAAATACAGGCATTTTTATCTTTCATCAAATTTAGCCAGCATAAGGGATTATGATCTGTTATAATCAGAAACTGATTTCCCAAAGATAATATCTCAGGGCTTCTACTGCCCACTTGATGGCCAGACATTCTTTCTCCACTGTAGAATATCTTCTCTCTTTCATGTAATTTCCTGCTGAGGTATAAGATGGGGTGTTCCTCCTGGCTATGCTGGTCAATACTGCCTCTATGCTTGTGTCAGAGGCATCCGCCTGTAATTCAAATGGTTCAGTGAAATCAGGGCTACATAACACCGGAGCTGAGCAGGATGGCCTTGATTTTGTTAAATGCCTCATCACAGGCGGGACTCCACTTTACTTTATTGGGAAAATGGTTTTTGGTCAGATGTGTGAGAGGAGTAGCAATGGTGGAAAATCCGGGATGAAGCGTCTATAATAACTTGCCAGACCAAGGAAAGACCTGACATGGTGCTTTGCCAAGGGTAGGGGACTGTTAGCCACAGCTTCAATTTTACTTACTTCTGGCTTAATCCTCCCATGTCCAATAATGAACCCCAGACAGCGTGTTTCTGTCTTGGCTATAGCACATTTGGACGGGTTAATGGTCATTCCAGCATCCTGGATGCTTTGTATCACAACACTAAGCTGTAATAAATGAGTCTCCCAGTCGGGGCTATAGATGACCACATCATCCAAATAAGCAGCACTATAGCCCTTGTGAGGTCTCAAGACATGATCCATGTACCATTGAAAGGTAGCCGGGGCTCCATGTAGGCCGAACGGCATTGTAGTGAACTGATATAGACCAAGAGGGGTGCAGAAGGCAGTTAATTCTTGGGTTTTTGGGGCCAATGGAATCTGCCAATACCCTTTTGTTAAATCTAAGGTGCTTATGTATCTTGTAGACCCAATCTGATCTAGGAGATCATCGATGCGTGGCATTGGATAGCCATCAAACTCAGATACTTCATTAATTTTCCTAAAATCTAAGCATAACCTGATGCCCCCTTCCTTTTTATGCACGACCACTAATGGAGAGGACCAAGGACTGCGTGAAGGAACTATCACTCCTGCTTGTTCCATTTGTTTTATCTCAGCCACTACTTCTGGCCTGATCTTTTCTGGTAATCTATATGGCTTCTGATGAATTGGTTTGGTTTGGGTAACTCTGATCTCATGGACTACGCCTTTGGCTCTCCCTGGATTCTTTGTGAATGTACGTGTGAAATACTCCAAGAGATGATCAATCTCTAATCTCTGTGCAGGGTTTAAGTCAGGATTGATATGCACTTTAGTGTCAGTAACAGATTTATCAATCCTGTCATATACTATATCTAGCTCTGCTCTATCAGGATCGGTCTCGGATATACAACACTGGGGTTTCTGTTTTTCTACCCATTTTCTCAGCAGGTTGGCATGGTAAATTCTTTTTACCGGTCTATGCCCTGGCATCTCAATGGCATAGTTTACCTTGCCTACCTGGTGTAAGATCACATAAGGTCCTTGCCAACGCATGAGTAATTTATTTTCAGTGGAGGGTAGCAATAGCAACACTTTTTCCCCAGGTTCAAATGCTTTATGCTTTAAGCCCATATCATAATGTTCTTTCTGTTTGAGCTGTTTCTGGTCAACATTTTGATGGGCTATAGTCACATATTTCACTAGCCTTTTCCTCAATGCAGTCATGTATTCAAGTATATTTTTGCATGCTACATTAGACCCCTGTTCCCAATGCTCCTTTACCACATCTAAGGGACCCCTAGGTTACGCCCATATAACATGGTAAAGGGGATAACCCTGTAGTAGCCTGAGGCACCTCTCATAGGCAAACAGCAAATGGGCAAAACTTATCCCAGTCCCGCCTTCCTCCTGCACATACTTCTGAAGCATACATTTCATTGTCTTGTTAAATCTTTCCACTAACCCATCAGTTTGGGGATGGTATGGGATGTTCTAACAGCAAATACCCTAGCAATTTGTATAGTTCTTGCAGCATGATGGAGGAAAAATTACTACCATGGTCTGTCAGGATAACCTTGGGTATTCCATCCTGCTGAAGACTTTGCCAGTTCTTCTGTCTGAGGCAGTAACCGTCCTCATTGGTATTGCTTCTGGGTACCTGGTTGTGTAGTCACAAGTGACTAAAATATACTGATTCCCCATAGAACTTTTTAATAAGGGTCCCACCACATCCATTGCCACCCTGTCAAATGGAGTAGTTACATATGGTATAGGTTGTAGGGGCACCGTATCTTTCTTCCCTCCCTTGGCAACCAATTGGCACTGGGGACAGGACCTACAATAGGCTGCAACATCCTGGTGGACCCCTGGCCAACTGAATCGAGATAGAATACGTTGTACTGTCCGGTCTCTACCTTCATGACCAGCCATGGGAATATCATGTGCCAAGTGCATTATTTGTTCCCTATATTTACTGGGTACCACTAACTGTTCAAGTTCTCATTTGTACCAGGCTCTACAACAGCTCTATACAGGATATTGTTTTGATAATAAATCGAGATTGTCCAGGATGTCCAACCTTGTCCACCTGTAAAAATAAAGATGTTAAAGATTCATCGCATTTTTGGTCCTGTACAATATCTTGCACTAGAGTCTCTGGGATATTAAGTTGACCTTTAGCCTAATGATTTTCATTCCAAGTCTTTTTTTCTCTTCGCCTAGTCTTCTTGGACTTTTTGTCCTTACTGACAGTCTCAAAATAACCATTATCAAAAGGAAAGACTTCCTGTAAGTCTTGTGTTTTGGCCTGGGACCTAGTAACCACATTAACAGTTCCTGTAGAAGTCTTCTGCTGCTGCATTAAAAGGTCAAAATGAGGAAAGTCTTGCCCAACAATGACAGGTACCGGGAGTCGTGGAACAAGGCCTACCAACATGTCATGGCTTTCTTGATTTACAGTTATATTAAGACATGCTGTAGGGTATCGTGTATGTCTCCATGTACACACCGCATAGTAGTATTTGAATCACTCTGGGGCATATTCAGTGCTAGATCAGCCCTGATCAAAGTTTGTATACTGCCTGAGTCCAGCAAACCCAAAGTCTGTTGTTCCCAATACCTACAGAGGTCACTATACCCAAAATTTTCTAGGGCAAGATGTGCTAAATCAGATATTTTATTTGGGCAGTTCCTTACAATATGCCCTTTTCCAAGACAACCATGGCATATTATTTCTGCATATGGAACTCTCCCACCTCTCTCCCTTCGATAGAACTGTCTCTGGTTAGTAGAAGCATTAAAAGGTGGTCTTACCAGTGCATTAGATGGTCCTGGATTGCCCTGGTTACCTCTGGCTCGGGTGCTTCTTGCTGCTAGGTAATCTTCTGCCAACTTAATGGTGTCTTCGGCTGTCTCAGGTTTATGTTCTTTTACCCATAATTGCACTTCCACAGGTAATATCTGGATGAATTGTTCAATTATTATCAGTTCCATGATTTGGTCTACAGTTTTGGTGGTGGATTGTAGCCATTTTCCACAATAGTCCTTCAAACGGGCATAGGTTTCTCTTGGGGTATCCAAGCTTGCCATTTTCTGAGACCGAAATCGTTGCCTGTATGTCTCCGTGCTGATATTATATCTGTGAAGAATTTCTTCTTTAACTCTGTCATAATTTGAGCTATCAGCTCCACTTAGCTGGCTGTAGACTAGTTGTGCCGTCCGAGAGGTATGGGACCAAGCGAATCACCCATTGGTCTCTGGGCCAGTTGCAGGTTTGACACCCTCTCGAAAGTTGTCAAATAGGCCTCAATATCATCCACCTCTGTCAACTTAGTTAATTTAATGTCTCTAGGAACAGATCTCCCCATCTGCCCCTGGGTCATGTCCTGAATAGCTTTTAATGTTGCCCATTTTTCATCTTGTCTCCGTCTCTCTTCGGCCTGTATCCTCCGGTCTTCATCCCTCTGTCTCTGGTCTTCTTCTCTCTGGGCCCATCTCAAGTTGGCGAAACAAAGCCATTTCAGTAGCTCACTTGGATCCTCCGTGCTGGGGTCATCTGACTTTCCTCCTTCTTGGATTACCAGCCACAGCTGTGGCTCCTTCTTCCATCTTTCTTTGGTAGCAGGTTCGATCCCTGGCAACAACTGGACACCAGTCTTCAATCTGACAGACCTGGTCAGATGTAATGCATTCAACTCCACTTGTTCTGGTTGTTGCATCTGCTAGGGTATTTTCAGTGCAACACCCCCTCTGGAGTACCTTCTGACACCCCAGAGGTTGGAATCCCACTTCTGACACCAGTTGTGGTAGTGTGGGTCCCAATAAACAGATCATACAACCAGATAGGATGCATAAAAATGCATATGTCTGCATTTATCATTTTATTCAAAAGAAGAAAAAAATACTAAATTTAATATATACAGAAAGGAAAATAAATGGTGTTAATCCGTCACACCTCTTCAAACATCAGGAGATAATTCTTGCAAAATAAAACAATTACAGAATTCCTGAGTTCTTTCCTTCTCTCAAACAATGTGGAAACTTGCACAATTTCTTCTTAGAACCTTCTCTCTCCTTGGCCAGAACCTTACTGACCACCTCATCTCTTGGTTCTCCTAGAGGAACCTTTATAATGCCACAGGGTGACCTCATCAATCATGTGATATCTTAATTAAGATGAACAATGGCATTTTCAAGCTTATATATATAAATACAATATATATATATATATATTAAACCAACTAGTATCATTCTAGCACTTCAAGGTTTACCCAAAAAACATTTATTTCCTCACAAGGTCCTAAAACAAAATATAAACTTAATTATAGGACTATGATGTCAGAGCATTAGCTTAGCTCCTTCCCCTTCTGACATCACTCCTCCTTGAGACCATATAAGCTGCCATTTCATGAGTTGCCTGCTCTATAGAAGGACCTCTGCAACCAACATGGGCACTCAGGTAACATTTTATTTTAGTACAATACCTTTTATTTGTTCCAGTTTCCTTAGTTTTACAGCCACTGCTTTTGAACTTACTAGCTGAAGTTGCAGCAGACACTTGCTTCTCAACTCAGCCCTCTGCTGTTTAGAGGCTCTTTTGTTTACAAATGAAACAGCTCCTTCTTGACATTTGTTTTGGGACACTGAGCTTGTTGGACTGCTTCTCCCAGTAGCCACTGAAGGTTTGCTGAGCATAGCTTTTCAATATATAAGTATTGTTTTTATTTTAACAAGATGCAATTAATCTGACAGAAAAAAAAAAGGGACAGTAAAGGATAGATAGAAGATTGCCAGGTTGGCCACCCTGACAAGAAAGTATAGGATAGATATTGAAATATAATAGAGGATAGGATAGAGTGAAAAGAAATAATGGGGGGGGGGTTATTGCATCTTGAAGTGATTGTTTATACTTCACAACAGGACCCCCTGTTACAGGGAGGTAAGGATTGTATACAAAATGGATAAATATCTCAGTTTATCTCTAATTCTTATAGCATCCCACCAGTATTCTCTAATTGTGTTAGTTCCCTGCTGATCATCTGAAAGTTATCTGCTGTATTGATGAAGTGTCGGGTTTGAAGAAATCTATAGAAATCTTCTCTGCGGAGTGTAAAGTGATTCTTAAGGGCAGCATATGGGAGGAATCCTGTTCTATCCGTCATTTGTTTAAAGGTGGTAAGGCCTTTAAGCTCCCAATAGTCATATCCCTGATCCATTCTGTGTGAGATAAAGCTATCGGCATGTCTAATCATAGAGAGAGGGCCTAATGTGTTCGGGGTATGTGTTACTTTCCTTAATTTTAAGAGAATGCATATGGAATGCTTAATCCAAGGGTTAAAGATGGCGGGCCAGATCTGGGGACTTATGGCACCTGTGGCCAGTGCCCCATAATTTAAATTTTTTTTCAACTGCCTCAGCCTCAATTAAGTACCAGTCGGAGTCTATACGTTGTTTAGCCCAGGTAATTAGTTGTGCACCTTGGGCGGCTAGGTAATAATTGTATATATGGGAGAGTCCCAGGCCCCCCTCCCACCTGGGCCTCACCAGGACATGGAGGGGTAATCTGGGACGTTGTCCCCCCCAACACACAAATCTGGAAATGTCCCTAAACAACTGGGTCCAAAAATATAATGGAATGGAGATTGGAAGAGTTTGGAATAAAAATAGCAATCTAGGCAACACATTCATCTTTATAACCTGGATTCGTCCATATAGGGTAAGGGGTAACAGTTTCCAGCGGGCAAGGTCTGCTTGCAGGGTTTGATATAACTTAATTAAGTTATTTTTGAAAAGTCTGTTAGTGTCTACTGAAACATGAATCCCCAGGTACCAGAAAGTATTTCTCTTAGCCCACGTGAAGGGAAAAGTTTCCTTAAATTGTCTTGGGAGAGTTCCACTCAGCACTACTGCTTCAGATTTATTTAGGTTAATTTTATAACCTGCTAATAGACCAAATTTCTCCAGAGTCTCTAACAACTAGGGCAAAGAAGTCTGAGGATCTTTTAAGAAAAAGAGTGAGTCGTCCGCATAAAATGCCACTTTCTGTTCAGCACTGCCTGTCTGAATTCACTTAATGTTTGGGTTGTTACGTATCGCTATGGCCAGGGGCTCTAACGATAGAGCAAAAATTAGAGGTGAGAGAGGGCAACCCTGCCTGGTGCCCCTCTTCAGAGGTAGGTGATCGGAGAGCAGGCCGTTGACCTGGACTCTAGCCTCTGGTCTATGATATAAGGCCGCTATGGCCGATACAAAATGCTCTTCCAACCCGAACTTTGACAGGGTGGCTGACATAAAGTGCCAGTCCACCCTGTCAAAGGCCTTCTCAGCATTCATACTGATCGCCAGCTGCAAGGAAGTGGAACCCTTCTGGGCCGTGATAATGTTTAAAGAGGAAGCAGGGAACTACAGACCAGTCAGCCTCACCTCAGTAGTGGGGAAGATCATGGAAGCACTACTGAAGGAGAGATTGGTGGAACATCTGGTTGTCAATGGACTACAGGACCCAAGGCAGCATGGTTTCACCAGGGGGAGGTCATGTCAGACCAACCTTGTTGAATTTTTACTGGGTGACTAGGAGGTGGATCAGGGAGGCAGTGGACATGGCCTATCTGGACTTTAAGGCCTCTGACACTGTGCCACATAGAAGACTATTACACAAACTGGGGAATATGGGTGTGGGCAGGACAGTAGTGTGGTGGGTAGGTAACTGGCTGGGTGGCAGGACACAGAGGGTGGTGGTAAATGGCTGTCACTCCACAGAGGGAAGAGTGACCAGTGGGGTACCAGAGGGATCAGTGCTGGGACCAGTCCTATTCAACATCTTCATCAGTGACATGGCGCAGGACCTAGAAGGCAGAATTTCACTGTTCGCTGATGACACAAAGCTCTGTAACAGAGCAGACACACCAGAGGGTGTAGACAGAATGAGAAGCGACCTGCAGAAACCTGAAGAATGGTCAGGGGTTTGGCAGTTGAAATTCAATGCAAAGAAGTGCAAGATAATGCATATGGGGCACAAAAACCTGGCACAATATATCAGTTGGGGGTGAGGATATAGCATGCACCAAGCAGGAAAGGGATCTTGGGGTTATCATCTCTGATGACCTCAAGGTAGGGAAACAGTGTGACAAGGCAGCAGGTAAAGCAAATAGGATGCTGGGATGTATAGGCAGGGCATCACCAGCAGGAAAGGGAGGTCATAATTCCGCTATACAAGACACTAGTGAGGCCCCACCTGGAGTACAGTGTACAGTTCTGGAGACCATACCTACGTAAGGACATAGACAGGGTAGAGAAGGTTCAGAGGAGGACAACAAAGATGGTGCATGGATTGCATCACAAGTCCTATGAAGACAGGTTGAAGGAACTGAACATGTACTCCTGGAGGAGAGGAGGAGAGAGGGATATGATAGAGACATACAAATATCTTACAGGAGGAACAGGGTGCAGGAAAACACTATTTTAAGCGAAAAAGATGTTCCAGGGCTAGAGGCATGGGATGAAGTTGGAGGGAGGGACGATTCGAGGAAACATGAAAGAATTTCTTCACAGAACGGGTGGTGGACAAGTGGAACACCCTGCCAGAGGAAGTGGTGGGGGCTGAAACAATCACGGGATTTAAGAATGCATGGGATAGACATAAAGGAATTCTGAAGGTCAGAGGTAAGGGGCAACAGACTTCTAGGACAACAAACTGAACTTACAAGCTCAAATGAGCAGACTGGGCGGGCCATAGGCCCTTATCTGCCGACACTGTCTATGTATCTATGTAATAACCTACGTACGCTGTCTTGGAGAACCCTCCCAGAAATGAATCCTATTTGATTATGGTGAATAAGAGTGGCTATACACTTCTGTAGTCTATCTGCCAAAATCCCTGTAAAAATGTTTTAATCTACAGGTAATAGATATTGGGCGATAGGAGCTACAGGTTTCAGGATTTTTACCTGGTTTCAGAATCACTGATATTTGGGCCAGATTCCAAGAGGGTGGGACTGCTTGTTTGCTAATCAAAACCTCATTGCAGGTGGCGACCAGCTGGTCGAGTAAATGGGACGTGAAGCCCTTACAGAATTCAGTTGGCTAGCCGTCCAGCCCTGGGGCCTTGCCATTCTTCATCTTTCTAATCTTAGCTTGTACTTCCTGAGGGGTGATTGGGGCATTAAGGGCTGCTCTATCTGCTTCTGCAAGGGTAGGTATCGGGAAACCATCCAAAAAAGATTGCACAGCTGTCTGATGACCAGGGAAGGTCTCAGCCACTATTATATTTATTAAAAGTTAAAGTATTTGAGATAATTACCCCAAGTCTTTCTCATGCTCAGTTTCTGCAATGACGTGATTGTTTATCTTATACTGTGCTTTCGTAGAAACACAGAAGTTGACGGCAGATAAGGACCGCAAGGCCAATCCAGTCTGCCCATTTTTTCTACCTTATGAATGTGCCATAGGCCTTTATTCTGTCAATGGCCTATCTATTCATACTCATCTGTATTGCTCCCTTATGCCTATCCCATGCCTGTTTGAAGCCCTGCACTGTATTCATATCCACCACTTCCTGAGGTAGGCCTTTCCATGCATTCACCACCCTATCTGTGAAAAAGAACTTCCTCACATTACCCCTTAATTGGCCTCCCTCTAATCTCATGCTGTGTCCTCTTGTCCTGCTATTTTTCTTATATTGAAACACGTTAGACTCTTTCACCTTGTTAATGCCCTTAAGACGTCTGAATGTTTCGATCATATCACCTCTCTCCCTCCTCTGCTCTAGGGTATACATACTGAGCTCCATTAATCTGTCCTCATATGTTTTCTGATGCAGTCTCTGCACCATTTTGGTTGCCTTTCTCTGGACTGCCTCCATTTTGTTATTGTCCTTGTGCAGGTGCGGCCTCCAGTACTGCACACAGTACTCCAGATGGAGCCTAACCAGTGTCTTGTAAAGAGGGATTATTACCTCCCTCTTACGACTTGTGATACCCCTACTAATACACCCCAACATCCCTCTAGCCTAAACATACTATTTTAGTGGTCTGCTTGGATTATTTCAGGTTATCTCTGATGATGATGATGCCCAAGTCTCCTTCTTCCCTAGTGATTGCAAGCAACTCCCCTCCCAATCTATAGGTAGTTTCAGGGTTTCTCTTCTCTATGTGCATGATCATGCACTTCTTTGCGTTAAACCCCAGTTGCCACTCTTCAGACCATTTTGCCAGTGTATCCAGATCTCTTCTCATTCTGTCCACCCCATCTGGATCATCTACTCTGTTACAGATCTTGGTGCCATCTGCAAACAGACAAACCTTACCCTCTAGTCCATCTGCAATGTCACTAATGAAGATATTGAAGAGGATTGGCCCCAGGACTGATCCCTGAGGTACCCCACTTGTGACTTGCATCTCTTCTGACTGTATACCATTTACTACCACTCTCTGTTTTCTGCCCGCCAACCAGTTTGCCACCCAGTTGACCAACCTCTGACCCACCCCGAGCCTACCTAGCTTATTAATCAATCTTCTATGTGGAACAATATCAAAAGCTTTGCTGAAGTCAAGGTAGGCCACATCAACTGTACCTCCCTGGTCCACCACTCTGGTTACCCAGTCAAAGAAATCTATGAGATTAGTTTGACAGGACCTTCCTGTTGTAAACCCATGCTGTTTTGGATCCTGTGCTCCTATGGACTCCATGTGTTGCACTATCCTTTCCTTATGGAGTGCTTCCATAATCTTGCCCATTACTGAGGTAAGACTGACTGGTCTGTAGTTCCCTGCCTCCTCCCTGCTACCACTCTTGTGGAGCAGGATCACATGAGCCTTTCTTCAATCTTGTGGGATGTCTCCTGTGCTCAGAGACTCACTAAACCATTCTGCTAATGGCTCTGCTAGTTCTACCCTTAGCTCCTTTAGTACCCTGGGATGTATGCCATCAGGTCCTATTGCCTTGTCCACCCTGAGCTTAGTGAGCTCTTGTGGGACCCTTTCTTTTGTGAAGGGACTTGTGCAAATCTCCCTCCCCCCTGTGTCCATGGTGCTGAGCTGTGGGCCCTGCCCTACCCTCTCCTCAGTAAATACTGAGCAGAAGTATCTATTTAGGATAGATGCTTTTCCTTGGTCCTCCTCCACATACTCCCCCTTATCCCCTTTGATCTTAGCATTACCCCTTCTGGACTTTCTCCTTTCACTAATGTATCTATAGAAAGTCTTGTTCCCTTCTTTTACCATTTGTGCTAATGTTGCCTTGGTTTGGGCCTTTGTCTGCCTTACTGCCTTTCCTGCTTCCCTTAGGGAAGTTTGGTATGCCACCCTATCTTTGTCCCACTTTGTTCCCTTATATTTCCTGAAGGCCAACCTTTTGGCTCTGATCTTTTCTACTACTGTTTTTGAGAACCAAAGTGGTTTCCTCCTTCTTTTGCTCTTGCTTTTCTCCCTAACACAATGGGATGTTGCTTCAAGTATTGTATCCTTAATGCTTCCCCAATTTGCCTGTACCCCCTCACCTGTATTTGTTCTTGCCAGGGCTAGCTTAACTCTGTTGGCCATCTTATCAAAGCCAGCTCCTCTGAAGTCCCATATTTTTGCCTTGAAATGGGATGATTTAGTTCTAGTGGCCAAATTGAACCACACCATGTGATGGTCACTGGCCCCCAGGTGACCTTCTACCTGGAGATCTGTGATCCTTTCCCTGTTAGTCAGTACTAGATCCAGGATAGCCCTGTCTCTTGTGGGTTGTTGTACCAGTTGTTTGAGGTCCTCTCCCTGCAGGGAATCCACTATGTGTCTAGTTCTGGCGGATGTTCCTGCTGGTATTGACCAATCTGTATCTGGCATGTTGAAGTCTCCCACTATCAGAACCTCCCCTTTAGCTGTCATGTTTTGCATATCTTCTAACAGTAATGTGTCCATGTCCTCCCCCTAGTCTGGAGGCCTGTAGACAACCCCAGTTCATATGGCTGTCCCATTTCCTGTTTCCAGGGTGACCCAAAGTTCTTCTGGCTCCTTATGTGTATTCTGAATTTCTGTAGCCTTGATATTTCCTTTTTTTTATTTGATTTTTACTGAAAGTTTCTGGCACACACAATTTACATTAATCTCATATCAATACAGTATTCCTTTGTTCATATGAGTTTGATACATTCAGTATAAATGTTGTCTTCAGCTCATTTCCTAGTTTTAAAGAATTTACACTGGCCATCAATAATGTCACTTCATATTTCAACTTTATTAATATATGAGCAGCCTTAGATCCATGGATCCATGAAGAGAGAGGACCAACATCCCAGTTTAATAAGTTATATAAAACTATCATGTCCCACTCCATCACCAACCCCAATTCCACTATCTTTTCTATTTCTCCTCCCCCCATTCCTCCCTCCCCATAAGAATCCCCTCCTTAGGGAGAAAAGTCTGGATCTACTGATGCCTGGTATAAGTCCCATATCTGCCATGTCCCCATATAGTTTGGTCATCTCTGTTGGATTTTGGAGTTAAGTTGCTCTGTATAATATATTTGTTTCATAATTATTCTCCAGTCGTCAAGCTGAGGTACAGTTGTTGTCATCCAGTTTCTGGTTAGAGCTTTCTTTGCCACTAGGAGAAACACTGAAAAAATTGTTTTCCTCCAGGGTGGAGAGTGATCTGAATACACCGCCATCAGAACTTGTTCTGCTGTAAGTTCTATGGTTTCCCCTAGACATTTTGTAAGTTTTGTCTGTAATGTTAGCCAAAAGGGCAGTAAGTATGGACACAACCAAAAAATATGGCCCAATGATGCCTTCCGACAACCACAATTGCACCAGCATTGCCCATACCTTTCCGGGAGGTATCTACTTAGAATCTCAGGAGAGTGAAAATATCTCATCATGCACGTCCAAGCAAACTCCCTCCAAAAAGGAGAGGAGGTGATCTTTACTGCTGATAAGTTAGTCTCCATCCAGGTCTCCCATGAGACCTCTAAATCGAGATCTCTATTCCACTCGTTTAAGGTTGACTTAGTGCTGTCCGAGGTTTCTTCACGAAGGACTCCATATATGTTTCCTATTAGATGACCATCCAGTTTCCCTTGTACTGCTGTTATGAAAAACTGTAAGAGACCAGGTGCTGGAGTTATTAAATTTGGACTAAGATTTCTATTTCTTAGTATATGGTTACGTACTTGAATATAATGAAATCAATCAGAGTTTCTTAATTTGAATTTTGATACTAATGTTTCAAAAGGGCTTATCCCTTGTGGGGATAAAAACTGGTAGAAATGTGATAGGCCCAACTGTCGCCAGCGTTTGAATGTAAGGTCTGAACTTATTGGGAGGAAAGTCTCATCTTCTGATATCAGTTTGCAATTTTCATAAGTAGAGCGAACTACTACCATCTTTCTTAATTTCTTCCATAGTTGGTACGTATTTGCTGTTATTTTGGAAAAGGCTCTAGGTGGAAGGGATCTTTCCTCTGAGGAGAAGAGAATCTTATTTATATCAAATAAGTCATTTATATTGAGTTCTAGTAATTTCCAAGGGGTTTGGTAATCTTCTGCTAGCCACATCAAAACTGTACGTAGAAATGCTGCTTTGGCGTATAATGTAAAGTCTGGAAGGGCTACCCCCCTGCTAGAGATCATTTTAAGACTGATTGTCTAATCCTCGAGCGCCCGAAACCCCACATAAAAGGTGGAAATTATTTTATCCCAAGATTTAAAATAGAATGCTGAGGGGAATTTAGGTATATTTTGGATGAGATAAAGAAGTCTGGGGAGTATATTCATTTTAATTGTAGTAATTCTTTGATGAAAACTAAATAATGTTGAGGACCATATAGCTAAGTTAGATTGTATATTTATGGTTAAGGGCTCATAATTTATTAATTCCATGACCACCAGATTAAGCGGTATGTGAATACCAAGATATCTGATTTTTGTTCTGAGCCATCTAAAGGGGGTAATTTCTCTTCATGGTAGTAGAAGGGTTAAAGTTATAAATAAGAATTTCTGTTTTTGAGTCATTTAATTTAAATCCTGCCAGTTCTTCATACTGTTTCAAAATCCTCCATACTGACGGAAGGGACTTCTCTGGGGAAGTTAAAGACAAGAGTATATCATCAACAAATAAGCTCATCTTATATTCTTGTTAGGCTATTGACACGCCTTCCACCTCTCTACATTCTCGTATTGCCTGGGCTAGGGGTTCCAAATAAAGAGTAAATAGACTTGGTGAAAGGGGGCAACCCTGGCGAGTACCTCTACTGATTGATATCGGGGTCTAAACACCTCCATTGGTTTTCACACAAGTTTTAGGGGAATCACATAATGCCTGCAGGCATGTAATGAAGTGAGTTGGAAAATCGAAAGCATGAAGGATGTCCCAGGGGAAGGGCCAAGCCACCCTATCAAAAGCCTTCTCGGCATCAAGGCTTATAAATATTGTTGGAATATGTCTCTTTATAATATATTCTTGGAGGATTAGCATTCTACGAATGTTATCAGAGGTAGTTCTATTTGATATGAATCCCGATTGGTCTGGGTTTATAAGTTTTGGGAGAACTGTTTCTAATCTATTGGCTCATATACTTCGCTTTGATATTTTCATTGACATAAAGGGCCACCACCACCCTCACCCTCTTTTTGCACCTCGGTCTCTTCTGAACAATACATAGCCGGGTACTGAAGTCTCCCAAGTGTGCTTACTGCTGAACCAAGTCTCGCTAATGCCTACTATGCCCAGTTTAGCCTCTGTCATTTTTGCCTCCAGGTCTGGGATCTTGTTTCCCAGATTGCGGGCATTTGTGTACATGATTTTCCATTGGCCAGATTTCAGTGAGTTAGTTGTTGGGCGAGGTCCGGCATTTCCCCTGCATGTCATATGGGGAGTCAGATCTTTTTCCTTACCTGGTGATGCAAATGAACTACAAACATGCTGAACTCCTGTTTGATCCCTAGCTGGGGGGAGGGGTGTTCTTCCTGTTTAATGTATCGGGTGCTGCACCCCTCTCCTCATTTGCTAGTTTAAATATTCTGCAAAGACATCAAACTTCTGCCCCAATGCACTGACTCCCTCCTTGGTCAGATGCAGTCCATCGAATTTAAAGAACTTTTGCTCCCAAAATTGTTGCCAATTACCTATAAATGTGTGTCCTTTTTCCTGGCACCAACCCTTGAGCCACATGTTTAGCTCCCCTATCTCCCCTTCTCTGACCTTCCATCCATCTGCCCCCCAGATCGGCAGGATCTCAGAGAAAGAGATGCCGGATGAAATGGATGACAGTTCGTCTCCCAGCCTGGTCAGGTGTTCCTTGGTCTCCACAACTGACTGGCTGGTGAGATTGTTAGTCCCTATGTGTACCCGGATGTCGATATTTTCTCCTGCTTTGTGCATGATTTTAGCAATGCAGTCAGTGTCTCTCCACGCTGATGTACCTGGGAGACACCTGACCATTACCCCTGGCCGGAGGTAGGTATCAACTCCCCGAATCATGGAGTCTCCTATAATCAGAAGTGTTTTAGATTTCCTTTTTGCTTTTTTTTGTTTTGGTCCCTGTTTTGGGTGAGTTTTGCAGCACTAGCTCCTGTACTGCAGTGTCCTGCTCTGTAGTGTCCTCTGCCCCTTTGTTTGATTTCAGAGATATAGGCAGATACCTGTTTGTAGTTTTTATATGGTTTGTGAAGATGATACGTTGGTGAGCACTGAGTGATGGGGCAACTAATTTGCCCCTCTTAACCACCTGCCAACCTCCTGGACCAACTACCCTCTGTGGTCGAGGTTCTTCAGGTGGATGTTGGGGAAATGGTGGGCGATTCTTGTAATATATTTCCTCCTGAATATGCAATTTGAGGCGCGCAGTCTCTGACCATGCTGCCTAGAGCTGAGCCCTTAGATCTCCGATGGTCCAGCATGTAGGACAGTATCCTAAATCCTGTATAACTGCCCTTTTGAAAAGTGTCCCGCAGTACCTGCAGTTGATAATATCCATTCCAGTTGAGTTGTCGAGTGTATAACCTGGTCCAAGTAATTAGAAGGAAAATGAAAGCAAGATTTTTTTTTGTTTGTTTTTGTGTAACTTTTTATAAGAAATTAAATTAATTGTGCCCCTGTAAGTGAGGTCACTGTGTGGATACCCCTCTGATCCTCCCCTTCTTGCTTTGCTACAGGAAATGTCACGACTGTGCTAACTATAAAAGGGGTGTAGCATGGGGTGATTGGGGATGAGAGTGGGTGGTTGGGCCCTTCCCCTGCCAAAAAAGAACCACGGACGAAAGAAACAAGGAGGTAAGAGCAGAAACGATGAACCAGCAACAAATGCAGTAGCCCTGAACGCTTAGCCTAATGATAGATAAAACTGTAAAACCTGTCAGCACCACCTGCAACAATTTCGTGGAAGATATACCCTGCAAAAAACACTTTGCTACAGAGAAAAATTAAGCAGTAACAGAAGATGTATGTTGCAAAAAACAATTTAGGTATTATTAGGTCTACATTCTATGTACTTCCTAAAATTCACAAGGACATGATGAATCCACCTGGGAGACCTATTGTATCAGGTAATAATAGTGTAACAGAACCACTGGCAAAGTATGTGGATTCTTTTCTGGTAAATATTGTCAAGGATAAGGTACCAGCTTATATTAGAGATACCAGTGACATTTTGTCAGTACTTGAGGATTTAGCAATTGAGGACGATAGTATTTTGGTTACACTTGATGTTGCATCTTTGTATTCAAATATTCCACGTAGTGGAGGCCTGGAGGCCTTGACATTTTATTTGGATACTAGGATTGTTAGGGATCCTCCTACTGAATTACTAGTCCAGTTAACTCGTTTTACACTGGAATGTAATACATTTTTTTACAAAAATGATTTTTACTTACAGAAAAAAGGAACAGCTATGGGTGCAAGTATGGCACCCAATTATGCAAATCTGTACATAGCAAAATGGGAACTTGATACAATAAGAAATCTCAATAATCCTTTCCTACACAAAACTGATTTATGGAGACGCTTTATTGATGACATCTTTATGGTGTGGAAAGGCAGTAAAGATGAACTTTTTGAATTTGTAAAGTATTTAGAAATCAGTAATGAGAATTTACGGTTTAGCATTTGTTTTAGTCAAACTGAAATTTACTTTTTAGATTTAAGGATTTATAAGGATGATAAGGGTGGTGTAAAGACTGATCTTTTCTGTAAACAAACAGATCGTAACACCATTCTATTGGCAAATAGCTGTCATCCTTGGCATGTGATAAAAACAATACCCAAAGGACAATAAGCCGTACAAAAAGAAATTGTAGTGATTTGCACGAATATAATAAAAGGGCAAATGAACTGACTGCTAAATTACAGAATAGGGGATATAACAGTAGTATTCTGGAAAAAGCACAAGGGGCAGTTGATGAAATGCCAAGGGAGGCTTTGTTGACCAATAAGCCACGAAATAAAGACTGTGACCCACAGACCACTTTTGTTACTACCTATAGTCCCCAATCAGCTGAAATAGCTAAAATTGTTAAAAAACATTGGCATTTGGTTCGGTTAGATCCAAATTTGCAAAATACTGATGTTGGGGACCCACGTATAGTACATCTTAGAGGAAAAAAATATCAAGGACTTTATAGTGCATTCTGTCCAACCAACACTAGAAAAACCTAGAAATTGGCTTACTAAACAAGTGGATGGTTGTAATAAATGTGGTAATTGTAAATATTGTTCATGGGTAAAAACTACAAAAAGCTTTAAAAATCATGCCACAGGATCAGATGTAAAGATTAGGGGCTTCGTAACCTGTAGTACTTCAGGGTTTTATATATATATATATATATATATATATATATATATATATATGTATATATATTGCAGAATGTGTTTGTAATAGCTTTTATATTGGTAAAACAAAACGCCCCTTTAAAGTACATATAGGTGAACACGCCAGGGCCGTTTTGAATGGTGATGAAACTAATGCTTTAGCCCTTCATATGTTAAAGGCTAAAAATAAGGGTGACCATAGATTTGTGTTTACAGCAATAGAAAAATCTGTTTTAACAAAAAGAGGGGGGGATTATGATAACCTTCTTTTTACGCAGGGAGCAGTATTGGATATTTGCTATGAAAGCAATGCATACACCAGGATTGAATGACAGGATTGAGAGCAAACCCTTTTTAAAGTATAAAAAGTAATATGTTTTTGATTTGGTGTTTTTCTTTCTATCTAAACATTTCTTTCTTTTTTCTATCTTTCAGCAGTGCACAGATTTCACTTTGATCTACTGTATAAGTCAGGTATCATAAGTTGATTGCGGAATATTTCCAGCAGTAAGTTGTGCAACTTTATACTGGTGCTGTATTAAGTATACTGAGCACAGTTTCTATCTTTTTACTTGTCTTTGTATATATTGTAATAATGGGTAATATCACTTTAAGGCACTTGTTTAAATGCATATATATCTACTTTGGACGTCAGCCTTTGAAAAAGCTATGTGCGAAACGCGTCAGGTGATGTCACGTGGGAGCGACCCTCAGCTCTTGCTCTTGTTTGGACACTAACCAGCCGTTTTTACTGTTGTCCTGTTATTCATGGATTTAATGGATTATATGGACTTTACTGAATTATGAACTTGGATTCTGGGACATTATTTATTATGTGAGTCCTTTTTGACATTGCTTATACGGAATAAAGCTTGATTCTTTACATATGAGCTTTTCTGGCTGGTGTAATTTTGGAGCACAAACATTGTTTGAAAGTTTAGAGGAGGTGCAGGTTCTCAGTTCTTTGTTAAACATTTTATTATCCATACCAAATTTAACCCATAACTGTTCCACAGTTTTATAACTATTGTCCTTGACCTCAAGTATGTCTGCTTTTAGTGAGGATAATAAATAAACCTACACCTTCATCAGTTTATTTATTCTCACTTTGCTCCAAAAATCATAGCCTGGAATAGCAACTACCCAGTCATCTTCTTTTAACCAAGTCTGTTATCCCACAGATGTTAGCATGTGTTTACATAAAGTATTTTAGTTTGTCCCATTTGTCTTTCAAACTTCTAGCATTAATTAAAAGCATATTTAATTCTCTGGATCTATGTTTTTTGTTAGAGTTTTCTGTCACTTGGTGTGTCTGGGTGATCTTGACCTCTCTAACTGTACCCATGTCCCTTCTCCCCCCAACTACCAGTTTAAAGAAGTCTCAATTTGTTCGCGAAATGACAGCCCCAATTTCTTATTTCCTCTCCTATTTAGATGCAGTCCATCTTGGCTACATAAAACCTGTTATCACAAAACAACTCCCATGATTTAATACAAGGGTAACCCTGCATCAAGCACCATCTGCATAACCAATTATTTACTTTAATGATACGATTTAATTGTATGATTCGCATAATGACTTGCTCTCAGTACTGTTAAAATTTCAGAAAAAATAACGGTCCCACTGATCTGTAACCAGTTTTTCAAGCTTAATGTATTCCAAAATCATTTGGTCCTCCCTAGTGCTCCTTAGATCATTTGTGCCAGCGTGTATGAGCACAATTGGACTATCTTCTTTTTGTTTACTATTCTTGGGAGCAGTCTAGAGATATCAGCTACCTTTGTTCCTGGCAAACAGGAACTCATGACTCTTTCTTTCATATCTTTTGCAGTGTAAGCATCAGTGTATTTTACTAGGGAATCACCCACTATATCTATTCTGCTACCAGTTGGATCAGTCATATTTTCAATGTCCATAGCAGCAGCGCCTGCCTCAGTACTGCCATTATTATGCTGGACAGCAGGTGCATTTGACCAATTACCCTGGCTGTCCTGACTCATATTATCCATTAGATGATTTGGCAATTGCAGTGCTTGAGTAATAATTCCTTCCTCTGATTCTGATGCTGCTACTCCTTCATGCACATTATCCACTAATTTACCCTCCTGTCTAACAATATTTTCAGTCAGATCTTGCAGTGGGGTGAAGGGATTGCTAATAGGTATACAGTACTAAACATCATTGCCCTCCTTCCTTTTTTGGCCACATTATTCTGAGTTTGCCATTCCCAAAATTCCCCTTCTTCTAGTATGCTCCTGTCTCTTTTTAAATCTGGGTCTGATGTTTTATTTTGTGCCTCATCAGGTGTACAATTTTGCTTAATACATTTTAACTCCCGTTCCAGTCCTACAATCTTAACCCTTAGCTCCTTTAGTTGAATGCATTGGGTACATGTATAAGCTGTTAGTCCTTGGCTTGGGTCTAAGGAAAATTTGTTGCAGTCCCTACATTTTATCCCCAGCTCCCCACTTTTAAGTGTCACTATCAAGTTCTCCATTTTACTGGAGGTACTAAGTAAGTACATTTGTCATAAAATATGATGGTAATAACACTTACTTGTAGTATTGTGGACTTGGGTACTCCCACTGCCCCGCTAAACACTAGTCGGTGAACCCACTTGTGATGGGACAATACTGGACCTGGTACTCACTCACTAACAGGGGCAGTGTTGCAGACGTCAAGGTGGGAGGCCACTTGGGGACCAGTGATCACCGTACAGTGTGGTTCAATATAAGGACAGCTGCAGAATCGAACCACACAGGGGTGAGGGTCCTGGACTTTAGGCGGGAGGATTTAAAAAAAAAAATGGGTGAGCGCCTCAGGGACTACCTAGCAGGGGTGGATGACTTGAATGGAATGGAGGAACAGTGGGTGAAGATAAAAGGAAGCATAGTAAAGGTAACAAACCTCTGCATCAAACAAGAGAGCAAAAGCAAGAGAAAAAGTGCTATTGTTCTCAAAAGAGGTGGCTGAAAAGGTAAAAGCTAAAAGGGTAGTATTCAGAAGGTATAAGGAGACTCAGAAGGAGGAGGATAGGGAGGTGTATTGGGGGAAACAAAGGGAAGCAGGGAAAGCAGTAAGGAGTGCAAAGGCACAAACTGAAGAGAGAGAATAGCCCAGGAGGTAATGAAAGGGGACAAGACATTTTTTAGGTATGTAAGTGAAAAGAGGAAGACCGGGGTGGGATTGTAAGGTTATAAAGGGAAGGGCGAGAGGAAGACAGTGCACAAGGGGACCAGGAAAAAGCAGACATCCTGAACAAATACTTCTGTTCAGTGTTCACAATGGAAGGAGAAGGGGAGGGGCCACAAAAAAGTTACAAAAGCTTTGGAGGGATGGAGATGTACACTAGTCATATTTTGGAAGAGAGTCCAGATGGGACTTGCTAATCAAAAGGTGGACAAAGCAATGGGGCTAAACAGGGTGCATCCAAGGATACTGAGGGAGCTCAGGAAAATACTGGCTTCACCTCTGACAGTTCTAGTTAACAGCTCACTGGAAACACAAGTGGTTCCAGAGGACTGGAGAAGGGCAGATGTAGACCCACTACACAAAAGTGGTAGCAGGGAAGAGGCTGGCAATTATAGGCCAGTCAGCCTGACATCAGTAGTGGGAAAGTTAATAGAATCACTGTGGAATGAAAGGATTGTGGAATATCTTGAATCCAGTGGGTTATAAGACACAAGGCAGCATGGTTACACAAGGGGAGGGCATGTCAAATGAATCTGATTGATTTTTTTGATTGATTGACCAAGGAACTAGATCAGGGTGGAACGGTGGACGTGGTCTACCTAGATTTCAGTAAGGCATTCAACACCGTTCCACATAGGAGACTAGTAAGCAAGCTGGGTAGCTTAGGAGTGGGTCCAAAGGTGGTAAACTGAATAAGAAACTGGTTAGGGGACAGGCGACAGGCGACAGAGAGTGGTGTAAATGGAATTCACTCCAATGAAGGGTGGGAGGACCACTGGGGTGCCTCAGGGATCAGTGCTGGGACCGGTCCTCTTTAATGTCTTTATAAGTGACATTGCAGAGAACTGGAAGGGAAGGTCTGCCTCTTTGCAGAGGACACCAAAATCTGCAATATGGTGGACACTCTGGGGGATGGAAAGGATGAGCCAGAGAACTGAGAGCTAGAGGAGTAGTCAAAGGTATGGCAGCCATTGGGCTTCAATGTGAAAAAGTGCAGAATAATGCACTTAGGGCACAGAAACCCAGGGACGGAGTACAAAATAGGTGGAGTGGTATTGATGACCGCCAAGCAGGAAAGAGACCTGGGGGTAATCATATCAGGATGACCTAAAGGTGGCAAGGCAGTGTGACAATTTTATTTATTTATTTAAAATGTAATAACCGGGAAAGGCACACTGAGCTGAGGCTCGTTTCCAGGTGTGACCAGTGAAAGGGGTATGTGGAGATACAATGCAGAGCCAACTGCAAGGCAATAGATCCAGAACAATTACAATAGAATTTTATATAAGCTATATACAATAAGGTACAAGAGTAAAACATCAGTGCACTTTAAGTACAAATAAAAAGAACTGGAGAGTGCAATGTCATGCGAATTGGCAGCAGGAAAGGAGTGAAGTGCAAGGAGTAACATGTGCAAGACTAGGTTGGGGGAGGGAGAAAGGGAGAAAAGGGGAGAGGGGGAAGTGAGGGCTGCATCAAGGGGGATGAGGATGGAAGCAAGAGCAGGGGGAGGGAAGGGGCTTTAAGTGCTTTTTAATGGTTGAAATCGTAGGCAAGGTTCAGACCGCATGTGGAAGATTATTTCAGAGGGAGGGGAGCCTGAAGACGAAGGGTAACTTACCAGCTTGGGAGTGTGGTTTTGGGAGGGTGAAGGAGCATGGATCATGGGTCCGAAGTGCATAACCAGGGTTGGTGGAGAAGGACAGGAGATTGGAGGGGTAGGAGGGGAGCATACTGAACCAGTATTTAGCAGTGAAGATTGCACAGTGGGCAGAATGACAGCTGGCTAGTGAGGTGAGAGAGAGAGTGCCGAGTACAAGGAGCAGTGGTGTGTTTGACAGGGAAGATCTGAGGCAAAGCGGGATTATAAAATGGGTCCAATTTTGAGAGAGAAAGTAGGGGCGCAGAGCTGTATATGATGTCGGCTTAGTCTATGGAGGACAGAATTAGCTTTGTGACAAGTTCTTTACAAGTAGGGAGTGAGAGACAATCCTTATGCTGGTGTAAGGCATGTAGTTTGGACCGGAGATTTGCATGGCAGTAGGAAGGGCAAATGGTATGTTGGGGTGCATAGGAAGGTGTATCATCAGCAGAAAGACGGAGGTGGTGTTGCCTCTGTATAGATCGCTGGTAAGACCCTACCTAGAGTATTATGTTCAGTTCTGGAAACCACATCTTTGGAAGGACATAGAGTGGAGGCAGTCCAGAGGAGGGCAGTTAAAATGGTGCAGGGTCTGCAGCAAAAGCTCTATGAGGAGAGACTAAGGGACCTCAATTTTGCACCCTGGAACACAGGAGGGAGAGGGGAGATATGATGGAGATCTTTAAATACCTCATGGGGCTAAGTAAGGTACAGGAAAGGAGTATTTTTCAGAAGAAAAGGTGCTCAGGAACAAAGGGACATGCTATGAAGCTAGAGGGGGGTAGAGTCAGGAGAGATGTGAGGAAGTACTTCTTCACAGAAAGAGTGGTGGATTCCAGGAACAGTCTTCCAGCAGAGGTGGTGGGGTCAAAAACAGTGGTTGGGTTCAAGAATGCATGGGATAAGCACAAGAGAATCACAGGAAAGGAAGGAGGGGAGGGAGGAAGAGCTGCAGACAGGCACAGTCTGCAGTAATAGTGTAGGTAGGAAGGAATGGGCAGGCTGGATGGGCCAAGTGGTCCTTATCTGCCATCAAATTCTAGGTTTCTAGGTTTCTATATCAGAGTACAAGATGTTAGCTTGAAGACTGAATACAACGTCCATATATTTTTTATTAAAAATTTCTAGTGATTTTTTT
The DNA here is from genome assembly GCA_016271365.2 of Neoceratodus forsteri. NCBI lineage: Eukaryota > Metazoa > Chordata > Ceratodontiformes > Ceratodontidae > Neoceratodus > Neoceratodus forsteri. Next base: position 1,205,734,627 of record CM028132.1, read on the forward strand.
TTTAATTACAAGGTATATGTCAACAAACAACACATGAGGAATTTCATAATTCAGCTACTAGACGAAAATGACTAACTTTATATTAAAATGTGATATATGAATAATAACATTCAAATTGCCTCATTGGGGGGGGGATCCTAGAGAGCCATCTTCCAGGCTGGATGTATTCCATTAGAGCTTTCTCACATGAGGAAGCATTCATGCAAATCCTTTGAAAATAAAGTGCTGGAACTGAATTTATTTGGCAATATTTAAATTCCTTGTGCCTTCCTGAACGGTTTGCTGTGAAATTTAGCATGGGCTGTCCCAAAGCGCAACAACAGGGACTGACAAAAGATTCTTCATCTGAACCTTGCAAGGCCACAGGGGCCACAGGCAGCACTGATGCTAGTAAACAGCAACTTCCTACCGACCCTCTGTGGCAGCCTATGCTCGAGTCCATGAGGGCCATGGACTTGAAAGTAGAGAAGTTATCAAAAAGTTTGAGATGCAGGATGCTGCCATTAAAATTTTAACAGCCATTGTTGCTGACTCCGAAAAATGGGTGACCACTGCGATGACTGCAGTGGCCTCGCTCAGAAAAGAAATGGATCAGCTGCACAGTATGATGGAGGCCTTGAAAAATGAACTGCTAGCCGAGAATCTTCAGTTTGTGGGAGTTCTGGAGGGGGCTGAGGGGCTCAACCTCCCTACCTTACCTGATGGACTGGCTTAAAATGCATCTCCCTGTTCCTGATAATTTTCAATGGCTGTCACTTCAGAAAGGATATAGAGTCAACCCTCAGATTTGCCCCGTGGACCCCACGCAGTCCCGCACTATCCTCCTCTTTACTTTGGGGTCCAAGATTTGGGATATTTTTCTCTCTGCAGCTCAAGCAAAATATGCTTTAATTTATGGGCCAAATGTAAAGATCTACCCTGACCTTTCACTTCAAATGAGAGCTCAGAGAAAGGGCTTAGATGCTGTGCGACACAGACTGCAAGTCTTGGGGATTGTTCATTGTTTTTTACTGCCAGCTCATCTCCAAATTGTTTACGGGGGAAAGACTTGGCAGTTTACAGACCCTAGGGATGCCAGTCGATGGACCGAGAAGGCAGAGAAAAAGTTTGTTGCCAAAGGGGCTGCTTCTGCTACCACTCAGTCTGATTCCAACGAGGCCTGAGTCATGACCTCCATAATAGCAGGTCTGGGGAGAGGGGGAGGCATCACTGGCAGGTGGGGGAAGGGCTAAGCAGGGAGAAGAGGTACCGGCAGTGGAAATAACAGCAGAGAGAGTGAGGGAAGCCCTCAGCTCCCTTAAGACGGAGAAAGCACCGGGGCCGGATAAATTACATCCCAGAGTGCTGAAGGAACTTGCAGATGTCCTGGCAAAACCCCTGGCAGAGCTTTTCACCATCTCTGAGGACAGGTGGGTGCCCCAAGACTGGAAGGTGGCGATCTAGTGCCTATCCAAGAGGGGATCAAGGAGGTGGTAGGGAACTACAGGCCTGTCAGCCTGACATCGGTGGTGGGCAAGGTGATGGAGGGCATTGTCAAGGAGAGGCTGGGGGGGGACCTGGATAAGTCAGGGTGCCTGGACAAAAGACAGCATGGATTCATCCCGGGGAAATCGTGTCAGACAAACCTGGTGGAGTTCTATGACTGGGTGACAAGTGCCTTGGACCTGGGTAGACCAGTGGGTGTTCTCTTTCTAGACTTCAGCAAGGCACTTGACTCTGTTCCTCACGTGGGCCTGTTGGATAAGCTGCAAGAAATGGGGGTGGGGAACCAGATGATCAGATGGATAGGCAATTGGCTCCAGGACCGGACCCAGAGGGTCGAGTTGGTGGGATAGTCTCATCCCAAGGAGGGTCATTAGTGGGGTCCCACAGGATCAGTCCTGGGCCCTTCTGTTCAACGCCCACGATCTGACATAAGGACAGGAATCAGGAGTGAGATGAGTCTCTTTGCAGATGACTCAAACTGGGGGGTGGTGGATGGGAGGAGGGAGGGTGGTCTCACAGGGAGACCTGGAGGCTCTGGAAAGATGGTCTAGAAAGTGGAAGCTGAGGTCCAATGCAGGGAAATGCATGTACTCCACCTGGGGCCAGAAACCCAGGCCAAGTGTACACCCTGGGGAATGCTCAAGTCTCGATGGCTGAGAGGGACCTGGGGTGGTGGTGGATGTCAAGATGAACAACTCTGAGACTTGTTGGAGGGCAGCAGCCAAGGCCAACAGGATGCTGGGATGCATCGCTGAGGGGATCACCTCCAGAAGGAGGAAGTGATACTCCCTCTGTATAACTGCTTGGTGAGCCGCACCTTAAGTACTGCGTGCAGTTTTGGGGCCGCATTAATAAGGGACATTAACCTCCTGGAGAGGGTCCAGAGGAGGCAACCAAAATGATTTGGGGCTTGGGGGACGGGACCTATGGAGGAGAGGCCTCAAGAGCTAAATATGTACACACTGGAAGAGAGAAGGGACCGGGGACATGATAGAGGTCTTCAGGTACATGAAGAGGGTAAATAGGGAGGAACAGTCAGGGTGCTTCAAGGAAGGAGGAAGGGGCCACTAGAGGGCATGGGTGGAAGCTGGAGGGGGGAAGATTCAGGGGAGAAAGGAGGAGGTGCTACTTCACTGAGAGGGTGGTGAAGCCATGGAATGCACTGCCTAGGGGGCTGGTGGAGGCAGAGACAGTGGAGGGGTTCAAGAGGGGGTGGGACAGGTACAGGGGAAGGGTTCTGGAAGCAAAATCCAATGCAGCAAGAATATCCGGAACTGGGAAGGGAGAAGCCAGAGAAGGCGAGGGGGATAGCAAGGTCAGCACCCAGGTTGGGGGCTGACCAGACGAGCAGACACGAAAGACCGTTAGGCCTATTCTGCTGGCATTTTAGTGTGTTAGTATGTAACTGTACTTTCTTATATTTTCAGTGACTCAGTGTCTGTGCCTTTAACCATGATTTTTCCTTTTACTGAAGCCAGTTAGTCATTTCTGGCCACTGCTGTGGTTTGATTGATTTTTTTTTGGAGCCATGAGAGATTATTTTCTTTTGCATTTCTTTGGGTGGGGGGCTTATTCACCCTGGTGGGAAATCCGCCATTTTGTGGCTCTGCTATATTTCTAAACTCAGCTATTCAGTGCAGTAACTCTGAGATGGAGTCCATGTATTCAAGCTGATGCTCTGTTTACTTCTTATAATGCAGGTTATTTGTTATTGTACCTTACACTTACAGTAGTTTGCCAAATAATTAATATATTGCCATTTTAAATGTTGGCTGTTGTGCTTTATATACTCCTGTGTGGGTTAGTCTCCATATGGGGCCAACCTTGCCTTTTTTTATCCCTGTTCATTATATAGAGAATAAAGTATGGGGTGGTGTGTGTAATGAGATTTTACACACACCTGAGGGGTTGGATGGCATTTATTCAGGCATCCAACCCCGAGGGTGTGTGTAAAATTTGACTTTACACACACCACCCCATATTTTATTTTATATAATTGTTGGGTTAGGCTTTTTCGCCACAGCTAATTATATAAAATAAATGGTCTTGTGTGGCTGCGGTCTGAATGATGTTTAGCAGAGTCCCTGGCTCAGAAGCAGCAGTTTACTTTTTCTTGTTTTGTTGTCCCCTGTACAGTGTGACTTTTGTTAGGAAGTTTTTTGTTTTAAATAATTGCCGCCTAGAGATAGTGGCGGTGGTGCGGTTCGACCGACTAAGGAATCTGGTGGCGAGCAGTGAAAGCCCAGAAGAGCTGTAGGTTGAGATGAATAGGAATGCTTGCCATTATAATCGCCTTTTATAACGGCAATTACGCCACGGTTTCCCTATGGGAAAAAGCCTAACCCAGTTATTATAATGGTTTAAATAGCAATCTCAATGATTGTGAGTTGTTCTCCCTTTCGATTTATTCTACCTATAGGATACACCTCATTCCGCTGTAGAGTGTAGCATGTTATAAGAGACTTCACCTTTTGACTGATGTAATATGGGATTCCCCCCTACTCCTGCTGTATAAGAATGCATGGGATAATCACATTTGTGTATCACTTTATTCATTTTATATGAATATATGAAAATGCCAGCAGAGACAGGCCATAAAGGTCTATCTGGTCTACTCGAGTGTGTAGCTCAGTTTAGATCCCTGGAGCTGCCCCCCTCCCCTACTCCTCCCGGAGCCATCCACCTCCCTCCCATACGCTCTCCCCTCCCCTTCCCAGAAATGATTCCTCCCATTCTCATTTTCTTTTTCACTCTGTCCCACCCCCTTGAAGCGGTCTACTGTATTCACCACTACCACTTCCTCCAGCAACTCAGTCCACCCCTTTACCACTCTTTCCATTAAAGTGTCTCATTTCCCTCTCAAATCTACTCCCCACCAGCTTCGGGCTGTGCACTTTCGTAGTACCCTCTTTTCTCAGATTGAATATACCCTCCGATCGAACCCTGTTAATGTATTTGAGGTACCTGAAGGTTTCTATCACATCCCCATTCTCTTGTCCCTCCTCTCTCTTTTCTGTCCACCAGGGGGTACATGTTGAGCACCCTTAGCCTCTCCTCATATGTTGTATCACCCCATGCCCTGGATCATCTTGGTTGGCATCCACTGGACCCCCTCCAGTAGACTGACATCATTCTTTAGATAACGGCACCAGAACTGTACACAGTACTCCAGGTGTGGTCTCACCAGAGATGTATACAGTGACAGAATAACTTCTTCCCTTCTAGAGGTGATTCCTCTGTCGATGCAGCCCAGCATTTTATTTGCTTTGGCTGCTGCCTTACGGCATTGCACAGAGTGCTTCATGTCACCCCTGACCAACACTCCTAGGTCCTTTTTCTCCTCCGAGATGGTCACCAAACCCCCCCCCCCAAAGCCAGTAGCTGGCCCCTGGTTTCCTGATTCCCAGGTGCATGACCTTGCACTTCTTGGCACTGAATCCTAACTGCCAGATGCCCGACCATTTCTCCAGCCTAGCCTGATCTTCCTTTAATGTTTGTCTCCACTCCACTGTGTCCACCCTCCCGCAGAGCTTGGTATCATCTGCAAAAAGGCAGATCTTCCTTTTGATGCCCTCTGCTATGTCCCCAATAAAGATGCTAAACAGTACAGGTCAGAGTACTGAGCCCTGTGGGATCCCGCTCATTACAGGCCTAGGTTTGTATAGTCTCCCCACCACCACCACCACTCTCTGGTTCCTGCCCCACAGTCAGATCTTAACCCACCCAAGCAGTTTGTATCCTATACCCAGGTCCCTCATCTTGCTGATCTGCCTGCCATAAGGCACTGAATCGAATGCCTTGATGAAGTCCAAGTACAGGATGTCCACCACCTGCCCTCATCCAGTAACCTTGTATCCCAGTCAAAGAAGTCTATCATCATATTTGACAGGATCTCCCCCTGACTAAGCCATGCTGCCTGTCATCCAGGAGACCATACACCTCGAGGAAGGACACCAGCCTTTCCTTAAGAATGCTATCCATCAACTTGCCCACTACAGAGGTTAGGCTGACCGGCCTGTAGTTACCTGTCTTGTCCCTGGGACCACTCTTGTTGAGTGGTACCACATGTGCTGTCCTCCGGTCCTGTGGTACACTCTCCTTTTCCAGCGAGGTGTTAAACAGGTCCATCAGGGGTACTGCTAGTACCTCTGTCATCTCTCTCGGGACACTCTGGTGTACTCCATCTGGTCCAGGAGCCTTGTTTACCCTTAGTTCCCTCAGTCCCAAAACCTCCCAACCCCAATCTCTCCATTATATTCCTCCCCGCCCCTGGGGCCACCCCCAACCATCCTCTGTGGCATGGGCCCATCCTGTTCCTTGGTGAAGACAGAGCAGAAGTACGATCTCGCCTTTCTGTCCACCCTCCTCCCTCCCTCCTCTTTATCCTTACAATCCCAACCTTCTGGATCTCCTCTCCTTATTAATGCAGCAGAAGAAGTCCTTTTCCACGTCCTTAATCCCCTGCGCCAGTCTGTTCTTTCACAGCCTTGGCTGCCTGAACCTTTCCCTGCCTCCCTAGCTTTCACTGCATAAACCTCTCTGTCTTCCTCTCTCAAGGTCTGCTTGTACCTCAGGAAGGCAATCCTCTTTTCCTTCACTTTACCTGCCACCTTCCTGCTAAACCAGCTAGGTCTCTTGGCTTTAGAGTTCTTTTTATGAGCCTTTGCACACATGTCCATGGCCTTAATTAGTTCTCTCTTGATGACGGACCATTTCTGATCCGCATCCAACTCTGGTCTGAGCATGACCAGGTGCCCCTCTATTATGTTTCCCATTTTATTGAAGTCCGCCTTCCTGAAGCCCACTACTAGTTTTAGTCTTGGCTATTTCTTTCCCCATGCTGATGTAAAACTACACTATGTGGCGGTCACTGCCTGCAAGGCGATCTCACACTCCTACCTCCTGGATCTGCTCGCCATATCTGATAACACTAGGTCTAGTATGGCCCCTTCCCTAGTTGGCTCTATAACACCCTGTGTCAGGAAACACTCCTGGATAGCATCTAGGAGGAGCTGCTCTCTTTGACAGGAGGTAGCTGGGGTGCTCCAGTCTATTCCAAGTAGACTGAAGTCTCCAACTATTGCAGTGTTGCCCTAACCTCCTACCTTCCTGATCTCGTCTGCTAGCTCCCTGTCTGTACACCACCCCTAAATGAATCCTTCCCCCACTGGAGCTTTGCAGCATTGCACATAGGGCTTCTGCCAGGCCCTCCTCCCCCTCCACCCTGGTGCACAGTATCCCTTCCCTTATGTACAATGCAACTCTACCCCCCTCTCCCTTTTCTTCTGTCCTTCCTTAGCAATTGGTATCCTGGGATCTTGAGGTCTCAGTCCTGGTACAGGTTGCCCATGTTTCCATGATGGCAGCTATGTCCACCTCCCCTTCTGCCATTACCGCCTGCAGGTCTGCTACCTTGTTGACCAGACTCTAGCATTTAAGGACACTACCTTCCAGCTACTCTCTTTCCTTCTCTGTTTCCGCCATCCCTTGGTGTCCTTCCTCCTCCCTGCCCTAGTATCCCCTCTCCATGCCCCCCCCAATACTGTTTGAATTTACACTGGGGGGAAGGCCCTGAGGGTCCCCCTCTCTTGGGTGCCGAGTGCCTTGCCCTCTGCTGTCTCCACCCTTCAGTTTAAATCCAGCTCTTCTGTTAAGTATCTATCCACTTTCTCCTTCAGGATCCATGTGCCTACCCTACTTAGGTGTAGCCTGTCTGGTCCATATAGGTCCTTGCACTTCCAGGTCCTGTCCCAACCTCCCACCAGCCCATATCCGTTTGCCTTGCACCATCCCCCCAGCCATGTGTTAAATTCTTCTATCCTCACCTTTCTAACAGTGCTGGCCCTTGGGACTGGCAGTACCTCTGAGAAAGCTACTGATTTTCCTACCCTCTTGCATATCTCACCCAACTTCTTGAACCTTTCCTGCACCACCTTCACCTTGCATCCTACCAGATCTCCCTCCTCGCGCCCCTATCCAAAATTATTGAAAAAATCATTCTTGATCAAACCATAAACTTCCTAGATACCTAGATACACATAAATGTCTCACAGACTCACAGCATGGGTTCTGAACTGGTCACAATACCAAGACTGCCCTAGTAAGGCTTACTAATGTCATTGAAAAGGCCAGTGATGGGGGAGGGGGCGCGTGCTATGGAGCACATCTACCGACTAGATGTGCTAAGGAAGAGTTGTGCCATAAACAAGGATTTAAATGTAAAATTATATCATTTTCTGTTGAAAAACATAAATTGTAGAGCAGCACTGAATTATTGTTAAGTTGAACAGTTACCTATATTTTGTCAGTGATGGATCGTATGAATAAAGCCCCTGGCGGAGCCACTCTCTCTCTCTCTCCCTCTCTCCTGGGGACGGAAAACCCTTGGAGGGCCTTACAAAAATCAATGCAGGTGACAGACACTGTGATTGAGTTTATCCTAACAAGGCTCACTGATCAAGATGTGAGGACTGACACTGCCACCAAAACAGCAACTTCGGCAGAATCAATGGCCACTAAAGCATTGTCCAGCACCAGTAAGCTATCCCAGGAAAATGCCCAGTTGTGGTATCACCTGGAGGCCATGGAAAATGCACAATGAGCTGTGAACGTGCATATAATGGGCCTACCAGAGATTCCTGAGGGGAGTGGCTTACTAGAATTTCTAAGAGACTGGTTACCAAGGACCCTACATCTGGAAGAGACTTTGTCCTCAGGTGACTTTCTTAGGGCTTACCCCATCTCTTCCTGGTCCATAACAAGTTAGAGTGATTCACCCGGCACAGTTTTGCTGGTTAGCTTGGGCACTTCTACACAAGACCTCATTCTGCAAGCTGCCAGAGGATTGGGATCCTTGAATTATCTGGAGAAGATCATCCATTTATTCCTGGATGTCTCTTTTGCAAAGCGGTCTAGGAGGAAAAAGTTTGATGGAGTATGGACCAAATTAAGAAGTCTAGGCATTGTGCACTGCCTGTTGATGCACGTGAGTCTCCGCATCCACTTTGGCGGGCACACCTTTCAGTTTATGGACCCAGAGGAAGTGAGGAAGAAGGTAGTGGCCATTGGGAGGGAATTTGAGTATGCACAAGCTTGCGACCCTTCGGATTCAGATGAGGCTACCTGAAGAGGGACTGATTAAAAAATGGACTTACTCACTGAACGTTTAATAGGTTTATTTTAGCTGTTACAGAATGATACTAAGACAGTAGGCCTAATGTTAAAAGTTGCACAGTATCATGTTTTATGAGATTTTAAAGGTTATTGCTTAGTTTTAATGAAGCTAAAGTTGTTAAAGATGGCTGTTTAAATAATTTTACAGATTAAGTTTCAGCAGTAGTTACTATGCAGCACAGTTTGCAGTTATGTCGTAATATTAGCATACTGTTGATCACCTCATGGCCACTGCCTACACAGTCTCTAATAACGTTCAAAGAATCGCTCGTATGTAGCTGCAGCCCCTGCTGAGTTCTTTATCATATTTATCCTTGGGGTAAGAGTGGAGCGTTTTTCTTCCTTAGTACTACTAATGTCGTGGAGCTAACATTTTTTGAAAGAGGGTCATATCAACACAAGTTATTGTGATATTATGTTTGGTCTAATTATTCAATCGGACATGATCATCCATAGTCCTGTAGGGTGCAGCATATCTTGGACATTTTTGTTGGACTTAATTTTCTTGATATAAAATCCGTACATAAGAATGCATAGACTTGTTCTTTACTGTTACATTGAATGTATCAACTGTAAGTATATGTGATCTCTTACATGAGATGGTTATATGCTATTGTCTTTACTCAGAAAGCAATAAAATATAATAAAAAAAAAGGAAAAGGCCAGTGACAAAGGTTTCTACACCAGCTCAGTGTCTGTAGACCTAACAAAGGCCCTGCTCACATTCCTTTTCAGTATAAACAATAAAATGAAAATGAAAGATCATTGGTGCCTAAATGGACCACAATATGAGGCTTCCCCTTTTCCTGCCCAATACACTTTGGTATAACAGCACCCACCCTCCCTGCCATCATGCCTGGCATACACTCCACCTTCCTGTTTCTTTTCTATGTACTTTCTGTTTATTGTTTTAAAATCAAACAATACAGCCAGTAATCTCATACAAGAGAATAATAAACGACAGTAGGTACAGCTGAATACACAGCTGAATCTCTCACAATGTGGTACAGTAGGAAGACGGGAAAAATACAAAGGCGTATTGCCAATTATTAAATGTCTATAGCTAATGCAAGCCGCTTCTTGGCTTAGGTCGTAGTCCATAGGGAGAATACGAAGGGAAAAATACGCACTAACCAGTAGTGCTATGATACCTATGAGCATATTTGGCAGTAACATGAACTTGGGCCCTTATCACCCTCTCCAGACCTCCCTCGTGCCAACATTTAAATTTAAGTTTTTAACAAGGCACTGATATATGTTCAAAAGAGAACTTAATGTGCGCTTAATTAACCACTCTTATAGGAGCTAGCACTTCCAGGAAATTAATGAGGTATTAAAAAATATATATAATAAACGTACTTATCTTAATTCCAGACATCCTCATCTCCTAAAGATGGTACTTAGCCCGATTCTCTAAGAAAAAGTAATGTAACCATCCGTAATTTTAATTAAGAGCAGAAATCTTTATAAAACAAACTAAAGTCAACATTCAGTCCATTAGTCCCCTTCTGATTCCAAGTTCTCCAGCTCCATCACCTTAGGTTGTTGTGCTCGAAATTCTAGCTCGGTCTTTTCGGCCCACTGGCCTGCATCTCCATGGTCCCTAAATTGCCACGTCTTCCCCCCATATGTTACTCTCAATCGGGCAGGCAGGAGAAATGAATGATACCTCTCAACCTTTTGCCACTGAAATGAGGGACATGGACATTTTTGGACACAGACCCTCAGAATGAGGGACACATCCTCAAACGTGGAGATAGAAGCTCAAAACACTGTAAAAACCATAGTATTTACTTGTACAAAGTTTATTTTGGATTTAGTATTTTAGAATAATAAGAGATTCTGCTTTAAAGACTGAATTTACAGCACATTCATTGTGTGGGCAGCACCTTTTTCATGAGGGATGGACAAGGGACAGAGCAATTTTAAGGGGCAAAATGAGGGATGTCCCTCATAATGAGGGACACTTGAGAGGTATGGTCATTAACCCCCAGATGGCAAAGTTTTTGCTGTACCACATCAAATTACTTGCGGCGTGCACGGGTCTGGAAGGACAGATAAGGAAAAAGGTTTACATATTGCCCCTGTACATGTAATGGGTAGACCGCCCTTGCCGCCGAAATCAATACATCCTGAATTTCTGGCCCTGCCGTTTTCACTACCACAGTGCAAGGTGTATCAGGATCCAAGGGCCTTACTCTAGGCATGATGTGAAAGGCCTGCTGCAAGTCAGTCCACTCGAAGTGCCCAGAAAGACTTAGGCTCCCCGCAAGCCACTGCCTCAAATAGGTAAGAAGGTTCATCCCTTCAACGCCCTTGGCTAGCCCTACAATTCGAACATTGCCTGCTCGGAGTGAATTTTCAGTTGCTTCTATTCTCCCTCGCAGTTGCTGGTTTTCTTTGGTGAGCTGAGCCGCTGTTGCCTGCACCAACAGTGATCTTTTTTCTGCCTCAGCCACTGAAGTTGTAAGGGCATTAATCGCAGCATTATGGGTATCTAGCTGCGTTAAGAGTCTTCTTGATTTTAGCATCCATGGCACTGACCAAATCTAGGATTGTCTGCCAAGGTGGTTCTTTAGTGCCTACGGAGGCAGCCTGGTCTGGCAACTCCACTCCACTCCACTGCTCGACTTGGTGTTCAGTGCTGCAAGCTGCTGGGATCCGGAGGCTTGATGCACGGTATTTTTATTGCGTCCCATCGTTGTTTTTGGTATCGCTGGTTAGGTAGGAGGCTTAGGAAGCTGGTGAGGCTTCTTAAAAAGTCATTTGATGCCTATAAATTCAATTAAGTTGTCACTTTTAGAGAAGGCAGAGCAGAGCAATAAAAGGTGCATCCTGCCTCGAAGCTGGCTCTCTGGTGCTCCCCCACCTTCCCGTTTCTTTTTCGTGTGTGTTTGTTTCCCTATCTTATTCCCTTCAGTATTGAGTCCCCCAGAATTAACCAACTCTCCCTGTTGTAATACCTGTCCTTTTGCCCCATCCCCTCATGATTCCCTCCCTTTTGATCAAGCCCCGCTGCCTCACTTCTTCCCTTATCCTCAGCCTCCCCCTTCCCCCTGTTTGTTGCCTAATTTGCCTCTCCCCATGGCCTGATCCCCCAACCCCCGCTGGTCTCCACTCCTGGAGATTCCTTTGCCTTGAACATGCTGCCCAGTCGCTGGTTCCCTTCCTGACCTTATTCCCTATCCTTCTCTCCTGCCCCCCACCCCCGCCGTACTATACTTCTTCTCTGGCCCTCCCGCCTCCTCCTCCTTCCCTTTGATCGTCCATACTCTGCAATACTGTGAACCTGTTTGGTGCCTTTTTCCTTTGTATATAATGTCCACTCTTTCCCCTACCTGTATCTACCCTCACCACCTGCCATTTCCCCTTTCATTTCCACCTGATCCTCGTTGCACTAGTGGTCTTGGACCATATGCCTCCCCCTGGATTCTGCCCTAGGTTCCACCTTCTGCTCTGCCCCGGTGATATTCCATTCCCATCTCCCACTGCTCTTGTCCCCTACTGCCCCCACCAGTTCCCTTCTCAGCTCGCTATTTCCTCCCTAAGTTGTCCAAGCTGCCACAGAGTAGACATCCCTGTATTCCATATACACCCAGGAGGATGGCTACTCCACACCAGTTACATCTGTCCATCCTCCCAGTTCCCCCTTGTGACCTTCAACTACTGTCCCTGCCCCACCAGCCCTCCTCCCATGTTTTCCCTCAACCCCCCAGCTCTTGGGTGCCACCCCCTGCATTTATGCTGCCCTGTAGCCTAGATTCTCCCGATATTCACTCCCCTTACTGTACTGCCCCATAAAGTTAACAAAAATGAATGTTAACATTTTACACAATGTAAGTGCTTACGCCGTGATTCTAGAGAGTAGTTATATTGAGACTGTGGCATATGTCATATATTAACAAATTACAGTATCTGAGTCGGGTTCTTGTAGCATCAACAAGGGTTTTTGAGAAATGGTACACAATACAGTGCAGTTAACTGTAAACCTAGAGTACGTCCTTAATATATCTATTGTTCCTTGTCTAGCTGTAAGGTAGACTGTGACTGCTGCCTCCACAGTCTAGCTGCAATTTTGCATTTATTATACATGCCACTATCAGTCTTTTTTTTGCTAGTTGCAGCTCTGCAGCAGCCTTGCTGCTATCACAGTTTATTTCCTACTTTTGTGTTTATTATACGTGCTGAGCAGCCTTTTTTGCTAGTTGCAGTTTCTTATACTGTTATTATAGTGCTGATGACTTTTGCTGCCACAGTATATGTATTTGCTATTTGCTATCGTTAGTTTAATGTCAGTCTGTGCTGCATGTTTACCACTGCCACAGATGCACTAGTCGTCTTCTGACATTTTCTGTAATCTTTACAACCTATTCTCTTGGTCTGCATCGGCTTATTCTTGAACCGTTCTCTTTGAATACTTAAGGTCCCTCACCTTTCTTCTATCTCTTCTGTTCAACTCGCTCATCTTTCCTCTGTTGCCTCTCCTCAACTCCCTATCTGGGGCCCCTTCAGTTTTTCCACTGTCTCTCTCCCACCCCTTTCCTATTACTGACGCTTCCACAACTCCCAGTCTAGGTCCTTCAGGCTACCACAATCTCTCTTACTCCCTCCTTGCTCTCCTCTTAGCTACCAACCCCTCTACCTCTTGATCATGCTACCGTCTAGCACTACATTCTTCACCCTTTCCTTCCTTCCCTTTCTGTTTCATACTAACATACTAAAATGCCAGCAGAATAGGCCTAACGGTCTTTCGTGTCTGCTCGTTTGGTCAGCCCCCACCCTGGGAGCTGACCTTGCTCCCCTCCTCGCGTTCTCTGGCTTCTCCTTTCCCAGTTCTGGATATTTTTGCTGCACTGGATTCTGCTTCCAGAACCCTTCCCCTGTACCTGTCCCACCCCCTCTTGAACCCCTCCACCATCTCTGCCTCCACCAGCCCCCTGGGCAATGCATTCCATAGCTCCACCACTCTCTCAGTGAAGTAGCACCTCTTCCTTTCTCACCTGAATCTTCCCCACTCCAGCTTCCACCCATGCCCTCTAGTTGCCCCCTCCTCCTTCCTTCAAAGCACCCTGAATGCTCCTCCCCTATTTACCCCCTTCATGTACCTGAAGACCTCTATCATGTCCCCTCGGTCCCTTCTCTCTTCCAATGTGTACATATTTAGCTCTTCGAGCCTCTCCTATAGGTCCTGTCCCCCAAGCCCCAAATCATTTTGGTTGCCCTCCTCTGGACCCTCTCCAGGAGTTTAATGTCCCTCTTTAAGTGTGGCCTCCAAAACTGCCGGTACTCTGGTGTGGCCTCACCAAGCAGTTATACAGAGAGAGTATCACTCCTCCTTCTGTAGGTGATCCCCAGCGATGCATCCCAGCATCCTGCTGGCCTTGGCTGCTGCCTCCTACAAGTCTCCGAGTTGTTCATCTTGACATCCACCACCACCCCCAGGTCCCTCTCAGCCATCAAGACTTGTAGCATCCCCAGGGTGTACACTTAGCCGGGTTTCTAGCCCTCAGGTGCAGCACTGTGCATTTCGCTGCATTGAACCTCAGCTTCCATTTTCTAGACCATCTTTCCAGAGCCTCCAGGTCCCCTGTGGGGCCACCCTCCCCTCCTCCCCATCCACCACTGCCCCCAGTTTTGAGTCATTCGTAAAGAGACTCATCTCACTCCTGATACCTGTCCTTATGTCAGAGACGTAGGCATTGAAAAGGAGAGGCCCAAGGACTGATCCCTGTGGGACCCCACTAATGACCGTCCTTGGGGATGAGACTATCCCGCCAACTATGGCTGGAGCCAATTGCCTATCCATCTGATAATCTGGTTCCCACCCCCATTTCTCCCAGCTTATCCAACAGGCCCTCGGGAGGAACACAGTCAAATGCCTTGCTGAAGTCTAGAAAGAGGATGTCCACTGGTCTACCCAGGTCCAAGGCACTGGTCACCCAGTCATAGAACTCTACAAGGTTTATCTGACACGATTTCCCTGGGACGAATCCATGCTGTCAAGCGTCCAGGTACCCTTACTTTTCCAGGTCCCCCCAGCCTCTCCTTGAAAATGCCCTCCATCACCTTGCCCACCAAAAATGTCAGGCTGACAGGCTTGTAGTTTCCTGCCATCTCCCTTGATCCCCCCTTGTGGATAGGCACTATATGTGCCACCTTCCAGTTCTGGGGCACCCACCCTGTCCTCAGAGAGATGGTGAAAAGCTCCACCGGGGGTTTCGCCAGGACATCCACAAGTTCCTTCAGCACTCTGGAATGTAATTTATCCGGCCCCGGTGCTTTCTCCGTCTTAAGGGACCTGAGGACTTCCCTCACTCTCTCTGCTGTGACTTCCACCTCCGCTACCTCTTCCCCCTGCTTAGCCTTCCCCCCTCCTGCCAGTGATGCCTCCCCTTCTCCCCAGACCTGCCGATTGGTAAGGGTCCCCCTCTCCTCAGTATCACTGTCTCCTCCCATGTATCATGCAGCACTCCCATTTTCCTTGGTGAAAACTGAGGTGAAGTACTCATTTAGTACCTCAGCCTGCTCCCCCGGGTCTTGTGCCCATTTCTCCCATTTTAATCCTGCTTATCTTCCCCTTCACCCTTCGTTTTTCCCCAATGTACCTAAAGAACCCCTTGTTCCCTCTCCTAATTTCCCCAGGCCAGGTTCTGCTCCTTCCTTGCCTTAGCCGCCCTCACCACCCTACTGGCCCTTCTAGACATCAGCTCGTACTCCCCTCGATCCCTTTCACTCCTTGAGCACTTGAATTGCCTATAGGCTGCCTTCTTTCCCCGCACCACCTCCTGGACCTCCCTGGTCCACCAGCAGGGTTTTCGGGCCCTAACGCATTTTCATCTTACTCTTCCACAGGTGCCGGTAGCATCCTGCACCCCTCTCCTGATTATTTTCCACCTACTGTCAGCGTCCATGTCTGACCCAATCACATCCAAATGCTCCTTAAGGATCCTTCCCAGTTCCTTAAAATCCACCTCCCTGAAGTCAGTTACCTCTGCCTTTGTGCAGCCTTCTACCCCTCCTTGGTCCAGGCAGAACCAGATCGTGGCATAGTCGCTCCCCTCCAATGGGTCCCTTACCTCCAGGACCCCAATCTGGTCACTGTCTGCAGGACCACATCCAGTAGCCATGCCTCCCTGGTCGGTTCCCCCACCTGCTGAGTTAGGAATGCGTCTTGAAAGACATCCAACAACCTCTGTTCTCTAGCCACCGAGGATGTCATAGTCTCCCAGTCTGTTCCTGGCATGTTTAAGTCCCCCAACACCACCACCCTTCCCTTGCCCAATCTGCAGTGTCTCCCAACATCTGCCACCAGAGTCTCCTCCAGCTCCTCCGCCAGCGAAGGGGGTCTATACACCACTCCTATTTTACTCTCTTGCCCCTTGTTATCAAGGTGACCCAAATCACCTCAATGGTTCCTTCTGCCTCCTCTACTCCCCCTATGCCAGTGCAGTTTTTGACTATTATTGCTACCCCTCCTCCTCCCCTTCCCTCCCCCCTGTCCTTCCTGAACATAGTGTAACCCTCCAGGTTCAGGTCCCAGTCGTGTCCTGCGGTGGCCCAGGTCTCAGTGAACGCTGCCACATCCACCGCTCCATCAGTTAGCATTGCCTGGAACTCAGGCATTTTATTGCCCAAGCTCCTGGCATTTAGCAGACTACCTTCCACCATTTCCCTATACTTCCATTTCCCCCGCTCCTGTTCCTATGGGGATTCCGTTTTCCCCTGGTCTGCACTTTATCAGTCAGCCTTTTCCCACATTCCTCCAGCTCCCCAGCGGGGGTGGAGACAGAGTCCCTCCTTTATCGGACCCCCCTCGACAGCCTTTTCTCCCATCCCTCCCCCTTCACAAGTTTAAACCCCACTTTTCACCAATAAACCCCTCTATTTTCAACTTAAGGATTCCCCTCCCCTCCAAATTGAGATGGATTCTATCTCTAGCATACAGCTCCTTATCCTCCCAGGTCTCCCCCCAATCCCCCATCAACCCATATCCTCTGGCCTCACACCACTCCCTGAGCCACTGGCTTATCTCCTTAATCTTCCTTTTGTGTTCCCCACTAGCCCTTGGCACCGGCAGGGTTTCCGAGAAGGAAATCATGCATCCTATGTCATGACAGACCTTGGCAAGCTCCCTGAACCTTGCCTGTATCTCTGGCTTGCTATTTCCCTCAATGTCATTTGTACCCAGGTGGACCAGTATGTCCGGGGAACCCCCACAATCCTTTGACAGCTGATATACCTCGTGCTTGGCCCTGTGCACTGTTAGCCCAGAGAAGCATTTTGTTCTAACTGGCCAGGCTTCCCCCCCTTATCCCATTTGATACCCTTGATCATAGAATCCCCCAACAGGAGCACTCTGACTGCTGCTTTTCCTCCATTCCCCCCTTTCCATGTCCCTCATCCTTTCTACTGGCTCCTCCACCCAGCCAGCTCCTTGTTCCTCCCCCTATCTGGGTGCTACATGCCACGCCCTCCTTATTTACCCTGGCCACCCCTTCCCCTCCGATTCTATGCCTCTCCTCCTCCCAAGTATCCTTCTGTACCTCACTAACTCCCCCCTCACTGCTCGTGACTGGTTCTTCTCCTCCATCCGCTAAACTAGCCTGGCTTGTCCTCCCTTCCTTCCTGTCTCCATTCAGCCCCTCTTTGCTTGTCGTGGTCCCCTGGCCTAAACCCTCAGCTCCCTTTACTGTATCCTTCTTGTAATTCTAATCCTTCTCCTTGCCCTTTCCTCCCAACTGGTCCTTCTCCTTGCACTTTCCTCCTTGTTCCCCCTGCCCCTCCTGCTCTGATCCACTGCTCCCCCATTTTCCTGCATTCCAGCTTTCCCTGTTCCTCCTGCTATCCGCCCCGCCCTGCCCCCCACTCCATTTCCATCTCTAACAACCCCTGTCATGGTTACATCAACCCCTCATCCTCAAGCAGAAGAAGAGAATTGAAGCGGTTACTGAGCGTAGGCTCCAATCCACCTCCCCACCTTGCTTCCTTCTGTCCAGCCCTAGCCATCTGCCTACTTCCCTGAGAATGTTGTCCCTCTGGCCCCCCTTTGTGAGGGTCCCCAGTTACCTGCCTGCTTCCTTGGTAGTGTCCTTTTGGGTTCCCTCTGCCAGGGTCCCTATGTGACCCCAGAGTATTCTCCTGCACTCCTTTCCCTATGCCCCTGCCCCTAGTGCTTGGTGCAACCCTGTGGGAGATCCCCTGCCCTCTTCCCCAACCATACCTCCCCCCTTCCCCAGCTGTCTCCTAATCCCCGCAACCTCCTTCCTAAGCTATGCAAGCTGGTAGCACACTGGGCAACCACTGCACTTCCAAGCCCAGTCCAGTATCATGGCTGCCCCACACACTGTGTACCCAAACACCCTCCCAAAGATGCCGGCCCTAATGACGTGTGGTCCCATCCCCCTCCAAGTATGTTTCCTTGGGAGAGCCACCAGGTTCCCCACTAGTCCAAGATACACCCCTACTGACTAATCAGGTCACCCACTAATCCTAGATACAGTCCCATATTAAACCAGCAACCCTATTACTAGGAGCAGTACAACACAGTAAACTTATAAGAGAAGTGAACAACTCCCTAAACTCCTCTCTCCCAGCCTTTAAATCCAACCCCCAGTGGCTAGAACTACATGAGCTGCACCCGAAGCCTTTTCCTCGAGTTCGCAGGGAAGGTGTTCCCCATAAATAAGCAGAGCTGTGGGAGAGAGGGGAGGTGATAGGGCCTACACCCGACTGTCGAGAGAGTGTATCAGCCCGTGTCTGCCCCTCCAAGCGCTGCAACCAAAGAAACAGCCCCAAGCAAATCCCACCAAATAGGTTTTCAATCAGAAGAAATATGCCTCCACCAGCGCAGCCTGCTACACAGTGAAACATCTAACAAATGAGCCCACTTACAGCCACCAAATCAGTTTTCAAACTTCCAACAGCCCCAAAAACAATACCCTGCTAGCCCCTTAGAAGTAGTAAGAAAGAAAAGAAATAACCTTCCACCAAGTAAAATCCACAAGAAACCCTGTAAGAACAACAAGAAGCAGCTACTGTACTGGAACAGATCTGATCCTGTCCCCTTCTAGTTCCTTCTGAGAAGCCAATGCAACGGACACCACAAACCTGATTCAGCTCTGCCTCCAGTTAATTAGCTGAGTGAAACCTGGCCAGACCATTAACAGCCTTCCCGCACTATGCACTAACCTTTGCAGCTAGTAGGTCAGCAAAAAGGAATCAAAATTCAACTGAAAGCCCCCAAAATATGTTTGGTACCAAAGGAAACAGGTCTCCAATTCAATCAGCTTCACTAACAACACATCAAAACAGGCTTGAAATGAACAGATATAGGTCTCCAATTCAAATAAGCAACCCCAAACAAATCCCACCAAATAGATTTTAAATCAGACAAAATAGGCCTCCACCAGCGCAGCCTGCTACACAGTGAAACATCCGACAAATGAGCCCGCTTACAGCCACCAAACCAGTTTTCAAACTTCCAACAGCCCCAAAAACAATACCCTGCTAGCCCCTTAGAAGTAGTAAGAAAGAAAAGAAATAACCTTCCACCAAGTAAAATACACAAGAAACTCTGTAAAAACAACAAGAAGCAGCTACTGTACTGGAACAGATCTGATCCTGGCCCCTTCTAGTTTCCCATAACCTCCCTCCTTCTCTCCTGCCAGCTTTCCAGCTCCCCCCCCTTCCTGCGCCCTCTCCTCTGCCTCCTCCACCCTTCCTACTCCCTCTAGCTTTCAGGTTGCTCCCTCCTCCCCTCCGTTCTTCTTGGCTCCACCTGGTGTCCTCCTGGATCTGCTCCCCATATCTGATAACACTAGGTCTAGTATGCCCCCTTCCCTAGTTGGCTCTATAACACCCTGTGTCAGGAAACACTCCTGGATAGCATCTAGGAGGAGCTGCTCTCTTTCACAGGAGGTAGCTGGGGTGCTCCAGTCTATTCCAGGTAGACGGAAGTCTCCAACTATTGCAGTGTTGCCCTAACCTCCTATCTTCCTGATCTGGTCTGCTAGCTCCCTGTCCGATTCTATGCCCTATGAGGGTGGTCTGTACACCACCCTTAAATGAATCCTTTCCCCACTGGAGCTTTGTAGCATTACACATAGGGCTTCGGCCAAGCCCTCCTCCACCTCCTCCCTGGTGCACAGTATCCCTTCCCTTATGTACAATGCAACTCTACCCCCCTCTCCCTTTTCTTCTGTCCTTCCTTAGCAATTGGTATCCTGGGATCTTGAGGTCTCGGTCATGGTACTGGTTTGCCCATGTTTCCATGATGGCAGCTATGTCCACCTTCCCTTCTGCCATCACCGCCTGCAGGTCTGCTACCTTGTGGACCAGACTCCTAGCATTTAAGGACACTACCTTCCAGCGTACCCCCTTTCCTTCTCTGTTTCCCGACATCCCTTGGTGTCCTTCCTCCTCCTCCCCTGCCCCTAGTATCCCCTCTCCATACCCCCCCACTACCGTTTGAATTTCCACTGGGGGAAAGGCCCTGATGGCCCCCCTCTCTTGGTGCGAAGTGCCTTGCCCTGTGCTGCCTCCACCCTTCAGTTTAAATCCAGCTCTTCTGATAAGTATCTATCCACTTTTTCCTTCAGGACCCATGTGCCTTCCCTACTTAGGTGTAGCCTGTCTGGTCCATATAGGTCCTTGCTCTTCCAGGTCCTGCCCCAACCTCCCACCAGCCCATATCCATTTGCCTTGCACCATCCCCCCAGCCATGTGTTAAATTCTTCTATCCTCACCTTTCTAACAAGGGGGTATGGAGCCCTCGGGACTGGCAGTACCTCTGAGAAAGCTAACGATTTTTCTACCCCCTTGCATATCTCACCCAGCTCCTTGAACCTTTCCTGCACCACCTTCACCTTGCATCCTACCAGATCTCCCTCCTCGCGCCCTTATCCAAAATTATCGAAAAAATCATTCTTGATCAAACCATGAACTTCCTAGATACCTAGATACACACAATCGTCTCACAGACTCACAGCATGGGTTCTGAACTGGTCACAATACCAAGACTGCCCTAGTAAGGCTTACTAATGTCATTGAAAAGGCTAGTGATGGGGAGGTTGCAGCAGGAGCACACTTCCACCGACTAGATGCTAAGGAAGAGTTGTGCCATAAACAAGGATTTAAATGTAAAATTATATCATTTTCTGTTGAAAAACATAAATTGTAGAGCAGCACTGAATTCTTGTTAAGTTGAACAGTTACCTATATTTTGTCAGTGATGGATCGTATGAATAAAGCCCCTGGCGGAGCCACTCTCTCTCTCTCTCTCCCGGGGATGGAATCCCCTTGGAAGGCCTTACAAAAATCAATGCAGGCGACAGACACTATGATTGAGTTTATCCTAACAAGGCTCACTGAACAAGATGTGAGGATTGACACTGCCACCAAAACAGCAACTTTGGCAGAATCAATGACCACTAATGCCTTGGCCAGCACCAGTAAGCTATCCCAGAAAAATGCCCAGTTGTGGTATCGCTTGGAGGCCATGGAAAATGCACAATGAGCTGCGGATGTGCATATAATGGGCCTACCAGAGAGTTCTGAGGGGAGCGGCTTACTAGAATTTCTAAGAGACTGGTTACCAAGGACCCTACATCTGGAAGAGACCTTGTCCCCTGGTGACTTTCTTAGGGTTACTGCATCTCTCCCTGGTCCGTAACAAGTTAGAGTGATTCACCCCGCACAGTTTTGCTGGTTACCTTGGGCATTTCTACACAGGACTTCATTCTGCAAGCTGCCAGAGGATTGGGATCCTTGAATTATCTGGAGAAAATCATCCATTTATTCCTGGATCTCTCTTTTGCAACGTGGTCTAGGAGGAAAAAGTTTGATGGAGTATGGACCAAATTACGAAGTCTAGGCATTGTGCACTGCCTGTTGATGCACGTGAGGCTACGGATCCACTTTGGTGGGCACAACTTTCAGTTTATGGACCCAGAGGAAGTGGGGAAGAAGGTAGTGGCCATTGGGAGGGAATTTGAGTATGCACAAGGTTGCAACCCCTGGGATTCAGATGAGGCTACCTGAAGAGGGACTGATTAAAAAATGGACTTACTCACTTAACGTTTAATAGGTTTATTTTAGCTGTTACAGAATGATACTAAGACAGTAGGCCTAATGTTAAAAGTTGCACAGTATCATGTTTTTTATGAGATTTTAAAGGTTATTGCTTAGTTTTAATGAAGCTAAAGTTGTTAAAAATGGCTGTTTAAATAATTTTACAGATTAAGTTTCAGCAGTAGTTACTATGCAGCACAGTTTGCAGTTATGTCGTAATATTAGCATACTGTTGATCACCTCGTGGCCACTGCCTACACAGTTTCTAATAACATTCAAAGAATCGCTCATATGTAGCTGCAGCCCCTGCTGAGTTCTTTATCATATTTATCCTTGGGGTAAGAGTGGAGCGTTTTTCTTCCTCAGTACTACTAATGTCGTGGAGTTAACATTTTTTGAAACAGGGTCGTATCAACACAGGTTATTGTGATATTATGTTTGGTCTTATTATTGAATCGGACTTGATCACCCATAGTCCTGTAGGGTGCAGCATATCTTAGACATTTTTGTTGGACTTAATTTTTTCTTGATATAAAATCCGTACATAAGAATGCATAGACTTGTTCTTTACTGTTACATTAAATGTTTTGACTGTAAGGATATGTGATCTCTTGTATGAGATGTTTATATGCTATTGTCTCTACTCAGAAAGCAATAAAATGTAACAAAAAAAAAGGAAAAGGCCAGTGACAAAGGTTTCTACACCAGCTCAGTGTTTGTAGACCTAACAAAGGCCTTCGACCTTGTCAATTATAAAATTCTCCTCCACACCTTATTCTGCCTAAATTTCTCTGCCGAAGTGATAAAATTGTTTGAAAATTATCTCAGTAATCGGAAGCACAGGACTACAATAGTAGGCTAATGCTCCAAAATTCATTACATCAAACATAGTGTTCCCAAGGGTTCCATCCTCAGACCTCTCCTATTCTACCTTGTAGTCAACCCCCTCCCTGATTTCTGTATATCCACAGAGCTCATCGTCTACGCAGACGACACTGCCCTCTTTTGCAAGGATAAGAACCCCCTCTCCCTTCAGAACAAACTGCAACATGACTTCAGTAAACTACACTCCAGGTTCTCCTCCCGGGGCCTGGTCCTCAACTCCAAGAAAACTAAGGTCATGGTATTCTCAGGCTCTAGGAAGTCCTTAAATTTTAATTTTACTCTTACAGACAACTACGGCACCCCAATCGAGAGAGTCACCACCTTCAAATACCTGGGGACTCACTTGGACTGTGACCCGAACTACGAGCTACATACTCATCAATTAATTAAAAAATTCACCAACGACTTTGCATCCTACATCGACTAAAACATTTCCTCACACCAGAAACTAGGGCCTTGCTTGCCAACAGTTTCCTGCTCCCTATTTTAGACTATGGCTCCTTCATATGCTCAACCTCCATCTCGCAGAAAAATCTAGTTAGATTAAAGACCATGTATCACAGCATCATCTGAGTTATCACAGGCCTCCCCCTTAGGACACACTTCTGTGATGTGTACAAGACTGCAAACTGGCTCCCCCTGGAGGATAGGCTTGACAGCAGAATTCTCACTTTTTTCTTTAAACTCCAATTGGGCTCCATACCTAGTAGCATCTCCTCCCTCTTCAATAAGTCTGTACACACCAGGACTATCAGGCACTCCAGTACTCACACCTTCACGATTCCTCGCTGTCATACCACCCAGGGGAAACACTCTCTCTCTCCTACAACTCTCTCTCCTACAAAGGTGCAAAACTTTTTAACAACCTTTCCCCACCTTCGGTCTTGTGCAACACACTTACATCATTCAAAAAGCAATTGAAATCCTACTTTTTAGGCAAACTCCAATGCAGCTGCTTCCGACCCACGCTCTCAGCTCCAATCTCTTTAATTTCCTGCACTTCTCACCTGGCCTATTTTTGCCTTTCTCTTTAAATTTAATATAAAGTTATGGCATCTTTAACAGTACTTTCCCTATTATGTTCTGTCCCCTTTGTATGACTGTTATTCCTGACGATGTAATGTTCACCAATATGTGTTACTGTATGCACTCTCATTCCAAACTATGTAATGTTTACCAATATGTATTATTGTACCAAATTTTGTCACACTGGACGCGTGTGAAAACAGGCAGTTTTTCTCACATGCCTTTCCAGTATAAACAATAAAATGAAAATGAAAGATCATTGGTGCCTAAATGGACCACAATGTGAGGCTTCCCCTTTTCCTGCCCAATACACTTTGGTATAACAGCACCCACCCTCCCTGCCATCATGCCTGGCATACACTCCACCTTCCTGTTTCTTTTCTTTGTGCTTTCTGTTTATTGTTTTAAAATCAAACAATACAGCCAGTAATCTCATACACGAGAATAATAAATGACAGTAGGTACAGCTGAATACACAGCTGAATCTCTCACAATCTGGTACAGTAGGAAGAGGGGAAAATACAAAGGCTTATTGCCAATTATTAAATGTCCATAGCTAATGCAAGCCGCTTCTTGGCTTAGGTCGTAGTCCATAGGGAGAATACGAAGGGAAAAATACGCACTAACCAGTAGTGCTATGATACCTATGAGCATATTTGGCAGTAACATGAACTTGGGCCCTTATCACCCTCTCTGGACCTCCCTCATGCCAACATTTAAATTTAAGTTTTTAACAAGGCACTGATATATATTCAAAAGAGAACTTAATGTGCGCTTAATTAACCACTCTTATAGGAGCTAGCACTTCCAGGAAATTAATGAGATATTAAAAAATATATATAATAAAGGTACTTGTCTCAATTCCAGACATCCTCATCTCCTAAAGATGGTACTTAGCCCCATTCTCTAAGAAAAAGTAATGTAACCATCCGTAATTTTAATTAAGAGCAGAAATCTTTATAAAACAAACTAAAGTCAACATTCAGTCCATTAGTCCCCTTCTGATTCCAAGTTCTCCAGCTCCATCATCTTAGGTTGTTGTGCTCGAAATTCTAGCTCGGTCTTTTCGGCCCACTGGCCTGCATCTCCATGGTCCCTAAATTGCCACGTCTTCCCCCCATATGTTACTCTCAATCGGGCAGGCTGGAGAAATGAATGATACCTCTCAACCTTTTGCCACTGAAATGAGGGACATGGACGTTTTTGGACACAGACCCTCAGAATGAGGGACACATCCTCAAACGTGGAGCTAGAAGCTCAAAACACTGTAAAAACCATAGTATTTACTTGTACAAAGTTTATTTTGGGATTTAGTATTTTAGAACAATAAGAGATTCTGCTTTAAAGTCTGAATTTACAGCACATTCACTGTGTGGGCAGCACCTTTTCCATGAGGGATGGACGAGGGACAGAGCAATTTTAAGGGGCAAAATGAGGGATGTCCCTCATAATGAGGGACACTTGAGAGGTATGGTCATTAACCCCCAGATGGCGAAGTTTTTGCTGTACCACATCAAATTACTTGCGGCCTGCACGGGTCTGGAAGGACAGATAATGAAAAATTTTACATCTTCCCCTGCACACTTAATGGGTATTTATTTTTTATTTATTTATTTAGTTTTTGTTGACCAGGTAAGTGCACTAGACAAATCCTGCCTATTTTCAGGCATGACCCGGGAAGGGGGATACAGATGAATGCCAACTGACCTTGAACCAGATAAAGCTGTTGGTGGTATTTTTAGTGAATGAGGGAATTGGCCAGGACACCGGGGAAATTCCCCTACTCTGCAGCAGGGGGACCCTTTGGCTGTCTAGCTGAGATGGCCACTTCTCTGCAACCCTTGAGAGAGCAGGATGCTGGAGTGACAGGGGAGCAGGCCTCCTCTTCTGTCGCTGGACACCTAGAGGCTGCTGTGTTACGGGAAGAAATGCTTTTGTCTGACTTGCCTGAAGATTTTTTTGATACGGTTATGGATGTGACTGGGACAGACTCTGTTGTAGGTGCCCTGCACTCCGTATCTATGGAAGGTACTTCCATGGCTTTGCTTGAAAAGGAACGTCTACTGCATGTTGTTTTGGCTGAAGAATCTAACTGTCTCTAAAAGCTGAATTGCTTGCTGAAATTGTTACCTGCCTGCTTCGCTTTCAGTTCCTTCCGCTGTCTCGTACCTGTGTTGTCTCCTGATGATGACGCCTGGCGCTTTTGGTGTTTTGGTGGTGAACCGAGAGGAGATGAGCTGGAGACTGAGAACACCGCTGGTACGGCTGGCAGTGATACTCCTCCTGGTGATGTGTGCCTAAAGCCTGTTAGCGTAGTGTTTCTGGTCCCTGGTGAGTGATTTTTTGTGTAAATGCTGTTTGGGTATGGATGGGCCTTGTAAGCCCTTGCCGAACTGCTTCCCTGATGCGTCTACTAAACCTCCTGTCGAGAAGGGTCAGGAACAGGAGTCTGTACGCACCACTTCGGCTTTAACTACTGTTTCTTCCCCGTTACAGGATGTTGCGGTTTCTTCTAAACCTGAATGTGACCCTGAGTTACACGATTCGAGTTGGTCTCCTGAGCGTGCTATTTCAGAAGCTGGGTGGCGTCGGCAACCTGATGGACAGTGGATACCTAATTTTTCTACTCCCTCCACTACGTTGTCTTCTATTTCTGTGCCTTCTGTCCTATGCCTCACGGACCGCATGTTTCTCCTCAGACTCGAACTGTGGACAAACCAGTGCATGATGCTGGGAAGGTGAGGCACCAGTTGATGGTCTACCGGTCTCTGCTGCTGATTTTCCTGCAGAGGTTCGGCTGGACCTCGGAACATGTGTTGCAGGATCCCAAACTGCTGCATGGTTGAAACCCATGTTTAAATTATTGGATTTATTTCAGAACAAGGGGGAACCTGCCCCTAGAAAAAAATGCAGTTCGTTTGCTTTATAAAGGTGGACTTGAGGACCCTCCTGATAGATTGTATATTGCTAGGCAATTATTGCAGAGTTCTTTGAAATTTTTTGCCTCTGAAATTTTTGCTCTTATACATATTGGTAATTCAAATTATGATGTTAGTTTTAAAACCATTTCCAGTTTGGATCGGTTTTGGTCTCAATATCAGAGGGTCAAGGATACCCCTTTATGGGTAGCTTTTTGGCTGTTCCTTGACTAAGCGCTGTTAAACTAATTACGATTATGTTTCAGAATGAAGGTGTTAATATTGAAGATATTTTATTTTGGTTACGCTAAAGATGTGAGGTTCTTGATAGCTTTCTCACTATTCTTGACAGTGAACACATATGGAATGGGGGTGGAATTGCGTGTAAAACTTTTTTCCACCAATGCTGGTACCGCTCATCTCCCTAATAGTTTATTTTTGGGAAAGACAGGGTAGTCTGTTTTATTATGACCAGCCAAGTCTTGTTTTAAGTGTGGGTCTAGGACTCACCTTAACACTGCTTAGTGTACTCCTCGCTGTTCTCATTGCTTTGAGTTTGGGCATCTTGCCACTGATTGCCTTAACCTCTTTAAATGTAATTTGTGTGAACAGATAGGGCATGGTTATGGAAAATGTCCTTGAGCGTCGCATAAGAGAGATGATTGTCCTTCCCATGAGGGTTTAATTAACGTTGCACAGCAGTTACAGGCTAAACAAGGGATGGTCTTGCGGAATACTGTCGCCACCACGCCTCTGGTTCCTCCTCCTCCTCAGGTGGTCACTGAACCGGCGGAGATGGAGGATATAGAATCACAGGGGTTAGATTCTCAGGTCCCTGATAATTTGTCACAGAATGAGACTACTTTAGTTCCAGATGCCCCTTCTAGCTCACCTGTTGCCACTACTTCAGATGTTCCTTCTCTTGATGACTCTTTTTCTTCTGAGATGCCTCCCCCTCCCCCACCTGCTTCTCAGTCGTCATTTAAAAAAGTCACTGCTAAGAAACGGAATAGATCTGGGAAGGCAATTCTCTCTCAGTCGTCTTCCTTGTCTAAAGATGATAAACATATTTTGGACCATTGGTCACAAGGTAACAAATTTGCGGTCCTGACCACTAAGGATGACTCTGAAGGGGAAGAATCTGATGCCATTTCCCGAGCTTCCACTAATCCTGATATGACCTCTGATGGTGATGAGGGGGGAGGGAAGGTTGAAGAATCTTCCTTAAGGCGTTCTAGGCACAGGCGGGTATCCAAACCCCTTGAACTCTTGTATGTGGGTACTCTTCCTTTTATGTCTTTTTGACTATTTCAACAATTAATGTTAATAGCATTAAGAGTCATAAAGATAGTTGCTGCCTTGTCCCTTTTGTCCCAGCAGCGCTAGGACGCTCTTTGTATTCAAGATACCAGACTTAAATCTCTTTCTGATACTAAGCTTATGGATAATCTTTGGTCTAAGGTGTGACCTTTTGGTCTAATGGTGAAGATTCTTGCTCTGGTGTTGGTGTATTATTTACAAATCCTGTTTTGAAAGTTTCCGCTTGGTTGATATTTTTCCTGGTAGGGCCTTGTTATTAGACATTAGTTATTCAGGAGAGAGATTTCGACTAATCACGTTATATGCTCCTCAAACTAAGGCTCAAAGAGTTGCATTAATGCAGAAAATACAACCCTTTCTTCACACTTCCAGGATGGTGATTTGGGCAGGGGATTTTAATTGCTCAGTGAGTGTTTCTGATAGCGGGATGAAGACATCTAAATTGTTTTGTGATTCCAATGCTCTCCTTACTATCACTGCTACTGCACGACTCGTTGATGCCTACAGACTCAAATATTCTACTGGTCGTAATACTTTTTTTAAATCCTCTTTATCTACGAGAATTGATTTTGTGTTTGTTGCCACTATTTTACAAGTTATCACGTATTTTGACTGATTGGGAATTTTCAGATCATAGGTCTGTGACTGTTCAAATTGCTTGGGATACTGTACCCAGGAGTAGAAAACCTCAATGGCGTCTTAATAATCGTCTTTTGAAGATGCTACTGTCCGAAGGATTGGTATCGTGAGGGTGGCTAGACTTTCGGTTTTGCTTTATATGATGACCTTGCCTCCTGGTGGGATGACACTAAAATTTCTTGGAAGTCCTTTTTCAGGCTGCTCCAGGACTATTGCTAACCACCAGTACCTTGAATATTTGGGTCTGAGGGGACAACTTCAGAAACTGATTTCTTTAACAGAAACCACTAAAAGGGATTATAGTGCACAGCTTAAGCATGTTAAACAGAAAATGTTTGCCTTTCAGTATAATAGAGCCCAATCTTTAGAACATGAACATCGACTTGGCCTTAAATTGCATAAAAGGGCTTTAGATCCTTTTCAGGATTGTAGTGAACGGATTGGTCATCGATTGCTTTCCCAATCAGAGACGGTGGCGGGTGACCTTGTTTCTTCCCCACAGGACTTGTTGGATGCGGTAGAACAGTATTTGAGCTCTCTTTTTCAGAAGGATCTAGATCTCCATCATTCGGCTATTGACTTTAATAAGCTTAACTAGCCTCAGGTTCCTGCCTTAGGGGACACTTTTAGTGAGGATATTTCTGTTGATGAGGTTAAACTTACGATTTCTTCTTTAAATCCTGACTCCGCTCCTGGGTCTGATGGTTTGGGGGCTGCTTTTTATCAGACGTTTAAGGAAGACCCTGCTCCTGTGTTTGCCTGTGTTTTGAACGATATGATCCGTAGTTCTTCTTTAGCCAAGTCCATGTACCAGGCTATGGTTATTTTGGTGTATAAAAAAGGTTCTAAGATGGATTTACGGAATTGGAGGACGCTTAGTCTGTTAAATACGGATTTGAAAATTTTGAGTAAAATATTGCTTAATAGACTATCTGCTATATTTGATAAGCTTATCAGCCCGGAGCAAACTTGTTCTATTCCAGGTAGATCACAATATGATAATTTATTGATTCTACGTGAAATTTTTCATGCTGCTCAGACTGGTGGTTTAACTGGTTTTATTCTGCGCCTCGATCAAGAAAAGGCTTTTGATCGGGTCTCACATGCTTTTTTATTTTCTGTATTGATTGCTTATGGTATTCCTGCCATTTTTGTGGACTGGATTAGTACCTTTTCCATAGATATATTGCTTAGATTAATAGTTACTCATTCTCAGTTTTCTGGTCTTCGTTTTAGTTCCCCTGCTCCTCCGATTAAAATTCTGGCTTATGCGGATGATTTGGTTGTCTGTCTGTCTCAGGCTTCCGAAGGGCAGTATGTTTCTGATGTTTTGTCCCTGTCTTCTTCTTCCTCAGGTTCCAAAATTAATTTTGCCAAAAGTAGGTGTATTCCATTGGGTGACACCCCTTTACCAGAACAAGGCTGTATTGCTGGTGTTCGTCTTAGCACAGAACCTATAACTATTTTGGGTGCCACCTTTGGTTCTGGAGATTTGCCCTCTGTTAATTGGACTAAAGGCCTTGTCAAGGCCAATAGCTTGGTAGCACGATGGAAGGGGAGGCAAATTGCAAAGAAAAAGAGGGTTTTATTGATTAATATACAAAAAAATAGGAACTAACAAAGACTTAGTTATGTCTTTCCACCTCCCTTTTCGTTATATACATCTCTGCTTAGTAATTTTTTTCAAGCCTTTTGGGGCAGTCGGTTGAACCCAATAAAGCGGGGATATACCTATAGAAGTATAAGGGACGGTGGTGTGGCTATGATTCATCCGATAGCCTTTTATGTTAGTATGTTTGTCTCCTATAATTTCTGTCCTCTTTTACGGCCTGGTCATAAATTGTGGTTTCCTTTTGTGAGGTCTTGGTTTTCAAGTGGTTTGTCCCTTTGGAAGGATTGTAAACTGTTGCGTTTATCTAAACTCCCTTGCTTTCCCCAGTATGGTTTGGAAACATTTAAATGTTTGTTTAAATGGGGTTTGACTATTTCTCATTTGGAAACCTTGAGTAGGAAAAGATTATATAATCTTATTGTTTTTTCAGAATTTAAGGAGGATCTAGTGTTTCCTGATTGCCCTGTGTCACATGTTAGTGTTGTTACTACCTTTCTCTCTAGCTCTCGGCTGCCCGACTTTGTTTGGGACAGTGTTTGGTTGAGCAGTTATGGCCGGCTGCCTGTTGGTGCTAATAATAAACATAAACAGCTCAGTGACAGATATTGTACTAGATCACAATGTTTTACTGTCCTGGAAACTCAAACACATCTCTTTTTGGAATGTCCATATGCGAGCAATCTTTGGTTTCTTTTGGCATCCCGATGGAAGGAACCTTTGTTGGCTACCCTTTCCTACCGCACATTGATGTATGGTGTTTTTGGGGGTGAATGGGCACATTACCATGCTGATACTTTATTTCTTGTTTTTTCTGTTTTACGTTATTATCTTTGGCAATCCAGATGTATGTGGGTTACACAGCAAAGGATTATACTATTTGATGAATTCATTAGTAATGTGAGACTTACATTACAGAATGTTAAAATGGAATACTGGACGTCTTGGTCTAATCACTTGCAATCAATTGTGGGCTAATTGTGTACATTGGTTATATGATGTCTAATATTCCTTATTTTTTGTTCATGTATTTGTTTCCTTTCTGTATTTGATTATTGCTTTTTGTTTCCTCTGTACTGCAGTCCTTTTTCTTACATAATAAATTCCCCTACTCTTTTCGATAAGTGCCATGGGATCTTTAACATCCACCTGAACTACCACCAATCCAGGCAGATGGGACCTCGGTTTAATGTCTCATCCGAAAGACGGCACCTCAGAAGTGCAGCACCCCTCTCATGCTGCACTACAGTGTCAGTACTGGGATATTAACCCAAGTGCCAGATGTGGGAACTGAACCCACAGCCCTCTGATCTCCTGGCCTCAGAGGCGAGTGTGCTACCTGCTGAGCCACTGACACTGTAGACCGCCCTTGCCACAGAAATCAACATGTCCTGAATTTCTGGCCCTGCCGTTTTCACTACCACAGTGCAAGGTGTATCAGGATCCGAGGGCCTTACTCTAGGCATGATGCGAAAGGCCTTCTGCAAGTCAGTCCACTCGAAGTGCCCAGAAAGACTTAGGTTCTCCATAATCCACTGCCTCAAATAGGTAAGAAGGTTCATCCCTTCAACGCCCTTGGCTAGCCCTACAATTCGAACATTGCCTGCTCGGAGTGAATTTTCAGTTGCTTCTATTCTCCCTCGCAGTTGCTGGTTTTCTTTGGTAAGCTGAGCCGCTGTTGCCTGCGCCGACAGTGATCTTTTTTCTGCCTCAGCCACTGAAGTTGTAAGGGCATTAATCGCAGCATTATGGGTCTTCAGCCGCGTAAGAGTCTTCTCGATTTTAGCATCCATGGCACTGACCAAATCTAGGATTGTCTGCCAAGGTGGTTCTTTAGCGCCTATGGAGGCAGCCTGGTCTGGCAACTCCACTCCACTGCTCGACTTGGTGTTCAGCACTACAGGCCGCTGGGATCCGGAGGCTTGAGGCATGGTATTTTTATTGCGTCCCATCGTTGTTTTTGGTATTGCTGGTTAGGTAGGAGGCTTAGGAAGCTGGTGAGGCTTCTTAAAAAGTTATTTGATGCCTATAAATTCAATTAAGTTGTCACTTTTAGAGAAGGCAGAGCAATAAAAGGTGCATCCTGCCTCGAAGCTGGCTCTCTGGTGCTCCCCCACCTTCCTGTTTCTTTTTCGTGTGTGTTCGTTTTCCCCATCTTATTCCCTTCAGTATTGAGTCCCCCACAATTACAACTCTCCCTGTTGTAATAACTATACTTTTGCCCCATCCCCTCATGATTCCCTCCCTTTTGATCAAGCCTCGCTGCCTCACTTCTTCCCTTATCCTGAGCCTCCCCCTTCCCCTGTTTGTTGCCCAATTTGGCCTCCCTTGGCCTGATCTCCCCACCCCGCTGGTCTCCACTCCTGAGATTCCTTTGCCTTGAACATGCTGCCCAGTCGCTGGTTCCCTTCCTGACCTTATTCCCTATCCTTCTCCCTGCCCCCCCTCTACTATACTTCTTCTCTGGCCCTCCCGCCTCCTCCTCCTTCCCTTTGATTGTCCATACTCTGCAATACTGTGAACCTGTTTGGTGCCTTTTCCCTTTGTATGAAATGTCCACTCTTTCCCCTACCTGTATCTACCCCTCACCACCTGCCATTTCCCCCTTTCATTTCCACCTGGTCCCCGTTGCACTAGTGGTCTTGGACCATATGCCTCCCCCCTGGATCCTGCCCTAGTTCCACCTTCTGCTCTGCCCTGCGGTGATATTCCCATTCCCATCTCCCACTGCTCTTGTCCCCTACTGCCCCCCCACCAAGTTCCCTTCTCAGCTTCGCTATTTCCTCCCTAAGTTGTCCAAGCTGCCTACAAAGTAGACATCCCCTGTATTCCACATAATACCCAGGAGGACGGCTGCTCCACACCAGTTACATCTGACCATCCTCCCAGTTCCCCCTTGTGACCTTCAACTACTGTCCCTGCCCTACCAGCCCTCCTCCCATGTTTCCCTCAATCACCACCCCCACCCAGCTTCTTGGGTGCACATCCCTTGCATTTATGCTGCCCTGTACCCTAGATTCCCCCCGATATTCACTCCCCCTTACTGTACTGCCTCATAAAGTTAACAAAAATGAATGTTAACATTTTATACAATGTAAGTGCTTACACTGTGATTCTAGAGAGTAGTTATATTGAGACTGTGGCATATGTCATATATTAATAAATTACAGTATGTGAATCGGGTAGTTGTAGTGTCAACAAGGGTTTTTGAGAAATGGTACACAATACAGTGCAGTTAACTGTAAACCTAGAGTACGACCTTAATATATCTATTGTTCCTTGTCTAGCTGTAAAGTAGACTGTGACTGCTACCTCCACAGTCTAGCTGCAATTTTGCATTTATTATACATGCCACTATCAGTCTTTTTTTTTTTTGCTAGTTGCAGCTTTGCAGCAGCCTTGCTGCTATCACAGTTCATTTCCTACTTTTGTGTTTATTATACTTACTGCACAGCCTTTTTTGCTAGTTGCAGTTTCTTATACTGTTATTACAGTGCTGATGACTTTTGCTGCCACAGTATATGTATTTGCTAAATGCTATCATTAGTTTAATGTCAGTCTGTGCTGCATGTTTACCACTGCCACAGATGCACTAGTCGTCTTCTGACATTTTCTATAATCTTTACAACCTATTCTGTTGGTCTGCTTTGGCTTATTCTCGAACCATTCTCTTTGAATACCTGTGAAAATTAGTGCTATTGCTTCATTTATTTTTCATACCTCTATTCCTGTTCTCCCCTTCTCCCTACATAAGATCCCTCACCTTTCCTTTTTCTCTTCTGTTCAACTCGCTCATCTTTCCTCTGTTGCCTCTCCTCAACTCCCTATCTGGGGCCCCTTCAGTTTTTCCACTGTCTCTCTCCCCCACCCCCTTTCCTATTACTGACATTTCCACAACTCCCAGTCTAGGTCCTTCAGGCTACCACAATCTCTCTTACGCCCTTCTTGCTCTCCTCTTAGCTACCTACCCCTCTACCTCTTGATCATGCTACCGTCTAGCACGATATTCTTCACCCTTTCCTTCCTTCCCTTTCTGTTTCATACTAAAATGCCAGCAGAATAGGCCTAATGGTCTTTTGTGTCTGCTCGTTTGGTCAGCCCCCACCCTGGGAGCTGACCTTGCTGCCCCCCTCGCCTTCTCTGGCTTCTCCTTTCCCAGTTCCGGATATTTTTGCTGCACTGGATTCTGCTTCCAGAACCCTTCCCCTGTACCTGTGCCACCCCCTCTTGAACCCCTCCACCATCTCTGCCTCCACCAGCCCCCTGGGCAGCGCATTCCATGGCTCCACCACCCTCTCAGTGAAGTAGCACCTCCTCCTTTCTCCCTGAATCTTCCCCCCTCCAGCTTCCACCCATGCCCTCTAGTTGCCCCCTCCTTCCTTCAAAGCACCCTGACTGCTCCTCCCCTATTTACCCCCTTCAAGTACCTGAAGACCTCTATCATGTCCCCTGGTCCCTTCTCTCTTCCAATGTGTACATATTTAGCTCTTCGAGCCTCTCCCCTGAAGAGCCTCTCCCCTTGGGGGTCCTGTCCCCCAAGCCCCAAATCATTTTGGTTGCACTCCTCTGGACCCTCTCCAGGAGTTTAATGTCCCTCTTTAAGTGTGGCCTCCAAAACTGCACGAGTACTCGAGGTGTGGCCTCACCAAGCAGTTATACAGAGGAGTATCACTCCTCCTTCTGTAGGTGATCCCCAGCGATGCATCCCAGTATCCTGCTAGCCTTGGCTGCTGCCCTCCACAAGTCTCCAGTTGTTCATCTTGACATCCACCACCACCACCCCCCAGGTCCCTCTCAGCCATCGAGACTTGTAGCATTCCTCCAGGGTGTACACTTGGCCGGGTTTCTGGCCCCCAGGTGCAGTACCTTGCATTTCTCTGCATTGAACCTCAGCTTCCATTTTCTAGACCATCTTTCCAGAGCCTCCAGGTCCCCCTGTGGGGCCACCTTCCCCATCTCCCCATCCACCACCGCCCCCCAGTTTTGAGTCATCCACAAAGAGATTCATCTCACTCCTGATACCTGTCCTTATGTCAGAGACGTAGACGTTGAACAGGAGAGGCCCAAGGACCGATCCCTGTGGGACCCCACTAATGACCCTCCTTGGGGATGAGACTATCCCGCCAACTACGGCTGGAGCCAATTACCTATCCATCTGATCATCTGGTTCCCCACCCCCATTTCTCCCAGCTTATCCAACAGGCCCTCGGGAGGAACAGAGTCAAATGCCTTGCTGAAGTCTAGAAAGAGGACGTCCACTGGTCTACCCAGGTCCAAGGCACTCGTCACCCAGTCATAGAACTCCACAAGGTTTATCTGACATGATTTCCCTGGGACGAATCCATGCTGTCTAGTGTCCAGGCACCCTGACTTTTCCAGGTCCCCCTAGCCTCTCCTTGACAATGCCCTCCATCACCTTGCCCACCACCAATGTCAGGCTGACAGGCCTGTAGTTCCCTGCCACCTCCCTTGATCCCCTTGTGGATAGGCACTATATCGCCACCTTCCAGTCCTGGGGCACCCACTGTCCTCAGAGAGATGGTGAAAAGCTCCACCGGGTTTCGCCAGGACATCCGCAAGTTCCTTCAGCACTCTGGGATGTAATTTATCTGGCCCCGGTGCTTTCTCCATCTTAAGGGACCCTGAGGACTTTCCTCACTCTCTCTGCTGTGATTTCCACCTCCGCTACCTCTTCCCCCTGCTTAGCCTTCCCCCCTCCCGCCAGTGAAGCCTTCCCCTCTCCCCAGACCCGCCGATTGGTAAGGGTCCCCCTCTCCTCAGTTTCACTGTCTCCTCCCATGTATCATGCAGCACTCCCATTTTCCTTGGTGAAAACTGAGGTGAAGTACTCATTTGTACCTCAGCCTGCTCCCCCGGGTCTTGTGCCCATCTCTCCTATTTTAATCCTGCTTATCTTCCCCTTCACCCTTCGTTTTTCCCCAATGTATCTAAAGAACCCCTTGTTCCCTCTTCTAATTTCCCTGGCTAGGTTCTGCTCCTTCCTTGCCTTAGCCGCCCTCACCACCCTACTGGCCCTTCTAGACATCAGCTCGTACTCCCCTCGATCCCTTTCACTCCTTGAGCACTTGAATTGCCTATAGGCTGCCTTCTTTCCTGCACCACCTCCTGGACCTCCTGGTCCACCAGCAGGGTTTTGGGCCCCACCGCATTTGCTCTTACTCTTGCACAGGTGCCGGTAGCATCCTGCACCTCTCCTGATGATTTCCCACCTACTGTCAGCGTCCATATCTGACCCAATCACATCCAAATGCTCCTTAAGGATCCTTCCCAGTTCCTTAAATT
The DNA here is from genome assembly GCA_016271365.2 of Neoceratodus forsteri. Taxonomy (NCBI): domain Eukaryota; kingdom Metazoa; phylum Chordata; order Ceratodontiformes; family Ceratodontidae; genus Neoceratodus; species Neoceratodus forsteri. The sequence goes on from CM028132.1 coordinate 1,205,771,053, forward strand.
CCGCCTCCCTGAAGTCAGTTACCTCCGTCTTTGTGCAGCCTCATACCCCTCCTTGGTCCAGGAAGAACCAGATCGTGGCATGGTCGCTCCCCTCCAATGGGTACCTTACCTCCAGGCCCCCAATCTGGTCACTGTCTGCCAGGACCACATTCAGTACCCATGCCTCCCTGGTCGGTTCCCCCACCTGCTGAGTTAGGAATGCGTCTTGAAAGACATCCAACAACCTCTGTTCCCTAGCCACCGAGGATGTCATAGTCTCCCAGTGTGTTCCTGGCATGTTTCAGTCCCCCAACACCACCACCCTTCCCCTGCTCAATCTGCAGTGTCTCCCAACATCTGCCACCAGACTCTCCTCCAGCTCCTCCGCCAGCGAAGGGGGTCTATACACCACTCCTATTTTACTCTCTTGTTTCCCTTGTTATCAAGGTGACCCAATTGCCTCACTGTTCCCTCTGCCTCCTCTACTCCCCTATGCCAATCAGTTTTTGACTATTATTGCTACCCCTCCCCCTTCCCTCCCCTGTCCTTCCTGAACATAGTGTAACTCTCCAGGTTCAGGTCCCAGTGTGTCCTGCGGTGGCCCAGGTCTCAGTGAACACTGCCACATCCACCGCTCCCTCAGTTAGCATCGCCTGGAGCTCAGGTATTTTATTGCCCAAGCTCCTGGCATTTAGCAGGACTACCTTCCACCATTTCTCTATATTTCCATTTCCCCTGCTCGTGTTCCCATGGGGATTCCGTTTTCCGCTGGTCTGCACTTTACCAGTCAGCCTTTTCCCATATTCCTCCAGCTCCCCGGGGGGGGGTGTGTGGAGACAGAGTCCCTCCTTTATCAGACCCCCCTCGACAGCCTTTTCTCCCATCCCTCCCCCCTTCACAAGCTTAAACCCCACTTTTCACCAATGAACCCCTCTATTTTCAACTTAAGGATTCCCTCCTCCAAATTGAGATGGATTCTATCTCTAGCATACAGCTCCTTATCCTCCCAGGTCTCCCAATCCCCCATCAACCCATACCCTCTGGCCTCACACCACTCCCTGAACCACTGGTTTATCTCCTTAATCTTCCTTTTGTGTTCCCCACTAGCCCTTGGCACCGGCAGGATTTTCGAGAAGGAAATCGTGCATCCTATGTCATGACAGACCCTGGCAAGCTCCCTGAACCTTGCCTGTATCTCTAACTCGCTATTTCCCTCAATATCATTTGTACCCAGGTGGACCAGTATGTCCAGGGAACCCTCACAATCCTTTGCCAGCTGATATACCTCATGCTTGGCCCTGTGCACCGTTAGTCCAGGGAAGCATTTTGTTCTAACTGGCCAGGCTTCCCCTTCCCTATCCCATTTGATACCCTTGATCATAGAATCCCCCAACAGGAGCACTCTGACCGCTCCTTTTCCTCCATTTCCCTTCCATGTCCTCATCCTTCCTACAGGCCCTCCACCCAGCTGGCTCTTTGTTCCTCCCCATCTGGGTGCTAAGTGCCACCCTCCTTATTTACCTCGGCCCCCCTCCCTCCCCTCCGATCCTATGCCTCTCCTCCTCCCAAGTATCCTTCTGTACCCCGCTAACTCCCCCACACTGCTCGTGACTGGTCCTTCTCCCCCATCCACTAAACTAGCCTGGCTTGTCCTCCCTTCCTTCCTGTCTCCGTTCAGCCCCTTTGCTTGTCATGCTCCCCTGGCCTAAACCCTCAGCTCCCTTTACTGTATCCTTCTTGTACTTCTGGGCCTTCTCCTTGCCCTTTCCTCCCAACTGGTCCTTCTCCTTGCACTTTCCTCCTTGTTCCCCCTGCCCCTCCTGCTCTGATCCACTGCTCCCCCCCATTTTCCTGCATTCCAGCTTCCTCCTTGTTCCTCCTGCTATCCGGCCCCCGCCTCCTCCCTTTCCATCTCTGACCACCCCTGTCATGGTTACATCACCCCCCCTCCTCCTCAAGCAGAAGAAGAGAATTGAAGCGGTTACTGAGCGTAGGGTCCAATCCACCTCCCCACCTTGCTTCCTTCTGTCCAGCCCCAGCCATCTGCCTACTTCCCTGAGAATGTTGTCCCTCTGGCCCCCCTTTGTGAGGGTCCCCAGTTACCTGCTTCCTTGGTAGTGTCCTTTTGGGTTCCCTCTGCCAGGGTCCCTATGTGACCCCAGAGTATTCTGCTGCACTCCTTTCCCTATGCCCTTGCCCTTAGTGCTTGGTGCAACCCCATGGGAGATCCCCTGCCCTCTTCCCCAACCATACCTCCCCCCTTCCCCCAGCTGTCTCCTAATCCCCACAACCTCCTTCCTAAACTGTGCCAGCTGGTAGCACACTGGGCAACCACCGAACTTCCAAGCCCAGTCCAGTATCATGGCTGCCCCACACCCTGTGTACCCATCACCCTCCCAAAGATGCCGGCCCTAATGACATGTGGTCCCATCCCTCTCCTAGTAGGTTTCGTTGGGTGAGCCACCAGGTTCCCCACTAGTCCAAGATACACCCCTACTGACTAATCAGGTCACCCACTAATCCTAGATACAGTCCCACAGTAAACCAGCAACCCTATTACTAGGAGCAGTACAACACAGTAAACTTATAAGGGAAGTGAACAACTCCCTAAACTCCTCTCTCCCAGCCTTTAAATCCAACCCCCAGTGGCTAGAACTACATGAGCTGCACCTGAAGCCTTTTCCTCCAATTACAGGGAAGGTGTTCCCCCATAAATAAGCAGAGCTCTGGGGAGGAGAGGTGGGGGAGGGTGGGATTAGGGCTCACACCCGACTCTCGAGAGAGTGTATCAGCCCTGTGTCTGCCCCTCCAAGCCCTGCAACCAAAGAAACAGCCCCAAGCAAATCCCACCAAATAGGTTTTAAATCAGAAAAAATAGGCCTCCACCAGCGCAGCCTGCTACACAGTGAAACATCCAAAAAATGAGCCCACTTACAGCCACCAAACCAGTTTTCAGACTTTCAACAGCCCCAAAAACAATACCCTGCTAGCCCCTTAGAAGTAGTAAGAAATAAAAGAAATAACCTTCCACCAAGTAAAATCCACAAGAAACCCTGTAAGAACAACAAGAAGCAGCTACTGTACTGGAACAGGTCTGATCCTGTCCCCTTCTAGTTCCTTCTGAGAAGCCAAAGCAACTGACACCACAAACCTGATTCAGCTCTGCCTCCAGTTAATTAGCTGAGTGAAACCTGGCCAGACCATTAACACCCTTCCCCCACTATGCACTAACCTTTGCAGCTAGTGAGGTCAGCAAAAAGGAATCAAAATTCAGCTGAAAGCCCCCAAAATAAGTTTGCTACCAAAGGAAACAGGTGTCCAATTCAATCAGCTTCACTAACAACACATCAAAATAGGCTTGAAATTAACAGATATAGGTCTCCAATTCAAATAACCAGTCCCAAGCAAATCCCACCAAATAGGTTTTAAATCAGAAGAAACAGGCCTCCACCAGCGCAGCCTGCTACACAGTGAAACATCTAACAAATGAGCCCACTTACAGCCACCAAACCAGTTTTCAAACTTCCAACAGCCCCAAAAACAATACCCTGCTAGCCCCTTAGAAGTAGTAAGAAAGAAAAGAAATAACCTTCCACCAAGTAAAATCCACAAGAAACTCTGTAAAAACAACAAGAAGCAGCTACTGTACTGGAACAGATCTGATCCTGTCCCCTTCTAGTTCCTTAAGCAGCTACTGTACTGGAACAGATCTGATCCTGTCCCCTTCTAGTTTCCCATAACCTCCCTCTCTCCTGCCAGCTTTCCTGCTCCCCCCCCCTTCCTGTGCCCTCTCCTCTGCCTCCTCCGCCCTTCCCACTCCCTCTAGCCTTCAGGTTGCTCCCTTCTCCCCTCCGTTCTTCTTGGCTCCACCTGGTGTCCATTAGATCCTCCCTTTCTCCCGGCCCTCCTGACCCCTCCCCCCTCTTCGTTGTAGACGAATCTCAGTCCACGTCAGGCTCTTCATATCTCAGCTACTCCTCATAGCTAGTGATATTGAGCCTAACCCTCGCCCTGCACATGCTCTTCCCTCCGACCTCCCCAAAGGTATTCGGATGGCACACATTAATATCTGTAGACTCCTACTTAAGATTTATTTTTTTATCATATCAGTATTTTCCCTCCTGGAGGGAGCGTTCCTCATTGACCCCCGGCCACCGCACCCATGGAGTCGGTCTGGCATGCGAATTTATAAGCCCCATTGCACTGGCCAACCAATGGCAGCATGCCCCCACAGGGACCTGCAGCATGGACCCGGCAAAGACGCCTCTCGACTTCAGGGGTGCAGGGCCATCAGCTGCCAAGGTCACCCCACCTTTTTCCTCCAAGTTTTGACCCCACTGAGGAGCCGGACGTGTAGTGGCATCGATGCACAGACGTGCAGACGCCCGCTGCACTCTTCCACCCTGTGTATGCCCACATCTGCAGAGCACCCAGCCTCCGCTAAGTGTCACTGCAGCGCGGTGCATGTCCCTCACCCACCCCGAAGGAAGGAGAAAAGTCATGGAACACTCCATCCTTCCTTCCCCCGCCAGCCCGAGTCCATTTCCAAACCCGGGTTGCCGGCACGGTGCGAGGTGTGGCGTCCAGCACCTCAACACTCAGTGCCACCGGGTGAACTCCTACCTAAAACTGATCTACTACAATCCCTCATGGTTTCCCTTCTCCCTGATGTCTTGATAGTCTCTGAATCCTGGCTTACCCCCAAGATTCCTGACTCTGCTATTACCATCCCTGGCTACACCCTAACTCGTCAAGACTGTGCTAAGAAGGGTGATGGTATTGCCATATACCTCTCCTTCACCGTTCAGTCTTCTCCAGTGCTCTCTGTCACATCCCCTGCTGCATATGAGCTCCTCATCCTCAAACTCTCCCTCCCTTTCTCTTTGTGGCTGGCGTCTACTACTGCCCTGGGATATCTACCTCATTTGTTACCGAACTCCTAACCACTATCACTTTTCATGCCTCCTCTGGCAAACTTTTCATTTTGGGATTCTTTCCCACTTTCACTCCAAATTCTGTCAAAATATTAAATCCCTTCAACTCACACAACTTATTCGCTACTGGACTGGGTACTAATAAATCACCCGCACTGCATCATTGATGCAGACACCCTCCTCGATGCACTAAATGACCACCATTTGGTCTACTGCGTATGCAAAATTCGCCACTCCAGAATCCCCCCTAAAATTACCCAGATTGGGTCCTTCTGGTTGACTGACTTATCCTTTTTATATGCAGATTTGTAATGCACTGACTAGTCCCCTATCCCTGTTGCCAGCAACATCAACCAAGCAATCAAATACTTCTGCTCCAAATTCGTATTAATCTGGGATCTGCATGCCCCCTCTGGAAAACCAGGGTCAGTGGTTCTAACTTCCCATGTATCTCAGTCAAACCTTTGGTCTGCCACCATGCACATGACCTGGCATGGAAGACCTACAAGTCCACTAGCGCACCAGCTGACCTTAACCGGTATCGTGCCTTAAGGAATACTTGTACCAAAGCCACCATGCTTGCCAAGGTTGAGTTCTTTTCCTCCTCTTTCCAGAACAATCTTAATCACCCCTCCAAGTTCTGAAAAGACATCCACGCCCCCAGTCCTCAAGGTGGATGACTCCGAAATTTCCGACTCTCCTTTTGTAGGGTTCCACCACGTCCTACCAACAGAAAATCTGTCTAAGTCCATTACAGTGATGGCACAGTGCTGACACTCGGCATTGTGCCATCAGAAGAACGATGTGTTTTTTGAGGGGGCTGTTCCTTCCCACAACCGCCAGATTTTAATAATCAACTCCAGGTTGGAGTTTTTCCGTGGAGGGGACGCAACACTGGGGGAAGCAGTGTCAATGTACCACAAGACTATTACAGTGAACTGCTGATTTTGTCACTGTAATGGTCTTTCGCAGTTTTAGTGCCGCTGTTCTGTGGGTCACCGCTTTTGTGGCCTCTACCTTCAACTCTTACTTCCCCACCTGTGCTTTCTCGCTCCTATCCACCTTCCCCTCCTCCCACCCTCCCAGTTGCCCCTCCTTCATTTCTCTTTTCTTTCTTGCCAGTTACCCCTGCTGCTTCTATAAGAGCCCTCCTGGCCCTCAATCCTCCGAAGGTGGGAGTCCTGATGGGCTAGACCTCAAGCTTCTACACCTCTCTGCCCCTGCCATTGCCTTTCCCATGTTTTCCCTTCTCAACCTCTCCTTCTCTCTTGACTCCATCCCAGACACCTGGAAACACGCAATGGTAGTTCCCCTTCCCAAAGGTGGTGCCTCCTCTTCTCCCAGCACCTTCATCCAAGCTCCCGCTTACCAGCCTTATCTAAACTACAAGAGCACATAGTGCTCTCTCAACTCTCTCCCTTCTTCAAATCCTCCTCCTTTATCACCCCCTTCCAGTCTGGCTTCTGCAAACACCACTCCACCACCTCCTCCCTCCTCTGGCTCACTGACTCAATCCACACAGGCATGGACCAGGGTCTCCTCACCGCCACAATCATTGTTGATTTAGCCTAAGCTTTCAGCACTGTCTCCCGCCCTCTTCTCCTTGAAAAGTTAAAGTCAGCAGGTCTATCAGACTCCTCAAGTAACTTGTTCAGCTCTTACCTAGAGGGCAGATCTCAGTCAGTTAAAAACTGGAGAGTCCCTATCCCCCCCCTCCCCATTTGCACTGGCATCCCCCAAAGCTCTGTCCTTGGCCTGCTTCTTTTCTCCATTTTCCTCAACAACCTCCCCTCTGCATGTTCGTCTGGGTCCATCCATGCAGACGATACAGTCCTGTTTGTCTCTAGGTCCTCTCCAGCTGAGTTAACAGCTAGGCTCCAACTTGCCTTCGATGCAGTCCAGCACTGATTCAGGTCTAATCGACTATCCCTAAATGCAAAAAAAAAACGGTCTCTATGTCCTTTGGTAGTACGCAGAGGCTATCCAGGCTTCCATCCTCCCCACCTTCTACACCATAGGTGGGGTCATAATTGATAACATGCCTTCTTTCAAATACCTTGAGATCTGGCTTGGCCGACACCTTGACTTTTCACAGCACATAGACGCCATTCATAAAAAAACTCCACTCCAAACTTGGTGCCTTATATAGAAACAAAAGTGGCATCCCGCTTCCTGCCTGCTGAGATATTCTAGCTAAAATTATCCTCCCCATTATGGCAATACTGTCTATGGTGCTGCCCCAAAGTCCACCCTGGCCAGACTGAACCCTCTCTTTCACTCCTTCTGCCATTTTGCCATGGGCTGCCTGCCCCACACCCACCACTGCTCTTGTACTCTGCCCTCTCCCTCCCCTCCCTGGAAGATCGTCTCCTAATCCACTGTGCCTCTTTCATTTCTAAGTTCTGGCTGGCGTCTCTCCTCCCCACCTCAGCTCCCTACTCTCCCCCTTGCCCCCCTAGAAACATAGAAGTTGACGGCAGATAAGGACCTCAAGGCCCATCCAGTCTGCCCATTTCTTTTTCTACCTTATAAATGTGCCATCGGCCTTTGCTCTGTCAGTGACCTATCTATTCATAGTCATTTGTATTGCTCCCTTATGCCTATCCCATGCCTGTTTGAAGCCCTGGACTGTATTCATAGCCACCACTTCTTGTGGTAAGCCATTCCATGCATCTACCACCCTTTCTGTGAAAAGAATTTCCTCACATTCCCCTTAAATCGGCCTCCCTCTAATCTCATGCTGTGTCCTCTTGTCCTGCTATTTTTCTTATATTTAAACATGTTAACTCTTTCACCTTGTTTATGCCCTTAAGGTGTTTAAATGTCTCGATCATATCACCTCTCCCTCCTTTGCTCAAGGGTATACATATTGAGCTCCGTTAATCTGTCCTCATATGTCTTCTGATGCAGTCCTGCACCATTTTGGTTGCCCTTCTCTGGACTGCCTCAATTTGGTTAATGTCCTTGTGAAGGTGTGGCCTCCAATACTGCCGCAGTACTCAGATGGGCCCTAACCAATGTCTTGTACAGAGGATTATTACCTCCCTCTTACGACTTGTGATACCCTACTAATACACCCTAACACCCTAGCCTTACCTACTGCTTTAGGGGTCTGCTTGGATGATTTTAGTCATCAGTGATGATGATGCCCAAGTCTCTTTTCTTCCTTTGTGACTGCTAGCAACTCCCTCCCAGCCTATAAGTGGCTTCAGGGTTTCTCTTCCCTATGTGCATGATTTTGCACTTCTTTGCATTAAATCCCAGTTGCCACTCTTCTGACCATTTTGCTAGTTTATCCAGATCTCTTCTCATTCTGCCCACCCCATCTGGATCATCTACTCTGTTGCAGATCTTGCTGTCATCTGCAAACAGACAAGCCTTACCCTCTAGTCCATCTGCGAGGTCACTAATGAAGATGTTGAATAGGACTGGCCCCAGGACTGATCCCTGAGGTACCCCACTTGTGACTTGCATATCTTCTGACTGTATACCATTTACCACCACTCTCTGTTTCTGCCAGTCAACCAGTTTGCCACCCAGTTGACCAACTTCTGCCCCGAGCCTACCTAGCTTATTTATCAATCTTCTATGTGGAACAGTGTCAAAAGCTTTGCTGAAGTCAAGGTAGGCGACATCAACTGCTCCCCTTGGTCCACCACTCTGGTTACCCAGTCAAAGAAATCTATGAGATTAGTTTGACAGGACCTTCCTTTGTAAACCCATGCTGTCTTGGATCCTGTGCCCCTATGGATTCCAGGTGTTGCACTATCCTTTCCTTAAGGAGTGCCTCCATAATCTTGCCCACTACTGAGGTAAGACTGACTGGTCTGTAGTTCCCGCCTCCTCTGCTACCACTCTTGTGGGCGGGATTACATGAGCCCTTCTCCAGTCTTCTGGGACCTCTCCTGTGCTCAGAGACTCACTAAACAATTCTGCTAATGGCTCTGCTAGTTCCTCCTTTAGCTCCTTAAGTACCCTGGGATGTGCCATCAGGTCCCATTGCCTTATCCACCTGAGCTTAGCAAGCTCTTGTAGGACCCTTTCTTTTGTGAAGGGAGTAGTGCTCACCTCCCTCCCCGTGTCCATGATGCTGAGCTGTGGGCCCACCTACCTTCTCTTCAGTAAATACTGGTAAAAGTATCTATTTGGATAGATGCCTTTACAGGGTCCTCCTCCTCACATGCTCCTTTTCTCCATTAGCTTAGCAATACCCCTCTGGACTTTCTCCTTTCACTAATGTATCTATAGAAAGTCTTGTCACCTTCTTTTACTGTTCGTGCTAGTGTTTCCTCAGTTTGGGACTTTGCCTGCCTTACTGCCTTCCTGCTTCCCTTAGGACAGTTTGGTATGCCTCCTATCTTCATCCCGCTGTGTTCCTTATATTTCCTGAAGGCCAGCCTTTGGCTCTGACCTTTTCTGCTACTATATTTGAGAACCAAGCGGTTTCCTTCTTCTTTGCACTTCCTTTCTGTCTAACACAATGGGATGTTGCTTCAAGTATTGTATCCTTAATGCTTGCCCACTTTGCCTGTACCTCCTCACCTGTGTTTCTTTTTGCCAGGGCTAGCTTAACTCTGTTGGCCATCTTATCAAAGTCAGCTCCTCTGAAGTCCCATATTTTGCCTTGGAATGGGATGATTTGAGTATGTAGCCAAATTGAACCATACCATGTGATGGTCACTGGCCCCCAGGTGACCTTCTACCTGGAGATCTGTGATCCCTTCTTTGTTAGTCAGTACTAGATCTAGGATAGCCCTGTCTCTTGTGGGTTGCTGTACCAGTTGTTTGAGGCCCTCCCTGCAGGAATCCACTATGAGTCTAGTTCTGGCAGATGTTCCTGCTGGTATTGACCAATCTGTATCTGGCATGTTGAAGTCTCCCATTATCAGAACCTCCCTTTAGCTGTCATGTTTTGTATATCTTCTAACAGTAATGTGTCTATGTCCTCCCTCTGGTCTGGGGCCTGTAGACAACCCCAGTTCTTATGGCTGTCCCATTTCCTGTTTCCAGGGTGACCCACAGTTCTTCTGGCTCCTTATGTGTATTCTGAATTTCTGTAGCTTTGATATTTTCATTAACATACAGGCCACTCCTCCCCCTTTTGCACCTCGGTCTCTTCTGAACAATACATAGCCAGGTACTGAAGTCTCCCAAGTGTGGTTACTGGTAAACCACATCTCACTAATTGCTACTATGTCCAGTTTAGCCTCTGACAATATTGCCTGCAGGTCTGGGATCTTATTTCCCAGGCTGTGAGCATTTGTGTACATGATTTTCCATTGGCCAGATTTTGGTGTGTTAGTTGTTGGGTGAAGTTTGGCATTACCCCTGTGCATCGTATGGGAAAACAAACCTTTTTTCTTACCTGGTGATGCAAATGAGCGGCAAACACGCTGAATTCCTGTTTGACCACTAGCTGAGGGGGGAGGGGTGTTCTGCCCATTCGACGTATGGGGTGCTGCACCCCTCTCCCCATTGCTAGTTTAAATATTCTGCAAAGGCGTCAAACTTCTGCCCCAATGCACTGACTCCCTCTTTAGTCAGATGCAGTCCATCAAATTTAAGAACTTTGCGCTCCCAGAACTGTTGCCAGTTCCTACAAATCTGTGTCCTTTTTCCTGGCACCAGTCCTTGAGCCACGTGTTTAGCTCCTATCTCCCCTTCTCGACCTTCCGTCCATCTGCTCCCTTCTCCCAGACTGGCAGGATCTCAGAGAAGGAGATGCCGGACGAAATAGATGATAGTTTGTCACCCAGCTTAGTCAGGTGTTCCTTGGTCTCCACAACTGACCGGCTGGCTGAGATCATTAGTCCCTATGTGTACTAGGACATCAATGTTTTCTCCTGCTTTGTGAACAATTTTAACAATGCGGTCAGTGTCTCTCCATGCTGATGTACCTGGGAGACATCTGACCATCACCCTGGCTGGAGATGGGTATCAACTCCCGAATCATGGAGTCTCCTATGATCAAGTTTTTGGATTTCCTTTGCTTGTTTAGTTTTGGTTCCTGATTTGGGTGAGTATTGTTGTGCTAGCTCCTGTGCCGCAGTGTCCTGCTCTGCAGTGTCTTCTGCCTCTTTATTTGATTTCAGAGATAGAGGCAGATACCTGTTTGTAGTGTTTATATGGTTTTGGAGGTAATGTGTTGGAGAGCAGAGAGTGATGGGGCACCTGATTTGCTCCTCCTAACCACCTGCCAACCTCCTGGACCAACTACCCTCCCGGTCAAGGTTTTTCTGTTGGATGCTGGGGAAATGGCGGGTGGTTCTTATAATGTATTTCCTCTTCAATATGAAATTTGAGGCGTGCAATCTCTGCCCATGCTGCCCGGAGCTGAGACCTAAGATCTCCAAAGGCCCAGCATGTAGGACAGTGTCCTAAATCCTGTAAGACTGTCCTTCTGAAAATTGTTCCACAGTACCTGCAGTTAATGAAATCCATTCCAAATAAGTTGCTGGGTTTGTAACCTTGTACTCCCTCCGTAACACAGGCTACCATTCCCTTGTGCTTCCCTCTCGTAAATCCCTTGCTGGTCAGGCTGCCTTCACTTTCCGCTTTCCAACCTTGGAATTCTCTCCCTTAACCATTTGCTCCGCAACCTCCAAATGTTCTCTCTCTGCTCTTCTCTATATACACACCACTCCCTCCTGTAATTGCCATTAGTCAAAGCCCTGCTCAACTCCACTTTTTCCATTTCTCCTGTTCCTTCCCCACTCCCTCACCACCTCTCCTACTCCCTTCCACACTAGTTCTCTACTTCTCTTGTTCCTCCCCTCAGCACTGCCTCCTACTGCCCTTGCCAATATAATGCTCTCTCCCTGTTCCTGAGGGACGTGCCTCCTACCCCGACCTTGTGAAATTGATATTTATTTTTCTATACATGCCTAATTAACAAAGCTTTGTACTGTTTTGATTTAAAATCTCTGTAAGATGTTTTTTTTTTTTTTATTGTATAATCTTTTGTTCTACTCTGTACTTCTCCCCTCTGCCCCTTCCCCAGGCTATATCTGGAAATGAGCTATTTGCAGCTCGGTATGTGTTTTCTGATGAAACTTTTGAAAATAAATTATCATTCTAGGTATTTGTAATTGTTTGCAAGCATCAACAAAAGTATTACGGTTCTTTGTAAATTATAACTTGAACTAAAGTCATTTACAAGAGTAACTAGTAATCTTACGAGTCATGCATTTTCTTTGTATAAAAAAAGGTCTATATCTGAGTGCTACACATGCTGGCATTTGCTCTGAATTTTGAAGGCCAGTGATATCCATTTGAACGCTGAAAGACAGGTGTGCACATAGACAATCCAAACATGTCTTAATTTTTCTGTGCAGTGTTTTTGGTTTTTTTTTACCCGCGCGCAGACTCTAGGTCCCAAAGTTTAGCTTACCGGCGTGTAGCACTGCAACTGCTGCTGTGTGACTCAGACAATCTTTACTGTACTGTCCCTTTAAGGAGCGGCCTTGGCAGGAAGTGCTGTCGGGGAAGGTGAGGAAGTCGGCGCGCAGGCGCGGTTCGCTCTCCATTCTTTATCCCGGGTTGGGGAGGAGAGAGAGAGAGAGGCTGTGGCACTCGGGCAGGCATTGCAGGGACATATTCATAGCTGGGCCTGGGAAAATGCCCCCAAATCTGCCCTTCGTCGGGAGGAGCGATTTTAGATGAGGCCGGCGCTGACACACCCTGCCCCAGCAAGGTAAATATCCAGTAGTGTTCACAGAATACACGGTTATAGATATAAAAAGGGAAAACGGCACTGGGATTGGCCTGTGTGAGGGGTATTGTTTAGTGACATCAATCAATAGGAGAGCTGCTGCAGACTGGGATGTTGTAGATAACAGGATGCTTGTGATCGTCTGAATAGCTGGTGTGTTAGACTGTTAACATGTCTAAGTGTTCCTTAGTGATCACATAACGGATTGCATATTGTAAAAGCTGTGGTGATGCTTTTATTCTGCATTTAGGCACATATTTTTGCAGATTTGCCATAGCACATTAGGGATAAAAATCAGTTATATTTATGTATTGAAGCAGCAGTGAATAACTCAGTGACCACGTCTTTCCATGTGTTTCATTAATAGATTATTTATAAGCAAGGATATTAAAGTAAGAATGTTGATTATTACAGATGTTATATGTGCTGTTATGAGTCTCTTGGTTGTGGATATAGCAGTAGAAGCATACGGTATTTTTAATTTGTAAAATATTGCATTATTTCAGACCTGAAAGGAGACTGTTGACTCGTATGAAGGTGACCAGACAGGGCCAAGAAAGGCTTGTCATGATCTCACCAGCTGTTTGTATGCAGTTGGTCCAGTTATAGTTTAAAGGGGGACTGGAAACATTGCAACATCTCCAATTCATAGTTGTGTACCCCTGTAGTCTTTGTGTATTTCTGTCTCCTTTTCTGTCTCCCTGGTCTTCAAAACTAGCTCCTTATTGTAGGTGCTTCAACCAGTGATTTCCACTGTTTGCGGTTAAGTCATCGGATCCTGATGCTGATACCACTACCTGCACAAGTTTTTTTCTAGCTGAAAGCCGAGTACATTTACTTGTTTATGTGCAGGAAGGCCACTGAGCAGCATGTGCCCATTTTCAGGGGCATACCAGGTCAATACCAGTCGATTTGAGAAGTTGCTCCATTTTCAGCAGTGTGGCAGGCCATGTAAGTAGCAGTGTTGGTGTCCTGAGGGGACACTGACTGATTGCAGATAAACAGAAATAAGAGCGATATACACAGATAGAAGATGGGGAGGACACATTTTCATTGAGCATGCTGCAGTATTTCCCTTCCCCTTCAAAGAAGCTTGCTGTCATGATATGGTGATTTTTGGTATTCATTTGTTAAAGAATTTATAACGTGGACAAAAACTGTAGTGCTTTCATTGGCCGAAAGCAACTCCCAGAGTCATGTGATAATACGCCTGAACTACTTTCATTCCTGTGAACCTTCCTACAAAAAGACAGGTTTGTGCAGTGTGTGCACTACTGCTCCCCCTATTAATTCTGTGGAAATGTAAAAATGGAAAGACCTCTGTGTTGACAGAATCCTTTCCGAACACTGACTGGATCCTCATGGACCGCTGCCTGCAGCTGCTATAGAATGAGAGTTTTGTTTGGCAACAGCACCTCGCATCCCACAGCCGCTGCTTCCTACAACAGTTAGACATAAGTGTGAGGCGATGTTCTCTCCTCCCTGACGTCGCGGCGCACAGCATGGTCCCGGGAAAGCGGGGACTACAAATGCATATAAATTATGTAAGTGATTAGCAGTGTTTTGTATTTAATACATTTCAAAGACGTAAATGCAATAACGCACTTCAGGGATAGGAAAAATGATGGAATCACTTCTGAAGGAAAGAATTGTCGAGTACCTAGAGGCCAGAGGGGCACAGGACCCAAGGCGGCATGGATTCACAGTGGGAAGGTCATGCCAGACGAATCTAATAGATTTCTTTGACTGGGTGACCAAAGTAGTAGATCAGGGAGGGGCTGTGGACATGGCCTACCTAGACTTTAGCAAGGCATTTGACTCAGTCCCACACAAAAGATTAATATACAAGTTAGCCAGCCTGGAAGTGGTCCCAAGATGATAGCATGGGTAAAGAATTGGCTGGAGAATAGGACACAGAGGGTAATAGTAAATGGAGTCCACTCTGAAGAAAGGGGGGTTACTAGTGGGGTGCCGCAGGGTTCAATATTAGGACCAGTCCTCTTCAATGTCTTTATAAGCAACATTGCAGAGGGACTGGAAGGAAAAGTATGTTTCTTTGCAGATGACACAAAGATCTGCAACAGAGTTGATGCACAAGGTGGGGTGGAAAGGATGAGAAGGACTTGGCAAGGTTACAGGAATGGTCAAATGTATGGCAGCTTAAATTTAATGCTAAAGTGCAAGTAATGCACCTGGGAAACAAAACCAGGGAAGAGTACACAATGAGGGGTGAGATATTAACAACAACAAAAATGGAAAGGGACCTGGAGGTAGTCATATCAGATGACTTAAAGGTGGGCAAGCAATGTGAGAGGGCAGTAAGGAGGGTTGGGGGGATACTGGGATGCATAGGGAGAGGCATCACCAGTAGAAAACAGGAAGTTGTTATCCCTCTGTACAGACAGCTGGTGAGACCCCATCTGGAGTACTGTGTGCAGTTCTGGAGACCCAGTCTCCTCAAGGACATAGACAAGATGGAAGCTGTCCAGAGGAGGGCAACTAAAATGGTGCAGGGTCTGCACCAGAAGACATATGAAGAGAGACTAAAGGAGCTTAATATGTATAGCCTCGAGGAAAGGTGGGGGACATGATAGAAACTTTCAAGTACCTCAAGGGAATCAACAAAGTCCAAGAGGGTAGCATCTTTCAAAAAAGAAGTGCGTAAGAACAAGGGGCACAATTTGAAGATAGAGGTGGGGGCGGCTCAGAGGTAATGTAAGGAAGTATTTTTCACAGAGAGGTTGTGGATGCATGGGCGGCCTTCGGAGGTTGTGGAGTCAGAAACAGTGGTTGAATTCAGGCATGCATGGGACAGCCATAAGGCAATTCTAGGGGTTGGGGGTAGCAAGAAGTAGGCTGCTGGTTAACTAGGATCTGCAGCTTATCCATTAGGTAGGGAAATGGGCAGACTGGGTGGGCCAAGCGGTCCTTATCTGCCGTCAAATTCTATGTTTCTGTGTTTCTATGATGTGCGATTATGGTCAGTAATTGCACTTCTGTTTTGGGTGTTGAAAGGCACTCGGCGCAAGCACCGCATGCCTAACACCCTTGAGAGGCCTAGAATCGCACACCCTGTCATACATTATTGCATACTTTGCACACAAGGACAGCTTCATGTAGGTCAGACACCTATTTTTCAGGGGAAGGGGCTCTAGTGATAGCTACAGCAGCAGAAACTGTACACAAAGGTTACCAGTATAGCTAAAGACATAACACTCTAAAAAGTACAATTAAAGGGTGACTGTTGACCCGTTGTACATCATATTATTTCTACTTGAAAACCCACACTTTATGATTGCTTACCTTCCCTAAAATTTGTTGATGTTGCTGATTACTTTATCTGCTTGTTTCTTAGTAGAACTGAAATGCATGCTAATGATGTAATTAAACCCAATTTCAAATCTGTGCTCTAATCGTATTATATACTATCTGAACACTAGTCACACCCCCAGACCATGCAGCTGCATATGATACAATCATCTTGTCTCCTCCCATTGCATTATGAGTGGCTTGACTGGTTGGGAGTGTTCCCAAATCTGGGAAAGATGCACTGGGAGAAGCCAGCTTGGAGGCATAGAGGGCTGAGGCACTGTACGTGTCTTACGTGTTCTCACACCGGCGACCTCAGTTAAGCCCACTTGGGGGGGGGGCGAGAGAGGATAGAGCAGCCATCAGGCAGCTCTCCTCTCTCTGACAGGGGTGGCAGGCTGTTCTGGCTAGTGGCTGCCACGAGCTAGAGGCCTGGTGGTAGCGCCTATGCACAGGAGGCAAGATGTAAGTCTGGGAGGGTAGAAGGACCCGTGGTTATGGAACGCATGTGCGCCTCCATGTGCATGCGGCGTCCATGCTGCTGCGGCTCTGGGAGGAAAAGCGAGCAGACCAGGGGCTTCATAAAGCCTGCCAGGGCACCCTGACCTTCCCTTCCACTTCAGCTGGTGGACTTCTGGATTCGATTATTCCAAGGGGGGGGGCATGGCCCTCTCTCCTCGGGGTCTCTGAAGGGGAGAATCCACAAGAGAACTAGCCCCCCCAGCATGGAGGGAGGAATAGGATGGTCAGGGGTACCCGAGGAACAAGGCTGAATAGCCGCCTCAGTCTGGCTCAACACATGCCTCCCTCCCAAAAAAAGATGTAGTGGGAGTTAAAGGACTGTAAACAAACATGTTTTTCTGTGGTAACACCAGTATGGTGGGCAGTCTTTTTCACTCCGAGGAATCCGAATCTAGCAACCAGCGCTATATTGGCAGTTTCTATGGAATGTGACCAATTGTAACATGTGTTTTTTAAACTAAAGATACTTTGAGGCCTAAGGGGGTTGTCGGCGTCCCTTTAAAAACCATTACATGTTTAAATATTAACATAAGTTCATTTTTGTTAGTCGTAGGTTTTAACTACGGCTGTATATGGCATGTAAATATTTTTTCTGCTGTTTGTTTTTCCTTCTAGTACAGGTATAAGCCTAGTGGATCTATGTATCACAAACCTTGTATCATTGTGGAACTCTTCCCTCAAGCTACCCTGTATTCTTGAGTGCCTTTGTTACCTGTTTATTATAAACTATATTATTTGTAATCCTGTTTTATTCGTCATACTGTCTACAGTCTTATGCACTGATGTAAATCTGGAGCACTAAACACTGTTAGTGAGGTGCTGGCCCTGTTTGCGCTCACTATTTGTCTTCTAATATCCTGGGTCAAGCTAATTATAGAGTGTGCAGTGATTAGTTCTCTTATCATACATAACTGCCATCTGTGCCACTGTATTGTGACCCGGGTTGTGCCTGGAAATGGTCCCTGGGATCAGCGCACGCCGCACTTACCTGGTTACCAAAGTCAGAAATAAATGGAATGATCAAAAGCAGTATTCTGTGGGAGGGTATAGGAAGAAGGGATGGACTAGTTGAGGATAGAGTGAGGCTGGGAGGGGTATCAGTCTAGAGACGATGGGGCAAGATATGCAGTAGTACTCTCAATTTGTAGGTGGTGGAACAGCACCTTCTGTAGGGTTGCATTGTGCATTGGCTGTGTGAGACAGATTGTGGCTGGCAGTGCTGGGTGAGTGCCAGTCACTGTCAAAGGGGGGAGGTGTTTCCTCACAAATTGGGTGGGCACTGAACTACCAAGGGATTGGGTGCAATGTATGAACTGACACTTAGTGGGGGGTGTTTTAATGAATACTGTTATGGGGGGTGTGGGTTAGGCCATTTACAATACAGATGATGCAAGTTGGGGGGGGGGCTTCTGAGGACAGGGATTGTGGGGCTGGGAGGACCACATGTCTGCCTGAGATTCAGGATAACATTATGGACAGGAGAGGGGTTGGCGGGCCCATTAACCTGCCAGAGATTCAGGATAACATTATTGATTGGCAGTGGGCATGGGGTGAGGGGACCACAACAGCACTGCCAGGGAATACAACTGTTTTCAGAGGCTGGTGATGGGGGGAGGTGCAGCACAGCGGCAGTAAGACCAAGTTTGGGGTGGGGTGGAGTTTTGACACTTCTGAGGACAGCGTTTGCGGGAGTGGGGGACCACTAGCCTGCCAGGGATTTGGGATAAGTGTGTGAGATGGTCGATTGGGGGGGCCACTACATTGACAGGGAATACAACTATCTTCACAGACAGGCAGTTGAGGGGGCACAGCACAGTGGCAGTAGAACTCGGTTTGGAGAAGTGTTTTAAATAGCATAGCACTAACAGCTGTTTAATGTCTCCACAAACCTTTTAATATGCCAATGCACCTAAATGCAAGGGCATTCAGCTGATTTACATAGGCACACTGGCATCCGTTAGTGCCTCGCTAACTGTGCCTTTTGGCCTTTCGGTATGGCACTCTTAGTGAATTTCCTGCTTTGGGGGCACTAAACACTGTTAGAGAGGTGCTGTCACTGTTTGCGCTCACTATTTGCCTTCCAATATCCTGGGCCAAGTTTATTATAGAGAGTGCAGTGATTAGTTCTTGCTACAAGCAGTAGTTATTTCAGTAAGGCAATAGTATTAGCTGTCCGGTAGATTTCATTCCAGTATTCTAAGACTAGGAGCAAGGATTGCCATTAAACGAGCGTCCTGATCTTTAGTTTAAGACAGTATTTATTGTGATGACCACATTTTTGATGAGTCATTCTGGTATGAAATAAAATAGTAATTGTCGGCACTAAATTCACTGGGTGGATGGGTTTGGGAAGACATTGTAAACCAAATGGATTCTTAGTCTCGTTATTATCTCAATCTGCTTAGCAGTGCTGTTCTTGATATGCAGCATAAACAATCAAAAGGCATATTTGATAATTCGAAGGCAAAGTGGTTATGCACAAACTACCACATTGCATTGTTTTCTGTACTCCTAATTGTCATCATCATCTCAATCAGGGAATCCTGTTAGTGTATTTTAAATGGAGCAGCATTGTATGTAAAATACTCATAAGGTTGCAATCATAAGAGCTCTTATTTTAGAAGAGTTAAATGAGAGCAAGCTGATACAACAAGTGAGACAGAACATGTCAGCAGCCAGTGGCCCAGCCAGTCTGCCCTTTCCTGCCTATCTTTTTTAACATACTTGAGATTTTTACCAAATTTTTTTGCCACAGCATTTCATAGAAAGGCAACCAAGTGGTACAGAATACAGCAGTCTGGTTTTACATATTTCCTTTGAGACGTTTTCACTCACTACATCGTCTGTCCCATTATTAAGACCGAAATATATCCATGCTGCTTTTCTATTGCAGGTCTTGGTGTCAAATGCAGAGGCATATCTTCCCTTGGACTCCTTCCCACTATGTGTCAAATGACCATATTGACAAGAACGAGTCACAAGACCGATAATTGGGGCATCCCGCTTGTGACTTGCACAATCCCTGATGCCTCACTGCTCAGTGCAGATCTCTTGAGTCCTACCGCTCGGCCATTATGTTTTTATCCCGCTAGTTATCTTTTTCCCAGTCCCCAAATCACCCAGTTCTTCACCATCCTTCCATAAGAGACTTGAGTCCAAGGTTTTACTCAAATATACATATAGTATGTCTACAGTCTCACCCCTGTCAGCAACTCTTGTCACCCAATCCACAAAGTCTTGTCAGGTTTGTGCAGCATGACCTCCTACTAGTAAAACCGTGTTGGCTATCGTCCTACAGCCCATTTGCCTCTAGGAATCCCATGGTCATGTTTTATACTGGATTCTAATATCTTCTCCACTGTGTATGTCAGACTGACTGGTCTCTAGGTTCCTGGTGCCTCGTAACTCATGCTTTTATGTAGGAGGACCACATCCATTTATTTATTTAACTTTTGTTGGCAAGGTAAGCACACTAGACAGCGATTGTAGAGGTCAGTTAGTGGACCGGCCAGGACCTGTCCCATTTGCCTTAATACCATCTGGTGCAACCCATCATCATTCATTTATTTACATTCAGTGCCTTAAGTTCCTCCGGCACGCTCTCCTTTGTAATGGGCTCCTTGCTGACCCCTGCCAGTGATCTTTGGCTGCGTGCCGCATTGCAGTCTGGTAGAGGCCCCATGTCCTCTACTGTGAATACTGAACAGAAATGATTGTTCAGCAGACTCTGCTGACCCTTCTCATCCTCTGCCCATTCCTCCCCCTTCAGCCTGATTCCTCCTCTCTTGGTTTTGTGCTGCTTTCGGATAAAGCTAAAGAACACCTTGTCACCTTCCCTGACCCCTCTATCAGCCTTTGCCTTTGCTTGCCTCACAGCTGTGTTAACTCTTCTCCTCATTCCCTGGTGTGCCCCCTGTCCTTGTCATTCTGACTTCCCTTATACTTAACGAATGCCTTTTTTGTTTTTCCTCTCACTGCCTGAGCACCATCCTCTGAGAACCTTAATGTCCCCCCCCCACCATGCCTGTTGCCTCTAGTTCTACTGCCCGCCCTACCTGTCTTTCATGTTTTTTTTGCTGTATTGCCCTAGACACCCACTACTTCAGGCTCCCCAACTCCACTCTTTCAGGCTTTCCACAGGACACACCCATGTTGCTTGCCATATTCACTTTGCACTGCTTAACCTTTCCCACATGCCTTCGATACTGCAGTGTTAGATGGGTCCAACTTTTTTTTGTTGGGGGCTCTCCTGCTGCCACCAGAAAGGAAGGTCATTGTTCTGCCTGTGACAGCTGGAAGTGGAAGGGCCATCCATCCCCCTTTTGGGGTCTGGTAGTGTGGGAGGGGCTGCCAGAGAGGCAATCACCGAGGTGTTTAGCACAGCCCTTTTCTGTTTTGGCAGGCCTGTCCACCACTGCAGTGCACTACTCCAGCAGCATCGGGGGGGGGGGGGTTGCTGGGCATGGTTTGGTCTCTCAACATCCCAACACTGCCAAAAGTGCCTCTGTAAAGTCACTAACAGGAACTGCTGTCAAAGTGTAGCACAGCCACCTACTCTGCAGCAGGGAAGTGTCCAATGGATGCTCTGAATCCCTCCCTGCTAGTCTTTCCTCATGACGTTCTGAAGTATGGGTGTGAACCTTGGTCGCCAGCGTGCTAGAGAGGTGGGTATCCAGTGAGGATAGCGATTTAAAAATGAGCAACTGCAAAAAACAGTGACTAATTTTTAGCACCATCATCTTGCGCTACCCTGCAAGGGTAGCGATGGTACAGCAAAGAGAGCGACCAGAAGGGGATGGGTAGGAAGGTGGAGGGGAGGGATAGGAAGTAGGGTTTAGGTAGGGAGGCGAGCCTGCTGCGGCCGAGCCAGCCCTGTGATGTGGTGGTGAGGGTGGCTGTCTGCAGTGCAGTAGGTGCTGGGTTCGGGTCGGACCGGGGAGAATATTTTACCGCTGCTGCGCCGCTGGTTATTTATTTTTCTTCGGACGAGTTTAGCCCCTCTCGACATGCATCCCCTGGAGTTGATAATGTAAAGCAGGGGTGCCGCCCCAAAAATCACTTAAACGTTGCGGAGTGGGGGTCGCCGAGAATTGTGTATCGCCGATATGCTTTCCGGCGATATACACACGCCACAATAGCAATCGCTGTTTTGTGATCACTGTTATGACATGGAACCAGAGAGGTGCCTTATTATTGCTCAGCTCCACTGAGCTGGCTTCCACTGCCTGTCTTAATTTGTCTCCCAACATCTCCCTTATCTTCCTGAAATGAGCCCTTCTGAAGTCTAGGGCCTTGGTCCTGGATTATATCCTCTCAGCGTTAAGCTTGACTTTAATCCACAGTGTTCTATGATCATCTGATGCCAGTGGTTTCCTCACCATTATTTCCCATATGTTCACTCTGTCTGTAAGGATGAGGTCCAGTATGGCCTCTTCCTTAGTAGGTTCCGTGCTGTTTTAGCTCAGGAGTGCCTCCTGCATTCTATCCACTTGGGCCTGGCTTCATACGCCTGTTGCAGTTGGGGTGCTTCAGTCCACATTTGGCAGATGTAAGTCCCCCAGTATCAGAATCTCCCCAAGCTCTCCCATTCAGGTACTCTAATTTCCTGGCTCATTTTCTGCCTGCTCCTTCTGTGCTGGAGGTCTGTAGACTATTACTATCCTAAATACCTTCCCACTGGCTATGGCTTGAACACAGATTGTCTTTGTTCCTTTAGCCCTGCAGTCACACTGGATCTCCAAAGTAGTAATTCCCTCATTCACATATAACGCCACACCGCCTCCCTTCTCTATTATCCTGTCCCTCTTGAATAGTGTTTAGCCTGGTACTTGTAGATCCCAGTGATGATACTGGGTCACCCATGTTTCCATTACAGCTACTATATCAAAGTGTGCCTCTGCCTTCATTGTTTGTTTGGAAAGCCTAGGTTTTGTTTCCCAGGCTTCTGCCATTGGTGCTCATCACCCTGTGCCCTTCCTAGTAACTGCATATTTTTTTGACAGTTGTCCTAAATGGCCTCTGTTGTCCTGCACACCCCTCCCCCATTATGCCCCACCTCCATGTTCCTGTTGACCCTCTAACACCTGAATCCAGTTTGTTCCACTGAAGTGTGACTTCTTAGCCTGCCCCCCCCCCCAAAAAAAAAACAACAACTGGGTTTGATACTCCTTCCTGCACTAGTTCTTAAGGGGAGGCTCTCCTGGCCTTCCTCAGCTGTACAGATGCATCTATCCTCTACTGTCCCCCACCTCACCTAGTTTAAACTCCTTTCTAGATGTTGTGTAATTCTATTCCTAAGCACCGTGATGTCCTCTCCATTAGGGTGGGGGCTTTCCCTCTTAAACAGCATCCATTCCCTCCAGGTACCACTCTGTCTCCTAGGAGGTTGAGCCCCCTGACACCAACCCTTCAGCCATGCTTTGAACTGCTCTGTTTTCAGCTGTTCCCTGTGACTACAGTATGGTTGTGGTAGGACCTCGGAGAAGGTGGCAGTACCTACCCTGTCCTGCCCTGGAAGACTTTGGGTGTGTGTTCCCCCTGAGTAACAGTTTAGGCGAGAATGCTGTCCTGGAAATGTCTCTCTTTGCCAATACTGTAGCATCTTCAGGGGCCGGATTATGTCAGAGAATCTGTCTACTAGACTGAAAAGGGGGTGAGTTGACTCTCGACTTTCGCTCTCAGGTTGTGTAGCCAAAGTCTGGAAGTTTGCTGTTTTTACTCATAGAAACATAGACTTTGACTGCAGATGAGGACCGCTTGACCCACTTAGTCTGCCCATTTCCCTACCTACAGGATAAGCTGCAGATCCTAGTTAACCAACAGCCTATTTCTTCTTACCACCCACAAGAATTGCCCTATGTCTGTCCCATGTATTCTTGAATTCTCCCACAGTTTTAGACCCCACAACCTCCTCGGGAAGGCTGTTCCATGCGTCCACCACCCTCTCTGTGAAAAAAATACTTCCTCACATTGCCCCTGAACCGCCCCTCCTCTATCTTTAAATTGTGTCCCCTTGTTCTTGCACATCTCTTTTTCTGAAAGATGCTACCTTCTTGGACTTTGTTGATTCCACTGAGGTACTTAAAAGTTTCTATCATGTCTCCCCTCTCCTTCCCCTCTCCTTCCTTTCCTCAGGTGTATACATATTAAGCTCCTTTAGTCTCTCCTCATATGGCTTCTCTTGCAGACCCTGCATCATTTTAGTTGCCCTCCTCTGGACTGCCTCTATCCTGTCTATGTCCTTGCGGAGATGGGGTCTCCAGAACTGGATGCAGTACTCCAGATGGGGTCTTGCCAACTGTCTGTACAGAGGGATAACAACTTCTTGTTTTCTGCTGGTGATGCCTCTCCCTGTACATCCCAGTATACCCCAGCCCTCCCTACTGCCTTCTCATTGCTTGCTAACCTTGCTAACTCCCTAGGGGAGTTAAGGGGTTGTGGGGCTCTAAGCTACTCAGGGCCGGCCTTGTTAGTCCGGCCTCGGGATATCGAAGCTGTGGGTACTGGTAGTATAATTAGAGCCTGATTAGGCAGTTTGGGGGGTGTGTGTGTGTGGGGGGGGGTGGGGGGAGCCTCCGCTCCTTGTGGCTTGGTCTGTGGATATTTTCGGACTTATTTGAGACTTCTTTGCCTTCTCCTATGGACTTGTATGTCGTCGTTCTTTGAATCTACAAGTTGGAGTAGTTTGGACTTTGATTTGGGTCATCGTAATGCCATTTTTTTTTTTACTGGATCCTGTTTCCACCTTCTGAAGGAAAGCATGTGTGGTGAGAGGGCCTCACTATCCTTACATACTTGGAATCCGTGCAAAATTAATCATCGTCGGCAGTGAGAGTGCCTAAAACTGCAAATGGACCATTTATATTTTTGCTTTTGAGTGGTTTTTGTCCTACTGGTAGTGAGAGGACCTTTGGGATGAAAATTAGTTTTGAATTGTGTTACTTTATTTGTTATTTTTGGTTTATTTCTTTTTTCCCCTCTTCAGAGCCATGAGAGGGTTTGGGGTGGGGAAGTTTTATTAGTTTGTTTTTGCTTATTTGTTTATTGAATTTATGTTATTATACTTATGTTTTGAGTAAGGTGTAATTATGAGTGGGTTTTAGTTTATTTGTGATCTAGGGTAATCTATTTATGAGGTAATTAGAATTTTTATTGAGGTGTCTGGTAGCTTGTTTCCTGCTTATGGTATGTGTTGGTTAGTGCCCCCCCGGTCGTGCGTTATTCATCCTCCGATCTCCGTGCCCTCAGCCCTTTTCTCCCCCCTTTCCATCTACCGGTACTGTCGGGCGCTTGATATTGTATGTAGGAGGATTGGGTGGGCGTGGGGGGGTGCGGACATGGAGAGTGAATGAACGGACCTCTTATATAGGGCTGGTTAGGTCCAGAAGACGCCCTGGGGCAAAATGGAGCCTGGAACGTGGTGTTCCATGTCTAGTCCCCATACCCAAGGGCACCATCAGTTCTGATGGGCAAGTATTCGGGATGGCTCAGGAGCCTTGTCTAACTCGGGTGGTGTTGTGCAGATCTGTTAAAAACAAGTCTGCTGTTATTGCTGACTTTGTCGGACTAGCTGATCTGGCTTGCATCACCGAGACCTGGCTGGATGGAAATGCTGGCCCTATTTTGGAGGCAGCAGTTTCAGCCGGGTACTCTGTGGTTCACCACCCCAGATTGGGTCGCGGGGTGGGAGTAGCGGTCTGTTTTAAGACTGGGTTGGGGCTCACGGGTGTACCAGTTAATGAGGCCGAATCCTTTGAGTGTACCATAGTAGCTGGTGTGGGTTGCAGGATAGCCCTCGTCTACCGTCCAGCAGGGGACGAGAGGCGATTCCTGCAGGAAGTGGCAGACTTCGTCACCGATATGACATTGGAGTCACCCAGATTGATGGTTCTGGGTGACTTCAATGCTTGGGTCAACGATGAACTCTCATCTTTTTGTCAACACTTCTTTCAGCTGATGACATTGCTGGACTTTACACAAATTGTTTCTTCAGCTACTCCATAATCACGGTCATTCTTTGGATTTGGTTTTCTTCCTGGGGATTGAGGCCTCCGATTTGGTGGTGGAACCTGTCAGCTGGTCTGAGCATTACACCGTGGGCTTCAATTTTCATGTTCCCCTTCATAGGTCTGCCCCTGTGGAGATGGTTTGATACCGCCCTTTATGGGATGTGTGCCCTGAAGACCTGATGGCGGTGTTGAGCCTCTCAGAGTTTCCTGTTGCCAGAATGAGTCCGGAGTCAATGGTTTTGGCTTATAACTAGGCCATTTCCTCGGCTCTTGACTCAATTGCTCCCGTCCGTGTTCGTCCCCTCTCCCTTCGCCCTCGGGCCCCATGGTTTGATGGGTCCTTGAGGGAGCTGCGACGTGTGGGACGACGGTTAGAGCGTTGTTGGCAGAAATCTGCTCTAGAAGTCGACCGCCTTAGTTTGGAGGGGCATTATCAGCTCTACCAATCAGAGATCTCCCGTAAAAAGGCAGAATTCTTGTCCAGGGAGATCGCTGTCACTAAGAATCGACCGGCTCAGCTTTTCAGAATGGTGGACAGGCTGTGCAATCCAACCTGTCTTCGCTCCATCAAGCTTTTTCACAAAAGGAGTGTGATGAGATTACTCAATTCTTTGCGAATAAGGTTGCCGACATCAGATCGGAGATCCGCCAGACACACTCTATGGGGGATGCTGTTGGTAGGCGTTCGGCCACGGTACCACGGGCATCCTGGAGTTCCTTTGACCTGCCGAAGTTTGAGGATGTTATGCGAATCGTCCAGGGGATGCACCCTACGTGCTGTAGTTTAGATCCAGGTCCAACCTCCCTGATTTTGGGCTGTGTTGAGATCGTGGGCCCGTTTCTGGCTCAAATAATCTGGTGCTCCCTAGAATTGGGTGAGTTTACTAGCTCTCTGAAGGAAGCGGTGGTGACTCCCCTTTTGAAGAAAGCTTCTTTGGACCCAGATATTTTTGCCAACTACAGTCATATCTCTAACCTTCTCTTTATTGGGAAGGTTATTGAGAAGGTAGTGGTAAACCAGCTGGAGGACCATTTGACTATCCGTAATATCTACGAACCTCTCCAGTCTGGTTTTCGTAAGAGGCATAGTACTGAGACTGCTCTGGTTCGGGTGCTCAATGATCTCCTGATGGTGACAGATCGGAGAAACCATTCTATCTTGGTTCTCCTTGATCTCTCTTCAGCCTTTGACACTGTAGACCATGGGGTTTTGCTCGAGCACCTAAGGTCCGCTCGAGTAAGAGGGACCCTCTTAATCGGGTGGTCACTTTGATTTCTTTAAAATCCCAACATTAAAGATACATAAAGCCTTTGGGGAAAATCACCCCCAGTCAAGTCAATGGGGCGCGCACATGCAGCCTTCGTTTACTGACATCACAAAACGGGGCTGCGTGTGCCGGTGTGGGGGCATGGCCGTAGGATGCGGAACTGGCTCAGTTTTTTGCTGGCGGGTCAGGGAATTAAGTTACGAGTCAAATAACATTTTTAAACGGTAGCCCACAAAGGAATCATTTATAGAAACGACTCCTGGCCAGGTCAGTTGCGGGATATGTGTCAGCGGGGGCTAGTCGAGAGCGTAGAAGCTGCTGTTTAATAGCTGCCTCACTGAAATCTGTATGATTGGATGAATTCGGGCTGGCTAAGCTGAACACCGGTAAGACCGAGGTTATAGTTGTGGACCCGGGTCACAGGATAGAGGGTTTGAGGTCTGATCAACCTTCTGGTTTATTCCTGGGGTGCGATCAGATCCTTACCTCTGAACGGTTGCGTAACCTGGGAGTGGTACTTGACGATGGGCTGACCCTTCGTTATCAGGTGTCGGCAGTCGTTAAGTCTGCATTTTACCATTTCAGGAACATTGCCAGGGTGAAGCACCTTGTTCCGTCTGGCGATTTACCTGTGTTGGTTCCCACCTTTGTGGCCTCTCGCCTTGACTACTGCAACTCCCTGTACCTGGGGCTTCCTGAGGTTGATATCCACCGCTTGCAGCTAGTGCAGAACACTGCTGTTGGGTTGTTGACAGGGGTATTAAGAAGGACACGCATAACCCCTGTTTTGCATGATCTGCACTGGCTGCCTATACAGTGGCGGATCACCTTTAAAGTAGGGCTTTTGACCTTCAAAGCCCTGCACAGACTAAGCCCCGACTACTTTAAAGAGCTTCTGATTCCCTACAGCTCTGTATGACAGCTCCGTTCGGCTGACGAGGGGTTGCTGGAGGTTCCAAGGGTTATTTTAAAATCTTCTGGGGCTCGGGTTTTTATGTTTATAGCCCCAACCCTCTAGAATTCTCTGCCTCTCCCCAGCCCGGTGGCGCTGAGGGTTGAGGTGCTGGACGCCACACCTCGCTCCATGCCGGCGACCCGGGTTCGGGAGCGGACTCGGGTCGCTGGTGGGCCGGCCGGGGGGGGGAGTTAGGCTTGAGCATCCCACAACAGCTGGCCTACTCTGGGGAGGGTTAAGGCAATAGCCCGAACACTTGTCTGAGTACTGCAAGCCCCTAATGTTAGGGGAAGGGCTGCCTTGATACAGCGTGACGTCGGCGCAGTGCGCCTTGACGTCAGGGTCCCTACGCTATAAGGGGTGGGAGAAAAGTGGAAAATACCAAATGCGCCGGGAAGATGGGGCCTCCAGGGCGTGCCCTCGATGTGCCTTTGCCGCCCGATGACCCCTGGACCGGCTAGGGTTGATTGATGGGGTAGTGGGGTTTCACCATCCAAAATCCAAAGCTACATGGGGCTCCAGAGGGTCAGCATGGGCAGTGGTAGAAGGTAGAGGATGTCTGCCTTCGAGGCTCCTGAAGGTCGGGACCTGCAAGGCAGGGGTGAATAAATAGAAATTTCAAAAAAAAAAAAGAATTCTCTGCCTCGCCGGCTTTGGGAATGCAAGACCGTGGAGATTTTCAAGCGGGAACTTAAGACCCATCTGTGGAGTCAAACTTTTATGGCTTGAGGTTGTTTGTTATTATTCTGATTTTATATATGTACTTTTCTGATTTTTATTGTTCATTTGTACAGCGCCTTGGTGCTTGAAGGGCGCTTAATAAAATGTTGTTGTTGTTGTCATCTAATATGATTACCCCCATGTCCCTTTCCATTTTTGTTGTTACTACCTCCCCCCCCCCCCCATTGTGTAATCCTTCACTGGGTTTTTGTTTCCCAGGTGCATTATTTTGCACTTCTTTGCATTGAATCCAAGCTGTCATACTTCTGACCATTCCTCCAACCTTGCCAAGTCCCTTCTCATCCTTTCCACGCCTCCTTGTGTATCAACCCTGTTGCAGATTTTTGTGTCATCTGCAAAGAGGCATACTTTTCCTTCCAGTCCCTCTACAATATCACTTATAAAGACATTAAAAAGGACTGGATCCAGTACTGAACCCTGCGGGTACCCCACTAGTAATCCCTGTTTCTTCAGAGTGGACTCCATTTACAATTACCTTCTGTGTCCTGTTGTCCAGCCAGTGTTTTACTCAGGCTACCACCCTGGGACCCTCTCCCAGGCTGGTTAATATGACAATTAATCTTTTGTGTGGGACTGTGTCAAATGCCTTGCTAAAGTCTAGGTAGGTCATGTCCACAGCCCCTCTCTGGTCTATTACTTTGGTCACCCAGTCAAAGAAATCAATTAGCTTCGTCTGACATGACCTTCCCGCTATGAACCCATGCTGCCTTGGGTTCTGTGCCCCACTGGCCTCTAGGTACTCAACAATTCTTTCCTTCAGAAGTGATTCCATCACTTTCCCTACCACAGAGGTCAAACTGACAGGTCTATAGTTTCCTGCCTTTGTCTTGGTCCCACTTTTGTGAAGGGGAATCACATCTGCCTTCCTCCAGTCATCAGGTACCGCACCATCCTCCCATGATTTGTTAAAAACGGTAGTCAGTGGTTTCACTAGTTCTCCCCTTAATTCTTTTAGAATTCTGAGGTGAATTCCATCAGGCCCCATTGCTTTGTCCACCTTCAGTTTTAGGAGTTCTTTCAGAACCCTTTCTTCTGTGAATGGACTGGGATCGACCCCCATCAAGCGCGTGTTTGTGTTAATTGGATTAGGCACCTTCCCCTCTTTCTCTTTTGTGAATACAGAGCAGAAATATTCGTTCAGTATCCCTGCTTTTTCACTGTCCCTCTCTGCCCACCCACTGTCCATTCTATTCAGCCTCACTATCCCTCCCTTTGTCTTTGTACGTTCCCTGATGTACCTATAAAATGTTTTATCCCCCTCCTTAACAGAGTTGGCTATGTTTTCCTCAGTTTGGGCCTTTGCTATTCTGACTTCCCTCCCTGCTTCCTTCTGCCTTTAACTAGTACTGCTCTCTGTCCTGCCTCTTCTGTGTTTCCTTATGCTTCCTGAATGCTGTCTTTTTCTCTCTGACTTTCCCTGCCACCTCTTTTGAGAACCATAGTGGCTTTTTCTTTCATTTTGATTTGTTTATTTGCTTCACACAAAGGCTTGTTACCTCTGTGATGGCAGTTTTGATGTTTCTCCACCCCTCCTTCTAGCCTGTTTGCTAGTGCTTTTCTGAGGCACTCTCCCATCTTGCCAAAGTCAGCCCTCCTGAAGTCCAGTACCCTCACTTTTGTATGGATTGACTCTGTAGCTGAGTTTATCGTGAACCATACTGTTTGATGGTCACTTGTTCCCAGATGGCAACCCACTTCTAGATCTGAGCTCCTCTCACTGTCCCCATTTGAGAGTACGAGGTCTAAGAGTGCTCCCTCACAAGCGGGTTCCGAAACTAGCTGTCTGAGGCATGCCCCCTGTAGGGCATTGAGAATGGCCCTGCTCTTTGTTGTGGTTGCAGCAAATGTGCTCCAGTTAACATCTGGCATATTCAGGTCTCCCATCAACAGTATCTCCCCTTTCTCTGCCATCCTAAGAATGCCTTCTATCATATCCTTGTCCATTCCTTCCCCCTGACATGGGGGTCTGTGTACAACCACTTTGCAGATTGTGGTGCCATTTCCAGTCTCTAAGATGACCCACAGTGCCTACTGTCCTCCTTGTTTACTCCTTTTGTTCAGTTGCTTTTATCCCTTCCTTTACATAGAGAGCTACTCCTCCCCCTCTCCTCTCCTCCCTGTCTCTCCTGTAGGTTATGTACCCTGGTATGTTAACATCCCAGTCATGGTTCTCTGTGTACCATGTTTCTGTGACTGCTACGATATCCAGGCTTCCCTCTTCCATCAAGGCCACCAGTTCAGGGAGCTTGTTGCCCAGACTACGGGCATTGGTACTAATCACCCTCCATTTCTTGATGGCCTTACTCCTTTTTGCCCCATCCCTGTCCTTATTGCCTTTGTCACTTTCTCCCTTTACCCCTGCCCCTCTCCCTATCGACATCTCTATCTTGGTGTTTACCTCACTTACTACCCTGACTTTTTGGGGCTAGGATTTCCCTGCTCCTTTCCAGTGCTTCCCCTTAGCTGGTTTAAATGCTTGCCAATGAAGCATTTAAACCTATCACCTAGGATCCTGGTTCCCCTCCTGGACAGATGCAGCCCATCATGCCAGTATAGGCCTGCATCACTCCAGGTGGACCCCAGTCCCCAGTGAAGCCAAATCCTGAGCTCTGCACCAGTTTTCAACCACTGATTGAATCCCATGGTGTGAAGCACCTAGCCTCACCTACGCCATAGACAGGCAGCACCTCCGAGAAGGTTACTGTGCATGCTGCTTGTCTAGGGCCCCCCCCCTCCAACTCCACGAACTCTTCCTGCACTGCTCTGAGCCCTTTCTTAGCCAGGTCATTTGTCCCTAAGTAGACAGTGACATCCAGCTGCCTCCCCTGTGCAGCTGCTCCGGTGATCCTGAGTATTCGCTCCCTGTCCCTCCAAGCCATGGCACCAGGCAGGCACCTTACCTCCCTCTCTCTCTCCTTCCTCCCCCAGTTCTACCTTCCTAACAATGGAGTCCCCCACCAGGAGTTGTTTCCTTCCCCTGTGGGGTCCCATGCCACCCTCCTGTGGCTCTCCCTTGTGGAGGTTCCCAGTATCCTCCTTGGTCTCCGCTGTGGGTGCCTCCATAGAGGAACCACACTTTGCCAGAACGGCATAAGAATTGTGGAGAGGTACAACTGGAGGAATGCGTCTCTGTTCCACCACCCTCACCCTCCCTTAGCCCACTGTGGTCCAGCTGCTCCGCCTTCTTGGCAACCTCTGAGGCATCAGCAGTGGCCCTGGTGTTCCCTGGATGGAAGAAGAGGTCCCCCAAATCCTGGCCAACTCAGCTTGCAGATGAGCAACCTCCTCCCTCAGCCCAGAGAGGTGCCTGCAGATAGGACAACACTGCATCCTCCATAACGTCTCCCGGAAGACTGCTTCTCCACACCCACTGCACAGCACCACTCCCATCATGTCTTACTTCTGGCCCCTTCACTGTTGTTTGGAATACTTACTCTTTCCTTTGTTTTTTTTCTCTCCTTACTTATTTACTGCCTCTGTGCCCTTTACGCTCCTGATCGTCCTGTTCGAAGACAAGAAGATCCTATATTTCTCAGTAGACCCCTTACTTGCTGAGAGGCAGACCTCCAGCAGGTGGGGGGGGGGGCAGGAGAGCTACTCTTGCCCTTCTAGGATGGTGATTCTTTGGTGGCTCTGTGATCACTCACTTCCTGCTCCCAAACAGGAAGCTCCTGTTGTCAGTTAAATCCTCTGCCTATAAAAGTAGAACTAGCTTGGGGAAGGAGGGCACTATAGCCCCAGTAGAGAAGTCCAGTCACACAACACTCCTTCCTCCTGGTGTTCTCTGCCAAGCCTCTCTTTCTTCTGTTGAACTAGATGGGCTGTTGCTGCAACTGTAAGAGGGCTTGAGCCACTGCAGTCTCTTCGGTGGAAGCCTTTCTGGTTCTGTTGGCAGAATCTGAGGAAGGAGTGCCCTGCAGCATTCAGACGCTTTCATGACTGTTTTACAGAGCCCTGTAGGGATCCCTTCAACAGTGAGAGTGTTGACGGGTTCTGTATTGGGAGAACTGTATTAATATCAAGTAACTGGAGTGGTTGGAGTGTTGTGTTGCTCGGACTGGGATTCTGCCTGACTGTTCTTTTCTCTGGCTACTTTCTTTGCAGAAATACTGCTACCTGGGAACTACCTTGCAAACATTTCAGTTCCGTGTAACTGAATTGGACGATCTGTTGGGACACCGAATTGTGGATTAACCCCCCCCTCCCCCAATAGTATCTGTATTATAATTGCTGGGAAGGTTGTGGGTGGTGGGTGGGTTGAGGTATTTGATAGTATTTGTTTATTGTACTACAGTTTTTTGGGGGATTGTGGTGGGGGATTATTTTTTAAATTTGTGTAAGTGGGTGTGGTGTGGTGTGTATGTAGTTGTATTGTGCATTTAAAATAGTATAGTAGTAGATTCTGGATAATAGTCATGGGTTTTCTGACTCATGCCCAGGGGCTATGCTACTCCCCCTCCTTGTTAAAAGCATTGCACCCCTTCTATGACCCACCCTTTGCAGCCTTGGTTTCTTGGAGTTGTAGGGAGTTGGGCATTGCAAAGAAGGGCATTACGGGGGAGACAGGAAGAAGGAGGTAGCTGAGGGGAAGTTGAGTCGGGTGGTGGATACCAGAAAATGCCCTGAGCTGAGGAGACAGTTGGAGCGGGGCCCTCCGTGCCTTGTCGCTATGCTCAGGGAAATCTGCAGACTGAGAGGGCAGGTAACTGAGGGACTGGCCTCAGTCTTGCATCCTCTTTGAGCGGTGTTGGGCAGTGCCAGGTCGATGGTGAACAAGACCGCTATAGTGGTGGAGCTTGTTGCGTCAGTTGACCTGGTGTGCATCATGGAGACCTGGCAGGGGGATGCCTCAGGCCCTGTGCTAGAGGCATACGTCCCAGCTGGGTTTACCGTGGTACACTGTCCGAGGAAGGAAGGCAGGGAAGGGGGATGGTCATTTGTTTCAGGTCAGAGCTGGGCCTGGCGGTGAACTCGGTGGGGGACACTAGTTCTTTTGAGTGCGTGGTGGTGTGGTGTGGGGGGTCCCGGTGTGGAGTTCAGGATCCTCCTGGTCTATCGTTCACCTGAGTGGGACAGGAGTTTCCTGAAAGAGCTGTCTGCCTTTGTTGCCGAGAGGGTATTGGAGTTGTCGCTGTGTCTTATTCTTAGTGACTTCAACGCCTGGGTGGACGACAAGGCGTCATCTGGGGTCAGAAACTTTCTTTTATATATGGAGGCTCTGGGTCTCACCCTGATGACCATAGCCAGTTCCATCGTTCTGACCATGCGTTCAACCTGGTGTTCTCCCTGGGGCTGAAAATTGATACCATCGAGACTGATCCGGTCACCTGGTCAGATCATTGCACTGTCGGGTTCAGCTTCAAAGGCCCCCTAAATGTCTCTTCCCCTGTGAAAATGGTCCAGTTCCACCCTCTGAAAGGTGTGTTTTTTTTTTTTTTTTTGTTTTGTTTTTTTTTGTTTGTTTGTTTTTGTCCCCAGGCAGCTGTGCATCATGCCTGATCCCCCAGCCCTGTCCCCCACTCGCAGCTTACCTTCCACTTCCTCCACGACTTACCCACTGTGGCAGGGCGGCGGGGATCCCTCAACCCACCAGAATGGATCTGGTGTGGAGGTTACTGCATGTTCGCAGGAGCAGGGCCTGCGGGGATCAGCATTCATCCTGCCATGCCCAGTGCACTTTTTCCCCTCCATTTTTCTCCCCTTAGGAGAAGAGGCATGCAGTGACGCCCTAAGGAGAGAGCATGCATGTGTCCGCATGTGCTTCTCCACACTTTTTCCTCCTCTTCTCCCCTTTCTTAAGCGTTGGTGCGCCGTCCCCCAGCCACCACTAGGGGTCAGTCGAGCACCGGCAGCTGGTGGCCTCCCTCCCCGGAGAAGGAGAGCAGTCCCTTGAATGCTTGATTCTTCTGCTCTCCCCAGTGGCCTGTGCTCATTCCCTGAACACAGGTCTCTGGTGTAGCACGAGGGCGTCTAGCGCCACCAGGTCGGCCACCCTTTGAAAGATTTGCAACCAGAGGGACTTATGGCTGAACTGGACATTTTTTCTGTGCTTGAGGCTTGTGCTGATAGTCCAGGGAGTGCTGTGATGTCGTAAAAGAGGGCTGTTGTAAGGGCCCTGGACTGTCTGGCATTGATACATGTATGCTCCCTGGTGTCAGGTCTCGGCTTGACATGGTTTGATGGTGATCTGAGAACGTCGATAACTAGGGCAAGGTTGGAGAGGCGTTGGAGGAAGACCAGGTCTCTGGAGGATAGGCTGGTTCTGACTACTCATTATGATGAGTACCAGAATGCAGTCATCCAAAAAAGGCAGCTTTTATGTTTAGGATGATTGCAGCTAGGAAGAATGGACCGGCTTGGCTCTTTTGGGTTGTGGATAGGCCTACTACATCTGGAGTTTGCTCGGTTCTTCTCAGAGTGTCCTCCATGAGGGCTGGGATCTCTCCAAGTGCAATGCCATCCTCCAGCAGTGGCGGCCTTGGAGTAGGCAGATGCACTTGGTTACCCTGGGGGGAGTTCTGGTCGGCGACGATGGTGAAGGTCTGTGGGGGGTGATCTCTGGGCTTAAACCAACGTTTTGCGACCTTGACTGAGGCCCGACGCAACTGCTAGTTGGTTGCATTGAGGTCCTGGGTCTGTTTTTTTCCGAAATTGTCGGGAGTTCTTTATCGGCAGGGGTTTTCCTGGAGTCCCTTAAACAGGATCTGGTTAAGCCCTTGCTGAAAAAAACATCTATAGACCCTGACGTCTTGGCAAATTACCAACCGATCTCGAACCTCCCCTTTCTGGGGAAGGTTCTTGAGAAGGTGGTCACGGAACAGCTTGAGGGTCACGTCATGGACTTACAAATTTGTGAACCATTCCAATCTGGATTTAGGGCTTTGCATAGCATAGAGACCATGCTGGTTAGGATGTTGAATGACCTGCTCAGGGCGAGGGATAGAGGAGAGCGAACTATTCTTGTTCTCCTTGATCTCTCATCAGCGTTTGACACTGTGGACTATGGGGTGTTATTGGACAGACTAAGGAAGTATGTAGGACTCACCAGCTGGGTTGAGTCCTTTCTCCGGGGCAGGTCTCAGAGAATGATATGGGGGAATTATTCCTTGGACCCAATGGACGGGCCCTCTGGAGCTCCCGAAGGCTCTGTCCTCTCCCTGATGATGATCGTAGTATACATGCTGCCTCTGGGCGAGGTTATAAGGTGATATGAGCTGAGTTTTCATTGCTATACCGATGATACTCTGCTCTACCTGTCCTTTGCACCTGAAAGATCTGACCCGGTCACCCGGTCAATGTGCTGAATGAATTCTTGGCTGAGATCCGGGCTTGGACGGTGTTGAACTGGCTGGGACTAAACCTGGGGAAGACTGAGGTGCTGGTGGTTGAGCTGGGTCGAAGGGGTGGAGTGGGGGCCTCTGAGGATAGGTTGTTTTATTTATTTTTTTTTTTTTATTGGCCTGACCAAGCTAGAGGCCTCCCCAAAGGTGAAGAATTTGGATGTTGTTCTGGACAGTGAGCTGACACTTGATGCTCAGGTGTTGGCCATTGTCCGGACCGGGTTCTACCATCTCTGGAACATCACCTGATTTAAGTCCCTTATTCCCCTCTCCCCCAATGACCTGGCCACAGTGGTACATGCTTTCATCATCTTGAGACTTGACTACTGTAACACACTCTACCTTGGGGTTAGAGGAAGTGCGATGTGATGCCTGCAGCTTTTGTAGAACGCAGCGGCCCAGTTGTTGACTGGACACTCGAGGTTCAGTCACATTACAACGGTGCTGTACGAACTGCATTGGCTGCCGGTGCGTTGGTCTGTCACCTTTAGAGTAGGTCTTTTGAACTACAAGGCCCTACACTGGTTGGATCCGGGTTACCTGAAGGAGCGTCTGCATCCCTACACCCCTTCTCGTTCTCTCAGATCGGCAGGTGAGGCCCTTCTGAAGGTACTTACGTCTAGGCTAAAATCTTCTGGGGACCGGGGCATTTGAAGTGGTGGTCCTGGTCCTCTGGAATTCATTGCCAAGGTATTTGTGGGAGGCACCATCTGTAGAGTTTGATTTAAAAAAAAAAAAAAAAAAAAAATCTGAAAACCTTTCTGTTCGAGCAGGCATTTGGGACATGAGGTTTAGTTTGGATCCATCTGATAGCTTAAGAAGCAGCTTTTTTTTAGACTTTTTCTTGGGTTAATGAATTTTTTTTATATTGTATGACTCTGTTTTCCTATGCTGTACCTGTATATTTTATTATTTGCTGTAAGGGTGCCCTGAGCCTTTGGGAAGGGCGCCCAAAATAAACTCTACTACTGCTACTATTTGAGCATCCTGCCTGTGATGCAGAAGCTTCCGTTCACTTCATCTACACCTCTTGCTTTCACTTCCTCTACACCTTTGCTTGTCAGATCAGTTGAGCCTACTTGCACAGTGGAATCTAGCCTCACCCATCTATCTCGATGAGTACCAGAACCATATTTTGGTAGGTTGTCAGCTGTTGCCCCCAATGAAACCATGGACCTCCATTATGATCTGGTGTAGAATGCACCAACCTAAGTGTGCCCCTGACAGTTGAATCCCCTATTGCCATGACCTTTTTTTTTCTTTTTTTTTTTTTACTGCTGCATTTTGGGGCTTCCGCCTCCCTCCCTCCCCGACTCGTTCGCATTGGCTGGAGCTTACATATCAGGAGCCTTCTTAACAGTGGATAAAACTTGTTACAGTTGGGTACTGACTACCCTGCTTATACACCTACATGTCACTTCCCATCTTCCCTCTGGAATACAGTCAAGTGGCCCTGGTTTGGTCTGTGGTCCGCTGAGGCAGCATCACCTGAAGTCCTGGTTGCTGCTTGAACTGACGTTGGCTCTTAAGTGGTTTTCTACCATAGTTGCTTCGAGATTAGCTTCCAACAACTGCACCTTCCTACAGCTGAGACACTGACCGTAGATCCACATCACCCTTCAGATCATGACTGTTCCACAGTTCCTTCACTTTGCCCACTCTTAAAGTGGTGTCCTGTCTGTGTGTTGGTAATCATTCTAGTTTGTGTAGTAACTATTACAACTCTGTAAGTGGTATGGCAGATGGGGCCTCGGGTTCCAATTCATTAGGCTTGCTTAGCATCCAAAGATGCAGAATTCGTAGCTCTACCCCAGAGAGGGTGTTGGCTGCTTTTTAAGACCTTTGGTATCACCTGGTTTTTGATGGAAGTTCTTAAAGCTGCACCCCAGATAGGGAGTCCTCTCTTTTAGGGCTCCCAGCACAGGGCCCCCAGTTAACTAGCTCCTTCTAATCTCCTGTAAGCCTGATTTCAGCTCCTCCCCCAATCACACGTCTGTTTCACGGGTCATAACTAACCAAACAAACTCTGGTCAGAGCCGATACATCTGCTAATACGATTGAACTGATCTAAGGTGACTGACAGTAACTGTATGAAGTTACGGATGAGGATGTGATTGTGAGGGAGCGAGATCGACAGGCAGGCTTGTTTTAAGCAATAATGATAAAACAGCCGGTCATATCCTGGGGAGTAATGGTTAGTGTGTGTGTGTGTGTGTGTGTGTGTGTGTGTGTGTGTGTGTGAATTTACTCCTGTGGGTTCTTGCCCAACATAACCCCTGCTTACAGTATTGTGCAGTGACAAAGACAAGGTTGTATAAATACTCAGCACTCCGTTAGCATGCTACCGCAGCACTACTGAAAAGAAGCCACAGGAGTTAAGAGGTCCTGTGTCAGTGTTTGGTTGTCTAACAGAAGCTGATAATGACCAGGAGTGCAGAGGAGTGTACTGGTGGTAGGTACTAGCGATCCATCTGTATAGCTAAGTGCAGCACTAGTTACCAACTTAGGCAAACAAAAAGTAGTTGTTTTATTCTAGTTTTAAAATTGAACATTTTGCATTTTTCTGGCGAAGTGCTTACACCTGACAATAATTCTAGATCTGCCTATGAGTGGTAGAGCCCTGGTGTTTATGAGAGATAACACATTCAAGAAGGACATGTGAAACTGCATCCAGTAGCTGTTAGGTGCCTCTGCAACCTTGCTCATTTTCAGAGAAATGATTTGAGAACTTTGCATGAGTTTTTCAGCTTCACTGCATGTGACTAATCCACTGGAAGCAATGCCAAAGGTGCAGCAGCACAATGGAATGAGGCTAGAGAGGAGTTTTCACTTGTTTGCTGTTGGACTGTGGAGGGGGGTAGGTAGGGGCACTGGCCCATAAGGAAAAATCCCAAGTGAAAGTACAATTATGGAAGAGGCTGCTCAAAAATGGGCCCACAAGAATGGGGCAGGCAAGTATGGAAAGCTGCCAGCAGCAGAGCCAGTTCTCATGACCTCGTCACATAGCATACAGCCATGGAACCAGCATTGTGCCACGCACACATCCACTGGATGCTGCTAACAAGCTGTGCATCCACTAACATCTGGCCAGTTAATTTGCATTGTGGCATAGTCGGGGGGGGAACGCCTCTCCCTGGGGTTATGCACCATGTACTGTATATATGGTAGTGTATGGCAGAAGTGGGTGTTTATCCCGTTTTGCGCTGCCACCAACTGTGAATGGGGACCACTATTTACAGTAAATGTATCCCTGTTTGAGGTCATCTGTTCCTTACGCTTTTAAGTCATGCCCCTAATTTTGGGGGCACATGTTAATGAGATCTATAAACTCGGATGCAGATCTATCCCTTATTGTGTGTGACTCTGGACTTCGAGTGACATGGGGGGAGCTTAATTGTTCATGAAATAAGCTCACTTGGGTCCTATTCTGCATAATTAGACACGTGTTATGAACGGAACCCAGCACCTCCTTTATAGCCAGATTCTCGACTGGGTGGCTGTTCTTGTCAATATTTTTTTATAGGTTTTTGTAGTCTAGTGTATTTAACAGTGGTTTCGTTCTGGGGTGAATAATTGTTTTTATAACGTAGAGAAATGACGAAAGAACACGGTGTTTTAATAATGTTGAGTTCTCTAATATACTTTGTGCAGCATACCTTTGTTTTCATTAGTGGATGAACTGGCCTGCAACAACACCAGCCAGAACGAAGTTTCTCTTAAGTTGTGTCACGGCTCACTAGCACAGAAACAAATCGGTTTAAAGCAGCAGTACTACAGAAAAAAAAATTGGTGCTTTTTTGGCAGTTTATTCTCTGTGCTCTGCTGATCATATACCTTGTACTCTTTCCCACCGGCATTGTACTATCACCGAGTAATTTGCTCGGTTATCCTCTGCTGCCTTTTTTTTTTTTTTTTTTTACATTTCTGCCACCAAGCATGTTGCACTGAAACCCCCTCTGCTGCCAACTGTACATGTGTATGACTTGCAGGGACATTGGGAATGGTCAGCGGAGGGTCCCGCTGCTGTAGTCAAAAGATGTGATGCGACCTGAAGGAAAAGTGCAGCTGAAAATTAGTTAGCCGCCATATTTATTGTAGCACCACAACAATTCAAACAAATTGCAAATATCTAAAAAAAACTAACGATGACTGAAAAAAATATTTACAGATATGGAAACTAGAACTTCGGCCGCATGCTTACAGCCGAAAAGCAGAATTTTGATAGATCACTTCCTGATTTGCTAGTACTGCTGCTTTAACAGTGGAGCTAATTGGTCAGGATTGTGACCTGGGGCCAACTCGAGTGTGGCATGCAGTACTTCTTCTGGACGATAAGCATCTTTGTTATTCGTCATCACCTTTGTATGTCAGTCTTCTCATGAAACAGTTTCCTCTGAAGTTCTTGAGAAAGGAGTGCCCTGAGATGGAGTAGTACTAGTAGAGGCACGAACTTGCTGTGATGTCGTGGTGGCGGTCTGGGTGGCGGCACCCACGAAACAGCAGGCTTTCTCCCACGCATTGCCTAGCACTTGGCAGTGGGATACAGGCAAAGGAGGGCTGACAAATCAGATAGTCACTTGAGATGGTTGGGGCTTGTTATGGGAATGCAGCTCTGAGTTCAGGTGAGGTGGCAGTACAGAGCTTGGAGTGTCTGTTGTTTAAAATAGTTTCATATGTGTTGCTGATGAGGAAAGCCTCTTCTCTCTGTAGAGTTTTCTTACCTTTTTTCATGTTTGCTTGCGCACGCAGCACACAAGAAACATATTGACAGAGAGCATTGCAGAGGTGTGGCAGTGCTGTGGCCAGTGCAGCGGATGCTTTAATGGGCACATCCCTCGGCCGCCAATTAATGCTGAAGCTGCCGATGATGGCAGTTTCAGAGTGAGCGCCACACTTGAAAGAAATCTGCTGCTGCAGTCGGGGACAGTTTCGTCATTGCAGCAGCAGTCTCTCCTCCCTCTCAACCAGGCACACAGCAGGACAACAAATTTAAATGTCCGCTCCCTTCCACTGCTGCTGCCCGCCACGCACCATCCATTCTCCGTCCCCTGCCAACGTTGGGGTGCTCAAGTCCCGTGACAGAATGTATTCCCCCTCCCCCCATTAATGTGGCACACTGGGAGCCCACCCCAGTGTGCCAAAAATACTTTTTTGATGTTTCCGGACACCAGGATGCCCACTTGCATCGGATGTGGCACCCCCTCACAAGACACCCCTATGTTCTCTGTTAACCTCGGGGGCCCAGTCCCGGATTGGCATTGCTTCCCCCAAGGTACTCTGGCACACTGGGAGCCCACCCCAGTGTGCTGAAATCCATTTTGTTAATATTTCACCTGTAAAAAAGAAAACAGTCTCATGACAGCTTTTTATTTATTTTTAAACCTGAAAAAAAAGAAAAGAAAACTCTGTCATCGTTCCGGCCTACCCCCTCCACCCAACCTGCGCCCTCCCTCTGTGCACTCCACCTCCCTGCACCCTCCCTCACCCATACTTGCCTCTGGATGTCGGAAGCAGCGATTTTCTGTGGACTGGGAACACTTCTGCACTCTTCAAAGACCAACCGGGAACTGAAGAAATGACAGTAAGCCCTATAATGGCAGTCAGTGGGGGGGGGTTCAACTTAGGTTGATATCTCAGCCAATTTTTGGAGTTTTGGTCCCATATTTTCAGCATGGGGTTCTCGGGACCCTACCTCGTGAATACTGGCACTGTCATTTCATTTCTCAGT
Organism: Neoceratodus forsteri; assembly: GCA_016271365.2. Taxonomy (NCBI): domain Eukaryota; kingdom Metazoa; phylum Chordata; order Ceratodontiformes; family Ceratodontidae; genus Neoceratodus; species Neoceratodus forsteri. The sequence goes on from CM028132.1 coordinate 1,205,812,548, forward strand.
CCCGAAAGGTGATTTTTGCGGTCACTGCACGGAATCACCTTTCGGGACCAATTAACGAAACAACAGTGCCACTGTTCATGAGGTGGGGTCCCAAAAAGCCCTTGTTGCAAATTTGGTGAAAAAACTCCAAAAAATGACTGCGTTATGAGCGCGCATTACGCAGTTTCTACTCACGCTCATAACTTCATCAGTGTTTAATATTTTCATGCCAAATTTCCAACATTGCCATTTCTTGTATCCTGCCCGAAATGTGTTTTTGCACCTGTGGTGCAGAATGGCATGGTTGCTGTGTAAAATCAACTTTCGGAACAGATTAAAAACAATCACAGTGCCACTGTTCATGAGGGGAGGTCCCAAAAAGGCCATGTTGAAAATGTGGTAAAAACATGCCAAAAAATGACTACATTATGAGTGTGCGTTGCACAGTTTCTGTGCACATTTGTAACTTCGCCACTTTTTTATATTTCCAAGTCAGGCAGCGCTGGCCCAACATGGCTCCCAAACGTTGGCCCCAAGAGTTGATAGCACCCGAGTGCTATCTGCAGTTTACAACGGTACTCATGCAAATTAGCCCACTGGGCATGCAAGGTGCTAAGGGGTCATTTGCATGCCCATTGTTGGCCTATTTGCATGGGTAGCAGAGGTAGATAGCATGGCGCTGCCCCCGCCGTCCCTGATAACTGTACCTGTGCCTACTGCTAGTGGTCCCCTCTTTCTGATTGCCAGCACTGATGTTAAAATTATATTCCCTGGTGCTAGTGCTCCCCCTTCCAATCGCCAGCCCTGACATGCAAATGACATTCTCTGGTGCTAGTAGTCCCCCGTCTCCCTCTGATTGCCAGCCCTGATGTTAAAGTTATATTCCCTGGTTCTAGTGGCCCCCCTCGAATCACCAACCCCATTTAAATACTATTCCTGGTGCTTGTGCCTCTGCCTTATGATTGTCAGCCCCAACATTACAGCAAGAATTTCTGGTGTCAGTAGTCCCCTGTGCCGGCAATCGCTAGCCCGAAGGTACAAAAAAACAAAACTCCCTGGCATCCAGTGGTTCCCTCTCCCTCTCCCCCTCCCCATGGCGCCGGGCATACCCACCCCCACTCACCTTAGCATCATTAGCAGTGCCACAGGAGCATACAGCGACTGGCACAGCCCTCCTCATACCTCCACGGCTGGTTGCCGTATGTACAGGCAGGGAGTGCACTTCTTATTTATAGGACAGGGTACGTCACCCTGTCCGATAAACAAGAGGCATGCTCCCTGCCAGTACATTCGGTGACTCGCCGAGGAGGTGTGAGGATGGCGTTGCAAGTCACCGTATGGTTCCGCGGCACCACGGATAATGCTAAGGTGAGTGTGTGGGGGTACGCCTGTGCTGTAGGGGGAGGGAGACCACTGACACCTAGAGGGTTTTTTTTCTTTTTTACTTCTGGGCTGGTGATTGGTGGAAGGGGGGAACCACTGGCACCAGGGAGTCTTTTCATCATGGCATGGCTGGCGATCGAAGTGGGGACCACTAGCACCAGGGAATAGTGTTTTTTTTTTTTTTTTTATGTACTTTATATTTATTGGTTTCCATGTACTTCAGATACAGATACATATATTGTCTTGGAAACAGCAATATAATTATACATTCCAATAAGGAAATTGCATTCCTGTGTTATACAGGATATCAGTATCTCCAAGTAGATTCCATACGCTGATGGGGAAAAAGAAAATGTTTTATAGCATACACTATAAGTCTAAAATTCTGTGTAGCTGTAACCCAAGAGCAGGTGGATTAAACCTTAAAGTTATGCTAAACACTTTCTAAAATTGCCTTGCTGTCCAAGCATTGGGTCCACCATTATACCTAAGGATTAGTTCTGTTAAATTGTAAAGACGTCGGAGAACCGTAGCAGTCCACATCTACCCCCTTATCTAAAAACGATATTAAGTCTCTGGGAGAACGCAGCTTGATTCTCCCAGGTGCTCAAATGCTGCAACTTTTAAACTTAAAACTTAAATAGGGTTCAATGTTCACCCATTCAGGAGGAGAAAAGAAAAAAGATTATGTCCCTAGGGTTAAGGACCCTAAAATTGATACCAGTAGCTGTATAATAAACAAGATAGAACGGCCTTTATGAAACTGGATGTCTGCAGGCTAAACAGCGGCAACTTGTTTAATTAGGACAAGTAAGAAGTAATTAAAAGTCACCAAATTGTCCCATTCAAGTTTCCTCCACAGATTCCTCATCCCATTGCCTTTTTTGATCATCTTTTTGCTGAGCTTCCATTCGGGCGACCCACTTACCAGCATCAATCGGGTTGGTGAACACGTATACCTTGTCGTGAAACATAATGCGAAGCTTAGCCGGGAACAGTACAGCATGAGGTATGTCTGAGTCCCGCAACTTTCTCCGAACTCCATCAGATTTCTTTCAACATCGTCTGGTAGAGAAGGAGAGATCCAGAAAGAGATGTACTGTGTGATCTTGCACACTGAGCAGGCCCACACACTTACCTAAGGCTAAAATGGAGTCTCTAGTGCCTGTGCTGTCTGTTACTATCATGAGGACCTGGGGGACCGACTCCACCTGTTTGCTGCGAGACCGAATGAGATACGCCTTGAGGAATCGCCAGTCTGAGAAGTCTCCCTGGCCCACAAACTGTTCTGAGATGCAGCCTTTAAAGAAAAAAAGGGAGTGATCCCTTTCCAGTCCCTCCGGTAGGCCAATCATTCGAATATTCGTACTCCTTACTTGGTTCTTTAGGAGCTCCAAATGATTTTGCATGTGTTGTGTCTCGCTTAGTCAGACAGTGGTTATTGCATTGCATTTTGTAGCTTGCTGCTGTAAGTCTTCCACCATGCCAGAAAATTGTTCCACCGATGACTCGACCAATGTGATGCATCCTGCGAGGCCATCTAATGTAGTGTTCATTGCTGTAACTGAAGAAATCAGCATTTTTTAACTTGTGACCTAGCAATTGTAGGGTTTTCTCTCCCTCAGCGTTGGAAGGCAGAGCCTGCCCGATTTATCTTGTGGTCGAGGTACTTGCTTTTTCTTGAGGGCGATCCCTCTGGTCTTTCTTTTTTGGGTTGCCCATTCTGGTCTCTGGTATCTCCTCTTCTGGTAGAAGTGTGTGTTTGTTTTTTAGTTAGATGAGACCTAAAAGTATGATTTTATCTTATTTTAGTTTTATGTAGATGCAGAGCTGCTTCTCTAGCATCCGTCTAGCTTGGGCTCCCCAGCGCCCCCTCAGGGAATAGTATTTTAACATTGGGGCTGGCGATCGGAGGGAGGGGGATCACTAGCACAAGGGATTATTATGTTACGCTTGGGGCTGGTGATCGGAGAGGGGGACCACTAGCACCAGGGATTGTTCTTTTAACTTAGGGACTGGCGATCGGGGGGCATGGACCACAGGGGCTGGTATGCTCCCCCAGTGGCCAGTGGGCTGGTTGACTGCATTATTGTTCCTCCAGCAGCCACTAGGGTTAGACAGGTAAAGGAGGGATTTTCTTTGGTAGGTATTTCGCTGAATAAGAACTGCGCAAAACCGCTGAATATTGGCTTGTGACTATATCCCCCCCCTTTGGTTTGCATGGGTGCTACACCTGTATAATGGCGCAACAGAGTCCTTTTAATATCGGGCTCCAGTACAAAACCCGGTTAGTGAAGGCAAACACCGTTTAGCGCCCGCGCAGACTTTTGAATATCGGGATCCTGTTCTACACTGGACACTTGTTACTAGATCCCCTAACATCTAGTGTTGCCTGATCTTATCAATGTGATTAAATGAGTAGTACAGTCAAAATTTGCAAAAAACTTATGTTGTGCAGTGTTTGGATTTGTATGTGTAGTCCTAGTGTGTCCTTCCCTTTGTCTGCTAGTAGGTGTTTTTTTTCTAAATTAGTTTGCTAGTTTTACGGTATTTTTATGACCTCTGGGGATCTCCATCTTATTTATTTTTTATTTTTCAATTTATCATAATGCAGTGATACAGATCTTAGAAAATAATATAAGTTCTTGAGATAGATAATGGAGGGCTTTATCAAGGAGAAGATTGGGAGGCAGCTGGAATGGTCAGGGCACCAGGATGATAAACAGTATGGCTTCGTTCCGGGGAGATTGTGTCAGTCCAAACTCATAGAGTTTTATGACTAGAGGACAGGGGCCTTGAACAGACATAGGCCAGTGGACGTCCTATACCTGGATTTTAGCAAGACGTTTGATTCAGTACCCCATAATGGGCTGATAAAAAAAAGTTGGGGGAGATGGGGTGGGAGGACAGGAGCGCAACTGAGTTGAAAATGAGCTTTTGGGGCGATTACAGAGGGTAATGGTCGATGGGATTGTCTCCTCCCCTAGGAAGGTAATCACTAGGGTCCCCCAAGGTTCAGTATTGTGGCCACTCCTGTTCAATGCCTATGTCTCGGATATAGGGAGGGGGGTTAGGAGTAGGCTGAGTCTCTTTGCAGACAATTCCAAACTGGGAGCACTGGTGGACTAGGAAGAAGTGAGAGTGACAGTACAGGGGAACCTGGATACCCTGGAGGGGTGGTCAGGGAGGTGAGGATCGAAATTTAATGCCAGGAAATGTAAGGTACTTCATTTGGAGGTCAAAACCCAGGCCATGTTTACACTGGAGAGGACACACTGCAAGCCACATTGGGTGAGGGGATCTAAGGGTGGTGGTAGACTCTGAGAATTGTAGAAGAACCGCAGCCAAAGCAAACAGGATACTGGGCTGCATAGCCAGGGCAATTACATCCAGGAGGAGGGAGATGATCCTCCCTCTAGCCTATATAATGCCTTGGTCAGGCCGCAACTCAAGTAGTGTGTACAGTTCTGGAGACCTCATCTGAAGAAGGATAGAGCGCTGCTGGAGAGAGTCCAGGGGAAAGCAACCAGGATGATTCAGGGCATGGAGGGGAGGTCTTATGAGGAGAGACTGGAAGAGCTTTGGCTGTACGCAGTGGAGAAAAGGAGGGACAGAGGAGATATGATAGGGGTCTTCAAGTATGTAAAAGGGATACCCGAGTGTGGAATCAAGGAGCTATTTAGGCTAAAGAAGGGGGGCAACTAGGGGCTTGAATGGAAGCTTGAGGGTGAAAATTACGGGGGGGTGTAGTAAACATTATTTCACTGAGAGGGTGGTGGAGCCGTGGAATGCACTGCCTGGGTGGCTGGTGGAGGAGGGCACAGTGGAAGGCTTCAAGAAGGGGTGGGACAGGTACAAAGGGAAACTAAAGTCAAAGATGACCCTCTCGGGGTCTTGGGGGGTGGGGAAGCGAGCACCCACTAGGTGGCTGACTTCGAGCAGACATGACAGACCATTGGGCCTATTCTGCTTGCTTTTAGTATGTTAGTCTTACTATGACTGTATGTAAAATACATTTTACAACCTCTTGCACAGACATTTAAAAGAAATGTAAGTAGATATAATTAAATTTGCAGTGGTGGTGTGTGTGTGTGTAATAGATAACCCACTCTTAGGTGTGCAGTTGCACTCTAATGTGAGCACGCCTTGGTGTGTATTGTTAAGCATGAGGCCGCAGGCAGAGTGTGTCAACCACCTAAGGCATGCGTATTTCAGAGACCGGCCGCACACCTAAGGGTGGGTTATCTATCTTATAAAATGGCAAAATTGTTTTGGAAGGGGTTAAAAAGTGCAGGCGTGCAGTCGCGCTCTGATATATGCACAGTCATGTGATGTGTTTTATGCAATCAGAACATTGGATTTTGGATATTATCATCCTATATATATGTATGTATATGTGTGTGTGTGTGTGTGTGTGTGTGTGTGTGTGTAATGTGGAATTATCCTTTTGAGTAGGTTCTGAGAAGTTTATTAGTAACTTTTGCAGAGAGAACACTTCTGAAAATTTGAATTGCTATTCTTTAAGATTAAATTTGGGGAGTTTGAATTATTCCAATTTGCGAGAGTTAATCCTCTTTTAGTAGTAATCAGTGCAGTTGCCGTCATTCTCTGGGCAGTTTGATTTAGATGTAATCATTTGGAATGAAAATACTGCATTCCTAGGGATTTGAATATTTACAGTTTTTACAATTTCATTTCTGGTAGTCTCCCACCATTTATTTATAACAGGACAGAACCATAGAAGATGTGCTAGTCCCCCACCCACCCCTTTACTACTGCAAGTATGCCAGCATTTGCTATCATTTTTATATCCAATTCTGAATACTCTGGTAGGGGGTCATACATGCTGTTGTAAAAATCTTATGTTGCATGTTTTCATTTTTAGCATATGAACATAATTCACTTGTAATCCAAATGTTGGGAGAGTGTGAACAAACACTATTAGTTTTCTGATTCTCTTTGGTCATTGTATTGTGTCTTTGGGCAATTATTTTGCCTGTTTGTCAATATCTTAATAAGTTCATATACAAGACAGTGGCTTCCGACAAGATAGTCTTGTTGCTCAAGACCGATCTGTCTTAAATGAATATTTCCTAGCTGCATAGGAGTCTTAACTTATTTTTAAATATAGAAATTGAGTCACTATTGACCATATCAGAGGGAAGGCTATTCCATGGCGTTACCACCCGTTGATTAATCCATGATTTTCTCCTGTTTGTTTTACAGTGCTCACCCCTTAGTTGTAATCCATACAGATGAGTGAGTCCTTTCTTTCAAGACCTACACACGCTCATAGGTCTTGATTTTTTAATGCTACATAGACTAGACAAAGGTCACCCCTAAGGCTACGGTATTCTAATGAAAATAATGATAGGTTCTGGTTTCTGTCTGTATAGTCTAGATTTTGGAAACATTTGACTCTTTTAGTTAATCTTTTCTGAGCTTTCTCAAGTAATACTACATCTCTATTAAACCTGGGACTCCAGAACTGCACTCCGTACTTCAAGTTGGGCCTCACCAAAGCTTTGTACAGTGGGATTAGTACTGTACTATCCCTGCTTTTAATATGCTGAAGTATACAGTTGATCATTCTGTTGACTTTTTTAGCGACTTCCGTTGTATGATTTTTAAAGGTTAGGTTGTTGGTAACCAAAATCCCTAGATCTTTCTCATTATCAACTGATTTTGATATTTCTCCATTTGATGTATATTTAGCAAACAATATTATGTTTACAAAAATGCATTATGGCACATTTATTGATGTTAAATTTCATTTTATGTTTGGTTGCCCATTCGCTTAGTGTATCTTTATCTTTTTGGAATGCAGTTATATCATCCTTGTCCCTCACTTTTGTAAGTAAGCTTGCTTAATAGCTCTTTTTTTTTTTTGTATGTATTTAGACATATTTTGAATATGTTCTTCAATTAAATTTGACCAACTTGTAGGAGAAAATGTTATGTTTGCTTAACGAAATTGCGGATCTCCATCTTAGCATGGATTATTGCTCTTGTTCCTAGAGTGCTTCATGTACCATCTGACAGTGATGTAACCGAGACCATATATTCAGCAAGCACTGGTTCAGGGTCAATTTCATAACCGCAGAAGAGTGATATTCAGTAATTCTCATTATCCAGTGAGCACTAATGGCTGAATTTACAGTTTCGCAAATACTTGAGGGCTAATTGAGTGGGTTGTTCTGTTAGAAAACAGCTACAGTCTTTACTAATTATAACATTGATGATCTGGGGAGATTTATGCGCTTTTTATGGCGGTACGTAGTTTGATGAAATGAAAAGTTTTAAAAGCAAAACATTTTACTCCTGCTGACTAGACCTAACACACACACAGAAAAACAAATAGTGAATTAGTGCTATATAGTGCAGGCTAGAACATCAGGTTATCTCTAGTACTTGCTGATTGGCCCTGCATGCATCACTGTCACAAGGCACAGGAGACATTGTAGGGAAAAGAAGAGCAGTAAACCTTGCCAAGATGGAGATCCAAGGGGACATAAAGCTGCCATGTTTATAACTAGCAAGCTAATTTAGAGGAAAAACTCCTAACAGCAAAAAAAGGGAAGGACTCGCCAGGACTACACACACAAATCAAAACCCTATGCACAACATGTTTTTGCAGATTTTTTCTGCACTGCTTCTTTCAATTACTGCTCGCTGCCCTGTACTGCAGTATCATTGCCTGTTCTTTTTGTTTACTTCGCTTCCCTGATTGTAATCTTCACAATTACAATTGGTTCTCACTTGTTGCTGTACTGTTTCTGTAACTTTCACAGATTGTGCTTGAAAACTGGCATCTGCATGTTCAGTGTGCTTACGTGGTAATCAGAAACGAATAAGTATGGTCTGATGCTGTTTGTTTATTTATTTTTTATTTTTATTTTAGCTTTTGTTGACGGGGTAAGTGCACTAGACAAATCCTGCCTATTTTCAGGCACAACCCAGGGGAGAGGGATACAGATGAATGCCAACTGACCTTGAACCAGATTAAGCTGTTGGTGGTATTTTTAGTGAATTAGGGAAATTTGGCCAGGACACCGGGGAAGTTCCCCCTACTCTTTTTCGATAAGTGCCATGGGATCTTTAACATCCACCTGAACTACCACCAATCCAGGCAGATGGGACCTCGGTTTAACGTCTCATCCAAAAGACGGCACCTCAGAAGTGCAGCACCCCTCTCATGCTGCACTACAGTGTCAGTACTGGGATATTAACTCAAGTGGCAGATGTGGGAACTGAACCCACAGCCCTTTGATCTCCCGGCCTCAGAGGCGAGTGTGCTACCTACTGAGCCACTGACACCGTGTACAGTAATTAATAAGCTGTGTAAATATATTCTTTGCAAAAAAAAAAAAAAAAACTCAGTTAATGCATCAGTTAGGGTTGCTATTAAAGCGACAAAAGCAGGGAAATGTGATGCTAGGGTTTCTAACCCTAATACCCCTGCGCCACTCCTGAAGCGAATGAGTGGTGACGTCTTCTTGGGGTTGTCAACCCTAACACTCACCCCATTGCAGTAACAGAAAAGCTGAGATGTGTTAGACACAGGTGTGTATGTTTCATGAGTGTATAGAATGGGGTGAGCGTTAGGGATGACAATCCCAAGGAAGACTCCACCCCTCATTTGCTTCATGGGTGGGGCAGGGGTGTTACAGTTGGAAACCCTAGCATTACATTTCCCTACTTTTGTCGCTTTAATATCAACCCTAACTGATGCATTACCAGATTTTTTTTGCAAAGAATTTCCTTACTTTTTGAGATAGTATAATCGTATCCTCATTTGCCTGTGGCTGTGGGCCCTACTCTCCCGTCCCTCCACAGATGTGGACAGGTACATTGCTGTGGAAACTGGGCCTGCACTTGCATTTGTAGCAGAACAGCACCCAAATTGTCAGCATAGCCTTCTTATTACCTCACCTCATGAACCCAGTAGATAAATTGTTTTGAATTCCTGCCAAAACGTTATTCCACGTCACCAGTTTGGGCAGGATTTTAAAAATGGCAGCTCTCACGTTCATGAGGTGGTGTAAAAAAACATTGCTATGTTGAAAATTTGAGGTCAAAATGTTTTAAATACCGAAGTTATGCGTGAGCGTATGAAAATTTTAACAGCAGCACATAACGTTGCCATTTTTGCCTATTTGGACCCCAAATTTTCAACATAGCTTTCTTATGATTCCCACCTCATGAACAAGGGTGGTGCAAATTTTCAAATCCCACCCAAAAGGTGATTTCACCAACCAACTGCAAAATCGCCTTTTGGGCCGGATTTGCTAAATTCCACCAACATTGTTCATGAGATGGGGCTCCAAAGGCTAGATTGAAAATTTGGGCTCAAAATATGTATAAATGGCAAAATTACGCCACTAAGTTGAAAATCCTATTGAAATACATTGAACTGCATTTACCTTACTTTTTCATATAGCAGTTGGCGTTTCTAACAGCAAAATGTGTCTTTGATCAGAGACTGGATCTTTACCCTGGAACCTTTTCAGGGGAGTGAGGGTGTGTGGGAGGGTGCAGGGTGGTGGGTGCTGAGTGGGAGGGTGGGGTGGAGAGGGGTCAGATCGGCGCAGGGACAGTTTTCTTTTTTTTACAGGGAAAAAAAAAACAAAATGCCCACAGTTTGCACTCAGAGGCAGTTATTAGGTATTTCCTGCAGTTTGACAAGAAATGAGTTAAGACCTCTTAAAACGTAAGTTTCATTCTTTTCAGTTCACGTCTCTGAACCGCGATCAGATGCCATGCTGAGGTGATGGCTGGATCTGACATCATTCTTGCCACTGAACATTTAGCGGGAGAGTCAGTGTTGTTCTGCTTCAGTTAGATCAACATTTTTTTTTTTTTTTTTAAACTTCTTTTTATGGCACCGTCACCCGGGGAACTCTCTCGGGCATCCACTGGTCCCCCAGCTCTACCTCAGAGCCTGAAACTCCTCCTCCTGGCACCAGCCCAGCTATCCCTCCCGGCTCTGAGCCCCCCGAGGTAGGGCCACCCTTTCTGCCCAGGGCGCTCTATCTATAATTCAGGCCGGGCTGGGCTTGGCCCAGAAGTGGAGAGGGTCTGGCTAGTGGAGTGTGGCTGTGGGAGGTGGTGCTGTCGCCTATCCCCGAGGATAGGGATTTTATTTATGCCCTTCCCATTCCCCCCCCAGCAGAGCCCAAGCGTGCAATGATGCCAGGCATGTGTGTCGTAGCCCAAGGCCTCTATGCCAGTCCCAGCGTTAAGTGCCTCCGACTCCACCGAGGCTGCTGCGATGCCGGGCAGTCGCCTGAATTCTACCCCCGAGAGAGGAGAACAGTCCTCCGGATGCTCGATCCTCTCTCTCTCTCCTGGTATCCCGGGCTGGTTCTCGAACCCAGGTTGCCAGCGTGGCGTGAGGTGTGGCATCCAGCGCCTCAACCCTCAGCGCCACCGAGCCGGCAGATCAACATTTTTGTCTGTATGTCATTTGGCACAATCAAATTTGTTTGTTTGTCACTGCCATATATAAATTTCATGTGCTAGGCTCACTATGCTGCTGTTTCGGAGGGAAGAGGGAGAGGAGCTGACACTGCAGTGCCTCTCACAAAATCCAGACCAAGCCTTTGGTTCCGTATGTGGCCAGAAGGAGGGGAAACGGGTCGATTGTACAGCCCAGGGAATTGGGTAGGGCTGATCTCTTCTGAGCTTGGGGTGTGTGCAAGTCCTCCACCATGCTTGGCCCTGCGCTGTTCACCAGGGCTGCTGGTTGGAGGCAGAAAACACTCGGTCACTGTGGCTTCCTATCACAAGTGTTTGCAGCCTTCTCTCTGTTACCTGTCCGTCTCGCCTGCTTCAGATTATCTGTCTCTACTTCCAGCAGCAGTTCTCTGGGACCTTTTATATACTCAGCTGCTGTTTCGCAGAGAAGAGGGAGAGAAGCTGACGGAGCAAGCAGGCACTCCAAGGGATACATTGTTGAATACGGGGGTGGCGATCGGAGAGTGCCATTAGACACCCGGGAAATACATACAATTAATGGGTATGGAGATCGGAAGCTGAGGGGGGCAGTAGACACCAGGGAAAGGATTTTCCCTTTACGAAAAATTATCATTTTTCACGACTCGTGATACGAAAAAAGATTATTTTTTTCATATCACGCGGTCACAAAAAAAAGATTTATAATATTAAAAAAACAAAACATTTCAAGGGCATGTCTCAAACAGTGAGTCACATATTACACCTTATGGGGTCCTGATCAGCCAGATAGACGTGTTTGTTGGTCTCTCGCCAGGATGTCATTTTTGTGGCTTTTGACTTTTATTTTTTATTATTAATAAAAAAACGGGAACAAGATGATGGCAAACAAAAAATAATTTTTACCTAACGAAAAAGGATTGGCCCCAAATAAAAAAAGGATCCTTTTTCATTCGGACCAAATTCTTTTCTCCTTCCAGACCTCTGTCCAAAAGACTGTACTGAGCATGCTCAGAACCCAGAATTATAAAATTGAATAACTTTGCAACAAATTCATATTTTCTTCATCAAATCAACAAAAGGCACCATTCTGAGGCAAGCCCCTTCTACCCAAAAAATTTCAGTCCAAAATTCCAAACCATCTGGGCTGTAGTCGTGGACAAAAAAAAAAAAACAGTAAAGAACTACGATTTCTTTCACTATCAGGATCCCGGAATCCACACATCCAACACAACTTGCCAGGTCAAGAGACCTACCCTGAGAGACAGTGCATGCAAACTTTCGTGCAAACTCGTTGAACGGTTGCGAAGACATTAAAGTGCAAAATTTGAGGTTTAACATAGAAACCCCTGCTCAACCCTAATTTTAGTGGTGCTACCGTGCCACTATAATATAAAATTATGCATCGGTGTCTGTAAAGAACAAGGTGGTTAGTTTCATGAAGTGAAACTGGAGTTTTTCACAGGCATCTGTATGTAATTTGTTATATTACATGGTACAGAATTGGGCTTTTCGCCCTGCTTGTGACGCTTGTAGGGCTCTAGGACCACTGGGATGTCCTTCTGATGCCATGCACTAGGCAGGAAACCAGAATAGCAGCAGTGGGACATCAGCTCCTCCCACCAAGGATTGAGCCAGGTTACTTCCTGCCTCCCTACAAGCAGGTACTTTTCAGCAGTGCTGTTAATGAGTGACAGAGCTGAAGCTTTTTCTCTAATTTCTGTTTTGTTGATTTTTTTTTTTTTGGGGGGGGGGGGCATATTTTCTGGTTTTGTCACAGTAGGTACCAGGGAAGTACAACCTCGATCGTTATTATATTACATGGTAAAGAATTTGGCTTTTATTCATGTAGCCTTTCCACTTGGGAATATGTTTGGGAGTGTTAATTGAGTGTGAAATGAGGTGTTCACTAGTGGTAGGAGTGTGTTGTGGTATGGTTGTTGTTTTACAAGCAAGTGATATCTACTGCTAGCAGTGGATAATAGTCTTTGTTAGTGTTTTTGAGATGTTATTCAGACTCTGTTATTTGCTGCTAGCAGTGAATAATGGTTTGCATCAAATCACTTGGTGCTCATTCAGTGGTCCAGATAATGTTTTGGACTGGGATGTATTTACTGCTAACGTCATCCACCTGATAGTATTTTCATCTAAATGGTAGTAATACCATCCATTAACCTGTCTCAGACTCCGCCCCGCCCCAACCTGTAATCCAAGTCTCAGACTTACTGAGTCCCTGCAGATACTGCTGTGGTATCTTGACATACTTCCTTACTTGCTGCAGTGTAGAGCTGCGACCCTATTTAGAACATGTTTCTGTGTTGCAGCTGCCCTTCTGGCCAGTAGTTGAGGCACTTCTGAAATTATCTCCTACATTGTGCAGAACTGATGCTGTTGCTGTTTCTGTCACCACCTCTACTACTTACTCTCTCCAAGTGTGTGAATACATAGCTGGCAGCATTGTATGGTGCCGTCAGATATAGACATATACCAACATACTGCATTCAAATGTGCAGGGTGAGAAACAATTTCCTAAAATCAGAAAGTGGGAGTAAATCATGCAGAAATGGTAGTAAAATACTCTTAATTGCTCCCTTTATCTATTCCACTGTGCTCATTTAATCTAAAACTGTCTCCATGCTTTTTGGTACACGGAATGGCTTTGTTCAAGTCTCCTGCCAAGAATATCACATGAGTGGACTGGAACAATCTAAATGCTGCATCCTAGTACAAATATCTTGAGTTTAAGCATGAGCAGACCTGTGACTTCTGCTTGCATAGTCAGGCCAGTATATTTAGAGTCCTGGGTTTTTGCTCACTGTAGGTTTGCTTCAGGAGCAAAGTAGTGCCTGGAGCAACTGACAGTATATTGAACATTTATTTAGTTTTTGATTTACTGGGTAAGTACACTAGACAAGAGTATTGCCTATATTCTGGCACCTGTTTCACTGTAAGCACGAACCAGTATACCAGCCAAAGGATGCAGGCACACTTTTTCCCCCTGCAGTCCACAACCCCCAACTGGTCACAAGAGGTATGTGGCCAGTAGGGGGCCATACAGATGCCAGGAGCAGACAAGCTGCTAGTGGTCGCAAATGTTTTTGCTACAGGAGCAAAGCTTGCCATATTTGTCCTTTCCGTTATAAATGACTCCATGACCAGGCAATGCACTGTCTTGTAATTTGCATCTCATTACAGCCTCATTTCAGGGCAGGAGCAAAGTGGCACTCCATAGATAGCACCCAACCCCCCTCACCTGATCGCTGTTCTGAGTTTTACATCCCTGGTAGCAAGTGGCCCCCGGCCCCCCGATGGCTGTTCCAGTATTATGTATGGCATTTTCTGGTAGTCTGTTGTACCCCCCCCCAGTTGCCATTCTGGTATTGTTTACAGCCCTCCTTGGTAGTCTAGTGTGTCCTCAACTCGCCCATCTGTACTTGGCAGGGGCACTGCCAGGTCCTATATGGCAACTGGCACGGATCATCTGCACATATTGGCCGTCTGACTCACTGTGGCACGTACTCTAGCAATGGCAGTTTCTACAGGAGGCATTTTTTAATTTTTTATTTTATTTGACAGTTTTTGGTCAGGAAAGATGCACTAAACTGAGGCTTGTTTACAGGTGCATCCTGGGACCAAAGGGAAGTGACTTGCTCATGGTCACATAGTATGCAAGTGGTGACTTTGGGATTCAAACCCAGTTCTCCAGGTTTGCAGCTCAGTGCACTTAACCACTATGTTATCCTGCTTCCCTGCTTGCTCGCTGTCGAACAGTGACTGAAGAGGGTGCGGGGGCTCATGCTGGTCGCCGTATTGGGCATGGCAGTACCACTTTCAGTTACAGCTGGGTGTGGCGGGGAGCCAGTGGGGGTTGGGGGTGCTGAGTGGATGGGCCAGGGTGGGGGTGAGTGTTAGGACTGCCTGCAATTTGGGGAGGTACACTAGACTACCAGGCAGGGCTAGAAACAATATCAGAAAGGTATATAAAGGTAAGCAGGGAGAAGAGGTACTGGAAGTGGAAATCACAGCAGAGAGAGTGAGAGAAGCCCTCAGCTCCCTTAAGACGGAGAAAGCACCGGGGCCGGATAAATTACATCCTAGAGTGCTGAAGGAACTTGCAGATGTCCTGGCGAAACCCCTGGCAGAGCTTTTCACCATCTCTCTGAGGACAGGGTGGGTGCCCCAAGACTGGAAGGTGGCGCATGTAGTGCCTATCCACAAGGGGGGACCAAGGGAGGTGGCAGGGAACTACAGGCCTGTCAGCCTGACATCAGTGGTGGGCAAGGTGATGGAGGGCATTGTCAAGGAGAGGCTAGGGGGGGACCTGGATAAGTCAGGGTGCCTGGACGATAGACAGCATGGATTCATCCGGGGAAATCGTGGTCAGACAAACCTGGTGGAGTTCTATGACTGGTGACAAGTGCCTTGGACCTGGGTAGACCAGTGGATGTCCTCTTTCTAGACTTCAGCAAGGCATTTGACTCTGTTCCTCACGTGGGCCTGTTGGATAAACTAGGAGAAATGGGGGTGGAAACCAGATGATCCGATGGATAGGCAATTGGCTCCAGGACCGACCCAGAGGGTCGTGGTTGGTGGGATAGTCTCTTCCCAAGGAGGGTCATTAGTGGGGTCCCACAGGGATCAGTCCTTGGGCCCCTTCTGTTCAGCGCCCACGATTATCTGACATAAGGACAGGAATCAGGAGGAGATGAGTCTCTTTGCAGATGACTCAAACTGGGGGCGGTGGTGGATGGGGAGGAGGGAGGGTGGCCCTGCAGGGGGACCCGGAGGCTCTGGAAAGATGGTCTAGAAAGTGGAAGCTGAGGTTTAATGCAGGGAAATGCAAGGTACTCCACCTGGGGGCCAGAAACCCAGGCCAAGTGTACACCCTGGGGAATACTACAAGTCTCAATGGCTGAGAGGGACCTGGGGGTGGTGGTGGATGTCAAGGTGAACAACTCTGAGACTTGTAGGAGGGCAGCAGCCAAGGCCAACAGGATGCTGGGATGCATCGCTAGGGGGATCACCTCCAGAAGGAGGGAAGTGATACTCCTTCTGTATAACTGCTTGGTGAGGCGCACCTGGAGTATCATGCAGTTTTGGAGGCCACACTTAAAGAGGGACATTAACCTCCTGGAGAGGGTCCAGAGGAGGGCAACCAAAATGATTTGGGGCTTGGGGACAGGACCTATGAGGAGAGGCTCGAAGAGCTAAATATGTACACTTTGGAAGAGGGAAGGGACCGGGGGGACATGATAGAGGTCTTCAGGTACATGAAGAGGGTAAATAGGGGAGGAACAGTGAGGGTGCTTTGAAGGAAGGAGGAGGGGCCACTAGAGGGCATGGGTGGAAGCTGGAGGGGGGAAGATTCAGGGGAGAAAGGAGGAGGTGCTACTTCACTGAGAGGGTGGTAGAGCCATGGAATGCACTACCTAGGGGGCTGGTGGAGGCAGAGACACTGGAGGGTTCAAGAGGGTGGGACAGGTACAGGGGAAGGGTTCAGGAAGCAAAATCCAATGCAGCAAGAATATCCGAACTGGGAAGGGAGAAGCCAGAGAAGGCGAGGGTGACAGCAAGGTCAGCACCCAGGGTGGGGGCTGACCAAACGAGCAGACACGAAAGACCATTAGGCCTATTCCGCTGGCATTTTAGTATGTTAGTATGTTAGTAAGGTAGTTTGGGATGGGAGCAGGTATCCTAGATTACCAGGAAGGACTAAACAATATTGGAATGGCAGTCGGAGGGTGGCGTGTACTGTACTCTGTCAGGGAGGGCTACAAACGATATTGGAATGGGAGTCAGGGATAGAGGTGGGGACGCTAGACTACCAGGGAGGGCTATAAACTATATCTGAAGAGCACTTCGGGGAGTGAGGAGATACTGAACTGCCAAGTACAGTAGTTGGTTAGTCTGTGTCAGGCCAGTATTGTGGAAGAGTACACTGCCACGGTATGTGAATACCAGGTTTGTGGAGGCGTTAAATAGCATGGCAGTAATAGCAGTATAACACCTCCACAAACCTTTGAGTGTGTCTGTTTGAAAATCTGCATAGGCGCCTTGGCATACTTTAATGCTGCTTGCTAACAGGTTAGTGGCTTGCTAACAGTGCCTTTGAATGTGGCACTTTTAGCGAGCTCCTGAATTGGAGCACTAACACTCTTAGCAAGGTACTAACCCTGTTTGTGCTCACCGAATCCCTTCCAATATCTTGGCCTTAGTCTTTAATCTCCAGAATATGAAATATATATATGTATATATGTGTGTGTGTGTGTGTGTGTGTGTGTGTGTGTGTGTGTGTGTGTGTGTGTGTGTATATGTATATGTATATGTATGTATACACACAACAAACTTTGATCCCTGTACTGGGTAATTAGTTGCCTCTCCTAGGGCATGGGGAAAATACCTAGTGTTTTTTTTTTTTTTTTTTTTAGCTATATTTTGTTGTATTCATGTAAAACACATTGCAGCAGGCAATCTGAAATTCATAGCTTAAACAAGCCAATTACAGCATTTTAACAGTAGCAAATATCAGTTGCAAGCACCCCTGTATTTTTGGTACAACACTTTGGGGGGGTGGGGAGGTTAAATCATATATTTCCAACTATAATACCTATCATAATTACCTCTGAATTAGCAAACACTAAATATGTTGTCTGCAAAGATGACCATTGCCACTTGCGACACCAGGGACCCAGGTTCGGTAGCGAGTCCGAGTTGCTGGAGGACCAGCCAGGGGAAGGAGGATCAAGCGCCCAGAAGGCTGCTGTCCTTCTCCAATCCTGCTGCAGTACCACCACCTGGGTGACCACAGGTGGAGGTGCATGCGGGGCGGCAGAACGACAGGGGAGGATGTCGGCCGAGGTCTGGAGCGGTGGTGTGTCTGTGTGTCCCTGCCTCCTTGACAACCCAGAGCGCCATTGTCCTCGAGAGAGAGGGTCACCAGAAAAGCAGGAAAAACCTTGCAGCTGTGCAGGGAGGTGGGCCCCGGCACCTCAGCCATATGACCAGGATCAAGGGGGGGATGCTCCAGTGGACCACCCGACACAATGGAATTGGCTGGGGGGGGTGGATCCTGAGGTCTCCATCCTACACCACCCAGGGGGTTATCCGAGGAAGTATGGGGTTGGTTCTTGGAAGCAGCCCCAGGATGCCTGGCGGAGCCTCTGGGATGCCTAGGAAGTCCCTGACGAGTGGCACAGCTGCGTTGAAGAGGGGGGTTAGAAAGAGCAAGTTAAAAAAAAAAAAAAAAAAAAAAAATTGCTGCCATGAGCAGGGATACCTAAAATGAAGAAACACGCAGTGTTCATCCTAAACTCCGGGTTAATTATGCTCAAGTTCAAACATCGATTATAAAGAATATATGGCATTCTGTTCTTATGCCACACGACAACAGATTACAGTGCAAGTTAAGAATGTTTTCAAAACGTACATCTAAAGCCTGAGGAAACTCTGGATACACTGGTATCTGTAAGATGTAGAAAAAAAGAACCAGTCCACCACAGTGCTTAGCAATACCCTCGGCCATGTTAGACTTAAATAGGAACAAGAGTGTGGCACGCTGATTCCCCCAACCCCCCAATCGGTGGACCTGTCTTTTGCGTTTAGGGTTGGCAGGTTACAGCCTCTCCCCCTTGGAGAGAATTCAGCTGAAAGTGCTCATTAGGTTTTTCAGAACACTGATGGCTACCAAACATTTCCATGCAAGCTACACAGATAACTGCTGGCATGGTTGTAGAGGAGTCAAAGGCACACATTACCGCATCTTTTGGGAATGCCCAGTCCTGCAGAACTTTCGGCACTTAGTTCATGCTAAGCTCCAAACCATACTTGGCATCTTGCTGTCTTTCTCATTTTTGGAATGGGTCTTGGGCTTCCCGACCTTGTTGACCTGTAGTGCTCCCATTTGCAAACTGGGCCAAGTGTTGAGGGTGGCAGCACTGAAGTGCGTAACGCTTAATTGGTTGACTCCTACACTCCCATCAGTGACGCAGTGGCGTTCAAAAATAACAGAATTAGAAAGAATGGAATCTATTACCAGCAATATACACTTGACTACAGACAAGTTTCGGGAGGTGTGGAGACCCTGGCATCGGGCATCTTTAGATTAGGAGGATAGGTCATATAATTTCTGGCTTTCTGCAAAATATCATCACGGCCTCTCTACAGATATTGCATTAGCCTGGGTATATTGGGGGGGGGCTTCACCACCACTGTTATGTGTTGACTGTGTTTCATGTTCTGCAGATGTTAATTTTCATCGATGGAATAGCAAATTGTATGTTCATAGGTTCACAGCCTGGTTGACAATGCTTTTGTTGAGCAAAGTGGTTGCTCTAATGAAACTTTAAGAAAAACACTTTGTATATGAGCTTTAATGAACCTCTGAAGGTATCCAGATTTAGTAGATATGCGTAACTTTACCTCCTTACCAGTAAGGATGTGGACTAAACATCATATGGACTTTTATACAAAATAGTTTGAATGTTACACTGGCAATGCCAGCAATTGCTCTGGCAGAAGTGCGCATATTGTTTCACTTGACTTGACTTTGTTTTTCTTATATATCGTTTTATTTTTTATTTAACCTTGTAATTACTCTCTTACCATGCTGTAATGGATTTTTATCCTAGGTGAACCAATAAATGCTTATTTGAGTAAAAAAATTAAAAGCCTTTTTCCGCATCAGAGTGGCATAACTTAAGTGGGGGAACAGATGAATTCTAGCTTCATTCCACTTTAAGGGGCTTAGATTTTTTGCACTTCGAAGTAACAAATCTCTCTCCATTGAGGTACGAAGCTGAAGCAGGAGAGTTCTTGGAGGGGATTCTCCCTTTGCGTAACGAGCTCTACTGCCACGTAGAGAGATTCTGTAAGTTTTTTAACACAGCAAAGTCCTCCTCCAAATGTAATAGTTCTTTGAGTCAGTCTTGTAAGAATGTCAAGGGGGTTCTCCCCTTCCATCCCCTTTGCTAATCTCAGCAGGTGGACATGAGTGGCTGTAGCAGTATTTTCAGGGTTTTCTAAGCATTTCCTTAGCTTGCCATATTCTTTCGTCAGACTTGCTGCCACCACTAAAGGTTTGTCAGCAGTTTTAGTTGCTCCCTTCGTGTCTTTAGTTAGCGATCCCACCTTCGAATCAAGCAGCTTCAGTTTCCAATCCAGTCCCTGGATCCCTCTTGGGTAATGCTGCATTTGAGGGCTGAAGCGAGTCTGTATCTTAGTCCCCGGCCTGTGGATCTTTGCTAGTGCCTGGCTTTTTTTTTTCCTTTGGTCGGACGCCCTCTGCACCAGCTCCCACCTTGTTTCCTCTTAACATTTGTGGATCTGGTTGTGCAAGAATCCCTGCCTATCTGGTATCTTTGAGCAGCTCCTGAGGAGATCTATCAAGTGGTGTAGCTTGTTAGTAGAGACTTTAGCAAATTAGAGTAGTTTTATTCGAAAATCCGCTGTGTGCTGCACAGAAATGCTGTTCTCAGCTCAGCTGTTGGCTACCCCCCCACCCCGAGAAAATACCTAGCCAAACAAATGAACATGCCCATTATTGACTGTAGTAACCTGTCATCTCTGTCACTGCCCCTAACGCCAGGTGATGTTTAGTTCTCCATTATCCTCTGTATACACACTGCATTCCATATGACCGACTGCACTGGCCCTCACACAGCTGCAGGTACTAGCAGCATCTCCACTTGTATAGGTTTAAATCTTGCTTAAAAAAATCCTTACTTACATAGTCAACTTGTTTACTGCTACTTCTGACTCTGGGTAAAAGCTATGTTCCCAGCCTGGTTCCTCATCCCAAGGAAGAAAAAAAAAATCTGGTAACTTTCCTCCTGCTGTAGTATCCCACACGTATGGAATAATTTGTCCTTGGGTGTCCACTCTGCCCACTAGTAATACCCGCTGCCAAACAGTCCCTGGAGGTATTGTTTACATCTGCTTGTGAGTGCACCTGACCTTGTACTGGTTGTAGCCATAACCTGTTACTATATGCAAGTGTCTGAATTGTATGCTTGTATATATTGCAGTCCGCTCATTAGCTAGATTTTATTGTTGAATACTGTATAGTGTTTCCCTGTACTGTTAATCGTGTATGCTTGCTGGCGATTTCTAATAATGTACTGTGTATTGTTGTATATTACGTGCCTGCATAACTGCTGTTTATTGTTCCCCCGGGTCAGAGCTGTAGGTGAGCTTTCTTGTGTATTTTTGTATGCTTACCTAGTAAAACAGTTTCTTTAAATCATTTTACAGTTGGCTGAAGTCACAACATTGCAGTGTTTTCGTTGCTGCCCTTTGGGCACCAGGGGGCAGTGACAGAGTGGGCAGACTGACCTCCTAACCCCCCCCCCCCGAGACTGGCAGCATTCAGGAGGATGCCTCCACAGCCCCAGGTGGCCCTCAGAAGTGATCTGGGTTTGGGTGTGAATGGCAGATTGCTCCCCAGCCACTATGCTGTTAGGGCAACTACCTCTAGGCAGTTTCTAGAAAGCTAATCATAAAGTAATCAATAAATTACAAATCAGCATGGAACGTTTGGGTAACAAGTAGTAGCATTATTTTGGAATTCTGTATGAGTAATAGGTGAACATTCCAGTAGTAGTAGCAGCAGACGTTTACTTGAAAGGCATCCTTCCAGGGTTCAGAGCACCAAATCCAGACGGTGTAACAGAAAGATGACTTGAGTGATTTCAGTTAATTGGCGCGCAGTGCCACTGTACCTGTTATCCTGTGTACACTGGTCTCTTGTGCAGGAACATTAGGGTTGGAGTAACCACGTAGCAGCCAGGGGGAGGGCAATGTCATCAGTGACAGCACTGGATGGTTAAAAACATGGGTTAAATTAGACCCACTGGTGTGTGCGTGTGTGTTTTTAAAAAAACAAAAAAAAACCATCAGTAGCAGATTTTGTACAGTTCACTTTCCCTTTTCCTTCCTTTATATATTGTTGCAGAGAAGTTACATCAATCTGGGCCCGCTGGCAGAGGGAAGATGTGTCATTTTTGAGCAGACTGCAACTTTTGCCCTTATGGTGCATGTTAGCGCTGTCTCTGGGTGTCCTTAAACTTTTCAAATTAAACCGTAAATACTTAACGTATTATAAATCACTCTCGCTAACTTGAGTGATTTTATAATAAGTTGATAGGGCCTCTGCGTGGTGTCTCTCATAGACTAGTATAAGAGACACTTCTCATATGATTTGGTCTGTCAGGACTGCTTGACTTCGTGGTCCTCTTACCCAGACCTGACACTCTGAGGCTGTTATGCCATAAAGGCCCTATTAACTTATAATATAGGGGAGAACATGAGTAAATGCAAAGATAAACAAACAGTAAGTACAAACTGCAAAGCTGTGCAGAGGCACGAAACGATAAAGAATGAAGGCGAAGTGCAGTGTGTGCAACATCAAAATAAATAAATATCAAGCAGTCTAATCGAGCAGCTCTCAAAAGTGGGAAATGCCTGGTTTAAAAGATAGTGTATAACTTTGCACTGAAAGCTTGCTAGACCGGGAGCCAGGCTTACTTAATCTGTGTCGACCAGTATACCACATCAAAAGCCAAATCTCTCCGCAGTTAAGGCGGTTTTAAGATGTGATGATGGCAAGGGGGAGGGGCATAGCATCCCCGAGACCATGTGCTTTTTTCCTGGGCAATAAGGGGCAGGAGCTTATGGATGTGGTCAGTGGGGGCCCACTTCGTTTAGGTTAATAAAAAGCACCTTTCATAGTCTATTTTTTTTAATTCAGTTTTTTGGTTGCTGGCTGCCTCTTCCCCTCTGCATTAGGCATTCTTCGATCTCCCAGCCCCATCCACTACTCCTACCCCCCAACACTGTCATACCAGCAGGGATCCACATGGGTTGGGATCCGAAGAACATGGCGTCTGGTGCACATATGATTTTCTTTGTGTTTTTCACCTCTTACCCCTCCCGCTAGTTGCCCAGCACCGTGGCACCACTACAAACCATGCTCACATGTAGCATGCTTCTGCAGAGTAGGGAAGCTCCCTGGCTCACTGTAGGAGCTACTAGTACAGCAGAACCTGCTGCCCTCCCACCCTATCTGGGAGCACTGCCATGTAGTAGTGCCACCCCAGCCCCCTCGGACCACCTGACTGGCTCCCGAGTCAGCTTCTGACCCCCGGTCACCTGTGTGGCAGCACGACACGTTACGCACCGGGCTGTTTGTCGTCTGCAGTCAATTCTATTAACGGGCAACCAGCGCAGACATAATGATGGGGTAGTGTGTTCTGCTGTATGGGAAGACATCTGAAGTCTCGGGGAGAGAGAGAATTTGCTGGCAGCTAAGGACTGATCGTCCCACCTGGTCTGCCCATTTTTCACTGCCTATTGTATCATCACAGCTCCTACTTGATCTCCGGCCCATTCACCCCCTCCCTTTCCGTAAGTTTCCCTTATACATGTCCCATGCATTCTTGAGCTCAACCACTGTTTTCTTTCCCACCACATCCGCTGGAAGATGTTCCAGGAATTCACCACTGTTTCTGTGGAAAAGCGCTTCCTGAACGTACCCCTCTCCAACTTCTTATTATGCCCCTTGTCCTTGAGCTCCTTTTTTTTTTCTGAAAAATACTTCCTTCCAGTACCTTATTTACCCCATGAGGTATTTAAACATCTCTATCATATCCCCCCCTTTCCAGGGTGTACATGTTTATATAGGGCTTTGAAAGGCTTCTGGTGCAGACCCTGGCCTGCTTCTTTGTAGTTGCCCTTCTTTGGATCAGCTCCACTCTGTCTGTGTCATTCCGTAGATGTGGACTCCAGAACTGGACACAGTACTCTAGGTGTGGGGTCTTACTAGCGATCTATACAGAGCCAACACCACCTCCTTCTTTCTGCTGGTGGTGTCCCTCCCCTCTGCACCTCCGTATCCCATTAGCCCTCACTACTGCCTTGTTGCACTGCCTGGCTACCTTCATGTCATCTGATATGATCTCCCCCAGGTCTCTTTCCTGCTTGGTGCTTGTCAGTAGCACTCCTTCCAGTTTGTACTTGGCCCCTGGGTTTCTGTGCTCCAGGTACATTATTTTGCACCTTTTTTTCCACGTTGAAACCCAGCTGCCATACTCTTGACCACTCCTCAAGTTTTCTCAGACCTCTGCTCATCCTTTCTAACCCCACCCGGCATATTCACCCTATTGCATATTTTGGTGTCATCCGCAAAGAACCAGACCTTCCCCTTCAGCTGCTCTGCAGTGTCCCTTATAAAGACATTAAAGAGGACCGGTCCCAGCACTGATCCCTGAGGCACCCCACTGGTCACACTCCCTTCCTCAAAGGGAACTCCATTTACCACCACCTTCTGCCGCCTATCTCTTAACCAGTTTCTTACCCAGTTTACTAGCTTTGGACCCACTCCTGAGCTACCCAGCTTGCTTATTAGCCTCTTATGTAGAATGGTGTTGAAAGCTTACTGAAATCTAGGTAGACAGCCGGCCCAGTGGCACAGCGGGCTGAGGTGCTGGATGCCTTACCTCTCGTCACGCCGATGACCCGGGTTTGGGAACAACCTCGGGTCATTGGGGAGCCGGCAAGGGGGGGCAGGATTGAGCAGCTGAAAGGCAGCTCTCCTCTCCTGGGGAGGCTGTCTAGCCCCTCCCAGTAGTTTTGCTCCTATCGGGTGGAGGTCCGATGGGTAGCACAGGTGGGAGAGGGCTGTGGTGATTGCAGGGGTGGGGTGGAAGGAGCTGAGATGGTGCCTACACGCACACTCACTACTGCGATTGCTGGGGTCCCCGGATGGGGAAGAAAACTGGGAAAAACTACAAAAAATTGTATATAGAAATCTAGGTAGACCATGTTCACCGCTTCTCCCTGATCTAATTCTATCAGATTCTTTAGACATGACCCCGTGGAGCCATGCTGCCTCAGGTCTTGTAACCCATTGGATTCAAGATATCCCACAATCCTTTCCTTCAGCAGTGGCTCCATTAACTTTTCTGACCACCAGTGTCAAACTGACTGGCCTATAATTGCCAGCCTCTTCTCTGTTACCACTTTTGCGAAGTAGGACTACAGCTGCCCTCCTCCAGTCCTACCGCATTCTGCTACAGCTACGGTAATGACAGGGAGGCATTAAACTAGTGCCCAGAAGGAAAACCGGATTGAAAGAATTGACAGATTCATAAACTACCTTACAGTGAAAACAGAAAATCAAGGTTGGTTAGAACTACTTAGTATGAAATGAGACATATTCTGTGCTGAACCGACGGGACAGTGGTAGGACAACCTCCTGCGATGCTGGTTACCCTGGTGTGGGAATAAGCTAGGGTTGTTGGGGGGCGAGGGGGTGGCTGGGAGTAAGAGGACTGAGCTGTAGCAATGCCAACTGGGTGACCATGTATGGAATTGTTGGCTGTATCGCCTTGGGGAGGGGAAATGATCACTTAGCCATGCGGCAGCATGCTCTGTGCACATGCTCACACATGCCATCATCGTCACTGGCGACTCGTGGGAGGGAGGGGTATGGAAAAAAGCAGAAATGGCCCAGCATCACAGCAGTGGACTGTGGTATATCCAGGCCCAGCACCTCAGTTGCAGCACCTCCTGACCCAAGACCACAGTTGGGGGGGGGGGGTGAATCCTTGAACCCCGATTTTGGGGGGGGTTGAACCAGTACTTCATGAAGAATGGAAGCTGAGAGGCGCTGGAGGGTCTGGGTGTGCCTTGGGAGCTCTTGGGTGAGATGAGTGCTGCAGAAAT
Organism: Neoceratodus forsteri; assembly: GCA_016271365.2. NCBI lineage: Eukaryota > Metazoa > Chordata > Ceratodontiformes > Ceratodontidae > Neoceratodus > Neoceratodus forsteri. The sequence goes on from CM028132.1 coordinate 1,205,838,081, forward strand.
GCCCAGAAATATCCAAGGAGGCAGCATGATACAGTGACTAAAGCACAGGCTTGGGAGTCAAAAGTCCCAGTGTTCAAATCCCACCACTGCCACTTACTTGCTGTGTGACCCTAAGCTAGTCATTTAATCTCTCAGTGTTTCAGTTCCCCCCAGCTGTTAACTGAGTAAAATCAGGACCCTGCTGAAAATGAGTATCAACATCTCACCCTGTCAGTCTTGGAGAAATAAATTGTAACCAAAAACAAAATTAAAACTTAAGAAGGGGAACTGGCTGGCTTAGTGGATTGGTAGTAGCTTAAGGAGTTTTTTGCCTCTTGGTCACTGCTTCAAATCCAGCCTTGGTTGGTAGTGGCCAAAGGCCATTCTCGCCCGAGGGCTGTTTAGTGGCCTATGTGAAATGAGTCGTGGTGCTCTCAGCCCAGTTCCCAGCAGGGCAGATGTCCACATCACAAACTACCAACACAGTTGGCACTAACTAAAATGGTGCAGGGTCTGCACCGGAAGACATATGAAGAGAGACTTAAGGAGCTTAATATGTATAGCCTCGAGGAAAGGAGGGAGAGGGGGGACATGATAGAAACTTTCAAGTACCTCAAGGGAATCAACAAAGTCCAAGAGGGTAGCATCTTTCAAAAAAGAGGTGTAAGAACAAGAGGGCACAATTTGAAGATGGGGGGGCTCAGAGGTAATTTTAAGGAAGTATTTTTCACAGAGAGGGTTGTGACGCATGGAACCGTGCCTTCCTGAGGAGGTTGTGGAGTCAAACCCAGTGGCGAATTCAAGCATGCATGGATAGTCATAAGGCAACTCTGGGGGTGGGGTAGGAAGAAGTAGGCTGCTGGTTAACTAGGATCTGCAGCTTATCCAGTAAGTAGGGAAATGGGCAGACTGGGTGGGCCACGCGGTCCTTATCTGCCGTCAGATTCTGTGTTTCTATGTTTAATTGGCACTCTTGATGGAAGTCTCACATGAGAGGCCAAAGATTGAATGGGCATGGAGTCTGAACTACCTGGTCACCCTACATGGAGGTTCCTCGATGGGGTTGAAGCACATTGGTGGGGCATTGTGGGGAAGCTTGGCCTGTAGTTGCTTGTACTATACCTGTCATGGATCCGTTTTTCCAGTGCAGTCCAACTGGCACCTTTCATGAGCATGAAATTCATCCCCCCCCCACACCAAAATTCTGTAACAAAAAAAAAAGTGCTTTGAAAGTTCTAGAACTGCATCTACTGATCCACAAAGTGACTGCAACTTGTATGCATTGGAAAATTAGGAAAGGAAGGGTATTTGGTTTTATATAGCACATTTCATGCAAACTGTATCCTAAAGTGTTTTGCAGTTCCCGGAAAGAGCAAGTGAATGTGGCTGCCATTTTAGAAGCACAGGGAGGTTCAAACAGCACAAAGATAAAAAGAATACAGAGATGTTAATTACAGGGATGTCGAGTCACTTGCTCAGGGTCACACAGTGAGTAAGTGGTAGTTGTTGCAGTCAAGCCTTGGTCTTCAGGCTCGCTGCTGTGCACCCTAACCACTAAGCCAAACTGCTTCTTTACTTTTTTGGAGTTTGGTTTGTGGGTATTTTAACTGTATGTTTGTGATTCTTATTTTGTAGGACTATGTGGAGACCATGGGTTACTAAATTATGAGGCACGTCTGCTCCGGCCACTAAGAACTCAGCACTGCTACGCTCACCACCACTAGTACCACTTCAGCTACTACGACTACTAGGTTGAAGCTGGACTTCTACAATCCTACCAGCTGCTTTTCAACCACACATGGTGCATTGTTGCCATTCCCAAGATTTCATCTCTGTCCTCTCTTGGCCCAGCAGTAACCTTCCAAAAACACAGAAACGACCTCCGGGATAAATATAAAAGCACTGTAGGCTGCTGTAGGCCTACTGCTCCCTTTCATTTCTTTACTGCTCTGTCACTGATTGCATTAGAACCCCCAGGATGGAGTATTGCTTGGCACAGATTCTTCAGAAGGATGTGGGAAAGCGGCTCCAGGTCGGACAGGAATTGATCGAATACATTTCCGACCGACAGAAATCTCCAGATCTGGAACATGATCAGACGCTGCTCGACAAAATGGTTGATGGGCTTGCCACTTCCTGGGTAAACTCAAGTAATTTCAAGGTAAGATTTTTTAACATTTGTTTGTGAAATGGAGAGGGGCATACTTTGTTCCTGTAATATATATTGTACTTCTACAGCGGGTATCTGTACCCTCTGTGATCATCTAAAAGTAGTTACAACCCTAACTCTCCACCCATTATTACCTGAATGTAGGACACTACTTCTCAGAAGATGAGGGAAAAGGGTATGATCTGGGACACGTCATCTATCTTTTAAGGCAGAAGTTTAGAACGTGTGGAAAGTGTCTACATGTCCACAAAGCTTGCTTTTAGTGCAGTATTAGTGGATTTCTGCTTTGAATAATTTGTTATACCTGAGACGTTGAAATTGGCACTGACTCAGTAGACAAGTATTGGTAGGTTTTGTATCGTGCTAGTAGCATTTTCAGTTAATTAGCCCTGCTGGCTTGTTGTATTGGAGAAGGATTTCAAAAGTATTTCAGTAAGTACACCAGTGGGCTAGTGTAACATTCTGTGGGGCCTGTGCAGTTTCCCAGCTGCTTGTCCTACTGGCTGCAAAACTTAATTTTGACTCCTGTACCTTTTTCAAGATTCAAAACTGGTGCCTGGCAACAAGCCAAATAGCTACTAGATTTTGTATTGGGACAGACAGTATCATTTTCTGCTGGCAAGTGTTGCTCAGTTTTTTCCCCTGGTTTGTCAATTTGTCATTTTGGGAAAGAAACATTATACCATATCTGACTTTATAAATTTGATGTTGTGTCACAGAAAAATATACAACATTCTACACTTTGAAAATAAGGGAAGCTAAAATCCAACAGGCCTTTTGCTATACTGGCAATGTATGCAAGATAAAGTCCTTACAGATTGGCGATCTAGTGGGTTCACAAAAGGGGCATAGCAAGATTTGGGGAACACACATTAAAATTGATTTATAAAAATAAAAATCCTATCGAAGTACACCAGTGGGGTGAAATGCAAGGCATAAATTAGTGTCGGAGACTTGATTAGCGGCCTTTGCTAATCAAAGTGAAAAATGATTAACAAATGGACGAAACTGATTAGCAGTTTCAAAAAAATATTTATGCTCCAAACCCTATAAAAACTACCCTATAAAAACTACTTATCTTGCTATATTCTGATAAAATGCACATTGTACATATAGTTTCAGATATTTGTCTGTTTTATTTCGCCATTTGTGACGCAAACAGCAGTTTAATCATGCAGCAGCACATTATTCGAGAGCAGAGAGTCGGCATGATGTCTGTCAAGCAGCAAACCATGACAATATTCATGACCGTGACAAAACATTTAAAAAAATTTTCATGAGAAGCCCAGTATTAACCAACAAGGACTGGGTTGATTTCTTATTGGGTTCTTGTCCAGTTTGCACTACTCTTCTCCACAAGGCATGTAGCCTGTAATTCTAGCCTGTTTTTTTTTTTTGGGGGCTGGGAATTCACCATCCTGAGCTGCCATATCACCAGGACATTTGGCTTTGTACTAAAAAATATGTCTGCATCCCTTTCTGGGTTGAATTCAGCTGGAGTGGGGCCCTGCCCTTTTTTGTTTTTTCTCCCCTCCTCCGTGCTCACTGGTCCCCACTCCTTCAGGCTCCACAAGTCCCCCCCAGCCCCACTGTCCTTACCCAGTCCTCCTCTGGATCCTCGCATTGCAGCCGACCCCTGGGATGTCCCGGCATATCCCTGCGCCGGGTGAGTCCCCTTCCTCCGAGGGGGAAGGCACCGAGGGGAGAGGGACGACCCCAGCACATTCTTCATAGGGCCTGGGGATGCTGCTAAGGAGGAGGTCGTCCCGGGAAGGCACTGGAGGCATCCGGGGGACAGAGAGCCATCATCCGCCGGCCAGTGAGCGACGTTTCCTGGTTTTCTTGTGGTGCGTGACATCTGGACAACAAGACAAGAGCTGACATCTGCCACGCACTGCCCAGCAGCGAACCTGACGTGTTGCCCTACCTCTGGCCCCCACCAGCGATCGCCCAACACTGGGTTGCGGCCTTCCCTGGAGACAACGATCAGTCGTGGGACACTCAAGTTGTCTCTCCCCCGCTGGCCCTCCAGCGACCCAAGCTCATTCCCGAACCCGGGTCACTGGCGTCACAAGCGGAAATCCAATCACTGCGCCGACAGGGCCCTGCTTTTTAATGTGAATCAATGTTTCTACAGTGTCCTCTGCCAGAGATGCTCTCCAGTCAGGTTTTTACCTTGTTTGTAGTTGAAAAACGCCTTTTTATGATTGCATTCAACACAGGAACTACTCTGAATACATTGACAAGCTTCAACAGATTTGGATAACAATTTTGGAAGTCACATGCCAGCTTTGACCAGATAGCAGAGGCAGACAGATTGATGAAATTGGTTAGAGCAAAAATCTTAAACTCTTGCCATTCTGCAAGCAGCAGAGCGCTGTCACAGTCAGGCTGCAAAAGTGCCGAAAAATGGTCAGCTACTGCAGTAATGTGTTAATTTCACACCCTTGTAAGTGACTTCAGTACATGCTCTGGAAAGAACATCTGACCCATTTTTTAAGATAATATCAAGTTCACTGCCACCTATGGGACCACTCTGCTTAGCATACTCAAGAGTGTTTCACAGAGCTAAGTAGCTCTGGCATTTCAACTACTTATTTTTTAAGTGCTACAAGAATCTGGCAGGTGGCTAAAGCAGCTGTTCAAAATACAAAAAGTGTGCCACTATTTGGAATTTAGCCATAATTTGCAACACTCCCTTGGCTTTGGCCTGGTCATGAGTTTGGTCTGTGGCCATAGATTCTAAATGGGCACAAATTATGGGAAATTATTTGGTAACAGCTTGGGTGGCAAGAAGTTTATGCTGCACCCAACGTGTGCCATGGGCCTTCTTGGTCTTTTCAACTGACATTTTGCATAGGACTTTTTTGATAGAGATAAAACAGTTGGGTCAGGAAGTTTGAAACTTCATTGAAATAGGTGTTATCCAAAGCCTCTTTTATGGCAAGTTCTAGTCTGTGAGAAACAGTGAGCAGCAACTAACCGCTGAATGTCTTCCCTTAAAAGTGCAGCAAGACCCCATCTTACACCCATCTTGACAGCTGCCCCATCAGCCCTAAACCCAAACAAATTTTTTTTTTTTTTTTTAAACTAAGGCTACTTTCTGCAAGAATGTCTAAGAGGAGATTTTTCAATCCCTCATTTGTGCCATCTGATACTACTTTCATTTGTAGAAATTTAGTCTCCACATGACCATTGCTGGGATTTACATAAATAACGTAAACCAGTTCCTTTTCAATTACACCACTGTCAGTACTACTGTCCATAAACACTGAAAAATAATTAGCATTTTTGACAGTTGCCAGCAGGTTTTCTTCTAGGTTCTTGCCAATACACATCGTGAGTTCTTTCCCACCAACAGCGTTAATGTATTTATTGCACAGATGAATTCCGTGGTGCTCCTGTTGTTCTGCTATCGCTTCAGACTTTTTAATAGGGCTGTCTTCTCCTGCCATCATATACAGGATCTCCATCAGTCTGCCTAGAATCGTTCTGTGCTGCTTCTCTGCATTACTGAAAGCTCTCCCTGCAAATAAATTCAAATCATTTTAGCTCTGGGTCCAAACCCCTACCCCCACCCACCCTCACTATTTTAAACTTACCAATTGTAGTGTGGCGATATATATCAAGTGGTGACCTTGTTTTACCAAATTTCAGAATGTTAATAGCTTTTTTGTGCTGCTCTGTCTGAAGATGTTTCCGGATTGTGTTAACTTTTAGCTGGGGACCTGTTATCTCTGCAATTAATGACTCACTGAAGTCCCCTCAACCCTCGTAGCTCATCTCTGTACTAACAGCAGAATTTACAACTAACACGCACTGCAAAGTCTCCTTCACTGCTTATCTGTAGCCATTTCTTTCCGGGTCATTTTTTTGGTGCCATCCTTCTGCAGTTGCTAGTTAATCCATCCGTGTTGCAGACTGCAGATATTAAAAAGTTTTGAAGTTGGGCAAACAAGGTGTTTGGATGTGCACTTAACACATTTCAGTGGCTGTACTGTATGGATAAGTACAGCAGAATGGCATCCGATTTGCTCGTTCCCCGGCCCCCCTCCAAGGGCTGGCACCCAGACATGTTAATCCCCAACCCTTCCATCCTCGACTAGCTGGGCATCCCTCTCATGTTTTGTGTGCAGTGCAGAGGTCAAATCACACTGCATAACAGGGCACATTACTTTACTTTTTATTTTTTTTACACTCTGGGCTGGCACAATGTCCACAGTACAATTTTTAACTGCAAAAGAAGGGCACAACGCTTGAACAGCTCAGACTGTTTGAATCCCCCAATCGCTGCCTCTTAGGGCTCAACATAAGAATATAAGTTCAGTAAAAATGTCTCTCTCTCATCACTGCAAAAGCAGGACAGAGTGCCTAATGTCTCTTTTCCCATCACTGCGAAAGCAGGGCACAATACTTAGTAGTTAGGAAATGTATTTTTCCCATTACTGCAAACCAGGGCACAACACTTGTAATGTCTTTTCCCATCACTGCTAAGCAGGACACAACATTTACTAATTAAGAAAATGTATGTTTCCCCATCGCGCAAACTGCAGGGCACAACACAATAGTAGTTAAGTAAATGTCTTTTCCATCATTGAAAAGCAGGGCACAACACTTCGCCAGCTCATCCCATCACTGCAAAGCAGGGCACAGTTACTTAAGCAGCAGTCAGTAAAATTGTCTCTTCACTGCAAAAGCAGGGCACAAACTTAGCAGCACAGTAATGTCTCTTTTGCCATCACTGCAAATTAAGCAGGACACGACATGTTGGCAGCTCTTAGTCTCTCCCCACCCATTACTGCAGTTTAGCAGGGCACAATACTTTTAGCAGCTCAGTATACCTCTTCCCAGATCACTGCAACAGCAGGGCGCAACACTTAGCAGCTGCTCAGAAATGTCTATTTATGTCTCTTTTCCCCTAATCACTGCAAAGAGCAGGGTACAAACTTTTATTTTTGTATTGGGCATCGTCTGGCCCTTCGATTGAGCTGCCCACCCCTGAATGTCTTGCTTTAGTGTTCCAGGCCTTTGGTCTTACTAGTGAGTCAAGTGTGTGCTCTTGCCGTTTGCGCAACATCCCCACACCGATTCTGCGTACCAAGTCGTGTCCTCCTATGTGTTTCTTCCCTTGGTTAAGGCTCCCCACCCAAAAAGGATGAAAAGTTTCTACGTGTGTGTGTGTGTGTGTGTGTTTTTTTTTTTTTAAGATCCCTGATCCTGCTCGGGATCATAGGTGCAAACTTAGGGCTGAACTCGATCACTGTTATCTCGAGCAGACATAACAGACCAGGAGGTCTCCTTCTGCTGGTTATTTTCTTATGTTCTTATGCTCAGCTGTGCTAAATGTTGCTGAAAACTATGTCTCGGGCCTCTGCTCGCCTCCGCGATTCAGTCACTCTGGTCTCCGCTCCCCTCTCCTCTGCTCCCCACAGCTTCCGGCTCCTGGACTCTCTGCGGTCTCGGCTTCTGCTCCTGTTTCACTCCTCTGCTCACTCTGCCCTGCTATAGACAAAAAATAGCACTAATTACTACTGGACGCAAAATACGACGAGGAAAAAAGAGAAAAAAAAGAAAGGTTGTACTCACCACAGTTACTCTGGCCTGCAACTCCCCAACCAGCTTTTTCCACCGGGCTGAAGCAGCAAAGGACAGAATCACGTTTCTCCCACACTGAGGCTGGGTTGGGGGAGGAGGAGCTGGCACATCCTTGTAGTCCGTTACGGACAGCTCAGGGAACATGGGGCGGGTTGGGGGAGGAGGAGCTGGCACATCCTTGTAGTCCGTTATAGACAGCTCAAGGAACATGGGGCGGGTTGGGGGAGGAAGAGCTGGCACATCCTTGTAGTCCGTTATAGACAGCTCAGGGAACATGGGGCGGGGCATAGGGGAGGAGGACTGAAAAAAGCTACTTTTAGTGAAGAAAAAAAATTTACAGACAGTGCTGAATTAGTCATTTTTAAAGGACCTGCTGCCAGTTGAATGATTAGCAATAACTGCTAATCATACAAATGATTTGCATTTACTGAATCTTGGGTCATGAACTGTGATGCGAACCCGCTTAATTTATCCCTTGAAATTAATGTCTGTGGCCCTTCTCTGGGCACTAATCTGGCTGCCTGCAGAAGTTAGTACTTTCAAACCTTGTTCTTGAAGAAGAATGTCTTCCAGACATTTTCGGCCTTTCTGACTGGGAAAGGTTTTGCTGCACTTCAGGGACTGAAATTAAAGTAGTAGTCCACCCAAAATTTGCAAAAATACATATGTTGTGCAGAGTGTTTTGATTTGTATGTTAAGTTCTAGTGTGTCCTTCCCTCTGTCTGCTATTAAGAGTGTTTTTTTTTTTTTTTTTTTTTTAATACTTTCTTTTTATCCCCCCCCACCGGCACGCCACAATTCGGGAGTCACCTTTCTTTGTACGTCCCAGCTCTCCTGCCTTACCTTTCGAGCAGTCCATCCCCCATGGAGCCTTGGATCTACCCCCCAGGCAGGGTTGAGATGGGGCCCGTACACCCTGTTCTTCTTGTTTCGTTGGGATGCCAGTTCGGGGGCAGGCAGGAGGCGTTGGGGATCGGGGCGGGCGCTCCGTCTACTGGAGGTGCCACCGGCCATTTTCTGCTTTTCTTTTGCCTGTGGTATGTGCCCTGATGTCAAGGCGCAGAGTGCCGATGTCCACCACACAGCCTCCTCTACTATTGGCTGGTCTTGCCATACTTCACGTCTCCATCCGGGGTCAGCCAAGCACAGAGCCTCAGTCCCCCCCCCTCCCTCCTGGAGAAGGTGAGCTGTCCGTGGGATGCTCGAGCCTTCTCCCCCAGGCTGGCCCTCCAGCTTCCTGGCTCGTTCCGAACCGGATTGCTGGCTCATGAGTGGTAGCGCACGGCCAGGGCGGCCGCCTATTATTAAGAGTTATTTTTAAATTGGCCTGCTAGCTTTATGGCAGTTTTACGACCCCTGGGGATCTCCATCTGAGACAGCTTAATTGTATTCCTTTGTCTTACAATGCACCCTGTCCCATGTGACAGTGATGTAGCAGAGACCATAAATCCAGCAGAAAGCACTCCTTTACAATCAGTTCACAACAGTAGAGATGGCTATATTTTAAAATCTGTAGAGTTCAGCTTAGTGACTACCCTCATCAGAAAGGTCTTACTGTCCTGAAGAACTTTGCTGCTGGTAATTTTTGTGCAGCTTAAGTTTCCAAGATATCTAGTTTGTTTGGCATGTGTGTGCTGAATGTTGGGCCTCTGCTATATCACTGTCACATGAGACAGGATGCATTGTGGGAACAAGGAATGCAATTGAGCTATCTCGGACGGAGATCCCCAGGAGTCACAAAACTACCATAAAGATAACAGGCTAATTTAGGAGAAACTCCTAATAGCAGACAGAGGGAAGGACACACTAGAACTTCACATATAAATCAAAACACTCTGCACAACATATCTTTTTACAAATTTTTGGTGGACTACTCCTTTAAGTTTTGCAGCCACTACCCACCAGGGCTAGTGACTGGGAAAATCCACTAGCCCCACAGACTTTTCCACTGGCCAAGGTAGTGTATTTGTTGAAATGTTACCTTCTCCAGTACAAGCCTGCAGGGCTTGTTAATGGAAATTCTTACTAGCCCGATACAAAATCTACCAGCATTTGGCTAGTGGGCCAGTGCCAATTTCGAACCCTGCACGCGCCCATGTTTTTCTTTGAAAACTGTGTTCAGTAATAGTTTTGTTGCTAACTAGTGTGAGTTTTCAAGTAAGGTGGCAGCCCCCAGGGTTTTGCTGCAGCCATTTTGTTTATTTAGATCTAGGATTACAATTACCTTTGAGCCAAGGCTCTTTTACAAAGGTTCCACGTCAGGAGAGTACATACATGTTAAACAAGTGCATCCAATGTTAAAGAGAGCATGCAACCATATTCATCAGTTCAGGTACGGCATCACAGTAAATGGGATACATGAATAACACATACAGGGAAACATTTCAGAAACCTAGAAGAAATCAGAGAGGAAGGGTGAGAGGATGGGGGATGGCAGCCAAGAAAGAGACTAGAGCAGCTCACAGCACTGTCAAACATTTATCAGCTGTGTCTGCTGTTTTCATAGCTGGGGACATGTCCGGGTGGTGTTTGCACGTGCTTCTGGTCACCCAAGAACCCGGCATCACATTGATCTTCTGGCATCCATGATGGTGGGTGTGGTAAGAAACATAGAAACGTGACAGCAGAGAAGGACCATGTGGCCCACCTAGTCTGCCACTTTTCCCTACCTAATGCAATACCACAGACCCTAGTTGATCTGCGGCTTACCCCCTGTTCCCTATTGCGAGAATACTCTAATGTCTGTCCCATGCAGGGAGCAGGGATATTTATATATTGTTAAAAAAACAAACAAACAAAAAAAAAAAAAAACACATCACTGCCGGCTTGGTGGTGCTGAGGGTTGAGGTCCTGGACGCCACACCGGTGACCTGGGCTTGGGAGCGAGCTTGGCTCGCCAGAGGTTGGCAGGAGAAAGAGAGGATCAAGCGTCCGATGGACTGCTCTCCTCTCCTGGAGAGGGAGGGATGGCCTCTCGCTCCTTGGCTGCCTCCTGGTGGAGGTCGGGTGGCAGCGCTCAGAGTTAGGAGACACAAGAACGTGATGACATAGCACGCTTGCACTCACATCCGCGAGGGGGAGAAACAGAATGGAAAACATGGCTTCCGCAGGCTCCATGACCCTGCCTGTCAGCGAGCATCCCACTCTATCGCTGGACCACTGGGTCCAGAGACCCGACTAGATTGGCTATACTGGGTGGGGGAGGATGTCCTTTCCTTTCCCGGCCCTGCCATTGTGGGGGAATCCGTGGGGGTACTAGGGGTTCGGTCGTGCTAGGGGGAGTGGTGGACAGACACAGGTGGCATGCCAAAGGGAGGTAACTACCTGTGGATGCCGGGGTGGGGGGAGATGAACAGAATATGAAAGACATTTTATCTTGGGGCCGTCCGCTGGCCCAGGGGAGGGGAAGGGAAGGGGAACATTATTTAACCAGGAGTAGCACACTGAGCCGAAGCTTGTTTCCAGATGCGGCCTGTGAGCACAAGGAAGTTAAGTGACTTGCTCAGGATCACACAGTATGCACCTATGTAGTTTACACACTATGCACCTAGGTGGCTGTGGGATTCAAACCCAGGTCTCCAGATCTGCAGCTCAGAGCCTTACCCCACTGCACTATACTGCCCAGTGGGTAATACGCCATGCTTCCATACCAGGGACTTGGATTTGGGAGCAGACACAGGAGCTGCATTTGGCGGCTGGGGACACAGGAGCTGCATCTGGCAGCTGGGGTGGCGCTGCTGTGCAGCAGCACTTTCAGCATTGAAAGCTTGTTGCTGAGTTGTGCAGCCACAGACACCCTTGTGGTGGTCAGGGAGCTTGTCTCTTCCTTAGAGGGATGCTGTGTGCTCATGGAACATGTTTAGGTATTGCCCTAGCGCTGAATGAGGAGGCAGGAGGGAAAGAGGTAGAAAATGGATGGAAACACCCCTATGCAGCACAGGCTGTCTTGATGACATGTAGGTGGCACACTCTGTGGTAATACCTGCTGTGACGGCCAGGGGAGCGACAGACTGGGCTGGGAGGTCACCAACATGAAGACCCAATGGCAGGAGAAGATGACTTCTCTGGAGCAAACAGATCTTGTCTTTAGAATAAAGTAAAACTGCAAGAGCAATGAGTATGTTGATGTTGTATTCTCTATACTGGGTTACTTGAAGTGTCTTTTTAATGAGTGCTACTGCCTTAAAGAGGAGTTGAAATTGGCACTGGCCAAATGCTGGTAAATTTTGTATCTGGCCAGCAAAGTGTGTGTTTTTTTCTTAACTTGCCCTGCTAGTTTGTATAGGAGGAGGAGGTGATATTTCTGTAATTGACTGATTGAGCCTTTGAAATGTCTGTGGAGCCACTAGATTGTAGCTGCAGAACTTAATCCGATTTATTTATTTATTGAATTTTGTTGACCTGGTAAGCCCACTGGGCCTAGAAGTCCCTTTTTGGGGGGATACAGATGGTAAGCAACTGAAATTGAACCAGATTAAGCTGTTGGTGCTATTTTTAGTGAATGGGAGAAATTTGGCCAGGACACCGGGGAAATTCCCCTACTCTTTTTCGATAAGTGCCATGGTATCTTTAGCATCCGCCTGAACTACCACCAATCCAGGCAGATGGGACCTCGATTTAACGTCTCACCCAAACGACGGCACCTCAGAAGTGCAGCACCCCCCCCCCATGCTGCACTACAGTGTCAGTATTGGGATATTTACCCAAGTGCGAGGTATGGGAACTGAACCCACAGCCCTCTGCTCTCCCAGCCTCAGAGGCAAGTGTGCTACTTACTGAACCACTGATACTATTAAGTCATGCTCTAAATATGATGTCATGCCCCCTGACAAAGCCTTTATGTAAGTTAAAGTGCCAGAACGGTGTGATGTAGCTTTATTGGCGTGTACAGTAAATGTGTTGCACTTTTGTGTGTACAATAAAAGTTACCCCTTTTTATTTTACTTATTTGTAATTTAGAGTAATACCTTTTGCGTACAAGTAGTCTTTTCCAAAGGCTCCACGTCCGTGTAGGACAAAGGACAAGTAAACGTATCATGCTTTTACCAGCCCAAGTGGAGCCTGGCTTGGTACAGACAATTAGGGTTACAACCAAAGGAATTACAGAGGAGAAATCGGGCAGATGAACGGTTATGGAGCAACATAATACAAAAGGGAATTTGGTCATTTAAAAACAGGCAGATTTCATTGAGATCATTTTTTAGGGAATTCTTAAATGGGGTAATTTTGGAGAGGCCCACAAGGGGTTCCTGAAGTTAATTCAACCAGTTGGCAGCTTGGATTGCGAATGAATGCCTACCCAGGCTAGTTTTACGAACGGGGACATCAAGTGCTCGTCTGGACATACTCCTAGTAGAGTAGTTGTTGACCAGGCAGGAAAGGTCACTAAAGGGTATTAAAAAAAAAAAAAAAAAAAAAGAAAATACTATACACAAAGTATAAAAAAACATTCTACTGAAAGCAATTATCAGCAGTATAAAAAAGCAGTTAATAACGCCAAAAACACTATCAAAAAATCAAAACACAAACTGGAAATTTATCTTGCAACATCAATAAAAGATGAGAAAAAGTTCTATAATTATGTGGGATCCATAAAAGGAAATCACAAAGGTGTTGGTCCTCTTGAAACACAAAGAGGGGCAGTAAGCAATGAGTCTGAGATGGCCACAGAACTTAATAATTGTTTCTTAAGTGTGTGTGTATATATGTATGTATATGTGTAAAATATATATATATATATATATATAATAAACCTAAAGAACAACTGAGTATTAATAACATCTTTTGCACAGATAAATTTCATACCTTTCAAAACAGAAGTAGTATTGCAGGTAATTAACTCAATAAAACAAAACAGCTCAGTAGGGCAAGATGGTATCCATCCAAAATTACTTAAAGGACTACCCAGGGAACTTTTGTGACCGATCACACTCTTACTTAATGCTTCCCTAAAGGGAGGTAAAAGATTACCAGAATGGAAAGAAGTTGTAGTTTCTTCAGTATACAAAAGCGGTAGTAAAAAAGGTAATCAGTGGCGGAATTCAAGCATGCATGGGACAGTCATAAGGCAACTCTAGGTTGTGGGGGTAAGAAGAAGTAGGCTGCTGGTTAACTAGGATCTGCAGCTTATCCAGTAGGTAGGGAAATGGGCAGACTGGGTGGGCCAAGCAGTCCTTATCTGCTGTCAAATTCTTCTACAGAACTACAGACCAATAAGCCTGACACCAATTGTGGGTAAATTACTAGAAAGACTGTTACCAGAGCGTCTAACATCTCTCATGAAACAGAAAGGCCTGACTGGTATCCCACAACATGGCTTTTACCCTGGAAGATCATGTCTGACTAATTTGTTGCACTTTTTCGAGCCAGTTAGTACAGCCCTGGATTAGGGCATGCCAGTGGACATCATCTCTTTAGACTACTCCAAGGCATTTGACATGGTGTCACACAAATTATTAGTGGAACTACTGATCAAAATACAACTTTGTCCTAACATAATAGCTTGGGTTAATTTGTGGCTGGAAGACAGGAAACAGAGAGTAGGGTTAAGGGGATATGTCATCATGGGGTCCGGTTACAAGTGGAGTGCCGCAGGGCTCACTCATGGGACCCATTTTATGTAGCATTCTGGTATCTACAGTGCAGACAGCAAATAATGCATGGTTTGTAAATATGCAGATGACTGAGCCAATGTTATAGTCAGCAGGGCAGAAATTTCGGGAAAAACGTAACAAACTTAGAAAAATGGGCTATAGAAAATAAAATGAAATTTAATGTAAAAAGATGCAAAGTTATGCACCTTGGATACAATAGTCCAAGAATGACATACAGATTAAATAACACGGTTCTACACATAACCTCGTATGAACGAGATCTAAGTGTAACTGTCTCAGACAATCTGTCATTTGATACATGAAAATTGTAGTAAAAAAATGTCAGAAAATATTGGGGTGTAGATTTAAAAACATCAAAAGTAGAGAACCAGAAGTGATTATCTTGTAGTGGGGGAGGAGCAGACCTGTCTGGAAGAATCTGTGCTTCAGGTAATTCTGTTCTGACTTTAAAGTGAGGTGAACTGGGACTGTGTGAGTCAGTCTGGCAGTGGGGGAGGAGCAGACCACACACTCTGGAAGATTCTGTGCTTCAGGTAATTCTGTTCTGACTTTAAAGTGAGGAGAACTGGGATTGTGTTGCCAGGGCTTGATACACTCATGTGAGTTGGGTGGGCCTAATCCCACCCTCCCCACCCCTCCCTCCCCAGAGCACAGCTCATTTATAGGGGACCACCTGCCCTGCAGTTGGAGGAAGAGGCTCCAGGTGCAGCTCATGTAGTTTCTACCTAATAAAACAGTCACAGGGCAGGGGAAACAGCATAGGTAGGTCCTGAATAGGAGTGCAGCATCCACAGTGAATTGCTGATCAGTCGGACAGTTGGATATTGTGGAAGGCCTTAAACTGGAATATAGTTCATGTAGTTCTAGCCACTGGGGGTTTGGATTAAAGGCTGGGAGAGAGGAGCTTAGGGAGTTGTACACTTCTCCCTATAAGTTTACTGTGTAGTACTGCACCTAGTAACGGGGGTACCTGTTTACTGTGGGACTGTATCTAGGATTAGTGGGTGTCCTGATTAGTGGGTAGGGGTGCATCTTGGACTAGTGGGGAGCCTGTTTGTTCACCCAAGAAAATCTACTTGGAGGGCATGGGACCACACATCATTAGGGCCGGCATCTTTGGGAGGGTGGTGGGGTGCACAGGGTGTGGGGCAGCCATGATACTGGACTGGGCTTGGAAGATCAATGGTTGCCTAGTGTGCTACCAGCTAGCACAGCTTAGGGAGGAGGTTGAGGGGATTAGGAGACAGCTGGAGGGAGTGGGGAGGTATGGTTGGGGAATAGGACAGAGGCTCTCCTATGGGGTTGCACCAAGTACTAAAGGCGGGGGCATAGGGAAAGGAGTGCAGGAGAGTACTCTGGGGTCACATAGGGACTCTTGACAGAGGGGGCCCAAAAGGAGGACACTACCAAGGAAGCAGGCAGGTAACTGGGGACCCTCACAAAGTGGGGCCAGAGGGAGGACATTCTCAGGGAAGTAGGCAGATGGCTGGGCCTGGACAGAAGGAAGCAAGGTGGGGAGGTGGATCGGACCTTACGCTCAGTAACCGCTTCAATTCTCTTCTTCTGCTTGAGGATGAGTGAGGTGATGTAGCCATGACAGGGGTGTTTAGAGATGGAAAGGGATTGGGGGGCAGGAGGCGGGGGCCGGATAGCAGGAGGAACGGGGGGGAAACTGGAATGCAGGAAAATGGAGGGAGCAGTGGATCAGAGCAGGAGGGGCAGGGAAAGAGGGAGGAAAGCGCAAGGAGAAGGACCAGTTGGGAGGAAAGGGCAAGGAGAAGGACCAGAAGAACAAGGAGGATACAGTAAAGGGAGCTGAGGGTTTAGGCCAGGGGAGTACGACAAGCAAGGAGGGACTGAACAGAGACAAGAAGGAAGGGAGGAGGAGGCAGGCTAGTTTAGCAGATGGGGGAGAAGGACCAGTCGCGAGCAGTGAGGGGGGAGTTAGCAAGGCACAGAAGAATACTCTGGAGGAGGCGAGGCATAGGATCGGAGAGGAGGGGGTGGCCAGGGTAAATGAGGGGGCGGCTTGTGGCACCCAGATAGGGGGAGGAACAAGGAGCCGGCTGGGTGGAGGGGCCAGTAGAAAGGATGAGGGACATGGAAAGGGGGGAAATGGATGAAAAGGAGCGGTCAGAGTGCTCCTGCTGGGAGATTCTATGATCAGGGGTATCGAATGGGATAGGGAGGGTGAAGTCTGGCCAGTTAGAACGAAATGCTTCCCTGGACTAACTGTGCACAGGTCCAAGCACGAGGTATATCAGCTGGCAAAGGATTCCCCAAACATACTGGTCTGCCTAGGTACAAATGACATTGAGGGAAATAGCGAACTAGAGGTACAGGCAAAGTTCAGGGAGCTTGCCAGGGTCTGTCATGACATAGGGTGCACGATTTCCTTCTCGGAAATCCTGCCAGTGCCAAGGGCTAGTGGGGAACACAAAAGGAAGATTAGGGAGATAAACCAGTGGCTCAGGGAGTGGTGTGAGGCCAGAGGGTATGGGTTGATGGGGGATTGGGGGGAGACCTGGGAGGATAAGGAGCTACGGGCTAGAGATAGGCTCCATCTCAGTTTGGAGGGAAGGGGAATCCTTAAGTTAAAAATAGAGGGGTTCATTGCTGAAAAGTGGGGTTTAAACTTGTGAAAGGGGAGGGATAGGAGAAAAGGCTGTTGAGGGGGGTCTGATAAAGGAGGGACCCTGTCTCCACCCCCCTGGGGAGCTGGAGGAATGCGGGAAAAGGCTGACTGGTAAAGAGCAGACCAGGGGAAAACGGAATCCCCATGGGAACATGAGCAGGGGAAATGGAAGTATAGGGTAAGAGTGGAAGGTAGTCCTGCTAAATGCCAGGAGCTTGGGCACTAAAATGCCTGAGCTCCAGGCAGTGCTAAATGAGGGAGCAGTGGATGTGGCAGCAGTCACTGAGACCTGGACCACCATATGACACGACTGGGACCTGAACCTGGAGGGTTACACTATGTTCAGGAAGGTCGGGGGGGGGAGGGAAGGGGAGGAGGTAGCAATAATAGTCAAAAACTGCATTGGCATAGGTGGAGTAGAGGAGGTGGAGGGAACCGTGGAGGCGATTTGGGTCACCTTGATAACAAGGGGGGGGCAAGAAAGTAAAAACAGGAGTGGTGTATAAACCCCCTGCGCTGGCGGAGGAGCTGGAGGAGAGTCTGGTGGCAGATGCTGAGAAACACTGCAGATTGGGCAGGGGAAGGGTGGTGGTGTTGGGAGACTTAAACATGCCAGGAACAGACTGGGAGACTGTGATATCCTCTGTGGCCAGGGAACAGAGGTTGTTGGATGTCTTTCAAGACACGCTCCTAACTCAGCAGGTGGGGGAACCGACCAGGGAGGTGCGGATACTGGATGTGGTCCTGGCAGACAGTGACCAGATTGGGGGCCTGGAGGTAAGGGACCCGTTAGCAGGGAGTAACCATACCACGGTCTGGTTCTGTCTGGACCTAGGAGGGGTAGAAGGCTGCACAAAGACTGAGGTAACTGACTTCAGGGGGGCAGATTTTAAGGAAATGGGAAGGATCCTTAAGGAGTATTTGGATGTGATTGGGTCAGGCATGGACGCTGACAGTAGGTGGGAAATAATCAGGAGAGGGGTGCAGGATGCTACCAGCACCTGTGCCAGAGTAAGACGAAAATGTGGCAGGGCCCGAAAACCCTGCTGCTGGTGCGGGGCAAGAAGGCAGCCTATAGGCAATTCAAGTGCTCAAGGAGTGAAAGGGATTGAGGGGAGTACGAACTGATGGCTAGAAGGGCCACTAAGGTGGTGAGGGTGACTAAGGCAAGGAAGGAGGAGAACCTGGCCAGGGAAATTAGGAGAGGGAACAAGGGGTTCTTTAGATACACTGGAGAAAAACAAAGGGTGAAGGGGCAGATTAGCAGGATTAAACAGGGAGAGATGGGCACAAGACCCGGGGAGCAGGCTGAGGTACTAAATGAGTACTTCACCTAAGTTTCACCAAGGAAAATGGGGTGCTGCATCATACATGGGAGGAGACGTGATACTGAGGGGGGCCCTTACCAATCGGCGGGTCTGGGGAGAGAGGGAGGCATCACTGGCAGGAGAGGGGAAGGCTAAGCAGGGAGAAGAGGTAGCGGAGGTGGAAATCACAGCATAGAGAGTGAGGGAAGCCCTCAGATCCCTTAAGACGGAGAAAGCCCCGGGGCCAAATAAATTACATCCCAGAGTGCTGAAGGAATTTGCAGATGTCCTGTCGAAACCCGTGGCGGAGCTTTTCACCATCTCTCTGAGGGCAGGGTGGGTGCCCCAGGACTGGAAGGTGGCACATATAGTGAGTATCCACAAGGGAGGATCAAGGGAGGTGGCAGGGAACTACAGGCGTGTCAGCCTCACATCTGTGGTGGGCAAGGTGATGGAGGGCATTGTCAAGGAGAGGCTAGGGGGGGACCTGGAAAAGTCAGGGTGCCTGGACGATGGACAGAATGGATTCATCCCAGGGAAATCGTGTCAGACGAACCTTGTGGAGTTATATGACTGGGTGACAAGGGCCTTGGACCTGGGTAGACCAGTGGACGTCCTGTTTCTAGACTTCAGCAAGGCATTTGACTCTTCCTCACGAGGGCCTGTTGGATAAGCTGGAAGAAATGGGGGTGGGGAACCAGATGATCAGATGGATAGGCAATTGGCTCCAGGACCAGACCCAGAGGGTCGTAGTTGGCGGGATAGTCTCATCCCCAAGGAGGGTCATTAGTGGGGTCCCACAGGGATCAGTCCTTGGGCCCCTCCTGTTCAACGCCTATGTCTCTGACATAAGGACAGGTATCAGGAGTGAGATGAGTCTCTTTGTGGATGACTCAAAACTGGGGGCAGTGGTGGATGGGGAGGAGGGGAGGGTGGCCTTACAGGAGGACCTGCAGGCTCTAGAAAGATGGTCTAGAAAGCGGAAGCTGAGGTTCAGTGCAGGGAAATGCAAGGTACTGCACCTGGGGGCCAGAAACCCGGGCCAAGTGTACACCCTTGGGGGGGAAATGCTGCAAGTCTCGATGGCTGAGAGAGACCTGGGGGTGGTGGTGGATGTCAAGATGAACAACTCGGAGACTTGTAGGAGGGCAGCAGCCAAGGCAAACATGATACTGGGATGCATTGCTAGGGGGATCACCTCCAGAAGGAGGGAAGTGATACTCTCTCTGTATAACTGCTTGGTAAGGCCACACCTTGAGTACTGCATGCAGTTTTGGAGGCCACACTTAAAAAGGGACATTAAACTCCTGGAGAGGGTCCAGAGGAGGGCAACCAAAATGATTTGGGGCTTGGGGACAGGACCTATGGGGAGAGGCTCAAAGAGCTAAATATGTACACATTGGAAGAGGAAGGGACCGGGGACATGATAGAGGTCTTCAGGTACATGAAGGGGGTAAATAGGGGAGGAGCAGTCAGGGTGCTTCGAAGGAAGGAGAAGGGGGCAACTAGAGGGCATGGGTGGAAGCTGGAGGGGGGGAAGATTCAGGAGAGAAAGGAGGAAGTGCTACTTCACTGAGAGGGTGGTGGAGCCATGCAGTGCGCTGCCCAGGGGGCTGGTGGAGGCAGAGACACTGGAGGGGTTCAAGAGGGGGTGGGACAGGTACAGGGGAAGGGTTCTGGAAGCAAAATCCAGTGCAGCGAAATATCCGGAACTGGGAATGGAGAAGCCAGAGAAGGCGAGGGGTGCAACAAGGTCAGCTCCCAGGGTTGGGGGCGGACCAAACGAGCAGGCACGAAAGACCGTTAGGCCTATTCTGCTGGCATTTTAGTATGTTAGTTTGTAATCTCTTCGCTGGACTATAATGCCTTTACCTTACAGGAATACTAAACCATGTATGTTGTTGTATCTGGTATAAATTTTTACTGACTTGATTCCCTATTGTTATGTATAGCCTTACCGACTGTTTTTTACCTGAACCCAAATGTATTTTTACTTATCCTGTCTATTGCAGGCCTAACTGTACTGTTGTACTCTTGTATCTACTGTCTGTTTGTCTGTATATAAATGTATTGTTACTTGACTTGTGTAATGCAGGTCCATCTTGTAAATGAGCTTGCTTAATAGTGTTCACCTGGATAAAGACTTTGATTTATTGATTGATTGATTGATAGACTGTATTAACAAGTCGTCATCAATCAATCTTTTTATACTTGCTTAAGGAGGGCTAACCTATAGCTGAGGAGTGCTGTTTTTGTGAAATACAAACCAAATTTGCATGCAGTACCTAATGAAGCCTTTCTGTAGTCCTGTATTTTCAAATCGGCAATGGGTGTTTACTCACCTGGTGAAGGTGATTGTGTTGGTTGAAATTCATGGCACTCCAGGTAATTACATCATGGGTTTTAGCCCACCTGATAGGCTAACGATGCACAAGAACTAGGATCAGATTTCTAGACCCCAGATCCCAGAAGCACCTGTTCTCCAGTTCAAATCTTCCATAGCTGAAAAATAAGGTTGGTAACATCACCAAATGCCTCAAGAAAAATACACAGCAACACTGATGAGCCTTCTGAACATGGCCAGAGGCCCACTTTATTTCCTATTAATACAATACTAGTACTCGGTCTGCTAAGCAGCCGACAGAGACATCGTATATGTTCGTGTTTCTCTTGAAAAAACAACTTTTTCTTTGATTCTATACTCTGTAAATTCCCATCACTCTGAGTGCTCTGGAGGGTGGACCGTGGAGTGCCATGGATGTCAACCAACACAATCATCTTTACCAGGTGAGTAAACACCCATTGTGATTGGTTGACCATCCATGGCACTCCAGGTAATTACATCATGGGTTGTTAATGAGCAGTACTGTACCCAATTGGGCGGGTAGAGTGGTCTGAGAGTGAGAGGAGTGCAAGCTGGTAGCCGAGAGGACCTAAGTGGCGAATGAGGTCCGTACCTTGTAAAGATGGTTCAACCTGTACTGCCTGGCAAACGTATGGCTAGAGGTCCAAGTGGCAGCCCTGCAGATATCCTCTATGGCTACGTTGGCTCTTTCTGCCCAGGAGGTAGCCACTACCCTGGTTGAGTGGGCTCTGACCCCCTCTGGGGTGGGGTTAGGTCCTTTGCCTTGTAAGCTTCTTGTATGGTCCTCCTGAGTCAGCCTGCTATAGTAGTCTTTGATGCTGCTTTGCCCTGTCTTTGTCCTTTTGATACTATGAACAGTCGCTCTGTTTTACGTATTACCTGCGTTCGAGCTATGTATTTTGCTAGTGTACCCCCAAAATCCAGCTGATGTGGAATTGATACATCCCCTGGCTGTGACATATCGGAGAGGGTAGGCAACTCAATGGGCTGGTCTCTGTTGAAAGGTGACGTGACCTTGGTATAAAGGCTGGAACCGTTTGCAGTTGCACCCCTTGGGAGGTGAACATGGTGTAGGGTTCCCTGCATGACAGTGCTCCGAGTTCGCTAATCCTTCTGGCGGAGCATACAGCCGCCACGAAACAGGTTTTCAGGCCTGCCCAGTATAGGTCCATGTCCTGGATTGGCTCGAACTGGGCGGTGCCGAGTGCGTCTAGTGCAAAGGTTAGGTTCCAGGGGGCAACTAGGGGTCTGGTCCTGGGGTGGAGTCCCTCTACTGCCCTTAGGAAGCGTACCACGTCTGGGTGTGCTCCCGGGCTGTGATGTCCTATAGGGCCAATGGCAGCCCCAGTGGCCGAGAATTGGACTCTGAGGGAGGAATGAGAAAGTCCTTTCTCTAACTCCTGTTGTAAATAAGGTAGTATGGTTGACATGTCTGCTTGCTGTGGCACTTTGTCTCTCTCTCTTTGCATCAGTTCTCAAAGAGGGACCACTGCCTGCCGTAGGTAGTGTTGGTCAACTGCCGCCTGGACTGCAGCAATGTGACTATGACTGAGGCATGATCAGGGCCCCTGGTGTTCTGAGGCAGAATTTTCTGATTTCTGCGGCAGGGCTTCTTGACTTCTGCGGCAGAATTTTCTGATTTCTGTGGCATGATTTATTCATTTCTCTGGCAGAATGCCGTCCTGTCATGGGCTAAATATGAAGTGATGTCATCGATGACATCATATGCTGAGCATAGAGGAGGGGCTTCAGGATAAACGAGGTGGGAAAGAAAGCCTGACACTATGGAAAAACATTATATTTATATGAAAATTCACCAGAAACAATGAATTCTGTGGCACTATATATATTCTGTGGCATGATGCAAATTCTGCGGCAAATTCCGCAACCACAGAACCGCAGAATTCCAGGGCCCTGGGCATGATAGCCTGTTTTCAACAGTCTTTTCCTTTCAGGAGCCAGGCCGTGAGTTTTAGACTTCCTGGTGAGGGGTGGACTAGCTGCCCTTGGGTCAGCATGTCTGGTCTGTATGGGAGCCCGAATTTGTCCAGTGTTACGTCTATTTCTGAGGAGAGCCAGGCTGTCCTTGGCCAATATGGTGCCACTAGGATCGTGGTCTTTTGAGATTGGCATATCTTCGCTACTACCTGCGGTAGGAGGAGAATGGGGGAAATGCATACGCTCGGTCCAGGGACCAGGTCTGTGACAGTGCGTTGACTCCTTGTGCGTGGTGCTCCCTGTACCTGGAGAAGAACCATTGTAGCTGAGCGTTGTCTGCCGTAGCCATGAGGTCCATGGGGATAGGACCCCATGTCCCCTTTATCAGCCTGAATAGGTCTGCGTGTAGGTGCCACTCTCCTGGGTGTACCTGTTTGCGGCTGAGCCAGGCCATTCGAACGTTGAGCTTCCCAGCTAAGTGGACCGCTCCAGTGTGAACAAGATGGACCTGAGCCCAGTCTAGCACCTTCGTCACTTCCCTCTGCATGGCTTTGCTTTTGGTTTCTCTCTGCTTGGCGATGTACGACATGGTAACCTGGATGCCGGAACGAATCAACACTGATTGACCGGAAATAGTCCTTTGAAAAGTCATGAGGGCTAGATAGACTGCCTTCATCTCTAGTATGTTTATGGACAATCTGGCCTCTGATGTCGTCCAGCTGCCATGGCTGACTGGGGGGCCATGCTGGCCCCCCCACCCGAGAAGGCTTGCGTCCGTCTCGATGGTGACATCGTAGGTAGCCTCTAGCAGAACCCCTTGCATGAGGGATTGCCGAGTTGTCCACCAGTTTAGAGAGCGTCTCACCGTGGGGGGGGGGGGTAGCGATATTCTGATTTTCAGATTTCCCTCGTTGGGCGATCTGTATGAGAGCATGTAGGACTGTAGGGTCTTTGTGCCACCTGGCCCAAGGGACCAGGTCGATGCAGGATGCCATGCAGCCTAGCATCTGGGCTATCTGACCGATAGGCAGCATGTTGGTGTCCCTTAGTCGACTTGCCAAAGATATCACCGTTTGCACTCTGTTCTGGGATGGTCTGGCACATCCCTGAGATGTGTTCTCTGCTCCCAGGTGTTCCAGTTGTTGCGTTGGCACTAGGTGGCTCTTGGCTTGGTTCACGACCCAGTTGTGTTCCTCCAGTGCTCTTAACGCCATCATGGTGGCGATACCGGATTGTTCCCTGGATCAAGCTTGGATCAGCCATTCATCTAAGTAGGGGACAATATCCACTCCTTGCTCTCTTAGCCTGGACACGAGGACTGTAGAGGCCTTGGTGAATACCCTTGGTGCAGAGGAAAAACCGAAGGGTAAGGCTTTGTACTGAAAATGCTGGCCCAGGACGTGGAAACACAGGTATCTTCTGTGTCATTGGCAAATGGGGTTGTGAAGGCATGCGTCTTTGAGATCTATAGATGTGAGGTAATCGCCTCTCCTGATGCTACGGAGAGTTGACCTCAGTGTCTCCATTTTGAATCTCTGAGTGACCACAAACTTGTTGAGGTATTTGAGGTTTAGTATGGGACGAAGCTCCCCGGTCTTTTGGGGAACAAGGAAAAAGATGGAGTATATCCCCTGCTTTTGCTCATGGGGTGGAACTAATTGGATTGCCTTGTTCTGTATCAGGTTGTGTAGGATGTGCTGTACATGATGAGGCAATGTCCTTTTCTTTGCTGTGGGTGAGCTCACAAACTTGTCTGGTAGCTGAGGGTTGTACAGTTCTATAGAGTACCCCCTTGACACTACTTCCAATACCCATCTGTCTGTGGTTGTGCTGTGCCACCGTTGTTGGAAAAGGAAGTGTCTTTTCCCCACTGGTGGGTAGGATCCCTGTAGGGTCATCGTTTTGAAGGGAGAAAAGGGTGTGTAGTCATGGCTGTTTGTTTCTATTTCCTCTTCCTCTTGCTCCGAATTTTGAGCCGTGGCCCCTGAAACTTGAAGATTGGTAGGTGGGGTTAAAGGAAGAGCGGTGTCCCCCCTTGGCTCCCTCTTCCTCGAAAGGAATTGTTCTGGTAATATGTGTCTCTGTGAGCCTGATGTTTGTAGCCCCCCCTGAAATCTTTGTCGTCCAGTGGGCAGGTATGTTGGTCTGCTTTTATGTTTAAACAAATCCTTTCCTTCTTCTTTTTGCTTTAGGTAGTCCTTCGCCGAAGACGTGTTTTCCCTTCATGGGCAAGTTCTGGAGCAATGACTTGGACTCATTGTCTGCTTCCCATAACTTTAGCCATAGTACTCTTCTTGCCCGGTTAGTTAGTGCCATGGCTCTTGCATTCAGCTTTAGAGAGTCTACTGCCATATCCGCTAAGTATCTGGCAGAGTCTAGTGTGATTCCAGGAGCTCGGCTTTTCTGGTATCAGGAGCTGCTTTTTTCTAGGACCTCCTCAAGCCAGTGGATTTGGGCGAGTGCTGTGTATATAGCGGCTGTTGAGGCCTTAGCGGCTGTGCCCTCAATCTTGAACAACTTTTTTAACATGTCATCCACCTTCTTGTCTGCTGGATCTTTCATGAAATGGCTTCGCATGGCAGGACCGTCTTTTTGCTGAGAGTGGCTATTTGTGGATCAGTTGTGGGTGCAGTGCACCATACGCTGGCCTTGTCTTCCTGGACTGGGTACATGCGGTCTAGGTTTCTCTTATCTGGCATCCTGCCTGGCACTGTGTATTCACACTCCTTAATGAATATGTCATCAATAGCCGGGCAGATTGGGAATGTGTCCTTTGAGGTCTTCCTTTGTGGGATCAGGGGGTTGAGTTTCGACTCTGGGAGTTCTTCTTCGAGCTCAAACCCCATGGTGGCTTTGATTATTCGCATGAGCCCTGGTATTAAGTCGAAAGAGCATAGTTTTGATGTGAGGGAGGGGACTGACTGAGTTTCCATCTCTGCGGAGGATATGTGCTCTTCTTCATCAAGGGGTTCCTTGTCTCCGGTGTCGTCCCCATTGGCGGGTGCAGTTGGGTTCAGGGGTGGGCTGGGTGGTTCGGAGTGCTGGCCGGGGTAGTCCCATGATTTACTGGTTCTGGCAGGGGATTTGGAGCCGTGTCAATCTAGACTGCATGATAGCCTCTAATTTGTCCATGATTTTTAACATAACATTTTGTTGACTCTCCATCATGGTCAGTGCTGCTTGTTGGTTCTGTTGGAGTATGGTCCCTGGATCCATCCAGGTAGTAACGTTGGTTCCTGGGGCATCTGAGCCGGTGGAAGGGTCTAGAGAGGAGTCCTCTTCCTCATGGATACACGCAGGGCATAAGGGACCCGTGTTGTGGGGCATTAGATTGGAACTACACACAGTACATTTTCTCGCTTTCACCATCTGGGGAGAAAGAGAGAAAAAGAGAGGGAGAGAAAGAATGTTGTATGTTAGGAGCGGTGAATGATGGGCCACCAGTAGAAATCTGGAGAGCCCCAAGACAGAGAAGAACCCCATCCTCTACGGCAGGGTATTGAATGACGTAAGGACTTGAATCATAAATGGTACCCTCTATTTCCTTTCCCTGTGCTGCGTGTAGCTAGCAGGAGAGGTTGAATAAATGTGGTTGCACTGCCTGAGTTGGTCCTAACCTAGAGGGTTCCCACTCCTTAAAGAGATACGCTCTGTTGAAGGAAAAAACACACAACCTCTGATGGAGGGCCGCTATGGTGAGGTGCCCCTTAAGAGGAGATGAAGACCTTTCCTTAAAGTGCTCTGATAGGGCCTGGTAATCTCCGCTTGAGAGGGGGGAGAACTGGTTCCCGGTGGGCCACATTTTGCCTTCTAATTCAGTTTCTATGTGGCTTGTCTGTTACCACCTATATGTAATAGAGCACAACAGTAAACCCCCGGGGGGGGGAAGAAGGAGTAAGTTAGGCCGGCCTCTATGGGAGGGGCATAGACCTGGCAATGTGGTTCCAGAATTAAGAGGCAGGAGACTCTTGCAAGTTTTTTTTTTTTTTTTGCTCTGGTGCCACGAGGTCTCCGCTTGGAAGTAGGTCTCCTGAAGCTCAAGGCAATTATTGGGCAGTTTTGCCCCAAAAAAGGCAGGAAAACATGTCCTGTAATCTTTATTTGCTTCCCCACAGCCCCCCCGCGCCTGTGAAAAGCACACGCGGTTCCAGGCCTCAGTCGCTATTCTCCCAGTCAAGGTGAGTTACTGTGGAGAATTCTCCTAACGTCCCTCTCTCTCTCTCTCCATTTGAATCGAATCGTGGACGGTGGTGATGTCTCCGAACGCGCCAGAGAACAAGTGCGGTCGGCCGGGAGCTGGAGAGAGAGAGAGAGAGAGAGAGAGAGAGAGAGAGAGAGAGAGAGAGGCGAGAGAGGAGAGATGCTAGCCAGAGGAAGGCCTGCTCAACGAGCTGTTTCGTGCTTCGCATGGAGTGAGGCGCCGCCGTGGGGGATGGAGAAATTGGCGATGGGACTGAGCGCTGAAGCCTCCGAGAGGGGGAGAGGAGGTAGCGTGGTGAGTCGCTAGTGTCCCTATCTGGAACAAGGAAGGGGGGGTGGAGGGGGCGCGCTGACTCGCTCTACTGACTGTCTCCGGATTTCAATTGGGTACAAGATTCTGGTAGGAAAAACAGTCTGTAATTTTGAATTTCCCCATATACAAAGGGCAAATGGAGGATTCTGAGTGCAGAGAAGCTGCAATAGATGCTACAATAGCGAATGATATTCCCGCATGTACCAGGGCCGCAGGGGGCCCAAATTCCAGAAAAATAAACATGAATTTAAATTGTATTTTAACAAACGATTTAGGAATGTAGAGATTAAAGGCCAAGGCCACACAATCGATTAGAAAGAACCTTTAGATAGTACAACAAACAATTTCTGGGGCCAGGTAGGGCCTAGGCAGGCCTAATCAGACTCTGAAACAACAGTCTTTCTTCCAAAATCTCACATTTTAACCATGCTGGAAATTGAGTAGAATCAATCCTAGGCAGGCTGTCGATTATCTTATTCCCTAGCAAGTCAATAAATAATGTTCTGTGGAAACTCCACAGGCCTACCTTTCCTGGGACAATACAAGGGCTCCTGGAGTGCTCGTTGCCTTTTCAGATGCATAATTAGAACTGGAGAACAGGGTCTTCTGGGATCTGGGGTCTAGAAATCTGATCCTGGTTCTTGTGCATCGTTAGCCTATCAGGTGGGCTAAAACCCATGATGTAATTACCTGGAGTGCCATGGATGGTCAACCAATCATAATCTTTTGTTTGCATGCAAAAAGTGTATTTTATATTTTGTTTCTTATATAGCTGATTCTCTACTTTGTTCTTTGTTTTATAATCAAAAGATTGTTCAGTAAAATTTTTATTGATAGTGTTTTTTAAATGTTTGTAATTCTTTTATGTTTGCATTTACCGGTGTGTTAATAAATATTTCCGTCACCTCCAGTACTTTTGTGCCCCTTGTGTCTGATGCTGATATCATCCATGCTGTACTAAGCAGTGATGTAACTAAGTTTTTTAATACGAGTGCGTTGTATATAAATATGGGGAAAACAATCCACATTTTCTGGGAAGTAAAGCAGTGAAATCTTCTGCTGGGACCCTTTCATTGAAAGAAAATGTACTTTTAATAGCAGAGGTTTTTGCTGTTCCTACTGTCTTATCTAAATTGGTGCATAAGAGGGGCACTGCTGAGAAGCTAACATGGCAGTCACGCTTCTGTAACACACTGAACAGCGTGGCTAGTAAAAGTTATTTGCTAACTTTCTGATATTTACAACTTATTAAATCTAGAACCATCTTGTAAGGAGCACTGAAGAAACAGGATGGGTCCAGAGTGGGACCACAAGCAAGCAACTCATGACTTGGATCCCTACCTCATAGCAACGACCTCCTCAAAGGGACCAGGGTCTGCTCAACATGGCACAGCAACAGCAGCTGATCTCCCAACAGCCCAAGTCATGGCCATGCTGCAAAAAATCCAGTCAACAGGAGAGGAAACTAATAAGCACCTGGAAGCTGTGAAAGTGATGTCTGAAAGGGACTCCAGAATCACAGGTAATACTGCTCCATCAACGAGCTTACCGAGGAATCGTGGTGGCAAAAGCAGTAAAATGCTGTCTTTGTGAAGGATCTGTAGTTTCTCAGGACGAAAGCTGAACTGCTGGAGAACTTGAGCAGACAGTCCAACATACGGATCATGGGATTTTCCCCCCAGTCTGCCAGTAAGGCTGACATTCTTAATGCTATTGAGAGAGTGATCTTTTAAGACTTTGAGTTCTTACCTCCCGAGTCTGGAATTAGAGTGCTGCGTGCCTTTGCTATTCCGATGAGAGCTCGAGCACATGAGGGCAACTCTTCCAGACCTGTGACCGCCATTGCCACGCTTTCCTCTGCAGAAGCTCACATACCTTTATTTCAAGCAGCTAGGACCCGAAGGGAACTTATATGGGAAGGGAACAAGCTAGCTAGCAATTTTTTTTTCCTGATGTCATCTCGTATACAAAACAGGAAGAAAGACTTGTGGGTGGTGAAAAAAAATCTTTGCTAGAATGTGGTACAGCTGCCCAACTGCTGTTTCCTGTGCAACTACAGGTTCACCATAATGCAAACGTTCATGTCTTCACGGACCTGGACTAAGCCTCTGCATATGCTAAGAAGGTCCTGGCACAACTTGACCATGTAGAAAATGATCCGCTGGAGGAAGGGTGAACAGAATTTTGTTTGGTTAGATCAACTACTAGTTCCCTTACTTTGGTCACTATAGCTACACTGTGTAACCTTCTGCCTTATAGGTTTCCCAGGAAGTGTTTCTATTTGTTTGAGATTGCCATGTTTTGCTGCTTATTAGTCTGATGAAGTGTTAACTTTATTACTTAAAAGGTTAGGTGGTTAACATTTTTGGAGTGTAATTTTCCACTGTTCACTTTGTGAACTACATAAAAATTGACAGTTAATTTCCTGTTTCCCTATGTGGCAGGTTTTTGTGCCATAAATGCATAGTGGTGAAACCTAATTTTAATTGAGTCCAGGACATCTGTTTGTATGTATCTTCCTTTTGGACTTCAGCCCACCACTGAACTACCGGGGGGGGGATGCTGGTCAATATCTTTTCTGCCTCACATTTGGTGAGAGCGACATACTCCACAATATTACCTTGCTGGACTGTAATTCCTTTATGAACTTTCTGATATCCTCTAGAGGGTAGTGAACTTCTAGAATACTCAGTATCCTTTGTTATGAGACCCTGTGCATTAGCTCTTGTGGATGTGAGTACTATTTTGTCATTGTGCTGTATAGTGTGTACTGTATGACATAAAATCAATAAATAAAATAAAAAAAAAAAATAGGTGTGTAAGCTGCTCCCTCCTGCTGCAGGGAGGAACTTGACTTCTTTGGGGGGGGGCCGAATATTTCACTGCTCCTGGGTCAGTGGCGTAATATTATTTTGTGACTGCTCCTGGATTGGGACCTACTATTTTGTCCTGAACTACTAAGAATGCACTCTTACTGGTCTGACCCGAGTATTGAAGACTGGGAAACCACTGAAAATTGTTGTTTTATATTGAAGGCGGAGAGACTACCATTTGTATCCAGCAAACTGCAAGCTTCAGCTTTATTTAATGTTTTCATCGAATTCCTATAATGTCAAGTCGTTGTCTTAGTCTTGGATTTTTTTAGGATCAAAACAAAGCAGTGAATGTCATTTCTAAAATGATGATTTTTGTCAGATACTGGTCCAGGACTAGTGTTGTTTTGTTTACAGTTTATTTACTCCAATAGTTCAGCTGAGAAACTGTGCCTAGTTTTTCAGTGGGGTCCTGTTTTGACCCATTTCCACAGCTAGGCGGACTGAAGCACTGAGTGGTTACATGACTTGCTTAGGAGCCGGCCCAGTCGTGCTGCAGCAGCGTTACAACCACTTGCTTCGCGGCAGACCCAGTTTTGGGAATGGACTCTGGGAGCTGGCTAGAAGGGGATCAGGTGTCCCAAGGATGGCTTACTTCCCTTGGAGGGGGGATGTTACATCCTTCTGCATGACTGCAACCTGGTGGAGGTCTGGTAATAGCATGAGTGAACACACACACACACACACACAGCAAGAAGGGAGCCGGTCGCTGGATGCTAGCCACGTGTGTGTACATGTTGTTGCATGCTGGCACCTTTTAAGTGAAAACTGGTTGAGTAAAATACCGGTCTGCTGGGTGGCGCTGGCCTCCTGCCCCCAGGCCCACCATGGCTGACAGGGCAGGGCACCCACCTCATAGTGGTCCTGGATAAGTAAAGTAGTAGTAAACCTGTATGTCTCTGAGGCAGTCTGTGAGTGGGCTAGGGGTGTGCTGTCAGGAGGGGGCCAGAGATAAAGCCCTGGGGTGGGAATAATGACTTGCTCAGGGTCACACAGCAAGCAAATAGCTCTAGTAGGCTTTGAACCTGAGCCTCCTGTTTCTGCAGCTTGTGTTCTAGCCCCTAGAACACTGTGCTTGTCAAAGAGAATCTTTGAGTTACGAAAGAGAAACATTTTCCGCTACTGTGATATCCTGTTGCAAGAGGGTCTGGCAGTCCATGCTCTCTGCCGGGAGCCGAGCATCCCACCTCAATTGTGCGCTTAGCAGCCCCTCACTCACCAGTTGTAGTATGGGATTCCGGAACTTGCTTGGGATTGCCAGTCTCCCAGGTTGCAGCTGCACTGTTGCCAAGCAGTTGGCCCTCCCCAGAAAACAGACTTCCATGGGAGGAGTTTGTTTTGCAGCTGCTAGCCAGCAGAGTGTGTAGTGAGTGCAGGAGAAAATCCTGTAGCCTCACAGACTGTAAGTGCTGGTATCCTTATTGGAAGGTTACCTATTAATGTGATGCCTGTAGTTGTTTTGCGTATGTACGTCTTCCCCCTCTGTAATCCCCTTTCTAGGGGGACATCTGGAAAAGAGCCTTTCCCAGTCATCAATTTGTAACTAGATAAACAATAACTAGTTTTAGTTAGCAGTTTGCTTATAAACATCAAATCACTGTTGCTTTAGCAGCTGGATTACAGAATGGAAATTGTATTGATCCCTCCCGTTCTTTCATATAGCTGTGTGTCAGTCCTGACCTGTCTGCCTGTTTCTTATCCAACAACCTCGCCATCAGGGGTACAGATAATTTTTAGGACTTGGAAGAATCAATAATAAGTTCTTCAACCTGGTAGTAATTTCATCTGAAGTGTAGTAATTCCATACATGGACTAGTTTCTGACCTCCTTTTGTTAAACTAATTCTTAAACCCACTTGGCATTGGCAGCCACTGGCATTCTTTTCCTGATACCACCACTGAATGCAAGATGTTTCCTCATGGCTGCATATTACTGTGACCTTATTTTTAACATTTTGCCAGGTTATACAAACCCCCCAGGCTAGTAAGTAAGCAACTCCTGACAGTATTTTTGCACTGTTCTTAGTGAAAACTAATTTCTAGGATCGTGGATATCTTCACTTCTTGGTAGGTACCTTGAGCTTTAAGATGTGCTGGAAAGTCTTCAAGCTGGCTCCTCCCACCCACCTGGCTGGTATAATCCTCAGCTCCACCCCATGACACCAGTTCTTCCTTTTGCGCTGGAAGGTTCAGGTTCCCTCATTAGCGCTCCTGCGTGTAGTAGGCCCTGGCTCTAGAATCTTTGGATTCGCTTCCAAAACTTATTATAAAACCCTCTCGAGTTTCATCTTGGCCGCCTTCTCTCACTACTGCGATGGAAGACAAATCAATTCCTGAGTTTTGCTGGTGCCCCTGTGGGTAGAAGATGTCTCGCACCGATCCACATGCTGCGTGTGTCTACTACCTGGGACACGACCATGACCTGCAGGCTTGTGATCACTGTTGGTCATTTTCACCTTCTGTTCTGGAAAACCATGCTACCCGACTTCAACTTGGGCGACTGGAAAAGCGTTACCCCCCAGTTAAATCCAAGGATGGATGCCCGTTGGGTGGTCTCCATGGCTGCAGGGTCCGCCAAGCAGCTGGAACAGCTTAAGGCCTTCGAGAAGGAGGTGGCTCAGACCAGCGGGCTCCTCTTCGGCCTTCATTCCTCTATAACTGGGATCCTCCTTTTCGGCTTCCTTCAAGGAGTTGTGCCAGTCTCTCTCTACCAAGGAGAGGGCCCTTTGGGGTCTCATGTTTCGTGCTCTCTGAAGAAGGAGACGAAAAAGGACAAGTCACAGTGTTGACGCTGTTGGGACCAGGAGTGGTCCCACTCACAGGAAACTCCTGTTTCGACTTCAGTCGACGTCGTGGCCGAGGCCACTGGTTTCACGGTAACCCCGTCAGACCAGTAGGCTGAGATGCCTGTCGACACGGCCAAGATTTTTCTCAAGCTGATCTGCGGGTTGTCGCGCAATCCGGCTGACGACTCTTTATTTCGGACTCCGGTGCTTCCAGTGTCCTTGGAAGGGTTGGCTCAGCCCACTGGGCAGAACCACCTGCCAAGGAACCTGACCAGGAGGAACTGTGGGTTTCCCTGACTACTCCTGAGGTCTCCCATCGGCGCAGCCGATGGTCGAGGTCTCGATCTCTTTCCTTGACATTGACGTTGGACAAGACTCACCCTGATTGGCAATCTCACTCCTGACGCCATGGTAAGCGGCGGCGCCACTCCTTGTCTTCGTCCTCCTCGGGTGAGGAGAGGCTCCAGTGCAAGTTGCATCGGTGCTGCGAAGACCTAATGTGGCAGCAGTTGGTCCTGTCTGGGTCTAAACTGATTCTGGGCTTCTACCCCTGCCATTAAGTCGCTTTTGCCCTAGTGACCGACATCGGCCACCATCGCAGAGGTGCCGGTTAAGGCCCCACCGGCTCAGCTGAAGCTGGCTACTCCACCAATCCGGGTGGAGCCGCCGCCCGAGCAACTGAAGTCCGGGGCTCTGACCAAGGAATCTTGGTCGGCCCAATGCCTGCCCAATCGGTTGTTGGTCACTCTTACTCTTGACCACCCAAGGCGAGTTGAGAGTGACACAGGTGGTTGCCTGCTTTACGAGGACTCCTTGGAGTCTGAAGATTCCTCCGTGGTTTCCCATCCTGTCAACGTCGATTCTCTTGGGGGGGTCTCCGTCAACGAGGGCCCTACCTTGCTGATGGGTATATGTCAGTTAATTTTTGAGTCCACGGGAATGGAGCTCAAGCCTGTGCAGAAACGGGCCAAGTATCCCCTCACAGAGATTCTGGACAAAGGGGATACTCCGATGGAGGCCTTTCCGGTGGCTGAGGCCACTGTGGGCCCAGCCTTGGAGCTATGGCAGCATCCTGCATCTTGCCCTGCACCTTCTGCCCACATGGCCCGCAAGTATGCGGTCCCTACGGAGTCCCTTTTGGGGGTTTCGGAGCACCCCTCTGCGGTGCGGTTGGTGGCTGACTCCGTCTTTCGGCACTCAGGCAACAAAGGGGATATGAACAGACCCCCCAGACAAGGTATCCAAACAACTGGACCATTCCGGGAAGAAGGTCTGTGCAGCTTCCTCCCTTGGCCTTCATCAGGCCAGTTTGGCTGTTGTCATGGCACATTTCTTCCATGCCTTTTTGAGCTCCCTGGATGACGTGATCCCTCATCTCCTGGCGGACCTCCAGACCACGGTCAAGCAGGTCCAGTACCAGGGTAGGGCAGTGGGGAAGCAACAGTTCCTGGCGGCTCTGGACATTGGTGACTCCTGTGCCCGTTCAGTAGCAGCCACAGTGGCCGCAGGGCTTGTCTGCGCATCTTGACCTTTATGACTGATATGCAATATAAGCTGGCAGATGTCCCCTTCTTGGGCACCGACCTGTTCAGGCTCTTTCACTTGTCCACTCCTGCAGCCAGACCAGCCCAGCAGCAGCAGCAGGGCCAGCAGACCCAAATATGACGTCCTCGGGCCAAGTTCATAGCCTGCTCATTCAGGAAACCAGGGGAAAAGGTCCCGTTGGCTCCTCCGCCAAACCCTCCTCCAAGCCTGCCCAGTGACGGGTTAGGGGGCGCCTCCCTCAATCCCGTCACACCTCCCCGGGACCTCCCGTGGGGTGGCCAGCTCAGCCACTTTGTTTCCGCCTGGTCTGCTATCACCACGAACTGTTGGGATCCTGAAGTGGTCGGTTGAGACCTGCCTCTGGAATTCAAGCAGGCCCCTCCGTATCGAACACACACCCCATGGGGGGATCTGGTGTTCGCAGCCTTTCAGTTGGCTCAGCTCCTCCTCAAGGAGGTGGTGTGCAGAGTAGTGGACCCACCTTCAGACCCAGGGTTCGTTTCCAGGTACTTTCTGGTACCAAAACGTATGGGTGGGCTGGCGCCCCATTGTAGATCTGCACAACTTGAACAAGTTCCTCAGGTCCCGCACCTTCCAGATGGAAACTCTGGCTCAGATCATACCATCCCTGGAGCAAGGCATGTGGTTCTGCTCCCTATATCTTCAGGACACATTCTTTTACGTCCCGATCCGTCTGTCCCATCAATGGTTCCTCCGCTTCCAAGCCGAGGGAACCCTTTTCGAGTTCCAAGCCATGCTTTTCAGGTCTGTCTTCAGCCCCCAGGGTCTTCACCAAATGCATGGCAGTGGTGGCAGCTTACCTGAGAAGCTGAGGGGTGGGGATGTACCCTTACCTGGACGACTGACTGATAGCAGGTACCTCCAGGTGGGAGGTGGAACGGTCCAGGGATCTGGCCCTCCAGACTTGCCTCGACCTTGGCCTCCTGATCAGCGAGACCAAGTTGGAACTTGTGCCTTCGCAGGTGATTCAGTTCATCGGAGCAGAGCTCCACTCCTGCTGAGCCGGAGAGTGGCTCCTGGCAGACAGGGCACAGTTTCTCTGCTCCTTTGCCCAGTCATTTCTGGTTGGCAATTGCACCCTGCCCGGGACTTCCTGTGTCTTCTGGGCTACATGGCGGCCTGTACCAGCGTGGTCCAATGTGCCTGCTGGCATATGCGTTCCCTCCAGTGGGAACTGGCCAGTCAGTGGTCTCAGTGCGCTGGTCATCTCGACCAGCTTGTCTCTGTGACCCAGAGGATGTGGGACGGCCTCCAGTGGTGGCTCGTTCCATCCCACCTGCAGGAAGGGATCCTGTTTGTCTGCCCCAAGCCGACGGTCATCCTGACGACCTCTCTGATGGATTGGGTTGCCCATCTGGGGGAGCACAGAGCCCACGGGCTGTGGTCCCCCCAGGTGTCCCGATACCGCATCAACCTGCTGGAGCTTCGAGCAGTTCGGCTATCCCTAACCACAATCGCTCTGTTTGTTCGGGGTCAAGTGGTCCAGGTCCAGATGGACAACACCACGACCATGTACTATCTCAACAGCCAGGGCGGGACACGCTCCTTGCCCCTCTGCAAGGAAGCTCTCTGCATGCGGTCCCTTGTGCTCAGCCTGGAGGCAGATCTCCTAGCCATTCGCATGGCAGGAGCCTCAAATCAGCTGGCCAATGCCCTCAGCTGGATGGGCGGGTCATCTCACGAGTGGTCTCTCCACTAGGAGGTAGTAAAAGATCTGTTCTTCCACTGGGGATCCCCTCAGGTGGACCTGTTTGCCTCAAGGGAGAATGCAAAGCTGAGGCTGTATCATGCCCACCCCCCCTCAGCAGGGTTCGCTGCAGGGGGATGCCTTCTCAAGGCCGTGAACGCCAGGCCTCTTCTACGCCTTCCTTCCCCTTCCCTTGATTGACAAAGTGCTCATCAGGTTCAGGAGGGGAAGGGCACAGGTGATCCTGGTAGCCCCAGTCTGTCCATGCCAGTTCTGGTATCCAGATCTCCTCCTCAGCCTCAGCTTCAGGCTCCTGAGGCGGCTTCCAGCACGCCTGGACCTGCTGTCTGTCAATCAGGGGAAGGTATGTCACCTGGACCTTCAGTCCCTGCACCTGACGGCCTAGTTCCTGAGCGGGTAGAGTTCCAGGCCTTGGGTCTCTCTGATGAGGTCCTCATCGTTGTTGAGGCTTCCCGTAAGGAATCAACCAGAAAATGGAATGCCTGTAAATGGAAGAGATTCTACATCTGGTGTGAGCGCAAAGGGTTGGACCTATCGTCCTGTCCAGTGGCTAGCATTTTGGACTATCTTTGGTCCCTCATCCAGCAAGGACTTAGGTAGACGACCCTGAAGGTGCACATGGCAGACATCACTGCTTACCGGGCGCGGGCCGGTCAGCAGTCAGTGGCACAGGAGACTGTGGTCTGGGGCTTCTTCAAAGGCCTAGATCACGTATCCCCTCCAGTGCATGAATCTTCACCTCCGTGGGATCTACTGCTGGTTTTGGCAAAGCTCATGGGCAAGCCATTCTAAGCGATGCACAAATGTGACATCTCACATTTGTCGTGGAAGACCACCTTCTTGGTGGCTATCACGTCAGCCAGAAGGACCGGGGAGTTACAGGTGCTCTCTCTCGAGTTTCCTTACCTGATCTTCCACAGGGACAAAGTTGTCCTGCGCTCCCACCCCAAATTCCTTACCAAGGTGGTGTCGGAGTTTCACCTTAACAAGGTGATTACTCTGCCGGTGTTCTACCCCAGTCACACCTCGGAAGCCGAGTACAGGCTCCATACTGCTCGCCTACTACAGTGAGCGAACAGCGGAAGTTCAGGGAGAGGTTCACCAGCTGTTTGTCACCTATGCTGAAGCTGCACCTGGCAGACTTGCAGCCAAGCGGACAGTAGCTTGTTGGATTACGTCTTGCATTGACCTCTGCTATAGGTTGGCGGGTAGGGAGCCTCCTGTAGAGCTTAAGGCTCATTCCACCCGCCATACCGCTGTGTCGGTGGCTGCTTCTAGGGACGTCCCTATCCAGGAAATCTGCAGGGCTGCTACCTGGAAGTCAGCAGACACCTTCATTTCCCATTACCACATCGACCTTGAGTAACGCCGGGATGATGGTTTTGGAGCCTCAGTTGTCCAGTCCCTCTTTCCTAAGTAGGGGTGTGTGTCTTGCCTCCTTCCTCCCAAAGAACTGCTAGGAGTCTGCCAAGAAGTATGGATAGAAGAAGATATCCATGATCCTAGAAAAACACAGGTTACTCACCTGTAACAGAAGTTCTAGTAGTATATGTTGTTCATCCACACTGACCCACCCGACCTCCCTGGCTACCAGCGGGCTTAGATCTGGCGTCATGGGGTGGAGCTGAGGGTTATACCGCCCGGGTGGGTGGGAGGAGCCAGCTTGAAGACTTTCCGACACATCTTAAAGCGGCAAGGTACCTGCCAAAAAGTGTGGATGAACATATACCACTCCTAGGACTACTGTTACAGGTGAGTAACCTGTTTTTTCTGTCCACTGGCTCTACTGCTTTCACTGCCTATGTGTAGTGCCAGGGCTGCTGGTGTTGAACGGTCATTCCAGTTTTGTACGTATATACCAGTATACTGTAAGAGTGCGGGATGGGAATTAAATTCTTAAAAACAGAAATGATAGGCAAATCATACTAAAATTGGAGTAAAGTAGTCCTTTATTCCTTTTACCTGTTCCCCGCTGTCAGCCCCAACTACTACCACCTAGTGGGAACAGGTCCTTTGGGATACATGCAGTGCGTGGCATAGGGTTCCGGTAGGGAGGTGCCAGGTTTGTACCTTCTACCTTTGGTCCCCTCTCTCAATCTCTCTCCTCCCCCCCAACGTTGTTGTTGTGTTTTTGGTTTTTTTTAATCATGTCAGTATTTTTCCTTCCTGGTTGGAATGGTCCCCCAGCGACCTCCTGGCCACTGGCAATCGCACCCCTGGAGTTAGTCTGGCGTGCGAATTTATATGCCCCATCACACTGGCCGGCCAATGGCAGCATTCCCCAACAGGGACCTGCAGCACGGACCCAGCGAAGATGCCTCTTGACTCCAGGGGCAAAGGGCTGGCCATCAGCTGCCGAGGTCGCCCCACCTTTTTCCTCCAGTTTCGACCCACTGAGGAGCCGGACATGCAATGGCATCGATGGAGCAGACATGCAGACGCCCGCCACGCTCCTCCCCCTGTGTATGCCCACGTCTGCGGAGCACCCAGCCTCCGCTAGGTGTCCCTGCAGTGCGGTGCATGTCCCTCGTCTCTCTCTCTCCCTCCCCGAAAGAAGGAGAGCAGTCATGGGACACTCAATCCCCCGCCCCCCGTCAGCCCCTGATGGCCTGAGTCTGTTCCCAAACCCGGGTTGCTGGGGCGGCGCGAGATGTGGCGTCCAGCACCTCAACCCTCAGCACCACTGTGCTGGCCTTCCTCTCCACCTTGTGGCGATGCACTGGTCTATTGTGCTCACGCAGTGGTCCCCTTGATGGAGGAGCACACTCCCCAGCCCAATGTCAGGTTGCTGTGGCTGACGGACACATCACGGCCTTTCCCAGCCCACTACCAAATGAACAGACCAGCACTCCAAAATCCAAGTGTAGAAAGTTGTTTGCAGCAGGAATAGCCAAGTGAAGAACAACACTTGTTCGATTTTTAAGCCTATGCAGTTTATTCACTCCATCATACAGAAGTGTACCAATCAACAATAAGACTCCCATTTCTACAAGGTCTGACCACCAACACTGTTACCCAGGTTGCCCTGGTGCTTCACCCAATCAGGGCTTTGTCAGGGGGCGGCTACCTTGGGGGGGGCACCTTTTATACACAAGGTGTGATATAACTGATCATTGTAAATTTAGTAATTCTTTAAACATTTATTTGGTACTTCTATAAACAAAAAATACTTGTTAAACAAAGGTTTTCACTAATATTTAAAAACAAAAAAATCATCAACTTTGCACCCACAGTAACATTTATCACATAAAACCAGTGCTAAATACTGGATGGCATATATTGTGTAACAAAAACAGGTAAAGGTAACACCCTAACACAGTAACAAAAGTTTTCTTTCTTTTTTTTTTTAATAATTTAATACATGGGCTTGCTTGTATCAGCACACTTAAGCAGTTGAAATATGTGTTGGAAAAGGTAGAACCAAAGAACGCCAAATCAGAGTCGGGAGCGATCCGTAATGAGCCATGCCAGATCCATTGACAGGAAAAAGGCAAGCTTTATTTATAGAGCGCCCAATCCTGGAGGCCCTGAGCAGTTTACATAAAACCGTAACAGATGTAGAGTAAAAATCTAAACCATAAAATATAAACAACGAATAAAAGTTCAAATCGAGTAAATCAAATTCCAAACACTAAAAATTGTGTTAGATATCTTAAATAGCATCGCTCGGGAAGGCCAGGGAAAAAAGATGTGCTTTTAAGCCTCTTTTAAAAGCCTCAGCTGTGGCCTGGTGGCACTGAAGGTTGAGGCGCAGGATGCCACGCCGGCGACCCGTATTCAGGAACAAGCACGGGTCGCCATGGAGGAGATTGATTGATTGAGCATCCGATGGACTGCTCTCCGTCACCGGGGATTCCAGCGGCTGGTGCTTGCCTGACCCTAGCAGAGGCTGGAGCTGACGGCACGGAGC
Organism: Neoceratodus forsteri; assembly: GCA_016271365.2. Classification (NCBI taxonomy): domain Eukaryota; kingdom Metazoa; phylum Chordata; order Ceratodontiformes; family Ceratodontidae; genus Neoceratodus; species Neoceratodus forsteri. The sequence goes on from CM028132.1 coordinate 1,205,878,039, forward strand.
CACACAACAGGGGCGGGAACGCGACAGCTGCTTGCCCGGGGGAGGGGATGTGCATGGGAGCATGTGTGCGTGAACCCAGTCGCTGGCGGCATTGCATGCTACATTCCCGCAAGGGGAGAAAAAAGTGGAAAATGGGTGCCCTAGTCACAGCGGTTGATGGCCGTCTTTGTGAACCTGTGCCGGCTCCTGAGGGGATCACCATGTGGATCCGGACTGGTAGGGAAGTTGATCGCCCCCTGCCACCCCACCACGGGGGTAAGCTGTGGGGCAGTAAGGTGGTACCTCAGCAGGAGGCTGGTGTGGGTCAGATGGTGGCCGGAGTATAGGATGTGAAGATATGAGAGAGACGACTAGGGGTCCCAGGAAGAAATAATCTCACACAAAAAAATAAATAAAAGCCTTGACTGATGGGGCCTCCCTGAGTGAGCAGATTCATCTTGAAGATAACCCTCCACCTGACAGGCAGCCAGTGCAATGACCGAAGCACAGGAGTTATATGACTAGACCTCGGAAGACCAAGCAGTAACTTGGAGGTGACGTTTTGAACTGGCTGCAGTCAGTGGAGGATCCCCCAGTGACCATGAGGTAAAGAGTGTTGCAGTAGTCCAGGCTCGAGGTCACAAAGGCATGTACCAGGATGGGTAGATTGTCTGATGGAATCAGAGGCTCGATCGTGGTGGTAGAAGCTGCTTTGGACGACGGATGACACCTATCTAACGCTTTTCAAACCTCCGAGATTTTATAAGTAAGTATGCACAATACTGTAAGACTATCATTTTATAACTAGGCACTCATGAATGAATTACAAAGGGCATTTAATAAAAAGACTGTTTGGGGGAGAGGGAAAATAGACTTCAAAAATATACTCTGATAGGATGAAGTTCATTTTCAGTAATTCATAATCACTTTAAAAGTAACAGATATTTCATGGTTCTATTCAAAATGACTAAAATAAGTTTAAAAGAATGGCTTAAGGTCCCATGTATTATTGAGACCATCTGGCTGCAGAGCTTACAAGGTAAAATTCCAATAGATTTCTCACTGTAATAGACATGTAAGTCTAGTACCACCTGTTCTTCCCACCCTCACTTGTTCCAAGCCACTGAATTAGAGATCCCTTGGATCACTGTTCGATTCAGAAGGAAATGTTCTGCTACAGGATTCTCCAGATTCCCATTTCTTATTTCTTTAACATGCTCCTGGATTCTGAGTATTAATTGTCTGACTGTCTTGCCAATGTAAAGTTTGTTACAGTCACACCAGAACGCATAAACAATGAAATCTGGAGCACAAGAAATAAACTAGCAAGTTTCTACCTGCCTATTACGTGTTGGTGCTGTAAAAGTACACCTTTGTTGGCAAATGTCACAGATGTTAGTTACACCCCTGGCGTTCTCACTAGAAGCTACATATTTCTAGTTTGCTTGGTATGTGAAAATTGGCTTTTAACCAATTTGTCTTTAATATTTGGACTGAATGTCATAGATACATAAATACATAGACAGTGTCGGCAGATAACGGCCTGCGGCCCACCCAGTCTGCCCATTTGAGCTTGTAAGTTGTTTATGTTTTCCTAGAAGTCTGTTGCCTCTTAACCTGGACCTCCTTTATGTATTCTTAAATTAACCCGGACCGCCAGAATTCCTTTATGTCTATCCCATGTATTCTTAAATTCCATGATTGTTTCAGCCTCCACCACTTCCTCTGGCAGGGTGTTCTCTTGGGGCCGGTGGGGAGGTCTCTCTCTCCCTGATTCCTCGCCGTGTGGGATTCAGGCAGGGCAGTAGCATCGGCCGCATGGGACTCGCCTGAAGGGGCCCTGAAGTCAAGCGACCGGCAACCAAGAGTAAAGAAAGTTTAAAAAAAAAAAAAAAAAAAAAAAAAATGTAAATACTGTGCATCACTGTAACCCTATGAAATGTTATGGAACCTGTAATGTAATTAATGTATACTCCTATAACCCTATGAACTGACTTGGAACCTTTGCAAAAGAGCTACTTGCTCAAAGGTTGTAGTACGAATTATCAATTAAATGAATAAAAAAAAAAAATAGTTGTATTATTTAGCTCAAACTTCTCCTCCCACAGGCCCAAAAACATGTTTATATATGAGGGTGCCATGGCAGCCTCCGTTGCTGTGCCACACTGCTATAGGTAGTATTCGTTCTATTAAACTTGGAATAATTATGTCATGATATATTCCAGCCCGTCTATAATTAAATTTAAGTAGCATGCTGTCAATCAAATGACCTCCAAGTAAAAAATGTTTACTGGCTTTTAACCCTGATGTCTGACAATGTATAGATGGATTCTACATCAGTTGATACCCAACTATACCCATTAGACCATACACAATCAGTACACCTCTCAGTACCCCACACACACACACACACACACACACACACACACACACACACACACACACCGTGTCCGGTAGAGGTTCCCAAGTGGGATTGGAGTTCGGCTGTAGGGAGATGGATTTGCCATTATCTCTGGTAGCTAGGGTCTGGTGCAGTGATTCAACTAGTCAGAATGGGTGGGGAATAGAAAAAAAAAAAAGTGTAGAGGTGTAGAAATTCTTTGAATTCCTCCTGAATATCCATAGCAAATTTCCATTGCAGTTCATTGTATATTCCGAGGAAGCTTTAGCTACGTGTAATCTTCATTGCACGATGCTACAGATTTTTCTGCACTGCATTCTGGGTGTTTCATCATAGGGTCTTGTCAAGGCAGCTGAGATGGTAATTAGTTAATTGATCTTCTCCATGGTAACATTATGGGAACCCAAGTAATTTGTTGTTGCAAGGCACGGATTATGTGAACTATACTTGGATAAAAAGAATGTATCCTGCATTGTTGGGAATGCTGCAGTCGGATGCGCCTTACATGCCAGAGGGGTGCACAGGTGCTAATGCTTGTTGTTTAGCACAGCACAGTTTAAATTAGGAGAAACTAGTATGCTGCACTTGCTTGTATAGTGGGTATGGTATGAGTCTTCTGAGTGCACTGCTTGTTGTGAGACAAATGACCAGAGCAGGGGTCAACCTTAACCTTTTTTTGCACTATCCAGCAGGTCAAGTTGATTCAAAATTGCACTAGCCCGCAGATGGTTGCAATAGCCCTTAATTACAGTGGTAGATTTTGATCACTTATACAGGAAACAATGCAAGCAAAACCAAGAAATATTCTGATTATTGCACATGTATCCTGCTCCCACATTGCTTCCAGCTCCACAGCAGAAAAGAAGACTACAATGCCATCACAGACAGTGAGGCCCCAACCCCCCATTGTTTTGTACCATGGCCTCCTCTCTTCCTCTTTCTGCTCACCCCCACACCAAACGGAGAGAGGACATCACAACAGCAAATGTTTAGTAAAGCAGTCCTAGGTGTGTGCACACAATAACTGACATCATCATCATGCACCTCACCACACTATCCGGCTGAGTGGGATACGGGTGGAACTGTATGGATGGCGATGGCTGTCATAGTCCATTTAGAAGAGCTGGGGACCCCCCTACACTTGCCAGTAATGGCAGCTATGGATCAATGGATGGTCACTTCAGTCTGGTCTGCAGCGCTATCCAGGGAAAGAACAGTTAAGAGATTTGGAGGGGAGAGGGAAGTTATGGTGAGGCTGGAATAAAACCCACCACCTGCAGGGCTGTGCCTGTATACCTCTTTGCATTTTGTCATTGAAATGTTGGATACAAACACTCAAAATGTAGAGAAATGAGGGGCACTGGTCTTAATAATATTGGACAGATTGTTAGACTTAGGCCCTGTCTGCACTGCACCGCTCAGACCCCGTAACGGATAGAAACCGTTACAACCGGAGAGCGGTGCAGTGTGTCCACACTGCCATGGTGTCCATTATGGGACCGGCACTGCCACTGCTGGTCCACACTTTGGGAGCCAGGCGACCATTACCGTGGCACCCGATCCCACAATGTAGCTTGTGCTGCGCTAGGGGACTGGTGCCACGCGTCCACACTACTCCCGGTAACATTACCGAGGCATAACCGGTTTCATAATCGTTGTTGAAACCACCTGATATGTGGTTTCAACAATGGTTACGAAAACGCCTTCTGTAACATTACAGATGTAAATGCAAACCGTTGTGATAACGGTTTGGACACTCTGTAACATTACAGAGGGTTAGTATGGACAGGCCCATAGACACATTCAGAAAACTGGAACCTAGTGACTTAACAGCACTCTACCCTTGATTACACCCTGGACACCAGCTGGAAGTTTTAGCAGTGGAGTGATAATGACTCGCATCAAGTATTTTGTGTGATCCCTCTCTTGAACTGCCATAGAATTGCAACTCTTAATGAGCTGTTAATCACACCTGGCCATCTGGAACACTGAGAGAGATTAGCATGAGGATTAGAGAATGCTAAAGTAGAGACTTTTTCAACTGCCATGAAAATCTGCACTAGTCAAGACGGGCAAGTAGAGTTAGCTGCACTAGCCCTGGTAAATTTGCACTAGTGTTTGGGCTAGTAAAACAATGTTAAGATCGACCCCTGGACCAGAGGTAATTACGCATCGCAGGTACAGTGCAAGAATGACTTTTATTTAAGGCAGCGCTATGTATTACTCATACTGTCATGTTGCAATAATGGATCTATTTTTTTCAATAAGTATACTGTCCTCCATGTTGCCCACCTTGTTTTTAAGCCTGGGAGTTGTACCCACCACGTCAACATCCCAGCCCACTAACTATCCCCAGTATTCTCACTGGTGACGATCCATCCGACGCCACCAGCCATCATCCCAGTGACAACTTGGTTTTAACTGCCTTGTTTTTTGTTCATTCCCACCACCTTGGTGTTATACACAAGCCTTTGCCGGCTTTGCCAGATGGAGCACAAAGTGCACATGCAGAGCCCCTCACGAGGGAGCGGGCTCCCCGGACCACTACACAGGGTAGCTGTATCCATGTTTTCAGATTTTTTTTTTTTTTGCCCTCCCCAGGGGAACTCTCACCCTATCCAGGCTCTCAATCTGCTCTTGAGCCAGGTTGCAGACAAAAGTGCTGTCGGGTAGCCCAGTGATAATGTATTTCTTACCCTGCTAAGGATGTCAGCCACTATGTTACAGGAGTTTGAAAGGCAGCCTTGGTTTGTTTGCATGTTTTCAAATGAGACAAAATTATATTAGTGATGATTTTTAGGTAACTTTTCATACATGCTAGCACAGCTTCCCTTTCTCTACAGCACCCTGGAATCTTTTTTTTTTTTTTTTTTTTTAAATGGCTATTTATCGCCTTCCTATCGGTGCCCTCCTTCAGCCTGATCAAGCTCCCCTCAGCCCTAACATCCCGGAATTACCAGGGCTTACCTTATGCCTGGCCAAGGAGCAGAGCCTGCCGAGGGTCGGGCTTCATCTTGCGGCTGAAGGATCTATTTTCTCCATTTTTCTCCCAATTACCCCGGGGCCCCTGGAGTAGAGACGCATGCATGTGGAGGTGCACATGTGTACAACTGTCCCGGTAACAGCCCCTTCTGCCCACCTGTTGGTCTAATGCCTGGCACTCCCTTTAGACTGTGCTGCCCCCTGGCCTCCACTGCAAGGCAGTCAAGAGTCTAAGGGTACCACCTTCCCTCCCCAGAGAGGATAGCTGCCTCTTGGCAGCTCCATCCAGCTCTGCACCCTCCCTCCCCCGACCTCCAATGGCCCGTACTCATTCCCGAACACGGGTCATCAACGTGGTGCCACCGGGCAGGAGCCACAGGAATCTGTTTTTTGAAAACACTAAATGGGACAATTAGTATTTTTGTGTGTGTGTTATATTTTATATGCTCCTCCCCAGGCACACCCGACCGACCACTCCTTCAGGCCTCCAAGGTGCACCACTTGTCCCCTTTCTGTCAACCACCGCCCCCAGCTGCCTGGGTAACCCGACATATCCCTTTGAGAGGGTCCCTCCCTTCCAGAGGGGGAAATGCTCATTAGGCGCAACTTCATATCCTGGGTGCTGCTGGGTCAGACCGGACACTTTCCGGGGCTTCGTGGCGTGGGGGGACTTGGGGGCCGTCATCTGGTTGCTCGGGAGACATGTTTCCATTTTTCTGCCCTCCCACTTCCTCTGCCCTAATTGGCTGAGTGTGGCGGTGACCTGAGGTGGGGGATGTACAGGGGGCATGTTGAGGCTTCATGCACCCCAAGCCACGTCACCCAATCCATCTCCAAGTGCCAAGGCCCGCCCACCCCCTCCCCCGGAGGGAAGCGTCCAGTGGACTGTCTGTAATCCTTCCCTGCTGGTCTCCGCTTCTGGCACTTGGGCTCGGAGTGTGAACCCAGGTCGCCGGTGTGCCGAGCAGACCCCTTTGCTTGGCGCCACGGAGTCGGCAATTAATTGTTAAGTTGTCTTTTTCTTTGCTCCTCCCATGGCCTCCCTGGCCGGCCACTCCTTCGGGCCACCCTCCTCTGCTGTCTGCCATCCTACTGTCTCCACAACCACCTACTGATCCCCCAGGTGACTCAGTGTAACCCTTCCTTGGATGGCCCCACCCCCGGGGAGAAGTGCCCAGAGGCGCAACTACTTGGTCCCGGGATTGGCGGTGGGGTGGTCAGCACGGGGCTGTTCTGGGCTTCGTGGTATGCCGGGGAACGGTGGCCATCATCTAGTCAGCCGGGGGGCATTTTCACTTTTTCTGGCCTGCCCACTCAACCCTGATTGTGCCTGTGGGAGCGGCAATGTGCAGGGGGGAGGCGTGTCAAGGCTACACATCCCCCTAGCCCATCTCCAATCCGCCTGCAGGTGCCAAGACCCTGCCTACTCCACCCGGGAGGGAAGCGTCTAATGGGTGCTTGTGCATCCCCTTCCTGTTGATATCTGCTCCTGCCACCTGGGCTCGGGGCATGAACCCGGGTCACCAGCGTGCTGAGCGAACCCCTTCGCTTGGCGCCACAAAGCTGGCAGTTAGTTCTTTAGTTGTCTTTTAATGTGCTCATAGTATTTGGTTAAAAAATAAGATACTAAATATGAGTATATCCATTTGGATACAGTGATATGTTCATCAGAGTTCACAGTCTGTCATTTCATTGTAATGAGGCATTTGATGTTGGGCGAGCTGTTGCATATCTGTCTAACTACTAGTACATACTAAAAAGCCAGCAGATTAGGCCCAGCATTCTATTGAGTCTGCTTGTGGATCAGTGCCCCCCTCAGGGCACTGTCATAGCCACCCCTCCCACACACGGTCCCCCAACCCCTCGGTGAGGCTCTGGGATGCATCTTTCCCTTGTACCTATCCCAGCCTCTTTTGAACCCCTCCACAGAAGCAACAGCCACCAGTTCTGTAGGCATTGCATTCCAGGGCTCCACAATCCTCTCTGCGAAGTAGTGCCTCCTTGTCTAGTCTCCCACCGACCAGCCTCATCGAGTTCCCCCTGGTGGCCCTTACCTCCCTCAACTGCAGCACTCCCCCCCCCCCCCAAGGTTGACCCTGTTTATTCCCTTGAGGTACCTGAAGATCTCTTTCATATTCCCACTGTTCCTCCTCCTCCTCCAGTGAGTACAGGTTGAGCTCCTCTAGCCGCTCCTCACAGGGCTTTTCCCCTAGACCCTGTATCATCCTGGTCGCCCTCCTCTGGACCCTCTCCAGAAGAGCATTATCCCTTTTTAAGTAAGGATGCCAAAACCACATGCAGTATTCAAGGTGCGGCCTAACCAGGCAGTTATACAGCGGAAGGAGCACCTCTCTGCTCCTTGAGGTTATCCCCCTGGCAACGCACCCTAGCACTTTATTAGCTTGGGCCGCAGCCCTTGTGCACTGCTCAGAGTTGTTCATTTTGGTGTCCACCACCACCCCGAGGGCCTTCTCCCCTAGAAGCTTGTAGTGCCTCCCCCCCCATTATACACATGAGCTGGGTTTTGGTCCCCAGGTGGAGCACCTTGCATTTCCCAGTGTTAAACTTTAGTTTCCAGGTGCAAGTAGATCAAGAATTCCAAAAATTGACGCAAACTAGAGTTCAGACTCAACAGAAGTAATGTGCTTGGTGCCAGGGTTGAAAGAAGTAAAACTGTCTGAAAAGCTGTAGCTGTGGAATTGATGGGGTTGAGGATTGTAAGCATGCAATTCTCGAATGTAAATGGTATTCATGTGGAGGAAACTGCTGGATGGAGAAAGTACAGTCCAGCCTGTATCTGTGAACTGATGAAATGATTGCTTATTTCTTTAATGCACACTTGGGGTGTGTTCTAGTTTTAGTGCTAATTTACTTAACCGCCTGTGATTAGAAGGTCCATGGATACTAGAGACTAACTGTCCAATACATTGCCAGCTTTTTATGAGCAGTATTTCTGTAGAATTATTTTAAATCTTTTTTTTGACAGCCTACCTATTGGCACAGAGTCGCAACATCGGCTGCCCATGTTTGGGAACCTGGGGCAGCCCAGTGAACAAGTATCGAGCATCCCAGAGGACACTGTACTCTGTGGACGGTACTGTCCTCCGCAACAACACTGCCATCTGAATGACCAGGTTGTGAGGTTGGAGGGCCGGCAGGAAGGGTTTCGCATAAGTTGGTGCAGTGGCTTGCATTACGCATGCACGCCTGTGATGTTCTCGACCTTGGTGTCCAACAGGATCTGACGCACACCAAGGAAAACACCCAAACAGTAGCAGGATGATCCCTGTCACTCCCTACATGCTCCACATCGTTGGCTGTGGCACTTCTCTCGAGCTGGCTGAATATGACCCGAGGGGCCTTCTGTCAGCCCTGGTGAAAGAGCCTAACTGTGGGATAAGCCACGGGGTAATAAGAGGGGAGAGAGGTAAGTCCAAGGGAAGAAGTGTAATGGAGCTAGGAGAGAACAGGAAGATGGGGGGGCAGGTGGAGAGACAGAGGGCATAAAAAGAAAATAAATAGTTTTTTATGTTTCATAAAGACTTTTCTAAGACTGTTGAATAAAAATGTAACTTAATCTTGAACTTGATCCAATGCAAGGTAAAAAGCTAGCCATGCATTTTCATATCCTCCTTTATGTCTGTACCCTGGACCGGTTTAAAACTTTCATTACTGTACATTCCAACATAGTGCCAGCCGTTTCTGTTTGGACTAGGGCTTTTCCACCCTTTGAGGTTACATAACTTGGCACAAGATATTACTGAGTATAGTAACTTGCATTGAGCTGCAGTTAGGTCAGGGTAGTCATTTATCAGGGCATAAGCTGGAAATCGAAAACATGTTTTTGGTGAATTGCTACTGAAATTCTGTAGTGAAATCCCCAAATCTGTAGCCAAATCCAAACATTTCATTTAGACACACACACACACCAGCCATCAGCATCACAGTTTGGCGATTTGGAGCCCAGAAAAATTAGCCAAATCTAGAAGTAAATAGCAAAATGCAATTTGTCAAGTGGCAGCTTAAACATCCGAGCAGGGCTGCAGCGAGGGAGACTCAATAGCCTGCCGTGTGTATTAGAGATTTCATAAGCTCAGATCACATGTTTGCCAGCCACGCTGTTCTTCCAGGGCTAAGGTCAGTCCTCTGTGACAGCGGGACCAGCAAACTAAAGATCAGAGTTTATAAACTCTTAACATTTCCCACTGCTGCAGCCCCGTTCTTATGTTGGCCACACAGGATTCTGGGATTACTGGTTACAGCAAATGTAAGCTTGGAAGTCAGCATTTTTATCAGCCTGATGCAATCTACTATACTGCAGTAAGTAGTAAAAAAAAAAAAAAAAAAAAAAAAAGATTTTGCACAGAAAAGTGCAAATTGGGATCAGCCCCACCCTTGAGTGTTGAGCTCTTGGTGCTGTTCCCCTTTGACATTTGAATATATGGAACTGGACATCTTTGTAATCAGAAAATCAGTAACTCTAGTGCTTTAGACTTGCTTGCTTCAGCTTGGGGGGACCAGGGTTTGACTCCCAAGCCCTGATCTTAGTTGGGCTACATTGGGAGGCTGAGAAGCAGCCCACCAGGATAAACTTTTCCTCTGGCATAGAATGTTTGTAATGGTGCATAATGGCTTCCCCTTCGTTCTGTGGGGTTACAGATGCTCAGGATGCATTACTGCCGTCGTTACTTGACCTTGGGGACTGGTATCCAGGCTATCCAGCAGGACTGTGTGGTGGTGCCAGCTGCAGGTGAAGCTAAGTCCAGCCTTGCTTGTCAGCAGTTTGCCTCACAACAAGACCACCATCCAAAATGGGGCAGTGTCTGGGGGATGATTTGCCCCTAGTGGAGCATTCATGGAGCCGACTTGTACTCCACTTCCTATTCCTCTATTAGCTGAATGCTGTACTTCCCTATTTTTTTTTTTTTTGGTAGGCTTTATTTTTGCACCATAGTACTGAGGCACATCTCAGAAGTGCTCACTCGATCTGAGGCCTGCTGCTCCCCGCTGAGACTTCGCCACCGATGGCCCACCCCCCACCAGGACATTCCAGTCTCCTGGATCACCCCCTGGGGAGGGCCCGCCCCACCTACCTTGGCGGTGGCGTCTTCCTGTGGTTAGAAGGGTCCGTCCTGTGGGTAGCGGTAGTGACCATTGGGGCAGTGGTCCAGCGTTGGGAATGTGCAGCCAGATCCCTGGAGCCCTCATCACCTCCTCAGCCCTCTGGGGTTTTTCATGGATGCTTCACCTCTGAGTGCGGATGTGCAATGGCATCCATGGAGCAAACGCACTGACACCCCGCCCGGTGCATTTGCAGAGTGTTGCTTGTTCCAGCACTGCCCCTGGCCACCAACAGGAGCCACAATGGAGTGACGCTAGCCCCAGATCCCTCCCCAGGAAGGGAGAGCAGTCCTCTGGACGCTCAATCCCTTCTCTCCCCTGCCGACACCCAGCAGCCTGGGCTCATTCCCGAACCCGGGTCGCCGGCATGACGCTTTGTGTGGCCTCTAGCGCATCAACCCTCAATGCCACCGGGCCGGCCCTGTACTTCCTCTAAGTCTGATCTGCTGCTGCTGTCCTATTGAAATGCTGCATAAGATGGAAATAAGGATACAGCACTTACAGGGAAACAACACATGCAGTTCCTGGTTTGGCCCTTGTAGCGCCTCCTGGTCATGAGAAAAGCACCAGTACTCTGAGCTAGCTGGTGGTCCAGCATGCAGAAGTTCTTTTCAACCTCTGAAGACAGACCACATCAAGATGGCTAATCTGCGTCATGGTTGGGGGGGCCTTGGCAAGCTGGAAAGGATGGTGAGAGAGGGATGGTGAGTTTGTAGAAGTGTAAAAGAAAAATAGAAGAATGGGCAGTAGCAAAGGATAACATAATATAGTTACTGCCATGCAGGTGTTTACTTAAGAGCTTGCCCTGCAGCTGGCACCAGTTGTCTAGTGGTTAAGTCCCTGCTTAAAACTTGGGGGACCCAGGGTTCATGTTTGTAGCCCAGGATCCCCATTCGGGTTGGTTGAGTGCAATCTGATAAGATTTACAGTGGCAGTGAGGAGGATCAGCAACATCTAGCACTTCATATCTGTGCCCAGGTCCAGCGGATAGGGAGCCCTGCCGACAGAAGACTTCATAACACACACACACACGCAATGGCGTATATGGCTACATTCAGTAGCATGGCTGTCCTTCCATGTTAGCACCATCTGTGTATCTGCCTCAAAGAACTGTTCCTTCTGATTGCCCCTGCAGACATTTCAGTGCTCTTTCCTGTGGTGTACCATTGTCTTCATGGAGCCTGCTTTGTCTTGTGACATTCCATTAAACTTTGTATACTGTAGCCGGCCTGGTGGTGTTGAGGGTTGAGGCACTGGATACCAGTGGAGGCTAGGTGGCAGTGCCACACCTGAGGGGAACCTGGTAATAGGCCTGGTGGGCAGAAGGGTCCTCACCGTGGCCGCGGTGCGCATGTGCGCCTCCACGCATGGACAACCATGTTCTAGGGCTCTGGTTGGGGAGAAAAGCGGCGGAAAACTCTGGGGCTGCAGCTGGATGAATCCCACCTCAAGCTGGCTCCGGTGGGCCACTGAAGCAGAGAGGAAGCGCCTCGAACTGCCGCGAATGCAGTGCAGTCCACTGACACAGGACCACTGCCTGCCATGGAGCAAAAATACCTGACGGGGAACGGGGACGGACACTGTATATTGCAGTATGCCTTTATGGAATCATCCCTTTGCCATATTGGGAAACCATTGCATGAATGAGGCTTGAGATGTAAGGAATTCGGTTTTATTTAGTACCGTTCATACACACTGAGCTTTATGGACCTAACAAACTGTTGCAGCAGTCACTAAAGGGGAACAGTCACCACCAGAGCATCCACACTCAAGTGTGGGGCTGGTACCAGTGTTAACTTTCTGTGAAAAAACATTTTGGTTTACTTACAGTCTAATCTACTACAGTAAACAGTATCTGACTAATTGTGCTTAATTGTAGGCTGACATCTCCTTTTACCACAAATCCCAGACTCCCCTGCAGATGATGTCAGAGCAGTAGGCGCCAGTGAGGGATTCAATAGCTTGCAGTGCATGTTAGTGTTTATATAAGCTCTGATCTTTTGTTTGCTGGTCCCGCTCTTCTCAGTGGTCGGTGTACAGTCGGAGGACTGTCCTCAGCCCCTGGAGAAAAACGGTCTCGGAAAACATCTGATTGGAGATTATAAAAGCTCTAACATGCTCTGCAGGGTGTTGACTCTCCCACTGCTGCCTACTGCTCTGATAGCATTCGGATAGTGCTATTGCTAGCCATACTGCAGTATTCTACTCCGTGCACAACTCGCCTGAGCCACTGTATTTTGAATTGTGCACTGATCCATCGCACAGCTTGTCAGCCTAGCCACTTTGCCCATATGCTCAAAGCTTTTACATTTTTGCACAGATCGCTCTAGCCACAGAATATTGTATTTTGCACATAATGCCTTATCCAATGTACTTGAATAGTTATTTCATTTTTTACTTTCCTTACCTGCTCCTCCCCCCACACACACCTGGAGTCACACCTGCAAACAAGCTTTGGCTTAGTGTGCTTTTCAAGGTAATCAGTTTTCTAAACTAAAAACAAACACTACCCACAATCCCACTATAGTGTTGATGTCACAATGCAGTCCGTCTGCACTGAGTGCTACAACAGGTAATGGGCAGGAGTGCAGTATGCCTGTATTTGCCAGTGGGGGGAAGGGGGACCAAGTATGCAGAGGCAGAAGGCAGCAGATATTTGCCCATTCCTAATCTGTCATGTTGGACATGAATCTTTCACAGTCAGTCCCTACAGTCAGATTTTGTTCCACTCCTAGAGGCTGCCCAGTGGCACAGAGGGCTGCGGCTCTGGGTGCCTCACAGGCCGCCACACTGATGACCCGGTTTGGGAGCGGACCAAGGTTGCTAGGGGTTGACTAGGGGGAGGAGAGGAGAGAGTGTCTGGAGGATTACTCTCCTCTCTTTGGGGGGGGATGACGCCTGGTGCTAGCTTACTTCTAGCGATGGCTAGGGGTACAGCAGCTAGGGACCATTGCCTTGCTGGATGGGAGGATTGGTGGCTGCTGACATTATGTGCAAGGAAACACGTGCAGAGCCATCTTGGGCAGCATTGCACGTCCAGTCCTTCCTGGCGAGGAAAACACCAGAAATAGAGGTCTGGTGCCTAGATGATTTACAGCCACCTGCAGGCCCCACACCCGACAAACACCCAGGCCATGCTGCAGATTCACAGAGGCAAGTGCTGGTGAAAGGTTGGGTTGACTGGGGCTGGGGTGACTGGCAGGAAGGGGAGGGCTGCTTGAACCTGGGTGCAAAAAAGATAATCCAGCAAAAGATTTTGTCCCAGTCCTGTTGCAGCACTTTGGTGCATTCATTTCATTGTGACACCAGTGCTGCAACAGGACTGTGGGCAGAAGAGTTTATTATGGGAGACCGTGGTGCAGCATGACTCTAATCAGAGTGTCCACAGAATAAAAAGTATAATCCAAACTGGGTGTCAGAAAATTTGGAACTGTGCCAGAAACTGCTAGTTGGGGGGTAGTACTTCCAGTCACTGAATGGTAACTGAAAGATATGACCCCTTTCCATTAGAATGCGTCCACCACTAGCTAGTAAAGAGCCCTTCCAGGGTACATTACTATTGCAAATCGCCAGTAAAGTAAGGTTTTAATAAAAAAAAAAAAAAAAAAAAACCTGCTACAGTGATTAGTAGTACTAGTGTATCAAATGACACATACGTTGTTGGAACTGTTTTTTGCTGTAGAATAAGGAGATTTGCTGTTCCGACTATTAGTCGTGGGCAGGGACAGAATTGTAAAATGTGTTGACCCCTTATCTGCCATATTTTGTGTGGCCTATGAAGGTATTGCTACAGTGCAGGGCGCACACATTCATGGTAGTATCTAACTAATGGGAGGTTGCAGTAAAGCCAACAAATATGACTTAAGTCTCATTTATTAAAATAGCTAAATGTTGCAGCTTAAATATTTGGCCTCGTTATGTACTTGTCACTAAAAAGAGGCTTCAGCAAAGCATCTAAGGAAGAGTCCTGGCCGAGCCACACCTTCAACAATAACATCATGGTATGTTGATCTGAAACTGGGTATTGAACAACTGGATGACATATGCTTCCCCTGATAAAGTGTTTATCTTGGGAAAACCTTGACTTGTAACATTCCTCAGAATTACTACCCGGGCAGCTCACTGCTATAAAAGCTTTTTCGAACCTCTGTTTAAAAAAAAAAACAAACAAAAAAACAAAGTCAAACATTTGAGAAGTCTTTAATGAGCCTGTGAAATAAGTTTGACATTTGGCTTTGATTCATTATGTTTAGAAGAGACATTTTTATCAACCTGTCGCTTGACATTTGTTTGCCCTTTTGTTTTCTAAACTACAAAAACAGTGGTGTAAGAGAAGGGTTTCTGGGTTAAGTTGGGACAAAGCTTAGCTTTTGTGTTTTTATTTTTAAAAAGAGCATTACTTTGTTTTGGAAAATGGGGTGCAGTTGTGGTAAAGTAACACCAAAGCATAATACCCCCATTCTGTTACATGGTACACACTACTGGCATGCAGAGTTTTATGTGTTCGAACATTGTTGACGCCTCATTTTGGTTACATAGAAACTAACCTCGAAAGTGTTGGCAGAAGAGAACTGGTGGGCCCTATTTTCCCTGCCCAGCATTACACCCTGGCCCTTACATGGCCACAGGTGTCTCTCCCTCCTTCCTTACCTCAGCTTGTAATACCCATGTGCATACTCCATAGATGTTTGAAGCTCCCCACTTTCTTTGACCCTGCCACCTCTTCTGGCAAGCTGTCCAGGCATCTACTACCCTTCCTGTGAAGAAGTGTTTCTTGCATCCCTCTTAACCCCCCCCAAGTTTTATAATGTGCCCCCCATGTACTGATGCTCCTCCTCCTTTGAAAAGAGACCCCCCCCCGCACTTTGTTGACCTTGTTGAGGCACTTGTAGGTCTCAGTTGTGTCCCTCTCGCTTTCCTTATATGGCTTCTTATGCAAACGCAGCACCATTTTAGTAGACCCCTCTGGACTGCCCGTCCTCCCTCCATACTGCTGATGTCCTTGCAGAGATGTGGCCTCAAGCACTGGATGCATTACTCCAGGTGAGCGATACAGAGGCAACGCCACCTCCTTTCAGCAGGAACTCCATTAACTTCCCCACTACTGATGTGAGACTGACTGGTCTGTAATTGCTGGCCTCCATCCAGCTGCCACTCTTGTGCAGAGGGACCATAACGGCCCTCCTCCTTTCCTCTAGAGTTACCCACATCTCCAGTGAGGTGCTAAATAGTGTTGCCGGAGGGGCGTGTAGCACTGTGCTCGGCTCCTTTAGTACCCTTGGGTGGATCCCGTGTGTCCTAATCACTTTGGTTTCGTTTAGGGCTTCCAACCCAGGACAGACTCTGTTCTGTAAATGGACTTGTGTACACGCTCCCTCTCGCCGACGCCTGTTAATGCATGTAGGCCCGTCCTCCCTCCTTTCCACTGTGAATACAGAGCAGAAATAGTCATTTAAAATGTTAGCTTTTTCTTAGTCCTCCTCTGCACAGCCCCCCCCAAAAAAAAAAAAAAACTGGTCACCTAATCTTCACTATACCACTCCTTGTCTACCTCTTCTTGCTCACGTACCTGAAGAAAGTCTTATCCCTATTTTGTCCTCCTTGGCGATCCTTTCCTCCATTTGAGCCTTTGCTGTCATTACCCTCCTTCCTGCCTCCCTCTGTTTCTATAGATATACCTCCCTGTCCACCTCTGATTGGGAGGTCATGTACGTTCTGAAAGTTTTTTTAATTTTTTTTCTCCTCTATTGCCTTATCCATCTCGTTTGAGTACCATCGTGGCCGGTTTCTCCTCTTACCCTTGGCTATTATCTTAAACAGTTTACCGTTACCTCAGTTATTTTCTTTATTCTATTTTCCCTCCACCCCCTCTGCTGTTCCCCCAAGATAGTTCCTAAATCAGTTCAGATGGGTAGAACTGAGCCTGGTGGTGGGGTTTGTTTGTCTTTTAAACCCACATTAGTGGCCATTTTATCATTCTACCTCTTTCCTCCAATTACTTCTGTAGTGGTGCATAGTATTAGCAGCTTCTAGTGATGAGGCTTAAAACTGACTTCTGAGCAATAGAGTGATTCCTCCTAGGGTCTTACAAGTCTAGGGGAATTTTCAGAATTTAGGGAACATTGCTTGTCATGCTTTTACAGTTTACCCTTTTTCCTAATGCAAGAACAATCAGGCCTTATTTATTACAAATAAACTGCAGGAATTGCAGTTTATGTATAAAGGCTATTTCATTGCCTCTCTTATTTTATAGCGTCACAGAAGGGTCCTCAGACTTTTTCAAACCAGCTGGTGGAATCTTGAGTGGTGGTGATGTGATATATGAGCAAGAATGACATAATTTTCCTTACGAGCCTGGCAGTTTAGTATTCATGCAGTATATCAGATAATGAAATGGAAAAATCAATTGTCACTTCCAGTAGTATTAAATATACTATATTTTAAATATATTAGTATTAAATATAGTATAAGATATTAAATATCCAGTAAATGTTCTCGGGCTACTCAGGTTACTGATGGGCTTTCTGAGGTCATGTCATGTGACATGACCCAGGTCCTTCATGACGTGCCCTGGCAGCTGGTGATGCGGTGAATCTCCTTCAGGGCCAATTTGCTAATCGACAAAGCCCTACACAGACTGGGCCTGGGCTATCTGAGTGAGCTCCTGTCCCCTTACTGCCCAACCCATCCTCTCTGCTCCTCCAAGAAGAGCTTCCCAGGACCAGGTTTAAGACATTGGGTGACTGCACTTTTCAGGTGGCTGGTCCGGCCCTGTGGAACTTGCTTCTCGGATCTCTGAAGGAGGCTCCTTTGGTGGAGACCTTTTAAGAGGGGCCGAAAGATCCACCTGTGTTAGTCAAGCTTTTAACTTGATAAAGTTCGTTGGGGTGGAAAAGCACACTCTTTGGGATAGGGCCTGCCTCTCTGCATACAGGGCATTGGACTTCATATCCTTTGTCTGATCATTTCTGATTGGGTGTTTGAGCCTAGCCTGGGATTTCCTGTGACTGCTGGGGTTCGTGGCAGCTTGGACCAGCATAGTCCACTGGACTCGTCGGCAGATGCTGCCTTACAGTAGGCATTGGGCTGTCAGTGGCCTCAATGCCTAGGTAGTCGGGACCAGCTGGTCCTGGCTACCTAGTCAATGTGGGATATCATCGAGTGATAGCTGTGCCCCCCCCAAATTCCCATGTTTGTCACATCTGTGGTGGAGTGAGGAGCTCACCTAAGAGACCACAGAGCCCATAGATTTTGGTCACCCCGGGAATACCAATGCTGTATCTTCCTGCTGGAGCTGTGTGCATTGCATATGGAAGTGGCAGAACTTGCTCTGTTCTTTCAGAGTCTGGTCATTCAGTTCTAGACTGAAACATGACCATCATGTTCTACCTGAACAGGCAGGGCAGGACACAGTCCCTTCCATTGTGTTGGGAGGCACTCTACACCTGGCCTTTCATGTGCAGTCCACGGGCCAATCTTCTGGCGATCCGTGTCACATGAAAGAACAGCCAGCTGGTAAATGCTCTCAGCCAGGTTGGAGAGATGTCACATGAGTTGTACCTGCATCAGGAGGTGGCAGACCACCTGTTTTCCCAGTCAGACATCCCTCTGGAGGAGCTGTTCGCCTCATGGGAGAAAAGAAAACCGAGGCTGTTCTATACCTGCCCTCCTCTGTGCAGAACGATGCAGGGGTATGTCTCATCTCTGCCCTGGACACCAGGTCTTCTGCATGCCTTCCCTCCCATCCCCTTGGTACACAAGATTGTGAGATGAAGGTCCAGAAGGACAATACATGGATGATCGTGATTGCTGCAGATTAGCCCAGGCAGTTCTGCCACCCAGATCTCCTCTGCCTCGGCAGTAGGCCTTCAATTGGTTGCCTCTCTGCATGACCTGCTGATGAGAAAACAGGAAGGTTCTGCACCCAGACCTTCAGTCCCTGAACCTCTCGGCCTGGTGTCTGAGTGGCTAGACTTCCAGGCTTCTGCCTCTCAGGAAGTGTCCTGCACATCGTGGAGGCTTCCTGAAAGCAGTTGACTCACAATGTGTGTGTTCAAATGGAAGAGATTCTCACTCTGGTGGCATGGGAGGGAGTCTGATCCTCTTGCTTGCCCAGTAGCTATAATCCTTGATTGCCTGTGGTCCCTGTCTCAGTTGAGATTACGAGCCACAACCCTAAAGGTGCACCTGACAGCCATCTCTGTATACCAGGCATGGGATGGTATACTGACAGTAGCAAAGAAGGTGATTTGGTGCTTTCTCAACAGTTTGGACCACTTGTCCCCTCCGGTGCATGAACCATCACTTTCATTGGACCTGCTGCTGGTACTGGTTTTGCTCATGGGCAAGCCGTTTGAGCCTGTGCACAAGTTTGAGATGTCCCACTTGTGGAAAACCACCGTCTTGATGGTCATCATGTCAGCCAGAAGGTTGAGTGCTCTCCAGGCACTCCTGATGGAATCTTCCTACCTGGTGTTCCACAAGGATAGAAACATAGAAACATAGACTTTGACGGCAGATAAGGACCACTTGGCCCACCCAGTCTGCCCATTTCCCTACCTACTGGATAAGCTGCAGATTCTAGTTGACCAACAGCCTACTTCCTGCTACCCCCAACTACAGTTGTCGTCCTTTGCTCCAGTGCAAAATTGCTGTAGAAGGTCATCTCTGAGTTCTATCTGAACCAGTTGATCAACCTCCCAGTGTACTTCACTAACCATTTTTTGTTAGTTCTTTTTCTCTTCAGGGACTCTCTGCCGGTGTGTATCTGACGTCTCCCCATGCCGGACCCTTGGGTATGTCACCACCTTCCCCCTTATGCCCCCACGATTTACCCTTCGTGGCAGGCGGTGGGGAGTGCCTCAACTCACCAGACCAGATCCAGCTTCAAGGAGGTGTCTTCCCGGGGTGGCACTGTGGGGGACAGTTGTCATCCTTTCGAGTGGCAGAGGTCCCTTGTTTTTCCAGTTTTCTGCCCTTGGGGATGGAGCATGCAGTGACGCCATGGCAGCGCTCCTCCAGGTGTCTGCTCCATCCCCAACCACATCTGCAGTGTTGGTGTGCTGCCCCCCCCAAGCCTCCTGTAGGGGCCAGGCTTCGCCGACTGCTGGTAACCCCCTTCCCCCAATGAAGGAGAGCAGTGCTTGGGATGCTTGATCCTTCTCCACTCCTGCCAATCCCTAGTGGCCTGCGCTTATTCCCAAACATGGGTCGCTGGTGTGGCACAAGGTGTGGCGTCCAGTGCCTCAACCCTCACCACCACCGGGCCAGCATGTACTTCACTAACTTAATCTCAAGCGCTGATTGCAGGCTTCATACTCTGGATCTTTGGAAGGCGCTATCCTATTATAAGTAACACATGGTGGTGATGATTTGTGATGCTGCTCACCAGCTGTTTGTAAGATATGCTGAAGCCATAAGACAACGATTGCCAGGTGGATTTCATCCTCAGTTGACCTTTGCTATAGGTTGGCTGGTAAGGAATCACCTAAAGGGTTTAAGACTCATTCTACCAGACATACTGCTGCCTTGGTGGCTGCCTCCAGGGATATCGCCACTGAGAAGATATGCAATACTGCAGCCTGGTCAAAAGCACAGACCTGGACTTCCGGTGATGTCAGAGACCGACATGGTGGCTTGATTCATCCGCTCCGTCGCCCACAGAACACAATCTAGCCTAATCGCCCGAAAGAAGATGGCATCCCCAGCCAAACAGAAAAGAAACAAAGCAGGGAAGTTATTTTTAACTCCTGCGCAAAAACTTAGAGTTCTGCAGCAAGAGGAAGAGGGAGACAATCCCGCTGAAGCAGAGGCCCCCGAAGAAGAGTGGCAGCTTGGGCAGCATGGCGGTCTTCAGAGCAACGACCTCATAGAGACAATCAAGCAAACAGCCCGCACAGTTACCAAAATAGATAGAACTCTTTCCGATCTCCAGTCTGACCTGGGCAGAATCGAACATAAAACAGATTAGATGGAACTGTGCCTTACAGCAGTTCCCGAACAGTCTGACAGGCAAGACAGACTTCTGTTATACTTACTGGCCCGGGATCGGGAATTAACGCACAAGTTGACCGACTTGGAGGGCAGAAGCCGAAGACAGAATGTAAGAATCCATGGGGTGCCCTAAGGTCTTGAGGGCGAAGCTACCAACACCACAGAATTTGTTCAAAGGCTTCTCAGAGCAACAGTCGATCTCCCTGAGGGCATAGACTTGGGTCTCGTCCATGCGCACCGCTCTCTGGCCCCGAGACAGAGTAACCCAGAGGCAAGGCCCCGTTCTTTCGTGGTGCGTTCATCAGATATAACAGCAAAGAGGTGCTGTGGAAGGCCTGGCAGCAGAGTCCGCTAGAATTCGAGGGCCATAAAATTTTCATCGACAACAATTACACCTCGGAGGTTCAGGAGGCTCGGAAGACGATCTGGCCAATCATGAAGTCTTTTGAAAGCCAAGAATATCAGGGCCCAAGTCCTGCACCCGGCAAGATTAAAAGTCACAACAGAACAAGGCACCAAAATCTTCAAGGACTTGCTTTCTGCCTCCACCTACCTGGAAGAGCTGGGGATTACTACTCCCCCTTTAATAAAGGCGAGGCTAGAGAGAGACCTTTTAGCCTCGGCCTGGTCGGTGGCACAGAAGGGAATTACTAAGATGGGCTCCTCGGGTCGACATCCACAGACCTCCCTTCGTGCTGACATTGGCTCGGTGCTGCATAGACTTGGCGACCCTGCCCTGATGAACAAGAATGCCTCTTACTTGAAATCGGTGTCTGCAGAGAATCCAGACCATCCACGATCTCCGACTATATGAAGACACTTGCAGGTCATGCCTACACTGAATTTCTCCTCCTTTTTCCCCCCTTCCCTATCGAGTCGCCCCTCACTCTGCTCTGCAGGCCTGATGGACCTAGACAAACTTATTGAATCCATGTGGTGATTTCGCTTGCAGCCTGCCTTCTACCGCTCCCCCCTTACTGGTATGAGTTCTACAGTGAGTAATTCTGACTGTTTACCATGGCCACTTAACTACCGGTTGGCTTTCTCAGCATATGTGCGCGCAGCGAAACTGTCACTGGTGCTGTCCTCAACCTTTTTCCCATTGACTTTTATATACGCTTATTTGTTCAAATTACCTTTATTGTTTTGGAGGGGGGGGGACAGTATTAAGTTAAACAGGTTGTTTGGGTTGACTTGGGGGGTTGTAGCTGGTTGGAGGGATGGGCTATTGGCCTGTTTGCTTGGATATCATTTGTGGAGACTCCAGGTTGCAGCGGTTCGGGGGGGAGCTGAGAGGCGTGCCGGTCTCAGCCTCGAGGGGAGGTGGGGGATGCTAGCCCCTCTCCCCGACAGTATTTTGGATCGGGCGGGGTTTCCCTTTACCCCCCATCCCCACCCACTCTAAACCATTGAATACCACCATAACCAATAGCGTTGGATGTATGGGGAGATCATGTAACCTAGTGGAGAGTAACCATAATAACACTACTACTAGGAACCTGATAAGAAGCCGGGTGGCTCACTCCGACCCCACCCAACCGGTCTGACCTGCTGTATGGGTGGAGGGGGGGGAAGGTCAGGCTGCACCTTGAGTGATGTAGATGACCGCACCTTTCCCCTGAGGTTGGCCCTCCCAGGAAGGGGGGGGGGGGTAGCCACGGGCCGGTCTGCCCTATATGATGTGCAGTCTAGACAGCGCTCTCCAAACAAGTTGCACCATTGGATGAGGTTTTATGCGGAAAACCCTGCAGTCTTAGCACCCCTTTCACGACTACGTGATCAGTCTTTGATACCCCGGGCCTGAACCCTGCTTCATGAATTTAGCTGATCCTCCCTCGGGGATTGAGCCTAGGAGGGGGAGCCTTTCTGAATCTGGGGCCGATTACTGGGACCCTATCACTAGATGATCTCACCATGAACTAAGGCCTCAGACTTACGGGCTTGTTTATCTGGCACACATGCTGCTCCCTGGGGGTCTCTTTGCAGCCCGGTCGATACAGGCCAATCAATTAATGCGGAGGTACTCAAACTCCAGAGGGGCTCGGAGGCGGCACCTACCCTCACTTGGCTTATTTGGTCTCGAGGGTGTTCCAACCTCTCAAACCTGGAGGGTTCATATATTTAGCTGAATCCGAGCTCCGGAGGGCGGGGAACTTCTTGAGAAGGCCTGGTTTGCCACGTAAGGGTGCGGGTGTGCCTTCCCTCTTAGGAGGGAATCAGCACGAGGGCAGGAGGGGCCGAGTTGATGCCTCAAAACAAAAAAAAAAGAAAAGAAAAAAAGAGGCTGGGGTTGCAAAAAACAGAATGCCTCAATAATGGAAACTAGGGCTAATCATAGCCAGCCCTTGGGGGGGCCTATTGCGCTCCCTGGGGTTTTCTTTTGTATATGTTCGTGTGGGTGGGTTCCAGGCAGTTGTTGGGTATTGCTTTTCTGCTGTCATGCAGTACAAAACTGACGGGTGGGGGTGGGGGGAGCTTTATAACTGGATACTCCAGGGCCCTGCAGAGAACACTCACTGCACTTCTGAGTACTCTGCTTTTGTCTGTTTTTCTCAGACACCCCTCTGCTGACAAACATCGGTCAGATCTCCCTTGGAAGTTGTGCTAATAAATACTGGGTATCCAGGTCGGGAGGACTCTCGGCCAAGGCAACCCATCACTTAAGTCAGCTCATGGCTCGAAATTGGTTGAGGCCAGAGCAACGGTTTTGTTGTATTAAAGTTGCAAAAAGTTTGGTTTCAAGTCTTGGTAAGGCTTTTTATATTAAACGTAAAGTTTTGTAGCGTTATCTCCGATTTAAATTGTTAATGCTTAGAAAATCAATGTCACAGGATAGGAATGCTAAACTCAACTGGAAGGAACATGGCTAGTTGTACCACTAAGTTTATGTCTTTAAATGTGAACGGTTCGTCTAGCCCAGTGAAGAGGAAGAGGATTCAGCAATTTATCACATCTCAAGGATGTGGAGGTGTGTTCCTGCAGGAGACGCATCTTTCTCCCCAGAAAGCCCAAAAACGTAACTCTAAATCCTTCCCAGTGATATACAGTTCTTCCCTACCGGAAGGCAGAAAGAGAGGGGTAGCCATTTTACTGTCAGCAAAGCTACAATTTCAACAGCAGGAGGTGATAGAGGACCCTGAAGCCAGGTACATTATTGAAGTGTGGACCATACAGGATACACAAATAACCTTGGCTAACATCTACATTTCGCCTGGGTCTTCTCTCAGGGTGTTTTCAAACATTTTACAGGTGGTGGTGGAAAAAGCTAAGGGCATCTTAATAATGGGGGGAGATTGGAATATAGTTCTAAACAGGGCCCTTGACTCAACCTCACAGATTCCAAAATTGGATGTAGCTAAACTCGCTCCATCAAAACTCAGTTAGAACAACTAGGCCTGTGTGATATTTGGAGAGAGAAATATCCCAGAGCACAAGAATATACTTGTTTTTTCCCTAGATTCAAGGTGTTCTCCCGCCTGGATATGTTTTTCACATTTAAGGGCGACCTGAATAGATTCCTCTCCTCATGGGTAGGCACTTCCATTCTTTCAGATCATAACCCCATCTTTCTTGAGGTGGAGCTGGGACTTCCTAAACGAACCACACATTGGAGATTGAATAATTCCCTTCTCCAGGACAAGGGAGTTTTAAAGGAACTCAGGGATTTTTTGAAAGTCACTCTCGAAGAAAACACCAGACAAGAGGTCTTACAACAGATATTATGGGACACTATCAAAGCCTCTCTCAGAGGTAAACTAATATCAGTAGCTTCCCGCAAAAAACAAGAATTAAAACAAAACCAACAGAAACTAATATCCCAGATTAAAGAGCTGGAGGATGCCCAAAAAACCAAGTGGGAGGAATCCAGGGGTAGAGAACTACAAAGGTGCAGGGAGATGTTACATAATATTAAAAAAATAGAGGTAGAAAAAGCTTTGTTTTATTTAAAACAAAGATATTATGAGGGTGGGCCTCGAGGCACTAGACTCCTGGCTTGCAGACTGCGTCACTATGCAGCTAAAGCGACAATAAAATAACCAAAATAGTCGCACACTGTACAGGCCAACTGGTCAGACAAAATGACCAGATAGCTGAGTCATTTGTGGAATATTACTCTAATTTATACAAAACAGAGGAGAAAACTTCTACACAAGATAAGCGAAACTACTTAGGCTCAATTCCACTTTCTCCCCTCTCACTAGATGATGCTCAAATGTTGATCAGGCCTGTTACTCAGGAAGAAATCATTTCCTCAATTAAAAGACCTAAGTCGGCCAAATGTCCAGGTCCGGATGGGTTCGGGCCCGAATTCTATAAAATTATGACCCCTGAGATAGTGCCCCTTCTCCATAAGGCCTTCACAAATATTTGGTCTGAAGGAGGTCCTCCTCCTCCTTCCTGGCAATACGGAACCATCACGATTTTGCATAAAGAGGGAAAAGATCCCTCGAAGTGTGAATCTTACTGCCCCATATCCCTGCTAAATCAAGACTACAAGATTTTTACCTCTATTATGGCCTCTAGACTCAACCCTATACTACCAGAATTAATCCAGTCAGACCAATCTGGTTTTGTGATGGGTCGGCAAGCGCCTGATGGAGTACGCTGTGCCTTAGACATGATAGACAAGATCCAACGTACTCGTACCCCGGCCTGCCTTTTAAGTTTAGATGCCGAAAAGGCCTTTGATAGGGTCTCTTGGGATTTTATATTCTTGGTGCTTGAATACAGGGGGTTCCCTGAATCATTCATAGACACCATGAGATCCTTATACACGGGACCCCATGCATATGTCAGGGTTAACGGGGGTCTGTCCAGGAGATTTCATCTGGGTAGAGGTACCTGTCAGGGCTGTCCCCTCTCTCCCCCCTTTTGTTCACTCTTTATATCGAACCCCTTGCTGAGGCTGTCAGTAGGGCACAAGACGTGGCAGGGATAGAGGTAGGCGGTATACAGAAGAAAATCCTGCTATATGCAGATGACGTTCTGTTGTCACTATCCCAACCACCTAAATCTATAGAGCAAGTATGGCCCATATTGGAGGACTTCGGGAGACACTCGGGTTACTACCTAAATAAGACAAAAATGGAAGTTCTGAGTTTCTTCTTCAACCTGCCTGAGTGCATCTGCCAACTTTTCCCTCTAAACTGGCCAGCTGAAGGGATGAGATATCTGGGGAGCCACATCACCAAACATTCATCCAAGTTATTTAGAGCAAATTATGCACCCCGGATGACTGCCCTCAGGAAGGACTTGGAGAAGTGGTCCCTGATTAACATTCCTATGCACGCCAGAATTCAAGCCATTACGATGAATGTATTACCCAAATTCCTGTACCTGTTTCAGTGCATACCCCTTCATATTCACAAATCTATCTTTCAGACCTGGCATAAAATGATTTCCAGATTCATCTGGGCCAACAAGAGACGAAGAATAAGACTAAAAGCACTACAGGCTCACCGGAGAGGTTGGGGGTAGATCCCTTCCGGATTTGGAGGACTACTTCCTTGTAGTACAACTGAAACGATCTCTCCAGTGGTCCGGTCCCAGCTCCGCCTCGGGATGGAGGGAGATGGAGATGGGGGGGGGGATAGGTTACCCCTTGAAGATCGAGTAGTAACTCCATCTCTGACCCGACACCATCCGATACCTAGACTAAGTTCAGTGGGGGAGACCCTTCGCTCGGTCCACAGATTGTGGCAAAAATACAAACTGCTACCTTCATTACGGACCCTTAAAAGATTGGCTTGGGCAGAGGATTCCCCCCCCAACCGCATAGATCTCACTTATAAACACTGGTCTAGGATAGGTCTGACATTTGTAGGGCAGTTTTTCCAGGGCACCCTACTCTTAGACTTTAATTCACTCAAGGACAGATTTGGCCTCAAAAACTCTGATCACTTCAGGTTCGTTCAAGTAAGAACATACATCACTTCCCTCCAGAGGAGAGCAGGACGCCCGGATGAGGTAGCGCCTCTTTTTAGCAGCCATCCAACAAACAAAATCATCAGCGGAACAGAAGAGCCAGATTTCTAATCTATATAAGGCCTTGAGAACTATAAAACCAGACCCTCTAATTAAAATTAAAAACAAATGGCAGGAGGAGGCCGGACCTGAATTCCCTTCCCTTAATTGGGACATGGTTTTCGGCACTGCTAAACTGGCAACTAGATCTCCTCTTTGGCAGGAATTTGCCTGGAAGATCAGGGTTCGTTTTTTCCTTACTTCCGATGTACTAAATAAAAGAAACTCAAATTGTTTGGCTGGCTGCTGGAGGGAGTGTGGGGAAAATAAAGCAAATTATCTACACATTTTCTGGGCCTGTCCCATGCTGAAAGGATTTTGGGCTGATACTATATTGGTGATAAAAGAAATCCTTGCAATTACTCAGCAGCTGAATTGGGAAGAATTGATCATGGGGGTGCCTCCCCTAGAGGTCAGGGGGCCAGACTCGATGTACCTTTGGGCAATTTTAACGACAGCGGCCCATAAGGCGATAACTAGAACGTGGCTTAGCCCCAGGGTACCCCAGAAACAAGACTGTATCTCGATCATCAAAGGTCTAGCTGACCTGGAGGAACTCACTTTTAAAATAAACCACAAGATCACACTTTTTGTTCAAAGATGGACCAGGTGGGTAATTTGGCAACAGCTAGATGGGGCTGCTGTGTAGGAATATTGAGAGAGATTGCTCCACTCCCTCTTGGGCCAAGACGATCTGTAACTGAGAATCTCACTTGTAATAGTTTTATGCTGATAATGGTAATCTTTTGCTGCTTTCAAACTGGGGACCTTCCCCCACTACATTTTAAACCTGTCCTAGACTCAGAGCCTTCTAGACCAACCTTTTTTTTTTTAACCTCTGTCTCTTTTCTTCTGGTACAGTAATGAACTGTGAAATGCCTATGTATATTATACCAAGACTGTTTTAATGAGTCTCATGGTTGTAATAAAATTTTCTGCAAAGCCTGAATAAAAATTAAAGTTTAAAAAAAAAAAGCACAGACCAATTTTTTTTTTTTAACTTTATTATTTTCTCTGATCATACTGAGTGTAATTACAATGCTCATACAGGATACATCAGAAATAAATTGGCCAGTGGCCGATAGACAAATATATGAAGAACATCTTATTTTATCCATGTAATCTTTTACAGTAGGATATGGGGTGAAGTCCGAAATGTCAGGGTTTATAATACCCAAAGTCCAGTATTCTTTAGAAGATGCTAGCCTCTCCAAGGGCAAAAGGTTTATCCTTCAGGTAGAACATATAGAAGAGAAAAAAAACAAAACAATCAAAAGATTGCTATTTAACCTGGTTTACATTTAGGTAGAACATAGTCAAACATTTGAACTTGTGAGATGCTCTAACATCCCCTATACTGTCTCTGTTACAGAATGCACGGTTTAATTATTTATTTATTTATTTTATTTAGTTTTTGTTGACCGGGTAAGTGCACTAGACAAATCCTGCCTATTTTCAGGCACGACCCGGGGGAGGGGGATACAGATGAATGCCAACTGACCTTGAACTAGATTAAATGAATCTACATCAACTGTAGTAATAACACTGAAACACCTTTAATTTTGTACCTAACATATACAATGAAATAGGAAGCCTTCAAACTATGGGCAACAATTATTTTGAATTTAAGGTGCAAATATAGGAGCCCTGATTGATCAGAATGGCGGTTCTGCCGCTCCCACTCCCTCAAGTGAGAATTCCATATTATTTTGCTACAGGCAAAAGTAAAGCTCCCATTAGCCCCTTCAGTCCCCAAAGTTCCACTTGTGATAGAACATGTACAGCTATCAACATTAAGAGTAAAATATTTTCTACTGTCCATGTCCTCCGACTGTGTTGGTTTGAATGTATTGAACTCACTGTTCAGTCCTCCGAATCTGATAAGAAGCAATCTGGTTCCCGAGGATTGCGATGGGCCGTAAATTCCCCCTCGATCTTTTCCACCCATCTGCCCCGCATCCTGTGGACTATTAAATTGCCAGTTCTTGCTTCCATATATGACCCACAAATGTGCCGGGAGCAGGAAGGAGTGAATGATGCCTAGCCCTGTCAATCTCTGCCGCACTCCAGCGAAGGCCTTCCTTTTCATTGTGGTCTGGAAGGACAGATCGGGATACAATTTTACCTCCTCTCCGTTCACCAGTATAGAGTATACAGCTCACGCAGCCTGGATTATCAGATCTCTGATCTCTTAACCCGAAGACTTGAGCAGGACAGTATGCGATTGATTAGGAGCAGACGAGTGAACCCTTGGATTCACACGGTAGGCTTTTAACAGAGTGTCCCACTTGAAGCTTTCTGGAAGTGTCAGGGTTTCTCTTAGCCAATTCTTTAAATATTGCCAGAGTGCTGTGTCTTCTGACCCTTCCGGTAGGCCTACAATTCGAATGTTTCCTGCTTGGATCTCGTTTTCAGTGTGTTCCAGGTGACCCAGGAGCTGACCATTCTCTTTTGTAAGTGTGGTCATGGTCATCAGGGTAGAGACAGACCGTTTCTCCATGTCTGCCACTGTTCCTGTAAGTTTTTGTAAAACTTGGTCGTGAACTTTAAGTTTCTGTAGAGTTTTTTCTATCTTAGTGTCCATCGCACACATGGATTCCAACATTGCTGCCCATGGCGGTTCAGAGGTACCCTGGGTTCCACTATCACTAGTATCCGCTGGTCTTGAGGCCTTGCTTGTAGCTGCATGCTGCTCCTTTGCCTGGCCCGAGACCTGCATTTCCTGACGTCCTATTTCTCTAATTTTATATCTATCGACTCCTTCTGGTAAGGTGTATCGAGTTCTAGTATCTGTTTACCGTTTTTTAGCAGTTGATGAGAATTAAATATAATATTTGGCACCACGAGGTGAAGAGCTTACAAAAGTTCATCCAGCCCAGTAGATGTCTCTCTAGCACCCCCCCCCCCACCAAAAGCACAGACCTTTTAGTTTATTTTTCTACAACAGCATCAACCTGCTAAGTCCTTGTGATGCTGCTTTTGGGGCTCAGTACTCCAGTCTCTGTTTACCAAACAGGGGTGCACACCTCACTCCTTTCTCCCGGAAGAATACTAAGAGTTTGCTAGAGTGTGGATAGTCAACTAAATCCATATTATTAGAAATATACCTGTAACTGCCGTTCTAACATACTAACATACTAAAATGCCAGCAGAATAGGCCTAACGGTCTTTCGTGTCTGTTCGTTTGGTCAGCCCCCACCCTGGGTGCTGACCTTGCTGTCCCCCTCGCCTTCTCTGGCTTCTCCCTTCCCAGTTCCGGATATTCTTGCTGCATTGGATTTTGCTTCCAGAACCCTTCCCCTGTACCTGTCCCACCCCCTCTTGAACCCCTCCACTGTCTCTGCCTCCACCAGCCCCCTAGACAGTGCATTCCATGGCTCCACCACCATCTCAGTGAAGTAGCACCTCCTCCTTCTCCCTGAATCTCCCCTCCAGCTTCCACCCATGCCCTCTAGTGGCCCCTTCCTCCTTCCTTCAAGCACCCTGACTGTTCCTCCCTATTTACCCTCTTCATGTACCTGAAGACCTCTCATCATGTCCCCCGGTCCCTTCTCTCTTCCAGTGTGTACATATTTAGCTCTTCGAGCCTCTCCTCATAGGTCCTGTCCCCCAAACCCCAAATCATTTTGGTTGCCCTCCTCTGGACCCTCTCCAGGAGGTTAATGTCCCTCTTTAAGTGTGGCCTCCAAAACTGCACGCAGTACTCAAGGTGCGGCCTCACCAAGCAGTTATACAGAGGGAGTATCAGTTCCCTCGTTTGTTAGTGGTATTCGGTTTGCACCCAGATAACCTACCTGACCTCCCCTGGCAACTGGCACCCAGATCCCTGCTTCCATCGTGCAAGGATCTGACGTGGGACTGGACCGGGCTAGCGCTCCCAGGTGGTGGGAAGAGCTTAGCATGAAGGTGTCTGGTGATTCCACAGTCTCCAGCAGAATTGCCAAAGTGAGTATATGGACTGAATGCCACTAATGGAACTGTGGTTACAGGTGAGTAAACTATATTATTCTTTCCGAGTGTGTGTGTGTTTTTTTTTTTTCTTCTTTTCCCTCACCCTTTATAATGAATGAGCTTTTAATCTCCTCTTCAGTGCCATAGATAGCCTCGGTGCACAGCAGCTGTTGGCCTGCCTCAGGTGGCAAGAATCTGCCTTCGATCAGCCTTTCTGTTTGACGGATATGCTACTCCTTTTTCACTGCAGCAGGGTGAGGTAGTTTACACTTTGGCGACGGGTATGGAGCTGACCAAGGCTTAGAATGCAGGAACAGTTAATGTTGTATTGGAGGTTCATTTGAGGGTATGTTTGTATAACTAGGTCTGCTGCTCTCCAAACATCACCTAATTTCTAAAGGTACACAGTGAATTAATGTACAGCCTGAACAGTGTTGCTGTGCTAATTAACTGTCATAATCAACGAACCATTCCTTAACTTCATTCAGCAAACGTTTTAAAATCAAATCATTTTAATAGATATTACTGCTACTGTTCTAAAAACTGCAGAAGGCTGTCAAAGGAAATAGCACTGAAAAGGGAACAAGCAAGTTAAAAAAAAAAAAAAAAAAAATTGAAAAGGGAACATCGTACTGCGAGTATGAACTGCAAAAAAAAAAATATATATATATATATATATTTTGACTTGTTGGCAGCATCTGGTGCTTGGCGTGTAAAACAATGCCATCTAGCTTGTTTTAATCATTTCTGCATGGGAGTTCACTTGCTGCCTGCTTACAGCAGGGTTTTAAATAATTGACTAGCAGTTTTTTCTCTTAGAACAATACTAACTGTACAGAAGGTATTTATATAGGTTTTCTTGAAGTGTCATGTTTGTTAAACACAGTGAGGCAAGTGCTATGCATTTTCACAATGTTTTAGCACTTTTATGAGCAAAACGCGAATCAATTTTTAGAGTTAAATAAAACCCTGTTACAGTGTAATAATGTAGAGATTAGCGCTTTTGAAACTGAGTAAAGTGCTTGCTAAACATGAATACTTGATTAGGTCAGTTTTATATTTGTTAAAAAGGCTTGCCAACCTAAAAATATTGTTTCTCCAGCTACATAAAGTCAACTCTTTAAAATATTGTGGCCCACTTATCATAGCCTAAATACTCCATTCTTTCATGTTACTTAGAAAAGTTGGCACAGTAGCTTGCCGGCAGTCTGCCATGAGGGAAACCCAGTTTGGGAACATAGGGGTTTCTCCCTGACTGGCACGTCATGAATGTGATGCCGTTGCTGTCTGAGGAGGAAAGGCTGAGGCACACCACTCTCCAGAACCCCTGTGGCAGAGCTATAAGTGGTACGTGCCAGGGTACTGGAAGACACTACTGTCTCTGCATCCTTTGTGACTGAGATTACGTGCCACAAGATGGTCTGATCTCTTAGACTGGGAAGAGTGGAACTGTGGGGCGCAGAAATAACCAGAAATTTAGCAAATAAAGTGGAGTTATCTGAGGTGCACACCCATGGGAAACAGCATTTTTATGCACTTGTGTGGGTTGTTTACTGATGCAGGCAGTCTGTTATCACACCTCACGGATCACAGTGGGTCAACCCAGGCACTTCCCCTGTGCTGTTGGTCACAGCAAAGGCCTCAGTTACACCCCATGGCTCCTTCAGAGCTATCCATTATAGCTAAAGCCCCAGCTCAGCACCTTTGACTTTTTCCACGTTTCATATTGCCTGTGTCCACTCCTTCAGGGTCTCTTCCAGCTCTTCCTTGGAACTCTGCCTCCATTTTTACCTGCTACCTGTTCAACTCTGGTGTGTCCCAGGAAATGTGTGTGTGCATCTTTGAACTAGCAAGATTGTGGGTTTTCAGATTACCAAGACTAAGAATGAGACTTTGCTAAATAGGTGACTTGGCACTTCAAGCCAACCTGTTAATATGCACTTGAGCAGTAGCAGTAGGTGTTCATCTTCTGGCAGCTCCTGCTGTGCATGTAAGTGGAATATACATTTACACCATGAATAGGATAGTATGGTTGTGGGGTGGGGGACTGAGAAAGTCTGCAGTTAAGTGGGATGTACTTTATTGGGTTAGAAGGGAAAAAAAAGTGCCTTTTTTTAAAGTCTGTTCTTAGCCTCATTACCAGAAGTGATATGTACAGCTAAGGCAAAAAAGGAGCAGTCCTTGACCAGTGGGATCCGGAGGGGGACAAGGGTTCTTTAGATACATAGGGAAAAAGGAAAGTAAGGGGCAGATCAGCAAGATAAGGATAGGGGATGGCTGGGCACAGGAGGCGGGAGAACAGGCAGAAGTCCTAAATGAGTATTTTGCCTTAAGTTTTACCGGGGGGGATGGAGGGGGGGCTATGTCTTGCAAGGGGAATGGGGGCAAAGTGGAGCAAGGGGTGGGACTGGTAGAGACCAGGGGCCCTGATGGGTCTGGGGAAAGGGAGTGGCCACTACGGACAGGTGGGGGCCCAGCAGTGCAGGGTGAAAGGAGGAGGATGTGGAGGCTGAAATCCCAGTAGAGAGAGAGTAAGGGAAGTCATCAGGTCCCTTCGGACGGAGAAATCACCTGGGTCAGATGAGATGCATCCCAGGGTGCTGAGGGAACTGGCGGGTGTCCTGTCAATCCCTCTAGCGGAGCTTTTCAACATCTCTCTGAGGACGGGTGGGTGTCCCATGTCGTGCCGATCCACAAGGGGGGGATCGAGAGGAGTCGGGAAATGACAGGCCCGTTAGCCTGACATCGGTGGTCGGCAAGGTGATGAAGGGTATTGTCAAGGAAAGGTTAGGAGGGTTACTGGAGCAAACTGGGTATTTGGACGATAGGCAGCATGGCTTTGTCACGGGAAGTTCGTGCCAGACAAACCTTGTTGAGCTCTATGACTGGGTGACGAGAGCCCTGGACCAGGGTAGGCCAGTGGATGTCCTCTTTCTGGGCTTTAGCGAGGCATTTGATTCGGTACCCCACAGTGGCCTGCTGGCTAAGCTGAAGGAAATGGGTGTAGGGAGACAGTTGTTAAGATGGATAGGAAATTGGCTGTCTAAGTGTACTCAGAAGGTGGTGGTTGGAGAGTTAGCCTCATCCCCAAGGTGGGTGACTAGTGGGGTTCCCCAGGTGTCAGCGCTGGGGCCACTCCTGTTCACCGCCTATATCTGAGACATCAGGAGTGAGATGAGTCTCTTTGCAGATGACTCAAAGCTGGGTGCAATGGTGGATGGGGAGGAGGGAAGGGTGGCCTTGCAGGAGGACCTGGAGGCTCTGGAAAGCTGGTCGGGAAAATGGAAACTAAAATTCAATGTGGGGAAGTGCAAGGTTCTGCACCTGGGAGTTAGAAATCCAGGCCAGGAGTATACCCTGGAAGGAGACATAATTCAAGTCACGGAGGGTGAGGGGGACCTGGGGGTAGTGGTAGATGTCAAAATGAACAACTCAGAGACCTATAGGAGGGTAGCGGCAAGGGAAAATAGGATGTTGGGATGCATCGCCAGGGGGATTACCTCCAGAAAGGCGGAAGTGATCCTTCAACTGTACAACTGTTTGGTTAGGCCACATCTCGGGTATTGTGTACAGTTTTGGTGACCACATTTAAAGAGGAACATTACATTCCTAGAGAGGGTCCAAAGGAGGGCAGCGAAAATGATCTAGGGCCTGGGGGAGAGGAACTATGAGGAGAGGCTCAAGGAGCTCGACATGTACACCCTGGAGGAGAGGAGAGGAGGGATGGGGGACATGATAGAGGTCTTTAAGTACACGAAAGGGATCAATAAAGGAGGCCCAGTCAGGGTGCTCGAAAGGAAGGAGGGTGGGGCCACAAGATATCATGGGTATAAGCTGGAAGGGGGCAGACTCAGCGGGGAGAGGAGGAGATGTTATTTCACTGAAAGGGTGGTGGAGCCATGGAATGCACTGCTCAGGGAGCTGGTAGAGGTTGATACTGTGGACGAGTTTAAGAGGGGATGGGACAGGTACAGGGGGAGGGTAAATCTGACCAGGCCCAATACAGGTGGAACATCTGGGACTGGGAACAGTATAACCCAAGGGGAAGGGGGGACACTAGAATCAGCCCTTAGTGCAGGTGCTAAAAATCGAGCAGACTCTAGGGACCATTAGGCCTATTCTGCTGGCATTTTAGTATGTTGGTATGTTAGTATGTAGAACCCTGGGTTGCAAGACGACTTGGCATCTTACAAAATTGCCATTTGTTTCAACCATTCCGTTAGACAGTACAGGCCTGCTGTAGAGCTGTTTGCATGTGTTGTTTATTCTTTAAAACATCCACTATTAGTATTATTTATTTTATTTATTTAGAAACACCTCAACACAAATACACATGTAAATGTAACCTCTGGCTAATGTTGCTGGCACTACTCATTTTAGCAGGACAAAAGTCTGAAAGAACACTGCAGTTATGTCATGTATACCTTGGGCACAGCGCCCAAGCTCGTTTTTTTGTTTGTGAATATTGCTGCAGACATCCTTCAGATAATGGGGCCAATTCTAGAAGCACCCCTACGCATGTCACAAGTTGCGACATGCGAGGGGTACAGTTGCGCCAAGGACTCGACGCCCGATTCTGTAAAGGGCAGGGTCCCCTCGGCTAAGTCCTGTGACTTGTGACATTTCCACAGGTACGCCAAACAGAGGGCATACCTGATGGCTTTATCTTAAGCCGCAACCCTGGATATGAAGGGTGCAAGTGCCCCCACCGATCCCCCATTAATAATATAAAAACCCCGCAGGGCTAGCTGATGCCCTGATCCCCCAATAATAATTAAAAGGCCCCACAGGGCTTGCTCATGCCCTGTGAACCCCAATAATGATTAAAAAGCCCTGCAGGACTAGCTCAATCCCCCCCATCCCTGATCTCCAATATTATCACAAAAACACACAGATCCCTTTATCTCTGGTAGTCTAGTGCCCCCTCAACCAGGTAGTGCCCAACCACCATGTTCCCCCGACCTGTTTCAAGCCAGTGACTGGCTCAGCCCACCTTTCACCACCACGGCCAGCCGCCGACTGAGGTCTTAAATGACAGCGTGTACTGTACACGCTCAGTGAATGAGCTGTCCTTCACTGAGCACATACTGTGAACAGTATGCACTCATTGAAGAGCTCAGTTGGCAGCTGGTCATGGTGGTGAGAGGTGGGCTGTTGCCAGACAATGGAAATGGGTGGGGAGCGGGGTGGTTGGGCACTGCCAGGCTGGGGGGCCACTAGACTACCAGGATAAAGGGATCTGTATGTTTTGCAATAATATTGGAGATTGGGGATAAGTGGGCATGAGCTAGCCCTGCAGTGTTTTTGTGCATTTCGGGGATCAGGGATATGAGCACATTTTCATGGGGTTTTTATTTTATTGGGGGTTGGGATGAGTAAGCTCCTGGCTTTTCAGCACTTCTTTGGCGGGGCGCCACATGTACTGGGAATGGACAGACAGCACATTGGTGCAGCCCCCGTGGGCTGTAAGTACAGTAACTGTACTTTGTCGGATGTCCTCTAGGGTTGTTCCAGACTAGTAAATTGGGACTTCGCAGCTGCCCTTCCAGAGTAGGGCGCAACTGCTGCTGTAAAGCCGCTAGCGCCATGTTGCAGGGGGTTTATGGCGCAACTGGTGGCATGTCCACTTTGGCGCAAGCAGCTTGCAACATGTCGCAGGCTGCTTTGCAGAATAATGAATGGCAGAAAAAGGGGAGATATTGTTGATGGGGGACCTGAATATGCCAGATGTCAACTGGAGCACCTTTGCTGCAGGCACATCCAAGAGCAGGGTCATTCTTGATGCCCTACAGGGGGCATGCCTCAGACAGCTAGTACTGGAACCCACTCGGGAGGGAGCAATCTTAGACCTGGTACTCTCAAATGGGGATGGAGAAAGAATCTCAGATTTAGATGTGGGTAGCCATCTGGGAACAAGTGACCACTAAACAGTGTGGTTCACGATAAACACAGCCATACAATCAAGCCATACAAAAGCAAGAGTACTGGACTTTAGGAGGGCCGACTTTGGGGAAAATGAGAGAGTACCTCAGAAAAGCAGTAGCAAACAGGCAAGAAGGAGGGGTGGAGGAACAATGGGGAGTGATCAAAACAGCCATCACAGAGGCAACAAGTCTTTGTGTAAAGCAAATCAGTAAAACACAACGAAGGAAAAAAACGCCATGGTTCTCAAAAGAGGTGGCAGGGAAGGTTAAGGAGAAAAGGACAGCATTCAGGAAATATAAGGAAACACAGAAGGAGCAGGACAGAGAACTTTATGAGTTAAAGCAGAAAGAGGCTGGGAAGGCAGTCAGAATAGCGAAGGCCCAAACCGAGGAAAGGATAGCCAGTTCTGTTAAGAAGGGGGATAAGACCTTTTATAGGTACATTAGGGAGCGAAGAAAGACCAAAGGAGGGATACTGAAGCTTAATAAAGGGAAGGGAATGTGGGTAGAGGGTGACAAGTGAAAAAGCAGGGATACTGAGCGAATATTTCTGCTCAGTATTCACAAAGGAAGAGGAGGAGTTACCTAAACCAAACAAGAAACACTCTCGAAGATGGAGTCGATACCAGTCCATTTACAGAAGAAAGGGTTCTGAAAGAACTGATAAAATTGAAGGTGGACAAAGCAATGGGGCCTGATGGGATTCACCCAAGAATTCTAAAAGAACTAAGGTAGAACTAGTGACACCACTGACTACTCTCTTTAACAAATCATGGGAGGATGGGGTGGTACCCGAGGACTGGAGGAAGGCAGATGTGATTCCTCTTCACAAAACTGGGAGCAGGACAGAGGCAGGAAACTACAGACCAGTTAGTTTGACCTCAGTGGTAGGAAAATGATGGAATCATTTCTGAAGGAAAGAATTGTTGAGTACCTAGATGCCAGTGGGGCACAGGACCCAAGGCAGCATGGATTCATGATGGAAGGTCGTGTCAGACTAATCTAATAGATTTCTTTGACTGGGTGACCAAAGTAGTAGACCAGGGAGGGCTGTGGACATGGCCTACCTAGATTTTAGCAAGGCATTTGATACAGTCCCACACAAAGATTAATTCACAAGATAGCCAGCCTTGGGTGGGTCCCAAGGTGGTAGCCTGGATAAAAAATTGGCTAGACAACAGGACGCAAAGGGTAGTAGTAAATAGAATACACAGTGAAGAAAGGAGGGTTACTAGTGGGGTACCGCAGGGTTCAGTACTGGGACTGGTCCTTTTTAATGTCTTTATAAGTGACATTACAGAGGAACTGGAAGGAAAAGTATGTCTCTTTGCAGATGACACAAAAATCTGCAACAGGGTTGATACACAAGATGGAGTGGAAAGGATGAGAAGGGACTTGGCACGGTTAGAGGAATGGTCAAATGTATGGCAGCTCAGATTCAATGCAAAGAAGTGCAAGGTAATGCACATGGGAAACAAAAACCCAGGGGAAGTGTACACAATGGGGGGTGAGATATTGACAACAGTAACAATAGAAAGGGACCTGGGGGTAATTATATCAGATGACCTAAAGGTGGGCAAGCAATGTGAGAAGGCAGTAAGAAAGGCAGGGGGGATGCTGGGATGCATAGGAAGAGGCATCAATAGTAGAAAACAAGAAGTTGTTATCCCTCTGTACAGACAGTTGGTGAGACCCCATCTGGACTACTGTGTGCAGTTCTGGAGACCCCATCTCCGCAAACACATAGACAGAGTGGAAGCTGTCCAGAGGAGAGCAGCAAAATGGTGCAGGGTCTGCACCAGAAGACATACGAAGAAAGACTAAAGGAGCTTAATATGTATACCCTTGAGGAAAGGAGGGAGAGGGGACATGATAGAAACTTTCAAGTACCTCAAGGGAATTAACAAAGTCCAAGAGGGTAGCATCTTCCAGAAAAAGATGTGCAAGAACAAGGGGGCACAATTTGAAGATAGAGGGGGGACGGCTCAGAGGTAATGTGAGGAAGTATTTTTTCACTGAGAGGGTTGTGGATGCATGGAACAGCCTCCCTGAGGAGGTCGTGGAGTCAAGAACAGTGGGGGACTTCAAGAATGCAGGGACAGGCATAAGGCAGTCCTAGTGGGGGGTAGGAGGAAGTAAGCTGTTGGTTAACTAGGATTTGCAGCTTATCTGTTAGGTAGGAAAATGGGCAGACTAGGTGGGCCAAGTGGTCCTTATCTGCCGTCAAATTCTATGTTTCTATGAATGTTGCAACTCCTGGCGCAAATTGCTACTTACCCATTTTTTTGGGGGGGGGGGTGCTAGTCAATTTACATCAGGTGTAACCCTTTGAGAATTGGGCCAAGTGTTTTTAGAGCGGTACATTGAGCCTTGAAGATTATGATTAATGCTATTATGTTGTCATTAAGCCCACATAAATTGGAAATAGGCCCTGTCTTATTTCTGTTAAGGTGTCGCATGGTGAGGAACTGCTGTAAACCCATTTTGAACCCTTGTACTTGAGACTCCAAGATAGAACAAGTCTCTTCCTCCTCTTCCCAGACATCCTTTATTTATCTTCCTCTGAATCTAGATGCACCTTGTTTGGCAAAACTGCCCAGCCCCGTCAAATACTTTGTGGCTTCCCTTCAGCGGTGCTGGTAGGGGATGGGCATCCCCATTCCCCAGCCAGAGCACACTCAGGCATGGGGATGTCAAGTTGGGCACAGGGCCAGAGGTTGCTGTAGATGTTTTCCCGGTAGATGCTCATTTTTATGGTTTTTCTCCCTCCCCTGCATGGCATCAGCAATGGCTTCTACCCACGCTTGTACACCCAGAGGCATGCCAACGCTAGAGTGATGCCATCAGTTCAGTCCTTGTGCGCTCAGCTTTCTCCGACTTCCTTTGACCACAAAGGAGCAGCTTTTGAGAAGGTAACACAACCCTCCATCCCAGATGGCTGGGGGTTTCCACCTTGTCAGTCTTCTGCCAGTATGCAGCGATGATCAAACTGTCTGTCTTGTACTCCTGTATTGCATTTCCTTTTTCTATCATTTTTATTCTGTTCGTGATTCCCACAGACATCCCCCATCAGATTCCAGGCAAACCCTGATACCCTTTTACCTCCACAGCAACTCTCAGAACCTCCCCTCCCCATGGCAAGGACCCTCGGGGAGTGGGACCATCATGACTTAGCATCCTATTAAAAATGCCATTTGTTTCGTTCCTTCCATTAGGCAGTACTAGCCTGCTGCAGAGCTGTTTGCTTATGTTGTATTAAGTAGCCAGATGTGTTGCTGTAGCAAAGGTGGGTGGTAGTGGTGGAAGTTTGGGGGCTGTTTCAGAATTCAGAAGGCAGTATGACTGTACCGCTCTCTGAGCCAGCAGGTGACAGTAATGTATCAATTTTGCATGCCCCCACCCCCCTCCGAGTCTGAGAGTATCCATGCAGACTCTGCAGCAGCTTCTGGTCAGTCTGCAGTGACAATCCAGGCTCATGGTGCCTGAAACCCAGGTTGCTGGCCTGACTCATGATATTGGTCCAGCCAAGTTACTGTTACTTTACCTTTTATAACCGGCTGCGGGACACATTTTATTGAGTTGCTTCTCCAGCAATGTGAGATCTAACCCAATTACCTTTGTTCTAAGAGATCACTCACAGTCTTTGTTACTATTTTTAGTTTTTATATTGTGCCAGGACCTGAGATATATATATATATATACACACACATACACACAAAAGCTCTGGAACAGGGAAGGGGGAAGCAGAGCCACATAATAGGATAGCTCAGAGGAACCGCTGTTAGCCTTTGTGCACTTGGATTATACTTTACCCATGATCCAAGAGCTGTCCCCATTTACCTGGACCTTGGTGGTACTGGAAATAAATTACACTACTTACCATTGCAGAGAAATTCACCGGAAATGAGAGAGTGCAAAATCGGTTTCGTCTGGCTTAACCAGAATAGTTAGTGGTAGAGTGCAGCTTGTTTCTGTTATGTCTGGTGCCTTGTCTCTTTATGGCCATTTTGTTTAGCATTTTACTACTAGTACCAGGCTGGGAAGGCAAAGCTTACATTAAAAAAAAAAAAATGCATATCGTTATTATAACTACTACTGCAAGCAGCACATTTATGGTATAATAAGTAGCCCCATTTATCATCTTTGCATAGGAAGTAATGTGTGTCCAGTGGTCATCAAGGGTCCCCCCGTGTCCCAACGGCAGCACATTGAGCTGCAATGCTGGAGAACTCACTTCGGGAGGGGACTCTCATCGCCGTATCTGGAGGCAGGCCAGGCTGAGGTAGCCACTACGAGACAAAGAAAAGTAAAATTGATCATAGAACGGATGAGGTAGAGCAATCGGAGTACAGGCAGAAAGCGAGCATGTCTTGTGCCTTTGACAGTGAGCATACACTGCCACCCTTTCACATTTTTCTGGGGGCAGCACTGCTACTGCTGTGATGTGATACGATGCACTTGCTATGGAGAAGCGTTTACATTCCAGGTTCTGTGGTTCTGCTGCTGTAGGAATAACTGCGGTAGTCTTACTCACAGCCCAGGCAGGATACAATGGCTGTATCAGTTTTGGTTAAGGACTGTCCGCCCATCATCTGGTTACATGTGAAAGTATCCTTTTTTTTGGGTCAGAAGTATAAGATCTGTGCAGCGCCCCTCCCTCCCCCACCACAACTTCTTTTACCCTCTATGAGCACTCCAAACCTCAACATCATGAAACATCTGAGCACAGTGGTGAGCCCCAAGCTGGGAAGTGGAACGGATCGGGCTGCTGACTCCATGAAGTCCAAATACGATCCCTTCCTTACCTTTGCTTGGATTTGTTTATTTGGGACTTTTTTATTGTTGAGAACGATGGGGAAATATCTTGAAATCAATAGCAGTATCTGCTCAAGAAACTATTATAATAATTGACTTAATATGAAAAGCATGATTCTGGAGGACAACCAGACTGTTACACTACTAACTGACATTACTGTTGCTTCTAATCTCACACTTAAGAGATGTCTATGAATGTCAAATACAGGAGAGACAGAAGAACTGTTTGAGACAAAAATCAGGGACATTCCAG
Source organism: Neoceratodus forsteri (assembly GCA_016271365.2). Lineage (NCBI taxonomy): Eukaryota > Metazoa > Chordata > Ceratodontiformes > Ceratodontidae > Neoceratodus > Neoceratodus forsteri. Next base: position 1,205,919,482 of record CM028132.1, read on the forward strand.
AGAAATTAGGTAGAAGGGTGGAAAAGTAGGAAGGATCGCATTCCACCCATGGCAAATGACTCAAATGGCTGCCTACTACACAAGAACAAGTTCTGTTCAGTTTCTCCATGGCCTGGCCGCCTCCCATCTGTTCTTTATCCCTGCTCTCAACTCCTAAACTGTTTAGACATCAGTGATCACTGCTTGTATTTGGTACTTGCACCTTGTGTGTTACACTGCTGTGAACACAACGCTGTAGGATTTCAGTTGATTGATGTAAACGTATGGTGCAGACTGCCTGGCTAGCCCTGTATTCCCATTGCTGGATGCATGGCACATTGTGAAAATAAATACCAGAAATAAAAGGCATGTAACAGATGCCATTACAAGTTTAACTTCACCTCGCCCCCATGACTGTCCTCTGCTGCAGCACCCTGTGGGGTATTTCCCCAACTGCTGGTGAAACCCCACAGAATTGCCCCTGCTATACTTCCTAAGTAAGAGGGATCCAGCTAGGAGCACATGAGGGGGAGGACTGGGAGGTGAGGTGCCTACCAGGTGCTACGGCATGGAGGGATGGGAGGAAAATCCTGGGGATTACTGGGAAGGCAAGATGGGAGGGTGAGCTGGATGTCCTTATCCACCTGGGTACTAATGACCTGGCAGATGTGATCCTAAGGAAATTCAGTAAGAGTGTAGAAAATTGGGGAGGGGGCTCAAGCAAGTAGCTACATCTGTCACCTTCTCGGATGTACTAGCTGCCAGAGGCATGAGAGAGCGAAGGGACGCATGCACCAGGAACTTTATCACATGGTTAAAGAACTGGTGCCGCAAGGAAGAGTTTGGATTCATTGGTGACTGGGGACCCACCTGGAGGGATGGGGGCTTGATCAAGCCTGACGGCCTGCATCCGTCCTGGAGGGGAATTCAAGCACTCACTTGTCAGTTTAAATGCTACGTGGACAAGCATTTAAATTAGCCGGGGGAGCAGGCCAGCAAGGAGGGTACCTAATTGTCCACCTCTCATAGCTAGCAGTGGAAGCAGTGAACAGGAGGAGATATCTCTACAAAGCAGTGTGCAAAAGATTGAGATAGGCACCCAAGGAGTGGAAAGACAGAAAGGGGGCAAAATACAACAGAAGGGAAGACAGCAGGGTGAACCAGGGATAAAGGATAACTAGGGAGGGGGCTGGCGTAGAACAGCTAAACAGTCCAGGGAGTTTACATCATGGAAAGCCATGTGCCAGGAGCCTTAGCAACAAGATGGAGGATCTGGAGGCCGCCATGGTGCAGTCAGACCTGGACATTGTGCAATCACAGAGATCTGGTGTGATAATCACAACTGAGAGATGGCCATACCCGGCTACAACGTGTTCAGAAGAGGCAGGAAAGGAGGAGGAGTGGCACTTTATGTGAAAGATGGCATAAAGGCCACAGAGATCCAGGAGGAACAACATGGGGGGGGGGCGCGATACTGTTAAGCTAGAAAGGAAAACTAGGTCAGCCATCCACACAGGGGTGCTCTACAGCCCATCAGCCCAGGAGGATGAGACTGACAGGGAGCTAATTCTAGCCATCCAACGGATGGCGGAAGAGGGGGAGGGGGTGCTGGTTGGAGACTTCAGTATTCCAGATGTGGACTGGAACCTTCCAGCAGCAGCATCAACCAGGAGTAGATTTATCCTGGACTCCCTTCAAGGTGCCTTCCTTAAGCAACTGGTCATGGAACCAGCTTGGCAGAAGGCAATACTGGACCTCACAAACGGGAACAAGATGCTTTTCTTGGAGACTAAATACAGAGATAGGACCTTCACACTGTGTGAGTGATCCTCTTGCTGCAGTGGAGGAGGAAAAGGACATGAGGTTCATAATAAGCATGACCGGTAGGTCCGTCCCGCTGGCACAGCAGAAGTACTTCCATCTGCTGTGCCAACAACTGGGATTTGGGAGTGTACCTGGGACGTTGGGTGGGTTAGCCGGGCGGGGAGGCCAACATCCCAGGAACTGCTCACCTTTATGGGGAGAGAGAGAGAGAATTTGGTACCGCACCTACTGACCTTTAGCATTGGAAGGGGGTGCTGCAGTCCAGGAGTATGCTGGGAGCCAGTCGGGCAGAGACCACTGACCTTTTGCATGTTGGGTGTGGTAGCACGCCCGATTATGCACAGAGGTCATTGCACAACTGGCTCTGCTATGGATGGGTGGGAGGAGGATGCCAATGTGGGGGAGGGGGGAACCTCGGCACAAGCCCCAGGATCCTGGCATATGCGGACCTAGCTGATACCGGGGGGTGGGGTGGGGTGGATCTCCTCCAGCAACGTCAAGGGCCGAAAAAACAAGCATAAAAAAGGATTGACGACCAGTGTGTGGTTGCTGTGAAGAGGGCCAGCAGAATGCTAGGGTACATCGAAACGGGGTAGACCAGCATGACATATCTTTTTACCAGAGCTGTGGGATACAGTGTGTATGAAAAGGGCTGTATAAATGCAAAACTTCTACAAGGCTGTAACCAGGCCCCATTAGAATGCTGCATGCAGTTTTGGGTTCCTTGGTACAAAAACGACAGTGAGGCAGTCAAGTGCAGGGCAGACCTAATGATCAGGGGTATGGGGAACAGAAGCTATGAAAATGTGCTGATGGCCATTGCATGTTCACGTTGGAGAAAAGGAAGCTGAGATGAGATGTGATCCATTGATCGACAAGCCCCAGCAGTCTTTGATCTACTGCCCTCCAGCAGGGTATGAGGACATACCCTGAAGCTCAGAAGTGGTAAATTCAGCAGTAATGATAGGAGGCAACTTTTCTCCCAGAGGGAGAGCGGCAAGATGGAAGAGGCGGTCTACCAGCCGCAGTAGCACTACTACTCATGAGGCTGACGACCTGGGTTTAGGAAAGAGCCTGCACTGCTGGAGGGCCGGGTGGGTGGTGGCATTGAGCATCCTGCAGGATGCTTTTCTTCTCTGAGAGGGGGGTATCACATCCCCTGCCCTACCGCCACCTTGGTGACCACAGTTGAGGGCCCAGGCGAGCTATGATTAACAAGTGGGATCACTGGCGTTGGCCTGTGGATTGGTTGCATTAGGCCTCACTGGCAACCAGTCCTGCTGTGCGCTGCTCGTGGGAGGGCAGGAAGAAAATTGGAAACGGTGCGCTCAGTGCCAGGCAGATCAAGCACCCCCAGTGTAGGATTCAACTTTTGTTTTCAAAGGCTCAACATAAAAACACCTGGACTTCCGGTGACGTCACCGACTGGAATGGCGCCTTAGTCGAGGAGCTCTCTGATCCCTCTAACGGCAATCCGATCAAATCGGCTCTCACAGAATGGCTTCTCCAGCCAAACAAAAGAGGAACAAGCCGGGAAAGCCTCCAGGTACTCCCATGCAAAAATTGAGGGAGATGATTCAAGCAGATATCGAGGCTCTCCCAGAGACGCGAGGCTCGCCCTCAGACCTACACCAGGCCTCACCTCAGCATGACCCTCCACAAGAAGACATAGTTGAAATGATAAAATAGACGGCCCGCACGGTCGCAAAGATAGATCATACATTTACCGAACTTTGATCGGATTTTAAACCAGATCGACCACAAGGCAGAACAGCTAGAGCTTGGTTTAACACAGACCATGGAGCAGACAGGACCGCCTGATGTTGTACCTCTTGGCCAGAGAACGAGAGATCAACCGCCGACTAAACGACCTTGAAGGGAGGAGCAGGAGACAAAATATTCGTATCTATGGGGTTCCAGAAGGCTTGGAGGAGAAAGAGCCGGATAATATTGCCTTTATCCAGACCTTCCTACGAAGCTCACTTAAGCTTCCAAAAGAGCTGGATATAGAAATAGATCGGGCACACCGATCGTTAGTACCTCGGCCTAGAAATCCAGAGGCGAGGCCCCGCTCGTTCATCCGGACTCCTTAAATGTGGGGACCACGGTGAATGATGGGAGGCTTGAAAGACAGAGGGTGGAACGGCTAATATATCGAGCTACTGGGGAAACTAGAGATGTGGGGTTACACCCTGACAAAGATTAAAAACCCCTTATTTCGCTACCTGAGAGCGATTTAATAGCTTAAGGTCTGCTTCCCCTTCCCCAGCCCTTTTGGACTGGGGAGCGGGGGAAGGAAAGGAACAATAGGAGAGGTGGGATCAAATGCTTGACATGAGGACATCCCAGAGAGGTGACCACAAGAGGATGGCCACATTAAAGATCACGTGATATGGCCAAAGGGGAACCTCATTGCACTACTGAGCTCCCCTACAGGTCCAGAAAGGACATTACTTCCTCTGTTGAGTCTCTTTACTCAATCACACCTTGGAAGTCTACTACAAGAAGGTAGAGACTCGTAGCTCAGGAGTCTGGTAGCCACGGGCGTTATTACACTCATGTTGCTTAAGGCTAGAAACTGGATAAGGCTAAAGCAAAGATTTAACTGGTTTAAGCAATTCATGTTAAAGTTAATGGAAAAGTTGTTATGTTATGAGTTTTTCTGGTTTAGATTAAGGCAAGGTACATACAACAATCTAAATTATTCTAGTATAATCACAGTGTCTCAGTGGCTAGTAATTAAGTATCAGGAAAACCGTAGTTATGAGTAATCATTGCACAAAGCTAGTCTCCTTCAACATAAATGGTTGCTCAAGCCCTATTAAGAGGAAGAGATTACAGAGATACCTGGGGGCCCAGGGATGTGAGGTGGCCTTCCTGCAAGAGACTCACATTACCCCTCTGGAAGCTCAGAAACTAAGGTGTCCAGCTTTTCCCCATGTATTTCACTCTTCCTTGTCGAGTGGGAGAAAGAGGGGGGTGGCCATCCTTCTCTCAGCTAAATTTCCTCTGCAGGTGCAGGAGGTGAGTCGAGACCCGGCAGCGAGGTACTTCCTAGTAATAGGAACATTACAAGATCAGGTGGTCACTCTGATCAATGTATATGTCCCGCCGGGCTCTCCGATGTCCTCTTATTCTGCCCTTCTGCAACTAGTTGCAGAGAGGGCAGAGGGCATAGCAGTTATGGGTGGGGATTGGAATATAATCCTCAATAGGGGGATGGACACCACATCACAAATACCCAGACCGGAAATAAGTAAAGCCAAAGCTTTCACGATGCTCACCAGGCAGCTAGGTCTGGTGGATGTATGGAGGGAGTGGTATCCGGCTTCTAGAGAGTTCACATGTTCCACATATACTCAAGGTTAGACATGTTTTTCGCTTTTACAAGAGACCTCCCCCTCTTCTCCTCGAGGTGGGTGGGAACTTCAGTTTTGTCAGACCACTCCCCGCTCTTTGTGGAGGTAAACTTGGGTCTCCCCAAGAAAAAAACCCCTGTGGAGGCTAAATACCTCTCTCCTCCAAAATAAACAAACAGTGGAGGAACTCAAACAATTTCTCAAAAAATCATTAGAGGAAAATAACACACCAGGGATTTCTCCACAGATATTGTGGGACTCTTTGAAGGCAATGGCTCGAGGCAAACTAATACAGATTGCCACACATAAAAAAAGGATCACAGCTCAAAAGCAGCAAGAGTTAACTTCCCAAATTCAGGAATGGGAAAGGCACCAGAAAATTAAGTGGGACCGAGAAAGGGAGGAAAAAATTAAGAAAACAGGCAGCACCTCCAAAAAATACAAAACTCGGAAGTAGAAAAAGCCCTGTTTTATCTTAAACAAAAATATTATGAGGGAGGCCCTAGGGGGACAAAAATGTTAGCCTTTAGACTCAGGCAAAACACAGCAAAGGCGACCATCACTAAAATAAAATCCCAAGATAACAACAAAGAAACCACTCAAGCCACACAAATAATGAGGACCTTTAGGGCCTACTATGTCAAACTATACTCGTCTCAAGAGACGACCTCCCCCCAAGAGAAAAAGAGATATTTAGAGACTGTCCCTCTTCTCCCTCTCCCCTCTCCTGATGCGAAAGCTCTCATCAACCCAATTACAGCATTAGAACTTAAACACACAATAAAAAAATTTAAAAACAGCTAAATGCCCAGGCCCTGATGGATTCGGTGCGGAATTTTATAAAACCTTTGAGAGTGAGATTACCCCTATCCTGTCGGAGGTATTTGCGGCGGTATGGACAGGAGAGGAACCGTTCCCCCCCCTCTTGGCAATATGCCACTATTTTGGTGATTCACAAAGATGGTAAGGATCCGGTATATTGTGAATCTTACCGCCCCATATCCCTACTAAATACTGACTACAAGATATTTACAGCAATAATTGCATCGAGGTTAAATCTTATACTGCCTAAACTAATACACATGGACCAAACTGGCTTTGTCTTGGGACGTCAAGCTCCAGACAGCGTCAGAGCGGCGATAAACATAATAGACACTATCCAAAGATCAAAAACACCAGCGTGCCTAATGAGCTTGGACGCTGAAAAAGCTTTTGACAAAGTCTCTTGGAGCTTTCTATTTGCCATCTTGGAACATAGAGGCTTCCCTCTCCCATTTATAAATGTCGTCCGTGCGATTTATTATAAACCACAGGCTTATGTTAGAGTGAACGGAGACATTTCAGATAGGTTCGATCTAGGAAGAGACACACTCGTCAAGGGTGCCCACTGTCACCGTTGTTGTTTGCCCTCTATATAGAGCCACTGGCGGAGGCAGTGAGGAGGACGGAGGAGATATCAGGGGTACAGGTGGGTGACCTTCAGAAGAAAATCTCTCTGTATGCAGATGATGTCCTTCTTAGCCTCACACAACCTAACCGATCCATAAAAAAAGTTTGGTCAATGCTGCAGGAATTTGGTAGCCATGCAGGCTATTCTCTTAACAAAAACAAAACGGAGGTCCTCACCTCTTACTATAAACCTAGCCCAGAGCTCTCCGCCCTCTTCCCGCTAAATTGGAAGGTCAACAAACTGAAATATTTAGGGACCCACATCACGAAACAGTTTTCCCAGCTGTTCGCGGCAAATTACCTTCCCTTAATAACTACCCTGCAGAAAGACTTTGAGTGCTGGTCATTACTAAATTTCCCAATGTACTCTAAGATACAGACTCTGAGAATGAATGTACTCCCAAAATTCCAATATCTATTTCAGTGTATTCCCCTCTTCATATGCAAAGCGACTTTTCAGATATGGAATAAAATAACTAAATTTGTGTGGAACTCCAAGAAACCCAGGATTAATTTAAGGATACTTCAAGCGCACCGGGGGAGGGCAGTCCCTTCCGGATCTTGAGGACTATTTCTTGGCAGCCCAATTAAAAAATGCCATGCTCTGGTCCAACCCCACTGCTTCCACAGGTTGGAAACTCATGGAGAGGGGAGGGGAGGCAGGAAAAGGCTCGCAATCCTTGGACCACGCCCTCTTAACACACAGTGTAAATAAAGACCCTTCCTCACAACTGACCTCAGTTAGGGACACAACTAGGGCGCTTCATAGAGTATGGCAAAAGTTTAAGCTTAAAAACTCCCTGTGGCCACTGAGGAGACTATCTGAGGACCCAGATTTTACGCCAGGACAACGGGATAAAAGGTTCCTAACCTGGGATGCGAAGGGCCTTAGGTTCCTCCCCCAGTTCTACCAGGGAGAAACTTTGTTGGACTTTGCCTCCCTTAAAAGCAAATATAATTTACAGAACTCAGACCATTTTAGATATTTACAAGCTAGAAATTATATCCTTGCGCTAAAGAAAAGGGATGCAGACCCAGACAGGGCTCAGCAACTAAAAGAGACCATACAGAGGGGAATAACTGCAACTAACCAAAAAGGAATGATCTTCCTACTTTACAAGGCCCTGACGACATTAAAGGAAGACCCGTTAACTACAATTAAGATTAAGTGGGCCCAAGAAACCACTCAGAGGTTGGGTGAGACTGAATGGGAGCGAATATTCTCCCTTACTAATCGGACAACTCAATCACCATATTGGCAAGAATTTTCATGGAAAGTGAAGGTTCGCTATTTTTTAACTCCCCAAATAATTAACAAAAGAAATCCAGCTGTACCTGCCCAGTGCTGGAGAGGATGTGCTCAACCGGAAGCAGATCATTTACATATTTTTTGGGCCTGTGAGGCCTTACTGAGTTACTGGGGGGACATCACGGGAGCAATTTCAGAAATATTCTCAGTGTAGAGCCGGTTGGAGTGGCCCGCAATAGCCTGGGCCTACCACCCAAAGAGATACGAGGTTCTGACTCATTGCATCTGTGGTCTATCCTAGCAATGGCTGCACACAAGGCCATTACGAAGAAGTGGCTCTCTCCCAGCCCCCCCACTATCAGGGAGTGGATAACAATAGTGAACACTATATCAGATTTGGAGGAACTCACATACAGAATTAACAGAACCTCGGTACACCTAAGAAGGTGGTCTAGGTGGGAATTGTGGCGAGCCGCAAGGCAGGAAAGGAATAACTGATCAATACATAATTTATGGTGAAATGGAACAGTCTGAGGGAGATCCTGGACTTGGTTGGAGGGCCTGGTTGAGTTGGGGAAGGGGAGACTGGGGGCCCGTTTGATGTTTGAGGGAGACTCATAGGAAAGTAGGAACAGTCTGAGGAGGGCTGAAGCTCTCCCTATGAAGGACTATATTAACTTAATGAACATAAATGATCTGAATGGACTGAGACTTACTGTATAAAAAATAATTACGAAATGTATTGAGATAAACTCTGTGATTGAAATGTTAACAAACATGATTGTAAGAATGTACCTAAATATTAATAAACTTGCATTTAAAAACAAACAAACATAAAAACACCCATTTTTAGCTTTAAAATAATTTGTTTCTTAATTTGTTTTCCTCTTTCTAAAACCCATTCTATAAGCACAGTAAGATACAACGCTGTGTGGGTCATGTAAGCAAATAGAAATGACAGGGTGGGTAGTGGGCTATACTCATACGTCCAGGGGCATAGTGAGGCCAGATGTCACAGGTGGTGGGCATTACAGCCCCTCAAAGTGCTGGTGTAGTCCAGCATTGCCCTCCCTGGAGTGTTTTATTGTGCTATAAAATGAGTCAAAAGACTTATGTTGAGAAAAAAAAATCTCATCAGATCGCTGAAAATACGTCTTCTGCGGTCGCTGGAGAGGTGAGCCAAGTGTGACTTGATGGCTTTAAATGCATTTTCATGTGCATTCATTGCCCCTGCCAAGTCACATGAGTTTCCCATCGACTAACTCCTGCTGCCGACAGACACACACACACAGTCTCTATCCTTTTCTCTGTTGCTCTACTTTTTCTGTACAGTGCTTTAACTGGCTCCTGTTTCTCAATAGTCACTTGCTTTTGCTATTTGTCTGTCTCTGTCAGGTATGTTCCTATACTCTCTGTAAGCCTTACTAGATTGTACATATCAATGCATTGGTTTTTCATTCTCCTCTAGGTACTTGTAACTAATCCCGGGTCGCCCTGAAAAAGGGATGGTCAGGGTCTCAGTGGGCCCACCCGGTTACCAAAATTTAAATAAATAAATTTCTTAAGCTGGTTCACGGGGGTGGGGGACTGATTCAGAATTCAAGATTCTAAATTGGTGTATGGATCCTGAAGGTAACAGGGAAGGCTGGTACCGGGGCCTTTTTTTTTTTGGGGTGGTTTTGACATAATGAATGTATGGCTTTAGAATGCTATCAGGCAATCCATTTCAAGGATTTTACGACCCCATTTTCTAAGCTGTAATTACTCATTCCCTATGTGTTTGACAGCACTCTGCTGTGCCTCGTACTTCACAGCCTTCTCAGGGTATGGGTTGTTACAGCACAACCCGAAACCAGTTGTGTGTTATTGCTTACCTATGCCAAAGCAGTCAATCAATTGTTTATTTATAAAAAGGGGCCTTTCCAAAACAAAGGCACCTGTACAATAAAACCAAACACATTGATAACATTTCAAAAATAAAATTAAAACTAATAAATACAATAGCAGCTTTAATAATTAGAAAAGGCCAAGCTAAAAAGATATTTTTTCAGGGCAGCTTTAACATTTTGGATGGTCAGGCTATCTTGCACCGGATGAGGTAGAGAATTCCACAGGGTCGGGGACACAAAACTAAATGACCTTGCCCCAGATGTTGATAAACGAACCCTGGGAATCTCTAGCAATCCCTCATCGGTGGATCGGAGAGGGCGGTGGGGGACAGTAGGGATGAAGGAGATCTTTCAGGTAACTACGTCCCTGATCGTGTAGGGCCTTGTAGGTTAACAAAGCAACCTTGAAGGTGATCTGCCACTGTATCGGCATCCAGTGCAGTCCGCGGAGCACAGGCGTTATATGACTGGTCGTAGAGGTACCAGTCAAAAACCTGGCTGCTGCATTCTGCACTAGCTGCAAGCGGCGGATATCAATCCTTGGTAGCCCTATGTAAAGGGCATTGCAATATTCAAGGTGGGAGGTAACGAAGGCATGGACCAAAGTTGGAAGATCATCGGGGGGCTTTACCCGGGTGATATTCCTTAGGTGGTAAAAAAAGAGGTTTTGACAGCCACCGACACCTGCAATTTTAGGGTCAGGCGGTCATCAAATATAACGCCCAGGTTGCGCACCCAGTCTGAGGTAGTTAGCTGGACACCTCCATAAACCTGAAGGAGAACCAGTCAACACACCCACCTCTCGACGACCTGGGTCCACAACCAACACCTCAGTTTCTTCTGGGTTTAACCCGCAGCCAGCTCACATTCCTCCAGTCCTGGATCTCGGCTAGACAGCTGTTAAAGACCGAGGCAGCGTCATCCTGACCAGGCACAAAGGACATGTACAGCTGAGTATCATCTGCATAGCAGTGAAAACTCAAGCTGTACCGCCTTATAATTGCGCCTAATGGCAGTATATAGACTGCAAACAACATAGGTGCCAAAATGGATCCTTGCAGTACCCCGCAGGATAGGGAGAGTGGGGCTGAGATGAAAAAAAGACACCACCCTCTGAGTCCTACCCTCGAGGAAGGATCGAAACCATCTGAGGACTGACCCCAAAAGTCCCCAAATGAACCGCAGGCGATCCTACAGCACTCCATGGTCCACAGTGTCAAATGCCGCAAAGAGATCAAGAAGGACCAAGATGGAATGGGTCTTTCGATCTCTCGCTATTAGGAGGTCATTTAATACTTGGACAAGGGCTGTCTCGGTACTGTCTCTTCCTAAATCCGGACTGGAGAGAATCATAAATATTGTGGCTGGTCAGATGGTCATCAAGCTGCGATGCCACTACCTTTTCAATAACCTTACCCACAAAGGGCAGGTTAGAAACAGGCCTGTAGTTGGCCAGACAGTCTGTGTCCAAGGAGGACTTCTTAAGAAGGGGCTGAACCACAGCCTCCTTCAGGGGATCAGGAAAGATCCCCCTCTCCAAAGACATCCAGATTATCTCAGCAAGGACCGGACCAATACTATCCACACAGCCTACTAAAAGGCACGTGGGGCCCGGGTCCAAACTACAGTTGGTCGGACGCAATTACTTGATAACCATCACAATATTATTGATTGTGGGCTGACCAAAGTCACACCACACAAACTGGTCGTCCGAAATCTCCTGCCGACCACTGCAACTCACTTGAGAGAGGGTCGGGAGGATGCCGGACCTGATTGTGGCAACCTTATCCATGAAGAATCGAGCAATCTCCTCACAATGCTCTTGTGAAAAAGCATTTCCAGGCTGGAGACAGAGTGGATTGCACAATCTGTCCACAGTGCGGAAAAGCTGGGCTGTTCAATTCTGCGCAGCAGCAATCTCCTTGGACAGGAATTCTGCCTTCTCACGGGTGATTGCTGATTGATGGACCAAATAATGGTCGGTCAAACCAAGTGTGTCACACTTCAGGCCCGACCTCCGCCAGCACCTCTCTAATCTTCGTCCCACTCGCCTCAACTCCCTCGAGGTCTCATCAAACCAAGGAGACCTGGGACGAAGAGTGAGGGGACGAACGCGAACAGGAGTAGTAGAATCCAGGGTCTCTGTCACCGCCTTATTATAGGCTAGTACCAGATCCTCTGGATCCATGCATTCACTCTGCATACCTGATAGGTCCAGTACTGCCATCAGGTGACACACCCCTTAAAGGGCGGTATCGTACCATCTCCATAGGGGCAGGCCTATTGGGGGGACCAGGAAACTGAACCCAGTGGTATGGTGGTCAGACCACCCGACTGGTTCCACCACCAAGTCGGATATCCCTATCCCCAGGAGAAACACCAAGTCCAATGAATAACCACCAATATGAGTCAAGGAGGAAATAACCTGTGTGAAGCCCAGAGAATTCATTAACTGGAGGAAGTCCTGTCCAAACTGCGAGAGTTAATCATCGACCCAGGCATTGAAATTCCTCAGGATCAGCCATCTGGGGGATCCCAATGTCGGGCCGACAGTGAAGTCCACGACTTCCCACAGGAAAACATTCCCATCTCCTGGTGGGTGGTAGACGAGAAGAATCCTGCACCCCACACCCTCACCCAAGATACATTCAAAAGAGTTGGTGGCTCCAACTGGTACTTCCATCAGGTTCAGTTCCGATCTAAAAGAGATGGCCATCCCACTGCCCCGCCCCTACAATCCATCCTCTGGCAATGCATCACTGAGTACCCGGCCAGAATTGCTGATACCAGAATGGGACCAGCATTCTCATCCAGCCAGGTCTCGGTGATGCAAGCCAGGTCAGATGATTTAACAAGATCTGCTACTATAGCAAACTTGTTTTTAATGGACCTGGCATTACATAACACCGCCCGAGGGATACTGAATGAATACTTCTGTTCAGTATTCACAAAAAAGGAAGTGGGGGATGTGCCTAATCCAGCTAACAGAAGCACTCTGGGGGGGGGGGGCGATCCCAGTCCTTTCACAGAAGAAAGGTTTCTGAAAGAACTCCTAAAACTGAAAGTGAACAAAGCAATGGGGCCAGATGCAATTCACCCCAGAATTCTTGAAGAATTAAGCAGAGAACTAGTGACACTACTGACTACCCTTTTTTAACAAATCATGGGAGAATGGTGTGGTGCCTGAGGACTGGAAGAAGGCTGATGTGATTCCCCTTCACAAAAGTGGAACCGAGACAGAGGCAGGAAACTACAGACCTGTCAGTTTGACCTCTGTGGTAGGGAAAGTGATGGAATCACTTCTAAAGGAAAGAACTGTTGAGTACCTAGAGGCCAGTGGGGCACAGCACCCAAGGCAACATGGGTTCACAGCGGGAAGGTCTTGTCAGATGAATCTAATTGATTGATTTATTTGACTGGGTGACCAAAGTAGTAGACCAGGGAGGCCTGTGGACATGGCCTACCTAGACTTTAGCAAGGCATTTGACACAGTCCCACACAAAAGATTAGCAGTCATATTAACCAGACTGGGAGTGGGTCCCAGGGTGGTAGCCTGGGTAAAACATTAGCTGAACAATAGGACACAGAAGGTAATTGTAAATGGAGTCCACTCTGAAGAAAGAGGGGTTACTAGTTGGGTACCGCAGAGTTCAGTACTGGGTCCAGTCCTTTTTAATGTCTTTATAAGTGACATTGCAGAGGGACTGGAAGGAAAAGTATGCCTGTTTGCAGATAGCACAAAGATCTGCAACAGGGTTGATACACAAGGAGGCGTGGAAAGGATGAAAAGGGACTTGGCAAGGTTGGAGGAATGGTCAGATGTATGGCAGCTTGGATTCAATGCAAAGAAGTGCAAAGTAATACACCTGGGAAACAAAAACTCGGGGGAAGATTACACAATGGGGGGGAGGTAGTAACAACAACAGAAATGGAAAGGGACCTTGGGGTAATCATATCAGATGACCTTAAGGTTGGCAAGCGGTGTGGAGGGCTGGGGGATACTGGGATGTATAGGAGAGGCATCACCAGTAGAAAACAGGAAGTTGTTATTCCCCTGTACAGACAGTTGGTGAGACCCCATCTGGAGTACTGCATCCAGTTCTGGAGACCCCATCTCCGCAAGGACATAGACAGGATGGAGGCAGTGCAGAGAAGGGCAACTAAAATGGTGCAGGGTCTGCAAGAGAAGCCATACGAGGAGAGACTAAAGATCTTAATATGTATACCCTTGAGGAAAGGGTGGGGGGGGGACATGATAGACATGTTTAAGTACCTCAGTGGAATCAACAAAGTTCAAGAGGGTAGCATCTTTCAGAAAAAGAGATGTGCAAGAACAAGGGGACACAAGTTGAAGATGGGGGGAGACTGCTCAGGGGCAATGTGAGGAAGTATTTTTTCACAGAGAGGGTGGTGGACGCATGGAACAACCTTCCTGAGGAGGTTGTGGGATCTAAAACTGGGGGAGAATTCAAGAATGCTTGGGACAGACATAAGGCAATTTTTGTGGGGGGTAGGAAGAAATAGGCTGTTGGTTAAATAGGATATGCAGCTTATCCTCTAGGTAGGGAAATGGGCAGACTAGGTGGGCCAAGCAGTCCTTATCTGCCGTCAAAGTCTATGTTTCTATGAGCAGGATGAGCAGCCGAGGAAGACAGAGTTACCTGCCTGTTATAAGCAGAGCCCTTGGGTTTGGGAACCAGACAGGGAGGACCCCCTTTCCTGGACCCATTTCGCCCCAGGGCGTCTCCTCGTCCCCACTATCCCAATCCGCCCACTCTGTTTCATTCCCCTGACAGGCTGAGCCCCCGCCCTTAATCTCCTAACTATCCCCAGTGCCTGCTCCAACTAATGTCCGTCAACCTCCACGAGAAATACGCACACACCTGAAACTGAATAGATTTTTAATGCAGTTGCCAGTGTATGTAGGGATGGAGGAAGGGTGGACAGATGCTTCTTTACCTAGCTGCAGTAGTTGAGCAATAGAAGTATCTGTTTCATGTACGTGACACTAGTGTTGCCTTGCACACATCTGCATTGCCATTGATTTTAATGGTAGGAGAGCACAGCTGAGATGGACAAACACAGAATGGCAAGCAGTATTGCCAAACATTAACTCATTACTTTTGTTGGCTTTGTGTGAAGTCCGTACTATCCATTGCTAACCTGACACAAAGTGGCCGCCAGGAGATAATGAAAGGTTAGCTTCTGGCATTATAAATAGGATTTATCTACCCCTGATTAAAGACTGTCTGCTAAATAGAGATTAAGGCTTCTAAATCTCTCAAATTTACGTTTGTGTGGTGGTGGCCAATTGTTCTTGTGTTTTGGGTATTAAACTAGGCATGGATGTGAAGCAAAGAAGGCGATATACATTATGTGTTTATCCCCTCCCCAATACAAAACTCTCTGTTACAAGGGACTCTGGAATTCCCTCTCTTCACCCTTATAGTGATTTAGTCACAGGACACCGATTAGGAATTTCTGTTGTGCCTTGGATAACAGTATTTAAACTGATTTCCTGCAGTTGTAAATGGGTGTTCTATGGATGTGGATATGTTGTTCAATCCACACTGTCTGGCAGGTTCCTTGCCACTTTAAATGTTGCCGAAAAGTCTTCAAGCTGGCTCCTGCCACCCACCCAGGTGGTAAAACCCTTGGCTCCGCCCCATGACGCCAGATCTTCCTTACCACTTGGAAGCTCAGATTCCCTATTTAGCGCTCTGCATTTTAGGCCTGGATCCACACTCTTTGGAATTTCCTAAACTTATTTTAAAATTTACAAGACTTCGGTCTTCGTCTTCCCTCGTGGCTACGATGGACAAATCAACTCCCGGCTTCCGTCGGTGCCCGTGTGGGCAGCAGATGTCCCGGACCGATCTGCACTCCACGTGCTTCTACTGCCTGGGGCTTGGTCACGACTTGCAGGCTTGTGAATTGTGCAAGTCCTTTTCGGCTTTGGTCTTGGAGGGCCGAGCTGCCAGACTTCTTCTCGGGTGACCGGAAAAATGGTATCTGCTGGTTGAGTCTAAGGAGGTGCGTTGGGCGGTGTCCGGCAAGGGTCCAAGGAGCAGTTGGAGCAGATGATCGCCCTCGAGGAGGAGGCGGCCCAGGCCGCTTCTTCTTCCTCCACTGCCGCAGCATTTATCATGTTGTGCTTGGGCTCCTCCTACACGGCTTCGTTTAAGGAGCTTTGCCAGTCCCTTTCCACCACGGGAGAAGGGCCATTGGGACATTCCAGTCGGTCCAAGAAGAAGGACTCTAAGGGTAAGTCCCACCGTCTGTGTTCGTGGGAGCGGGAGAGATCCCCTTCACTGGGACCATTGACTCGATTTCGGTCGAGGTTGCGGCTGCGGCCGCTGGCTTCACAGTGCCCCCATCAGGTCAGTTGGCCGAGACATCCGTCGAAGCGGTCGAGATTTTTCTCGACCTGTCGGACAGTTTGTTGACCGGAGAAGCCGACAACCCTACTTCACCGGTTCCCCCAGTGGAAACTGAGGACTTGCCTGTGCCTCTTGTGCCGGAGTCCCTGGTTGAGGTACCTGTATTGAGGGAGGAGCGGGTTTCCCCCATCCCTTTTCTGACCCACCCTTGGAACCCCCGAAGGTCTTGGTCCTTTTCCAGATCCAGCCGGTCCCCCCAATGTCGGCGGTCTCGGCACCATGGAAAGCGGCGGCGCTGCACATCCTTGTCATCCTCTTCGGAGGATAGGCTCTGGCGCAAGTTGTGTCAGCGCTACGAGGAGTTAATGTGGCAGCAGCTCTTACTGTCCGGGAATAAGTTGACTCCGTCGCCTTCTCCGGCCATTAAGTGGCTGTCACCGGAGTGGCCGAAACAACCCGTCATAGTGGTCGAGAAGCTGACCCCGGCACCAGTTGTTAGGCCAGAGTCAGCTGCTCCACCCACTGTGGTGGAACCTCTGCCTCCACAACCGAAGACTGGGTCCCCGACCAAGGATTCTTGGTCGGGTCAGGGCTTGCCCCACAGGTCAGACACCCTCACTCCTGACCAACCTCAGCAGGTGGAGGGTGGCTCAGGCTCCAGGCAGCTGTTTGCAGACTCTTCGGAGTCTGACAATGACTCCTCCCTGTTCTCCAGGCCACTTGACGTGGAGTCTGCGGGGGGGCCAGTCAGTGGACGAGAGCCATCCTTGTTTTTAGGTTTGCTTTGGCTCATCTCAGGGTCCACCAGGATGCAGCTGGAACCCATTTCAAAACTGGCCAAGTATCCCCTCACAGAGATACTGGACCGAGGGGATTCCCCTATGGAGGCCTTTCCTGTGGCCGAAGCCATTGTTGGCCCGGCCCTGTAGTTGTGGCAGCGGCTTGCATCTTGTCCCGCGCCTTCGGCCAGGATGGCTTGAAAGTACGCAGTCCCCACCGGCTCACTCTCTGGTTTCTCGGAGCACCCCTCTGCGGAGGGGTTAGTGACCGATAGCGTTTTCCAGCGCTCCAGGAATGCTCAGGACATGGACAAACCGCCCTATAAGGAATCCAAAAAGCTGGATTACGTGAGGCAGAGGTTTACGCTGCTTCCTCCCTAGGCCTTTGTCAGGCTAGCTTGGCCGTTCTGATGGCACGTTTCTCACACACCCTTATGGGTTCCCTGTATGAGGTGATTCCTCATCTGCCGACTGACAAAGGCCGCCAGCAGCAGCATTAAGCCTTTTTGCCCTTCTGCCCCTGCAGCACGTGCAGCACCAGGGCCAGCAGGCACGCACTTGGTGCCCTAAGGCCAAGTCTGCCGCTTCCCCCAGTAGGAAGCCTGGAGGCAAGGGTCCAGGAGGTCCCTCAGCAGGCTCTTCCTCCAAGCTTGCCCAATGACGGGTTGAGTGGTGTCGCCCCCAACCTTGTCGCTTCTCCCCGGGTTCCCCCCCCGTGGGGGGACGGCTCCACTACTTCTATTACACCTGGTCCGCTATCACCATGGACCGCTGGGTGCTAGAAGTGGTATTCAGGGGTCTGCCTCTGGAATTCGAGCAGTTCCCTCCCTATTGAGCCGTCGCCCCATGGGGGGGCAGCGGGTTCTGCAACCTCTGTCGGGTCGTTGAGCAGACAGTACTCTGCTCCTCCAGAGGGAGGTGATCAGTGAGGTGGTGGACCCTCCTCCAGACCCAGGGTTTGTGTCCAGGTACTTCCTGGTCCCAAAACGGATGGGGAGCTGGCGCCCCATTCTCGACCTACACGACCTGAACAAGTTCCTAAAGCAGCGCACCTTCAGGATGGTCACTCTGGCTCAGATCATTCCATCCTTGGAACCAGGCATGTGGTTTTGTTCTCTGGACCTTCAGGACGCGTTCTTTCACGTCCCAATCCGTCCGTCTCATCAGCGATGCTTCCGAGCAGAGGGATCTCTTTACGAGTTCTGGGCCATGCCTTTCAGCCTCTCTCTAGCTCCCAGGGTCTTCACCAAATGCATGGCAGTGGTGACAGCATTCCTGCGGCGCCGAGGGGTCCGGTGTACTCTTACCTGGATGACTGGCTGATTGCAGCCCCTTCCAGGTTGGAGGTGGAGCGGTCCTGGGATCTGGCCCTCCAGGTCTGGTCTCAGATTGGCCTCCTCATCAACGAGGCCAAGTTGGAACTCGTGCCATCACAGGTGATTCAGTTCATCGGGGCAGAGCTCAACTCTCTTCAAGCCAGAGCCCGGCTTCCAAAGGACAGGGCTGAGCTCCTTTCCTCCTTTGCCCCCTCATTTCTGGTTGGGCAATTGCGCCCTGCCCAGGACTTCCTGCACCTTCTGGGCCTCATGACGGGCTGCACCAGCGTGGTCCGTTGGGCCCGCTGGCATATGCATCTCCTGCAATGGGAGCTGGCCTGCCAGTGGTCACAGCGCTCTGGTCCTCTGGACCAGCCAGTGATGGTGACACAGGAGATGTGGGACGGCCTACAGTGGTGGCTCGTTCCATCTCATCTGCAGGACGGTATCCCATTTGTCCGCCCCGAGCCAGTGGTAACTCTGACCACTGACTCCTCTCTGATGGGTTGGGGTGCCCATCTAAGGGAGCTCTGGGCCCATGGCCTCTGGTCCCCTCAGGAGTCTCGATGCTACATCAACCTGCTGGAGCTCTGAGTGATGCGTCTAACCCTCATCGCCTTCGCTCCATTTGTACGGGGTCAAGTGGTTCAGGTCCAGACTGACAACACCATGACCATGTACTACCTCAACCGACAGGGTGGGATGCACTCCTTGCCTCTGTGCAAGGAGGCTCTCTGCACTTGGTCTCTCTTGATCAGCTTGGAGGTGGATCTCCTAGCCATCCATGTGGCAGGAGCCTTCAGCAGTCTGGTCGATGCCCTCAGCCGGATAGGTGCTGCATCGCACGAGTGGTCTCTCCTGCCGGAGGTAGTACAAGATCTGTTCTCCCATGGGGGCACCCCTCAGGTGGACCTTTTCGCCTCCAGGGAGAATGCGAAGCTGAGACGATTTCATTCTCTCCCCCCTCAGCAGGGCTCGCTGCAGGGGGTGCCTTCTTGAGGCCGTGGACCCGGGCCTCTTCTGCACCTTCCCCTCCATTTCCCTTGATCCACAAGGTACTTCTCAAGGCAAAGAGGGAAAGGCGCAGGTTATTCTGGTAGCCCCGGACTGGCCCCGCCAGTTCTGGTACTCATATCTCCTCTGCCTCAGCTCCAGGCTCCCGAGGCGGCTTCCAGCCCGCCCGGACCTGATCTCAGTCAGCAAGGGGAAGGTTCTACATCCGGACCTTCAGTCCCTGCACTTGACGGCCTGGTTCCTGAGCGGCTGGATTTCCAGGCCTTGGGTCTTTCCAATGAGGCCCTCAACATCGTTGAGTCATCCCGTAAGGAGTCGACCAGAAAATGCTACACCTTCAAATGGAAGAGATTCCCCATTTGGTGTCAGGACAAGGGGTTGGACCCATCTTCCTGTTCCTTAGCTAGCATCTTGGACTACCTGTGGTCCCTTTCTTAGCTAGGGCTTTGGTCGTCGACCCTTAAGGTGCACCTGGCAGCCATCTCTGCTTACCGGGTGCGGGCCGGCAAGCAGTCGGTGGCACAGGAGAAGGTGTTCAGGCGCTTTTTCAAAGGCCTTGATCACATATCCCCTCCGGTGTGAGAATCTCCACCTCCATGGGATCTACTGCTGGTATTGGCTAAGTTCATGGGCAAGCCATTCAAACCGTTGCACAGGTGCAATATCTCCCACCTGTCGTGGAAGACCGCCTTCTTGGTGGCTATTACGTCAGCCAGAAGGATGGGAGAGCTCTAGGCGCTTTCCATCTAGTCTCCTTATCTGGTCTTCCACAGGGAGAAGGTTGTCCTGCACCCTCACACGAAATTCCTTCCGAAGGTGGTGTCGGAGTTTCAGCTTAACTAGGTGTTGACTCTTCCGGTGATCTACCCCAGTCACACCTCGGAGACCGAATGTAGGCTCCATTCTCTGGACCCTAGAAGAGTGCTCGCCTATTATAAGGAGCGGACGGCTGAAGTTCGGGGAGAGGTTTGCCAGCTGTTTGTCACCTATGTTGAAGCCGCACCTGGCAGACCTGCAGCCAAGCAGACGATAAGCAGGTGGGTCACCTCCTGCATAGATCTCTCCTATAGGTTGGCGGGCATGGAGCCTCCCGAAGGGATAAGAGCTCATTCTACCCGCCATACCGCTGCTTCTAGGGACGTCCCTATCCAGGAAATCTGCAGGGCTGCTATCTGGAAGTCAGCGCACACCTTTATTTCCCATTACCACATTGAGCTTGTCAAGCTGGGATGCTTGTTTTGGGACCTCGGTTCTCCAGTCCTTATTCCTTAAGTAGGAGGTGCGCGTCTTGCCTCCCTTCTCCCAGAGAACTGCTAGGAGTCTGCCAGACAGTGTGGATTGAACAACATAGCCATGTCCCTAGAAATACAGGTTACTCACCTGTAACAGGAGTTCTAGGAGTGGTATATGTTGTTCATCCGCACGACCCACCTGACCTCCCCAGCTTCACGCAACCTGGCTTCCAACGGGCTAGATCTGGCATCGTGGGGCGGAGCCGAGGGTTTAACCACCTGGGTGGGTGGGAGGAGCCAGATTGAAGACCTTCTGGCAAGATTTAAAGCGGCAAGGAACCTGCCAGACAGCGTGGATGAACAACATATACCACTCCTAGAACTCCTGTTACAAGTGAGTAACCTGTATTTTCTGTTCTGAATGTACCCATTTTACTTTGTGTTCTGGCTGCTGTAGAATTTGGATGTGACACAGGTCACCTTTCCACATAGCATCATAGTTGTGCTTTGCCTGTCTCCTGAGTACTGCATTGCATTACGTTCTTACCTATTCAAGTGTGTGGATTTGAGATTTTAACTTGCACTCCTCTTGCCTCAACTCACAATTCTAACACCAAGCTAAAGGAAGAACTCTGTTAGCTGAGCTGGTATGAGATGTGATCCTTCTACACTTAAGTCTGGTTGCTCAATTAATAGTAATCATAATATAAGAGTAATATTCTATATTTATCCTGGCAAAAGAACCCATTGAGTTTGAAATCTCATTTATAAGAGCGACCTGGCCAAGCCATCATGTATTTATCTAGTGCACACACAGAACATAGACAGCATGTTGAGAATTTATAGTCAAGCAAAGTAATAAACAGTGTGGTCTAACTGTGACACAGGGTGCAAATGAAAAGCAAACACCAGAGCACATTTCAGTGAAATCTGATAGATGTTTCTCCTTAACCTGTACAAGCATATGCCCGCTGACACCCTTGTATTGGTTTGGAGATAATTCCCAGATCAGGGGCAAGGAAAAGACAATTCTCCCAAAAGTACTTTTAACCTTTGCAGGTATAAAATGTTGACACAGCTGGGATTGGCTGGTGGTACAACCTTGAGGTTAGAGCTATAAACAGCCTTGGTACATCCTGCAGACCTGTGTTTGATTCCTACAACTTAAACTTGCATACTGCATGACCCTGAGCATTAGTGTCCTTTTCCCGACCACAAACTGTAAAATAAAATAAACTGCCGGTCCCTCGGTGCAGTGGTAGGGTTACAGCTGGTGACACTGGCAGCCCAAGTTTGGGATCAAGGCCAGGCTGTCAGAAGATTGAGCACCCCAGAGGACGCTCTCTGTCTCCAGGAAAGGATGGCTGTCATTACTGCTGCAACACTGCCACCTGGGCGCCCACAGCTGGCAGCAGTGCATCTGGCAGTGAGAGTGTGTGTGCGTGCACATGTGCACGGGGGGGGGGGACGTTGGGCAAGGCATGCATGCTTCCATTTGGGTCTCCTAGTGCACGGACATCCCAGGGGATGGGGCCAGAAGAAGCAAAATGTCTGCTTCACGCATGATGATCTGGTCGGGTTCAGGCCCCGAGCTGGGATACTGCCTGCTTCCAAAGGGAACCCCAGGAACCTCCACGACCAGTAGAAGGAGGGTGGGGGGTTGGAGTATGCTAGCCTGGACCCCATGGGGATAAGCCAAGGAACCCCCTGGAAGTTTAGTGACAGAAATGCAGAGGGCTTGGCCCGAACTGGGTATGGGGGAGTTTGAATTGCAAGAAATTATAAATAAAAAAAATCTGAGACTGAAGTGATTGGAGTGCTGAGTCAAAACTTTACCGTGAGAGTTATTTCATGAGTCATTATTATATCACTTCATTATATACTGTCCTGTACAAAAGGGAAATGGCGTTCCTAAATCTGCCCTTTTTCCAGGGTTTTGTTCAGGATCCCACTTAAAACACTATGTGAGAGCTGAGGCATCTCTCTGCCTGCCTGTCTGCTGAGAACTTCATATATTTGGTGCCTCATTTATAGAACCCAGGGGACTGGATTTGAATTGACATGCCACCTCATCTTACAACCCAAGATTCAGGCTTCATGGACCATTGGCCTCTCTGTTTACAGATTCTTTGTTTCTATTCTGCTCTCTAGTCATGCCATTGGGATATCCCCATATATTTAGGACTCGTTCCTCGTTTCTCCCTCCTCATTATATCCCCACCATGTTCCATCACATATGAGCATTCATATCAGACATTCATATGCTGTGCTGCCCTTGGTGCACTGTGAGTCTGCCATTACCATTTTGAACATGTGCTGGCATTCACTGATGCCAGTAGAGTGACACCATGGAAGCCTGCTAGATCACAGAAATGTGTACAGTATCTATTACCAGCTGGGGGGGTGGGTGAAATCAGTGATAAAACAGATAGCACAGTCTAGCTATCTGAGTGACTATGGGGGAATGGGGTCTAATTCCAAGATCTAAAAATACCTTTTCCTGTAGAACTGCTGCACGTGTTGCCAACACACCGAACATAGAGAGCTTGGCAGTGTAGAGGCACTGTTACTAATGTGTAGAATTGTAAAATTTTGAAAATTCATTTCATACAGTAGAACATGATCTAAAATTTTCTACTTTTATTTTATTTTTATTTTTTTTGGTGGACCAAAAACAAAATACCACCACAATATTATGGACTGGCAGAGCATGTCAAACAGTGTTTGTACTGCCACAATACAGGATGGGATGGGTTGGGTTGGGTTGTATATGTAATTGGAAAGCACCAAATGTAATCTGTGGACTCTGGTGGTTAACTGTTGTGGGTGCACTCCTTCATTTCTGGAGTGAGGGGGCTTGACTCACAAACATGTGAGTTTAGATGAGAAATACCACTGGCGCATTGAGTTCTTCCTCCACCACCTTGGTGGCAACACTGTCAAGTTACTTATCCTGTTTGAGTTTGAAGGTTGAAAATGTGTCCGCTGCTGCTGCCATCTTTCTCTAGCTAGCGTTGTAGTGATGTGTCCAGTTTCCGCCCATTTTTTTCTTACGAAAATATTTTTATTGAACAAGTGTGCACAATTCAGCACATTACAGAATAACAATATTAGTTGTATCCATGCATGGAGTTGGGCCATTCTTTTATAATATATGGATGTAGTCAGGAAGCTTGCTTACAACTGCTTAGATTAATCTTGCCCCATTTGTTACAGCGTAGGGCGGAGAGTCATCACTCATTCAGGTCAACTACAGAATATTCCGACAGCATGTACAACAGTCTAGTAATCTTGGTCTGGCCATAACTGTCGGGGAAAATTTGGGGGGGGGGGTGCAGTTGGGTTGTGGGAGCCTGTCTGCTCAGTGCTTAACTGCAATAAGAGAGGGAACCCTAAACAGAATGGGGAAAAAGATGGGTGAAAAGTGTTTCATGGTTAGGTAAGTAATGGCTTTGTTGTTGTGGAACGTAGTGGTGCTATAGAGTTTTCTGCCAGACCTCTTAAAGTGCAAAATCTTGGTCTTTATTCCTTTATGCAGGAGTCAGCTAGTCTTAACATGAGGAGCATAGCTGTCTTCTGTCATTGAAGGAGTGTGTTGTTTTCTCCATTCTGTACATCTGGGTTACTATCATGGTATGCCATGAGGATAGTTATGTAACCTGTGGGGTCAGCCAGAGTCTGGTGATGGTCTTTCTGGCTGCTGTAAGTAGAATGTCTGACAGGTAGTGGGAGGCGGTGTCATGGAGGTCCTTAGGTAGCTGGAGGAACAGGTGTCCTGTTATGGCGACTGGTCTACAGAACAGTTCTCTTAGCTCCTTTTCCAGGGCCTGAAAGAAGGGGAATAAGACGTGGCAGGACCACATGACGTGTGTAGTGAGCCTGGAGCTTCCTACAGTTGCACTAGCAAGAATCGTTTTTGGGTGTGAGTGTGTCGTAATGTGCTGAGATGTCCGTGGTGCAGAAAAAACTCTCAAAAAGTGTTTTCACGAATACTCCCTCTGTTGGTGGAAGTTAATAATTCTGGAAGATATCTGACAGGCTAGGTTCCAAGTTTTAGCGTGGAGTGGGATACCCAGCTCATGTTCCCTTTTTAGGGCTGTCTCTAGAAGACTCCCACTAACGCGTGGTATATACGGGATATTATATGTGTGGTTACCCCAGTTTTGAAAAATGAGATAAAAATTAATAATCAATGGTTTATTGAAAGAGAGAGAGTGAGTGTATGTAGTGCCGTAGTTGTAAGAAATGGAATTAATCTGTTATGCGAAGGCCATGAGCTGCTTGTAGATCAGTCAACGATTTGAGGGTGGAACCTCCCATGAGTTGGTGGTATTTGTATTTATTTGTTTTTCTGGGAAAAGCTCCATTGAGCAGTACACATTTACAGGGAGGTCCAGGTTAGGACAGGCAGTACCATGAAATCAAAACATAACAAAATCCATGGGTTCGAAGAGCGGCAATTACAGTTTACATTTTATAAAGGATCTTGTAGAAGTTAATATTAACACATAGGCAGTAATACATGACAACATTATGGTAGATGCACATAATAGGTGATTTGATACCTTTTATTGGGCCAACAGAGATTTCAAACCTACAGAGTTCTTCAGTGAGTGAATGAGAGAGAGAGAGTGAGTGTGAGTGTGTGTATGTGCGCGTGCTAAGCAATTGCAGTGTGTCTTTAATTCCATCAAGTGCTTAGCATGCAGACACACACGTGCGCGCTCACGTATATACACACACACACACACTCTCTCTATCTCTCTCTGTCTCTCTCTCCAGTTTCTCTTTAGTAAGACATTTAATATTGGAATAATTTATAAACCTTGTACATCTACATAGCATTCCTTCTATGACATTGACCCCTATACACTACTAGATTTTCAAGAAGATTTTCTTATCTTTGGTTGTCTTTCCCATCTAATTACTTCACTAATTTGTCACATTCATGTGTTTAAAAAAAAAAAAACATTTCTAACATTACTCTGGGTGTTTGAGAGCGAGCTCTTTTTAAGAAACCTGCCATTTACCTTCTGAAGAACTATGCAGGTTCGAAAGATTAAGGGTTTTCTGTAAATCTGTGTTGGTCTAATAAAAGGTATTATTTAAGCCACCTTTTTTGTGCATCTTGTTGTACAAGGACCAACACAGCAACAGACAATGTTTTAATATTATGGTGGAAGAGTATTGAGTAAGTAGTGACAAGTACCATCTTTCAAAACGGAAACTTTTTATTAACATTCACATTTTTCTGTACAGTGACTTTGTTTCTGGGAGCACATTGAAACAGTTGAGGCTAATGTGTGAGCTAAATTTAAAGAGGTGGTAGAATTAAAAATAGCAAACAGAAAAATGTTATAAATTTTAGGAAGTAGTTAGAAGCAACTTCTTTTAAGTATTTTCCTTCTTCCGTGTAATCATTAGGAAGTTTCTGTGTGCTAGTATTATGCTGGATGTGTGGAACAGGCCTTGCAACAGACATTCTAGTTTTATTCCCTCACTACACGATCAGCACTGTGACATTGCTGACTGTGACATTACAGGTGATTGACCTGGCAGCTACTGAGTGCCTCTCCCTGAACGGCTGTGATGTCAGTCGGTGAGGTCATAATGCTGATGATGTAATGGAGGGAATAGAACCGGATATGTCAGCTGCCAAGCAGAATGACGTTCCACAGACCACACCTAACATCAGGTAAAACATTTTCTAATTACCAAAAGGGAAAAGAAAAAGCACCTTAGATATAAAAGGCAATAGTTGATTGCTTTTAAAAACTAATATTAATTTTAGGCAGTACACTAGCTATTTAAGAGTTTCTTGTAACTTGTTCAGGGGGGGCAGGGTTAATCTGCTAACAACCATTTTTCCAAAGCAAGAGGATTGTCTAGGGACATCAAGGTGGACAGCATTATTTCTCCTTAGGCTGTATGGCCATGTAGGTTTTTTAAGAAGGACTGTGATGTATTGAGGCAGGGTGTTTCAAAGGGCCTTGTATGTACAGATATGCAGGTTTCTAAACCTATTCATAGTCGGCAATGGCCATCTGATAGCTATATAGAGGGTACAACTGTGGGTCCTAGGTGGTAAACCAGTTATAGACCGAAGTGACCTATGGTGCAGAACATCCAGTTTAGCTAGATGAATAGTAATTGCACTTCTGTAGATTAGGTCATCATAAAAGAGTAGGGGCAGGAATGTAGTTTGCACTAATCTTTGTATTTGCTTCAGCAGAGAACCAGAATTTATTTCTAAAATAGAAGTTAGTCAGGGGTGGAGCTTCTTGCAGAGACTGTCGATTATGTTTATTTGAGGATAGCTTATTATCCAGCCAAAGGCCAAGATATTTAAAGGAGTCCACAAACTCCAACTTGTTTCCCAACAAGGTTGTAATGCTGGGAGAGGAAGCATCCAGAGGCTGTTGACTATTGACATTGAAGACCGTGACTTTAGTTTGGATGCATTGATGGATATACTCCATGGATAAATGTTCCCAATTTCAGTAGTTCAGGTCTATTTTTGCAGGCTGGAAATGTTCCAGCAGGGCAGTTGGGCAGAGGAAAGTGGGTAAGATGAAGTGAATTCCTGATGGAATGCTGGTCTTGACCTGTTTTTTAAGCCATGGGTTGAGAGTCGCTATAAAGTCTGGGGGTACCTCAGCATGGTACATGACCAATACAAAATCTTGGGTGGGGAAAAGCTCCCTCTCCATATGTAACCAGATTGTGGGAGAACTACTGAAGTAACGAAGTATGATTTGTTGGGCAGCCCAATAACAAGATCGTAACTGCAGTAGGGCCAGACCGCTGCAGACTCTGGAAAATGTGAGACTGCATTTTGACTCACAGGTGTTGTCCGTCCCAGATAAATCGGGATATCTTCCTGTTTTACTGTCTAAAGGTAGTTTGGGGTAGGAACACTTTGGAAGACATGTAGAGCCCTAGGTAGGGTGACCATCCTAATTGCATCTCTGTGACGGGATAGGCTAATAGGAAGGGAGCTCCATCTCATGAGATCCTGCATCAGTTGCATAATAAATGGTAGGTAGGTATCCCTATAGACTGTACCTTGGCAATATTTAAAGCAGCAGTGCAACGGAAAGTTATAATTTTGCAGTCATCTGTAATTTTTAGTTTAGTAGCATGCCGCTTGATGCATGTTTTAAGTTATTCTATGGGTTTCCTTCGGTTCTTTATTATATTTTATTACTTTAATAAAAACTGTAATTAATTTGCGTGAATCATTGTACTGCCTGACAAGTCACATGAAGAAAAACATGTTGAGCAAATGAATTACTAGATAATAAAGAACTGAAGGAACCCCTTAGAATATCTTAAAGGCAGCATGTTACGAAATTAAAATCACAGGTACAAAAATGACAACTTTTCATTGCACTGCTGCTTTAAGCTCCCACCTAAAGTGGAATCTGTTATGAGTCTTTGGAGATGGGGAGTATTGAAATGCGAGTGGTTCTGTTTTAGATATATTTAACTTGTAGCCTGACACTGGGCATTTGCCTGGAGTGTCCCAAAGGCCACAGAGAGTGAACAGCCTGAGTCCTGGAGATAAAGCAGCATGCACATTGTCTGCATAAAAGGTTATGCGGTGTTCTTCACCCACCACCTATATTCCATGAAATGTCTTGGCCTCTCTAATGACATGAGCCAGAGGCTCCATATAAATGCAAAGAGCAGGGTAAACATGGGGCACCTCTGACATGTGCCACAGTGGAGAGGGAAACCCCTCAGTATAGTGGCCATTTACTTGTGCACAAGCGCTAGTGGACTCTTACACAGTACAGCAGCTGGATGAAGGGGACGGTGAATCCTGGCCGATCCAACACAGCATGTAGGTACGGCTGGGAGACCCGGTTGAAGTCCTTCTCTGTATCTATGGGGTGTCTGATTGCTGCATCTCCTGTAATATATGTAAGGTGTGTCTTGACATTATCTGCAGCCATCTGAGACCCTACAGCCGGTCTGGTCCAGACCATTAACAGAAGAGAGTAATTTATCTAGGTGGCGTGCTGACACAGACATGAAGACATTGTAATTGGAATTCAAACCCAGTATAGGTTGGTAAGTGACACAAGGCATAGGGTTTTTTGTAAGGCTTTTTTAAGACTGAGATAGCAGTATAAGACCAAGATGGTCGAGAGGTGCCGCCTGCATAACCTCATTCATGGATTGCAGCAGGATAGGAAGTGATTGCTTCTTGGTAGATTTGTCAAATTCAGCTCATAGCTGTCAAGGCTGGTGCCTTCATAGTTTTTGCCTAATAACCGTGTGAAGTTCATTATACAATGTAGGATCCATCAGTTGGATCCCTAAATCCATAGGGAGATCTGGGAGAGAAAGAGAGGTGAGAATGGTATCAGTTTCCTGTTGGGTGACTATTGATCCGTTGTATAGATTTGATCCGTTGTATAGAGTGACTGATAATCAGTGTGGAATGCTCGAGAAATATCTTGTAGATGTGTTTGATGAACACTAGTAATACTGTGAAACAAAGCACCTATAGTGGCAGTTTGCTTTTGTCAATGAAGCTGATAGGCCTGTAGTCTGGTTGCATGGGACCTTACTTCATAATAACACTGCCTCAAGAAGGTTAACGTTATCTCAGTTTGATGCAGACACAGGGCATTAAGATCCACAGTAGTCTGCTTCAGCTATGAGGCAACCGAAGTATCCCCCTGTTGAGATGCCAGCTGTAAGAAGTGAAAGGTTGAGGAGTAACATGACTGAAAGCTAGGAAGCAGCGGCCTTTCAGCTAGCTCCGTGAGCCACGCATTTAACCTGTCATGACTTGTGCCAGGGTAATTAAAAATCCTTATAATACCTGCTTTTGGTAGTGTTGATCTTCCGATGTTGTACAGTGCCATTCTTTAAGCTCTAATGCAGATGGAACTGGAGATAATGGAGACTGCCTGCATGCCAACACATCTACCTGCCACACCCCAGGTGCTGAAGGGCCACAAATAGCATTACTCCCTACTCCTGGCTCGTGAGGCAACAGTAACAACATGGAAAAGTTTTTCAAGGGGATGGGAACAATCAGACACTGTAAGGGAACTAGCAGGCAACTTGAAATCATTTAATCCTGCACTAGAAGAACTGATAAGGTGAGTCTCCTGACACAGAATCCTGCATTAGTTTAGTAGAAGGCAGACTAAAGTGGACTGAACTGGAGATCACTAAATTACTAATCCAAAAATTCAAAGATTTTATTGAAGATTAGGAAGGCCGTAGCCACCAGAATAATTTGGTAGTTCTAGGGACACGGATATGGTGTTTTATCCACACTTCAGGCAGTGTTCATTCCCCTTAAAGCCTTGCCAGAACATCTTCAGGCTGGCTCCTCCTGACTGGGTGATAACTCCCTTGGCACCGCCTCATGATACCAGATCTTCCTTTCCACTGGAAGAAGGTTTCCTCCTTACTGCTCTCATGTTGAGAAAGCCCTTGGTGTATTAAACTTGATTTTTTTCAACAGACTTTGTCTTCAGGCTTACTCCTTCAGGTCTCTGGTATGGACGATGCAAAGTTGGCACTGAGATCCGAAAATGTGCTTGTGGGTAGACGATGTCCCGGATGGATCCACACACCATGTGTGTCTACTGCCTGGGCCATGAGCATGATCTGCAGGCATGTGGCGTGTGCTACACCTTTCACCTCTACATTAGAGGATAGCCCATCCGGACGATCGGGATCTGCCTGTCAAACCTCTAATGTTGCCCATCTGGTGGTCTTCGCGGCCGCAGGGTCCACCGAACAGTTTGCAGCGTTTGAGGAAGCTGTGTCCCAGGCTCAGGGATTTATTTAACTCTAAAAATTGATTAGCGTTTTGCTCATAAAAGTGCTAAATCTTTGTGAAAATGCATAGCTCTTGCCTCACTCTGTTTAACAAACACAGCACTTCTAGAAAATCCATATAAATAATTTCTGTACAGTTAGTATAGTCCCAAGAAAAAAACTGCTAATCAATTATTTAAAACCCTGCAGGCTGCAGCTCAGGCTTCTTTGACTTCGTCCTTTTTGCCACTCTCCTTGAGTGCCTCCTCCACAGGGGTATTCAAACAATTGTGCCAGGCCCTTCCCACCAATAGGCAGGGCCCCTTGGGACAAATCTAAAAAAGAGACCAAGAAATTGTCTCTGTGTCAAACGTGGGATAAGCAGTGCTCTTGGGCCTCAGATTCCTGTGCTTCTCTGGTGAGTCCAACTTTGGTCAGTTCACCGGCCCCACGGTCTTCTCGTTGGGCCAGTTGGTCAAGACTCAGATCGATCTTCCGGCTGGCAGTATAGCCTGGAGGTTAGAGGAACAAGGTGTGAACAAGCTTGATACATCCAGAAGACCAGACCTGAGTTTGATTCTCACAACCTCCACTTGCATACTGTGTGACTCTGAGCAAGCCACTTAACCACCCACTGCTCCCAGGTCACCCCTGAAAACAGGCACTTGTGCCTAGTGGGCCTAACCCGGTTACCAAAGACTATATATATATCTATCTATCACTTGGACTGGTCGACCCGTTGTCACCAGATGAGGCAGACACCTCCCTTTCTAGAACCCCTGTCCTACTGCTCTCCCAGGGAGGGACGAATAAGTCCACTGCTCCGCCACCTCTCGACCCAGAGCCTCCGGACCAGAAGGAGACGCCGCTGCCTCTGAGACCCACCGTCTGCTCCAACAGTCAAGGTTGCGGTCCCGCTCTTTAAGCCCCGAGTCGAGTAGCCCGTGTTGATGTTGATGCTCGCACTCTCGCTGTTCGGGTAGTGACTCCACCACTGTTCCTTGTCCGCGGGCTAGGAGAGGCTGTTGCATCGGCGCTGCGAGGACTTGATGTGGCAACAGCTACTTTTCACTGGGGTAAAGCCCGTTCCGGCTCCTACTCCTGTCATTATGTGGCTTTCGCCAAAGAGGCTGCAACTTTCCCCACTTCGGCAGGAGCTGACTCATCAGGTCAGGGCTCGGGCTCAGGCCTTTCCGCTGATTTTAGTGGAGCCACCATTGAAACAACTGAAGACCAGCACTTCGACTAAGGTGGCCCACCTGGTCTGGGGTGTTCCCCATCGGCTGTCGGTCACCATTACCTCTGACCATACCTCTCAAGTGTCCCTGATTTTCAGGGACGTCCCTGATTTTGCCTCAAAATTTTCCTCTGTCCCTCGTAAAATTTGTGTTTTTGTGACAGAACAGTGGGGATTAAAAGCAGAAAATAATGTCAAACATTAAAGTAACATACTTGTTCTTCTTCAGAAAATGCATCTTAACACAAATCCCTTTATTCTGTCAGCTTTCTGAGTGAACAGCACCAGTTTTTAAGATGTGTCCCTGATTTGGGGTCTTTGTCCCTGATTTTTTTAAGCATTGTCCCTGATTCACGAGGCAAGAGGTTGAGAGGTATGCCTCTGACCATCCCCGGAGGGTCAGTGGGGACTCTGGCGGTTGACCTCTTTTCCATGAATCCTCAGAATCAGAGGGCTCCTCCTTACACTGCTGTCTGGTGGACTTTGAGTCGGCCAAAGATCTGTCGATGGAGCAGGGCCCTACGTCATTTAATGGTCTTCTCCGTCTCATCTCAGAGCACTTAAGAAGTGGGCTAGGCATCTGCTCACCGAGATCCTGGACTGGGTCGACTCCTTGGGGAGGCCTTTCTGGTGGCAGACACCATCCTTGGTCCTGCCTTGGAGCTGTGGTAGCACCCAGCCTCTTACCCTGCGCCAACAGCCCAGATGACCCGCAAGTATGCGGTCCCTGCTGGTTCCCTTTTGGGATTTACAGAGCATCTCTTAGCTGAGGGTCTCATGGCTGACACTGTGTTCAGGCGCACAGGGAACGTGGGGGACATTTATTTATTTATTTATTTGTACATCAGTTTACAACCTTTGAGCCAGAGGCTCATTTCCAAAGGTACCTCGTCACATAGAGGACAGACAGAAACACATTTAGGTTACAGCATAAACATTAAGGTTACAGCATAAAAGTCGTGTCATTAGAGATACACAGAGTGGTTTCATACATTTTTTACAATTTAGTTGCAATTACATTTTTTACAATTTAGTTGCAATTACATTGATACAGCTGAGCACATGCTGGTATTAACAGAAGCAGTATGCAATGGGGAGAGTTGCGGGGGGGGTGAGGTGGAGTGCCACCCAGTGGGCATTGCCAAGTGCTAAATATTAACAAGCCACTCAGTAAGGAGTGAATAAAATTGGACCATATGGCTAAAAAGGTGTATGCTTCCTTCTGTCTCGGCCTTCGGCAAGTGAGCTTGCCTTTCTTATGGCCCACTTTTCACATGCCCTCCTGGGCATGCTTGATGAGGTGCTTCCTCATCTCCCAGCGGACCTGCAGACCACGGTCAAACAGCTCTGGGATCATGGCCAAGCTGTAGCCAAGTAACAGCTCCAGACTGTTATGGACATTGGCGACTCCTGCGCCTGGTCCGTGGCAGCCGCAGTAGCTGTGTGGCCTAGAGCATGGCAGAGGATCTCTACCTTCATGGCAGATACCCAGCACAAGCTGGCAGACTTCTCCTTTCTGGGTACTGACTTGTTTGGGCCCGGGGTCGAGAGGCACCTCACCAGTATAGAGAAGTCCAGCGCCTCCTTGGACTCTGTGACATCCCCTCAAAGAGACCTCGAGGGTTCTAAGCAGCAGAAAAAGTCCTCTCTGCCCCTGCGGTCAAACCAGCCCAACCTCAGGCTGGATAACAGGCTCAGTCCTGGTGACCATGAACAAAGTCTGTGGCCGTGGTCGTCTGTTAGCCTGGTAGCCGAGGCCCTGGCAGTTCCTCAGCCGGGCCCTCCACCTCCTCCAAGCCTGCCCAGTGATGGGATGAGGGGTGCCTTCCTCATGCCCTTCATGTCTCCCCTGGGGCCTTCCATGGAGTGCCGGCTTCACCACTTCCTTTCCGCCTGGTCCGCTGTCACCATGGACAGGTGGGTTCTCGAGGTGGTCGGTCAGGGTCTGCCCGTACCTACCATGCTGAGCTGGTGCCCCACGGGAGGGCATAGTGTCTCGACGTCCTATCAGCCCTTCAGGATGACAGTGTTAAGCTCCTCCGCGAGAACGTCATGACTCTTGTCTAGGACCCTCCAGAACACCCAGGGTTTGTCTTCAGGTACTTCCTGGTGTCAAAATGGACAGAGAGCTAGCGCCCCATCTTAGATCTGCACCATCTGAACAGGTTTCTCAGGCTGCTCACCTACAGGATGGTCAGTCTGTCTCAGATCATACTATTCCTCAAGCAAAATATGTGGTTTTGCTCTCTGAATCTTTAGGACACATTTTTTCTCATCCCAATCTGTCTGTCCCACTGCTGGTTCCTCCGGTTCCGAGCGGAGGGGATCCTCTAAGAGTTCCAGGCCATGCCATTTGGCCTGTCCTTGGCCCCCAGGGTCTGCCACCAAGTGCACGGCAGTGGTGGTAGCCTTCCTGAGGCGTCAAGGAATCCAAGTTTACCCCTACCAGGATGACTGGCTGATTGTGGATCTCTCTAGGCAAGAGGCAGGGCGGTTCGGGGATCTGGCCATCCAGACCTGCATCTGTCTTGGCCTCCTGGTCAACAAGGCCAAGTCGGAACTCATGCCTTCGCAGGTGATCAACTTCATCAGGGCTGAGCTCGACTTTTGCAGAGCCAGGGCTCGACTCCTGGCAGACAAGACACAGGCTCTCTCCTCATTTGCCCGATCATTTCAGGTTGGGCAGTTGCACTCTGCTCAGGACTTCCTGTGCCTACTGAAATACATGGCGGATTGCACCAGAGTGGTCCGTTGGGCCCACTGAAGAATGCACTCTCTGCAGTGGGAGCTGGCCTGCCAGTGGCCTCAGCGCAAGGCCACTTGGACCAGCTGGTCACTGTGGCCCTGCTGATGTGGGATGCTCTCCAGTGGTGGTTAGTCCTAGAACATCTGCAGGAAGGTGTCCTGTTTGTCCGCCCAGGGCCGATGGTCATCCTGACTACTGATGCCTCTCTCATGTGCTGGGGTGCCCACCTGGGGGAACACAGAGTCCATGGTCTCTGGACCCTCTAGGGATTCCCGGTGCCATATAAACCTGCTGGAACTGTGGGCAGTTCGGCTGGTACTGACAGTCTTTGCTGTGCATGTTTGGGGTTGGGTCGTTCAGGTCCAGACAGACAACACCATGACCATGTACTACCACCACAAACAGGGCAGGACACACTCCCTTCCTCTGTACAGGGAAGCTGTTCATGTTTGGACCCTCGTGCGCAGCCTGGAGGCCGATTTCCTGGCCATCCATGTTGCTGGTGTCAGCAGATGCTCTCAGCCATGTGGACGAGACATCTCACAAGTGATCTCTCCACCCAGAGGTAGTGCACAGTCTGTTCTGCTAGTGGAGCACCCCTCTTGTGAACATGTTTGCCTCCAGGGAGAACACAAAGCTGAGGCTATACTGTGCCTGCACCCTTCAGCGGGGAATGCTGCAGGGGAATGCCTTCCCTCCATTTCCCTTGATCCACAAGGTGTTGCTCAAGGCCAGGAGGGACAATGCACGGGTGATTCTGGTAGCTCCAGACTGGCCATGCCAGTTTTGTACCCTGATATCCTCAGCCTCAGCAGCAGGCTCCCGAGGTGTCTTCCTCTACGCCTGGACCTGCTCTCCATCAGTCAAGGGAAGGTGCTCCATTCCCACAGTGGGACAAATCAGTCTGTGAGCTGGTGGTCAGTTTGACCACTACCTTTCAAAATCTGGTAGCCAAACCAATATTTGTAGTGGCCATCCTTTTTAAATCCCTTTTCAGGCAGGTAGCCAAGTTAGCCAGTAAATTTCAAAATCTGGTAGCCAAACCAAATTTTTAAGTAGCTGTTGGCTACCTGATTTGTCCCACCCTGCTCCATCTGGACCTTCAGTCCCTGTACCTGTCAGCCTGGTTCCTTAGCAGCTAGAGTTCCAGGCTTTGGGTCTCTCTGAAGATGTCCTTGCTGTGGTCGAGGCATCTCAGAAGGAGACAACCTGAAAATGCTACACCTTCAAATGGAAAGAGGTTCTCCATTTGGTTCCAGGGCAAGGGGCTGGACCCCTTATCTTGTCCGGTGGCTAGCATTCTCGACTACCTTTGGTCCCTCTCCCAGTCGGGCCTTTCGTTGACCCTAAAGGTGCACCTGAGCTCCAGGCGCTCTTTTGGTAGTTTCCTCACTTGGTCTTCCACAGGGATAAGGTTGTCCTTCGTCCCAACCCGAAGTTCCTTCCGAAGGTTGTGTCCGATTTTCATCTTAACCAGGTGATTAATCTCCTGGTGTACTTCACTAACTACACCTCAGAGGCCAAGCACAGGCTTCATACATTGGACTTGCGGTGAGCGCTGGTCTATTATAAGGTGCACACGGCTGGAGTTCGGGGAGAGGTTTGCCAGCTATTTGTTACCTACGCTGGAGCCGCACAAGGCAGACCGGCAGCTAAGCAGACGATTGGCATGTGGATTGTATCTTGCATCAACCTCTGCTATAGGTTGGGGGGTAGGAAGCCTCCCGTAGAGCTAAGGGCACATTCTGCCCACCATACTGCTGCTTTGGTGGCTGTTTCCAGGGACATCCCCATCCAGGAAATCTGTTGGGCTGCTACCTGGAAGTCAGCATGCACCTTCATTTTCCACTACCACATCAACTTTGAGTCATGCTGGGTTTGGGGCCTCAGTTCTCCAATCTCTGTTCCCTAAGCGGGAAGGGGGGGTGCACCTTGCCTCTCTCCTTCCAGAGAACTGCTAGGAGTCTGCCTGAAGTGTGGCTAGCACACCATATCCACATCCCTAGAAACACAGGTTACTCACCTGTAACAGTTGTAGGAGTGGTATAGGTGTTCATCCACACTGACCCACCCAACCTCCCCCGGCAAGTGGCACACTGGTCTTGCTTCCAGCAGGTAAGATCAGACTTCATGGGGTAGTGCTGACGGAGTTACCACCTGGGTAGGTGGGAGGAGCCAACTTGAAGATGTTCCAGCAAGCCTTAAAGGGAAAGGAACACCATATACCTCTCCTAGAACTACTGTTACAGGTGAGTAACCTGTGTTTCTAGGGACATGGATATGTTGTTCATCCACACTTATTGGCAGGTTCCTTGCCGCTTTAAATCTTGCCGGAAGGTCTGCAAGCTGGCTCTCCTCCCACCCACCCGGGTGGTAAAACTCTTGGCTCCGCCCCATGACGCCAGATCTTCCTTACCGCTTGGAAGCTCAGGTTCCCTCCTTAACGCTCTGCGATTAAGACTGGTTCCTAATTCTTCGAAAGTTCGAAATCAAAAGTTTTTTGCTAAAAAGACTTCAGTCTTCTTCTCCTCGCGGCTGCGATGGACAAATCGACTCCCGGTTTCCGGAGGTGCCCTTGTGGGCAGAAGATGTCTAGGACGGATCCGCACTCCACGTGCGTCTACTGCCTGGGCCTTGAGCACGACCCGCAGGCCTGCGACTTGTGCTCTTCTTTTTCGGCCTACGTCCTTGAAGACCGTGCTGCCCGATTACATCTGGGTGCCCGAGAAAAGAAATTCACGGTGAAATCTAAAGAGGCCCGGTTGGCGGTGTCGGCGGTGTGAGGCTCGGTAGATCAGCTTGGCAGATGATCGCCTCGAAGAG
Organism: Neoceratodus forsteri; assembly: GCA_016271365.2. NCBI lineage: Eukaryota > Metazoa > Chordata > Ceratodontiformes > Ceratodontidae > Neoceratodus > Neoceratodus forsteri. The sequence goes on from CM028132.1 coordinate 1,205,956,547, forward strand.
GCGGCGTAGCCGCTTCTACCTCGCCAAGTGCATTTGTCCCACTCTCTCTCGTGCCTCTGCATCGGCTTCTTTTAGGAGCTTTGTCTGACCCTCTCGACGAAAGGTGAGGGTCCAACTTTCGGGACCTTTTCCAGGTCCAAAAGAGAGTAGCAAGTCTCCGTCGACGCCTTTGGGAGCGGAAAGATCTCCTCCCTTCTGTCGACAGTCGACTCGGTCGACCCCTCAGCTTCGCCACTGGCTTCACGGTGTCCCCATCAGGCCAGTTGACCGAGACTCCGTCCGACGCGGTCGAGATTTTCTCGACCCGCTAGGACGGGTTGTCGGCTGGAGAAGCTGAGAATCCCTCTCCCGGTTCCCCGGTGGGAGTTGAGATCCCGTCGGCTCATCTGTGCCTCCGGTTCCGGAGCCTTGGTGGATCGTCCGAGCGAAGGGACTGATTTCCGACACTTCCCTCGCCTCCTCGGCCTAGTTGAGACTCTCGGTCTCGGTCTCCGGACATCCTCAAGGTCCAACCGATCCGCCGTCATAAGCGGGTCTCGGCTTACCAGCGGCAAGCGGCGCCGCACTCTTCCTCTTCCTCCTCCTTGGACGAGGAGGCTTCGTGCAAGTGCGTCCGAATCTGAGAACTCATGTGGCAACAGCTCTTTTGATCGAGGAATAGGCCGACCCAGTCGTCTTCCCGGGCCATTAAGTGGCTGTCACCGGAGCGGCCGAAACAACCCCTTGTTGTAGCCGAGGAGCCTGTTCCCAGGCCGGTTGTTCGGCCAATTCCAGCTGCCCCACCGATTCTGGTGGAACCTCCGCCTCCACAGCCGTTAGTTGGGGCTCCGACCAAAAATTCTCGGTCGGCTTTGGGTTTGCCCCATAGGCTGTCTGTCACCCTCACTCCCGATAAACCTCGGCAGGTGGAGGGTGGCTCAGGCCCGAGGCAGCTCTTTGAAGACTCCTCTGAGTCCGAGGATGGTTCCTCCCTCTTCTCCAAGCGCATGGACTTGGAGTCCTCGGGAGGACAGTCAGTGGACGATAGCCCTTCGTCCTTCTTAGAGTTAGTTCGGCTCATCTCGGGTCCACGGGATGAAGCTCGAACCACGTTCCTAACCCAGGCCCGGTATCCCCTCACGGAGATTCTGGACCCGGGATTCTCCTGGAGGCCTTTCGGTGGCGAAGCCATAGTGGGTCGGCCTTGGAACTTTGGCAGCATCCTGCTTCCTGCCCCTGCGCCTCGGCCAGAATGGCCAGGAAGTATGCGGGTCCCTCGGTTCCCTGTCCGGTTTTGAACACCCCCCGCTGAGGGGTTGGTTACCGACAGCGTTTTCCGGCGTGCCGGGAACGCCAGGGATGTGGACAAACCTCCTGACAAGGAATCCAAGAAATTGGATTATGCCGGGCGAAAAGTCTATGTTGCGTCCTCTCTCGGCCTTCGTCGGGCCAGTTCGGCCGTCCTCATGGCACATTTTTCCCATGCCCTGTTGGGCTCCCTGGATGAGGTTGTCCCTCATCTTCCCGCGGATCTGCAGACTACGGTCAGGCAGGTGCAGGACCAGGGCAGGGCAGTGGCCAAACAGCAGCTCCAGACTGCTTTAGACATCGGGGACTCATGTGCCAGGTCTGTGGCGGCTGCAGTGGCCATGCGTCGTCGGGCTTGGCTGAGGATATCCACCTTTACCTCGGATACCCAGCACAAGTTGGCAGATGTTCCCTTTTTGGGGACTGACCTCTTTGGCCCTGGGGTGGAAGGTCACCTGCAGAGGATCGAGAAGTCCAATGCTACCTTGGACTCTGTCTCTTCCGCTCAGAAGGACAAAGGCCGCAAGCCACAGCCTAAGCCCTTTCATCCTTCTGCGCCCGCGGCGCGCCCGGCCCAGCAACATCAGGTCAAGCAGGCTCGAGCTTGGCATCCCAAACCCAAGCCGTCGGCTTCCTCCAACAGGAAGCAGGGAGGAAAAGGCCCAGGTGGTCCCTCGGCCGGTCCTTCCTCCAGGCCTGCCCAGTGACGGGCTGAGGGGTGTCGCCCCCATCCCTGTCACCTCACCCCTGGTTCCCCCCGTGGGGGGACGGCTCAGACACTTCCTTTCTGCCTGGTCCGCTGTTACCACGGACAGGTGGGTACTGGAGGTGGTGGAAAAGGCCTACCTCTGAATTCGAGCAGGCCCCGCCTTCAGAGCCGCCGCACGCGAGAGCCTCGAACCGCAGCCTCACTGGCGGCTCGCCGAGCCGACATCGCCCTCCTCCAAAAGGAGGTGATCACGGAGGTAGAGGACCCCATTCAGACCCGGGGTTCGTGTCCAGGTATTTCCTGGTTCCGAAACGGATGGGGGGCTGGTGCCCCATTCTCGACCTACACGACCTGAACAAGTTCCTAAGATCTCGAACCTTCAGGATGGTCACTCTGGCACAGATAATACCATCTCTGGAACACGGCGTGTGGTTCTGCTCTCTGGACCTACAGGACGCGTTCTTTCACGTCCCTATCCGTCCGTCACATCGGAGATTCCTCCGTTTTCAAGCGGAGGGATCCCTCTTCGAGTTCCAAGCCATGCCCTTCGGCTTATCTCCAGCTGCCAGGGTCTTCACCAAATGCATGGCAGTGGTGACAGCATTCCTGCGGCGCCGAGGGGTCCGGGTGTACCCTTACCTGGACGATTGGCTGATAGCAGCCCCCTCCAGACTGGAGGTGGAGCAGTCCAGAGATCTGGCCCTCCAGGTTTGCTCTCAAGTTGGCCTTCTCATCTCAAGTCGGAACTCGAGCCGAAGTAGGTGATACTGTTCATCGGGGCAGAGCTCGACTCTCTTTGAGCCAGAGCACGGCTCCCGGTGGACAGGGCCGAGGTTCTTACCTCCTTTGCTCAATCATTTCTGGTTGGGCAATCGCGCCCTGCCCGGGACTTCCTGCGCCTCCTGGGTCTCATGGCGGCCTGTACCAGCGTGGTCCGTTGGGCACACTGGCACATGCGCCCCCTTCAGTGGGGACTGGCCAGCCAGTGGTCACAACGCTGCGATCCATTGGACCAGCTAGTGATAGTGACCCAGGAGATGTGGAACGCTCTCCAGTGGTGGACCGTTCCATCCCATCTGCAGGAGGGCATCCCATTTGTCCGCCCCGAGCCGACGGTCTCTCTATCGACCGATGCCTCTCTGATGGGTTGGGGTGCCCATCTGGGGGAACACCGAGTGCACGGCCTCTGGTCCCCGCGGGAGTCCCGATGCCACATCAACCTGCTGGAGCTCCGAGCGGTCCGCCTAACTCTCACCGCCTTTGCTCCGTTTCACGCGGGTCAAGTGGTCCGAGTCCAGACGACAATACCACCTACCTATGTACTACCTGGAATCGCCAGGGCGGACGCGCCCATGCTTCTATGCAAGGAAGCTCTCCGCATTTGGTCTCTCGTGCGCAACCTGGAGGTGGATCTCCTAGCCATTCATGTGGCAGGAGCCTCCAATACCCTGGCCGATGCCCTGAGCCGGATAGGGGCTGCATCTCACGAGTGGTCTCTCCTGCCAGAGGTAGTACAAGATCTGTTCTCCCAATGGGGCTTACCTCAGGTGGACCTGTTTGCCTCCATGGAGAACGTGAAGCTGAGGCTGTTTCATGCCCGCCCCCCTCAGCAGGGCTCGCTGCAGGGGGATGCCTTCTCAAGGCTGTGGACCCCGGGCCTCTTTTACGCCTTTCCCCCATTTCCCTTGATTCACAAGGTGCTTCTCAAGGTGAGGAGGGACAAGGCGCAGGTGATTCTGATGGCCCCAGACTGGCCCCGCCAGTTCTGGTACCCAGATCTCCTCAGCCTCAGCTCCAGGCTCCCGAGGCAGCTTCCAGCTCGCCCGGACCTGCTGTCAGTCAGTCAGGGGAAGGTGTTCCATCCGGACCTTCAGTCCCTGCACCTGATGGCCTGGTTCCTGAGCGGCTAGAGTTCCAGGCCTTGGGTCTTTCCGACGAGGTCCTCAATGTTGTTGAGGCGTCCCTTAAGGAGTCGACCAGAAAATGCTATGCCTTCAAATGGAAGAGATTCTCCATTTGGTGTCAGGCCAAGGGCTTGGACCCTTCCTCCTCTTCTGTGGCAAGCATTTTGGACTATTTATGGTCCCTTTCTAGTCAGGGGCTTAGGTCGACGACCCTAAAGGTGCACCTGGCAGCCATCTCTGCTTACCGGGCGCGGGCCGGGGAGCAGTCGGTGGCGCAGGAGAAGGTGGCCTGGTGCTTTTTCAAAGGCCTTGATCACATTTCCCCTCCGGTGCGAGAACCTCCACCTCCGTGGGATTTACTGCTGGTACTGGCAAAGCTCATGGGCAAGCCATTCGAACCAATGCACAGGTGTGATCTCTCTCACCTGTCGTGGAAGACCGCCTTCTTGGTGGCTATCACGTCAGCCAGAAGGATGGGAGAACTCCAGGCACTCTGCATTGAGTCTCCTTACCTGGTCTTCCACAGGGACAAGGTTGTCCTGCGCCCCCACCCGAAATTCCTTCCGAAGGTGGTGTCGGAGTTTCACCTTAATCAGGTGTTGACTCTGCCGGTGTTCTACCCCAATCACACCTCGGAGGCCGAATACAGGCTCCATATTTTGGACCCTAGAAGGGCGCTCGCTTATTATAAGGAGCGCACGGTTGAAATTCGGGGAGAGGTTCGCCAGCTGTTTGTCACCTACGCTGAAGCCGCACCTGGCAGACCTGCAGCCAAGCGGGCCGATAGGCAGGTGGGTCACCTCCTGCATAGATCTCTGCTATAAGTTGGCGGGCATGGAGCCTCCCAGAGGATAAGAGCTCATTCTACCCGCCATATTGTTGTGCATCGGTGGCTGCTTCCAGGGACGCCCCTATCCAGGAAATCTGAAGGGCTGCTACCTGAAGTCAGCACACACCTTTATTACCCATTACCACATCGACCTTGAGTCACGCCAGGATGCTGGTTTTGGGGCCTCGGTTCTCAGTCTTTATTCCCTAAGTAGGGGTGTCGCCTTGCCTCCCTCCTCCCGGAGAACTGCTAGGAGTCTGCCAATAGTGTGGATGAACAACATATCCATGTCCCTAGAAATACAAGGTTACTCACCTGTAACAGGAGTTCTAGGAATGGTATATATTGTTCATCCTACATTATAACCTCCAGCTTCGACAGCACAAACCTGAGCTTCCAGCGGCCAGATCTAGCGCCATGGGGTGGAGCCGAGAGTTTTACCACCCGGGTGGGTGGGAGGAGCCAGCTTGAGGACCTTCCGGCAAGATTTAAAGCAGCAAGGAACCTGCCAATAAGTGTGGATGAACAACATATACCATTCCTAGAACTCCTGTTACAGGTGAGTAACCTGTATTTATTGGCCTTCCTGAAAGAACAGAGGGGCAAGACACTTCGAAATTTATACAGAAACTGCGGGAAAAGGTTTCTGGACTCTCCCCACACGGCCAAGAATACATTGTGGACCAAACCTACATAAAGAGCCCTTCGCTCAGTGCCAGCTCCAGGGGATAAGCCATGTCCTATTAGCTTAAAACTGTTCAGCTACCACAACAAAATTCACGTACAGTCCAAGGCTAGGGAGCTCAATAAGTCTGGTGGGAGGGCAGTCATTTGTCAGTCTTTCCCAAATGTATCCCATAAGTTAAACCAAACAAGCAGAATATCGGGAACTTAAGAGCAAGCTTTATGCAGTGGGCATCAAATTCAGAGTACTCTACCCCGCCCATAGCAAGTAGCCACACTAGAGGGGGAGAAGCAATTTCTGTGAGCATTGGACGTTGATCAAAATCTGCCCTAGTACTATGTTTGCTTCCTTTACAGTACAGAGGATGCATTCTCCCTGTCAGTCCGTACAGCGGCTGGCTGAGGCGGTGAGAAGAAGGCTGTGCCAGTTACCATACTGGATGTGCGGAACTCGCAAAAACTGTAAAGGGGGGGTGGTTCACTCTGTGCCAACTGTGTGGGGGGAAGTGCTAGACACCAGGAATGCTTACACTTGGACGGGCTGGGGAGTGGTGGGTTGGAGGTGCCACTAGACACTGCCTAAAGGAGGCAGTATAGCACAGTGGTTTAAGGCTCTGAACAGCAAACCCTGAAGACGTGGGCTTGAATCCCACATCCGCCATTTGCATACTGTGTGACCCTGAGCAAGTCACTTAACTTCCTTGTGCTCCCAGGTCGCACCTGTAAACAAGCTTCAGCTTAGTGCGTCTCACCTGGTTAAAACAAAACAAAAAAAAATCACCAGGGAATATTACAGCGTTACGGGGACAGTGATCGGAGGTGGGGAGGAGTGTCACTAGACACCTGGAAATATTTACTATAATATGGGTCCGGGGATTGGGGTGCCACTGGACACTAGGGAGTGTTATGTTTCTGTGGGGCCAAGATTGGAGAGTGGTGGGTGCCACTGGACACCAGGGAAGGATCTCTGCCTGATGGGGGTCAGGAATCTGAGGGGTGCCACTGGACACCAGGGAACGATCTATACTTGATGGGGACGGATGTCTGAGGGTGGGGGGGGGTACCACTGGACACAGTACAAAAAGCACTGTGCACTCGAGGACTGTTACTGCTGGGAAATAACTGAAAACCACTTCAACAAGTTGCAATACACATCAAAACCGCAGTGTAGACAACATAAAATCAGCCTCCAGGCTAACTGCTCACGCTTTGACCAAGGTGTGGTATTCGTCGGGGGTGGAGTTAGGATGGTTGAATTCTCCGTTAAATACCTAGTCAGCCAGGTAACGCTTTGGCACCCCCTTGATTTACCCACTTAGCTGATCACTGAATGCAGCAGTGCCTCTGGGAGGATTCAAACTAGTGACCATGATCTAGTTAAAATGATACAAAATTGTAAAAATACAGGAAATTACATAAAGAGGATCACACAATAGATAACAGATCTTGTACTGAATCTGTTTTAACCAATGGTTTACACATTTGTATTTTAAACTGCTGTTTCAAACAACATGAAGTCTTGCTATATTATGACAATTGCAGTATGACCGCAGGTTAGAACTGCTCCGGAGGTGAAATAGTTAACTTTCCATGCAGGCATGGAACTTGGAGCGCGAGCTCGAGCTCGGTTGAAAACTCTGTCTGTTGTGCTTCAAAGACAAACTGTCAGATTCTTTACTCCGCCTCACTGAACAGTCGCTCCCGAGATTTCTCCTTCTGCTCGGTTCATTTTGTTGGTTTAAAAGTATTATTTTTCGGTTTTTAACCGAAATTAAACCACAACCAGTCGGTTCAAGCTCTGTCTGTGGTAATGTAAGTAATAGGTTTTACATTTAGTTTTTCTGTGTGGAACTTGTAATTTGTTATCGGTTCGGTTTGAACCGATCAGGTTGTGTTTAAATCTGCTAGTACTTTTTTAGAGTGTGGTTCCCGGTTCTTATCCGTTCAAAAAAAAAAAAAACGGATTTCATTACGGTTTTTTCCACGACCCGTGACACGGTTGGGAACCGATAAGGGTGTCTTGCTTGGTGGATTGCCATAAACGGGCAAGTTGGTTAGGCTGGCACTATGTCTGAGAAACCCAAAAGAAAAACCGGACCCACTGGGTTTCAACACTGTAGTGTTTATGGGGAAGCTTTTGCTAAAGCTGACCCACATACCACATGTGTCTATGGAAAATACAAAATCACACATGCCCCCATAATGCAAAACATCATAGGCTGCATATGCAAATCACCACAGAATGTTATGCTGGTCCAACTTTAAGCAGAGTTGCATGGTGCCAAAAGGCCTCTCACATAGTTTGCAAGGGATGCTAACAGAAAACATAAACACGTGTTTCGTCCTACCAGGATTCATCAGTGTGCCTTGTCTGTTCGACACCCCAGTGGGATGGACCAGCTACCCTTAAGGCAGTGTGCCTTGGATATATTGTGGTGAACCCATTAAAATAAAAAACTATTTAAAAGACAAAGAACCTCTGTTCACAAACACTGAGGCAAGGGTTACGCCAAAGGGCATTTGGCTGGGAAGCCAAGTTTCAAGAAAATACAAAATCACACATGCCCCCATAATGCAAAGCATCATGGGCTGCATATGCAAATCACCACAGAATGTTATGCTGGTCCAACTTTAAGCAGAATTGCATGGTGCCGAAAGGCCTCTCACACAGTTTGCAAAGGGTGCTAACAGAAGACAATAGACATGTGTCTATTGTCTGGGGTTTGACCACCTCAATTCAGACTGCCACATTTGTCACAATTTCCCTGCTGCCACCATAGATAAAAGAGTTGGTAGGCTTAGGGAAAGGGAGGCCAAAAAGTCTGCTGATCCGGATGGCCAGCCCGGTTCGGTACCAACCAAACCGGAGGGAGTGCCCTCTGACGAGGGCGCTACTTCCTCGGGCAAACGAAGAGCCGGTTCTGAGGAGCCAGTTCCAGCAAAAAGGACTAGAAAGTCAGCTAGTGTGAAGCAAAAGTTCTCTCCCCAACTGCTGAGGAAATAGCTAAAGCAATTAAAATTGTCCAGTCTCTCTCTCCGGTTCCGACCGAACCGACACCTTCTGGTAAGCGTTCGGTTCGGCCGGTTCCACCGGTTCAAGATTATGATTTTGAGGATTTTTATGAACTAGGGAAGGGGGAAGAGGAATATGAGGAGAGTGAATATGGTTTTGAAGATCTGGACGTGCCCATTGATCCGGACATCTCTCCAGATAGAAAGTCTTGGAGGAGAAACCCCTAGGGGTCTGAGCCCCCTTCTCATTTCATGTTTTATAAAAAAGTTGCTGAAACTCTCCAGCTCCCTGTTGAGGAAGCTGTTGATGACCAAGAGGAGCCAGACTATGTAGAAATGATGGATATTCCAGAGTCTAGGAGACTGTCTATTCCTTTGCATAAATCTTTTCGGAAACAGACAGTAAAAGTTTAAAAACTCCTCACACTATACCTCCTGTGGATAAAAGGATGGACAAGAGGTATACCTTATCAGGCTCAGACACTGATTTCCTCACTCAACAATGCAGCCATGTGGGGTAGTGCAGGCTGCAGCCTGTAACAAGGCTAATATTCCCTACTCACCCCCACCGAGAAGGACTCCAGGAAGATTGATGCTATGGCAAAGAAACAGTACATGGCAGCATCTTTGTGACTCAGACAAGCAAATTATAGATACATAGATACATAGACAGTGTCGGCAGATAAGGGCCTATGGCCCACCCAGTCTGCCCATTTGAGCTTGTAAGTTCAGTTTGTTTTCCTAGAAGTCTGTTTCCCCTTACCCCTGACCTCTAGAATTCCTTTATGTCTATCCCATGCATTCTTAAATCCCGTGATTGTTTCAGCTCCCACCACTTCCTCTGGCAGGGTGTTCCATTTATCCACCACCCGTTCTGTGAAAAATTCTTTCTCATGTTTCCTCTGAATCGTTCTCCCTCCAACTTCATCCCATGCCCTCTAGTCCTGGAACATCTTTTTAGCTTAAAAATAGTGTTTTTCCTGCACCCTGTTCTCCCTGTAAGATACTTGTATGTCTCTATCATATCCCTCTCTCCTCCTCTCCTCCAGGGAGTACATGTTCAGTTCCTTCAGCCTGTCTTCATAGGACTTGTGATGCAATCCATGCACCATCTTTGTTGCCCTCCTCTGAACCTTCTCTACCCTGTCTATGTCCTTATGTAGGTATGGTCTCCAGAACTGTACACTGTACTCCAGGTGGGGCCTCACTAGTGTCTTGTATAGCGGAATTATGACCTCCCTTTTCCTGCTGGTGATGCCCCTGCCTCTACATCCCAGCATCCTATTTGCTTTACCTGCTGCCTTGTCACACTGTTTCCCAACCTTGAGGTCATCAGAGATGACAACCCCAAGATCCCTTTCCTGCTTGGTGTATGCTATATCCTCACCCCCCAACTGATATATTGTGCCAGGGTTTTTGTGCCCCATATGCATTGTCTTGCACTTCTTTGCATTGAATTTCAACTGCCAAACCCTGACCATTCTTCAAGTTTCTGCAGGTCGCTTCTCATTCTGTCTACACCCTCTGGTGTGTCTACTCTGTTACAGAGCTTTGTGTCATCAGCGAACAGTGAAATTCTGCCTTCTAGATCCTGCGCAATGTCACTGATGAAGATGTTGAATAGGACCGGTCCCAGCACTGATCCCTGTGGTACCCCACTGGTCACTCTTCCCTCTGTGGAGTGACAGCCATTTACCACCACCCTCTGTGTCCTGCCACCCAGCCAGTTACCTACCCACCACACTACTGTCCTGCCCACACCCATATTCCCCAGTTTGTGTAATAGTCTTCTATGTGGCACAGTGTCAAAGGCCTTGCTGAAGTCCAGATAGGCCATGTCCACTGCCCTCCCCTGATCCACCTCCCTAGTCACCCAGTCAGAAAATTCAACGAGGTTGGTCTGACATGACCTCCCCCTGGTGAAACCATGCTGCCTTGGGTCCTGTAGTCCATTGACAACCAGATGTTCCACCAATCTCTCCTTCAGTAGTGCTTCCATGATCTTCCCCACTACCGAGGTGAGGCTGACTGGTCTGTAGTTCCCTGTTTCCTCTTTGTTCCCACTTTTGTATAAGGGACTACATCTGCTGTCCTCCAGTCTTTGGGTACCTCCCTGTTTCCAGTGATCGGCTAAACAGGATAGCCAGAGGTTCAGCCACCACCTCTCTTAGTTCTTTAAGGACCCTGGGGTGCACCCGTCTGGCCCATTGCTTTATCAACTCTTATTACTTCCAGTTCCTTCAGGACCCTTTCTCGTGTAAAGGGACTTGTGTCCATTTCTGCACCATTCTCACCCTTGTACTCCCTTCAGACCCATTACCCCCCTTCCTCAGTAAAGACTGAGCAGAAATACCTGTTCAATATGTCAGCTTTACTGTTGTCATCCTCCACGGCTCCCATCCTCCCCTTCAGTCTCACTATCCCTCCTTTGTCTTTCTTTTTTCCTTATGTACCTGTAAAGGTTTTGTCCCTTTTACCCACTGATTTTGCAGTGTGTTCTTCTGTCTGAGCTTTGGCTTCCTTACTGACTTCCTGCCTCCCTTTGCTTCTCCTGGTACTTCTCCCTATCCCCTTCTGCCTGTGTCTTTTTGTATTGCCTGAATGCAATCTTTTGGCTTTCACTTTCTTTGCTACCTCTTTGGAAACCATAATGATCTCCTCTTCCTTTTCCTCTTGCTAACCTGCTTAATGCATAATTCTGTTGTTCTTGTAATCCCCATTTAAATACTGCCCACTGTTCCTCAACCCCTGATTCCTGTCCCATTCCCTTAATGCCTCTTTCAAGTATCTCCCCATTTTCCCAAAGTCTGCCTCCCTAAAATCCAGGATACGTGTTTTGTGTGGTTTGATTCTGCTTTTTCTGTTGTTTCAAACCACAATGACTGGTAGTCACTGTTACCCAGGTGCTCCCCACTGTTACCCCATCATCACACTGTCCCTGTTTGTGAGCACAAGGTCCAGTATTGCCTGCCGAGTTGGTTCCATGACCAGTTGCTTGAGGAAGGCACCCTGAAGGAGTCCAGGATAAATCTGCTCCTAGTTGATGCTGCTGCTGGGATGCTCCAGTCCACGTCTGGAATATTGAAGTCTCAACCAGTACTACCTCACCCTTGTCTGCCATCCTTTGGATGGCTAGCATCAACTCCTATCTGTTTCTTCCTCCTGGGCTGGTGGTCTATAGCCACACCTGTGCGGATGGCTGTCCCCATTTTCCTTTCCAGCTTAACCCACAGTATCTCTCCCCATTTTGTTTCCTCCTGGATCTCTGTGGCCCTTATGTCATTTTCAAATACAGTGCCACTCCTCCTCCCTTCCTGCCTGCTCTGTCTCTTCTGAATATGTTGTAGCCAGGTATGCCATCTCCCAGTCATGGTTATCATTACACCAGGTTTCAGTGATGACCACAATGTCCAGGTCTGACTGTACCATGACAGCCTCAGATCTTCCATCTTGTTGCTAAGGCTCCTGGCATTTGCACATGGCTTTCATGATTTGACCTCCCTAGACTGCTTCACTGTTCTACTCCAGCCCCTTCCTTGGTTGTCATTTATCCCTGGTTCTCCTTGCTGTCTGCCCTTCTGCTGAATTTTGCCCTTTTCTGCTTATCCACCTCTTGGGCACTAATCTCCATCTTTTGCACACTGCTTTGCAGAGATAGCCCTCCTCTGGTTCACTGGTTCCACTGCTAACTGTGGGGGTGAGCAAGTAGGTACCCTCCTTGCTGGCCTGCCACCCCCTTTGCTAGTTTAAATGCTTGTCAATGTAGCATTTAAACTTATCATTAGTCTTGGATTCCCCTCCAGGATGGATGCAGGCGTCAGGCTTGAACAAACCTCCATCCTCAGGTGGGTCCCAGTCACCAATGAATCCAAACCCTTCCTCACAGCACCAGTTCTTCAACCATGAGTTAAAGTTCCTGGTGCATGCACTCTATGCTCTCCTTGCCTCTCACAGGTAGTACTTCTGAGAAAGTGACAGAAGTAGCTACTTGCCTGAGACCCTCCCCAGTTTCCTAAACTCTTCCTGAACTTCCTTTGGCTCCCCATTTGCCAAGTCATTAGTACCTAGGTGGATAATGACATCCAGCTCACCCTCCGTCTTGCCTTCCCAGTGATCCCCAGGATCTTCCTTCCATCCTTCCATGCCGTGGCACCTGGTGGCACCTCACCTCCCTGTCCTCCCCTCCTGTGTTCCTAGCTGGATCCCTCTTACAGTGGAGTCCCCACCAGGATTCGCTTCCTCCTCCTCGGGTCCACTGCTTTCCCCACTGAGGTCACCTCCTTGGCTAACCTCCACATCCTTCCTTCCACTTCTCTGGGTACCTCTACTTGGTTGTCCTCGTTTGCCAGTGTGGCATATGAGTTCTTAGTGGAATAGGATCTGGGATGTGCCTCTGCCTGACTGCTCTAACCTCCCTGAGTCCACTGTCATCCAAGTGCTCCTCGTTCTTGGCATCCTTTGAGGCAGCTGCATTGGACTGGATGGTCCCTGGATAGGGTGATGGTACTCCTGACCCAGTTTACTTCGCTCTGAGTCTGGCTACCTCATCCCGCAGTCCAGAGAGATGCATGCAGATAGGGCAGCACCTCATTGTCCAGAAGGTCTGCCTGAATATGGCTGCCCCACAGCCACTGCATTGCACCACTCCCACATTATACTGCAATTCCACTACTTGTCTGCTGAAGCTCTCCTAGTTCTCTTTTATTAATTTACTGTACTAAAATCCTGTCACTGATCCTCAGATAATTTTTTTTTTTAAGGAAAAGAAACCACTAAATAAATAAATGAGTCAAAACACTTGTCGTGCTGAGGGTGGGCTTCTCCCCCTATGCCCCTCCTACTTCACACCCCTTACTATACCTGTGTTTAGCTCCTGTCAATCAGATTTATCAGGCATATAATTAAGAGTTGGGGAAGGAAGTAATCTGCAGCAATTAAAGACAGCACAGAATTACACCACCACTATATTTTAAATTTTCAACAGCCCAAAAACAATTATAAGTAAAGACAACAAAGAAAGTATAGTGTCACTACAAGCCCACAATCTTAAGTTTAAAAGAAAAATAGCAATTACCAGTTACTCTAAAGCACTGAATTGAATATGTTTCCTTCCTTCCCCTTCTGGCTTCTTCTGAGAATATGGCTTATGCTACTAGGTACCAGAAATCCAGATGGGATACTGTGCTGGCCCTAGCAAAACAAGTCCCTGACCAGCTTGCCAGGGAGCTGGAACAGGTGGCTATGGATGGTATTGAGGCATCCAAGGTGCAATTTCATGCTGCAGTGGACTCTAATGATGTTTCATCAAGAGCCATGGCTACATCTGTGTCTCTTTGCAGGATGGCTTGGCTCAGATATACTACCCTGTCTCAGGATACCTAGTCTAAGGCCATGGATTTTCCTGTTGTGGGCAATTCTCTGTTTGGGGGAGCAAACAGAGAATTACATGAAGAAAATGGATGAATATAGGACCACCTATAGGAGTGCACAGGCCAAGGAAGGGCAGGCCACTCCTCAAAAGCAGCTTCCTAGAGGCAGGGGCAGGCCTTTTCATAGGCCTTTTTACCAAGCCCAAGCTTCCTCCTCCGCCTATGCTCAGAGGGGGTTCTTTAGAGGGAGAGGCAGGCCGGGGTACAAGCAGGTCTGCTTCCACCCCTCAGCCCAAAGCCCCTGCAAGCAGGCACCCTGATGGGATTGCCAGGGCCGATTCTTCTCTACCTGAGGGGACAGGCTGGCTTACTTTGTCCAGGACTGGATGTCTTTAACATCAGACAAGTGGGTCCTGGAATAGTAAGCAGGGACTAGTTCTCGCTTCAAAATTTCCAAGCTGAGAACCAGATCTTTTCACCTGCAACTCCATCAGAGGCACTTGCCCTAGAGGCAGAGGTCTCTACTCTCCTGGCTCTCAGAGCTGTGGAAGGGTTCCTCCCTACACCAGGGCAAGGTTTGTACTCCAGGTACTTCCTTACCCCAAAAGACAGGAGAATGGCGACCCATCCTGGATCTCAGATATTTAAACAAGCACCTTTTAAAGCCAAAGTTCAAAATGGTGACTCAGGGAATTATCCTACCCTCTCTAAGGCCAGGGGACTGGCTAGCTTCCCTGGACCTCAAGGATGCCTACTTCCATATTCCCATCAGAAGCTCCCATCGAAAGCACCTCAGGTTCGAGCTGCCCTCGGGCCACTACCAGTTCAGAGCAGTGCCCTTCGGCCTCACTTCTGCCCCAAGGGTATTCACCAAATGCCTGGCAGTAGCAGTTGCCTACCTAAGAAGGCAAAAGATTGCCATCTTTTCTTACCTGGATGATTGGCTCATAGTAGGCCAGTCCCCAGACCAGGTCAGATTACACCTTCAGATAACGCAGCAACTGCTTACCTCTCTAGGTTTCCTTCTGAATCTCTCAAAGTCAGTTCTAGAGCCTGTCCAGCTTCTTACCTTCATAGGCGCAGAACTGAACACACAGGAAGCCAGGGCCTTCCTTCCCCTAGACAGGGCAAAGACCCTGGTCTCCCTGGCCTCCTCATTTACCCTGCAGGTCTCCCGGCCAGCAAGGCATTTTCTGCAGCTCCTAGGACACATGGCTGCTTCCACAGCAGTTGTGCAGGGAGCAAGATTTCAGATGAGGGACATCCAGTTCCATTTGAGAGCTTTTTGGTCTCAAAGAAAGGATCCTCTTACCAAGTTGATCCCAGTAACTCGAACCTGATCCAAGCCCTACAGTGGTGGCAGGATCAGACCAACCTGAGACAAGGGGTTCCTTTTGTTACTCAGTCTCATTCTCTAATCCATTACTACAGATGTGTCCCTCTTGGGCTGGGAGCTCACATGGCGACCTCACCACCCAGGGTCTGTGGTCTCCCAGGAATCCTGCTCCACATCAACCTGTTAGAGCTCAGAGCAGTTTTTCTAGTACTTCAAGTGTTTTCCAAATCTGTTCAGAACAAGAGTATTCAGGTCAGAACAGACAACACCACTACAATGTGGTACGTCAACAACCAAGGGGGCACTCGGTCTACGGCCTTGCGCACCGAAGCGGTGAGATTGTGGTGTCTGGCTTACTCCCTGAACACCTCTCTTACGGCAGTTCACCTCCCAGGCAAGGACAATGTCCTGGCAGATGCTCTCAGCAGGATTTCCCAGGGCCACCATGAATGGTCACTGGATCCCCTGGTCTTGGGAGTAGTATTTGCCAGATGGGGCACCCAGCAGATGGATCTTTTTGCAGCCTCAGACAATCACCAACTTCCTCTTTTTTTGCTGCAGGCCCCCAGTGTTGGACTCTCTCTCCTACTGGATGCCTTAGCCCTCAGTTGGGAGGGAAGTTTCTCTATGCCTTCCCTCCCTTTCCTCTCTGTTCAAAGTGCTAGTCAAATCAGATCCCAATCCTGCAAAGTCATTCTGATAGCTCGGATTGGGCCAGACAGCCTGGTATCTCTCCTGCTGTCCTTAGCAGTCCATCCTCCCTGTGCCTTCCCAGGACTCACAGTCTGTTAACCTGTGCCCAGGGAAGGGTCTGGTACCCGAATCTCAAATCTCTCAATCTCAAGGCTTGGTTCTTGAAGAGTTAGTTTGCTGATTTACACCTTTCTCAAGGTGTAATGGATACATTGAAGGCCTCAAAGAAGCCTTCCACCAGGGCTACTTACAATTCCAAATGGAAAAGGTTTTCCATATGGTGCTCGGAAAAGCATATTTCCCCAGTTTCTGCTGATCTACCCACAGTCCTGGATTATATGATCCACCTGAATTCTTTGGGGCTGAGACCAGCTACCCTCAAGGTGCACTTGGCAGCTGTGTCTGCTTTTATTTCAGCAGGTAAATCCTCTTCTCTTTCAGCTGATTCCCCCAGGCGGTCATGAGGACTGAACCCAGGAGTCCTCCCCCCTCCCTCCGTTGCCAGCGGGGACGAAAACAAAGCGGACCTCCAAGGCGGTCGTGAGGACTGAACCCAGGAGTCCTCCCCCCTCCCTCCGTTGCCAGCGGGGACGAAAACAAAGCGGACCTCCAAGGCGGTCGTGAGGACTGAACCCAGGAGTCCTCCCCCTCCTCCCGTTGCCAGCAGGGACGAAAACAAAGCGGACCTCCAAGGCGGTCGTGAGGACTGAACCCAGGAGTCCTCCCCCCTCCCGCCGTTCCCAGCGGGGACGAAAACAAAGCGGACCTCCAAGACGGTCGTGAGGACTGAACCCAGTAGTCCCCCCCCCTCCCTCTGTTGCCAGCGGGGACGAAAACAAAGCGGACCTCCAAGACGGTCATGAGGACTGAACCCAGGAGTCCTCCCCCTCCCTCTGTTGCCAGCGGGGACGAAAACAAAGCGGACCTCCAAGGTACATACCAGGACAAGCTAGAGCTGCATTGCCAGTGGCTCCTTTGTCTGAAGTGACTCGCTTGGCGCCTTTTTTGTTTTAAAAAAAAAAATATAGGGCTCAGCCCAACAATGCAGATAGGGTATTTTTTCTGCTGTGTATAGCCTCCCCTTTTAAAAAAAAAAAAAAAAAACTCCCCTTGAAAAGCGTCTTTCTTTTATTATTTCCACTGTGTCCAAACTACTGCTTAAGTTAATTGTGCATAGCCTCCCCGTTGAAACCGTTTCTACTGTCTCTGCATTTAATTATAAACTGCTACCTAGAAGCGTTTCTTGCTTTCTCTGCTTTAGATTACTGTTGCATTGCCTTGAACCCCTACCCCGGCCCCCCAGCAACTCGGTAATCCTCCCGAACCCTACTTAATCAGCCTATCTTTCTTCTCCTCTCTCCCCCAGGCGGTCTTGAGGACTGGTCCAGGAGTCCTCCCCTCCCTCCGTTGCCAGCGGGGCCAGCTCAGCGGACCTCAAAGCGTCGTGAGGACTGAACCCAGGAGTCCTCCCCTCTCTCCGTTGCCAGCGGGGACGAAAACAAAGCGACCTCCAAGGTACATACCAGGACAAGCTAGAGCTGCATTGCCAGTGGCTCCTTTGTCTGAAGTGACTCTGCCCTGCTGCCCCCACCACCACCCTTGGTTGGCTCTCCCTTATATAGGCATACTCACATGGGGTGCCAGAACCAATCAGTCAACTTTCCCATTTGCTCGTTATATCCTTCCAGCACTAGAGGGAGCCTGCACTCAATTTCTACTCCTCCTACTGATATATCTCTCACAAACATGTTCCTTGCTATACTTGTACTTCTCCTACCACAACACCCACTGCTCACCCTCAACCCCTTTATATCTCCCACTGACCTGCCCCCGACCAAACCACAATCCCCCCACACTCAATACCCTGTTTTTCTCTCAGCTTATTACACACCTACCTCTCAGTCCATCCCCCCAAATCCATCCGAACCTAGACTACCACACTACCCCACCCACCCACCGCCAAAGCGCAACCCTCAGTATCACAAATTCTATCACAAATGGTCACTCTCCTCGCTAGTGTCTCCGGTTCTTTTCTCTTCCGTCCATGCACCACTCTTGTGAGGTCTCGGCAGCTTCATATGCACCCCACCCTCAACAACCACTACCCTGTGAGGCGCCTAATTTTTCTGCTGCTCCTGCTCTCAGGCAGTGTGCACCCAAACCCTGGGCCCATCAGCTCTGCCATGCCCCAGCCCACCTGTGGCAAAGGTCTATGAATTGCTTTCATGAACATATGTAGCCTCACTAAGAAGACTGCAGCTCTCCAATGCTGGGTCACGCAATATTCCCCTGACATTCTCATGCTAGCAGAAACCTGGCTCTCCCTGCTCACGCCTGATTCAGCAGTCTCTCTACCAGGTTTTTCCCTGTTCAGGGCTGATAGGACAGGCAGGCGCGGAGGGGGGTGTGCAATCTACTTGCGCGACTCGGTTCTGGGTCATGCCCTCCCTACTCCTGAGCTCAACCATGCGGTGCAAGCCATTACTCTCAGAATCACACCTTACCCTGGTCGTGGCCCTCTATACCTAACCATGGCTTACATACCCCCCGTACAAAAAATCTAGCGACCACCTCCCTTCTTGACTATCTCTCCACCCTACCCCAGAAGGCTGAACAACTAATATTGGGAGATTTAAACACCAACTGGCTCAGCCCCTCATCTGATAATATAAAGGATGAGCTTGCAGCCCTCAACCTGCCTCAAATGGTCACTCAGCCCACTAGACTTAACAAAGCAACGGGAACCAGCTCACTCCTGGACGTAGTCCTCTCTAACCGGCCACATAAATTGGCATCTGTACAAGTCCTTGCGGACTCACTTAGTGACCACTCCCCTGTCATCTGCTTTTGGTCCTCCCCACACTCAGCCCTCCATGCAGCAACACCCTCGACGCAGACTTCTCCCCAGAGGTCTTGATAACCTCAAACGTCACCTCGCACAAGTCAACTGGACCCCAGTGGCCCATGCATCTGACATAAACTCTGCCCTAACCTACCTTACTACGGCCTTCAACCACGCCTGCGACCTGTTTGCCCCCATCACCACATCTAGACTAAAAAAATGGACTTCTGCATGGATATTGCCTGCACTGATCCAGCAACTAAAAAAGAGAGAGAATCTTTGGCACATAGCAAACGACTCTGGTAGAGTGGCAGACAGGCAAGCCTATAGGGCAGCCCGCAACCAATGCACCTGGGCCATCAAGCAGGCAAAAGCTAAATGCTATCAGGCTGCTTTGACATCCTCCTGGGGTTCATCCAGAGCCTTCTGGGACAACATTAAAGAACCGAATGGTAAGACCCGCCCCCGTCTCAGATTGTCATAAATGGGGCAGTCTCAACGGACCCAACATGTATTGCAGACTGCCTTAATAAAACCTTCACGGACTTAAGTGCAGTTCTCCCTGCCCATTTTTTTGACCCAGTTTCTACGCCCACCTACACTCACACTTCCAGGCCGCAATTCCACTTCCGGATGATCTCACCCCATGATGCCAAACCTTTTTTCTAAAGTCCTTGCCTCTCATAACCCAAGTAATGACCCTCTTGACTCCAGGATGCTCCACCACGCTGGATGTCATGCTTATCCCCTCACGCTCATCATAAATAAATCCTTAGGTTAGGCCAATTTCCAGATGCTTGGAAGCAGGCTAAGTAACCCCATCCATCAAGTCTGGGGACCGTATACTACCAAATAACTACAGGCCCATCTCCATCCTCCCCCCCTCTCCAAAGCTTTAGAAAAAATAGTAACCTCACAGCTCACAGAATACTTATCTAAATATGACCTTCTGTGTCCTGAGCAACATGGGTTTCGTCCTGGCCACAGCACATCTACCGCCCTCCTGGAATTCTCCCACCACATACACTCTGCGCTTGACAAGGGTCAACTTGCAGGGGCAGTTTTCATAGACCTATCCAAGGCATTTGACACTGTGTGCCACCCCTTGCTGTTAAACTCCCTAAGCCAACTGGGATTCTCATCCGGCCCCCTGAACTGGTTCTCAAGCTACCTGCACAGCAGGTCCCAAAAAGTTAAGCTAAATGGGACCCTCTCCTCCAACCTACCAGTACTCTCAGGGGTCCCGGAAGGCTCCATCCTTGGACCCACCCTCTTCAGTCTATTCCTTAACACCCTCCCAAGCTCCTGCTCGAACAAAATACTGCTCTACTCTGATGATGCAGTAATCCTAGCATCACACTCTGACCCACTCCTACTCCAAGGCACGCTGCAAAGCGCCTTCCTCCAAGCCGAAAAATGGTTCAATAACCATCGACTAGTCCTGAACCTGAAAAAAACAAAGTCAATGCTGTTCTCACATCGGCAAAACAGCGCCAAGGACACTCCCCTTCACATCACCACCAGCATGCTTCTCACACTAGAACAGGTAACATCCTATAAGTATCTGGGCATCACCTTTGACTCTGGCCTTACATTCCACGCCCACCTAAAAGCTCTGTCATCAGCCATGAACTCCAGGATCGGGATCCTCTACCGCCATAAAGATTGCCTCCCAGAATCTGCCTTAAAACTAGCCATTGCCTCATCTGTGTTGTCACTGGCCGACTATGGACTTCCAATTTACGCAGCAGCTGACCCCTCCTCCTTAACAAAAGTCCAGACGTCTATTAACAAAGCCTGTAGGCTCCTCACCGGTGCCCGCAGCAGAACCCACACCTGTCTGCTATACTCCGGCTACAATATACTCACTCTTGAGGAAAGACTGAAATATCACACCTGCCTACTGGCCCAAAATCCATATCAGGGCTTTGCCCATCAGGGTCTCTTCATCCCTGCAGCTGGCTGTCCGCCCTTACCAACCCGTAACTCCACCGCAGCCACCTTCATAGTTCCCAGGGCAAGGACCTCTCGCTGCCAAAGATCCTTTCATCATAAAGCTCCGGCCTGGTTTAACTCCATTCCTGAGGCTATCACTAAGATCCCTGGGATTGGCCGGTTCAAAATTGCCCTCCGCCAACACATTATTGACAGCCGATGTTGTAATTGCCTGTAGTGGACAAAAACCCTGTCTCGCTTAGCTCTATGCCCTTTGAGTCCCATAGACGCCTGGACGCTGGTACAATTGAACAGACTGTAACAATGATGTTATATACCGATGTGTATGTTATACCGATGTGTATGATGTTATATAATGATGCGTGTAACCCAACCTATGCTTGTACCTGTATAATTGTTGCCTGCAACTCTACGTGTGTATTTATGTATCTCACCTGTATGTAACCTCTGTCTTAAACCTCACTTAATTGTTGTCTCCCCCCTCCAATGACGAGGTACCTTTGTAAAAGAGTCCCTGACTCAAAGGTTGTAAAACTGATTATTTCAATAAATAAAAAAAATAAATAAAAATCCTGTATTTTCCAAGTTTTTTAAGGGGTTGTTTCACACCAACCCTCCATTCAGAGATCCTGCCCCTGCCTGGGATCTTAATGTTTGCATTGCTCAGCTTATGCAACCCCCCTTCGAGCCCTTGTCTTCAGCTGAGCTCAAGTACTTGACTTGGAAAACTGTGTTTCTGGTAGCCATCACCTCTGCCAGACGATAAGTGAATTACAAGCGTTGTCAGTGGAGCAGGAGTTTATCTCTTTTCACAGAGATAAGGTGGTCCTTCGACTAACAGAAAGTTCCTGCCTAAGGTGGTTTCAGATTTCCACCTTAATCAATCTATTTCTCTTCCAGTGTACTTCACTGACCACTCCTCCTCTGGGGAGAGGAGGCTGCACAGCCTAGATGTAAAGAGAGCCCTTAGTTACTACATAGAGCGTATCAAGGGTCATAGGTTTGACTCCTTCCAACTGTTCCTTATCTATGGCGAAGTTGGTAAAGGGAAGCCAGCCACTAAAAGATCCATTGCCAGGTGGATTGTCTCTTGTATCCAATTCTGCTACAAGAAGTTGGGTAAAGTTCCTCCCTCAGGGCTCACTCTACCAGAGGTACAGCTGCTTCTCTGGCTGCTGCCAGAGACGTTCCTATTCTAGAAATATGTCAAGCAGCTACCTGTAAAACAGTTCACACTTATACCAAGCTTTGCTCCCTGGACATCCAGGCTAGGAGTGATACTCGGGGGTACTGCTGTGTAGTCTGCAATTGTCATACTATAGCAAGACTTCATGTTGTTTGAAGAAAAAATTACTCACCTTAGTAATGTTGTTTCTTCTAATGGAGTCTTGCTATATTATGACCAGGGTTCGACCTTAACATTGTTTTACTAGCCCTGAACCTAGTGCAAATTGGCCAGGGCTAGTGCAGCTAACCCTCTACTTGTCCGTCTGGACTAGTGCAGGTTTTTCATGGCTGTTAATGATGTTGAAAAAGTCTCTACTTTAGCAGACTGTAGTCCTTTTGCTAATCTCCCTTAGTGTTCCAGGTGGCCTGGTGTGATTAACAGCTCATTAAGAGCTGCAATTATCTGGCAGTTTAAGAGGGGGATCCAACAAAAGATTCAATGTGAGTCATTATCACTCAGTTGTTAGGACATTCAGCTAGTGTGCATGCTGTGATCAATAGCAGAGTGCTGTTAAGTAACTAGCTTCCAGTTTGCTGAACTAGTGTTTGATTTGTCCCACAATATTAAAACCAGTGTGCCTCATTTCCCAACCTTTTGAGTGCCTGTATCCAACACTGCAGTGACAGAATGCTATCATGTATACACGGTATGCCCAGCCAGGTGGTCTGTCCACTCTATACTTTCTCTGGACAGCACTGCAGACTAGACTCTGAAGTGGCCACCCATAGACCCATAGCTGCCATTACTGACTGGTGTATGGTTCACAGTTCCTCTTAATGGATCACACCAGTCAATGCTATCAATGCAGTACCACCCAGCATGTAATTTCATCCTAAAAACAATGCTTTGGAACATGTATGGTACAAAGCAAAACCTTAGTAAAACATATAATTTGAATGGTTTAAATAGGCATTCCTGGTATGCATAGATCATCCTATATAGAAAGAGAGGTAGTGCAGCATCATGCCTGTATACTGCTCCCCTTTAGCTGATGAAAGGACACTGTTATGAAAAATCTGTTTTTGTTAGGGCAGAGGATGTTAAATCAATATTTTTTTGCCTGGTATATATAAACAGACATGTCAAAGTTTCTTACAACCCAGCCCCCCTGTGTGTGTTTAACTTTTTCCAAAGAAATCCTAGAACTGCCCCTGGCTCACTTCACAGTGTAAGAAAACTTCCAGAAGTGCAGTTCTGGTTAATCACAGGGTGGAGTATGAGAGTGTCTGTCTTTCTCTGCCTGATTCTGTACATTGCCCTGCAGGTCAGGGTGGGGCTTTGGTGACGTACATGATGATGTTGGCTATTGTGTGTGCAGTGCTAGAGCTGCCTGATTGAACATTTGCTATTATGGTATTCTCTGGTTTGGCGGGAAGGGGGTGAAGAAAGAGGAAGCAAGGGGCACATGGTAAAAAAAACAAAACAATGGGGGTTCACACTGCGTGTGATCGGACTGCAGTCTTTTTTTTTTTTTTTCTGGGCAGGAAGCAGTGTGGGAGCAGGATAAATATGCAATAATCAGAGAATTTCTTGGCTTGCATTTTTCCTGTATAACCGGTCAAAATTGACAATTATTATTGTGGGCTAGTGCAACCATCTGCGGGCTAGTGCAATTTTTAATCAACTTGTCCGGCTGGCTAGTGCAAAAAAAAGTTAAGGTTGACCCCTGATTATGACCTCCCTCCCTCCCTGCCTGCCCCTCTCAGAACCTCTGTTTTAGGATGTGGGTGGGCAGTACAGGGTTGGCACTTTTTTGATGCCCACCTTGTTTATCACCTACCTTTTTGGCTGAATTGTGTTGTTTTTTTGCATTTTTGGGTCTCCTGACTTGAGTCTTTGTTTTAGGCCAAAAAATGAGTGTTTATGTTGGTAGCCAGTTGGCTAGTGTAGGTTTACAGCTTCCACACAGAGCCTTAGTGAGTTTTAGCTCGTAGAGATCTGACAGTTTGTCTTTGAAGCACAACAGACAGAGTTTTCAACCGAGCTCGCACTCTTAAGTTCCATGCCTGCATGGAAAGTTAACTATTTCACCTCCGGAGCAGTTCTAACCTGCAGTCATACTGCAATTGTCATAATATAGCAAGACTCCATTAGAAGAAACAACATTACTAAGGTGAGTAATTTTTTTCTTCTCAACTACTGGTAAATCAGCATTCTTCTATCATTGTCTCATTATAGCTTAGAACCTTTCTCTCAGGATTCCTTTGCTACTTAAATTGTCATTCTACAAGAAAAATCGACAAGTTAGATGAAGGTTTTTTTTACAGATTTTAATCTTATTGTAGCAAGACTCAGAAGAAAGAATAAGATGGTGATCCCATTATATTGGAAAAGCAGGGAATCGACCAGTCCACATTCTGGAGGCCATGAACTAGAGTTGAAAGTTAGAGAGAGAGAGAGTTGTGAATAATAAATTACATCATTTCAACAGTAGTAGATCATAAATATGCATATTGATACATTATCTCTCTTTCAGAAATGGTTTAAGGTTCCAATCTATATGTAGACCCTTTGGTTGCAGAGTATCCAAGGTGAATATCCAGTTACTTTCCCTCTGCAGTAATTTGTTGAGCCTATCTCCTCCCTTTGGGTTTCTACCCATCAACTCCAGTGCCATGACTAATGTCCCTGCTGGATTTTCATGCCTTTCCCCATAGTGTCTACCTAATGAAGTATTGAGAAGGCCAGCTCTAATGTTTCTTTCCTTTTTTTGCTTTCTCCTGGTCTCTGCCTGGAGAAACCTTTCCTCTGATCTGTCAGCCGGCCCCGACGTGCAGGAACCAACATCATCATGCTTGCTACCGGGAGATTTTTTTTTGCCTTTGGTTTTTCTCCAGTTCGTCCCAACCTCTGAGGGTACCAACGCCGAAGGACTTGCCTTCAGATGCACCATCAAGCGTCCACAGCACCCTCCCCACGCCGACTCCCTTGAGGAGCCGTTGCACCTTGCTACCCGTGGTTCCACAGGCAGCAACGCTACGGGCATCATTGCCCGGTAACCCCCGGAGGAGGAGAGCATCCGATGGGATACTCTATCCTTCTTCCCCAGCCGACCCCCAGTGACCCAGGTCCATTCCCAAACCCAGGTCGCTGGCGTAGAGCTCTGATGTTTCTGATGTGGTTTTGAATTCTTTGACGCAGGGGCCTCACTGTTCATCTGACATACAACTCTCATGGGTACCATATGGCATATGCCACATACGAATGGCTACAGTTCAGAAATTTTCCAGTCTCTACCCATTTGTTATATCCATCTAACTCACTTGAGGTACCACTGGACACCAAGAAAAGATCTTTACTTAAACAGGGATGGGGATCGGAGGGCACGGTGTGCCACTGGACACCAGGTAATACTTGTGCTATTATGGGGACGGGGTTTGGTGGGGGGGGGGGGGTGCCATGCCACTAGACCAGGGAGCAAATGTGCTCTGTCAGCTGCCAACTTAGTTGTTAGCTGCAGTATCTATTTCAGCCGCTAGGGTTGCCTGGAGTAAGTCAGCCTTTTTTGGAGGTACTTGCGCTGCACAAAGTGGCCGGCACTATTCCTTTTGCGCTGCACTAAGAGGCTAAATATTGCTCTGTACCCATGTTCATGTCCCTGCCCCTTCCCCTTTGTGCACCTATACTTGTGCATGCGATGTTCCGTTTAGCACACTCTCCTGACCCTTTGGAATATTGCACACAGGCGTAAACCCCGGGCAAGTGGCAGGCAAATACTTTGCTGACTGGGCAAGGCTTTGAATAGCATGCCCCAGGTGTCAGCTGTTGTCAGCAGTGGCTTTTTTTGTGTGTGTTTATCTTTTTTCCCCTACGTGCTACCACTCTTAGCCACTGATTCAGGCTGTGCCAAGGCACCTCCTATCCGTCCTGTTTCCATGCCCCATCCCTCAAATTTGCAGTCATCCCCTGGGTAACCTAGATGTGACCCTTCGTTGGGTGGGCCTCCCTCCTCCAAGGGGGAGGCAACTGTGGGGCAGGCAAGCGCTCTACTTGGCCCTGGGGTACTGCTGAAGGACGGATGGCTCCTGGGACATTGACAGCATCGGATTGCCAGGCGGTCATCATCCAGTTGAGTGCGGAGCCAGTTTCCATTTTCTGGTGACGTTCTCTTTCTTGCGCGTGTCTGCGTTACCTCTGGTCTCCACCGGAGGTCACTGAAGAGCAACGCACTGCCACAACCCACCCCAGGAGAGGAGAGCAGTCCTCTGGATGTTCGATCCTCTCCTCCCCTGCTGACCCCTGGTGCCCCGAGTCCGTTCCTGAACCTGGGTCGCTGGTGTGGGTCAAGGTAAGGCGCCAGCACCTCTGCGCTACCGGGCCAGCAGCAGTGGCTTTTACCATTTTCGAAACATCTCCCAGATCAAGCCCCTTCTTGAACTGGCTAACCTAGAAACACTGGTGCATGCCTTAGTCACATCAGTATCGGATTACTGTAGCCCTCCGTACCTTGGGTTATCCACAGAGTTATCACTTGCAGCTAGTCCAGAATGTGGCAGCCTAGCTGGTTGCTTGGACCTCTCGGTTCGAGCATATCACACTGTTTCCCCATGCTCTTCACTGGTTGCCAGTGTGGTGACGCATCATCTTCAGAGTGCGCATGTTAACTTACAGTTCCCTGCATATTCTGGGCCCGGGCTGCTTGAAAGATCTCCTGGCACCATATGCTGTTGGTTGCCCCTTCTGATTGGTGGAGATGGACCTCTTGTCTGCACCGAGCTCTAGTTTAAAATGTTTTGGAGCTGGGGCATTCAGAAGGGCTGCCCTGATTCTTTGGAATACCCTTCCTCCAGAGGTGAGAGGTGCTCCTTCACTTGCAATAGTCAGATCACATTTGAAAACTCACTTAGGTTTTGGGCCTGTTGCTGCTGTGTAAAGCTTCTCCTGCTGTTTTTACACTCCATTTGTTCTGACTTTATTTAAATTTCTTTTATTGAATTTGCTGTGTATGCTATGAGTCATCCAGAGCCCCTGGGATTGAGTGCCATACAAAAAAACTATTGCCTTACACAGACAGGTGAATTAAGTATCTACAGTTATATTGTAATTTGTTCTACCCCTTTATAAAACAATGTATATTGCATTCGTGCATCTTGTCATGATTCCTACATCTGCGAGGCTGATCGTGCCCATGAGTGGTTGGGGTTCACTGAGAGCTGTAACATTTAATTGGACTAGCAAAACCTTGTGACACTCTCCTTAGCTGTGTTATATAGACTTAACCAGGACATCCTGTCTTACTAAGTGTCATATTCCACTTTAGTGTACAGGACATGGGGGTTCACCTCTGAGTTACTGTCTAAGCCTGTTTGGCATGTTGGTCGACAGGGAAGGAGGGCAACCATCCTCTTGTCATGTTGTTTCCATAGATCTCCTTCCCCTGGTCATATGGGACAGTTTCGTATTAACGCGGGTTCTGTGGTGGCCACAGGCCCTGGGGACCTCATGTTTCTAGTTCTTAAAGTTGCTCACCCCACAACCCATGGTGATAGACCTAGGATGGATGGTGGAGCTAAGGATGGAAGAGGTGTGCTACACCTGGGTTACTAAGTGGTGCCAGATCTGCTTTCTGCTTTAGGGCTTGGCATCAGAGTCTTGGGGTCATCGATTTGTTACTGTGAACTGCACATGGTTGCCTCCCCCGAGGGCTGTGTGTCGTCACCTCTTGGGGTTGTACACCCCGCAACCCATAGGGTAGGACATGACATCTGCTGGTGACCTAAGGGTATATATCACCAGTTGCTAATTCTTGGTGTCTAGGCATTTCTTTCGATAGCGCATACTAAAAACAGGCACCACATATGTAACAACCTGAACCTTGTATTTGTGGACAATTTAGTGCAGCAGTGCACTATAGCATGTACTTTTTTCTATGTCAGATTGCCGCTTATGTCCTGACTTGTATTGTGCCTTTCTTTACCCATTTTGAGTCTGCTTTAGCATTTTCTTTGCATTCAAAATAGTAAAAGGCGTGCTCCTGTTAATGTGGCTCAAACCAGCTTTTTCATCAGCATTGAAAAAGCACCTGCAGAGGTGTGAAATGGCACTGGGGAGTTTCTCCTCCATGTGGGGGTTTGTATGCCTGCATTTTATACGTATGAACTTTTTTTATATGAATAAAGTTTTAATTTTTATATGAAATGCATGTATTTTTGTGCTGCTGGAGGTTAGTGCGAGGTTTCTCTCTTGCTGGTTTCATCACTATTCTCGATTGTTTGTGTATACCTGTTGTCCCATGAGGTCGGGAAGCAGTGTCTGCTGCATGCTGGTTCATTAGTCACAAGAGAATGGTACACAATGGGTGTTCAGAAACAAAGAATAGTGATGAAAACATGGTCCTAGTGATACTGTATTTCCTCACGTTTGCTTGGTCTGCATTGTGTGATCTGTGGGATAACCTTTCCAGTCTCACGTACTCCTGTGCATCTGTGAGCCAATTCTTTATATGGTGGTCTTTTGACAAGCCAAAGACTCAGGATCCGTCTCTTGGTTCTACTTATAATTGGATGTAAGTTATCTTGTTTGCTGATTGCCACATGTGATGCCCACTATGCAGACAATGGGCTTGAGCAATTCTGATAATCCTTGCAGTGGGTTAAATTCAGATTTAATTTCTTGCCTGAAGATCTGTATAAGAGGGCAATGCCACAACAGGTGTAGATGTTAGCTGCCAGAGACATCACATTTATAACATTTGGTAGAGAGAATTGTACCCATTTTATGTAGCTTCTTGGGTGTATAATACATGTCACCTAAAATTTTGAACTGTTACATTTTCTGGTTGATGAGTCGAGTTGTTTTTCTGGAAATGTTACATAATTTCTCCCAGTCCCAGCTCATGGTGCCTGCTCCCAGTTCTGGACTCCACCACTGCTTTATTTCGTTTGCATCTTTGTAAATGTGTGAAATGTGCATATAGTACCAGCCAGAGACTGAGCTCCTATTCTTGAGGTGTGAGTTAATGCTTTGCTCCCGTTCTGTCAGTTACGCGGGGTTCTTTGTTTCTAGTATTGTGAAAGTACATGTTGTACTTGAGTCGCGCTGTAGGCATCTGCTGGTTTCAGTCTGTATTTCTGTTGCAACTGAGGGAAGGTAACGTACCCAGTCTCTTGAATGCCCATTGTCCTCCAGTATTTAAAAATGTATTCTGGCTCCATTAATAAGAAAATTGCTGTTGTCCCATAAAGGCTGATCTGTGTTGAGCCAGAGAGAGGATTTCATGAGGTTGAGGACCTTGAACATAATGTGTTGGGAGCATCCCTTTGGGGAGACTGAGATATTTGGTGAGACTAGTCCATACGGTAGCACTGACAATTTGACGCTTGCAGATACACATAATTTTTGTTCTGCAGGTTAGATGCTCCAGCATCTGTGATGTGGATTGTATTTTTTCTTTTGTGTAGTACCAGTTTTCTGTGTTACGCAATTGTGTAACCCAGTAGTACACTGAGATATCCGGATCTTTGAGCCCCCCCCCCTTTTTTTTTTTGCTGTGAGGCAAGCTAATCTCTGTAAGGAACATTAAGACCTTATGCGTGCCCAATTAAAGTCAGAGGTCATGCGCTGGACATCTTTCAGCCATTTTGGCAGGACGGGAGCATTCAACATGGACCACACAGAGAGAATTTGGGGCAGAATGTTCATTTTTATGGAGGCAATACACTGCCCCATTTAGCGAGGTATTTTGTGCTATCTTTCCATGTCGGTTTTAACTTCTTGTACGATTTTTCTTGTATGACTGTTCATCATGTTTGAGGCAGAGGGATGAAGTGGAATGGGATAAGGCAATGGGATAAAGTGTCAGTGGCTCAGCAGGTAGCACACTCGCCTCTGAGGCCGGGAGATCAGAGGATTGTCAGAGGGCTGTGGGTTCAATTCCCACACCTGGCAGAGGGGTGTCAGAGGGCCGTGAGCTCAATTCCCATACCTGGCACCTGGGTTGCTGTTCCAATACTGACACTGTAATGTAGCATGAGAGGGGTGCAGCACTTCTGAGGTGATGTCTTTCGATGGGACGTTAAACTGAGGTCCCATCTGCCTGTTCTGGTGGTAGTTCAGGAGGATGTTAAAGATCCCATGGCACTTATCGAAAAGAGTTGGGGATTTTTTTATTTATCAAAAAAAATATTGAAAAATCAAATGGGTCACACATCAACAAAATACATGCAGAAAAAAAACATCATGAAACTTCCCAATGAGCATAACCAATATATACAGTTCAACTCCCATGTGGAGCAGGGGTTTTTTTTTTTAGTCAGTAGAACATCCAAAGAAAATTTCTTGTTACATCCACATTAAACAAAGTGAAGAACATAAAGCAGCTTCATAATTCAAAAACCTTTTGCATGAAAAAAAAATGAAAATGAATACACAGGTCCTGGTTCAAACAAAAAAGCAAAGGAGGAAATACAACATCAGTAATAAAGATACAGATAGGTCATTTTGTTTGAAGCAATTATTCTATGTAAAAAATAAATAAATGAAATAATAGTCAAAATAAACATATGAAACTTGTTCTGAGGTATTTACACATGCCTATACCACTATAGATTCATGTAAGCAGAATCCAAATCAAAACAAACTTAGAATTCTGTATATGTTATCAGTCTTACTTCAACCAAGTAAATGGGTTCCAATATGAATCCCACAAATCTCTATCTAAACTCATACATTCTGTTTGTTTAACCAATTTAAGTTCTGTAGCAATGGTGATAATCAATTCATGAACAGTTATGTCTTGTTGCTGTGGTACTAAACGGCATCTGATTTGCCAGATCCAGTATAAGAAAAAGAACATAATAGCATACTACTGTCCTGATAATGTTGCCATTTAGAAGGGAATATACCATAATATAAAGCGTTAGGGTTAGTGGGAGAAAAATATCCTTTTTCCGTCTTTCCCATAACAAATCCCAGAATTTTAGTATATATGGACGTGAAAAATATAAATGGCCCATAGTTTCAGTTTGTATTGTACATGTCACTCCAGGACATTATCTGTCACTCAGTTCTTTATGTTTGTGATTTCCTTTAGTGTTAATTCTCCCGTGGACCCCCTAACCACACTATATCCCACATCTTGTGTGGTATCCTAGGTTCCAACAGTAAATGTTGTATTTGGTCTTGTTCTGTTGTGGAACATTGTGAAAATGGTAATTCTGAAAAATGGTGTAAAATGTCTATATATAACCCTTTTCTAGGAAGACTGAGAAATACAGGAAAGGAAATGTCCCATTTTTTTTAACATAATCAAAAATTAATTCTCAGAGGTGGACTAGTCTAGGAGACCGTTTATTTTTGTGTAAAAAGTACCCTGATTCCCATTCATGAAGTACTCCGGTAATCCTGATTTTTTTTTTTTTTTTTTTTTTTCCAGGCCACCCAAAGTTGTGTACTGTTTCGTAGTACTGGGAGTACATTTGCATGTAAAAAGATTGAAAAATAAAATACCAAGGGATTTGGCATCTCCACCCCACCATCTTTTATGTCTTTATATAATACATTCCGTTTTGTGGGGTTCAATCTGCTGCCCCAAAGGCAAGAGAAAAAACAACCCGTTAGTGCAGTTTCCAATTGTTTTGGTACCGGGTACACAACTTGGGTACAGGAAAAGTAACAAAAATGTTTTAATCGTAAAAATTCTTTTCAGTTTTCCCATTCTCCATGCATTCCATCTTGCCACTTTAGCTCTGCCTTTGGCTAAACAAAGGTTCATGTTATACTAGGCCATTTCCCCTGGCCCAAAATATAAATCTAAAATTTTACATGGTGAAGTTACTGCTGGGATTTCTGCAGTGGCCCCTTCACTGAGTTTGGTGCGGTGTACGTTCATACAATTACTCTTGGTTTTATAGATTGTGGTTCCCAGAACCTTCCCTATTGCATTTATCAGGTTACAAGCTACAGTATGTCCCCTGAATGTCTGTCTCATACTAAGAGACACAGGTCATCTACATATGCCAATGATTTAGTGGTTGGTGTATCCTTATAACTGATTCCCTTTATGTTGGGTGATGCCTGTAAGAGTCGTAAAACTGGTTCCAAGGTAATGATGTATAAAATGGGACTTAGGGGACAACCCTGGTGGACCCCAACTGTAATTCTGCACCTTTTCCCCATAGAGCCATTCTCGTAAGGTTTCACATATGCCAAGGCATAACACACCTGTATCCAGTGTATGAATTGGAATGGAAATCCATAGATAACCAAAGGTAATCATGTGACACTCGGTCAAAAGCTTTGGATTGGTCCATGCTTATGACATAGCCTTGCATCAGTTCCTAAGTTCCAACTGACATAATTTCTTTTAACAGCAAAGCATCTGTAATGCGCCGTCCTGGTATTGAGCAGTATTATGTGTCAAAAATAATATAGTGTAAAATTTTTGATAATCTGTTACTCAAGAGTTTAGTAAATATTTTAAAATTATAATTTAGTAAAGTAATGGGTCTCCAGTTGGTAAGGTCTGAGTTATTTCCTGATTTGTATAAAAAAAAATCACAAGTCCTTCATACATTTAATCAGTAATCCTATCCTCATCTAGAAAAGCATTATATATTGTAACCAGTTCTGAGGGCATAATGTTCCATAATAATTTGTACAGTTATCCAGGTAAACCATCTGATCCAGGAGAAATATTATTTTCTAATGCATGTATAACTGTTGCCAGTTCTTGTGAGGTGAAGTTTGCTGCTAAATGAGGTATGTCTGTAGGTGGGGAACCAGATGATCAGATGGATAGACAGTTGGCTCCAGGACCGGACCCAGAGGTTCGTGGTTGGCGGGATAGTCTCATCCCCAAGGAGGGTCATTAGTGGGGTCCTTCAGGGATCAGTCCTTTGGCCCCTCCTGTTCAATGCCTACGTCTCTGACATAAGGAAGGGTATCGGGAGTGAGCTGAGTCTCTTTGCGGATGACTCAAAACTGGTGGCGGTGGTGGATGGGGAGGAGGGGATGGTGGCCCTACAGGGGGACCTGGAGGCTCTGGCAAGGTGGTCTAGAAAGTGAGAGCTGAGGTCTAATGCAGGGAAATGCAAGGTACTGCATCTGGGAGCCAGAAACCAGGACCAAGAGTTCACCCGGGGGGGCGGGGGAATGCTACAAGTCTCAGTGACTGAGAGGGACCTGGGGGTGGTGGTGGATGTCAAGATGAACAACTCTGAGACTTGTAGGAGGGCAGTGGCCAAGGCCAACAGGATGCTGGGATGCATCGCTAAGGGGGATCACCTCTAGCTGGAGGGAAGCGATACTCCCCCTGTATAACTGCTTGGTGAGGCTGCACCTCGGGTACTACGTGCGGTTTTGGAGGCCACACTTAAAGAGGGACATTGAACTCCAGGAGAGGGTCCAGAGGAGGGCATTCAAAACAATCTGGGGCTTGGGGGACAGGACCTATGGGGAGAGGCTTGAAGAGCTTAACATGTACACATTGGAAGAGAGAAGGGACCGGGGGGACATGATAGAGGTCTTCAAGTACATGAAGGGGTTAAATAGGGGACGAGCAGTCAGGGTGCTCTGAAGGAAGGAGGGGGGCAACTAGAGGGCATGGGTGGAAACTGGAGGTGGGATTCAGGGGAGAGAGGAGGAGGTGCTACTTCACTGAGAGGGTGGTGGAACCATGGAATGCGCTGCCCAGGGGGCTGGCAGAGGCAGAGACGGTGGAGGGGTTCAAGAGGGGGTGGGACAGGTACAGGGGAAGGGTTCTGGAAGCAAAGTCCTGTGCAGCGGGAATATCTGGGACTGGGAAGGGAGAAGCTAGAGAGGGTGAGGGGGGCAGCAAGGTCATCTCCCAGGGTGGGGGCTGACCAAACGAGCAGACACTAAAGACCGTTAGGCCTATTCTGCTGGCATTTTAGTATGTAGGTTTAAGTGCTGGGAGAGCTGCTGACCTTATTACCCTTTCCATATTCTCTGTTCTCGGGGAAATGGGAGTCGAATGTATGCATTTTATGGGTTTCTAATACATGCATAATTCCGGTATTACTAACATGCACCTTTCCATCATCTGTAACTAAAGAATCAAACTGTCTTATTTACCCTACTATGGCAGTCATCAAAGGGATTTGTTTGCCCCTTTTCTCCCTGTGTACCACATCTTTGTTCTAGTTCCAGTGTTTTTTGTCTGTTATATTAAAAAGTATACATTTCTTGTTTCACCAAAGCAATTTCTTCTGATAAATCTATGTGTGATGAATTCTGTTCAGAAAGCAGTGTCTGAAGCTGTAGTCTTTGGGTCATATATTTTTGGTATGTGGTTTTGGCCTGAAATTTAGCCATTTGTTTAAAGAATTCTGCTATACGTGATTTGGTGTCTTCCCACCATGAAATGGGTGAATCATACAGGAATGCTACTGTTTTTCTGTCTTCAATAATTTCTGTTAAGTCCTGTATAAGTTTCTTATATTGTAACATGCTGGCATTTAATCTCCAGAACCCTTCCCCATGGGCCCTGGGGGGATTGGAAGATACACTGACACCAATCAAAACATGGTCAGATGTCTCTGTTGGCAAAGTGTGTGCTGAAATTAGTGCAGCCATTTTTAGATATTAAAAAAAAAAAAAAAAAGTAAATCCTTGATGACAGTTTACCTTTATAAAAGGTGGGTTGTGGGGTCCGTGCTCGCTGGCAATGAGCGTCTATTAAACCTGAACATTGTAGTATATAATGCATGTAGGATTTATCACAATATACCTTTTGCCCCTTTGCAGTGTGAGGCTGTACACCAAGATTTATATTAAAGTCTCCTCCCAAGAAGACCATTCTACCTGTGTATAGATAAGGCTGTATTTTCCTCAATAATTTTGTGCGTTGTGCTTTGGTTTGGGGACCATAAATATTAATAAGCCTGCAAGCTAAGTTATAAAAGAGAATATCTAAAACCATTGCTCTGCCTGGTTCTACCTCTGTCTCTTTCTGTACTTTAATATATTTAGATGTAAAGCCAAATCCCACTCCACAACATAAATCTGTCCCCATAGACCAATACGAATATCCCAAATGACATTCCTTTTTAGCTTTTTGAACATCCTGTAATGAATGCAAACGTGTGTCCTGAAGAAAAAAAACATCAAAAGGCAGTTGCTGTAAAATAGAAAGTGTGGTAATACATTTTAAATCTGATTTTATACTGCTCACATTTAGGCTAGCTAGCCTAAGTAGCTGTGTTAGAGACTGATGGTTATGTTACTTTGGAACTGGAATGGGTCACACTTTTTTTTTTTTCCTCCCTTGCATTCTGGTCTTAACAGTGCTCAGAAAAGGTTGATCAGAAGAGGGTTTGTTCTGAGCAGATAAATCCAAATCTGCTGCTTTCATACCATCTCCACAGGACAGCAGTACTTCATACAGATTTCCCAAAGGGAATGGGGTCTGAGTCAGTGAGCATCTCGTGAGAAGAATGGTGCTGTCTTTTGCTTTATAGGAAGATCCTGAAAAGGTTCCATGGAGTCTGTTGGGGGAAGCGGGTTGGGGGTGGGGGGAGGAGGCATGTCCTCAAGGTCTTGTAAAGATGCTTGCTCTCTCTGTAGTATCCTGGGTGAAGTAGGTGCTGTATTAACAGAATCTGTCTCCTGAGTGTGAACTAGGTTTTGTGTTACATTGTCTCTGTGTACTGTCTGTACCAGTTGTACAGTTGTAGTAGTGTCATACTGAGTATTCTGAATCGTTGCAGCAGCAGCCTGGAGAAGTTCTGTCCGAGAGGTAGGCCGTGCAGTGCACCAACTACGGGACCTAGGCCTCGCCCCTTAGATGCAGAGGGTGGTTGACACCTAGAATATTCAGCAGTTTTAAACGTTTATTTAGTCAAGTGCAAATAATAGTCTTTTTCTGCCGATTCCTCTGAGTTGTGTGCAGCCCAGGGACAAGTACTGAAAGATGCTCATTGTCTCCACAAAGGTTACAAATTGGGACAGCAGTGCATACATTGGCCATTTGGCCTAACATACCACATTGAAAGCATTTAGTCTGGGTACAGTCAGTGTTAAGGTGTGATAAGGATCCACTCTAACTCTTTGTCTGGCCAGGATAAAATAAGATCCCCCTGTCCCTACCCAAATAAAAACAATTTGGCAGGTTTTTGTATGCCTTGTTCTGTTTGTTGTAGAGTTATGCGAAAAGTCCACCCTCCAGTCCAAAAGCCATTATCATCCATTATGGGGTTAGGTGTACCCTGTATATCGCAACGTTTTTTTCTAACCAAAAGAGTACATCGTTGACGCTCACTCCCTTGTTTCGAAAAAGAATTGTTACAGCTTTCACAGTATGTTTAGTAATGGGTATAGCAATTAAGTCACTCCATAAATTAGTGTCCTTAACCTCATAACAGACTCCAGAATTTGTCTAACAAAGAAGCAGTGCAGAAACTGATTTGTAACACGGCTTACTGCAGACCGCCGGAATGGAGCCTCCGGATTCGCCGAAGTGGCACAGCTGACTGAAACCGAGCGGGTATTAACCCACAGGTAACGCCCGCTCGGTCAGTACCAGCTGTGTCCATGGAGGCATCAGAGGGTAGCCGCCCGCTCCGTCACCACCGTGAGCCCCCACCGGCGTCGCTGCAGAGCCGCATATTACCTGTAGCGGTAGCACCAGTTTACTTTCCCTTGACTAACCCGACATAGCCAGCAGAATGTCCCATGTTGTTCAATGGCACATTGCTGAATCGGGCAAAGTGTTAATGCTGGAGGTAGTTTTCGTGAATACAGCGCATTGTAAAGGTAGCTGCCTGTGTTAGAGTAAATGGCGGTTGCCAACTAAATCAGGTTTAATTAGCGGTGGTCGTGGGCTGGGGACAGGGCAAGGTTTGGCGGTCGCAGACGAGGGTTGAAATTGGGGGCATTTCTGACATTCAGTCGTGCCACTCAACTGCTGTGCATTTCTCGCTGTGCATTTGTCACTGTGCTTTGTATTTTACACTCAAATTTACCCTTTCTCCCCAAAGATACAGTGATGTTTCTCGTCAGGTTAGAGCTATTTCTGGACATCTAAACCCGTGTGTTGAAACTGAACATGTAG
Organism: Neoceratodus forsteri; assembly: GCA_016271365.2. NCBI lineage: Eukaryota > Metazoa > Chordata > Ceratodontiformes > Ceratodontidae > Neoceratodus > Neoceratodus forsteri. The sequence goes on from CM028132.1 coordinate 1,205,993,406, forward strand.
TGCACTCTATTATTAAACTGTTTGTACGTTAAGAAAGTGCTGCACTTTCCGGCCATTTGCTGGTGAAACATGAGTGACAGACGCAAGAGTAAATACAGTAGCAAATGGACAAGTGGGTTCCCGTCTAGTTTATCTCCCGTGTCCTGCGCTGCTCACGGAGGTGATGATGGCTATGGGCTCGTTATTTGCGGCGGCGAGCCTATGTTATAAGCGCATTAATCACCTTCAGCGTCGGGCTCTGCTGGGGATTAATGCCCACTGGGCTGTTGGACCCTCGCGGCGCCTCGAACCAACCCTCAGCGGGCATTAATCCACCGGCAGAGCCCTCCTCTGGCGGCGATTAATGCTTACATAATTCATGTCTCCTGGGGAATGAATAAACGCATACACTTCAGCCGGTGTACATTTTAATGACTCCTTTATTAAGTGTGTCCTAACCCATAATCTATCAGGAGACAGTATTGCCATGCCTCTATATCTAAGTCTTACCACAAGTCTGTTTGGCTGCTTCCACTGGCTTTTTAAACAAACTGGCATCATTCATTCTTTGCTGTGTCGGCTGTTCCTGAGCTTGGTCCTGTTCCGAGGGATGTACCCTCACCCCCCCCATGTCAACATCATGAGAAAGTAAATTTGTACCTGTTACAGTAGCATCTTCATTGTCTGTCCCCACTTCCCCATCCAGTGAATGATATGAAATTGAGGAAGCTTGGGAAATCCTTCCTGAATCTTTAGTTTGTACCTGTTGCAAGTTGCTTCTTTCGGCGTCTGTCGCAGCTGCATTCTCTGGGACCTCAGTATCATGTTGCACGGCTGCAGCAGCTGCTGTCCCCACCGCTGTTCTTCTCCGTGGTATATTTCCCCTGGGCCTGCTCTTCAGTTTGCATCTGAACTGGCTGTCTTTTTGGTGTGCCAGGTAGTGGGCTTTTGGGGTCAGGAATCCATTGATATACCAACAAAAGTCCAACCTGCCTTCTCAAGGGCAGATTCCAGTGACCATTCAGCCGCTGTACCACTAAAGCCAGTGCTGTCTGTTTGGCTTTCCTCCAGTTGTCCAACAATTTGCATTTGGTCCTCTGCTATAAGTAAAGAAACATTTAAAGCATCCATAGGTAACCGTTTGCCAGGTACACTTGTTGGGCTTGCTGCTGATCTGTTTCTTTTCTTCCTCTATTTTATATTTTTTAATTGTATATTCCTGTTCTGCAGCCGACAACATTTTTAATAACTGGGCCTTTTTTTTTTCTCCTCCAAATCCTGTTGTAAAATATCTTCTTCATTCTCCATTTCTTGCGACATTATGATATCAGTACCTGAAACTGTCTGTGCATTGTCCATGGTAGGCAAAGACAAGTTCTTAACTTCCATAACCTGTGTTGAAGTACCAGGTATTGCTGGGCCATGAAAGGTAGGCTACTGGGCCTTCTCTGAAACACAACCTTCCCCAGCAGTGATCTGGTCAGTATTGGGATCCTCCATCTTGCTCACAGGAAGCAAGGCCCCTGCAGGTGAGTAGGGAATGTCCCCCATTCACTGGAAATACCACCAACAGCTTAATCTGGTTAAAAGTCAGTTGGCATTCATCTGTGTGTGTGTGTGTTTGTGGGGGGGGGGGTCAAGGGGGTGAGGGGCCGCTACAAATGGGGTGCTAGCTGCAGACTTGATAGACCATGTGGCCTGTTTCTGCTGACAAAAAGTAAGTAAGTAAGAAATTCCAAGGTATTGTGTTAGACTTGACTTCCATTTGATCCCCGACTTGTTAACCATATTTTTGGTTACTCTATGATTAACGGTAGTATTTTGGATTTTCTGATTTTCATCTTATAGCTGAAGAATGACCAGACTGTTCTATGGTGTCAAATAACTGTGGAATTGAGGTGGATTGGTTAATTAGTGATAAAAGGACATCGCACGCATATGCCAGGAGCATGTGCTCCTCTTCCATAATCTGCATTTCTTCAGTTCTGCAGTCTGCTTGAACTTTCTCAAGTAAAGGTTCCAGGGCAAGATGGAAAAGTGCCAGGGACAGGAGGCAACCCTTTGTTGTCCCTCTCTGCATTTCAAATTCTTGTGATAGCTGTCTGTCTATACAGACGGTTGCCTTCAGTTTGTCGGAGAGGAGATGCACCATGCTAATAAATGCTGGTGGAAAACCATTCCTTGCCAGGATCTTGAATAGGTATGGCCATTTGACTCTATCAAAATGCTGTCTCAGCATTGAGCGTGATCAGGACTGTTAGACATCCACTTTCTGCAACTTTCTGAGCTAGGTAGGCCACTTTCCTGTTGTCCGAGATGTGGTGGCCAGTCATGAAGCTGTTCTGGAATGTGTTGATTAGCATGTTGAGGACCACCTGGCACCTTTTGGACAGTATCATTGCTTATGCCTTGGCAGTGATGTTAAGTAAAGTGATCGGACAATATCTGGAGCATGTCAGGTGGTCTTTGTTCAGTTTCAGGAGAAGGGTGATAATGCCTTACATCACAGTTAGGGGGAGGGCCCCTGTTTCTGTTACTTCCTGATAAACTATCAACGATATAAGAGCCAGTTAATCTTCAAAAGCATCATAAAAGTCCAGGGGAAAATCTGTCACTACCTGTTTCTCTTTCTTTGGTGATATTTTTAAGTATTTCTCTGATTTCTGTTATAGTAGTGACCCTCTTAAGACGTTCGACCAGTTCTTGATTTAAATTAGGTAACTGGTTACCATCCAGAAAGGCGTCCAGCGAGAGTTCAGGCTTTTGCATTTCTGAGCTATAGATTTTATTGTGGAAGCTGGTGAATTTTGCATTTGTTCTTGTCCTATTCGTTGTGGTCAGTTGTGTAGTTTTGGTCTTCATAGCCCAGATGATGGCCTTGGCCCTCTCCCGCTTGAGCTTTACGGCCAGTACCTTAGTGGTTTTCAGACCACTGGCTGCTTTGCTCTTGTAGTCAAATTCTACTGATTCTTTCAGCTTTTGGAAGTAACTGCTTTTGGCATCCATCCACTCCTGCCATGATTCTTCTGTGTTGTTTACATCCAGGTTCTTCTCTGTTTTTGGTATTTTGGCATTTAGTTCATTTCTTTGTTCAGCAGCTTGGCAGTTCCAGAATGAGCACATAAATGTCCTGCGTAAGGCTCATTTCAAAGCTTCCCATATTGTTGACCATGGGGTGTCTGTGGGTTGGTTTGTAGCCAAAAAATTTCTTATGAAATCCACTGACTCTTGTTTGCTTTGTTCATGTGTTACTGTAAATTTGTTGAATCGCCAACGGGGGAATCTGAAGTCCTGTTGTACTGGTTTTGAGGAGTTTTGTTTTATTATCCTCTTTCATCCTTTGTATCCAACATGTTTAATGTTATTTACACTGTGTTGTATAATTACTTCATTTTTGATGTCTGAATCATTCCTGAAAATTATATAATGTATGTGTGCCCTAGTGTGGTGACCATAATTAAACTATTAGCCCCTGCTATTTCTCTTGCCTCGTCCTCCTTTCAAAGACATGTTGTGTCCTCTTATCCTTTCATCCTTGTACATGTTACATAGAAACATAGAATTTGACGGCAGATGAGGACCGCTTGGCCCACCCAGTCTGCCCATTTCCCTACCTAATGGATAAGCTGCAGATCCTAGTTAACCAGCAGCTTACTTCTTTCTACCCCAACCCCCTAGAATTGCCTTATGGCTGCCCCATGCATGCTTGAATTCAACCACTGTTTTTGACTCCACAGCCTCCTCCAGAAGGTTGTTCCATGCATCCACAACCCTCTCTGTGAAAAAATACTTCCTTACATTACCTCTGAGCGCCCCCCCCCCATCTTAGAGCTGTATTTGGTCTGATGGTGTTATTCCTTTCAGATATTTGAATACTGTTATCGTGTCCCTAAGCCTTTTCTTTGCCATGGGGATCAATCCTGGTTCTGCCTGTTGGGCCTTGTAGCCTATGTTTTCCAAGCTTTCAACCACTGTGGTCGCTCTTTTCAGCATCTTTTCAAAGCTATTGGTATTTTCCCTCCTATATGGGGACCAGAACAGTATGCTATACTCGAGATATAATCAGATTGTTTCACGGGGCATGACATTATCCCTCCGTCTGCTTGTGGACTTTCTCTGGATGCACGCTTGTGTCAGTTGTGAATGGTGGTATAGCAGATTGAGTGGTAACTGGACACATCATTGCATAGTCAGTTGATAATGCCATACAAGAAGTTGAGTGCATAATGCATAGGAGAAGAGTCCCCCACGACAAGGGCAGTGCAAATAGATGTTAGCAGATGTAAAGGGTACCATGTTGGATTGTGCCTGTGATGGAGTTGTAGCATGCCATTGTGTAAGGCGTATGGCACTGGCTGCTCACGCTTACGTGTAAGCATCCCTCCCCGTCCATAACCTTTCTTGCAATTTGGGCTCTAGTGGGCCAGTGGTTCTGCATCCTTTGTTGACCAGTGGCCAGACTCCCTAGTAGTCCAGTGGGCTCCCCCACTCCCCTGGAACCAGCAAGTCTCTGGAGTCCAGTGGTCCATTCTCCCTAGCCATAATCTCTGACAGACTTTCTGAAGTGTGTCCTGGGATCAGCTATGTCCGGTTGCAAAGGTTTCCTCCATTACCCTATGGCCATAACAAGCAGCAACCCTGAAGAGGCACAGGAATCTCTAACTGGGCTTGCTGGAGTAGGCACGTCATCTTTTGGCTCTATAGTCCTTTTGCATAGTGGCCTTAGTTTTCTTTCCAAGCTGTTGAACCATTCAGGATGGGGTTGTGACCCTTGAGTGTAGCTTTATGGTTGCAAGGTCACCAGTGGTGCTGTAGGTGATGCACCTAAACTATATCTCCATATGAAAATTTTTAATAAATAAGCTAAAAAAAAAATCAACCATTTATGGAACAATACTAATATAATTTTTCAATTACCATAATAATATGTAAGTTTTCTTATCTGTGTGCTGATTTAAGCTATAACCTCCAGATGACAATAAATCCAAACCTATGCTGAATGTGCCTCCTAAACCAGTGTGACCAGTATGTTTGTTTTTTGCCCCTTTTCTCCCTTGTCCTGACAGGCTCTGAGCCCCCACGCCTCCGCCACTTCCTTCAGCCTTGCTGATGAGCAGTGACAATGCAGCTCAGACGTTGACTAGCAGCGGTGCAGCAGTATGAGATGTACCCTGTCCTCCCTCTGTGGGAGCCTTGCCTCTGTAATGCACTTGGCCTCCAGATTTTGTGGCTTGCACACAGACCTCCTAGATGGCCGCACAATGTACTTAGGCTGGCCACTGAGCCAGCCCAGCATGTTTTGTTTGTTTTGTTAAAGGAGACCTGCTGGTTAAGTGCAGCGAGCCACTGCTGCATATGTTGGTGGCTCGAGCTCCCCGATTCCTCCTGTAATGTCGTAATATCTGTAATTATTAAAATACCTGAATGCTCGTAATTGCACCCACATGGCATACATGCACCTTTTGTATAAACAGCACCAGGCAGAGTAAATTTGGAGATGTTAATATCTCTGTACACTAGAGTAATGTACCGGAAGGGGCAAAACCATGTCAGCATATCACGGTTTTGCTCAGAGCGATCTCCCAGGGGGCTGCTCTCTGGTTAGCAACGTGCCGGCTCCACCATACGAAAAATGTAAAATTACGAGCGTTCGGGTATTTTAATAACTACAGACATTAAGGTATTACAGGGGGACTCGGGGAGCTCGAGCCACAACATATGCAGCAGTGGCTTGCTGCACTTCATCAGTAGATCTCCTTTAAGAGGGAAGGAGTGGGGATGGGGCTGTTGGGTGCATTTATATTCATTTTGAATGTATATACACCAGAAATGTGTCAAGACAAAACAGTGTACGTATTTTCGAAAGTCCAGATTCCACTCCCTTTTTTGCCCACCCTTCCCCTAACCTTGAGATCATATCAGGACGTGGGGATGTTATTCAGGCTTAAAATGATTTTCTTTGTTTGAGACCTGAAATTTGAGGAATTTACATGTTAGAGTGGACATCCAAATGTCTACATTTTCCTGCTGCAGTACAGTTTTCAGAAGGCAGCCTCTTAGTTTGGAGAGATGCTTCTTGAAAAACTGGTATTTTAGCCTGGCCTGGCAGACCCAGTCTGTGTCGTACATGGTATAAGCCAGTAGATCATTTCTGATCACTGAAACGTGTGCAGAATCAGGTCAGTGTTAAGTGCTTTGGAAAGGTAACCATGGTATAATGATTTTACCCTCACCTAAGGTGATGCACCTTCATATTAGCTCTGGTCTGCTTTAAGAGTTTTTCATCTTGTTAGTGTGGAACTGTTTACTTGGTGGTGGGGTTGTATATATTAGCTATATGGATTTGTGTGCTCATATAAAAATATGATCTAAGTTCTTGTACATCATTGACCTAATTTTAGATTTTATTTACAGTTTTGGTGACCGACAAGGTCTGTCACCAGCTTTTTGGGTTGGCATGCACCACAAAATCTGTGTTGCAGTAAATCTTTGGTGCTGAAATAGTGACTCCCTGTCTGATGCCACTGTGTTCCCTTCCCCCGTTTAGTTTTCATTGTCCACTAATATTGAATAGCTGCAGGCCTAATGTTTTCTCCCAAATCACAGGTTATCAAGTGTGCCATTGGGTTTTGACTAGGCGAGAGATGGCTGCCATTAGCCTTATTTCTGTACTGGAGGTTTGGGAAAGTCTTAAGAGCTCTTTAAAGTATAGGATCATTTTTGGTCTCCGTAGCATAGTACTGCTGTTTATTTTACTACAAGCAAACCTTTCTAGTCGGGTCAGGAGCTACTATACATTTCTTTACCCATAACCATGTAGCAGACCCATTTACATACTAACATACTAAAATGCCAGCAGAATAGGCCTAACAGTCTTTCGAGTCTGCTCGATTGGTCAGCCCCCACCCTGGGTGCTGACCTTGCTGCCCCCCTCACCTTCTCTGGCTTCTCCCTTCCCAGTTCTGGATATTCTTGCTGCATTGGATTTTGCTTCCAGAACCCTTCCCTGTACCTGTCCCAGCCCTCTTGAACCCCTCCACTGTCTCTGCCTCCACCAGCCCCTAGGGCAGTGCATTCCATGGCTCCACCACCTCTCAGTGAAGTAGCACCTCCTCCTTTCTCCCTGAATCTTCCCTCCAGCTTCCACCCATGCCCTCTAGTGGCCCCCTCCTTCCTTCTGAAGCACCTGACTGTTCCTCCCTATTTACCTTCTTCATGTACTTGAAGACCTCTATCATGTCCCCTGGTCCCTTCTCTCTTCCAATGTATACATATTTAGCTCTTCAAGCCTCTCCTCATAGGTCCTGTCCCCAAGCCCCAAATCATTTTGGTTGCCTCCTCTGACCCTCTCCAGGAGTTTAATGTCCCTCTTTAAGTATGGCCTCCAAAACTGCATCCAGTACTCAAGGTGTGGCCTCACCAAGCAGTTATACAGAGGGAGTATCACTTCCCTCCTTCTGGAGGTGATCCCCCTAGCGATGCATCCCAGCATCCTGTTGGCCTTGGCTGCTGCCCTCCTACAAGTCTCAGAGTTGTTCATTTTGACATCCACCACCACCCCATGCAGTAAGCCATTTTCTGCATTGTTATTGGCTAATTGGCTAAAGGGACGGATTTTAAGGAAATGGGAAGGATCCTTAAGAACCATTTGGATGGGATTGGGTCAGACATGGACGCTGATAGTAGGTGGGAAATCATCAGGAGAGGGGTGCAGGATGCTACCAGCACCTGTGCAAGAGTAAGACGAAAATGCGGTAGGGCCCAAAAACCCTGCTGGTGGACCAGGGAGGTCCAGGAGGTGGTGCGGGGAAAGAAGGCAGCCTATAAGCAATTCAAGTGCTCAAGGAGTGAAAGGGATTGAGGGGAGTAAGAGCTGATGGCTAGAAGGGCCACTAGGGTGGTGAGGGCGGCTAAGGCAAGGAAGGAGCAGAACCTGGCCAGGGAAATTAGGAGAGGGAACAAGGGATTCTTTAGATACATTGGGGAAAAACGAAGGGTGAAGGGGCAGATTAGCAGGATTAAATCAGGGAGAGATGGGCACAAGACCCGGGGGAGCAGGCTGAGGTACTAAATGAGTACTTCACCTCAGTTTTCACCAAGGAAAATGGGGGTGCTGCATCATACATGGGAGGAGACAGAGATACTGAGGAGGGGGGACCCCTTACCGATCGGCGGGTCTGGGGAGAGGGGAGGCATCACTGGCAGGAGGGGAGGCTAAGCAGGGAGAAGAGGTACCGGAAGTGGAAATCACAGCAGAGAGAGTGAGGGAAGCCCTCAGCTCCCTTAAGATGGAGAAAGCACCGGGGCCAGATAAATTACATCCCAGAGTGCTGAAGGAACTTGCGGATGTCCTGGCGAAACCCCTGGCGGAGCTTTTCACCATCTCTCTGAGGACAGGGTGGGTGCCCCAGGACTGGAAGGTGGCGCATATAGTGCCTATCCACAAGGGGGGATCAAGGGAGGTGGCAGGGAACTACAGGCCTGTCAGCCTGACATCGGTGGTGGGCAAGGTGATGGAGGGCATTGTCATGGAGAGGCTGGGGGACCTGGATAAGTCAGGGTGCCTGGATGATGAGACAGCATGGATTTGTCCCGGGAAATCGTGTCAGACAAACCTGGTGGAGTTCTATGACTGGGTGGCAGTGCCTTGGACCTGGGTAGACCAGTGGACGTCCTCTTTCTAGACTTCAGCAAGGCATTTGACTCTGTTCCTCACGGGGCCTGTTGCATAAGCTGGAGAAATGGGGTGGGGAACCAGATGATCAGATGGATAGGCAATTGGCTCCAGGACCGGACCCAGAGGGTCGAGTTGGCGGGATAGTCTCATCCCCAAGGAGGGTCATTATGGGTCCCACAGGATCAGTCCTTGGCCCTTCTGTTCAACGCCCACGCCTCTGACATAAGGACAGGAATCGGAGTGAGATGAGTCTCTTGTGATGACTCAAAACTGGGGTGGTGGTGGATGGGGAGGAGGGGAGGGTGGCCCTACAGGGGGACCTGGAGGCTCTGGAAAGATGGTCTAGAAAGTGGAAGCTGAGGTTCAATGCAGGGAAATGCAAGGTACTCCACCTGGGGGCCAGAACCCTGGGCCAAGTGTACACCCTGGGGGGAAATGCTACAAGTCTCAATGGCTGAGAGGGACCTGGGGGTGGTGGTGGATGTCAAGATGAACAACTCTGAGACTTGTAGGAGGGCAGCAGCCAAGGCCAACAGGATGCTGGGATGCATCGCTAGGGGAATCACCTCCAGAAGGAGGGAAATGATACTCCCTCTGTATAACTGCTTGGTGAGGCCGCACCTTGAGTACTGCGTGCAGTTTTGGAGGCCACACTTAATAAGGGACATTAACCTCCTGGAGAGGGTCCAGAGGAGGGCAACCAAAATGATTTGGGGCTTGGGGGACAGGACCTATGAGGAGAGGCTCGAAGAGCTAAATATGTACACATTGGAAGAGAGAAGGGACCGGGGGGGACATGATGGAGATCTTCAGGTACATGAAGAGGGTAAATAGGGGAGGAACAGTCAGGGTGCTTCAAGGAAGGAGGAGGGGCCACCAGAGGGCATGGGTGGAAGCTGGAGGGGAAGATTCAGGGAGAAAGGAGGAGGTGCTACTCACTGAGAGGGTGGTGGAGCCATGGAATGCGCTGCCTAGGGGCTGGTGGAGGCAGAGACAGTGGAGGGGTTCAAGAGGGGGTGGGACAGGTACAGGGGAAGGGTTCTGGAAGCAAAATCCAATGCAGCAAGAATATCCGGAACTGGGAAGGGAGAAGCCAGAGAAGGCGAGGGGGGCAGCAAGATCAGCACCCAGGGTGGGGGCTGACCAAACGAGCAGACACGAAAGACCGTTAGGCCTATTCTGCTAGCATTTTAGTATGTTAGTATGTAACCAGGTTAGCCGCACAACACTTAATGTGTCCATCTTGGGCCCCTTCCAACAGGAAAAACTAAAGAACGAAAGAAAGCACCAGTGAAGAAGAGAAAATGACTTGTAAAATAACCTGCACAGTATTAGGGGGAGTCTAAGGAATAAACATATTCTGTTCATAAACACCATAACCTTTAGCCGCTGTGTTTAAGCACCAGATTACGATTATTACCTCATGTACACCCGTAATCATGAATAAAGACCTATGTTTTGGGAAAAAGCAACAAATGATCTCAGCACGAAAGAAAATGTTCATTTAGAGCCTTTTTAAAACCCAGAGCTTAACATTCCATGTCAAGATTGGGGGAGGGAGCTATATATAGATGGCATATCCCATTGTAATCCCATCCCCTACATCTGAAGTGTCACTCTGATTTAGCCCCACCAGAGCCTCATCTCTGACTGATAACATTACAGTGTTCAAATCCCTAGATGGCCTTTCGGCTTTGACTGACACAGATCAGTGTGGTGTATCAGTTTTGAGCTCTGAAAGATGTTTAGGTTATAACAAGACTAGCCCAACTATCAACTAAAGTGACTTGAATTGCTTCAAGTTTTAAGATTCACCTATGTTAGCTTTAGGGCACCAATATTCCGTTACCATGTTAGAAATTTGTAAAATTGGCATTTTTATTTTTGTCTAATTGTCTGTCTTTTTTAATGTACAAAGTTGCAGAAAATTGATCACCTGATCTAGTCCATCTCTTAGTAAAACAAAATACAACATTAAGTATGTTTCTACTAAGAACACACGTAGTCATTGAATTCAGTAATAACGTGATTATAGTAATACCACTGACATAAAGTGTTACTACTAATTGTCAGCCCCCTCCTTTTCACTCTCACCTCAGGGGAGCAAGGGTGTACAGATCCTAGTGCCCCCTGTTCAGGACTAGTAAATTTCCTTGAAGGACAAGTGAACAAAAAGCGTTGATTTCATTGAAAATAATAAGGGGCAACTGCAAATTCAGCCATAGTCCTGGATAGGACAGGTCCTAAAATGTTTGATTTGAACAGTGCTGCCAGGGGAAGAGAAGTTATCCTTTGGTAGGTAAGGTAGTGGAAGGGGGTCATACTTCGGTACAGAGGATCCACCTGAAAAGTTGCTACTGGGGTCCCAGCTGCCAAAGTCAATCTGGAGGAGGCAGGGCTGATAACCTTGTGTCAGCATTTTCCCTACATTCTGTACACAGGCTTCATGTTTGCATTTTATACTTACTCGCAGTGATCTGAAAAATGCACTGAATTAATCAGTAGATGGCATAGGCATGCATTTTCAGAGTTTGTCGAGTGGGTAGGAGCCCAGCTGGAGGGGGGCACTTGGAAATTTCCAGGTGCAGCAGTTCGATACTGGGGGAGGAGTGGCTTGGTTTGTTTAATTAGTAAAAAGACAGTGTCAGAAATCTGTGACCCATTGATGACCATTCCTGTATAAACTTCTGGGGTTTGCAGTCTTCTGACTGTCCCTCCGCCTGCAGCCACCAAAAGCAAAAGTAAATCGGCACTGGTACAGGCACAGGTAGATAGCAATCAGTCAAACAACAAAAAAAAAAATAGCCTGAGTGCACGAATAAGGCTGTAATGGCGTCTCAGTTCTGGTGACAAATATAAACCACTCATGCTTCCGACTTATGGTTTAAAAATGCCACCAGAACCCCTCCGTGCCATCGCTGCTTAATTATGCACACGGGGATCCTGCTGTATTTGTGTATTTAGTGTTTGCTGACCAGGTAAGTGGGCTAGAGAGTTGAATGCTTGTTTTCAGGCACAACCCGGGAGGTTACATAGGGTCAGTATCAGTGAACAAGTGACACTGTCAACATGATATATAATGGATTACATAGCAAAGGCAGTATCGGAATGAGTTTTCACATTGTAAGGGCTCCAACCCTGAATGGGGATCAAATCGTTGCAGTTTTGGTTGCATGCAAGCACAGCAGCTTCCGCCCTCTTGGCATGCTGTGTTATTGTTTTGCAAATATATATTCCTTATATATGTAAGAAGAGATTAAAAAGGAAAAAAAAATTGCATGAATAGGCTAGGAACCCTCTCCCAGCCTGTATTAATTCTTCATCCATAATCATTGTCACACGATCCTTCTGTTTCTGGGCTGTACAGACTAGTTTTTTTTACAAAACTGTGTATGCTCCTGGCCAGTTCCCACATTCTTTCCCTGGTGACCTCTGTGCCTCTTCACCCACATCATGGGGATCCAGGGGTCAAGAGTGCCAAGGTCTTCACTCTGGCAGCCGCCACGTTTTTGCCTGCATTTTTGTGTCCCTCAAGTAGCCCCCAGACTGACCCTCCTGCCAGTGCCGTGCTGGTGCCTTATGGGGTCATGCATGCACTGCATGCACCTTTGGAGGAGCAAGCTTCTAGGCTCACCGCAAGGGCTGCTTTGGTGCCGGAATGTGGCATGACACAGCACCCTGAGTCCACTCCTGAAACCTGGTTGCTGGCACTGTGGTTCCTGAGTGGCCCATGTGAACCTTTTTTCACCTAATGTTTACAGTCAGTTGGAAATGGGGTATTTTGCAGACTGACATCACTGGAGATTCTAAATCCTGCGATTGTAAAGGCAAGGTTATGTATCCGGTGCTGTCAAGAGTCTAGGCATGTCATAGAGTACACACAACGTGACACTAACATATTTATATAAATATTATGAGGTACATTAATGACAAAATGTCTTACTTAAACAGGTGTGTTTAACCCTTTGCTTTTTGGTTGATGTGTTTATCCCCCTTGGTCTGTGAGGTCCCCATCCTCTGGCCAGCACCACAGCCAGTCACGCAGACTTCTCTTGGGAACTACCAGACATGTCTGCCCCCAGGGCTTATGGCCCCTCCCTCCTGGTGGGGTCAGTAGGTATCCCCAACACCCCCCCCCCTCCCAAAGCCAAACAAGATCTGGTTCTGTCGATGGTTCCAGGTCATCGGGTGAGAGAGAGTGTCATCCTGCTGGCCAGGATTTTTCCAAGTTTTCTCCTCTTTTTGGGGGGGGGGGCATATAATGACATCATGTGTAATGACATTATGCACTCCCACACAATGTGCATTGACAGTTTCCGCTTCCCCCACCATGTTAGCAGTCCAAACTGCCCTACTTACTAGCCTCCTGTAAGGGCCCAGCATGTCTGGTTACGCGACCCACCCTCCCTGGAGGAGGAGGAGAGCAGTCCTGTGGATGCGCGATCCTCCTCCCCTGGCTGACCCTCAGACTCCCCGCATTCACTCTCGGACCTGGGCTGCTGGCACAGCAAGGCCTAGCACTACCGCTGCGTGGGCGGGTCGGCATGTTTAACCTTTTCCTACAACTTTCTATAGGTGGCGGTATGCACATTGAATGCCAGTGAATTTCAACAGATTGGCTGCTGTCATGCATGCTCGGTGGTCTGCTGTTTACATTTTATTTTTTACAAGGCATACATTTATTTTAGAAACCTGATTAGCAGTCTTTCCTAATCAACATCATTTTGATGACAACCAGTCAGGTTTGAGGAGCAGTTTCACTAAATGGTTATTTTTACAGTCCAGAGGAGTGCAGTTGTGTGGAAAAGTGTCGAACTGCAAGAACAATTTCTGCAGTTCTGTTCTTATTACCACAATTGCAGGACAATATTACTGCAGTTTGGAAATGTTTACTCAATGCAGCAAATCAGTTAATTAGTAAATTCTGCTAATCAAGGCTGCACTAGATTAGCAAATTGCATTTTTTGGGTCGCAGCTACTATGCGAACCTGCTTATTTTATGCTTTGTTTTATCTATTTTTTTTTTTTGCATTCTTGGAATAGTGGATAGCACTTCTTAATAAGATGGTGCCCTACCTGGAAAGCAGTGGGCTCCAGGATAGTAAACGGCATGGGTTCATGGTGGGGAGGTCTTGTCAGATCAACCTGATAATATTTGTGCACTGGGTTACCGGCAGTAGATCTGCTCTTCTTTGACTACAGCAAAGTATTAGACGTGGTGTTGTACATGCAGCTGCTAAAAAAGTTAGAGTATTTTTGAGTAGGGAAAGAGCTGGTAAAATTGGGTAGGAAACTAGCTGTAGGGAGACCGAGGGTGCTGGTTAACTGGGTCAAACCCAGGGATAGGGAGGTCATGTGCAGGGTGCTGCAGGGCTCAGTCCAGGGAGGGACCTGTCATTTTCAGCATGTATCAGTGACTGAGGGGAAGGTATACAGGGCAAGATGTGTCTCTTTGCAGACGACACAAAGCTTTGCTGCAGGGTGGACAGTGAAGAAGGGGTGAGGGAACTGCAGAGGGGCCCAGAACAATTAGGTGGTCTATGGTTTGGTTTGGCAGTTTAGATTCAGTGCTAGAAAGTACATGATGATGCACATAGGCGGGAGGAACCCTAGGACAGAATACTGGATGGAGCAGGAGTGTCAGGTTGGCTACTATTTCTAAAGTAAAGGACCTGGGAGTCCTCATATTTGACTCCCTCAACAGTCAATACAGTAAGGCCTACATCAAGGCAACCAGAATGTTGGGGTGTACCGAGAGGGGTTTCTGTAGGAGGAAGGGGGTGATATTGCCACTATATAGATCACTTGTGAGGCCCCATCTAGAATACTGTGCCCTGTTCGGGAGTCTCCACCTGAGAAAGGGACAGGGATAGACTGGAATAGGTACTCTGAAGGACAGGGAATATTTTTCCTGGTATAGCATAGCAAAAATGTACACAGTTTTCATCCACTGCTCACAAAACTATTTATGTATAGCAGTAACATGCTACACCTTTGAGTTCACCCAAAAGTGGTTGTACAGCTGTTAAAAAATAAATAAATAAAAGGTTACCTGCAAAACGTTACACGCATTTTTCCTACTGGTACTTGAATTAAGGTTTATAACACTGCAGTTGCTACACAAATGTTTTCCAATAAAATTTTCCCTGGTGAAGTGTCACCAAAATGATACAGGGAATATCCTTCGAGCAGTGGCTAGAGGCACTAGACATGCATTCTCTCAGGGCCAGCAGGGAGAGGGGGCGACATGATTAAGACCTTCAAGTTCCTCAGAGTAATTAATAAACAAGATGAATAGTTAAGAATTCTTAAGTAGGAATCTGGAGTCCATAACAAGGAGGCCTGAATGGAAACTGGCAGGGGGAGGGGGGCGGCTGTCAGGAGGGCTGTATGGGAATTATTCTTCAAGGAGAGGGTGGCTGAGCTGTGGAACAGCCTAGCAGCAGAGGTGGTAGGAGCAAGGACCATAAATGGGTTCAACCGTGGCTGGGACAGAGTAGAGGTCTTGATAATTACACAGGGTAGATCTCTGAAGAAGACAGATTACGTCAGAAATGTCAGCAACCCGTGGGAGGTACCACATGTAGTCCAGGCCAAGAACCAAGAAATGGCGCACGAGTGAAACTAAAAAGTAATTTTGGCATCTTTTAGCTTTGCGCTATGAATTGTAAATCAGAAAAAAATTATTTTGCCTGCATAACAGTCATGCATCATAAAGGAATTGGGCAAATGAGCCACGAAGTATACTCTGTGCAAGCATGCTGAGAGGCACAGGACGGAGAACGGAAAACGAGCGAGAAAGCATGTTTACTCATGGTTGAGTTAAATGAATGAACTGATTCAAGGACCGGGTGAGATTGTTCCAAAGTTTTCGGACTGTATTTTGAAATAGAAGTGTATGGAAGGAAATTGTTGTCTGAGTACTTATACATGCCAGGGCTAAGCACCGTGTTAACTCCTGTATGCAATAAGTAAACGTTTTTTGAAAAGCACTAATAGTGTGGAAGTGCTTGGCTTAAAAAGCCAGTGCCTCGCGATTATAGTCTTGCACCCCTCCCTCTGCAAAACTAAACATAATAAGGATAAAAAAAAAAAAAAACAGATAGCATGACGGAGGTTCAGACTGTATGCTTAAAAACATTTACGGAAAATGTAATAAAAACAAGCTTAATGAGCCCGAGCAAACCACCGGTTGTTTAGGGTAGAACTAGTATTAAAGACATTTTGGGGGGGTGGAATGGCGGGTGAAAACTGCACCTGGACAGTAGATCACATGGCACAGTAGGGAACAAATAGGACAGACTGGATGGGACCAGTGGACTTTTTCTGCTGTCAGTGTCTGTGTTTCTAGGTAACATAAGGTTTGTAGCAGGATATAGGGGCACAGAAGTTGGTGGACATAAAAGAGATCCTGTTTGCCCATGTAGGGCTTCTTTTGTTAAAACCAGTACCTTAAAGAGGTCCTTCCTCAGTCCTTTTGACTTCCATGCATAAATTAGCCCTTCTTGTGTTGATTCTGGAATTGTATTTCATTGCTGTCCGCTGCAGTTAGTTTTTGCATTCTGAGCTGCTAAAAACTGCAGGGTGTACCAGAGCTTCTATAGCAAGCCTGGTGTTGCTGTGGCCCCAGGGGGTTGTATTGCTGAAATCACTATAGAACAGAGTCAATTTCACACAAAAAACAAAAACATACAAGGCATTTGGATTTTGGCATAATGCATTGCTAACAGGGTATTTTGGGGAAGAGGAAACACAGTATGTGCACTGAATACTGGTAGGTTTCCCATGCAACATTGTTGCAATTGCATGGTACTGCACAGTGTGAGTCACTCCTCTACCCTATAGTGATGTCATCAGGAGCTAGCAGCCCAGCAGCTGAACAACAAAGGCAAGTAAGTGCAGCATCGCTCAAAAACAAATCCAAGTTATGGAAGGCAGAGTAAACCTTGGCCAAAAACAATAGAGGCACACACCTTTTTGGGTCTAGTAGTGCATATGACTACAAACTGTAACTTTTTGGACCATCATGAAAGGTCCTCTTTAAATCTGAGCCTTTACCATACAGCCAGACAGTGCTGTTTACTGAGCCCAGTTGTTGTTTGGTCTGGTATCCTGGTGGATGTCCAGTTTCTCCATGCAGGCAGTCCTGGTATGCCTATGTAGAGTGTGTTAACAGCAGTCCAGGTGTGATGTGGCAAATGCATGAACTGGTACTTGATTTGTAAAGTGTTGCTTCAGCAATGCAATGTTCTAAAGGTGATAAACCATTCCTAACTGCCATCCTTTGGACACAGACTGGGTGAATGGTTGCAGTGCAGCTTTATCCATGCAGCTGCCCGTTTAGTGTGCCCCAGCTGTGCCTTGGAGGTGCCACCTCTAGTGGGCAGTTCAGACTCGACACAGTCTGTCCTTGGACTCTCACTTGAAACTGCTAGCAGAGGTGTCTGTTGTGATTGGGGTTTTGTGATGTGGAGATCTGCCCATTAGTTACTGAACGGAGATCACAGCTCAGTTGCATATCGGCCACCAGATGGCCGTTAGTTGATACTGGCTTTCAGCTACCATCAGTTCTGAGGCTGACTTTAACAACTAACTTTGGAGCCGGCCCGCGGGTGCAGCGGTAGTGCTACCGCTCTTGATGCTGACAACCCGGGTTCGGGAACGAGCCCAGGGAGTCTGAGTGCTGGCCGGGGGGAGAAGGCTGAGCGTCCATGGACCGCTCACCTTCTCCAGGGAGGGAGGAGGGATGCGGCCTGGTGCTCCACTGACCCTAGGTGGAGGCCTGGGGTACAGTAAGCGCCCAGCCATTCAGATAGGGGTTAGGCGTGCTGGACATCGGCCAGTCTCTACCTTGACATCAGGGTGCCCAGTATGCCCGGAAAAGAGGAAAATCGCTCTCTGCGCTCTGGGAAGACGGAGCGCCAGCACAGACCTCTGTGTTCCCCTGCCTGTCCCACACGGTAGCCCTGTCAAAATGGCAATAGTTCGGGTTGTATGGGCCCCACCTCGTCCCGGCCCTGGGGGGAACCGAGATTACATGGTGGGGACTACCACGGGGCTCCAGGCAGCCGGGGGGAGAAGGCCGAGCATCCGTGGACCGCTCGCCTTCTCCAGGGAGGGAGGAGGGACGAGGCCTGGTGCTCCACTGACCCCAGGTGGAGGCCTGGGGTACAATAAGCGCCCGGCCATTCAGAGAGGGGTTGGACGTGCTGGACATCAGCTGATCTCTACCTTGACATCAGGGTGCCCAGTACGTCTGGAAAAGAGGAAAATTGCTCCCTGTGCTCCAGGAAGACTGAGCGCCAGCACAGACCTCAGTGTTCTCCTGCCTGTCCCACACGGTAGCACCGACAAAATGACAATAGTTTGGGTTGTATGGGCCCCACCTCGCCCCTGCATTGGTGGGACTACCGCGGGGCTCCAGGCAGGAAGGAACCGAGGCAGATGCCAGGCATGCCTAGTGAGGCGGAGCACAGGGGGCAGGGGAGGAGAATAAACAGAAAGTACACAAAAAAAGCTAACTTTGAGGTAAAGATTCCGCTACTCACAGCTAGTCCTCTGAGCCGTCCTGTTCTGTGGATGGGTCCATTTGATACTGAACTAGGCTGCTGATACTCCCAGAGTTTATTGGTGGACCTGCATGCCAGACAGAAGGCACCAGCATGTTTTGTTTAAGCATAAAGCTCCTAGACCAACTGATAAGTGAAGTTGTTTTTCAGCTTGTGATAGAACTATAATTTGGAATATATGGTTTTAAAACTTTGCACCAAGTTAGTTCTTTGCTCTTGCTGTCAGTCTGTGTGGAGCTCTTGGCTGGTATATCTTAGAGATCAGCCTTTTTTTCAATGTGCAGCAGGAAAGAACAGACAAATGAACTCCTTGCCACCATAAAGTTTTGCTGTGGTTAACAGACTTGGGGCTTTTTATACGTGTAATAAATATTATAGTGTGATGTAACCAATAATACATGACGGGATGGGCGATATTGGGCTATACCGGACACCCCAGTGGCGTAAAGAGGCCCGACGTCACAGGTGGAGGGCCTTGTAGCCCCTGGAAGGTCCGATATAGCCCAATACTGCCCACCCTGTTGGGTATTATTGCACTTAGAAAATGGGGTTTAGGCTACTCATTTAAAGAAATAGTAATAAAAAAGTTAACAGTAATGAATGAAAAACAAAAACTGTAAAGTAGTCTGTCTTCTGCTGGCATTGGCAGTAGAGGGCGGGGCTGTGTTTTGTTGCAGCTGTTCTGTTACTTCCATCCCCAACCCCCACCCCCGCCAGTCCAGTATGAGTTTGTAACCTGCAGTCATGTGGTGCTTTGTTTTTGCTACCAGATACTATATTATATGCCATGTACTGGCTCCTCTGTCATTTGCTGCATTTTCTGACTGTTGAACATATACAGTGTTTTCCACAGGTAAAATAAATTAAAAGGATGGTGGAATTTGTTGAGTAACTTGGGCATGGGGTCACCCGGCTTCTCTGTTCTTGGATTCCCCTCCCCCCGGTCCTTTTCCTTTTCAATCTGCACATCACACTTTGTTTCTTCTTTCCTTGTCTTTATTCACAGTATACTTGTGATGTATACATTACATATAGAATAAGGCATGGGGTGGTGCATATAACTCAGATTATATAAACCCCAAGAGTGCAGCTTGAGGGATTTAAGCATCACACACCAAGGGTGTGTATAAAATTCGAGCATCCACCCACCCCATGTCTTATTTTATACAGTCGCTGGTCATCAGTTTTTTCCCTCCTCCCCCTCCATGTGTCATTCAGCATCTTTCAAAACAAAAAAACTTGAACACTATTGAAAAAACTCGGACACCTCAGTCAGCTAAATTTAAAAATCATATATTTGTAGATCTCACAAATGAGCAGAGTGTACCAGAAGAGAACCCTGAAGAAGCAAATGTTGAAATCATGTGCTGCAGCAGTTTAATAGTCAAAGTCGTCCCAGTGGCATGGTCGGCTGAGGCAGTGGCTGCCCCACCACCTGCCATACCTGTGACCCGGGTTCGGGAACAGACTGGGGCTACACGGAGCTGGCTGGGTGAAAGAGGATTGAGCATCCAGAAATAGGTGTCCTTCGGGAAGGGGGTGCAGTGCATGCTGCTACTTGGCTGCCGTCTACCAGAGGTGAGGAGGTAGCACAGCATGAGGTTACCTCTCTCAGGGCGAGGCGTACTAGTATGTGCGGTGTCTTTATGCCACACGCCCACACCCTTGCACTCATGCCGACCTCTGAGGGGGAGAAAACCAAGGAGGAAAACATCTTTCCCCCCGCCCCAAGGCCGACAGGATGACTCCAGCCACTCGCAGGCCCCACACCCAGTGCCTCAAGTGTTACCAGAACGAGGTGAGTTAAGCCCTGGGAGACGTTGGGGTGATGGGGCTGGGGCGGCTGGCACGATAGTGGTTGGCTAGGGCACAGGGAAGGCAAAAAACTCCATAGAAAAAAAAAAAACATTTTCAACCATGAACAGGGAAAAATGGTTCTTAATGAAGAAAAACTACTAAGTTGATTGTGTTTTAAACTTAACAGTTGAACTTTTTTGGTCAGTTTTGTGGTCTGGAATTAGGTTGTTACGGTGATGCTAGGTGTAGTTGTTACAGATGCGAATGAGCCTTTCCATTTCAGAGAGACAGATGCATCTTCAGACTAAGGTCGTTTTAAGCTTAAATTATTTTTGCCTTAACTACAGTGGCTAAAACTCAAAATAGCCGAGACTGGAACCTATTTGACAGTTTTCTCACTTTGTTAGAGGAGGAAGGCCATCAGGAGGGGAGGAAAATTAATGCCTCAAGAGCGCAGAACAGTTAGACTTAAGTGTACAACTCCCATTATAATCAGCTAGTTATAATTGGAAATAACCGCTAGCTCTTCCTTTGGAAAAAAAAGTGATGACTTATGATGTAGGCTGATGTATGGGAGACAGTGCGATGTGAGCTTTTATTTATTTATTTACACACACGGGTGTGTTGTGCCACAAATCACGAGTGCACAACTTAAGTGGTTTATAAAGGCAAAACCCTACACCTTTTGATTTGAAAATTGTGTCCACTTAACTCTTAAAGACCGCCAGGCAGACTGATTTCAACGTTGATGTCAGGAACATGTTCCCTATTCTGATCACCCTGACAAACTGCTTTCTCAGAATGTCTAAAACCAGTCATCTTAAGTCTGTATGTTTGCTCCCTAGTATGGGCTTCTTTATTCCAAGTCCAGAACTCACTACTATACATAGATACATAGAAATTGTCGGCAGTTGAGGACCGCTATGCCCATCTAGTCACTATTGAACCACTATCCTGATCACCCAGTCCTTGTAAGCTGATGCACCATTGTCATATCACCTTACAGTCTTCTATATTCTGCAGTACACACATCCTGGCTGTCCAGTCAGGCCTGATAGTTCCTTCCCTTCATGTTGTCTGTCATTCTTGTAGCTGTCCTCTGTATCTTCTCCTAAACTTCCGCATCACTCCTGAAGTGCAGGGGACCGTACCTGGGTGCAGTACTCCTGGTATGGCCTAGCGTGTGTCCTGAACATAGGGGTACAATTAGATCTACTAACAGACCATCTGCTAATGTTACTCGGAACATGTCAGCACTGCCGCGTGCTTTACTACATTGTTAATTAGGTTTAAGATTTTGTCATAATGATGCCTAGGTCCTTTCTTCCTCCACAGCATATAGCAATCTCCCTTTCATACTGTACATGTGAAACCCATTTTTGTGACCAAAGTGGATAACCTTACACTTCACATTAAACGTTATTCCCCAGTCATTCTGCCCTGTCTTGCAATATATTCGGTTCCTTTTGGAGACTGGCTACATCCTGCTTATTAGTTGCCACCCTTGGATGCCTTTTTGCATATCAGAATTTGATGATGACAACACACTGCACCCGCTTCCAGGTCACCTATCTATAAATTAAATAGTACTGGACCCAGCAGTGAGCCCTGCGGAACGTCTGCTTATGATCGCTTTCCATTCAGATGCTGCACCCTTCACAGCTGCCCTTTGACTTCGCCCCTTGGTCTTTCCTCAATCCAGTTAGACACCGATGTGTCGCAAGTCTTTAAGTTTACTGGTTAGATGTTTGTGCGGCACTCTAGAGACTTTGCTGAAATCAAAGAAGGCCACATCAACTGGTCTACCTTTATCTACCTCCCTTATCATATAACCCAAAAAGGACAGCAGATTTAGTTTGCATCATCTCCTCTCCTGGATTTATTTTATTTATTTAGTTTTTGTTGACCGGGTAAGTGCACTAGACAAATCTTGCCTAGTTTCAGGCACGACCCGGGGGAGGGGGGATACAGATGAATGCCAACTGACTTTTGAATTAGATTAAGCAGAGGATACCCAGAGACACAGACAGTGATGACAGAAAAAGACCAAAGATCCATCTAGTCTAGTCTGATCTGTATTGAGACTTCTCCTACAGGCACTAGTTAGAATTTTGTGAAATATCGACTTTATCATCTTGAGAAAAAAAAAAAAAAAGAGTAATCTGTGTAAGAGGCCATAACAAGTGCATGGTAAGGTAAATCTCATTTATTGAAGCAGCCCACTGTGGTGGTGGGGCAAGCGGGAAGGTCACATTCAGCTCAGACTCCATCTGTTTATCTTTAAAGTATGTTTAAATTGCTGCTGTTTTAGTTTTGTGGACGTTCAAATGATCAGGACAGCCCTTATTGTTAAGAGATATGATCGGGACTGGTGTGCCTAAATGGGACGACCTAAAGGAGCTAGAAAACAAAATTCCAACAGCAGAGCTGCAGGGCCTGTAAAATCATCCTTTGACTGCGATGCAGC
The DNA here is from genome assembly GCA_016271365.2 of Neoceratodus forsteri. Taxonomy (NCBI): domain Eukaryota; kingdom Metazoa; phylum Chordata; order Ceratodontiformes; family Ceratodontidae; genus Neoceratodus; species Neoceratodus forsteri. The sequence continues at coordinate 1,206,015,895 of CM028132.1, forward strand.
TCAAAACAGCAACTCTGACTCTTTGCAACATGCTATTAATATGCCAACTCAGAGTATCCAGAAGTTGGATAAAAAACTGGATCAACAAAATGAACAGATAGTGCTGGTTGAGCAGCAGGTGGAGGCAATGGCAGGTTCTTTTGGAAAACATGGGGAAAATTGCTGGGAAGGCCCTAGCGGCTCCTGCTACACTCATTAAGGAGAACAGGTGTGGTTCGCAGCTGATTGAAACAGCTGGAAAATCTAGCCCGCTCAGCTAACTTGAGGATTCTTGGCATTCCCGAGGGTATGGAGGAAGGGGATTTGCCCCCCTTTTTTTGGAGAGATGGCTACTTGAAGCATCCTGCAGTGCACACAAAAACAAACCACAGACTGTATCCCCACCACAGGTGACAAAAGCTGATGGCTTACTCGAAGTCTTTAGTGGGTCGGGGCGGGGACTCGAGTAGATGGCACATATGGTGGCTTTTGCCGTGGTGTTACCTGTGTAAGACTGGGTGGAGTAAAGAGTACTCCATACCAGGACATTTAAGAATGGTTTGAAGCAATGGTGCACGGAGGAGGGCTTTGGCTAAATTGGGAACTGGGGGCCAGCCTAGGAGGCTAGGGGCCTCTGTAGGGGAGATGGCTTGCATCCTTCCAGGAAGGGGACCAAAGTCCTTATTAGCAGGCTTAAATGCTACTTGGATAAGCATTTAAACTAGCTGGGGGGCAGACTGTAAAACCAAGGGAGGCAACAGTTGCCCCCTCCCTGATGGAGCATTAGGGAGGGCGGGCCCATGGGGAGTAAACTCCCTTAGGGTAGGGGCACAGAAAGACTGGGTGGGGACAAGGCAGAGGAAAAGTAGGGTATAAAATCAGGTAAGCAAGAATAAAGGAGTAAAGAGGGAAGAGGTGGATCAGGTGGAGCTTCAGGGGACAGCACAGACAGGAAAGGGGGAAGCAAGGTATGGAGAGTCTTGTACGCCAGTGCAAGGAGTCTAGAAAATAAAATTCCAGACCTGCAGGCCATCATGGCAGAGGCCAGATTGGATTTGGTGGACATAACGGAGTTGTGGTGCACTGAGCACTATGACTAGGACATGTCTATGTCAGGCTGCTTGCTCTCTGTTCTGGAGACACAGGGCAGATAGGGAGGGAGAAGGGGTTGCACTTATATATGAGGGAAGGACTCAAGGCCAGGGAGGTACAGTACTACTGGGTCACCTGGAGAAAAAAGGGCAGAAAGTGCCGAGTGTCATCCTGGAGACTGGCTCTAGGGCCGCTGTCCATACTGGGGTAGTGTACAGATCTCCAGCAGAGGGAGAGGAGTTGGATAAGGCACTTGGGGAAGCCATCATCAGGCTGGCAAGTAAGGGGAGGTGCTGCTAGTTGATGAATTCAGTCTGCCAACGTGGAGTGGAGCCTTCCATTGGCAGCTTCGGCAAGGAGCAGAGCCATCCTTGACTCCCTCAGTGGTGCTTCTCAGGCACCTAGTCAAAGAACCCATAAAAGACGAGACAGTGCTAGACCTGGTGCTTACAAACAGGGCAGCACTGAAGATGTCTCAGGGGGCAATCCCCTAGGTACCAGTGATCACCGTACAGTGTGGTAATTTGTTCCCATAGACGCCATATGACGTCAGAACCATCCATTGCTGGAATGAACCCAAAATGGCCACCGGGAGCAAATGAGTTAACATAAAGACAGAGGCAGGGGCAAACCACACAAGGACGAGGATCCAGGACTTTACGAGGGTGGATCTTACAGAAATGGAAGTCTCCTCAGAAACTACCTCATAGTTTTGGGGGGGGGGGGATTGTCAGGGAGGGGTAGAGGCACAGTGGGGAAACAGTATGGGAGGGCAAAATTAGGGCATCCAACCTCTGCATGAAGTAAGTGAGTTAAAGCAGGAGGAAAGAAACAGTTATGGTTCTCTAGGGAAGTAACCACGGTGGTGAAGGGAAAAAAAAGGGTGGCATTCAGGAAGTATATGGAAATGCAAGGGGAGGAAGACAAGGAGGTATACCAAGTAAAAACAGAGGGAAGGCAGTATGGTGGTGAGGGGAGCAAAGGTTCAGACAGAAGGAGGGACAGCCAAAGGGGTAGCTAAAGGGGATAAGACTTTCTTCAGATACATAAGCAAGGGAAGAGATGGTGAGGATAAGAAGGGTAGCAGGGGGAGACTGCTCAGAAGAGGACCAAGAAAAAGCTGCTATCCTGAATGGATACTTCTACTCAGTCTTCACAGTGAAGGGAGGGGAGAACGGACCACCAGGGAGTAACAGGAATGGGGTGGGGGCGGCGGCAAAGTGGACACAAGTCCATTTTCAGAGGAGAGAGTCCTGAACAAACTTGCAGCTCTAAAGGTGGACAAGGCTATGGGACTGGATTGTATACACCTAAGGGTTCTAAAGGAACTTTGCTCCCCACTGATGGCCTTGCCTTTTTTTTTTTTGTTTAATTCTTTGTATTGATTTTCAGTAAGTACATGCAAACATTTCACAGGGTCACACTCCCGGCCTGGTGGTGCTGAGGGTTGAGGCGCTGGACGCCACGCCATGCCAGCGACCTGGGTTCGGGAACGGACTCTGGTCATCGGGGGGTCGACAGGGGAGGAAGGGGATTGAGCATCCGGAGGACTGCTCTCCCCTCCCAGGGTGGGTATTGGGGTATGCCTCGCTTTCCAGCGGCCCCTGGTGGAGATCAGGGGACCCTGTAGGGAGCGACACTGGATTTATGGGGTGGAGCGGCGGTGGATGCCTGCATGTACAGTAGGTGTGCCAGTGTCTTTGCATGTCCCCGTGCTGAGGGCAGAACAATATGGCAAATACCCCGGATGACCAGGGAGGCAACAGAGACCCCAAGGACTGAGGCCCACATCCCATCTCTGAACCAGCTCTCCACTGGCTCTCCCAAGCTCCCCGACCCAGCCCAGGGACTTTTCCTCTAATCACAGACAGGCTGCCAGGTAGATGGGGTGGGCCTTCCCCCCGGGTGTGATCCAGTCCATGGGTCTGGGCAGGGGTGCTCAGCAATGTGTCTCCCGAGGAGGGTGGTTTCAGGCCAGAAGTAGAGGCCGAGGTCGAGTGGGTACTCCCGAGAGATGCCCTGGCCCCCAGAGAAGAAACAGAATGTACTAAAGAAAAAAAAAAAAACATGGTCACACAGCTGACTTTTTTTTTTTTTTTTTTTAAATTACTATCTATCCCTCCTTCCTGCCTGCTAGCCCCGACCCTTCGGGACATCCAATGAATCATCCTCCTACCACACACCCACCAGGACTCACCTCTCGCTCCTCCATGGAGCTTTGGCTTTTTTCCCCCAAGCGGGGACGAGGCGGGGCCCTTCGCCCCGTAATCCATCATTTCATCAGGCCAAGATGGTGGTCATGGTGAGTGGGGCACATCGGAGGCACGCCCTAGGAAGTACGTCTTCCCGGAGCCAGCAGATGTCTTTCCTCTTTCCTCCCTCCCCTACAGTGCGCAGCCCCTAGCGTCCAAGGCGACAAGCGCTGGCGTCCACGTAAGCGGCCGCCTGCTCCCTGCAGTTGGGGCTTAGAGCACCGAGCCTCCGCCGAGTCAGACAAGTGCTCTGGCTAGGCCGTGAACCCTCCCTGAGAAGGCGAGCTGTCATTGGATGCTCAAGTGTGTTCCCTGGCTGACCCGCCAGCGACCCGAGTCTACTTCCCGAACCCGGGTCGACGGCATGGAGTGAGGTGTGGCGTCCAGCGCCTCAACCCTCAGCGCCACCAGGCCGGCCAGCTGACATTTTAAAGGAAATATTTCATGTTCACATTCAGTGCTCTGGTTCAGTCAAAAACAGGGGGAGGGGCAAGGGGGGGCAGCTGCAGTATGAATGACTGAAGTACTGCACACTCGAGCAGACTGGATAGACTGTAAGGCCTGTATCCGCTGGCAGTTTCATATGTTCATATGTATGCAGTCACTGTATTTCATTCCATAGCATGTTATGCTTTGTTTAGAGCTGTGGTCTTACACAGTACTAACCATATAATAATAACTTACAACAGTAAACTACTGGATTGCAATTAGCCTTAAAAATCTGGGTGTCTTAAGTTGATTCGGGTTGGCTGACTTTTAATCAAGACAGTCATCTTCACCTCTGATCCTTCCTCTGCAACTTTTGAAAACCTGCTCCAGCGGCACTTCAGCAATGTCCTCCACTGGTTCCTTTTTTCTTTTAACTTGCTGTTTATGCCCCCTTCTCTCTCCCCCCGTCTGCACTGTCCCTCGGAGACTCCCAGTGCTGCTTGGCAGTGCACCGGTAGAGCCGCCCCAGCCATGGATAACCCTCTGGGTGTGGTAGGAGGGGGGGTCCCGGGCCACCCCCCCCCGGCCTACGTCCAGTGTGTCAGGTGCCTGGGCACTGGTTCCATTCTAACCAACTTAGAGTTAACACTAAAAAGACAGTCTCCATGACCTTTGGTACCAGTCAGAAACTAGCCAGGCTCTCTATCCACCCTGTCTTTGCCACTCTGGATAGTAGCCCACTTGGAGATGGTTCAGTCCTTTAAGTAGGGGGGAGGGGGTGGCTTGACAGTAAGCTTGACTTCTCAGCCCACATTGATGCCATTCATGCCAAGCTCCATCCCAAGCTTGGTGCTCTCTCCACTGCTCATCTCCACATGTCCACAGAAAGCTGATTACCAAAATGGTGCTCCCTGTCTTCGACTGTGTGGATATAGTCTGTGGCTCTGCCCTATCCACTTCCCTCGATAGACTGGATACCCTCATCAGCTCTTTCTGCCATTTTGCATCTAACTCTCCTTCACGCACACATCATTGCTTGCTGTATTCCTCCCTATCCATCCTTCCTCTTGCTGCCAGGCCCATTGCGCTTTGTTCATCACCAAATATTGGTTCAACACCTTTCCCTCCTACCTCTCCTTGCTCCTATCCCAACTCCTCCCGCCTCCTGCTCCCTCTGCTGTAGAGACCATCACACTTCTGTCATTCCTCACCCACACTCCTCTGGTGGACAATCTGCATTCTCCTATAGGCTTCCCTCTCTCTGGAACAAATTCCATTCCTCCCTCCATCTCTCCCCATCTTTTAACTCCTTCAAATGCCTGCTGAAACTTCAGCTCCCCACCCCTCTTGCTCCTGCTACCCTTCTTCCAGTTACCCTTGAAGTCTTTTTTTTTTTTTAATTATCTTTTTATTGGTAGAAGGTGACAAATGCATCCTTTTTTGATTACATTAGACATTACATCTTTTCTTATCGGTAATCACATCTCTTATGATAATACATATATAGTATAAATATTAATATGCAAAACAGAATATCTTGAAATCTATCACATTATTAAATTAATGCCCTTGATTCTTCATTTATATTATTAAAGAGTTAGTGCTACCCAAATTCATGGCCTTGATATTTTTGCAGATATACACTGTCTTGTTGATGAATGGTCCACACCTCCCTGTCTCTTTTATTTATTTATTTATTAATAGTCAATTCTACCCCCTTCCCGATAGTGAACCTTGGGCATATAATCGGGGAACAAAATTTTGGTCACATCTAGAGTAATGTAATACCCACAGTATCCATTGCTGTTCAGATTGTTTTTGTTTGTTATGGATTTCCGCTGTCAGTGATTCCATATAATAGATGCCTGCAATCAGAGCCCTCTATTTGTGTACCGTTGGAACTATCAAGGAGTGCCATCTCTTAGTAATAGTCTTTTTGGCTGCTAGGATGAGTATAGGTAAAAGAATACGATGTCGCCAAGGGGTTTGCCTGGGATATATAGAAAGCAGAACCGTTTCCGGCGTAAATTCAGTGAACTCCCCCATACATTCAGAAATTTCATTTTGAATAGAACACCAAAAAGGCATCGACAAAGGACAAGACCAAAAGATATGGGCCAGGTCTGCTAATTTACAGGAGCAATTCCTCCAGCAGACCCCATGTGAGATTGGGAGGTATTTGGTTAACGAAGCCGGAGAGTGAAAGTATCTGCTTCTACATTTGCAGGCAAATTCACGCCATCTAGTGGGGTATGTCATTTTATATGCAGATGCAGAGGAATTTAGCCATTCCTGTTGCTGTATTTCCAGATCTAAGTTCTTATTCCAGCTATCCATGATGGAAATAGAAGAGTCACCCAACCCCTTCCTTAAAATCTTATAAAAGTGACCCACCTGATGTGCCCATAGGTTACCCCAATATTATTTCTAGAAATCTCCAGGCCATAGGTAGCAGCTCTGGAAGTTGGATATTAATATCCCTTTGACGTAACAGATAATTCTTCACTGATTATATCTGAAGATATCACCATTGGGCAAACCAAACTTGATTTGTACAAGCTCGAATGAGATTATTCAGGAAGGGGAGAGGAATTGCTTAAAGAATTGTAGTCCCAGATGTCTCCACCTGGAGAAGGTATGATCTAATCTTGCTGGAAAAAGACGGTCATCCTCCGATATCAAGGAATAAAGGGAAAAAAATTCTTTAAATGCTTTTTGCTACTTTAATTTATACCATACCTTTATTATTTGGGCCGTGAATGGAGTGAAATCCTTTAGGGGAAGTGAGCGGTTCCCTGCTGTCAATATTATCCGAATTATTATATCATAAAGGTCATTTATAGCAAATTCTAGATCTTTCCAAGGCGAATGGTAGGATGGAGAAAGCCAGAGAGCCAATATTCTATAGTAAGAAGCCATAGAGTAAAGCTTTAAATTCGGTAAGTTGGCCCCTCCCTCAGAAAGAAGCAATTGGAGTAGTGACAATCTGATTCTGGGTTTACTACCCTGCCAAATATAATTTGAAATTATCCTGTCCCAAGATTTGAAGTACCCTTGAAGTCTTGATTATAACCTGTACAGGTTTTTGGTTGTAATTCTAAGCACTGCTGAAGTTCATTGCACTTTGTTTAATTGTGGTACTTGCAAATTTGCTTTATATCTATTCTGTTATTGTAGCACGTTGCTCATCTGTCAGTTCAGATGTTGTTTTGCTATTGTCTGATTCTGTTTTGCTCCATCTCCCCCTTCCTTGGGTCACACCTCGAAACGAGCCTCAGCTAAGTGTGTCTTTCCCAATTATCAAATTTTAAATAAATAATCATTAAATACATTTCTTAGCACTCTCTATTATATAATGTTGCATGTTTGGGGGGGAGGGGGAGAGTGTCCCTTGGGGGAGTTATATTGCAGTGGCCATATGTATCATCATGACCTCCGCAGGCAGGAAGAAGTCAATAATAAATGTGCCCAATACCCTTTTGAACACTTCTTCTCCTCTTTATTTCAGTTCGTAAGTAGTGCATTCTATTAGCAGAGGTCTGTCTGGTAAGGAGTTCCAACCACATCCCCACACTATGGGCTGCTGGTGTAAGACCAGGTACAGCTACAGTATTCTGTATACACTTGCCTGCCATGAGCAGCATTACCCTCACCACCCTCGGGTGGGGGTTCCATTCATCCCTTGCAGAGTGGTCCACTCCAAACAGCATGGAGTGGGGTATATTGTTCATTTCTTTTCTTCCTCATTGGTGGAGCTGGTCTTTAACTTTAGACCAGAATTGTCTCAAGAGTTGTGCAGCTCCAGAAGTAGTGCATGCAAGTGCCTCTCACCTCTCCACACCTCCCACATATGGGTGACACCCAGAAGTAAATTACTGACTGTGTCTGGGATATAGTCAAGTCGATGAGTGTAAATTGTGTGTCTTTGTACTTGTTGCTCCATAACCGGCCCATATGAGTTTCACATGCCATAGCCCAGCCTACATCATTTATTTCTAGCCTCCGATCTCTCTCTCTCTCTCACAATCTGCGTACCCCTTTTGAGGGGTCAGGCAGGGGATCATTCAGCTGTGCATAATACCTATGCCATTGAGCCCCTGGGTTTGAGCCCTGGCCCTCAGTACTTCTTTTTTTTATTTTTTTTTAATATGCTTTTTGCCGCCCTTGCTGCTCACCCCCAGCTTCCGCCACTTCCCTCCCCCGGGACTTAGCTTGAGCTGCGGATCCTCCTGGGTTTGGCCCCCCCCCCCCGTGGTGGGGCCACCGTTTAGGCACTCTGCTGATGGAGGCTGGCATCAAGGTGTCTGGCAGGCCAGCTCTGCTGGTGTTCCTCCCTGGCTTACCCCCCCCAGGGCAGGGCAGCAGGGTTGGGCTGTTCCCAACGGAAGACTGAACTCTGTCTCGCCAGGCCAGGGTCATGGCAGGTGCAGCGGGACAGACATTTTTCACATGGGTGTCCCTGGGAGGCATGGCGAGCAATGACGTAAGATACAAAAGCGCTGATATGCGGCATGCCTCCCCAACAGCACAGCTTCGGTCGCTGCTCACCTGGCCTCTACCATAGGTTAATTAAGCGCTGAGCGCTAACCCACCCTGCCACCAGAGGAGGAGCGCAGTCCATGGGATGCTCAGTCCTCCTTCCCCTCCCCCCTCAGGCCTCCGACTCCTTGGGTCCATTTCCAAACCCAGGGCATCGGTGTCGCAGGCAGATGACCAACCACTGCGCTGGATGGTCAGCATTTTTAATAATTTTTGATAGCGAAAATGTTATTTCAAAATTTCTTTAAACATTTAAGATTACAAACACATAACAGACAATGCCTGCCTTACATACAAAAAGTATATAAAAAAGGGAACAAAGGGGGGTTTTGTCTTTAAAGTATAATTTACAACATTGCACTAATAGTATCTTAGAAGTGATAACCTCTTAAAAGTGTTGTCACAGGGTATATGGGCTAATAAAATAATTCTGCACAGTGGGTCAGAAGTACTTCCTTACTGTCCCAAGAAGTCCGCACCCCAACCCAAATATAAATCTCATAAAAAACTTTCACCTTATTTATGTAGTTTCTGTTGACCTGGGAAAGAGGACTAGGTAATTCTGCCTAATTCCAGCCTCGGGTGGTACAGATAAAACTGAGATAGAGAACCAGATTAAGCTGTTGGAGGTATTTGTTTTAGTGAATGGGGGGGAATTTGGTTAGGACACCGGGGAAATTCCCCAGCTGAATGGGATAGAATTAATCTCAGTATGGAAAGTCTGTCACAAACATATAAATTATTGCATTCAAACTTGGGTACCAACAAGATGTAAATATCAAATATCAAAAAGAACCCCTTTATGGTGGACAACTAAATAAAATTAGAAAATTAACAAGAAAAAAACAAAAATATAACAAATACAAAAAAGCACCAACTAACATAAACTGGAAGAAATTTAAGTTATTAGCTAAAGAAACTTAAAACAGTGTTAAAAAATCTAAATGCAATTTTGAACAGAATTTGGTAAAACGAGTAAACGATAATAAAAAACAGTGTTTTAGTTATGTTTGATCTCTGAAGGGTAAGCAGCCATCAGTTGGCCCTTTACAAACACCAGCTAGAGTCATTACTGATGAAACAGACATGGCAAATGCACGTAACGATTATTTTGTGAGTGTCTATAATAAAAAAGATAGTGCTACAATACAGATCCCTGAATCAAATATGACCTGTGCATTATTTACAGAAAAATAAATTATAGACTGTATCCACAAATTAAAATCACAAAGCGCCCCTGGCCCTGATGGTATAAAAAATATATTTATTAAACAGCTGGTCGATGAACTAGCAGGGCCATTAACCTATCTATTTAATACCTCCTTACAAGAATGTAAAACATTAGAGGATTGGAGGACGGCTGCTGTGACTCCTACATATAAAAAAGGGAATAGAACACATGTGGCTAACTGTAGACTGATTAGCCTTACATCAGCATTAGGAAAACTTATGGAAAGGTTACATGTTAAAAGGATAATAACTCGTATAGAAGAGTCAGGAATAAGGGACACTGCACAGCATGGCTTTGTTTCGGGCAGGTCCTGTTTGACCAATCAACTTCATTTTTTTGAACCAGTGAGCGTAGCGTTGGACAGTGGTATACTAGTTGATTTGGTATTTCTTGACTACGCAAAAGCCTTTGATAAGTATTGCTAGAACAACTTTGCAGATTGAAAGTTTATGCTAATATACTAACATACTAAAATGCCAGCAGAATAGGCCTAACGGTCTTTCGTGTCTGCTCGTTTGGTCAGCCCCCACCCTGGGAGCTGACCTTGCTGCCCCCCTCGCCCTCTCTGGCTTTTCCCTTCCCAGTCCCGGATATTCTCAATGCACAGGACTTTACTTCCAGAACCCTTCCCCTGTACCTGTCCCACCCCCTCTTGAACTCCTCCACCGTCTCTGTCTCCACCAGCCCCTTGGGCAACGCATTCCATGGCTTCACCACCCTCTCAGTGAAGCAGCACCTCCTCCTTTCTCTCCTGAGTCTCCACCCCTCCAGCTTCCACCCATGCCCTCTAGTTGCCCCCCCTCCTTCCTTCGGAGCACCCTGACTGCTCCTCCCCTATTTACCCCCTTCATGTACCTGAAGACTTCTATCATGTCTCCCGGTCCCTTCTCTCTTCCAATGTGTACATATTTAGCTCTTCGAGCTTCTCCCCATAGGTCCTGTCCCGCAAGCACCAGATCTTATCTGTGTCAGTCTTCACCATTCATCACAAATGGGTACTGGCCGGAGATCAGGACCTCGCGGAGCCTTTTTTTTTTTTTTAAGGATAGGCGAGGCGGCCGCGGCATCGGCACCACCTTTGAGGGCCCGGCGTGCTCACGTGGCGCTCGAGGATTAGCCGTTAGCTTGCGTCGACTCTGCCTGCCCTACCAGTTCTCTCGCCTCCGGCCGAGGTCGCCTGTGGAAGCCAACTGAAGAAGTTTGATAGTTTTAGGCCTTAGCCTTTCGCATTGTGCGTTCGACAGTCCGTCGGTCTCCTGCTAGTTCTGGGTTCTGCCTCCACTCGACGTCGCCGGTAAGATCTTTCCATTTATTTTAAAGTATAGCGACGTCGAGTCTATTTTTGGTGTTTTTTTCCGCAGGTCATGTCGCGGTCAGAGGGCAAGAAACCTTCTAAGGCGGGGCGGCCCCCTATGCATCGGTGCCCGTGCGGCCGCAAGTACTTCGTTACCGACCAGCATGACCGGTGTCGCGCGTGTCTTGGCCCTTCACGACATGGATTCATCTGACGCCTGCTTCTCCATGGACCGCTCGTCCCTAGAACAGCGTTTAAAGTAGGCGAGCTCGCCGACTTTTGGGGTTAGGTTCGCACTGCCGGGCCAAGCTGCTGTCTTGCCTTTCCTCCGGTCCCCTCCCGGTTCTGTATGGACCGAGAGGAGGAGGGAGCTCGGTTCTTATAGCCTAGCCTTGGCAGAGGCTTCTCTGCTGGCGCAGAGGCCCGGCCCGCTTCTCCCGGAGCGGGCGAGGCGCCGCTATGGCAATCGCCTTCGGGGTGAAGGCTCCCAGTGTCGCTCTCCTGCGGTCCGGAAGGCCCGGTTGACGCGCTGGTCGGCGCCGTTCGCTGGTGCCGTGGGCCTGATGGCGCCGACTCGCCTCTGCGCTGTGGGCTTTGTCGGCACCGTCAAGGGCGCCGGACGCTGCTCGCAGCGCCATGACCCTGGATTCAGCGCCGCTTCACCATGTCCGGGTTGAGCATGGCGCCGTGGGCCTCGGTCGCCTGTCGGCTCTTCTCGCGCGCTGGTAGCTCTCGTGCCGCCGCAGCGCCGAGGAGCCTAGCGGCTGTGGTCCGGCGCCGAGTCCGCTGGAGCCGCTCGCCGCGCCGAGGGGCTCAGCGATGTCCGGCCGAGGCTGTTGCTGGGGCTGTTGGCCGCGCCTGCTCTGTTCCTGGTACCGCCCGTGCCAGCGGACTTGATGGCGCTGCGGCTGGCCCTGGCTCAGGACCTTTGGCCCGAGCTGCCCTGCCACCTTCCGTCAGCCCCGCTTGAGGGGCTGTGGAGGGCACGGGTGCTGCCTCGGCCACTGCTTTGGCTACTGGGCTTCTTGGTAAGGTTGCCTTTCCTCGCCCTCCTACCGTTTGGCTTAGGGCCTCAGACTCTACCTCTTCGGAGTCGGGCTCGGAGTCGGACGGGCAGTCACACCCTTCGGGGTTGTCTGCAGAGGAGGGCGAGCCGGTGGTCTCGACGACGAGTCACAGCCAGCCCCTTCTGAGGAGCGCTAGGGTTCTCCCCAAGGTTGGGGTCAGTGGTATTGACCAGCAGGCTTGGTGGTGCCACCATTGCCATGCAACCTGGCCTTGAGGGTTCCTGACCCCTCGGTCATGGGTACCCTCCCGTAGTGTGTCCTCGGGACGCCCAACTTTGGGGCCCATCGAAGTCTACAGGAGGGAGGGTGCTGCTCCTGGGTCTCCCTTCGGGCAGCCCAGAGCTGCCAGCTACCTAGGTTGGCCCTCTCGAGGACCCAGACCCCTCTCGACTTTGAGGGGTCGAGGGTGGTGGCGTGATCGGCCTTCTCTGGGGTCCACCTCGGCCCTGGACGGCCGGGCGCGGACTTCCACCCTTCCTCTTCCGGGTTCCTTGAGGGGGTCCCATTCTTGGAGGCAGGGGACCATCCTTCTGAATCTATACGGCCTCGGGTCGCCTCACTGGGGGGATTCTTCTGGGCACAGCCTAGGCAGTACAAACGTGGGTTGTACAGCTGTCGGCTGCAGAGTTCTTCCGGGACACCCTCCGGGTGTCCATGGTCTGCTCCCTAGCCCTGGCAGAGGTCAGCCGACTTCTTCTCTCGGCTCTGCCCCTATCCTTCTGTCAAGATTCTCCAGCGCCCCAGGGCATTCTTGGTCCCAGCGCCCTCTCACCTGGGAGCAGTTCAGAGCGGTGGCTGCTGGCCCTGCCCACGTTAGGGCCATGGACAGCCAGGTTTTCAACCTCCCCGAGCAACCACCCTCGAACGCATGGTGACCTCCAGCTCCTCATCTCCTCTTCTGGGGAGAGGAACCATCTGTCCATATCTCCTGCTGCTGATCTCTCAGAGTATCAGCTCTCGTGAGGATGATGGAGGACCTTCACCTTTCTCCCTGTCGGGTCAGCAATCCTGAGCATGCGGCGCGCCTTTCTAGAAGATTTCCGATGCGGCCACCCTTGTGGTGCCACCCTGGCCTGCTCCCTCGGGAGGCGCCCATGCTTCTGGCAGAGGCCCTTCTCCAGTGTTCCTGCCTCAGGGACCTCAGCCAGAGGTATTGGCTCCCTGGAGTCTCCAGGTTCTATGCCTCATCCGGCAGTCCGGATTGACGCACTGGACACCTCTGATGGGCTTCGCGCCTCCACTGGAGGACCGGCCCCTCAGATCAGGACTCTTGGATTGATTTCTGGGGAGGAGGACCTTCTACCTCGGCATGGTTGCTTCTCTCCATCTCTGCTCATCAAGCCCACTATGCAGCCTACAACAGGTTCTTGTGGTCAGCGCTAGGTCAGATCCTAGCTGCTTTGCCTTACTCGGAGCAAACCAGGCAAGCCATCGCACTCTCTGCACGTGGCCTGGAGCTAGCAAGGCACCAAGCAAGGGCATCTTACGACGCCAATGAGGTAGCTACCAGGGTCATAGGGACAGCGATCTGCACCAGGAGATCGGCGTGGATTCGCCTTTCCTGGTTGTCACCCTTGGCCCGGCGTAGGGTGATTTGCTCCACTCACCAGGGAACCTATCTCTTCCTCAGGGCGAGACGACGCTTGTCGGGCAACTTCCTTCCTCTCGGGGACCCTGCTCACTCTCCCCACTCGGCCTCCTCAGGCCCAGAAGGTTCCCCTCTTAGTGTGTCACCCACTGAGGGCTAAGGGACTCTGTCCCCTAGGGTGCAATGAATCAACCCCCTTCAGGGGGCTTGGTACTCACCCATCTGTGATGAATGGTGAAGATTGACAAAGATAAGATATAAAAATTACGTACCTACCGTAATTATGATCTTTCTGTGTATCTTCACCATTCATCACAATCCCACCCGCCATCCCCCTGGGGCTCCAGTCTCTGGATCCTCCTCCCTCTGTGCCTACCCCTCTTCTGAGTGGGATAAAGTTGGGACACACAGGGGGGTACTTTCTTCCATAAGGGGTACAGTTCGAGTGGCACTCCTTCTCTACTACATATCTTCACTCCTACGGGGTGAGAGCTGGTAGTTGCCCTCCTTCTGTTATCCATCTATTTAAAAAAAAAAAAAAAAAAAAAAAAAAGAACTTCCCTTTTTTTCACCAAATATCTTTACAGAGAAAGTACTGAGTCCCTGTACCCTGTCCTTCTCCAGAATAGCTGTCTCTGCTTTTGGGGTATTGCCAGTTATTCTGTGCCTTGAATTCTGGCAACTGAGCTTTGCTACTCCTTGCAGTTCCTATACAGTCTGGTGACGGACAAGGGTCCTGGATCTTTGTTACCGCTCACTCTCTCTCTTAAATTCTCTCTCCCCTCCTTCCTTCTTCCTTTTCCAGAGATTGGGGCCCCACCCAATCCCCTTAGTCTTCCTTCCTCTATGCTGTCCTCTCAGTCGTTATTTCTCCTTTTAGTTCAGTTTTCTCTCCTTTTCTGTCCCTTGGACTCTCTTGTCCCACCTCCATCCCTTCCTCTTACCTCTCCGCGACTCAGAACTGGTAGGCAGGCGAGTCGACGCAGCCTAACGGCTCATCCTCGATCGCCACGTAGTAATGTCGGCTCCTCAGAGTATGCACCTGATACAGGGGCCGACCACCATCCTTAGTAAAAAGAAGTCTCTATGGGTCCTGATCTCCGCCAGTACCCATCTGTAATGAATCGTGAAGATACACAGAAAGATCATAATTACTGTAGGTACGTAATTTTTATCATTCTGGTTGCCCGCCTGACCCTCTCCAGGAGTTCGATGTCCCTCTTTAAGTGTGGCCTCCAAAACTACATGCAGTACTCGAGGTGCGGCCTCACCAAGCAGTTATACAGAGGGAGTATCACTTCCCTCCTTCTGGAGGTGATCCCCACCAGCGATGCATCCCAGCATCCTGTTGGCCTTGGCCGCTGCCCTCCTACAAGTCTCAGAGTTGTTCATCTTGACATCCACCACCACCTCAGGTCCGTCTCAGCCATTGAGTCTGGTAGCATTCCACCCCCCCCAGGGTGTACACTTGGCCCGGGTTTCTGGCTCATAGGTGCAGTACCTTGCATTTCCCTGCACTGAACCTCAGCTTTCACTTTCTAGACCACCTTTCCAGAGCCTCCAGGTCCCCCTGTAGGGCCACCCTCCCCTCCTCCCCATCCACAGTTTTGAGTCATCTGCAAAGAGACTCGTCTCACTCCTGATACCCTTCATTATGTCAGAGACGTAGGCGTTGAACAGGAGGGGCCCAAGAACCGATCCCTGAGGGACCCCACTAATGACCCTCCTTGAGGATGAGACTATCCCGCCAACCACGACCCTCTGGGTCTGGTCATGGAGCCAATTTCCTATCCATCTGATCATCTGGTTCCCCACCCACATTTCTCCCAACTTATCCAACAGGCCCCCGTGAGGAACAGAGTCAAACACCTTGCAGAAGTCAAGAACGAGGACGTCCACTGGTCTACCCAGGTCCAAGGCACTTGTCACCCAGTCATAGAACTCCACAAAGTTTGTCTGACATGATTTCCCTGGGACGAATCCATGCTGCCTATGGTCCAGGCACCCTGGCTTTTCCAGGTCTCCCCCAACCTCTCCTTGACAATGCCCTCCTTCAACTTGCCCACCACCGATGTCAGGCTGACAGGCCTGTACTTCCCTGCCACCTCCCTTGATCCCCCCCCCCTTGTGGATAGGCACTGTATGCACCACCTTCCAGTCCTGGGGCACCCACCCTGTCCTCAAAGAGATGCTGAAAAGCTCCACCAGGGGTTTTGCCAGGACATTCGCCAGTTCCTTCAGCACTCTGGAATGTAATTTATCTGGCCCCGGTGCTTTCTCTGTCTTAAGGGACCTGAGGGCTTCCCTCACTCTCTCTGCCATGATTTCCACCGCTGCTACCTCATCCCCCTGCTTTGTCTCCCCCCCCCCTCCTGCCAGTGATGGCCCCCCTCTCCCCAGACCTGCCGATCGGTAAGGGTCCCACCCCCCTCCTCAGTTTCACCATCTCCTCCCATGTAGTCCTAGCTAAACAACAGAACCCAGAGAGTGTCCAACAAAGGTCCCTGCCCTAGACCAGGCTGGATAACTAGTGGAGTCCCACAGGGCTCAGTTTTGGGTCCCATCCTTTTTAACATTATGATATCTACCCTTCAGCCTACAGATAACATCTGGATCTGCAAATATGCAGATGACTGCAAGATAGGGGGTTATATACCAACTATTAATGATGCTAGGTTGTTTCAAACAAGCATTGATAAACTAGTCTTATGGGCCAAAGTCAATAAAATGGAATTCAATATAGCAAAATGCAAAGTAATGCATTTGGGAAACAAAACCCCCTTGTACAAATATAACATTGATGGTAATCCATTATCAGAGGTAAAAGAGAAAAAAGTTATCAGCGTTTTAATCACAAATGTCTTGTCTTTTACCAGACATAACCAAGAGACTGTAAAGAAATGTCAAAAACTAACAGGGTGTATACTTAGAAACATCAAAAGCAGAGACAGAGATGTTATACTGCCACTTTACACCTCTCTGGTACGCCCCCACTTGGAGTATTGTGTCCAGTTCTGTGCCCCACAAGATATTAAATCTAGGAAAATGGTAGAAAAGGTGCAGAGAAGACTAACTAAAAAAAATTAGGACATGTCAATATCTGGGATGCAGTAATAGACTTAGAAAATTGAATTTTGTACTCAACTCATTACAGAAGTATAAGGGGTGAACTGTGTCTAATTTATAGGCACATAAATGAACCTTATGGACTAAATACTATTGGTCTGACCAGATGTACATGGAGAGAGTTAACTAGATCCCATGCCCTTAAATTAATAGGAGAGCAGTCTATTACGGTAAGGAGGAGTACATTTTTCACACAGCAAGTCATTACTAGATAAAACACCTTACCAAAAGACATAGTTAATAGCGACACCTTGGACACTTAAAAAAAAAAAAGACTGGAAAAATTTATGGGGACAGAGAAATTTTTCCTTTCACCACTAAGGTGGTGGCGAGTTCGTTAAAGGGCCAAGACTCACTGAACTCGTATCCAATCTATGAATCTACTCTTTTCAAGAAGTGCCATGGGATCTTTAAGGTCCACCTGAACAACCACCAGAACAGACAGACGGGACCTCGGTTTAACGTCTCTCCAAAAGACGGCACCTCAGTAGTGCAGCACTCCCCTCCTAATGCACTAGATAGATAGATAGATAGATAGATATTTTATTTATATAGCACCCATCTCCATGGACTCTTGGTGTTGCACAGTATAGGCATACAAATCATTTTAAAAATACAGTGATGACAAAATTAAAACATCAGCAGGATGCAACTGAGATCATGAACTTATCTAGCCATTGTGAAATACAGTAAGCTGTAAAATATTCCCAGTTAAAAGCTTGACAGAATAAATATGTTTTGAGGCCCTTCTTAAAGGCTTCCACCGAGGGGGCCTCCCTCAGATAACTAGGCAGAGAGTTCCACAGGGTAGGCACAGCTGCCGCAAACGCTCCATCTCCTGAATGCTGCAGCCTAACCCTGGGAACTCCAAGAAGGCCACCCCTGGCAGAACGGAGGACCCGGGCCTGACAGAAAGGCACAAGGAACTCTTGCAGATAGACTGGACCCCTCTCGTGCAGGGTCTTATAGATCAATAGCCCTATCTTGAAGACAACCCTCCACCGGACTGGCAGCCAGTGCAGTTTGTGGCGTGCCGGGGTGATATGTTCACATCTTTTCACCCCCATCTAATCTTGTTGCCGCATTCTGCACCAGCTGCAGTCTGCAGAGGTTGCCTCCAGATAACCCTAGGTACAGGGCATTGCAGTAGTCTAACCTGGAAGTGACAAAAGTGTGCACCATT
Source organism: Neoceratodus forsteri (assembly GCA_016271365.2). NCBI lineage: Eukaryota > Metazoa > Chordata > Ceratodontiformes > Ceratodontidae > Neoceratodus > Neoceratodus forsteri. The sequence continues at coordinate 1,206,033,675 of CM028132.1, forward strand.
GTGGGCAGGTCATTAGGTGGCATCAGGTCTCAAATTTGGGCAATATTCCTGAGATGATAAAACCCACTTCTCACCACGGCCGACACCTGTTAATCAAATGTCAGACCATCATCCAGGATTACTCCCAAATTCTTCACCTGCCTAGAGGGGGCTAAAGGCACATCCCCCAGCACAAGGTCAGGGGGTAATAGCACACACACCCTCCGCCCTGATGACCCGGCTCCACCACCAGTACCTCAGTCTTGTCTGGGTTGAGCCTAAGCCAGTTGTGAGTCATGCACATCTGGATTTCCTCACGGCAGCCGTTAAATACGAGTCCGACACCAGGCTATTGGGTGCACAGGACAGGTACAGCTGGGTATCATCTGTATAGCAGTGAAAACCCAGTCCGTACCACCTGATAATGTCCCCCAGAGGCAGCATATACACCATGAACAACAGAGGCGACAAGACTGACCCCTGCGGAACACCACAGCACAGAGGCTTCGGATTCGATGAGAACATTCCCATGGTCACCCTCTGCACTCTGTCTGTCAGGTATGACCTGAACCAGTTGATGACATTTCCAGACAGGCCACACAAGATCCGCAGGCAGTCAAGTAACACCTCATGGTCCATGGTGTCAAACACCGCAGAAAGGTCTAGGAGGACCAAGATGGTATGGTCCCTCCTATCCCTCGCCATCAGGAGGTCATTAAGCAACCTCACCAGGGCCGTCTCCGTACTATGCCCTGCACGGAACCCAGACTGGAAAGGCTGATAGGCAGAGGAAGCAGCAAGATATCTCTCCAACTGTATGGCCACCACCTTTTCTACAACCTCTCCTGAAAATGGGAGGTTGGGAACACGTCTGTAGTTGCTGAGGCAGTCAAAGATGGCTTTTTCAGAAGGGGCCTAACCAAGAGGTCCCATCTTCCTGGATTGGTGGTAGTTCAGGTGGATGTTAAAGATCCCATGGCACTTATTGAGAAGAGTAGGGGAATTTCCCCGGTGTCCTGGCCAAATTTCCCTCATTCACTAAAAATACCAACAACAGCTTAATCTGGTTCAAGATCAGTTGGCATTCATCTGTATCCCCCTCCCCCGGGTCATGCCTGAAAATAGGCAGGATTTGTCTAGTGCACTTACCCGGTTAACAAAAACTAAAAAAAAAAAAGGGCCTCTTTCAAGGCCAAAAGAAAGATCCCACTCCTTAAAGAACTACAGATTACCCCAGCAACCACAGGACCAATCCGGTCCAAACATTCAACCAAAAGGTGAGTTGGACCTGGATCTAAATCACAGTGTGTCGTCCGTAGTTTAGAGATTATCCCTACCACCTTTCCGACCCCAATCATCTCAGACTCATCCCAGACAGGAGGAGTGCTCCGACTTGACTTAGGCCAGACCCTGCAGCCCTTTCGAGAGACGTTTGACGAGACCTCGGCTCTGATGGAGGACACCTTGTCAGCGAAAAACAAGAGCCAGCTCCTCGCACCTTGTGCTAGAACCTGCCCCTCCAGCACGCAGACAGGCTGGATGTAAAAGCCTGTCCACTGTGCGAAAGGGCTGAGCTGGTCTGTTTCTCTCTGTAGCAATCTCCCTAGACAGAATCTCCACCTTTTTACGGGAGATTACCCCCTGATAGTCCATATAATGTGACCTCAGGGCCAATTTGTCCCCCACCAGGCCAGATCTCCTCCAACACCTCTCTAACTACACTACACTACAGTGTCAGTATTGGGATTTTTTTCCCCAAGTTCCCAGTGTGGGGCTAGAACCCACAACTTTCCAGTCTGCGGCCTCAGAGGTCAGTGTGCAACCTGCTGAGCTGACACTGACACATGGTAGTTGTCCAACACCCAGACTCTTTCTTGTCTCCTGTTTTATATGTCTGGGGTACCTGCATGTGGCCCTGTCTGCCTCATAGGGCTACAGTTCAAGCAGAAGGGAAATGATTCTCCCATAGGCACTATTCTTCCCATTTAGTCTGTTTCATTAAGGAGTTATGGTTTTCCTGTCCTACTTAAAGTGCAGCTTAATGTACATTTCTTCCATTGTATGCGTGTCTTTTCTTGCCTGTCCAGGGATCTGCATGCACTATCTGCTAAGATCTACTCCTGCCCCTCCCCCAGCTCCTGTCACCCCTCTTGTGAATTCTTTCTCCACTGTCTCCTCTTAGCCTCCCCTGCTCTCCCACCTACATCCGATTACTCACCTAACTGGGTCTGCTGTTCTCTGGGCTCCCTGCCTGCACTTCAATACGTTGGTCCTACATTTTGTTGTTGTATAGCACACATTATTCACTGCTACTAATTATTTTACTACCAAACGTGTTTCTATGCATTGCTCTGACTGGTCACTTAATTCTTGATTTTAGTGCCTGAGAAACTTATGTTTTTTGTAAGCTACCTGGAAACCAGCCTCAGCTCAATGTCCCTTTCCTGGTTATCAAATTTTAAATAAATAAATACTTGTAGGTACCGGAATCTGTGTTGTCCCTGCAGTCCTAGACTGCCTTCAAGTTCTCGCAATTCTAAGCCCTTGTGGACCATAATGGTCCCCAAAACAACCTGCCCCCTCTTCTTTCACTGTGAGAAGCCTCCATCCCAGGGGGGAACTCCGGGTTACCAGTAACTGGAGCCAACAGTGACCTGTCTTGTCCTCCCCCTACTCTCTTGGCTGCTACACCATCAGGGTGTGTATCACTAGTGGGTTTGTCACCTTCCATGCCAGATATTTAGCCAGGCCTCCCTTATCCGGGTAGCAGAGTGACTTCAGCCCTCATGCCTCCAACTCTAGGGTAACCAAGCCCCAAACCCCTTACCTTCCATCAACTACTCCCTCATAAATGGGCCACCTTGTAGTAGAGATTCAGATCCAGAAACCCAAGCCCCTCCCCCACCCCATGATAGGTCCCTTCAGCCTAATCAGTGCAGCCTGGAGTCTCTTCCTCTATGAGAGGAACTCAGAACATCGTGCCTCAAATGTATGAATGTCTTTGTTGTGTAAACCCATTGAAAGGATCTAGATGTGGTGCAGAATATGTGGTAAGACATTTATCTTAAGTAAGTTTATGCACCCCATCCATGATACTGGCAGATTTTTGCACCTGACCAGGTCCTCTTGTATTACCTTGAGGGTAGTGTTATAGTGGAGCATATATAAGCAGGCCAGTGTGGGTCCCACCTTAATACCGAAGTATTTGAGTGAGCTAGTAACTCTCCTAAAGGGGAGTTGGATACCTGTTTTGCCCCCACCCCATGAGCTCAGATTTGTCGAGATTGATTTTACATCCAGAAAGGTGAGAGAAAGTGGTAATTGCCTCAATTTCTGTGAGTGACCACTCTGGGTGAGTCAAAAACAGGAGGCGATCATCTGCATGTAGCGATATCTTGTGTGACTGTCCCTTCTGCCCCTAATCCCCACAATGTCCAGGCTCTGGCTGATTCGCTTAGCTAGGGATTTGATTACCAGTGCAGAAAGCAGCAGCGTGAGGGGTCAGCCTTGGCTAGTACCCCTAGAATGCGGAAATTCCCCTGACAGTCCCCCATTAACCAGAATTCTTGCCCTAGCTGCTGCATACAGCAATTAGATGTACTTTAGAAACTCATCTCCTGGCTTAAATGTCTCTAGGACCTGATAGGCCCATTCCACCCTGTCAGGTACTTTCTTGGCATCCAGGGAAAGCACAGATATTTCCCCCACATGCCGAGAACCCTGGTGGACAACCTTCAGTAGTCTCCTCAGGTTGTTGTAGGAGTATCGGGCATGCACAAACCCAGTTTGGTTTGGTTTTGCCAACCCTAGGAGAGTTGCTTCTAGCCTCTGAGCCAGCACCTTCGCTATAATTTTTGTATCACAGTTAAGCAGGGAAGTGGATCTGTATACTGTGCAGGTTGTGGGGTCCTTCCCAGATTTGGGTATGACAATAATAGTGGCCTGAAAGCAAGACTCTGGTAGGGTGCCTTGTTTCTTTACCTCATCTGCCCTTATTGTAAGACACTTTAATTTGGGAGGGGGCAGTGCTTTATAATATTCGTCCGTCCCCTGGCCAGTATGGGCAAGCAGCTTTCCCCTTCTTGAGGGTGGCTGCAGCAGCTACAGGCTTAGTCTTAGTTTATTGTCATCCTCAGTTCCACCTGTTCTTCTGTTGGCTCAGGAAGTTTCAGGTTCCCAAGAAGACATCTGCCTCCTGTGCACACTCATTTGTGTATAGCTTCCTATAGTAGTTTACAAACTGTCCTCTGATATCTAAACTTCTATGATGTAGCACCCCTTGTCTGTCCTTGAGTGCTGTTATTACGTTTCTGCCCCTAAGCCCCCCGCGCCAACCTAGTCAGCAGCTGGTCTGGCTTGTTGCCCCACTCATAGATTATCTGCTTCATGTAAAAGAGCACTGTACTAGCTCATGAGGGCTAGACTGAGTGCTTCCCCGGCCACCCTTAGTTGCCTCAGTGTTGCTCCCGATTGGTTCTCATAAGATTTCTTCTCCGACCCTTTAACCTTTGTCTCTGGCGTCTGTATTTTTTTTTTCTCGAACTTGGCCCTGGATGCCACGTAGGAGATTATCACCCCACTAATGTATATCTTCCCTGCCTCCCACAACTGTCCTTGAAAGGGCTGTGTCTTTATTTGTTCCCATGTAGATGCCCCATTGTTCTTGGAGGAATTTCACAAATTCCTTCTGTGCCATCACGTTGGCTGGGAACCTCCACGCTTTTTGGGGCTGATCTGTGTCTTTGTTCCGCAGTGAGAGCAGTACATTAGCAGGGTCTGACACTGAGATGACAGTGAGTTCAGTTTTCAGAACTCTATGGTACAGGCATCTGGAGCAAATATATAAGAAAGTCCACTTTCTACAGCTGCAGAGCATTCAAAAGAGGACCAAACGCCTTCCTCTTATACTGTACTGGCTTGGATAAGTCCTGAAACATATAAAGGGACTGCTCTATGAATTTCAGGGTCCCCAGCTTCCTGTAAGCTGTTAAAATGGACAGCTTATCTGGGTAGTTACAAAGCCTAACTATCACCTGCTGTGGTGGAGCATCCTCCGGTGGTCATAGGGCTAGTGCTGTATGTGTCCTGTCAATTTTGATATGGTCTTTAGAGCATTTAAGTCCGAAAACGTGAGTGAGCCATTTTTCCAAAAACGCTACCATATCGGCACCTTCCGCTCCTTCGGTAAGCCCTGTCAAGGGCAAGTTGTTCCTCCTCTATTAAGCCTCTTGGAGTCCAGCCATCTCTTTTTCTAGTTGAGCAACTCTGGCTGGGAGTGGGTCTGTCAAGTCCCTTGATGTGGAAAAATGTTTTTCCATCTTTTGGATCCTCTTCCGCTGCTGCTCATAGCTGGTCATGAGTTTATTAAGTTTAGCTGCCTCCGCCTGGATCTTTGGAGATGGGGCCTTCAGCATGCAGTTGGAGACCATGTGCCCCAGTGCTGCTGCCAGTTCTTCTGTGACGCTCAAGTTTCGGGGCCTGCACCTTACTCCAGGGCACTTTTATTTTATTTTATTTATTCAAGTCTCTGATTACATATACCTTTCAACTAAGACCTCTTTTGCAAAGGTTACATGTCAGTAGAAAGGACAAAAGATTAAACAGGACAGTAAAGTACGGTACAGTAAAGTGTAAATAGGAGGTACAAAAATCATAATGGACACAAAATCATAATGGACAGTCAAAGTAAAACAACAGAGACGCATTATGCTAATCAGTTTTAGGCACAGGAAAGTGCATACAGTACATTGTTATTGGCCAGTAGGCTTTGTCAAGACAAACAGGGCACTGGGTGTAGGAAGGAATGTAGGAGGTTGGGAAGGGAAGAGTAAGAGCAGGGGGTGGGAGTGGGGGACATGAGGAGAGGTGGGGCAAGGGAAGAGGGAGAGGAAGGGTGGAGTGGGGGGTTGGGGGATGCAGCGGGAGGGGTAAGAGGCAAGAGAGTGCTAAGTTACTATGAAAGAGGTCCAGTGCTAAGGTCGAGGTTTGGGAAAACATGGTTAAGGGAGACAGTCACAGGTGCTAGCTGTTGAGAGTAGTGACTGAAGCTTGGATTTTGCATGGGCCCAGCTTAGTTTTGGAGGTGATGTCACTTTTGAAAGCATTCATCCAGAGGGGAGCCCTGTAGGCGAACGATCTTTGCCCCCCGGGTGGTTCGGCGATGAAGGACCTGTAGGAGTTGAGATTCAGAACCTCTGCTGGGGCATGGATTATGAGGGGGGGCTTAGAAGATCATGTACTCCATGTGGCAAGAAGCCTAAGGTTATTTTCTTGGCCATCAGGCACATTTGGTATTTAATGCAATTTTAAGCTATAGCCAACCGGTTAGGGCATGGAGGTCACACTTGTGGGTGAGACGGTGGGCTCCTGAGATGAGACGATATGCTTTGTTAAGAGCAGTGGAGATACGCCAGAGGGTGGTATCAGTCGCAGAGCCATAGATTATCAGTCCATAGTCAATTATAGAAATAATAGAGCTCTGTACAGCTATCCTTAAGGCTTCAGGGGTCAGAGATCGCCTGTGTCTGTAGAGTAGACCAATACGAATATTTACAGCTTTAGCAACGTTAACGTTATCTATATGCACCCCATATGATAGATTACCATCTATGGTGACTCCAAGATACTTAAAGAATTGTACCTGTTCGAGGGCAGTACCAAGGCAGTTAGTGATATTTTTATTTATTTTATTTTAGTTGTTTAACCAGGTATAGCACACTAAGCTGAAAGCTTTTTTACAGGAGCGACCTGGGAGCACAAGGAGGTTAAGTGACTTGCTCAGGGTCACACAGTATGCAAGTGGAAGCTGTGGGATTCAAACCCAGGTCTGGTCTGCTGGATGTCACCAGATTTGCAGCTCAGAGCCTTAGACCACTGCGCTATACTGCCTCTAGTCAGAGGAGGTTTCCTGTGCTTGTTATGGGAGCTGCTGAAGAGCATAAGCTTAGTTTTTTTGTAGTTTAGTATCAACTTGTGATGACTAAACCATTTCTCTACCGAGGCAAAAACAAGTTGTAGCTGGTTCTCAAGGGGTATAGGTTCCGGGTGAGTTGTGTAAATTACGGCATCATCTGCTTAGAGTAGGATCTGTTCAGGGCAGGAGCTTGGGAGACTGTTTAGAAAGAGACTAATTAGGAGTGGGCCCAGGATGGACCCTTGAGGAACCCCAGAGTGAAGAGGTCATGAGTCAGAGAGGACGTTGACAATTTTGACTTGAGTGCGGTTGTCCAGATAACTTTTAAACCAGACAGTGGAGTCAGAGGAGAGCCCTGCATTAAGTAGTGCCCCAGTAGTAAAGGGTGATGGACCGTGTCGAATGCTTTTGTCAGGTTGATGAAGGCAGCACCAACTAATTGACCATGGTTCAGGGAGCTGTGTATAAAACTGGTAAATTCCATAAGGGCCGAGGTGATGCTGTGCCCTTTTCTGAACCCATGTTGTTGGGCGCATTGGATCTTGTATTTGTCAAGATATTCAGTAAGCTGGTCAGCTACAATGCGTTCAAGAGCCTTAGAGAGTGGTGGTAATATGGAGATAGGCCTGTAGTTCATGTGAAGAGTCCTGTCTCCACTTTTGTAGACCGGGGTCATCATGGCTGATTTCCATTTATTGGGGAACTGTGCGAGTCTGAGTGAGAGGTTCAAGATACTTAGTAAAGGCGCTAACACTTCCTCAAGGGTGAGGGACAGCAGTTTGAGGTCAAGAGAGTCTCCACTGTGTCTAGATTTACCAGTTGCTTTACGGATGTATTTTCGAGCTTCATGCAACGAGACGTCTTTGAAGTAGAATGGCAGGTGACTGGTCATTGGGGGACAGCTTACAGGATTGGCTGGGGTGACATCTGCATCAAAAAAGTGAAGTGGAAGAACACTGCTAAGGTCCATGAATGCGTTATTAAAGGTATTGGCAATAGTTAGGGGGTCCAGAGTTGTAGTCCCATCAACATCAAGTAAAGTGGGTGATGTTTTGGGGTTTTTCCCTGTAACCTCTTTGCTATTATTCCAGAAAGCTTTACCATTGCCCCATGTGTCAGTAAGCACTCCCTTGTAGTATTTATTTTTCTCAAGGTGGATGGACCTTGTGCAATCATTCTGTGCTTCTTTGTATTTTTGAATGTTCGATTGCGTGCTGGTGGTTTGAGCCCGATGCCAGAGGCGGTCCCTAGATTTCATATGAGCTAGTAAGTCTGCAGAGAGCCAGGGGTTGCAAGGGCCTTTGATTTTCCTGCTTTTTTAGGGGTGCAAGGGAGTCGCAGGCAACATTAAAGATGTTGATGAAATAATCAAGTGCCGTGTTGACATCCTTCGTACTGTCGATGGGAGTCTAATCGTGCACTCTAAGGAGGGATTTGAGGGGTTCAAGATGACCCCATGCTAGGACCCTGCTGTTGATTGTCTTTGGTGGAGGTCTGCAGAATTTGTTTGTCCACACGCAGATGACAGGGGAATGGTCACTGAGCGTGTCTGGGAGGACTATAGCATTAGTAATGCGATCAGGATGACTTTTCTTCACATTTTGTTTAGAACTCCTTGGTGGTTTGCCACCAGCAGCTGCTAAATGGTCATCCATGGTGCCCTCCGCCACCTTATTTTTTACATTTATTCTTTGTTCTGGTGGATTAAAACAATCTTAACTTTTAAAGAGCAAGGGTTGGGAGCCATTGGGAGAGTGTCTGTTAGAGTTGGTCCTGCATGCGTACCCCCCTGGTGGCCTTAGTCAACAGTTCACCGGAAACAGGCATGGTTCTGAAGGACTGGAGAAGAGCAGACGTGGTCTCGCTACATAACAGTAGCAGTAGAGAAGAGGCTAGCAACTATAGGCTGGTCAGTGGTGGGGAAATTTAATGGAAACCCTGCTTAAAGAAAAGCTGGTAGAGTATCTTGACCCCACTGGGTTGCAACACCACAGGCAGCATGGATTCACAGGGGTAGGGTGGGGCTAGAGGTCATGCCAGATGAATCTGATGGATTTCTTTGATTGGGTGACCAGGGAAATAGATCAGAAGAGGGCAGTGGACGTGGCCTGTTTGGACTTCAGCAAGACTTGACACTGTGGCACACAGGAGATTGGAAAAGAAATTGAGCAGCCTAGGAGTGGGACTCAGACTTTGTCTCATCAGCTTTGAAAATGTCCTGTAGGGGGAATGTGCTCACAATCAGGGAAGAACCCTGCGTATTCGCTGTTCACCCCCCAGTTGATCAGAGTGCATATTTTCCTGATGCAGTGTTGGATCAAGGGTTTTAAAAAGGGTCCTGCAGCAATAATGAGTGGGGATAGACTAAAAGGGGTTGGTTGGCAAGCAAGCAGAAAACGTCTACATCTATATGTAATGAACACGATAACTCTTGTTAGTGGGCATAGTAAAATACATTTTTGCTGTTGGAAATATAGTATGTTGGATTAGTTCTATGCCATATAAATGTCAAAGAAGGGTCCTACTGCCACAGGATCTTTAACGCGCGATCGACCACTGCGCCTGTGGATATGTTTGTGTCATATGCAGTTTTGATCCTTCCAGCGGGACAACCACCGTGATGTTGGCCCAAATTTAAAGCCCATGGAAAAGGATGATTCATAAAAGGTATTTTTTTTTTCATTTTACTCATGGCATTTATCAGTTCTAGCAATCCGTCACATGGCTACTCTAGCAACTTTTCAACATATAATAAGGAACCCTACATTCCTTTAATTTTGTTAAAAGAGGCTGACGAAAAGCCATAAACACGCGTGAGCTTGTAGAGGACATTCAGTGCAGTTAGCTCAAACTGGAAGACCCAGCTGCAATTCTGTTCAGAGATGACTGAGCAAAACAGCTCAGACAAACCCAAGAGGCCCCATCCCCTAGCCTGTGCTCTAACAAAACCTGAAATGTCTCTCACATATCTGTTTCCAGCCAGCCTTTTTCTTTGTTCTTAATTAGCTGTTGAAGACACCAGGGAATAATTGAGAATGTTTGGCAGAATTTAACACACTAAATACTGGAGTGGATAGAGGTATCCATGAGGATCTGTTATAGCTCTGCTACTTGTTTCATCTAAGTGGGCCAATTTATTCATAATGGGATGCTCATTGTGGCTATTTTTCTTTGTATGGCAAAAACACCATTATATTAACCCTCAGAAGCAAACGAATATAAAATTAAACATATTTTTCCTCTCCCCCCCCCCCCCAATAGATGTTCTTGCCCCTTGACTAGCCCTCTCACCTGGCTGTTTCTCTCTCCCAGCTCCGCTGGTCTTTCCTGCAAGAGTCTCATGCCATGAGCTGGCCCGCCAGTGCAGCAGTAGCACTACTGCTCACGATGTCAGTGACCCAGATTTGGGAATGAGCCTAGGTCACTGGAGGGCTGGCTTCAGGAGGACGCGTTTAGCGTCCCACAGGCACTCTCCTCCTGGGAGGAGGGAGGGTTCCTGGTCTCTGCTGCAGTACCGCCACCCTTTTTTTTAATAAACTTTATTTATTGACAGACTTGCATGCAACACATTAAACAACAAGTACATATTGCAGAAATATTTTGGGTTCATGGATCAGTGGAGAAAGAGAAGTCCACGGAGGAAACATTATTTTTGAGATACTAATACACGTATGTAGGGAAACTATGGTGTAGGAACATATTTGGGCCTATAACAAGATCTTTTTGGGTACTTCCTTGTGGTTCTCCTCTCCATAGCTTACATTTACCTGGCATCTAGACTCTAATTATTAGGAGACCAGTCCTCTCCCAAAGCCTTTTGAAGGGAGTCCATAGGGATTCATATGTCTGTATTTTGCACAAGATTGAGTTTGGGTGTTCTCCAGTTTCATGCAGTGTAAAAGTGTGCTGACCCATTGTGCCACAGATGGAGCCCAAACCCCTTCTTGGAACCAGCCCTGAGCAATCACTTTCTTGGCAGTTGCCACTTCCAGTTTCCATAAGGGGTTTGCAAATATGTTATCCCTATGCCTCCCCGAAGATAGTCCCAGCAAAACTCCCTCAGGGGTCAAAGATAGTGGGAGGCTCATGGTTCTAGACGGAAGAGAGGTAATTTCCCCCCAAAAGGGAGCAATCCGTGGCCAAGCCCAAATCATATGGTAGAAGATGCCATTGTCCACTTGACATTCACCAGGTTTGTTTGGGTCAGTTTTGTGAGCCAGGTAGGGGATGAAGTATGTCCTGTGCAGAGCATTAAAACTGACCTGCCTAAGGCTATTGTTAACTAAACGTGCGGGTATCTGAGCCCATCCCCTGCCCCCCACCCGGTGTGGGCCTGCTATGTCTCTTTCCAGCTGTTGTTTTATTCTGTCTAACAGGTTTTGGAGACTACCCAGGAGCAATGTGTATGTCTGTTGCATGGGTCTTGCTTCGGGCCTCTGATCTAACAGTATCTTCTGACCAGGTGAAAATTTCAGCCCATCTGCTGCACAGAATAGTGCATCCCTTGTACAGGCGCAGACTTAAAGATAGGCAAAGAAATCTGCAGGAGTCAGTATGTGTCGGGATGAAATGTTCTTGAAGGACTTCAGGTTCCCCCCTTGAAGAGATCACCCATGACGTCGTATCTTTTGCTTGCCAAAGACGGAGGACCCTGCTTGTTGGGACTGGTGGACTTGTTGGTGCCACACCAAAGGGCTCTGCCAATGTCTGCTTCTGGAGAAAGCCCTAGGGGATGCCCAGATAGCGTGTGTATCAGGAGAAAGACCCAAACTGAGATCCTTGTGAAGGGGTTGAGCTCTGGGCGACTGACATTGTCTGTCAGTGTAGGAGCAAGAAGGTTCCTTAGAAGGGAGAGCTCATATGGCTCTTCCTCAGAATCTGCCCAGGCTGGTCTGTTAACCCTTGTGGATGACAGAGTCTTTAAGTGAGAGCTACACTGTTGAGTAATGAAAGTGTAGGTTGGGGAGTCCCAGCCCTCCTCCCCTTGGAGAGGGCTAAAGGGATTCCTGCTTTACCTGGACCCTCTGCCCCTGCCATAGCATGTTTGTAAGGTATCCCCCTTAGGGAGGTGAAGAACTTCAAAGGGAGGTGCATTGGTAGTGACAAAACAAATAAAGGCAATGTGGTAGTATATACATTTTTAACAGATTCACCTGGCCTATGAAAGAGAGGGGAGGGCTCTCTATCTCTCTTAGTCAGCCTGGAGGGGAGTGTAATTTAAATGGGAATCCTCACCTCCCTTGCAGGAATGCTGCGGGACCTTTAGGTCCCAATTAAGAGAAACGCAATTAAAGTAAATTTTTTCAGGGGGTGCTGTTGCACACTTACAGAGCAGACGTGTTTTCCTACAGCTCTGCATCTAATGAGAATTTACCATCCTTTAAATCGAATAAAATCTGAATTAGAGCCATGTTTCTATCCGCAATCAGATTCCTCTCATCGAGCTGAAACAGTCTGGTATCAAATAATTGTCATGGGGCGCTCCAATAAAGGTGATCCAAGTAACTCAAAGACACAGCCGTTGGCTGAGCAGCAGGCCTCTACTTCTACATCTGCAGTGAGTAGCGTGGAGCCACCATGGAAGGCCCTACAACCCTCCGTGCAAGCTATTGATGTGAAGGTGGAGACGATTCTACACAGGCTTGGAGAACAAGAGATAAAAATCGAACTTGCCACAAAAACTGCTACGTCTGCTGAAAATTGAGCTACTGAAGCCTTGTCTGCCTCTGTGAAGTTAGCGCAAGAGAATGGACAGGTGTGGTACCGTTTAGAGGCTTTAGAGAAGATAATCGTGCCCCCCGGTGTTCGTCTGGTTGGACTGCCGGAATGCTTGTTGGATCCAGCCTTCCTAACTTTTCTGAAAAATTGGCTACCTGCAGGTCTTCACCTTGAGTCTAGATGTGGAATGCATTTTCTTAGAGCTTACTGGATATCCCCACGATTGGTGGAGGCACAACGAGATCTTCCTTGAATGGTGCTGCTTGTCACGGATGGCATTTCAGCTAAGGAGCAACTCTTTCAGGTAGCATGTAACATGGAGCAACTCAATTTTGATGGGCATACTTTGCACCTCTTCCCGGATCTCTCACACGCAGTAAGAGCCTGGCATAAGAAGTTTGATGGAGTCTGGGCCCAGTTGCATAAGCTTAGGTGTAGTGCACTCATTGCTAATGCCGGCCCACCTGCAAATCTATTACGGAGGGCATACATTCTAATTTATAGACCCGGTGGAGGCCGATAGGAGTGTAGAACAGATACAGAAGGAATTTGACGCATCTAAGAGTCTATCTATGGCAGGTCAGAGCTCCGATGACGAGGACACTTGAATCTGGTAAGGTGTGGGACTTAGTAGCGGTGTTCCCAATGTTTATTTTGTTTAACGTCAGTAGTACACCACTGTTCTAGTTATATTCTTTGGTGACTGTAACCGAACCTTTGAGTTTAGCTGAAGGGAGGGGTAAATGGCCCATGTTTTTCTAATGTATTATATTATTATTATTATTATATTCAACCTTAAGGGCTTGGTCTTGGCTATGTACCTCTCTACACGTGGCCTAAGGTTGGGACTTGTTTTATTTTTAGAAAACTATCCTCTTACTTTATTTTATCTGACCTAATGTGTCAGACATTAAGTTTACAGTCTTGATGTATGGCTCTACTTTTTTTTTTTATGTTTAGATGCAGAAGTTTGTGGGGGGAGTACTAAACATTTTTGGAAATTTTAATTATGTTCGTAATGGGGTCACATCAGTGGTTGTTGAATTCTACATTTTCTTGCTTACATTGATCTGGACTGACCACCTTTCCTTGTAGGGTGCAGCCATTCGTAATCAAACGCTGGCAGTAATGTTGTATCCTCCCCCCCCCGTATCCGTAACTGTATATGCTGAGATCTTAGTATTCTGATCTGTTGGATGGCTCCTGTACTAATGGTGATGTCTGGCATATGGAACTTGTATCTAGTGTTTGTGTAAAAGCAATAAACATGAAGTACAAAAAAAGGTAGATTTTTTCTATGTACTTATTAGTCTGTAATTAATTTTTGTATATGGTTGATCCTGCGACCCCTCTGCCCACCATACTTCATCACTACATGTCCCCCTATTCCCCACGGCCAGCCCTCTGATGATGTAACTGACTGACACCACCGCGAGGGACCTTTATGTGCCGGCAAGTCAGTTAGAAGTGTATCAGTCTGAATGCATGCATGATTGCACTTATTCTACCAGTACCGATCGTGCTAGGTGTCCATCAGTCACGTCATCGGAGGGCTGGCCACAGGGAATAGTGGGACATATAGTGATGAAGTATGGTGAGCAGAGGGGTCGCAGGATCAACCATATACAAAAATTAATTACAAGCTAGTAAGTACATAGAATTCTTTTTTTTTTTTTAATTCTCATTTCTGCTCGTCGCAGCTCGATCTGCCTACATCCAGCCACTGCCTTCTCCCCCATTCAGCCTGCAGGCTCACTCACATATCAGCTGGCGCACCATGCCTGTGGAGGGGACCCCCTATTCCCTCTTGCCAGGCCGGGAACCACTACTGCAGTGCGATTCCGTGACAGGCCCCCTGGGTGGAGAAGTGTGGCCATCAAGCTGCCCGGTTGACTGCCATTATCCTCTGGTTTTTCTTCCCCTGAAGTGCGGACATGCAATTACGTCAAGGCACTATGTGCTGACGTCTGCCGTACTTCAACCCACAAGTGCACTGCTCCTGCAGTGCCCCGATTTCCATCGGGGGCTACCGCAGAGCGATGAAAGCCCCATTCCCTCCCCAGGGAAAGGGAGAGCAGTCCTTGACGCTTAATCCTTCCCTCCTGGGTCAACTCCCTCGACGGCCCGGGCACGTTCATGAACCCGGGTCGCCGGCGTGGCACGAGGTGTGGCGTCCAGCGCCTTAACCCTCAGCACCACCGGGCCGGCCAAGTACATAGAATTCTTAATCTGGACCTAAAGGTCCTGCAGCATTCCTTCAGGGGAAGTGAGCATTCTCCTTTAATTTTTCAGCTGTGGATTGCTTCTTAAGTAGGTGTATCCGCAGATTCTTCAAACTACGAACCGGGGCGAGAGTAGTACCTGCTACTGTAATTGGGTCCCTCGTACCTTGGCCAACTGGCAGTCACTCACACTTACTTTATCTTGTGGTCTGATAAAGGTCCATAGCTGCAGAAAATGTTGGTTAGAGATGGCAAGGCTTTTTCTGGTCAGCCAGGAATATCACCTGCAAGTAGTGATATCTTATGATCAGTACTCTTGAATTGTAGCCCTTGTATCTCTGGATGCTTCCTGATTGCCGCAGCCAGAGACCCAGTTGTTAGCACATATAATGGGCAAGAGGGGGCATCCTTGCCTCGTCCGTCTGGTCAGCTGGAAGGCGGTTGACAAGTGCCCGGTACTAAGCACCTGTGCCCTTGGGGATTTGTATAGGATGGCAGTCTAGGACAGGATTCTGGGATCAAAGCCGAACTTCTGTAATGTGGCGAATGTGAAGGACCACTCAGCCTGGTCGAAGGCCTTTCCTGTATCTAGTGCCAGGAGACCGGGTCGAGTGGCCCACCCCTGAACCAGCGTCATATAATGTTCAGATGTGTGGCAGATGTAATGTTTTGCCTGCCTTCCCTTAATAACGCCCCCCCCCCCCCGGTCAGGGTGGATCAAGCTGGGCAGGACACCCTCCAGGCAGCCTGCCAGTATTTTAGCCAAGATTTTGTAATCTGCATTTAGCAGGTATGAGCAGCACTGGGTGGGATCCTGACCCAGCTTAGATAGCACTGTTATTGTTACTGGCATCTGCATAGGTGGGAGTGCGCCCACAATGTCCACCATGGCTTCTTTGAGGAGTTCCCAGAACATCTTATAAAACTCCTTTGGGAGCCCATCTGGGCCTGCATCCTTCCCTGATGTGGTGTTCCTAAGGACCTCCTGTACCTCAGCCACAGCCAGGGGGTGGTCCAGATATTTCCTGGTTGCTGGCACCAGTATGGGCAGAGACACCTTCTCCAGGAAGGTGTGTAGGTTCGCCCTAGGGGGTACCTCCGAGGTGTAGAAGGCAGAGTAATAGAACCTAAAAGCCTCTCTGATGTCTTCCTGCCTCAGAGATGGTACACCGCCTGGGGTAGCTATGCTGAGGGTGGTTTTGTTGGCCTCTTGTTTTTGATGTGCCAGGCAAGCCATTTGCCAGACTCATCCCCATTGATGTAGGCCCCATGTATGACGAGGAAGAGGTTTCTTTTAATATATGCTGAGACCAGTTGATTTAGCTGGCTTTCACCTTCCACATCTATCATAAATGTTGGTTTGAACCTGTTTGCATGACCAGCTTTTCTAGGGTCTTCACATGTTGCTCTAAGTCCCTCTGTATTTGAGTTTCCTTTTCTT
The DNA here is from genome assembly GCA_016271365.2 of Neoceratodus forsteri. NCBI lineage: Eukaryota > Metazoa > Chordata > Ceratodontiformes > Ceratodontidae > Neoceratodus > Neoceratodus forsteri. Next base: position 1,206,049,948 of record CM028132.1, read on the forward strand.
GCCTGGCTGTGGCCCCTAAAATGGCAACCTCTCTAGTGACGGGCTTCAGTACCTCCTACCTGTTTGCAGCCAAGGCATCTTCCCACTTATTATAAGCACAAAATTCCTGGAGAGCCTCTGCCATCTGACCTTTAAAGGATGGGTCAATCAAAAGTTGGGGGTCTGTGGGGCTGTGGAGCTGAGCAAGTTGGTGGCTTTTCTGTGGAGCTCTTAAACCCACTATATAAAATAAGATAAAATATACTTTTCAGGCAAAATCCTTGAGCCAGACCAGGTAAAATCGTTGTCGGAAAATAAGCTGCTCATCATTGGAAATCATCGCCGTGATCGGACTACAGGGGAAGGAGCCCAATCGAAAGCTTCAATAAGCCATCCTGCAGCCGCGAGGTCCCAACTAGGGCCTGATGCAGATAATTTGGATGCGACTGCTGAGGAGTCACTTCAGTCGATCGGCATCAAACTAAATAAGCTAATAGCATCGGTCGGAGGGCTCTCCGATAAATTTGATGCCTTAACAAATAAGGTGGCAGGTCTGGAAACAATAGTCAACGCCATACTAAACAGCTGAAGCTACTAAGCGAGCCGACTCAGCGCTGGGTGCAGTAACAATTATTATTATAAAAGAGAATACCCACCTGAGGACTTGCCTTGAGACACTAGAAAATCAGGCGAGGGAGGCCAATCTTCATGTGTTGGGCATACCGGAGGAGTCTGAGGGAGATCATCTTCTTCTCTTTATCAAAGACTGACTGATTGAACAGTTAGGAGAGGAGGCTACAGAACAGGCTCAGCGTCAGCAGAAGGCATATCGAGTGACCACTCGTGGCAGATCAGTTAATCTGGAGGCCTCAAGGGCTATAGTAGTGATCACTGATGGTATCGGATCAAGGGATTTCTTCTTAGCGAGCGGCCGAGCTAAAAAAACTTTGCTATGTGAAGGGGAACAGGTTCGCCTGTTTCCCGACATCGGATACGCAACCCGACAAAAAAGAAAACAAATTTGATGGGGTTGGGGCGCTATTGAGAAAAGCCGGAATTACACATGGCCCTATTTTTCCAGCTAAGCTACGCATAGTATACCGAAGCCGTGTATACATGTTCAGTGATCCCAGTGAGGCCATGAAATGGGCACAGGGGCAGGCGATTCCCCAGGGCTGGAGCAAAGGAGAAAGATGTCTCTTCTTCTGAGGACGAGGAGATACCCTGATGTTACTCTGGATTATAGGATTTACAGATAAGGACTTGCCATGGTGTTTCTTTATTCTTGCTTTAATAATTAGAACATGGGGGTCATGCAGTAAATAAATACCGTTGCCTGGTTTAGCTCAGTTCAGCTTAGTTAGCTACATCTTTTTAGCGTCATAAGAAAAGTAAAATGGAAGTTTCACAGTTTAAGTGTTTAGATATGGACACATAGTACGTGCCTAAATACTTTGGTTAAGTGTAGTAGTAGTAGTATCCCTCACTGGTTGAGGGGGAAGATTGTAAGCTTGTTATTTTGCAGTCTAGTTAATTTTATATATGCAACTCCTGGGCTCCATAAACAGCAATCTGTAATTAATGGATTTTTATGTGTTTAATGTGGTTTCCCCCATTGGATGTATCCCAAAGCATTTGAAGGACAATATGAGGTTATGTGGAGGAGGGGCGCCCTCCTGGGGAAAACATATGTATTTCAGTGCTTGTGATAAAACTGTATGTTTGTTTTTGCATAATAATAAACATAAAGTTTAAAAGAAAAAAAAGTTGGGGGTCCAAACACCATTGTGGGGTGTCTTGGCACCACCATCACTCAGCTCCACCACCAGTGGGGCATGGTCTGAGTGCAGTTGGGGCCCACAGTCCATTAATACCACCCTGTGAAGAAGGCCTGAGACCAAGTCTATGTGGGTGTAGAGCTGGTGGGTATACGAGAAAGAGAACTCCTTATTAGTGGGGTAGAGATAGTGCCTTTTTTGTCAGTCAGGTCCCCCTCTTCCACTAGTGTCTTGAGGACCCCCGAGCTTTTGAGGACATGGCGAACCATTGGTGTCGACCTATCTAATACAGGGTCCATCTAATACAGGGTCCCACAGAGTATTAAAATCTCCACCCACTATGACCCAGTCCAGAAAAGCAGCTAAAGTCTGGGCCAGCTGGTGGAAGAAATCTGGGTGATCAAAGTTCAGACCATATACCGCAATTGTGGTCAGGTGCTCACTTGTCACCTCCACACTACGGAATTGCCCTTGGGGGCCGGTGATTTGTTTTCACAGGTTCACCTGGAGATCTGGTCTGAACCAAACTGCCACCACCTGAACTTTAGCAGTAAAGGGCGCAGAGTAAAGGGTAAGCCCCCCCTTTCCAGGTCTGCTGTAGTGTAACAGCCTGGTCCACTCCCCAGTTACGTGAGTCTCCTGCAGTCTGTTGATGTCTCCTTTAGTTTCACCTTCCTTATATAGAACCATATTCTTTAGTGCTTTTTGGCAGTTTTCAGCTCATTTATGTTCCATGAGAGCACCTGTAGCACCCCCATCTTAACCTAGTGTTGCGATGCCACTGTCGTCTTGACCCCACTGGTCCACTTCCCCAACATTTGTTGCCAGTAGTCTGTCATAATTTTCAAATTTAAAAGCCCACCATACAAACACACACACACACCCTTTTGAGACACACAGCCCATAACCAAGCCCTGTGGGACTCCCCCGGTCCCGTACTAATCTCCAGCAGGTACAGCTTACCCCCCTCCCCTGCCCAGAGAATCCAAGAACACCTCAGAAATAACCAGTTGAGCAAGAGGCTCGATAATTTATCTGGGAGCAAACTGCTCAACCAGGGCAGAAAAAATTCCTTCTCTCCACCCTCTCTCCCGGAAACCATAGTGTTTCCCACCAACCTCCTCTTTTGTGGTAGGGTCCGGCTGGGAGAATCTGATCCCTTTAAAGATGGACACTACTGTAAGTACAGGCCACACCATCCCTGCATAGCTGGAACTGTGTTGCATGGCATCTCTGGTTGATAGTAGTCTAATTTCCACAGCAGCCTGCTAGTAGGTTTTGTTCATTACTGAGCCAACTAGAGAGAAGGGTTCCCCCCTGAAAGGGCATGGGGAGAGAGAGAGATGCTATTGCATGATCTTTCCTTGGAATTGGCCCTTGCAACCCATCTGTCTCTTCCCAGCTCCCTTTATTTGTAGGCTAGTATACAGATTTGCCTCCTTTGTTCATTGGTATATATGCTTTTGGGAGCATTCCCCACAGTTGGTACATAGGTATACTTGGGAGGTCCCAGGAATACAACAGCATACATTCAGAACCATTAGAATTCACTTTTAATAGGTGCTTAAGGGCACTGAGGAGCTCATGTTCATAGTCTTGGCAAAAATGGCTCCCCAGGGCTCCATACTCTTGGGAAGAAGGCATGAACAGTTATTAGCAATCAACTTTGGCTCATGAGTCCAGCCATGTGCTCTTTTTACACCCATTTCAGCTCTGCATACTGCTGTTGCATTACACATGATACAGACCTTTATAGTGATTAGTTTTGATCCCAACCTGCATTTAAGTCAGCAAAAGTCATTTATTGTATTTTAGGATGGTGCGTGATGTGTGCAGTAGGTAAATTTTCCAGTTGAGGGTGAGAGCTGTCACACGGTCTGCCTTCCCTGGGGTATCCCAGTATCAGGACCCCCCCCCCATACCCACCAAGGCTGTTCCTTTGTGCAAACTAAAAGCAGCCATATTGGCGCAAGGCATTCGCTTTGGTTTGGACCGCCTTGTCTGTGACACGCTAAGCTTGCAGCTGGGAACTCTTGTGTGCTGTTACCCAAATACTGAGATCTGTCCTGGCTCTGGATGTAAAATTAAGGCAACCAGCTGCCCCTTTGCTAGATCAACAGACCCCCCGCCCCTGCGCCCACCACACTCACCTTACCCCCCAATGCCTGGATGTTGCTCTCTCTGTCTTTTCTTCTAGGAAGGTCATCTCTCTTGTGCTGCCGTCTCTGGGTTCAGGTAGTGCAGAGCTAGATCAGCTTTACTGAATATCTTGGGTGGCTGCCCTGGTCTGCGGATAATTAGGCACGACAGATGGACATAGATGAAGAGCCAGTTTAACTTGTGCAGTCTTTTTTTAATGTCATTAAACTCTTGGTGCATGTTTTGCAGGTGCCTGCTATAATTCAGGAAGATGCTGATTCTGCGATTGTCCACCACGATGGGCCTATGCGTCCGCTCCTCCTGTAGCACATGCTGGCAGTCTTGGCACTGCAAGAACTTACCTAGAAAGTGCTGCCGGTGCTCAGCTGGATCTGACTGTCTGGAGAGCAGCGGGCATGCTGGACTTTGAGTGATGTTCTCACTAGCAATTCTAAACCCTTGGTAGCCATGTGGTAAGGAATGTCAGTGGTTCGGAGGAGCCCTCGAGACTCTCCAGGAGCCCTACTGCCCAAAGCTTGTTCCTGCGCTTCTTGTTTTCATGGTTGTCGAGAATCTCAATCAGCTCTTGGATTGTTTCTTGAACCTGTTCTAGTTCAGCTGCTGCAGCTGCAGTTTTTACTCCAGGGTGCTCTGGTGATTCTACTACTCATCCATTCTCTTACTGTGGTAATCCACGGCCTCCCCCAGATTGTTGACCATGATTTGCCTGTGGGCAACCTGAGCTCTTAGATTTTCAAAGCCCCTCCATAGCGCAGATCTCCGATCGTATAGTAAGGTCTCCGGGGACGGTTTTTGTGGTGTCTTGGTTGCTGTTGCTGGGGTTGGTGACTCAAGCTGCTCGGTGGCTTCTGCTCTTGTACAGTGCAGCACAGTTCTGCAGTCCATGCTCCTTTGCTCGAGTCTCCCATGGCCTTGAAAGTGACGTGGCTTTGTTTGTTTTCATCGATTTAGTGAGGGGTGACAGGTGGACACAGTAAGTACTCGGTTGCAGGTCGGATATGGCAGTTTTAAAGCAGGATGGCATAAATTTAGATCGGATTCCCCCAGCATGCCAAGAATATGCTGCCATCTCTGATTCCAGCACCCCCCCCCCAGCAATACTGCCACCTTTGTGCACAGGTGGCGGTATAGGTGGAGCCAGAGGTAAGGGAGGGGAATGTCGCAGCTCTGATGCTCCGGTGTCAGACACACCACCCACTGACATTCAGGGTGGGGAGAAAAGTGGGAAATCTACTCACCGTGCAGGATGCCATCCGCCACCCTGCTGTAGGTCCTGCACCACCAACTGGGGTATCACTCCTTCACTGACACTTAGCAGGTCCTGGGAATGGATGGTGGGTGATGGGGCTGGGCAGGGCAGGGGACTGAAGGAGCCAATTGGGTTTCAGGAGTAGATCATATCAAAAAAAAAAAAAGTCTCACCAGTTTTTAAACCGCGAACACTAGGAGCTTTGCCCCAAGAGTGCCAGCAGCTGAATCTTGGGACCAATGCTTATCCTGGAGTTTCCACTGAGACTGGGTTGGCCCACTTTGTACCATGCTGTCTTTGTGGGCATAGGACTGATGCCGTGGGGCAGCCACAGACATTGGACTGCTCCCATCATCTGCCACTGCCAAAGGAGGCACTGTTAGAGTGGGGTGAATACTACCCTCCTTCAGAGTCCCAAGAGCACTACCCCCTCTTCCCATATGATTCTTCTGTTCGATGCTGGTAGTCTGATTGGAGAAGTGCTATTTACAATGCCATTATTTTAGTTCTTAATTCTCATTTAGTTTATGTTTTTTTTTTGTTACTTTATTTTTTATGTACTGTTTATCCTGCCTAAAGTGTGGAACTATACTTTTCTTTGGCTTGACGTTTCAGTCATTGTACACTGAGCTTCTTCAGAGGTGCTCTTGTGGCTTATGCTTGGTATCTCGAGTTGCCGCGTACCCTTTTCCTCTATGCTAAGATATGAAATTTCTGCTTGCGTCGTCTTACACTGGTTTGTTTACTTCTGTTATTGATTTCGTTTCCTCATGCTGTACAACCACTTACACAGATAAGCCAGCAAAACTAACAGTGTGACATGAAGTCGGTTCATAGTTGATATATACCACAGGGCTCAAAATTGACATCGGTCATTAGCCAAATGTTGGTAGAGTTGCTTTGAGCTAGTAACAGTTTCCTGTAATTAACCTTGCTGTCTAGTGCTGGAGGGGAAGTTACATTTTAATAAGTACACCACGTGGGCTAGTGCAATGTCTGTGGGGCCAGTTTATTTTCACAATCAACCCTGCTGCCTAGAGATGGCAAAAGTTAATTTTAACCCCTGTACTACTTTTCTTGCCACATTTTATGTTTGTATTTGGTGGTGTTGCTAACCACATATCTGCTACTTTTACTGGTGTGCTCTAGACCTCCACCCTCGTTCACCCAGTTTTGTGTTCTGCACCCACACTCAGCCCTTTGCTTTGTTGGCATGCCTCAGATGCCTGGACTTGTTAGCCTAGTCACTTTAGTCAGCAGTCTCCCTGGATCAGGCCAGGGTGAATGTCCGAATCGCAGGTGGAGTGTGGCTGTATTTCTCTTTTCCTCTTCCCTCTATACTCTAGGATCAGTTAGCTCAGATTAGCCATGATAGCATTTCTTCTGATCTAACAGATACCCCAGAGAACCACAAAATACCCCCTTACACAATGCATGACAGTCCCTTGTATCTTTAATAGTTGTTTATTTAACAAGATGTAATGCAAGCAAACAAGGTGAAACCATGCAGCCAGGACAAAATATGAAAATTAAGGAATAAGCAGTAACTAGAAGTACTTAAATCTGAACAGACTTAGGCTAAAACTTGAAGGTAGAAAATTATAACAGCATTAAGAAACGGATCATCACAGGTGGTATCTTCCCATTGGCATCCAGCCTTTTGGCATTCATTGCTGTTAGAAATCCACTTGACTTCCTCCCTGGCTGTATTTAGAAACACAGTATGGGGCTTTCTCTTTCAGCAGCGTTTCCCTGGCTTATTGTAATACAGAATTATACTGTCTGGTTTCTCAAAACGCTTTTCTGAGTGTGTGTTTGGGGAGGAGAAAATAAAAAATCAGTATCCAATAAAGAAGATTACAAAAAATGGAGGAGTAAAGCGTCACAAGGTAGAGAAAATAAGTATAAAAAAAAAACATGAATAGTAACATTAGGCAGTGTACAAAGCAATAATTAAATGCAGGCATAGATAATGCAACAACTGATGTACAAGGCTGAAGAGATGCAATGATTTTCTTATTTGTTTTGTTTCCATAGCACCATGTTCATCTCTCAGGCATATACCCTGGTCCCAGTGATATACCTCCTTCAGGCCAGCTGGCCATCCTGACTTCTCCCTCTGCTTTCCCTTTCATGGAAGGCGCTGGGGGGGGGGGCATGCTCTCCTGAAGCAGGTCAGTGTGTGGACTGGGATCCAGTGTCAGCATGCACTAGGACCAAGTGGGAGTACAGGAACCCAGGCCCTCACATAGACGGTACATGGATGTTTCTCTCTGGTTTCCACCCTCCTCCCCTGATGTGAGTGTAGGAGTCATGGGGGCCTTGTGCGTGCTCATAGCATGTCCCTATGACAGCATCTAGCTCCTTGGTTGAGGTGCAGGGGTCACTGTGGTAGCAGAATTCTGTCAGCCCTCCCGGCAAAAGCACACTACTGTCCGACAGCCTCCCGGGCTTCCTCTGCCTCCCGATGTGTCGATCCGAGTCTGGTCCCAAACCTGGATTGCCAGCGTGGCAGCATGATGCACTGCTGTTGGGCTATCGGGGCACCCAAGGAGATGCAGTAGTTGGGGATACACATGGGGCAGGAGTTTTAAGCATTTATTTACACCCTCTTCCAATTATGTCAGACTTAATGACTAGCGGGGTTTACATCAGATTGGCATGTTCCATTGGTGCACCTAAGAGATGGGGACCCGTGTCTGTGGTCAGTTGTATGGCACATTTGGGGCTACTTGCTTGCATCAACCCTTGGACAAAAACTGCTAGAAAGCAGGTTCATGTGCTGCAAACTTGGATGGTGTTTGAAAATTTGGTGCAGGTGTGACAAATGGACTTGGCCCACCAACAGTGCTGAAGTCCGTAGTCTCACTTGCAGCCACGATAGTTGCGCCACACTTTGAAAATCCTGCCCATGGTCTGAGACTAGCAGTGCTTACTGCGCTTAGTGTTGTTTAGCCCCTGATCATGCCTACCACCTCAGCCTTGTCTCCCCGACTTCTCTAGGACTTACCTTGCCTCATGTTCCTCCTGGGATCACCCCAGCTGGTGCTGTGGGGCTCTTCCTTCTCTGCTGCAAAAGGGATCCGGTGCTGCAGTGGTGCCCAGTCATCGAGTGCAGGATCTACAGGTGGCAGGAGTCATCCTGCCGACTGGGATTTTCCCTTTTTTTTTTTTTTTCCTTTTTCTGGCAGGACCACCGGGGCCATCCGCCCTGGTCACGGCCCCTGGAGACCTCTACCTCCGTCAGTTGCTGCTGGGGACCCACAGTCACCCCCGGCTTGCCTCGGAGGGTGGGGTCATGGACACCTTCGTGACCGAACTGTAACTGGTCGGGTCCCGCAGCGACGCGGCAATGTTAGGCTCTCCAGGAGGGCTTCATAGATCGGTGGTCCTGCCCGCTTTTTTTCCACCAGTTTTTCCCCGGAGGAGGCGGGACGGCAATGACGCCAGCATCCGCCCAGCCTCCCTCCACGCCGAGTGTCGGTTGCGGAACTCCCGGTGTCCACTAGGGGTCCCTATCGCACCAAGTGCTACCCGTGTTTCTCCCCCGAGTAGGAGAGCTGCCCATCAGACGCTCGATCCTATTCCCCGGCCGTTCCCGACTCACCCGGATCCGCTCTCAACCCGGGGTCACCAGCTGTCGCAAGCGGAAATCCCACCGCTGCGCCGACGGGCCGGGATTTTCCCTTTTCTTGTTCCCTCCCCGAGGAGTGGTGTGCAGTGGAGACAGTGATGGCACTGTGTACACTTCTGTGCATGGTACTTTGACTTGCTGACTCTCTGATCCCTGTCGATCTGTCCCGACACCCTAGTCACCGCCAGGGGCCAGGCCGGGGAGCACTTCCCTCTGACACTCAGTCCTCCTCTCTCACTGGCCAACCCTCCAACAGCCTGAGTTAACTCCCGAACCCGGGTCGTCAGGGCCACAAGTGATAGCGCTGCCGTTGTGCTGGTGGGCCAGCCCATAAACTCCCTTCCTTTAGTCATGAAGAGGGATTCATTTTAATGAGCTGTTTATTTTATGTGGCCCAATTTGACTAATTTATGGGTCTAGAGAGAAGTGGGTTACTATTAATAGTGCAACACTGATAAAAACCCAGCGGGCTCAATTTAACAAGCTCTAGTTTAGAGCAAAATCTGATTTCTGCAGTTAGAGACTACATTTTACACCTGATTTTCCAAGGGAACTGCATAAAAATGTTCACCTCTAGAAGACAAACTAATGAATACACTGCCTCTTGCATATTTAGCTTAAAAACAATAATTCAAGATTAATGAAAGCAACCGAGTACAAAGCAGAGTCAGTGGGGTGTCCGGGAGAAAGAGTGATGTGCTGCTGGGTGAGAGCCATGCCAACCTGTGTGGGGATGTGAAGAGGAGGGTCAAAGACGCATTGGATCTTTAAAACAAAGCTTAGAACACAAAAGCTATGATAAGTGCCCAAAACAGGAAATTGCATCTGATTCCTGTGTCATCTGCCTATCACTACTTTTGTTTGTGTTAAAAGCCTTGCTTTAAAAACCACCTACGACTAAGGTCCATCGGTGCATCATGCTGGAGCTTGGGGGAAGGGAACAGTGAGACCTCATAAACTCAGAAAAAAAAAAAGAGTGCTACCTAACCACAGCAAGAAGCCATTGCTGTTGCTTGCCTTCCCTTGGAATACATAAGCAATAACACACGGCAGGGAATACATAAGCAGTAACATGTGGTTGGGCATACATCATGCTAAATTGACACACGCCTGGGGTGTGATGTAAAGCACGTGGTTATTAAGAGTGCTTTCTGCCACCCGAGAGCTACACAAATTAGCTCGATACATGCCCTGGAATATGTTAATATGGTTATAAAATCGTCTAAAAATACTTAATTTGTTTTTTTTTAATAATAAAAATAAGCAACAAGATGCCAGCCTTGTGGCGTGGCAGTAGTGCTTCCACTTGCCACTCCGTTGACCCGAGTTGAATAGTAAGTCCAGGTTGGATGAAGGCTGAACAGGGGGAGAGAGGGGATGAGCATCCCATGAATTACTCTCCTCTGTCAGGGAGGGGAGGTATTTTTCTCTGCTGTTTGTCCACCACTTGGCCTACCTAGTGTATTCATTTTCCCTACCTACTGTGATGCTGCAGATCCTACTTGGTGTCCAGCATAGTCCTCCCTTCCCTAACCGTTAAGGTTCCCTTTTGCCTATCCCATGCTTTCTTGAATCCTGTTACAGTTTTTGCCCCCACCACCTCCACTGGGAGGCTGTTCCGGGCATCCACTACTCTTTCTGTGAAGAAGTACTTCCTCACATCCCGCCAGCCCCCCAGCTCATAGCTTGCCCTCTTGTTCTTGAGCATCTCCTCCTCTGAAAAATGCTCCTCCTGTACCTTTATTCATACCTGGGAGGTATTTGAAAGTCTCCATCATGTCCCCTCTTTCCCCCCTTTCTTCCAGGGTGTACATATTGAGGTCCTTTAATCTCTCCTCATAGACTTTGTGGTGCAGACCCTGCTCCATTTTAGTTGCCCTCCTCTAGACCGCCTCTATCCTGTCGATGTCCTTTCAGAGATGTGAGCTCCAGAACTGGATACAGTAGTCCAGATGAGGTCTCACCAGTGATCTATACAGGGGTATCACCACTTCCCTCATTATGCTGGTGATATCCCTCCTTATGCATTCTAGCATCCCACTGGCTCTTCCCACTGCCTTGTCATACTGTTTGGCCACCTTTAGGTCATCTGGTATGATTACCTCCAGGTCTCTTTCCCTGTTTGCCAGCACAGTCAGAGCACCAAGTACGAGGGCAGGCTTGCCGGCAGACACCTGGGCTAGTGTTCTTGTGCACAGTGCGTCATTGTACATCTGGCAGCCTCTGGGAGAAAACAGTGAAGATAAATCCCCAACTGGCAGGATGAAGCTCTAGTTCTCCAGCAGGCCCAGCACCACCAGTAGGCCCTCCCCCAGAGAATCTGGAATGTGCTCCCGAGGGGCTTGCCAGCTTTGACAGCCCTGCTAATGGGGGGTAATCCATGGGGAACAGAAACTAAGGAGGTAAGCCCTAGACAAGGTGGGTGACGAGCTGTGGGGAACAGAGCAGATTAGGGCTAGCTAGAGACCATGAGTATACAAAGAAGATGAAATAAAATGGGCATAAGAGTCAAGGAATGCATCAGGTGAAGTTGCCACATTGACAAGTCACATGCCATTTCATAACTTACAGGTGCTCATAGTTATTCATTCATATGTTTATCCATTAGACTACAGTAGGCTTTGAGTCATAACTCCTTAACAGTGGTATCCTTTAAGGTTAGAGTTACATACTGCATGGCCGACCCAGTGGTGCTGAAGTGCCGGACTCCACACCTCGCGCCACACTGGCGATTCGGGTTTAGTGCCTGACTCTGGTTGCCGGGGGTCGGCAGGGGAGGGAGAGGATGGAGCATCCGGAGGACAGCTCTCCTCTCCCTGGGGAGGGTTTCAGGGATGCTCAGTGTCCTGATGACCCCCGATGGAGATCAGGGGTAGTGCAGGTACACCCACCGAATGTAAGGGCAGAGTACAGCAGATGCCAGATAGCGCGGCGCAGACGCCCTGCACGCTGCACACCGAGGGGAACTGAAAAACAAGAAAACTCCTGGCAGTCGGGTGAGGCGACGGCGGGTCTCCTGGGGCGGAAACCCCACACACTCAGTGCTGGCCATGATCCCGACCCAACCTTGGGGATCCTTGGCCTCCTCCTGTGTGGGCTGACAGGAGAGGAGGGATCCTGATACCGATGCTTCGGTCAAGGGAGTGGTTCAGGTGAAGGGGTTAGGGGTGGAAGCCGAGCGAGCCCACCTGAAAGATGCCCCGGACTGTCAGGTGAAAAAAAAAAAGAGGGGGAAAAAAAAGTCACATACTACACAAGGGTAGAATTTAAGGGAAAAAAGGATATTCTTGGTGGAATAGCAGGACCAGGATTTCAGTATTCTACCATGAAATTTGATAGTCCGCCCAATTTCCATAGGTTTTAGCATGTTTTCAGGTAACAAAATGACAAACGAGGAAATGGCGCGCACACACCGCTGACTGTATTTCAATTTATTGAAGTTAAACAAGTAAAAACATTACAGTGAAACATCCCTATGTGTAGCACCTTACTCAGAAGGTTTCATTAGGGGGCAGTGCTTGGTCACATATCACATACTTACAGACCAGTCTTGGTACTCAATGGTGATTGTAAATTCTTTATGTTGGTACTAGCAAAACAGGTGGATAAACTCCTCCCAAGAGTTAGGACAGGACCAGACAGGTTTTGTCAAAGCACGCAGCACTGCAGACAATACAGTGTAAGGAGAACCCTCCATATCGTCCATGAGATGGAAAGCTCCCATGCCCCCTCCATCCTCCTCAGCTTGGATGCTAAAAAGGCATCTAACTGGGTTTCCTGGCTGTTCCTATATGCTGTAATGGGACGGCTGGGATTCCTAATCCCTTTTATCCAGTTACTTCAGAGCCTGTACGAGGCACCACATGCAGTGGTAAAAATGAATGGCCATCATTCCCAGGACTTCTGCCTGCACACAGGGACTAGGCAAGGGAGCCCACTGTCACCCCTTTTGTTTGCAATCTATATAGAGTTGCTGGCACAGACAATTTGGGAATCGCACTACATTATAAACATTCAGATAAGCTCTGAGGAACACCAAGTGGCACTATATGCAGATGATGTGCTGCTTTATCTGTGGGACCCGGAGCATGCCCTTCTGGCTGTCTTTAGGATACTCCACGCATTTGGAAGAGTGTCAGGTACAGGCTGAATATAGGTAAAACTGAATCATTGTTGTTTAAGTATTCCACATCTCAAAGGACCCAAGAATGGTTCCCATTTAGTTGGGATTTAGATAAACTCAAATATCTTATATTTATTTTACTTTTTTGGTAACCAGGAATTTATCAAGCCAGATCGCTACAGCAGCTTATGATAACAACTATGAGACTTTTAAAACACCGTTACAGCAGGAGGGTGCACCCTCTCAGTCTGTCGAAGCGTGTTGAGTCATTCAGAATGGACACTCTCCCCAGGCCACTGTATTTCTATCAGAGTGGCCCCCCTTAATATAAAATGCACATGCTGGAGGAAGTGAAACGGAGAGATCCCCTGCTTCATCTGGGCAGGGCAACTTCCCAGGATTAAATAAAGAATGTTGATGTTTAGGAGATGAGCAGTGGTCTTGGTGTTGCCAAACCTGCAGCTTTTTGTTTTCTCATAATTTATTAGATTTTTTAATCAATTTAACACTGACGAAAGGTCATGTGCATCATGTCTGTACTATTTAAAATAAAGAATTAACAAAGAGAGAGAGAGATTCACGCGAATGAAGACTATAATAATGCGCAACATGTTAACTAGCATAGGCTAAGTCCTATGATGCTGATGGAGGCAAGTTGAAAATATAAACAAAATAAAGAATTGCAAAAAAATGTTATACTACTGATGGCTGACAATTCCATAATTAGCTCTACTAATAAGTATAAAATTACACTTATGCAACAGCTTTACTGACTTAAATTTAAGATAATTGTAAGTAGGAAATACCTTTTTTCACAAGAAAATAAAGAAAATGAAAATCATAACCCCCCTCCATTTAAGAGTCATCCTCCCCTTTAACACCCACTGAAAATCATACTGATAAACTATTTCTGTATGTATTTAATGTTCCAAAATGCTGCTACCATCATAAGTCATATATTACCTTCTTTTTTTGAGACACTAAGTCAGCCACAAGAGTTATTAATTTGAAAGCCATATTTTACATTGCTTACACTAAAGCAAAGATCATCAAACAGTAGATACTGCACTACTGAAAATAATGTATTAGGGCATCCTGTGAAGAAAGACAGTATTTCAAACCATAGTTTATAGATAGTTTTTTAACTATCTAAAATGGCAAGAAAGAATGTAGCAATTCCATTGGCTGAGAAAAGTCACCTGACCATGCATTAAGTAAGTAATAATACCCAACAGGGTCGGCAGTATTGGGCAATGCCGGACCACCCAGGGGAGTAATGAGGCCCAATGCCGCAGGTGGAGGGCCTTATAGCCCCTGGAAGGTCTGGTATTGGCCAATACCACCCACTCTGTTGGATATTATTGCACTGAGAAACTGGTCTGCATATCAAATTTTAAGTAAACATTTTGAAAAATTAAAAAAAATAAAATGGATACAATTTAGTAAAAAAGTATGTTTATTGTAAAATAATCCCTCAAGTGGCACAATTGCTGATAATTGCCAGTAGAGGACGGCGGTGTTTTATTGTATTAGTTTTGTTATTGTGGTGTTCATCCCCACAACCATCCTCCGCCAACATTAGGAGAAGTGACTGATTGCTTTTTAAATGTTGAGTCCCTTCCCCCCCTCACATTTGCTGTACTGCATCTTCCAGGTTGGGTCTGGTCTGGATAGGTAGCGAGCAGGCTGCTGCATTGTGAAGTTGCTCAGGGATGTGAGGTCCTCTGCAGAACTCTGCCGGAGGTAGAGCGAGCTGGTGTAAAACAAGAAAAGTAACTCTGCAGAAAGAGGTAGATCCCTGGATTATTTAATAGTTTCGCTATGCTGTTCTGAATGGGGGTAATTTTGTGTCAGACAGGTCTGAGTGTGTTGCTCTCACCAGACCTGCAGATTTATTATTCAGTAGCACATTTTCGCAATATTCTGTTCTGCCTCCTAGGGAGTCAACACGTTCATTGGCTGGAAATGGAGAGAGAGCTGCCACCCAGTAGGGAACCAGTTGTGGTATTCTGTCGTGTCACACCTGTCCCACATAGGGACAGAACAAGGAACCCGTGACTCCAGATACAAATTGAGGTGTAGCACATGATCAGACAGACTCCCCCTTACCCCATTCTTAACCTTACTATGCCCACTTTCACTACTAGAAAGCTTTTAACCGGTATGCATAGGGACAGGATTTCGCAGCTGAGAGAGAGATCTGGGCTTCAGTATCTATGCCAAAAGATGGAAAACGGAACATTCTAGGGACGTGGATATGTTGTTCTTATCCACACTTCTTTGCATGTCCTTTCCTTTTAAATATCTTGCTGGAAGGTCTAAAAGATGGCTCCTCCCACCATTCCGGGTGGTATATCCCTTGGCTCCGCCCCTTGATGGAAGATCTTCCTTTCCGCTGCAAGGTTCAGGTTCCATCCTTATCACTCCCACATTGAGTAAGCCCTAGCGCTTAAATCTTTGGATTAGTTATACAAACCTAAACTCGTTAGAGTTTTACCGCATTGTTTTTAGATCGCGACCGCAATGGAGGACAAGTCCTTGCCTGGGTTCCACTGGTGCCCATGCGAGCAGAAGATGTCTCTCACCAACCTGCACGCCACCTGCGTCTATTGCCTGGGCCATGATTATGATACCCAGGCCTGTGACTTTTGTAGCTTGTTTCAGCCAAATGTGCGGGATGATCACCTCACAAGATTACAGCTCATCCAGCCAGAGAAACGGAACCTGCCGGTCACATCTAAAGAGGCTCATTGGGCAGTCTCTGCGGCCTTGGGGTCTGCAGAACAACACTAGCAAATGATGGCTTTCGAGGAGGAGGCGGCTTGAGCCACTGATGAGTCCTCCTCAGCATTGGTTTTTGTACTCCTCAAACTGGGCTCTACCTTTACAGGCTCCTTCAAGGAGTTGTGCTAGTCTCTCCCGACTAAAGGGGAGGGCCCATCGGTTTCGCACAGCTCACTTTCCCATAAAAAGGATTCCAAGAAGTCGAGAAAGAAGTCTTGTCGACGTCGTTCTTGGGCTCAAGAGAGAGAGGTCTCGTTACCAGGAATCTCCAGTTTTGACTTCGAGAGAAATTGTGGCCTCGGCCGCTGACTTCACGATGCCCCATCAGGCCAGCTGGTTAAGACGCGGGACAATGACCCGGTGAGATTGTTATCGACCCGTTGTCGCTGGATGAGGCCAATTTGTTATTCAGGACTCTGGTCCTCACTGGACCAAACGAGGAGGAAACCCAGCCTGCTGTGAACCTCTTTGCAGTCCCTGGCCCTGACCTGGAGGAGCCGCGAGTCTCCCCAGCTGCATTTGAGCGCTCCTGTCGGGCCCCCCCCCCCGCCAGTCGAGTTCTAGGTCTTGGTCGAGGAGAACTCACAAATGCCATTCTGGGCATTCTAAGAAGCAGCGCTGCCGCTATTCATCCTCGTCTTCCTCAGAAGAGGAGAGGCTTTGGTGCAAGTTGCATCGACGCTACAAGGATCTTATGTGGCAACAGTTAGTGTTGGCCAGTCCGAACTCGACCACAGCTTCCACACTGGCCATCACATGGCTGTCGCCCTCTAGGCTGACTTCTCTGGAGCCGGCCGACACTGTCCCACCTCCTGCGGAGCCAGTGAAGGCCCGTCTGGCTTGGCTGAAACCGACCTCTCCGCTGACTGTGGTGGAGCCACCATCTACACGGCCTCCCTCCAGGGCTCTTGCCAAGGAGTTTCAGTCCGCTGACTGTACATTTCTGGGGAATTATCATATGGGTCTCAGAACTTATTTAGCCAATCAGGGGGTAGGAAATTTCCAGTCCATTTTATAATGTAGAATAAACACATTTGTTTCCACATGTGACTGGTAAGACTTGACTAAATCATGGCTGCACCGGTTGTGAGTGATGGGTATTACAACTCACTAGTGGAGATAAATGATTTATTCCACTGCAACCCATGATTTATTCCATTTATATTTGTTTATATGCATTTCTGTCATGATTATGGAATGGAAGACTTCGACCATGTTTGTGTCCTGTGGACCTGTTTGTATGATGTGTAGTTAGCGTGGTGTTCATTATGTGATGATTGATGTTATGTTGAATATTCACATTTCCTGTTTCACCCTCTGATTAATGTTTTTAAAAGTGAACAAAATAAAACATTTTCAGTTTCATATGCACTCTCGTTGACTGCTCTGGCCAGACAAGATGTATGAAACTCATTTTAGTGGAAATGGACTTTAAATATTTTATAGCAGGTTTCTGGAGATAGTATTTCTTTTATATAGCAGTTCTTTGTGGTACTGTAATGCTGCATGTTGTATTTTGCTTCAAGAAGATCCAGTAAAATATGTATTAAAACAATAAAAAAAGCTTAAATGATTTTTGCTGTCCTGTTGGGGATTTTTATATTGTCCTATAGGATTTGTTTCAATTTTATATGAAGCAAAAATCCTGTAGAAGATGTCTGACTTTTTCAGTAATCCTGTCTTTGGCAGCCAATATCCAGTATCACAGTTAGTAGTGGTGAGGCTAATAAGGGATTTCTCTAGACTGTCCCCAGAAACCTCAGAGCCGACATCCTGGCTGTGGACTTGCCTGTGTATTATGCCCTAACAGATGTGGACTCTGCACTGTGCTTCCTCTTCTCTATCTTCCATACAACATGATACTGCCCAGTCACTACATGTAGGGATAGGGGTAGCAACGCTAGATGGCTATCCAGAGAACTGCTCAAGAACATGAGACAGAGGGACACAGCTTGGGGCCTGTACAAAACTAACTCCTCACAGGAATTGTGGAACTCGTACCGTACCCTCCGCAATAGCTGCAAACGGCAGGTCAAACTCCAGAAAGTATCCTACCTCAAAAATTGACAGACTCCTAACACAAGTGACCCATGCAGATTTCACTCTGTCATCAGCTCTAACAAAATCAAACATAAAGCAGAGTTCCATTAGTCTGATCACAGACACAGGACTAGCTACCGAGCCAAACGTCGTAGCTGATCTGCTAAACCAAAAATTCACCAACCTTCAGCCCTACCTAGGTAAACTTCCCCTGAAACACACCACCAACCCTGAGGCTGCTGGAAATGTCCAAAAACCACCCAGTGCCCCTTCTACTTCAAAGGCATCACCCCAATAGAAATGTATAAACTTCTTATGGGACTCCCCAGATCGGTAGTGCAGGCGTCGATAGCCTCTGCCCCGGATTCCTGAGGCTAGCTGCAGGCTACATTACATCCCCCCCTGGCCCTTCTCTTCACCATGTCCCTAGCCAACCTCCTCTGTGCCAAGGTTATGGAAACAGGCCAGAGTAGTCCTGATATTTAAATCCGGGGATCCACTGCTCATGGAGAACAACAGACTTGTTGCCATACCATCACACCTCAGCAAAGTGCTGGAGAAGATAGTCTTTCAGCATATGTCTAATTACATAGATAAAAATGGACTACTCTCCTCTCCTCAACATGGTTTCAGGAAAGGTTTCAGCACCACCACAACCACAGCCTGTTTCACAGACCATGTACTCAGATCTGCCGATGAGGGTATGCTGACTGGAGCAATCTTCATTGACTTATCCAAGGCCTTCAGTCTCGTCAACCACAAACTACTTATTCATAAACTTGCCCCTTCGGCTTCTCTGTAGAGACTGCAATTGGTTTCGTCATTACCTTTCCGGGCGGTCACACAGTGTCTGTCAGTGGCGATCTTTTGTTACCAATAAAGGTGACCAGTGGGATCCCGCAAAGATCCATACTGGGCCTGATTCTTTACTCCCTATTCATCAATAACCTACTACACATTAACCCTGGCCATCAGAAAATCATGTATGCAGACGATCTAATCTTGTACAGGAGTGACCCCAGTCTTTCATCCCTGTCTCATTCCCTATCCTGGGACTTCCCAATCACATACAACTGGTTCTCAGTCAGTAGACTACTGGTTAATACTAAGAAAACCAAAACCATGATATCTGGGTCCATATAGAAGCTCCACAATTTACCCACAGTAGTGGTCACTCCCTTTCTATCTCGGCCTCCAACGGTACACTTGTTGAGCTCGTCAAGCATTTTAAATACCTGGGGGTCACACACTGGACCCTTCCCTCACATTCATTGAATGCATATGAGCTATTATCAAGAGAGTTCACCAACAGGTTGCAGCTTGCCACCACCTGAAACAGTTTCTTAGCCCTGATGCTTGACTAGCGATAAGAAGGGGAGTGATGCTCCCACTGCTGAAGTACTGCTTCCCTATCACCTCCCAAACCTCTTCTAAGGAGCTCAACCGTCTAAACACTAATTATAACTGCATCAGTCGTTTTATTGTCTCTGCCCTGCTAATTACCCATCATTTGTTCACTGTATGCGTCACTAGGTTGGCTTTCTACCCAGGCTCAACGTGACGTCCGCTTGGGTGCCCTTGTCCATAAATCTCTTGCGGCTGGTGCTGCCTCCCGCCTAGATAGGTTATTCTGCATCAAGCAAAGCTCTAGGATGATGAGATTTATGTCTCAACAATTACTAAGTGTCTCTCACTCCAGAATGAACTTGGGCCAGACCGCATTCTCCGTAGTAGCTCCCAAGCTATGCAGCAGCCTTCCCACCTCTGTCCTTAACATAGGCTCCTCACAGGCCTTCAAATCAAACTTTTTTTTCGCCCTCTTATCCAAATCGGTCTGCAATTGCACCCCATAACACCCTGGCACCTGTAACTGTACTCTATAATTGATACTTTACCATATAGTGCTATTATATTGATTGTTGTACTTAAACTGCGTACTGTAAAATTAAGTCCTTGTTTCACTTTGGTGTGTATCTAAAACTGTTTGTAACATGGTAAAAATAGTAGGAGTGGAAGCAAGAAAGGTGATAGGATGAATGCCATCATGTGGTAGAGGAGCAGCACGGCATTATGAGACGATAATGCCGTGTTGCTTGTGTACTACATAAACGAGCCGCAGGAGGAAAATTGGCAGTGTGGTAAGTACGAGAGGAGAAGCAATCACAGGGAGCAAGTTTAGAAACAGGAAGCAGGTAGACCATAGGAGCAGTGGGACAAATGAGACAGAGGGACTGGGTTAGGAGTACAAGGTGGGAAGTTGAAAGGTAGAGATGCCAATGGAGTGACACAGGCAACATCCGGAAACTCATTTCATTTGAACAATTTAATGGTATATGGCACGGTCAACTTTAATTATGGAGCCTGAAACACAGAAACAGAAGATAGCAGACAGACCGGACAAAAGTCAGAAGGAAAACGAATGGACGTGGTGAAACAGAATGTGAGTAGTTAAATGATAAAAACAGCACCAAGTAAAGCAGCATGTCAGTATGCAAATGAGATAGGGAGAGACACCGAGTAGTAGAAAAGCAGCACGACCGCAGTCAGCCTACGAACAGTATCCAAGTAACAGCTGCTCAGAAATGTCTCAAATAAATCGGAATCGTTAAGAAACATGCAATTGTAGCTGCCCCCCAAAAATAAAAAAAAAAATGCATCTATGTAACAGAAGTTCATTTAAAATTGTCAAAGTAACAGTAAAGAATTACTGCAAAACTTGATTACTGTCATACTAAGATACTAAAATGCCAGCAGAATAGGCCTAACAGTCTTTCGTGTCTGCTCGTTTGGTCAACCCCCACCCTGGGAGCTGACCTTGCTGCCCCCCTCATCCTCTCTGGCTTCTCCCTTCCCAGTCCCGGATATCCCACTGCACAGGACTTTGCGTCCAGAACCCTTCCTCTGTACCTGTCCCACCCCCTCTTGAACCCCTCCACTGTCTCTGCCTCCACCAGCCTCCTGGGCAGCGCATTCCATGGCTCCACCACCCTCTCAGTGAAGTAGCACCTCCTCCTTTCTCTCCTGTCATTGTCTTTTGTGTAGTATAACCATAACATATGTAGGAGATATACAGGCTGCTGTAGACCATGTTACAAGCGCATTAATCCACTCTGAAGGTGGCATCTAATGGGGAGTTAATGCATGGTTGGTCCATTGTAGACACTCGGCCTCCGGCCACAACGGTCCCAACCATGCATTAACTCCCCATTAGATGCCTCCTTCTTCATGGATTAATGCTTACTTAAATCCTTGTACTTTTCGCTCCATGTACCTATGACTTCTGTATCTTTGTATTCGTGCCATCTCTGTGGCTCGGGGCGTGCCTGATAACAGTCCCTGAGACCAGTGTACCTACCCGGTTAACAAATAAATAAATAAAATAAGTAAATAAGGCATGATGAAGATATGTTACTAATAATCGCTCTTCCCCCGTACCACATGGAAAACATGTTCACAGCAGAGGTGCATGGTTATTTTGTCCACTCGTCAAACAATAAAATACCTTACAGCTATTATAAAATGGGATTTGGTATATTAAGCATTTAAAAAAAAAAAAAAAAAAAGACCTATTTTATGTATTAGTTTTTCTCCCCCTATTTCCCCAGCCTGATGATCGGGGCTCTGCCCTGTCCCCAGATGGGAGGGTGGGCCAGTGGCTGCTTTCACTGTTGACACCAGTGGTGCTTGTTGGTCGGCCCACAGTTTGTACTGATGCACATATACTGGGTGGTAGACTCCCTTCCTCCTGGCAGCTGAACACCTCACCACTGCACATTCAGCCTATTTAGAAATATATGTAAATAATACGCCGTGGCAGGGTGTGCATTATGAAAGCAGTAAGACTTAGTGGGGTGTGGCTGCTTGTCTGATAAGAGCACACCCCAGGTACATCAAGGCACTTGCGCTGAGTGCCTTCATCATCTGGGAAATGTCTTTATCAGGCAACAGCCCACACCCCAGGAGTGTCTTGTTGCTCTTATAAAATGGGTTTCAAGAAAGAAATACAACTTGCAAAAAAATAAATAAAAATATATATTAAAAGTTTTTAAAGTGTGCTTTTTTTTTTTCTTTCGCAAAATAGTCCGTATTGTTTGCAGTGGTGGGTGTTGCTGAATTGCTGTTGTGGGTTTGCACCACTAGAGGGCAGTGGTGAATATGGCTGCTGTTTGGCTTGTCTTTATGTTTCCCCCCCACCCTCGCCTGCATACACTCTGTCTGGTAAGATTGTACTCTCGATATTTTGAGTGCTGTTAACTGATCTGAGGAGACAATTATGTATAAAAAAGGTGCTACAGCGCTAAAGTGTTTTTCTTATGGCGCTACAGCATTATCTCAGCTCTGATCGTGCTATTCCTGTTTCCATGATTATGATCAGTGCTTTGGTCTGACACCACTGTTTACTTAAAGAGCTGCTGATGCCTCAAAGAAAACTTTGATAAAAGTAATTATTAGGTACAATTCAGCTTGCATTCAATATATATTCTATAGATTTCTCCTTCCCTTAATTTATTACTTAGGAAATTTGCATGAATACATGACCCTTATCTCTTAGAGTTCATCTACCTCGATAGCTTACTCCCTACTTCAAATCATAATCCTGTGTTGTGACATCACAATCTGTTGCCATGGTAGTAACTGTGATATCACAAGCAGTGCATTATGACCTCAGGTAGGGAGAAAGCTGCAAGAATAGATGAACTCTTCTGGAGCAAAAATTTTTTCATGCAAATGACCCTAATAATAAATAATTGGAAGGAGAAACTCAAAATTAATGTGAACTACAACAATAAAAAAGAAAAATCAGTGCACACCCATTACCCCCACCCCCAAACAAACATTTGGGTAAGTGCAACATACTAACGTCATTCAAAATGCCAGCAGAGGAGGCCTAATGGTCTTCTGTGTATAGCTGATAATCGGCACCCATACTGGCGCCGATTTTGCTGTCCCCTTGATTTTCACTGTCCCGGTCCAAGATGTTCCCTTATGTTGGACTTTGTCAGCTTCACCCTCCCCTATACTTGTGCCATCCTCCCAGTCTCTGCCTCCACCAGTCCCCTGGGCAGTGCATTCCACGATTCCACCACCCTCACAGTGAAGTAACACCTCCTTCTGTGCCCCACTCAGTCTCCCCCCTCTAGCTTCCACCCATGTTCTCTAGTTACCACCCCCTTCCTTTGGAGCACCCTGAGTGATCCCCCCACTTATTAATCCCCTTTATGTACTTGAAGACCTCTATCATGTCCCCCCGTCCCACCTTTCCTTAAGGGTGTACATGTTGAGCTCCTCGAGCCTCTCCCCTTAGGTCCTTTCCCCCAGGCCCCATATCATTTTGGTTGCCCTCCTTTGGACCCTCTCCAGGAGTGCAGTGTCCCTTTTTAAGTGCGGTCTCCAAAACTGCACACAGTACTCTAGGTGTGGCCTAACCAAGCAGTTATACAGAGGAAGGATCACTTCCATCCTGGAGGTAATCCCCCCCTAGCGATGCGTCCCAGCAGCGCATTTGCTTTTGCCACTGCCCTCCTACAGGTCTCCGAGTTGTTCATTCTAACATCTACCACCACCCCCAGGTCCCTCTCGCCCTTCGAGACTTGTAGTGCTTCTCCCCCCAGGGTATACCCTTGTCCCGGATTTCTGGCCCCCAGGTGCAGAACCCTGCATTTCCCTGCATTGAACTTCAGTTTCCACTTCCCCGACCACCTTTCCAGAGCATCCAGGTCCTCCTGCAGGGCCACTCTCCCCTCCTCCTCATCCACCACCGCACCCAGCTTCGAGTCATCTGCAAAGATACTCATTCCACTCCTGATATCCTTCCTTATGTCTGAGACATAGGCTTTAAACAGGAGTGGCCCTAGTACCGACCCCTGGGGTAAGCAGAAGTAGGCTGCTGGTTAACTAGGATCTGCAGCTTATCCATTAGGTAGGGAAATGGGCAGACTGGGTGGGCCAAGCGGTCCTTATCTGCCGTCAAATTCTGTGTTTCTATGTTAACCCCACTAATGACTCTCCTTGGAGATGAGACTAGCCCCCCCAACCACCACCCTCTGAGTATGCTCCGAGAGCCAATTACCTATCCATCTGATCATCTACATCCCCACCCCCATTTCCTCCAGCTTAGCCAGCAGGTCACTATGAGGTACCGAATCAAACGCCTTGCTGAAGTCTAGAAAGAGGACGTCCACCGGCCTACCCTGGTCCAGGGCACTCGTCACACAGTCGTAGAACTCCACAAGGTTTGTCTGACATGATCTTCCTGGGACAAAGCCATGCTGTCTATCGTCCAGATACCCCATTTGTTCCAGTACCCCCTCCAGCCTTTCCTTGACAATACCCTCCATCACCTTGCCCACCGCTGACGTCGGGCTAATGGGCCTGTAGTTCCCTGCCTCCTCTCTTGATCTCCCCCTTGTGGATAGGCACGATATGGGCCACCCTTCAGTCTTGGGGTACCAACCCCGTCTTCAGAGAGATGCTGAAAAGCTCCACCGTTGGGCCGCCAGGACATCTGCCAGTTCCCTCAGCACCCTGGGATGTATTTCATCCGGCCCTGGTGCTTTCTCTGTCCGAAGAGACCTGAGGACTTCCCTTATTCTCTCTACTGGGATTTCAGCCTCCACGTCCTCCCCGTTTGCTCCCTGTACTACCAACCCCCCCACCTGACGGTGCTGGTCCTTTCTTCTCCCCAGACACGGCAGGGCTCCCGATCTCTAAGGGTCCCACCCCTTCCCTCCGGTTTGCCCCTCCCCACCCGCAAGACGTAGCCCCCCCATCCTCCCTGGTAAAACTGAGACAAAGTACTGCTTGGAAATCTTTGGCCTGTTCCCCGGCCCCAGCCCATCCCTCCCTGTCCTTATCCTGCTGATCCGCCCCTCACTTTCCTTTTTCCCAATGTATCTAAAGAACCCCTGTCTCCCCCACCCCATCTCCCTGGCCAAGGTCTGCTCTTTCCTCACCTTAGCCTCTCTCACCACCTTGGTGACCCTCCTGGCCATCAGTTCATACTCCCCCTGATCCCTTTTGCTCCTTGATCGCTTGAAGTGCCTGTAGGCCACCACCTTATCCCTCACTGCCTTCTGAACCTCCTGGGTCCACCAACAGGGTTTTCCGCCTACTGAATTTGCGCCTCTCTCTTGCACAGGACCTGGTAGCCTTCTGTACTCCTCTCTTAATGATCTTCCACCTACTGTCAGCATCCATGCCTGGCCTTATCCCATCCAAATGACCCTTAAGGATCCTTCCCATCCCCCTGAAATCCACACTCCTGAAGTCATTTACCACCATCTTTGTGTGGCTTTCCTCCCCCCAGGTCCAGGAAGAACCAGACTGAGGCATGATCACTCCCCGCCAACGGGTCCCTCACCTCCAGGCCCCTAATCTGGTCACTGTCCGCCAGGACTACGTCCATGTCCTGGCCTCCCTAGTCAGCTCCCCCACCTGCTGGGTCAGGAAAACGTCCTGGAAGACATCCAGCAACCTCTGCTCCTTGGCCACTAGGGACGTCATAGTCCCCCAGTCTGTTCCTGGCATGTTTATGTCCCCCATCACCACTACCCTTCCCTTCCCCAATCTACAATGACCCACAGCATTTGCCACCAAACACTCTTCCAGAGCCTTCGCCATCATGGGGGGGGTCTGTATACCACCCCAATCTTTACTCTCTTACCTCCGTCTGCAGGGTGACCCAAATCACCTCCATGTCCCCCACCTCCTCCACCCCTCCAGTACCGATGCCATTTTTGACTAACAGTGCTACCCCCCCTTCCCTCCGCCCTGTCCTTTCTGAACATAGTGTAGCCCTCCAGGTTTAGGTCCCATTCATGCCCTTGGGTGGCCCAGGTCTCAGTGACTGCTGCCACATCTGCCCCCTCAACTAGCATTGCCTGGAGCTCAGGCATCTTATTTCCTAAGCTCCTGGCGTTTATCAGGACCACCCTCCACCCCTTTCCCCTCTTCTCATTTTCCCCCCCTTATGCTCCCATTCGGTCACATGCCCCCCTCACCTGCTCCCTACTTGTTGGCCTTTTTCCGTATCCCTCCAGCCCTTTAGGGGGGTTGAGACTGTGTCCCTCTTTTATCGTACCCCCTGCAACAGCCCCATCCTCGATCCCTCCCCCCCTTCACAAGGTTAATCCCCACCTTTCAGTGATGAACTCTGCTAGTTTCAGCTTTAGGATTTCCCTCTCCTCCAAATTAAGGTGGAGCCTGTCCCTAGAGTGCGGCCCCTTATCCTCCCAGGCTGCCCCCCAGTCCCCTACAAGGCCATACCCCCTTGCCTCACATCACTCCCTGAGCCACTGATTCATCACCCTGATCTTCTGCTTGTTCTCCCCACTAGTCCTCTGCACCGGCAGGATTTCTGAGAAGGAGATCAAACCTCCTATGGAATGGCATATCCTGGCCAGCTCCTGAAACCTTGCCTGTATCGCTAATTCACTATTCCCATATATGTCTTTTGCACCCAGGTGCACCAGTATGTCCAGGGGCTTCAAACATTCCTTTGCCAGTGAATATACCCTGTGCTTGGCCTTGTGCACCATCAGGCCAGGATGGCATTTGTTTTTTATTGGACAGGTTTTACCCTCCCCCTGCCCCTCCCGCTGGATACCTCTGATCATGGAGTCCCCCAACAGTAGCACTCTAACCTCCCCCTTGCCTCCATGCTCACCCCTCAGGTTTCCCCTCCTTCCATGCCAATCCTCGCCCCTTCTTCTGGTTTCTCCACCCAACCAGTTCCTCACACCTCCTGCAATTTGGTTGTCAAAGGTAGCCCTCTCCCTGTTGTCACTGGCCACCCCTCTACTCCAGTGCTGGGCATCATCCCCCCCACTTGAGAGTCCTTTACTGTATCTCTTATCTCCCCTGTCCCCGCCTTTGAATAAACCATTCGCCCTATCTGTTGGCCTACTTTGGTTCTTACTCGCTTTTTTTTTTTTTTTAACTATTTTTTTATTTATTTATATCACAGAGCATGATCGCAGGAATAATTGAATGTATAGAATAGGTAACATGTTGTATACTGTACAGCTATTTCTTACTCACTTTCATCCCATCCACGTTCAGCACCCTCCTACCTGACATGCCTCCCTGGTCTGTACCCTCAGCCCCCCCAATGTCTGCAGACTCTTCCTTGTTCACCTGATCCTCCTCCTTTCCTGCCCCCACCTCTATTCCCCAGCCTGTCCAGGTCCCCCGTCCCCGCTGTCGCCCACGTGCTCACCCCCGTTCCTCACGATGTCCAGTCCCTGCCTCTTGCCCTTCTCCTTTCTATCCGTCCCTGCCCTAGCTACATCCTCCCCTCCACTCTCCCCTCCTGTACCACCAGATGTAGAGGGTTAAAATGATTTGTGGGCCTAAGACCAGACGCCATGGCTCCCCCTCCTCCCGCCCACCTCGGGTCTCTCTGGACAACCCCAGACACCTGTCTGCTGCTTTGGAAATTTCCACCTTTTGGGCCCCTCTGTCAGGGTCCCCATGTGCCCCTGAGTACCCCCCTTCACTCTTCTCCCTGTGTGGGAGGCCTCAGCACCTGGTGCATCCACGTAGGTGACCCCTTGCCCCTACTCCATCCCCCAAAACCCCAGCTGCCTCCTAATCTCCTGAAATCTCCTCCCTAAGCTGTGCCAGCTGGTAGCACACTGGGCAACCAACAAACTTCCAAGCCCAGTCAAGTACCATGACCGCACCACACCCTGCTCACCCAACCACCCTCCCAAAGATGCCCACTCTAGTGACGTGTGGTCCCTTCCCCATCATCGTAGCAGGTCTTTAGGTCAAAAGCCCACCTCGTAATGCAAAAATAAGCCCACCGGTTCCCCAATTGGCAGAGCTACAAGCGGCTCTACAGATTTCAGAACTACCAGTACCTCTACTTAGACAATCCCCCTCACAGCATGCAATTTTGCTTAAAGAATCCCCACACAGCTTGCAAGGTGGCAGTCCAGAAAACAACAGAAATTTCTCCAAGGCCACAGGCTCCTACTATCCCAGGCCACTCCTATCTCCTGACTCCTCCCCCACCAGCTATTTAATAGAGGTCGGAGTGGGGGTGGGGGGTCGGAGATGAATACTGCTCCTACAGTGCACAGTTTTGGACAAGGTGGCTGGGCTTGCCCTTATGTGGCCCAGTCATGAGTTCGAATCTGGCGCCCTGCCCTCTGATGGGGCCTCAGACCTCTGCTGCTTATTTCTCCCAGCAGCCCTGCTCCAGCCCTGGCCTGCCGCTGATTGCAGCTGCTGGGAAAGTGCTTTGCCCTGGTGCCCTTCTCATGCTGCTGATGCAGCCCAGCTCATCCTGCTGCCGATGCAGCCTCCGATCCGCTCCCTCTCCTTGCCCGCTCCTCGTGTGGCCCCCGGGTTACAGCTCCACAACAAATACAGCTCCTCCGGGTGCACAGTTTTGGATGGGCAGCTGGCTTGCCCTTATGTAGCCCAGCCACGAGTTCGAATTTGGCGCCCTGCCCTCTGATGGGGCTTCAGTCTTCTGCTGCCCGTTTCCTCCCAGCAGCTATGCTCCAGCTCTGGCCCGCCGCTGATTTTAGCCACCGGGAAAGCGCTTTGCCCTGGTGCCCTTCTCATGCTGCTGATGCAGCCAGCTCCTCCCGCCGCTGATGCAGCCTCCGGTGTGCTCCCCTCTCCATCACTCCTCCTCCGCCGATGTGGCCCCCGGGTTACAGCTCCTCCGGAACAACAATAAACATTTATCAGCCTGGATTGGCTACTTACTGATTTGATTTCAGAAGGAGTGGGGGTCTCTTGGTATTCACCTCAGGGCCCTGCTGTGAAGTCGCCCAGGTACCAATGTTGAGGTAGACCACCCATCAGCTGGGTCCCTAACACAAAATGCCTCTGCTTCAAATAGCTTCCTTTATAAAGAGTGCACGAGCCTGAAATAGGCTTAATTAAGGTGTGGTCCCCAGCCAAATATGCAAGTAACTGGTGGGGAGCTAGCTAAATGAGAGAGCTATAATGTGAAATACAAGTTGTGATGTGTCTAAATATTATGTTTTGTTAAAGTTTTTCTGCCTGTGTCAGTTGTTCTTTTAAGAAAAAATAAAATTGTGTCTGTATGGAGCTGGTGTCTGCGGGAACAGATTGGGTGAGGTAACATCCAAGAGTATGGTGAGGCCGTGAACGTTACCTGCCATTGTAAGTTTTTAGGCTGCTTTACATTGCTTGCATTCCTTCTGGGTTCGGGGAAAAACCAGCAGAAGAGCAGAGCAGGAGTTTCTGGCAGGCAGAGATACGAGGGCTGCACTGCGTCCAGCTTGGTATAAAAGTGCCAGCCACAGCGTTGTTGTCCTATAAGGACACAGGATTCCTTTCACATATTTTATGAAGGATTTTAATGCATGTCCCGGGGTGTTGTAGGGCATGAGGCTGAAGGCCAAGTGACCTTACACCCCTGGGAAGTGCATTAAAATCCTATAACACATTATGGAGGGGCTTATAATTACACTTATAAAATGGCTTTAAGTAGGTGTTTTGGGAAGGAAAATGAGATTTGGCACCTGACTCTGCGTTTATAGAGTTAATGTATGATTAGGTGAAGGCTCTCGGCCAGTGAAATGTATCGATTTTTTTTTCTTACCATTTTATAAATATATACTGTATGTAATCTATATCTATACACATACATACATATACATGAGGTTGTCCCCACAGAAGTGGTTAGTTATTTCCCTGTATACCCTTTCCCTATATACACAGTTGTTATTCAAGCTAAAAGTAGCTATCAAAATGTATTTTATAAAATGAAAGATGGGTATGTGTGGCATACAAGGAAATAAACCCATGAAAGGGGCTAACCAAAACATAAAGTCATTTGCCCTTTGGCCACATGGCTTTATGATCTGCTTAGCACCATCGATGGGTAAGTGTGGCATTCAAGGAAATAAACTCATCATTTATTATATTTGTAAGGAATAAGACATGACGGGGTGTGGGTTGTTAACTCATAAGAGCACGCCCCAGGTGTGCTGTGAGGCTTGAGGCGCTTGCACCATGTGTCTTTAGCACTGGGGAAGTACTTTTATGAGTCAACAACCCTCACCATGGAATGTCTTAATCTGCTTATAAAAAGGGTTCCACAAGTTAATTTTTGTAACAAAAAAATGGAGACAAAAGGTTTTAAAAATAGGTTTTTGTTTCAGTTGCTGAAAAATAGATCTTACTTCGAGAGGGCTCTTGCAGTAGGTAGATACATATAGGACTGAACCCGGCAAGCATCAGGACCCCACGGAAAAATTCTAGCTAGCAGTCTCTGGCGAGGACCGCCCCAGTCAGGTGACCAGCCATGCGGCGTAGAAGGCTATTCCCCACGCCTGTCTTTCCAGTTCTTTCCCACTGTTAGCTCGTGGAAGCGCCTCGTGGTAAAGATCACTGCTCATCAGTCTGTTGTCGGTAGTTCTGCGGTCGCTTTTTTTCTTGATTTAATTTGACTTTTAGTCAGTTTTTGGGTGGTATATGTCGTCCTCTACACCCCCTGAGCACAAGAATAAGTGCGACTTGCGCGGCGCCCAACTCCCGCACAAGGACCGTCACTCCCAGTGCCTCTTCTGTCTGGGCCCTGATCACCCTGTGGAGAAGTGCCAGCATTGCCTGAAATTCAACGCCGCCACCCACAAACGGAGACGGCAGTCCCTGGAGGCCCACATCCTCAGAAAGAAAATGACCTCCATAGAGAAGGAGTTAAAAAAGCTCTGTCAGGCTTCAACTTCCCCGGAGGGCTATTGTAAGAAGAAAGACAAGGAGAAGCACTGGGACAGGGACTCCTCGTCCACCACGACTTTGGCTGGAGGTACTGTCTTGAAGGTATCGTTCCCCCGCCAGGGGACCGCTCCGTGATGGCCGTCTTGAAGGCTTCCAAGACGGCGTCCACACACCCGTCTGACTCGTGCTCGGGCTCTTCGGGTGCCTCCGGGCTAAAGGAGGCCTCCGCTCCCAGTAAGACCGCTGCCGCGTGGCCTATTGGTGCAAGTGGCTCTGGTAAGCCTGGCGTCGGCTCCTCTGACGTCCGCCCAGAGAAGGCCGCTAAGTCGCTCAACCCTTCGGGGCAGCGAACGGCCCCTGTTCCACCCGAACAGACTGCTCCCCCATCGTGGCCTGCCTCGGGCGATGGTTCTGCGGACCTCGGTTCCTCCGACGCCCACCCGGACTCTGCTGGTAAGCCGGACGTCGGACCTTCCAACACTCGTGCGGCGTCAGAGCCAACAACAGACCCCAAGCTGTCCGCTGTTCCCGGCTCCCCACAGCCTTCACTGCCTTCTGGGAACCCAGCATCTCTTCAGCCTGACCCCGAGGATTTTTCCCCTCCTTCCCTGGGTGATGCCGGGGATCTTACCACGCTACCGTCAGGTCTTCCTCCTGCTGGGCCAGATGACCTGGCGTCAGTTCCCCGGACGCCGGCTCCGACGCCGGTCTTCCCGTCACCGGATGACATCCCTCTTCCTCTCCTGGATGCTGCCCCCACACCGGGCCTGCCAGGCCTCCGCTTTCCAGCCTGCCTGCTGGGCGCCCTCCCAGGCCGTCTGCCCCGGCAGACCCCCCCCCCCCAGTTCCTGGGTATCCGACCCCGTTGTACCTGGGTCCACAGTATCTGGCGCCCCAATACCCGATGCTGGCCTATCTGACGCCGCAGTACACGGTGCCTCATTACCAGACGCCAGGGTTTCCGCCATGGGGTTATGGATACGCGCAGTACGGATATGCCCAATATCCGTACCCTCCTCCGCCACCTCAGCCACCGGTGGATGTGAAGGAGACTCTAGCCTCCTGGTGGGCTGAGGCCAAGGCACAGCTCAGCAGGGAGGTGAAGAGTCATTTCCCCACGACAGTACCGGTTCCGGTCCCGGTACGTCCGAGACTTGAGACTCCCTCCCCAACTCTAGATACCAGAGGCGAGCCCTCCGGTTCCAGGATGGGACAGGATACGCTTCCCCGAGGTCTTCCTCAGGGGTCCGTTCCTCCCCTGCACTGGGGATGGAGTCTTCTTCCTCCTCCTCGGACATCTCGGATGACTGCGATGGTTGTTCTGACCCGGACGGCGAGCCTCGCTCTCTGGATAAGCCTAGGCCGAGGACTCTTCCGAAGGATCATTCTTTCATGGAGTTGCTGTGCAAAATCCAGGAGGTTTATCAGTGGCGCTCCTTGGAGCCGGATCCACAGCGTCAAAAACTCGCTGCGCACCTGGATCTGCCCGAGACTGCTCCGACCTTGGTGCCACCCTGAATTGAGCCTCACGCCGACCTTGTTTCCACTATTTGGAAGCAACCGTCAGCGATAGCCCCTCTTCCTAGGAAGTTGGACAGGCTATACCAGGCTCCCGAGGGTCATGATTAGCGCCGCTCACGGACGGTCAGCTAACCCAAAACACTTGAGCTCGTCGCCACCTAACAAGTAATCCCGCCTTCTGGACCAGTATGGGAAGAAGGTCTACGCTTCTTCCACTCTGGGTATCAGGGCCCTAAATTATGTCGGTCATATGGGGGATTACCAGAAGGCGATTCTTAGTGAGGTGGAATCCAAGTTGGACTCCTTTCCTGAATCTCAGGTGAAGCAGGAAGTGGCTGGTCTTGTCTGCTCTGCACATTCGGCCAGTCTGCACATTCTTTGTGCCACGTACGATGCAGAGGACGCTGCTGGTAGGAGCTCGCCTTTTGCTGTGGGTTTACGGCATCATGCCTGGCTCCGTGTGTCAGGATTGGTCCCGGAAGTGCAGTCCGCTATCCAGGATGCGCCTTTCAGGGGTTTGGAGCTGTTCGGAGGTGATGTCAAGGACATCTTTACCGATCTGCAGGAGAAGGGGACTGCACTGAAATCTGTGGACTCCATGTACAAACCCCCTCAGTCACAGCGTCGGCCCTTTCGCAGACGTAATTGGCAGAAGGCGAAACCTCAGGGAAAGCGGGCCAATAAACGTCGGGCCCCTCTGGCTGCTAAGCCCCACCGCCCAAAAAAGCAGCGGGGGCTTCAGTGGTGACGCTGCCTCACACCAGCTGACTCCTTTCCTCTCCCACAGCCTCTGGGGTTCCCAGAGGAACTGGTGAGAGGGAGGTTTTCCTTCCATCTTCCGGGCTGGGAGAGGATAACTTCAGACATTTGGGTGCTCCAGCTGATCGCAGAAGGACACTCAATAGAGTTTCATCGGAAGCCTCCTCGAAAACCACCCCCCAGGTCGTCGTACTCGCCAGAACATCATCTTCTGGTTCAGGAAGAGATTTCCTCCCTTCTCTTGAAGGAGGCGATAGAGCCCATCCCCCTTCCTCTTCAGGGGACGGGGTACTATTCCTATTTCTTCCTGGTCCTGAAGAAGTCGAGAGACGTGAGGCCGATTCTCGACCTCAGCTCCTTAAACTTGTTCGTAGAGTACAAAAGGTTCATG
This sequence comes from Neoceratodus forsteri, assembly GCA_016271365.2. Lineage (NCBI taxonomy): Eukaryota > Metazoa > Chordata > Ceratodontiformes > Ceratodontidae > Neoceratodus > Neoceratodus forsteri. The sequence goes on from CM028132.1 coordinate 1,206,083,074, forward strand.
ATGCTCTCTCTGCAGGGTCTCCAACCCCTCCTTTGGCCGGGACAGTGGCTGTGCGCTCTGGATATGCAGGATGCTTACCTGCATATCCCTATTTGCCCTTCCCGCCTCAAATACCTATGTTTTGTGTTCCAGGAGGACCACTACCAATTCAAGGCCCTCCCATTTGGTCTCTCCTCGGCACCCCGAGTGTTCACCCCATGTCTGTTGGTGGTAGCGACCTACCTGCGTACCCAGGGGGTGCAGGTTTTCCTGTACCTGGACGATTGGCTCCTGGCGGCCCTGTCCAGGGAGGAACTCCTGCACTCCCTCTCCCTCTCCCTCCAGGTTTTTGCCTGCCTGGGTATTACTGTCAACCAGACCAAGTCCCACTTGATCCCATCCCAGAAGCTCCAGTTTATTGGGGCAATCCTGGACACGACCTCCGACCTGGATTTCCTGCCACTGGACAGGGTGGCCACACTCCAGGCTCAGGTCAGCCTGCTGTGCAGCCGCAGGTGGGTCCCTGCAAGGTCAGTCCTTAGCCTCCTTGGGCTTATGGCGGCTGCAATTCCGACAGTCCCTCGCGATCGGCTCCACATGAGAATTTCTCAGTGGACGCTTTGGTCTCAGTGGGATCAGCTGGTGGACGACTTAGATCAACTTGTCCTGGTCTCAACTTCTATGGCTCGGGACTTGCAATGGTGGATGGTTCAAGAGAACCTTTGCCGGGAGTTCGCTTTTGTCTCTTCCCCCCTTCCAGACGCTAACTACGGATGCCTCGGGCGAGGGTTGGGGAGCCCATCTCAGGCCGCACAGGACCCAGGGCTCCTGGTCCAAGCTCGGGAAATCTCTCCACATCAGTGTGCTCGAGCTTCGGGCTGTGCTGTATGCTCTTCAGGCTCTGCATCTACTTCCGGGCATCTGGCTGTCCAAACGGACTACATGTGTGGTCTGGTACATCAACAAACAGGGAGGAAATCGTTCTTACCCTCTTTGCAGGGAGGCGATGCGAGTTTGGGATTGGGCTGTGCAGCACAACCCTCTCCTCACAGCTATTCACGTCCCGGGGGTCGAAAACAAGTTGGCAAACTGCCTCAGCTGGTCATCTGCTCATGCTCACGAGTGGGAACTGGATCAGGGGGTAGCAGACGATATCTTCCTATGTTGGGGAACACCACAGGTAGACCTGTTCGCATCCCCTCAAAACACAAAACTTCCCGACTTCTGCTCGCTCGCTCCAGGGCGAGGCATTTTTTGGAAAGATGATCTGTCTTTAGACTGGAAGGGCAGATTCGTCTAAGCTCCCCCCCCACCCCGATTCCTTTGATTCCGAGGGTCTTACAGAAACTCAGCTCAAGAAGGAGCTCGCATGATTCTGGTCGCTCCTTTCTGGCCCAGGCAAGTTTGGTTCTTTCTTCTGCCTCAGTACTCAGAGGAACCTCCTCTTCCTCTGTCGCAAATTTTGCTGACCCAGGATCAGGGGACCTTGGTCCACCCAGGCCTCAAGTCTCTTCAGTTGCACGTGTGGCTCCTGCAGACGTAGCTCAAGCCCGGTTCAGGGTCCCCCCCCCCCGATTGGCTGAGGTCCTGGTGGAGGCCAGAAAACCCTCCACTAGGTCTACCTATGCCTTGAAATGGAAACATTTCACTATCTGGGCCACTTCTAACGATCTTGAGCCTTTCTCGTGCTCTGCGGAGTGGCTTCTGGACTACTTGCGACACCTCTTTGTCCTGGGTCTCAGCCATTCATCCTTGAAGGTTCACATGGCAGCCATTTCGGCCAACCATGTCCCTTTCGCAGATAGGATGTTTGCTCAGCTGGAGGTCTCTAAGACCTTTCTTGGAGGGGTCCTCCATTTGCGACCCCTTCCCCCATCCGGGTTCCTGCCCCTCCTTGGGATCTGAATTTTATTATCAAGAAGCTTACTCTGCCTCCTTTCGAGCCGGCAGCCTCAGCAGACCTGAAGTTCCTCTCGTGGAAGACTCTCTTCCTCATGGCCATTACTTCTGCTCGAAGGATCTCCGAGCTCCAGGCCCTCATGTGCAAAATCCCGTACTTGATTTTTCACAAGGAACGTGTGGCTCTAGGGTACCAACCCTAAGTTTCTCCCCAAGGTGGTAGTGGAATCTACGCTGAATCAATCCATAGAGTTACCTGCTTTCTTTACGCAGCACTCCAGTCAAGGAGAGTACCTCCTGCATACTCTGGATGTTCACCGGATTCTGAGATACTACACCAACAGGACTATGGATCTCAGAAAGACTGATCAACTGTTTGTCTCTTTTGCTCATAAAAGAGAAGGCAATGCTGTTTTTAAGCAATGCCTGTCTAAATGGTTGGCTCATTGTATCTCTTTCTGTTATGACAAGTACAACAAGACCCTGCCAGGTTAAGTCAGAGGACACTCCACCAGAGGGGTCGCTGCCTCTGCTGCTTGTTTCAAGAACGTGTCAGCGGCTGACATTTGTGCAGCCGCAACTTGGACTTCTGTCCATACCTTTATGAAACATTACAGTTTAGACATTGCCTCTCGCCGTAGAGCAGGCTTCAGGTTGGCTGTTCTGCAAGGCCTTCTTGCCTAAGGCCTTCACAGCACGAGGGTCTACTCCTGAATAGTTTTCCTCCTCCCGTTTGCTTCTCCTTGTTCCAGACTGCTTGGGACTCAGTCCTATATGTAATTACCTACTGGAAGAGCCCTCACGAAGTAAGATAGTACAGTTACTTAAGAACTTACCGTAACAGTAAACCTTCGAGAGAGGCTCAGCTGATAAGTGTCTGCTCCGCCCTCCATCCCCCTTAGCTTTTTCAGCTCCTTTTCCAGGATGGCAAATATCTGCTTCTCTCTCGTCTCGCCTTTTGGCCTGTTGCGGGAAAGAACTGGAAGACGGTGTGGGGGACCACCCCTTTTATACTGACGTCACATGACGTTGGTCACCTGATGTGGGGGTGGTCCCCCGCTAGAGACTGCTAGCTAGAAATTTTTCTGTGGGGTCCTGATGCATGCCGGCTTCAGTCCTATATGTAATTACCTACTGCAAGAGCCTCTCTCGAAGATCTACTTTTACGGTAAGTTCTTACGTAACTGTACTTTCTAATGTAACAGTAAAACTAATGTATTTTTATTGCATATGTGTTAGGTTACCAGTAGATGGTCTCTGTTGAAAAGTGGTAATTTTGCAGGTTAGCCCCCCCAACCTACTACTGTCCTCTGTCCATTTTGCAGGTTAGTGTCCCCACTCCTATAACTGTCTACTGTCCCCTCTGCCAGCACAAGCAGTGTAGCCACTTTGACACTCTGCCCCTTCTTAGCACAATACATGTACCTTTAATGTGGAGCTTTCAGTGGATCAGGCTTTCCCCGCATGTGAGGGAGCAACTTGTGTCTTGAGGGAGTGACTTCTGGTTTTAGCGCTCGAGGTCAGTTTTGAGTGTGGTTTAAAAGAAAAAATGTTGAAAATGGTTGGACAGCAACAGATAAAGATACAGTGGCATTAAATGTAGGATCCATGGAGGGCAGGAGTCATGGCAGGGACTCAGGAAAAACCGAGGGTGCAGGGGGTAGAGGCATAAGGGAGGAGGAGGGCGGAAGCGAGGGGGAGGGAGGGGGAATGGCAGCAGGACTAGCAGAGGGTCCAGGGAAAGTTCGGAAAGGAGGGCTGAGGGTATGGAGTGCCGGGAAGGGGCGGAGGAGGGGGAAGGGATGTTGAGGAAGGAGGAAGGCTGTCAGACAAAAGGGTGGCAGCAGGAGGTACAGGGGATGAAGGTCAGTGCATGCGACGATAGAGGAGGAAATCCATAGGCACCGGACGGGTAGGTAAGGGAACAGGGAGAAAAGGAGGAGTTGGAGGGGGCTGACAGCATCTTCAAGCCACCTAGGAGGTCTCGGGCGGGAGATTGGTGCATGGAGAGACGGGAGGAGAGTGTACATGGGGCGGAGGCGGGGTGCAGGAAAAGTGAGAGGGTGGACAAAGTGTGTGTGTGTGTGTGTGTGTAAGATGATCGGAGCATAGGGACGGGAAGAGGAGCGATGAAGGCCAGGAAGGTAGTTCTGACACCGGTGCACTGGGGGAGGAGCACAGGGGTGCAGTTAAACCAGGGGAAAGCAAGGGGCAAGGTGCTTCTGATTGGAGATTCTATCCTGAAGGGAATCAAGTTCGGGGGGGCAGGAGTAGTGCAGTGTGGGTGGAGTGCATGCCGGGGATGACTGCACTGGAGGTAATCCACCACATCCCATCATAGGGAAGGGACCAAGATAAAAATGTGCATCTGGTATTCCACCTGGGAACAAATGACCTGGATGGCAACAGTCTCATGGAGGTACAGGCAAGATTTAAGGCGCTGGCTAGATTCTGTGGGGAGCTAGGCTTTAAATCTCTAGCCTTTTGTTGCCAGTACCAAGGACCAGCTTGGGCAGAAAGCTCAGGATAAAAGAGTTTAATGATTGCCTGGAAAGATGGAGTAGGCAGATGGGATGTGGGATTTTGTTTGGGGGCTGGCGACAACTTAGAAGGACAAGAACCTCTATGCTCCAGACAGGCTGCACCTCAGCAAGGATGGGCCAGCCGTGCTAAAGTGCCAGATGGAGAATCCTAGAGGTTAAGGGGCTGCAGGACAGCAGACAGCATGGGTTTGTCTCAGGCAGATCTTGTCAGACCAACCTGGTGGAGTACTGTGACTGGGTATCGAGGCAGTTAGACAAGGGCCATGCAGAGGATGTCCTGTACCTGGACTTTAGTAAGACCTTTGACTTGGTGCCGCATGGGAGACTAGGAAGTAAGCTGGAATGCACGAGACTGGGGCGAAGATGGTGGGATGGGTAGTGAACTGGCTGCAAGAGAGACAGCAGAGGGCAGTGGTGGCCGGGAGCTCACATCTCCCAGGGTGGTGACAAGTGGGGTGTCACCGGGGCCGATGTTGCTTGGGGTCTTCATAGCAGGCATCTCATTAGACATCAAAAGCAAGATCCGTCTATTTGCAGATGACACCAAGGTGGGAGCAGTAGTGGATGACTTAGAAGGGTGGCAGGGGGTTGCAAGACGATCTGGCAAAATTGGAGGCCTGGTTGGACACTTGGCAGCTGGGGTTCAATGCAAAAAAATGTAAAGTGCTACATTCTGGCGCAAAATAACGAGTAAGAGCTGCCAGGTAGGGGGATTCAGCTAGCCAAGAAGGAGGAGGAGAAGGATCTGGTGGTGATCATAACTGGAGCAATGAATAACTCGGCATAGTGTAGAAAGGCAGCTGCAAAGGCCAACAGGATGCTGGGTTGTATTGCCAGAGGCATATCCTCCAGGAGGGGGGAGGTGATCCTGCAGCTATATAGGTAACTGGTTAGACCACACCTAGAGTACTGCGTGCAGTTCTGGTGATTGTACCTGAAGAAAGACATCAGGTTACTGGAGGAGGTACAGTGCAGGGCAACAAAAATTATCCAGGGGCTGGATGTTAAAGGAAAGCTGTCTTTTTCAGACCCCCCACCCCCAAGCTTTACCCCCCTATTAGGCTTTTCTGCTAGAAAAAAACATTTTTATTCCCATGGTAACTAACTTAGTTTTAGTTTGCAAAAGTCTGCGATCCCAAAACATGGCAGATGGTGTGCAGTTCCAGTTAGTGTTAAAGTATGGAGCCACACTACTCGCTTCAGTGCATTTGTATTGAAGCAAGCAGTGCAGCGCCACTCTAAACACTAAGTGGAGCCATGCACCATCCGTCGTGTTTTGGGATTGAAAAATGAAGTAAGTTACCATGGGAATAAAAATGTTTTTTTTTCTAGCAGAAAAGCCTGATCGGGGAGGTGTGTGTGTGTGTGTGTGTGTGTGTGTGTGTGTGTCTGTGTCTGAAAAAGACGGCTTTCCTTTAAAGATCTCATGGCACTTCTCAAAAAAAGAGTAGGGAAACTTCCCCGGTGTCCTGGCCAGCTTCCCTCATTCAGTAAAATACCACCAACAGCTTAACCTAGTTCAATAAGGTGGTTTGCATCTATCTTAGCCCCCGCCCAGATGAGGTAGAAAATAGGAGTGTAGTGTCTTGTCCTCCTTTCCCGGTCAAAAAAAGTGAAGTGAAATAAAATAAATACCTACCACCCTGGTGAAGTCCATAGTCCTGATGTTTGGGACCATGGCACTTGATTTTATTCGTTGAGCTTGTAGAATAATGCTCAACCTCAAAATGCTTTGGTTGCTCTGATGTGCAAGTGGGTCCTCTACTCTCATGCAAAGCAGTCTTGCAACATCTCTAAAACCTTCTGGCATCTCTGGACCTGGACTAGCTACTAGAGTGGGCAGTTCTGCCCCCTCCTCCTACATTTGGATGCGCTACCTCCACAGCATGTGCCATACGTCAGCCCAGAGGGAGAGATCAGTTTCAGGATGCGATCCAGGCCCACTACATGGTGACCTAGTGTGCTACCACCATTGGTGTTGTTTTCTGTCATGTGTTTATACTTTGACCAGCCTGCCTGACTCAGTTCAACCTTCCCAACTCTGTCACCCAGCTTCTCTCTGGACTTACCTTCACCTTCCTTGAAGTACTGAATCCCCATGGTAGGGGCTTGTATGTGGGAGAAAGACCCCAGGATCTAGATCCTTAGTAGTGTGACAGTGGAACACTGAAGTTGGCAGTGCAGGGCTTGTGGGAGGTTGTGCATCATCCTACTCTGCTGGCATGTTTTCCTCATTTTATTTTGTCCGCTGAGGGATGGTGACATGCAGTGACGCATGTGGCATATGACGCTGGCCTTCCCCTCGGTGTGAGCCTCTCCCGCTGCGCTGACATGTGACTCGAGTCCGGTTGCGGTGAAGCTGCCTGAAGTGAACACTGAGCCCCTTCCTGAAGGAGGAGAGCTATCCTTGAGGATGCGTGATCCTCCTTTCTCAGGTTAACCCTGATGACTTCTGTGCACTCTTGAACTCTGGTACAACGAGTGGTAGTGTTACTGCTGCAGTACCAGGCCGGCCCATTTCCTTCACTTTAAATTTACTTCTTCCAGTTACCCAGGAGCTCTCACTTGGTAGTTTTTTGGCCTAAGATGATGAATCTCTGTATAAAAATGTGAAACAAAGGATCCTTCCTCGTCTTCCTCTTTTTCTCCTCTCATTCCTCCCTTCCTCACTCCCCTCCCTCCCTTGCTGCTGCACTGTAATGTAGGTCTGCAGTGACTACAAAGCAACCCCTTCCCTTGGTCTTTCCTTATTAACAGCAGTGAAGTGATGATGGAGCCTAACATCTAGTTACATGAATAGAAGAATGCTTTGTTGTCTTAACTGTAATCCCCAGCCTAAGATTTGGTTATATTTGTAATCCTTTCATAATCAAAGTACATTGTCTGTCAGTACTGCCCTCCTTGCGTAACATTTTAGCAGCAAGTGATGACAGGTTGACATGTAGTTGCCTGAACAATAGAGATTTCGCTGCTGAAAAGTGCCATGTGCCATCTGGAATGAGAGATGTTTGCCGTCCTCGATGACTTTGAATTATTCGAGTAGTGTAAACAATTCTGTGCAGATATGTTGAAATTTTATACTTCAGTCTGTCTGTCATTTGTCAGTCACTTTTATAATGTGCCATCAAAGAGACTCACTTAGTACTCAGTGTAAGACATAATAAGAATGCATACATCCAAAATATCAGAGCTGTATATATCAGTTTGGAGATGTACATATATAAATAAACCATCCGTCTAATTGGTTCAGATCTGGATCAAATCCCATAGTAGTCACTGACTCAAGGGATGAGCTTGGGCAATTTGCTTATTCTATCTCCTTATGTGTCCACCAGGCTAGGGCGCCATCAGGATCTTCCCTCTTAAGCTTCCGTAGATTTTGGAAGCAGACTTGTGAACCAGCAGCACAAACCTGCCCATTTGCCCCACCCCCAACACTGGTCCTCTTCCACCCTCTGCAGAGACAGGTAGCTTGTACTGCAGCCCTTTGCTGTTGGCAACACGGGACCAGACTCTTCTCCACCTTTTAGAGGGGCTGTTTTTCTTGCTAAAGTCATACCTTTCAGCTTTTCATTCCTTTAGTGTGGGTCACTTGGGAGGGGGTGTTGAAAGGTGATATCTTGGAGACAGAAGCTTAGGACAAAACAAAAATGTTTGCATTTCTGCTGTGTTTGATAAAGGGACATTTATTAATGTGGATTTCTGCATTATAGTGTCTGTGCACAGTGAGGGACACAAGACTACTGCTGTGTGATGAAGCGAAGATGTCCCTCTTAATGAGGAACAGCTGAGCTGTATGGCTTCACTTCTTGGGCTTTCGTCTTCTCAGTGGTAAAACTGGGTAGAAGTGTAATCCAAACGAAATGTTGCATTACGAGCATGCTCATGGAATAAATAAAATGTTTAACCAAATATGGACCGGTTTATTAGTGTTTGAAATATAGACTTACCAAAAATGTATGAACAGAGTATTATTTACTGTGGTACGAAACCAATAACAGCTGGCTTTGTGGTGCTGAGCGATTGGGCATCACTCTGACGATCGGGGTTTGGGCTCTGAGCTTGGATGTCCAGAGCAGAGGCCAGCAGGGAGGGAGTCAACAGCGTTCTTTGGACGCTTCCCTCCTGGGGGGGGGGGGCGTAGTGAGCCACTGTAGTAGTGGCTCCTGGTGGTAGTTCATGGTGGCATACTTGGTGGTGTAGGTGACGACACACTGCCGTACGTCCCAACCCCACAGGATGCTGCCGCATGCATTGTGGGCGGTGGATGGGTGCTCCACAACACAGAAAATGGCCACCTATGGTGCCGGCTGACTGCCCTCCCATAGGACCCCTCCTGGCAGCTGGCAGCCCGGCCCCCAACGGACATCACTGTTGTAATGCTCATTTACTCCCCCCAACCAGGGATAAGCTGGACCACCATGTGGATTGTCGGCAGAGCACTGTGGGAGCCCGAGATAGATACAGCAGTGAGGGTTGGGTTCGCTCTGTGTGTGTGTGTGGGGGGGGCACCAGGATGAGAGCACGGAGGAGTGGGGCTGCGGGAGCCTGGTAGGAGGGGGGTTAAAAAAAAAAAAAAAAAGAAACCCACAACAACAAAGACCCTGATATGGTCGCCAGCATATCAGAGACACCCAGCATGCATAATGTCAGACGTAACCCAGTGTGCTTATGTCAGGACCTTCTGATCTTGTTGTATTGTCGCCACAAAACCTGTTCTTCATGTAGCTGTACATTTTTCTTTCCAGATACCTGTTCTTCCCACAGCTCATTGCTTTTACATTGAAAGGCAAGATTCTTGTGGAGAAAAGGTTCAGTTAAAAAGGCAAAATGCATTTGAATCAGTAACAAAGACCTGTTTTTTTTTTTTCTATAGAGCTGTTTCTCATTCCACAGTTCCGCCTCACGGCAGCCCCAGTCCGATCATCAACTTTCTGATGAACTGACAGCTTATCCACCACTTACCCAGGAACATTTATTGGTGGGTGACCTACTGTGTTGGTCATGCCCAGAGCTTGCTGGGAGGGGGGAGGAGCGTGTAGGACAGACTAGACTTTTTCCTCCTTGCTTTGTTTTTTCTTCCCTGGGGTGCTAACATGTAGTGATGCATACATGTGGTGGCACGCATATGTACCAGGCATCCAGAGGCAACCACTCCCCTTTCTGGTGCTCCGGCTGTGCTCCCACCCTGTATCCAGCAGGTGGCAGTTGTGCCGTTGGAACAGCATCACCCCTCCCTAAGGACACAAATCAGTCCTTAGGATGCTCAATCCTTCCTTCCCTGGCTGGCCCCCAATGGCCTGTTCTCATTCCCAAATGCTACTTACTGTATAGAAATCTGTTAGACAGGTTAAGGCCAAGGGTTCATTGTTTTTTGCATCATAATTATCATTTTAAGGTAGGTGGAATTACCATCGGCTCACCCATGCTCTTGTCAGTCTGTGGGATGGCTACTGAGCCAGTATGTTAAAGGCACAGAATTACTGTAATGCAGCGCTATAGTTCATGTAGGGATAACTTAGCAGCATAGAATGGCAGAACTGCTGCCCAAGTCCCTCTCACCTCCTAACCCCTTCCCTTGCTTGCCAAGCAACTCCCTTCTGCTGCCGCAAGTCCCATATGCCTCCTAACCCATTCTCTCAGTCGTTGAACAACACCCTCCTGCTGCAGTAAGTTCCACTTACCTTCCAACTCTGTCCCCCCTGGCCTGCTGCAGTAAGTGCCACCTGCCTTTGGACCTGTTCGCCTGGCTATGAAATAAACACTGTCCAACTGCAGCAAGTCCCACCTGCCTCCCAACTGCCAAACAACATCATCCCCCTGCTGCAAGCCACACCTGCCTCCCTGTATGTTCCTACATCCAGTGGTATCTCCCTGCCTCACCCCATCCCCAAGAGTGGCAGCACAGCCTTCCTTACGCATTCATGAAATGCACCCCAGTGAGCATGCATTTATATAAATTGCTGTTTGTGATAAAGGGTTCAGACAGTGTCCAGCTGAGGAGGTAAGAGGAGGGCTGTACCGGTTGCTGTTGGCGGTAGTGGTGCTACTGGATTCCAGGAACTTTGGGCTTGGGATGGGATGAGGGAAGAAGACTACTAGACAGCCAGGACTTTTTGATGGGATGAGGTGGGGGCCACTGGACACCTGAGACGTATAGCCACGGGATGAGTTGAGAGGCAGTACCAGTGGATGAAAGTGGGGCTACTAGACACCACCGACTTCTAGTATGGGATGGCCTGAGTGAAGGGAGTACCACTGAATGCCAGAGACTTTCTGGGACAGGACAGTGTGTGTGTGTGTGTCTGTGCATTTGTGAAGAACCAACAACAGCCACTTATGCATTAGTTTAATGAGTAGGTTTTATTTTTTGTTCTAAAATTATGGTGTAAGTGTGGGATTATTACATCACAGTAATATATACAAATAAATTACAGTGCAAGCCACATAGTAATATTCCTTATCAGACTAATGCGTCAGAAGCTGTTTTGGCTTTGACCAGAGTTTAACTTCTTGCAGCTCTCTGAGTCCAGGACGGGCTCCCCTTTCACTGTTTGTGTCTACACATTTATAAAATAACATCAAGAAACGCATAGTACTTACTGCACACACTAAATATGCAGGGTCTAAAGCCCACAGTACTTTCTGAGTACTGTCTTAACGTACGACTACAGTAGCAGGTTTGACCAGATTGAGTTGGTGTATAGAAACCACGGCACTGAATGTGTGATAAACGAAGCCCACGTGATGTACATTGCATGACACCCGAGGGCAGGGGGTTACAGGAGCATGGTTGACCACGTTCGGGTGACATCTAGAAACTACATTATGGCACTGAGTGCACAATGGCTAAAACACGTGGGAGGTGTACTGCATACTTCCCAACAGCAGGGTTGACTACATTGGGGTGACATCTAGAAACCACATCTTGGCCCTGAGGTGGAAGATCTCCAAAAGGGGAGAGTAAAACAATGTAAGACCATCTGGGCAGACTCTATGGACTGAGAGTCTTTTTCTGTCCTTAACCCCTCTCGGGTATGTTGTATCTGATGTGTGGTTGTTCCAGGGTCTTGACTGAAATTTGTAGGGGATAGAGCATCTTCAGATCCTGCTCCCCTTTTATGGAACAACATCCCTATGGACATACATTCTGCCTCCTAAAAATGGTGCTCTTTATTCAAGCTTTCGAGGGTGATTAAGAGCGTTTGTCTGAGGGTCTGTCTAATTGTATTGTATTGTCGCATCGTACAGTGATGTATTCTGTTTTTATCATTTTTATGTATATATTTTATGGTTCTTTTTCTGTTCGATTATTTGTGTACTATGCCTTGATTTTTTTAGAAAGGCATGTTGAAATCTGTCTTTTTATCCATCCGTCTAACCATCTATGCAGCTTGCATTTATTAATGCCCACACAGTGTGTACTACATGGGGCCCAAGGGCAGAGCCTACAGTAGCAGCTTTAGGCAGGTTGGGAGTTGCAGCTAACCCTCCACTCTTGTTAGTCGATTTGCACAGCTAAGGTACACCTGGTGCATATACTGCATGACACTCAATGGCTGTGACTACAGTAGCAGGTTTCATGATGTTAGGATAGTGGTAACATCTAAAAACCCTGTCATGGCACTAACTAGCGCACAGTGGCTAAACCCCCACAGGTTGCGCTGTGAATGGTGCCCAAGGGAGATGGACTACAATAGCAGGTTTCAGCACATTTTATGGAGTTAGTATTGAGAAACTCATCATGCACCGCATGCATATGGGCTGAGGCTGACATGATGCATGTCGTTTGACGATTTGGACTACAGTAGCAGGTTTCAGAATGTTACTAGCAACTCCAACATGGCACTAAATGTAAGGGAAAGGGGAAATTGTTTATCCAGGAAAGGTATACTAAGCTGGAGCTCATTTCCAGGTGCAACCTAAGAGCACAAGGAAGTTAAGTGACTTGATCAGGATCACACAGTATGTAAGTGGGGGCTGATGGGATTCAAACCCAGGTCTCCAGCTCAGTGCCCTAAACCACTACACTATAACTTCCCCTGTACGACAACAAAAGCTAATGGAGTGTGTACCGCCTGGCACCCAGTGGATATGACTACAATATCAAGCTTCAGTTTGTGGGGGGGGACGTTTAGAAACACCATCATGACATTGAATGTGTGATGGTCAAAGCCCACAGGGTAAGTACGGCGATCTCAGCGATACAGGGTCCTGTATCCCTGATGTGCCAGCAACATAGAAACATAGAATTTGACGGCAGATAAGGACCGCTTGGCCCACCCAGTCTGCCCATTTCCCTACCTACTGGATAAGCTGCAGATCCTAGTTAACCAGCAGCCTACTTCTTCCTACCCCCACCCCCCAGAACTGCCTTATGACTATCCCATGCATGCTTGAATTCCACCACTGATTTTGACTCCACAACCTCCTTAGGAAGGCTGCTCCATGCATCCACAACCCTCTCTGTAAAAAATACTTCCTTAAATTACCTCTGAGCGCCTCTCTATTTTCAAATTGTGCCCTCTTGTTCTTGCACACCTCTTTTTGAAAGATGCTACCCTCTTGGACTTTGTTGATTCCCTTGAGGTACTTGAACGTTTCTATCATGTCCCCCTCTCCTTCTTTCCTCGAGGCTATACATATTAAGCTCCTTAAGTCTGTCTTCATATGTCTTCGGTGCAGACCCTGCACCATTTTAGTTGCCTCCTCTGGACAGCTTCCATCCTGTCTATGTCTTTAGCGGAGATTGGGTCTCCAGAACTGCACACAATACTCCAGATGGGGTCTCACCAGCTGTCTGTACAGAGGGATAATAACTTCCTGTTTTCTACTGGTGATGCCTCTCCCTATGCATCCCAGTATCCCCTAGCCCTCCTTGCTGCCCTCTCACATTGCTTGCCCGTCCTTTAGGTCATCTGATATGACTACCCCAGGTCCCTTTCCATTTTGTTGTTGTTAGTATCTCACCCCCATTGTGTACTCTTCCCTGGGTTTTGTTTCCAGGTGCATTACCTTGCACTTCTTAGCATTGAATCTAAGCTGCCATACATTTGACCATTCCTCTAACCTTGCCAAGTCCCTTCTCATCCTTTCCACCCCACCTTGTGCATCAACTCTGTTGCAGATCTTTGTGTCATCTGCAAAGAGACATACTTTTCCTTCCAGTCCTTCTGCAATGTCGCTTATAAAGACATTGAAGAGGACCAGTCCTAATACTGAACCCTGCGGTACCCCACTAGTAACCCCCCTTTCTTCAGAGTGGACTCCATTTACTATTACTCTCTGTGTTCTATTCTCCAGCCAATTCTTTACCCAGGCTGTCATCTTGGGACCCACTCCCAGGCTGGCTAACTTGCATATTAATCTTTTGTGTGGGACTGTGTCAAATGCCTTGCTAAAGTCTAGGTAGGCCATGTCCACAGCCCCTCCCTGATCTACTACTTTGGTCACCCAGTCAAAGAAATCTATCAGATTCTGTCTGGTATGACCTTCCGCTGTGAATCCATGCTGCCTAGGGTCCTGTGCCCTCTGGCCTCTAGATACTGGACAGTTCTTTCCTTTAGAAGTGATTCCATCATTTTCCCTATCACTGAGGTTAAACTAACAGGTCTATAGTTTCCTGCTTCTGCCTTGCTCCCACTTTTGTGAAGGGGAATCACATCTGCCCTCCTCCAGTCCTCGGTTACCGGGTCCTGTATCCCTGATGTGCCAGCAACCCAACAGGATGCACATTCAACAGTGCTATGTGTCTCGGGGGTGCATTGTTTCCATTTCAGGATGCACACCCCACTGCCTGATGCCTAGCTGCACTGTAGTGGGATGTGCCAAAGGAACTTTGCTGGACTTCAAAATCTGGTTCAGGACCATCCAGTTTCTGAACACCCTGTGGACAGAATCTACTGAGGGCCCATGTGTGCTGTATGGCCCTTAAGGGCAGAGGCTACAATAGCAGGTTCAGCACAGTGGGATGGGATTTAAAAACCCTATCATGGCACTGAATGCACATTGGCCAGTGCCCACAGTGGATGAGGGGTGCATATTGCATGGCTTCTGAGGTCCAAGACTGCAGTGGCAGGTTTCTGCACATTGGGAGGACATTCAGAAAACTCAATATGGAACTTGAGTGAGCGGTGGCTGAAGCCCATGAATTGTAAACTGCATGGCACCCATGCGCAATGACTCTTTAATATGTAGTATTTTCATTCTGGCCTTTCATCACCTAAACTTCAGGCAACTACCTGGCTCCATCATTCCATTCACAGACCCCAATTTCAGCCTCATGGCTTTCCAGACCCTATTTTTTTGGGGTAGGGGTTTATGGTAGGCTTTGAGTCCATTTGTAACTGGCATCATTCATGTGGCATGGACATATACTTTTTGTCCCCATTAAGCCCGCCCCAAGGTAAGTCTCTTGTGTGGTGTCATGCGGAGCCAGCGTTCGTTTCCTCCTCCCTTTTTTTCCCTTCTACGAGCTGCACCTCTGCCTGTAGACACTCAGGTGGAAGTGTTTGCTTAGAGCAAAGCAGTCTCCACCTCGGAGAAGGAGACTGTCCACTGGGATGCTCAGTCCCTCCCCCCATCTGATGGCAGGGGCGCATTCCTGAACCCGGGCCGTTGTCATTGCAAGTGACAACCCCGTTGCTGTGCAAACAGGCTGGCTGTAAAACAAGAAGTTGCTGAACGTTTGTGGGGAGCATTTAGGAACCCTGACATGGCACTAGATGTAATGGCTGAAGCCCATGGGGATGTCATGCATGGTGTCCAAGGGCAGGGATTAAAACTGCAGGTTTCAGAGCTTTGGGAACCCCATTAAATCAGCACGTTTATACAGTGTACTTATTCACACCTGCTTATGACACATTGGGGGGGGGTGGCATAATGTGTCTAGAGTCCCCTTAGGTTAGTGTATTACCATGTTGAGGGCATTTAGAAATCCCAGCATGGCACTATATGACCAATGGCCGAAGCCCACTAGGTTTGTACTGCATGACACTTGAGGGCAAGGGCTACAATACTGTAGCAGTTTTCAGAGCGTAGGTAGGTAGGTAAAAGTTTATTTTTATACAGGTGAGAAATGTTTTGCATAATTGGGTCATAGACCCATTTTCAAGATGGACCAGTTACATTTAGGTTAAAAAATTAACAAATAAACAGTTTAGTGTTACATCATACATTAAGAACATACATTCGACAGCTAATACGTTAATCCATATTCTAACATATAATTCCCCCAAAAAAGACAACACAATACACATTTAAGTTCAAGGCTTTAACTTATAACTATATTCCTAGAACTTTAGGGAGAACCTCTACCAACATTCTTGTACAGGCTGACATAACCATCCAAGAATAAATATATCATCCATTGCATATGCATTCCATTTTTAAGTCATAACCAATCAATCTCATAAAGTGTTTAATTTTTGAAATTTGCTTCTTTTCTGCATCAATTGGGGCCCAAGGTTTAATAACCTTCATTCCAAAAGTCATGTCACCATATTTATTGTGTATTTTAGGCATGACATATTTATTTCCCCCCCCTTGCCTCTTAGGTTATAATTATGAATGTGCGTTGAATATGGAATTTTATTAACAAGGTACTTCTGACTTTGATTGTGTACCACCCTATCCATTTGTTTCAACCATTTTTGGTCCATTTTTTGCTCTAAGCGGACCCATTTTAATGTCATGAACATTTTACAGTGGTGAGTATGGTAATCACAATTTAATATGAATCTAGCCAAGTTGCTATAAAGAACTTGAATGGCTCTTAAGTTCGACTTACTAGCCATACCATAAATGTGAATTCCATATTATTTATTTATTAAATTTTGATAATCGGGTGAGCCCGCCGGGCCCCGAAGGTCCCTTTTTCAGGGGCGACCCCGAGGGTTACATTCATCATAACATGGGACTGGTTTGACAGGATACATAACAAGTGTCATACATTATTACATGGGATAGTATACAACAAGATACATAACACGCGTCACATAGATGCAGAGCAGGGCAGGCATAGTGGCAGTATAACAAGTGCGAGCGAATAAAGGAGTAAAACACTTTGGAGTACCTTATCCTAACAGTTACACTTTGTGGAGGTAGCAGGTGCGCCTTAAGCCTGGTGTGGAAGGTATAAGCGGAGGTGGTTTCCTGAGCATGTAGGGCAAGAGTTCCATAAAGTGGGGGCAGTAGGCAAATAGCTCCCCCTCCCTCCCCGCCTTTGTTCTGACCCTTGGCACCGAGAGGAGAGTCCTGTCGGTCGTACCTAATTGCCTAGGGTTCCTCTTATTGGAGATGAGCCCAGCGAGGCTGGGTGGGGGTGGGGAGTGGAGAAGTTTGTAGGTGAGGCAGAGCGAGGGGTACTGAAGCCTGTCCTCTCAGGGGGGCCAGTTAAGGTGGGACAGCGTGTTGCAGTGGTGGGTCCTCGGGCCTGCTAAAGAGGCAAAGTGGACCACTTTGTGGTAGAGAACCTGTAATTTATTTAGCTCTTGTCTAGCTGCTCCCTCGATAACAGGGGCCACATAGGTGAGAGTGGGGAGCAGGACACTCGTAGCAATGGAGACCCGGGCTGCTGGTATCAACTGGTCTTTCAGCCTGTACAGGGTCCCGAGTTTAGAGTGGATGTTTTTGGTTACCTGTTCAACGTGCCCCTTGAGGGTGAAGCCCTGATCCAGGGTGAGTCCCAGGTATTTTATGGAGGGGACCACCTCGATCTTCTTACCTGAGATGGTCATCAGTTTGAGGAGTTAACTTCTGTCCCGATAGCTGGATCTGGGGCCAAACAGCATGGCCTTGGTCTTGTTCGGATTGATGACCATTCTATTAGTGACTAGCCATTCCTCTAGGGTCTCCAAGTCGTTTTAGAGCCCAGAGCAGAGTTCTCCCATGTTGGTGGAGGGCCGAAAGAGGACTGCGTCGTTGGCATATTCTACCACTGAACTCCCCCCACAGTGGTTGCTGAGGTCATTGGTAAATAGCGAGAAGAGAAGTGGACCGAGTATTGACCCTTGGGGCACCCCTTCCGTTAGGGGAAGAGGCTCAGACAGGGAATCTTTCCATTTTACCCTCTGTGACCTGCCAGAGAGGTAGCTGGAAAACCACAATAGGGAGTGACTGTCTAGTCCAACCTGCCTCATTTTGGAGAGCAGTAGGTTGTGGTTAACGAGGTCAAATGCTTTGGATAAGTCTATGAAGACTGCCCCTGTGGGGTCCCCTTGTCCAGCTCTCCGAGTACGTCTGTAGAGAACTTGATGAGAGCAGTGTCCATCCTGTGATTGGTTCTGAAGCCATGCTGTGAGGGGGCTAGAAGTTGGTGGGTTTCTAGGTAGTCCTGGAGTTGACCATAAATCAACCTCTCTTGTATCTTATCAAGGCTACAGAGTAGGGAGATTGGCCTGTAGTTATTGGTAGATTCCCTCATATCTCCCTTATGGACAGGGACTATGTGAGCCGTTTTCCAGGTACTGGGGATGGCCCCTTCTGCAGTGGAACGGTTGAGCCAGGTTAGGGGCCTAGCGAGTGCTGAGGCCCCTTCCTTGATAATTCGGGAGGGAATACCATCAGGTCCCGCGGGTCCCGTTGCTTTAAGGGCTTTTAGTAGTGGGAGGACTTCCTTAGGTCTAACTAGCCTACGGTGGAAGGAGGGACGGTCATGTGAGATTGGGGGGGGGGACAAAAGGCCATTGGGGGGTGGGAGGGCAGACCAGCTTTGATCTGTTCCAGGTTGGTGAACTGACGGTTGAGTGCCATAGCGATGATGGTATCATTGCTAGTTAGCTGTCCATTTACCTCCATGGGGCCGTGTTTGGCCTTGCCAGTACCCTTTAGTAGCCCATTTATGTGGGCCCAGAAGAGTCTAGGGTTCCCTAGATTCTTTTTCTGTAGGTCAGTGACATACTCTCGTTTTGCCACTTTTATGGCCAATTTGCACCTATTCTGGAGAACCTTATAGGTTGTGAGATCAGCTGGTAGTGAGGACAGTTTGTATTTCTTCCAAGCTGAGTCCCTGTGTCTGACAATATTTTGATCTCCAGAAAGCCCCAAATTTGTTATTTGTTTTATAAACAAGATTTTTTATGTGGGAATCAAATTTCAAATTTTGGTCCACAATAACCCCCAAATACCTATATGACTCAACTTGGTTTAGTGATTCATTTTTAACTGTTTTGATTAAAATCTTAGGAAAGGTATTTGTGGTTTTCCCATTACTCTGGAAAACCACAGTATTGTTTTTTTTTTTACTATTTAAGACCAACCCTGACTGCTATAACCATGTTTCCATTTTACTGAAGTCCTTTTGAAGACTTTTCTCCATTTCCTGTAGGGAGTCACCATAAGCCAGTAGTACTGTATCATCTGCATACATTCTGAAAACCCTCTGCTATTTTTGGGAGCTTGTTCACGTACATTATAAATAATAAGGGGCCCAGAATTGAGCCTTGGGGGACTCCTCTCCTTACAGGGACTGGCTTTGATGAAGTTTTGCCAATGTGTACTTGTTGGACTCTTTGTCAGGTATGATTTAAACCAAGGAAGTGTTTCGTAATCTATACCTAAACCCATCATTCTTTCAAACAGTATTCTATGGTCTATAGTATCAAATGCCTTGGAGAGGTCCACGAACACCGTGCCCACCGACCTGCCCCCATTTAAGTGGGAGGCGATGTTATTTATTAGATCGGTGAGCGCAGTGTCCGTGGAATGTCCTTTACGAAATCCTGACTGGTAATAAGACAGGAGAGAATTTTCTTCTAAATAACTACTCAGCTGTGTCTGGACCAATCTCTCTAAGACCTTCGATAGACCAGACAATAGTGAGATTGGCCTGTAATTTGTTGGCTTCACAGGGGAAGATCCCTTGTGTATTGGGACAATTTTTGCTTGTTTCCGCAAGATTGGAAACCTGTTTTCCATCAGGCTCCACCATTGGGTTTGGGGTGCAGTGTTCACTCATCTGGCAGATTTTTTTCTTGCCCAGTAGATACCATCAGTGTTACAGGTTCCTCCCCTTTTGATGTTTTTTGCCAGTAACAAAATGCTCACACACTGGATTATCATGCAGTCCCTCCCTGAGGAGTAAGAGTTTCACTTTCACGGCACGGCTTGAGTCCTTTTGACCCTGCAGCTCCTTCCATAACCAGGTTTCCTGTTATGCTGCGATGTTTATTTATTAGGAATATTTACAGAGGGTAAGTTCTTAGCCATAAAGTAGTGTGTTTCTGAGGTGACTCTGTAGCAATGGGACAAGACATCACAAAAAAAAAAGTATGTATAATTGACCTGGAAGGTAGAGTGCTGAGCTGTGAACCTGGAGACCTAGCAGGCCTGGGTTTGAATCCCACAGCCTGTACTTGAATACTCTGTGACCCCTGAGTAGGTTACTTAAAGGGGAACAGCCAGCAAAGAAGGCCCCCATAGTCTAGTGTGGTGCTGGTCCCAAATGTGTATTGTGTGTGTGCAAAAGCATTTTGGTTTACATACAGTTTACTGTAGTTTATTAGACTGTATCAGACTATTTCTGCTTAGTTCTAGGCTGACGTCCTCTGTTGCTACAAATCCCAGAATCCCCTGCAGCTGCCATCAGAGCAGTAGGCAGCAGTGGGAGATTCAGTAGCCTGCAGTGCGTGTTGAAGCTTTTATAATCCCTGATAAAATGTTTTCCTGGTCTGCTTTTCTGCAGTGACCAGGTATGGTCCTCTGAGGAGGTACTTAACCCAGGGAGGACAGCAGGACCAGCAAACAAAAGATCGGAGCTTATATAAACTCCGACATGCACTGCGGTCTGTTCTATTTCCCACTGTTGCCTGCTGCTCTGATGTCAGCTGGAGAGGATTCTGGGATTTGGAGCAACAGTAGATGAAAGCCTAGAACTAAGCAAAATTAGTCTGATACAGTGTACTATACTACATTAAACAGTAAGCAAACAAAAATGTTTTTGCACATAAAGTGCACATTGGGACCGCCAACCCCCGAATGTGGGACCCTTGGTGCGGATTGTTCCCCTTTAAAACTTCTGTGTGCTCCTGGGATGCAACACCAAATGAGCTCAGCATGCCTTCCCTGGCCCAAACTTTGAAATAAAAATTAGGTAAAATTTTCAATACACAAAACTCTAGATATGATTCACATTGGGAGAGCAGTGAACACGGATACAATATATGAACAATAGTTGCATGCAACAGTTGCCACTAAGTAATACTGATATCACAGTGTATTATAAAATGGGTAGGCTAAACCAGCCAATCAGAGATCTAGCTCACCATGCATGAAATATGTTCCATGCATGGGTAAAAAAAAAAAGGATGGCAGTAAAAAGGCAAATATCATGAAGCGTTAGAACGCTGGCATTTAAAAAGGCCACCATTGTTTTTTTCCTCACTAATATCGATTGTGTCACAATTAAATTGCAGACTTTATTCAAATCAGGATGGCAGGTAGCAAGAAGGATTTACTGAGTTTCCATTTTAATTAATGGTGTTTATCCTCGCAGTAGGTTTAAAAGTACCCCGGTCTCCAAGCCTCTGCTCCTCGCGTCTATTCCCTGTGCTGCTCCGGCGAGTTATGGACTAACTTGGTTTGGTGTTGTGCTGTAATCCGCCTGCAGAGAGAGAGAGAGAGAGAGAAAGAGAGAGAGAGAGGTGCAGTCCCCTGCTGACAGGGCAGTGTGACGGAGAGAGAGAGAGAAGATGAGCACAGTGCGGTTTTTCGGAGAGGCAGGTGGAGAGCCACAGTGACAAGTATCTGCAATCGCACCTCTGTTTTGAATATCTTGGTTTTGCACTGTGCTGTAATTCCTCCCATCCCCTGCCCCTCCCCATCCAAGCAACGCAAACGGAGCTCGGGACAGCATTGAGGAACAATCAGCAGTAGGGTTGCAGAGACGCAGGCACGGAGGGGGACCAGAGAGCAAGGTATAGCACAGTGCTGTGGGCAATCGGGCAAGCGTGTGTGTGTGTATCTGGAATAGACAGTCCTCTGGAGCAGAAAGCACAGTTGCCCATTCAGTTCAATGGGAGCGCGCGAGAGAGAGAGGTGCGAAGCGCGGTGCAGGGAGAGACAGTGACACTGAGCGAGCGAGGTGCAGAGACATGTGTAAGTTGGCAAAGTCAACATGCTGTTGGCTGTGTCTGTAGCCGGACACTCTCTCGGTCTGTTTGAAGGATGAGGAACATTGCCAGCACATCGTGGGGTGGGATGACCTCATGAATATTAACACAATGTCCGCAGAAGGACTATTTGATGATAGATTAACAGCATTAAACGTTTTTTTCTACATACAAACAAGATTTTTCTAACTGTAGAAATGTAAATAAATATAGCAGACCATTTTATAAGCGCAATAAGACACTCCAGGTGTGTGCACGGAATATGTTGTACCACACGCCAGGGGCTAAAGGCACTCGGCCTTATTATGCCCCTGGCCGTGTGGTAAAATATGTTCCACTCACACCCTATCGTGTCTTATTGCTTACTCATAAACATATGTATGTTTAAAATACTGCTTGGGTCTAGCCTTGTGTATGTGGGCACTGCCTGAATTTCCAGTTTAAAGAGTTCCATAGCATAGGCCATTTGTAGGTCAGGGATTTATTTTTTACCCAAATTATTATTTTTATTAGTAGTATTATTATCTTCTGGGATTTGCAAGTTGCCCATTTTAAATATCAAGTCTGGCACTGAATCTTAATTCAAGCCTTCCCTTACCAGATGTGTAGTCTGTTTTGTGCTGTTCTCATACATTCTTGGTGGCTTTCTGTGCTTTTGGGTGCTTAGGAAAGTACTTTGGCTGAAATTGTTCATTTATGAGTTTGTGCCTTTATGCTTTGTTGTATGATTTTTCCTTATTTTATTTTGTGTTTGTGATATACGTTGTGAAGCGCCTTGAGCCCCAGGGAAAGGGGCTGAATAAATAAGATACCTGTCTACATGTTTATGGAGCTGGGTTCACCTGTCTCATCCAACTTGATCATTTGCATTGGAATAACCAGGATTGCTGCTAGCCGGGAAACCATCTCAGCCGTGGAAGCTGTCTGTTCGACTCCAGAGGCGTGCACTTGCTATGGAGCGTTCATTTCCACTCCCAGCTGACTAGCAGTGTTGGGGGTTGACGTCGCAGCCTTTCAGGACAGTAGTGCAGTTGGTGTCAGCCTTTCTTATGAAAGGAGAACGAAAGTCAAAATTTGCAAAATAATATGAGTGTTTTGATTTGTAGGTGTACTCCTAGTAAGTCCTTCCCTTTATTTGCTGAAAGGAGTTTTTTCTAAATTTGCTTGCTGCTTTTATGGCCCCTGGGAATCTCCATATTAGCATTTCTAATGGTCTTTCTTGTTCCTACAGTGCTTCCTGTCCCATGTGACTGTGATGTATCCAGGACCATTGATTCAGAGAGTAATAACTGCTGCAGCAGCATCTACTGCTATGGGCCTGATATTCTGGCTTCAGCTAAATAATTATCTAATCCAAACTTCTGTTTTTTATGTATGTGGCTAGGCCTAGTCAGCAGAAGTGAATGTTTTGTTTTTAAAGCCTTTCATTTTATCAAGTTACACACAACCATCAGCAGTGCACACAAATCACACAAGGTCACAAATGCCACAGATGCTACAATTAGTGAAGACTCCAGCTGTTTCCTTAAGAATAACCCACTCAGTTATCCCTCAGGCATTGTCATGTGCTTAGAACTACCTGGACAGGGAGAGTTAATTAACATAACAGGCCGGCCCGGTGGCACTGAGGGTTGAGGCGCTGGATGCCACACCTCATGCCGGCAACCCGGGTTCGGGAATGGACTCGGGCCGCCGGGGGCTGGCAAGGGGAGGGAAGCATTGAGCATCCTGCGACTGCTCTCCTTCCCTCTGGGTGGGTGTGGGACATGCACTATGCTGTTGCGACGCCTAGTGGAGGCTAGGCACTCCACAGATGCAGACATACTTGGCGGAGGAGTGTGACGGACATCTGCATGTATGTGCACTGACGTCATGTCACGACCAGCTCCTCAAGTGGGAGAAAAATGGAGGAAAAACAGGTGGGGCGACCTCGGCGGCTGATGGCCAGCCCTGCACCCCTGGAGTCGCGTGGCGTCTTTGCCAGTTCTGTGCTGTGGGTCCCTGGGGGGGCATCCATCGGCTTGACAAGTGCAATGGGGCATCTAAATTTTCACACCTGACCGACTCCAGGGGTGCGGGTGCTGGTGGCTGGAGGTCGGGAAGGGGATGCTGTGACCAAGGCAGAGAAAAGTATGGTATGTTAAAAAAACAAAACAAAAAACGTAACCGCTCTACTAAAACTACAGCTCTTGTTGAAGTAATGGTCCTGGATACATCACTGTCACATGGGACTGGAAGCACTGTAGGAGCAAGAAGAGCCGTTAGAAATGCTAATATGGAGATCCCTAGGGGCCATTAAAGCAGCAAGCAAATTTAGAAAAAACTTCTTTTAGCAAGTAAAGTGAAGGACTTACTAGGAGTTTACCTACAAATCAAAACACTCTGCACAACATTTTTTTTTTTTTTTTTTGCGATTTTGGCATTAGTTCTCCTTGAATTTATTTAGTTTTTGTTGACCGGGTAAGTGCACTAGACAAATCCTGCCTATTTTTAGGCACGACCCGGGGGAGGGGGATACAGATGAATGCCAACTGACCTTGAACCAGAGTAAGCTGTTGGTGGTATTTTTAGTGAATGAGGGAAATTTGGCCAGGACACCGGGGCAATTCCCCTATGCTGACTGAGCCCCCTTGACTTTTAACAAGGAATGGAGACTTTATTGTAGCAAAAAAAATAGCAGCCTGCTGCATCTTGTTTGCAAACTGCTGGTAAAGTACATCTGACCCATCGCTGAACCTCTGGTATGCAATCCAGGGTCTGCAGTTGATGCTTCCTTCACCTCCAGCCTAGGAGTATTGCTGTCTCATTTTGAATGTAGTGGCGGCTTAGGAATTCCAGTTATTTCTTCTGTCATGAACATAAAGATCTGGTCTGGAGACACTTGGTAGAAAATATATCTGGAAATAATTGTTTCAAAGTAGAGATAAATATATAGATATTTTTTTCAGTTGATAATTTTTACTGATTTTTACCATACATACAGCGACAAAACTTACAAATCATACATATGGGAGCAGAGAGGGATTACAGTACAAATATAGCCCAAAGTCTGCATAAAAAAAAGATAAAACAGGTTCAAGTGCAGCAGTAGGCAAACATGGCTACTGAAAGGGGAGTACCACCAGTGAGCACAAGCACAGGTTAGTAGAAGGGAGGTATATCCTTGGACATTGCTCATTGCCCTGATGGGGTGGGGATGGCTTCTCTGCGCACCTACTGTATTACTAACAAAACAGAGACCGAGTAACAATAAATTGTGAGTATATTATCATGATACAACACTCATTGTCGTGGTTGCATGGAAGCATTAGAACTGGTGCAAGGGCAACTATTCCAGGAGTACACAAGGGGGAAGTGCCTGCAGAGACCATGCCTGAACCTCACCCAATTCCTGTCCTTGGTTTTAGATAGGCAAGGAAGGTGGCCCAACAGGCAGGGTCGGACTGGGGTACAGAGGGCCTACCTGGAAAGACGATACAAGGGCCCACCTGGAAAATCAATAGAGGAGGTCCCAGGTTGACGCACTCATATCAATATTCCACTTCAATCTGATACACTAGCTCTGTGTTTGCGTCCCAAATGCCACCATTTAATTAGAAAAAAGAAGATAAATGCAAAGTTTTCAGAGTTCAAAAGGTAACCACTTACCCAACTGAGGGGAGGCCCACCTGGAAATTTCCAGGTATCCAGGTGGGCCAGTCCGACCGTGCCAACAGGAAGAGTATGCAGTAAGCTTATTGGCTATAACATGTAACGTGATCAAGCGAGGCCAGCAGTGTAAGTGCATGATGGAGCTCTGAGATAAAGGGGATTTCAGTGGATCTCAGGCGGCATAAGATCAGACGTTTGGCTGATATGCCCAGGAGAGCTAGCTAGCGGAATTATTGAGGTTTTAGGTGAGCCCTTGGGGAGACCAGAGCATAATATTTTAACACAAATTTGAGGATAAATGAAAACTAGTGTATCTATTTTCCATATTTTTATCTGTTTTGTTTGATTCCCTCACTTAGCATAGAAATTGTCACCAGATAAGGACCGCTAGGCCCATCCAGTCAGCCGGAAAGCCCTACTTTTGTTTTCATCCTCTGACCCCACGTAGTCAGTGGCTTATCACCACTCCTTTCCACCTCTAAGGTTCCCTTATGCCTGTCCCAGGCATGTTTAAATCCCTCCACTGTGCTCGCTCCCACCACCTCCTGTGGCAGACTATTCCATGCATCTACCACCCTCTACGTGAAGAAAAACTTCTTCATATTTCCCTTCAACCTGCCACCTTCCAATTTCATATCATGCCTCCTTGTTCTTGCACTCCTCCTATATTGTAAGATGTCCCCCCTCCCTGCACCTTGTTTATGCCCTTAAGGTACTTGACTGTTTCTGTCATGTCTCTCCCCACCCCACCCCACTCCCACTTTTCCTCCGGCGAGTGCATATTGAGGTCCTTTAATCTCTCCTCATATGTTTTCAGGTGCAAGCATTGCGCCCTCTTAGTTGCCCTTCTCTGGACTGCCTCCACCCTGTTAATGTCCTTGTGAAGGTGCGGCCTCCAGAATTGTATACAGTACTCTAGGTGAGGCCTCACTAGTGTTTTATACAATGGCATCGCCACCTTTCGCTAGTGATACCTCTGCCTATGCACCCCAGCATGCCACTGGCCCTCCCTGTAGCCCTTTACAGTCTGCTTGGACACCTTTAGGTCATCTGAAATGATAACCGCCAGGCCCCTTTCTTCCCTGGTGATCGTCACCAATTCCCTCCCCCCCCTCACATCAGGAAGCTCTCCCCATGTTTCCCTCATCCCAGTTGCATTATTTTGCACTTCTTTGAACTGAACCGTAGTTGCCACAGCTCGGACCATTTTTTAAGCTTCCCCAGGTCCCTCCTCATTTTTTTTTTCCACCTCGTCCGGAGTATCCACCCTGTTGCAGGTCTTGGTGTCATCTGCAAACAGGCAGACCTTACCCTCCAGCCCTTCCGCAATGTCACTAATGAAAACATTAAACAGGACTGGCCCAAGGACCGATCTCTGAGGTACCCCGCTGGTCATCCCTTCTCCCAGGATTGGATCCCATTTACCTTCACCCTCTGCCTCCTGTCCGTTAGCCAGTTCCTAACCCAGTTTACCACCTTGTACCCCATACCCAGGCTGCCCATCTTGTTAACCAGCCTTTTATGTGTACTTGCTTAGGATGCGATGGTAGTTTAAAAAAATTAAAAATAATTACCTGAACTCTTAGTTTATGGACTTGACATTGCTCCCCCTTGGAAAAAAAGGTGGTCTGACCATCACACCATAAGGTTCAGTTTCAGGGCCCCCCCAATAGGTCTTCCCCTATGGAGATGATTCGGTACCACCCTTTAAGGGGTATAAACCCCATTGACCTAACAGTGGTACTGGACCTATCGGGCTTGTCGAGTGAATGCATGAGTCCAGATAATCTCGTACTAGCCTATAATAAGGCTGTGGGAGATGCTCTGGACAAGATTGCGCCTGTGCGTGTTCGGCCTCTCCTCCGTCAAGAACTCCTTTGATTTGATGGCTCCTTGAAGGGTGGCGTGCTGGCGAGAAGGTTGGAGAAGTCTGGCAGAAGTCCGGTAATGATGCTGACAGGCTTAGGTTGATGGCACATTATGATGGCTATCAATCAGAAATCACCCGTAAGAAGGCAGAGTTCCTGTCCAGGGAGATTTCTGCTGCACAAAACCAACCGGCTCAGCTTTTCCGGACTGTGGACAGACTGTGCAATCAAATCTGCCTTCAGCCCAGAGAAGCTTTTTCTCACCTAAGATGCAAGGAGTTCGCTCGGTTCTTTGCAGATAAGGTTACCAGCATTAGGTCTGGTATTGGTCCAACCTCTCCTGTAGGGGATTGCAGTGGTCGACGGGAAGTGACATGTACTCAGTCTGTCTGGTCAGAGTTTTGCCGGCTGGAGTTCAGTGACATTATGAAGATCATCCACAGAATTATGTATTAAGCAGGTTAGCAAAAGGAAAAGGAAGAGGAGACCATTATGGTTTTCCAAAGAGGTGGCAAAGAAAGTGAAAGCCAAAAAGATTGCATTCAGGCAATACAAAAAGACACAGGCAGAAGGGGATAGGGAGAAGTACCAGGAGAAGCAAAGGGAGGCAGGGAGGTCAGTAAGGGAAGCCAAAGCTCAGACAGAAGAACACATTGCAAAATCAGTGGGTAGAGGGGACAAAAACTTTTACAGGTACATAAGTGAAAAAGAAAGGCAAAGGGAGGATAGTGAGACTGAAGGGGAGGATGGGGGCTGTGTGGAGGATGACAACAGTAAAGCTGACATATTGAACAGGTATTTCTGCTCAGTCTTTACTGAGGAAGAGGAGGTAATGGGTCTGAATGGAGTACAAGGGTGAGAATGGTGCAGAAATGGACACAAGTCCCTTTACACGAGAAAGGGTCCTGAAGGAACTGGAAGTAATAGAGTTGATAAAGCAATGGGGCCAGATGGGTGCACCCCAGGGTCCTTAAAGAACTAAGAGAGTTGGTGGCTGAACCTCTTGCTATCCTGTTTAGCGATCACTAGAAACAGGGAGTACCCAAAGACTGGAGGATAGCAGATGTAGTCCCTTATACAAAGTGGGAACAAAGAGAGCGGGGAACTACAGACCAGTCAGCCTCACCTCGGTAGTGGGAAGATCATGGAAGCACTACTGAAGGAGAGATTGGTGGAACATCTGGTTGTCAATGGACTACAGGACCCAAGGCAGCATGGTTTCACCAGGGAAGGTCATGTCAGACCAACCTCATTGAATTTTTGATTGGGTGACTAGGGAGGTGGATCAGAGGGAGGGCAGTGGACATGGCCTATCTGGACTTCAGCAAGGCCTTTGACACTGTGCCACATAGAAGACTATTGCACAAACTGGGGAATATGGGTGTGGGCAGGACAGTAGTGCGGTGGGTAGGTAACTGGCTGGGCAGCAGGACACAGAGGGTGGTGGTAAATGGCTGTCACTCCACAGAGGAAGAGTGACCAGTAGGGTACCACAGGGATCAGTGCTGGGACCGGTACTATTCAATATCTTCATCAGTGACATGCGCTTGGGACCTAGAGAGGCAGAATTTCACTGTTCGCTGATGACACAAAGCTCTGTAACAGAGTAGACACACCAGAGGGTGTAGACAGAATGAAGGGACCTGCAGAAACTTGAAGAATGGTCAGGGGTTTGGCAGTTGAAATTCAATGCAAGGAAGTGCAAGATAATGCATATGGGGCACAAAACCCTGGCACAATATATCAGTTGGGGGTGAGGATATAGCATGCACCAAGCAGGAAAGGGATCTTGAGTTATCATCTCTGATGACCTCAAGGCAGAAACAGTGTGACAAGGCAGCAGGTAAAGCAAATAGGATGCTGGGATGCATAGGCAGGGGCATCACCAGCAGGAAAGGGAGGTCATAATTCCACTATACAAGACACTAGTGAGGCCGCACCTGGAGTACACTGTGCAGTTCTGGAGACCTTACCTCGTGAGGACATAGACAGGGTAGAGAAGGTTCAGAGGAGGGCAACAAAGATGGTGCATGGATTGCATCACAAGTCCTATGAGGACAGGTTGAAGGCACTGAACATGTACTCCCTGGAGGAGAGGAGGAGAGAGGGATATGATAGAGACATACAAGTATCTTACAGGGAGGAACAGGGTGCAGGAATGCACTATTTTAAGCGAAAAAGATGTTCCAGGACTAGGGCATGGGATGAAGTTGGAGGGAGGACGATTCAGAGGAAGCGTGAGGAAGAATTTCTTCACAGAGCGGGTGGTGGACAAGTGGAACACCCTGCCAGAGAGAAGTGGTGGGGCTGAAACAATCATGGGATTTAAGAATGCATGGGATAGACATAAAGGAATTCTGGAGGTCAGGGGTAAGGGCAACAGACTTCCTGGAAAACATAAACTGAACTTACAAACTTAAATGGGCAGACTGGGTGGGCCATAGGCCCTTATCTGCCGACACTGTCTATGTATCTATGTGTCCAAACACTGCGACCAACCAGTTGTAGTTTGGATCCGGCCCTACACCTCTCTTAGTAGGATGTGTGGAAGTTATCTGCCCAATCCTTGCTGACATTGTCTGGAAGTCTTTGGAGAGGTGGGTCTTTCCTGACCCCCTCAGGGAGGCGGTCGTTCGACCACTCCTTAAGAAACCCTCCTTAGATCCAGATTGTCTAGCTAACTACCAGCCTATCTCTAACCTGCCATTTGTTGGTAAGGTTATTGAAAAGGCGGTTGCGTTGCAATTGGATGATCATCTTATAACTCACAATGTCTATGATACTCTCCAGTCTGGTTTTAGGAAGAAGCATAGCACGGAGACTGCCCTTGTCCGGGTATTGAGTGAGCTCCTAATGGCCAGAGATCGAAAGGCATGTACCATTCTGGTCCTTCTCGATCTCTCTGTTGCATTTGACACTGTAGACCATGGTGTGCTATTGGATCACCTGTAGGTTTATTGTGGGCTGTCTGGTGCAGTCCTCAAATGGTTTCATTCTTACCTCACAGACCGGTTTCAGAGAGTTGCCACTGGAATTTATTCCTCTGGCGCTTGCTCCCTGCCTTGTGTGGTACCGCAGGGTTCCATTTTAGCACCCACGTTGTTTGCAGTGTATATGCTGCCATTGGGAGAAATCATCAGGCGATACAGTTTGGGTTTTTACTGCTATGCAGATGATACCCAGCTGTATCTGTCCTTTCTGCCCGGCCAGGATGATGTACTTTCCGTGCTGAATAATTGCCTTGTTGAGATCAGACTTTGGATGAGTTCCAGCTGGCTGAGACCGAATCCGGACAAGACTGAGGTATTGGTAGTGGACCCAAGTCGTCCGGGGGCGGGTTTGGGAGCTGGACAACCATCAGGCTTGCTGCTTGGTGGTATGTCACTCCCTACCTCCGATCAGGTGCGAAATCTGGGCGTTATTTTTGATGGCGGTTTGACCCTAAAATCTCAGGTGTCAGCTGTCATCAAATCCTCTTTTTACCATCTGAGGAATATCGCCCGGGTGAAACACCTGGTTCCTCCGGGTGATCTTCCAACATTGGTCCATGCCTTTGTCACTGCCCGTCTTGATTACTGCAACTCCCTTTACCTAGGGCTACCTGGGGTTGATATCCGCCGCCTGCAGCTGGTGCAGAACGCGGTGGCCAGGCTTTTGACTGGTAGTCTTAGAACCAGTCATATTACACCTGTGCTCCGCGAACTGCACTGGCTGCCTGTTAGGTTGGCGGATCACCTTTAAGGTTGGTTTACTAACCTGTAAAGCCCTACATGAATAGGGACCCGGTTACATGAAAGATCTCCTGATTCCCTACTGCCCCCTCCGTCCTCTCCGCTCCGTCAACGAGGGATTGCTAGAGATTCCCAGGGTTCGATTAAAGATATCAGGATCTCGTGCATTTGCTTTTTCAGCACCAACCCCATGGAATTCTCTACCTCGTTGGTTGAGAGAATGCCCAACCGTCGATAGTTTTAAAACCGGTTTGAAAACCTATTTATTTAGTTTAGCATTTGTTTAATTATGGCTGTTACATTTTAATGCTGTTTTAAAAATTTTTATCAGTATGTACACTACCGGTCAAAAGTTTTAGAACACCCCCATTTTCCAGTATTTATTGAAATTTAAGCAATTCAAGTCCAGTGAATAACCTGAAATGGTACAAAGGTAAGCGGTAAACTGCTAGAGGTTAAAAAAAAAGATTAGGTTAGCAAAAACTGCTTTAGAGAAATTGCAAAGAAAGCCAAGGTGTCAGTGAGTACAGTTTCCTACACCATCAAAAGGCACTTGGAAACTGGAGGAAACTCTGACAGGAAGAGGTCTGGCAGACCCAAAGCCACAACAGAATCAGAAGACAAGTTTCTGAGAGTCAACAGCTTGCGTGATAGGCGGCTCACAGGACAACAGCACAGAGTGACTGGCACCCTGAACCAAAAGGGCTACCACAGCATTTTGCAGCGCCATGCAATACCCTCTGGTCTCGCCTAGTTGGTCAGGGTTCATCCTACAACAAGATAATGACCCAAAACATACCTCCAGGCTATGTAAGAACTATCTTGAGGAAAAGAATAAGACGGTAGGCTTCAAATCATGGAATGGCCAGCACAGTCTCCAGACTTAAACCCCGTCGAGCTGGTTTGGGATGAACTGGACAGAAGGGTGAAAGCAAAGCAACCTACAAGTGCAACACATTTGTGGGAACTTCTGCAACAGTGTTGGGAAGAACTTTCGAACAATATTTGATGTCCATTGTAGGAAGAATGCCTGAGTGTGTTCAAGGTTCAGTATATCTGCAAAAGGTGGCTACTTTGATGAGTCAAAAATTTAGATTAAATTTTGTTAAACAAAATGATTCTGTGATTTCTTTTTTATCTCCAATTGTTTATTTGTTCTATGCTTTAATTTCAGAATACATTGAGACATTAACCTGCGTAAATTTCAATAAAAACTGGAAAATTGGGGGTGTTCTAAAACTTTTGACCGGTAGTGTATATGTTTTATGTAAAGCACCTTGGCTTTGAAAGGCGCTATAAAAATAAAGTTAATTTGATTTGACTACCACAGTGTGCCATTAAGCAAGGTTATCACTGTACCAGACATGTCCCATAGTATCGCTACCATGACTTCCGATACAGCAGTATACCGTTATGCCTGTACTGGGGCTTGGCTTGCTTTCCGATTGACTGGGTGAATTCAGGGCCATGATTACTGGCTTAGCGGTAGGAATTTGAATTCTGGCATGAGCAATAGGGCTAACAGACGGTGAAAAATCATGTGTTTATAGGCCAAAGTCAGCCTGAAAGTGCAGATTAGTTGGAAGAAGAGACTGAAGGGAAAATTGACTGCTCTATTCATAGAACTGGAAGTGTGGGAAGTGTTCTCGTGGGTTGACAGTGAGGAGGGTGTCCAAGACATGAAATGGGATCTTGGGAGGTTAAAACATTTGTCAGATGGTCAGGGGTCTAGCAGATCAGATTCAGTGTTTAAAAAAAAAAAAAAGTTAAGTAATGCGTATCGTTTGAAACAATCCCCAAGCCAAGTATTGCGTTAGGGGTGTCCGAGTAGTGTAGACTTCGGAGGAAGGGGACCTGGGAGTGAGCAAAACAGATAACCTAAATGTCTTGACTGGCATATGGGAGGGATAAACAGAATGCTAGGTTACATAGGCAGAGGGTTTGTCAGTAGGAAAGAGAACGTGATTCTGTTCCTATGCAGATGCCTGATGCGCTTGCCCCTGGAGTACTGTGCACTATGCTGTAGCCCCCACTTGAAGGACAGAAACAATCAGTCTGTGTAAAGAACGGCTGCTAAGACAATTCAGGGGCATCAGGGGAAATCTTGTGAAGGATGCCCGATTAGCCCTAATAGGTACTCACTGGGGACCCAGACAGAGCAAGCTGAAAGGATAGAAATATTTAAGTTTCTTAATGGAATAAACAGGGTTGACTGCCAGCAGCTCTTCAAGAGGTGCGAGGCATCTCTCACAGTGTTACACGTGTACAGACTGAAGAGTTAAAAGAATATGAGGAAACGGTTCTTTACAGAAAGAGTGGTGAACAGATGGAATGCGTAGTCCAAGGAGGTGTGAAATGGAAAGTGTGGTGGGCTTCAAGGTGGGGTGGGACTGTTACAAGTGGCTGATAATGAACTGCAGTGAAGAGAGGTCAGTGGGAGGGGGAGGGGGAGAGGGGCAGAGCTACTACTAGGGGGCCCAGATGTGCATGCACAGCACTAGGCTTGCGGGGCAAGTGTAGATACGAACAGGGTGGCTAGATGGACTCTTTTATTTTTCCTGCCATCAGAAATGTTTTATGTTTTTATGGTTCTGAGTCTCTGTATCTGTTCCCAAATGGTGAGCTGGAATTACTTACAAAATAGATAATATATAAAGAAAAACAAGGTGCTGCGTCAACATGTGGTCTGAAAACAAAACAAAATGGTTATATTAAATGCACGCTGAAAATAGAAAATATTTAAAAATCGACGTTTAGACCATAGGTCTTCAGGAAATATCTAAAAGAGAAAAAATAAAGTTAGTGTAGAGGGGAGGTAAAATAAGGAATATATATGTTGGGAAAGAAAAAAGAGAGAGGCTCTGGGAGAAGTGATAAATGAGAAATTAAAGATAGGTAATACAGTAACCCCTCGCTATAATGAACCTCGTTATGCCGAATTTTGGCTATAATGAATGTTCGTTGTGGCTTCCGCATTTTATGCAAATTTAAATTAGGGTTTTTTTATGTCACACTTTGCCTACTCTGCGGTCTAAATGCCGTAACCAATTAAATTAACTGATACAAGCCCCCCCCATTCAAGTTACAGTACCTTGCAGCTACAGCAGGAGTACAGTATCCTGGCAACCAAATAGGGTGTTGATCAGCTGACTCTGCTGTCAATCAGAAAGTGTCATGAAAAGGGCGCCAGGCAGATGAATTGGTAGATCTAAAAAAAAAAAAAAAAACCATCATGAAGAGGTCAGGTTATTCCGTGGAACACAAACTGCAGATCCTTGATCGCCTAAAAGGCGGTGAGTGACTTGCCAAAATTAGCCAGGAAACGGGCTACTCAAAGAGTACAATCTGCACATGGTGCAAGCAAGAGGGTTCCTTAATGGATTTTGTGCTTGAGGGCTCTGAGGGAGAAGCACTGAAAAGAAGAAAACCTACGCCATGCAGATGAGGACGAAGTGGATGAAGCAACACAAATTTGGTTTCAGCAGCATCGGGCGAGTGGCGTTCCCGTGTCCAGTGCCATCGTCTGTGAGAAGGTGCAACATTTTGCACGGACAATACAGGGTGCTGGTTCCAAATTCTCCGCCTCCACATGCTGGCTGTGGAGGTTTCAATAGCGGCATGGTATCCGACTTGTTTTTTATTGTCTGTGAGCAGCGTAGCTGCAATGACCAAGCCAGTGTTGTCTTTATGCCGAAACTAAAAAAAGTTATTGAAGATGCTGGCTACCTCCCCGAATAGATCTACAGTTGTGATGAGACAGGTATGTTCTGGAGGTGCCTGCCGGATACTACACTTGCCAAACGGAGATGAATGCCACAAAGGGATTCAGAGTTGGTAAGGATCGTGTTAGGATTACAGTTAAGCACAAAACACACCGTTTTGAAGATGTAAATTTTAATAATTTGAATAAAGATTTATCGTTTTACCCCTTTTAACAGTCACAAGCAGAAGCACTTCCCGACCACAATATCTAGTGATCAGAAACGGACAATACAAAAACAAACTAAATGAACAGATACCTGTCTGTCAGTCAGTAGAGTTAAAAAAAACATAAAGTATACCCCATGCGACCAGACACTAGTGGAGCATGCAATTAAGTATGTCAATGACCGCACTTGTTGCCGGAGATAGCGTCCCTCAGTGTAACAAATGGCTTGCTATAACGAACGTTCGTTATGGACCCCCAAGGCATTCATTATAGCGAGGGGTTACTGTATATGCCCTGACCAGGGGCTCACTGGTACAGCTATGCTTTAAGAGTAAAGTCACAAAGAGATTCGGGCACTTACCAGCCTTGGAGCAATGACTCCACCGGGTTGAATAATTTTAGTCCATTTATTATAACATGAAGGGAAAAAAAATAAACCATCAGTTGGGTAACAGGCTTGACGCGTTTCAGATCTCCTTGCACCCTTTATCAAAAGTTTTACTTAAAATACTCAACCTGGTGGAGTCATTGTTCCAAGGCTGGTGAGTGCCCGAATCTCTTTGTGACCATGCTACATGTTTTGTTCGAGAGCATCACCTTCCTAGTGCGCACTTTCCTGCTGGGGAAAAAAAAAAAGCATTAAGAGCTGTGCTTAGCAGCACAGAATGCTGGGATTGTGTTTCTATGACTTCAGTTAGGCAGTTTTTGTACTAGTGAGCTAGTGGCAGCAGCACATCTGAGAAGAGCTGCACCTCATCTGACTTCTAATCTTTTATCAGTTTTATTGTTTACTTCTCCCTAGTTGAAAAAAAATCTTTGCAGGTAGGGACTGTGAGTTTTTACACACAGTTCCTCAAAATTTAGTTGTGCCTGTTTCAGAGAAGTCTTAATTGGCAAGCCTGCTATTTTCTCATTTACAGTGCCTGTGAAGGTTGCCACAGTCAGTATCGTTTAAAAAAACAATTTGTAACCGGTGTATGCTAAAGTCCAACCTATATTAGTCTGGTCTGCCTGCTCTTGCAGGTTTTTTAATAGTGTCAGAGGATCATCAGTCTGTGCAGGGAAGCTCTCCGCATCTGGACCCTTGTGCGCTGGCTGGATGCTGCTCTCCTGGTCATCCCTGTGGCCGGTGTCTCCAGCCAGCTGGTGGACACCGTCAGCTGTGTGGGCAAGGTGTCTCACGAGTGGTCTCTGCATCTGGAGATAGAACACCGCCTGTTCTTCCAGTGGGGCACCCCCCTGGTGGATCTGTTTGCCTCAGGGGAATGCAAAGTTGAGGCTGTTTTGTGCCCCCGTCACAAAGCAGAGAATGCTGCAGGAGGATGCCTTTTGAGGCCCTGGACACTGGATCTTCTCTATGCCTTCCCTCCATTTCCCCTGATCCCACAGTGTTGCTCAAGGCCAGGAGGGACAAGGCACAGATGATCTTGGTGGCTCCGGATTGGCCCCGCCACTTCTGGTATCCCAATCTCCTCGGCCTCAGCAGCAGGCTCCAAAGGCATCTCCCATTATGCCCAGACCTGCTGTACTACAATCAGGGGACGGTATTCCATCTTTACCTTCAATCCCTGTACCTGACAGCCTGGTTCCTGAGTGGCTAGAGTTCCAGGTTTTGTGTCTCTCTGAAGATATCCTCACCGTGATCAAGGCTTCTCTGAAGGAGTTGACCGAAAACGCTGTGCCTTCAAATGGAAGAGTTTCTCCTTTTGGTACCAGGGCAAGGGGCTTGACCCTTTATCTTGTTCGGTGGCTAGCATTCTCAGCTACCTTTGGTCTCTCTCTGTCGGGCCTCCAGTCGACAACCCTTAAGGTGCACCTGATAGCCATCTTTCCATACCGGGCATGGGCTGGTGTGCTGTTGTGGCACAGGTGAAGGTGGTCTGGTGCTTTTTCAAAAGCTTTGACCACATTTCCCTTCCGGTGCGTGAACTACCACCACCTTCAGACTTGTTGCTGGTGTTGGCAAAGCTCATGGGCAAGCCATTTGAACCAATGCACAGGTGTGAAATGCCTCACCTGTCGTGGAAGACCGCCTTCCTGGTGGCTGCCACGTCAGCCAGAATGATCAATGAGCTCCAGGCACACTCTGTGGAGTCTTCCTACCTGGTCTTCCACAGGGACAAGGTTGTCCTTCACCCCAACCTGAAGGTTGTGTCTGAGTTTCACCTTAATCAGGTGATCAATTTCTTGGTGAACTTCATCAACCACACCTCTGAGGCCAAACATGGGCTCCATACTTTGGACCTGTGGGGATTGCTCACCTGTTACAATGAGCGCACGGCTGGAGTTCAGGGAGAGATTTGCAAGCTGTCTGTCACCTACGCTGATGCTGCACCTGGCAGACCGGCAGCTAAGTGGATGATTGGCTGGTGTATTGTTTCCTGCATCGCCCTGTGCTATAGGTTGGTGGGTAGGGATCCTCCCGTAAGGCTAAGGGCTCATACGGCTGCTTCAGTGGCTGCTTCCAGGGATGTACCTATCCAGGAGATTTGCAGGGCTGCTACCTGGATGTCAGTACACACCTTTGTTTCCCACTACCATATCGACCTTGAATCATGCCCGTATGCTGGTTTTGGGGCCTCAGTTCTCCAATCTCTTTTCCCTGAGTGGGGGTGTGTGCGCCTTGCCCCCTCCTCCCGGAGAACTGCTAGGAGTCTGCCAGAAGTGTGGATAAGTACAACACATCCACATTCCTAGAACAAGTTACAGACCTGTAACAGTAGTTCTAGGAGTGGTATATGGTGTACATCCACACTGACCCACCCGACCTCTCCTGGCAAGTGGCACACTGGTCTTGCTTCCAGCAGGTAAGATCTGACGTCACGGGGCAGTGCCGAGGGAGTTACCACCTGGGTGGGTGGGAGGAGCCAGCTTGAAGATGTTCCAGCAAGCTTTAAAGGGAAAGAAACACTGCCAGAAGTGTGGATATACACCATGTACCACTCATAGAGCTACTGTTACAGGTGAGTAACCTGTTTTTACAGCAGTCCCAGTTAAGACTCCTGAATTATTATATTTTTCATGCTGACGAACTGCAGGCTCCACTTGGGAAGAAACACGAGGTGTAACCTGCAGGCCATGGGGGTTCCGCTAGAGGTACGTGCAGAAAGAAACATAGAATATAATGGCAGAAAAAGGCCCAGTGAGCCATCCAATCTGCTCAACCCTACCTAATACGTGATCGTCTTCGCAGCAGTAGGGCTACCACTCACGATGGCCAAAGACCCAGGTTTGGAAAAGAGGCTGGGTTACTGGGGCCAACTGTAGGGAGGAGGACTGAGTGTCCCAGAGGCAGCTCTCCTTCTTGGGGAGGGAGGGAGGGTCGCTGTCCTCACAGTACTGCCACCTGGGTAACCACAGGTGGCATTGCAATGGAGGGTACCATGGGTGGGTCAGACAGGCTGAAACCAGTGCAGCACCATGCTCTGCATACTTGTCTTGGTCTTCCTTGTGGGCCTCTGTCTGAGTGGGCACAGGAGAAAATGAGACAAAGCCCCTGCCTTTTATGGGTGAAGGACCCCGGTGTGCCCAGACCGACCTTGTCACTCTGAATTTGTCTCCTAACAAAACTCAACTGAGCTTGGGGCAAGTCCCCTCCACCCCATCTTTGCCAGGGTGGCAGGCTAAGGCAGCTTGTAGGATGACAACCAGAGCAGGTAGGGATTGACTGAGACACCCTGGGGTATGGCAAGAAAGTTGGAGCCAGAGTCTGGAAGGGGGCATAAAAACAGAGAGTCAAAGGTGGCATGGAGGGCTAAGGCACTTGGGACACCTTACCTTCTGTCATGCCAGCGACCCGAGTTCGGGAACAGACTTGGGTTGCTTGGGGGTGAGCGGGGAGAGGAAGGATTGAGCATCTCTTGGACCACTCTCCTTCCTGGGGGGTCGGTCAGTGTGGCATGCGGCTTGACTGCTGGGCGGCAGCATATGTGATGCAACCAAGAATGGAAGGGAGCCCACGTTCAGGATGCCGAGGGTGTCTCCATGGATGCAGAGCTCACACATCGCACCGATTACACGTCCGTAGGCCCCAGGGCAAAAAAAGGTGGAAAAACACCCCAGGCGGCAGGATGGCCCCCAATCCTTCGCAGGCCCCGCAACAATGACCAGGCACCACCACCGTAGTCCTGTAGCAAAAGACACAGGTGTAAGGTAAGCCCTGGAGAAGCCAGTTGACGGGGCTGGGAGGGGGGGTTGGTCAGAAGAGGGCAGCCAGGTAGAACAGGAGATAAAATGCATATAATTAAAAAAAAAAAAAAAATAAAAATAACACATGCCTAATAGATGTGTGACAGTCTATTGGCCATCCACCCCCACTTTCCCCTGCTGTACCATCCCCTGTTACCAGGCCCTTTGGCCGGTCTCCCCCTTCTTTGAATCCCCCCACTGTTTTAGCATATGCCACCTCACTCTGCAGTTTGTTATACCTGTCCTTTACTCTTTCTCCATTAAAAAGTATTTTCTGACAACCCTTCAGAACTTTCTCCAGGCAACTTCAGTGGATTACCCCTTGTGATTATGTTTGCTCTCCAGATGAAAAACTCAGCCGCTCATTCCAATTACCTTATTTATCCCATGGAAATGTTAGAAAATAATACATGGGTGACTGTGTGTTATTTAGTTTTCTTCACACACCAAGGGTGTGTTTAAAAAAAAAAAAAGGTCATAAACACACAGTCGCTTATGATTTTAGGATTTATTTTCTAAAATAACTGGTGCAGGGATCAGAGTACAAAAATCATGTTTCACAACAGGTAAGGTGAAGCATGAGCATTTGAGACACGCTAACAACTAGATATGACATCATACCAGGTTACTAATAATCCGTGTGATAAAGGGGTTCGCCAGTTATTACTCGTTTCTGTCATGTCCCTCTGCTCCTTCTCATCTCCTGGGTATATGTGTTGAGGTCTGTGTATTTAGATGGGACACAGACAGAAGTGAGTTCCACACCAGGTTATACATTTGAGAAAGAGTAAGGTGCTTCTGGGACTATCAGATTTCCAGTTGTCTTGGTGATGTAGCTGGTAGTGCAGTGGATTGGTATTCCAAGCAGCCTGGATTCAGATCCCAGCTAAGGCTTTTATTTATCTCTCCTGACGATCTGTGTTCCATATGTATGCACACTACACCATAGTGAATAAACATGCAGTTAACTGGTACAGCACCAGGTTGTGCATCTCAGGAAGAGTAAGGTGCTTCTGGGAGTGTCATATTTTAGCTCAACAGTTGCTTTGTTTTGTAATTTCAGGGTCAAGTGTCCCTTACGTAATAGGCTAGCTATCCAGTCTGCTACATTGTTGTTTATTTTGTTAAATCTCTTTAAATTTAAAATTCTCGGTGACTGCAGATTGTAGACCACACAGATAAGTAGAGACAAAAAGCAAGTAAAACACATTTAATTGACATGATGACAATCGGGGTTTACACAGTAATTTAAACATACAATCATTTTTCTTCGTCCTCTCACCCCATATAAGAGACCCTGGGAGATGTGCGCCCAAAAAAAATCGTCTCCCCAGTCCATTTGGGAGACACTGGGGAGGATTCCCTTATTCATCCAAATTATTTGGAGGCAGTATGGTGCAGTGGTTTAGGGCTTTGAGTTGCAAATCGAGACCTGGGTTTGGATCTCACAGCCTCCACTTGCATACTGTATTACTCCGAGCAAGTCACTAATCTTCCTTTGTGCTCCCATGTCGCACCTGGAAACGAGCTTCAGTTTAGTGTGCTTTCCTTTTCCTATAATTTAAGCTGTCTATGTGTGTGCCCTCCACAAAAGCGGTCGTAAGGATGACCCAGGGAATTACAGACCAGTCAGTCTGACCTCAATCGTGTGTAGGTTCATGGAGACCATACTAAAGAAAGGGTTGGTAGAATATCTAGAGGAGTATGGTCTCCAGGATGTGAGACAGCACGAGTTCATGGGGGTGGAAGATTGTGTCAAACGAATCTGATTGACTTCTTTGACTGGGTCACTAAGACATTAAATAAGGGCCAAGCAGTAGACATCCTCTATCTGGATTTCAGCAATGCCTTTGACTCTGTGCCCCACAAAAGGTCGATCAGGAAGTTGACGGATCTCGGGGTTGAGGATAAGCTGTCCAGATTGTTGGAAAACTGGCTGAGGGATAGAACCTAGAGGGTGGTTCTGGGAGGTGAGTTACCTGGCACCAGAGAGGTCACCAATGGGGCCCCATAGGGCTTGGTACTGGGGCCGGTGTTGTTCAATGTCTTCATCAGTGCCATTGGGGGTAGCATTAAGGGCAAAATGTGCCTATTCTCAGATGACACCAAGCTCTGTGGGAGAGTGGACACAGCTGAAGGGATACAGGACCTACAGGATGATCTGGAAAAGCTGGAGAGGTGGTCTGGGATCTGGCAGCTTGGCTTCAGTGCCAAGAAATGCAAAGTTATGCACGTTGGAGCCAAGAATCCTAGGACGGAGTACTACCTGGGCGGAGTCCAGGTATCTGCATCAGAGGATGAGGAGGAACTGGGAGTGATGATCACCAGTGACCTGAAGCACTCCACATAGTGCAAGAAAGCAGCAGCAAGGGCAAACAAGATGCTGGGATGCATAGCTAGGGGGATCAGTAGTAGGAGAGAGGAGGTTATACTACCCTTGTACAGGCCACATCTGGGGTATGAAGTTCAGTACTGGTGCCTGCACCTCAGAAAGGACATTAATCAGCTGGAGAAGGTCCACAGGAGGGCTACAAAGATCATAGCGGGTCAGCAGGGTAAGGCATACGAGGAGAGGTGGGGGGCACTGAACAAGTACTCCCTGGAGGAAAGGAGAGAGAAAGGGGGACCTGACTGGGACCTTCAAGTACTTGAAAGGGATAGATAAGGTGGATAAGGAGGGTCTCTTTAAGCTGAATGGCAACCATAACACGAGGGGGCACAGTCTTAAGCTGGAGGGGGGGTTAGGAGGGAGGTTAGGAAGCACTGCTTCACAGAGAGGGTGCTAGACACTTGGAATGTGCTGCCAGAAGAGGTGGTCTCGTTGAAGACAATGGGCAGCTATAAGAGAGGCTGGGATAGGCATAGGGGGACAGTAAGGATCATGGGGAGGGAGAATGGGAGGAGTGGGGAGGGAGGGCAGGGACAGTAGCTCAAGCTGTGGATCCTGCAATTTGAGCAGACTAGATAGACCAGATGGCCTTCTTCTGCTGGCTTCTTCATATTTTCGTATGTATGTAAGAGAGATCCTCGAAGAAAATATTTGTTACGTTCTAGTAGCAGTAAATCTTCGAGAGAGTCTTCGCTATAGAACCACACAACACCCTTCCCCCTTTTGAGGAGCAGTTCTGAGGATTCCTTCCAGAATCACTGCACCTTCTGTTGTTTTCTCTTGTCAATGTGCATGTTTCTGCTTCTCCTCTGCCTCTGATTGGCCTTGGGAGGATACTTGATGCGTCATGTTTTGATGTTTGGTCGGTAGATATTTTGAGCTTCCATTTTTCGCCAGCAGAAACTTGAGATCTTACTTCGAAAGAGCTCTTGCAGTAGGCATTTACAAATGGGACTAAGCCATCAGGCGTCAGGACCCCATGGAAAAATCTTCCAGCTAGCCGTCTCTGGTGGGGACCACCCCCGACGTCAGCCGACTGACGTCAGCGTACATCAGTATAAAGGGGGTGGTTCCCATGCCTGCCCTCTAGTTCTTACCCGCCGTTGGCTCCAGACAGTCACCTCGCGGAAGAACAGCACCACTAGTCACCATTTTGGATGAGTATTCGCTCCCTTTTCTATTTCTTCGAATTAAAAATCTTTCAGGTTAAAATAGTTACCTTTATCGACTGTGCATGTTATCCCCGTTGCCCCATGAATCGCTTAAAAATAAGTGCGGCTCATGTGGAACTCGGCTCCCGCATAGGGGCGGCCATTCCCTGTGCCTCTTCTGCCTAGGCCCGGGCCACTGCATGGAAGAGTGCGACCACTGCCACAAATTCAGTCCGGCTACCAGCAAAAGGTGGCAGCAGTCCCTGGAAACCCATATCCTCAAGAAGAAAATGACCTCCATGGAGAAAGAATTGAAGAAACGCAGACAGGTGTCGGACTCTCCCAAGGTACACCATAAGAAAAAGCGGGACAAGGAGAAGCACAAGGACTGGGGCTGCCCTTCCACAGCCCTGCCGACTCCGGCTGAAGTTGCAGATCTACAGGTATCTTCCCGTCCGGGGCACTGATCTCCGATGGCTGCCCTGGTGGTGTCCAGGCGTGCGTCGGCCCCTGTTGAGCTTAGCGCCAGCTCACGGGAGCCTCCGGGGCAAAGGAGACCCCAACCCCTACTATGGCTGCTTCTGCTTCTTGGCCTAGCGATGCAGGTGGGTCCGATAAGTCGGGCTCCTGCTTTGCTGTTTCCCACCCAGACAAGGCTGCTAAGTTGTCCAACGGATGCCCAGCCTGCGATTCCCCCATTGGCTCCTGACGCCACACCCGACGCTCAGGGGCGCCGCAGCTGACATCAGACCAGCTGCCGTCGGAGGCTCACTGTCTCCTCCCTCCTTTGGAGTCCACTTCTCTTTCCCTGTGAGTTGAGGACAAGGGCGCCGCCTCTGCCATTGGGGTGCCCACTCCGGGCTCCAGAGCCTCAGATTCCCAGATCCGATGACTGTCCTCCGCCGCCGCCCTCCAGCTTGCCGCTGCCCCACAGCCGACCTTCCAAATCTACCATCCGCCAACAGGGCCGGTTGCCCAGCCCCTCCAGGGCCGTCACTTCCTTGGGACTGATGCCTGAGCCGTCGGCTCCCCCGGTCGGGCCTCCGTCAGGACTGTTGGGACACCTGATGCTGGCCTACTCAACGCCGCATTTTCCGACGCCAGGTTTTCCTGGCCTGGGTTACCCGCCATCTGGCTTTGGTTGTTTGTTTTATGGGTATTTGGGCTACCCTCCTCCACCTCTTCCTCCCCCGCAGGTGGACCTTAAAACAGTCTTTGCCTCCTGGTGGGCTGAGGCCAAATCTCTGCTTATGTCGAAGCTGGAGAAATGTCAGCTGACACTAGTCCCTCCGCTGGACATCTGCCGACAGAGCCTCCTTC
Source organism: Neoceratodus forsteri (assembly GCA_016271365.2). NCBI lineage: Eukaryota > Metazoa > Chordata > Ceratodontiformes > Ceratodontidae > Neoceratodus > Neoceratodus forsteri. The sequence goes on from CM028132.1 coordinate 1,206,126,829, forward strand.
GCCAGTCCCTGATGGACCAGGGCGGTCAGCAGGCTCTCGCCCCAGGGAGTTTTCTCGGTGCCTGGACGTTTCCAGGCCCATTGATCTCCCTCTTCCTCCTGTGGTGACTTCCAGTTCCCAGGAGTCATCTGACTCAGATGGAGATTATGAACCCTCGGACTCAGGAGAGGGACCGCATACTCCAGAGACCCCCAAACTGAAGGATTCCCTTAAGTTCCCTCCAGAGGACCCTTCCTTTCTGGAGTTGCTGAAAAAGATTCAGGAGGCCTATGACTGGAAGACGGTGGAACAAGATGTCCAGTGTTAGAGGCTCGCAGAACATTTGGATTTGGCAGAAGACTCTCCTACCCTTATTCCCCCTGGATTGAGCCTCACGAGGACCTAGTTACGACCATTTGGAAACTACCTTCCTCCTTGGCTACTCTGGCACGCAAGACAGACAGGCTGTATCAGTCACCCGAAGGTAAGGATTTTCTTAGCCTTCAGCCTAAAGCAGATTCTGTGGTCGTCAGTGCCGCTCATGACAGAACCGCAAATCCAAAGCATCTCAGTTCCACCCCTCCTGACTGAGAATCCAGGGTCCTGGACCAGTATGGGAAGAAAATATTTTCTTCCTCTACCTTAGGCATCAGGGCTTTTAATAATGTCGCCCATATGGGGGACTAACAGAAGTCCATTCTCACTCAGCTGTCTTATAAATTGGACTCTCTTCCAGATTCCACAGTCAAACAAGAACTGGTGGACTTAGTTCGCCCGGCCAGATCTGCTTGCAGACATATGCTCCAGGCCACCTATGATGCAGTGGATACGGCCGGCCGGAGTTTGGCATTTGGCGTCCGGCTACGCCGCCATGCCTGGCTTTGTATTTCTGGCCTGGCACCGAGGTGCAATCGGCTATCAGGACACCCTTTAGGGGTAGGTCCTTTCGGGGTGACGTTAAGGATATTCTTCTCGACCTCCAGGACAAAGGCCAAGCCCTGTGGTCAGTACAGTACATGTACAAACCCCCAGGGCAGAAATGCTCCTTCGACGCTAAAACTGTCATCAGTTGACGCAGACGCACGCCCATTGCCAGCCCAAGCAGAGCTGTGTCAGCAGCCAAAGCCCCTCCAGTCAAAACCTGTAGAGCTGTGGGAGCCGCGGCTGCCGCCCTGCCCTCAGCCTCCTGACTCGTTGCCTCTACCTCTCCTTCTGGACCTGGGTCCAGGGGAGCTGGTGAGAGGCCGGTTTTCCCTCCACCTGCCGGAATGGGAGAGGATAACTTCAGACTCTAGGGTGCTCCAACTCATGCCCGAGGGGCACTCAATGAAGTTCATTCAAACCCCCCACACAGACCTCTACCTCAGTCGTCTTACCCTCGCATCACCTTCCTCTAGTGCGGAAGAAAATAGGTCCCCTTCTTTTGAAGGACGCAATAGAACCCGTTGCTCCTCTGTATCAGGGGACGGGCTACTATATACACTTTTTCCTGATGCCCAAGAAAATGGGCGACCTGAGGCCCATTCTGGATCTCAGCTCCCATAATCTGTTTGGGGAGTACAGGAGGTTCAGAATGCTCTCCCTTCAGAGCCTTCTTCCCCTGCTGAGGTCAGATCAGTGGTTATGCGAGTTAGACATGCAGGATGCATACCTGGATATTCGTATTCATCCATCACATCGCAGGTTCCTCTGTTTTTGTTTTCAGGGGGAAGATTTTCAGTTCAAGGCCCTCTCGTTTGGCCTTTCCTCTGCTGACCGGTAGTTCACCAAATGCCTAGCAGTGGTGGCAGCTTTTCTGTGCACTGGGGGGGGGGGCAGGTGTTCTCCTGCCTGGACAATTGGCTGCTTGCAGCTTCTTCCAGGGTGGACCTGCTTTGCTCTCTTTCTATTACCCAGGAGACTTTCTTCAAGCTGGGTATCACCATCAACCTTGGTTCCATGCCAACATCTGCAGTTTATTGGGTCAGTGTTGGACACCAGACTGGGCAAAGCCTTCCTTCTTCTGGACAGAATCGAGACTCTGCAGCAGCAGGTACACCTTCTGGTTTCTCAGAAGCGCGTACCAGCTTGGAAGGTCCATCACCTTCTAGGCCTTATGGCGGCTGCCATCCCAACAGTCCCGCTGGCATGACATGAGGGTCTCACAGTGGACCCTCAAAGCCCAGTGGAACCAATCCACAGACAAACTGGTCCACAAGATTCTCATCTTGGACCCAATGGCCAGGGATCTCCGACAGTGGTTGATCCCGGAGAACCTCACTCGGGGGGTGGGGTCCCTTCTGCTCCGTGATTCCCTCCCAAACCCTGACAACGGATTCCTCTGGGATCAGGTGGGGGCCCATCTTGGGTCTTACAAGACCCAAGGGAGCTGGTCCCAAAGTGAGTTACAGTTGCACATCAGTGAACTCAAGATGAGGGCGGTCCTTTATGCTGTCCAGGCACTCCAAACCCTCATCCTTCCTGGCCACCTTCTGGTACTGTCAGACAACTTGTGTAGTCTGATACCTCAGCAAATGGGAGACGCGTTCTTGCCCACTGTGCCAGGAAGCGATGAGGGTGTAATACTGTGCGTCGCAGCACAATCTCCACCTGACCGCACTCCATGTGCCGGGAGTTCAGAACTCTCTGGCAGATGCCCTCAGCTGCTCGTCAGCGAGTGCTCATGAGTGGGAAATAAAACAGGAGGTGTTAAACGATGTGTTTGCTCAATGGGGCCTGCCACAGATAGATCTGTTTGCCTCCCCAAGCAACGTCAAGCTTCCCGCCTTCTGCTTGCTCGCTCCAGGGTGAGACGTTTTTTGGCAGGACACGCTGTTTCTGTCTTAGAAGGATAGATTCGTTTACACCTTTCCTCCAATTCCTTTGATTCCGAGTCCTGAACAAACTTCGTGCGGAAGGGGTGCACAAGATTCTCATCACTCTCTCTTGGTCAAGACAAGTCTGGTTCTTTCTGCTGCAACTATTATCAGCAGAACCTCCTCTTTCGATTTCCAAGATCTGCTGACCCAGGATCAGGGTACCTTAATCGATCTAGGCCTCAGATCCCTCCATCTTCATATCTGGCTCCTTCAGACATCGCTGCTGCTAGCTTCGGCGTTTCCCCCGAGGTAGCTCATATTCTGGTGGAGGCCAGAAAGCCTTCCACCAGATCAACCTACGCCATGAAGTGGAAGCGGTTTTCTATTTGGGCAGATTCCCAGCACTTGGAACTCTTCTCCTGCCCGGTGGCCAGGATCCTGGACTATCTTAGGTACCTCTTCGACTTGGGTCTCAGTTACTCCTCCTGAAAGTTTATCTGTCGGCCATTTCAGCATATCATCTCCTGGTCGGAGATAAGTCTGTGGCTCAGCTGGAGGTCTCCAAGACTTTCCTTAAAGGGGTCCTTCATTTGAAGCCCCTAAACACAATTCTGCCCCCATTGGGACCTTAATTTAATTTTGGAAAACTCACTCTTCGCGCCCCCCCCCCCTTTGAGCCGGCAGTGGAGGCAGACTTGTGTTTCTTGTCTTGGAAGACACTTTTTCTTGTAGCCATTACTTCTGCTTGGAGGATCTCTTAACTTCAGGCACTTATGTGCTGAGTTCCTTATTTGATTTTTTCACAGGGACAGGGTGGCCATGAGGACCAACCCCAGGTTTCTCCTCAAAGTGGTGGCGGAGTCCGCTCAACCAATCTGTTGAGCTTCCGGTCTTTTTTTCCGGAGTACTCCAACCAAGGGGATCACCTCCTCCACACACTTGATGTGCATGGGATCTTGTGGTGTTATACTAATAGAACCAAAGACTCCCGGAAAACGGATCAGCTTTTTGTTTCCTTCACTCCTAAAAAGGAGGGCCTTGCCGTTTCTAAACAATGCTTCTCCAAGTGGTTGGCCACTTTTACCTACTGTTACAAGTACAACAGATCCCTTCTGGGTCAGGTGAAAGGTCATTCTATCAGGGCAGGGTTTTAAATAATTGATTAGCAGTTTTTTTCTTGGGACAATGCTAACTGTACAGAAAGTATTTATATAGGTTTTCTAGAAGTGTTATGTTTGTTAAACACAGTGAAGCAAGTGCTATGCATTTTCACAATGTTTTAGCACTTTTATGAGCAAAATGCTAATCAAGTTTTGGAGTTAAATAAATCCCTGCAGGGGCATGGCGGCTTCTGCCGCATGTTTTAAGAATGTCTCAGCCGTAGAGATCTGTGCAGCGGCCACCTGGACGTCTGTCCATACCTTTACCAAGCATTACAGCTTGGACGTTGCCTCTCGCCGCAGAGCGGGGTTTGACCTGGCGGTTTTACAGGGGCTCCTTTTCTGAGCCCAGGGTCTGCTGGGTTTTCTTTGTGGACAGCTTTTTTCTTCTCCGCCCTGGATCTTACTTCGAGATACAGCTCTTGCAGCAGGTAACACCATTAGGATTGAAGCCGGCAGGCGTCAGGACCCCACGGAATTCTTCTAGCTAGCTATCTTCAGCGGGGACCGCCCCGATGTCGGTCCCGCCTCCGACGTTAGGCGTAGTACATAAGGGGGCGGTCCTGCCAGATTCCCCAGTTCTTTCCCGCCATCGACTTGCATGTCTCGACCCTTTGGATCGTTTCTAGCGCGCGACGCACGGTTAAGTTCTTCCTTCGGGAAAACGTTCTTTTCTTCGGCTCAGTTGCTGTCTGATGTCCTCTCCAACCTCCGTTGAAGGCCATCCCTCGAAGTGCGCCTGTGGGAAGCAGATCCCGTTCAAGGACCCGCATTCGGCCTGCATCCGGTAACTGCTTGGGACTCGGTCCTATTTATGAATACCTACTGCAAGAGCCCTCTCAAAGTAAGATAGTACAGTTACGCACGACCTTACCGTAACAGTAGATCTTCGAGATAGGCTCTTGCAGTAGGTATTGCTTTCCCTCCCTCCATCCCCCCTGAGTTTCTTCTTTCTCTTTTATCATGGGGCAGTTCTGCTGGCCCAGTGGTGCTGAGGGCTGAGGCGCTGGACGTCTTACCTTGCGTCGCGCCGGTGACCCATGTTCGGAAACGGACATGGGCTGCTGGGGGTTGGCAGGGAGGAGAAGGATTGAGCATCCCCAGGACTGCTCTCCTTCTCCAGGGAGGGGGGTTACCAGTGCCCGGCAATTGCCTGCCCCTAACCGAGGCTGGGAGGTGGCACGTCAGCGCAGAGATTGTGGGGAGAGACTGCGGCGTGCGCTTGGGGCTACGCATGGGTGCATGCGCGCTACTGCTGCTGGCACCATTGCATGCCAGAGCCCTCGGGGGGCAAGGAAAGTGAGAAAAGAGAGTCCTCTGCAGGAATGGCGATGGTCCCCTGCCGCAATAGCCCAGGAAGACACGTCCCCGAACACTAAATCCAGTCTACTGGGTCGAGTTGCTCCCCACACCCTGCCATGATGGGTAAGTTGTGGGGTCAAGGGGAGGAGGTCTCATGCCAGGTGCCTGTGCTGGGGGGCCATCAGATGTGAAGCAGAGGACTCCGAGGAGAAAAGAATAACTAAAAAAAAAAAACAATAAAACAAAACAAAGAATCATGGAGCAGTTCCTCTGCTCCTGTCATGCCCTGTGGGCCTCCGGCAGGTGGGCGGGGAACTGCCCCTTTATACTGACGTATGCTGACGTTGGGGGTGGTCCCAGCCAGAGACTGCTAGCTAGAAGATTTTTCTGTGGGGTCCTGACACCTGACGGCGTAGTCCTATTTGTGAATACCTACTGCAAGAGCCTCTCTCAAAGATGTACTGTTACGGTAAGTTCTTGCGTAACTGTACTTTTCATGGTGCCTATCCGTGTTATGCAAGTGGCACTGACATGCTGCGTCTGATGCTGTTGGCACGGCAGTGTGGGTGACCCCAGCTAAGAAAAGTCATCTGCAGGGACCTGATGTTGATAGCTTACCGTTCGATGTGTGTGGCTTTGTGGAGGGCAGTCTCTCAATGTACAGTTACTGGTAAGTAATACAGTTGTCTTCTACCACTACCACCTGTTTGAAGGGTGGCCTGCAACAGCTTTTCTGATTTGGGCAACCAGCATCTGAACTTGTGGCTTCCTGGCCCCAAGCCTTGGACTCCACCATTTGCACTTACGAAGCAGCTTCCTATATATTTAGACTGGGCGTGCTGCTTCACTCCCCTTGTTACAGCACCTCACCACGCCCAACCACTAGGCCTGGGTGGAATTTTGGTGGAGACAAAGCTAGAGTGAACATATGTTGTAAAAGGTGATTGCAGTTAACCCAGAAAACAAAACATGCAGTGACTGACATTTATAATTGGTAGGTGTTTGCGTTTTCAGCATCTGTGCTAGCATTCCATTCCCACACCTTTAATTCATGTATTAGAGGATTACATGTTTACAGTGCTTGTATTTTGCAGAATAGTAACCTTTGCAGTTTGAAAATTTGCCAGAGTAACCAAAATTTTATTTATTGATTTATTGAAATGTTTCACCAGAATGTGGCCATTGTTTTCCACTTATAAAATTGTCAAGAAAAATAGAGAAGCCTGCTTTGTTAGTAATTTTGCAAGGTTTTGCAGATGCATTTTTCATATAGTGTGCAATTGTCACCTATGCTTCAGATGTTGAAGCTGCAGTTTGTTTTGTAAAAAATCTGTTAGTCATTTTTATTTGTTTTATCAGCATTGTGCCCTTCAGTTTTCTGTGTATGGCAGCACCCCCAGAATAATGTCATGCAAGGAAAGTGTCAGTGTTTTACATGCAGTGCCAAGGAATTCTGGGTAAATTATAATGTTGATGTAAATATTAGTTCTAGGGACGTGGATATATTGTTCAAGCCACACTTACTGGCAGGTTAGAAACATAGAAACATAGACTTTGATGGCAGATAAGGACCGCTTGGCCCACCTAGTTTGCCCATTTAAGGTTCCTTGCCGCTTTAAATCTTGCCGGAAGGTCTTCGAGCTGGCTCCTCCCACCCACCCGGGTGGTAAAACCCTCTGCTCCGCCCCATGATGCCAGATCTTCCTTACCGCTTGGAAGCTCAGGTTCCCTCCTAGCCTGTCGTTTAGGCCTGGATCACACTCTTCGGTTAAACATAAACTTATTCTAAAATTTAAAAGACTTCGGTCTTCTTTTTCCCTCGCAGCTGCGATGGACAAATCGACTTCCGGATTTCGTTGGTGCCCCTGCGGGCAGAAGATGTCCCGGACTGACCCGCACTCCACGTGCGTTTACTGCCTAGGACTCTGCCATGACTCACAGGCTTGTGAGTTATGCAAATCCTTTTCGGCTTTGGTCTTGGAGGACCGCGCTGCCCGATTGCTCTTGGGGCGCCCTGGAAAACGTTATCCTCCGGTCAAGTCGAAGGAGGCGTGTTGGGCAGTGTTCGGCGGCGGGCTCAGCAGACCAGCTGGAGCAGATGATCGCCCTCGAGGAGGAGGTGGCCCAGGCCGCATCTTCATCTTCCTCGGTCGCGGCATTTATCCCGCTCTCCTTGGGCTCTTCTTATACAGCTTCTTTTAAGGAGCTTTGCCAATCCCTCTCCACCAAGGGAGAAGGGCCATCGGGACATTCCTCTCCGTCCAAGAAGAGGACTCAAAGGTAAGTCCACCGTCGATGTTCTTGGGAGGCGGGAGAGGTCCCTTCCAGATGTCGACACTCGACTTTAGTTGAGGTTCTGGCTAGGCGCTGGCTTCCAGATGTCTCCTCAGGTCAGCCCGGCAGAGACAACCATCAATGCAGTCGAGATTTTTCTCGACCCGTCGGAGGGTTTGTCGACTGGAGAAGCCGACAACCCTTCTTCACCAATTCCCCTGGTGGAAACCAAGGACTTACCTGTGCCTCCTGTGCCGGAGTCCCCGGTTAAGGTCCCTGAACCAAGGGAGGAGCAGGTTTCTCCGGCCCCCTCTCTGACCCACCTTCGGAATCCCTGAAGGTGTCGGTCTTGGACCTCTTCCAGGTCCAGCCAGTCCTGCCGTCGGCAGTCTCGGTCTCGGCGCCACTCATCGTCGTTGTCCTTTTCGGAGGATAGGCTCCGGCACAAGTTGCGTCAGCGCTGCAAGGATTTAATGTAGCAGCAGCTCTTATTGTCTGGGACTAAGCCGACCCTGTCACATTCTCCAGCCATAAAGTGGCTGTCACTAGAGTGGCCGAAGCAACCCCTCGTAGTGGTTGAGGAGCCGAAGCCGGTTGTTTGGCCGAAACTGGCTGCACCACCCATTGTGGTGGAACCTTTGCCTCCACAACCGAAGACTGGGGCCCTGACCAAGGATTCTCGGTCGGGTCAGGGTTTGCCCCATAGGTTGTCGGTCACCCTCACTCCCGATCGACCTCGGCACGTGGAGGGTGGCTTAGGGCTCGGCAGCTGTTTGCAGACTCCTCGGAGTCTGGCGGCGACTCCTTGTTCTCCAGGCCGCTTGACCTGGAGTCCACTAGGGTCAGTCGGTGGGCCGAGCCCATCCTCGGAATGCTTGACTCATCTCAGAATCACTGGGATGAGCTTCGAGACCCTTTTCAAAACGGGCCAAGTATCCTCTCGTGGAGATACTGGACTTAGGGGATTCCCCTATGGAGGCCTTCCCGGTGGCCGAAGCCATTGTAGGCCTGGGCCTGGAGCTGTGGCAGTGGCCAGCTTCTTGTCAGAGCACCTTCGGCCAGGATGGCTCAGAAGTATGCTGTCCCTACTGGTTCACACTCCGGTTTCTCGGAGCACCCTTTTGCGGAGGTGTTAGTGACCGACAGCGTTTTCCAGCATTCCAGGAACGCTCGGGATGTGGACAAGCCACCTGATAAGGAGTCCAAGAAATTGGACTACTCTGGGCAGAAAGTCTATGCTGCTTCCTCCCTAGGGCTTCGTCAGGCTAGCTCGGCCGTCCTGATGGCACACTTTTCACATACCCTTTTGGGCTCCCTGGATGAGGTGATTCCTCATCTCCCGACTGACCTTCAAACAACAGTCAAGCAGGTGTGGGACCTGGAAAGGGCGTTGGCCAAACAGCAGCTTCAAACTTCTTTGGACATCGCTGACTCGTGTGCCCGGTCAGTAACGAGCTGGCAAACGTTCCCTTCCTGGGTACCGACTTGTTTGGTCCCGGGGTGGAGGGTCATCTCCAACGGATCGAGAAGTCCAACGCCACCTTGGACTTGGTCATGTCTGCCCAGAAGGACAAAGGCCACCAGCAGCAACGTAAGCCCTTTCGTCCTTCAGCCCCTGCGGCACGTCCGGCCCAGCAACACCAGCATCAGGGCCAACAGGCTCGCACTTGGCACCCCAAAGCCAAGCCTGCTGCTTCCTCCAGCAGGAGCCGGCAGGGAAAGGCCCAGGTGGCTCCCCGGTCAGCCCTTCCTCCAAGCCTGCCCAGTGACGGGTTGAGGGGTGTCTCCCCCAACCTCGTCACTCCTCCCCGGGTTCCCCCCATGGGGGGGATGGCTCCACCACTTCCTTTCCGCCTGGTCCGTTATCACCACGGACTGCTGGATGTTGTAAGTGGTTGGCAGGGGTCTGCCTCTGGAGTTCGAGCAGTCCCCACCCTATCGAGCCGTTGCCCCACGGGGGTTACGGGTTCCGCAGCCTCTCTGTTGACTCATCGAGCCAACATTGCCCTGCTCCTCCAGAAGGAGGTGATCAGGGAGGTAGTGGACCCTCCTCCAGACCCAGGGTTTGTGTCCAGGTACTTCCTGGTCCCAAAACAGATTGGGGGGGGGCTGGCACCCCATTCTCAACCTACACGACCTGAACAAGTTCCTAAGGTCTCGCACCTTCTGGATGGTCACTCTGGCTCAGATCATTCCATCCTTGGAACGAGGCATGTGGTTCTGTTCTCTGGACCTCCAGGATGCGTTCTTGCACGTCCCAATCCGTCCGTCTCTCCAGCGATTCCTCCGCCTCAGGGTAGAGGGATCCCTTTACGAGTTCCGTGCCATGCCCTTCGGCCTCTCTCCAGCTCCCAGGGTCTTCACCAAATGCATGGCAGTGGTGACAGCATTCCTGTGGCGCCGAAGGGTCCGGGTGTACCCTTACCTGGACGACTGGCTGATTGCAGCCCCCTCCAGGTTGGAGGTGGAGCGGTCCAGGGATCTGGCCCTCCAGGTCTGCTCTCAGATTGGCCTCCTCATCAACGAGGCGAAATCGGAACTCGTGCCATCAGAGGTGATTCAGTTCATCGGGGCAGAGCTCGACTCTCTTTGAGCCAGAGCATGGCTCCGGCGGACAGGGCCGAGGTCCTTTCCTCCTTTGCCCAGTCATTTCTGGTTGGGCAATTGCGCCCTGCCCAGGACTTCCTGCGCCTTCTGGGCCTCATGGCAGCCTGCACCAGCGTGGTCCGTTGGGCCCACTGGCATATGCGTCCCCTGCAATGGGGGCGGCCCGCCAGTGGTCAGAGCGCTCTCTGGACCAGCCAGTGACAGTGACCCAGGAGATGTGGAACGGCCTCCAGAGGTGGCTTGTTCCAGCTCATCTGCAGGAGGGTATCCTGTTTGTCCGCCCCCAGCCGACAGTCACTCTGATGACCGACACCTCTCTGATGGGTTGGGGTGCCCATCTGGGGGAGCTCAGAGCTCACGGCCTCTGGACCCCTCAGGAGTCTCGATGCCACATCAACCTGCTGGAGCTTCGAGCAGTCTGACTAGCCCTCACCGCCTTCGCTCCGTTTGTACGGGGTCAAGTGGTCCAGGTCCAGACGGACAACACCACGACCATGTACTACCTAAACTGACAGGGCGGGACACACTCCTTGCCTCTGTGCAAGAGGTTCTTCGCCACTTGGTCTCTCGTGATCAGCCTGGAGGCGGATCTCCTAGCCATCCATGTGGCAGGAGCCTCCAACAGTCTGGCCGATGCCCTCAGCCGGATAGGCGCTGCATCTCACGAGTGGTCTCTCCTGCCGGAGGTAGTGCAAGATCTGTTCTCCCACTGGGGCACCCCTCAGGTGGACCTGTTTGCCTCCAGGGAGAATGCGAAGCTGAGGCTGTTTCATGCCGGCCCCCCTCAGCAGGGCTCGCTGCAGGGGGATGCCTTCTTGAGGCTGTGGACCCTGGGCCTCTTCTACATCTTCCCTCTATTTCCCTTGATCCACAAGGTGCTTCTCAAGGCAAAGAGAGACAAGGCGCAGGTGATTCTGGTAGCCCCAGACTGGCCCTGTCAGTTCTGGTATCCAGATCTCCTCAGCCTCAGCTCCAGGCTCCCGAGGCAGCTCCCAGCCCGCCCAGACCTGATCTCAGTCAACAAGGGGAAGATACTCCACCCGGACCTTCAATCCCTGCAGTTGACGGCCTGCTTTCTGAGCGGCTAGAGTTCCAGGCCTTGGGTCTTTCGACGAGGTCCTCAGCGTTGTTGAGGCATCCCGTAAAGAGTCGACCAGAAAATGCTATGCCTTCAAATGGAAGAGATTCTCCATTTGGTATCAGGATAAGGGGTTAGTCCCTTCCTCCTGTTCTTTGGCTAGCATTCTGGACTACCTGTGGTCCCTTTCTCAGCTAGGGCTTTGGTCGACGACCCTTAAGGTGCACCTGGCAGCCATCTCTGCTTACCGGGCGCGGGCCGGCAAGCAGTCGGTGGCGCAGGAGAAGGTGGTTGGGCGCTTCTTCAAAGGCCTTGATCACATATCCCCTCCAGTGCGAGAACCTCCACCTCCGTGGGATCTACTGCTGGTACTGGCTAAGCTCATGGGCAAGCCATTCGAACCGATGCACAGGTGTGACATTTCTCCCCTGTTGTGGAAGACCGCCTTCTTGGTGGCTATCACGTCAGTCAGAAGGATGGGAGAGCTCCAGGTGCTTTCCATCGAGTCTCCTTGTTTGGTCTTCTGCAGGGACAAGGTTGTCCTGCGCCCCCATCCGAAATTCCTTCCAAAGGTGGTGTCGGAGTTTCACCTTAACCAGGTGTTGACCCTGCTGGTGTTCTACCCGAGTCACACCTCGGAGGCTGAATATAGTCTCCATACTCTGGACCCTAGAAGAGCGCTGTCTTATTATAAGGAGCGGACGGCTGAAGTTTGGGGAGAGGTTCGCCAGCAGTTTGTAACCTATACTGAAGCTGCACCTGGCAGACCTGCAGCCAAGTGGACGATAGGCAGGTGGGTCACCTCCTGCATAGTTCTAGGGACATGGATATGTTGTTCATCCACACTCATTGGCAGTATCCTTGCCGCTTTAAATCTTGCCGGAAGGTCTTCAAGCTTGCTCCTCCCACCCACCCGGGTGGTATAACTCACGGCTCCGCCCCATGACGCCAGATCTTCCTTACCGCTTGGAAGCTCAGGTTCCCTCCTTAACGCTCTGCGTTTGTGACTGGTTCCTATTTCTCCGTTTCCGGATTTAAAAATAATATTTTGCAAAAGACTTCAGTCTTGATCCCTCGTGACTGCGATGGATACATCGACTCCAGTTTGGAGATGCCCATGCGGAGCAGAAGATGTCTCGGACGGATCCACACTCCCGTGTGTCTACCTAGGCCTTGAGCACGACCCGCGGCTTGCGACCTGTGCTCATCTTTCTCGGCCTCACGTCCTCGAAGACCGTGCTGCCCGATTGCAACTGGGCCGTCCAGCGTTTCCCTCCGGTGAAGTCCAAGGAGGCCGGTTGGCGGTGTCGCGGCGGCTCGGCGGATCAGCTTCGGCGGATGGTACGCCCCCGAAGAGGCGGCCCGCGGGCCGTATCTTCCTCGGCAGCGGCATTTATCCGCTCTCTCTGGGTTCTTCCTACCACGGCTTCCTTTAGAGAGCTTTGTCTGTCCCTCTCACTAAGGAGAAGGGCCTGCGTCTGCTGGACCTTTCTCTCGGTCCAAAGAGGGACAGGTAAGTCCCTCCGTCGGCGGCTGCGGGAGGCGGGAAGGTCCCTCCCGGGCCGTCGGGCCGTCGACGATCGACCGCTCGGCTTCCGACCACTGGCCTCACGGTGTCCCGTCAGGTCAGTTGACCGAGACTCCCACTGATGAAGTCGAGATTTTTCTCGACCCATTGGACGAGGCTGTCGCCTTTAGCAGCCAGATTCCCTCTCCCGGTTCCCGGAGAGTTGAGATCCCGTGGGCTCGCCTGTGCCTCGGTTCCGGAGCCCTCGGATGGACCTTCGAGCGAAGGGAGTGTCGGTTCCGGCCGACACCTCCTGCACCGACCCGGAAATTCGGGACTCTCGGTCTCGGTCTCGGACCTCTTCGGCGGTCCAGCCCGTTCCCACCGTCATGGCGGTCTCGGTCTCGGCACATGATGGCCAGCGTCGCGCTCGTCCTCGTCCTCCTCCTCGGATGAGAGCTTGACGTAAGTACGTCGGCCATGCGAGACCTTATGTTGCAACAGCTCCTCCTGGCGGGAATAAGCCGACTCCGGCGCCTTCCCGCGTCATTAAGTCTGTCACCGGGCAGCCGACACAACCCTCGACTTGCCGAGGCCTATACCCAGGCGGTTGTTAGGCCAAAACCAGCTGCTCCACCGATTGCGGTGGAACCTCCGCCTCCACAGCCACCAAGTGGGGCTCGACCAAGGATTCTCGGTCGCTAAGGGTTTACCCCATCGACATCAGTTACCCTCACTCCCGACCGACCTCGGCAGGTGAAGGTGGCTCAGGCCAGAGGCAGCTCTTGAGGGACTCTTCCGAGTCAGAAGATGATTCCTCCTTCTTCTCCAGCGACTGGACTTGGGTCTTCAGGAGATCAGCCAATGGGCGATAGCCCGTCGTCCTTCCTAGGACTGCTTCGGCTCATCTCGGAGTCTACCGGGATGGGCTCAGACCCGTTCCAAGCGGGCCAGGTATCCCCCTCGCGAATTCTGGACCGAGTTCTCCGACGGAGGCCTTTCCGGTGGCGAGGCCATGAGTGGGTCCAACACTGGAACTTTGGCAGCGCCCTGCTTCCTGCCCTCGCCTTCGGCCAGGATGGCCAGGAAGTATGCAGGTCCCCCGGTTCCTTGTCGGTTTTGAACACCCCTCTGCTGAGGGTTGGTTACCGACAAGCGTTTTCCGGCCGGCTGGCATGAGGATGATGGACAAAACCTCTGACAAAGGAGTCAAGAGTGGACTATCCGGGCGAAAAGTCTCGCTGCGTCCTCTCTCGGCCTTCGATCAGGCCAGTTGAGGCCGTCCTCATGGCACATTTTCTCATGCCCTGTTGGGCTCCCTGGATGAGGTCATCCCTCATCTTCCGCCCGATCTGCAGACTACGGTTAAGCAGGTGCGGGACAGGGCAAGAGCAGTGGCCAAACAGCAGCTCAGACTGCTTTGGATGTAGGGGACTCATGTGCCAGATCGGTGGCGCGCCAGTGGCTATCGTCGGCGAGGCTTGGCTGAGGATATCCACCTTTGCCGGATACCCAGCACAAGTTGGCGGATGTTCCTTTTTGGGGACTGACCTCTTCACCCTGGGGTGGAAGGTCACCTGCAGAGGATCGAGAAGTCCAATGCCACCTTGGACTGGGTCTCTTCCATCAGAAGGACAAAGGCCGCAAAACCACAGCCTAAGCCCTTTAGTCCTTCTGGTGCCTTTGGTGGCCTTGACCCAGCAACGTCAGGGCCAGCAGGCTCGGCCTTGGCACCCCAACCCAAGCCAGCCGGCTTCCTCTAACAGGAGGCAGGGAGGAAGGGCCCAGGAGGTCCCTCGGCGGTCCCTCCTCAAGCCTGCCCGATGACGGGCTGAGGGTGCTCCTTCATCAAATCACCTTACCCCTGGGTCCCCGGTAGAGAGCCAGCTCAACACTTCCGTTCCGCCTGGTCCCGCTGTTACCACGGACAGGTGGGTCTTGGAAGGTGGTGGGAAGAGGCCTGCCTCTGGAATTGAGCAGGCACCACCCTTCCAGGCCGTGGCCCTCGGGACCCGGGATCCCAGCCTCACTGGGGCTCGTCGAGCCGACATCCTCTCCCCTCCAGAAGGAGGTGGTAAGAGAGGTGGTGGACCCTCCTTCAGACCCAGGTTTGTGTCCAGGTACTTCCTGGTTCCAAGCAGACGGGGGCTGGCGCCCATTCTCGACCAACCTACGACCTAAACAAGTTCCTAAGGTCTCGAACCTTCAGGATGGTCACTCTGGCTCAGATAATACCATCCTTGGGCAGCGTGTGGTTCTGCTCTCTGGACTTGCAGGGGCGCGTTTTTCACGTCCTATCCGTCCGTCTCACCAGAGATTCCTATGCAGCTTCCAGCGGAAGGATCTCTCTTGGATTCAAGCCATGCCCTGACGGCTTGTCTCAGCTCCCAGGTGCTTCACCAAATGCATGGCAGTGGTGACAGCATTCCCTCTTGTGCGAGGTCCGGGTGTACCCTTACCTGGGCGGTGACTGGCTGATAGCAGCTCCCTCCAGGAAGGGCCCAGGGTGGTCAGAGATCTGGCCCTCCAGGTCTGCTCTCAACTGGGCCTCCTTGTCCAGCGAGGCCAGAAGTCCGAGACTCGAGCAGGCAGGTGATTTTATTCATCGGGCGCAGCTCGACTCTCTTCGAGCCAGGCCTTGGCTCGGCGGACAGGGCCGAGGTTCTTTCCTCCTTTGCCCGATCATTTCTGGTTGGGCAATTCTTCCCTGCCAGGACTTCCCTCTCGCCTCCTGGGTCTCATGGCGGCCTGTACCAGCGTGGTCCGTTGGGCCCGCTGGAACATCCGTCCCTTCAGTGGGGACTGGCCAGCCAGTGGTCCCTCTCTGCGATCCCTTGGACCAGCTATGTCGGTGACACAGGGGATGTGGAATGCTCTCAGTGGTGGACGTTCCAGATCAATTGCAGGAGGGCATCGTTCGTCCGCCCAGCAGCCGGTCTCTCTGTCGACCGATGCCTCTCTGATGGGTTGGGGTGCCCATCTGGGGGAACACGGGCCCATGGCCTCTGGTCCCATGAGTCGATGCCACATCAACCTGCTGGAGCTCGAGCGGTCACCTAGCTCTCACCGCCTTTGCTCCGTTCCTCCGGGTCAAGTGGTCAGGTCAGGCGGACAATACCACGACCATGTACTATCTAAACCGCCAGGGGCGGGGCCGCTCCATGCTTCTATGCAAGGCTCTCAGCATTTGGTCACTCGTGCGCGGCCTGGGCGGATCTCTAGCCATTCAGCGTGGCGGGCCTCCAACACCTGGCCCGATGCCCTGGGCGGATGGGGCTGCATCCCACAGGTGGTCTCTCCTACCGGAGGTAGTCAGCATCTGTTCTCCTTTGGGGCACACCTCAGGTGGACCTGTTTGCCTCCACGGAGACGCAGCTGAGTCTGTTCCATGCCGCCCCCTCAGCAGGGCTCGCTGCAGGGGATGCCTTCTCGAGGCAATGGACCCGGGCCTCTTTACGCCTTTCCCCATTTCCTTGATCCACAAGGTGCTTCTCAAGGCGAGGAGGGACAAGGCGCAGGTGATTCTGATAGCCCCCAGACTGGCCTCGCCAGTTCTGGTACCAGATCTCCTCAGTCTCAGCTCCAGGACTCGCGGCAGCTTCCAGCTCGCCTGGACCTGCTCTCAGTCAATCAGGGAAGGTGTTCCATCCGGACCTTCAATCCCTGCACCTGACGGCCTGGTTCCTGAGCGGCTAGAGTTCCAGGCTTTGGGTCTTTCCGGCGGGTCCTCAATGTAGTTGAGGCGTCCGTGAAAGTCGACCAGAAAATGCTATGCCTTCAAATGGAAAAGGTTTTCCATTTGGTGTCAGAGCAAGGGCTTGGACCCTTCCTCCTGTTCCTTGGCAAGCATCTTGGACTATTTATGGTCCTTTCTAGTCAAGGGCTTAGGTCGGCTGACCCTAAGGGTGCACCAGGCAGCCATCTCTGCTTACAGGGCGGGCGGGGAAGCAGTGGCAGCAGGAGAAGGTGGTCTGGCTTTTTCAAGGCCTTGATCACATTTCCTCAGTCGGGAACCCCCACCTCCAGTGGGATCTACTGCTGGTACTGGCAAAGCTCATGGGCAAGCCATTAGAACCTATGCACAGGTGTGCTCTCTCTCACCTGTCGTGGAAGACCGCCTTCTTGGTGGCTATCCGTCAGCCAGAAGGATGGGAGAGCTCAGGCGCTTTCCATCGAGTCTCCTTACCTGGTCTTCCACAGGGACAAGGTTGTCCTCACGCCCCACCAGAAATTCCTTCCGAAGGTGGTGTGGGAGTTTCACCTTAACCAGGTGTTGACTCTGCGGTGTTCTACCCCAATCACACCTCGGAGCGAATATAGGCTCCATACTCTGGATCCTAGAAGGGCGCTGGCTTATTATAAGGAACGCAGCTGTGAAATTCGGGAGAGGTTAGCCAGCTGTTTGTCACCTACGCTGAAGCATCTGGCAGACCTGCAGCCAAGCGGACGATAAGCAGGTGGGTAACCTCCTGCATAGATCTCTGCTATAAGTTAGCGGGCATGGAGCCTCCCAGAGGGATAAGGCTCATTCTACCCGCCATACTGCTGCAACAGTGGCTGCTTCCAGGGCGTCCCTATCCAGGAAATCTGCAGGCTGCTACCTGGAAGTCAGCAAACACCTTCATTACCCACTACCACATCGACCTTGAGTCACGCGGGATGCTGGTTTTGGGGCCTCGGTTCTCCAGTCTCTCTTTCCCAAAGTAAGTATATGGGGTGTCGTCTTGCTCCTCCTCCGGAGAACTGCTGGAGTCTGCCAATGAGTGTGGATGAACAACATATCCATGTCCCTAGAAATACAGGTTACTCACCTGTAACAGGAGTTCTAGGAATGGTATGTTGTTCATCCACACGACCCACCCGACCTCCCGGCTCGACGCACAACCTGAGCTTCCAGCGGGCCAGATCTGGCGCCATGGGGCGGAGCCGAGAGTTATACCACCCGGGTGGGTGGGAGGAGCAAGCTTGAAGACCTTCCGGCAAGATTTAAAGCGGCAAGGATACTGCCAATGAGTGTGGATGAACAACATATACCATTCCTAGAACTCCTGTTACAGGTGAGTAACCTGTATATCTCTGCTATAGGTTGGCGGGCATGGAGCCACCCAAAGGGATTAGAGCTCATTCTACCTGCCATACCGCTGCTTCGGTGGCTGCTTCCAGGGACGTCCCTGTCCAGGAAATCTGCAGGGCTGCTACCTGGAAGTCAGCACACACCTTTATTACCCACTACCACGTTGACCTTGAGTCATGCCGGGATGCTGGTTTTGGGACCTTGGTTCTCCAGTCCTTATTCCCTAAGTAGGGGGTGCGCACCTTGCCTCCCTCCTCTTGGAAAACAGCTAGGAGTCTGCCCGTAAGCATGGTTTGAACGACATATCCACGTCCTTAGAAATACAGGTTACTCACCTGTAACAGGAGTTTCAGGAGTGGTGTATGTTGTTCGTCCACACAACCCACCCGACCTCCCCGGCTCCAACGCAAAACCTGGCTTCCAGTAGGCTATATCTGGGGTCATGGGGTGGAGCCAAGAGTTTTATCACCCAGGTGGGTAGGAGGAGCCAGCTTGAAGACTTTCAAGCAAGATTTAAAGAGGCAAGGAACCTGCCAATAAGTGTAGATGAACAACAGGTCCTGCTTGAAAATAGGCATTTTTGTGCCTAGTGCACTTACCTGGTTACCAAAAGCAAATAAATAAATATACCACTCCTAGAACTTCTGCTATAGATGAGTAACCTGTATATAGTCAGAGGTGCAGTCCCTTATTTTGGTGGTGGTGACTGCACCTAATATGTAGATATACATAGCAAGGCATTGTGGGTACAATAAGTTGTTTTTCAGTTCCCTTGCTGTGAGGTGCAGTCTCTTATTTCTGTAGTGGCTTCAACAATAAAAGCTCTCATATGTTTATTTTCAAAACAAGGCACTGTGCATGTAGCATCTAGCTGACAAGAGTTCTTTACTGAGAGATGTAGTCTCCTGTGTCGGTAGTGTATATGTCTGTAATACCAAGACTGACCAACAGAGGTCTCTGTTTCAAACAAGTGCTTAAAAACTTCGTTTCCCCTTGCATAAAGTCACAGTTGGGAGTTGCAGGACTGAGGAAAAAAAAGGGACTGGTTATGCAAATTAAGCAGAGTGCAGCAATAAAAGCATTTATTTAATGGAAAATTGCACTTTTTTGGCAGTTTGAATGGTAGGCGATTGACTCGCAACTCCTACAGGTTACTACTCCCATTTGCAAACCTCACAAAATGACTAACAATTAAAATCACAGTAATAGCTGATCTTGCTCTAAGAACAAATTGTACGCGTTTAATTTAGGTCTTCCTGAGTTTTGAAAGCAGCAGTTCATGTTAAAATATTTTTTCATATGCTTTATGTGCACTCCTTTGCAACCGGGGTTGCAAGGGATAATTTATTTACGAGACAAGTTCATTAGACAAAGTAATTGTCTATTTTCAGTCACGACTTGAGAGGCTACAGTGCAGTTGAACGCCATCAGAATACAAACAGTGAAATAATGCAAACAAGCCATTTATTATATTTATCTAAAAGTTTGATAACTGGGAAAGGCACACTGAGCCGAGCCTCGTTTCCAGGTGTGATCCGGGGAGAGAGAGGGAGAGAAACAAAAGAGAGAAACAAAATGAGGCAGTTACAATAACTGAATGCAAGAACAACAGCATAAAGTTCATTACAGTGGGCAGCGATATTGGTATACATACAGTGAGGGAATAAGACAGCAGTACAGCACATTGGTATCGTTTACTGATTTTCAGCATAGAAGGGGAGTGGGGACAGACTGATAGAGATTGAGAAAGGCAAGGCTGGAGGAGGGAATGAAGGGAGACTGAGGTAGCATTATAAGGTGCTTGAGGATTCAGCTATGCGAGCAATAGGGTTGGAGTAACTCATGAGTATAACACAGAAAAAGGATAGAGGCATAGGATAATAAAAAAAGTTACAGTAATTGGAGGGAAAGTTAAACACAAAGAAGAGAGGCAGGAAATTAAACATATGCTATAGGTGCCAGCACAAGATGGAGAGCAATTGGAGTGTAGTACAGTGCATAAGGAAACCAATTAATGAAGGTAGTGAGAGCTCACCCTGGGATGTCAGGAGGAGGATGGACAGGAGCAAGGGGGAGGAAGGGTTAGGGATAGCATACGTTTTAGGTTTTGAAGAAATGGGGCTAGACAAAGAGAGCTGGATAGAGAGTTCCAGAGGGAGGAGAGGCGATAGGAGAAGGCAGCCTGCCTCAAACTGGATAGAGGACAGGGGAGAGAGGAGGTACGGGAGTCTAGAGCGTAGCGGGTAGGAAGAGAGGGTTGAGGGGGAGAGGAGTGAGGAAAGGTAGGAGGTAAGGGAGCCAAACCAGAATTTGGAGATGAATGGTACAGTGATGCTGCTGACGTATGTGGAGAGGGAGGAGTAGGGAGCGCAGTGGTGTGTGCCGGATGGAGAGTTAGAGGCAAAAGGCGTTATAGAGGGAGTCAAGTCTAGAGAGCGATGAGGAGGGGGCAGATCCAAAGACTACATCAGCATAGTCAAAGACTGAGAGGACCATTTTAGTAAGCAGCTCACGGCGGACCTGAGGAATGAGGCAGTCCTTGTTCCAGTACATGGTATTGAGCTTGGGATGGAGTTTGGCGAGTGTAAAATCAGTATGGACGGAGAAGTCTAGCAGGCTGTCCAACCAGACGCCAAGGTATTTGAAGAGGGGAACAGTGATGTGTGTGGTGCCATCAAGGGTGGAAAAGGAGGGATGGGGGGAGAGCCTGGCAAACTTCTAAGTGGTGCCAAAAGTCATGGACACAGTTTTCTTAGTGATTACCATGAGTTGATTTGCCTGGAACCAGTGTAGATCCTTAGGAAGTTGCTCAGTATCGGGGACTCCACAGCTATAGTTCTAGTTCCAGAGGCGTAAATTACTGTGTCGTCAGCGTACATATGGATATCGGAAGAGAGACAGACCAAGGGAAGGTCATTCGGAAAGGCAGAGAATAGGACAGGGCCCAGAATGGAGCCTTGAGGGACACCTGCTAGAATGGGGATGGGGGGCAGACGAGACGCCTCCAACCTGAACACATTGGGTGCGGCCAGTTAGGTAAGACTGAAACCAGTCTACAGCCTCAGTAGATAGACCAGCAGAGCGAAGTTTGGTTAAGAGTAGCGGATGAGATGCTGAATCAAATGCTATAGCAAGGTCATTGAAGATGGCTACTGTGATGTGTGTCTGTGGTCCATACCTATGAGTATAGAGTCAGTGACACGGGGAAGGGAAGAACGGTATAATGAGTATTTCTAAAGCCAGATTGAAAAGGACAGAGGAAACCTAAGGTAATCAGTAAGTCTAGTAAGTACGAATGACTCTTGTAATTTAGCCAGGAAAGGGAGGAGCGAAATAGGTCTGTAGTTGCCAGGAGCAGAGGGGTCACCCCCCCCCTTTGTAAAGGAGGAGAACCTTGGCAACTTTCCATGCCTGGGGACCTGTGCCAAGTGTAAAAGTGAGGTGCAGTAGAAGGGAGCGAAGCAGAGCAATGGCAGGAGCAGAGATCCGGAGAAGTGTGGGGTTAATGCCATTGGGACTGGATTTTGAGGGATTTAGCGAACTGAGGGCAAGGAGAACTCTATGCATGGAAACAGGAGAGAAACAAAAGTCATTTGATGGAGAGGGGACAGGAGAGGCAGTGAGATCAGGGACCGGGTTAATGGGAAGGACACATGTAGAGAAGAAGGAGTTGAGTGTAGAAGCAGTGGAGGAGGGGGCTGAGACTGGTGAACCAGCAAAGTGGATGGACAGGGGTTGGGAGGGGGAATCAGAAAGGGAGTAGAGAACCCTCCTGAAACTGGGGGGGGGGGTTAAGTTGTGTTGGAGGGTAGATTTGAAATATTGGTCTTTCCCTGCTCTAATGCCTTTGTACAAGAGTTTAAGGACCTGTAGAAGTGGAGATTTGGAGGGGGAGAGGGAGGATTTGTAGTGTGGCCATGCGAGATCTCAGGACTTCATAGCTGGATTATGTTAGCTGATATCTAGGGGTGGTGGGAGCATCTGACCGCTACATCTTCTGGGTGGGTGGGTGTGTTCCAGACCTTGTTTAGGATGGAGCAGAAGTGGGAGAGAGCCGAATCAATGTCAGGGGCAGAGTAGACGAGTAACCAGTCAGAAGAAAGGAGATTGCTTAAGAGGGCATCTGTGTTTAGAGACCTAAGCGACCTGAGCCAGAGGTAGCTAGGTGAAGAGTACGGAAGATGCATCTTCCTAACACAATATGTCATATAGTGGTTGCTGAAGGCACTAGGGAGTGTTCCAGCAGCAGCAGTGCAGTGGGGGTGTGAGGAGAGCACCGAGTCCAGGAGGGAGTGGTTGGGGGAAAGTGAGTTAAGCTGAGTGGGTTCTTTGATTAGTTGGGAGAGGTTTAGGGACTCTGTTTTATCAATGATGGGCCTGAGGACTGCGGAGGACCAGTTAAGGTTGAAGTCCCAGAGTAGGATAAGCTCTCCAGAGGAGGCTAGTGAGACAAGCAAGGAGAACGTGTCAGCAAGAGAAGGAGGAGAGATTTTGGGAGATGTGTACATCATACCAACAAAGAGGGTGAGGGAGGATGGGAACTGGAGAGTAACCAGAAGGAGCTCATGGGAGGAGGGGAAGAGATTCACAAAGAGAGATGGAACAAGATAGGTCGTGGCAAATGTGAATAGCTACCCCGCCACCCTGTTTGCTGAGGCCCTGGCAAAAGAGGTGGAAGTCTGGGAGGGATATTTGGGAATCGGGAGCTCTAGAGGAAAGCCAGGTTTCAGAAATGCAGAGCAGGTCAGGGGAGTGTTGGGAGACCCAGACTTAAGGGAGTTAAGCTTGGGGAAGCAGACTCCTTGCGTTGAGATGGCAAAGTCTGAGGCCTTCAGGCAGTGGAGAGGAAGGGATGGAAGGGCCAGGGTTGGGTGGAACATCCCCTGCCACGAGGAGGAGGAGATAGTGGTGAGACCTTCGTACTTCAAAACAGCAAGTGGGTTTAGGTCTGGGTGGTGGAGGAAAGGGGAAACAAAGCCAGTGAAGGGGCTCAGAATTGAGGGAGTAGTAAGGTAGAAAACCAGAGTGGAGTGTAAGGGTAGAGCGGTGGAGGGGAAGAAGGGCTAGGTGTGAGAAGAGTGGAGGGAGTGATAGCGGGTGGCTTAGGGGGCAGCATTGGGGGATAGAGATCGAGGGTGTTTAGGAGGACAAGGGGGGAGGGGACAGGAGAGGGAGATAGATTACCAAGAGGATTTAAGGGAGGACTGGGACCATGTCAAAATGGAAGAGGGCAAGGATGGTAGGTGAGAGATTGTAAAGAGGTGGAAAGGGGAAATGAACAATGGAAGGAGTACATGATACAGTACAATTCAGTAGATACAAAACAATACAATTAGAGTAAATTAGAATATACATCGGATCATATTGGCAAAATATGAGTTAGTACATTTTATGGGTAAGAATGGCATACATCATATAGCAATTTTAGCAGAGACGTGCATAGGAATAATGAGGAACAGAGTTTATGGATTTATATTGAAACAAGTCGTTAACTGATTTGTGAATCTTAATACAGAATCTCACATTAGGCTTGTGTGTATGTATTGCAGAAGCAGGTGTTTGTTTTTTAGGCTGTTTCTGAAAACTGATTGGTAGTGGTACCACAAATGTCAACAGGAAGGGGGTTCCAAAGCTGTGGTGAATAACTGGAAAAGGAAGGCCACCCAAGGTGGTACGACATTTAGGGATAGACCGTAGTGCCTGGCCTTGGGACCTTGCTGCATAGTTGCTAGAAGACTGTGTCGGAAGCTAGATTAAAGGGTACTAGTGATGCAAGACAGAACAGTGCTTTAACAGCGTAACTAGATTATTTAATGCTCAAGAAGTCATTTAAAATAAGAAGTCTAACAATCCTTTTGTTAGCAGCAAACATTTAAGAAATGTAAAAGTACAGGGCTACCTTGCTGATGACCCGGCTTCTGAAGCAAGCCCAGGAAGTTGTGGTGGGGGCCAGGCCATGGCAGAGACAGCTGCTGCTCAGCAGTGCATCTCAGCCAAGGAAGTAGGTGGCTGGGCCAGGGAGCTTGCTCCTGCTATGAGGAGAGTTGCGGTTGATGAGGTCAATAGAGAAAAAAAACTTGTATGAGGGGGAGAAAATGTAAAAGTATGTTTAAAAGGTATCAAATAGATTGCCTGAGAGTACTGATCAGAAAGCACTATTTATGGAGTTCAGCTATGGATTCCTGCTTCTATAACACCACAGGCATTCTGCTGTCAAGTTTTATGGTTTAGTTGTTGTGGTGCTCCCTCTGTTGGCCAACATGATCCAGAACAGCACTGCAATCAAAATTTGAAAAGTCCATATCTGAATGTACACGTGTGGGAAAAACTTCCATGTGCAACTTAGCTCTACTGCTATTTAGCACCAGTACCACTCATGTCACCGCCTCGTTCTTGACAGTGGTAGAGTCACAGCGGAAGGGCCAGGTTGGATGTAGATGATTCTCCTGCAATTTGTTTTCGTAAAATACTGAAAAGGTACGTCGAAATTTAAAAATGAACCTGTTTCCTCCTAAACCACATGGCCACTATTGTTTAATTGAAGCTTTCTTGTTTACAAGGGTGGGACTCTGCTACTTAATTTTGGGGTCACTCAGAAGTATTGTTTAGTATTCTGAGTCCAGCCTGCCACTCTGATCAGTAAGGGTCAGATCCTGAAGTTTAGACCCACAGAAGTAGTACTACATAGTGACCAAAGGGGAGGCAGACTAATCCATTAGAGCACAGAAAACCAGGAGAACTCGGGATCCTAGGTTCAAATCCCACTGACCCGCTACATGACCTTGAGCAAGTCACTTGACCTCCCTGTACTTCAGTCCTTTGAGCTATAAAGATTGGACAGATAATAATACCCAAGCTCCCTAAACAGTTCCACATAGTTCAGCAGTCGGAGCCAGATGGAGCTCGCATCTAAAGAAAGATTGTGATCGCCTAGAAATGGTGCAGAGCAAGGCCTTATGAGAAACGGTTGAACACACTAAACATTTACTCACCTGATGCCAGAAAGGAGAGGCGAGATATTATTTTATTTATTTTTGGTAACCAGGATAGGCACACTGAGCCAAGGCTTGTTTCTAGGACACCTTTAGGCTTTCAACATTTATGGGCCATTCCCATTGGATTTTTGGGCTTGATATAGCACCATAACAGCATTGTCAAGGATGCAGAATGACCTCCTCTTGGCAGCAGATTGCGGTGACAGTTCCATTCTTATGCTCCTCGATCTCGCCTCAGGGTTTGACACTGTGGACCGTGGGTTGTTGCTGAATCAACTGAGGGAGTGCCATGGATTCACTGGGGAGGTGCTGGCCTGGTTCGAGTCCTACCCTCGCCAACATGGTGCAGCAGGTGATTGGGGTAATTCACCTGTAAGTCAGCACCCCTGTCCTGTGGTGCCTGATGAGGCTCAATCCAGTCCCCATATTATTCCCAGTGTACAGGCTGCCCTTGGGTGAGATCATTAGGCACTACAACTTGAGTTTTCACTACTATGCAGATGATACTCGGTTATTCCTGTCCTTTGTACCCAGTGTGATTGACCCTGTCTTCATGTTTCAGTATGTTCAGCTGAAATCTAGGGCTAGATGACTTCTAACCATCTGAGACTGAACCTGGACAAGACAGAGGTGCTAGTGGTTGACACAGGTCATCACGGGCCTCTTGGTCTGGGTAGTAGCAGTACCGGGATACATCTCTCTGGTTGCTTGACAGTATTCCAGATGAGTAGTGGCCTATTTTACTCGCCAGTGTTTAGGAAATACTCATTTAAAAATATTTTGCTGAGTACCGATACTCATTCAACACTAAGGAATGCACCACAAGTAGTTAAAAAAGAAATTTGTTTCCAGGTTTAAAGTGCTTTTGCACATCAAAATTTTATTTTATTTCCCCAACATCAAAAACTGTGGATAAATGTATTCTTGAAAGCTGGTGTTATCTGGAGCACTTCTCCTTGATCCCTGTTGCCGAGGTGAAAAATCTGAGAGTCATTGTGGATCGTGGCTTGACACTTGAGTTTCAGGTGTCAGCCATGCTCACAGTGGACTTTAACATCTCCCGTATTTGACACTAGATGACCTGAAAACTCTAGTACATGCCTTAATGACATTACATAGAAACATAGAATTTGATGGCAGATAAGGACCGCTTGGCCCACCCAGTCTGCCCATTTCCCTACCTACTGGATAAGCTGCAGTTCCTAGTTAACCAGGGTTGGATTACTGTAATGCTCTGTGTCTTGTGCTGTTCACAGTCTTGCTTACCTATAGGGCCCTACACTGCATGGGGTCTGGGTTACCTGTCTGAGCTCCTGACTCCTTACGTGTCAAATTGCCCTTTCTGTTTGACTATAAGGGATCTTCTCGTGGTCCCGAGGTCTAGACTTAAACAATCTGGTGATCAGGCATTTGTGGTAAAAGCCCCGATCTTATAGATTTCTTTTCCTCGGAAAAGCCCCTTCGCTCTCACTATTTATAGTGATTTTGTCATGTTTGCCATAGCAAATGGGAGTAGTAACCTGTAGGAGTTGTCAGTCAATGCTTGTTTAATCTATTCAAATTATTGTCTGTTCCTCTCGGATGCCTGTTACTGCTAATGATCTGTACTTGTTTTTGTGCTAATTCTCTTGTTTATGTACTGTACTCTTCCGGGTCGTGCTTCAAAATAGGCGGGTCTCTTGCCTAACACACTTACCTGGTTACCAAAAGCAAATAAATAAATCTCTACAATTCAAACTGTCAAAAAGTGCTGTTGTCCATGGAAAAAAATGCTTCTGTTCTGCACTGTCTTTATTTGCATAGCCCTGCTCCTTTTTTCTCAGTGCTGCAACCCCCAACCGTGACATCATGCAAGGAAAACAAAGCTTTTAAGCACTGTGTTGAAACAGAGACCTCTGTTGGTCAGTCTTGGCATTGTAGACATCTTTTTTCTTTCCCAATTTTGGACTTGTAGCAGAAGCTGGACACCAAAGAAAAATAAAAGTAGTCTGACCCATAATTACATTCCTGAACTACTTATAGTCATTCAGGACCTATAGCATAAACATAGAAAAGTATCATCACACTCCCACATTCTAACAGGAGCTGCCACTTCAGACCTGTCACTTCACCAACAGGCAGTAAAAGTTTAAAAAAAAAAAAAATCTACAGACTGGCAAATTTTTTGGGGGCCTATCTGCATCACAAAAACAGTTTTCTATAAACTTTTCTGCAGACTGTACTGCTGTAAACACTACTGACATGGGAGACTGCACTTTGATAAGGGACACAGAAAAAACAGCTATGTACTGTACCCACGCTACCTTGCTACATATATACATAGATGTTGAAAGCAGATAAGGGCTTACAGCCCACGTATGCGCTTCTTCAAACTTCTCTAGAACTAGATCATATTTCTACATGTTAGGTGCTATTCTGCAGTCCCCACTACCAAAATAAGGACTGCACCTCTAAGTAATGAACGTTTAAGGCAATGTTATAATTTACCCAGAATTCCTTTTTGCTGTATGTAAAACATTGATAGGTCCCATGTATGACATCATTCTAGGGGTGTGGCTGCACACAGAAAATTGGGGGGTGGGCATAGACAAAAAAAAAATAACTGACAGATTTTTTTTTTTTTTTTTTTACAAAACACTATAGCTTCAGCATCTGAAGCATGGGTGGCAGTGGCATACTGTGTGAACCAGGCAGTTGTGGAATGTGACGAAATCATTTTAAAAATTGAGGCTGAACCATTATTTCTTTTCTCTGGCCTACTGTAGTGGATGTTTTTTTTTTTTTTTTTTACACACACAAACACTGTATTGGCTGATGTTTGCTTATTGCTTGTAAATTGTATGTTTTCTGTCTTGATGATGAAGTGTATTAACCGTTGTAAGATACCCAGAGTCTGCAGGGATTGGTACCATGTAAATAAAATCTATTTCATTTCATTTTTATTGGTTATACTGGAAAGGCATGTGAGCATTGCTGCCCGTTTATACAAGTGTCCAGTTACATACAACAATCATGAGACATGACATAGGCCAAAACATTTAACTTACAGCGAGGGTTAATACAATGGTACATAAAATTAGGATAATATAGACTAAAGGACAAACCATGAACTAGCCTTGGTAAATTAACAAATACAAGGTGACATTAAGCATTCAGTGAGGGTTTAACAATAATACAACAGTGGGAAACAAAAAATTTAAGTGCAATCGAAAAACTAGCCTACGTGGATTAACACTACTACAAGTGCTCGAAAGAGAGGGTTAAGTGTCTGAGATGGGTAACCAGAGAGTGAGGGGAAAAGAGTGCAGAAGGGGAGCCAGATTAGGGCTACGAGCAGGTGCAGGTGGGAGAGAGATGTCTCCTGATACTATGTTTGAAGGCATTTGTGGAGGAACAGAGAGTTTTAGTTCAGGAGGAAGAGAGTTGAGGAGCTTGGGTCCCATAAAAGAGAGTGTTTTCTGGCCTTGAGTCTACCTTGGCCTTGATCTACCACTACCTCTCCCACCGTTTCCCAGCAAAGTTGTTTTAATTTTTTATATAGTAAAAACCATGACCCTGGCACTCCCAAAAAAAAAAAAAAAAAAAAAATCACCCAAAGGATACAAGTAAATAGCAATCAGTTGTTATTACTAGCACATCATCACCAGTTCCTTTATCGTGGATGAATCTGTGATGATGCTTGCTGTTTGCTGCTGTAGGAGGCTGTTTTCTTTTTTACAGGTGTATCTTCTGTTTATTTGTATCCTGTGGCTGATTTGAGGGGAGGTTGCTGGGTGCTAGTGGGGATTATGCTGATTTGAAGGGGACCAGGGTAGTTGGAACTTTTCTGCACTGGGGTGAAGGTTTTTTTTTTTTTTTTTTACTATATAAAAAAATATTCAAGGAACTTCACTGGGGAACAAGGAGGGAGGTGTGTGTTACAAAGGTGGGGGTGAGAGTCACAAATATATTTTAGTTAATGGTGTGTGATGTATTTTTTTTTTTAAAGGGAAATTAAAAAAAGTTAATTGTGTGAAAGAACACTGAACCTAGTAGAAGAGTACACGGATCATGGTACCCACGGGAAAAGCAACAGTAGAAAGCATGAAAACTAGGCAGTCGCTCTCCACACATTAACATGCTGCTCTGCCAGATAGTTTAAATGTGGTTTATGGCAGAGTAGCATGTTATTAATGTGTGGAGGGCAAGTGCCCGGGTGTCATGCTTTCTAAAATTTAAGATAAGTAACCATCTTATTTCTGGCTAGTCAGAAGTCGGGGACTTCCAAGTGGAACAGGACAACATCATTATTACCACGGAAATGTTCTGTTTCCACATGACAACAAATTTAAAGTGTTACATGATAGAAAAAATAATCTATTTTTTTTTGACTTATAAGAAAACAATAAAAGATTCCAAAAATTGCACCATAGCCCAAGCAAAAACCTAGGTGATGCTTATGTGTTGTTTTAGGTGTTAGCAGGACTATTCTCACTATACGTTCATTGAATAATCACACTACCCCAAGATAAAGATGGCTGAAGTGTAGTTGTAGTAGAAGCTTAGGCAGTATATAGAGATCCTCTTTAAGGTAGTGGGCACCAAAATGTCAATTGTGTACATACCCAAACATGTTCCATCCTGAAACACAAACATCTGACAGTTATACAGCAATTCAAGCAAATAGATCAATTCCTATGTCATCTTGCAGTTGCAGTTGTAGTTTTAAAAAGAACTGCATTACCCATGATCCTTTGCAGCACATACTGCTAATGTTCTATATAGCTTAATGACTGCTGGATTGGGAAAGAAGCTTGGAATGCAGATTTCATTTCATTTTAATTTTTTATGCAAACTCAAGCAGCAATAGGTAACCTAAATTGAAAATACTTTTTTTATTAGAATTTATTACAATTGCTGAAACAAAAGATATCTTCAAGAATAGATCAGACAAATATATTTCGGCAGGTGGGAAGTTCTATTGTTCGTGAATACAGGAGCTACCCATGGGCAAACTTGCCTTTTCAGCTCCTCAGTTCATTAGTGACATCATTGATACTGACATGTCAGCCTACCATGGCCTTTTGTTTGTTTCAAGCCTTGTTCTTTATGTAACTGCGACAGAGGTGCAGCCTATACAGGGCCCTAGAGAATATTGCTTGCTTTTAGCACTCTGGGTGTCATTATTTTTAATTTGCAGTGTATTCCTACCAACTTGACATTATTTTATTTATTTAATTACAAGGCGGGTTTACAACCTTTGAGTCAGAGACTCATTTACAAAGGCACCTCGTCGCAGGGAGGGCAAACAGGACATGGTGCAGAAAACAAGAGTGGTCAACATTATAGGTGCAGTGAGAAAACAACAGAACATTTAACACAGATTAATTTAGGTCACAGAGCGTTTCAAGTTGTAGGAAGCTTCAGTTACATAGTGTTGTAGAAGAATGTAACAAGCATAGCTATAGTAGGTCCTAGGAGAGGACAGGTCCTCAGAGGAGACTGCTGAATGACCAGTTGAGGGTGGAAGAGTCTGAGGATGCTGTCCAGTGGACGCTGTCATGCTAATGGAGCAAAGCGGCTGGGAAAACGCAGGTTACAGCCAAAGGGAGGCCAGGGCGGTTAGTTGCACCTGCAACAGCAGGTATTTAAGATGTGGTGTCGGAGGGCTATCTTGAACGAGCCAATTTTGGGCAGAGTGGAGATGCAGCTAGGAAGGGAGTTGAACCAGGTGGGGTACTTCTGGTACTGGCTTGATCCCCTGCCCATAAAGGATCTTTAGTTCTGGAGCCATGCCCCTCTTTAGATTGTGCCCCTCTGGTCACAATCGCTTTACTCCCCTGGCTTAGACCTCAAGATGGGTCTCCCCATTTCAGCATGGCGAGTGCTTACGGGGAGGATAGAAATCCAACGGTGGCACAGGTCCAGGGAAGGGACAACATGGTCCTGCACCCAGCTAACATGGGTTAATATGGGCAGCTCTCAGCTCGGGCTATCATGTGGCCAGCTGTATACCCAGAACAGCCAAACATAGATGCAGCATCTTCCTTTTAGCTGGATTTCTGCTTTTACCTTATTACCCAATTATGCAAACATTAACCAAATATATTTTTTTAACACGTCACTGTGAAAATCAGGAATATTTTATTTGTTTGTCTTTGATAGCATGGTCAGCCCATTGGAATGAGAAGTCCCATTTTCAGGGGCAACCTGGACTATGATATTCAAGATAGCAAAAATCCACAGTTGTTTCATTCTATGGAAGTGAACATTTAGTCACCAATTGTGGGTGGTATTAGTCCTGTTTGTCTGTAGTCTGAACTAACATTAATAAAAATCCAGACTGGAACAGAAACTGTTCACACTCTCTGATTTCACCATCGTGGTGATCCATGCTGGCATGGTATTGAAACAGTAAATCTACACTAAAGCCCCATTTACACAGTCACATTTACACTGGAGTAACCTGATTGCTTGGGTTGCTCCAGTGCAAATGTGATTTCCGTGTGGATTCGTACCCAATTACGGTAAGCTGCTCATTAAGCCAGTCCCACATTCCCTGTCAAGCTGGGGATGCCGACCGGAGTGAGCGACTTGCAGCAGATTAAATTGCTGTGTGGACTGCCTGCCCTGTCTCAACCCATCTGCTCTGGCACGTGCATAGCCAAGGTGACAGAGTCTCATGCGTGGAGAATCTCCGTTTCCGGCAAGTGCTCAGGCAAACATTTCCTGCGCTTTTAAAAACCGAGGGCTGCAACTAATGTAAAATGCCCATGGAAATGTGCAGGCATTGCTATTGGACATGCACATTGGCATGCGCACTTACGTCACACTGTTCGATGGCGAGCGGTGGTCCGGACCCCTGAAGCATGGTCCCTCACATGCACAGACTAGCGGTACAGAGAGGGTCCATGTGGACAAGCAGATTCTGACTTGCAGGTAGTTGGGACCGCACTGCTGCGGTCAGAATCTGTGGTGCTGCTGCTGTGTAAACATGGCTTAAAGGGACAGTGAAAGAACCAGTAGCTCTTGAAGCAGAAAATTGACGGAGGAGTGGGGAGGGGCAGGAGTAGGGCTTGGGAATAATTGGGTGGTGCCTACACTGCAGAATGCTTCAGGTCTAGGGCTGTAAAGATTCTACACATTGCAGCTTACTATAAACCCAGGGTAGTGCAGGCTCAGTGCTTCAGCATACTTTGGACCAGGGCCATGCAGCCTTAGCTTGCAAGCTGTTTTTCGCCTGGGAACGTCCATTCGCAATACTGCATCAGGCTTCAAAGCCAAGAGAGGCTCAGAAGTGCAGCATGTTGTAACCCCAGGACAGTAGGGGCGGAGTGCTGCAGCATGCTTCAGACTCTGGACAATACAGGCCCAGTTACTGTAGCGTACTCTGGATTTGGGACTGTGCAGTCTAAGTAAATATAGATTACTTTGAATTCGGGACCAGTACAGACTGTTAACTTTTTTCCACTCACGCTTGGCACACTTAGCACTATAGCATTGTTTACATAGCAGAAACACACTCGGTAGAAGTGAATGGGATGCCTGGGTTTTGGAGTTACCACGCAAATATGGCACCTAGTCATTATAAACAAAATGTAACGCTGAACCTGGTTGCAAGATCATAAATATTAAATTAAATTCTGGGTTTGATGCTATGGCCCTCATGTCGGTCTCTCTTTATATCAGATGAACAACAGAGTAAGTTTGTCAGTTTGAGGTTTTTTTCTTCTGAAATCTAGAAAAGGTTCCAAAAACTGTACTATAGCCTAAACCGAAGCAAAAGTGATGCCTATGTTTTATTTAGTTGTTTAACTAGGAGTAGTACACTAAGCTGAAAGCTTTTTTACAGGTGCGACTTGGGAGCACAGGGAAGTTAAGTGACTTGCTCAGGGACACACAGTATGCAATTGGAAGCTGTGGGATTCAAACCCAGGTCTGGTCTGCTGGATGTCACCTGATTTGCAGCTCAGCGCCTTAAACCACTGTGCTGTGCTGCCTATGTGAGGTCAGTGACAGTGCTAGGGTTGCTGTTTTCAATTGACATTCATGAAATAGCCTTAAAACCCCATGGTATGGATGATATATAAAATAATTAACATGCATCTTTTAAGAATAGTGCAGTTAGGACACTGAGGAGCTCTGTGACAGCACAGGGTCACGAAAGTGAGTCCTGAGTGGCCCACTGATGTCCCAGAACCCCTGAGGTGTCCTCGTTTCACTCTTTTAATCAGATAAATTTTTATTTGCTCTTTTAACCCCCTGCTCCAACCTAGCACTGTCGCATGACTCCCTACTTGCAGCCACCTCCTCCTGATGGGGACTCCCCCATGGAGCTTCTGGCTTAACCCCCAGGCGGGGGGGATGGGCACCCCGAACCTCCTCCCCAGAGGTATTAAGTCAGCGTCGAGGATCTCCGGCAGTACTGCAGCTGCAGCCAGGTAGGGACTCACTATCGGGTCCTCACGTCAGCGTCGCGCTAGGAGAGGCAATTTTTGCATGTACGCTGTCCCAGAACATGACTTGCCACAATGCCAAGGCTTGCGCCAGCGTCCTATCATGCTCTCCTTCAAGTGGTCAGGCCACGCCCAAGCCAGTGTACCCCCCTCACCATGGAGGAGCTGCGCAGTCCGTCGGACACTAAGACATCCTCCCCCTGGCCAGCTCTCTGACTCTCAGGTCCGGTTCCGAACCTAGGTCGCCAGCGTCGTGGCAGAAATCCAACTGCTGCGCCAATGGGCCGGCTCAGATAGATTTTTTTTTTTTTTTTATGAAATAGCTTCATCTACTTGTGTGATGACATTGGATAACAGGTAGCTTTGGCAAAAAGACGCTACAGCACCTGGTGGGACTAACGTTGATAGTGCTAGCGAGCACTTATTGCAGGAATTAAATAAATGTGAGCTTTCTCTGTTTCTCACATCTACAATTTATAGAAGGCTGAATTGACTAGGCCTAGGTGACAACAGATGACTTCGTCTGCTGCACCTCATGTACAGATGTACTTCAGGAAAGTTGCTAAGCTATACCCTAGCCCTGGTAGAGCCTAGACCAGTCCAGGAGGGGCTTAGATCTGTGGCAGGCCTGGAATATATTGTCCCACACACAAACACACCACAGTGGGCTCTGGTTGCTTCTCACATGCTGGCCCACTGGCTTGGAACATCCTGCTTATTGGCCTACACCCGGTCCATGCACTCCCACCAGGCTTGGCCATATGCAGGGATGGCACAAGCTGCATGTTTTGCAGCCTAGGCCATGATATACCTTAGCAAGCTTGAAGACTCCCCTGGTATGGGCGCAGCACACTGTACTGACCTACGTCATGTGCTTGAGACATTTGTGGAATGTAACTGTAATCTGTTACTGTGTAATAGAGTGACTCTCCCCATGTGAGGGATAAGCAATATTTTTTCATGGAGAGGGTTGTGGAAGCGTGGAACGGCCTTCGTGAGGAGGTTGTGCAGTCAGAAACAGTGGAGGAATTCAAGAATGCATCAGACAGACATACAGCAATTCTAGTGGGGGGTAGGAGGAAGCAGGCTGTTGCTTAACTTGGATCTGCAACTTATCCTGTAGGTAGGGAAATGGGCAGACTAGGTGGGCCAAGTGCTCCTTATCTGCCATCAGATTCTGTGATATGTTGGTGGATGCAGCAGGCAGCTTTCCTCTCCAAGATCAGGGAGGCTTGCCGACTCTGCTGTTGGCTATCACCAAGTGGAGATCTGTTGGCTGCACCAAACGCCTGAAGCGGTAGACGTATTTGTGTCACCGGGGTGGGGTGGGGAGAGCCACAGGTTGCGGCTTGCGTGCGCACCTCCATGTGCATGTGCCACCTGTGTTGCCTCGGTTTTCAGTCAGGGACAGGAAACTGAAAAAGGGACCCAGGAGTTGGCTGGCACACTCCATAACTCTCTGGACCGCACCATCATCTCGGATCTTCTGCGAGTCTGGATGTGGTCACGGGGGCTACCACGAGCCCAGCCATAATGGGTAGTCTGTGGGGACCATAGCAGGGAGATATACCTGGGGAGATGATTACCATACCTCTCAACCTCTTGCCTCATAAATCAAGGATAAGGCTTAAAACAAATGGGGGGGGGTGTCAAAATTTTGTGCTTATACTCCCCACTGTTCAGTCACAAAAACAGAAATTTTACGAGGGACAAAGGAAAATTTTGAGGCGAAAACCAGGGACATCCCTAAAAATCAGGGATAGTAGAGAGGTATGGTGGTTGCCAGTCTGGGGGAGGAGGTAAGGTCAAAGCAGTCGGCAATTCGAGGAGAAAAAAGGCATATGGAAGAAACACAACGTAGATGAGTGATTTGATTCAAGCCAGTTGTACCTTCATGGCTTAAAGCAGCAGTGCAACAAAAAAATATTTTCTCAAAAAGCTTGTTTCCAACTATAATTACAAGTATCAGCAAACGTTAAATATTTTCTGCTTTTGCTTCCTGAGCAGTACTTCTTATATATGTTTCAATGTTCTTGATTCTAACCCGTTGTCAGGTCTGCAGTGATATTTCTAAGCCAAATAAAATGAAACTGCCATCTTTTTTTTTTTTTTGAGAAAAAAATAATTTAAAATGTTTATAGAAAAAACCTAATTTCTGGTAGAACTCTGCAACTTTACCAGCAAATGGAACTGGAAGATAACTGAAATCTTTTACAGGTAAAGTATGGAAGGTCAATTTTTTTGCTATGCTTTGCTGCGTTCCAGTTTTGAATCTGCAGCCGGTACGCAAGTTAAGGTTACTAACAAAAACAAACAGCGGATAATAGGTGTACACATTTTCCTACCTGAAAAATGGTAGTTGTTGCTTCATATGTGTGTAAAAATGTGTATAATCAGAACTATCTGTGCTTTTTGCCTCCCCCTAGGTACTTGTAATTAATTCCAGGTCGCCCCTGGAAAAGGGACCGTCATGGTCTCAGCGGGCCTACCCAGTTACCAGAATTTAAATAAATAAATTATATGGGCAGATCCGAGAGGCATACAGCATGAGGAACTTTTCCCCCTAGTGTTCTGGAGTGGAATTGGTGCCGAATTGTATGGTGCTTTAATTGCAGTTGCTCATTTACTGAAATGCATGTGATAATTTACTTGAGACTAATTATGCCATTTTTTTTTTTTTAAGTTGAAAATTTTGCTTGGTATAATAATTAAGATTTTTCATTCTTAAACTGGTTCTCATGTTGAGAGAAGTGCTGGAAGTGTTAACTGAGGGCAACCATTATTTCAGTTTTGCTTTTTCTTCCCCCCTTCTCCTAGGTGGCGTTATTGGGAATGGACATTTTATCTGCCCTGGTGTCACGCCTGCAGGACCGCTTTAGAACACAGATTGGTACAGGTAAAGTTCCGACTATTCTCAATAATGTAAAGTGCTAAAAATGTGGGGTGCATTTTATGTCCCTGTCAACTTATTTTTATAACACCTATTATCTGATATGATGCAGTTCTGTTTCTAGTGTAACAGGATGGTGTGGCAGAAGGACTTTGAATCTGTCTTGTCCCCCCTTTCCTCACAGTAGTTGCTATGCCCATTCTGAGTATGGAAACACATCCATCCATGTAAAATTGCCAACTTGTCACCCCAATGCATGCTGTATAACCACAATGCTGTTCTCCCTCAGAAATTTATCTAGTCCTACTGGTTATAGTTTGATTGGTGATGTAACAACTCTGCTTCCTCATCCAGTGTGTGCGCCTGTATGTGTGTGTGTTGCAGCCTGTTCCACTGCATCCACACAGTTGAGCTGCAAAGCGCAACAGACAGCTCGGCTCCTGTCCTGCCTTCTCTTTAATCTCTGACCTGATCATGCTCCGAGTGCCATCTTTAATAAAAGGCACACTCATTCCCGCTCTGCACTCCCTCCCTCCAATCCACACATAACACTGATTTGTTTTGTGGTGGTGTTTTTTTTTGTTGTTAATAATAAAAAAATCACTCTCTTTATGCTTCTTCCAACCCGTGACCCATGACCCTATAGGCCACAGGTAGCCACGTTGCTGCAGGTAGTTGGGAGCATCCATGATGAGACAGGAAAAGTCCGCTGCGCCTCCGCTTCCCATCACTGCAGTGAACAAAAATAGCTGCCTTGGAGTTCCTCTACAGAGCACTGAGAGTAGGCCACACTCGCTTGGAACAGATAGCACCTCTTCACCTCTCACAGTGGTGCCGAGAGGCTAGCGTAAACAAATTTACAATGTGCAAAAAAACTTGATTGCTCTGTTAATGTTAATATTGTTTTGTGTTTTTTTTTTTTTGGTTACATTTGCAATGAGCTGGGTAGCGTTTGTACAGCAATCACTGAGATCATTTATAGTTACAGCTTGAAAACAGGAACACACACACACATTTAACAGATTATGCATTTCTGTCTTATTTTTCTGTTTCAGAAACTGTTGCGATCTGTGCTACGGGGGATAAATCACGTCTGTTGCAGTTTCCCCTCATACCTCTCAACTGTACCACATTATGAGGAATGTTCCTCATTTTACTTCACAAAAACTCCCTGTTCCACATTGTGAGGACTTGTTCCACATTCAGTATTAACATTTTAAAGCAAAAATGTGTAGTAAATTTTGCAAAAAATATATTATTGAATTAATAACAGACTTTCTGAACATAAATGCAAACATTTTACAAGTGTTCTGAGCCTCCTAGGTAAATATTTGATTAAGTGTTCCACATTTTGCACATTTGTTCCACATTTTGAGAGGCAATGTTCCACATTTGGGGGACAAAAGGTTGAGAAGTATGTAAAATTCCTCTAAAGCATTTATGCGTTATGGCACTGGTGCCCTCTGGTTTTGTTTTGAACCCCCATGCTTTTGAAGTGTATTCCGTGATCTTCAGTGCTGTACCAGTTACTTCATCTTGGTGGCAGCAGAGAGGATAAAAAGAAAAGGAAAGTGAAAAAAGAAGTGGTCATAGAGAAAAGGACTGTTGCAAGAGCTAAGATAAAGGGATGAGAAATCAAGACGAGAGAGGATGGGGATAAGTCTCGTAGCTTTGGCACTTGACCCATATCCCTGGCCTTTCATATTTGTCATGGGGAAACACTGTTAGTGTGTTTGGTACAGAGCCGTAAATTAGCTGTTACAGATGATTTGCATGCGTCAGGTTGCTGTCCAGGCCCATTTGTAATGGATTGTTTTTCTTTCTTTCCCCAGTGCTGCCAAGTTTAATTGACAGGCTAGGGGATGCTAAAGATCAAGTGCGAGAACAAGACCAAACACTACTGCTGAAACTCATGGAACAAGCTGCTAATCCTCAGGTATGTTGCGCCGTGCCTCAGACTCTCATTGCAAGCATCACTGGCCTGTCACGGCACCTCTGGAGCTAAACTGGACTCCTGCTCAGCTGGTTGCTGCAGTTTGAAACGTGACCTCACTCCATCTCTTTAGATGAAGTCGAGTTTGCCCGCTTGGCTTGCTGGACAGAATCTCGGTGACCCGATACAGGTCAGAGTGCTCTTTGTTGTGAAACCTGTATGCTGGCATTTCACCTTGTTACAATGGAACTTACTCATACTGAGAATGGGATTCGTTCCCTTTGGCAAGAGGTACCAGGACTCTTAATCAAAGTGCCAGGAGCCAATGGGTGTCCCCGGCCGTCCTTGTGATCTTCAGCACAGTGTGTATTTTATTTTAAATGTTCACACTGGGATAGGCTCATTTAGGTGCTACACCTACTTTACAAGTCATTCCCACATATTTATGATTCTAAAGATATATTTTACCAGAAAAGATGACCTGGACATTTCCTGTGGACGTCTAGTCCCACACTCGTGGTGAATGAGTAGCCCAATAAAAGAGTTTTAATGAGTAGCCCAGTGAAAAAGTTGTACAGGCAGTGTGATTTATGTTTTCCCCCCTAGATTCCTTTGCATGCTTAGATCAAATATTGAGCACAGGAACGCTAGCATAAAGCTATGTCTGATACAGGGCTGCTGTACCTCAGTTCTCTGTTACATTTGTGTCCCGTCAGTTATTCTCACTATAGGGCATACCTCACTGTAACTTGCAGAATGCTTCACCCATTCCCCGTGAAGAGCCTTATCACTAGGGTTTAGTGTAATTATAAAGAGAATTAATTTAATGTAGCTTGGTGACAGCCCACTAAGTTGCTGGCCCCAGGTTCTGGAATCACCTTTGAGTCTCGTTGCCTAAACTGTTGAAGGGTGGGCTCATCACAAGGGGACGATGAGCTCATTTTCTGGGAGGGTAGGGTGGGGAGCTAGACACGTCACTCTGAAGGTGCCCCCTGTGGCCAACTGAAGAGCCGGTCATGGTGGGGACTTTGAAGGGACCAGCGCCTGCACCGCACATGACCAAGGTTGGGAGCTGTGGCAGGTGACTGGGATTTGGGGACAAAGCCACTCACCTTGCCCATCAAATAGTAAACCCAGTAAAGTGTGTATTTGTACATTGGATAGGCATTGCATGAACAGAAAGTCCTGAAGTATTTCTTTCTTTATTTTATTTATTTCAAAAGTTGCACCAGGAAAGACGCACTGAGCTGACAACTGCTCATTTTCAGATGTGTCCTTTATATTAGAATGTTTATTTACTATCCTTTTTTTTTTAATGTTATTTACCCACCTTTCACGCTCCCGTGCTCCCCTCTCCTTCGGGCTCCACAGGGCTCCCCGACTCACCGGCCATCCTCTTCCTGGGCTGTCCTCGGTCCTCATATCGCAGCCGACTCCCGAGGGGGTATTCTGGTGTATCCCTTCACTGGACGGGTCCCCCTCCTCCGAGGGGTAAGGCACCGGGAGTGGGCTACCCAGCGCATGCTTTATTAGGCCCCCAGAAGCACTGCTGAGGTAGAGGAGGTCCGTGGAGGTTCCAGCGCTTCGCGGAATGGGGAAGCCGTCATCCGGCGAACACACAGAGCCATTTTCCATTTCCTGGTGTTCCCCTCCTTGCGCCGCTCTGAACAGTGCCTCAGTCTGCACTGGGAGCTGCTGTTGAGCGAGGTGCCCCACTCCCCACCCTCAAGAGGAGAGCAGTCCTCTGACGCCAATCCTCTTCATCCCCTGCCGACCCCGCGCCCGAGTCCGCTCCTAACCTGGGTCGCCTGCATGGTTCTAGGTGTGGCGTCCAGCGCCTCAACCCTCTACACCACCGGGCCAGCTTACTATCCTTTTTTAATCTTGTAACACTTCGCTATAAAGTTCTCTTATACGGTTTCCTCCTGGCCAAGAAAACAAGTTAAATAACCC
The DNA here is from genome assembly GCA_016271365.2 of Neoceratodus forsteri. Lineage (NCBI taxonomy): Eukaryota > Metazoa > Chordata > Ceratodontiformes > Ceratodontidae > Neoceratodus > Neoceratodus forsteri. The sequence goes on from CM028132.1 coordinate 1,206,166,814, forward strand.
TCATGTGCACAGTTTGACAAGCAGTGCATGAAAACCATAATGTATCTTCATTGTTTCCTCATGCAAGTAATTTGTCTACGTTAGTAACAGTTTTGTGTTTGTAAGTAAATATATAATGATATTTTTTTTCTGCAGTATGTCTGGGATCGAATACTGGGAGGATTCAAACACAAGAATTTTCGAACGAGAGAGGGAATCTGCCTCTGCCTTATAGCAACACTTAATGCGTAAGTCTTGTTGTGCCGCAACATTGTCAGTGCTGTACAGGGTTCGATGCACAGTTGCAATGGATGATTTTTTTGTTTTGTTAGTTTATTTATCCAGGATAGCCCTGCTCGGATGCAATATGTTGTTTCCACTGGGATCATTTACACAGCTGGATGGACTGGGGCACTGAGAGGTTAAAGCAGCAGTACTGGATAACCAGGAAGTCATTTTCAAAATGTTACTCTTTGGCTGTACCCTTGCAGCCATAATTCCGGTTTCCATATCTGCAAAAGTTAACTTCCAGTGATCTATATTTTGTGAGATTTTAAATCATTTTTACTGTTGTTGTGGATCCACAACAAATATGGCTGGTGCTGTATGTACAGTCATACTCCCCCATTTATGTCTCAGCACGTCTTTTGTTTACTTCCGTGTAACCCTGTGCTGCACGTTCCCGCTCTCCCATTGTGGTACAGTGCAGCCGCTTACTGTGACTGTGCACCAAAACCAGAAGTGGGGGCATGTTTACAACACGTGCGGCAGCAAGTAAACCAACAAAGCAGGCTCTTCAAAGGTAGAATTTTAGGTGAAAACAGCAGTTTCTGTACAAAAACTAACACAGATCACTGCTTACTGGGAGGTGGACAAGTATACTAAACAAAGAATAAAGGATGCATTTAACTAGTACTGCTGCTTTAATTGACTTGCCCAAGGTCACACAGTGAATGTTTGGCTCTAGCAGGGTTTGAACCTTTGATCATCCCAAGCTGGTGCTCTGCTCTAACCCCAGTTACTCTTTTTGTGCCAATTCCTTGCCTCCAATCCCCCCCCCAACCATCCTCAGAGGTGTTTGCAACTGTTCCCTGTGTAGAGAGGGGGTGGGGTTGCCTTGCTAGTAATCTATGGGGCAATCCACAAAGCATGGTGACCCCCGCAAGATGCAGTTGCATCTTTAGCAACACCCTCTAACTCTGAACTGGTACTTGCAGTTCATAATGGTGCTGCCAACAATGCGACCATATTACAAAGAGCTGGCAAGGGACGGAGATTGTTGAAGGGCCATGAAAGAAGACACACATGCAGGGACATGTGGCTAGGGAGGAGGGGCTCCACTGGTTGCCAGGGAATGATTTGGACCGGGAGCAGGAGAGGGGCCACTGGACCACCAGAAGGGCCAGAAGAGGCCCTGGATGCCACCAGGAAACTCTGGCCTACGAGCAGTTCTTAAGGTGCAGGTTGGAGGTGGAGAGATGATTTGGGCAGCAGGGTCTGTGCCCCAGACCTGTGTGGCGCAGCGCCATGCCAGATGTTTGTGGGTATCTCAGCTCCGATGTTAATGAGCACAAAACCTGTTTGTGGCTACTAACATCTGACAAGTGGCAACACTTTTTGCATTGTGACTTGGTTGCAGGGGAATACCTCCCTCTGCCTGTTCACCCCGTTTGTGGATGGCAGTTAAGTCTGTGGTCACAACAGAGTAGCTGTTCACATCCCGTTTTGCAACTGAGCATCGGACCCCCTTTTTTGACTCGGTTTTTGCCCTTTACCTTCTCGCGACTGGTACCTCCATTTGTTTTTGGCCTGCCACCACCTACTTGATGCGCCCCAACACTAGCTCTACTACATGAACACCGTTCAGTCCCCCAAAAGATTGGGGCCTTGACTTCCAGTATCTAAGTGCAGGAAGGGTGTGGACAGTGACCCAGCCCTCACCCCAGTAGTTTTTCCTTGTTTTCGGACCTCTTACCACCGCCCCAGACGGCATCACTTGGGCATCCACCCCAATACACCGGTGATGTCCACAGCATTTTATCTGCAGGGTGTGATGCCTGTATGCTCTCCCTTACAGGGAAGGAGAACATTGCTTTTAGTGGAACACTTGTCCTCCCCTGACTGGCCCACCATGACATCCTGGACTCGAGATGTGAATTCAGGTCACCAATAATGGCAAGTGACTCCAGCACAGAATCCGGTTGTAACAAGAATACTGTTCAACACATTTTCATTTAATTTTTATTTTATAGAAACATAGAATTTGATGGAGATAAGGACCGCTTGGCCCACCAAGTCTGCTCATTTCCCTATCTAATGGATAAGCTGCAGATCCTAGTTAACCAACAGCTTACTTCCTCCTACCCCCAATCCCTAGAATTGCCTTATATCTGTCCCATGCATTCTTGAATTCCCCCACTGTTTTTGACTCCACAGCCTCCTCAGGAAGGCCATTGCATGCATCCACTACCCTCTCCATGAAAAAATACTTCCTCACATTACCTCTGAGCTGTCCCCTTCTATCTTCAAATGGTGCCCCCTTGTTCTTGCAAATCTCTTTTTCTGAAAGATGCTACCCTCTTGGACTTTGTTGATTCCCTTGAGGTGCTTGAAAGTTTCTATCACGTCCCCCCTGTCCCTCCTTTCCTCGAGGGTATACATGTTAAGTTCCTTAAGTCTCTCTTCATATGTCTTCCGGTGCAAACCCTGCACCATTTTAGTTGCCCTCCTCTGGACTGCCTCCATCCTGTCTATGTCCTTGCGGAGACTGGGTCTCCAGAACTACACGCAGTACTCCAGATGGGGTCTCACCAGCTGTTTGTACTGAGGGATAACAACTTCCTGTTTTCTACTGGTGTTGCCTCTTCCTGTACATCCCAGTATCCCCCCAGCCCTCCTTACTGCTGTCTCACATTGCTTGCCCACCTTTAGGTCATCTGATATGACTACCCCCAGGTCCCTTTCCATTTTTGTTGTTGTTAGTATCTCATCCCCCATAGTGTACTCTTCCCTGGCTTTTTGTCTCCCAAATGCATTACTTTGCACTTCTTAGCATTGAATCTAAGCTGCCATACATTTGACCACTCCTCCAACCTTGCCAAGTCCCTTCTCATCCTTTCCACCCCACCTTGTGTATCGACCCTGTTGCAGATCTTTGTGTCGTCTGCAAAGAGACATACTTTTCCTTCCAGTCCCTCTGCAATGTCACTTATAAAGACATTAAAGAGGACCAGTCCTAGAACTGAACCCTGTGGTACCTCACTAGTAACCCCCCTTTCTTCAGAGTGGACTCTGTTTGCTATTACCCTTTGTGTCCTGTTCTCCAGCCAATATTTTACCCAGTCTACCATCTTGGGACCCACTCCCAGGCTGGGTAACTTGTATAATAATCTTTTGTGTGGGACTGTGTCAAATGCCTTGCTAAAGTGTAAGTAGGCCATGCCCACAGCCCCTCCCTGATCTGCTACTTTGGTCACCTAAGTCAAAGAAACAATTAGATTCGACTGAAATGACCTATCCACTGTGAATCCATGCTGCTTTGGGTCCGTACTCCGAGGCCTCTAGGTAATCAACAGTTCTCTCCTTTAGAAGTGATTCCATAATTTTCCCTATCACTGAGGTCAAACTAACAGGTCTGTAGTTTCCTGCCTCTGCCCTGCTTCCACTTTTGTGAAGCGGAATCACATCTGCCCTCTTACAGTCCTCAGGTACCACCCTATCCTCCCATGATTTGTTAAAGAGGGTAGTCAGTGGTGTCTTGTGTTCTATCCTTAGTTCTTTTAGAATTCTGGGTGAATCCCATCAGGCCCCATTGCTTTGTCCACCTTCAGTTTTAAGAGTTCTTACAGAACTCTTTCTTTTATGAATGGGCTGATATCAACCCCCATCCAGAGTGTTTCTGTTGTTGGGTTTAGGTACCTCCCCTTCTTCACTTGTGAATACTGAGCAGAAATATTTGTTTAGTATCTCATGGTCACCCTGTGCTCACCCACCCCTCTCCTCCCCTTTATTAAGCCTCAGTATCCCTCCCTTGGTATTTCTTTGCTCCCTGATGTACCTATGAAAGGTTTTATCCCCCTTCTTAACTGAGTTGGCTATTCTTTCCTCAGTTTGGGCCTTTGCTGTTCTGACTGCCTTCCCTGCTTCCTTCTGCTTTAACTGATACAGTTCCCTGTCCTGCTCCTTCTGTGATTCCTTGTACTTCCTGAATGCTGTCTTTTTCTCCCTAACGTTCCTTGCCACCTCCTTTGAGAACCGTAGTGGTTTTTTACATTGTTTTGTTTTGCTTATTTGCGTCACAGAAAGACTTGTTGTCTTAGTGATGGCAGTTTTGGTTATTCCCCATTGTTCTTCCTGCCCATTTGCTAGTGCATTCCTTAGGCACTCACCCATTTTGGCAAAGTCAGCCCTCCTAAAGTCCAGGACCTTTGCCTTTGTATGGCTTGACTCTACTGCTGTGTTTATCGTGAACCATACTGTTCGATGGTCGCTAGTTCCCAGATGGCTACCCACTTCTACATCTGTGATCCTCTCTCCATCTCCATTTGAGAGTACTAGGTATCAGATTGCTCCCTCCCTGTTTTATCTATTATACTGGGTAGCAAGATCAGCTTAGATAGTCAGTTTATTTTTATTTAACTTCAGCAAACTGTTTCTTTGTTTCTATTGCAGATACGGAGCGCATAGTCTAACACTAAGTAAAATCGTGCCACACATATGTAATTTACTTGGAGATCCAAACAGTCAGGTAAGAGCTACATGAAATCTCTCTCTGTTGTAAAACTAAAAAGTGTCTCTCTCGTGATAAAACCATCAACAACATGTGCTGAGTGATGCACAGAATTAGTTTGTTGCCGTATTGGTCCTTGTAAGAACAGATCCAGAAACAAATGATCTTACTTCGAGAGAGCTCTTGCAGTAGGTATTCATAAGTAGGACTAAGCCGCCAGGCGTCAGGACCCCACCGAAAAATCTCTAGCTAGGAGTCTCTGCTGGGGACCGCCCCCTCGTGAGGTGACCGACGTCAGCCAACATTGGTATAAAGAGGTGGTCCCTGGCACCCGCCCTCCAGTTCTTTCCCGCCATTGGCTTATGAAAGTACCTCACAGAAGAACGGCACTCACTTGTCTCGCCATTTTGGATGAGTATTAATCCTTTTTCGATATTTACTTCATTTTTCTCAAAAATTGTTCAATCACCTCACTGTGTATGTCGTCCGCGACGCCATTGGAATCGCATAAAAACAAGTGCGACTCGTGTGAATCCCAGCTCCCTCACAAGGATGGCCACTCTCTCTGCCTTTTCTGTCTAGGCCCAGACCATTGCGTGGAGGAGTGTGAACACTGTCGTAAATTCAATCCTGCCACCCGGAAATGGAGACAGCAGTCCCTGGAAGCCCATTTATTAAAAAAGGGAATGGCTTCCATGGAAAAGAAATTTAAAGAAATTGAGGCAGGCGTCAGCTGCTCCCAAGAGCCATCACAAAAAGAAGAGGGACAAGGAGAAACACCGGCATCGGGGCCCATCGTCCACAGCAGCCACGACTTCGGCTGGAGTCCCGGCCCTACAGGTAACTTCCCCCCTGGTGGATTGTCCTTCGACGGCCGCCTTAGTGGTGTCTAAGCTGGCGTCGACCCTGCCACCCCCATCGGGCTTGCGCTTGGGCCCGCAGAGAGCCTCCGGGGCAAAGGAGGCCCACACTCCTTGCCAGTCAGAGTGCATCTGATAAGTTGGGCGTCGTCCCCACCAACGTCCACCCGGACACAGCTGATAAGTCGGCTGTCAGATCCTCCCTTGTCGGAGTCTCCATAACTCACGCTGGTTACATTGCCCTCTGAGCCCTCTGCGTCTCCTCTGACTCCTCTCAAGGAGTTCTCATCTTCCTCCCTGGCTGGGGTCGAGGAGTCTGGAACGCTGCCATCAGGGGTGCCTCCCCCGAAGCCAGACCCAACGTCAGACAACCCGACGTCACCCTGCGACATTCCGCTCCCTGACGGCAGGCCTCCTCCGCCATCAGAGCCATCGGGGCTCCCGGACCCTCCTGTGAGTACCCCTCCTGGCTCCTTGACCTCCGGATCAACGCCTGACCCGTCCAGTCCACTTGTAGGGCAGATGCCAGGACCTTTGACTCCTTCAGAGCCCCTGGTGCCAGGATACCCGATGCCGCAGTATCCGGCTCCTCAGTACCTGACGCTGCAGTACCCGACGCCGGGCCTTCATCGTCGGGTTGTGGGTACTCCTACTGTGGGTTTCCATGCTACCCATATCCAAGTCCCCCTTCTCCTATTCCTCCCCAACCCCCACCTACTCCACAACCCCAGGTGGACTTGAGGGAGGTCTTGGCCTCCTGGTGGGCTGAAGCTAAGACATAGCTCACCCAGGAAGTCGAGAAACACCTACTGACGCCAGTCCCGACGCCACACCCCTTACATCGGCGAGAAGAGACTCCTCTACCTTTACCTGACATCAGAGCTGAACTTTCTGGATCTTGGGCTAGAGAGGATATGCTTCCTTGGAGAACCCCCAGAGAAGGCAACCCTCCCACTCCTAGGGAGAACTTTTCTTCGTCTTCAGACTCTGATTTGGCCGCTGGATACTCTGATTTTGAGAACGAGCCTCATACTCCAGATAAGCCCAGGCTGCAAGGTTCTCCAAAGTCCCCTCCAGAAGACCCTTCATTTCTGGAGTTGCTTAAGAAAATCCAGGAAGCTTGTGAGTGGCAATCAGTGGAGCCAGATCCTCAGTGTAAGAGGCTCGTGGCTCATCTGGAGCTCCCAGAGACTTCTCCCACCCTGATTCCACCCTGGATAGAGCCTCACGAGGATCTTGTTTCCATGATTTGAAAACAACCTGCCTCATTAGCCCCCCTTCCTAGGAAGGCAGACAGGCTGTACCAGGCTTCTGAGGGGAAGGACTTTCTCAACCTTCACCCCAAGGCGTATTCGGTGGTGATCAGCACCGCACATGACCAGTCGGCCAATCCAAAGCACCTCAGCTCATCCCCTCCTGCCAAGGAATCCCATCTTCTGGACCAGTAAGGGAAGAAGATTTACTCTTCTTCCACCCTAGGTATGAGGGCCCTAAATTATGTCAGTCACATTGGGAATTACCAGAAGGCTATCCTCAGTCAGTTAGAAACAAAACTGGATTCCCTCCCAGATTCCCAGACCAAGCAAGAACTGGGAGACCTAGTCCACTCAGCATGTTCGGCCTGTAGACACATGCTCCATGCTACTTACGACACGGTGGACACAGCAGGCAGGAGCTTGGCCTTTGCCATATCTCTGCGATGTCATGCCTGGCTCAGAGTGTCAGGTTTGGCCCCAGAAGTGCAGACAGCTGTTCAAGACGCTCCCTTCATAGGGTCTGTGTTATTCGGCGGTGATGTCAAGGATATCATCACTGAGTTGCAGGAGAAGGGTTTGGCATTGAAGTCTGTCCAGACAATGTACAAATCCTCTCAAGGGCAGAAATGTCCCTTTCGGCGCCACAGCCGCCAAAGGAACAAACAGACACAATCCAGATGTCCCAATAAACGTAAAGCCGCGTCAGCAGCCAAAGCTTCCCCCAGCAAAAAAGCCTTCGGAGCCTCGGCAACTGCTCTGCCCTCTGACTCCCTGCCTGTCCCACTGCCTCTGTCCAGATCAGAGGAACCGGTAGGGGGGAGATTCTCTTCCCATCTGCCGGGTTGGGAGAGGATAACCATAGATGCTTGGGTGCTCCAGCTGATCTCAGCAGGTCACTCAATAGAATTAATTCAAAAAAACCTTTGCAGACCCCCTCCTCACTCCTCGTACTCCCCTCTGATTCTGCAATTGGTACTGGAAGAAACTCACGAAGGAGACGGTAGAACCTGTCCCCTGCCTCCCCATCTTCAGGGGACAGGTTACTATTCCCATTTCTTTCTAGTACCAAAGAAAACCGGGGATCTGAGGCCCATCCTGGACCTCAGCTCCCCCAATCAGTTTGTTGTGTACAAGCGGTTCCGAATCCTTTTGCTTCCGAACCACCTTCTCATGCTTCGGCCAGGTTTGTGGCTGTGTGCCCTGGATATGCAGGATGCCTACCTCCATATCCCCATTTGCCACTCCACTGCAAGTACCTCCGTTTTTGTTTTCAGGGATCACACTACCAGTTCAGGGCTCTCCCATTTGGTCTTCCTTGGCTCCCCCTGCCCCCTCGAGTATTTACCAGATGCTTGGCAGTGCTGGCGGCCTTCCTGTTCACCAAGGGGGTCCAAGTCTTCCCCTACCCGAACGATCGGCTTCTAGCAGCCCTGTCCCAGGAGGAACTCTTGCGCTCCCTTTCTCTCATCCTTTAAGTTTTTTCCGACTTGGGTATCACAGTCATCATTGCCAAGTCCCACCTGATCCCCTGTCAACGGCTGCAGTTCATAGGGGCAGTACTGGACTCAACCCTAGGCAAACTTTTTTGCCGCCGGACAGAGCTGAGATGCTGTCGGATCAAGCTCGGCTCTTATTGGTTCTCAGAAGGGTCGGAGCCAGAAGAGTCCTATGCTTTCTTTGAAATGGCGGCTACCATCCCTACTGTCCCTCAAGCTCGGCTTCACATGAGAATGCCTCAGTGGACCCTCAGGGCACAGTGGGATCAATCTCGAGATGGCCTGGACCAAGAGATCCTGGTGTCTGACCTGATGGTCAAGGACCTGCAATGGTGGATGGTTCAGGTCCACCTCATCTGGGGGATTACGCTCTGTACCACTTCCCCCACCCAGACTCTGACAACAGATGTGCCAGGGGCAGGCTGGGGTGTCCACCTATGGTCCCACAGGACCCTGGGCATCTGGTCTCAGTTCGAACAAAGACTCCACATAAACATCCTCGAGCTGAGGGCAGTCCTTTATGCCCTCCAAGCTCTTCTTCCCGTTATTCTTCCCGGTCACCTACTCGTACAATCAGACAACATGTGTGTAGTTTGATACCTCAACAAACAGGGAGGAACTCGTTCTTATCCCCTCTGCCGGGAAGCAATGATAATCTGGTACTGGGTGTCCCAGCACAATCTTCACCTGATGGCTGTCCACGTGCCAGGAGTGGAGAACACTCTAACAGACGCTCTCAGTCACTCGTCAGCCAGGTCTCATGAGTGGGAACTCGACCATGTCATAGTAAACAACATCTTCCAGCAGTGGGGGACTCCTCAAATGGATCTCTTCGTATCCCCCGACAACACCAAGCTTCCCGTCTATTGCTCGCTCCAGGGCGAGATGTTTTTTGTCAGGACGCACTGTCTCTGTGCTGGAAGGACAAATACGTTTATGCATTCCCCTGATTCCGAGACTGCTCAACAAACTCAGGCAGAAGGGGCATGAACGATTCTCATCACTCCCTTTTGGCCGAGGCAAGTTTGGTTCTGTCTTCTGCAACAGTTTTCCGAGGCACTTCCTCTTCCTCTGTCACAACACTTGCTGACTCAGGATCAGGGGACCCTGGTCCATCCAGGCCCCAAGTCTCTTCACCTTCACGCGTGGCTCCTTCGGACGTAGCTAAGGCATGCTTCGGGGTTTCCCCCTTGGTAGCAGATATCCTGATGGAGGCCAGAAAGCCTTCCACCAGGTCCACCTATGCTATGAAGTGGAAGCATTTCACTATTTGGGTGGGCTCCAAGGATCTGGAACCTTTCTCCTGCCCAGCTAATAGGGTTTTAGACTACCTGGGCCTCAGCTACTCTTCTGTGAAGGTTCATATGGCAGCCATTTCAGCCTACCACATTCCCTTCCGAGACAGGATGTTTGCCCAACTTGAGGTCTCCAAGACTTTTCTGAGAGGGGTGCTGCATTTAAGACCCCCAATTCGCAATCCTGCTCCCCCTTGGGACCTAAATTTTATCCTGGAAAAGATCACTCTGTCCCTCGTCAAACAGGCAGTTGAGGCAGAGTTAAAGTTTATTTCTTGGAAGACACTGTTTCTGGTGGCCATTACCTCGGCCCGGAGGATTTCCAAGCAACAAACCCTGATGTGCAAAATTCCATTTCTGATTTTTCACAAAGAAAGGGTGGCCATGCGTACCAGTCTCAAGGTTCTTCCAAAAGTGATGGCTGAATTTACTCTGAATCAATCCATTGAGCTCCCAGCCTTCTTCATGGAGCACTCCAATCATGGAGAGTACCTCCTGCATACACTGGATGTACGTAGGATTCTGAGATACTACACCAATAGGACTAAGGATCTCAGAAAAACGGATCAACTCTTGTTTCCTTCGCTCACAAAAAAGAAGACAATCCTGTTTCTAACAGTGCCTCTCCAAGTGGTTAGTGAACTGTATCACGTTCTGTTATGACAAGTAACACAAAACCCTGCCGGATCAAGTCAGAGGTCACTCCACCAGGGGGGTTGCTGCCTCTGCTGCTTGTTTCAAGAACGTGTCAGCGGCTGAAATCTGTGCAGCTGCAACTTGGACTTCTGTCCATACCTTTACGAAACATTACAGTTTGGACATTGCCTCTCGCCACAGAGCAGATTTTGGATTGGCTGTTCTACAGGGACTCCTTTCATGATCCCTGATTAGACTTTCAGCCTTTGTGGATGATGTTTCCTCCTTCTGTTTTTTCTTATTGTTCCAGACTGCTTGGGACTCAGTCCTACTTGTGAATACCTACTGCAAGAACCCTCTCGAAGTAAGATAGTACAGTTACGTAAGAACTTACTGTAACAGTAGATCTTCTAGAGAGGCTCTTGCAGTAGGTCTTACCTCCCCTCCCTCCGTCCCCCTCAATTTCTTCCTTTTGGATATGGGGGCATATCCTCTTCTCTCCTGTCAGACCTTTGGCTCTTGGCAGGAAAGAACTGGAGGGCGGGCGCCGGGGTCCACCCCTTTATACCAGTGTCTATCACCTGACGTGGGGGCGGTCCCCGCCAGAGACTGCTAGCTAGAGATTTTTCCGGGGGGTCCCGACACCTGACAGCTTAGTCCTACTTGTGAATACCTACTGCAAGAGCCTCTCTCAAAGATCTACTGTTACGGTAAGTTCTTATGTTACTGTACTATTTTACACCTTTTGTTGGACCAACATAGATGTAACAAAAGAAGACAGTGCCTAAGCTTTCGGACCAACCAAGTCCTTCCTCGGAAGCTTAACTGCTGAGTGGAAACGTACCCATTTTTATTTTATTTATTAAAATCTCGGAATTACAACCTTTGAGCCAGGGGCTCATTTACAAATGCTCCACGTCATAACATGAGGGAGGCAAGGACAGTATCAGGGTACAATAAACAAACGTGATTTGGTTACAGAGTACAGCAGTGAAAACAAAAGAAAAATTACAAAGTAAGTGCTTCATGGTTCCAGCAGATTACATGGCACAAAGTACAAGTATGCAAGGATTCAGAAATTTACATTGGTTTCAAGATTTATATGCAGCAAAATAAGCGGCCACGGGATGACCTTGTCAGGACATATAGGTAGGAAGCCTTGGGAGGGGTAAGGGAGGATGTGAGGACCAACCAGGGGGTGGAGAGAGTTAAAACAGCCCAAGAGGGGCATTGTCCCGGTGAGATCCTAGGTGCTAGGGCCCACAAACAAGATGTAGAGGGGGTAGGAGGTGGGTTTTAGGAAGAACTACTGTAGAGTGTGAGGGAATGTTGCCATGAGGCAGGAAACATGCCATGAGGCAGGAAACAAGGGAAGGAGCAGAAGGGATTTCAGCAGTGGTACAGAGGGGGTAGGGAGTGTGGAGAAAACTGGAGGGGGGAAGAGGGGTAGGAGAGGAGGAAGCGGGGTGTGCATAAGGATATGTGTGAGACAGGGTATTTGTTTTTTTGTTTAATATAAAGCACTCTGAGTTTGCCTTGTGCATTGCTCTCAAAAATGAACAGCTGGGAAGACTTGGGGTTAATTTTTACACTATGTACCTAATGCTTCGGTAGTCAAGCACAGAAAGTGTTAGTGCTGCAGGGATCTGAATGACATGTCAGTTAGGTAAGTGATATGGGATTTGAATGGTGTTAAGCTACTGCAGCCATCTGTTGGTGAGCATTGAAATTGCAGGCATACAACAGCAACATCTGTTGGTGAGATGGGAATGAAATCTAAATTTGGGCAATGCTGCCCAAAAACATAGCTTCATGTGTTTTAGTTTCTGTTTTTGTGGTTTAGCCAGCAGTACTTGATTAATCTCAACCAGTTGTGTTCTGTTTTAAAAGCCTGTTGTTCAGATGGTATTGTACAATATTGCTGACCGTGCATATTTGATGAACACTACACTGCTCTATAGCTATGTGCACATGGATGGAAGTACTTTAGTTACTTTTTATTTATAACGTATGTACTCTGAGATATCCAGTTTTTTAAATGGACTTAAACTATAGAAAATGAAATTGCAAGCCATAGTCCTACATAAAATGATTTTCTTGTTATTGTTTAGTTTTTTTACTGAATAAAGTGTGTGTGTGTGTATATATGATAGATATATATGTTTGTGTTGAGTTAGTGTTTGTCAAAACCCATGTTTTTGACAATTTATAACTCTACCATCTTGGAAACTAGGAGTTTTAAACTATCTCTGACTAAATGGTGTGCATGTCCGGGAGGTGAAGGTGGAAGCACGACTGGTAGGAAGCGACGGTCGCACTGTATCACACTGTGTGGTTTCACCTGGGCATGGGCAAGGAGCAGACTAAACAAAAACAAGGGTGTTAGACTTCAGAAGGGCATACTAAGGAAAGGTGGGGATAATTCTGGAAGGGTACCTTGCCGGGATCAGGAAGGATATGAGGGGTGGATCAAAAATGGACCGTTATAAAGGAAGGGCTGGTGGCAGACACCAGTGAGTGTACCAAGATGAAGAGCAAAAGACTCCAGAACAAAGAAGCCCAGGTGTTTTGACAGGGAGGTAGCCCAGGCAGTAAGGAACAAGAAGGCAGCCTTCATTAAGTATCCGTGCACTCTGAGCCAGCCTGCTGGCACAGTGGTAGAGCGACCACTTATGACACCAATGACCTGGGTTCAGGAACGAGCCTGGGCCATTGGAGGACTGGCCGGGGGAGGAGGTAGGATCGAGCATCCCACAAGACGCACACCTCCTCCTGGGAGGGAGGGAGGGCATTGCGACCCGCTGCATTACCGCCACCTTGGGTGACCATGGGTGGTAGTGCAGGGGTTCAGTAACTTGCAAGGAGGGACTATCAGACAGAACATGGAGAATGACTGACCCGGCTCTGCCGGTGCACAAATCTCGTTGTGCTCCTAGAGGGGTAGGCGGGCTAAGAAAATGTGGAGCTGAGGCGCAGGCAGGGAGGGGGAAGCCTCAGCCTGCCCACTATGTCCAACGCCAGAACTGAGCCACCTTTCATCAGGGGATGCCAGCAGTCTTCACCTCTGCTGTGAGTGGTCAAATGGACAGCGGGGAAGAAATTCCGTAGATATGAAGGCGTACCTGGCCCTGGGGTGTAAGCCAGGGGGGCACACAGCACAGTGTCACGGGTGGGCTGGTGGTCCTGACCAGACAGATGGCAGGTTCTCAGATGGACAGTATAAGGGCAAGCTAGTTGGAGTGGAAGGAGGTCCCCTGCCTGGCCCGGAGCAGATGATAAACTGTTACAGAAAGTATCAGTGTACCCAGAGGGATGAGGACAGGGAAGAGTACAGCAATAAAGCTAGGGAAGCAAGCAAAGCAGTATAGTCAAGCTGAAAAAGGAAGAACGGAGGGTGGAGGGGAGTGTGGAAAAGGCAGAGGTACTTAACAAGTACTTCTGTTCAGTCTTCACAAAAGAGAACGATGGCCCAGTACCCCGGGGAGAAAAGGGGGAGGTAACATAGTGTGGGTGAGGAGTCACAGACTGGGAGATTGAAGTTGATAGGGTGAGGAAAAGATTAAAGGCACATATGGAGAAGTCCTTGGGACCAGATAGCATACACAGATGGGCTGGCACTATAGCCTAGAGGTTAGAGTAATGAGCTGTGAATGAGCGTGGTACCTGCAGACCTGGGTTTGAGTCCCACAACCTCCACTTGCATACTGTGCGACTCTGAGCAAGTCACTTAACCAGCCCAAAGCTCCTGGGTCACCCCTGAAAACAGGCAGTTGTGCCTAGTGGGCCTTACCCGGTTACCAAAAATAAATAAATGAATACACCAGGGTTCTGAGGGAGTTAGTGGATATGCTGGCTGGTCTCCTGGTGGACTTGTTTAACACCTCTCTAGAGACTGGAGCGGTCTTCCTGGACTGGATGACAACACGTGTAGTGCCGCTACACAAGAGAAGGCTGAGGGACCACCATGGTAATTATCAACTGGTGAGTCTGACCTCTATAGTGGGGAAGCACATGGAAACCATATTGAAGGAAAGACTGGTAAACTTTCTGGATCAAAATGGTGTCCATGATGAAAGGCAGCATGGGTTGATGTCAGGCAGTCCTGTCGGACTAGACCAACCTAATTTGTTTCTCTGATTGGGTAAACAGGACAGTGGACAAAGGCCAAGCAGTAGACATGCTGTATCTGGATTTCAGCAAGGCCTTGTACTCGGTTCCCCACAGGAAATTGAATAGTATGCTGGAGGACTTGGGGGTAGGGGCCAAAGTGGCTAGGTGGTAAAACACTGGCTGCAAGATGGAAACAAGAAGGTAGTGGGGGGGGGGTTTCTCTGAAGCCAGACCTGTCCCTAGCGGGGTCCCATAGGGCTCAGTGCTTGGCCTGGTGTCATTCAACATCTTCATCGGCGACACTGCAGATGGGGTAAAAGGCAACATACACCTCTTTGCAGATGACTTGGACCTGTGGGAGAGTGGATACAGAATGAGGGGGAGACGGGACATTAGCAAGGACCTGGCTAGGGTAGGCAGATGGTCAGATACTTAGCAGCTGGGATTTGGTGCAAATAAGTAAAGCATATGCTTGGGGGCGAAGAACCCGGAGAACACACGTTTGGTGTACCATGTTGTGATTCGCCATGATCCAGCTCCTCCATTAAGGCCACCAATCTCAGGAAGCTAGTCTGAGCAACAAGCTCCCCAAATTAGTGGTCTTGATGGAGGAGGAACATCTGATATCGTGGGCAGTCACAGAAACATGGTACACACAAAACCATGACTGGGACGAAATATACCAGGATACACTATCTACAGGAGGGACAGGGAGGGTAAAAGAGGAGGAGGAGTAGCTCTTACATAAGGGAAGGAATCAAAGTAACAGAACAAAAGGGTAAACAGGGAGGAGAAGAAACACTGTGGGTAAAATTTGGAGACCGGCAATGGCACCACAACCGCATAGGGTTAGATACAGACCTCTTCTCAGGGGAGGAAATGGACAAGGAAATGATAGAAAGCATACTTAGAATGGCAGAAAAGGGGAGATATTGCTGATGGGTGATCTGAATATGCCAGATGTTAACTGGAGTGCAGTTGCAGCAGCCACTCAAGAGTGGGTTATTCTAGATGCCCACAGGGGCATGCCTTAGACAACTAGTATTGGAGCCCACCTGAGAGGGAACAATCTTAGACCTGGTTCTCTCAAATGGAGATGAAGAGAGGATCACAAATGTAGAAGTGGGTAGCAATCTGGGAACTAGCGACCATCGAACACTATGGTTCGCAATAAACACAGCAATAGAGTCAAGCCATACAAAGGCAAAAGTACTGGACTTTAGGAGGGCTGACTTTGCCAAAATGGGTGAGTGCCTAAGGAATGCACCAGCAAATGGGCAGGAAGGAGTGGTGGAAGAACAATAGGGAATAATAAAACTGCCATCACAGAGGTAACAAGCCTTTGTGTGAAGCAAATAAACAAAACGAAACGATGTAAGAAACCACTATGGTTCTCAAAGGAAGTGGCAGTGAAGGTTCAAGAGAAAAAGAAAGCATTCAGGAAGTACAAGGAATCACAGAAGGAGCAGGACAGAGAACTGTATCAGTTAAAGCAAAAGGAAGATGGGAAGGCAGTCAGAACAGCAAAGGCCCAAACCAAGGAAAAGATAGCCAACTCAGTTAAGAAGGGGGATAAAACCTTTTATAGGTACATCAGGGAGCGAAGGAAGACCAAGGGAGGGATAGTGAGGCTTAATAAAGGGAGGGAGGGCGGGCAGAGGGTGACTGTGAAAAGGCAGAGATACTAAACAAATATTTTTGCTCAGTATTTACAAAGGAAGAGGGGGAGGTACCTAAAACAAACAGTAGAAACACTCTGGATACAGAAGTTGATACCAGCCCATTTACAGAAGAAAGGGTTCTGAAAGAACTCTAAAACTGAAGGTGGACAAAGCAATGGGGCCTGATGGGATTCATCCCAGAATTCTAAAAGAACTATGGTAGAACTAGTGACACCACTGACTACCCTCTTTAACAAATCATGGGAGGATGGGGTGGTACCCGAGGACTGGAGGAGGGCAGATGTGATTCCCTTCACAAAAGTGGGAGCAAGGCAGAAGCAGGAAACTACAGACCTGTTCGCTTAACCTCAGTGGTAGGGAAAATGATGGAATCACTTCTGAAGGAAAGAATTGTCGAGTATCTAGAGGCCAGAGGGCACAGGACCCAAGGCAGCATAGATTCACAGCGGAAGGTTATGCCAGACAAATCTGATAGATTTCTTTGACTGGGTGACCAAAGTAATAGATCAGGGAGGGCTGTGGACATGGCCTACCTAGACTTTAGCAAGGCATTTGACACAGTCCCACACAAAGATTAATATACAGTTAGCCAGCCTGGGAGTGGGTCCCAAGATGACAGCCTGGGTAAAGAATTGGCTGGAGAATAGGACACAGAGAGTAATAGTAAATGGAGTCCACTCTGAAGAAAGGGGGGTTACTAGTGGGGTACCTCAGGGTTCAGTATTAGGACCGGTCCTCTTCAGTGTCTTTATGAGCGACATTGCAGAGAGACTGGAAGGAAAAGCATGTCTTTTTGCAGATGACACAAAGATCTGCAACCAACAGAGTTGATGCACAATGTGGGGTGGAAAGGATGAGAAGGGACTTGGCAAGGTTAGAGGAATGGTCAAATGTATGGCAGCTTAGATTCAATGCTAAGAAGTGCAAGGTAATGCACCTGGGAGACAAAAACCCAGGGGAAGAGTACACAGTGGGGGGTGAGATACTAACAACAACAAAAATGGAAAGGGACCTGGGGGTAGTCATATCAGATGACCTAAAGGTGGGCAAGCAATGTGAGAGGGCAGCAAGGAGGGCTGGGGGGATACTGGAATGCATAGGGAGAGGCATCACCAGTAGAAAACAGGAAGTTGTTATCCCTCTGTACAGACAGCTGGTGCGACCCCATCTGGAGTACTGCGTGCAGTTCTGGAGACCCAGTCTCCGCAAAGATAAAGACAGGATGGAAGCTGTCCAGAGGAGGGCAACTAAAATGGTGCAGGGTCTGCACCGGAAGACATATGAAGAGAGACTTAAGGAGCTTAATATGTATAGCCTCGAGGAAAGGAGGGAGAGGGGGGACATGATAGAAACTTTCAAGTACCTCAAGGGAATCAACAAAGTCCAAGAGGGTAGCATCTTTCAAAAAAAGAGGTGTGCAAGAACAAGAGGGCACAATTTGAAGATAGAGTGGGGCGGCTCAGAGGTAATTTAAGGAAGTATTTTTTCACAGAGAGGGTTGTGGATGCATGGAATGGCCTTCCAGAGGAGGTTGTGGAGTCAAAAACAGTGGTGGAATTTAAGCATGCATGGGGCAGTCATAAGGCAATTCTAGGGGGTGGGGGTAGGAAGAAGTAGGCTGCTAATTAACTAGGATCTGCAGCTTATCCATTAGGTAGGGAAATGAGCAGACTGGGTGGGCCAAGCGGTCCTTATCTGCCGTCAAATTCTATGTTTCCAAGTCTCCAGATTAGAGGAGGAGAAAGACTCTGCTGCAATCATTGCAAGTGACCTGAAGCACTGGCACATTGCAGGAGAGAGCAGCCAAGGCAAACTGGATGCTGGGACTCATAGTCTGGGGTATGACAAGTAGGAAGGAGGAGGTCATCCTGCCACTGTACAGGTCACTGGTCAGACCACATCTGGAATAAAGTGCGCAGTATTGGAGCCCTTACCTAAAGAAGGGCATCAGCTTACTGGAGGTGGTACATAGAAGGGTGACCAAGATGAGCCAGGGACAACAGGGCAGGCCATAAAAGGAGAGACTCTGAGACCTCAGTATGTACTCCCTTGAGGATAGAAGGCAGAGGGGTGACGTGATCGAAACCTTTAAATGCCTTTAAGATCATTGGCAAAGCTGTTTTTTCTTATTTATATATCTAGTAAAGTGCATTTGTTTGAGATGATGTAATTAAAATAAAAAGTATTTTTAAAACTTGTAATGTATGTTTGTCTCATTTCTCTCATTTTGCACATCTTTCTATTGCTTAATATGCCATTTCCGCATTGTCTCACTGCTTTTTTACTGTTTCTGATATCGTTCAAGGAATGTCAGTGACAGCTGTGTATTTCTGGATATTGAACAGCTGATCAATGCTGATGTCTCGAGGCAATCCTCACCATTTTCCTGGGAAATAAAAGTTTGTTTTTTTTTTGTTTTTTTTTCATGGTGTCACCAGCTGATTCATGATAATGCCATGTGGTTATAAATTAAATAAAAAAAAATTAAAATTGACAATCCTGTAGCTTAGCTTCATTCTCACCAGTACAGAACACCACAAGTGGACATTCAGTCGCACAAGCAGTAAACATTCGGTAACGTTTAAAATGTGCCTTGTGATTATTTTTTATACAAAGATCAGCTACGTAGCTGGCTCGGTGGTGCTGAGGGGTGAGGCGCTGGATGCCACACCTCATGCCATGCCGGCGACCCGGGTTCAGGAATGGACTCAGGTCGGCAGGGGAGGGAGGGGAAGGGAGGAGGACTGCTCTCCCCTTCCGGGGTGGGTATCGGGGCATGCCTCGCTCCCCAGCGGCCCTTGATGTAGATCAGGGACCCTGCAAGGAGTGATACCAAAAGATTACTGGGGCAGAGCGGCGGCGGATGTCTACATGTAGGTGCGCTGACGTCGTTGCACGTCTGCACTCCGAGGGGGAAGCCAACAAGCAGAAAACTCCGGCTGTCCAGGAAGACAGCAGAGACCCCAGGAACCGGCACCCACATTCCACTGCTGGACCAACCCTCCACCGATTCCTCTGGGCTCCTCGGCTTCGACCCAGGACCGCTCCTCTAAGCACAGAAAGGCTGCCAGGTAGGTGGGGCAGGTGATCGGGGGGGGGGGCTGAGTGAGTCCGTTGGTTTGGGATGGGGGTGCTCCTGGGGAGGGTGGTTTCAGGCCAGGACTAGAGGCATCTGTTGAGTGGGTACTCCTGATAGATAAAAAAAAAAAAATCAGCTACGTGATTGCCATTTTTTTTTACTTTTTATTTATTTATTCCTAACCAGATGGCATTATCATAAACCAGCTGGTAACACCAAGGAAAAAAAAAAAAAAAAAGTATTTCCTGGGGGGAAAAATGTGAGGATCGCCTCGAGACATCAGCACTAATCAGCTGTTCGAGATCCAGACATGCATGACTTTCACTGACATCACTCATTGAATGACGTGAAAGAGTCCGCTCAAGAGCCAAGACCCTCCCCCAAAAAAAAAAAGCAGTGCTCTCAATGCAGAAACTGCATATTAAACTATAGAAAGATGTGGAAAGTGAGAGAACTGAGACAAAACACATGTTACATGAGTTTTAAAATACTTCATTATATCATCTCAGACAAACGCATTTTACTAGATAAAAAAGTAGCTTTGCCACTAATCTTTAAAGGGTTTCAACAAAGTGAACTCTGAGGGTCTCTTCAGCCTTAGTGGTAACAGGGCCACTATGAGACAATGCCTCAAACTGATGTTGGGTGGGGCAGGGGGATGCTTCAAGAGGGCAATGAGGAGACACTTTTTCACAGAGAGGATGGTGGCAAAATGGAGTGAGCTGCCAGAGGAGGTCGTCTCCCTGAAGACTGTAAGCAGCTTCAAGAGAGGCTGGGACAAGTTAAAAGGAAAAATTGCATGGAGAGTGGGGAAGGTTGGGGGGGCCGGGAAATTGATTGGAAGGGAGAAGTGGATAGCAGGGAGGGGGGCAGATCTCAGATCTCTCAGTAGTTACTGAGGGTCTGCAAACTCGAGCAGACTAGATAGACTGTAAGGCTTTCTTTCTGCTGGCAGTTTCCATATGTTTGTATGTAAAATTTGCATGTAGCCTCTCAGTCCTAGAGTCTAAGTTCCGCCACTTTTCAAAATAGTGGGTTTGCTAGTTTTGGCACTATGAAGTGCCAAAATCAACATTTCACCCAAATGAAGACATTTATGTGGGCACATGGGTAATAAAAAAATTATATAATTTAAAACCACAAACTGTAGTGAGAAAAGAATAATGTGACATGCTGGGGATTGAACCCAGGCCCCCGGAATACCATCCTGATGCTCTAACCACTGAACTATAGGCTAACATGGTTAGACCTGACCCTTCTCTGGTATTGCAAATCCTGCAACTAGGAACAATCAGGATAACAGTTGGGTGTTTTTTGTGCCGTATTAGCCACTGCTAAGCAATTTGGATCACAAACTGTGGTGAGAAAGAAATACTGTAACCTATTGGGAATTGAACCCAGACCCCTGGAATACCGTCCCAGTGCTCTGGACCCAACTCTTCCTGGACACATTTTCTTTCTCTGGTATTGCAAATTCTGCAACTAGGAACAACTGAGATGACAATTAGTCAATTAATCAGTCAGTCAATTAATTGTCTTCACAGTTTAAAACCAGAAACTCTCAGTTTCATCAGATTTTGGCTTAGAATAGGGCCTTTCAGTGGTGTCACATTTAAAAAGGTCAAATTAAAAAGCAATAAGTATTTCTAAAGTGCAGTGTGAACACAAATACTAACCACAAAAACAGCCGAGAAAAAGTATATGAAGAAACAATAACTTTTTTTGTTGTTTTTGTTTTTCATTCATGCTTTACTTTCAAGTCAGTCACAAATGAAAAAAAAAAAATTCCTGCTGTGGCCCACCCCTGTTGCTGGTACCCTCAAGTTCCCCTGATCACTAAACCAACCTGCGGACAAGTGCTCATACCCCGCAACTAGTACCCTCAACAACCCTTAAGTCACTGACCTGAGATGCCAGGAGGCAGGTGCCTCAGTCCTGCTGCAGCACTCCCCAATCTCTCATCCCCGACATTAAGGCCCTGTCCACACTACCCTTCTGTAATGTTAGAGTGCCCAAACCGTTACCGCAACGGTTTGCATTTAGACCTGTAACAATACAGAAGGCTTTTTCGTAACCGTTATTGAAACTACATGAGGTGGTTTCAACAATGGTTATGAAACCGGTTATGCCCCTCGGTAGAAGCATTGACTGGACGTGTGTGGACGCGTGGCACTGGTCCCCAGCGCAGTGTAGCTGCATCGGATCGGGTGCCGCCTGCACGGCTGCCCTGCTCGAAGTGTGGACCGCGATGGGTCCTGTAACGGACACCGCAGAGGTGGGACACACTGCACCGCCCCCGGGTTGTACCGGTTTCTATCCGCACGGGTTTGAGCAGTGTAGTGGATGGGACCTCATGTCTCCCCTCCCCAGTCACTTCTGGGAGGTCTCCTCACTCTCTTGCCCCAGCCCAGCAATACAGTCTTTACAAAAAAATCCCACCCTCTAGCACTCATGTCACCCCCTCCCCCCAAAACCAGTCACCTACATACATTCTTTTGTCCCAAAACAAATGCTCCACAAAAAAAATACTGTAAATGCACAGGGCTTAGTTTTTGGTCAGAAGGTTGATTTGGTGGCCCATAAAACATATATTTTGAGTCAATTCCAATTCCTAAATTTGCAACCTCAAATTTGGGGACTTAATAAACAATGTATGGTTGATTGAAAAAATCACCCCTGAAAATCCTAAAACCTGGACAGTGGATGCACAGGGACTTAAGTTTATTTTTTTCTGTCACCCATAACTTTAACATTTTTAATCATTTTAGCCCAAATGTGCGGGGTGGGGTTACTTACCAATCACCCAAGTGGCAACTTTCAGACCAACCTGATGGGTTCTTTGCTTCACTTAGGGCCCACAGGGCCCTGTGCAAAGCAAGCTACTGGTCCAGTGCCATGTCAGACTGATCTGCTGCTTTGCATACGGTCCACAGGGCCCTTCAGGAAGCAAGCTCTACACCCACGCCCAACAGGTTAGCTGCCTTGCTTCGGGCCCACAGGTTTATGCAACGCAAGCTACAGGTTGGACATCATACCTGAAGGGTTTACTGCAAAGAAACATAGACTTTGCCAGCAGAAAAGGACTGCTTTGCCCACTCAGTCTGCCCAGATGGTCCCTATCTAGTCTGTCTCTGCTGACCCTAACTGGTCTCCGGGATCCACCTTCTTCCCTGCCTATTCACTAATATCCCCCCTATGTCTATCCCATATGTGCTTGATGCCCTCTGCTGTTTTTGTCTTCAGCACATTTGCTGGATATCTGTTCCAGGCATCTACAACTATTAGCAGCAGGGACAGCGCTAACATGCACCAAAGGGGCAACAATTGCATGCTTTCCAAAATTGACCCGTTTCCTTTGCCAGTGGGTCCAAATTGATGCACCTACTCTATAACAGTATCTAAAGGAAGGGAATGTGAACTGTTCAAAATCTTCCACTGATTATGTTTTGACCCAGTAGGTTCTTCTTTAGACCCACATTTTTATACCAGTGGGTCCAGTTCGACCCATGTTTTAAACCCCCCAGAGCTGTCACTGATTAGCAGTACTTCTCACATCCCTCTTAAACTTCCCCCACCCTGCTTCATTGCATGCCATCTGGTCCTAGTGCTCTTTCTCATTTGAAAAGGACTCCCCTCCTGCACCCTTTTTACCGCTGTGAGGTATTTTTAAGTCTTTCTCATGTTCCCGCTCTCTCTTTTCCAGGGTGTACATGTTGAGATCCCTCAGTCTCGTAGGGCTTTTGAAGCAACCCTTGCACCACTTTAGTTGCTTGCCTCTGGACTGCCTCCACTCTGTCTTTTCTGATATGCATCTCTAGAACTGGATACAGTACTCCAGGTGGGGGTCTCACCTGCGAACGATATAGTGGTAACACCACCTCCCTCCCTCCCTCCTGCTGATGGTGCGTCCCTCTGTGCATCCAAGCATCCCACTGGCCCTACCCACTGCTTTCTCACACTGCCCTGCCACACTGAGGTAGTCAGGCATGATAACCCCAAGGTCTCGTTCCTGCTTGGTGACTGCCAGTACATCTGCCCATCCTGAACTCAGCCCCTCGGTTCCTATGGCCTAGGTGCATGATTTTGCACTTTTTGACATGGAACTCCCAAGTACCATGCTCTTGACTACTCTCCATAAGTTTCCCAAGATCCCTACACATTTTCTCCACCCCCTCCTGAGTGTCCACACTATTACAGATTTAATGCATCTGTTAGGGTTAAAGCACATAACGTAAAACCTAGGGAAATAAAGTTAGGGGAAAAAGTCCTTCCAGTCTTGTTAAATCTGTGGTATGCTGTTCCTTGGGGTTTGAGCAGTCACGTAGCACAGCATTGATGTTGCCTTAATTTTGTCGCTGTCTTGTCCGTCAGCGTAAAATACTGACTCAGTAATGCTTGTAGCGAGGGTGCTGAAGTTAGGGTAACATCAGTTCTGTGTTGTGTGATAGTTAAAACACCAAGGAACAGCACACCACAGATCGTGGTATATCGTGTACAACCCACAGACATCGGAGTGTGTTGCATTTATAAAATGGGAATTATTTACAAGTAAAAGGTATGGAAAAGTGAGAAAAACTAGAGGCTATTTATTTTCCTGTCACAATGATTTGGGGGACTTAAAAGAGTGGTACAGGTCAAGTGCTTAAAAAAGTACTTTAGCTGGATTTGCTTAGAAAAATTAACGAGCTGTAGCACAGATGATGTACTTTAAAGTGTACTTTTGCTGGGGTTCCTTGACACTTTCAAGGAGCCCCACTCTTTACAAGGGTTGAAACTAACTTTATCAGCCACTAGCTGGCAGGGCTAGTGACAGAAAAAATGCACCAGCCCCATGGGCTTTTAACTGGCCCAGCACAAAAACTATTAGGCCACTAGGGAAACACATGCTCATCGCTGGTAAATAGTATTCATGATGGGAGCAGTAACAGAAAAGCAGACTTTGACGGCAGATAAGGACCGCTTGGCCCACCCAGTCTGCCCATTTCCCTACCTATTTGACAAGCTGCAGATCCTAGTTAACCAACAGGCCTACTTCTTCCTACCCCCACCAGAATTGCCTTGTTTGTCTCATGCATTCTTGAATTCCCCCACTGTTTTTGACCCCACAACCTCCCAAGGAAGGCCGTTGCATGCGTCGTCCACCCTCTCCATGGAAAAATACTTCCTCACATTGCCCCTGAGCCCATCCTCCCTCTATCTTCAGATTGTGCCCCCTTGTTCTTGCGAATCTCTTTTTCTGAAAGATGCTACCCTCTTGGACTTTGTTGAGTCCCTTGAGGTACTTGAAAATTTCTATCATGCAGCCCCCCATTTCCTCGAGGGTATACATATTACATATACAATAGCTGCTGTAGTAGCAGCAGTGACAGGGCTCCTTTCAGCAGCTTGTATGTAGATTTACTGGAACTGAAACTTTGGTCCTCCCTTCCCCTGTCGGTCCATTTTGCTTCTTCTGCTTACTCTCTGAAGTCTCCTCTTCTTGACTTTTCTTCTGCCTGCAACTGTCCGTGACCCTTTTCCTCTTGTCTTCCAACCCTACTTTAGGTTAAATTTTTTTTTTCCCCCCAATTGTTTAACCAGGTGAGACACACTAAGCTGAAAGCTTTTTTTTTACAGGTGCAACCTGGGAGCACAGGGAAGTTAAGTGACTTGCTCAGGGTCACACTGTATATGCAAGTGGGGGTTGTGGGATTCAAACCCATGTCTCCAGATTTGCCGCTCAGAGCCTTAAACCACTGCGCTATACTGCCTCCTTTTGCCCTGGCTATGATGTTCTCCTCATTCCCCTTCTGTATCTGTGAGTAGTTCCCCTGCCTAATATACTCTGTGTTTTATTTAGTGCATGTGTCTGTTTACTGATTTGCCTTTAATATTTATGATTACACTTCTGTGGACTACTGTATAGGTCTCCTATTTTTTTGTATTTATAGCCTTCTCCATTCCCCCTTCCCCAGGATGCATCTGGAAATGAGCTATTAGCAGCTCAGTATATCTTTCCTAGTGAAACTTTTGAATTATACAACGGAGTCCCACAATCACGGATTCTGATTGGCTGACTGGCACCTTTTACCTGTGGTAAATCCTGGCATTACCCACGGGAAAAGGTGCCAGTCAGCTACATCTGCCCAAATCAGTCTGACCCTGAAAACACAAACAAAAAGACGCCATTTTGCCATCCCGCTAAACTGCAGCAACAGAAAAACTTAAACTTTAAAAAAATCACCTCACACTCACCAAAGCCAAACCGCCCCTCGCTCCTTCCAGCTTCTGCGGTGTACACTCCTCCCTCCTCCGACAGTGACTCCCTCCTGCCTCCAGTTAAACTCAAAATTCTCAAAGAAACAAATAAGTCAATAACAGTGATCAGACAGTGGCCACTCGCAGCAACGGGCTGCCCTTTACAGCTTCTCCCTCTCGGCTCCCCAATAAAAGTAAATGCTCCCATGCCCTGCACTTCAAATAAAATTCATTAAAATAAAAAATAAATAAAAAAAACTGCCTGCCACATGGAAGTTCCTCACCGCCAGCCATCCTAGCCTCCTCGTTTGTGCCTGTCAGGAGGGCGGAGCTGATTTGCATATTCCTAAGCGGCCTCCCGTCTTGCTAGCGCTTTTCCAACTTCCACACATAAAAAAAAATAGTACTTGAACCCAGTGTGGCTGCTCAGGCTGTCAGAAGGCTGTGAGTGGTGAGGCAATCAATCAAATTGTATAACGCAAAGACAGTTTTGGCAAGCGGGAGGGAGGAGGGGGATAGGCTTTTACCATACAAAACAGTTTGGCGATGGCGAGAGGTTTCATTCACCCAGAAAAAACACATTATCAAATTAAAAAAAGGAATGTGTGTGTGTGTTAGTACTTCAAGTGAGGGAGGATACAGATGCCTTCCACCATGTTGTATCTTAAAAGAGGAACTGTTTTTCTAAGGAGGAAGGATATCAAGCTAAAAGCAATAAAAAAACACTATTTTTTTTTAAATCAAAACTGTTTAATATTTTTTTTCTTAAACTTTCACTTAGTGCCAATTGTATAATAGCAATAAACCACTCCAGGGTGTTGGTGATGCTGGGATTTACCCATGCCTGATGAGGATTAGTCACTCGGCCTGTGGCCTCGTGACCGAACCATGCCAGAATTGGGTAAACCCAGTATCACCAACACCCTGTCATGGTTTATTGCTTAAATAAACCTTACAGCAAGGTGCTGCAAACTACCCAATCAAGCAGCATACTGGCATTGTGCCATTGCCTGCACAACTTGTGCATGGATTGCACCCCCACCCCGGCAGCAACTCCTGTACCTGTCCCGAGTCCCCTTACTTTGGTTGGTGGCTGGTGCCAGTCTGTTGCCAGGCTATCCCATGCCTCCAGGTTGGGGCCAATTCATCACATGGTGCTCCCAACTTCAGTCCCTCTTGAATCCCGACTGCAAATCACTCACAGCTCACAGTGCACATTTGAGAAAAAAGACCAGAAGTGTCATTGTGTTTTTTTTTTTTTATTTATTTTTAAATACCCAAGCAGTTCCTGGCGCTCCTGTTTAATAATAATATAATAATATTTATTTGTTATAGCGCCTTTCATATACCAAAGCGCCGTGCATTCAAGATAAAAACAAGACACAATAGATACAATAAAATCAAGCAAATCCAGAGTAGGCTTCCTCCACAAAAAAGTCTTAAGAGCCTGCTTGAAGCACCCCACCGTCCTGCACTCCCGAAGCTGATGTGGCAGAGAATTCCAGAGGGTAGGTGCCACAAAACCAAAAGCACGCACACCAGATGACTTTAAACTTATCCTCGGAATCTCCAGCAACCCCTCGTCAGCCGAACGGAGCTGTCGCAGAGGGGTGTAAGGGACCAGGAGCTCTTTCAAGTAATCAGGATCCTGTCCGTGTAGGGCTTTGTAAGTCAGTAGACCTACCTTAAAGGTGATCCGCCACTGAATAGGCAGCCAGCGCAGACCGCGCAGCACAGGGGTAACATGAGTTTTTCTAGATACCCCAGTCATCAAACGTGTTGCTGCATTCTCCACTAGCTGCAAGCAGCAGATATCAACCCCAGGAAGCCCTAATTAAAGGGAGTTGCAATAATCAAGGTGTGACGTCACAAAGGCGTGGACCAAAACAGGTAGGGCGCTAGACGAAACAAGGTGCTTAATCCTAGCAATGTTCCTAAGATAGTAAAAGGCCAGCTTGACGACTGCCGACACCTGATGACGAAGGGTCAGACCATTGTCAAGCACCACTCCTAGGCTACGCACCTCTTCAGAGGTGAGAATCTGGGCCCCCCCAGAACTAAACCGGAGGGGATCTCAGTCCTCAACCCCTCTGCCCTGCGACCTGGGTCCACTACCAAAACCTCAGTCTTTCCTGGGTTCAACTTTAAACCGCTGGTACTCATCCAATCTTGGATTTCAACGAGGCAGCTGTTCAATACTGAGATAGCACTAACCTGATCGGGGGCAAAAGACAGGTAGAGCTGGGTATCATCCGCGTAACAGTGAAACCTCTGCCCATACTGTCTTACAGTGTCTCCGAGGGGCAGCATATATACTGTACTGCGAATAACATGGGGGACAGCACCGAGCCCTGAGGTACCCCGCAAGGCAGAGAGAAGGCCCCGGAAGAAAATATACCCGAGACAACCCTCTGCGTTCTACCAGCGAGGAAAGATGTAAACCATCTGAGGACTGTACCAGACAGCCGACAGAGGGACCTCAGACGCTCGAGCAGGACCCCATGATCCACAGTATCAAAGGCTGATGATAAATCAAGGAGAACCAAGATGGAGTGGTGTCTCCGATCTCTCACCATCAGAAGATCATTGAGCACCCGAACCAGAGCAGTCTCAGTACTATACCTCTTATGAATACCTGACTGGAGAGGTTTGTATAAATTATGGATGGTTAAATGGTTATCCAGTTGAGCTGCCACAACTTTCTCAATAACCTTCCCCACAAATGGGAGGTTAGGGATAGGCCTGTAGTTTGCTACGTTCTCTGGGTCTAAAGAAGCTTTCTTCAGGAGGGGTATCACCACCCCCTCCTTCAGGGAGCTAGGGAACTCACCTGAGTCCAGAGAGCACCAGAAAATCCGAGCTAAGACTGGGCCAATGATGTCACCACAACCCAAAATCGGGGAAGTAGGTCCCGGGTCTAAACTACAGCAGGTGGGATGCATCGCCTGGACAATCCTCATAATATCCACGAACTCCGGCAGATCAAAGGTACACCAGGAAACTCCAGGTTCTGTGACATGGCACCGATCAACAGCGTCCCCCATAGAGCGAAGTTGGAGGCACTCCTGCCTGATGTCGGCCACCTTATTCGCAAAGAAATGAACGATCTCATCACAGTCATTTTGTGAAAAAACTCAACGGAACTGCTGACAGGCTGGGTTGCTTAGTCTGTCAACAGTTCTGAAGAGTTGAGCTGGTCGGTTCTGTGCGACAGCTATTTCCCTGGACAGGAATTCTGCCTTCTTATGGGACATTTCTGTTTGATAGAATGTATAATAGTCTAACAAAATAAGGTGGTTGGCATCTAAGGCTGTCCTCCGCCAATGATGTATACCCCCCACGACCATCCTGAGTTCCGCTTTAATTATTTGTCTTTTGAACCCTGTCTTTCCTTTAGTGAACTAATGCTAGACAGTCGGACAGGGCTGATGCGGCATACTTTGTGGGCTGTCACAGAGCATGCTCACACTTCCTCCTGTATCTCCGAGTCTGACCCTGGTAAAGCAGTTAGAGAGTCTGGACACATGCCTGACAG
The DNA here is from genome assembly GCA_016271365.2 of Neoceratodus forsteri. NCBI lineage: Eukaryota > Metazoa > Chordata > Ceratodontiformes > Ceratodontidae > Neoceratodus > Neoceratodus forsteri. The sequence goes on from CM028132.1 coordinate 1,206,195,708, forward strand.
TGTCCAGCCTTGTCTTCCGCATCGGGTCTTCAGCTCAGTGCCTGAATTTCTGCATTCTTCTGCTCAGTCCTGCTGTCTCCGACCTGCTTGTCTGCTCAGCCTCAGCATGCGAATCCCGCTGCCTGCATGTTTCCAGTCCAGCCTCCAGTGTGCCAGCTTGCTGTGGGAGTAGGGGGAAATTAAAGAATGCACCAATCTGCACCAGCTAGAAGTAACTGGGGGGGGGGTGGCACGCTGTCACAGTGATGGTGCATTGTTCTCATAGAGCAATGCACATGCCTGCATTCAGAGAAGGCTTTTTTTTTTTTTACTCTTTGGTAACCGGGTAAGGCCCACTAAGCACAAGTGCCTTTTTTCAGGGGCGACCCGGGAGCACTGGGGAGGTTAAGTGACTTGCTCAGAATCGCACAGTATGCAAGTGAAGGTTGTAGGAATCAAACCCAGGTCTGCTGGATGTACCAAGCTCATTCACAACTTGTTACTGTAACCTCTAGGTCATACTGCCAGCCCCAAACTGAGGGGCATTGCTTGGATTCAGACTCTGTCTCTTGTTCATCAGGCTATAGACCTTTCTACTACACCGCCCAACTGGCATACTTAATTGTGGATTCTACCCCCCCCCCGACGGAAACTCTGCCTGCATCAGGCAAGCGCATGCCAATTTTGAACCCTGCTTTATTAGTGAGCATTTCAGATTATACCCCAAATCCTTCTTAGGCCATTTATGACATTAGAGCAGCTGAGGAAATATTAATTCCAGACTACCTCTGGAAAGCAGTCTGCCCTGACTGACATCTGTATGTACAACCCCCAGGAATGGGCTTTGTTCTACGGTAGGCCAATTAATTTCTTTTTCACTACTTTTGGTGTCCCCAATGCCTAGTTATGGCTGACAGCTAATCCTCTACCAGCAATGGTTGGCATTACATTTTACAAGCTTTGGGAGCTTTTGGGGCCCTAGTTTTAAACAGAGGTCCTCTTCCCATCTTAGATTAACAGCATTGTTGCTGCAGCTATAAAGGCTCCTTCAGAGCTGTGAGGTACCCCGGGGCCCCCTGTAATTTCAGCTCTGCCAATAACTTTCTGCTTAAAAGATTGTGAAGAGCGGCAGTATGGATCCAGGATTTACGGGGTGCGGTGGTGCATACTTGATATGCATTTTTTTTTACATTTTTTAATCCTTTATATTATCTTTTTCCATTAAATGTTTGACTAAAAATATGAATGTAATCTACTGTTTGGAATGTAGATTTTCTTACAATCGATATATTAGACTTCTCTAACAAAGTGAAATGCAGCAGTAGCAAGTAAGTTACAATGGGGGGTGCAGTTGCACCCTTTAAAACCCCCTAGATCTGCTACTGAAGTGCAGGATTTGCAGTGTGAGAAAGCAGTTGGGTTTCATGAGATCCGGGTACTACAGCCATCTGCTGGTGAATGTGGAAATTGCATGCGTTCTTGACCAGGCAGCTGGGTTGTAGGCTGTAATCTGTTATTGTAGATCACAGCAAAGCTTTCTTAGTATGACCTGTGTTTCCAGAGCCTAGCCATTGCCAGTACCGTGCTTAAAATGGCTTCTGTCACCTTTAAATTCCCAAACTGTGATACAGTAGTAAGCACAGTCTACAAACCCTGGAGTATGTTACGCTGTTTGCTTTAGGCCATTTCAGTGACCAACTCCTGACATCAGGCTCCAACTCTTTCCTTGCCACTTACCTGTAACGCCCCTCTCTTAGTTACTCACTTGTTTCGTTGACTTTGAAAGTCTCGGAGAGCACAGATGCTCCACTGGGTTGGCCAGCTGGCCTTTGTAGTCTTTGCCAAGAATTTCTGGAATTCCTTTCCCCCAGATACACACTGCTTTCCCAGTTATTTGCTGTTCTGCAGGTCTCTAAAGGATTTTTTTGTGCCTCACAGGTCCTTGTTCTTGTCCCTAATACGGCTTAGCTAACATAGCTTATCTTGAACTCGCACTGCACACTTTTTCCCATGTAATAATTTTTTCCTGCTAATTTATTCAAGTCTCCTGCCACCACAGAGCTAAATAAGCCAATTAAATGTAAATTTTTGTAGCCAGTACCCTTGGTTTTACCTTATGTGCTCGACAGTCCTTGCGTGTCTCTCAGTCACTGGTAAAACAGCAACAGAAATGGAAAGGGACCCAGGGGTAGTCAGAGCAGATGACCTAAATGTAGGCAGACAATGTGAGAAGCCAGTAAGGAGGGCTGGGAGGATACAGGGATGCATAGGAAGAGGTATCACCAGTAGAAAACAGGAAGTTGTCATCCCTCTGTATACACAGTTGGTGAGACCCCATCTGGAGTACCACGTGCAGTTCTGGAGACCCCATCTCTGCAAGTACATGGACAGGATGGAGGCAGTCCAGAGGAAGGCAACTAAAATGGTGCAGGGTCTGCAACAGAAGCCATATGAAGAGAGATTGAAGGAGCTTAATATGTATACCCTCGAGGAAAGGAGGGAGAGGGGGGACGTGATAAAAACTTTCAAGTACCTTAAGGGAATCAACAAAGTCCAAGAGGACAGCATCTTTCAGAAAAAGAGATGTGCAAGAACAAGGGGGCACAATTTGAAGATAGAGGGGGATTGGCTCAGGGGCAACATGAGGCAGTATTTTTTCACAGAGAGGGTGGTAGATGCATGGAATGGCCTCCTGAGGAGATTGTGGGGTCAAAAACAGTGGGGAATTCAAGAATGCATGGGACAGACATAAGGCAATTATGGGGGGGGGGGGAGTAGGCTGTTGGTTAACTAGGATCTGCAGCTTATCCAGTAGGTAAGGAAATGGGCAGACTGGGTGGGCCAAGTGGTCCTTATCTTCCATCAAAGTCTATGTTTCTATGTTTCACTGGTACTTTGTTGTCAATTATACCCGTATATTTTATTACCAGTGATGTTCCTGCTGCAACTTTTTCACGTAGTTTCTTATTTTTCATGTTGGTTTTACTTAATTGTGATTCCCACTGTTTGCTTTCTGAATGTCACTGCCTTGTTGTTGATTATGAACTTCTGTCATTGACTGCTGCTGCATCTCTCTCGTCATACCTGAAAATGGGCACATATATGCTGAGAGCATCTTACCTGTTATCAAAAAACAAATAAAACCGGAAATTCTTGTGTGTAAATAAAAGGTATGGAAAAGTGACTTAACAGGATAAAAGAATAGAGACTGCAGTTGTAAACATGACCGCAAAATGTTTTTCCTGCAGTTGGATGGCCTTAAAAGAGTGGCACAGGTCAAGTGCTTTGAAATGTATTTTAGTTGGGGCTTCTTAGAAGATCAAGGAGCTGTGGCACAGGTGAAGTGCCTGAAAAGGAAACGTCCAGCTAACTAAGGAGATCCAGAGTCAGAGGTTTACACTTCCCCTGGGTAACAGCAAACCTTATGGAAAAACTCCAAGCCAGAGACCGTGCATGGAAATCCTTCAAGGCCACTGGTGCTCATGCGGCCCAGCAATATTACCGGGTCTCTGCGTAATGCCTGTACAAGACTCATAAGGCAGGCCAAATCAAATTACTTTAAAATGACTCTCAACAATAACAATTCCCACCCTTCCCAATTTTGGAAGTCCATTAAATCCCTTCTTACCCCGCCCTCCCAACCTCCCACCCCCACTCTTAACCTCGAAGGTAAAATCATCTCAGCTTCCAGTCTGGTTGCCACCGAGTTTAATACCTACTTCTCCTCCACTACTTCCTCCCTCCTCTCCTCCCTACCCCACCCCTACCCTTCGTGTCTCCCCCATTAAATTTCCCTGTCCCCAAATGCTCCCCCGCCGCTGGGCCTCCGCCTCAGTCACTCCTGGCCAGGTGCAAAAATCCTTCTCTCACTAAACCCTTCCAAAGGTAAATGTCCTTCAGGCCTGGATTCCAAAATGCTCCTACTCTCTGCACCGGCCATAGCCCACCCTCTAACCATGCTCTATAATCTGTCCTTTAAATTAGGGGCAGTCCCCACAGTTTGGAAACAAGCCACAGTCATCCCGCTGCCCAAGGAAGGGGACCTCTCCTCCCCCTCAAACTACTGGCCGATATCTCTGCTCCCCATCCTAGCCAAAATCCAAGAGCGCCTTGTACTATCCCAACTACATCACTATCTGGATTCTATCTCCTTTTTCACCCCCTACCAGGCCAAGTTCAGAAAAAATCACTCCACCACCACCTCCCTCCTTCGCCTCACTAACTCCATCCATTCAGGCATGGACAAAGGGGAAATAACAGCAGCCATTTTTATAGATCTGGCAAAAGCGTTCAACACGGTCTCGCATCCTCTCTTGCTATCTAAACTTGCCCAAACTGGACTGTCTAATGTAGCAAAAAACTGGTTCCACTCATACCTTTCAGGGAGGACACAAGCTGTCCGCATTGGAACGGCGCAATCCTCCCCTCTCCCTGTCACCAGTGGTGTACCCCAAGGGTCTGTGCTCGGCCCGCTGCTATTCTCAGTATTCCTCAGCGATCTGCCTCTGTCTGTACAAACTGCCATTCATATGTGGGTCGTCACGGTACCTATTAGCCTCTGGCCCAACTGCGACTGCCGTGACAGCCTGTCTACAAAAGGATTTCGACTCCATACAACGCTGGTTCCTCGGGAACCAACTATTCTTAAACTCAAAAAAAACGGTCTCCCTCACCTTCGGCCCCTGGGCCAAACTAACCCGGCTTACCGAGCCACTTATATTCTATACCTTGGACAGAACACCTCTTACGACCTGCACCTCTTATCGCTATCTCGGCATCTGGCTAGATCGGCACCTTGATTTTTCAGTGCACATAGACGCTCTGCATACAAAACTGCATCCCAGGCTTGGTGCTCTCTATCGTAACAAGTACTGCATCCCGTTACCAACCAGACTAGCTATTGTCCAAAAAATGATCCTCCCAATTATTGACTACGGAGATGTTGTCTACGGCGCCGCCCCCCTCACATCCTTAGTCAGGCTCGACCCCCTATACAACTCCTTCTGCCGGTTCGCCTTGGACCGTCCTCCCAATACCCACCACTGCGTCCTATACCAGTCCCTCGGCCTCCCATCACTCCAAAACCGGCGATTGCTGCATGGGGCTAGAATCGCTGCCATATTCTGGTTGCACACGCTCCCTTCCTACCTATCTGCATCCCTAACCGCCTTCTCTCCACCTACATACGACCTCAGGAACATCGACTCCAGGCTCCTGCATGTTCCACAAAGATTCACCCCGATCAGGTCAGGGAGCTTTCAGTTTCAGACTGCCCAAGTTATGGAACTCACTGGCAGCTGACATTAGACATTCTACCAGTACTCCCCAACGAAATGCCCTTCTCAAATCACATTTCGCGACCATATGCTCTTGCTTTCCCCTTCTCTGAATCTCCTTGGACAATGCCTAGTCAACCTACTCAGGTACCTGCACAACTCCTACCCTTTCAACCTATTTATGCTCCAGTCTGGGCCCCGTTTTCTTTCGATATCTGTCTCATAGTACTATTAATTGCATATTACTGAACCTATTTACTGCTGTAAGCTGTACGTACGCCTTACCCATTTTGTATATACAGTCTTTCTCATTATATTGTCGTATTCTATGTACTACTGTACCACTGTCTGTCAAAACCTTGTCACATAAGTATTGAACTGTTCTCGTCGCACTACCTCACCCATGTAACCCCCTACCTCCAGGGCGCATCTGGAATCGAAGCGGTACTCCGCTCAGTATGCCTTCCTGGTAAATCTCTTAAATAAATAAATAAATAAATAACCAGGCCATGCCTCGGTATAAGGCATGGCCCGATTAGCCTCTTTACAAAGTAAATTATTTTTTTTAACTTACACTTGCCGAAATACTGGTATTTCGTGCATATATTGATCCTGCCTCCCTGCTGGTAGTTGTGGAACTGACGCCATAACCACTACGGCTGTCCCAGGATGATATCGGACACTGGGAGCAGCTGGGGTCGTGCCCATGGACAGCCTTTATAAATAGAGCTATTAACAGCTCCGTTTCCAAAGCACTTGTGCTGGTGCTATACCAAGGTACTTTGGAAACTGGAGCTGTTAGTAGCTCTGTGTGTACAGGCTGTCTATGGGCATGCCCCCGGCTGCTCCCCGTGTCAAACATCATACTGGGACAGCTGCGGGTGGTTGTGGGCACACCTGTCAGTTCACAATGCCAGCGGCAGGGAGGCAGGATCAACCAGATACAAGCAAAATATTTCAGCAACTGTAAGTTAAAAAAAATTATTTTACTTTGCAGAAAGGGTAATCGGGCTATGCCTTACACCACCAAGGCATGACCCAATTACAGCTTGATATTTCCCGTTAAAGGGTGCTTTATCTGGGGTTGCATGACACATTCAGGCAACCCCAATAAAAATGTATGGTTGTGCTGGATTAAACAGTGGTTTTTGACCAACCAGATTGCAGGATTTTTCAGAACCCATTTTGTAAGTGTAATATATACTCACACCATACCACATCTGTGGAGTTTAAATTCATTGGATGACTGCTGTTATTTTATTACATTTTTTTTCTTGTGACATCCAAAATAATAAATGATATTTTCTTGGGTTTTCCGTTGGGTTCTGCTACCATAACAGTGGCCTGGGTTCAGGAGTGGACTTGTGACATGTGGAATGGGCGACCAGGCTGGGTGATGGCAGCGCTTCCCGATTTGGGGAGGTCATGGCACCGCATCTGACATTACAGCGATCTTTCTGGTGAGCCTGGGAGTTTTATCTTTCCAGGGACTTTCTGCGATGACCGAGGTCAGCACTAAGCTGTGTAGCACCATCATGTGGGTGGAAGGAGAAAAGCAGGGCAATTACCATGTACCACCTGAATGACAAACACAGGCACTCTGGAACCCTGGACCGCAAAGACCTCTACCAGAGGAATGTTGGGGGATAGCAGCAGACAGGGTTGGGAGGTTGCCATAGGCAAACCCTGTCTGGAGGACTAGAAGGGTGATAAAACCGCTAGATGAAAAAATGTGTTGTGGGGGCCAGTTGGCACGGCTGTTGGGGCTACTGCTTGTGACACCGGTGACCTGAGTTCTGGAACAAGTACGGGTCATTGGGGCCTGCTCAGGGAGGGAGAATCACAGGTCCCAGGAACAGCTGTCCTTCCTTGGGCTGGCGGGATGCTGTGTTTTGCTAGAGACTGCCACCAGGCGGGTGCATCAAAGGGCTTGGCTGGCAACAGACATTGGCACACAAGCGCATCATTGTACGTTAACACCCTTGGAGGAGAACTGGAGGAAAATGCCCCGGCACTATCCGGCACTCCCTGCAGGCACCACATGACCGACATGGCCAGCCACTCACCTCCATGTGTTGTCCAGGGCAAATGATTAAGTGATGGATAAGCAATAAGTCCATGGGGGAGGGGGGAGTGGATGGAGGAGCCAGATCAAATAATGGAAAAACAGATATGCTGCATATGTTGCACCTTTTTCTGTTATTGCACTGTACTGACTATGACCATGTTGCTCCTGTACTATGGTGATGGTATGTATTTTCCAATGTTGTCTTTGTAACTTGTAGTCTGTCTATTGGCTGTACTTCCCCGGGTCATGCCTGAAAATAGGCAATGTTTTGTCTAGTGCACCTACCCGGTCAACAAAAACTAAACGCAGATAAAAATAAATTTACAGCAGCAGAACAGCTGAGGAAAGACCAATTCCAAACCAGATCTGGAGACCAGGTCTACCATAATTGATGTCTGTATGTACCACCCTCGGGCATGGGCTTTTTTTCCATATTAAGCTGCGTCATTTATTTTTCACGACTTCTGGTGTCTCCAGTGCCTAGTGGTGGCTCTTACCTAACCTTGTACATAATATAGTGAGTTGTAATTGCACTGTATAAGCTTTGGGGACCTTAGTTTTAAAGAGAGGACCTCTTCCCATAACCTAGAAACACTGAAGAAGTTGGCAGATCAGGACCTCTTGGCCAATCTAGTCTGCCCTGTTTTTCTCTAACTATAGCTATACCGCAGGCCCTACTTGGCCTTCGGTCTTCATCCCCTGCCTTACTTCCAAGATCCCCTTTTATCTATCCCATGCATTCTTGAATCCTGTAACTGATTTAGCCTCCACCACCTCCTCCGGGAGGCTGTTCCATGCATCCACGACCCTCTCTGTGAAGAAGTACTTCCTTACATTTCCTCTGAGCCTCCCCCTTCCACCTTCATAGTGTGAGCCCTTGTCCTTGATCATCTTTTTCTTTGGAAAATGCTACTTTCCTGCACCCTGTTTTTGCCTGCAAGATATTTGTATGTTTCTGTCATATCCCCTGCCCCCTTTTCCCTCATTTCGTCTAGGAAGTACAAAGTCAGCTCCTTTAAGGAAAACTGTACAAATCGAGCAGCTCCTGCCCCCGTAATGCTTACCCTCCAGTCTAGCTTTAGCCCACAAAAGTGGCATTTTTCTTGAGCTGCAACGGAGTTTATTATGTTTTCTAAAAGTCTGCAGACTGGAAGTATGGCGGACACGGGGGGGGGGCCCCATTAACTGTAATGGTGCAGCGCTGCTCTGCTCGCTTCAGTATACACAGCCATACTTCCGGTTCACGGACTTTTAGAAAATATAATAAACTCCGCTGCAGCACAAGAAAAATGCCGCTTTTGTGGGCTAAAGCTAAACCGGAGGGTAAGTATTATGGGGGGCAGGAACCGCCCGATTTGTAAAGTTTTCCTTTAAGTCTTTTTTTTTGTAGGACTTTAGATGCAGGCCCTGCACCATTTTGGTTGCTCTCCTTTGTACTGTCTCCACCCTATCTATGTCCTTTCGGAGATTAGGTCCTCTAGAACTGGACACAGTACCTTTTTTTTTTTTTTAATTCATGTTTATTACATTTCAGGCATCAATAACATTTGACATTCTCTCCTATACAATTATTTAAATTATTCTTGGGTTACAATCCATTCTTTACAATAGACAGCAGTTAATTCAGACTTTTTCCAAAGAAGTTTCTTCTTATCCACTACTCATAGAGCATTCAATTATACAGGACATGTACAATTAAGTTGATTTCTTTCCCTCATTCATTGCTGGTTCCAGAACTATGATCCTCCCTTTCTCTGCTGGTTCTGGACACAGTACTTGAGGTGTGGTCTCACCAGAGATACAGGGGTATCTGTACATCCTTCCTTCTGCTGGTGATTCCCCTGCCTGTGTAGCCCAGCATCCTGTTAGCCTTCCCCACTGCCTTGTCACACTTTTTAGCTACTTTCAGGTCATCAGAAATAATTACCCTCCGGTCCCTTTCTTGGTTTGTGACAGCTAATTCCACTCCTCCCATTTAGTATGTTGCTCCCGGGTTTTTGTGCCCCAAGTGCATGATTTTCCACTTTTTTGTGTTGAAACCCCACTGTCAGAGCCGTGACCATTCTTCCAGCTTATTTAGATCATTCCTCATTTTTTTCGACCCCCCTTGGAAACGTCATCTGCAAATAGGCATACATTCCCTACCAGTCCCTCTGTGATGTCGCTAATAAATATAGTAAAAGAGGACTAGGCCTACTATTGAACCTTGCAGCATCCCACTGGTCACCTTGCCTACTCCAGAAACATAGAAATTGTCGGCAGATAAGGACCGCTATGCCCATCCAGTCTACTCGTAGGCCCTATACATTGTATGTGGCCACTGACCCTATGTGATCAGTGGCTTTTCATCACTCCCCCCCCCCCAAAGCTTCCCTTGTGCCTGTCCCAGAGTGGATGACATTTACCACCACCCACTGACTCCTATTTCCTAGCTAACTCTCTACCCATTTAACTACTTTAGTCCCTGCTCCTAGGCTGTCTATCTTGTTTACCAGTCTCCTATGTGGAATATATGCCATACTGACATCCAGGTAGGCCATGTCCACAGCCCTTCCTTGATCCACTTCCCTGGTTACCCAGTCGAAGAACTCGATCAGGTTAGTCTGGAAAGACCTCCCCCCGTGAAACCATGCTGCTTCCGATCCTGTAGATCTCTGGCAGCATGGTATTCCCCAGTCCTTTTCTTCAGTTACTTTGCCCACCACTGACGCCAGGCTGACAGACCTGTAATTTCCTGCCTCCTCCCTATTTCCACTTTTGTGGACTGGGACTACATCTGTCCTCCACCTGTCCCCCAGTACCCTTCCTATTTCCAATGACCAGTTGAATAGAACTGTCAGAGGTGCAGCCAGCTCCTCCCTGAGTTCCCTCAGACAGTGTCCTGGGGTGTATCCTGTGAGGTCCCATTGCCTTGTCCATTTTTAATTGTGCTAGTTCCTTAAGGACACTACCTTCTATAAAGGGACTAGTGTCCACCTCCCATCCGTTAATGCCCTTGTCATTTACCAGTGGCCAGTTTCCCACTCCCTCTTCCATAAATCCATAAATACTGAACGGAAGTATTTGTTCAGTATGTCTGCTTTTTGGTGGTCCTCTGCCATGCACATCCCTCTTTCTCTTTCAGCCTTACCATCCCTCTCTTGATCTTTCTCTTTTCACTTATGTATCTAAAAATTTTTTTATCCCCCCCTTTTTGTTTTTGTTTTACTGATTTCACAATATTTTTCTCCGTTTGTGTCCCTTACTGCCTTCCCATTTAATTAAGGGACCTCAGCATGTACTCGCTGGAAGAGAGGAGGGAGAGAAGGGACATGATAGAAACATTCCGGTACCTCAAGGGCATAAACAGGGCACAGAGGGTAGACATCTTCCAATGTAGGAGAAGTACAAGAATGAGGGGGACATAACATGAAATTGGAAAGTGGCAGGTTAAGAGGGGAATGCGAGGAAGTTTTTCTTCACAGAGAGGGTGGTGGACGCATGGAATGGTCTGCCAAAAGAGATGGTGGGAGCAAGTACTGTGGTTGGATTTAACCATGCATGGGACAGGCATGGGGAACCACAGAGGTAAAGCAGAGGGTGGGTCAGAAGCCGTAATCAAGTACTGGGCTTACGGGCTGATTAGATGGGCCTTGCGGTCCTTATCTGCCAACAGTTTATATGTTTTCCTGCCTCCCTCTGTTTTTCCCTGTAACTCTCCCTATCCTCCACCCCGTGTTCTTTTGTACCTTCTAACCATAAGTAGAGATCATTGTTGCTGGAGCTAAGTTTGGTCTCCAAAGCTGTGGGACGCCCAGTGGCCACCTGTAATTTCAGCTGTGCCCAAAAACATTGCGAAATGTAGTATTTGCAGTGTGAGAAAGGACCTGTCTGTTGAAAGTTTCATATTAAGGTACTACAGCCATCTGTTGGTGAATTTGGAAACTGCAAGCATTTGTGACCGGACGGCTGGGTTGAAATTTGAGTCACAGTAGGTCAAAGCATCACAGAACATATTTGTTAGTATGATCTGATTCCAAAGCCTAGCTAGTTTTATGTCAAAACTGTTTTCCAAGCAGTTTTAAAAGTAAATATTACCAACAAATCGAATTGTTTTCCATGACATGTACTGAGTTCAACATTAACTGCCCAAATCAGTTTATAAAAATATCATTTTGTAGCCCTTCAAATGGGGTGTGTGTGTGTTTTTAAAACTGACCAAAACATGTGATTTAATAATTATTTTACACTTTTATTTATTTGTTTAAAATTGGTAACTGGGAAAGGCACACCGAGCCAAGGCTTACTTTCAGGTGCAACCTTGGAATGAGTACAGGATATAAAGTACAGTAAGAAACTAGTACAGACAAAAATAGGGCCAGTAAATGCTATATTGTGCAGATTAGTAGTGCAAGACTGTTATAGCTAAATTATATGATGAATGGCAAGAGGATATGAAGCATTCCAATTGTTTGCCAAGCCCTAGAGACAGTGAAGTCATTTGACAGTAACATCACTGTATCTAGGGCATGACCAGTAAAGGAAATCCTTCCATGCTCAGTCCGCTGAAGCCGGCACAGCTTCACATCCCCCTGCTCAGCCTGTCGCTCTTCCACCCACCACAACAGTGTTTAAATACTGAAGCCCTCATGGTGTCGCACATCACTCTTCACCCCAACTGGAAAAAAAAGTTAAGTCGTTAACACCAGGATGAGGGCATGTGCCTTCTAAAACATCACTTTCCACTTACCGATTGTTGACTTCGTTTTCCTATGCCACTGACTCTTCAGACTTCTTCTTCTGGTACACGGCCTACTATACCAGCAGAGCACGAGCAAGAACTGTGCAGATTACATCAGTAAGTGGGTAGCCACGTGGATGGGAGGGGAGGGAGGGAGGAAAAAGTACCAGAAAACAGCAGGTGGAGGGACAAAGGGGGAGGCCTTTTGTAGAAGAGCGAGAGAGAGAGAGGGAACAGGCAAAATGTACAAGCAGCACCACAGGAACAGACAGCTTGAGTAGCAGTACCACCTAGTGAAGAAAACAGATATTGCGAATTTTTTAATACATTTTTGTTACACGTTGGAAAATTAAGTAAAAAAAAAAAACAAACTCTTAAAACATTTTTTATTAAATCTTTTTTTTTTGTTAAATTAACGAGACATTGTAGAATAGCAATAATGCACTCCAATGGTGTGTGTCATTGTGGAATAACATCACTTCTTGGGTGTTGAATGCACTCAGCGTGCAAACTCATGCTTCAAACAGCCCAAGGTCTGATGATATTGCACAAAGACACACACCCTATGGTGTGTTATTGCTTAAGCATAAGTAGAACAGAATACAATAGCTTTTGTCTGCATCTACGATGCACCCTTAAATGCGATTAGATTATTGCAGTTATGGCTAGCTAACGTTAAAGTATATGATATCGTTACAGTAGTTGCAAACTCTTTTTTTTTTTAAATCACAAGAATACCAGTTTTAAATTTGAAATAAAAAAGGTGCATCACTGTTAAGTGTGACCAACAGTCTTAAGCAGTGGAGACCCTTGCTCTTAGAGGAAGAGACATTATGACATGTGAAGGACTAGGGACAAAACCTGGATTAAAAATCCAAAAACTTAGACTACCAAACCTCCTTCAAGACTTTAAAACCTCTTTGAAATAGGTGCAAATAAGCCGTCCATACCGCTAAAACTAATTTCATCAAAGAAAGGCAACTCTGCAGCAGCCATGACCCGAAAAACACCTGGCAGACTTTAAATATCCTGTTAGCAGAAACAAGAAAGATGAACAGATGTCCCTATCCAGACATGGTAGACTCCTCTCAGAGCCCTGAGAAATTGCAAACCTTTTCAACACCCACTTTGGCGACCTTGACCAGTACAAAGTCCACTGTCCCTCAACCACCCAAAAGCCCTACTGGCCACCCCCCTTTCTCCTTCTCCCCTGCCATCCCAGAATTCTGCTTCAGCCTCCTCTCCCCACAAGAGGTCGTCACATATATCTGTAAAAACAACCCAAGACCATACCATGGCCCTGATGGAACGGATTTCCGCATCCTAAAAATCTCCTCTGCTCACGTCGACATCCCCCTCACGAACATATTCAGTTTCTCTCTCTCTGCACTGGTATCTTCCCTAGCATTTGGAAGAATGTCATCATAAAACCCTTACACAAATCTGGCCCTAAAAAATTGCTTCTATCGTCTCATTTCTATTCTGTCACCACTGGACTGGCTCTGGTCAGCCATTTCTGCGACCGATGCTCCAGCCGAGACATCAGGGCAGACGACGCCTTCTAATCTGTCATCCGACCCCAAGAGCTCCAAGAAGACTCCTCGCTAGAACAGCCACCAGAGGACCTAACACCAGGCTCCAAACAGCTAAGGGACAAGATGTCAGGTTCTCCACCGTCACCCCCCCCCTCGGGCACTGGCGGACCATACGCCAAGGCACCTGACGCCAGAGAAAAAGGCACCCCAGACCAGACACTCAACGCTGAAACACCAGGCCTGATGACAGGGTGTTCTAACCCACCAGGGCCTAGCAGCGCTGCCAACCTGATGCCAGACCCCACCACAAGTGCCTGTGGTTCCTCTAGCTGAAGTGGGGGCGTTGTTCACCACTTGGTGGAACACTATCAAAGGGGATTTGCTACCCAAGCTACAGGAGCCAACCCCTATGCCAGCTCCCCATGCCAAACCGACCCCAAGTCTAAGGAAATTGCCTTCTCCAATCCCAATGCCAGGCCATTCGTCCCTGAGTGGCTCAGACCATGGGTCCACTAGGCGAAAGGGATGCGGCCACCGCCTGTCATCTCAATCATCATCCAGGTGACTGAGCTGCTCTACTGAATGCAGGTCCAGACATTTGGATTAGTCAGTGGGGCCCAGCATATTTTTCTCCTCCGATGACTCATCAGAAGAAGGGTTGTCTCTTCCTTCCCCAGATCCGAGGAAGGATTCGCCTAGCGCCCCCCCCCCAAGATTATCCCACTTTTTTAGATGTTATGAGGCATATTCAATTTCTAAACCAGTGGGAAACTGAGGATGTGGGCCTCGAAAGACGCAGTGACCCTAAGCCTCTGGTCATTCCACCTCTTGTGGAACCTTTCCAAGATGTTACCAAGCTTGTATGGAAGCATCCATCCACGACTTTGGCAGTGCCTAAGAAGGCTGACCGCCTTTACAGAACCCCTAGAGAGGAACCGCATCTAAGTGACCAACAAAAGGCTGACTCCATGGTCCCCACTGTGGCACATGGACCGACACAGCAACCAAAACATATGAGTTCTCAACCTCCTGACAAAGAATCTAAAAAGACAGATCAATTTGGCAGCAAGGTCTGTTCCTCGGCCACCTGCACGGTGAGATCTCTCAACTTTCTGGAGCATATGGTTATGTACCAGAAATCCCTCTGGAGAAAGGCTTTAGACCTGGCTAGGTCTCAGCCAGACTGCCCAGCCAAGTCGGAAACTGCTGACCACCTTAAAGTCAGGTTAGGATGTGGAAAAACACATTCTCAGATGCTCATATGACCCCCGCAGATACAGCTGCCAGGGCAGCTGCCACAGGGGTCTGCCTTAGGCGATATTCTTGGTTGCCGGTGGCAGGAATCAGGCAGGGCTTATTGGATGCTGTCCTAGATGCTCCCTTCCAAGGGCCAGTCCTCTTTGGCCAAGAGGCAGAAAAGATGATAACTGGACTACAGGACTTGGGAAAGGCTGTTTCCAATGTCCACAAAATGTACAAGTCAGAGCCAACTCCTTATAGGCGTCTTCCTTTTCATAAACAACAAGGTCAACAAACAGGGCAGCCACAAACTGGAGGACACAAAAGAAAGGCTTCCCCTCAGACAGCAGGGGCACAGGGACCCAGAAACGCCAAGAGCACAAGGGCTTCCTTGCCTACTCCCAACGCCTACCACATGACTCCCTACCTGCCCTTCCTTCTCTAGCAGAGCTCCAGGGGGAAACAGTAGGAAGGCGGTTCTCTCTTTACCTCTCAGGATAGTCCAGCATTGCCTCAGATCAGTGGGTGCTCCAGACTGTAGAGAGGGGATACTCTCTGTAGTTGCCTCCAGACAGCCCACCGATTGCCACCCACTGTTCTCCGTCATACACGATCCTCATTCGAATGGAGATCCAGGCCCTCCTGTCAAAAAAGGCAATTAAGGAGGTTCCTCCGAATCAAAGGGGAAGGGGGTATTACTCCCACTTCTTCCTGGTGCCAAAAAAGACAGGAAACCTCTGCCCCATCCTGGATCTTAGTCACCTGAATTATTTCATAGAGTACAAGAGATTCAGGATGGTCACCCTGCCAGGCCTACTGCCCATGCAGGATTGGCTCTGTTCTCTGGATATGCAAGACGCATACATGCATATCAAGATCCTGCCATCCCCAGGAAATGCCTCCACTTTACCTTCCAGGGAGAGCATTATCAATTTCGAGCTCTGCCGTTTGGCCCATCGTTGGCACCTTAGGTGTTCACCAAATGTCTGGCAGTAATGGCAGCAACTCTCAGGAGGAAGGGGTTTTCATTTACCTCTGCCTGGACAACTGGCTCCTAACAGCTTCAACAAAGGAGCAGTTGCTTCTTACTCTAGAAGGGACTTCCCAGCTTTTCCAGAAGTTAGGGGTCATGCTGACTCTCCCAAAATCCTCTCTTTGGCTCTGTTAAATACTCCAATACATAGGGGCCATCTTGGACACCGACCAAGGGAAGGCATTTCTCCCCTACGACAGGGCAGATCACCTACAGTCGTTGGCACGGAGGATTGCTTCAAACAACCAGGTCCCGGCCCCCACTGTACTGCAGTTGCTCGGTTACATGGCAGCCACCATTGTGACCGTCCCATTAGCCCAGCTCCGCATGCAAGTCCTGCAGTGGAACTTCAGGGTACAATGGGATCAGTGCTCAGATTATCTAGATCAACTGGTTCAGATCTCCAATGCAGTACGCCAGACCCTGGGGTGGTGGCTGACACCATCCCATCTAGAAACAGGAGCCCCCTTCCAGAAACCCAGTCTTCAGCAAGTGCTGACGACAGATGCCTCAGGACTGTGATGGGGAGCGCATTTCCAGGACAACCAGACAAGAGGGGCATGGACTGCTATGGAACAAGACCTACACATAAATGTTTTGGAGATGAGAGCCGTCCTTAATGCCTTACAGGCATTTCAGATGGTCTCTTCCCAGGACCCTTACTGGTACATACAGACAGACAATGTGTCTGTTGTCTGTTACATCAACAAGCAAGGGGGCACGCACTCCTACCTCCTTTGCAGGGAGGCCGTGAAAATATGGTACTGGGCAGTGAATCACAATCTAGAGCGTGTAGTAGTCTATGTTCCAGGAGTCCAAAACACCTTGGCCGACAGCCTAAGCCGCTCTCAGTCTCAGGCTCACAAGTGGGAGCTACTACAGGAGATAGCAGACGACCTCTTTGAAAGATGGGAACTCCCAGAGCTGGACCTCTTTGTGTCCCCACTCAATGCCAAACTGCCCAATTTCTGCTTGCTAGATCCAGGGCCTCTTGTTTTCTGGTGAGCAGAGTTGTCCCTCTCCTGGACAGGGAATTTTCTCTATGCCTTCTCTTCATTCCCATTGCTTCAGAAGGTTCTGCTCAAGCTACAAGTGGAACGAGCAGACATAATCCTGATAGCACCTTTTGTGTCTCGCCAGATTTGGTTTCCGTTGCTCCAGCAGCTGGCAGTAGAATCACCAGTTCCTTTTCCCCTGTCCTCACGCTGATCTTCCAGGACCAGGGAACACTAGTGCACCCGGATCTCAAGTCATTGCACCTGCATACTTGGCTCCTACAGACTTAGTCCAGAGAAAGTTTGGAGTATCTTCCAGAGTGGCAGACGTTCTCGTAGCAGCTAGGAAGCCCTCCACCAGGGCCACTTATATCATGAAATGGAAGCGCTTCTGCCTGTGTGCATCAGCCTGTGGTCTGGATCCTTACTCCTGCCTGGTGAGCACGGTCCTGGAGTATCTTCTTTCCTTGTCTGACTTGGGCCTGGGTTACTTATCCATAAAGGTGCACCTTTCGGCATACGTACCAGTGGATGGCAGGACCCTGGCACAGTTGGACCTATCTTGTACCTTCCTGTGGGGTATCCTACATATCAGACCTCCCATACGGGACCCTATTCCTCCATGGGATCTGCTATTTATGTTAGAAAAACTTACATTGCCTCCCTTTGAACCAGACACAAGTTGCGAGCTACGCTTCCTGTCTTGGAAAGCATTATTTTTAGTTGCTGTTACTTTGACTCTGAGGATTTCCAAGCTGCAGGCTCTGATGTGTAAAGAGCCCTATTTAGTTTTCCACAGGGACAGGGTTTCCCTGCATACTAACCCCAAGTTTCTGCCAAAGGTGTTGTCCTAGTTCACTCTTATCCAGGACATTCATCTTCCTGTATACTACCCAGAGGACTCCAATCAAGGGGAGGCCCTTTTACATACTCTGAATGTTCATAGGATTCTGCGTTACCATGTTGACCATACTGTGTCTTTTCAGAAATCAGACCAGTTGTTCGTGTCCTTAGTCCGAAGAACGCTAGGGGCCCCACTGACTAAGCAGACTTTGTCAAAATGGTTAGTCAGTGACATAGTCTTCTGCCACAAGTACAACAAAGACAATATCAAAAAATGCTGCGACTCGGCTCTGTCTAAATGGTGCTCACCAGATACAAGCAGCCAGCTCGTGATTTAAGACAAAATTCCAAAAGGAGGTGTTACTCGTGTAACTCCATGTAGAAAGTAACAAGACACCTGAGGAAGACTTGTTTGAAGTCGAAGCGCTGGGTGAGGGACTCCTGTGTTGTTGGTACTCCGTGGAAATAAATATTTGGTACACTGCAACGAAGTGTCTTGTTACTTTCTACATGGAGTTACACGGGTGACACCTCCTTTTGAAACAAGTACAACAAACCCTTACCGGGCCCATCTTAAGGGTCACTCCACTAGGGGTGTTGCAACTTCATTTGCATCACTTCGCAACGTATTTGCGGCAGAACTCTGTGGTGCAGCCACCTGGAGTTCCGTCCACACATTCATAAGACACTACAGTTTGGACATTGCCTCCAGAAGGAGAGCAGGCTCTGGCCTAGCCATCCTTCAGGGACTGCTCTCTTATGAGCTCCTACGGATTTCATATCCTCTGCCCGTCTGACCTGGATCTTTCTTTGTACTGCTTGGGATTCTGTCCTAATTGTTATAGCCTGCGGCAAGAGCTGAGATAGTACAGTTACGTAAGAACTTAACGTAACAGTAGATCTTCGAGAGGAGCTCTTGCAGCAGGTGTGCTTTCCTTCCCTCATTCCCCCAGTTTGGGTGGTATTGTTGTTCTCCCTTCGGGGACATTAGAACCTCCTCAGTTCCCCATCCCTCATGCAAGCTGCGTCTCTGGCAGGTGAACTGAGGTGGGGCCAGGGGAACTCCCCTTTATATACCATCGGTGATGTCAAAGGCAGGGCCAATGTAAGGAGGTGGCGATCCCCTGCCTTAGACTGCTAGCAAGAAATTTTTTCCATGGGGTCCTAGTGCTTGGCAGCATAGTCCTAATTGTTATGGTCTGCTGCAAGAGCTCCTCTCGAAGATCTACTGTTACGGTAAGTTCTTGCATAACTGTACTTTTCTGCTGCTCTGTACTCACGGTTTTGCTGGCGGATGGTCGTACTGATGAGTGGTCATGCTGGCAGGCGCTGTGGTGCGATTGCATCAGTGATCGCTTTTCTGTAGTGTTGGTTGACATCCGGGTTGGTTGCTCCATGCAGTTCCATACCTTTGTGCACGCCAGTGCTCAGGTGGTGCAGTGGGTTCGAGTCGGCTCCGCGATTATGCGGTGCTACTTGTTGCTGGTAAAGCCGATGCATCGGGGTGGGTGGGTTTGGTTGTGCCTGTAACTGAGCAGTAGTCCGGTGCAGTTGCAGGCACTGTAATCATGTTCTGAAGGCTCGAGACTCTGATTTGACTGGGTGCTGGTGACCTTCAACCTGGCATGTTATGTTCTCCGGTAATGCACTCCATAGTGTTCTCCAGCATGGGTATGTGGTATTTTAATATAATCCCGTGTGATGGGGTTCTTATCTCAGGGGAGCAAAAATTAATCACTACCCCTGTTATACATGGCTTTGAATGATCTTGCCAGTAAATTATGAAGACCTTCTTTTTCAGGATTGTATTGTACGTGGTAGAAACAGACTGCTTTCTTTTGGTTGTGCATGTTATTGCAGTCGTCTGACAAACTTCGTACACTGTAGTTCTAGTACATTTATTTCTGTTTGTATGAAAACATCACATACATGTTGTGCAGAGTATGAGTAGTCACTTTTTATTTTATTTTTTTTACATCTCACATTTAGGTTCGGGATGGAGCAATAAACAGCTTGGTAGAAATTTACAGACATGTCGGTGAGCGTGTGAGAGCAGATCTAAGTAAAAAAGGATTGCCGCAATCACGGTGAGTCAGTTAAGCACGTGCTGCCTTTTTTCTACCTTTCAAACATCTTGTGCTGAAGTTCATGTCCCTTTTTATTAAAGGAGAATAGTCAGTGCAAAGAGCCCACCCCCATGTGTGGGGCTGCTCCCAATGTACACTTTGTGTGCAAATATATATACATATATATATATATATATATGTATATATATATATTTAACTTACTGCTTACTATAGTATAGTAGATTGTATCAGCCTGAATCTGCTGACTTCCAAGCTGACATTTTCTGAAACCAGAAATCCCAGAATGTCTTGCAGCTGACATCAGAGCAGAGCCACAACAGTGGGAGACTCAATAGTCTGCAGTGTGTGTTAAGAGGTTTTGTAACACGGCATTATGGACAGCCGTGCCAGGGAGCCCCGCGATAGGCGCAACTCCGTCACGTGGTGCAGGAGCAACACAGCATTGTGAGCCGATAATGCCGTATTGGGGTTTGGGGGAGGCGCGGGCATGAGCCCAACTCGGCATTATTTCTCATAATGCCGTGTTGCTCTTGCACGTTCCCGAGCCCAACACGGCATTATCGTCTCATAATGCCGTGTTGCTGCTGTAGTGGGTACTATAGCCACTGGGTGGCAGAAGCGCTGTGGGCAGTCGGCGTCACGGATCCCAAATGGAGGATAGAGCCTGCAAGGAGGAAAACTGGTGCAGCGGATGCAGGGATAAGAGTTAGACAGCACACATAGGGGAGACACCGCGTGAGAGCCATGAATGGTGTAGGCAAAAATTAGATGGCTGTGGAGTTTCGTTTATGCTTAATCGAGGTTGTCCGTGTTACAAAGTGCATTAATCACCGGCAGTGTCGGGCTCTACACGTGTGTGCCGCTGAGGTTGAACCCTCGGGCTTAGCCCTCGTGCACACGCGCCCCAGCGGGCATTAATCACCGGTACCCTCCTCTGCCGGTGGTTAATGCTTACTTATAAGCTCTGATCTTTTTTTTGCTAGTCCTGCTGTCTTCCTGGGAAACTGCGGGACCAGCAAACATCTGATCTGAGTTTGTACAATTTCTAATATGCACTGCAGGTTATTGAATCTCCCACTGCTGCAGCCTTTCTCTTTTGTCAGCTGCAGGGGATTCTGGAATTTTTGGTTTCAGAAAATGTCTGCTTAGAAGTCAGCAGAATCAGTCTGATACAATCTACTATGCTCCAGTAAAGAATAAATAAAAGAAAATATATATATTCCACATAAAGTGTACATTGGGATTAGTGCTGCCTCTTCCCCTTTAAAGTTAGGGTGCCTGAATATAGTTAGCAAAAGGCGAGGGACTGATGATGCTGCAAGCTGAAGTCTGGGAAGTTTCTTGATGGCCCTTTTCCCAATGCATATCTGTCCTGACCAGATGGGACCATCCATCACATGGGGATCAGATGCAAATGCAGCTACTTCTAGCCTTTCTGAGTTACTTTACGATATTGTGCTGAATGATGTATATATGTAGGTCAACTGATTCTTGGGGTGTTTATGCATGTACTTTCTGTACTAATGTTTTAGTTGCAAACCACTGTAACCTGCCCAGGGCACTCTTTAAAAGATGCATCTCTCCCTCTATGAGTTTGCTCTGCTGACAACAGCATACCTGCTTTCAGGAGCTGGTCGAGCAGAAGCAAAAATTACTCTTCCAGTTCCCTTGTACTGTCACACAAGGCAGAGGTAGTAAATGATAGCTTTGATGTTCCATATATTTGTATCGTGTGTTTGTACATTGCATGAGCATAATGTGTAACAGCATCTCTAACTATGCTACTGCATGATAGCATTTTAATAACTTTAGTTGTGATCAAGTGGATAGGGAATAGCTTTTGTGGGCCAGAGGAATTGCCATTGACCGACTTCTGACACTCCATCCTGCATCAACCCCCCCACCCCCACTCACCTGCTGTGATGGAAATGCAGCTGAAACGCAGGAACTGACCCTGCACCAATTCACTTAGACTGTATTGTGAATGGGAGTTGGGAACAATGCCAGTGGAGTGGTGGCTGAGCGGTGGAGACCATATCACAGTGCATAGGGTAATGTAAATGTACCTAAAGAGTCTCTGAGAAGAAAGAATCAAGTGGCTTGGAGGGTTACGTGTGTTAGCGATTTGAGCTGGAGGGAAAAAACCCCGTGACTTTCACCCAGTGCTGGTGGGAGCCCAGTGCCCAGCTGGACTTGGTGGCAGTCACAGACACATGGGCAGAACGGCCCCATGACTGGGACCTGATCATTCCAGGTTAGGTAGGATAGGGAACAAGGAAGGGGGAGTGGTGGTGGTGTTCATAAGGGAGGGTATCAAAGCCATGGAGTTAAAGGAATCTGTGAGGTCCAAGGGAATGGAAACAGTGTGGTTCAGGTGGTCTGAGGCAGGGAGAGGAACACACCAGGGTTGGAGTGGTACATAGATCACGATCTCAGCAACAGGTGACTGATAGAGGAGGAAGGAGATTAGAATGGCAGCAGAGCAGGGATAGGTGCTGCTAATGGGAGACTTCAGCATCAGCTGGTAACTGGAGTATCCCAGTGGCAGCAATTGCAAGGAATTGGTTGCTAGGAAAGGTATTTCAGGAAGCATTTCTGTTACAAAGAGTTGAGGAACTTACAAAGGAGGGAGCCGTAGTTGAGCTTGTCTTTACAAATGGACATTATTAGGGAGATCACAGTTCTGGACCCAGTGGGAACCAGCAACGATCGCCAAACCATGTGGTTCAGCATCAAATGTGAGGCGGCTGGGAAACAGTCACAGGCAGAGGTTTTGGACTTTAGAAGGGCAAATGTTGATAGGATGTAGGATCTGTTGTGGGAGAAGCTGGAGGAGGTGTGAGCAGTAGAGGGTGTGGACCAGTTGAATTGATCAAGAATTGGATATTAGAAGCCATGAGTCTCTGTGTAAGGGTGATAGGAAAGAACAAGTGAGCAAAGAAACCATTGTGGTACACAAGAGAGGTAGGGGAGGCTGTGAGGGAGAAGAAGGCCTTCAAAAAATACAAAACAGGTGGAGGAGGGTAGAGTTTCTGTATACCTGCGTAGTTTGTAGGTACGAACAGTGATTTCCTCTCTTGCAGCCATCTAATTTAATCCTAATTTAAATGTAAATGAGGTTGCTTCACTCTGTTTTGCCCTTGTGTAAAAATGTGTTTGTCTCCATTGCAAAAGTCATGACCCACTCATGCAAGGCATCATGAAAGTTGATGCATACCTGCACAAGTCAGCAGAAGTTATACTCTCACACAGTTCTGGTCAATCTCTCATGGAGTCCCTGTATTCTCTAAAATCACTTTTTTCTAACTTGGATACACTTTAAAAGACAGAAAACAGCAGGGCACTTGCTGTGCCTTGGAAAAGTTTCATGGCCAGCATAAGACAAGAACATAGGGACTGCAGAGGACAGCAACAGCATTGACTAATGCAGTGTAACTACTGCAGGTTTTAGCTCTAAAACATTAAACAATTCCAGGAGGAGCTGGAAAACCTTGAGAAATGGTCAAGGGTATGGCAGTTGAAGTTCAGTGTAAACAAGTGCAATGTAATGCACATGGTGGGGGGAAAAACAAACAATAAATACAGTATGGGTCGTAGTTGTGGCGAGAACATCTAAGGAGAGGGGTTTAAGGGTGATAATATTGGACAGTTTGAAAACATCAGCATAGTGCATTAAGGCAGTGGGGAGGGCAGACAGGATGCTAGGATGTGTAGGAAGGGGGTCAGCAGCAGGGAGAGAGGTGACTCTGCCACTGTACAGATCCCAGGTGTGTCCTGAAATGGAGCACTGGTTGCTGTTCTGGAGCTTGCACTCGATGAAGGACAGGGACATGGAAGAGTCTGTGCAGAGAACGGTAACCAAAATAATTCAGGGATAGCAGGGAAGGGAGAGATTGGAACACCTCAACAAACACACACTGGAGATGAGATCTACAGATACCCCCATGGGAGAGGTGTTCATGCCGAGGTGAGAACACAACCACAAGGGGAACACAGTGAAGCTGGCCAGGGGTGGTGGTTAGGGGGCAGATCAGTAAGAAAGGGTGGTGTATGTGTGAAACAAACTACCAAGGGATGTTGTCTGTGCAGAATCAGTCTGGGAATTACAACATGGGTGGGTCAGGCACATAGCACTGGTAGGGACATCAGCAAAAGGGAGGGAGGAAAAGAGGACTGAAGGACCACTAGAGCCCTCTCAGTTAACATTAGATGGATATGGCCAGGCAGAGTGGAGGATCTTCTTCTGAAGACAACGTCTATGTTTCTGTGTTTCAAGTGTCCTGCTGTTTGTCGAGCAGTTGTTTTGCAAAAAGCTACAAAATAGCTGGCGTCAAACCTACATATAATCAAAGTGCACTTCTGTCCTGTCGTGTCTTTCATATTCCGTTTTTTTAAACTTTATTAGCATTTTTAAAAAATGTGTACAGAACAGTACAACACAGTTAAAGAGGACAGAAAATGATTTCTAACTGGCAGCTGTTTATAATGTTCCCATTTACAGAAATGGGATCCATGGCCGGCCCTCCAGCACAGCGGTTGGATTTCCGCTTGCGACGCCAGCAACCTGGGTTCGAGAACTAGCCCAGGGAGCTGGAGGGCTGGCCGGGGGGAGGAGACTTGAGTGTCCCAGGGACAGCTCATCTTTTCCAGGGAGGGAGGGGGCATGGCATCTCGGTGCTTGACTTGCCCCAGTCTGAGGCCTGGGGCACAGCACATACTGAGACATTCACAGTGGGGAGGACGTCTGCCTTGTCATCCAGGCACTCGCAACACCTACAAGAAAAAGAGAAAATGCCTTCCAGCTCCGAGGAGGTGGAGCACCGGAGCGGGACCCTAATGCGTTTCCACCTGCCTGACCGCCTGTGACCCGACGAAACAAGAAGTGTTTGGGGTGTACGGGCCCCACCTCATCCCCTCCCGGGGCGGGGTGGCAAACCGTGGCTTCATATGGGAGAACAGGATGGACCAGATAAGGTGGATATTTTGGGGAGGCGAACTCCGTGGTGCTCCTGAGGAAACAGAGCTGGATGGGTGCAGGGGGAGGGGATAAATAGAGATTTAAAAAAAAGAAAAGAAAAAAAGCTGGCCCAGTGGCGCTACGTCAGCAACCTGGGTTTGGGAACAGACTTGGGTCACCGAGGGTTGGCCGGGAGGGAGAAGGATCGAGCGCCCAATGCTTGCTCTCCTTCTCTGGGGTGGGATGCGTTCCCTGCCGCTACACCGCCACCTGCTGGGAAACTCGGGGGGATGTCTGAGCAGGCTGGGGGACACTGTTACACAAGGGTTGACGCTGGCAGAAGACTGGAGTTGACGTACGTGTCTGTGTATGCCTGACTCCTTGTTCCTCATTGCATGCCAGTGTCGGGGATCACTACATGGAGGAAGAATGTCCCCTCCATGCCTCCTAGGTGACGACCTCTGGTGCCAGCTCACCACCCGCTGACAGGACAGGGCAGACTCCACTATGCAGCTCACTCCTTGGGAATAGAGGAAGGTAAGGGGGGGGATTTCTCCTCACCCCACCTGAGGGGGGGGGTATACGGGCCATCAAGGGTCTCGAGGAGTTGGGTGAGGCGCTCTAGTGGCAGACCCTGTACGTTGGTAGGGTCGGGGATGTGAAGCACCTTAGAGGTCTGATTGAGTGGAAGCTGGAGGGCAGTAGAGGTGGAGAGAAAAATAAGTAAAAAAACAAACAAAAAAAAGAAATGGGATCCATAAGCCAAAATTATCCGTATGTAACTGTACCTGAATAAAAAGTGATACAAAAAATTATGTTTTGCATTGTTTTCTTGTTATGGGCAACATTCTGTTACAGTTCTTTTCATGAAACCAGTGATCTGGGGTTTTAATTCTGTCACAGTTTGTGCACAAAACTCAAAGCATGGTTCTGATAAGACAGAAGCTCATGTTTAGCATTCTGTACACAAACCATGACATAGCAAAAACTCCAGATTACCCATTCCATGAAGAGAACACTTTAGGATGTTGCCCATAAAACAAAAACAGTAAAAAAAAAAAAAAAAAAAAAAAAAAAAATTTTTCACACGAATGTTTATTATGATACAGTTAAATATATGGCTTATTTTGAGGCAAGACTTTCATTACTCTTATAAGAAACATTACTAACTGCTGCCAATTAGCACACATTTCCTGTCCCCTTTAAATTCAATAACAGGAACAACAGCGGCCTACAATAGTGCCGGTTGTAGTTTTTCCCATTTTCACAATCGCATTAGAAACAGGGCATTTTCGAAAAGTCTGCAAGCTATACTAACGGCATTTATACTACCTTCCCTGATTCTGCTGGAGGCATATCGAGGTTGGCGTCTGACTGTGAGCTAATTGGAATCAATTGGTTATCAGATACCAAAATATGAACAGAACCGTGTGTGATGTGCATGGATCTGTGCCCACAGAGAATGCTTCCCTACAAATAAACTTGTAAGGCCTGTGTCCTCTCAGGGGACAGTGCTGTAATCATTTCCATTTTCTATATCCCTATACCACGTCCTGGGTATAGTGGGAATGATCCAGTGTTTTGTAATTACTTTTTTTGCTGCCAGAAGGCAGATGTTTTATAATTTGGGGGGGGGGGAGGCAATGGGCCCCCCCAGACGGTAGAACAGAAAAAGGTCCACTGTTACCTGAATCGGCCCAAAGATTTCGGATAGTAGTGCTATATTCAAGATTAAAACAAGGTGCCCCAGTAGTGGGCATTCCCAAAAAAACATGCCTATGTGTGGCTGAGGAGTGGCCACAACCTCTCCAACACGCTGCTCCCTTATCCAGGGCATATTTATATTGTACAGCAGGGCCTTGAAAGTATCGAACAGTAGTTTTCCACGAGCATTCTTTCCACCCATGGGATGCTGTAGTGGAATGCAGTGAGTGAAGATGCCGCTTCCACTTCTGTTCATCTTTAGGGCTGCTTGTGTCTCCCTCCCAGGATCGCCTTATGATGTCTACTGAGTCTGCCAGCAACTGTTGTAATGCATCATGTATGTAAGAAATCATATGAGGAAGGGGGCCAGTACCCTCCACTGCTGATAGCACGAGTGTGACAATGGGAGAGTCGTTTGCCCCGTCTTGGGACGAGGGTAGCAATTTTTTGACGTCTGCCACCTGCAGGTAGCGGAATCTGTCTTGGGGGCGCAGTGAGTGCTGTTGCTGCAATTCCACAAAAGGTCTTACTCGTCCATCTCTGACAAAATATGCCACCAGGTGTAAACTCGGTCTCTCCCATCCCCGAAACCCATGATCAGTACTTGCTGTGAGAAATGTGGCCAGGTATGGAACAGAATATGATAAATATCTGGACCACAGTAAGTGCTGTAGTCCTATTAGGGTTCTCCAATGCTTGAGGGTATTAACTAGTATAAGGGTTGCATGTAATTTCATTGAGTGGGGGAGTGGGTGGGTAATATTTAATTTAATTTATTTTATTTGTTTTTTGTTGAACGGGTGAGTGCACAAGACACATTCTGCCTATTTTCAGGCACAACCCGGGGTAGGGGGATACAGATGAATGCCATCTGACCTTGAACCAGATTAAGCTGTCGATGGTATTTTTAGTGAATCTGGCAATTTGGTCAGGACACTGGGGAATTTCCCCTGCTCTTTTCAAGAAGTGCTATGGGATCTTTAACATCCACCTAAACTACCACCAGAACAGGCAGATGGGACCTTGGTTTAACGTCTCATCTGAAAGATGGCACCTCAGGAGTGCAGCACCCCCCTCATGCTGCACTACAGTGTCAGTATTGGGATTTAACTCAAGTGCCTGGTGTGGGGTTAGAACACACAGCCTTCTGATCTCCCGGCCTCAGAGGCGAGTGTGCTGCCTGCTGAGCCACTGACACTGCACTAAATATTTTATTCAGCATATTCCATATTGTTTTATGTTGTGCTTTTGTCCCTTTGTCATGGTGGGCCTGCATCCTTCTTCAGCTTGTCCATAAGCTTACTGCAACCAAAGTGACTGGACTAGCTTTCAGTTCTCCCATTCCGTTTCCCTTCTTTAGCACCCTGAACTTGGGCCCAGCTGCCAAGTAGGTATGATCAGGACTTCTCCTAAGAGCTAGAGGGGGTGATGGTGAGTCATATGGTCTGTTGGCAGTAATTTTGTCTGTGGGGGAAAGTAGCAGCACCTTCTACTCGAGCTCCACCCATGTTCACTCTCCTCCCTGTTGCCTCCCCTTCTGCATCAGAACATGACCTGCTGCTCCACCTTCAGGACCGATGCCTAGCGTTGGAAGCCACGTGGGAGGCCCTTCATGGCATTCCCATGGACACTTGCCCTGATGCAAATCACCTTTGCATCATGCCTCAGATGGTTCTGCTTACATTGGTGCCACACAAGGCCTGGCGCTGAGTTCCACTTTCCCCACACAGCTCACTCCCACTGACCTACCAGGGACATCCATACAGAGGAAGTTGCCACCCACTTGACCAAGGCAGGAGGCATCAAAAACCCATATGTTGCCGGCCCACTGGCACAGTGGTAGTGCTATCGCTCACGATGCTGACGACCTGGGTTCGGGAACCTGGGAAGTAAGAGGGCCAGCTGGGAGGAGGAGGCTTGAGTGTCCTAGGACCACTCACCTTCTCCGGAAGGGGGTGGGGGGGCTGTGGGTCGGTGCTTGACTGCCCTCAGGTGGAGGCCTGAGATACAGCAAGCTCTGACTGTATGTAGCGGGGGGAGGATGTGACAGACGTTGGCACTTGCGCCTTGGCGTCAGGGCGCACGTCATGGCCCAAAAAACACATGAAAATGGCTCCTCACTTCAGAAGTTCGAGGTGTTGGAGCCCCACCTCGTCCCCATCTGGGGGAGTACAGCCAAGGCTCCGTGGGGGATGATCACCGAGGGTTCCAGATAGGTGAGCAGGGACAGATGCCATAGGTGTCTCCTGAAGTGATGGGTTGCGAGGGGCAAAGGGGAGCATAAAAAAACGAACAAAAAAAAAACAAACATATTTTGTTCTGAACTGTAACATCCTGTTTTCTGTTGCAGAAAGCAGCAAGGAGCCCCAGTCTTCACTGTCTGATTTCCCGTATGTTGTATCAAACAGAAGCAGCAATGTGAATCAGTAATGGACTGAAATTATGCAAATCTGATATTTTGCATTCCCAAGTTTTGTTTAAACTGTATTGCAGGCTGTATGGACTGCCATGGGATTTTGCTGAGGCCTGTTGTGGCTTTAACCAGGTAGACATCATTTTAGTTACAGGGCCCGATGTGGCTGAGGGCAGTATTCCAGAATAAACATGAAGTGCTGGGGTGGGATGGAGTAAAACTGGGCAGACTGGATGGACCGGTGGTCTTTTCTGCTGACATTTTCTACATTTCTGCACTGTACAATATTAATATTAGCAGTGCTGAGTTGATAGTGGAACACCTTAAAAATAAAGTGAAAAATGGCCCTGTGGCCAGAAAATCTGCATCGGAGGGTGCTGAGTGAACAAATTAACTAGAAGCATCGCTAACAGGTAGGTTTGCAAACTCTCTGAGGATGTGGAGGTGCCAGCAGCTAGAGTAGGAAACATTGAAGTGTTATCACTCTAGGGAGACCTTGGGGAATTACACACTAGTTAACCTACTGTCAATTTTAGGTAACATTGTGGAGACACTGAAACATAGATACTGTAAGCAGAGCCTTGTGGCAATCCATTCTGCCCAAAAACCTGCATAACATCAAAAACTGAGTCAGTGCACATCTGGGTTAAGATAGAAACTAAGTGGAGAGTCAGAAGACCTTGTCAGAATATCCTGAGTTCCTTAATGGTACATTGTCCGCTTTTTAACCAATTTTTGGTACCCCTTTAATAGTTGTGTCTGTTAGCAGAGCTCTACCTAGTAATTGCTCTGATTACTTTTGAAAAGTAGTTTTGCTATGTTTAATCATTAATTTCACATAAAAGATTTTCACTCATCCTGACAGTAGAGCCGCGATCTGCTCCTTCCCGTGTGTCCCCAACATAAGTATGGCACTGAATGACTCCGAACTCTTGCATGAACGAGTTCAGCAGTTTTGGAGGCATATAAACGAAATAACTTGCTGCATAATGCTAACTGCTGATTTCTGCAGTTATTAGTAATTTTTAAAACTGAGGGCTATTTCCTGTAGAAATTGTTGTTTGAAAGGTGAAAATGAGACTCGGTGCGAGCACTAGACTCTTGCTGTAGATGTATAAGAATAGTGTTACCACATGCTCTTCATTGAGGATATCTCCTCCCTTGGGCCATACCTTTGGAATTGTAAGCCGTTGGTGTCAGGACCACTCCAAAACATTTGCAAGCTGTGGGCTGTCCATGATGACGTGCAACATCAGCACCTATGAATCATGGGTGGCCCCATGGCTCCTTGGTTCTTTTTTCTGCCATCATCCGTTCGTGGGACATGCAGATAAACAACACTGTCATTTTCTTCAGTGTTAATTATTTTCTAAGTTAAGTTTACTTCTCAATGTTGTCTCTGTATGTTGCCATCGAAAGAACCTTTACTTAAGTTTTGTACTTGCAGTTACAAGATCTGTAAGGATGACACTCACACCATATGGGTTTGTTGTTTGGGCCTGTCCCATAACATGAGGGTATGTAAGATCTGCTAGGTATTTAACCAGGTCACAAGGAGAGACCGAAAGAAGACACTAGAAATCTTCATTGCCATAAAGACCATGGATACCCAAGCCAAAGCCATGTGCTCCAAGCTGGCTTCTCTCTCATGCCCTATCAGCACTAGGAGGGTTACATCTTGGTGGTCAGGGACACTATAGCCACCAGGGTCGGCGAGGATGACGGAGAAATCCAAAGAGGGAAAAAAAAAATCATCAAAACCTTCCTCCTCCAGCCATCACCATAAGCATAGTGAAAAACATTCTTCACAGGTGAGGTCGAGGTCTTCATTAAAGGAGGGTAAGTCCTTATCACTGCTCCAGTGTTGTCTACAGCACCATCTACTATCACTGAGACACCAAGGTCAGGGCTTGGCTCTGGCACTGATGCATCTACTATGGATGGTATGCTGCCTCTGTCATTGGGTTCTGTCCTGGCAGCGGCAACAGTCATTACCCCTCAAACAGGCATTGTTGAACCTCAGGCTATGCTGGCATCCTTTTTAGAAATGTTTCTTTGCCTCTTCCTGTCGCTGCCAGAGTCAGTGCCAGTAGTCTTGTGGACACAGCTCCCCCTGCCAGTACCACGGTCATCAACAGGACTTAAAAAGCATGCCTGTAGTTTCTCCATCGCAACCACTGGCTCCGTTGATTGCCCCTGTCGTCATTCTGGATGGTAGTGAGGTAGAATACAGTCCTTATCTCCTGAACATGGAGGATTTGGAGAATTAAGGAGAGGCAGTGGAACCCTATAAAGGAGGATTCCCAGGTTTCCAGCTCCACCTTCTCCTCTTGTAGTGAGGATTCTGTGGTTTATAACCCCATGTCTTCTCCTGAAGATCCCTCATTTCAGGCTTTGTTCAAGCAGATTCAAGATGTCATGGGATTTGAAGGTGAAGAGGAGGACTCCAGTAAACAAAATTTAATGGAGTTCTTTGAGATTACAGCTGCACCTACTGTTTTAGAGCCTCCTGTACACCGTGCTTTGGAGGATGCTACCTTTGCTGCGTGGCATAGGTCTAGCACTTTGACTTCAGTCCCCAGTAAGTCTGACAAGCAGTACCCTGCTCCGTCTGTCAGGCCCTGTTATGCTGCACAGCCAGACAGTGATTCTGTGATAATCATAGCTGCTCATGATTGCTCTAGAACTCCTAGAGTGATGAGCACTCTACCTCCTGACAAAGAATCCAAGAGAATGGATGTGATGGGCAAAAGAATTTAATGCCTGTGCCACCACCTTTGGTCAAAGAACGGCAAATTATCATACTTACATGATTAAGTATCGGAATAGCCTGTGGAAATCTGCTATGACTACTGTTCAAGCACTGCCTGATAGCACTACAAAGCTGAGTTTCTTAAAGCAGCTTTGATTGGTGGTGATACTGGTGAGCATCTATTGTGGTCAGCAAATTATGCATCTGGTACCTCTGCCACGGCTGCTGCCTCTGGCATTTGCCTTAGGTGATACTTCTGACTCAGTGGCTAGCTTTACTATCAATACACAACAAGCCATACTGAATGCCTCTTATGGGGCTGCATGTTATTCGGAACTGATTGAGATAATGCATACATAGACCTTCAAGCACCCAAAATGATTCAGAGGTATGTAAAATCCTTGATCTTACAGAATACAAGAGGATGTGGTAGAAGTGCATTTCGTAGGCCTGCCAGCTGTGGCTACCTTCAACATTACTTTGGTTAAGTAGGCAGTCCCTTCCAGGTTCCTCCTCCACTGGTGGCCATTCCAAGGTAACCAAAGGTACCAGTTCAGGTGGCCCCACTGCCCCTGGCACCTTCGACCCCCATTTCCTCCCTCTCCACTGTTGCCCCCAGGGGTGCAAGTGGGGGAAGGATCTCCCATCACCTGCCAAAACAGAAGGAGATCACCATGGATAAGTGGGTCCTTGAAATAGTAGATAAAGGGTATGCCCTGGAGTTGCTGTCCAAACATCCAGTACACCTTCCTCCTCCTTCTCATTGGCCTCCAGGCCACTTGTCCCTTCTGAGAGAAGTGCAGTTCCTACTTCTAAAGAGCCCCTGTCTCTTCAAGCTGTTGTTCCTCTACTGCAAAATGGGTATTGGCTCTGTACTCTGGACATGAAGGATGCTTACATTCATATCAGAATCAGATAATACTACAGACATATCAGAGTCAGATAATTCTGCAGGCAATAACTCCACTTTATGCCGGGGGACAGCCCTTATTAGTTCTGGGTATTTCCTTTGGCTTCCTTGGTACTTCAGGTATTTACGAAATGCTTTGTGATTGTGGCAGCAGCCCCGCTGAGGGGTGGGCTTTATGTCTTCTCTTAGCTGGACAACTAGCAGAGTGCAAGCCTATCAGGCCTGTTGGACCCGATGGCAACTGACAAAGGGCCAAGGAATCGTAGAAGAGACGTAATGATAATACAGCTGCTGGTTTTATACAAGTCCAAGGTACATAACTGTGTTAGGAAAGTGGTAAGGACCCTAGCCCTACTTGAGGCTAAATGCCTAAGATGGTGCCCCTATACCCTACTCCCCACCCCTGAAAAAGTTAGTGGAAAATTATTACGTTTTTAAGGTACTATTTGAATTGTAGTGACCATTCCATAAAGTTTACATTTTGGTTATATTATTATTGTTTTACAAATATTGTATAAAATAGTATCCCACAGTGAAAATAATAATGTGTCCATTTATGCATGGTACTGTTCAAGAATGTATTAATAAAGAATTCTTCAAAAACAAATTTGGGGCAGAAAATTTGATACGGGGGATATAGAACACTTTATAAAACCAATAGAAATTCTGGAAATACCAGAATGGATTAAAATACTGGGCGTAACATTCATAATTATAGAAGTCATCATGGCATTTAATTCCCTTCACAGTAATGTAATCCCAGGACAAGATGGTGTGACGGCCACGTTTTTTGAATGCTTTGTAGCAATTATTGCACCCATATTAAGGGAAGGTTTTAGTGAAAGGTTGCCGGAAGGATCTTTTACTGGCCTCTATGAGGGATATTATGCACAGTTTCCTTTTCAAAAAGGAGAACTGTTGTATCAGGTTGCAAGAAATTCTCGATTTTATTTGGGAAGTTGAAATATCTGAAAGTGAAAAGAAAGAAGGTTATCGTCTCAGTAGATTAAGCAAAAACTTTTGATCTCATTTCACATCAATACTGATTTCACGTGTTAGAAAAATATGCAATTCCAGAAACCTTACTAAATTGGATTAAGATATTATATGCAACAGCAGCCATTACACTTTTCATTAAGGTTGGAAAGGAAGAAAATACAGTTGAAACAAGGTGTACAACCAAAAAGTCTTTTAAGTCCACTACTGTATGTCTTTAATCTAGACCCGCTGTTAAGAGTAATTTATCGGGGGGCGCTGTGGAGACCGAGCTATCTAGAAGCAACTTAAGCTCCTGCAAACTTAATTTAAAATTCTAAAAATCATCAGTTTTGTGCCGTTTTTTCATTTGATCGAGGTTTCTAGCAGAAAGGAACTCAATCTTGAGCAGGATGGGAAATCCCAAGCGGGATAAAACTTCAGGAGGTCCCGAGGAAAACAAGGGCTGTAGTGTCGCACAAACTGCACGATCCGCCACAGCTGAGGCCTTCTCTACCACTGATAGGGGATCAGAAGAAATGCTGAATTCACTGGGAATTAAACTACAAAAATTGATCCTTTCAGTCACGGATCTTTCTCAGAAGGTGGATAGTTTCAATGGTAGAGTAATCCTAGAAACAGCGGTGGATTCATTGATGGGAGACTTTCAAGAAGTCCGTAGACAAGTTGAGGCTTCTAGTGGGGTGACCTCCCTTATGACAACGGAAACACACCATATGAAAACTTGCTTGGAGTCTCTAGAAAATCAGATCCGCTCGGCTAACCTGCGCTTGCTGAGACTGCCAGAAGGTTCTGAGGGGGACCACCCTATCCTCTTTGTAAAAGAATGGTTAATGGAAAAGTTAGTCCAGGAAGGATCAGACCCTATTGTGGAAATCCAGAAGGTGTGTAGAATTACCCCGAGAGGAAGACAACACGGGGAGGAACCATGTACCTTGTTGGTGGTAACAGCAGGAGTAGGAGTTTGAGACCTAATTCTGCAGCTATTTCGAAAACAGGGCCCCTGGCATGGCCGACAGGCAGGTGTACATTTGCTTGACGTCAGTTCTGTGACCATCAGCATGGGAAGAAATTTGGCGGTGTTCGTTGTACTCTCAGAGAAGCGGGGGTCCCGCATACTATCATTTTCCCTGCACGATTGAGGATCTCCTTCGAGAACAAAATCTACATATTCTCGGACCCGGTGGACACCGGCAAGTGAGCTGCTAGGGTGGCACCTAGGAGAGACTGTTTTGAGGAGAATGACCCCGAGGAGACTGGCGAGGGAACCTAAACAGGTCGTTTTTTGCTTTGATGCTATTGTCCTGGGCATGAATACCTCCTAAAAGGACATATTTTCACTTGTTTAGAAGTAAAGACTCTACTATTTCAGTTTATAGTGGGGTTAACTTAAGGGATGGATCATTGTATAAGCGATTGGGAGGTATATATTTGAATTGCTTAATAATATATCCGGATATCATTCTGTGAACCTGAGAACTCTGTTTGTTGGTTTTAAAAATGGGCAATTTATCACTTTGTTTTACTTTACATTAAAAATTTGCTTCCAGGTTTACTTTTAGAGATTATTAACATTTAGGGGATTTACATGGCATTGCCGGTCCCTAGTAGGACAGGCTAACTTTCTGTTCTAGGGATATTGCTGGACAATTATATTTTTAGGAGCCTGCCATGTAGCTCTTGGACTTGATAACACAGCAACTTATTGGGACAGTATTAATATTTTAGTATTATCATGTTGATTCTCCCCAATGTGGTATAATCTATACTGTGGATGCACCCTATATCTGTAATTAAGGGGCGTAGCATCCTATTTGTTGTTTCTCTGAGTGGACTGTTCACTGTATGCATTTTCATGAGCCTCTGTATATGGAAACTTTTATAAAAATAATGTATATAGAAAAAAAAAAAAGTAATTTATCAAGCACAAATAGTTCAGGGATTTTCAGTAACACCAACTCTACCACAAGTGAAAATTGCAGCTTATGCAGATAATGTGGACTTCTTTGTGAGAAATCAGGAATCTGGAAACATAAAACTGGACATAATAAAATGCTTGTCGGTACTGACTGGTTCCAAAATAAACTTAAGAGTGTGAATAGACCATTAGGATCACCTACAACTGTGTAGCAGATACAATGACACCTAGAAACCTAGATGTTGTCGGCAGATAAGGAACTCTTGGCCTACCTAGTCTGCCCTAGATTACCTACCTACTGTGCTACCGAAATGGGAGTAAATATAACAGGATATAAAAATACTAGGAATAACTTTTAGGCTTGGAGCTACAGATGAAATAAATTGGGAACAAAAACTGTTAATGGCAGGTAAGAAAGTAGAGAGATGGAAAAAATGAATAACTGTAGCAAAAACGATTTTGTTACCATCGTTTATGCATATCAGTTATGTTTTTCCTTTCCAAGTTCTGTAGAAACTAGTCCTGAACATATTCTTTCAAATGGTATGAG
Source organism: Neoceratodus forsteri (assembly GCA_016271365.2). Taxonomy (NCBI): domain Eukaryota; kingdom Metazoa; phylum Chordata; order Ceratodontiformes; family Ceratodontidae; genus Neoceratodus; species Neoceratodus forsteri. Next base: position 1,206,231,683 of record CM028132.1, read on the forward strand.
GGAGCTGTTTAAACCCAATATAAAGGAACATCAGCTGTATCCCAGTGTGAGGAGGTGGGCTGGATGTAACTGATCCAGGATAATTTTTTTTCCGTTTACTGTGCTTTTTGCCCTTTGCATCCTGACCTGCCCCCATCAGTCCTGCCACTCCGTCCAGCCTCATCACTTGCCATCTCTGGGACTTACCTCCACTCCACAGTCCCCCATGGATAGGGTTGCTGGGGGTTGGGCCCTTACTCCCCCGGACAGAGTTGCAGTGTAGGTCTTGGAGCGGAGAGCTCAGTTGGCAGTGCGGAGCCTGCAGTAGGTGGTGGATGGCATCCTGCCTTGTTGGGAAGTTTTTCTGTTTTCTTATTCCTGCCCATGGACATTGGGAAGACCTGGCTGACACAGGTGCATCATTCCGCTGATGCCCCCACCCAGTCCTTGGCTACAGCTTGCACCGACACCTGTAGTCACTCAGGTGGCTGTAGTGCAGCGGAGTCCATACTCCCTCTCTGAGGAGGTGAGCTTCCATGGGATGCTCAGCTATCCTCCCCCGGCTTTTTGGCTAGCAAACAGGCCTGTAGCTGTATTCTGCTGGGTAAAGGTAGCCAGTTACTGAGTGCATAAAGGGTGCAACTGAGTGTGGTTATCTGTACCAAGTACAAAGTGGCATGCCTTATTCCAGCTCAGCTTTACTCTGTTTAGCACCGTGTCACAGGCAGCTGCGTAGACAGCACATAGTCTGTAAGTGACATAATGGAGCTTACCACAATGATGCATCTGCATCCCCAGTGAGATTGTGTCTGTTATGATACAGGGCACCCAGTCTTCTGTTAGCTATAGCTTTCAGACAGTCAACATGAAGGGCAAAAGATAAGGTGTCATACGGTGCTACTCTAAGGTATTTGAAGGTCCCCACCTGTTCAAGGTTTTGTCCTTGGCTGTTTCGGATAATAAAGGGTGGAATTTTCTTCTTTTGTGGGAGGCTAGAAAAGAGCATGGTCTTTGTTTTTTTGTTGTTGAAGTCCAGTTTTTTGTTGGAGAACCAGCTTTGCAGTAACCTAAGATACTTTGGAGGGCGGTAAGGCTGTTTAAGGTCAACGTTTTTGGAATAGGTGACTGCATCATTGGCATAGAGCAGTACGTTTACTGTCTGACAGGCATCAGGCAGTGGATTTCTGAAGAGGCCAAATGGGAGTGGGCCCAAGATGGAGCCCTGAAGGACACTGGTAGATATTCCCCTAATGTCAGAAGATTTATCGATCTTAACATGCTAGGAGAGATTGGTGAGATGGCTAGTGGAACCAGTCAGCTGTGTTCTGTGACAAACCCAGACCAAGGAGTTTGCTAAGTAGGAGCTTAGAGTTGTCCAGGTCAAAGGCTTTAGTAAACTCAATATATATATAGCTCTGACAAAGTCGTCATTGTCAAGGGCCTCATGAACATAGTTAGTGTATTCCAGCAGTGCCGTGTTCGTGCTGTGGCGCTTCTGGAAGCCATGCTGCTGTACACACTAGACATTGTATTGTATGTATGTGCCTTTTTTTTTTTTTTTTTTTATGTATTAAAAGTTTATTAATATTTTCATTTGTTGACAAGGTACCAACATACAAAGATTTATTTATTTAAAATTTGGTAACCTGTAAAGACATACTGAGCTGAAGCTTGTTTCTAGGTGCGACCCGGGGAGAGGAGAGACAAAACAGAGGTAGGTGCACAAATGACATAGGTGATATAAGATAGATGACTACAGATAAGATAGACATAGAAGATAAAGATAACTTAGAACAAAACACATAGCATGGTAAATGGCAATGTCCAGCTTACTCGGAGTATCGGTTCATCCATTTGAGAAGTATTCAGGCCAACTGTTCTAAATCTCACAACTGGCTGTGTTGTTACAAATGTCAGTGTCCTTTCAAAAAAAGAGAAACCTTAAACAAGGGTCTCAGTGGACTTGTAAAGTAGTACCCCTAGCAGCATTGAGTTATACGAGAAGGTGATTAGTAGAAATAAGAATTGTTGTCTAGTTAAACGTCCACGATGTTGCCCTAAAAGAAAAAAACACAAGGTGTTCGTCTCCATCACCTGGCAGACAACTACCTCAGTGATCAGGAGTCAGCAAAGATAGTCCATCAGTGGTGGAAATTATTAGGGAACAAATTCAAAATCAACTTCCAGCTGATATGGAACTTAGCAGTGTCATACTTCATAACATTTTTGTTCTCTGCTCCTAAGTTTATATGTTAAGCGCTCCATATATGATATATATATCATGAACAGTCTTAGACTAACTTTTTACCTTAGCTAGTTTTTGAATAGCCACAATGTGGTTATCACTTTTTGGCTGCATTAATTAAGATTAGTAAAAGTGTAAAGGATAGGCCCCACACCTGGGGAGGGTGGGGATCCCAAACAAAACTAGAGAAGGAGACACTAAATCAGATTCCATGAAGATTGTCTGGCCTGCTCCAAATATTTTACAGTTTTGGGCAAGGAAAGATGCCCTGAGCCAAGGCTTGTTTCCAGGTGAATCCTGGGAGCACAGGGGAAGTTAAGTGGCTTGGTCACACAGTATGCAAGTGGTGGCTCTGGGATTCAAACCCAGTTCTTCAGATTTGCAGCTCAGTGCTCTTAACTACTATGCTATACTGCCTCCCTAATTTATTTGACAATTTTTAGCCAGGTTACACAGTATGCAAGTCATGGCTCTGAGGCTGGGAGGCAGTATAGAGTAGTGGTTAACAGCACTGAGCTGTAAATCTGAAGAACAGGGTTTGAATCCCATTGCCACCACTTGCATACTATGTGACCATCAGCAAGTCACCTGACTTCCCCTCTGCTCCCAGGATACACCTGGAAACAAGACTTGGCTTAGTGTGTCTTTCCTGGCCAAAAACTGCTTCAGATATTGCTGGCCAAAATTCAGACAAGTGCACACATTGTCAGTATATATGACTGTGTGTAGCCTTAGTTTCCCTGCATAACCTTCAATATCTACCATATGATGGGCCCATATATTTCATTTGAATCGTTGGAGTCACGAAGTATCTCATCCTGCTTTTCCAGGCATAGTCCCTCCAGTAATTTGAGGAGGTAATTTAGTAACTCGGTGTATGATTAGTGTGCAGTTCAGTGTTCCATTTATCTAGGACTGTTGTGAGAAGTGCCTTGATTCATAGATACATAGACAGTGTCAGCAGATAAGGGCCTATGGCCCACCCAGTCTGCCCATTTGAGCTTATAAGTTCAGTTTATGTTTTCCTAGAAGTCTGTTGCCCCTTACCCCTGACCTTCAGAATTCCTTTATGTCTATCCCATGCATTCTTAAATCCCGTGATTGTTTCAGCCCCCACCACTTCCTCTGGCAGGGTGTTTCACTTGTCCACCACCCGTTCTGTGAAGAAATTCTTTCTCATGTTTCCTCTGAATCGTCCTCCCTCCAACTTCATCCCATGCCCTCTAGTCCTGGAACATCTTTTTCGCTTAAAAATAGTGTTTTCCTGCACCCTGTTCCTCCCTGTAAGATACTTGTATGTCTCTATCATATCCCCTCTCTCCCTCCTCCCCTCCAGGGAGTACATGTTCAGTTCCTTCAACCTGTCTTCATAGGACTTGTGATGCAATCCATGCACCATTTTTGTTGCCCTCCTCTGAACCTTCTCTACCCTGTCTATGTCCTTACGTAGGTAAGGTCTCCAGAACTGTACACTGTACTCCAGATTCAATTCCTGTAAGCCCTTATAAAGTACCCCAATTAAATGATTCCATTTCCCCCTTCTGATGAGCACTTAATATTGTTAATAATAAATGGGTTCCAGTAGGAGAAGTTTTAAAACAGTCCCACATCTGAAGAAAGTAAGACTGCAGCTGTAAACAATGATTCAAACCCCAGGAAATCTTACTGTATTCTGACAATATGCAGTATGGTCTCACCCTAGGACTGCCCCAGAGCTGAAATGGTTAATAGAACCTATGCAAATAGTGGAATGCTAGTCTCGTGCTCGGTTTTCAAACCACTGCTCTAGTTGCACTTTCTGCAACCGTCAGATTCTTTACTCTGTTTGCCTAAGTATGATGTCTCCGGAGAGCTCTCCTTCACTTGCTTGAAGAAAATGTATTTTCATCGTTTTTCGATAGTATCGTTTTATTTCTTTCAATTTTTGAAGCACTGCCCATGGTACACAGATAGACTTAGTCTAGATTTAGTGTTTATCGGATAAGTTCTCTGTTCCTTTTCAGTTCCTCGCAGTTGGGAAGGAACCGATATCTATTACTTTTTTCTGAAGTGAACTTAAGTAGATTTTGTCTAATTCGACTTATCTGGTAAGTCGCATTGATATGAATATTATTTAACCAGGGTAACTCTCGGTTCTTTCGGTTTTAAGCCAACTGAAAAGAAAATAGTTTGTTTCTTGGCTAGATGTCACAGAAAACCAAGAAAAGAATGGGCCCTACAGGTTTTCTGCATTGTGCTTGATTTGGGGAACCATTTGCTAAAGCTGATCCTCGTTTAATTTGTGTATTCTGTCTGGGGTTTGACCACCTGAAGGCAGATTTTGAGATCTGTAAAAATTTTCCACGGTCTATATTTGTGAGGCGACTGAAAAGACAGCAGGAAGAGATGTTTGAAAAGGCTGCTAACCTGGTCTCCGAGAAACCGGCTCCTCCTCAAAAGGAACAGAAGGAACAGCTCTCTGACAAGGGTGATAGTGCCTCAGGAGGAAAACGCGTTATGGATACAGCCATTGAACTGGTTACCGAAGGGAAAAGAAATAAAAAGGAAAAAAGTACAGTGCAGGAACCGCAACCGAGAAAGACTGCGATTCCAACCAGTGAGGAGATTGCGAACACAGTCAGAATCATATAGTCACTGCAACCAGGGACTACAGTTCCTGTTGAAAAGTGACTGCAGGCACAGACACTGACTGGTTCAGACCTCTGGTTCAGCCTCAGTTCCTGGCTCATTGAAACAGAGTGTCGAATTCTATGAGGAGGATGAAGATGAGGATTATGGAGAGCCCATTGAGCTGAATATCTCTCCTGATCCCCACCATCCTGATTCCCCTGCAGGAGATTTGAGGACTACACATCCCACTTTGCCTTTATGAAGCAAGTGGCTCAAACTTTGGACCTCCCCACCCATTGATCCACTGAGGAGGAGGAATAGGACTATATGGAGATGATGGATGTCCCAGTCTCAAAAAGACTACTGTTACCCATCCATACGTCCCTGAAGAAACAAGTCAATAAAATATTGTAGACACCCACTTCTGTGCCACCAGTGGACAAAAAGCTGGACAAAAAGTATTGGGTAGTCAAAGGAGGAGCAGAATTCCTTTTTGGGCACCCTAGCCATGAGGGAGTGATGCAGGCTGCAGCTTGTGATAAAGCTGGCATCCCACTGTCATCACATCCTCCTTATAAAGACTCCAGAAAAATGGACTCCATGGCTAAGAAAACTTACTTGGGGTCCTCTCTGGCCATTAGACAAGCCTCTTATATTACCTATGTCCAGTGGTGCAAGTGGTAGACAAGAAGTACAGGAACTCAGGCATTGGCAAATATGAAATGCATAATGAAGATCTTCAATCTGAAGGATAACTGTGTGAAGACACATCTATCTGTTTAGACACTAGTAGATTCAGTTAGAGATAGTGAAGTATTTGTAGCAAAATATCACTGTTGTACAAGTCAAATGTTGTTATAGAAAGCCTGATTTCAGGTCACAGGGCCAGAAACTGTCATTATGTTGCTGGTTTAAGAATTTTTAGTTCCAGTATCAGTGGGAAGAAGTACAGGAACTGTGTTCCTGCTGCAAAATGGGTACAGGAACTGAGTTCCTGTGCGTTCCTGTTCGCTCTCATCACTGCCTATGTCTCCAGGTATCAGAAGACTCTTTGGCATACTGCCCTGGAAATAGCAAAGACTGTCTCAGTTGCTCCCATGACAGCTGATTTAGAAGAGGCTGGAAAAACAGGCATAGAAGCTTCTAAAGCCCAGTTCAGGATGGCAGTTGATGCCAGCAACACTGCAGCCAGGCAGATGACAATGTCATTGTCTCTCAGTAGGTTTGCGTGACTCAGGACTACTAACCTGACCCAGGACACAGAAACAAAGGCTTGGATTTTCCATGTGAGCCCATATCTCTGCTTGGAGAACAAACAAAGGCTTACATGAAGAAAATAGATGATTGCAAAACTGCTTACAAGAGTGCTGTTGCCAAAGAAAGGGCATCCACACCTCAGAAGCACCAAGCTAGAGGTGGTAGGGGCAGGGCCCATTATAGGCCATTCTTTCAGCCTCAAACTTTCCCTAGTATCAGCAGCAGAGGGGGTAGTTTAGAGGCCGGGCAGATGAGGCAGTGGCCATACTAGCCCCAGCGCACAGCAGCCCAGGCCAAGCAGACACCCTGAGGTGTCTGTTTGGGTCCCCTACCCAACTCCAGTAGGGGACAGACTGGCCCACTGTCTCCAGGAATGGCAATCCATCACCACAGACAAGTGGGTTCTGGAGGTGGTGGGCCAGGGTCTTGCTCTCAGCTTCAAGTTCATGCCAAAGCTGAGGGCAGTTTTCAGACCTTCTACCCGATCAGAAACAGCTCTATTAGAAGATGAAGTATTAAACCTTGTGTCACAAAAGGCAGTAGAGTCAGTTCCCTTGGCACAAAGGGGAAAAGGCCTGTATTCAAGATGCTTTCTCACAACAAAGAAAACGGGGGAGTGGCGACCCATACTGGATCTCGGACATCTGAACAGACATTTGTCAAAACCAAACTTAAAGATGGTGACTCTGGCAACCATCCTTCCAACACAAAGGCAGGGAGATTGATTAGCATCTCTAGACCTAAAGGATGCTTATTTCCACATCCCCATCAGGCAATCCCACAGAAAGTATCTGAAATTCAGATTGCCATCAGGCCATTATCAGTTCAGAGCAATGCCCTTCGGACTAACCTCTGCCCCAAGGGTGTTCACAAAGTGCTTAGCTGTGGTCATAGCACACCTAAGGATGCGGGGGTTGGCAGTGTTTCGCTACCTAGACGACAGGCTTGTTGTAGGTCAAACACCTCATCAGGTCAGGGATGCTCTGGCAGTCACACAGGATACTCTGAAATCCTTAGGCTTCCTAGTGAACCTGAAAAAAGTCAGTGTTGGAACCAGTTCAGCTCCTGGAGTTCATAGGAGACAAATTGGACACTGTACAGGGAACGGCATTCCTTCCACTGGGAAGAGTGGACAGCCTGGTGCAGCTAGCCAGCTCTTTCAAGCTGCACACTCCAAAGCCAGCAAGGCATTTTCTACAGTTGCTGGGCCATATAGCAGCATCAACAGCAACCGTGTCAGGGGCCAGGTTCCAAATAAGAGACATTGTTTCATCTCAGGTCATACTGGCATCAAAAAAGAGATTTGTTGTCAAGGCTAGTGCCAGTTACATGAACTCTCCTCCAGGCACTACAGTGGTGGCAAGAGAGGGCCAACCTCAGACAGGGCATACCATTTTTGCAGAAAAATCCCTTGTTGGTGCTAACCACAGATGCCTCCCTCCTGGGATGGGGCAGCACACTGCTTATGGCACATGGCTCAAGCAGGAGTCATTAGGAAGATACGAACATATGAAACTTGCCATCATAAACAGGCCTTATGGTCTATCAAATCTGCTTGTATGTGCAGCTAGCACCCCTATATTACAGCTGCCCCACTCACCTCCTGGAACTGCTTAGTGTCCTTTACCCAGACCCCCTTTCATGCCCTGTCCCATGCCCTTTTGAAATTCCCCACCAATGCCACCACACTCTCTGGCAGAGCATTCCATTCGACACAACCCTCTCCATGAAATGATGCCTTCTTATCTCCCTCCTGGACCTGCCTACCTCCAGTCTCAGCCCATGCTCCCTGGTGTCCCTTTCCTTCCTCTGCTTAAACAGCCCTTCTGCACCAGATTTGTTGATCCCCCTCAAGTATTTGAAAGTCTCAGTCATGTCCCCCCATCCCTTCTGTCCTCCACGGTGAACAAATTCAAGTGACTTCACCTTTCCTCATAGGTTCTGCCCTCCATCCCCTGCATCATTTTCATTGTCCTGTGCTGCACTGCCTCGAGAAGCTTGATATCCTTCCTTAGGTATGGATGACAATATTGCACACAGTACTCCAACTGCAGCCTGACCAAGGACCTGTACAGGGGTAGAATCACCTCCTTGTTCCTCGACGAGAATCCCCACGCAATGCACCCCAGCATCCTACTGGCCTTAGTCGCCGCCCTCCTGCATTGAGCAGAGTCATTCATGTTCCCCTTTTACTTCTCAGTGACCCCTAACTGTACCCCACCCAGCCAGTATTCCCCTCCTCTGGTTCCCTGCCCTGAAGTGCATAATTTTGCACTTCTTTGTGTTAAATCCCAGTTGCCACCTCACTGACCGCTCCTCAAGCCTGGTGAGGTCACCCTGTAGCCTCTGCCACCCCTCTTGTGTCGTCCACTACAGCTCCCATCTTGGTGTCGTCCACAAACAGACTGATCTGCTCTCTACCCTGTGCACTATATCTGATATGAACAGTCCAAACAACACCAGCCCCAGCACAGAGTCCTGCGGCACGTCACTGGTCACTGGCTTGGGAGAGGAGAGTTCTTCCCCCACCATCACCCGTTGCAGTCTATCCCCAAGCCAATTCCTGATTCAGCCAGCCATCTTTGCCCCTACTCCTACGTATTCCAGCTTTGCCCCCAGTCGCCCATGGGGGACTGAGACAAAGGCCTTGCAGAATTCCCAATATAGGACATCCACTGCAGTTCCCTTGTCACCCAGTCATACTATTCTATCAGGTTGGTCTAGCATGATCTCCCTGAGATGAACCTGTGCTGCTGCCCATCCTGGCGATCACTGACCTCCCAGGAAGGTTACCAGTCTCTCTTTCAGGATTGATTCCATTAGCTTACCTACTATGGAAGTGAGACTGACAGATCTGTAGTTGCCCGGCTCATCCTTTGGGCCGCTCTTGTGGCTGGGCACCACATGAGCCAGCCTCAAGTCCTGCGGTACGCATCCCATGTCCAGGGAGGTGTTGAACAGGTCAGTCAGTGGCCCGGCCAACACCTCTGCCATCTCCTTCAACACCCTAGGGTGAATGCCATCAGGACCTAGTGCCTTATCCACCCTAAGTGCCTTCAGACCTTCTAATACCCTGCTTTCTTGAATCATTTCGTCAGTCACCTCCTCCCCTTCACTCCAGTCCACAGAGATAGCGGTCCTCCTACCTCCTTCGTGAACACAGAGCAGAAGTATTTGTTCAGTACCTCTGCCTGTTCTCCTTCCTTCTCCGCCCCCCTGCCCTTCCTAATCCAGAACTATCCAGTCCTTACAGTTCTTTTTTTCCCCTCACTTACTTAAAAGAATTCCGTTTTCACACATCAGTCAGCTGGAACTCAGAGCAGTCCTCCTGGGCATCCAGTCCTTCACCAGCATGTTACAGGGCCAAGTGGTGCAGGTCAGGACAGACAATACAACCACTTTGTCGTAAACAAATGGTGGCACAAGGTCAACTCCACTGTGCACAGAGGCCATGAAAATTTGGAGCCTGGCATACTCCCTGGAGATCTCTCTCTCTCTCCGCAGTCCACCTTCCAGGGAAGGACAGTGTCCTGGCAGATACCCTCAGCAGAATCAACCATAACGACCACAAGTGGTCAATCAACAGGCAGGTCCTGCAGATTGTTTTCAAGAGGTGGGGCATTCCAGAAGTGGATCTCTTTGCAGCCCCAGATAACAGTCAGCTACCTCAGTTCTGCTGCAGACTTCCTGTGGGGGACAATCCCACTAGATGCACTGCTGCTGGATTGGACAGGGAAGTTCCTGTATGCCATCCCTCCTTTTCCATTGTGTCTAAGAGTACTGAACAAACTCAGATCTCAGCCAGCAACAGTGATCTTCATTGCTCCAGACTGGATCAGGCAGCCCTGCTATTCCCTGATTTTTCTCCCTGTCAGTAGCCAAACCAGTCAGCCTCCCCAGGAGGCACAGCCTACTGACATCGTCTCAGGGCAGGATGCTATATCCCAGCGTCCCGTCCCTCAGGCTCAAAGCCTGGCTCTTGAGTACTTCGAGTATGCTAATGTACACCTCTCAGAAGGAGTCATGGAGGTCCTCAGGGTCTCTAGAAAGCTTTCCATCAGGAAAACTTGCACATCTAAGTGGAAAAGGTTTTCCATCTGGTGTCAGACAAAAGACATAGGTGTCAGTCAGGTGGGCATACCAGCTGTTCTGGATTACCTGACCCACCTTCATTCCCTTGGTCTAAGACCATCCACTCTTATAGTGCACTTGGCAGCTGTCTCTGCTTACTTATCAGCAGGCAGGGTCTCATCCCTTGCTTCAAACCTAGTATTCAGAAAGTTTTTCAAGGGGCTGCTCTATCTGCATCCTCCACATAGGGACCCTACACCAGTGTGGGATCTTAATATATGTATTGCCCAGCTCCTGCAGCCTCCTTTCGAGCCCATGTTCTCGGCAGATCTCAAGTATTTGACTTGGAAAACGGTGTTCCTCGTAGCAGTCACCTCTGCTAGGAGAATTATTGATCTCCAGGCCTTGTCCACAGAGCCTGACTACATTGCATTCCATATGGACAAGGTTGTCCTCAGGATTAATAGGAAGTTTCTTCCCAAGGTGGTATCTGATTTCCACCTCAATCAGTCCATTACACTGACCATCTTTTTCACTGATCATTCCACTTCAGGAGAACATAGACTGGATAGCCTAGATTTTAAAAGAGCCATCAGCTACTACCTGGACCACACAAAGAGCCACAGGCAGGACAATACTCTGCTCTTCCTGACCTGTGGTGAAGTGGGAAAAGGCAAACCAGTTAGAAAAAGGTCCACTGCATGCTGGATTGTTGTCTGCATTCAGTTCTGCTATAGCAAGGTGGGCAAACAGCCCCCTGCGGGTCTTGCTCCACCATGGGAACAGCTGCTTCCATAGCAGCTGCAAGACACATTCCTCTGCTATAAGTCTACAAAGCAGCTACCTGGAAAACTGTTCACACATTTACCAAGCACTAGTGCTTGGATAACGAGGCCAGAAGTGATGCCAGGTTTGGCATAGTAGTACTGCAGAGCCTGTTCCCTAAGTAGATTATTTGCCCACCTCCAAAGGTACTGCTTGGGTAGTCTGCATATTGTCAGAATACAGTAAGATTTCCTGGGGTTTGAAGAAAGAATTACTTACCATAGTAATCTTGTTTCTTCCAAGGGAACCTTATTGTATTCTGAGCTTCCACCCTACTTCCCCTACTGGAACCTAATGGGCACTGCACTTATTTATTTTATTTATTGATTTATCAAAATATTTCACCAGGACGGCACACTGAGCAACAACATGCTCATCTCCCGATGCGACCTGGGGGAAGGGGTACAACTGGAATGAGACATTAAACATTCAAGTTTATAAGATCAACATTAACATACAGTTGTAAAGCAGGTGTTACAAACAGTGCTACAACACTGTTGAGCATAACATGTAGAAAAAGTGAACAAAAATAAGTGCCAGGTTAATAAGTAAACAAGTGCTTACATGAAAGAAAAGGGGACGGAGGGGTGAGGTGGGGGGGGGAAGAGTCGTGCCCCTGGAGATCCCTTCATGATGTGAGGAACCCTGCAAGGGGACTGGGGGGGACCAGAGAGAAGGGGGTGAGGCAGTGTCCCAGAGAGACCCCTAGAAGATGGTGGGGAAGGGAGTAGATGAGAGATACAAGCCCCTTGGGGGTAAGGAGAGGGACCCATGGAGAGCATTCAGGGTCCTTTGCATTCTGTGAGAGATCAAGGGAGGCCAGTAAGGAGGGGGAATTGGGCGAAAGGAGAGAAGGACTAGGGATTGGGGCGGTGCACAGGGTAAAATGAAGGTGAGGGTAGAGTGGTAGGGTTTGTCCAGGGCTTAGAGGTGGGAATTACAGAGAGACATGGCAGGAGCAGCTAGGTGCAAGGTAATTACTGAGGACAGAGCTGATGGAGTAGGTGGAGGATGAGTGCCAGATTTGGAGGGGGGAGGGAATTCCAGATTTTTGGGAGGCAGTGAGAGTAACTAGATTGGCCGATTTGGGTGGATCTGCGGGGGACACCAGGGTACGGGAGTCGGTTGATCTAAGGGAATGGGAGGGTGGGAGGGTGTTACAAAGGAGGAGGTGCGGTAGAAGGGAGCTCATCCAGCTATTGCTTGAGATAAATTTAGCACAGTGAGAGTCACCTATTTGTAAGAGAGGGTATGGATAGGGCATGATAAAGATTACAGTGATGGGTGCGAAGGGGGTTATCCAGGGCAAAGCGGCAGAAGGAATTGAAGAGGGTGTCCAGTCTGGCCAGGGAGGACTTAGTGGCAGCACCATAGACCATGTCACAGTAGTTGAAAATGGGCAGTATCATCTTCTGAACAAGTTCATGCCTAGCCGTAGGATGGATGCAGCTATGGTTCTTGAACAGGGCACCAAGCTTGGGGCGCAGTTTGTTCTGGATGGCGTCAATATGTCCAGAGAAGTTTAGGTGTTGGTCCAACCAAACACCTAAGTACCTGAAAGAGGATGTGTCCTCAAGTAAATTCCCCTCAAGGGTGTGAGAAGTGGGTAAGGAGGGAAGCCTAGAGAGTGTCTGCCTTGTGCCAAAGGTCATGGAGACTGTCTTTTTGGCATTGAGCAAAAGTTTATGGTTAGCAATCCAGAGCTGAACCTTGTTGAAGTCTTGCTGTAAGCTGGTTGTAATCTAAACAGGACAGGAGCCAGCTGAATACAGGACTGCATCATCGGCATACATATGTATAGCAGAGGATGGGAAGCAAACATAGGAAGATCGTTTAAGAAGATGGAGAATAGGAGGGGCCCTAATACCAAGCCCTGGGGGACTCCAGTGCTAATCGGGAGGGGAAGGGAAGTGGCGTCCAAGATCTCAGCTGTCCATACCCTACTGGAAACCTGTTGGTATGTTGGTTTTCTTGGGCATCTGTGACTTGAGTCTTAAGGATGCCCCTGTTGTTTAAAAGAGGAGTTGGTCTTTAGGGGGGAATTGGTTTTATATTAGGATAGTTTAGTTAGTTTAGTTTAGTTTTATGCATGCTTCGTAAGAATCTGACGGTTGCAGGAAGTGCAACCGAGGCAACAGTTTGAAAACTGAGTTTGAGCTTAGCATTCCACTATTCGCATAGGTTCTACTAACCATTTCGGCTCCGGGGCAGTCCTGTGGTGAGACCATATTGCATATTGTCAGAATACAGTAAGATTCCCTTGGAAGAAACAAGATTACTATGGTTAGTAATTTTTTCATATGAGCCCATGCCAGTAATTTGAACCCTTGTTGTAGTGATAAGAAAGATCTGAACCCCTGCAGATTATACAGTTGGTGGGCATAGTAAATACCTAGCCTGTTCCATTGATGCATGGTGGTAACCACTGTATTGGGGGAAGGAGCGAATAGTAGGTCATAGCTCTCAACCAGATTGTGAGAGCCATGGGGAAATATTTTTTCCCAGCTGTTCTCCATTGCGTCAGTGATTACATCTGTGTGTCTAGAAAGTTTATGCATCAGAATGGAAATAACTGGGTGGGCAAATAAAAGTTTATCCAGGTTATGTAAATCCTTCACCATGAATTCAGTTTCCTTCCAGTATGGGTTATGTTGTGTGGAAAGCCAACAGCAAACAAGACTATGCTGAGCTGCCACACAATATAGCTGTAAATTAGGCAACTTAAGGCCACATCTGTCTTTAGACAGTTGAAGTTGTATCAAGTATTTTATTTGGGGTTGTCCCCCTCCCCAGAGAAACTGTGAGATGATCTTATTCAAGTGTTGAAAATAGTTTGGTTCTGGGACTAATGGCAATGTCTGCAAGAAATACAAAATCCCAGGAAAAATGTTTTGTCTGACTGTTTATACTATGCCTAAAAGGGATAAAGGGAGGTGGTTCCATTGTGTCAGGTCCTCTTCTTTTTTATGGTGAGGGGCTCTTAGGGCTGGCAGTATAGCCTAGAGGTTAGAGTAACGATCTGTGAATGAGCTTGGTACATCCAGCAGACCAGACCTGTGTTTGGTTCTCACAACCTCCACTTGCATACTGTGCGACTCTGAGCAAGTCACTTAACTGCCCAGTGCTCCCAGGTCACCCCTGAAAACAGGCACTTATGCCTAGTGGGCCTTACCCGGTTACCAAAGACTAAAATAAAATAAATAAAATAAAGGTGAAGAGCACCAAGTGATCAGGATTTTTTGTTAATTGTATTCCCAGATATTGTCTCAGTTCCAGTGTTATCGGTAAACAGTTCTTTACATTTAGGGAGGGACTGTAGCTATATGTCAGGGCTTCTGTCTTCAGAATATTCTGTTTGAACCCCGGTGTGTTCAAACTCATCTAAAAGGTGCCAGACCTTAGGGACGGAGGTCTCTGGGGAGGTGAGTGTCAAAATAATGTCATCAGCAAATAGAACTATTCAGTAGTTCCTACCCCCTAGTGGAACCCCCTCCACGTCTGTACCCAAGCAGTTCGACTGCACTAAGGGTTCTAAATAATGCACAAACAATAAGGGCGAAAGCCAGCACCCTTGCCTGGTACCTTTCATTTGGTCAGTGGGTCCGATAGACCCCATTAATTCGAATGTAGGCCTGTGGGGGTAGCATAAAGAGATCAAAATAGCTCAGTGAGCTCCAAGGGAAATCCAAAGTTCGTAGGGTGTCCCACAGAAATTGCCAGGACACCCTGTCAAATGCTTTCTCAGCTTCCAAACTAAGGACTACTAATGGGAATATCTTCCGTAGGGCATATTCTATCGGGTGTAATGTGCGCTGAACACCGTCACATTTTTGGTGCTGCTAAATGAATCTTGCCTGGTCTTTATTTATAATTTGAGGCAATAGGCAAGCCAGCCTAGTAGCCCAGATTCCAGTAAATAATTTAAAATCTAAAATTGAAGTAGGGTTATATGAGGTTGGATGGGAAGAGTTTTTTATGGCTTGGGGATTGCCAATATCATGGCATACCTTTACTTTGGGGATGTCGTATCTCCTTCTTGAATACTAATGAAGGTATGGTGCAATCCTGGGGAAGAGATCCTCAGAAAATGTTTTATAAAATTCAGCCATTTAGGCCAGGGCATTTGCCATTTTTTTTCATGGGAGATTGCTACCTGAAGTTTCTTTAAAGAAATGGGGGCAAGTAACACAGTTTGTTGCACCTCAGTTAGTTTAGGTAGTCCCAGTGCTGTCATATAAGCCTTCACTTTGGTCCAATCAGGGGCAGCTCCTGGAGTGTATAATTCCTTATAATATGTTGCTGTAATTTGCCTGAGACTTTCATGTTCCCTAACCAAAGCTACTGTAACCAGATTTCATAGTGAAGCACACATGCCTGTTTTTTTTTGTTTTTTTTTACTCTGTGTTTAGCCTCCTACAGCTCCCAGACCCTCCTATCTCTCAGATCCCCAGACATCCACTTTCCAACCCACCAAGGAATCTGACCCTAGAGTGCATGCCGCCTCAATTCTACTTTCAAGACCCCGGTTAACCCCCCCAGGCGGGGCAAGGAAGGCCCCCTTACCCTCCTTGGACATCAGGGAAGTGTGCGTAGACAGTGGAGTCTGCACCTCTTGCATCGTGGGAGCGGAGTGGAGGATCGTTGTCGGGACCGTCTGGGGGAATTTTTTTCCTCTTTCAAACAACATGAAGTCTTGCTATATTATGACATATGCAGTGAGTCCCAACCTTCGAACTGTTCCGGAGGTGAAAGAGTTAACTTTCCATGCCAGGCATGGAACTTTGAGCACGTGCTCGGTTGAAAACTCAGTCTGTTGCTAATCAAACTCAAACTGTCAGATTCTTTACGCCGCCTCACTGAACAGTCGCTCCGGAGATTTCTCCTTCTGCTCGGTTCATTTTGTCGGTTAAAGTGTTATTTTATCGTCTTTTTGACCGAAATTAAACCACAACCGGTTGGTTCAAGCTCTGTCTGTGGTATTGTAAGTAATAGATAGGCTTACATTTATTTTATTCTGTGTGGAACTTGTAAACGTCTTTCGGTTCGGTTTGAACCGATCAGGTTGTTCTAAAACTTTGCTAGTCCTTATTTAGAGTGCGGTTCCCGGTTCTTATCGGTTCTAAAAAAAAACGGATTTCATTACGTTTTTTTCCACGACCCGTGACATGGTTGGGAACCGATAAGGGAGTCTTGCTTGGCAGATTGCCATAAACGGGCAAGTTGGTTAGGCTGGCACTATGTCTGAGAAACCCAAAAGAAAAACCGGGCCCATTGGGTTTCAGCACTGTGGTGTTTGTGGGGAAGCCTTTGCTAAGGCTGACCCACACACCACCTGTGTGTATTGTCTGGGGTTTGACCACCTCAATGCAGACTACCAGATATGTAGCAATTTTCCTGCTGCCACCATTGAGAAGAGAGTTGGTAGGCTCAGGAAAAGGGAGGCCAAAAAGTCCGCTGACCGGATGGCCAGCCCGTTCGGTTCCAACCGAACTGAGGGAGTGCCCTGACCAGGGCGACATTTCAGGCAACGAAGAGCCAGCTCTGAGGAGCCGGTTCCAACTAAAGGACTAGAAAGTCAGCTAGGTGCCAAAAGTTTTTCTCCAACCGCTGAGGAAATAGCTAAAGCAATTCAAATTGTCCAGTCACTTTTCTCAGTTCCGACCGAACCCGATACCATCAGGGAAGAGATCGGGTTGGACGGTTACACCGTTCAAGATTGTGATTTTGAGGATTTTATGAACCGGAGGAGGGGAAGAGGAGTGAGGAGAGTGAATGTGGTTTGAAAGTCTGGATGTGCCCATTGAACCGGACATCTCTCCAGACAGACCGTCAGGGTTTCTCCTCCTAGGCTATCTGAGTCCCCTTCTCATTTTATGTTCTATAAGAAAGTTGCTGAACTTCCAGCTCCCTGTTGAGGAAGCTGTTGATGACCAAGAGGAGCCTGATTATGTAGAAATGTTGGATATTCCAGAGTCTAGGAGACTGTCTATTCCTCTGCATAAATCTTTTAGGAAACAGACAGTAAAAATTCTAAAAACTCCTCACACTATACCTCCTGTTGATAAAAGAATGGACAAGAGGTATACATTATCAGGCTCTGATACGGAGTTCCTTACACAGCAATGCAGCCATGTGGGGGTAGTGCAGGCTGCAGCCTGTGACAAGGCAAATATTCCTCTAGCTTCGCACCTCCTGAAAAGGACTCCAGGAGGGTTGATGCCATGGCAAAGAAACAGTACATGGCAGCATCCTTGGGACTCAGACAGGCAAATTATATGGCTTATGCTGCTAGGTACCAGAAATCCAGATGGGATACTGTGCTGGCTCTAGAAGAAACAGGTCCCTGACCAGCTTGCCAGGGAGCTGGAACAGGTGGCTGCTGATGGGATTGAGGCATCTAAGGTGCAATTTCATGCTGCAGTAGACTCTAATGATGTGTCATCAAGGATCATGGGTAAATCTGTGGCACTTCGCAGAATGGCTTGGCTGAGATGTACTACCCTGTCACAGGACACCCAGTCTAAGGCCATGGATTTTCCTGTTGTGGGCAATTCTCTGTTTGGGGAGCAGACAGGGAATTACATGAAGAAAATGGATGAATATAGGACCACCTATAGGAGTGCACAGGCCAAGGAAAGGTAGGCCACTCCTCAAAGGCAGCATCCCAGGGGCAGGGGCAGGCCTTTTCATAGGCCTTTTTACCAAGTCCAGGCCTCCTCTTCTGCTTATGCCCAGAGGGGGTTCTTTAGAGGGAAAGGCAGATGGCGTGCAAGCAAGCCTGCTTCCACCCCTCAGCCCAAAGCCCCTGCCAAGCAGGCGCCCTGATGGGGTAGCCAGGGCCGATTCTCCTCTACCTGTAGGGGCAGGCTGGCTTACTTTGTCCAGGACTGGAAGTCTCTAACATCAGACAAGTGGGTCCTGGAAGTAGTAAGCCAGGGACTGGTCTCAGCTTCAAAAATTTCCAAGATGAGAGCCAGGTCCTTTCCACCTGCAAATCCATCAGAGGCACTTGCCCTAGAAACAGAAGTTTCTGCCCTCCTGGCTCTCAGAGCTGTGGAAAGGGTTCCACCCCTGCACCAGGGCAAAGGGTTGTACTCCATGTACTTCCTTACCCCAAAAAAGACAGGAGAATGGTGGCCCATCCTGGATCTCAGATACCTAAACAAGCACCTTTTAAAACCAAAATTCAAAATGGTGACTTTGGGAGTTATTTTACCCTCTCTAAGGCCAGGGGACTGGCTAGCGTCCCTGAACCTCAAGGATGCCTACTTCCATGTTCTTATCAGAAGCTCCCATCGAAAGTACCTCAGATTCAAACTGCCCTCAGGCCATTACCGGTTCAGAGCAATGCCCTTCGGCCTCACTTCTGCCCCGAGGGTATTCACAAAATGCCTGGCAGTAGCAGTTGCCCACTTAAGAAGGCAAAGATTGCCATTTTTCTTACTTCTGGACGACTGGCTCATAGTAGGCCAGTCTCCAGAACAAGTCAAACTACACTTTCAGGTAACTCAGCAACTGCTCACATCTCTAGGTTTCCTTCTCAATCTTCCGAAGTCAATTCTAGAGCCTGTCCAGCTTCTCACCTTCATAGGTGCAGAACTGAACACAAAAGAGGCCAGAGCCTTCCTTCCTCTGGAAAGAGCAAGGACCTTGGTCTCTCTGGCCTCCTTTTTCACCCTGCAGGTCTCTCGACCAGCAAGGCATTTTCTGCAGCTCCTGGGGCACATGGCTGCTTCTACAGCAGTTGTGCAGGGAGTAAGATTTCAGATGAGGGACATCCAGTTCCATTTGAGAGCCTTTTGGTCTCAAAGGAGAGACCCTCTGACCAAATTGATCCCAGTGACTCGAACCCTGATCCAAGCCCTTCAGTGGTGGCAGGACCAGAGCAATCTGAGACAGGGGGTCCCCTTCATCCCTCAGTCTCACTCCCTAATCCTTACTACAGATGCATCCCTCTTGTGGTGGGGAGCTCACATGGGCGATCTCACTACCCAGGGATTGTGGTCCCCTCAGGAATCTCTGCTCCACATCAATCTGTTGGAACTCAGAGCAGTTTTTCTAGCACTTCAAGTTTTTTCCACCTCTGTTCAGAACAAAGTTGTACAGATCAGAACAGACAACACCACTACAATGTGGTACATCAACAAGCAAGGAGGCACTCGGTCTACGGCCTTGTGCACCGAAGCAATGAAGTTGTGGTCTCTGGCGTATTCCCTGAACATCTCCCTTACGGCAGTTCACCTCCCAGGCAAGGACAATGTCCTGGCAGATGCTCTCAGCAGGATTTCCCAGGGCCATCACGAATGGTCACCGGATCCCCTAGTATTGGAGGTAGTATTTCCCAGATGGGGCACCCCGCAGATAGATCTTTTTGCAGCCCCAGACAATCACCAACTTCCCCTTTTTTGCTGCAGGCCCCCAGTGTTGGGCTCAGTCCCTCTGGATGCCTTCCTTCTTAGTTGGGAAGGGAAGTTTTTTTATGCCTTCCCCCTTCCTCTTCTGTTCAAGGTGCTAGTCAAAATCAGATCTCAACCCTGCAAGATGATCCTGATTGCACCAGATTGGGTCAGACAGCCCTGGTACCCACTCCTTATGTCCTTAGAAGTCCACCTTCCCCTGTGTCTTCCCAGGAATCACAACCTGTTAACCTGTACTCAGGGAGGGTTGGTACCCGAATCTCAAATCTCTCAATCTCAAGGCCTGGCTCTTGAAGAGTTAGAGTTTGCTGACCTACACCTCTCCCAAGGTGTATTGGATATATTGAAGGCTTCTAGGAAGCCATCCACCTGGGCTACTTATAATTCCAAATGGAAGAGATTTTCCATTTGGTGCTCTGGCAAGCATATTTCCCCAGAATCTGCTGACTTACCCACAGCCCTGGATTATATGGTGCATTTGAATACTTTGGGGCTGAGGCCAGCTACCCTAAAAGTGCACCTGGCAGCTGTGTCTGCTTTCTTATCAGCAGGTAAACCCTCTTCTCTTTCGGCTCATCCTGTATTCTCCAAGTTTTTCAAGGGGTTGCTTCACACCAACCCTCCATTCAGGGACCCTGTCCCTGCCTGGGATCTTAATATTTGCATTGCTCAGCTTATGCAACCCCCTTTTGAGCCCTTGTCTTCAGCAGAGCTTAAGTACTTGACTTGGAAAACTGTGTTTTTGGTAGCCATCACTTCTGCCAGGTGCATAAGTGAGTTACAAGCATTGTCAGTGGAACCTGATTTTATCTCCTTTCATAGAGATAAGGTGGTCCTCAGGACTAACAGAAAGTTCTTGCCTAAGGTGGTTTTAGACTTCCACCTTAATCAATCTGTGTCTCTCCCTGTATATTTCACTGACCATTCCTCCTCTGGCGAGAGGAGACTGCACAGTTTAGATGTCAAAAGAGCCCTTAGTTACTACATAGAACGTACCAAGGGTCACAGGTTTGACTCCCTCCAACTGTTCCTCACTTATGGTGAGGTTGGTAAAGGGGAAACCTGCCACTATAAGATCCATTGCCAGGTGGATTGTCTCTTGTATCCAATTTTGCTATGAAAAACTGGGTAAGGTTCCTCCCTCAGGCCTGAGGGCTCACTCTACCAGAGGTACAGCTGTGTCTCTGGCTGCTGCCAGGGACATCCCTATCCTAGAGATATGTCAAGCAGCTACCTGGAAAACAGTTCACACTTTTTACCAAGCATTACTCCCTGGACATCCAGGCTAGGAGTGATGCTCGGTTTGGCACAGCTGTGCTTCAGAGCCTATTTCCAAAGTAGGTTCTGTCCCTCCTCCATGGAGGTACTGCTGTGTAGTCTGCATATGTCATAATATAGCAAGACTTCATGTTGTTTGAAGAAAAAATTACTCACCTTAGTAATGTTGTTTCTTCTAATGGAGTCTTGCTATATTATGACCTCCCTGCCTGCCCCTCTCAGAACCTCTACTTTTGGGATGTGGGTAAGGGTGCAGTGTTGGCACTTAGTAGATGCCCACCTTATTTTTTCACCCCTCCTTTTGGGGCGCTTTGGTGTTATGTTTTTAATTTTTGGATCCCCTGACTTGAGTCTTTGTTTTGGGACCAAGAAAAATGTGTTCTTATATTTAGTAGCCAGTTGGCTAGTGTAGGTTTGGCTTCCACACAGAACCTTAGTGAGTTTTGCTCGTAAAGATCTGACAGTTTGAGTTTGATTAGCAACAGAGTTTTCAACCGAGCTCGCGCTCAAAGTTCCATGCCTGGCATGGAAAGTTAACTCTTTCACCTCCGGAGCAGTTCGAAGGTTGGGACTCACTGCATATGTCATAATATAGCAAGACTCTATTAGAAGAAACAACATTACTAAGGTGAGTAATTTTTTCTTCTGGTTTCCTTGACACCTGTGTGCAATGAGGACCAACGAGCTAATGCGTGAGGCGAGTCCGCTCCTGTGTCCTCTGCCAGGGTCAACCCCTTTGTTGTCCCCTGCCGTGCTGGCACCCCCTGAGATCCCCAGGTGGTGGCGGTAGAGTGGCGAGGTTAACTCCCCATCCCTCCCCGGAGAAGGAGAGCAGGCCATTGGGCGCTTGATCCCCCCCCCCCCGGCCAGCCCCCAGCGGCCCGAATCTGTCCCTGAACCTGGGTCGCCAGCGTGGAGCGAGGTGTGGCGTCCAGTGCCTCAGCCCTCAGTGCCACCTGACCGGCTACATGCCTGTTTTTTTCTGCACCCTGATTTGTATAGCCAATCTTCGGACCCCTCAGGAGCCCCCCTCGTAACAGGATTGCCTCAGGTAATACAGCCGTTCTGCCTGCTATTCCAGAATATCCTGAAGTTCAATCTTTGGTTGAGTCAAGCATGGACTGCTTATCGCCCCTGAGGGTGTAGTTTTCAGTTCCTTTCACAGAGATTTTATCATTTCCTCCCTTTTTTCTTTCCTAAAGTGTAAGCTATTAGATGACCTTGTAACACTGTTTTGATAGTGTTCCACCAGAGAGAGCACCGGAGGACTCACATCACTTCAACTATTATCAGCTAAAATAGTGGTAGATGCACTACAGCCCAGGTCTGAAAAGTTTTGTTTTGTAGTAGGGAGGTGTTAAACTCCTAGGTGGAGGCCTTGCGCTGGTAACTCAAATGAATTTTTGCCAGTACAGGAGAATGGTCAGATAAAAAATGGGGGCCGTGGGATATATCCTGAACTGTTTCTACGTGTTCTGTAGTTGTAAATATATAATCAAGTCAGGCTGATGTCTGGTACCAGGATGGGGTGGTGAGAGGGGAGGCGGGTATATTCCTTGCTGGTGGGAAAAACATTCTGCCAAAGGTCAATAAAACCCAAACGAGTCACTGTGGATTGAAAGCATTTTTGAACTGCTGTGGTTCTGGAAAGGTGGATTGAGAATGTGTCTAAGGAGAGAGTTATGTATGTATTGTATTTGATAACCTGTTGGATACACTGGTCCCAGGGGACCATTTTTGGGAACAACCTGGCCTATAAAGATAGCACATGGTAGCATAGGAAAAAAGTACTTAACAGTCAAAAATACAATACGTGATGGAAAGTACAGGGTGGAGCAAAACACAGCCGTACATAGCAACAAATAGCAATACAGTGCTGCAAGATCAGTCGATACACTTTGCTCAACCAGTCAGATGAACATCCAGGGCAAATAAACAAGTTACAGTTGTCTCATCTCAGAATAGTATCTCCTCAAAAAAAAAAAAAAAAAATATATAGTGAGTGCATGACTGGCTGGAAGGTAGCTCCTTGACAATTGGTAACAACCAGGTACACGAGACACCAGCCATGCACTCAGGGAACAAAGTATGCTATGGGAGAACCAGCCTTACGCAGATCCCCCCACTTAATATCATCTGGAGCTCCTGCAGGCAGAGGTGGCTGGAAGGGCACTTTGGTAGTGTGATTTGAAAAGGGAGGACGTGTCTAGGTAATGGGAGTTGGCAGTCTGTTCCAGGGTGTTGGAGCACCTATAGAGAAGGCTTTTTGTCCTATACAAGTGGCTTCCTGGGGCTGGCCGAGAAAAAGGTGCATTGAGGACCTGAGGTTACGAGTGCCAAATTTGGGATTAAGCAGTGCTGACAGTAGGGAGTCCTTTTTTTCCTGCAAAGACTTATTGGCAAGGCAGCCTAGGAGGTTGTCCCGAGGGGCCTGCGAGGAAAGCCACTCCAGTATTTCATAGAGGAACAATGATAGGTAGTGTACAGGGTCAACAAGGCAAGCCTGCAGATGTTGTTGTAGGTGCAGTTCAGTCTGGAGAGATTGTGACTTGAGTTTTGGGTGTAAATAGATGTGCATTAGTTCAAGAGGGAGAGGTGTACCCCTGGCTGTGGCCAACTGTACTTCAGGGATCATGAGATTCTTTAACCTAAAACACACACCAAGTTGCTAACGAACCCATTTTACTGTTACCCCTGTGTGATCTGAGAAGGTTAAGGAGGGGTCCAATGTGACCCTTAGGCATTTCAATGCATTTACTTGCTCTAGTGAGGGTCCACCCGGAGTCCAAATATTCAGTGAATATGGGGTATTTGTGCTTGCTGTTCAGTTGGTGAGCTTGGGTTAAGACACGTATAGTATTGCTTTGGTTTTCTTGGCGTTGATAAGAAGCCTGTTAGTGACCAACTACCTCTGGGTGGTATTGAACTCGGGGGGGGGGTTAGTTTATTTGGATCTTTGGCACTGTGGTTGATAATTAAGTTATCTGCGCAGATGAGCATGTGACAGCCATTCCTTTCCCTGGGGAAGTAGTTCATGAAGAGGGAGACCAGGATTGGTCTGAGTAGGGACCCCTTTAGTGACCACACTATTGGCCTTTGATAGGCCCTAACTTCTAAAGGTAAAGGCTTCTTTGAAACTACTGAACTGGGAGCTGGGAAGAAAGCACCATCTTGAACTGGGAACCTGGAGGAAGACAGTCTTGCTCGAGTTCTGAGTGGAAAAGTCCTGTAGTTCTGCCGGCCCGGTGACACTGAGGGTTGACGCACTGGATGCCAAACCTTGCGCCACGCCGGCGACCTGGGTTTGGAAACGAGCCCGGGCCAGCGGGAGTCGGCAGGGGAGGGAGACGATTGAGCATCCGAAGGACAGCTCTCCTTTCCTGGGAGGGTGGGGGATACACACTTGACGCCTGACTGGCCTCTGGTGGAAGCCAGAGGCATAGTAAGCACACGGGCGAAAAAGAGAGGGTTGGGAGTGGATGATGTCGACGTAGACGCCTAGATGTTGGGGCATGCGCCACTCCCATAGAAAATGGGAAAAACACCCGCTCCGCTCCCGGTAGATGGAGCACCAGGCCCCGATCCCCAGTGCCCCTGCCTGACCCAGTACTAGCATCCCGACGAGAACATGAAGGACTTCGGGAAGGCCCCTACCCTGTGCCCACTTGGGGGACACAGCCACGGTTACATGGGAGATGGACTGCACCAGGCTCCAGGTAAGAGGGCAGGGACTAGAAGGCCATAGGTGTCTCCCGAAGAGTGGGAGCACTACGGGCAGGGGGAGTATAAAGTATAAGTTTAAAAAAAAAAAAAAAAGTCCTGTAGCTCTGTGGAGTTGTTTGTGTATTCAACACAGACAAAGCCTGAGGAGGTTCAAACTTGGATTACTCTGATTGCCTTCACAGCACAGACCAGGTGGATTTCCCAATACTACCCTTCCCCATCCCCACCGTTCCCTGGCTCACCTAGTGTTATGGGGTTAGGCAAGAGGGTGTGACAACTTCCTACTCAGACACGAAACAGGGTTGGGTGTGCCACAGAAGGCAGCCAGGCATTTCTGCATAAGCTGGGAGGATATCGTTTGCTGTAGCTGAGGTGATTATAATAATAGAGTACACTGACTTGACTTCTTAATTTTGGGGTGTGTGTAAGTAAGTAGAAGTCAGTGTTTTGGTTCTCTATTTTTGGGGTTGACTTTTCTTAGCGTAACTTTTATTTGCCAGGGAGGAAATCTAGCTGGGAGAATATTTGCAATCATTTGTGATTCGACCTGTTACTTAAACTCTGTGAAAATAGGTGTCTGAAAGGAAGGAAGGCACTCACTGGGGTGGTGTGTCAGAGTTGTAGTCGATTGTTTCTGGAGAGCACGGGCTTAACCTGCCCCTCACCCCAGCCACCCCAAGC
This sequence comes from Neoceratodus forsteri, assembly GCA_016271365.2. Lineage (NCBI taxonomy): Eukaryota > Metazoa > Chordata > Ceratodontiformes > Ceratodontidae > Neoceratodus > Neoceratodus forsteri. The sequence continues at coordinate 1,206,256,769 of CM028132.1, forward strand.
GCATCATTTCCTTTATATCAGGGGTTCTGACATCACTTCCCCAGAAGTGCAAAAGACATACACCTGTTCATATCCTTAATGGCACAGCACACTGAATAGGGGTAAACACACTCACACGCTTGCACACACTAAAAAAAGAAAACCTCTTAAACAGGAAGGGAGACAGACATGTGGGAAGTGGTGCAGTGTACTGGCTGTGGAGCAGCAGTCTTCCGGGAGACGTTCTGGAGGCTGTGTTGCTGCCCTATCTGCAGGCACCTCTCTGGTCTGAAGGAGGAGGTTGCCCATCTCCATGCAGACCTGGTGAGGATTCGGGAAACCACCTCCCCCACCCAGGCCACTACCACTGCCTCAGAGGCTTCCAAGAAAGAGGATCAGTTGGACGACAGTGGGCTCAGGGAGGGTGAGGGTGGTGGAACAGGGGAGCATCCTTCCAGTTGTGCCTCTCCACAATCCATTCGCCATTCTGGCGGAGCGTGGTTCCTCTGTGGAAGCACCTGCAGTGGAGACCAAGGAGGATGCTGGGAACCTGCACAAAGGAAATCCACAGGATGGTGGCACGGGACCCCACAGGAGAAGGAAACAACTCCTGGTGGGGGACTCGGTCATTAGGGAGGTAGAAGTGGGAGAAGGAGGTAAGGTGCCTGCCTGGTGCCATGGCTTGGAGGCACAGGAAGCGAATCCTCAGGATTATGGGAGCAGCTGCATGGGGGGAGGGAGCTGAATGTCATTGTTCCCGTAAGGACAAATTACCTGGCTGGAAATGGGATCAGAGTAGTGCAATAGGATCTTGTGGAGTTGGGGAGGGGCCCTAGACAAGCAGCACGCATGGTAACTTTCTCAGAAGTGCTACCTGTCTATGGCATGGGTGAGGCTAGGGTACTCCGCACCATGGGATTCAACAACTGGTTGAAAAACTGGTGTGGAGCTCAGGAATTTGGCTTCACTGGGGACTTGGGGGTCCACCTGAAGGGATACAGGCCTATACTGGCGTGATGGTCTGCATCTGCCCGGGAGGGGAACCAGGATCCTAGGTGATAGGTTTAAATGCTTCATTGGCAAGCATTTAAACTAGCCAAGGAGAGAAGCAGGAAATCCCAGCCTCCACACAAAAACAGGTAGTTAGCGAAGTAGACACAAAGGTAGAAAAGTCGCTAGGGAATGGGATGGGTAAATCCATAAAAAGGCAAAGGTAGTAAGGAGAGGGATGGGCCTAAAAGGGGTAAGGCCATCAAAAATTGGAGGGCGGTGAGTACCAATGCCCATAGTCTGGGTAACAAGCTCCCTGAATTAGTGGCCTTGATGGAAGAGGGATGCCTGGATATCGTGGCAGACCCATAAACATGGTACACAGAGAATCATGACTTGGATGTCAACATACCAGGGTACACAATCTACAGGGGGGACAGGGAGGGTAAAAGAGGCGGAGGAGTAGCTCTCTACATAAGGGAAGGAATCAAAGCAGCAGAACTAAAGGGTAAACAGGGAGGGGAGGAGGCACTGTGGGTCACCCTGGAGACAGGAAAAGGCACTGCAGTCGGCACGGGTTGTTTACAGACCCCCATCTCGGGGAGGCAATGGACAAGGAAATGATAGAAATAATCCTTAGAATGGCAGAAAAAGGAGAGATATTGTTGATGGGGGACCTGAATATGCCAGATGTTAACTGGAGCACCTTTACTGCAGCCACATCCAAGAGTAGGGTTATTCTCGATGCCCTACAGGGGGCATGCCTCAGACAGCTAGTGGTGGAACCCACTCGGGAGGGAGCAATCTTGAACCTGGTGCTCTCAAACGAGGATGGAGAGAGGATCTCAGATTTAGAAGTGGGTAGCCATCTGGGAACAAGCGACCACCAAACAGTGTGATTCACAGTAAACACAGCTGTAGAGTCAAGCCATACAAAAGCAAGGGTGTTGGACTTTGGGAGAGTACCTCAGAAAAGCACTAGCAAACATGGGTGGAAGAACAATGGGGAAAAATCAAAACTGCCATCACAGTGGCAACAAGCCTTTGTGTAAAGCAAATCAACAAAACAAAATGAAGGAAAACGCCACTATGGTTCTCAAAAGAGGTGGCAGGGAAGGTTAAGGAGAAAGCATTCAGGAAATATAAGGAAACACAGAAGGAGCAGGACAGAGAACTATATCCGTTAAAGCAGAAGGAGGCAGGGAAGGCAGTCAGACTAACAAAGGCCCAATCTGAGGAAAAGATAGCCAACTCTGTTAAGAAAGGAGATGAAACCTTTTATAGGTACATTAGTAAATGAAGAAAGACAAAGGGATACTGAAGCTTATTAAAGGGGAACGAATGTGAGCAGAGGGTGACAGTGAAAAAACAGGGATACTGAATGAATACTTCTGCTTAGTATTCACAAAAGAAGAGGAGGGGGAGTTACCTAAACCAAGCAGTAGAAACACTCTGGATAGGTGGGTCGATACCAGTCCATTCAGAGAAGTAAGGGTTCTGAAAGAACTCCTGAAACTGAAGTTGGACAAAGCATGGGGCCTGATGGGATTCACCCAAGAATTCTAAAAGAACTAAGGGTAGAACTAGTGACAATACTGACTACCCTCTTTAACAAATCATGGGAGGATGGGGTGGTACCTGAGCACTGGAGGAGGGTGGATTTGATTCAACTTCACAAAAGTGGGAGCAAGGCAGAGGCAGGAAACTACGGACCTGTTAGTTTGACCTCAGTGGCAGAAATAATGGAATCACTTCTGAAGGAAAGAATTGTTGAGTACCTAGAGGCCAGTGGGGCACAGGACCCAAGGCAGCATGGATTCACAGCGGGAAGGTCGTGTCAGATGAATCTAATAGATTTCTTTGACTGGGTGACCAGAGTAGTAGACCAGGGAGGGGCTGTGGACATGGCCTACCTAGACTTTAGCAAGACATTTGACACAGCCTTCCAAAAGGACATTAACCTCCTGGAGAAGGTCAAGAGGAGGGTTACAAAGATGATAGCTGGTCAGCAGGGTAAGGCATATAAGGGGAGGTTGAGGGCACTGAACATATACTCCCTGGAAGACAGGAGAGAGAGGGGACATGATTGGGACCTTCAAGTACTTGAAAGGGATACATAAGGTTGATAAGGAGAGTCTCTTTAAGCTGAGTCTGGACCATAACACGAGTGGGCACAGTCTTAAGCTGGAGGGCGGGAGGTTTAGGAAGGAGGTCAGGAAGCACGGTCAGGAAGCACTTCTTCACAGAGAGGGTGGTGGACACTTGGAGTGCACTGCCAGAAGAGGTAATCTCATTGAAAATAGTGGGCAGCTTTAAGAGAAGCTGGGACAGGTATGGGGGAAGGTAAGGGTCATGGGTAGGGAAAGAGGATGGGAGGACTGTGGAGAGGGGGCAGGGACAGTAGCTCAAGCTGTGGACCCTGCAACACGAGCAGACTTGATAGAACAAATGGCCTTCCTCTGCTGGCTTCTTCGTATGTTTGTATGTAAAAAATGAATATACAAGTTAGCCAGCCTTGGAGTGGGTCCCAGGGTGGTAGCCTGCCTGGGTAAAAAATTATCTGGACAACAGGACGCAGAGAGTAATAGCAAACGGAGTCCACCCGGAAGAAAGGGGAGTTACTAGCAGGGTACCGCAGGGTTCAGTACTGGGACCGGTCCTCTTTAATGTCTTTATAAGTGACATTGCAGAGGGGCTTGAAGGAAAAGTATGTCTCTTTGCAGACAACACAAAGATCTGCAATAGGGTTGATACACAAGGTGGGGTGGAAAGGATGAGAAGGGACTCTGCAGGGTTGGAGGAATGGTCAAATGTATGGCAGCTTAGATTCAACACAGAGAAGTGTAAAGTAATGCACCTGGGAAACAAAAACCCAGGGGAAAAGTACACAGTGGGGGGGGGGGGTGAGATTCTAACAATAACAAAAATGGAAAGGGACCTGGCTGTAGTCATATCAGATGACTTAAAAGTGGGCAAGCAATGTGAGAAGGCAGTAAGAAGGGCTGGGGGCATACTGGTATGCACAGGGAGAGGCAGCACTAGTAGAAAACAGGAAGTTGTTATTCCTCTATACAAACGGTTGGTGAGACCACATCTGGAGTACTGCATGCAGTTCTGGAGACCTCATCTCCGCAAGGACATCGGATGGGGCTGTCCAGAGGAGGGCAACTAAAATGGTGCAGGGTCTGCACCAGAAGACATACGAAGAGAGACTAAAAGAGCTTAACATGTATACCTTCAAGGAAAGGAGGGAGAGGAATACATGATAGAAACTTTCAAGTACCTCAAGGCAATCGACAAAGTCCAGGAGGGTAGCATCTTTCGGAAAAAGAGATGTGCAAGAACAAGGGGGCACAATTTGATGATAGAAGGGGGATGGCTCAGAGATAATGTGACAAAAGTATTTTTTCATGGAGAGGGTTGTGGATGCATGGAATGGCTTTCCTGAGGAGATTGTGGAGTCAAAACCAGTGTGGGATTTCAAGAATATATGGGACAGACACAAGGCAGTTCTAGTGGGGGTTAGGAGGAAGTAGGCTGTTTGTTAACTAGGATCTGCAGTGTATCCATTAGGTAGGGAAATGGGCAGACTAGGTGGGCCAGGTGGGCCTTATCTGCTGTCAAATTCTGTTTCTATTGCTATTGTGTAATAAAAGAAGAAAAAAAAAGCCTTGGTGCGTCCTGGTACGTAGTTCCTAGGGAAAGGGTTACAGTAGTAAGAGGAAGTGAGATTCCCCAACAACGACCAGGGCAGACAGAAGCAGAGAAAGTGGGACTCATGATGGGAGTAGTGCAATGCAATGGATGTGGAGCAGTGGTCTTCAGAAGGACATTCTGGGAACTCTGGTGTTGCCCCATCTGCCGGCATCTCTCTGGGCTGAGGGCCAAGATTGCCAGCCTTCAGGCTGAGTTGACTAGGTTGCAGGGGATATCCTCCCCGACCCAGGGGCCACAAAGTCTACACCCACTACCTCAAAGGAGAACCAGAAAAAGAAGTGTGTGGACTACAGTGGGCTCAGGGAAGGTGAGGAGGGTGCATCAAAAGTGAATCCACCACCCAGTGCAACTAAGAAACTCCAACACAGGTTTGGAGGAGCAGGAGGATCCCACTGTGACACCTGAAGTTGTGACTTTGGGGGGGTGAGCAGGTTCTATAGAAGAGAAGAGAACCCCAAAGGAAGAAGAAGCTTCTCCTAGTGGGGGACTCCATAGTCCAGGGAGTGGAATTGGGGACAGAAACTGGAGGAAAGGGAGGTAAGGTGTCTACCAGGGAGCAAAGCTCGGAGGGGCGGGGAGAGGATCCGAGGAGTTGCTAAAGCAGTAACAAGGTAGGGGAAGCTTGATGTCATTGTTTATCCGGGGACAAATGACCTGGCTGGAGACCAGGCAGGGACAGCAAGGGTGCAGAAGGAGTTCAGGAAGTTGGGGAAGGGCATTGCACAGGTAGCAAGCTCCATGACCTTCTCGGGGGTGCTGTCTGTCCACGGCAAGGGGGAGGCTAGGAACCTACGCACCAAGAACTTCAACACTTGGCTGGAGAGCTGGTGCTTTGGCTTCATTGGGAACTGGGGACCCACCTGGAGGAATGTGACCCTATACAAAGGGGACGGGCCTACACCTGTCCAGTGAGGGGACTGATGTCATTTGAGAACAGTTTAAATGCTTCATTGACAAGCATTTAAACTAACAATGGGGGTGGCAGAAGGATGTGGGGGAAGCAAACTGCCCATCTTCACAGGATAGGGAAGTCAACATGGAGAACCATAACATTATGCTATCACCAGAGGAAATGGAACTCATAGAAGGAGGAAGAGCAGAGGACAGGAGGAAGAGGGTTGAATACGGGAAGGACAAACAGAGGAGACAAAAAGACAATGGGGGGATGATAAAAGAACAAATGGCAGGATATGGAAGGCCATATATACCAGTGCCCACAACCTAGGGAATAAAATCACAGACCTGGTGGCCTTGATAACTGAGGCTGACCTGGACATTATAGCTATTACTGAAACATGGTATACTGCAAACCATGACTGGGATGTGGCAGTACCGGGTTATACTCTTGTTTAGAAGAGGGGGAGGGAAGGGGAGGTGGCGGTTTATGTCAGGGAGGATATATTAGAGCGACTGAGGTACAGGGAATGCAGGGGGAGCAGAGGTACTTTGGGTCACCTTTGAGATGGGCAATGGCACTGCTGTTTGCGCAGGTGTGATATACAGACCTATAGCACAGGGGGAGGAGGTGGACAGGGTTCTAGTGGAATCCATCCACACAATGGCAGCTAAAGGGTAGATGCTGCTGGTAGGCGATTTCAAGTCTTCCAGATGTGGATTGGAGCATTCTAGCTGCTGCCTCAGCCAGGAGCAGAGACATCCTGTACTCTGTAGAAGGGGCAGGCCTCAGGCAGCTAGTGCTAGAGCACACTGGGTAGGGTGCAATTTTTGGACCTGGTACTCATCAATGGGGACAGAATTGAGGAAGTCAGGGTGGGTGAACACCTGGGATCCAGTGATCATCACACAGTGTGGTTCAGCACGAGTACAGTGGCAGAGTCAAGCTACAGAAAGGTGAGGGTCCTGGATTTCAGGAGGGCAGACTTTATTAAAATGGGGATAAGTGTCAAGCATGCCCTGGCAGGGAGGGACAAAAGGTGGAGTGGAAGCCGGCCCATCGGTGCAGCGGTTGGATTTTCGCTTGCAACGCCGGCGACCCAGGTTTGGAAGCAGACTTGGGTCGCTGGAGGGAGACAGCCAGGAGAAGGCTTGATCATCTCCAGGACTGCTCGCCTCTCTCCCGGGGAGGAAGGACGAAGATTAGCAGTTTGTCTGACCCCGGTGGAGACCCGAGTTATAGCAAGCTGGCAATACAGATCAACGGGAGCTGTGTGGTGGACGTCAGTGTGTAATGCCTTGACGTCAGGGCACACACCACACAGCAAGAAAAAGCCAGAAAAGCACCACCGGAGTGCGGGTAGACGGAGCTCCAGTGACAGCCCTAATGGCAACGGCCTGCCTGACCACCAGGGGACCCGACGAAACTCGAAGATGTCTGGGTGCTGGGCCCCACCCCGTACCCGCCTGGGAGGTATAGCCATGGCTCCATGGGGGTACCGCCGGGGATCTAGGTAGGCCAGTTGTGGGGGGCACGAGGGAGTCTCCCAGAAGCACAGCTCGGGGTGGGAAAGAGGAGAAATAGAAAGCAAAAAAAAAAAAAAAGGGGGGGTGGAGGAGCAGTGGGCCCATCTGAAAGGAGCCATGGTGGAGGCGACAAACCTTTACATTAGGCAAGTAAACAAGGGCAAGAGAAAGCCGCTATGATTTTCAAAGGCAGTGGCTCGGAAGGCAATGGTGAAAAAGATTGCTGTCAGGAAATACAAGGAAACACAACGGGAGGAGGACAGGGTAGTGTATCTGGATAAACAGAGGGAGGCAGAGAAAGCAGTCAGGAGCGCAAAGGCATAAACGGTTGAAAAAATAGCACAGGAGGTAAAGAAAGGAGACAAGGTTTTTTATAAGTACATTAGTGAAAGGAGATAATAAGGCTTAAAGGGGAAGAACAAGAGTGTGTGGAAGGGTACCTGGGAAAAGCATTAGTATTGAACTTTATATTATATTTTAGTTTTGTTCTGTATTCGCAGAAGAAGGTGAGGGACCACAGGCAACATGAACAGAAATGGGAAGGAGATGGACACCAGTCCATTTACAGAAGAGAGAGTCCTAAAGGAACTCACAAAACTGAAAGTGGACAAGGCAATGGGACCGGATGGGATACATCCTAGAATATTAAGGGAACTACAGGAGGTGCTGGCGCCACTACTGGCAGCACTGTTCAACTAGTCACTTGATACCAGAGTGGTTCTGGGGGACTGGAGGAGGGTAGATGTAGTCCCTCTTCACAAAAAGTGGCAGTAGGGAGGCGGCTGGAAACTCTAGACCAGTCAGCCTCACCTCAGTAGTGGGGAAGATTATGGATTCATTGCTTAAACAAAGGATCGTGGAACATATTGAAGCCAGTGGAGCACAGGATCCGAGACAGCATGGATTCACAGTGGGAAGGTCATGTCAAACAAAGGTAATTGATTTCTTTGACTGGGTGACTAAGGTCATGGATCAGGGGGAGCAGTGAAATGTCGCCTACCTGGATTTCAGTAAGGCCTCCGATACCGTTCCACATAGAAGACTTGTGAACAAGCTCAGCAGCCTGGGAGTGGGTCACAAGGTGGTAAACTTGGTTAGGAACTGGTTGAGTGATAGAAGACAGAGGATCATGGTAAATGGTGCTCAATCTGAGGAAAGGAGGATGACCAGTGGGGTGCCACAGGGATCAGTCTTGGGTCCAGCCCTTTTAATGTCTTCATAAGTGACATTGCGGAGTGGCTGGAGGGGAAGATGTGCCTATTTGCGGATGACACTAAGATCTGCAACAGGGTAGACACTCCGAGAGGAGTGGAAAAAATGAGGAGGGACCTAGATAAACTGGAGGAATGGTCCAGAGTGTGGCAGCTGAGATTCACTGAGAAAGTGCAAGATCATGCATTTAGGGTGCAGGAACCTAGGGAGGATTACATATTGGGCGCCAGAAAGCCAGCTTCCAGGCAGGATGTTCCTTTCATGCTGTACATTGCCACTTCATTAAATTACAAATTAGACTTTAAAGATCATCAAACGGCTGGTTCTAAATACTTGCTTTGGGGTCCTCACATTAGGAACTGTCGAAAGACACCAAATTTATAATGGGTGGAACAAGGAATATGCAGAATCAACATTCTGGAGCTTCAAAGCCTACCATGCCACAAGTCCAACAGCCCGAACATGCTGCAAGTCAGTCGGGGCCTTCTACATCATCGGGTGAGCCTCCATGGAAAGCCATATTAGATTTCATGAAATCTACGGACGCTAAAATTGAAAAAAACGTATCGAAACTGGAATCTCATGAGGTGGCACATACCGCTCTGAAAGATACAGTGGAGGAAGCAGACAAGAGATCATTATCAACGCAAGTCACAACTGAGGTGCTGGCCAAAGAGAACAACCAACTTTGGGGGAGACTTGAGACCCTTGAAAACGAACTTAGAGCTTGCAATGTGCATTTGGTAGGGGTCCCAGAAGGGGTCGAGGGCACCCATCTACTTAATTTTTTAAAGCGCAGGATGATGGAAACACTAACATTGCCGGAGAATTTCGATTAGTTCCACCTGCGCGAAGCATATAGGATCAACCCTTGTGTCAAGCCTAATGGGGAAGCCCAGCCACGCACTGTTCTGCTGCGGACTACCGGGGCAGACGTCCACGATGCTCTCATTGCTGCAGCCAGAGTTGTATACCCAGTAACCCTACAAGAATGGAACATTACATTTTTCCCAGATTTGTCTTTTCAGACAAGGATGAGGAGGAGGCAATTTGACGCTGTGAGACAAAGGCTCAGGACTCTGGGCATCGTACATTCGGTGTACCTGCGAGGCTGAGGATCATGTAAGGCGGTAAATCCTGGCAGTTTTCGGACCCGAAATACACAGGATGATGGCTTAAGCTCATGGAGGCTGAATTTTCGGCTTGCCGGATACCGGGGATTGTTGCAGAAGAATCTGAGTTAGAAGAAGGCTGAGTAGAAGAAACGAGCGGCTGACTTTGAACCGTTTTTCTCTTGTTATCACCTAATGGGGACTTTGTTCAGCATATGTTGCATTAAATGAGCAATATATTTGCTACCGAAGTTGGAGTATTTAGCTCAGGAGTTTGGAGGGATTTTTGTTATTCCTCAGTACCTAACCCTGTTTAACTGTTTCCATTAGGGTGAGTAATTTATTTTTATTGATAGCCGCTAGCGTAAGGATCCTACAATGCTGGTAATATACTGTTTGTTTCTGTAATGAAGTTGGGGTGTTGCAGGTAGATGGAACCTATATTTCCCAATTAAAAATTTTATCTAGAATGGTTTAATAGCACTTCTAGGAGTGCAGATATTCTTCCTGTATTCTCTCCCTATAGGACTCAACCTTTTTATTTATTAGAATTGTGGATAAATACCTTTGAGCCAATGGCTCTTTTTACAAAGGTTCCATGTCCATATTCAAAGAATGGAAGTACAGTTTGTGTGAGATTAGCAGGCAAACAGTTTGAATACAAAATTCAGTACAGGGTATACATGGTCTAAAATCTACAGATAATATAAATAACAGTTAGAACAACACAATCAAGCATACATTTAAGAATGATGAGTCACAACAAACAATATTTACATGAATTAAACCTGCCAGAAGGGCACTGTCAAAGGGAAAGGTGGGGTGGAAAAAAGGAGTTGCTGCCAGTTGTGCCGGGTAGTGCAGGAAAGTGGAAGAGAGAGTGGATTAGAGGGGTAACTGGGAGAGAGGTAGAAAGAGAGGTGGGTGGGAGGCAAGGATCGGGAAACATGCAACAGTGGATGGGGTGAGCAGAATTAGGAAATGGAGAGAGGAAGGTGGTGGACCAGGGCTAGGGAGAGAGGCAGGGGTATATGTGGGGGAAGGTGGTGGCAGGCAGAGGTGGTGATAGTAGAGAGGTGCGAAGAACAGAAGCAACTGTCAGGGAGGTTAGGAGAAGCAGTCACAGGTGGCTCTGGACACAAGCGTTTGACGTAGCTTGTGTTTGAATGAGCAGAGGGTGCCTAAGTTGGTGAGTTCGCTGCCCAGAGAGTTAAACATCTTAGGAGCTCTACCTGCAAAAGACCACTGACCTTGGGCGATACCACAGTGGGGAACAGATGGAGAATAGTTGTCAGAGCTTCTTGTGTAATGGGAGCGGTTGACTGGGCTTAAGAGAGACTGAACCCAGCAGGCATGAGTCCCATCAATAACTTTTTTGCTAGTAGGCAGGTTTGGAAAGTAATCCTTCCCTGAAGTTGTAGCCAGTTTGACTGTTCGTAGAGGTCGCAGGTATGCGTGCGGTGGGTAGCACCAGTAAGGACTCTGCAGGCCCTATTCAGCGCTGTAATAATCCGCCATAGTGCTGTAGCTGCTCCATAGATAACAAGCCCATAATCAATGATGGAGACAATAGAGCTGCGTATTGCTAGCTTAAGGGCGTCCTGTGTCAGGCAGTGCCTATGTTTATAGAGAAGGCCTATATGGATATTTACGGATTTTGCAACTGAATTGATATGGCTAGAGAAGGACAGAGTAGGGTCCAGGGTTACACCAAGGTATTTAAAAGTCTGCTTCTGGTCCATGGTCACACCCAAGCTGTTTTTGATAGCCAACTGTTGGTGTTTGTTATGAGTGCCGAGGAACAGCATAGTCTTTGTTTTTTTGTAATTTAGCACTAGTTTCTGTGAGACGAACCAGGCCTCAACTTGTGTGAAACTTTCCTGCAGTTGTTTCTCCAAGAGGGAGGGGTCAGACTTCTTAGAGAAAATCATTGCGTCATCAGCATACAGAATAATGTTTTCATCACAGGCAGAAGGGAGATTGTTCAGGAAGATGCTGAAAAGAAGGGGTCACAGTATTGACACTTGGGGAACACCAGCCTGGACAGGTAGTTTGGGGGAGAGGGGAGTCACCAGTCTTAACTTGTTGTGACTGGTTGGAGAGATAACTATTGAACCATTGTACAGTATCATGAGAGAGCCCTAAGTTGCCAAGTTGTTCCAATAGTAATGGATGGTTGACTGTATCGAAGGCCTTTGAGAGGTCTGTAAAGGTGGCACCGGCAAGCTGTCCTTGGTCTAGTGCTAGATGGATGTGGCCTGTAAATTCAAGGAGGGCAGAAGTAGTGCTATGTCCTTTGCGAAAGCCATGTTGCTGTGGGCATTGCAAGTTGTATTTCTCCAAGTACTCCACCAATTGGTCTACAACGATTTTTTCAAGAGCTTTGTATAAAGGGGGTAGGATGGAGATGGGCCTGTAGTTACAGTGTAATGCCCTATCCCCAGACTTGTGTATTGGGGTCACCAGGGCAGACTTCCACTTGAGCGGGAACTGGGACAGCATGAGGGACCGGTTAATAATCTTGGTAAGAGGGTGCAGGACATCGTCAAGGGTGAGGGTGATGAGCTTCAAGTCAAGTGTGTCCCCACTTTATCTGGATTTTCTGAGCACCTTGAGGAGGTCATTTTTGACATCCCTTTCAGTAACTGCCTTGAAATAGAAATGTGGATGATTTGTATCCTGAGCCTGTTGATATTGGGAGGCCGTGGTTTGGTTGGTGTCAGTAAGTTAAAGGGAAGCACATGGCTGAGGTCAGTGAATGCCAGATTGAAAGTATTGGCAATTGTGGTGGGGTCCAGGGTGTTGCTGCCGTCAACTTTTAGCATATTAGGAATTGCTTTGGACTTTTTCCATATAACTTCAGAGAGACTGCCAGAATTTCCTTCCATCCTACCATGAGTTTGATAGGGTGCTCCTGTTAGCTTTTTCAGTGCGGATAGCTGTGGTACAGGCATTCCTTGTATGCCTGAAAGTCTGCTTTCTTGCCAGAGGCTGTAGCACAAGCCCATAGACGGTCCCAAGCTTTTAGTTGGTGTAGGAGTTTGCCTGAGATCCAAGGGTTGTCAAGGCCTTTAATTGTGCATTTCTTAAAGGGGGCATGGATATTGCACGCTGCATTGAACGTTGAGATAAAGTACTGAAATGCAGCATCAACATCCAGAGTGGTGTCAGTCGTGGACCAGTCTTGTTGTCGTAGGAGTGCCTTAAGTGGTGCATGGTGTCCCTTAATTAGCATCCAACTGTTGATAGTTTTCGCGGGGGTTATCGAATTTATTTAACCATATGCATTGGACTGGGGAATGGTCACTAATGGCATCAGGGAGAACTGTAGTGTAGCTAATATGGTCAGGGCGACTTGAGAGTACCCAGTCCAGTAAGGTATTGGTCCCTGTTCTATAGTTGATCCTAGTGGGTGAGGTAACTAGCTGTGTAAAATTTGCAGCTGCCAAGGTATCCTTGTAGTTGCTTGCACTGGGGGCAAGCCAGTTGACATTAAAGTCCCTTAGCAATATAACTTCTGAGTTAAGCTTTAGATTACCGATGCAGGTAAGGAATGGGTTCAGGTTTCTTGTGAGTTTGGGTGGAATATATGCAGAGGCTATCGTCAGAGCTTTGTTATGGGCCCCAAGAGTGACTTAATAGCAAGGACCTAAAGCTCATCTCCATTAATGGGCAGGGTCAGGGCATGCCCTGTCATAGAATCTTTAAGATAAAGGGCACAGCCTCCCCTTTTTTTGGATAGTCGATCCTGTCGAAAGATAGTATACCCAGGTATTGCCACAGCAGTGTCTGGGATAATTGGAGTCAACCAAGTTTCAATCAATCAATCAATCAAAATCTTTATTTATTCAGGCGAACATCATTGAGCATAGCTCATTTACAAGATGGACCTGAGTGGTCATAACAATATAAGGTTACAAATTTTACACAAAAACATGGTACTGAATGAACACAAATACAAAGATTTATGAATGAGACAGGTATACAAATATTTATATATATATACAAGACAAAATGACATTGGACCTAGATCATATTAAAAGGAAAGAAACAAACAGTATTGTAGGGATAAAGCTAGGGTAATGGGATTTGGGGGGGTATTTTGTAGTAAGAAGGTTGGAGAACAAGCTAGAAGAACAATAAAGAAATAGGGGTAGTATAAAAGGGTAGGGAAGGAGGGGTGGAGAGGACTAGGCTTATGGAAGCAATTGCATGATTCTGGGAATAAGCTAGTGTACAGTTTTTGAAAGATGTTAAAGGAATGAGGGTATCCATTTCAAGGTCTTTTGAAGAGAATTCCAGATAAGTGCTAGGGAGTAGCTGATTGCAGCCCTTCCATACGGTGCAGGTGATAGGAATCTTCAGCATGATGAGTTTATTGATCCTTAGGGTGTAAGGCCTGGATGTGATCCGGTTGAAACAATCTGAGATGTAGAAAGGAGTTTGTCAGAGCTTTATAGATCCAGACAGCAGCATTTTTGTTTCTTCTATGTTGTAGGGATGTCCAACTGACTGCATTGTAGAGAGAGCAATGATGGGTGCTGGAGGGAAGGTCTGTAATGAATCTAATAGTTCTATGATACAAGGTGTCTAATTTATTTAAATGGGAGAGGGAACAGTGACCATAAAGGAAGTCAGCGTAGTCAATGAGGGATAGGAATGATGCCAGGATTAGCCTTTGTTTGGAATCTCTGGTCAGGTAGTGTTTGATCCTATAAAATAGGCCAAGTCTTTGTCTAAGCTTTTTCAGGAGCTCTTCAATGTGGCTAGTATAGTCAAGTTTATTGTCAATCCAGACTCCAAGATATTTGAATTTGTCCACATATTCCAGATTTTCACCAAGGATGGTAGATAATTGTGGAAGGGTGAATGATGGGACAGTGGAAGAGCAGCTCTTGGTTGCAAAGAACATAGCTTTTGTTTTCTTGGCATTTAGTAGTAATTTCTTTTCTAGTAAGTTGTGCTGTAGGAGGGAGAACTCAGACTGTAAAAGCTCACAGGCTTTTGATGGTGAGGATTACTGACATATAGTACAGTATCATCTGCAAAGAGGTGAATATTAGATTGTGAGAGATTGGAGTCAATATTGTTGATGTAAATGGCAAAGAGGATGGGGCCCAGGATGGAACCTTGCGGTACACCCTCTTAGGAGTGGTTTAGGTAGATAGGTCACCTTCATTTTTACCAGTTGTATTCTTCCAGAGAGATAGCATCTGAACCATTTAAGAGAGAGTGAGTCAAGGCCTATGGAGTTCAGAGGAGATTAGTAGTTCATGGTCCACAGTGTCAAAGGCTTTGCTTAGATCCAGGAACACAGCACAGGTGTTATTCTTTTTGTCTAAGGCAGTCTGCCAGTCGTTTGTAACTTTCGCTAAGGCAGAGATGGTGCTGTGCATAGATCTAAACCCAGATTGAGCTGGATTAAGGAGATTATTGGTATCAAGGTAGGCACTTAACTGAAAGTTCACTAACTTTTCAAGCATTTTGGACAGTACTGGTAAGATGGAAATGGGCCTATAGTTGTTGAGGTCCATGGGATCACCTGCCTTAAATAGTGGAAACACTTGAGCTGTCTTCCATATTGAGGGGATAGAACCAGTGGCAAGGGACAGATTGAAAAGGTGAGTGAGGGGGGCAGCTAAGGCGTGCAATGCTACTTTTAGAAAGTAGGGATCCAGGAGTCTGCACCTGCGCTTTTAGTTGTATCTAGTTGGAATAGTAGGTCTTCTACTCTTTTAAGAGTATTGATTTGAAGGAGAATGGAAGCAGCCTTTTGTCCTCGGTAGATTGTAAGTTTAGTGATGACCTCAATAGGTTTGCAGGTGAGGAATCGAAGCTAGGCCAGCTGTAGTGAAATGATCGTTGAAGGCATCTAAGATTTCCTGCTTGTCAGTGATTTCAACACTATTTAGGTGCACTTTGGGTGGTAAGACAGGGGTAGAAGCTTGACCTAGGATCCCCTTTATGGTACCCCAGAACCTGGAAGGGTTGTGATAGGAGACATCCAATTCAGCTGTGTAGAAGGCAGCCTTGGCATTTCTCACTTGTTTTGTGCAGGAGTTTCTGGCTTTTCTGAATTGAAGCCAGTCATTTGGATCCTTGGTCTTTCTTGCCCTTTACCAGAGTTTATCTCTGGCAAACAGTACGGATTTAAGGTCAGCAGAGAACCAGCGACAAGATTTGAGTTTGGTTCTGGCACTGGTGAGGGGTGCATGTATATTGAGGGCACTTATGATAATATCACTTAAGACCTGAAGAGCTGTCTCTATTGAAGCTGTGAGATAGAATTCTTGCCAACGTGTGGTGTGGCACAAATCATGGAGATGTCCTGAAATATTAAAGTTCTTTTTTGACCTTCTTGGGAGAAATTTTGCAGGGTTGGGTGGCTTGATTGTTGATCTTATGCCAGCTATGGGACAGTGATCACTTATGTCACTGAATAGCACTCCAGCATGAGAATACAGATGAGGCTTATTTACCAACATGATGTCCAGTAGTGTGCTGTTGAGATTATTCTTTGGATTAATCCTTGTTGGTTCTTTGATTAATTGAGTGAATCATAAAGTCAAGAAGGTTACCAGGGTGCAGATGTATTGGCTAGCCAATTTAAATTCAGGTCACCTAAAATGATGGTGTCTTTAGGGCCTAGATTAAGTATAGATCCTAGGTGGGATAGGAGTTTGAGGCCTGCAGAGGGGGGCCTGTAGCAGCCAATCAGTTGAAAAGATGATATGTTGGGAAGGTTTATTTTAATTGATAAGCATTCGAATTCCTTTGGCTGTGATGTAATATTGAGGCAGGATGCAGAGATGTTTGCTTTGACATAGATGGCTACCCCACCGCCCCTGGATGGACGGTCAGATCTGAAGAGCTGGTTGGGAAGATTTATTCACTGTCTTTGTTGCAGATTTGAGCCATGTTTCAGAGATAACCAGAAAGTCAGGTAAGGTGTGTGCAACCCAGGCCTGTATTAATGAGAACTTTTTTAGGAGGCTGCAGGTGTTGATATGAAGAAAACTCAGGCCATTTATGGAGGCTAAGTCAGCTGGGGAGATGGAGCTTTCTGTGGGTCCAGGGTTGATTTCAACAGTGCTGACACAGATCAGCAGAAAGAAGATTAGTTTGATGAGGGCACCAAGTGATAGGAATAGGGAGTAGTCAGAGGACTTTCTCTTCTTGCTTGGGATCCAATGTATAGTGGGCGATGATCCTGCTGTGTGGTTATAGATTTTGTCATAAAGTACCAGCTTAATGGACAGGTATAGGGGGTCATTATAGTGCCAATAATGGAGCAGGGGGCTTATGGGGTACCGAACTGGTTGTGAGCCTTTTTGTGGGATACCCCAAGGATTACAGTGCAGAAGCGGCAGTATATACTTGGGGAATTGAGGCATCCACTGGGACAGCAGAGGGACAAGCCCGCCCTAATCACCATGGCACGGGTTGCTTCAGTTCTCTTCTGGATCCGAGGAAGGTGACAGGCAAAGCAGCAATAGGAGGAACAGTAGCATGGTGGAGGGTAGGTAGGGGTTAAAGATACTAAAGGTGATGTGAAGAAATGAGTTTGGGAATTGGCTAGGAGATTAGCTATGGGTGGGGATAAGAGATTCGGAGGGAAAGTGTGTATAAAAGAAACACCCAGGAGGGAGGAGGGGGGCGGGCAAAAATTTTGCGGCTTTCCCGTACCTTTCTGGCTGTCTCTCCCGGCCTCCTGGTTCCCTTCTCGGCTATGCGGTGGCCGCCCGCCCGCTGGCGGCTCGGAGCCCCTACGGTCTCTGGGTGCTCGAGGGCAGGGCCGGCTGGAAAGGAGGGGACAGAGGAGAGGGCAGTCAGGAAAAGCACTGAATTGCAGCAATCTGCAAGAGGTGCTAAAAAGAAGATTTACACAACAAAGACTGGGTCGGGGGGGGGGTTAGGCGCCTGAGCGTCTAGCCCAATACAAGTCTCAGCAAAAGACTGTAATCACAGAGTCATCAAGCAAGAAGGCATTTCACACAAATGTACAATAATAAAAGTAATAACAGCTCCTTTTTTTAGAGTTTTACATTCTCATTTCCATCCTTGGTTTAAAAAACTATATACCTTGCAGGGGTTATACTGCACTGAGAAGTAGTGGAATTTCTAAATTGGTTTCTGGCTGCAGATTAAGCAACACTAGAGAGAAAGGAATGTGTGACTGTGAAATAGGAAGTTCTTCGGACGCTGTAACCAGTGGGCCTGTAGCAAAATGGTTAGAGCGCTGGAATGGCATACCAGAGGTCCGGAGTTCAAATCTCGGTGCGCCCACATTTTCCTTTCTCATTTCCATCCTTGGTTTAAAAAACATTTAAAGAGCAGTAATCCCGACCAGTTTTGGTGGTACAAGTAAAGCAAAAGTCAATGGGGAAGGTGCACCAATCAGAGGCAAGGCAGAGCTGGCGGTCGCCTTCCGATTGGCTTGTGGCTTTCCCGTACCTTTCTGGCTGTCTCTCCCGGCCTCCTGGTTCCCTTCTCGGCTATGCGGTGGCCGCCCGCCCGCTGGCGGCTCTAGCCCCCGGTCTCTGGGTGCTCGAGGCGGGCTGGCTCTGGCTGTCTCTCCCGGCCTCCTGGTTCCCTTCTCGGCGCTGTCACGGTGGCCGCCCGCCGCTGGCGGCTGGAGCCCACGGTCTCTGGGTGCTCGAGGGGCAGGGCGCCTTGGCTGTCTCTCCAGGCCTCCTGGTTCCCTCTCGCTATGCGGGTGGCCGCCTCACCACATGCTCGGAGCCCCTACGGTCTCTGGGTGCTCGAGGGCAGGGCCGGATGGAAAGGGTCTGGGATAATTGGAGTCAACCAAGTTTCAACTACAGATAGTACATCTGGGCTATGTTGTACTGTCCAGGCAGTGAGGGCATCTAATTTTTTAGTAAAGCTGCAGATGTTGATGCTAGCTAGCGAGAGGGTCCCTGTTCTACGTTGCTCCCTAGGGGTGGTCTAGGGTTGGGGTGAACGTTGCCCAGTATTAGCAGGAGTAGCAGTATTAGTCTTTTAGGAGTTCCTTAAGATATCTGCAGTGACCGCTACGTGTACTTTTTCCCTTATACTTATTCTTAGTTGTTGTCTGTAGTGACCTGACTCCTGATAGAATGGACAGGGAGAAATAGTTTGATGAACCTATGCCACTGAAGCAGCTGGCAGTAGTTCGACATTACTTGGTAGCGAACTTAATCTCTTTCCTCCCCGCTCCTATTTTACAGGATTGCAGGATGAGGTTTGGTGTAATTCTTTACTTCCTGTAATGGCATACAGTACATTACTGTAATGATTATTGGTCTTTTGCATGAGAAATGTGTGCTGTATTGTTTTTGATGGAAAACAATAAACAGTAAGTACAAAAAAAAAAAAAAAAACATATTTTTGGGGGGAGTGGGAGAAACTGATGGTCACCAAACAGGAAGGGAATTTGGGGATCATGTTTGACGACCTAAAGGTGGCCAAACAATGTGCCAAGGCTGTGGGAAGAGCCAGTGTGATGCTGGGGTACATAGGGAGAGGTATCACCAGCAGAAGAAAGGAGGTGGTGATGCCCCTGTGCAGATCCTTAGTGAGACCTCATTTGGAATACAGTGTTCAGTGCTGGAGGCCGCATCTCCGTAAGAACGTAGACAGGGTGGAGGCACTTCAAAGAAGGGCAACAAAGATGGTGCAGGGCCTGCACCAAAATTCATATGAGGAGAGACTGGGAGACCTCTGTATGTATACCCTAGAAGAGACAGGGGTGATATGATAGAAACCTACAAATATCTAAAAGGCATAAATAGGGTACCGGAGGGTAGCATCTTTCAGAAAAGGAGATGTCCAGGAATGAGGGGGCATAACATGAGATTGGAAGGGGCTAGACTAAGGGCTAGCGTGAGGAAGTATTTCTTCACAGAAAAGGTGGTTGATGCATGGAATAGACTTCCAGCGGACGTGGTGAGGGCAAACAGAGTGGGGGGATTCAAGCATGTATGTGACAGGCATAGGGGAACCCTAGCAGTAGGAACGAGAGGTAAAGCTGGAGATCAAGTAGGGTCTGCGGCTTTACAGGAGGCAGGGAAAATGGGCAGACTAGATGGGTCTAGCAGTCCTTATCTGCCATCAGTTTCTATGTTTCTATTATAGGTCCACAAAAACGGCACCAGTTAGTCTACCTTCGCCCATGCCCTTAAGACACAATCGGTGAACCAGGCCAAAGCAGTGGTGGTACTATGGTCCTTCCTAAAGCCATGTGGGTGATGGTGATTACCAGTGATGAAAGTGAACAGGAACGCACAGTAACTCAGTTTGTGTACCCTTTTTTGTAGCAGTAATGGAGTTTCTGTACTTCTTCCCACTGGTATTGGAACTGGAATTCTTAAACTATCAACATAATGACTGTTCTAGGGACATGGATATGTTGTTCATCCACACTTATTGGCAGGTTCCTTGCCGCTTTAAATCTTGCCGGAAGGTCTTCAAGCTGGCTCCTCCCACCCACCCGGGTGGTAAAACTCTCGGCTCCGCCCCATGACGCCAGATCTTCCTTACCGCTTGGAAGCTCAGGTTCCCTCCTTAACGCGCTGCGTTTAAGACTGGTTCTTAATTCTTCGAAAGTTCGAAATCAAAAAGTTTTTTGCTAAAAAGACTTCGGTCTTCTTCTCCTCGCGGCTGCGATGGACAAATCGACTCCCGGTTTTCGGAGGTGCCCTTGCGGGCAGAAGATGTCTAGGACGGATCCGCACTCCACGTGCGTCTACTGCCTGGGCCTTGAGCACGACCCGCTGGCCTGCGACTTGTGCTCTTCCTTTTCGGCCTACGTCCTTGAAGACCGTGCTGCCCGATTACAACTGGGGCGCCCCGAGAAAAGAATTCCACTGGTGAAATCTAAAGAGGCCCGACATGGCAAGCCGCGGGCGGGTGGCTCAGCGGATCAGCTCTAGCAGATGATCACCTCGAAGAGGAGGCGTGCGCTGGGCCGCCTACCTCGCTGTGGCATTTGTCCTCTCTCTCGGTGCCTCATACTCGGCTTCTTTTAGGAGCTTTGTCTGACCCTCTCGACCAAAGGTGAGGGTCCAACTTTCGGACCTTTTCCAGGTCCAAAAGAGCAAAGTAAGTCTCCGTCGCGCTCTTGGGAGGCGGAAAGATCCCCCTCCCTTGTCGACAGTCGACTTCGTTAGTCCCTCAGCTCGCCACTGGCTTCACGGTGTCCCCGCTCAGGCCAGTTGACCGAGACTCCGCCGATGCGGTCGGATTTTCTCACCCGTTAGGACGGGTTGTCGGCTGAGAAGCTGAGAATCCCCTCCTCGTTACCCCGGTGGAGTTGAGGATCCCGCTGGCTCGTCTGTGCCTCTGGTTCCGGAGCTCGGTGGGATCGTCCGAGCCGAGGGGAGTGCCGATTTCCGACACTTCTCCTTGCCTTCCTCGGCCTAGTCGAGACTCTCGGTCTCGGACATCCTCGCGGTCCAACCGATCCCGCCGCCATAGGCGGTCTCGGTCTCGGCACCGCGGCAAGCGGCACCGCCGCTCTTCCTCTTCTCGGACGAGGGTGCTTGGCGCAGTTGCGCCGGAGGTACGAGGAACTCATGGCAACAGTCTTTTGACCGAATAAGCCGACCCAGTCGCCTTCCCCGGCCATTAATGGCTGTCACGGAGCAGCGAAACAACCCCTCGTTGTAGTCGAGGAGCCTGTTCTCAGGCGGTTGTTGACTAATTCCAGCTGCCCCACGATTCTGGTGGAACCTCCGCCTCCACAGCCATTAGTTGGGGCTCCGACCAAAATTCTCGGTCGGCCTTGGGTTTGCCCCATAGGCTGTCTGTCACCCCTCCTCCCGGTAAACCTCGGCAGGTGGAGGTGGCTCAGGCCGAGGCAGCTCTTTGAGGACTCTTCTGAGTCCGATGATGGTTCCTCCTCTTCCAAGCGCATGGACTTGGAGTCCTGGGGAGGGCAGTCAATGGACGATAGCCCTTCGTCCTTCTTAGGGTTGCTTCGACTCATCTCGGAGTCCACCGGGATGAAGCTCGAACCCGGTTCTAAACGGGCCAGGTATCCCCTCACGGAGATTCTGGACCGAGGGGATTCTCCTACGGAGGCCTTTCCGGTGGCTGAAGCCATAGTGGGTCCGGCCTTGGAACTTTGGCAGCGTCCTGCTTCCTGCACTGCGCCTTCGGCCAGGTTGGCCAGGAAGTATGCGGTCCCTACCGGTTCCCTGTCCGGTTTTTCGGAACACCCCTCAGCCGAGGGGTTGGTTACCGACAGCGTTTTCCGGCGTGCCGGGAACGCCAGGGATGTGGACAAACCTCCCGACATGGAATCCAAGAAGTTGGATTATGCCGGGCGAAAGTCTATGCTGTGTCCTCTCTCGGCCTTCGTCAGGCCAGTTCAGCCGTCCTCATGGCACATTTTTCTCACGCCCTGTTGGGCTCCCTGGATGAGGTTGTCCTCATCTTCCCGCAGATCTGCAGACTACGGTCAGGCAGGTGCGGGACCAGGGCAGTGGCCAAACAGCAGCTCCAGACTGCGCAGACATCGGGGACTCATGTGCCAGGTCTGTGGCGGCCGAGTGGCTGGCGCCGTCAGGCTTAGGCTGAGGATAGCCACCTTACCTCCGGATACCCAGCATTGCTGGCGGATGTCCCTTTTGGGACTGACCTCTTCGGCCTGGGGTGGAAGGTCACCTGCAGAGGATCTAGAAGTCCAATGCTACCTTGACCCGGTCTCTTCCGCTCAGAAGGACAAAGGCCGCAAGCCACAGCCTAAGCCTCTTTCGTCCTTCTGCGCCCGGGGCGTGCCCGGCCCAGCAACGTCAGGGCCAGCAGGCTCGACCTTGGTATCCCAAACCCAAGCCGTCGGCTTCCTCCAACAGGAAGCAGGGAGGTAAAGGCCCAGGAGGTCCCTTGGCCGGTCCCTCCTCCAAGCCTGCCCAGTGACGGGCTGAGGGGTGTCGCCCCCATCCCTGTCACCACACCCTGGTTCCCCCCGTGGGGGGATGGCTGAGACACTTCCTTTCCGCCTGGTCCTCTGTTACCACGGACAGGTGGGTACTGGAGTTGGCGGGAAAAGGCCTACCTCTGAATTTGAGCAGGCCCCGCCCTTCAGAGCCGTCGCACCTGGGGCCTCGGGGTCCGTGAGCTTCACTGGCGGCTCGCTGAGCCGACATCGCTCTCCTCCTCCAAAAGGAGATGATCACGGAGGTGGAGGGCCCCTTCAGACCTGGGGTTCGTGTCCAGGTGTTTCCTGCTTCCGAAATGGGCAGGGGCTGGCGCCCCATTGTCGACCTACCCGACCCTGAACAAGTTCCTAGGTCTCGAACCTTCAGGGTGGCCTCAGGCGCAGATAATACCATCTCTGAACACGGCGCGGTGGTTCTGCTCTCTGGACCTACAGGACGCGTTTTTCACGCCCCTATCCGTCCGTCACATCGAGTCCTCCCGCTTCGAGCGGAGGGATCCCTCTTCGAGTTCGAGCCATGCCCTTCGGCTATCTCCAGCTCCCAGGGTCTTCACCAAATGCATGGCAGTGGTGACAGCTTTCCTGCGGCACCGAGGGGTCCGGGTGTACCCTTACCTGGACGATTGTCTGATAGCAGCCTCCTCCAGACGGGAGGTGGAGCGGTCCAGAGATCTGGCCCTCCAGGTTTGCTCTCAAGTTGGCCTTCTCATCAACGAGGCCAAGTCGGAACTCGAGCCGAAGCAGGTGATCCTGTTCATCGGGGCAGAGCTGACTCTCTTCGAGCCAGAGCACGGCTCCCGAAGGACAGGGCCGAGGTTCTTACCTCCTTTGCCCAATCATTTCTGGTTGGGCAATCGCGCCTGCCCGGACTTCCTGCGCCTTCTGGGTCTCATGGCGGCCTGTACCAGCGTGGTCAGTTGGGCGCTCTGTCACATGCGCCCCCTTCAGTGGGGACTGGCCAGCCAGTGGTCACAACGCTGCGATCCTTTGGACCAGCTAGTGATAGTGACCCAGGAGATGTGGAACGCTCTCCAGTGGTGGACCGTTCCATTCCATCTGCAGGAGGGCATCCCGTTTGTCCGCCCCGAGCCAACGGTCTCTCTATCGACCGATGCCTCTCTGATGGGTTGGGGTGCCCATCTGGGGGAACACCGAGTGCACGGCCTCTGGTCCCCGGGGGAGTCCCGATGCCACATCAACCTGCTGGAGCTCCGAGCGGTCTGCCTAGCTCTCACCGCCTTTGCTCCGTTTCTCCGGGGTCAAGTGGTCCGAGTCCAGACGGACAATACCACGACCATGTACTACCTGAACCGCCAGGGCGGGACGCGTTCCATGCTTCTATGCAAGGAAGCTCTCCGCATTTGGTCACTCGTGCACAGCCTGGAGGCGGATCTCCTAGCCATTCATGTGGCAGGAGCCTCCACTACCCTGGCCGATGCCCTGAGCCGGATAGGGGCTGCATCTCACGAGTGGTCTCTCCTGCCGGAGGTAGTACAAGATCTGTTCTCCCACTGGGGCACACCTCAGGTGGACCTGTTTGCCTCCAGGGAGAACGCGAAGCTGAGGCTGTTTCATGCCCGCCCCCCTCAGCAGGGCTCGCTGCAGGGGGATGCCTTCTTGAGGCTGTGGACCCCGGGCCTCTTTTACGCCTTTCCCCCATTTCTCTTGATTCACAAGGTGCTTCTCAAAGCAAGGAGGGACAAGGCGCAGGTGATCCTGATAGCCCCAGACTGGCCCCACCAGTTCTGGTACCCAGATCTCCTCAGCCTCAGCTCCAGGCTCCCGAGGCAGCTTCCAGCTCGCCCGGACCTGCTTTCAGTCAATCAGGGAAAGGTGTTCCATCCGGACCTTCAATCCCTGCACCTGACGGCCTGGTTCCTGAGCGGCTAGAGTTCCAGGCCTTGGGTCTTTCCGACGAGGTCCTCAATGTTGTTGAGGCGTCCCGTAAGGAGTCGACCAGAAAATGCTACGCCTTCAAATGGAAGAGATTCTCCATTTGGTGTCAGGGCAAGGGCTTGGACCCTTCCTCCTGTCCTCTGGCAAGCATTTTGGACTATTTATGGTCCCTTTCTAGTCAAGGGCTTAGGTCGACGACCCTAAAGGTGCACCCGGCAGCCATCTCTGCTTACCAGGCACGGGCCGGGGAGCAGTCGGTGGCGCAGGAAAAGGTGGTTGGTGCTTTTTCAAAGGCCTTGATCACATTTCCCCTCCGGTGCGAGAACCTCCACCTCCGTGGGATTTACTGCTGGTACTGGCAAAGCTCATGGGCAAGCCATTCGAACCAATGCACAGGTGTGATCTCTCTCACCTGTCGTGGAAGACTGCCTTCTTGGTGGCTATCACGTCAGCCAGAAGGATGGGAGAGCTCCAGGCGCTTACATCGAGTCTCCTCGCCTGGTCTTCCACAGGGACAAGGTTGTCCCGCGCCCCAATTCAAATTCCTTCCGAAGGTGGTGTCGGAGTTTCACCTTAACCAGGGTGCTGACTCTGCCGGTGTTTTAGTCGCCAATCGGAGGTCGGTCATAGGCTCCCATACTTGGACCCTAGAAGGGCGCTCGCTTATTATAAGGAGCGCACGGCTGAAATTCGGGGAGAGGTTCGCCAGCTGTTTGTCACCTACGCTGAAGCCGCACCTGGCAGACCTGCAGCCAAGCGGACGATAGGCAGGTGGGTCACCTCCTGCATAGATCTCTGCTATAAGTTGGCGGGCATGGACCCTCCCAGAGGGATAAGAGCTCATTCTACCCGCCATACTGCTGCATCGGTGGCTGCTTCCAGGGACGTCCCTATCCAGGAAATCTGCAGGGCTGCTACCTGGAAGTCAGCACACACCTTTATTACCCATTACCACATCGACCTTGAGTCACGCCGGGATGCTGGTTTTGGGGCCTCGGTTCCAGTCTTTATTCCCTAAGTAGGGAGTGTGCGCCTTGCCTCCCTCCTCCCGGAGAACTGCTAGGAGTCTGCCAATAAGTGTGGATGAACAACATATCCATGTCCCTAGAAATACAGGTTACTCACCTGTAACAGGAGTTCTAGGAATGGTATATGTTGTTCATCCACACGACCCACCCGACCTCCCCGGCTTCGACGTACAACCTGAGCTTCCAGCGGGCCAGATCTGGCGTCATGGGGCGGAGCCGAGAGTTTTACCACCCGGGTGGGTGGGAGGAGCCAGCTTGAAGACCTTCCGGCAAGATTTAAAGCGGCAAGGAACCTGCCAATAAATGTGGATGAACAACATATACCATTCCTAGAACTCCTGTTACAGGTGAGTAACCTGTATTTTCTGGGCCTGTGAAATGACAAGGGTGTGTTAAAAATATATATAAGCACACAGTTGCTTATGTTTTATTTTTATTTTTTTTATAACTTGTGCAGGGACTTAGAGTGGAGTATTTCCCACTGTTGTAATGTAAGTGAAACGCTCCAAATGCCGTAATAACTGGCAGTGGAGTCATACCCAATTATTATGTTGTTCAATCAAACTGATGATCAGTGTGATAAAGGGAGTCACCAGTTATTATAACAATTTAATTTTCTAAGAAAATACTATGATATATGTAATTGAATCTTGCAGTATCTATACAATAGATATGTCTTCATAAGAATTATCCTTCAGAATGAGGATTGTCATTCTGCGTTGCATATTTTCTAGTGTCTGGTTCCTGTACTTCTTGTCTACCGCTTGCACCACTGGTGATTGCTAAAGTAAGGACTTGGAAGTTCAGTTACTCTCAAGTGTTAAATAGTACAATAAAGTCCTTGTATTCAGACATACAGACTTGGGAGCTTTCAAGGAACTCTACACCCTGTTAAACTGTACATTTTACCTGTTTGCTTGTCATCAGTGACCTCTGTTCCTGTAGTTGTTCTGGTTATAAACTGTTGCTTCAGTTTACTTTTACTACTAGCAGTAGTCCCCAGTAACTTATCCTGGGTGACTCATTCTCATATTGTTAAACTCTCATTTGTTCCTGTCCTCTGCATTAGCAGTGAACATCATCCATTTTACCCTACGTATCTCTATGCTGCAAGTACACATAACTGGAAAAACTATCTTGGAACAAGCAAATTGAATGTAATTAAAAAGAAATACCATGCACAATGACACCTAAGCAGTTTTCAAGGCTACTTGAATGTAAATGTGGTATTTCACAGCTTGCCGCAACTTGTTTTGTTGAACTTCTCAGTAAACAGTCTGCCATACTGTAGAGTTTAAAGGGTGTTGATGCATTGGCCAGGATATGGGAAGCATAGTAAGGAACGCATATTGGAGGGGAACGTGGCCTGACTACCAAGCTAAGATGTGTGTAGAACAAGCTCTGCTGCATGTGCTTCTTAAAAGCATTAATGTTTACATTTTAGTGATTTATTTTTTATGAAAAAATCTTACCATTGAGTACTGAGACAAGTGGGGCATCAAACGAGATGTACAAATTGTGTTTTAAGATGGCGAAGCCTCAAAAGAACCCAGCTCCTCTGGTGGAGGCGACAACATCCAAAACCCAGACAGGGGAAGCAAACGCAGGGCCTGCTCTTGCCCCAGTGCAGGTGGGAGAGCCATCTCTGGCGCCTCTGATGGAGGCAATCCAACCGCTGAATCAAAAAATGGAAGATGCTGTTTTGTTTATAATAGAAGTGATGATGGCCATTGGAAAGGAAAGGGTCATGTAGCATCATGTGCAAAGAGTTCATGATATTATGTAGTGTAACTGTATATTTAAACATTTCAATAAAGATGAAGTTACAAAAAATGGTTCTTCTCGAAAAAAGGCTGAATCAGCACAAGCAGATGCTGGGAAAGCAGGAGCCATGGCAGATCGAACCCTAATTAACTGCACAGACTTGGTGAAAGAAAACACTGTGCTCGGCTGGAGCAGCTGGAGAACTTCTCCCGGGTGGTCAACATATGTCTGCTGGGTCTGCCCAAAACAGAAGAGGGGGGTCAGTTTAAAACTATAGTTGCAAGGCTGGCTACCAGGGCAGCTTGACTCACCACTTGAGCTCCATATCAGGAGAGCTTACTGTTTAACACCAAGGGGACCCACCAATGAAGAGAAGAGTCTGACCATCCTGGGAGGCAGCGAGGAGAGAGACTACCAACTGCTAGCAACAAAATGAAAAGCTGGTATCCAGTTTGGAAATGTGATTCTAAAACTTTTTTCCAGATTTGAGTTTTAGCACTGTCAAAGGAGAAAAGGCTTTGAGGGTGTGTGTTTATCGCTAAGAATGCTGGGAGTTAACCATTGCTTCCTCTTCCCAGCTCACCTGAAAATTCACTACGGATGTAAGGTGCAGCTTTTCTCTAACCCTACTGATGCAGGATGCTTTACAGAAAATATCCATAGGGAATTCCCTTTTGAGGTGGAAGAGGAACAGTCCGACACTTAAGCAGAATGAAAAAGTGGACTATTACTGTGTTCACCATTTTTGTCTCCTAGTGAAAGTTATTCATCTAACCGCAAGAGAATTGTAAACTGTATTGTAGATCGTAAGAGCGCTCTCGCGCCATCGGAGCGCTCCTTTCCCCTGTACATGGGAGTGTCTGCCTCTTTGCAGATAACACAAAAATATGCAGTTGAGTTGCCACTCTCATTCTGTGACGAGTGTCTGACATGTAGATACCCTGGAAACGCGAACATTCTGGGACAGTTTGAATGCAATCAATGTGTTTTTTTTTTTTTTTTTAATCTAAAATATATTGATATGTCCCCCATCACCACTCATTGCGAGATAAGAGTGGTTTCACTTGGCGTTTTGCTCGAGCCAGAACAGCTCAGTTTCACTTTGCTGCTTCTCTCTTGTGCAGAATGCATGTGAAACCACTCTTATCCTGCAACGAGTGGCTCTGGTAGACATAGAAACAGAGAAATGTGTCGGCAGATAAGGGTCTTTGGCACACCAAGTCTGGCCCATTATCTCCACTAGCTGTGGTCTTCTGTTGTGTTCTGCCAAATGTAGGTTGTCCCCCTCCTCCTCCTATTACCAGTATTCCCTTATGCCTGTCCCAAGCATTCTTAAATCCATTGTTTCTGCTCCCACCACCTCCACTGGTAGGCTTTTCCACTTGTCCACCACCCTCTATGTGAAGAAATACTTCCTCATGTTACCCCTGAATTTCCCTTCTGCCAATTTCATGCAGTGGCTTCTCATCCTTGTGGAACTCTTCTCTGAAAAATTGTATTCTCCTGTACCTTATTTCTCCTGGTGAGGTACTTAAATGTTTCAATCATGTCCCCCTTCCTTTCCTCCAAGGAGTATATATTCTAATCCCTCAGTCTAGTTTAGTAGGGCTATTAATATATATCTGAAAAATATAGCTTTGTAAGAGTTATGTTTGAATGGAAACCAAAACTGTCCTGGTTTCACATTGAGTTGGGGGAACTCTGGTGGTAGCTTAGCAGGAGGTGTGTGGGACTTGGCGGTAGGACGTATATTGCCCCATGGGGAGATGCATTCTCTGTGTTTGTAGGACCACACATTCGAGATGACACTAAAAGCATTTCTGGGAGTCAACCCTGCTTGTTAACTCTCCCTCCCTCCTGCGGCTGGGTTTTCCTGCCAAAGTGAAATACTAAAAGGTCAGTGGTGCTTCTGTGGATAGCAGAGGACATATTAGATAACGTTTCAGCTCATTTAAGCTTTCCTGGCGCTGTTTTATTATGTTAAACATAAACTTAATTCATGTTCATATACAGCCCTGACTTAGTCGCTGTCTTACAACAGTTTCCATGTGGTGAAGTTTAAAGCAGTGTCTTTTTCACATGGTTATGCACTGCATCAGTTTCGTCATGGATACTGAATGTAACTGTGAAACAAACTTTGTTTCAAGTGCAACGCCATGTGCTTTGTCATTCATTGACTATATGTATCTATGTACAGTATACTGTATACTGTATATATGCTGCAAAATAACTGGATATCCTAATAATGTGTTTTACACAGATGTTTTCTTGTTCGTACAAATGGAACCTTATTGGCTACCAAGCCTTTTTGAAGGTTGGAATCTTTATAGTTACTTATTTTGCTTGTCTGTGCCTATGCAGTGCACAGTCGCTAGGTTTCTTGGACACTAAATTTGGACATCTTGGATTAAGGAAAACAACCCCTATGATGTATCAAAGTTAACCAGATGCTTTCAGTCTACTGTTTTTCTAACTCTGATCATATAATACAGTACTTTTGTTCAGTGTTCACAGAGGAAGAAAAAGGGGAGGGGCCACAAAAAAGTAACAGGAACGTTGGAAGGGTGGGGGTGGACACTGGTTCTTTCACAGAGGACAGTCCTGAAGGGACTCGCAGTCTGAAATTGGGCAGCGCAATAGGGCAAGACGGGGTGCATCCAAGGGTATTGAGGAAGCTCAGGGAGGTGCTGGCTTGCACCTCTGAGAGTCCTGTTTAACAGCTCACTGGAAACAAGAGTGGTTCCGGAGAACCGGAGGAGGGCAGATGTAGTCCCACTTCATAGAAGTGGTAGTAGGGAAGAGGCTGGCAGTTATAGGCTAGTTAGCCTGACTTTGGTGGTGAGAAAGTTAGTGAATTCCTTGCCGAAGGAAAGGATTGTGGAATATCTTTAATCCAGTGGGTTACAAGCCCCGAGGCAGCATGGATTCACCGGGGGGGAGGAGGGGGTCACGTCAAATAAATCTGATGGAATTTTTGACTAGGACTAGATGACCAAGGAGCTAGATCAGGGTGGGGTGGTGGACATGGCATACCTAGATTTCAATAAGGCTTTCAACACCATCCAACACGGGAGAGTAGTAAGCAAGCTGGGTAGCTTAGGAGTGTGTCCAAAGGTGGTAAACTGGGTAGGAAATTGATTAGGCAATAAGCAGCAGAGGCCCGTGGTAAACTAAATTCACTCCAGGGAGGGGAGCGTGACCAGCAGGGTACCTCGGGGTCAGTGCTGGGACTGGTCCTCTTAAATGTATTTATAACTACATTGCAGAGGAGCTAGAAGGGAGTGTCTGCCTCTTTGCAGATAACACAAAAATATGCAGTAGGGTTGCCACTCCAGGGAGGGGGTAGGAAGGATGAGCAGAGACCTGAGAAAAGTCGAGGAATAGTCAAGGGTATGGCAGCTGGGTTTCAGTGTGAAAAAGTGCAAAATAATGCACCTGGGGCACAGAAACCCAGGGGCAGAGTACACAGTGGGTGGCGTGCATAGGGAGGGGTATCACCAGCAAAAAGAGGGAGGTGGTGTTACCTCTATATAGATTGCTGGTAAGACCCTACCTAGAGTACTGTGTTCAGTCCTGGAGACTAAATTTCCAGAAGGTCACAGTGGAGGTGGTCCAAATGAAGGCAACTAAAATGGTGTAGGGTCTGCATCAGAAGCCCTACAAGGACCTCACTATGGACACCCTGGAAGGGGGTGATAGAGACCTTTAAATACCTCACAGGATAGATAAGGTACTGGAGGGAAGAATGTTTTAGAAAAAAAAGTGCACAAGAACAAGGGGACATGCTATGAAGCTGGAGTGAGGTTGATTCCGGAAACAAGTGAGAAAGTACTTCACAGAAAGTTGTGGATTCTTGGAGCAGACTTCCAGCAGAAGTAGTAGGGGCCAAAACAGTGGTGAGGTTAAAGATTGCATGGGATAGGCATAAGGGAACCTTAGGGGAAAGGAATTGGGGAAGGTAAAATGATCTGGAGATCAAATGGGGCTTTGGTGAAACTGTAGGTAGGGAAAAATGGGTTAACTGGGTGGGCCAAGTGGCCCTTATCTGCCATCATGTTTTTGTATAACAGCCCGTGAATCTTACTTCTGTCAGTGAAATTTTGTAATGATGTTATCATTTCAAAATCAAAAAACTGATTTCACAGAAACGAAGGCAAGGAATGCAAACACCACTCACTGACAACACATAGCACCTGCAAAATGGGAGTAGCAAAAATTGCCATATTAGATGGCACGGTTAGTGAGTCCCTAACGCATCTGCAGAAGCCGTAATAGACACTAGTGTGCCTATGCAAAGCAACTTACTGTGCCTTGCATATAGGAGCACTGGCATATTGAATGGCATGGAGAGACAGTAAATAGCCGATAGTGCCACAGTGTTTACTGCCTCCCCCAATTAGGACTTACGGGCATGCACCCCCCACCCACCCATTGCTCAGCCAGTGTTGCACACAGAGTCCCTGGCGGCCTGGCTTGTCCCGATGCCCCTGATCACCAGCCTGTCATTGAAACATTTCCCTGATGGTCTAGCTTGTCCCCTCCCTCGATCATCCACCCGCTTCCATAAGTTTTCATTGTGCACCCCCCAGACAGACAACCACCCACACTAGACCTCCATCTCCAACCCCCCACCCCCCGGCACAACTCCTCCACTCACCATCTTGGCTGACTGGAGTGCAACTTCTCCACTGGATGGAGACACGCCTGCAGACCCTACTAGTGGTGTAATTCAAGGAAAGTTACACAACATGGTAGATTGGCAGACTGAGCCTTGTCTATAGAATTATCACCGCTTCCTCCAATACTTGACAAGATGAATAGACATTTAGTTTCTTCCAGGCAGAGGTCTGTCCACTTCGACAAATAACGTCAAGCTGCTGCACTTATGCCCAAGAAAGCCTGACACAAAGTGGCCATAGCAGTGGATACCTTATATTTGGACTACAGTAGGTTCTCTTTATAGCATAAGCCTATTCTTCATAAATAGTACCTTACAGAGGATCCTGAATTAAGCCACAGTTCTCCTCATAGCCCCATTCTGTCCTTGACACCCATGGTTCCATTCTTTTCTGGTGCTGTCAGGACAACAGCACATCAAGTTTCCACTTCGACCAGGCCTCCCGTCTCCAAGCTCAGACAGGCATACCAGCCTCAGCAGTCTACATCTGGGGCCACATATTCAAAACATTGCCCAGTGGGCAAAGTGATTGCGCCCTGTTTACCTGGGTTTGTGCCTGTGTGCAGTATTCAATGGGGGCTGTGGCGGATGCTAAAAGGGTTAGCACATGTATGCGGTGGCCAAAGTGAGGGTTGGGGACATGAATCCTAGCACAGTGCAGTATTCAGCATGTTAGCATTGCACAACAGGAATAGCGCAAACCACCTTGCTCTGCTAAATTACCACCAAGAAGAAAACCAACTTACTCCGGGCAGTCCTGTTAGCTGGCGGAGCCACTGCAGCCAACAACCACGTTGGCAGTTGGGGGAGCACACTTGGTCCCTGGTGGCGAGTGGAACCCCCCAACCTCCAATTCCTGTCTCCAGTAAAAGTAATACATATTCTTTGAGGGTATCTTTTGTTGCAGGTCATACACTTGGGTATGCCGCCAGAGGGCACTCTTGTTGACGGTAGCTTTCACCAGCAGTGCTGACTGGGGATTGCCCACAATGACATGATTCCATTCATATGTATAAATACGTGGGAGGCCCATAGCTGCCTCAGTTCTTTTCCCGCCATCTCCCAGCTCGCTTCACATGCTGCTTTCGCTGCTAGTGTCTCGACGCTTCATTGATGAGGTAAACACTCCTGTTTTTTTTTTTTTTTTTAATAACCCTATGTCTACTTTGGAATTGCTGTTCCTCAAGTGCCGTTGTGGCAAAAAGATTTACTGATTCGATAACAATGGTCTGGTGGAGAAACTGATGGGGTTAGGAGTAGGCCCTTTGATGGTCAGATGGATTGAAAACTGGATAGCTGGACACACTCAGAGAGTAGTGGTCTGTGGGGAGCTCTCGAACCCTACAGAGGTTGGTAGTGGGGTACCACAGGGCTCGGTCCTGGGTCCAGTCCTGTTTAATGCATACATATCAGACATCAGGGATGGTATAGGGTGTGAAATGAGTCTCTTCGCGGATGACTCCAAGATGGGAGCAGTAGTTGAGGGAGAAGAGGGGAGGTTGGCCCTGCAAGGGGACCTGGACACCCTGGAAAGCTGGGCTCACACATGGAAATTAAATTTCAATATCACCAAGTGCAAGGTGTTGCATCTTGGTCGGGGAAACCCTAAACACAGGTACACCCTGGGAGGGGAGGTGATGGAAGCCTCAACAGGGGAAAAAGACCTAGGGGTCATGGTGGATACATGTATGAATAACACTGAGCAGTGCAGGAGAGCAGCTAGCAAGGCAAACAGGATGTTGGGATGCATCGCAAGGGGGATCACCTCTAGGAGCAAGGAAGTGATTCTGCCGCTGTACAATGGACTGGTTAGACCACACCTTGAGTACTGTGTGACAGTACTGGAGACCACACTTGAAGAGGGACATACAGCTCCTGGAGAGGGTACAGAGAGAGGGCACAAAGATGATACGAGGGCTAGGGATTTGACTTACGAGACAGACTTGAGGAGCCTTGCCTGTTTTCATTGGAGGAGAGGAGAGACAGGGGGACATGATTGAGGCTCTCAAGTACCTCAAGGAATAAATAGGGTAAACATGGAGGGGATCTTTAGACTAAAGCAGGGAGGCATCACCAGAGGGCATGGTTTGAAGTTGGAAGGTGGAAGGGTGAGGGGAAAGAGGAGGAGGTTTTTCACTGAGAGGGTGGTGGACCCTTGAATGCTCTGCCTGGTGAGCTGGTTCAGAGATCCACAGTGGAGAGCTTTAAGAGAGGGTGGGACAGACACAGAAAGTGGATGTATCAGATGATGGCCTGTCCCGGGGGGGTGGGGATGGATGATAGGGGTTTCTGGAGCACAAGGGATGGGAGGGTCTCGGCACCCAACTAAGGATCTAGGTTCGAGCAGACTTGATAGACCATAAGGTCTAATCTGCTGGCAAATAGTATGTTAGTATGATAAACATTCGTTTTGCGTTTACTGTCTGGGGGTTTCTCACAATGTGCGTTTGTGTGCCCACTGCCAGGAATTTAACCAAGCAATTTGTTGATGACTCCGGGAACTAGAATCTTTCCTAAAGGAGCAGAAGGTGGCCCTCCTTGAGAAGGAAGTAAAGATCTGTGCCTCATCCATCATTGACGAGCTCCCAGATCTCACAATTAAAACATTCCTTGAAGCATAAACAGCAAGACAAGGACAAGCCATCCACTAGTCATGATAAGGAACCCTGCCCGTCGAATGCTTCTGCCTGTGGTCACTTGTCGATGAGTCCAGCCTCTCCTACTCTAGTGCAAAAGACGCAGATGGTCCTTGCAGCTCTGACCCAAAGTATGGAGGCCTCCTGCGGCGACCAGCCCCAGGACAGTGACGGCTCCACCATCGACGTCCGCTCCTTCCTTGTCGACAACCCGGTCTTCCAGCATGGAACAGGGTTTTTTGGTGATGACGGCTGCTTTTCCGCATTCTCCTACATCATCATTTCAAGCTCTGACTAAGAGATCCTCCAGCTTGGATCCGGGGTTCAAACTGATGGTCTTACCAGCTTTGCCACCACATTCCCAGCCCGTTTCTTACAGGGGCTTGGTGGTCCTGACACCAGATGTGACCACGTGTGCTTCAGGCTCATGACTTCATCCACAGCCCAAGTCGAAGTCTTATGTTTTGCCCGCCCCCCCAGCAAGGGGTCTATGGGGACGCCGCCTCCTTTTTCGCCAGCTCCGTTGACCTCTGCCGTCGACATGGCTTCGGTTGCTCAAGCCAACCTGGAGGTTATGAAGACTATGCAACAGCCTCAACCCCAGCATTCCTCATCTCCTGTGGTCCCACCTCCTAAGCGGGTGTGTAGGGAGCCTCCTCCCCATCCCCACTCCTTTCAGCTACTAGAGGACTGGGATCTGGAAGAGTTAGAGATTGAAGATGAAGATTTCCTTGATGATGATGGGATGCGCCCCCCCTTCTAGTGCCTCTATGTTGTCCTCAGTTGAGGAAGACCCAGGACTGTACACCCCTTGCTCTCCTCCCGATGACCCTAGTTTTATGTAGATTATGGCCCAATTGCAACAAGTCATGGGGTTTCAAACCACTGAGCAGGGCAGGCACCGCCAAAATTTGGTAGACTATCTGGATTTACCTGAGGACCTGGCTGTTGTGGTTCCTTCACTTATACAGGCATACCAGGATGCCGTACTTGCAGTTTGGCATTGCCCTTCCACAGTCCCTCCGGTTCCAAAGAAAGTGGATCACATATACCAGCCTTCCACTGACCACCCATTCTTTGCTGCAGCTCCACATGCGGAGTTGGTGATCATTAATGCTGCTCATGATTGGACTAAACATCCCAAAACACCTCAGCTCTCTGCCCCCGGACAGGGAATCTAGGAAACTAGACCTGATGGGGAAATGAGTGTATGCCTCATCCACCCTTAACATGTGTATCCTCAGTTATATGGGGCATATGTTGAAGTATCAAAAAACTCTGTGGACTACTGCCTCTGAAGCTCCCACAGTCTGCTGAAACCGACCAGTTGATCACCGCCCTTAAAACAGGTACTAGCCTGTCCCATCATCTCTTTCATGCGGGTTATGATGCGTAGATACCTCTGCCCATGCCTCAGCAAAGGGGATTACCCTTAAGCGCTATACCTGTGTGCGAGTTTTCTCACCCTGATGTTCAACAAACCATCCTAAATGCCCCTTTAATGGGAAAAATTGTTTGGGTCTGACACTGAAACTTATGAATGACTTGCAGGCCTCAGGCCACGCATTCAGGACTGTACACACAGTGTACTATACTCTGCAGACCATGTCACAGTGGAAACCGTATCAATCTTTTCAGTTTCACCGGCCTCTTGACAGTGAGGTCTTGCCAGTCAGTCCATCAGAGGCCACCCACAGCCCCAGCCTTTGGGCTGACCCTCCGCCTCCAAGGGTGCCTGCACCACCCCTGCTGTGGCGCCACAGACCCCCAGTCTTTTGACTCCTCCCTCCTCAGCCCTCCTCCGCCGGCCTCGGAGGCTGTGGAGACTGCTTTCTCACATTTAGAGGCCTAGAAAGGATAACCTTAGATGAATGGGTCCTGCTGATCATATGCATGGGCCATACTTTGGAACTGAAAACCTCCCCCCGCCGACCCCACCCTACCCACCTCAACTCGTGTCCTACCCTCCGGACCACGTTCCGGTTCTCCTGGAGGAACTCCTATCTCTGATTCAGAAGCAAGCCATCCAACCGGTGCCTCCCGAGGAGCTGAACAGGGGATTCTATTCCCATGTTTTTCTTGTGCCCAAATGCATGGGCAATCTGTGCCCTGTCTTGAAATTAAGAGACCTTAACTGGTTTATCCAGTACAAAAAAAAAATTTCAGATGGTCACCTTGACAACTGTCCTTCCTCTCCTAAATCAACGGGATTGGCTGTGCACCATCGATATGAAGGACTCTTACCTTCACATCCAAATCCATCCTGCCCACTGCCAGTATCTTGGGTTCAATCTGCTAGGTTTCCATTACCAATTCCATGCCCTGCCCTTCAGGCTGTCTTCGGTGCCACAGGTGTTCACAAAGTGCCTGGCGATCGTGGCCACTGCCTTTTGTCACCAGGGTCACTACGTGTTCCCCTACTTGAGTGACTGGCTCATAAAGGCACCATCTCGAGAGGGCTTACTATACTCCCTCACATGCACCCTCCAGCTGTTTCAGGAGGTCGAAATCACGGTCAGTGTCGCCAGGTTCCACATGGAGCCATCCCAACGCCTTCAGTACACAGGTGCCATCCTATATACGGTGCACGGTTGGGCCCTTCTGCCAGAAGACAGGTGTCACAAACTCATCTCGCTGGCACAGCACTGCAAAGCAGCTCAAAAAAAAAATCACAGCACGCCAGTATATGTGTCTCCTGGGTCATATGGCAGCCGACATTGCCACAATGCCATATGCAGGCTTACACATGCACCCGGTCCAGTGGTCCCTGCACACCACTGATGGCACCAAAAGTCAGTGGACTTTGAGGATTCCACTACAGTGACTCCCGCCAGGAGCGCTCACCTTGCCCCGTGCCTGACACAAGGCCTTTGGGGCCCTGCTGCCGCATCTCTCGTAAGTCAGAACAACTCTTTGTTGCCTTCACCCCTAGCAGGGAAGGCCATCCTGTCACAAAGCAGACATTATCTATTTGGTTAGCCCATTGCATTACTTATTGCTACACTAAATACAAAAAAACTCTTTCTGGGACTGTGCACACGCACTCCACCAGGGCTCTGTCTACCTCTGCTGCCTGCTGTCTTATCTCTGATATCTATGACACTGCCACGTGGTCTACCATGCATACTTTTAGTGGGCACTACAGCATTGATTTTGCCTCCAGGCGCCGCACCTCCTTTGGACTTGCCGTCCTGCAAGGCCTCCTGTCTTGACCCCCCTTCATATTTAACTGCTTGGGAATCATCCCAAGTGTATGACCTGCTACAAGAGATACCCTCGAAGAAGACAGTACAGTTTTGTACTTACCGTAATGGTAGATCTTCGAGAGGATCTCTTGCAGCAGGTCACGTTCCCACCCTCCTTCTCTGGGAGAGCGGTCATCTACTTCTAACTTCACCCTATTGGGCAGTCTCTCCGGCCTCCTTGGTTCCCCTCGGTGTCCTGCTCCGCGAGCTGGTCACCGACTGGGAACTGAAGCCACTGGGGGACACCCATGTATTTATTTATGCATATGAACGGAATAACGTCATTGTGGGTGGCCCCAGTCAACACTTTTGGTGAAAGCTACCATCGACGAGAGCACCGTCTGGTGGATACCCAAGTGTGTGACCTGCTGCAAGATATCCTCTTGAAAATATACCGTTACATTAAGTACGACACTGTACTTTTCCCTTGGTGTCCAGTGGTCCCCTGCCCTCCGATTGCCAGCCCTGGTAATATTAAAGGACCCCCCGCCCTCTGATTGCCAGCCCCAGTTTATTAAACACTTCCCTGGTATCCGGTGATTCCTACCCCCGTCCCCCCCGATCACTGGCCCCGATAATATTAAAGAATTACTCTGGTGTCCAGTGGTCCCCCTGCCTTCTGAATGCCTACCCCGGTAATATATCAGCTGTTCCCTGGCGTCTGGTGGCACTCCTCACCCACGATCCCTGTCCCCATACCAGCGTCAGCTGTCCCTGGCATCTGGCTGCCCCACGCACTGCTGGCATCGCGGAACCCACCCCTGCCCCCCCTTTACTGGTCTCACCAGTGCCATGGGAATTCACTGTGATGACTGTCACAGCCCTCCACTCGCCACTTCAGCTGGCCGCCATATGGACTGACAGGTAGCACGCATCCTCTTTACTATAAAGGGAGCACTTGTACTGTCTTAACTGACACCACTAGACACCAGGGAAGTATTAAATAATATGAGGCCGGCGATCGGAGGACAGAAGGGACCACTAGACACCAGGGGCTTCATGTATTCACACAGGGCTGGCGACTGGAGGGTGGTGGGGGGGTGGCCACTGGACACGAGGGCAGAATGTACCTTGAATGGCAACAAGGTTTGGAGGCTGGGGGGTGCCACTAGACACCGGGGAATACTTGACTTCTGTGGGACTGGGCAATCGAGGAGGGGGTAGAGTTGGTCGCAGTGCCTCAAATCTGCTGCCATTTCCCATGCATATGTGCCCATAATGGCATGCAAATGGCGCCTTAGTGCCTTGCATGCCCAATAGGCTCATTTGCATTGTGCTGTCTGAATACTGCGCTGGGAACTAATGGGTCTGGGGGCGCTGTTCCCTGCACTGCCAGGATTCATGTTGAGGCAGCGCTGCTTGGCTTAGCACTGCACCAGCATGCCCCTATATTCAGTCAGATATCGCCAAGGTGCTGTCAGACTGAATAGAGCATCCTTGGTCGTGGACAGTGGGCAAGTACAGTGCAAACCTCTGCACTTTGCTTTGCCAATTTTTGAATATGTGGCCCCTGGTGACATATGGGCTTGATTGTAAAACTCTGGCACTAGGTGACTGCTCTGAGGAGCTGGTGGCCACCCTTCTTACATCCTATAATGATTCCACCAACAGTGTATTACTGCATTGGCCATGTTTTCATCAAGTAGCAGACACAGTCAGCAAAGTCTTATCCTTTGCTGAGTGAAGACATAGTCTACAGAAATCTTTTTCTCTGGGCTTAGCTCTTAGACACTTGGAGTTCATTCAGCAGCATTCAGGGTGCTTCTTCACACTTTAGCAGTCCTTCTACTGGGGACACATCTATCTGTCACAGGAGTTTGTTATTTCAGTCAACCATCCTCCAAGTAATCAAGAGTCCCTACCTGGGACTGGAAACTAGCACTAAGTGCTGTAACAAGACCAGCCTTAGAACCATTTCCTCAAGTCGTTCTCAGAGGGTTCCCTCTATAGAAACATAGAAACATAGAATGTGACGGCAGATAAGGACCGCTTGGCCCACCCAGTCTGCCCATTTCCCTACCTACTGGATAAGCTGCAGATCCTAGTTAACCAGCAGCCTACTTCTTCCTACCCCCAACCCCCAGAATTGCCTTATGACTATCCCATGCATGCTTGAATTCCACCACTGATTTTGACTCCACAGCCTCCTCCGGAAGGCCATTCCATGCATCCACAACCCTCTCTGTGAAAAAATACTTCCTTAAATTACCTCTGAGCTGCCCCCCCCCCATCTTCAAATTGTGCCCTCTTGTTCTTGCACACCTCTTTTTTTGAAAGATGCTACCCTCTTGGACTTTGTTGATTCTGCATGTTATTTTCCTGGCTGACATCACCTCGGTGAGGGGAGAAGAGCAACATGCACTGTTGGTCCAGGAAACATGACTCTCATCCCATTAGGTCTTGGCCATGAAACTCACCAGGCTATATTCCTTTATATTGGTATTACTGGGGAAGTGAGACTCTCTGAGGACCCGCCATGGGGAGAGCAGTAGACTGTGGGTAGGTACCTAGGTAAGGCTGGTGACGGAATGGTCAGATTGGGGCAAGTAGTCAGTCAGTGGGTAAACATAGAGTCGGGGGAGGAGGGAGAAACAGCATAGTTGCCAGCCCGTCAGCGCAGCTGTTGGATTTCTGTCTGCGATGCCGGCAACCTGGGTTCGAGATCGAGCTCGGCCGCCGGAGGGCCGGCCAGGGGAAGAAGGATGGAGCGTCCAGAGAAAAGCTCTCCTTCTCCAGGGGGAAGGGGAGGGTCACATCCCAGCATCTTCTGGCCCCTAACGGAGACTGGGGGCATAGTGGACAGTGGGCCCAGTACATACAGGGAGTGTGGATGTCTGCTGGTGCCTTGATGTCAGTTCGCCGTCCCAGGGAGCAAACCAGGGAAAATCAAACGGGGCCCGACGGATGATGGCTGCCAGAGCTCCCGGTGCCGCCGAAACCCTCCAGTGAGCCGTCCCCCTCCCCTGCCTCAGCAGCATCCCAGGGCCTAAACTGACTGTGCCAGCTCCCCCCGGTGCCTTCCCCCTCGGAAGATGGGGATCCACCTGGCGATGGGATACACCTGGATACCCTGGGAGTGGCTGTGATTTGAGGACAGGGGTGGAGGGACTCGAGCGAGGGCAGTAGGGGTCAGTCAGAGCCACTAGGCGGACCTGAAGGAGTGGGGGACACCGGTCCAGTAGGAGGAAAAACAGATCAAGAAAAAAAAAAGCATAGTATAAAATCTGCATTACATAATTATCTGAAGGTGAAACATGCATAAAAGAGCTGTGTCAATTTTATGATCGTTTTTTGTTGCATGTACCTTGCTGTATCCCAACATCCAGTTAAAAAGAAGGCTTTTGCCTCAGTCTGGCTTTCCAGGACTTGAGGATTTTTGACCTGGGCAGGCTGCCATACTTGTAGTGTTTTGAGTTGTCATGGCATTGCCCCCCTCCTACTCCAGTTCCGTTTTTTTTTCCCCTCATAAAAATAGTAACAGGTACAATAAGGAGGTACCAAGCAGGTGGCAGCTATGCTTGAGGAGGACTGTGATGGAGAGAGCGCACGGGTGGCAAGAAAGGGAAGACATCTCAGTGGGTGGGAGCGAGCAAGCGAACGGTTGAGCGCAACGGGAAGCGATCAAAGAGATAGTGGCAGTAATTGATTTTTTTAATAGTCTCGTGACTCCTTTTCAATTGAAGGTAGGCTGGTATTTCTTTCTTTGTAGTGAAACTTATGTCAAAGCTGGCGTCAGACAGGTATCTCTCTTTTCTGACTCGTGTTCAGTGATGGCACAAAAGAAGATGGCTGAGTTTACTTTGTGAACGTTCTATGTGGGCACGTCACTGGGATCAGTGCCCAGCTGGCATAGTCTGATCTTTTTTGTGTGGTGTTAGACATATTAACACATTGTTAGGATCCAATCAGAATGCTTGATTGCTACCAGCTATTTCATAATGATGCAAATAATATTTGGCAGGCAATCAGTGTGTCATGGGTAAACCTATCAAAACATGCATACGTATCAGCAAATAAAGAAAACATTCAAACAACCTGTTCAGCAACATCATGTCAGCGTCCCATGGCATTATGTAAATTACCTGATTGAGATCTACAGACAGTGCAGTGAGCACGCTACAGCATTTGAATAATTAGAACATTACAGTTCAGAAGTACTCAGAATGTTACCTACTCGAGCATGTAAGTGGGGGAGGCAGTATGTCTTCTTTTGGTTTGAGCTGAAGACTGACAAGAACTGAGATGTTCAGATCCCACTGCAGCCACGAGCTCAGTGTGTGACCTTCAGCAGGTCACGTGACCTCCCTGTGCTTCAGTCCTCCCCATTGTAAAATGGGGTCGAGTTACGACCCTACTGAAAATAAGATGTTAAATCTCAGCTGTGCTATCCTGAGTACATTTTTTTTTAATTTATAGTTTATGCCCTCCTCTTCTCTGGCACTGGTTCCTCTTGGAGTCCCCTAACATTTCTCCCTGGGCCCCACCTGTCTACACCCACCAGTCCTCAAAAAGCCTCCACCTACACCCCAGGTAGAATACGGGGCTGTGGGGGGGGGGTGCACCCCTGAACATGGATACCGTAGGGTGGTGGTGCGACGTCGGGGACCAGCCTGAATATACTAGGTTCTCCATAAAGTCGGCACAGGGGTCGCTTTCCATTTTTCTGTTCCCGTGTACCCTGACAGACCCCAGTACATGAGGGGGACCAGTGCACTTGCATTGCGCATGTATCGTGCAGGTCCTTGGCCAGCGTCTTCCCCCTCCCACTTGGTGCCCTGACCAGAGTCTTCCCCTTCCCACTTGGTGCCATCTACTGCAGTGCCAACTGTGTTCACCTAGGTGGCAGTATCACAGCAAGGATGGCAGCCTCCCTCCCCAGAGGAGAGC
Source organism: Neoceratodus forsteri (assembly GCA_016271365.2). Lineage (NCBI taxonomy): Eukaryota > Metazoa > Chordata > Ceratodontiformes > Ceratodontidae > Neoceratodus > Neoceratodus forsteri. The sequence goes on from CM028132.1 coordinate 1,206,299,259, forward strand.
GCCCACTGAGATGCATAGTCTTCCTCCCCCAGTCAACCCTTGACAATCCAGGCTCATTCTCGAACCCAGGTCCCTGGCATCACGAGCAGTTCAGCTACCGCTGTGCCAACATGCCCGCTGTGAGTAAATGAATTCTAATGTAATGAATTGTAAAGCAAAACAGTTAAACCAACATACAGTGCTCATGGCACATAGTAGTGTCATTAAGTTGCTAGCGTTCCACTGCATACCAGGTCATTCCTAATATTTAATGAAATATGTGTTCTGTAAGTCAGCTTTCCTACAGAATGCCTGCATGTCACTGGTTAATCTTTTGATGGTCTTGTTCAGACTCTGTGATGATCATATCTGTACTAATCCTGATCGATGCAGACTGCCTGTGACATTTCAGATGTGTAATGTAGCGCAAAGCCATCTGCTCAACCTGAGGATCAATAGCTGGCCCGTATGCCTCAGATGTGGGTGCGCGTGTCTAATGAAGCTAAATCCCACACTGGCTGACATTTGTGACTTTAATCTTAATGGTGCTAGATGCATTAGCAGTGTCTGGATAGAATTATTTTTTCTTTAAAAAAAAAAAAAATATCAAAACTCAGAGTTGGAGGAGAGTACAAATAAGAGCTAATGATCCAGGCTAAGGCAAAGGGTTTTATTTGTGATGGAAAAGCAGTGTCTTACCCAGGCAGTAGCACAACAGGGTGTATGCTTTTTAGGAGGTACTGGCACTCCTCTGGTATGCGCAAAGTCACAAGGCCGCAGGCCAAGTGCTCCTCGGAACACACAAGAGTGCCAACATCTGTCAGTGAAAGCACCACCCTGTCTTGTGTTACTGAACTTGTACAGTGGCCTGTTCTGTTTTTTGTAATTTTTATTTTTTATTTACAAGGTTCGTGTAAAACATTACATAACTTTTACAGATACAAACAATGGCGCACATCCATGTTACTCACTGAATTTATTGGAAATGTGATACCAGAATCTAGAGGTATAAGATTAGGAGACTAATCCTGATAAGCACAAAATATAGATCGTAGAATGAGTCATATGATGAAGGTGAATGTTCTGTCAATTTACCTGAAAAATATCCTTTCTCTTCTGTAATACCCTGTGTTGGTTATATGTATATGTGTATATATGTTTGTTCCATAATGCTTGTTTTGCACCGTCGAAGCCTGGTGAACTGTGGGCCCTATCCCTGTCTCCTCAACCTGTAACTACCTCTCCTGAGTCTTACCTTCCTCCAGAGTACCCTCATGGATCTCCCCAATGGCAGGGCTGGGAGGAAATCGCATCCATAAGTGGGTGTCACCATTCAGGTGGTGGTACAGCCCAGGGGCAGGCAGGTAGGGCTTCATGAAGTCTGTGCCACTTTTCCCCAAATACACAGGTCCCCCCCCCCCAGCATGGAAACTGGAATGTGCTGTGTGGAGGCACACACATCCTCTGTCCGACCAGCGGCTACTTTCCTTCTGCATCGCTGCCAAGCCTCCACCTTGTGGTGGGGGGGGGGGGGCACGGCTGTTTATGCCCCATCGTCTCTGCTCAGCTGCTTAAGTTCTGTCACAGTGGCATCCCCCAGGACTTGTCTATGCCTCAGTGTGTTCCCTCAGAGCTTTACCCCCTGTGGTAGGGGTGACGGAAACACCCCAAACTCCACCACAGAATGGACTTGATATGTGGTGGTAGTGCTTGGGTAGCCAGGTATGGAGCTTGTGGGCGGCCGGCGTCATCCTGCCGGACAAAGTATTTTATGCTTGTTCCTTCTGTCCCCTGAGACATCAGTGGCAAGGGTACACAAGCATGCGTACATGCGGGCGTGTGCAGAACAGCACCAGCCAACGTCCTCCCACCCACAAGCTGCTCCTGCCTCCACTGCCACCTGTGGCTACCCAAGCAGCAGTTTTGCAGCAGAGCTGGCTGCCCTCACTCCCCCCCCTCCCAAGCCGGCCCCTGATGACCTAAGCTCATTCCTGAACCCGGATCACTGATGTTGCGAGTGGTAGCACTGCAGCTGCACTGACAGGCCGACTGGAGGTTATGTATTTAATTGAGACAGAGATCCTGGTGTTCCAAAAAAGCTCCTGAGAGCTCTCAAAACTGTATCTGCCGTATCGTATAACTTCTTAAACTGCTACCTGCAAGAGGCCAGACCTTTTCCTGGAGTGTGCTATGCATGCACTGGCATGGGAGGGTGGTCTGTGCTCGATAGTGCTCCCCCTTATTTCCCAAGCCTTCCCCTGCCAGTCCTCCTCTGTATCTAGGCTAATGGGGTGGGGGACCATGCAAGCCACACATCTTTTATTAGAAAAAGAAACCTGCAGTCTAAGGACACCTTCAGTGTTTAAGACTAGAGAAACTGCTTTACAAACTTTACCTTTAACTATGAACATATTTAAGCGTATGTAGCCGTGGTTATTGATTGTGGGCAGCTTCTCCAACAGTACTAACAACTTTCCTAGCAGCGCAAACATAACAAGCTGCTGTACTGAGACACGTACCCCCTCTGCACTCTAAAAGCACTCCGTATGAGGTATTGCAGGATTAGTAAACCCACTCTGCAGAATGGCGTACCAGCCCCTCATGGCGTATTTGCGAATCATGGCAGAGGCTGTTTTTTTTTCCTGCTGATTACAAAACTTAAGCAAAAGGGAAGCAAGGCATCCCTAATAGTATTCATTTCCTTACTTGCAGTCTGAAAACCCATTACGTCAAACATAATCAACAGTTAGAAAAAATCCATATAGTCCATTATAGTCTTTAAAGGCTCTGTTTACTGGGCTACAGCGGTAAAATTATCCTGTATAACTCTGCCATATCTGCCCAAAGGTCACATCCCTCGAGTCCTGCCATGATGTCCAGATTTCCCCACAAAGCTGCAGTGAGCACAGGGTGATTGAGGAGAGTTAGTCAGAAAAAGAAAGTCACCGCGTGTCATAACAAGTGAATTAAGCGATTGAGTCCCACCATCTAAGCATTCTCCGCTTCTGACGATCTTCAATGATTTTTAGGCTCCTTTTACAATTCCAGTTTTAAGACCATCTGTTTTCCTCTTTAGCATTCGTATAGATACAGTGTAGGATTTTTTTCCAAACATAATGTGTAGTCTTGCAGGACGCATCAGGCTGTGGGGAGTATCCCGTTCTTTCAACTTCCTTTTAAACAAATCCAGGCTTTTGCATTTCATGCACATAGCAAAGGAAAGATCTGGAAACAGAATTGTTCTAGAGCCTTTGTGATGCAGGGTTTGCTTTGCTCTAGCTTTTTTTTTAGTATCGAGTCCTGGACTGCTGAAGAGATCGTAATGTACGGCATTGTTCTTTGACCCTCATCTGCCATGGGGGCCCTGTGTGGTGAGCTGCGATAGGCCTTAATGAAAAGACCAGATAAGTCCATTGCTAGCACCTCCCAGCGCAGGTGATGAGGAAGCTCACCGCATTGGCCCCCTCACTGCCCTGGGGTAGACCACGGATGTGGACATGAGACAAATGAGTCATGTTTTCTGCTTGTTCAAGGCATAGTTTGATTGCTCTTTGATGGTATTTACCGTGGCTACTGAAGCCTTCCCTGCGTTTTCTCTGCTTTTTGGACCCCTGCTGCCATGGCGTCCACCCATTTCTCAACCATGTTTAAGCAGCCTACATAACTGTCTGCAGATGAGTTTGTTGACTCCTTGAGCCAGTGTAGATATGGCCCTCTCCAACGTTTTCAACAAGGCTGGTTCAGTTTCTTCCCTGAGCAACCCCGAATAGGAACATTTTGTTGCTTTGCTGCTTAGAGGTGCCTGATCTCAGTGCAAAGAAATCCTCTCCCCCCCCCATGATTCTTCAGACTCATCCTGAGCTTTCAGTGGCCCTTGGTGAACTCAGTGCTACTATATTAAAAATATAGCATTTTGAAAGAAAAAAAGAAATTTTAAAACAATAATAAGCGCTAGCCACAAGTGCTCAAGAGAAACCTATCTAGATAGCTGAGCTGCTGGCCACCCCCCCTCAATGGCCTGGTATTAAAGTTTGACATGGCAGGTGACATAGTCCAGTCAGAGAGCAGTATTTGTAGCGGTCATTTTGACCCTTATATCTAATGAGACATGCCAGTTAAGAATATCTGTATGAACTAAATCAATACACAGCACACCAAATCTACCATAACTGTCATTTAAAGGGGCACTACCACTTTAGAGGCCTCATTGGGGACAGTTTTAATATCACAGTGCAAACTTGAAGAGCAGCATTACCTGCCCTCTGGATTTTGGGTTGCCTTTTTCCCCTGTAAATTGTACAGAGCTGAATTTGGTTAAATGTATGTAGCGCCTTTCATACATACTGTCCCAAAATGCTTGATAAAGCAATGACTTAGATACTGGTTGTGCAGGAACTGTATGCAGTCTACGTGATGCAGCTGGAATGTTACCCCTACTCGTGCCAGGTAACTCTCAATAGTGCTAGCTTCCACACTTCGCATAGTAGGCTGTTATACATGCTAACCATTCTTTGGGTGAAACAATGCTTTCTAATGTTTACCATTATCCTGCCTCCCTCAAACTTTAGTAAATTGATTATTATAACAAAAAGAAATGCACTGCAGTGTTCTACAGTAGGAATTTGACTAGTACAAAACATTGCATTTGTACTGTCTAAAAATAATCTCTGACTCCGGGAACATCTGTTACAACATGGTGTTAGTGGAGAAACCACTACAGCTACACAACTGGAATCATTATGTAAAAAATATAGTAGGGTAGCAACAATAGTCTGTAACAGTGAAGCAACCCACAATAAAAAATGTACGCTATGTTTAGGATGATTCTGAACACGTAACTAGGTGAAGTTCAGATTATGCATGACCGTTTCAGTATTGTACACAGAATACATTGAGCTGCAGCAGGATAACAATATTTATACCTGCAGGAAGGAAAACACCTGTAACTCACAGGAGTAGAAGCCACACATGTGATACGAAGGTCTTGTCCTCACTAGAGAGGTTAATATGGTTTCCTGTCTGGACCCTAGTATGTGTGCCATTTAAATTGCATCATTTCAGAAAGAACAGTGTTTAATTTTGCTTGTTATGCAAGCTTGTAAAATGAGGTTTCAGATGGAGACTTTTTTTTTACATTAAATGTACTTTATTGAAATTTTTAATTCAGTTTGCAGTTCACTTCACAGACATGACATTACATAAGATGTTACTTTACTGCAAACACGCAACACCGACATATCCCCCCCAGAGTGCATTTAAAAAGTTACGACATATCATTTTAACATAACCTGAAGCCATGCCTTTATTCAGTATTCGTTCTTTACTCAGATATATGTCACATTATGTACTAATTTCCTATTCCGCTATGTGTTTGACAGCAGCAGTGTTTATAAGGGCTCCAGCCTTTTTTTTGAAAAACTTTTGGCCTATCAATTACACTGGCTCTTGTCTTTTTCAATTCTTAGGGCACATAAGACGTTCCTGTGTCACTCTTGGTAAGATGGCACCTCTTTGTCTAGCCAGTGTCTTAGGATAAGTTTTGGCTACCATTAAAACCATGGCCATATCATTATTCTGTGACCCTACAAGTTTATCCTGATAAACCCTCAAAAGACGTACAAGTGGGGTTAATGCTTCACTCAAACCTAGAAGGGGATCCAGTTTGATTTGTATGCTGTCCAATAATGGTTTTAGCTTTGGAGCAGTCCCACAGTATATGTAAAAGGGAGCCCTCAGCCTCCCCACATCTTGTGCACGCAGAATCCCCTAACTTCCCCATTTTGTACAATTTTAGGGGTGTGAAGTTCACATTGTTTAGGATTTTGTGTTGTGTAAGGCAGATGTGGTCAACTTTGGCGCACTTAATAGGTACTCTTCATTAAAAAAATACCACCAACAGCTTAATCTGGTTCAAGGTCAGTTGGCATTCATCTGTATCCCCCTCCCCTGGCTCGTGCCTGAAAATAGGCAGGATTTGTCTAGTGCACTTACCCGGTCAACAAAAACTAAACAAACAAACTCTGTCATAGTTCTGACCAGTCTAGGTTGATTTGTTTCAAAGCTTACTCCTAATACTTCCCTACTTCCATCTGTGGGTCCCCTGTTCTTGTGAAAAGATGCCCATAAATCTTAGACATGGCATGGTGTTCGTGGGCGACTGCCCACAAGGGGACCATATGTTGAGCATATCCTTGCGGTCATGGCAGTGTTCCCATATAATTCACCATGGCGTGTGTCATTTGCAGAAATCAGGGCACTGCTCTGTTATCTGTTGTATACCTGTTATGGAAAGTGGTGAACGCTATTGGCAACCTATCCATAATAATATGTTCTATTGATGGTATGTTAATACCTCCCCAGAAATGGGCTTTGAGGGTCTTTCCTCCTATTTTTATATTTGCATTGTGGCATAGTGGTTGACTAATGTCCTTGTGTGGATTCAGCTGCAGTGCTTTACAAAGTTGAGTGTGCACTCGGACCGAAACACAAATTGACATGTCTTTTAGTATACTGGGTAGCTTCTTGAAAGGCGTATGGTACAGTGCTTTGAGGTCAATTCCCAGCTTTCCTGCAGTTGTTTTCTGCAACTTGAGCCACTTAGGGTGGTATGTCCCCCTTTATTCCTGGGCATCATGCAATTTTAAAAATGTGCTGCCAGATAATAAAAGTATATACTGGGTACTTTCAGCCCTCCCTTGTCTCTGGTCTAAGACAACTAAGAGAATCAAACCCCCCAAGCTCATTCACAGCTCATTACTCTAACCTCTAGGCTATACTGCCAGCCCAATAACAGGTGAGTGGTCTGATATCACTCTAGCAGAGATTCCACACAAATGCAACCATGGGATAAGGGTTTGCGATACCATAAAATAATCTATTCTGGATAATGGCCCACGGGGAGCCAAATAAAACATGTAGTCCTTCTCATCTCGATGCTGCATCCTCCGTGGATCAATCAGTCCTATGGTAGTTTTTTTAGTTCTCTTAGTGTCCTTTGCGCAAGAGTCAGGTCTCCCAACCTTCTCCCTGTCCATGTCATTCTGGAATATCAGGTTCCAGTTTGCTCCTAACATCATAGGTATAGATATGTATTGTGCCAGTGTCCCCATATTCTCAGTGAAAAAGGCTGGTGAATCTGTGTTTGGCCCATAGCAGTTTCCAGTTACCACTTTCCAACCATTTAACTGTCCGATTAAGATAACGTACCAACCTTCCTTAGTCTTTATTTTATTGTTCTAGATGGAATTTGAGTGACCTCACTACTAGGATGGCTACTCCCTCTCAGCTTATTATCTGCCCCCACCCCAAAAACTTGTCTAGCTCTTTGTCTTCTGAAATAATGGATCTGTGATTCTGTTGTGTGTTTTTTGCAGTAGTCCAATTTCTGCCCCACGTTTTGTTAGATGTTGTAAAATCTGGTATCTTTTTAGCTGTGTTTGTGCCCTTATGGACAATCCATGAGGCAATTTGGTATTTTGTACTCATATTCAGTATTCTTTATTGTTACCTGTTCTGTTACTGTGTTATCAGTTTTAATGGAGATCCTTGGACTTTTCTCTGCCCAACCATCCCTTCCCCACATAAATCATGTATCCCAACATTGTAAGAACAATGACATAATTGGTTCGAAGCAAACACTTCAGCTGTGCAATTTGACCTAAATTATGCAGCAAGTTTTCTGCATGGTAAACAATTTCTGACCTTCATTTTGCCTCACCATTGCGTGACTTTGCCCCCTGCCACCAGCACCACTGTGGTCTGTGATTGGTCGAACTGCGTGATCTCTCTCGGCTCTTTGATTTAGCCCTGGTATACTTGGCTCTCACTTAAACTCTAAAGTTTCCCTCCCCCCCCGGCTCATTTAAATGCTTAGCCTCCGGGTTCTGAAAAACAATCAGCTATCTCTGGCTGCCGAACTAAGAAACTCCTTTAAACCTCTGCCTCTTGGTGCTGCAATTCTCAGCAGTTTCTGCTCCCTGCTCGTAAAAGAGAACGAGATGCTGAGGGAAGAAAATGAGCAGATGGACAACAACTTGCACAACACTAAATCCTTTGAGTCCGGTAACTACTAAGCTGAATCCTAACTCCCTGCACCTAGAAAATAAAGCCAAGAAAATAAGGGTTGAAAATAATCAAATCTGTAACATAACCTAAAAATCAAAAAAATCCTTACAGCAGTGAAAAAGATATGTCAAACTAAATCGTGGCAGCAGTAATCTGGGTAGTCAGTCACGTCCCCAACCCTCTTCCCTTCCCCTGTCTCTGTGGAGAAAGCTGTGAGTTATTTACATTAGCCCAGCCTTTTACACGTAAGGTTTCTCCCATAGCTAGAAGTACATCCTTTTTTTTGTACTTTCTGTTTATTAGAATTATCAAATAAACATACAGTAACCATTCCATGTATCAGACTTCACATTAAGTAACATTACAGACACCATCAAATGGTAACAGGACAGTAGTCTGAATACAATGGTTACGGATATGGGGGTACTCCTTATTAATAAAAAGAGTTCTTAACAGTTGTAAAGAATAGCTACACTCCACAAGAGTATGCGGTCAGTCCAAAACTTATATTATTACCAAACATGCGGAACTCAACATCCAGTGTTGATTTGACCTTTGCCTCCAAACATATGTTTACCCCAGTCTTTCACTCCTGATCCCTCAGGTCCTCCTCCTTCCCGCTGCTCACTGTTCGGTCCTGCTCATCTAAAATGGGAGAGCAAGCTCTTTCATATGTTGCGCCTAGGTTTTGGAACACACTCCCCCCTCATTTTAAGAACTCCTCCTCTCACCTAGCACTTAAGCAATTCGCTGTTTTCTCATCTCTGCACTCTTGGTGTCTGTGACTGCCCATAATCTACTGAGTGGTCTCTAGCTGTGCTTTAGGCCTCTGGATGCAAAGTCCAACAAATACCTATTGTATTCCTGTGCATTGCTGTTACGTAATTTTCTCCCCTAGCTTGCTACTCAACTGTTATTAGCATATTAGGGCTTAGTTTGTTACGACTCTAATTTACATTAGCTCTTACTATTGTCACTGCTTGTATTAATTTGTTGTGCTCTCTACTGCTGTCTTATTGTACCTACAATTATCTTCAATATGTTCCTTCTGTTGTCGTTGGTGTACCTTACTGTTGTCAGTGCTGTATATCCAATTGTACTCTCCCTGGTCGTGTCTGAAAATAGGCAGGTTTTCTTTGCCTAGTGCACTTATCCGGTTACCAAAAGCTAATAAATAATAAATAAATATTAATATTCAAGAAAAATAAAGCATTCCCCTCAGCAGCTCCGTCAACAGGCCATACAATCTAGAAAGGGCATTCCACATTATCTTGAACCCCGAGCTAAATACAGAATTTTAGAATATGAAATCAACCTTACTGTAATATATACTGAAAAGTTCACCTGCAGGAGTAAAACGCATTAAGGAGAAGTAACGCTAACAAGAAAATCATCCTGAGAATATATCAAACAAGTATCTTTGTAGTATTAGGCATGTATGCAATGCCTAAACTCTAAAACATTCCTGCAGTCCAAACTGAGTTGAGCAGGGTAAAAACCTTCAAAACAGAGTCCCATTCAAGTGTCCGTCTCACCCTTCGAGTCTTCATCTGTCAGAGCATGTCCCCGAGTATCTTCAGACTCGGCCTGTATTTTCTCCACCTGTTTGCTAGCCTCCCCAGGATCGTTAAACTGAAAAGTATGCCCTCCATAGTAAATATGGAGACAGGACGGCATCAGAAGAGAATGCGCAACACCGAGATTTTTCAAGCGGGCCCTAACCCCGTCAAATTTCTTGCGGCTGGTGCGGGTGGCATAGGACAGATCCGGGAAAATGTGCACCGTGTGTCCCTCAAAATGCAGGGAATCCGTAAACCTTGCAGGTCACATAATCTCCTCTTTGGAAGCCGCATTGTCTGTGAATAATGTTACAGTGCGAGGTAAGTCCCTCTGAGCATCTGCAGATCTCTGTGCAATTCTGTAGGCCTTAGTCCCCAGATCCAGTCGCAAATGCAGAGCTCCTGGTAACCACTTTCTGAGGAAGGTCAACAAGTCTGGGTCCTCAATCCCTTCAGGGAGGCCAACTAACTGAGCATTTGTGGCCTGATGAGCATTTTTGAGCACCTCCAGTCTGTAGCAGAGCTGGTTATTCTCTTGAACCAGCTTCTCCGATGTGGCCATTGCTTGCGTCGCGCAGCTATCGGCTGATAAAGCTGTTTTTATAGCTGAGACTATTTTTAAATCCTGCTCACCAAAACGCTGCAATAAAGTTTCAACCTTCAAGTCTATAGCCTGTATAGGAGTTTGCAGGGCCTTCCACGGAGGTTCAGCAGTCAGGTCGGGAGGCTCGGAGACAGAAGCTGAGGCCTGTGCGACTACAGGCAACTGAGGTTTAGATCCTCCGGGAGCATTTCTGTGCGTCTTCCCCATGATGTTATGTGGAATCAAACAATTCAGAATATAGTGCTGAATATTTTTCTGCTGCAGTTCAGGATCCAAAGCAACACAAATTTTGATGAACTAGCCCAAATATATTCTCAAAGACAGAGCTACTGAGAGACGCGTCTTCTCAGTAGAGTGCTCAACAGCACCCCCCCGCCAGAAGTACATCCTAATATAACTGTATTTAACATTTAGCTAAACTGCTAGCTTTAATTTTAAGCTTCTAAGCTTCACAACTCCCCCCAACTTCTTTATGATAGCATGGTGACTGGATGACTCTGTGCCCAACCAGCAGCTCTACAAGCACTGAACCTGTTTACAGTCAGTCATTTTAACATACCATATAAGCAGTGCCAGTGGCTCAGTAGATAGGATGCTCACCTGAGGCTGGAAGATCAGAAATTGGTGGGTTCTAACCGCACACCGGGAACATGGGATAAATCCCAATACGGGCGCTGTAGTGCATCACTTCTGAGGTAGCGTCTTTCGGACGAGACATTAAACTGAGGTCCTGTTCTAGTGGTTGTTCAGGTGGATGTTAAAGAACCCATGGCATTTTTCAATACGAGTAGGGAAATTTCCCTGGTGTCCTGGCCACCCCCATTCACTAAACACCACCAACAGCTTAATCTGGTTCTGTAAGTCAGTTTACATTTGTACACATATTCCCCTTCCCTTTCCCCTGGGTCGCACCTGAAGACAAGCTATGGCTCAGTGTGCCTCTCCCACTCACAGACTTTCAAATAAATATACAACCTGTCCATGCATTAAAATATCAGTCCCATAGCAGTATTGTTGTGGCTTTAATATCATATTATTAGGATAACCTGTTGACTGAAGGAACCACCTGGCGCCCCGGCCCGATCTAATCTGTATGCTATAAACATATCAGCATGCAGTTATCTTAATCCTGCAATATGGGTGATTTCCATGCATTAAAGTGTCTTCTCCGATCATCTCATGCACTGGGAATCACTGGTCCATACCCTACCACCCCGCATAACATCAGGCTTTGTAAATGGGAACATGGCAGATTTAATGAGTCCTGTCTGAGGCACATGCAGGGTGTTATGTACAAAATATCCATTTAGAGGCACATGCATAAGATTATTTTAAATATTTTAAAACTCAGAGCATGCAGGGTCACAGGAGCGAGCAAGGTAGCCGATTCTATCCAGTTTTTTCATTTGTTCCTTGCTTGATCCTTCTTATGATTCCCTGTTTAGGTTGTAGTTGGTTCCTGATTCCCCCCCCTTCCTGAAAGACGGCATGCCTTCCCATTTAGGATGTGCCTCTAACCTGATGAGTAGTTGCATCCTGATCCTGTCCGGTGCCCAGAATATGCAGTGCCTGAGAGAGGAAACCTACGTGGAGCATTGAGGTCTTCTGCACCTTGCTCGGGCTGCTTCTGTGTCCGTCGACGCTTGTAGGTTCACCCCTCTGGTAGCCATCATATCAGTTTTTGCCGATTTTTATTTTACTCCTTTGCTTGGCCAAGTCACGCTTTCCAGGGGTGCTGGACCATCCCTGCTTGTTGAGGGAGCAGGTTTGTGTAATCGCCATGCTGTTACTATGTATGGTTCCGTTAATGGATCGTGCTGAAAAGATGGATGGTGGCTACTGGTGCTTCAAACTCTTTCCCATGCAGTCGGCCATGTTTAAAATGTTTTGACCCGAGATTACACAAGACCTTACCCCAGGGTTACTTTTGTGCTTTATATATCTTTAGTTCGGTGGGGGGGGGGGGACCAGTAATCCAACAGTCAATTTGAGAAGTACCATGTAACTATCACACTTGTTCCATTCCTCTGCCCATGTCGCCGATATTGTAGCTCATTTCTTTCCTGACTTGCTCACATCTCTGTGCATGGTGCCTTTACAGAAAATAAATTGGGCAGGATTTTTGACAGTTCTTAAATTGTCTGCTCAGCAGAGTTGAACTGACGTTCTCCAGCTTCCCTTGTAGTATCAGTTTGTGTGGATAAACTACTGGGAACTTAAGATCTGCTTGTATTCTGCCTGTTTCTGATGCATTGGGGATGGGGGAGGGGGGCAGATAATTGAAGACAAAACATTTCTTGCCCTCCCAAAGTAACTCTTTGTTTCCCTTTGCCTTGTTGAGTAGTATACCTTGTCCAGGCAATTCAGCAATTTGAAAATTGTTACCCTTGATCTTACTTCGGAAGGGCTCTTGCGGTAGGTAGTTGCATATAGGACTGAAGCCGGCAGGAGTCAGGACCCCACAGAAAAATTTCTAGCTAGCAGTCTCTGGCGAGGGACCGTCCCCACGTCTGGTGACCGGCATCAGGCGACGTTGGTATAAAGGGGCGGTCCCTCACGCCCGCCTTCCAGTTCTTTCCTGCCGTTTGCTTTCGACAGCGCCTTGTGGTTAAGTTCCACTGCTAGTCAAGTCAATCATCGCCGGTAGTTATGCTGTCGTTTTTTTCTTCGATTTCAATTATATTCGTCAGGATTTTCTTACCTGCCGTGTATGTCGTCCCCTACCAGGTCCGAGCACAAGAACAAGTGCGGCTCGTGTGGCGCCCAACTCCCGTACAAGGACAGCTATTCTCGGTGCCTCATCTGCCTAGGCCCCGACCACCCTGTGGATTCCTGTCAGCACTGCCTGTAGTTCAATGTGGCTACCCGAAAAAAAAGGCAGCAGTCCCTGGAGGCTCACATACTAAAGAAGAAGATGTCCTCCATGGAAAAGGAGCTGAAAAAGCTCCAACAGGCTTCCACCTCTCCCGAGGGCCTTAAGAAGAAGAAGAAGAAGAAAGCACGGGACCAGGACTTCTCATCACTGGCTGGCGACTTGGCTGGGGTCGCCACCCTTCAGGTAACGTCCCCTTTCCCCGATGGCCGTCTTGGTGATGTCTGAGACGGCGTTGGTCCCCCTGGCTGGTTCGTGCTCGGGCCAGTCGGGAGCCTCTGGGACAAAGGAGGCATCCGCTCCCAGTAAGGCCGCCCCTGCGCTGCCTTCTGGTTCGAGCCTCTCCGGTAAGTCGGGCATTGGCTCCTCCGACGTCCTCCCGGAACCGACCCGTAAGTCGGCTCGACCCTTGAGGGGTGGCCTTGCGGTCGTCAAACCGCCTGTCAAGGTTGCCGCCCCTGCGCGGCCTTCTTCGGGCACTGGGTCCGATAAGTTGGTCATCGGCTTCTCTGATGCCCGCCCGGATCCCGCTGGTCAGACGCCCGCCAGCCCGTCCGGCGGTTGCTCAACAAAGGAGCCTATGCTGGCTCCTCTGATCTCAGCTGGCGCCACCGGTTCCCTGCAGCCTTCGCCGCTGCATTCCGAGGTCCCTGCATCTCCCCAGCTGGACCCGGAGGATCCCTCCGGCCCTCCCCCAGACGCCACTGGAGACTCTTCGGCGCCTCCGTCAGGTCCTGATGGCCTGGCGTCGGACCCTCAGATGCCATCACCGGCAGGCGGCTCCCTTTGCGGACGCCACCCGCCCTCGGCCGGGTTACCTGTTCCGGCCCACCGCAGGGGCCTCTTCCAGGACCTTCTACCCCGGTAGAACCCCTGGTGCTGGATCTTACGCCTTCTTATCCAATGCCGTCTTATCCGGCTCCACAGTACCCGACGCCGCAGTATCTGACACCACAGTACCCGACGCTGGGCTTCCTGCTGTCGGGCTAGGGATACTCGCCCTATGGATACCTCCAGTATCCGTATCCCTCTCCTCCACCGCCCCCTCAACCGCAGGTGGATCTGAGGGAGACTCTGGCTTCTTGGTGGGCTGAGGCCAAGGCTCAGCTCACCAGGGAGGTGAAGAGCCACCTCCCGATGACGGACCTGGTCCCGGATCCACATCGCCGGGGGCGAGAGACCCCTTCTCTCCCCCAGCCCCAGAGACATTGCTACGCAGTCTAAGGCTGGGGGTTGCACCTTGCCCCCTAGGGGCCGTGTTCCTCCCCCGAGTGGGGAAGGGTCTTCGTCTCCTTCTTCTTCCGACTCATTGGATGACTCAGATGATAGCTCCAATCCGGATGAGCCTCGCACTCCTGACAAGCCCAGGCCCAGGCCTCCTCCAAAGTCCCTTCCGGAGGATCCCTCATTTACGGAGTTGCTAAGAAAAATCCAGGCTCTTCATCAGTTGAAATCTCTGGAGTCGGATCCACAGAGGCAGAAGCTAGCTGCCCATTTGGATTTGGCCGAGGTCACTCTCACGTTAGTTCCACCCTGGATCGAGCCTCACGCGGACCTCGTCTCCACTATCTGGAAACAACCGTTGGCTTTAGCCCCCCCTTCCTTGGAAGGCGGATAGGCTGTATCAGGCTCCCGAGGGGATTGACTTTCTTTTGTCACACCCCAAGGCTGATTCGGTCATGATCACCGCCGCCCACGGCCGTTCAGCTAACCCGAAACACCTGAGCTCGTCCCCACCCGATAAGAAATCCCGCCTTCTGGACCAGTATGGCAAGAAGATCTTTTCTTTTTCCACTCTGGGTATCAGAACCTTGAACTATGTGGCTCACATGGGGATTACCAGAAGGCTATCCTTAGCGAGGTGGAAGCCAAGTTGGACACCCTTCCTCAGTCCCAGACTAAACAGGAAGTGGCAGACCTAGTCCGCTACGCACGTTCGGCCGGTAGGCACATGTGCGCTATTTACAATTACGTGGATGCTTCTGGACTAAGCTCGGCGTTCGCTGTGTGTCTGAGGCAACATGCCTGGCTTCAGGTGTCAGGTTTGGCCTTGGAAGTACAATCCGGCAGTCAGGACGCCCCTTTCTGAGGTTCGGTGTTGTTCGGAGGTGCTGTCAAGGACATCATTACCAGACTGAGATTGAAGGGCACTGCTCTCAAGGAGGTTGACTCCATGTACAGAGCCCGTCAAGCACAGCGTCATTCCTTTTGCCGTCGCTCATGGCCTAAAGCGAAACCACAAGGAAAATGGGCCAACAAATGCCAGGCCCCTCTGGCTGCGAGACCCCCACCCACCCAAACGGGCTGCAGGAGCTCCAGCCGCAGCGCTACTGCACACCTCCTGACTCCCTCCCTCTCTCACAGCCTCTAGTCGATCCAGAGGTACCGGTAGGCGGGAGATTCTCCCTTCATCTGCCGGGTTGGGAGAGGATCACTACCGACGCTTGGGTCCTCCAACACTCCCCCAAACATCTTCTCGAGGTTCAGGAAGAAATCTCCTCCCTTCTGTTGGAGTCAAAAGAACCCGTCCCTCCCCCTCTTCGGGGGACGGGTTTCTACTCCCACTTCTTCCTGGTCCCCAAGAAGACAGGAGACATGAGGCCCATTCTGGACCTCAGCTCTCTAAATCTGTTCGTGGAGTACAAAAGTTCAGGATGCTCTCCCTACAGAGTCTGCTGCCTGTCTTTCAGCCGGGACTGTGGCTGTGCACTCTGGACATGCAGGACGTGTACCTGCATATCCTTATCCGCCTTCCCACATGAAATACCTCAGTTTGCTGTCCAGGGATCACTACCAGTTCAAGGCCCTCCCATTTAGTCTTTCTCAGCCCTGGAGTATTCACCAATGCCTGTTGTGGACTGGCCACCTGCATACCCAGGAGTGCAGGTTTTCCCGTACTCGATCAGCTCCTGGCGGCCCCGTCCAGGGAGGAGCTTCTGCGTTCCCTTTGCCTTACCAGGCAGGTCTTTACCATCCTGGGTATTACCATCAACCAGGCCAAATCCCATTTGATCCCATCTCAACACCTCCAGTTCATCAGGGTGATTCTGGACACGATCACCGGTATGGCCTTTCTACCCCCATACAGGGTGGCCACACTCCAGGCTCAGGCAAGCTTCTTGTCCTCTCGCAGGTGGATTCCCACCAGGTCAGTCCTTCGCCTCCTGGGGCTCATGGCAGCTGCAATTCCGACAGTTCCACGTGCTCGGCTCCAAATGAGAATCTCTCAGTGGACTCTTCGGTCTCAGTGGGATCAATTGGTTGAGGACTTGGACCAAGAGGTACTAGTCTCGACCCCGATGATTCGGGATTTGCACTGGTGGTTGGTTCAGGAGAACCTTTGTTGGGGAGTTCCCTTCTGCCTTCCTCCCCCCTCCCAAACACTGACAACGGACGCCTCAGGCGAGGTTGGGAGCTCATCTGGGCTCCCAAGCGCCTCGAGCTCATGGTCCATACTCGAGCAGATGCTTCACGTCAACGTGCTCGAGCTTGAGCAGTAAGTTATACTCTTTCAAGCGTTCACCTTTCTTCTGCTTCCCGGTCACCTGGCTGTCTAGATGGACAACATGAGTGTAGTCTGGTACCTCAGCAAATTGGGAGGGGGGGTGTGGGGGACTCGTTCCTACCCTCTTTGTCGGGAAGTGATGCAGGTCTGGGAATGGGTGACCCTACACAACCTTCATCTCACGGCGGTCCGTGTCCCGGGGGTAGAGAATTCGTTGACAAATCACTTGAGCCGATCCTCGGCACAACCTCACGAGTGGGAATTGGACCAGGAAATAGCAGATTGCATTTTCCTATGTTGGGGAACCCCTCAGGTCGACCTGTTCGCGTCCCCACTAAAGGCAAAACTGCCCACCTTTTGCTTGCTCGCTCCAGGGCACGGGGGCTCTGGAGAGATGCTCGGTCTCTCGACTGGAAGGGCAGATTCGGCTATGCTTTTCCCCCAATTCCATTGATTCCGAGGATCCTGCACAAGCTCAGCTCAGAAGGGACCCGTATGATTCTCATCGCTCCCTTCTGGCCCAGGCAAGTTTGGTTCTCTCTTCTGTAACAGTGCTCGGAGGAACCTCCGATTCCTCTTCCTTTTTCGCGGCCTCTGTTGACCTAGGATCGGGGATCCCTGGTCCATCTGGGCCTCAGGTCCCTTCAGCTGCATGCTTGGCTCCTGCAGACATAGCACAAGCCCGTTTTGGGGTTTCTCCTCAAGTGGCAGAGATCTTGGTGGAGGCCAGGAAGCCGTCCACTCGCTCCACCTATTCCATGAAATGGAAATGGTTTTCCATTTGGGCTTTGTCCAAAGACTTGGAGCCTTTATCCTGCTCAGTTGGGTGGCTACTAGATTACATGCGTTATCTCTTCGACCTGGGTCTCAGTCATTCCTCTTTGGAGGTTCACATGGTGGCTCTGGACGCTTATGTTCCCTTTGGGGATGGAACTTTCGCTCAGCTGGAGGTCGCAAAGACCTTTCTACGAGGGGTTCTTCATTTGAGACCCCCCATTTGGGTTCCTGCCCCTCCTTGGGATTTGGATTTCATTCTTGAGAAGCTTACGCTGCCTCCCTTTGAGCCGGCAGCCTCAGTAGAACTTAAGTTCCTTTCATGGAAGACTCTCTTCCTAGTGGCTAGTACTTCCGGTCGAAGAATTTCCGAGCTTAAGGCCTTGATGTGCAAAATTCCATATCTGATTTTCCATAAGGAACGTGTGGCTCTGCGCACAAATCCTAAGTTCTTCCTAAGGTGGTAACAGAATCTATGTTGAATCAGTCCATTGAACTGCCTGCCTTTTTCACGCAGCACTCCAATCACGGGAAGTATCTTTTACATACCCTGGACGTTCACCGGATTCTGAGATGCTACACCAACAGGACTAAGGATCTCAGAAAGACTGACCAACTATTTGTTTCTTTTGCCAGCAAAAGAGAAGGCAACGCTTTTTCCAAACAATGTTTGTCCAAATGGTTGGCTCACTGTATCACTTTCTGCTACAAGTATCACAAGACCTTGTCAGGTCAGGGGTCACTCCACCAGAGGTGTCGCAGCCTCTGCTGCCTGTTTCAAGAATGTGTCAGTGGCTGATATTTGTGCTGCCGCAACCTGGACTTCTGTCCATACCTTTACGAAACACTACAGTTTGGGCATTGCCTCTCGCCATAGAGCCGACTTCGGATTGGCTGGGACTTCTTTCTTAAGTCCTTTTCAGTGAGAGGATCTCCTATGAATAGTTTCCTCCTCCCATGTGCTTCTCTTTGTTCCAGACTGCTTGGGACTCAGTCCTATATGTAATTATCTACTTCAAGAGCCCTGTTGAAGTAAGATAGTACAGTTATGTAAGAACTTATCGTAACAGTAGATCTTTGAGAGAGGCTCTTGCAGTAGGTAATATCTTCCCGCCCTCCATCCCCCTCAGCTTTTTCAGCTCATTTTCCAGTGAGGAAAACATCCGCTTCTCTCTCGTCTGGCCTTTTTTGGCCTTTAGCGGGAAAGAACTGGAAGGCGGGCGTGGGGGACCACCCCTTTATACCGACGTCGCCTGACGCCGGTCACCTGACGGGGGTGGTCCTCGCCAGAGTCTGCTAGCTAGAAATTTTCATGGGGTCCTGATGCCTCGCGGCTTCAGTCCTATATGTACTACTCTACTGCAAGAGTCTTCCAGAAGATTTACTGTTACGTAAGTTCTGCGTAACTGTACTTTCTAGGACATGGATATGTTGTTCATCCACACTCATTGGCAGGTATCCTGCCGCTTGAATCTGGCCGGAAGGTCTTCAAGCTTGTTCTCCCACCCACCGGTGGTATAACTCGGCTCTCCATGACGCCAGATCTTCCTTACCGCCAGCTCAGGTTCTCCCCAACGCCTGGCGCCAGGACTGGTCTTCTTTCCTCCGCTTAAAAAAAAAAAAAAAAAAAAAAGACTTCGTCTTCTATCCCTCAAGGGCTACAAAGCGGACAAATCGACTCGGATTGGAGATGCCCATGGCAGAAGATCTCGGACGGATCCACACGCACGGTGTTCACGTTAGGTTTGAGCATGACCCGCAGGCTTGCGACCTGTGCTCATCTTTTCTCGGCCCACGCCCCCCGAAGACCGGCCGTCTGACACCCTGGGCCCCGTGAAGCTGCTTTCTCGTGAAGTCCAAGGAGGCCTGGTTGGCGTGTTCACGCGGCGGTTCGCGTGATCAGCTCGAGCGATGGTCGCCTGGCGAGGAGGCGGCGCGGGTCAGATCTTTCCTCGGCCGCTGCATTTATCCCGCCTCTCTGGGTTCTTCCCACGCTCTTTTTAAGGAGTTTTTGTCTGTCCCTCCACTAAGGGAGAAGGGCTTTACGCCTGTTGACCTTTTTCTCGGTCCAAAAGAGGGACAGGGTGTCCTCCATCGACGCCTTTGGGAGCTGGAAGGTTCCTCCTCTCCGGGCACGATCAGCCGGCTTCGGTTTCCTCGGCCGGCTTCGCCACTGGCCTCACGGTGTCCTGGCCAGGTCAGTTGACCGAGACTCCCACCGGCGAAGTCGAGATTTTTCTCACTCATTGACCTGGCTGTCGCTAGCAGCCGAGATTCCCTCCCTCGTTCCCCGGGAGGAGTTTGAGGATCCCGTGGCTCGCCTGTGCCTCCGTTTCGAGCCCTGATGGACCATCCGAGCCGGCGGAGTGCCGGTTTCGCCGACACCTTCCCCGGCACCGGCCTCGGAAATTCCGGGATTCTGTCTCGGTCTCGACCTCTTCGCGTCCAGCCGATCCCACTGTTGCAGGCGGTCTCGGCCCGGCACTGGCAAGCGCCCGGCTGGCCCTCGCCCTCCTCGGATGAGGGAGGCTTCACTGAAATTACGCCGACGGCACGAGACCTTATGTTGCAACAGTTTCTCCTGGCCGAAATAAGTCGACCCGGCTTCCCCGCCATTAAGTGGTTGTCACCGAACGTCCGACAACCCCCGACTTGTCCGAGGAGCTCATACCCAGGCCGGTTGTTCGCTAAACCAGCTGCTCCACTGATCTCGTGGAACCTCCGCCCACAGCCACCACTGGGGCTCCACCAAGGATTCTCGGTCGGCTAGTGGCTCACCCCATCGGGTTGTCAGTTACCCTCACTCCCGACCGACCTCGGCAGGTGAAGGGTGGCTCAGGCCAGAGGCAGCTCTTTCAGGACTCTTCGAGTCCGAAGATGATTCCTCCTTTTCTCCAAGCGACTGGACTTGGAGTCTTCAGGAGGTCAGTCAATGGACGAGCAGCCCGTCAGTCTCTTCCTAGGGACTGCTTCGGCTCATCTCGAGTCTACCGGGATGGAGCTCTAACCCGCTTCCAAACGGGCCAGGTATCCCTCACGGAGATTCTGGACCGAGGGGATTCTCTCCGACGGAGGCCTTTCCGGTGGCCGAGGCCATAGTGGGCCGCACTGGAGCTTTGGCGCGCCCTGCTTCCTGCCCAGCGCCTTGCCCAGGATGGCCAGGAAGTATCAGTCCTACCGGTTCTTGTCCGGTTTTGAACACCCTCTGCTGAGGGTTGGTTACCGACAGCGTTTTCGGTGGCCCCGCAACGCCAGGATGTGGACAAAACCTCCTGACAAGGAGTCCAAGAAATTGGACTATGTCGGGCGATAGAAGTTCTCGCTATGTCCCTCTCTCGGCCTTCGTCAGGCCAGTTGGCCGTCCTCATGGCACATTTTTCTCATTCCTGTTGGGCTCCCTGATGAGGTCATCCTCATCCTTCCCGCCTATCTGCAGACTCACGGTTAAGCAGGTGCGGGACCAGGGAGGAGCAGTGGCCAAACAGCAGCTCCAGACTGCTTTGGATATAGGGGACTCATGTGCCAGATCGGTTGGCGGCCGTGAGTGGCTATCGGTCGTGGGCTTGGCTGAGGATATCCACCTTTACTCGGATACCCAGCACAGGTTGGCGGATGTTCCCTTTGGGACTGGCCCTCTTGAGCCCTGGGTGGAAGGTCACCTGCAGAGGATCGAGAAGTCAATGCCACCTTGGACTCGGTCTCTTCCGCTCAGAAGGACAAAGGCCGCAAACCACAGCCTAAGCCCTTTACGTCCTTCTGTGGCCCTTTGAGCGCCCGGCCCAGCAGCGTCAGGGCCAGCAGGCTCGGCCTTGGCATCCCAAACCAAGCGCCGGCTTCCTCTAACAGGAGGCAGGGAGGGAAGGGCCCAGGAGGGTCCCTTGGCGGTCCCTCCTCCAAGCCTGCCCAGTGAGCGGGCTGAGGGGTGTCGCCCCATCCCGTCACCTTACCCATGGGTCCCCCCGTGGTGGCGCCTGCCATTCCGCCTGGTCCGCTGTTACCACGGACAGGTGGGTCTTGGAGGTGGTGGGAAGAGGCCTGCCTCTGGAATTCGAGCAGGCACCACCCTTCAGAGCCGTCGCCCCTCGCGGGGCTTCGGGATCCCCAGCCTCACTGGCGGCTCGTCGAGCCGACATCGCTCTCCTCCTCCAGAAGGAGGTGGTAAGAGAGGTGGTGGACCCTCCTTCAGACCCAGGGTTTGTGTCCAGGTACTTCCTGGTTCCGAAACGGACGGGGGGCTGGCGCCCCATTCTCGACCTACACGACCTAAACAAGTTCCTAAGGTCTCGAACCTTCAGGATGGTCACTCTGGCTCAGATAATACCATCCTTGGAACGCGGTGTGTGGTTCTGCTCTCTGGACTTGCAGGACGCGTTTTTTCACGTCCCTATCCGTCCGTCTCACCAGAGATTCCTTCGCTTCCGAACGGAAGGATCCCTCTTCGAGTTCCAAGCCATGCCCTTCGGCTTGTCTCCAGCTCCCAGGGTCTTCACCAAATGCATGGCAGTGGTGACAGCATTCCTGCGGCGCCGAGGGGTCCGGGTGTACCCTTACCTGGACGACTGGCTGATAGCAGCTCCCTCCAGGAAGGAGGCGGAGTGGTCCAGAGATCTGGCCCTCCAGGTCTGCTCTCAACTGGGCCTCCTTATCAACGAGGCCAAGTCGGAACTCGAGCCGGAGCAGGTGATTCTATTCATCGGGGCGCAGCTCGACTCTCTTCGAGCCAGAGCGCGGCTCCCGGCGGACAGGGCCGAGGTTCTTTCCTCCTTTGCCCGATCATTTCTGGTTGGGCAATTGCGCCCTGCCCGGGACTTCCTGCGCCTCCTGGGTCTCATGGCGGCCTGCACCAGCGTGGTCCGTTGGGCCCGCTGGAACATGCGTCCCCTTCAGTGGGGACTGGCCAGCCAGTGGTCACAACGCTGCGATCCCTTGGACCAGCTTTGTCGGTGACACAGGGATGTGGAGCGCTCTCCAGTGGTGGACGTTCCAGATCATTTGCAGGAGGGCATCCCGTTCGTCCGCCCCGAGCCGACGGTCTCTCTATCGACCGACGCCTCTCTGATGGGTTGGGGTGCCCATCTGGGGGAACACCGGGCTCATGGCCTCTGGTCCCACGCGGGAGTCCCGATGCCACATCAACCTGCTGGAGCTCCGAGCGGTCCGCCTAGCTCTCACCGCCTTTGCTCCGTTCCTCCGGGGTCAAGTGGTCCGAGTCCAGACGGACAATACCACGACCATGTACTATCTAAACCGCCAGGGCGGGGCTGCTCCATGCTTCTATGCAAGGAGCTCTCGCATTTGGTCACTCGTGCGCAGCCTGGAGGCGGATCTCCTAGCCATTCACGTGGCAGGAGCCTCCAACACCCTGGCCGATGCCCTGAGCCGGATAGGGCTGCATCCCACGAGTGGTCTCTCCTGCCGGAGGTAGTACAGCATCTGTTCTCCCTTTGGGGCACACCTCAGGTGGACCTGTTTGCCTCCATGGAGGAGCAGGAGCTGGTCTGTTCCATGCCCGCCCCCCTCAGCAGGGGCTCGCTGCAGGGGATGCCTTCTCGAGGCAATGGACCCCGGCCTCTTTCCGCCTTTCCCCATTTCCCTTGATCCACAAGGTGCTTCTCAAGGCGAGGAGGGACAAGGCGCAGGTGATTCTGATAGCCCCAGACTGGCCTCGCCAGTTCTGGTACCCAGATCTCCTCAGTCTCAGCTCCAGGACTCCGCGGCAGCTTCCAGCTCGCCCGGACCTGCTCTCAGTCAATCAGGGAAGGTGTTCCATCCGGACCTTCAATCCCTGCACCTGACGGCCTGGTTCCTGAGTGGCTAGAGTTCCAGGCCTTGGGTCTTTCCGACGAGGTCCTCAATGTAGTTGAGGCGTCCGTAAGTCGACAGAAAATGCTATGCCTTCAAATGGAAAAGGGTTTCCATTTGGTGTCAGAACAAGGGCTTGGACCCTTCCTCCTGTTCCTTGGCAAGCATCTTGGACTATTTATGGTCCCTTTCTAGTCAAGGGCTTGGGTGACGACCTAAGGGTGCACCTGGCAGCCATCTCTGCTTACGAGGCGGGCGGGAAGCAGTCGATGTGCGCAGGAGAAGTGGTCTGGCGCTTTTCAAAGGCCTTGATCACATTTCCCTCCAGAAAAGGGAACCCCACCTCCGTGGGATCTACTGCTGGTACTGGCAAAGCTCATGGGCAAGCCATTCGAACCTATGCACAGGTGTGCTCTCTCTCACCTGTCGTGGAAGACCGCCTTCTTGGTGGCTATCCGTCAGCCAGAAGGATGGGAGGCTCCAGGCGCTTCCATCGAGTCTCCTTACCTGGTCTTCCACAGGGACAAGGTTGTCTCTCGCCCCACCGAATTCCTTCAGAAGGTGGTGTGCGGAGTTTCACCTTAACCAGGTGTTGACTCTGCCGGTGTTCTACCCCAATCACACCTCGGAGGCTCGAATATAGGCTCCATACTCTGGACCCTAGAAGAGTGGCTCAGCTTATTATAAGGAGCGCACGGCTGAAATTCGGGAGAGGTTCGCCAGCTGTTTGTCACCACGCTGAAGCCGCATCTGGCAGACCTGCAGCCAAGCGGACGATAAGCAGGTGGGTAACCTCCTGCATAGATCTCTGCTATAAGTTGGCGGGCATGGAGCCCCCAGAGGGATAAGAGCTCATTCTACCCGCATATTGCTGCTAACGGTGGCTGCTTCCAGGGACGTCCCTATCCAGGAAATCTGCAGGGCTGCTACCTGGAAGTCAGCAACACCTTCATTACCCACTACCACATTGACCTTGAGTCACGCCGGGATGCTGGTTTTGGGGCCTCGGTTCTCAGTCTCTCTTTCCCAAGTAAGTATTGGGGTGTGCGTCTTGCCTCTCCTCCCGGAGAACTGCTAGGAGTCTGCCAATGAGTGTGGATGAACAACATATCCATGTCCTAAATGAGTTACTCACCTGTAGCAGGAGTTCTAGGAGATGGTATATGTTCATTCATCCCTATTTCCTAAACCTCCAGAAAGCCGGTAGCACAACCCTCAATGAGAGCTTCCAGCGGGCAGATCTGGCGTCATGGGGGGAGCCGAGTTATACCACCCGGGTGGGTGGGAGGAGCAAGCTTGAAGACCTTCCGGCAAGATTTAAAGCGGCAAGGATACCTGCCAATGAGTGTGGATGAACAACATATACCATTCCTAGAACTCCTGTTACAGGTGAGTAACCTGTATTTCTTTGCCTTTCTGAGGGTGACAGCCTAAGAGTCCATTGCACCCTTTCTGTTAAGAACAGGAATCTGTTAGGCAAAGGTCCTGTGATAGTTTTGCTTTGTTTTTGAATACATTTAATTGGGTCTGGCCCCTCCACTTTTCTAGAATGCCTACTACAACTAAATTATTGCACCTGCTGTGCCCCTCTTGGTCCTTCACTTTCTCTTCAATGCGTGGCACTTTCCTTCTTAGTATGACCAGCTCTTGCTCATCTTTCTTGGCCCGGTCTTCCAGGGAGCTCCCCCTGCATTCCGCATCTCCCAGTCTTCTCATAAGACTGTCTAACAGTGGCTTGATTTGCTTGAAGTGTTCGGTGAGGTCCAAGATAGCTGATTTCATTTCGGCCAGTTCAGAGAAGAAGTGGGAGTTATCGGTTTTGTCTCTTGTGGATTCTTGTGGAGACTGTAGGCAGTTGCCTGAGTTTTGTTCATTTTGGACCCGAGACCTATCCTGACGCGGGGTGAAGAGACTGTCTTGTGCCATTTCTGCTTCCCATGAGTAGTTCCAGCACTTTTCTTGCTTTCACCATGATCTGCTTTTATTCAGTTAACATGTGCGGTTTGAACTATCTTGCAGTTCAGTAAATATCTATTCTTAAGCAGGAGGCAGTATAGCGCAGTGGTCTAAGGCTCTGAGCTGCAAATCTGGTGACTTCCAGCAGACCAGACCTGGGTTTGAATCCCACAGCTTCCACTTGCATACTGTGTGACCCTGAGCAAGTCACTTAACCTCCTTGTGCTTCCAGGTCGCTCCTTTAAAAAAGCTTCCAGCTTACTGTGCTATACCTGGTTAAACAACTAAATAAAAAAAAAAATAAAGTTTAAAAGTCATGGCTCATCAGAGCTCAGGCCAAGTGCACCCTCTCAGCCCTGATGCATCACATCACTCCCAAGACCCGTTTTATAACTATAGCTCTTACATTTAATGAGACATGTAATTTAATAATATTTGTAGGGAAAAATCGGTATACGGCACCCCAGCTCCTCTATCCATTAAAAGGTTCGAGATAGCCCGACCGTCCAAAGTTTTAAAACAGCATTAAAGACTTTTCTTTTTAATATGGTATATGCTGATTACTCGTATAGCAGCCATGGGGTTTTAAATGTTTATTTTAGCTTTATAAATTGTTTTAATGAATTTTGTGCAAGCGCTTTGGTTTTGAAAGGCACTTTTTATAAATAAAGCTGATGATGATGATGATGAAAAGAGGCACTATCACATTACCTGTTTTTTCTGGGCCAGTTTTAATGCACAGTGCAAAAAAAATTAAAGGAAACCTACAAACTTAACTGGTCTAGACACTTCATCTGACTACGCTGTATATTTTTTGTGTCCAGTATGGCCCCTCTGTAAAACTGGAGGGGGAGGAGAGAAGAAAGCTTTTTGGGAGGTGGGGTGGAGTACAGTTTGGCTGCCTAACTCGGCACCATGGTTGCAAGGGGGTAGGCAGGCATACTCACTGTGCACATCTGTGTACAGTTTTGCAGAGTGCCTATGCCAAATCATATCCCTTTTTGTTTACATTATAATTCTGATCTGTACTATCTAAGTTAGGGTAGGCCACTGCATAGTGTCTTTCTTTAAACTTCTGTTGTTTAGGGGACAGATATGTGTGCAATCTGTTTAGAGATTAGATGAGTCATCTAACAACAATCTGATTTGTTTGTTATGGGGGTCAGCATTCAGAAAGGATGTGTACATTTTTTTTTTCAATGGGGGAGCAGTTGGAGAGTGTGTGTGCGTGTATGCAATGGACATTTCTTGCTACACCTCTGCATTGTTGTGGGGAGTGCTGGTCACATGACTGCAGCTGGCCAGTCACGGAGCTGCAGTCCCATATAAATTTCCAGAGTTCCAAGTGACCCTGAAGTGTGAGTGTCTTGAAGCAGGAGATGTCGGGGGTTGTTGGCAGGAAGTCCACAAGGTATCCACAGGGAGGACAGCAGAAAGGCAGGTAAGATAAGTAAGGGAAGAAAAAATAGGGGTTCATAAAGGTAGCAGCTATTCCCTGTCCAGGGTCTTTCTCCAGAGTAGGCAGCTGGTAAGAGCAGTGGTACTGGGGGATCTCAGCTACTCCCTGTCTCGGGTTAGCAGGTTGGATAACAGTGAGATTTGGGAATCTCAGCTACTCCCTGTGTAGATTTAGCTAATAGGAGAGTTGGCAGGCAGGAAATCGAGCAGGAAGGCATATAGTGCATTCCATAAGCAGGCCTACAAACAGTCCTAATTAAAATCTTCAAAAGGTTAAGGGGTTTAGGTGCACTATAAGGAGGGCCTAGAAGCTTAATATGTGGAGAGGATGCATGCAGTTGGGGCAGAGCAGGGAGGTAAGGGTTGTGGGGTACAGGAGATGAGGGGTGGTTTTGTTTCTGGGAGCACTCTGGGAGATGGGGGATGCCTAGTTTGCAGTAAGTTTTGTCCGCTGAGGATGGATGAGTGGCAGCTGAGGCAGGAAAAAGGTGTGCTGGTGGAGGGGGAGGGCTTGGAGGCTGGTATGGGGAGAAGAGAAGGAATGGACACAAGATGGGGAGGGGGCCACGGTGGAGAAAGAAGGAACAGGTACCTAGGTAGGCCCCTGGGGTTTCCCTCCCCTGCCAGGAGAGAGGGCCCATGGAAGGAGGTGGATAACAGTAAGGGAATAGCTAAGGCAGGACGGGGCAGAGTGGCCGGTGCAGAACAGTTTCCTCCTACTGGACGGGGGGGGGGTGGTATGTGGAATGGGGAGTACTATCAAGATAGTGAGGAGTGGAGGTAGTAGAGGGAGGTCAGGGAAACTAGGGAGGAGGGGTGGGAGAAGGTGCGTTCAGGTGAGAGAGGTAGGATAGGTGAAGCAAGAGAGGTGGTGGTACACAAGGGAGAATGAGAGGGCAGGCCGAGGGGAGCAGAGGGGAAGAGTAGCGGGCAGGCTGGAGGGGTGAGCAAAAGGGTAAGATAGGGTGTGTGCCAGGGGGAAGAAAGGCTTGGGAGGAGGGGATAGGGTTAGCTGGAGTAGGGGGTGAGGGAAATACAAGAGGAACAGGAGGTGGGAGTAGGCAGCAGGATGGAGAGAGATGAGGGAGGTGCAAGAGAGGTGCAGGGAGGTGGGGAGAATTTGCAGCGAGGCACAGAGAACTTTAGCCTTCTCTGAGATGCTTCTGGTCCCAAGGAATAATATGGCAAGGGAAGTAAGAATAGAGGAAGTTTGCAGATGGCTTGGGGGTGGTGTGTAAAGGTGGGGTATGGGGTCATTGGTGCCTGGGGAGGGGCCTGGGATATTAAGAGTCTGTATGCACCAGATAGGTTGCATCTGAATAGTAAAGGCACAAGGATCCTGCAAGGAAAGCTGGAGGAATTCATGGGCCAAAACATCAATTTAAACTAATAGGGGGGAGGCAGCACCCTTATTCACCTGGTGGAGGAGGCTGAGAGGCTTCCCCCCCAAGTCAGGATAGCATGGGGAGGAGCTAGATGAGCGAGGTGGAGGTAGGAAGGGGGTACTGAGGGAGGAGTGAGGTGGGGTGGACAGGTCAGGAGTAAGGGAGGTCCAGAGTCACAGTGGAGTGTGGTGTCTCTGAATGCCAGAAGCCTGGGAAATAAGTTGGCAGAATAACAGTCACTGATGGCTGAGGGAGAGGTGGACATAGCGGCCATACAAAACCATGAACAGGACCTCGCAGTCCCCGTGTATAAACTATATAGAAAGGATAGGGGGATGGGGAGTGACTGTGCACGCAAAGGAGGGGATAACTTGTACCAGAGAAGAAGAGGCATAGGGTAAGGTGTGTCTCTATAGATGACACAAAAATCTGCAACAGGGTTGACTCTCAGGAAGGGGCCGAGAGAATGCAAAGGGATCTGAGGAAACTAGAGGAGCGGTCTAGGGGTGGCATATTGGTTTCAGTGCCAAAAAGTACCAGGTTCTGCACTTAGGGCTGCGGAACCCAGGGGCTGTATAAAAGACGGGGGTAGTGGAGCTTACAGTCACCAAGCAAGAAAGAGACTTAGGGTCATCATATCTGATGACATCAGGGTGGCTGGACAGTGTGACGAAGCAGTGGAAAGGCTAGCAGGATGCTGGGGTGTGTTGGGAAAGGTATTTTTTGGAGGAGGAGGAGGGAGGTGATGCTGCCATTGTAGCACTCACTGGTGAGTCCCCCGAGTACTGTGTCCAGTCCTGGAGGCTGCACCTCTGTAAGAACATTGAATAGGCGGAGGCGATGCAGAGGAGGGCAACCAAAATGGTGAGGGGGTTGCTTGAGAAGCCATATGAGGAAAGGCCGGAGAGTGAGAGGGGACATGAAAGAAACCTACAAGTACCTCACAGGAGTGAACAGGGTGCAAATGGAGAGTATGTTTCAGAGAAAGGAAGGCACTAGAACAAGGAGGCAGACAATGAAGCTAAGAGGGGGAAGCTTAGGAGAGATGTACGAAAACAGTTCTTCACAGAAAGGGTAGTGGATGACTGGAACAATCTTCCAGAGGAGGTAGTGGGGGAAAAGACTGTGGAAGCTTCAAGCATGCGTAGGATAGGTGCAGGGGCATATTAATTAGAGAAATGGGGAGGGAAAGAATGACACCTATGACCAGCTAGGATTAGTGATGATGGAATAGGTAGGGGCAAGGGGCAGACTGGATGGGCCTAAAGTTCTTTTTTTCCTGACAATATTTATGTTACTATGGTTTCCTGGTACAGGGTGTCATGGAACCCACTAGGGAGTAGGCTGCACTGGACATGGTCCTGTCCTGCAGTAAGCATGTTCAGGATGTTAAAGTGGAAGCGCCATTTGCAGGTAGTGACCACTACATGGTGTGGTTCCACTTGGACATGGGCAGAGGGAGGGTCAGGACCAGGACAGGGGTTTGGGACTTTGAGTGCTGTGTTTGGTAGGATGGGAGAAATTCTAGTAGGCACCTTGCTGAGATCGGAAGGGAGATGGATGTGGAACAGAAGTGGGCAATAATAAAGAATGGACTGGTGGAGGAGGCCACCACTGAGTGTGCCCAAATCAAAAGTAAGAAAACTCTGTGGTCAAGAAGCCCAGTTGGTTCAGCAAGGAGGTGAAAAAAAAAGCTGTAGCTGACAAGAGGGCAGCCTTCCGGAAGTACAGATATACTTAGAAGGAGGAGAAAAGGGGGTGCTCTGCTAAATCAAGGGTGACAAACAGAGCAGTTAAAGTGGCAAAGGCTACAAAGGAAGTAGAGCTAACACGGGGGTAAAAGCAGGGGAAGCATTTTTCTGTTTATATAAGTGAGAAGAGGAACATAAAGAATGAGCTAATCAGATTTAAAAAAGGGGGAGGTTTGGCAGAGAAGTAGTGAAAAGAAAGCGGAGGTACTTAAGTACTTCTGTTCAGTCTTCCCTAGAGAGAAGGATTGACCAGTGCCACAAGGGAATGGGGGGGGAGTCATTGGCTTTATTCAAGCTGATGGAGTACTTAAGGGCCTCGAAGGTAGATAAATCCCCAGGGCCACATGGTGTGCACCCAACGGTCCTAAGGGAACTGCTGAGGCTCGGGGGTGGGGTCCCCTGCCAGACCTGTTTAACACATCTCTGGAGTCCAGGGTTGTGCCCCAGGACTAGAGAACTGCACATATGGTGCCTCTCCATAAAGGTGGGCCAAGGGATGAATCGGGGAACTACAGATCAGTCAGCGTGGGCAAGCTGATGGAAACCACCCTGAAAGAGAGGCTGGTGAGCTTCCTGGAGGATAATGGGCTTCAGGATGTGAGACAGCATGGGTTTGTGTCAGGGATGTCCTGCCAAACTAATCTAATTGACATCTTCGACTGGGGCACCAAGACTGTGGACAAGGGCCAAGCGGTTGATGTCCTGTATCCGGAGTTCAGCAAAGCCTTTAACTCTGTGTCTCATAGAAGACTAGTCAGGGAGCTAGAATACCTGAGGTGTGGGCTAAGCTTGTTGGGTGGGTCACACGACAGGAGCCAAAAGGTGGTATTTGGGGGCGGGGGGGGGGTTCTCAGAAGCTAGACCTGAGACCAGTGGGTTCCCACATGGCTTGGTACTTAGTTTGGTGTTGTGTAACATATTCATAAATGACATCACTGATTTGATCAAGGGTAAGATCTGCCTGTTTGTGGGCAACACAAGGCTCCATGGGAGAGTAGACTTGGAGGAGGTGAGACAGGAACTCATGTAAAACCTGTCTCGGCTGGAGACGTGGTCTGGCATTTGGCAATTGGAGTTCAGTACTAGCAAGTGTAAAGTTAATGCCCTTGGGGGTGAAAAAGCAGGGACCAAATATTGATTGAGTAGCGTGCAGGTAACCACATCAGAGGAAGAAAAGGGCCTGGGTGTAATTATCAAGAGTGACCTGAAACACTCTGCACACTTCAGGAAAGCAGCAGGCAAAGCAGATTGGATGCTGGGCTGCATAGCTGGGTAATTACCATCAGGAAGACTGAGGTCAGTCTGCCAAAGTGCAGGTCTCTAGTGAGACCGTACCTAGAGTATGGTGTGCAGTATTGGTGCCGTTAACGTAAGAATAATCAGATAATCAGCATGTCGGAATCCGTCAAGAGAAGGGCAGCCACGACGATCCAAAGTCAGCAAGGCAGCATTTATGAGGAGAGTCTCAGGGGGTTAAACATGCAACCAAGGTGATCCAACACCAGCAGAGCAACACCTATGAGAAGAGGCTCAGGGGGCTACACATGTACTCTCTTGAGGACAGAAGGGGGAAAGGGGATACATGACTTGAGACCTTCAAGTACCTTAAAGGTATAAACAGTGTGAGCACTGATGGCCTCTTCAACCTTAGTGGAAACAGGACCATGAGGGGAAGGTTTAGGAGGGTGATCACGAGGTACTTTTTCACCGAGAGGGTGGTGGCCGAGTGGATTGAGTTACTGGAGGAGGTGGTATCCTTAAAAATGGTGGACAGTTTCAAGAGAGGATGGGACAAGCCGGCCCGGTGGCGCTGAGGCATGGACGCCACACCTCGAACCACGCCGGTGACCTGGCGCCAGGAGTTGGCCGGGAGGGAGAAGGATTGAGCGCCCAGTGGCTTGCTCTCCTCCGGTGTGTGAGGGGATGCGCTCTCCGCCGCTATACTGCCGCCTGCTGGGGAACTCAGGGGATGTTGGTGTGGCTGGGGGACGTCACTGCACAGAGGTTAATGCTGGCAGAGGACTGAAATTGATGTGCGTCTCTGCGCACACCAGAAGCCTGGCTCATTGCATATCAGCATCAGGGATCCATACATGAAGGAACTACGTCCCTCCACATCTCCTAGATGACGACCTCTGGTGTCAGCTCGTCACTCACCGACAGATAGGGCAGACCACGCCTGTGCAGCTCACCTTGGAGAATGGAGGAGGTAAGGGGATCTCTCTCTACCCTGCTGGGGGGGTTATCCGGGCTATCAGGAGTCTGGGACGGGGGTTGGGTGAGGCACTCTAGTGGCAGACCTTGTGGGTTGGGGATGCGAAGCACCTTAGAGGCCCGATTGAGTGGAGGATGGAGGGCAAGTAGAGGTGGAAAACTAGTGTTAAAAAAAAAAAAAAAAAAAAAAAAAGGATAGGACAGGGTGAGGGGGAAAGTTGCAGGTATAGGGGGCTGAGAGGCAGGAGGAGGGTATTTGAGAGTGGTCAATGGGGATATGGGGGCGCAGTTCCCTCTATGACAACAGTGGGAGCTGCACATTTGAGCAGACTAGATAGACTGTCAGGCCTTTTTCTGCTGTCATGTTCATGTCTAACTCTTAAGTAAATGCACAGTACCTCACTAAGCTAACTTACACGAATTTACCTAGCAACAACCATCTTACCCTAAAAATCACTTCCCCACTAAACCAACCCCCAACCCCCGCCTAGATCAACAGCACCCACCCTCCTCACCTGGGCTAACACCAGTCAGTATACCAGTTTGCCTGCCTCTGTTCCACCCCCACCTGCATACTTCCTCCCATCTTAAAACAGATAAACCTACCCTTCGCCGTTCTCAACACCCCCACCACCCGCCTCCCCACTCATCTCTTTTAAAATGTCTTCAGTATTCCTTGCAGGATTGCACATATGTGTATGATGCACATGGCATTTAGGCAAAATCTGTAAAAACAAAGCAGGGCATGGGAGATACGGAGATTATTAAATATCCATACATAAGGGCACCATACAGGAAGGGGCAAGGCGTGCCATCATATTGCATTGTTAGCGGAGTTATCGGGGTGAGGGACCATATTGGAGCATGCTGTCTGGTACGAGCTTTATACAATTTTACAAGTCTTCAGGTAAAAATACAGTTTCATGTATAGTGTGCCGGGATCTGGGTACTGAAGCCCTGATCTGTGCAGTGGTCATGGCTTCATCTCTGCCGGTAGATCTCCTTTAACACGTTTATAATTAGTTGAACAGTGTGCAACGATTGTCGTATCTCCTGTAC
The DNA here is from genome assembly GCA_016271365.2 of Neoceratodus forsteri. Taxonomy (NCBI): domain Eukaryota; kingdom Metazoa; phylum Chordata; order Ceratodontiformes; family Ceratodontidae; genus Neoceratodus; species Neoceratodus forsteri. Next base: position 1,206,332,241 of record CM028132.1, read on the forward strand.
GATTGCTGACAGAATGATGGTTTCTTACCGTAGTACCGCTTTGCGAGAAATCTCAGCACTGCTAGGATGAGAAACCAGCATTTGCGGTCGGCAATTATGTAGAACACACAAGGAAAATTATGCACTACTGCACTAACTACAGAAAGTACGGTCGCGTAAAAACTTACCGTAACAGTAGATCTTCGAGAGTATCTCTTGCAGCAGGTCATTACGTAGGGGATATCAGCTGCAGGCGTCATTTCCTCCAGATAACTTTCTCAGCAGTCGACCCTGGGACTTCCCTCTAACACCACCATGTGGTGTTCACTTGGCAGGTATAAAAGGGGGACATCCCAGATACTCCTCAGCTCTTTTCCATCCTGGCGACTGAATGTGTAAACATATCTCAGGCCTCCGATGGGAATCGAGGAGGGAAATCAAGGCAGCAGCTCGTGGAGTCATAAAAGACAGGAGCAATGAACTCTTCTGAAGCAACAGCAAGGGGGAGGAGGGCAGGGCTGCATGACCTGCTGCAGGAGATACTCTCGAAGATGTACTGTTACGGTAAGTTCTTACTCAACTGTACTATCTTCTTCGAGGCAATCTCTTGCAGCAGGTTATTACGTGTGGGAAGATTCCTAAGCAGTAATTATACCCAGTGGGAGGAGGAAGTCAATCATGAAGGCCTTGGACAGTGGTCCTTGTAGGACGGCTCATCCAAAAATGGTTCACCTCTTAGAAGCGATGTCTAGACTGTAATGCTTGGTGAAGGTATGTACAGTAGACCATGTCGCGACTTCGCAAATATCCAAGGCAGAAACATGCCATAGAGGTGGCCATGCCTCTGGTAGAATGAGGTTTTACAACTCCTGTGAGAGGTTTTTCATATTTTGCCTAAATAAACGTAATGCAGTGGGCCAACCATGTGGACAAGCACTGCTTTAAAACACTAACGCTCTGGTTTCCAGGGGCGAAAGAAACAAAAAGTTGCTTGTTTTTTTGCAACTGTGAAATGCGGAGAAGATAAATGCTCAATGTTCTCTGCACATCGAGAGTATGAAGCAGGGCTTTCCCTGGATTCTGAGGCTCCGCAAAGTACACTGGTAATTGGATGATCTGATTTAAAGTAAATTCAGAAACAACTTTTGGCAAGAACACCGGATTAGTGGGTAAAGACACCCTGTCATTATGAAATTGAATGTATGGAGGTTTATACATTAGTGCATGCAACTCCGAGACATGTCTGCCAGATGTAATAGCAACTAAAAACATAGTTTTCCATGAAAGATAACGGAGGTTGCTGGATTTAGTGGGCTCTAATGGACTTGTCAGTTTTTCAAGCACAAAATTCAAATCCCAGACAGGGACTGGATCCCAGATGGGATATAGGTGAAGAATACCTTTTAGAAAGGTTTTAATCAAAGTCAACTGGGACAAAGGAATATTGTCCACAGGTAAATGAAATGCGGCAATGACCAAAAGGTGGACTTTCACCGAGGAATAATTCAATCCACCCTCCGACAAGGAGAGCAAATAATCTAAGATGCGTTGAGGGGAACACTCATAAGGATCTAAGTCTGGTGTAGACACCCAAAAAGAGAAGCGTTTCCACTTCAGGGAATAGGAAGAACGAGTAGACAGCTTCCAAGCAGCCCAGAGAACTTTCACCACCTTTGGGGACACCCGGAAGTGCGAGAGGACTATGTCCACAGGAGTCAGGTGTGCAGGTGGAGGGAGCGAAGGTCCGTGTGTAACAGGGAGCCTTGTGCCTCGGACTGTAAAGCCCAGCAAATTGGCAGAGATATTGGCTCTGGTTCCAAGTGCTGTAGAAGTAGAGGGAACCAAATCTGTCTTGGCCAGAACGGCGCTATGAGAATCATCAATGCTCCATCCTGGACCCGTTTGAGTAGTACTCTCTGAACGAGCGAAAAGGTCATGAAGGCGTACAGAAATCTTCCTGTCCAGGAAAAAAATAATGCATCCCACCACACAGATCCAGGACCTCGCACGAGAGAGCAGTAAAGCGGCAGTTTTGCGTTTAGTGGAGCGGCAAATAGGTCCAGCTCTGTTCGGCCCCACAAGTGGAAGGTGTTTTTTAGAAAGTCGGATAAGAGTTCCCACTTGTGAGCTTGGGCAGTGGATCTGCTCAGTGCATCTGCCAGGGTGTTTAACACCCCTGGGATATGTACTACCAGAAGATGAATATTTCTCTGGATAGCCCAATACCACACCCTCATCGATTCTCTGCTGAGAGGGTATGAATGGGTGCCACCATGTTTGTTTAGGTAGTGAACTACCATAGAATTGTCTGATTGCACTTGCAGGCAACGTGGGGGAGGTGATCCTTAAATGCCTTTAAGGCTTAGAGAACTGTCCTCTGCTCCAAGACATTGATGTGGAGGCGGGCCCCCACTGACATCCAAGATCCTTGCGATTTGACATGCAGGAGGTGAGCACCCCACCCTGTCAAGGAGGTGTCTGTTGTCAGAATGAGTCCCGGGACAGGAGACTGGAATGGCATGCTTCGTATTAGATTGTCCTTTGTCTTCCACCATTGTAGAGCTCAAAGAGCCAGGGAAGCCATCAGGATTGGGGCATCGAAATTGTCCTGTTTCTGGTCCGTTGGACTCTGAGGGATCACGGAACGACCCTCCTATGTGACCTGGTATTGGGGACCGTCGATACTGTGGCCTCCAAATGTTTCAGGTGATGGAGATAGTGTCTTGCAGAGATTAATCTGCTGGACTCTAAGCAGCGTGCCAAAGCAATTAGGGCATCTGCCTGAGCTGTGGGCAGATATGCCTTCCCTACGTAGGTGTATAGTATGGCTCCAATATATTGGAGGTGTTGAGTAGGGTTCATTTTGGACTTCAGGTAGTTTACCGCAATCCCTACTTGAACAGTGAACAACTGTAGGGTTCGAGAAAGCGTGAGAGACAGCTGGTGGCTGGAGGACGCTTTCAGGAGACAGTCGTCCAGGTAGGGAAAGACATAGAGGCCTCCTCTGCGGAAGGCCGCTGCAACCACCACTAGGCATTTTGTTAATACTCTCGGGGCTGAGGAGAGTCCAGAAGGGAGGGCCCTGAACTGGTAATGATGACCCTGGAATATGAAATGGAGAAACCATCTGTGAGCTGGGTGCATCATGATATGGAGGTATGCATCCTTCTTATCAAGAGAGCAGAGCAAATCTCCTGTGTTCAGCAAAGGGAGAAGTGTGGGAAGAGACACCATGCGGAACTTTTGGTAAGCGATGTAGAAGTTGAGACACCTCCGATCCAAAATGGGGCGTAAATCCCCCGTCCATTTGGGAACCAGGAAAAAGTGGGAGTAAAATTCCGCACCCTTCTGAGGAAGGGGAACTAGTTCAATGGCCCATTTTGAAAGTAAGGCATCGATCTTGGTCCGTAGGACCAGTGCCTGGTCTGGGGGGTAGTGAGAGACCCTGGGTGATGAAGGAATAGGTATCTCCATGAACTCCAGTGTATGTTCTGTCCTGATCAGTTGCAGGAGCCTCTGGTCAGTGGAGATAGCTTGATACCCTTGCAGGTGCAGGGAAAACCTGCCCCCGACGGCCATGGGAAGGGTCTCCAATCCCACGAACAGAAGACGACCTTCAGGCAGAAGGCTGGGTTTCTGAGCATTTCTAGGACCTGTGGATGGAACAGCTGAACTTTAAAGGGAGCATTCAAAATAGATTGCTGCACATCCTGTGAAAATCAGACACCCTGAGCCAGGCGTGTTGTCTGAGACAGACTCCAGCAGAGGACGTACAGGCCATAGTATCAGTGGCATCGTAAGTGGCCCTCAGCAGGTGGCAGCATACTGCCGCAGCAGTAGATAGTTTCACTGTCAGCTCCTCCTGGACAGAACCTGCCGAGATGGACTGGACTGTCACCTGGGAGGCTTTAAGGATTTCCTCCTGATATCTCAGGAGGTGTCCCATGTAATTAAGTGTACGTAGGGACAAGGTGGCCAAGGAAAAAACCCGTTTCCCTTTGGCATCCAATTTCTTGGATTCCCTGTCTGGGGGCTGAGCACTCGTGTTAAGGCCTAGAGGACCTATCATGCACAGCATTGACCACCACCGAGTCTGCCTGAGGTGGAGACATGAAATAGGGGTGATGTGCCGGAGCCTGATGAATCCTATCAGCCTTCTGCGGATTGAAGGAAATCTTGAAAGGTTGTTTCCAAGCAGCCATGATCACCTCTTCAAAGGCGTCCACCAAGGTGGGGGAACAACCAGAGTGGGGCATTCCAGCACACCCAGATACTGAGCTAATTTCTTCCTAGAAGCATCTTACTCCATTCTCTGGAAACCAGATGTTTTCTGGAGGTGGATCATAGTGTCCGAAAACATTGGGTCATCTGGCGGAGAACAGGGGAGTTCTGGGGTAGGTTCCCCCTTAACAGAGGAGGTGACAGAGGAGGACTGAGGGTAATCATCATGATCCATGTCGTCCTTGTCCTCTCAGTCAGTCAGATTCCAGTCCTGCAGGAAAGGGTCCTCCATGTCTACATCCTCGGTGTACAGACCTGGGGAGATGGAGAAAGAGGTGGCCGCCCGCTGGGCCGAAGGAGGCCTAGAGGTAGCAGAGACCGGAGTCAACCCCTCCATAGGGGGGTGCGGGGCCTGAGTCAGGTCTAGATTGGTAGTTTCCAGAACCTGGACATCTCTTATGGCCATCTGTCTAGAGGAAGTAGTCGTGGCAAACTGGACAGAGTGTATGGGAACCACTGATGGAATGGGAGTAGGCAGTGGTACCAGACATGCAGCCGTCGATGAGGGATGTACGTAGGACCCCAGGATCATCAATGAGGGTGCCAGCATTAAGCCTCGAGGCACAAGGCCAGTCCATCGTCGATGGGCCTGAAGCCCCTGCCATCGATGAGAGAGTCATCGACGGAGTGCCCTGAATCATCGTCGACAGAATGTCATGCATCATTGACGATGATAAGATCGTCGATGAGCCTGTAGCCATCATCGACGAATGATGGCTGGAAAGCATGGAAGGGGAGACAGCTGAGGAAGCTGTAGGACAACCCTGGAGCCCGCTGTTGACGGGGGAAGAGAGGAGCCCACAGTCGTCAGCTATGGGGAAGACGGATGTGTGAGGGGCTACCTTCTCAATACTCAACTTTTGTGGATTTTGACGCTGACAAGGAAGTGGTAGGAGTTGTGCTTAGTTTTTAAGGCATGTTTCTCTGCATGACCCTATGTTGACATGGAATCCCCCGTAGAGCGGTTAGACCCCAAAGATGATGTTGAGGGTTCTCTGGGAGAGGAGCGGGCTGCTGCTCCAGGAGGGCTACTTTCTGCTCCATGAGGAACTCACGGAGCTGCTGCAACCGTTGCCATTTTGTGGCTCTGTTGAACCTGTTGCAGAAGGCACACTTCACGGAGTCATGTTCAGGACCAAGGCAACGAACACAGACTTCGTGGAGGTCTTCTTTTGCGATTCTATGGCCTCAGGAACAACTTCAGAATAAAGGATCCGAAGATATTAGTATTACTTGTAAAAAATAAATAAAGGTTTGGTGGATAGAACACTTCTTTCATGACTGGAAAGCAGGAACTCTGAAGGAGGACTTGCTGCATGCAGGTTGCAGTTGAAAATAACTGAGGAGTAGCTGGGACTTCCCCCTTTTATACCTGCCAGGTGAACACCACGTGGTGGTGCTAGGGGGAGGTCCCAGGGTCGACTGCTGAGAAAATCATCTGGAGGAAATGATGCCTGTGGCTGATATCCCACACGTAATGACCTGCTGCAAGAGACTGCCTCGAAGAAGATGTAAATTTCTTATACTTTTGTGACATAGAGGCCTGTGTAATAGATGGGTGGGGAGAATGGTGGTGCTTAGATGTGTGGGAAGGGCTTTACTGTAGTTCAACTTGAGAACAGCATATGTGTGTGTGTGTGTGTGCGCACGCATCATCCAGCTACTAGTACTGTTCTCTGTGACAGACTGAATTTGAACATATTTCTAATAATTTTTACTCTCACACAGCTGTCTCATTCTACAAGTGCAATAAGCCACTTCATGGCATAAATTTCTTGGGAATTAGTGCACGTCCCGGTTGTGTTGGTGAACTGTCTGCTTTCAGCCTTGTAACACACTAGGGTGTGCATTAATTCCCCCAGAAATGCATGCCCTGTCATGGCTTATTGATTGTAAATAACCTTTTCTGTTTGCATTCACTACTTTGGTTTGATTGCAGCACATGGCTTCTGCCTGTTCATGTAGTTTTGTGAAAGCTGTTCTCCCATTCATTATGAAATCAGTTATGACTTGCGTACTGTGAAAACCAGTTTAACATTAAAGTGTTACCACATGCTGAGTGCATTCATTCTATAACAACTACGTGCCCCAGGTATGTTGTGAGGCACGACAGCTGCGGCATTGGTCCTCACTATGCTGCTGGGCTGCAGTTATCTCAGCCTCACTCACACCCTGCCATGTCTTATTTAAGGAATAATGCACGACGGGGTGTATGTCGTGCTGGGATTAATTTTACTCCTCGGTTGGTTGGCACAAGGTTGCAGACAGAGTGGATCCAACACCTGAGAAATTGTTATCCCAGTACGACACACACACACCCTGTCATGCATTATTCTGATTATATAATGGCTCATTTGTAAACAAACAAAACAAAGTATATTTAATTTTTTTAATTATTTTGTTTCAATGTGTAGGAATATGAACATATGAAAATTTGTCTGCAGAAGCAGGACACAACGGTCCATTCAGTCTGCTAGAGTGCACAGCCTAATCTATTTTACTGGAGCTGCCCCCCCCATCCACCCCCTTCCTCACTTCCCCCTACCCATCTTCCTTCCCATTGCAACCCTCTTATTTACTCTGTCCCACTCCTTTTAAAACTTCCCACTATGTTCAAGGACATCACCTCCTCCGGTAGCTCATTCCATTTTGACACAACCCTCTCTGCGAAAAAGTGCCACCTCATTTCCTTTTTAAATCTACCCCCGGCAAGTTTCAGACTGTGCCCCTTATATTCCCTTCCCTTTATAAATTGAAAATGCCCCCCGGTCCAACCTTGTTTATACCCTTAAGGTATTTGAATGTTCTAGGGATGTGGATATGTTGTTCTTATCCACACTTGTTGGCATGTCCCTTTCCCCTTTAAATCTTGCTGGAAGGTCTTCAAGCTGGCTCCCTTCACTCACCCAGGTGGCATAACCCTCGGCCTCACCCCATGATGCCAGATCTTCCTTTCTGCTGGAAGATTCAGGTTGCCTCCTCTTTGCTATCGCTTTTTGTAGGCTCTGGCTTCTAACCCTTCAGTTATTCCTAAAATTCGTCTTATTCGAGCTAGCAACTATGCTCTTTGCTACTCAGTCATGGAAGATGAATCTTCCCCAGATTTCACTGGTGCCCATGCAGCCAAAAAATTTCATGCACCTATCAGCATACTGCGTGCATATACTGCCTGGGTGTTGGCCATGACACCCAGACTTGCGGGATGTGCCTCGTGTTTCACTTGAACGTCCCCGATGATCGTCTCACATGCCTTAAGTTGGGCAGGCCCAAGAAATGGAATCCTCCGGTGAAATCCAAAGAGGCCCAGTGGGCGGTCTCTACTGACACTGATAGACCTCCGGTCAAGGAGTCAAAAAAACTGGACCATACGGCCAGGAAGATCTATGCAGCTTCCTCTCTAGGCCTCCGTCAGGCGAGCTCGGCCGTAATCGTGGTGCACTTCTTTTATGCCCTGTTGGACTCCTTAGATGAAGTTCTCCTGCACCTCCCCACGGACCTTCAGACTATGGTCAAGCAGGTCCAGGGCCAGGGCTGTGCTGTTGCCAAGCAGCAGCTTCAGATGGCTTTGGACCTTGGGGACTCCTGCACCCGTTTGGTGGCAGCCGTGGTTGCCTCATGCCACAGGGCTTGGCTGCGGCTTTCCACCTTTATGGCAGATACCCAGCACAAACTCACTGATGTTCCTTTCCTGGGTACCGATCTCTTCGACCCAGGTGAGGATGGTCACCTTCAGCGAATCGAGCAGTCCAGTGCTACCTTGGACTCAACAACTTCTGCTCAAAGCCCTCCTGGTGCCAAGAAACAGCAGAAAAAGAAAAAAGCCTTTTGAGCACCCTGCTCCTGCGGTCCAGCAGCCCTCCTTTCATGACGGGCAGCAACAGCAGGCACAGGCTTGACGCCCTCGGCCCAAGTCCGGGCCTCCACCGGGCTGCAGGCAAGGAGGTCGGGGTTCAGGTCCTGGACCCTCTTCCTCCAAGCCTGTTCAATGACGGGATAGGGGTTGCCGCCACCCCTATCCCTGTCACTCCAGCTCTGGGTCCTCCCATGGGGGGGTCGGCTCTGCCACTATCTTTTCACCTGGTCCACTGTTAGCATGAACAGGTGGGTCTTAGAAGTGGTCAGCCAAGGTCTGCCTCTGGAATTCGAGCAGTACCACATGTGGTTCTGCTCACTGGATCTCCAGGATACGTTCTTTCATGTCCCAATCCATCCGTTCCACCAGTGGTTCCTCCACTTCAGAGCAGAGGGAACCCTATATGAGTTCTGAGCCATGCCATTCGACCTGTCATCGGCCCCATGGGTCTTCACCAAATGCATTGCAGTGGTGGCAGCCCATCTCAGGTGTCAAGGGGTCAGAGTGTACCCTTACCTCGACGATTGGCTCTTGGCAGTTTCCACCCAGCAAGAGGTGGAGAGGTCCAGGGACCTGGCCCTCCAGACCGGCTCTCAACTTCGCCTCCTGATCAGCGAGGCCACGTCAGAGCTCGTGCCTTCTCAGGTAATATACTTCATTGGGGCAGAGCTCGACTCTTGCTGAGCCAGAACCAGAGGTTCTCTCCTCCTTTGCCCAGTCATTTCTGGTTGGGCACTTGCGCCCTGCTTGGGACTTTCTGCACCTTCTGGGCTACACGGTGGCTTACACCACCGTGGTCCATTGGGCCGGCTGGCATATGCACCCCCTTAATGGAAGCTGGCCGTCCAGTGGACTCAGCGCCTAGGTCATTTCAACCAACTGTTCACTGTAACCCAGAAGATATGGGACACTCTCCAGTGGTGGACCATCCTAGACCGGTTGCAGGAAGGGATCCCATTTGTCCGCCCTGAACCAACGGTCGTCCTCACAATCGGGTGAGCCGACTGGAGGCAGATCTCCTCACTATCCATGTGGCAGGAGCGTTGAATCAACTGGCAGATGATCACAGCCACATAGGCAAGACATCCCACGAGTGGTCTCTCCATCCAGAGGTAGCTTACGGCCTGTTCTCCCACTGGGGCAAATCGATGGTGGACCTGTCTGCCTCCAGGGAAAACACCAAGCTGAGGCTGTTTCACGCCCGCCCATCTCAGCGGGGATCGCTGCAGGGGGATGCCTTCTCGAGGCCATGGACCCCAGGCCTCTTCTACGCCTTCCCTCCATTTCCCTTAATCCACAGGGTGCTTCTCAAGGTGAGGAGGGACAAGGCACAGGTGATCCTAGTAGCCCCAGACTGGCCCCACCAGTTCTGGTATCCAGATCTCCTCAGCAACAGGCTCCCAAAGCATCTTCCAGCACGCCTGGACCCGATATCTGCCAATCGGGGGAAGGTATTATCCGGACCTTCAATCTCTGCACCTGACAGCCTGTTACCTGAGCGGCTAGAATTCGAGGCTTTGGGTCTCTTTGAGGATGTACTCACAGTGGTGGAAGCATCTAGGAAGGAGTCGACCAGAAAGTGCTACGCCTTCAGATGGAAAAGGTTTCCCATTTGGTGCCATGGCAAGGGCTTGGACCCTCTATCCTGTCCTGTGGCTAGCATTCTAGACTACCTTCGGTCTCTGTCCAAAGGGGGTCTTTGGTCTTTGACCCTTAATGTGCACCTGGCAACTGTCTCTGCTTACCAGGCACAGGCCAGTCAGCAGACAGTGGTACAGGAGAAGGTGGTCTGGTGCTTTTTCAAACGCCTCGATCACATATTCCCTCTGGTGCGTGAACCTCCACCTCCATGGGATTTACTGCTGGTTTTGGCAGAGCTCATGGGCAAGACATTCGAACCAGTGCACAACTGTGAGATGTCACACTTGTTGTGGAAGACGGCCTTCTTAGTGGCTATCACGTCCACCAGAAGGACTGGGGAGCTCCAGTCGCTCTTGGTGGAGTCTCCTTATCTGGTCTTCCACAGGGACAAGATTGTCCTTCGCCCCCAACCGAAATTCCTCCCGAAGGTGGTGTCAGAGTTTCAACTTAATCAGGTGTTGACGCTGCCTGTGTTCTACCCTAACTACACCTCGGATGCCAAGTACAGGCTCCATACTCTGGAGCGTGAGACGCGCTCTCTCCTACTATAAGGAGAGGACGGCGGAAGTTTGGGGAGAAGTTCGCCAGCTGTTTGTTACCTACACTGAAGCCGCACCTGTCAGGCCTGCAGCAAAGTGGACGATTGGCAGATGGATTACATCATGCATTGATCTCTGCTATAGGTTGGCAGGTAGGGAGCCTCCCATGGGCTAAGAGCTCATTCCACCCACCATACCGCTGTGTTGGTGGCTGCTTCCAAAGACATCCCTTTCCAGGAAATCTGTAGGGCTGCTACCTGGAAGACAGCGAACACCTTCATCACCCATTACCACATCGACCTTGAGTCACGCCGGGATGCTGGTTTTGGGGCCTCAGTTCTCCAGTCTCTGTTCCCATTGTAGGGGGTGTGCTCCTTGCCCCCCTCCTCCCGTAGAACTGCTAGGAGTCTGCCAACAAATGTGGATAAGAACAACATATCCACATCCATAGAAAAGCAGGTTACTCACCTGTAACAGTAGTTCTTGGAGTGGTATAAGTTGTTTATCCACACTAACCCACCTGACCTCCCTGGCTGCGATGCACAACCTGGCTTCCAGTGGGCTAAGATCTGGCATCATGGGGCGGAGCTGAGGGTTACGCCGCCCGGGTGGTTGGGAGGAGCCAGCTTGAAGACCTTCCAGCAAGATTTAAAGGGGAAAGGGACAAGCCATCAAGTATGGATGAACAAGAGGGGGCGCTGTGGATCCCGAGCATGGAGGACACAGAACACTAGAGCTCTACTTTTACAAGCTTTAAAAATAACTTTTCTGGAAGTTTTTCCCTACTAACTTAGACGAAAAAGAGTATTAATAGGTCGCTGATACCTGAGGCAATGGAAATGGGCAATCTGCATAAGGAAAAACATTCGGGAGACGGAACAAAATCAAAAGTTCTCCCAGGCCCTACTTGCTCGTGAGCAGCATTGGGCCACGAACATGACCAAGAGACAGACTCTGGTGAGACATTACAATCATCTGCAGAAGATAAATCGTTTGATCTTCTCTGTGACTGGTCTATCAAATAAATTTGACTCTCTTACTTCGAGAGTGACGGTTGTGAAAACTTCACTTGAAGCGGTCACCGTGGCATCTTCTGATGCTAATAAAGTGGCTGAAGCAGCAATGGGTGCCGTGGCTACGGTGGTGAAAGAAAATGCCCATCTCCGCTCTAGACTGGAAATGCTTGAAAACCAGTCTAGGGCCTCAAATATCGGAATACTTGAGCTCACAGAACAGGTGGAAGGGGACCATCTGATTTTATTTCTTCAGGATTGGCTGATATAGCAACTAGGAGAAGAAGTCACCCCGATCACTCAAGGAATTCAGAATGCCTACCGTGTGGCTTTTAGGGGCAGGCAAGACAATCTGGATGCCCCACGTACAGTGCTTGTGGTCCTAGATGGAGTGGGTTCACGGGATAAGCTATTAGCCCTGACCAGGAGAAGAAAAGCATTGTTTTGTGGTGGCAGTCAGATCCGTTTGTTTCCAGACCTGTCATACGCGACCAGACAATGGAAAAATCGCTTCGATGGCATAAAGAGGCGATGCTGCGAGAGGGAGGAATACTGCATGGTATAATTTTCCAGCGCATTTACAAATCGCGTACCAAAGCAAGATTTATCTTTTCTCGGATCCATCAGAAGCTCTAAAATGGTGCCAGAAGAATTTTCCCCCACGTAGGAGAAAGGAAGAAAAAGAAGAAGATGCCCTATCTTCCAAAGAAGAAGATGACTCCTGACTCCTTTTGGACTCTGGTGATAATAGACTTATAAAATAGAGTTGAGATAATGTTAATTTTTAAAATACTGTCTTTAGATTATTAGCCACATAACTTTAGTTCCTAGTTGGTTTGGACTTTAAAAGAATAAAAATGTGGCCTAATTGGTTAAGTCTCTTCCCCCATTACTAATTATTGTTTATTAATAATTACCAAATTCATAAGCCTAATGCTTTTTGTAAACAACAAATTAAGGAATATTGTCCATTTCTGTTGCGAAATAATGGCGCCTAACACGTTAGACACACTTTTGGGAAGATTTCTTATAGTGGGTGTATAGAGTTCTGAGGGGTTCGTTTGTTTTTATACACATTTTGTGTATTACCATTGTGATATTGCATGATGATTAACTCCCTAATTTTGGGAAGGACATTGATTAATAATATATGATCACTTTTATTTATGAGTTTCATGCTGCTCATGGTCTCTAATACAGCAAGTGGAAGTAATGTACTAAGTTTATAATTACTATGATATCCCCTCATAGGACATATCTTATTTCATTTAACCAACCTTTTGATATAGTGAGAGGAGTGGCGCCCTCATTGTATGGTACATCTGTAATGTTGAATGAAGGTACTAACTATATGTTTTTATGTACATAACAATAAACATAAAGTTTAAAAAAAAAAAAAAAGTATGGATGAACAACATATACCACTCCTAGAACTACTGTTACATGTGAGTAACCTGTTTTTTCTATCATATCCACCCTCTCCCTTCAGTCTTCTAGGGAGTACATATTGAGCTCCCTCAACCTCTCCTCATATGGTTTGTCCCCATGCCTTGGATCATTTTGGTTGCCCTTCGCTGGACCCCTCCAGCAGCAATTGGGTGTACTTCTTCAAATAAGGGCGCCATTACTGCAGAGAGTACTGCAGGTGCGTCCTCACCAATGACCTGTACAAGGGAAGTATGACTTCTTCTTTCCTGGTGCTGATTCTTTTGGTGATGCATCCCAGCATTTCATTCACTTTGACCGCTTGCTTTCCAGCACTGCGCAGAGTGTTTCATGTCACCCCTATCACCCCCAGATCCTTTTCCTCCTCCATGCTGGACATCTGTTCCCCCTTCAGATAGCAGCTGGCCCTCAGGTCCTTAGCCCCCAGGTGTATGACCTTACATTTCTTGGCGTTGAACCCCAACTTTCAGATGCCAGACCACCTCTCTAGCCTGGCCAAGTCCTCCTTGAGCTCATGTCTTCCCTCCTCCATGTCTACCCTTAGTATCATCTGCAAACTTACCATCCACAACATGTGCTAGGAGTCTGGTGAGCCTAGAACGATTGCAGAGTGGGTTTCTGACCCAGGGCATCACTGAACCAACAAGAGCTGAGGCAATTATTGATCTAGTGCTCACAAATGGGGAGCATGTACAGGAAATAATGGCCAGGGAGCCACTGGGTGGAAGTGACTATTGCATAGTGTGGTTCCAGTTAGATATGGGCAGGGAAAGCATTCAGACTAAGACCAAAATCTTGGATTTGAGGAGGGCCGACTTCAGGAAAATGGGTGAAGTGCCAAGGAGCCATCTGGCGGGCATCAGAGCAGATATGCGGGTGTACCAAAGGTGGTCCATCATTAAGGAAGGAATACTGGTTGCCACAGATGAGTGTGTTAGGCTCAGGGGGAAGAACACAAGGGCCAAAGCGCCCAGCTGTTTCAGTTCTGGGGTTGCCCAGGCAGTAAGAGAAAAGAGGCTGGCCTACAGAAAATTCAAGAAGACCGAGAGAGAGAGAGAGGTGGATAGGGAAAATTACCTAAGGTTGGCTAGTGAGGCAAGTAGGGAAGTTCGACGAGCAAAGGCACAGAAGGAGCTGCAGATAGCTGATGGAATTAAGAAGGAGGAGAAGGCTTTCTTTCACTATACAAGTGAGAAAAGGGACAAGAAGGAAGGGATTGTTAGGCTTAAGAAAGGGGTGGTGTGGGTGGAGGATAATGGAGGAAAGGCAGAGATACTAAATGAATACTTCCATTCTGTCTTCACCAGGGAGAAGGATGGACCAGTGCCTTTCGGAGGGAAAAGAGGAATAGGGGGGAGAGGAACACACATGTAGTGATAGAGGAGGATAGAGTGAGGGAGGGACTGCTGGCATTGCAGTGGGCAAATCACCAGGCCCGGACAGAGTACATCCAAGGGTACTAAAGGAACTGACTGAGGAGCTGGCAGGGCCACTGGCAGACCTATTTAATAGTTCACTAGAGTCAGGCGTGGTACCGCAGTACTTGAGAACAGTACATGTAGTGCTTCTCCACAAAAGCGGTCCCAAAGATGACCCAGGGAATTATAGACCAGTCAGTCTGACTTCTGTTATGGGCAAGCTCATGGAGACAATAATAAAGGAAAGATTGGTGGAATATCTAGAGGAACATGGTCTCCAGGATGAGAGGAAGCATAGGTTCATTGGGGGGAGAACATGTCAAACAAATCTGATTGACTTATTTGACTGCATCACTAAGACAGTAGACAGGGGCCAAGCGGTAGATATCCTCTGTCTTGATTTCAGCAAGGCCTTTGACTCTGCCCCCACAAAATGTTGATTAGGTAGTTGGTAGATCTCAAGGATGGGGAAAAGATGGCCATATGGGAGGAAAACTGGCTGAGGGACAGAACCCAGAGGGCGGTTGTGGAGGGAGTTATCTGGCACCAGAGAGGTAACCAGTGGGGTCCCGCAGGGCTAAGTGCTGGGGCCGATGTTGTTCGATGTCTTCATCAATGACATTGGGGATGGCATTAAGGGCAAAATGTGCCTATTCGTGGATGACACCAAGATCTGTGGGAGAGTGGACATAGCTGAAAGGATACAGGACGTACAGGAAGATCTGGAAAAGCTAAGGAGGTGGTCCAGGATCTGGCAGCTTGGATGCAATACTAAGAAATGCAAAATTATGCATATTGGAGCCAGGAATCCCAGGACAGGATACTACCCGGGTGGAGTCCGAGTATCTGCATCAGAGGAGGAGAAGGACATGGGAGTGATGATCACTAGTGGCCTGAAGCACTCCACACAGTGCAAGAAAGCAGCAAAGCCAAACAAGATACTGGGATGCATATCTGTGGGGATGAGTAGCAGGAGAGAGGAGGTTATACTGCCCTTGTACAGGTCACTGGTTAGGCCGCATATAGAGTATGGAGTTCAGTAGTGGTGCCCACACCTCTAAAAGGACATTAACCTGCTGGAGAAGGTCCAGAGGAGGGCTACAAAGATGATATCCAGTCAGGAGAGTAAAGCATATGAGAAGAGGTTGAAGGCACTGAACTTGTACTCCCTGGAAGACAGGCGAGAGAGAGAGAGAGAGAGAGAACATGATTGGGACCTTCAAGTGCTTGAAAGGAATAAATAAGGCTGATAAGGAGAGTCTCTTTAAGATGAGTGGCAGCCATAACACAAGGGAGCACAGTCTTAAGCTGGAGGGTGGGAGGTTTAGGAAGGAGGTCAGGAAGCACTTCTTCACAGAGTGGGTGGTGGACACTTGGAATGTGCTGCGGAAGAGGTCATCTCATTAAAGACAGTGGGTAGCTTTAAGAGGATGGGATAGGCATGGGAAGGTAAGGATCATGGGTAGGGAGGATGGCAGGAGTGGGGAGGGAGGGCAGGGACATTAGTTCAAGCTATGGACCCTGCAATACGAGCAGACTTGATGTACCAAATGGCCTTCTTCTGCTGGCTTCTTTGTATGTTCATACACAAGCAGATTTTGCTGCTGACCCCCTCTGCTATGTCTCCAATAAAGATATTGAATAGCACAGGTCCAAGTACCGAGCCCTGTGGGACCCTACTGGTCACAGGCCTAGGTTTGGATAATCCCCCCCCCCCCCAATCACCATCTGGTTTGTGTCTTGCAACCAGCTTCTTACCCACCCTGGCAGCTTGTCCCGACTCCCAGGTTACCCAGCTTGCTGAGCAGCCATCTATGCAGCACTAAGTGGAAGGCTTTACTGAAGTCCAGGTGTAGGACATCCACTGCATGAAACATAACAGAGACTTTGCTGGCAGATAAGGACCGCTTGGCCCACCTAGTCTGCCCATGATCTTTGTCCACTGAACTAATGACCCAGTTGAAGAAGTCTTGTCATGTTCATCTGACAGGATCTCCCTGATACAAACCCATGCTGCTTAATGTCTTGGAGACCGTTAACCTCCAGAAAGTTCACCAGCTTTTCTTTTAGAATAGTCTCCATTAACTTGCCTACAATGGAGGTTAGGCTGACTGGCCTGTAGTTCCCAGGTTCATCTCTGGGCCCATTCTTGTGGAGTGTCACCACATGTCATTTCCCAGTCCCATGGCACGCTCCCTGTCTTCAGCGAGGTGTTAAACAGGTCCACTAGGTGGACCGTCGGTTCTCTTAGCACCTTCGGGTGTCTGCCATCCGGGCCAGGTGCCTTGTCCACTCTAAGGGCTCCGAGACCTTCTAAGACCCTTTCCTCATTGATTATCTTATCTGTATCATCTCTTCCCCTCCCCCCCATGTTTACCCCAGTCTTCCCCTGCGGTGTTGGTCTATTCTTTTTCCTGGTGAAGACAGAGCTAAAGTACTCATTCAGCACCTCTGCCTGCTCTTCGCTGTTTTCCGCCCATCCCCCTTCCTTCTTAATCCTAACAATACCCTCCTTACTGCTGCTTCTCTCCTTTATATATCTAAAGAAGTCCTTTTCCCTGATTCTCTGCACTAATCTTAGTTCCTTTGCTGCTTTAGCTGCCTTGACCACTCTTCCCTGCCTCCCTGGATTTCTCTGCGTAAATTGCCCAGTCCTCCTCCCTTCTCGTACACATGTACCTCTGGTAGGATGTCCTCTTCTCCTTAACCTTTGCTGCCACTTCCTTGTTGAACCAGCTTGGCTTCTTGGTTCTGGACCTTTTACTCCGGAACTTTATGCAGGCGTTTGTGGCTTCGTTCAGACCTAACTTAATGACTGACCACTTCTGCTCTGTATCCATTTCCAGCTTGATTTTTGCCAGGTGCCCTACCAGAATGTTCCCCATTCCTCTAAAGTCCACTCGCTTGAAGTCCACCACCCTCGTCTTAGTCTTGGTTGACTCTTCTTTACCCATATTGAGGTAAAACCACACTGTGCGGTGGTCGCTGCCTGCGAGGCTGTCCTCCACTGCTACCTCTTGGACCTGCTCTCCATTTGACAGCACCAGGTCTGTACTTGGAAGAAAAGTAGTGCTCTTTATTTTGGCCAGTAGATGGAGTTGCTGTGGTTTTAATGTGGGCCTCCCCCACCCAACACACGCACACACAAACGCTTCTTTGTTTTTCTAAATATATTCCGTCTGGGGCTCTATTCTGTCCCATTCCTGTCTGCTTCCTTAATATTGTCTCTCTCTCACACACACACACACACACACACACCCCCACATTTGCAAATTGTCTCTGAGTGTTTCTATGCAGGTTGGAAGCTGCAAATTCATCTGCCTGCCTTCTTGCACTGTGCCCCGCCCACACCGTGTGATGGTCGTTGTTACATGTTTAGTGTCCCAGTACAGTTGCTGCCTGTTTGTACCGGGGGAAGAACGTTTATTACCTTTAGTTTCTGCTGCCATCTAGGGTGCTGAGCACAATTTTCTCCTACCCTGCTGACTCACAGCTGCGATATAGGGTAAGCAAAGCGTGTGCTGAGGGTGTTGTCTTGCAAGCAGGGAGTGAGGAGACAGAGTGGGACTGCCGTGAAGCCATGACAGCTTTTAGATTTGTGAGTGGGAGAGACTGCTAGGTTGGGATCAGACATGTTTCAGTTATGTGATTTGATTTATTTTTAAGAAATGGCTTGCTGGCAGTTACAAAATGTTCAAATCTGCATCTTCTGAGTATAGCGAGGGACTGATGTGAAGCCAATCAGAAACACAGCTTTCACTTCGCATTTTTTGTTAATAAGAAAGCGAAAGTGACAAGGATGATTCTTGGGAATATCTGTGGTTTATGGGATTGATTTTTTTGTAGTTATTCTGCTGTGGGAGGGAAGGATTTACATTTTTAAAACTTTGTGAAGTACTGGCAAACTACACAGCGGCCATGACAAGTGTGGGCAGCTTGGACACGGCATGTGCAGTGATTTCTTGCACATTTGATGCAGTCTTGTGTGTTGGGACTATCCGTGATGTTGTGCTGGGATAACATCACGGGTCAGGTACTCAGCTGACCAGTCAGGTTTCAGGATTGTTGCTTGCCATTGTGTAATGCATACTTAGTCTACCACTTTTTTGTGAAGTACTGATTGGCATGAAGGGAGGTAACCGCAATCATTCATAACAATATGCATTTTTTTGCTTTAAAATTCTCTGTGTACAATGTAGGACAGCAACTACTTCTGGTAGGAAAGAGAGTTTCCAAGGTGTAAAATAAGAGGTGTCCCTCCTAATGTGAGACAGCTGACAGGTACAGTGTGCTGTTAATTAATTGGAAAAAAAAAAACGAATGATGGAAGCAAGCGCCCTTCACTCCAGTCGGCACTTTCTAAAACTGTGACCATTTCCATTAAAATATTTGTCAAGTGTGAAACATGTATTTGTAGGCATTATCGGGGCTTCATTTGTTACAGAACTATGAAGCACCAGTTTTAACCCCCTTATTTCTAGCTGTCAGCAGGCTGACTGCACAGTCAAAGGAGATATACAACCTTCAGATGAATAGCCTGTAGACATCCACGTTTATACTGCTGTCCTTGCAGCGCATCAACCTATGTGCACGAGTTGATCCGCTGCAAAGTCCACTTTATAGACACTTACCAGAGCGTGTTAATAGCCCTTCAGATCCCCTTTTTGGCTGTGATGCAAGAGTGGGGACATCTAGCGGATCAAGCATGTTAAGCTGCTTTGTGAACTCTATTCTGTGCTCGATCTGCTGCGAAGCCTTGTCTCTCCGCTGCCTCCAGTGGTCCCAAAAGCCTTTGTGCTTTAACAAGGAAGTATCGGCACACCGGCTGGCATGTGACTAAAGTGATTTTTGGGATCAGATGGAAATGGGACAGGTTGCTCCTTGCTCAGATCACCACACTACAGTTTAACGCTGATTGAAACAATGGATGCTTTCATGACCGTCCTTCTTGTATACTGGAAGGCATGGTAACCAGCAGAAGTGGTGAAGGCAGTGAGCGCATTAGTGCTGCATCACTGCTCACGTCAGTTAGAGGAAACCTGATGTACGGAATGTGCAGCCCCTTGTGGTGCAACCTGCAGCGCAGCAAGGGTGAGCTGTGTAAACTGTGTATTGTTCGTGGAGCACACAGTGCTATGGGAAAGGAGTTGTGTAGACTGAAGCGTGCTGCAGCCTGTAAACACGACTTAAAATATGCAGGCACTTGTCTGTTTTCAGGGTGTCTCCAGCACTGCTGCAACTGAACAGTGCTACTGTTGAGCCCAGCTGCCAGCAGCATGGTGGCATGGATTAGGATTATGAATGTTTTCCTATTTCTGTTTTTGCTGGTTTCCCAATGCTGCCGCCACCTTGGGGGAAGTAGCATCATTCAGCATCTGCAGTGCTTGGCAGCTGCAGGACAGCTGTTCCTGATCCAGCTTTGTATTTAAGGGGAACATACAGGAATATGAGAAGACTTTGATTCCTATGTTGTGCTCAAGTTGGAACCCTTAATTCAGTTCCACAGAGCATGCACAGTATGTGAAAGTGTTTTTATTCTTTCCTTGGCTTAATATTCCTGTTCAGGATTCCAAATTCCACAGCAGATCAGCTTAAAGTGATGCTGTACCATGGCAGTTTGCTATATAGTTGCTCCATGAACCTCTTTTGTTCTCTAGAAAAGCTTTGGGGAAGCTGCAAGATACCATTAATTTGAGCTCAGACTAAATTGGGGGGTGGGATTCAGTTTGTAGTTTTCTATGACATTGTGCAGGTCATTTAAAGAGGCAGAGTCAACACTAAGATCCCTGCACTCAAGTGTGGAGCTGGTTTCAATTTGCAGTTTGTAAGCAGAACATGTTTTTATAACTTTTTACTGCAGTATATGAAATTGTATCTGGCTGACCCTGCCGACTCCCATACTGACATTTCCTGTAACCAGGAATCACAGGATTCCCTACAGCTGACATCTGAGCTGGGCTGCAGCTGTGGAAGATTTAACAGCCTTACGTATATGTTACAGTTTTTATAAGCACTGATCTTCTGTCTGCTGGCCCTGCTGTCCTCCCAGGGCTAAGTACAATCACAAAGGACTGTACTTCACCCCAGGAGAATAGTGGGACTGGCAAACAGCTGATCAGAGCTTTTAGAAGCTCTGATGTACCCGAGGCTAATGATTCTCCCCCACAACTGCAGCCCAGCTGTGACATCAGCCATGGGGGATCCTGGAATTAGTGCGAATCCTGGGTTTAATGTTTTGCGACATGAAAATATTTGGGTGAAAAAACGTAGGTTCCAAGATCTTGAGTCGCTGTATTGGGTGCCTCTAACCACCTCAAAATCTGGATGCTGGACTGGAAGAACCCCCTAGTTACTGATGACCAGGACCAGCATAAAGATTAAAAGAAAAAAAAGAAAGGCCTTCGACATGGTAAACTGGGATTTCTTGTTGGCCACCATATCTAAATTTGCATTCCCACTCTCCTTTCTAGAAATAATTAAAGGAATATACACAGCCCTAGAGGCGACAGTAAAAGCAAATGGTTTGCACTCTTCCCGGTTTAGATTATTCCGGGGTACAAGGCAGGGATGCTCCCATCCCGTTATCTTTTTGCCTTATTTGTGGAGCCCATTGCCCAACTTCTTAGACAAACTGAGCAAATACGGGATATAACATAAGAGGTATAGAACACAATGTGGTGTACTATGCAGACAATTTACTACTGTACTTGTCCCACCCTGAAGATTCATTAGGAATATTGTCCAATCTTTTATCAGAAATAGTCTCTGGATACACCATTAATCAAGGGAAGTCAGGAGTTCTTACTATACAAGGATCACTTCCCCCCTTGAAATTAAAGGAATACAATTACAGATGAAATAAGCCTACTATTACTTATCTAGGTATCCAAATCCCCTTCGAATCAAAGATTTATACAGAGTAAATTATAATGTTTTAACGAAACAAATTCAGTCGGACTTCGATAGATGGCTTCCTTTACCTCTACCACTTTTCTCCAGAATACAATCAATACAAATGAATACATTCCCCAAAATACTCTACCTCATGCAAAATATCTCACTCCCCCCCACCTGGAAAGGCTTGGGCAGTTGGAATAAATCTATCAGAAAATACATATAGGTGGGTGGGAGACCTAGGGTGGCTCTTTCTAAACTTTAGCATCCCAAGGAACGAGGAGGGTTGGTCCTCCCTAACCTATATCAATACTGGATAGCTGCGCTAATATCTCATATAGCGGCTTGACTTAAACCAAGATCGGCAGCCCCAACATGGGTATCACTGGAGTGAGCCATGACATCACTCCCTCTTGATTCCTTGCTGATCTTTCAACCCCCCCCAAAAAAAAAACAGATAGACACTTGTTCTCCATTTACTATAGCAGTACTTTCCAGCTGGATCAGATTTCTTTCACTACCGAAGCATACTTTTCTGGCAAACTGGATGGGGAGCCGGGCACGGAGCCCTGACTTTCTACCTGTGCAGACAAATGCTACCTTTAATAGATGGTGCAGCAAGGGGCTAATACATACACACCAGTTCTATGAAGCGGGCGTGTTTAAGAATTTTGAACAAATACAGGAAACGTATGATCTCCCGCACCAAGATTTTTATAGATAACTACAGATTAGACACTTTCTAGACAAAAAACTCGGACTAGATGTATCTCAGACAGAGATCCCTCCTTTGCACGCCCTTTTAACACATCTAACAGAACTTAATGAACAGGGTCACCTGATCTCCCGGGCATATTTTGCCCTACAGGGTTCAGTACCCCAACACATGGACATGGTCCAGTTCCAATGGGAGACGGCGTTAGTGGTTGAACTTACTCCAAAAAATTGGCTGCAAATCTGGAGGAAGCAACATAAAACAACTAACTCGTACTCCTGGAGTGAATTTTCGTGGAAGGTCGCAGCTAGATTCTTTCGCACCCCACAAATTACGGCCAAATATTCAGAATCTAGAGATTCTACATGCTGGCAGTTGTGTGGGTGCGAAGTATCTACATACTCCCATGTGTTCTGGTTTTGTCTGGTGCTAGATGCCTATTTGAAGGGGGTGGACAACACGATCAGAGAACTATTCACTAATTTAGGGACTCTCACACCAGAGGTAGCCCTACTTCTACGCTAGCCGAGAACTGACCTTGTGCCTTGATGGGGGCATGAATGACCTTATTCCTCTCCTTCCCTATGAATAAATAGAGATTTTGGTGGAAGCCAGCCAGGCCAAAGATTGATACTACCCTCCTGTCACTCCTTTCCCCGGGCCCCCTACCCTAGCCACTGATAAAACTCAACATGAGATATAAGAATGATAACTGTAACTGGATATAGAGCAATAAAACTGTAATTTCTAGACATAGACACAGTCAATGTATATTTTAATATTATGATGATAAGTTAAAACATCACATTTGAACCATATCAATCTATATAAGATATACCAGATATTAATTTTATTCTGTTTCCATTGTGTGCTGAAAGAAAAATGGAAAAATAAAAAGTTAAAAAAAAAAAAAAAAAAAAAAACGGTGTGAGCCCCCACCTCACCCAAAAAACTCAGATGATATAAACTCTTGCCTCATGGAATGCATTACCAGCATTGTACAAGTTTCGCAGTTATTACTGTAACTAGAGTTTGCATTGCAAGCAACTTTGCACACTTGATACAGTATACTGTAGCAAATAAGAATTTGCTCAGAAATTGCGCTGATCTTCCTGGACTTCGTCTTCACCATTTATGCATACTGCTGGGTTCAAGCCAGAGGTGCTGGGACCCTACGGGAGTCAAAAATCTTCAGGAGGGCTAGTGCTGAGATGCACACGCATGGCGCCGCAAGACTGTCTCGCACTGTATAGGCTATCTCGGCATTGACCCTCCAACTGCCTCAGTTCCTTTTTTCCCCCACTGTCAAGTGTGCATCAGTGATGACGTCACTCACCCCCCCTGGAGTCAGATCTTCACATTTACATGACAACAGTGTTTAGTTTACTCAGTTATTCAGTTTAGTCTTTATTGTTTTCTGGGGGAAATTTTTTTTTGTTTGTTTTCTCTCAGCCCTACTGACTGAAGGAGTGGACCATGGACAGTAACGGTAGGGAGTCTCCGCTGGAAGGCTGCTCTGGCAGCTACACTGTGTCCTGTCTACTGCCATCTCTGGAGGACGGGGTCCGACCACGGGCAGTCCAGTATTCGGGAAGGAGGATAGTCCTCCCACAAAGACAAAAAGAAGCAGGCACGTTCCTGATGCCAGTCAGGAACTCGGTGCTGCTCCGCCTTGAGTTCTTCCTTTTCCTGTCGGAAGAGGAACAAACGGTACTGCTCAAGGTCGCCCTCTGGTACGTCGTCCAAGAGGTCCTCAGCATTCGTGGGTGGAAGGCCTTTCCCAGCTCCATCCGGTTCCCCGACAGCTTCCAATAAGGGTAGCTCAGAATCTCAACACTGGAGCCCCTCTCTGTCCTCTTGTGGGGTTTTCAATGGGCAGTTTCACCACTGGGCTGCTCTTATGGAGCAGTGGGTACAGCATCTGACCCATTTTCCTCCTGCGGATCCAGTGCCAGGGCCTTCGGGCCTAGGTGCCTTGGACTTGCAGCTGGGGCCTTCGGGTCAGGTGGTGTGTCCGGCACCAACAATGGAACATCCTCCCTTGCCAGTGGCTATGCCACCGACACCGGTTCCATGTGCCTACCCCTTCACTCTTCTCCTTCTCGGGGACTGGCACAAGTACCATACCTGGCCCCTCCTTCCCTCAAGGCTGGTTTGTGTTCTAGGGCAGCACAGTCCTCGATGCCGTCTCCTCACTCTGCTCCCAGGGGTCGGCGCTGGTGCCTGTGTTGCTAGTTTTTACTGTTCCCAGACCTGGTCTTGGCCTTTTGGGCTCCACCTCGCTTCATCTCCCTTCTGAGGGGGATGTGGAACAGGACGAGTCTGACCCCAACCTCATAATTTCTGAGGAAGGGGATGATGACTCTTCTGCAGCCT
Source organism: Neoceratodus forsteri (assembly GCA_016271365.2). Classification (NCBI taxonomy): domain Eukaryota; kingdom Metazoa; phylum Chordata; order Ceratodontiformes; family Ceratodontidae; genus Neoceratodus; species Neoceratodus forsteri. The sequence continues at coordinate 1,206,356,396 of CM028132.1, forward strand.
AGACAATAAGCCGGTTCTGCGTGCTTCTGTCCTGCAAGAGGACCTTTACTTTCAGTCCTTGTTAAGGAATATACAGATGATCTTGGCTCTTCAGACTTCTTCCTTGAACCCGAGAAGGCTCGTGTCTAGAATGGCTCCATGTTCCTAATATCCCTTTGAACCCAATGTCTCCCATACCCCCAGCCTTTGAGACTCTGTCTGAAGCTATGTGGGCCAGGACTGCCTCTCTTCCCTCTATGTGCAAGTCCATGGATTGAAAATACGTCCCTACTAAAGAGAGACCTATCCTGACCTCTCAGCCAGTGACTGATGCATTGGTTGTACTAGCAGAGAGTGAGAAAGCTGTCTTACTGCAGGAAGTGACAGCATGCCCTATTAATAAGGAATCTTGCAAGATGGACACAATATGAAAGAGGGCTTTTGCAGCAGCTACGCTGAGCATGCGAATAGCCAGCTGTCAAGGACACTTTTCTCAATATGGATATGTCCTCTGGTTTGCTCTAAAGTCATTGGCAGAGAGTCTTGTGGAGTCTGACTCCAAGTCCAAGATCCTCCAAACCATAACCCATGGTATAGAATCCAATAGCCATCAGCTGAAAGCAGCTATGGATGCTTTTGACACTGCTTCCAGGGCATCCACCGCTGGAATCTGTATATTAGGAGACGTACCTGGATGAAGACATTAGGGTTTTCCTCTGATGCCCAACAAGAAGTTATGAATGTCCAATGTGATGTGCTTATTTGTTTGGCCAGCAAGTGGAGCAACCTCTAGAAGCCTCCCAGAAAACTAGGTCAGCCATCAAGACGTCCAGACCAACTCCCCCAGCCTCTCAGAAAGGCTGGAACCATCAGTTTTTTCATAACAGGCAGCCCTTTCAAGGAAGGGGCAGAAGAGCTCCGAACGAACACCAGTCTGCACAACCACAAAAAAAAAAAAAAAGGCAGAAGTCACAGGGCCCAAAAGTACCCAGTGGCTAGCCTCTGAGAACTCTGCCCCTCTTCCGCCTCAGCTGCTGAGGTGGACCTCTCCTCGACAGTGGGAGGCCGTCTGACTCAATTTTACAGCCAGTGGAAGGCTGCCACCAAAGACAAGTGGGTTCTAAGGATAGTTCAAGATGGGTAATCTCTTAATTTTGCAGAGATTCCCCCAGACCTTTTGCCCAAGTGGCAACACGCTGTCTGCTGCTCAGTCAAACCTTCTCACCTCAGAGATTATGGGCCTTCTCAAAAACAGGGCTGTGGAAGTAGTTCACCAGGCAGAGCGAAATGGGTTTCTACTCCCATTACTTTCTGGTTACGACAAAGACAGGGGTCATGCACCCCATTTTTGACCTCAGAAAGCTGAACAAGTACTTGTACCACGAGAAGTTCAAGATGGTCTCCATGGAGGACACTCCTACCACTTCTCAAATGACATGAATGGCTGTCATCACTAGACATGCTGGATGTTTGCCAGCATGTTCCAGTGCACCCAAACCACTACAACGTTCCTTTGCTTTGTGGCCTTGGGTCAAAACTGCCAAGCCAAGAGTTCTGCCCTTTGAGCTCTCCTTGGCACCTCAAGTCTTTACAAAGTGCTTTGCAGTTCTCACAGCAAAAAGCTTGGCATTTAGGTATTTCCCACCTGGATGACTGGCTTTTAGCAAGTCCATCAAGACAGGAGACAGAGATGGCAGTCACCACGGCATCTCAGTTTCTGACTTCCATGGCAGTGCTGCTGAACTTGAAAAAGTCGCAGCCACAACCTTCACAGCAGCTCCTCTTCATAGGGGCCCTCTTGGACACCACAAAGGTGAGGGCCTTTCTCCCGGAGGACAGGCGAAATGACATTCTTCAGATGGCTCACTTCATCAGAGAGAACAATCCCGTACAGGCTCGCTTCATGCAGTTGATGTTGGGCCTCATGGCCTCTTCCATCTTCATAGTGCCTCTGGTCCAACTACACACTGAGAACCACTCAGTGGATGCTCAGCACACAGTGGTTCCCCCACAACACATCCTCAGTCGCACTGCATTAAACTGGCGGAACCTCTGTGTCGCTCACTGATGTGGTGGACACTAGAGAACAAGCTGCATCAAGGTCTTTCCTTTTCTCTGCTGGAAACTCAGATAACCATCACAACAGATTCATCTCTTCTTGGCTGGGGCGCCCACTGCCAGAACCACTCCACTCAGGGACTTTGGCCTCAGGCAGAATCGCACCTCCTCATCAACATTCTAGAAATGAGGGTGGTCCTCTGTGCCCTCTGAGCTCTACAGGATATTGTCAGTCACAAGGTGATCCTCCTTCAGACAGACAACAAGGCAATGATGTATTACATCAACAAGCAAGGAGGAGCACACTCTTACCCTCTCTACAGAGAGACCATGTGGGTATGGGAGTGGTGCCTCAACCACAGTTCTCTGATTCAAGCAGCAGTGTACTTGCCAGGAACTCAGAACAAACTGGCGGACCATCTCAGCAGAATGGAAGCGGATCCTCACAATGGTCCTTAGTGCCAGACGTCATACAGTCACTCTTCGATGAGTGGGGTACTCAAGATCTGGTCTTTTTTTTTGTCCCCACTCAACACAAAACTGGCTCAGTTCTGCTCCAGAAATCCAGAATATGGCATTTTCTGTCAGGATGCATTCAGACTGCGATGGACAGATCGCTTTCTGTACACATTTCCTACTCTTTCCTTAGTTTAGAGGATCCTGTTCAGGCTGGAATCGTACGGAGGCAACATGATTCTTATTGTGCCGTTCTGGTCTTGGCAGATATGGTTTCCCTCGATTAACAAGTTATCAGTGGTATCTCTGAGGAAGCTGCCTCTTCAGACAGACCTGCTGACGCAGGGGTCCCTGGTCCATTCTAACAGGCACTCCTGTCATCTCCACACCTGGCTCCTGAAGAGATAGAAGTGGGCAAGTTTAAGGTTTCTCAAAAAGTCTGAGATCCTCCTAGCTGTGCATAAGCCATCCACTAGGAAGACTTACACAACAAAATGGAAACATTTCTGAGAATGGTGTGCTAAGATGCCCACAGACCCATTTCAGTGTCCTCCATGCAAAGTGTTGGAATACTTGCCAGACCTCTCAGATGCGGACTCCAGTACTTGTCCATAAGGGTTCATCTCTGTGCGCACTCTGCCTATCATGAGCCAGTCTAGAACATGACTCTGGCTCAGATGCCTTTGTTCAAAAGATTCCTCAAGGGTATCCTACATACAAGGCCACCGGGGTTAAAACCGGATGCCCCCTGGGATATTAACCTCATGCTAGACATGCGCACTTGTAAACCTTTTGAGCCTCTAGTGACGTGTGCTCTCAAATTTCTCACCTGGAAAACCGCTTTCCTGGTGGCCATTACCTTGGCTCATAGGGTCTGTGAGATGCATACTTTGGTCACAGACCTTCCATACACAGTCTTTCACAAAGACAAGGTGGTTCTCCTTACTCACCCTAAGTTCCTACCCAAAGTGGTTTAGAGTTCCACCTCAGCCACACTTTGGTTCTGTCTACTTAATATCTAACTTCCTGAATGAAGAGGAACACACCATAGAAACAGACTTTGATGGCAGATAAGGACCACCTGGCCCACCTAGTCTACCCATTTCCCTACCTACTGGATAAGCTGCAGATCCTAGTTAACCAACAGCCTATTTCTTCCTACCCCCCACAATAATTGCCTTATGTCTGTCCCATGCATTCTTGAATTTTCCCACTGTTTTTGACCCCACAACCTCTTCCAGGAAGGCTGTTGCATCGTCCACCACCCTCTCTGTGAAAAATAAATACTTCCTCACATTACCCCTGAACCGTCCCCCCCTCTATCTTCAGATTGTGTTCCTTTGTTCTTGCACATCTCTCTTTCTGAAAAATGCTACCCTCTTGGACTTTGTTGATTCCCTTGAGGTACTTAAAAGTTTCTATCATGTTCCCCTCTCCCTCCTTTCCTCAAGGGTATACATATTAAGCTCCTTTAGTCTCTCCTCATATGGCTTCTGTTGCAGACCCTGCACCATTTGGTTGCCCTCCTCTGGACTGTCTCCATCCTGTCTATGTCCTTGCGGGGGTGGGGTCTCCAGAACTGGATGCAGTACTCCAGATGGGGTCTCACCAACTATCTGTACAGAGGGATAACAACTTCCTGTTTTCTACTGGTGATGCCTCTCTCTATACATCTCAGTATCCCCCAGCGATTCCTACTGCCTTTTCACATTGCTTGCTAACCTTGAGGTCATCTGATATGATTGCCCCCAGGTCCCTTTCCATTTTTGTTGTTGTTACTACCTCCCCCCATTGTGTACTCTTCCCCTGGGTTTTTGTTTCCCAGGTGCATTACTTTGCACTTCTTTGCATTGAATCTAAGCTGCCATACTTCTGACCATTCATCCAACCTTGCCAAGTCCCTTCTCAGCCCACCCCCCCTCGTGTATCAACCCGGTTGCAGATCTTTGTGACGTCTGCAAAGAGGCTTACTTTTCCTTCCAGTCCCTCTGCAATGTCACCTATAAAGACATTAAAAAGGACTGGATCCAGTACTGAACCCTGCGGTAGCCCACTAGTCACCCCCCCCTTCTTCAGAGTGGACTCCGTTTACTATTGCCGTCTGTGTCCTCTTGTCCAGCCAATGTTTTACCCAGGCTACCACCCTGGGACCCACTCCCAGGTCAGCTTCCTTCACTCCGTGGACATCAAGAGAGCCCTTCGGGTCCACATTGATAGAACCAAGGACATCTGTCATTCCAAGCAGCTCTTTGTGTCCTTCAGCATGGTCCAACTCAGCCAGTTTCCGTTAAGTGCATTTCTGCTTGGATAGTGGCTTGCCTTCACTGATGTTACTTTGTGGCACAAGTCAAGTTGGAAAGCCAAGTGTGCGCCCACTCACCAGAGCTGTGGCTGCATCTTTGGCAGAGATCCGCTCTGTTCCCATTGCGGACATTTGCAAAGTGGCTACTTGGAGCTCAGTGCATACTTTTGTTAAGCACTATGCTCTAGATGTCCATGCCAGACAGCATGCTTCTTTTGGTCGGACAATCCTTAATGGACTTTTGGCTTACTCGGGGGACTGATTTCAGCTTGGTACTCTAACCCAGCAGTATGAATAAATGGTGAAGTTTTGTCCAAGAAGATTAAGAATTACAGTGAGTACATAATTTCCGTTTATATGTTATGCTGTTAAGAACATTTGATTTTGATTTGTTTTTTGCTCCTGTCAACTCTGCAGATAAGTTTTTTTTTTTTTTTTATACAACTCTTGTGCCCCTTGCATTGGTATAATTTTGTAGCTCAATCTTACAGTAAGAAGACTCGCACAATCTCGCTTCTTTATCAGTTGTAAAAAACAAAAGAAGCTTACTCTCATACTGGGAAAAAAAATCATCACAGCACAGCAAGATAAAGGCAAAAAATTACTTTATTGAAGGGCAGAGTACAGTGTGATAATTGGCTGAAAAAGTGCAGTGCATTTAAATATATTTAAAAGTTGCATCCAAGAAAAGTGTACAGTGTGGCAGGGTTGGATAAGACCCTCTCCTGTTTGTTATACAGGGAGAGTTAAAATCAAGATTTGTTGTCCTCTCCTTTACTGCCACTGCCTGTCTCCTTCCTGTCTGTGCAGTCAAATTTTTCTTGTGGCACCTAGGAATTGGCTACTCAGACGCTTCTGCAGTTTCCCCGTTATCTTGTTTCCTTCACATACTGTTTCTGTTCTTTCTTTCTCCCCTTGTTTCTCCATGGTTAAAAAAAATATGTGAATCTTTATGTGAAAATGGTATCTCTTGGTTTGCAAATGTATATACTTTTATTGTTGAAATTATTGCAAAAAGCTGTTTTTGTTTTGTAGAAAAATAATCTGTAATACAGGGGGTTGACGCTGAGATGCGTTTTGACCTCTACAAGCCTGTTTACAGAATTGTCAACAGGAAACCAGCTCTGGGATAACATGTATTATTTTGTTGCCCCTGTTAAGACTAGATGTGCTTTTGAGGCTAGCCTCAGGAAGGAATAGTTCTGATACATTTTGTGAAAGATGGGAGATGAAACTTATAAGAACAGAATGCAGATTTTGAACTGCCAGGAAAATACATCTTATGAAAAAAAGAACAATGTCTTTCCAAAGAGATTCTCAGATGTAGGGCTTTGTTTGTACTGCCTATAGGAAGATATTGTTTTTTTTTTTTTTATTTTATTGTTATTGATAATAAAACACTACTTGCAAATTTCTAGAACTTCTCATGATCTGCCTGTGCTTCCTGACCTATGACCCTACAACACAGAACATAACCTACTACAAAGTGCGTAAATGACATAAACAACTAATTAAAAACTAAATTGGCACACAGTTGTAGCAAACAAATCTGTAGTTACAGGATGTAGGTAATTCCATATTATACAAGCATTATGTAGCAGGCGACACTAAACTCTGATGAAGCACTGAGATTAATTGCCATGAAACATTAGTTCTAGGGGTGTGGATACAGTTCACTATTCACACTCTGGCAGTTCCACTGGAACAGGCTTTCCATCAGATGTCTTTAAGCTAAGCTTCTCCCACCACTCGGGCATTTTATCCCCTGACTTCGCCCCATGATGTCGGATCTTTCTTTCCGCTGGAAGAACAAGTCACCTCCTTAGCAGCTCCTGCATTGGCAATAGGTTTTGAAGTTTTTCAAAGTTCTGTTGACTTAAATTTTCAGGTTTTGACTCCCCTCGTTCAAGGATCTTGGAGCCACGGAAACTAGGATTTAAGCTCTGTGTTCGGTGCTGCCAAAATATGTTGGTCACTGACCCACAGGACACATGCCTGTACTGTCTGAGCAGGCAGCACAACATGACCGGGTGGGGTTTGTGCGCCTCTATGCTTCTGGAATCCCTTGAGGATTGGAAGTACCAGCTTACCCTTGGCCAGCCTTCAGAACAAGATCTGAAGATCCGACCCAAAGGCTGCAGGCAGGCCTTGGTGGCTGCCCAGTCAGCTGCTGAGCTCGCAGCCTTTGAGGCGCAAACAGTGGCTGCTGCAGTGGGTATCTCTTTGATCTCTGTTTCTCCTGTCTCGGTCCAGCACCAGAGTGAGTCTTCAGTGGAGTGCTTCCTTAAAATGTTTATGGCCCTCCAGACCTTTGGGGAAAGCCCTGACCAGTGCAACTAGAAGCACAAGTGCCTCCAGTGCCGGTCATGGGATAGGAGAGATCGAAGTCCTTCTGATCGCTTGACTCTGCACCTGCTAGACTTTGGTCGAGACTCAATCAGTGGAGGGTAAGATCGAGAGATTCTTGGTACCCCAATTGGGCTTGTCGACTTTGGCTGAGGTCGTGCGCACCGTGGAGATTTTCCTCGAGTCGGTCAACCAGCTAGTGGACAAGATTGACAGTTCGATCTCAAAGACCCTGGTTTTCCCAGTCCTCACTCTAGAGGACATGCCTGGTTGATGTCCCTGACAGGGTCACCTTGGGAGTGGCCTCTTTTACTTAATTTTGCAAGGCTTGTGGTCTATCACAACCTGCCGGAGAACTCTCCTCAACATCAAAAATTAGGTTGACGGTTGAGGTCTTGAGTGAGATGATCGTTCTTGATCCCGCTCGACTGGGAGGTGTCACCGATGACACTCCTCAAGCACCTCTGGTGAGGAAAGGCACCAGAGAAAGATGCACCAGTGCTATGGGGAGCTCCTCTGGCAACAGTAGTCCATCACTGTACAAGATAGGGCTTTACCCACAGCATGGGGACAGCACGGCTCAGTTGGTAGCACATCCGCCTCTGAGCCAGAAGGTCGTGAGTTCTAGTTCCACACCGGGATTGGGGTCACACCTAAATGCTAGCACCCGAGTACAGTATTAGGTGGGTGCTGTACTGTCACCAGTTATGCCCTCACTGATCAACGCTTTGCAGATGCTTCCCACAGCTGCTTCTCCATCCCTGAGAGTGGAGCTGCAGCCACCACAGCCGAAGGTGGGTGTCCAGTCCAAGGAGGCTCACTCAACCACATTGGTAGGCAGGTTGTTGGTGGCGATCACTCAGTCAGAGGACTGTCAGGTGATCTATGGCAAGAAGCGGTCTAGAGCCATTTTTGAGGAGTCCTCTGACGACTCTGATTGGTCATCAATGGTATCCACCATGACTCACATCTTCAGGGGATCGTTTGAGGAGCTGACTACCAACCATGGACGGATGTCTTTTGGGGCTGTTCTCCAGCTTATGCTGGAGCCTGTCCAAAAGAGGGCTAAGTACCCTTTTGCAGACATTTTGGATAGGGACAAATCCCTGGGGGTTGCCTTTCCAATTGCTGAGGCCATATTGGGACCAACCCTAGAGCTTTGGCAACATCCAGCATTCTGCCTGACACCCTCCACCCATATGGTCCGCAAGTATGCAGTTCCTGCCCGGTCCCTTTTAGGGTTCTCAGACCACCCTTCAGCTGAAGGACTGGTCTCTGACTTGGCCTTCTGGAAATCCAAGGGCCAAGGAGGCATCGACAAGCCTCCAGACAAGGCGTCACAAAAGATTGACCATGCCACTAGAAAGGTGTATGCTACAGTGTCCTAACATATTTAAACTTTCTACTGCCAAAAATGGCTATATTTACTTTGAGCTCCATGTGAGGAGTGGGTCCTCTTGGTTTCAGACTGGAATTCCAGTATGAGTATGCTAATTCACCATCGTCAAGGTGGGACCCTTGATTTAGTCCCTAACTTTCCAGTGCCTCAATGGCTAATGTGACTAATTGGCTCCTTTTATACACTGTGCTCCCATCAAGGATTTTATACAGGTGTTTCAAAGGGAGCATGCCCAGAAGGAGCACCACAAACTCCTAAAACTCAAACAAATCCAAAATAGCATTCTCAAACCTTTTAAGCTACTTCACACACTAGAATTCACATTTTTTCTTTAAGAGGTGTTACCGGATTGTGATATACAACAGACAATCAGAAGATACCAGTGCACCCCCCTCCCCCCCACACACACAACATAACATATTTAAACTTTCCACTGCCAAAAATGGCTATATTTACTTTGAGCTCTGTGGACTGGGCACTGGATCTTACTTCCTTTGCCTGATTAATTCAGGTTGGGCTCTTGCACCATGCCCAGGATTTCCTGTGGCTGCTGGGGTATGTGGCATCTTGCACCAGTGTGTTTCATTGGGCCAGCTTGCGGATGCACCACATGCAGTGGGAGTTGGGGCATCAGTGGTCCCAGTACCTAAGCCTCTTGGACCAGTCGATTACAGTGATCCAGCCGATGTGGGACGCCATAATGTGGTGGCTAGTCCTGGAACATTTGGAGGAAGAAATCCCATTTGTCTGCCCAAAGCTGTCTGTCATACTGGCAACAGATGCGTCTCTGGTGGGATGGTTAGCACACCTGGGAAACCACAGAGCCCATGGGTTCTGGTCATCCTGGGAATCCAGTCACCACATAAACCTCTGGAGCTCAGCGCAGTGTGTTTTGCTCTGATGGAATTTGCGTCTCTAGTCAGGGGTCAGGTTGTGCAGGTCCAGATGGACAACACTACAACCCTCTTCTACCTGAGCAGGCAGGGCTGAACACATTTCTTCCTCTGCATCGGGAGGCCCTCTGCACCCGGGCTTTCGTGTGCAGCCTGGGTGCAGATCTTCTAGTGAGCCATGTTGCGGAAGTGGACAATCAGCTAGCAAATACTCTCAGCCAGGTATGAGAGACGACACGAGTGGTCCTCGAGTCAGGAGGCGGTTAGCCACTTGTTCACTCCATTGGGCATGCCTCTGCTGGATCTGTTTAACCCCTGGGACAACACCAAACTGAGGCTGTTTTCTGCCCCACCCCCAACCCCAGTCCAGGACACTGTTGAGGGATGCCTCAGCGAGACCCTGAACTCCAGGCCTCGTGTATGTCTTCCCTTCCTTCCCCTTGATCCACAGGTTGGTGGTCAAGGCCCGAAAGGACAAGGCGTGGATGATCAGGCTTGCTCCAGACTGGCCCATGCAGTTCTGGTACTTGGATCTCCTCAGCCTCAGCAGCAGACCTCTGTGGTGGCTGCCTGTTTGCAGGGATCTGCTGACCAGGCAACAGGGGACTGTCCTGTACCTCTCAGCCTGGTTATTGAGTGGCTAGAGTTACAGGCCTTGGGTCTATCTAAAGAAGTACTCCACACTGTGGAGGCTTCCTGAAAGGTGTCAACTCACCGATGCTATGTATTTAAGTGGAAGAATTTTCCATCTGGTGGCAGGGCAAGGAGCTTGATCCCCTTGCCCATCAAATGGTGAGGATCCTGGAATACCTCTGGCCCCTCTCCATCGGGACTGCAAGCAATAACTCTTAAGATGTATCTGGCAGCCATCTCTGCTTACTGGGTGCAGGCTGGTAAGCCGACAGTGGCCCAGGAGAAAGTGGTTGGGTGCTTTTTCAAGGACCTGGACTGCCTGTCCCCTTCAGTGCATGACCTGCCACCACTATGAGACTTAATGCTGGATCTGGCTGTGCTCATGGGCAAGCCATTTCAGCCTATGCACAGGTATGAGATGTCACACCTGTCATAGAAGATGGTCTTCTTGGTGGCCATAATGTCAGCCAGAGAGATCGGTGAGCTCCAGGCACTCTCTGTGGAGTCTCCATATTTGGTCTTCCACGAAGACAGTGTGGTCCTTTGGCCCTACTCAAAGTTCCTCCTGATAGTGGTATCGGATTTTCACACTAAACCAAGTAATCAACTTGCCAGTTTGTTTTACTAACCCTTCTTCGAAGGCCGAGTATAGATTCCATACTTTGGCTCTATGGAGAACGTTCTCATATTAGAAAGAGCGTATGGCTGGAATTCAGGGCGAGGCTTGCCAGCTGTTTGTAACTTATGCTGAAACTGCGCCTGGCAGATTGACAGCAAAGTGGACTTTTTGCAGGTGGATCACATCCTGCATCAGCCTTTGTTATAGGCTAGCTGGTAGGGAGCCTCCTGTAGGTTAGAGCTCACGTTACCAGACATATGGCTGCCTCCAGTGACATCCTTATCCAGGAAATATGCTGGGGTGCTGTCTGGAGGACAGCATACAACTTAATTTTCCACTACAGCATCAAACTAGAGTCGTGTTGGGATGCTGCTTTTGGGGCCTTGGTTCTCCAGTCACTGATTACCAAGTAGGGGTAAACACCTTGCCCCTTCCTCTCAGAGTACTGTTTGGAGCTTCTCACAGTATGGTTAGTGAATTATAACCACATCACTAGAAATTTAGGTAACTCACCTGTATCTCTTGTCCTACGAGTGGTATACAGTTCACATCCCCACAGCCTACCCAGCCTCCCCTGGTAAGTGGCACATGGATCATGCTTTCAGCCTGCAAAGATCTGATGTCGGGGTGCAGTCAGGGGGTATACCATCTGAGTAGTGGGAGGAGCTTAGCATAAAAATGTCTGTTGGAAAACCCATTCCAGTAGAACTGCCGGAGTGTTGATGTGAACGGTGTAACACTACGAAAACAATGGTTACAGCTGAGTAACCTATCTGTTTTTGTTGTGGACTCCTGCCTAAATGTACAGCACTTTTTTTAGGCGGTTATCACACTGCACATTTGTAAAGTAAGTGTTTTGCCTTTATCTTGTTGTGCTATAGTGATTTTTCTGCGGTATGGGAGTACCCTCCTTTTTTTTTTTTTTTTTTTTAAACAATTGGTTCCTATTTGGAGTGAGCACCACAAGCCTTGTAAAGCACCCCCTTTCTTGTTTGCAGTGTCACACTGCCCTTTGTAACAGAAACAGAAAGAGCTCTGTCTTATTAAACTAAAAAAACTACCTCTGAACTATTGCAGGAGTTTCTAGGTCTACTTAGACTACAGCAGCACTCTTTCTTTGGTTCTGGTTGCCTATTCGTGTGGTTTTTATGTAGTCCAGGGCTGCTGGAATACTGCCATTCTTGGATGTTTTGAGAGCTTAAGCAGCTGATTGCTGTGACTTGTGGAGATGAAGTCCGGCAGATCATACTGAGCGAGACAGCTGTGTCACCCTGACACTGTAAATCAGAGTACTGTGCCTGAACCTGTACAATCTGAAGTGCATGAGAATAGGGTTGGCAGTAGAGAACTGACAGAGTACTTAGTTCCCTTGACTTTGTCTCAGGCCCTCTTAACGCCACTAAGGGCAACATTATTACTAAAACGGTAACAAATTAATTTGGTAAAGGTCAACAGCACATCAAGTGAACGCAAGGGTTTGGTCCCAAAACCTACAAAATACAGCATCTTCCCGGTCTTGTGCTGGATGTATTGGAGATCTTGGAGAGAGTGCTCTTCTAAGCTTTTAGTCTTCATTGCTGCTTTGAATAGACCTCTAAATAAGGCACACAAAAAACAAAGGCCAAAAAATAGTTGGAATAGACAATTTTATCTATGATGGTTTAGCTTTGTAAGATAAGGACCATTATTAAACACTGTGTTTCCCAGTCCTTAATTGGAAATGTTTTGGCCTTACAGGATGACTTCAGTTGCAGCCCATCAGATGTATATATTTTCCTGTGTCTGGTACAAGATGATCTGCCCTGCATGGAGTTTATGTGGTATTTTCACTGCATAGAAAGTTAATTTTGAGGGCGCTCTAACAGGGACAATTGTGATTTGTAAGTGCAGATTGCAATCACATAAAGTGTTACCTTAACTTTGGTATAATTTCTTTTATTATATTTAACAGGCTGAATGTAATTTTTGCAAAATTTGATGAAGTCCAAAAATCTGGGAATATGTTAATATCTGCAACAGCTGGTAAGTACAAAAATCAATGCTTGCATATTATACAATCCTTTATATGTGTTTCTATAGATTTCCAAGGCCCATGGAGTTTTTCGATTCCACTGCATCTGAATTTTCTGTAGAATTTGTATTATGCCACAGAATGCATGTAGTGCTGTGGATTCATTACTTTTGGAGAGTTCATTTTAAATGTACTGCTTTTTTCCCCATAGTACCAGGCTCTGTACTCTTTGTTTGTTCTGAAGCCCTTTCTCTATGGTCAGCATGTGATGTCTTCATATAGAACAGTTACGTAAGAACCTGCCTAACAGTAGATCTTTGAGAGAAATCTCCTCTATTAGGCCATGCCTTTGGAACTGTATGCCGCATTGTCAGGTCAGGACCACTTGAAAACTTTTTTCTAGCTGGGGGGCCACCTACAATGACATGCAGCATCTATGCGTATGCAGTGTGGGTGGCCCAAACATGATACAGTTCCCCATTGGGGATAAGCCTCAGAGGGCCTCTTACCATGAGAAACCAGGAGACCAAACCAGTACGATGCCAACAAGAAGTGTCATGGGACTGGAAACAGGATGCATGAGATATAAGGCCTTAGGTACAGCATCTGATGTGACCCTGAGAAGACAGAAAGGAGGAAGGAGAGTACAGGATTGTATAATGAGAATAATCTCTCAAAGATCTATTGTTACGGTAAGTTCTTACATAACTGTTCTGTCTTCATCGAAGACATCTCCTCCATGAGGCCACACCTTTGGACTGATTCCCAAACAGTACAAAGCAGCCTGGGAGGATGGCGCAGTCTTATATTTGACCAGGACAGAAGGCCTTGTTGTACAGCAAGACCAAAACCAGCAAGTCTACGAGAGACGGTGTCCAGACTGTAGTGTTTTGTGAAAGTGTGGATGGTGCTTCATGTGGCGGCAGCACATATGTCAGCAGGAGTGATGTTTCGGAAGCAAGCAACAAAAGTGGCTAACCCCTTGTGGAGTAACCACAGACAGCACCAGGAAATTCCTTACTGTACTTCCTATAACAAAAAATTATACAATTAGACAGCCATCTGAATGGGCATTGTTGTGATACAGGAGCACCCTGTCTCCCAGGGGCGAATGAAACAAGAAGCTGGGAAGTCCTTCTGCAGCTGTTCGTATAAGTGACGTAGTATCTCAGTGTTCAGTAACAAATGTGTCTTTGGCCCCCTTCAGGAGTGGCCTAGCAGAAGCACCAAGGAGGGGAGGCTGTAGTCACAGAAGGGGGGGGGGGGGGTAGCCTGTCATTGGGATCAGGATGATGGGGATTTGAAATGGGATTTGATCAGGGCTTTGCCTGATTTGAGGGAGGGAAGGGTAGTAATTTCAGAGGATAGGTTGTTTCAGACATTTGGGAGCCTGTAGATACTGGGTGGTCGTGTGACCTTGAGCAAGGAGCACTGTGCCGTGTGAGCCGTTGCTCTAAAGGGACACGAACATGGAGATTCCCCAAAAGAGTGTCTAAGCTGAGTGGTGGCAGCCACTGAAATATTGAGAAAGCTGGTAACCGTGATACAGGCTGAGTCTGCGAAGGACCAGTCTGTCACAACCACAAAGAAGTTTAAAGTCCACAAAAAGTTCTGTTAATGTAGTGTAATGACTGATAAAATGAAAATAAGTGAGAGTTAATGGAACCAAAACACAGTCTAGAAAATGATGCACATTTTAAGAAGTAGTCTGTTGCAATTTTTTATTTCTAAAGTATTTTTCTTTTTTCTTTGCTAATTAGAAAGTCTTCTATGTGATAATATTGTGCAGGATGTGTGGAGCAGCTCTCAGCCTGGCAGCTGACACATCCATCTTCATACCCCTCAACTACATCATCACCATTGTGATCTCACTGGCAGTGGCATCATAGGTGACTAACCTGGCAGCTACTGAGTGGCTGTTCCTAAGCAATTGTGATTGCCATAGTCAGTGAGGTCACAGTGCTGATGATGTAGTGGGAGATAAGAGCTAAGATACGTCAGCTGCCAGGTTGAGTGCAGTTCTGTACATCACACTTACCATCATCAGGTAAACAATCTTCTAATTAACCAAAGGGAAAAGAAAAAGTACCTCTATAAAAGGTGTAATTGTTGACTGCTTTTAAAAACTAATGTTCGTTTTAGGCAGTACATTAGCTCTTTAAAGGAAAACTACACCATCACATCTTGTAAATTTTATTTGTTTCTATGTTAGGCAACTCTTTTCATGCAGCTGTTAGGGAGATATGTGATTACTTTATTTTCATGGTTCATGCTAGTCCCTGTAACAATCCTGAGGATCTCCATTTTCTGGTTGTTGAAATCTCATTGCCCCTGAGAGCTGCATTAGCATATAAGAACATGATGTGTCAGCACCCTTTAGGCTCCATAGTATGCCTGTCTGCTTATTAATCACAGTTCAACACACAGGATTATTTATGAGCAATCATACACAAGGCTGTGTTTCAATCGAGAGGTTTGCATGGTATTGGGATGCCACATTTGGGTGAGGTGAAAACCGGATGCTGAGCTTAAAGCACCTGACCACGACCCCCTCCCCCCGTGTCACTCACTCCCTCAGGTGCCACCGCAGACAGTGCTGCACACATTCAGTTAATCTGGCCACACCGCCCCACAGTAACACCAGTAGCAAACATCCAGATTAAAACAATACATCATTTTGTTGTAACAAGTTCTGAATCATGACATACAGAAAGTTAATAAGAAGCAAACTTGTTTTAAATTGTGTTTAGATATTCGAGCTGCGTGTATTGTTCCTCCTGACAGTCCCATCCCAACCTGCTCGCACTCACCTCCTTTGCTGAGCAAAATTCACTTCAGTGACTTCCACCTCCACACTGGATTGTTGTCACACGCTCCCTTACAGCTGATGAGGTTCAGGTACCTTAGTGCACTGCTGCCGGTCTCTTCTCTGTCTGGATTCTCTCTCAGCTGCTGGCAGCCAGACGGCTGCATGCACTTGCTCGCACTGCTACCCAGTGTAATCTAGCAGGAAGGAACGTGCTTTACAGTGCTTCCGCTAACCTGCTTGCCATCTGACTACCCGAGCATTTTCACATTCATGGCGCAATGTAGGTGCAGGGGCAGCAGATTGCAAATTACTTTCCAGCTTGAGCAGCACCACAGTGGTGCTGAAATAAATGTCACTCGTAGATCAGCAGCCAGCAACAACAACAACAAAAAAAGGGACAAAGACAGGACAAGTAAGCAAAAACCAGGACAAAAATGACATTTTGGAACACTTGTGGGGACACAGGGACACATACCTCTCAACTGTACCACATTATGAGGAACGTTCCTCATTTTACTTCACTAAAGCTCCCTGTTCCGCGTTTTGAGGACTTGTTCCACATTCAAAGTCAATATTTTAAAGCAAAAATCCATAGTAAATTATGCAAAAAATATACTATCCAATTAATAACAGACTTTCTGAACATAAATGCAACATTTTAACAGTGTTTTTAGCTTCTTAGGTAAAGATTTGATTGTGTTCCACATTTTGCCCATTTGATCCACATTTTGACAGGCAATGTTCCACATTTGCGGGACAAAAGGTTGAGAGGTATGCCGGGACATGCTGCCTAAAATAGAGACTGTCCTGGAAAAATCAGGATGGTTGGTAGCTTTAGCTAAGCCACACCCCAAATTATGCCTCTGGCTCCACCCCTACCTAGGTTGGCTGGATGTACTGAGCTCATTCATAGCTTGTTGCTCCAACCTCTGTTAAACACTCCTGTTTTCCTTCCCATATCAGTCATGTATTCTGACACGCTTTTTTTTTTTTTACTGTGTGTTTATTGTTTTAAGTAAAACATACAGACACTTATTTCCTCACACAGGGCAATAAGAAATACATTAAACAGATGTTCAGAGAGTTGATATACACAACTATCCCCTGTAATCATTAACAAAAGGAGTAGGGGGTATCTAAAATTTGAGCAAATGGTAGTCCAAAAATGCCAGCCTTCTCAGTGGCTTGGAAATGTCCAAAATGGGTAGAATTGTCAGAGGTATATCATCCACACTCACACAGGAGTGCTGTTTATCCATTTGTAGTGAAATGAGCAAAAACGGGAAAACCGTGCTTCTCTATAGCAGTTCTGTACTTCAGCTGCAAAGAAAACCGTGATCAACCACGCAACTTCATCATTACTTGAATTCGAAGTATACTATTACACTAAACATTAGTGTCTCAGGACGACAAACAAAGAGGTTATGGCCTTAAGTACAGAACCTAACATGCCAGCCCCACTCTTCGGGTGACATAGATAATATAAATGTGATGTATATCACAAAGGGGAGCTGAGCGACCAGTGGACAACCCCCAGTCCCATATTGTAATGCCCAACAGTCTCTGTTAAATCCACCCAGAAGGGAGACATCATTAAGAGGACCTAATACCGTTGGAAATACAGTGTTACTTTCCTATATAAAAAGAACATATAGAAGATAAAAAGTCCCACATAGTCTGTCTAATGGTACCGGTCATTGTATAGAGAACAGAGAGACCGATTCTGTTCCATCGTCGTCCTCCTCCATTGCGGCGTTGTCTCTGGCGGCAAATTCTTTTTCTGTTTTTTTTAGCCACCGACTGGTGTCCTTAGGTTCAGTGAACTGCCACAATTTACCTCTGTAGGTTATCTGTAGTCATGCTGGCAAAAGAAATGAGTGGACCACTCCAAGTACCCGAAATTGCTGTCTAACTCCGTCACATCTCTTGCATCTGGCTTTGGAAGGAGAGGTCTGGAAAGTTTGATGTTGAACTCATTAATGGAGAGCAGGTACAGAGCCCGTGCTACTGTTAGAAGTAAGTCCTGAATCTCTGCTCCCGGCGTCTTCACTGGTACAGTGCAGGGTTGATTGGAAGTGGGGAGGCCGTTCCCTTGGGTTAACTTGATACGCTCTCCGGAGCATACCCCAGTCAATGTCTTAAGGCACCAGAATAGAAGCTACCATCCATTGCTTAAGAAAATCCAGTAGATAAGCTGCCACTTCTGGAACTCCCACCAGCGTGAAGTTCCCTGCTCGAATCTCATTCTCCAAGCCTACCTTGGAGCCACGTATTTTCTTGTGAAAGGGTAGCGACTGCAGCCTGTGTAGAAATGGATCTCTTGTCACTTTCAGCAACAGTGTCAGTTAATTCAACAATAGCGGCATCATGTTTTTCCAACTTAAAGTTCCTCTAATTTTAGTATCCATTGACTGCATTGTGACAAGTATTTGGTGCCAAAGAGGGTTTGGAGAGTGCTCTGTCACGTCTTCCACCTCATGGCTTGCGGTCTCTCTGACCTTCCCTGGTTTAGGTGCAGAGGGTTTAGACGCCCAGGGAGCTGGATTTTTCTGTTTACCCATAATGAGTTTGGAATCATTGAGAAGCTGGTAATCTCAGGAAAATGAATCCTGAAATGCTGTTGAGGTTTAGCCAACTGAAATGACTGTATACTATTAAAGTTATAGAGCTGAAATGCTAAGCTGCAGAGAAGAGCTTCCTGCCTGTAGATCGGCTCTCTAGTGCCCCCATTCTGACGTGCTTTGACCAATTTTTCATAAATTATCAATGTTTGTGTACCCTTGGTTCTGCATTGTGCTCCCTTTAACTCAGCAGCTACTGCTATTTCGTTTCAGATTTCTATGCATTCCACAAGTTCAGACACAAAATTCCATACTGTTCATCAGAATGGCCTGTAATGGTGTGGCTAATATCATGGAATGTTCAGGTAGTATACCAAATGATAGCCATAGCTGCTGAGGACTCGGGAGAGAGGGAATCAATGTAGGGAGAAAGGCAATAAAAATGTGATGATTAATTTAACAAAAATGGGTCTAAAACGTATCAGAATGTAGGACAAAAAAAGAAACATACGAGAGCATAAAAAGGTATAAAAATTGTTTGCTATCACAGCAGTAAAAGACCATACTTAAAATTCAGAATGGAAAAGATAAGGTTGATTTACTGTTAATGGTCTTAATGACCATACTTTACAACTTCCAGACAAATTGGTTTTAAAAACAAAGGCCTGTGACATCAGAACTTACTATATTTGTAACCTGGACATGAAATCAAAACAGTGACGGATTTGATACAATCAGTTTTAATAGTATGTGAGCACTCAAAATGGCCCCAAAACCAGATTACATGTAAGCAAAACCGGATGACTGGATAAGGACCCTAAAAAACGAATTATCCGGTCTAAAACCAGACAGGTGGCAAACGTAGGATGGTAACAGAAGACCTGGAGAGCACAGCTCGAGAGGTCTTCTCTTACCATGGAAACCCTGAGATTGAAACAGAGCCTTGTATGTGTATGGTTGCTCATACACAGTCTTTTGGATGCATGGAATAGCCTGCCCCAGGAGGTGGTAGGAGTGAGCACAGTGGCGGGATTCAGACATGCATGAGATAGGCATAAGGGAACCCTAGAGGTGGGAAGGAGAAGTTAAAGTCAGGACCAAGTAGGGTCAGCGAATGCTGATACAGGTAGGGTATACGGGCAGACTGGATGGGCCTAGAGGTCCTTATCTGCCGTCAACTTGTATGTTTCTATGTATGGGCAATCATGACTACAAGCTTGTGCCCAGCACATACTGTATCAAAAAAGACCCCCCAAGCTCCGCTAAGTCCTTTACCGTTGCAGGGCTTGGGACCATAGCTGTTCTTTCGATCGCCACTCACTTCAGGTTCAGCTCTCTCACTGCCATGGCCGCTTCATCGGATGCCATGGTTTGAATAAAGGCAGCGAGAGAAGAATTTCTGTGTTATGCTTTAGTAGCTACATAGCTAGTGCAGCACAACAAACAAAATGACGTAGCTACTGCAGCACAACAGAGTTGTTCTAGGGATGGATTTCTGCTGAGAACAGCGTTCCAACATACGCTATAAAACAAGTTGCAGCCAGGTGTTGAAATACCACATTTACTTGTCAGTTAGTGTGACAGGGTTGAATACGACCCTGTCCCAGTTGTTATGGAGAGTTTGAATGGAGGGATCTATTCTGTTATTTCCTTTCCTGTCTCTTGTCTGTCTGGTTGCGCAACCAGATTTTCTCGTGAGACCTGGGACTTAATCACCCCGATGGTCTCGCAATTCTCTGCCTCTCACTGTCTCTGTCTTCCCTTGCTGTTTCTGTCTTTTCCTCCCTTGCATATCTACTGGTATAAAATATATGCAAATCATTATGTGCAAATATAACTGATATTGGGATCCCTTTGTTTAGAAATTATATAGTGTCACTGTTGAGATGTATATAATTATAGTTTGAGATGATTGCAAAAAGCTATTGGGAACTCAAGGGGTTAACCTGAGAGCAGTTTTTAAGCCCTTTTTCAGAAGCTGTGGAGAAGGGGCCTCAGTTCTGGAACATTGTGTTCTTGCTGCACCTGCATGAAATTGACCAGAAGATTTTAGAAAAAAACAAGATGCTTGTTAAGGACGGGGGCTGCAAATACTTATAAGAGAGAGCTGCAATGTTTTGGGAGACACACAGATTGAAGAAAAACTCAGATGGATCTTCTCTATTCTGCCCTTGTACATAGTTATTCTGAACAATTTTATTTTTGTTATGTTACTGCTAGTACTAATAAACACTTTTTGCGAATTCTGCAAGTGCTCCTAGTTTTTCCTATGCTTCCTGACCTGTGCCTCAATGACAGTTAGTTTTGCAAACTGTCTGAGTTGTGATGCAGGGTTTTTCCCTTTAAATTGCAGTCAGTTTGTGTTTCCAGAGAGTTATTTTCAGGATATTTGTACTTTTCAGCATAGAGATACGTAGTATAAATGGGTACAGTAACATCATGTTCTCATATGCTAATGCGTAATGCAAACAGGCAGAGAACACCAAGAGGAAGGAGCTACTGTTATAATTATACTTATCTTCTGGGGCTAAAGAACTAGAACTCTACCACTGGGACCTTCAATTTAGGGGAAAAACAAAACAATAAAAAGTTAGTGTGTTTGTCTGAATTGTTATCTGTGCAGTTATCTAGGTATTTGTCTCAGGTGGCTGAAGGGAATTGTTATCTGTGCAATTAACTAAGTGTAGAAAGAGCTGTAAAATAGGGGGAGTGGCTTGGCTAGAAGGAAGCCAGGTTAAAGCCAGATTTAAAAACTGCCCTAGATAGCTTCTGCCAGAGAAAAGGCAGAGAACAGCAAGAGGAAGGTGCTGCTGTTATAACTATACTTCTTTACTGGGACTATACTGCCCTCCTTCCTCCCCAAGCCAGTTCTATTTTTATAGGCACAGGATTTGACTGACAACAGGAACTTCCTGTTTGGGAGCAGGAAGTGAGTGATCACAGAGCCACAAAAGACTCACCATTCTAGAAGGAAAAGAGAAGCTCTCCACCCCCCCCCCCAGCTGCTGGAGGTCTGACTCTGAGCAAGTAAGGAGACTACTGAGAAATATAGGAACTTCTTGTCTCAGAACAGGAAGATCAGGAGCTTAAAGGGCACAGAGGCAGTAGGTAAGTAGGGAGAAAAAAAATTAAACAGAGGAAAAAGTAAATATTCCAAACAACAGTTAAGGGTCCAGAAATAAGACAGATGGGAGTGGTGCAGTGCAGTGGCTGTGGAGCAGCAGTCTTCCGGGAGACGTTCTGGAGGATGTGGTGGTGTCCCATCTGCAGGCACCTCTCTGGGCTGAGGAAGGAGGTTGCTCATCTCCAGGCTGTGTTGGCCAGGATTTGGGGGACCTCCTCTCCCACCCAGGGACCACCAGGGCCACTGCCGTTGCCTCAGAGGTTGCCAAGAAAGAGGAGCCGGTTGGACCACAGTGGCTCAAGGGGGTGAGTGGTGGAACAGAGGCGCATCCTCCAGCTGTACCTCCACAAATCATATGCTGTTCTGGCAAAGTGTGGTTCTCTATGGAGGCACCCAAGAGTGGAGACCAAGGAGGATGCTGGGAACCTCCAGAAAGGAGACCCACAGAAGGGTGGCATGGGACCCCACAGGGGAAGGAAACAACTCCTGGTGAGGGACTCCTTTGTTAGGGGGGTAGAACAGGGGGAGGAAGGGGAGAGGAATATAAGGTGCCTGCCTGGTGCCATGGCTTGGAGGGACAGGGAGCAAATCCTCAGGATCGCCAGAGCAGCTGCACGGGGGAGGGAGCTGGGTGTCATTGTCCACCTAGGGAAAAAGGACCTCACTGAGAAAGGGATCAGAGCAGTGTAGGAAGAGTTTGTTGAGTTGGGGAGGGGTCTTAGACAAGTAGCATGCATGGTAACCTTCTCGGAGGTGCTGCCTGTCTTTGGCATGGGTGAGGCTAGGGTGCTCCACACCATGGGATTCAATCAGTGGTTGAAAAACTGGTGCAGAGCTCAGGGATTTGGCTTCACTGGGGACTGGGGGTCCACCTGGAGTGATGCAGGTCTATACTGGTGTGATGGTCTGCATCTGTCCAGGAGGAGAACCAGGCTCCTAGGTGATAGGTTTAAATGCTTCATTGACCAGCATTTAAACTAGCCAAGGGGAGGCACTGGAAAGGAACAGGGAAATCCTAGCCACCCCCCCCCAAAAAAAAAATTAGGGTAGTAAGTGAGATAAACACCAAGATAGAGATGTCAATAGGGAGAAGGGCAGGGGTAAATGGAGAAAATGACAAAGGCAATAAGGACAGGGATGGGGCAAAAAGGGGTAAGACCATCAAGAAATGGAGGGTAATGAGTACCAATGCCCGTAGTCTGGGCAACAAGCTCCCTGAACTGGTGGCCTTGATGGAAGAAGGATGCCTGGATATCGTAGCAGTCACAGAAACATGGTACACAGAGAACCATGACTGGGATGTTAACATATCAGGGTACACAACCTACAGAAGAGGCAAGGAGGGGAGAAGAGGGGGAGGAGTAGCTCTCTATGTAAGGGAAGGGATAAAAGCAATGGAACAAAAGAGTAAATGGGGAAGAGAGGAGGCACTGTGGGTCACCTTAGAGACTGGAAATGGCACCACAATCCGCACAGGGGTTGTATACTGACCCCCATGTCAGGGGAGGGAATGGACAAGGATATGATGGAGGACATCCTTAGGATGGCAGAGAAAGGGGAGATACTGTTGATGAGGGACCTGAATATGCTAGCTGTTAACTGGAGCACCTTTGCTGCAGCCACATCCAAGAACAGGGCCATTCTCGATGTCCTACAGGTGGCATGCCACAGATGGCTAGTTTTGGAACCCACTCATGAGGGAACAATCTTAGACCTCGTACTCTCAAATGGGGACAGTGAGGGGATCTCAGATCTAGAAGTGGGTAGCCATCTGAGAACAAGTGACCACCGAACAGTGTGGTTCACAATAAACTCAGCTACAGAGTCAAGCCATACAAAAGTGAGGGTACTGGACTTCAGGAGGACTTACTTTGGCAAGATGGGAGAGTGCCTTAGAAAAGCACTAGCAAACAGGCTAGAAGGAGGGGTGGAGCAACAATGGGGAAACATGAGAGAGGCAACAAGCCTTTGTGTGAAGCAAATAAATCAAAACAAAAGAAAAAGCCGCTATGGTTCTCAAAAGAGGAGGCAGGGAAGGTTAGGGAGAAAAAGAAAACATTTAGGAACTAAAAGGAAACACAGAAGGAGCAGGACAGAGAACTGCATCAGTTAAGGCAGAAGGAAGCAGGGACGGAAGTCAGAACAGCAAAGGCCCAAACTGAGGAAAAGATAGCCAACTCTGTTAAGAATGGGGATAAAACCTTTTATAGGTACATCAGGGAGCTTAGAAAGACAAAGGGAGGGATAGAATGGACGGTGGGTGGGCAGAGAGGAACAGTGAAAAGGCAGGGATACTGAACGAATACTTCTGCTCAGTATTCACAAAAGAGGAGGAGGGGGAGGTGCCAAATCCAATTAACAGAACCACTATGGATAGGGGAGGTCGATCCCAGTCCTTTCACAGAAGAAAGGGTTCTGAAAGAACTCCTAAAACTGAAGGTGGACAAAGCAATGGGGCCTGATGGAATTCACCCCAGAATTCTAAAAGAATTAAGGTGAGAACTAGTGACACCACTGACTACCCTTTTTAACAAATCATGGGAGGATGGTGTGGTACTTGAGGACTGGTGGAAGGCGGATGTGATTCCCCTTCTCAAAAGTGGGAGCAAGACGGAGGCAGGAAACTACAGACCCGTCAGTTTGACCTCTGTGGTAGGGAATGTGATGGAATCACTTCTGAAGGAAAGAATTGTTGAGTACCTAGAGGCCAGTGGGGCACAGGACCCAAGGCAGCATGGGTTCTCAGCGGGAAGGTCATGTCAGACTAATCTAATTGATTTCTTTGACTGGGTGACCAAAGTAGTAGACCAGGGAGAGGCTCTGGACATGGCCTGCCTAGTCTTTAGCAAGGCATTTGACACAGTCCCACACAAAAGATTAATAATCAAATTAACCAGCCTGAGAGTGGGTCCCAGGGTGGTAGCCTGGGTAAAACATTGGCTGCACAACAGGACGCAGAAGGTAATTGTAAATGGAGTCCACTCTGAAGAAAGAGGGGTTACTAGTGGGGTACCACAGGTTTCAGTATTGGGTCCAGTCCCCTTTAATGTATTTATAAGTGACATTGCAGAGGGACTAGAAGGAAAAGTATGCCTCTTTGCAGATGACACAAAGATCTGCAACAGGATTGATGCACAAGGAGGCGTGGAAAGGATGAGAAGGGAATTGGCAAGGTTGGAGAAATGGTCAGAAGTATGGCAGCTTGGATTCAATGCAAAGAAGTGCAAAATAATGCACCTGGGAAACAAAAACCCAGGGGAAGATTACACAGTGTGGGGGGGTAGTAACAACAACAAAAATGGAAAGGGGCCTGGGAGTAATCGTATCAGATGACCTTAAAGTTAGCAAGCAATGTGAGAAGGCAGTAGGGAGGGCTGGGGGGATACTTGGATGTATAGGCAGAGGCATCACCAGCCAGAAAACAGGAAATTGTTATCCCTCTGTACAGACAGTTGGTTTGACCCCATCTTGAGTACTACATCCAGTTCTGGAGACCCCATCTCCGCAAGGTCATAGACAGGATGGAGGCTGTCCTGAGGAGGGCAACTAAAATGTGCAGGGTCTGTAAGAGAAGCCATACAAGGAGAGATTAAAGGAGCTTAATATGTATACCCTTGAGGAAGGGGGAGGGAGGGGGACATGATAGAAGCTTTTATGTATCTCAGTGGAATCAACAAAGTCCAAGAGGGTAGCATCTTTCAGAAAAAAATATGTGCAAAGAACAAGGGAACACAGTTTGAAGATAGAGGGGGGACGGCTCAGGGGCAATGTGAGGAAGTATTTTTTCCCAGAGAGGGTGGTGGACGCATGGAACAGCCTTCCTGAGGAGGTTGTAGGGTCTAAAACTGTGGGAGAATTCAAGAATGCATGGGACGGACATAAAGCAGTTCTTGTGGGGGGTAGGAAAAAATAGGCTGTTGGTTAACTTGGATCTGCAGCTTATCCTATAGGTAGGGAAATGGGCAGACTAGGTGGGCCAAGCGATCCTTATCTGCCGTCAAAGTTTATGTTTCTATATTTCATATCTAATGGACAGTGAAATTTCAGCAACCATAAGTGGAAACCCCCCAGGATAGTTACAGGGGACTAGCAGGAACAGTGAAAACAAACTAAAGCAGACACGTATATCCCCAACAGTTACAGAAGAGTTGTTTATTGATAAAAAAATTTACAAGATATGAGGGTATAGTTTTCCTTTAAAAATTGCCTGAAAATAAACACCACCGAAAATGAACTGGGATCCTAAGGAGAGACAACTAGAGAGAAAATATGTTAACCTTGACGTGAAGAGTTGACACCAGTGGACAGATATGGAATCCTGCTGAAGGATATTCATGCCAGAGGGGGTTGATCAGGAAAATGAAGACTTAGACGTCACTTACTTGCAATTATGTTTCTATTGCTAATGTTCAAGTTCACATCCACACTTGGGCAGATTTCCTCTGAGCATGCTCAGTCACCGCAACAGTCTTCAGCTTGATGACTCCTACAACCAAACTTTGTGATCTATGGCTCTACCACCAGTGCACTTGAGATCTGTGTTTTGGAACACAGATCCAAAGCAAGTCTTGCCAGGGAAGGTCAGTGGCTCATGTGGATATGAACAAAATGCAAGTATCTGGACTATAGTCATGAGTAAGTAACCTTTAGTTCTAGAACAGGTACTGGAAAAGTGGCAGCAGTCCTGGGCTTTTGAAGATGCAACCATGCGATTATTGCAAACTGGAAATGAAGAAAATGGTGCACACACCAGTTACAAAATGTCTAGTAAATTTTACTGGTACATAGCTCAGCGACCCTCCAACCAGCCACCCCCTACGTAATGCCACGCTCTGTGGCTTTTGTTAATATAGTGTGGTGATTCAGTGGAATAGTTTGCTAGCTGATGTGATGGATGTCAAAACTATCAATGGTTTCAAACACAGCTGGGGTGGAGTAAAGGGCTTAGTGATTGCTCAAGGTGGTAGATGTAGGGCAGGGAGCATGGCAGTGGATAGTGTGGGTTAGAACCCTGGATAGACAGCAGGTCCTGGGATTTTCAGGGTTTTATGGGCAGACTGGATGGACCAGTGGTCTTTTTCTGTTGTTTCTATTGTTTCTTCAGGGGGCACCATTTTTTCTTCATTTCCAAACTCTGATTCCAACTGCCTAGATTGTGTTCACCGTTCACACTTAGGCAGACTACTAGCAACCGTCAGGAGGAGGGGGCAAGGTGCACACCTCAAATTAGTTAAATAGAGATTGGAGGACCGAGGACCCAAAAGTAGCATCACAATGACTGAGCAAGTGCACGCTGTAATGGAAGATGAATGTGTGAGCATTTGACCAAGTAGCAGCTTTACTGTGCATATTCCAGATATTGGGATGTACCTGACAGCAGTAACAGAGGCAGCAGTATGTCTGGTGGAGTGAGCCTTCAACTCCATGGGTAGCCTCTCTTCATCCAAGCTATAACAGAGCGTGAAGCAGGAGGTGATCCACCAGCCAGTCTTCTGTTTGGCTGCTGGTTTGTTTGCGGCACAGTTAGCAAAGCCCAGGATGAGGTTGCAGGATGCACAACTGGGTTAGGCGCCAGGCGGGGCAGCTAAAGCCAGTATGAATCTAGCAGCATCGCTGGTTGACTTGACCCTGAGTAAAAGTTGCATAGGCCCAATGCTGCCAGGCAGCCCTCTCCCACCTGTGACAGATTCAACTTTGCTGGAAGGAGCCAGATGAAGAGGAAGAACTTGATGGCAACCACCAGCAGTTATGCTGTTGTTGAACGGGATCAAAAGCATGACTGTGATCTCAGATGTTGGCACTAGGATTGATGTAGTGTAGAAGCCTTCAGGCCGGCTACCCCAGTGTAGAGACCCTGGTTACCAGCACAGGAATCTGTACTGGGGTCCCCGGATAACCAGCAGCTGTTGAACGTGGTGGGGGGCTGACCTGAGCACAGTTGGGCGTGACTTACTCTGCTTAGGATGGGCCATGGTCAGCACAAGAGTTTGAGAACAACGAGTCTTCTCCCTTGATGGATTCATCCTTAACAAGGTTGACTGTCCGACTGACTGGAGTTGACAGTTTCAGATGCCTGGAAGGTAAATCTATGGGGCAGACTGTGCTCTACCGGCCGTTCGCTGTTCCTTGAGGGCGATCAACCACGTAGCTCTTTCAACAGGAAATAACACAAACAGTCCCAAACCAACAATGATCCCAAGTACTTGTTCTGTAGTATGCCGACACTCGGTCCCTGTCACTCTGAGAGCAGCTAGCTGAGGTAGTGTGCGGAGAGAGGGACTGTGCAGGTTGCTGTCCGAGGCCATGACCGTGGCTACTTTTACTCCTTAAAAGGGGTTTGTCAGGAGGCAACGAGTGTGTGGGCTAGGGAGGGTCATTTTACGGTGATCAGGTTGGGGATGGGTGGTCTACTAAACTACCCAGGGACTGAGTTTATATATATTTATCACAGCTCAGACTGGCGAGTGGAGGGTGGCGGACCACTAGAATACAAAGGACTGAGTTTATTTAGATTTATCACCAAAGAGATCGGCGATCGGGGTGTGTGCAGGTGGCCGTTAGACTACCAGGGACTGGGTTTATTTTGATTTTTGGTAACTTGTAGCAGCAGTCGGGGATGGGGGAGGGGATCGGGAGACACCAGCAGGGACTGACAGAACTTGTCAGTCTGCTACCTGGTGATTGGCTGGGGGGGGGGTCATCACACACCACTATGTGCTTTGATAAGAGTAGGGTTTTGAAATCCATAAACAACGCTGGGACAGCGGTTATGTGGTGTTTTCAAAACTTTTAAATATAGCATTATGCCCTGAATGCAAGAGGAACCCTTTGTTATGTATGGGTGCAAAGCTATACTACGCATACATGCTGTCTGCTCGGGGCCATGGAATATGCCCCACGTCCTGACAGCGCAAGACTGGTTAGCATGTTGCTAACATGTTTAGAGACCTGCTAAGCTTCTGAGAATGCGTCTCATAGTTTCTAACAGCAGAATATGCTATCTCTCCCCCCTTCCCCGTTGATGTTTCAGTACATGCATATTTATTTTCAGTTTCCCATACTGTGTTAGTCTAGTAGTAGCAAGGCTGTTACTGTACTATGATTGTTTTGCCACAGATATGTCTCTAGATGTTTATCTACTGGTCCAGAAAAATCCTAAGCAGCCCAAAACTCCTTTTATTGTAATAGAATAACACTGGGGCATTCTTGTAACCTTGAATTGGAGTAAATAGGTCTTAGAGGAATAAGTTATAATAGCTATTCATGTACTGACTGGTAGCACAGATCTGTTGGGCCTTGTGTACTATGCTGTAATGCCTCTTGTAATCACTGGTCCCATTTCCAAGATGAAAGCGTGACAATGAGGGGGTTTGAAATATCAACTTTTCCCTTGCACGCTGGCCTGGAATTTTCTCAGACTAATACATCGTCACGTTGTGCTAGAGGGAACCTGCCATAACCTATCAGAACAGTAGAGGAAATCCTTAATCTTGATGATTAAAACGTCTTAAAACGAGAAGAGATTGGCTGCCAGTCCCAATGGATTGGCTTTCCCATTGTTTTCTGGACAGTGAAGCTGCTGTGTGCACCTCGGTGCACAGATTAATTTCTCGCAAGTACAGTGAGAGGGCGGCATTTAAAGATAACTGGTAGGTTATTTGCCATTTGTGTGTCCTACCTGTCCACGCCACTGTTCAACCTATATTTCACAAATTAATTTCCATGCAGAAGGTCTCAGTCCTGTAATTGGGCGGTAGGGTTTTCCTAGTTTGCATGCCTGCTTGTTGCTAAGTAACCAGCAAGTATTTCATGCATTTAACACTTCCGGCTAAGCCGCAAAATGGAAGCTAGAAATGAGCATCTAACTTTAAATGGAAGTCCTCTGATTTCCTTTAAATATGATCAGCAGCCCTCTAGAATCACACTTTTCAAGTCTAACACTGTGAAAGTTTTCAAACAGCTTATTATAATTTTTTTCACTGCGCTGCTTTTGTTAATCATGTGGACATCTTGGTGCTCATGGGAAATGAATTTTCAGCATGAATGAGCTAATAATTGCAGACAACTCAGCCCCCATTTTCAGGCACACAGTCTCTGATGACACATAATTGGATTTGATATTGGCTTGGAAAAGAAAGAAGAGGCTGTAATGAATTCATCAGGAAATGCTCTTAAATCTACGCTTTCACTTTTATGTTATTATCCGCTGATGTCTGATGTGGCACAAAAAACTATAAAATCATTGTATGATAACATTAACTGAAAACTGCCATTCGACTTTTCATTTAGGCAATATGCACAATGTCTTACAGTGTGTGCACATAGATAAACCCGGTTATTCATGTGATTGTATAGTACGCATCTGCAGTGTGGCAGTGTATTATAATGCATGTGTATACAGTAGATACATAGACACTGTTGGTAGATAAGGGCCTATGGCCCACCCAGTCTGCTCATTTGAAATTGTAAGTTCCCTTTACGTTTTTCTAGAAGTCTGTTGCTTCTTACCCCTGACATCTAGAATTCCCTTATGTCTGTCCCATGCATTCTTAAATCCTGTGATTGTTTCAGCCCCCACCACTTCCTCTGGCAGGGTGTTCCACTTGTCCACCACCCTTTATGTGAAGAAATACTTCCTCCCATTTCCTCTGAATCCCCCTCCCTCCAACTTCATCCCATGCCCTCTAGTCCTGGAACATCTTTTTCACTGGAAAATAATATATTCCTGCACCCTTTTCCTCACTGTAAGGTACTTTTATGTCTCTATCATATCCCCTCTCTCCCTCCTCTCCTCCAGGGAGTACATATTCAAGTCCTTCAGCCTGTCCTCATAGGACTTGTGGTACAATCCCTGTACCATCTTTGTTGCCCTCCTCTGAAACTTCTCTGTCCTGTCTATGTCTTTATGTAGGTAAGGTCTCCAGAACTGTACACTGTACTCCAGGTGGGGCCTCACTAGTGTCTTGTATAGTGGAACTGTAACCTCCCTTTTCCTGCTGGTGATGCCCTTGCCTATTCATCCCAGCATCCTATTTGCTTTACCTGCTGTCTTGTTGCACTGTTTCCCTACCTTGAGGTCGTCAGAGATGATAACCGCAAGGTCCCTTTCCTGCTTGGGGCATGGTATATCCCCCCCCCCCAACTGATATATTGTTCCAGGGTGTTTGTGCCCCACATGCATTATCTTGCACTTCTTTGCACCGAATTTCAACTGCCAAACCCTTGACCATTCTTCAAGCTTCTGCAGGTCCCTCCTCATTCTGTCTACACTCTCTGGCGTCTCCACTCTGTTACAGAGCTTCGTGTCGTCAGCGAACAGGGAAATTCTGCCTTCTAGGTCCTGCGCAATGTCATTGATGAAGATGTTGACTAGAACCGGTCCCAGCACTGATCCCTGTGGTACCGCACTGGTCACGCTTCCCTCTGTGGAGTGACAGTCATTTACCACCACCCTCTGTGTCCCGCCACCCAGCCAATTACCCACCCACCTCACTACTGTCCTGCCCAGTCCCATGCTCAATCGCAATTAATGCAGAACATGAGGGCACCCCTGAAACTCAGCGGTGGTAGATTTAGGTGTATCATTAGGGCATATAGTAATTCTTCCACCTTATTTAGTAGCCTACCTGTGGAGGCAGTGAATAGGAAGAAAGCACAGCCTTCAAGGTAAGCCTGGCCAAATCTCTGCTTACCAAGGGACTCGCAGGGTACCCTGGGTAATGGAGTAGGCGAAGAATCCCTACGCATTAATACAAGGTTACACAGCATACTTACTAGTCCTTGTTTATTAAGGTGGGGGGATGGACCTAGAGAACTTTCTGACTAAATTATTGTACTGTGTATGTTGTTATGCTACTTTGGTAGCATAAAATGCACTTACTGGGGATGCAGCAGGAGACCTCTGCTTAAAGAGCAGGTTCCTACTATGATCCCCCTAGCGTGGTTGAGAACTGACCTGAAGAGGAGTCCGCAGGCAAAATGTGGCATTTGAATTCCTTCTGGTGAAAAAGTAATTTCCCCATAAAACTGCTTTTCAGCATAAGCTCGAAAAAGAAGACGGACTTCGGTCCAAAACCATGCCCACACGGCCTACATGCCCTGTTTTGTGTTGTCACAAAATGAAGGCTGTGGCGCTCCCAGTGCTGCTATCGGGTGATATTTCCAGACATTTTTACTATATTAAGTCATTTTCATTAACCAAAGCAACCGATCGACTAATAGGGTCCCTATTAGTTGATCTGTCGCTTTCATTAATGAAAATCGCAACAGTAAGTAGTATAAAAAATGTCTGAAAATGTCACCCCCATAGAAGTCAATGGGGTGCGCTCACGCAGCCTTCGTTTTGTGACATCACAAAACAGGGCTGCATGGGCTGGTGTAGGGGCGTGATTTTCGGACTGTGAAGTTGGACCTTTTTTTTTTTGGTGCTATGCTGAAAAGCAATTTTACAAGGGAAATTACTGTTTCACCAGAAGGAATTTAAATGCCACATTTTGCTTGAGAACTTCTCTTCAGGTGAGTTATTGAACACGTGGGGGGGGGAGGGTTCATAGTAGGAACCTGCTCTTTAACTTGGACAGTGAAGGACAAAAAGCACATTTTATGTTATAAAAAATTTGGGGAATTGGGATTCAAACTTAGATCTTCTGGTTCACAGTCCTTTATAATCAAATTTCATCATAGTGGTGATCCATGGTGGTGTGGTGTTAGACAAGTAAATCTACTCAAAAAAGAGTTAAAGGCAGGAAGGAATATGTTCCTAGTATATTGCTGCCTGTCGTCCATAGAATTTAATCCTATCTGTAAAGCTGTTGTGTACCATTGTTCTGATGTCACTGAGTTTCTGTATCATTGATCTGACATCAGAATGATGGCACAAAGTCAACAGGATACAGAACTCCGTTGCCAGAGTTAGAAAATGTTACATTTTTGTGGGCATGCAGTCTGAACATACCCCACCACCACTACAAACAGCTAAACCGTGTTGCTTTATTTTTGTAACATTGTTAATCAAGACTGAGTGGTGGTCGTTAATCTGGTAATTAGAAACAATCTCAAAAAATTACAACCAGTCAAACCAACAGACACTACAGATATCTTACCAGATGTCATATAGTAATAATAATACAGGGTAGATCATACAGTTTATCTAGGACAGGACCTGTAAGGATGACAGTCAGTACCTAAGCCATAAACATCTACATCCGTATATGTAGATGTTTCCATATATACTCCAGAAACTTAGGGCATAGTGAGGACCCGACAAGAGGGCAACAAAATGTTTAAGATGACCTAATAACTTCATAGTTTACACCCGCAGATTGGAGGGAGTCCCAACCTGCTCAGAGCAGAAGTGCTTACCAAGACTGGTTTGCAGTGAGGCATTCTGGTCATATGACTGACTGGCCCTCCAGCCCAGAGACCCCATGAGGGGGAAGGCGTCAGTGACATACTTGCCCACTGGTATCACTAACTGCCTGAGCAGCATGCTGCAGAAGCACCTGTAGTGAGGGAAGAAAACCCTTCCAAGTTTAACCTAGACCCACAGTAGTTTCAGAGCCCAGAGATCTACAGGGCTTAATCCTCAGGCGACCAGAACTGTGCAGCAAGTTCATAGTGAAGGGAGACAGGCTACATAGGGGAGAGGATAGATAGGCACCCTATGCCTTCCTATAGTGTTCCATCCGTTTTGTGGCCATGGCTGACAGCCACTCAAAGCTGGCCAGCTTCCCCACTCAGTTTAGCTATTCCTGTACAAAGGCTATATCTGTGATAATGCTGTCTTTGTAGTAATAGCCTTGTAGCCTCCATAGAGACTGATACTAACCAGTTCAATTGTGGCTGTTATAGTGAGACAGTGGGATTCTGAAGGCCTCTTAGTAGCAGTTGTGGGGAGTGGAGGGCTGATATTTGCAAGACCTTGCCACACTTAGCCTGGCCGTTCGTCCAGAATTTGGTTATGAGGGGACAGGACCACAGGATATAGACCAGATGAGCACCTGGGGACCCGCATCTCCAGCAGTTGTCATTCAGCATTAGCTGTAGTTTGTGCATTACTGGGGGTGGGGTCCCATACTGTGTATAGGGGAATCATGTTTTGGATCGATTTGGCCCTCCTGTTAGAACATGCAGCATGAGCCAAGTGCTAGCATTTGCTCCATTGCACTAGCAAGATGGGAATCTGTAGAAAGGAAGCATCAAGACAGAGTTGTGTCATTTAAGCCCACACAAAACCATGAGAAAAACAGCATTTATTTAGGAGCAGCTTTCTGAGTGCTTTACACAAACAAGAGGAAGCTCCCTTGCCTCCAAGGGAGCTACTCTGTAGTATGCGCAGATTTTATTTTTATACCTTTGAAGGAAGGGAAGGGATTATAAATTGCCCCCGAAGGGCTAGCTGCACATCCTTTACTCCCGGTTGCTGGGCATACCGTGCTCTGGATGTTTATGACGATGTATAGGTAGAGCTCAGGGGCACTCTCCATTTAAGTCTATGGAGTGTACAAACATACGAACTTGCCAGCAAATAAAGGCCTTTTGGTCTATTGAGTCTGTTCGATTGTGCAGCTAGCAGCCCTTATACTGCAGCTGCTCCTTACTCCCCTCCCACTTACCCTGTCTCATCCCCTTTTGAAGCAGCTCACTGTCTTACATGACATCACTTCCTGTGGTAGTGCGTTCCACCCTGTCACTACCTTCGCCATAAAAAAAGTGTCTCCTCATTTCCCGCCTGAGCCTGTGATGTGTTAACATAGTTTTTGACCATTTGGTAAAATCAGAGCCAGGGTTCAAGTAACAAGGCTCTTAAATGGCCCAAAGCTATGTTTACAAATCACTCTGCATAGACTTGAATGGCGCAGCAGAGTTTTCTCACAGTACACTAACCCTAGTGCAGTGTCAGTGGCTCAGCAGGTAGCACATTCGCTTCTGAGGCCAGAAGGCTGTGGGTTCTATCCCCACACTAGGCACTTGGATTAATATCTCAATACTGACACTGTAGTGCAGCATGAGGGGGGGGTGCTGCACTCCTGAAGTGCCGTCTTTCAGTTGAGACTTTAAATGGAGGTTCCATCTGCTTGTATTGGTGGTAGTTCAGGTGGATGTTAAAGATCCCATGGCACTTCTCAGAAAGAGTCGGGGAATTTTCCCCCATTCACTTAAAATACCACCAACAGCTTAATCTGGTTCATGGTCCATTGGCATTCATCTGTATCCCCCTCCCCCCCCGGGTCGTACCTGAAAACAGGCAAGAATTTGTCTAGTGCACTTACCCGGTCAACAAAAACTAAATAAATAAAATAGATCAGTGCTGCTTGTAAACTGATTCGATGGCAGTGTTTAGGGGGACAGTCAGGTGGGAGCCATTAGGGAATGAGCTGTATGTACCAGTGTTCCCCAATAATTTGTTTGACACGGTGGTCCACCATGCTATGCAGTGCTGCTGCAACACCTTAATCTCTGCCACCTTACATTTAAAGTCTGCTGCCACACCTCTGACAGCATTGTATTAATGCTGCAACACAGTGTACAAATTGCCATCAAACAGACCTTTCCGAGTGGTGGGTGATGAACATAGACTTCAGAGTTAATCATGGGACCTCGGGCTGAATCTGAGAAGCATTGTGGGATATAGTGTAGGGTTTTTTAAGAGTACTACATCGCATAATTCCACTAGGAACAGACTCCAGCGTAGTAGGACAGCATAGCTTATTCATTTGTGCTTTTCTGGCATTCAGGATATTTGGTGGGCAGCAGTAGTGGCACAAACGACGGGCCAGCCTTGGTAGGGATTACTGATTGACAGTTGTGGCAGTCAGTACATTAACAGCTGCAGCACTTGATACATGGGAGTGTTCCTACAGTTTGCTGGCATTCTGACACTCGCAGCAGTTCAGAGCAGACACTCTTGATGCTGTTCTGTGGGTCCTGAGAGTAAATATAACAGTGATTTTTCATAGTAAAAATAACATAATTTAAAACCTGTAGTAGGGCAGGGGTCTTTTTAGAAAAATTCTGTTAGCTGCATATGGTTTGAAAGAGTCTGGGGACTCAATTTTTTAGGATGACAGAGAGTAGTGAATTAAATGTTGCTACACTACTGTGGGATGGAGAAATTCAAGAGCTCTGAATTTTATCACCACTTGATTTTCAAGAGGTAGTTTAGAATGTTTTATTAGGATCGGGGACAAAACATTCTGTGTGTTCAGATAACTAAAAAAATGGCCATAGCAGTAAGCAGAAAATAATTTTAACTGCACACTATTTGACAAAGAGGCACTGGGGCTGTTGTAGGACAAAAGAGTGAAGAGAAATTCAGTTAAATAGTTGTTTTTTTAGCACACTTTTTTGTGAGGCAGGTTAGTTAAATTTAATTAGGATGAAAGACAAATGTTCTGTCTCCTTAGGTAAAAGGTCAGGTACAAGTCAAGTAATGTATTAAAAAATGTGTGTGAAAAGTTAAAGTATGGCTTAAGCTTGTGCCATCTCATTTACAGGTGAAGGCAGTTGAATTCTTGCTGTTTGCTCTACCACCACTGTCCAGCTCTCATCTAAAAAGCAAAAAAGATTTGTGTGCAGCAATGAAACAATTGTTTAGAAACACAGAACGTAAAATTTGTTGGCAGAAAAGTACCGCTTGGCTCACCCAGTATGCCTGGATGTTCCTTGCCTGATCTCTCTCTCTCTCTCTGCAGACCCTAACTATCCTCTGGCATCCCTCCCTCCTCCCTGCCTATTATCTAATATACCCCTAATTTTATCCCATGCATTCTTGAAGTCCCCTGCACTGTTTTTGCCTCCACCACTTCCGATGGCAGTCTGTTCCTGCCTCTGCCACACGTTCAGTGAAGAGGTATTTACTCACATCCCTCCTAAACTACTCCCCAGCTTCATCACATGGCCCCCCCCCAGTCCAGGTGCTGTTAATCATTTGAAAGTGAGACTGCTTCTGCACCCTTTTCGCCCCTGTGTGAGGTACTTGTGGGTCTCTCTCATGTTTCCTGTCTCTCCCCTCTTCCAGGTGTACATGTTGAGATCCCTCAGTCTCTCCTTAGGGGGCTTCTTGTGCAACCCCTGCACCATTTGAGTTGCCCTCCTCTGAACTGCCTCCACTGTGTCTGCCCTTTCTGATGTGCGCCTCCAGAACTGTACATAGTACTCCAAGTGGGCTCTCACCAGTGCGCGAAACAGTAGTAACACCACCTCCATCCTCCTGCTGGAGATACCCCTCACTATGCACCACAGCATCCCACTAGCCCTTCCACTGCTTTGTCACGCTGCCCTGCCACTTAGAGGTAGTCTGATATGATAACCCAAACTTCCCGTTTCTGTGTAGTGACTATCAGTACCCCCCCCCCATATCCTATACTTGGCTCCTTGGTTCCCTTGCCCTAGGTGCATGATTTATACATTTTTTGACACCAAGCCCCAACTACCATGCTGTTCAAAGGATCTTGTTATGTGCCACCTCTTTTGCAAGTTGAATTACCAACTGTTTGCTCCCCACTGTCATCCAGGTCTCATTTAAAAAGATGAAAAAAATTGTTTGTGGCTGTGAAAAACAAATGTTTAGAGGGTCTTGCTGTGTGTCAACTCTTTTGCCAGCAAGGCTAGGGAATTCTTATTGTTTTTCCCCCACCACTGTCAGTTGCTGTTACCTAAACAGCAAAAAAAAAATAGTTTTCTTGTGAAAAAAAAAATGTTTAAAGGGCCTTACTGTGTGCCACCTCTTTTGCCTGTAAGGGCAGAACGATTGATTCCTTATGTTTTCTTTCCCACCACCATCCATACCTATCATCTAACTGAATCTCTTCTAAAGTACTAAAGGAACTCAGGGAGGTGCTAGCTACCCCACTGATGGCCTTATTCAACAGCTCACAAGAAACAGGCGTGTTTCCGAACGACTGTAGGAGAGCAGATGTGGTCCCCCGTCCCGTCTCGTAAAATGTCTTAAGTGAATGAATGGTGACTTTGTTCCTAGTAAAACCTGATTGGTTGAATTTTCAACCAGTCAGGTTTTACTAGGAGCTAAGACATCACCATTCATTCATTAAAGCCATTATTATCAGACTGGAGTCTGGACTTTGCACTGAACAGAGCAGATGCTGTGCACCGGGGGACAGTTTTCCTTATTTGCAGGTTTATAGTTTGTGGGTGCTCATGAGGGGAGTATGGTGGTGGGGACCGGAGAGAGGGGTTGGGTGGGGAACTGGAAGTAAAAATTAAAGACAGTGGGACTTGGGTGAGGGGAAGTGGGGAAAGTTTTATTTGGCACATGGATTGGGGAAGGGATTGCCTTTTCTTTTGGAGCTGCAGCAGCAGGGATGATGTTTGCGGGGGCTATGCCAGTGTGTGGGGGTTGAGGGGCAGTGTTTTGCAACACCAAATTTGCCCTGGATTAATTGATGGCCGAATTGGCCATTGCTGGTGAATTTTGGCCAATCCGCCTAGTGAATAACAAGATGAATTGCAGTCCTCTGCTCCGCAAATTTGCCGAAATTTTTTTCGCAGAGTGAATTTCTGCTACTTCGTACATCTCTAGTTGTGCAGATCGATAGTTTTCAGTACTTCCTCTGTGAGTGTAGTTACCGATGTGTATAATTAAATTGGGTTGAAAGGTTGCATGATTGTGTAGGTTTGTGTGATCTTAGAAGGAATTTGTGCGGGCAATGGGAACGTTTTAATTTTATAGTGTGAGGGAATTTTATTTTTATTTATTTGATTTTGTTTTGGGTGGGAGTGTTTTAGTATATGTTGTACAGCAGCCAGTCGTTCTACTCCATAGAGTAACTGTGGGAGTGGCATCCATTTGGAGAGCTCCCTTACCCCTGCCTGTGGTGGTGATTTATTTTTGCAGGGGGTCCTTGGGTGGGGGGGCACTGCTCACATTGTAAATTTACTCCCTAGATGGATGGGGAAGGTAGGATCAGGAGTGTGGTCAAGGAGGCACCCTGGGAGTGGCCTTGTCAGGCAGGGGTCCCCCTTGCTTGATTCCCGTTTCCTGGGTTCCTGAGATTTCTGATCAGCAGGTAGCTAATGGACTGGCTGACTTGGCCCCTCCTCTTAGGGCAGTTCTTTGCAGCATCAGATCTCTAAGGAATAAAATGGCCTTGATGGAGGCTTTCATCACAGATTCCTTGTCAGATCTGATATGCATTATGGAGACCTGGTTGGGGGACAACTCGGACAGGTACTTGAGGCATCCATTCCACTGGATTGCTCTATGATGCATTGTCCTAAGTGGGAGCACAGGGGTGGTGGGTTGCCATCTGCTTTAGATCTGCCCTGGGACTGATGGCGTACCCCATGGGAATGATCAGTTTGAATGCGTGGTGGTGAACGGTGGGCCAGGTACAAGTTGCAAGATCATTCTCGTATACTATTCTCCAGGATATAGAAAAAATTCTTGCAGGAAAATGAGTTTCCCAGGCAATCTGGTGCTGGAGTCACATAAACTTCTAGTTTTGGGTGACTTTAGTACCTGGGTCGATGATTAAACATCTCTTTACTGCAGTTCCTCCAGTTGATGTCTTCACTGAGCTTCATACAGATAGTTGCCACTGGCACTCCCCAGCACGACCGTGCCTTGGACCTGGTTTTCTAATTTCATCTTGATATTAGCTGTTTTCTTTTTGTAACATCTGTGTTGGTCTACTAAAAAGTATCAAACCATTTGCTTCTGGATCTGTTCTTACAAGGACCAATACGGCAACTAATCTATTTCTGTATACCATCTTGATATTAGCATAGATACATAGATACATAGACAGTGTCGGCAGATAAGGGCCTATGGCCCACCCAGTCTGCCCATTTGAGCTTGTAAGTTCAGTTTGTTTTCCTAGACGTCTGTTGCCTCTTACCTCTGACCTCCAGAATTCCTTTATGTCTATCCCATGCATTCTTAAATCCCGTGATTGTTTCAGCCCCCACCACTTCCTCTGGCAGGGTGTTCCACCTGTCCACCACCCGTTCTGTGAAGAAATTCTTCCTCATATTTCCTCTGAATCGTCCTCCCTCCAACTTCATCCCATGCCCTCTAGTCCTGGGACATCTTTTTCACTTAAAAATAGTGTATTCCTGCACCCTGTTCCTCCCTGTGAGATACTTGTATGTCTCTATCATATCCCCACTCTCCCTCCTCTCCTCCAGGGAGTACATGTTCAGTTCCTTCAACCTGTCTTCATAGGACTTGTGATGCAATCCATGCACCATCTTTGTTGCCCTCCTCTGAACCTTCTCTACCCTGTCTATGTCCTTATGTAGGTATGTCAAGGTTGATCTAGTCATTTGGTCGGATCATCACACCATGCAGTTTCTTTGCAGGGCTTACTGTTTAACCTCCCTGGTGGTGATGGTTGGTCAGTTACTGCTCTATTAGAAATCTGGAGCCTCAGAGTCTCCTGGTGGCCACGAATCTTGGGCAAAGAGAACTGAAGCGGCTGTGTGGAGCTACAGTGTGACTCTTACAGCAGCATTCGACTCCCTAGTACCGCTCTGTGTTCCTCACCTTGATTTCTTGCCACAGGTCACCATGGTTTGATGGTGATCTAAGGAGATTGAAGATAAAGGTGTGGAGGTTGCAGCGTTGTTGGCGGGGGATCCCGCTTGCAGGAGAATAAATTGGCACTGTGCGCTCATTATCATGAGTATCAGTGGGCAGTCACTCTGAAAAAGTCAGTATTCCTGTTCCTGCCAGTGGTGATTACTGATGGAAGGAACCAGCCACGCTTTTCAATACAGGGGACAGATCATTAAATCCAATATATGTGCCTTTTTCCCAGATAAATGTGATGGGTTTAATAGTTTCTTTCTGGAGAAGATGTTCTCTGTTTGAGCTGGAATATTCTCAAGCGGCCTGTCATCGACAGGCAGTGTCCAGTCTTTGATGGGCACCTTATGGGTGAAGTTTGAGCCGGTGTTGATGGACGATGTCCTCTGGGTGGCTTCTGAACTGCATCCCACCTTCTGTGCTTTGGATCCTGGGCCAAGCCAACATCTTTTGGAATGCTGGGGGATGCTCTGACTGATTTTTTTGGAGGTTGTTGGGTGTTCTCTTAAGGAGGGGATTTTTCTTTCCACCCAGGAAGGGCGGTGGTGAAGCCTGTTCTTTGATATTAAAAAAAAAAAAAAAACATTATTGGATCTCAGTGTTCTCTGAAACTACAGGCATGTCTCAAATCTTCCCTTTTTGGGGAAGTTGATTGAGAATGTGTTGGTGGTGCAGTTGGAACAACACCTGGAGAAATGTGGCATCTGTAAGCCTATACAGTCTGGTTTCTGGCCTCACTATAGTGTGGAGACGGCTCTAGTCAAGGTGCACCATGATCTCCTAGCAAAGGATAGCAGGCGTCATTCCATCTTTGTCCTACTTTACCTTTCTTCGACTTTTGACACGGTGGATCATGAGGAGCTATTGGCTCATCTAAGGCACTGTTTAGGACTCAATGGTACATTGTTATGGTGGTTTGATTCTTGCGTATCCAGCAGGGTGGAGCAGGTGACACTTGACTCTTTCATCTTGAGCAGTGGTGTGCCTTGCTCAATCTTAGCTCACATGTTGTTTGCACTGTATATGTTGCCATTGGGGAAGACCATTAGATGCTATAACTCTGATTTTCATTGCTATGCTGATGATACCCAGTTATATGTGTATTGTGCCTGTGGTGACTGTGCAACTGTCTCGGAATTGAGCGAGTGCCATGGGGAAATTCAAGATTGGATGGCGACCAGCTTGCTTAGTGTGACAGGGTTGAATAGGACCCTGTCCCAGTTGTTATGGAGAGTTTGAATGCAGGGATCTGTTCTGTTCTTTCCTGTCTCTTGTCTGGTTGCGCAATCAGGTTTCCTGTGAGACCTAGGATTTGATCACCCCGACAGTCTCGCAGTTCTTTGCTCACTGTCTCTCAACCCTCACTTGCCGTTTCTGTCTTTTCCTCCCTTGCATATCTGCTGGTATAAAAATATATGCAAATCATTATGTGGAAATGTAACTGACATTGGGATCCCATTGTTTAGAAATTATGTAGTGTTACAGTTGAAATGTATATAATTATAGTTTAAGGTGATTGCAAAAAGCCATTGGGAACTCAAGGGGTTAGCCTGAGAGCAGCTTTTAAGCCCTTTTTTCAGAAGCTGTGGCGAAAGGAGCCTCAGTTCTGGGACATTGTAGTCTTGCTGCACCTGCCTGAAATCTACAAGAACATTTTAGAAAAAAACATGATGCTTGTTAAGGAGGGGGATTGCAAAGTCTTATAAGAAAGAGCTACAATGTTTTGAGAGAGAGACAGAGATTGAAGGAAAACTCGGACAGATCTTCTCTGTTTATTCTGCCTTGGTAAATAGTTATACTGATCAAGTTTATTTTTTTTTTTTATGTTACTGCTGGTGCTAATAAACACAATTTTTTGCGCATTCTACAGCTGCTCCTGGTTTTTCCTATTCTTCCTGACCTGTGCCTCGACGACGCTTAGATTTAACCCATCAAAGATGGAGGTACTACTGTTGGAGCCGGGTCGGTCTGTTTCGGCAGCGACAAGCAATGACACTATTCTGCCCTCTTTGGGCGGCTTGAAGCTTGATGCTGTAGATAGGGTGAGGAATATGGGGCCCATTCTGGACTCCAAGCTGACCTTAGAATATTAGGTGACAGTTTTGTCCAAAGTGACTTTTACCATCTCCAACACATCTTGCGGATCAAGCCCTTTCTTGAAGTGGCCAATCTGGCAACTCTGGTGCACACCCTGATTACATCTAGATTGGATTACTGCAATGCTGTATACCTTGAGTTATCCACAGAATTGTTGCATGAGGTGCAGCTGGTCCAGAATGCGGCATCCTGGCTTGTTGCTGATATCTTTCGATTCGAGCATGTCATGCCAGTTCTCCATGTTCTGCACTGGTTGCCAGTGTGGTGGCTCATCCAGTTCAAAATGTGTTTATTAACCTGCAAGGTCCTGCATGGTCTGGGTCTGGCTATCTGAAAGATGACAGAGGTGGACCTCTTGTCCATTCTGAGATCCTGATTTAAGTATTTGGGAGACAGGGTGTTCGGAGTGGCTTCCCTGATTCTTTGGAATGCCCTTCCCATGGAGGTGAGAGATGCTCTTTCTCTGGCCTTGTTCAAATCCTGTTTAAAAATTAATGTGTGTATATTGAGTTCTAGGAGTGTGGATATGTTGTTCTTCCACACTCTTTGGCATGTCCCTTTCCCCTTTAAATCTGGCCAGAAGTCTTCAAGCTGGCTTCTCCCACAGACCCGGGTGGTAAATACCTCGGCTGCACCCCATGATGCCAGATCTTCCTTTCTGCTGGAAGATTCAGGTTCCCTCGTGCTACTTCTGCAGTATCGTAGGCCCTGGATACTAATCGACGGTTTTCACTGCAATCGCTTTCTTTGAAACTCATACGAGTTTACGATTCCGATCCGAGTGCA
The DNA here is from genome assembly GCA_016271365.2 of Neoceratodus forsteri. NCBI lineage: Eukaryota > Metazoa > Chordata > Ceratodontiformes > Ceratodontidae > Neoceratodus > Neoceratodus forsteri. The sequence continues at coordinate 1,206,399,016 of CM028132.1, forward strand.
TTGGACATGGAGGACAAGTCGTCCCCCTGGTTTCGCCGGTGTCTCTGCGGACAGAAAATGTTGCGCACCGACCCCCACCTCTCGTGTATCTATTGTTTGGGTATCGTTGCTGACACCTCTTCATGCACGGACCTTCTGTGCCATCTATGTGGCAGGAGTCTCGAACCAACTGGTGGATGCTCTCAGCCGCATAGGCCAGACATCCCACGAGTGGTTTCTCCATCCAGAGGTAGCTTACAATCTGTTCTTCTGTTGGAGCAAACCGTGGGTGGACCTGTTTGCCTCCAGGGAGAACACCAAGCTGAGGCTGTACCATGCCCGCCCCCCTCATCAGGGCTCACTGCAGGGGGATGCCTTCTCGAGGCCGTGGACACCAGGCCTCCTCTACGTCTTCCCTCCATTTCCCTTGATCCACAAAGTGTTACTCAAGGTGAGGAGGGACAAGGCGAAGGTGATCCTGATAGCCCCTGATTGCCCCCGCCAGTTCTGGTATCCAGATCTCCTCAGCCTCAGCTGCAGGGCCTCGAAGCAGCTTTGTACATGCCCGGATCTGATATCATTGAACCAAGGGAAGGTATTCCATCCGGACCTTCAGTCCCTGTACCTCACAGCCTGGTACCTGAGTGGCTAGAGTTCCAGGCTGTGGGTCTTTCCGAGGATATCTACACTGTGGTGGAGGCATCTTATAAGGAATCGACCAGGAACTGTTATGCCTTCAAATAGAAAAGGTTTTCCATTTGGTGTCAAGAGTCTGGACCCCTTATCCTGCTCTGTGGCTAACATTTTAGACTACCTTTAGTCTCTCTCTCAAAAGGGGTTCTGCGGTCATCGACTCTTAGGGTGCACCTAGCAGCCATTTCCGCTTACCGGGCAAGGGCCGGTCAGTCGATACTGGCACAGGAGACAGTGGTCGGGCGCTTTTTCAAAGGCCTGGATCACATATCCCCTCCGGTGTGTGAACCTCTACCTCCGTGGGATCTTTTGCTGGTTTTGGCAAAGCTCATGGGCAAGCCATTCGAACCCATGCACAAGTGTGAGCTCTCACACTTGTCGTGGAAGACTGCCTTCCTGGTGGCTATCACGTCAGCCAGAGGAACAGGGGAGCTCCAGGCACTTTCGGTGGACTCCCCTTGTTTGGTCTTTCATAGGGACAAAGTTGTCCTGCGCCCCCACCCCAAATTTCTTCCGAAGGTGGTGTCAGAGTTTCACCTTAACCAGGTGTTGACTCTGCCGGTATATTACCCTAACTACACCTTGGACGCCAAGTACAGGCTTCATACCCTGGACCTTAGACGTGCTCTCTCCTACTACAAGGAGAGGACGGCAGACATTCGAGGAGAGGTTCGCCAGCTGTTTGTCACCTACACTGAAGCCGCTTCTGGCAGACCTGGAGCCAAACGGATTATTGCAAGATGGATTACATCATGCATAGGTCTATGCTATGAGTTGGCGGGCAAGGAGCCTCCCAGAGGGATAAGAGCTCATTCTACCCATCATACTGCTGCATCGGTGGCTGCTTCCAGGGACATCCCTATCCAGGAAATCTGTTGGGCTGCTACCTGGAAGTCAGCAAACACCTTCATTACGCATTACCACATCGACCTTGAGTCACGTCGGGATGCTGATTTTGGGGCCTCAGTTCTCCAATCTCTGATTCCTAAGTAGGGGGTGTGCACCTTTCCTCCGTCCTCCCAGAGAACTGCTAGGAGTCTGCCAAAGAGTGTGGATGAACAACATATCCGTGCTCTTAGAAAAACAGGTTACTCATGTGTAACAGTAGTTCTAGGAGTGGTATATGTTGTTGATCCACATGCATCCACTTGACCTCCTCGGCTTTAGGTGCACCACCTTGCTTCCAGCGGGCTAAGATCTGGCATCATGGGGCAGAGCTGAGGTATTTACCACTCAGGTGGGTGGGAGGAGCCAGCTTGAAGACTTCTGGCCAGATTTAAAGGGGAAAGGGACATGCCAAAGAGTGTGGATGAACAACATTTACCACTCCTAGAACTACTGTTACAGGTGAGTAACCTGTTTTTTTTTAAGCCTGGTAGGACTGCTCTGTAATGTCTTTGCTAATATATTTAAATTTATTTTATTTGCAAAGTTTTTTTATTGAACTCTTGTGTTATATTGTGAGGTGGCCAGAGACCCTGGGATTATCTTGCCTTGTCTCATTCATTGTCATTCTTGTCATCATAGTGGGTGTTGAGAGGGCTAGGCTAAACAACCTGAGGACATCTTTAGTGTATCACCTAGGTCAGCTGCATGTTCATGAGTTTAGCCACTTGCTCAACAGGATCTCATGTACTCTTCGCCTTGCAGCCAACAGAAAGTTAGCAACCCCCGGTGGTATTCGCAGAAGAGATGTGCGCTCCTTCTGCACCCGATCCCCTAGCCATTCATGCAGCTATGCACGTGGACGTCCGAGGCAGTATCTGGGGGCATGCCCGCACTCTGCACCATTTGCAAAGGTGTGGACTGCCAGGCAAGGGGGTCTCAAGATACGGCAGCTGGGACCCTGTCATATCTGTTGCACCTCCCACACACACTGAGTACCCCTGCTAGCTGCGGGAAAAGTAGGACCCACTCCCATCATGCTGCCCCCAGCCCTCCGGTCAGGCTGGGAAGGCTGGGGGAGAGCCATCTAGGCATTCGCGCAGTGTTTTTCAATTTGGAGACCGGCATCTTCCCATAATGCTCTGCTGCACTTAGAGCATGGAATCTACTTCCAGACCAGGACGGGCATCCGATTGTATGCCTGTCTGTGTCCACCGATCCACCCCTGCGATTTTGTGTGCTGGGGGGGGGGAGAGACAGGGCTACAATGGGCAGCAATTGTAAATGCTGGCCACCGTGTGCAGTAGTACAAAGTACAATCACAGAGGATTATACTGAGCTCTAAGAGAACAGCAAGAGTGGCAAACTTCTAATCGGAGCTTATTAAAACTCTTAACTTGCACTGCAGGCTATTGAGTCTCCCACAGCTGCAGCCCTGCTCTGATATCAGCTGCAGGGAATTCTGGGATTTGCAGTTACAGGAAATGTAAGCTTGGAAGTCGGCAGACTCAGTCTGATGCATTCTGCGAGTAAACAGTTAGTAAAAAATATATATATATATATATATAGCTAAATAGATAGATATACATATTTCTGCAATAGGGGTGGACATATATTCAGTGGGATAAATGCGTTTATCTGAGTCACTGTATGTATAAATAAATTTATACATACAGTGACCATTTAGTTTAATGTTAGTTTAACCTTAGTGATAGGGAAAATGATGGAATCACTTCTGAAGGAAAGAATTGTCGAGTATCTAGAGGCCAGAGGGGCACAGGACCCTAGGCAGCATGGATTCATAGCGGGAGGGTCATGCCAGACAAATCTGATAGATTTCTTTGACTGGGTGACCAAAGTAGTAGATCAGGGAGGGGCTGTGGACATGGCCTACCTAGACTTTAGCAAGGCATTTGACACAGTCCCACAAAAGATTAATATACAAGTTAGCCAGCCTGGGAGTGGGTCCCAAGATGACAGCCTGGGTAAAGAATTGGCTGGAGAATAGGACACGGAGAGTAATAGTAAATGGAGTCCACTCAGAAGAAAGGAGGTTACTAGTGGGTCCATGAGGTTCAGTATTAGGACCGGTCCTCTTCATTGTCTTTATAGCGATATTGCGGAAGGACTGGAAGGAAAAGTATGTCTCTTTGCAGATGACACTAAGATCTGCAACAGAGTTGATGCACAAGGTGGGGTGGAAAGGATGAGAAGGACTTGGCAAGGTTAGAGGAATGGTCAAATGTATGGCAGCTTAGATTCAGTGTCTAAGAAGTGCAAGGTAATGCACCTGGGAAACAAAAACCCAGGGGAAGAGTACACAATGGGGGGTGAGATACTAACAACAACAAAAATGGAAAGGGACCTGGGGGTAGTCATATCAGATGACCTAAAGGTGGGCAAGCAGTGTGAGAGGGCAGCAAGGAGTGGCTGGGGGGTTACTGGGATGCATAGGGAGAGGCATCACCAGTAGAAAACAGGAAGTTATTATCCCTCTGTACAGACAGCTGGTGAGACCCCATCTGGAGTACTGTGTGCAGTTCTGGAGACCCAATCTCCAGAAAGACATAGACAGGATGGAAGCTGTCCAGAGGAGGGAACTAAAATGGTGCAGGGTCTGCACCGGAAGACATATGAAGAGAGACTTAAGGAGCTAATATGTATAGCCTCGAGGAAAGGAGGGAGAGGGGGACATGATAGAAACTTTAAAGTACCTCAAGGGAATCAACAAAGTTCAAGAGGTAGCATCTCTCAAAAAGAGGTGTGCAAGAACAAGAGGGCACTTTGAAGATAGAAGAGCTCAGAGGTAATTTAAGGAAGTATTTTTCACAGAGGGTTGTGGATGCATGGAACGGCCTTCGGAGGAAGGTTGTGGAGTCAAAATCAGTGGTGGAATTCAAGCATGCATGGGACAGTCATAAGGCAATTCTAGGGTGTGGGGGTAAGAAGAAGTAGGCTGCTGGTTAACTAGGATCTGCAGCTTATCCAGTAGGTAGGGAAATGGGCAGACTGGGTGGGCCAAGCGGTCCTTATCTGCCGTCAAATTCTATGTTTCTATGTTTCATTTATACACACAGTTACTATGTCACAAATCTCTTTAGAATTCATTTAGAATGTTCGGCTTCAGAAGCAGTACTAACCATATTCAAATGGAAATAACTTTAAAACGAAAAAAGATAGCATGGTACTGTGAGCACAAAAATTATTCAGCACAAAATTCTCTACAAAATGAGTGGTGTTTCATGTATAGATACCTAATAGATTTTTTACAATTGGCAAAAAAGCAGAAGAAAATGTTATTTTTTGTTCACTTTTTTGACAAACAAATGTGAATAACTTTAAAACAAAAAATTATAGCATGGTACTGTGAGCACGAAAAATGTTCAGCACAAAAATATCTACAAAATGAGCGGTGTTTCATTTATAGATACCTTTTAGTTTTTTTTATAATTAGCAACAAAACAGTATAAAATTAAATTTTCTTTTCCCTTTTTTGACAAATGTGAATAACTTTAAAATGAAAAAGGTAGCATAGTACTGTGAGCATGACATTTGTTCAGCAAGAAGTATTCTACAAAATGAGTGGCGTTTCATTTAATAGCAACCACTATGCTAGGCAGACATACTCTAGGAAAGTTAACCAAAACTCCCAGAAATTATCATTTAAAGTAAAGATAAACAGTCAAAACCAAATGTTCCTGCACTGATAGAAAGCATCCCTATTGCATAAATGAAATATACAATGGTGAGCTGTCAGATAAATGATTAATCTACGCTTGTGCTGTTTGACCTCGGACACCTCACTCGTGGCTTATGCCACTGTAAGGTTACCCAAGGTCAAACAGCACCTGTGTAGATAAATCATTTATCTGACAGCTCACCATTGTATATCCTTTATATATCTATTTATCTGTGTGTGTGTGTGTGTGTGTCTGTGTATATATATATATATATATATATATATATATATATATATTTAAACACAAAATAGAAATTGGGACCAACACCACACTTGGGTGTGAAGCTCTTAGTGCTGACTCTACCCCTTTAAGAACCTTTTAGGTGTCTTACATGCACTGACTACAAAATATACTGATTAGTGTCCAAGCGTAGCTGTTTTGGCAGAACTAGCAGCAATGATTGGGCCAGTGTCCACTGCAGACTCCGAAAGAGGTTTTTCAGCTTTGAACAGAATTTAGACCCAGGAAAGAAACACAGTGCTAAATGCACTAATGATTATTCTGTAGAGGGCCCTGAAGTAGATGATTTCCCTAATTTAGATGTGTGTGCTCACTGGTCAGGACTACAGAACCGTAGATTAGACTTTGGCCTCACAAATACTAGTTAAGGGTAAGCGATTTGCTGTTAATTAACCCTCATATTTGGGTTCAACTGAATTCACACAAGTGGTACATTTTCTCTTCGAGTTTTCTTGCTGACTTTATACCTGGAATGAAGTCAAACTGAATTAATGTTTAAGACTGTGACTACCATAACCTTCAATTAATGTACAAGATAAGATACGATTCCCACAGACAAGTTATGCCAGCTAGAATTGTTTGACAGGATAATGCAAAACAATCTCTCTTAAAGAAGAACTGCACTGAATCTACAAGTACTTTTTCCTAGTATAAGCTGTTTTTTAAATACTGGTTCACATTCTGCTGTTGATTTAGCTTTCCAGGCATTTTAGTCACTCTAGTGGGTGTTTCTGATTTACATGCAGCTGGTAAGAGCCATTTTAGGACTGTATGATGTCTTTCTGTCCCTCTTCTACTCTTGTATTGTTGGTACAATCCATCCATGTTCTACTATAGAACTATGTGGCTGAAAAGGACATAAACTACATTATAGTATATAGTGGAGTGTTGTTCTGTATAGAATTCCATCCCTCTCAAAATGCTGTTGTACCACAGTTCCAAGGTCATGGAATGCTGTTCTACCCTTCTGAGGTTGAACAGCATTCTAGAACCTCTAGAGACTGCATGAGTCCATTTCATTTTGAAAGCAAAAGAACTCATAAAACACATTTTTCACACAGTACTGTACACTATAAAAATACAGGATGAGCAACTTTATGCACAACCTGTGCGTTCTGTCACCTCGGGGTTCTGATTAGAAGGAATCAGAACCCTTCTGTGGCAGAACACACTGGTTCTGTATAGTTGCCCATCCAGTATTCTCTACGTACAGTTCTAGAAGGATACTTAACCAACAGATGGTAAAGCAGACTCACTCACAGAAGTTACTAAAAGGCCTGCATAGATGGAACAAAAACATAATTTTAACCAGTACTTAACAGCTTCTAATGGGGAAAATGGCTTACAGGTTTGTGACTTGGTTGAAAGAAGCCCTGGGTAGCATCTTTCAAAACAAGAGGTGTGCAAGAACAAGGGGCACAATTTGAAGATGGGGGGGCGGCTCAGAGGTAATTTAAGGAAGTATTTTTTCACTGAGAGGGTTATGGATGCATGGAACGGCCTTCCGGAGGAGGTTGTGGGTCAAAAACTGTGGTGGAATTCAAGCATGCATGGGACAGTCATAAGGCCATTCTAGGGGGTGGGGGTAGGAAGAAGTAGGCTGCTGGTTAACTAGGATCTGCAGCTTATCCAGTAGGTAGGGAAATGGGCAGACTGGGTGGGCCAAGCGGTCCTTATCTGCCGTCAAATTCTATGTTTCTGTCCCATTTGTTATGCAGAAAGAGTTTTAATGTAAGAATCTGTTCTTTCCGCTCCTTTTCTGTCTCTTGTCTGTCTGGTTGCACAATCAGATTTTCTAGTGAGACCTAGGAACTGATCACCCCAACAGTTTCGCAGTTCTCCACCTCTCGCTATCTATCCCTGAGGGAGGAAGTTGCCCGTCTTCAGGCCGCACTGGGCAGTAGTAAGGGAACCTTCCCCCAGGCCACACTGGACAGTAGGAAGGGAACCTCCCCCATCCAGGGAGCACCAGAGCCACCACCACTACCTCAGAGATTGCGAAGAAAGCACAGCAGTTGGACCACAGTGGGCTCAGGGAAGGTGAGGATGGTGGAACAGAGGCACACCCAGTCAATTGTTCCACTCCACAAAACATACACCATTCTTGGGGAGCATAGCTCCCCTATGGATGTACCCGAAGAGAAGACTGATGACAACTGTCACAAGGGAGGCCCACAGGAAGGAGGCAGAGGACACCACAGGGAAAGGAAGCAGTTCCTGGTGGGGGACTCAATTATTAGGGGGATAGAACTGGGGGGAGCAGGGAAAACTGAAGTAAGGTGCCTGCCTGGTGCCATGGCTTGGGAGGGACAGGAAGCGCATCCTCAGGGTCACGAGAACAGCTGCAAGGGAGTCTGAGCTGGACGTCATTGTCCACCTAGGGACAAATGACTTGGCTCATCATGAGATCAGAGCAGTGCAGGAGGACATTGTAGAGTTGGGGGAGGGGCCTAAGACAAGTAGCACACACATTATCCTTCTCAGAGGTGCTGCCTGTCAGTGGCATGGGGGAGGCGAGGGTAATTAGCACCATGAAGTTTAATGAATGGTTAAAAAAAATGGTGTGGAGCACAGGGGTTTGGCTTGATTGGGGACTGGGGTTCCACCTGGAGGGAAACCAGCCTATACTGGCAGGATGGTCTGCATCTGTCCAGGAAGGGAACAAGTCTTTTGAGCAATCGGTTTAAATGCTTCATTGGCAAGCTTTTAAACTAGTCAAAGGAGGAGGCACTGATAAGCATCAGGAAAATCCCAGCCTCTCCCCTACAAAACAGGGTACTAAATGAGAAAAATACCGAGGTAGAAAGGTCAGTGGGGGATGCTGCAACAGAAGGTAAAGCCATCAAAAAATGGAGAGCAATGAGTACCAATGCCTGTAGTCTGGGTAACAAGCTTCCTGAATTAGCATACATGTGATATGTCCAACTTGTTTAAGAGGGAGATTTGGGTCCAATTAGTAGGGAGATTGGCCTGCAAGTAGGGAGATGCCATAATGTCATGAGTTTGGCCTTAAATGGTGTTAAAAAATAAGGAAAAAAGCATTTAAAAACATTTAATATATTTCATTTTGTCAAGAATAAGCAGTAAAAAGAATAAACAACTAGCTGTACAAAGTTATCACTTACATTGTTCATCACTAATTTACTTTGTATGTGTCTTTATCTGTCAAAAAAACATGAATGGATATTTTGGACAGAATTTTACTTAAGCAGGAGATTTTGTTTCCCAGGAGGGAGAGAGGGAGTTCAGTCAAAAAACCAGGAGTCTCCTGCGAAAAGAGGGAGATATCACATGTATGAATTAATGGCCTTGATGAAGGAGGAACATCTGGATATCGTGGCAGTCACAGAAACATGGTACACACAAAACCATGACTGGGACGTAAACATACCAGGATACCCTATCTACAGGAGGGACAGGGAGGGTAAAAGAGGAGGAGGAGTAGCTCTTTACATAAGGGAAGGAATAAAAGCAACAGAACAAAAAGGTAAACAGGGAGGAGAAAAAGCACTGTGGGTAAATTTGGAGACAGGCAATGGCACCACAGTCCGCACAGGGGTTGTATACAGACCCTTCTCAGGGGAGGAAATGGACAAGAAATGATAGAAAGTATACTTAGAATGGCAGAAAAAGGGAGATATTGCTGATGGGTGATCTGAATATGCCAGATGTTAACTGGAGTGCAGTTGCAGCAGCCACTTTGAAGAGTGGGGTTATTCTAGATGCCCTACAGAGGGCATGCCTTAGACAACTAGTATTGGAGCCCACTCGAGAGGGAGCAATCTTAGACCTGGTTCTCTTGAATGGAAATGGAGAGAGGATCACAGATGTAGAAGTGGGTAGCCATCTGGGAACCAGCGACCATCAAACAGTATGGTTCACAATAAACACAGCAATAGAGTCAAGCCATACAAAGGCAAAAGTACTGGACTTTAGGAGGGCTGACTTTGCCAATATGGGTGAGTGCCTAAGGAATGCACTAGCAAATGGGCAGGAAGGAGGGGTGGAAGAACAATGGGGAATAATAAAAACTGCCATCACAGAGGTAACGAGCCTTTGTGTGAAGCAAATAAACAAAACGATGTAAGAAACCACTATGGTTCTCAAAGGACGTGGCAGTGAAGGTTCAAGAGAAAAAGAAAGCATTCAGGAAGTACAAGGAATCGCAGAAGGAGCAGGACAGAGAACTGTATCAGTTAAAGCAAAAGGAGGCTGGGAAGACAGTCAGAACAGCAAAGGCCCAAACCGAGGAAAAGATAGCCAACTCAGTTAAGAAGGGGGATAAAACCTTTTATAGGTACATCAGGGAGCGAAGGAAGACCAAGGGAGGGATAGTGAGGCTTAATAAAGGGGAGAGAGGGTGGGCAGAGGGAGACTGTGAAAAGGCAGAGATACTAAACAAATATTTTTGCTCAGTATTTACAAATGAAGAGGGGGAGGTACCTAAAACAAACAGTAGAAACACTCTGGATACAGAAGTTGATACCAGCCCATTTACAGAAGAAAGGGTTCTGAAAGAACTCTTAAAACTGAAGGTGGACAAAGCAATGGGGCCGATGGGATTCATCCCAGAATTCCAAAAGAACTAAGGGTAGAACTAGTGACACCACTGACTACCCTTTTTAACAAATCATGGGAGGATGGGGTGGTACTGGAGGAGGGCAGATGTGATTCCCTCTACAAAAGTGGGAGCAAGGCAGAAGCAGGAAACTACAGACCTGTTAGTTTAACCTCAGTGATAGGGAAAATGATGGAATCACTTCTGAAGGAAAGAATTGTCAGTATCTAGAGGCCAGAGGGCACAGGACCCTAGGCAGCATGGATTCACAGCGGAAGATCATGCCAGACAGATCTGATAGATTTCTTTGACTGGGTGACCAAAGTAGTAGATCAGGGAGGGCTGTGGACATGGCCTACCTAGACTTTAGCAAGGCATTTGACACAGTCCCACACAAAAGATTAATATACAAGTTAGCCAGCCTGGGAGTGGGTCCCAAGATGACAGCCCGGGTAAAGAATTGGCTGGAGAATAGGACACAGAGAGTAATAGTAAATGGAGTCCACTCAGAAGAAAGAGGGGTTACTAGTGAGGTACCGCAGGGTTCAGTATTAGGACCGGTCCTCTTCAATGTCTTTATATGCGACATTGCAGAGGGACTGGAAGGAAAAGTATGTCTCTTTGCAGATGACACAAAGATCTGCAACAGAGTTGATGCACAGGGTGGGGCGGAACGGATGAGAAGGGACTTGGCAAGGTTAGAGGAATGGTAAAATGTATGGCAGCTTAGATTCAATGCTAAGAAGTGCAAGGTAATGCACCTGGGAAACAAAAACCCAGGGGAAGAGTACACGATGGGGAGTGAGATACTAACAACAAAAATGGAAAGGGACCTGGGGGTAGTCATATCAGATGACCTAAAGGTGGGCAAGCAATGTGAGAGGGCAGCAAGGAGGGCTGGGGGGATACTGGGATGCATAGGGATAGGCATCACCAGAGAAAACAGGAAGTTATTATCCCTCTGTACAGACAGCTGGTGAGACCCCATCTGGAGTACTGCGTGCAGTTCTGGAGACCCAATCTCCGCAAAGACATAGACAGGATGAAAGCTGTCCAGAGGAGGGCAACTAAAATGGTGCAGGGTCTGCACCGGAAGACATATGAAGAGAGACGAAAGGAGCTTAATATGTATAGCCTCGAGGAAAGGAGGGAGAGGGGGGACATGATAGAAACGTTCAAGTACCTCAAGGGAATCAACAAAGTCCAAGAGGGTAGCATCTTTCAAAAAAAGAGGTGTGCAAGAACAAGAGGGCACAATTTGAAGATGGGGGTGGCTCAGAGGTAATTTAAGGAAGTATTTTTTCACAGAGAGGGTTGTGGATGCATGGAACGGCCTTCCGGAGGAGGTTGTGGAGTCAAAAACAGTGGTGGAATTCAAGCATGCATGGGACAGTCATAAGGCCGTTCTAGGGGGTGGGGGTAGGAAGAAGTAGGCTGCTGGTTAACTAGGATCTGCAGCTTATCCAGTAGGTAGGGAAATGGGCAGACTGGGTGGGTCAAGCGGTCCTTATCTGCCGTCAGATTCTATGTTTCTCTGTCTTCACTTGCTAGTTTTGTCTTTTTTTCCTCCTTGCATATCTGCAATTATAAAATATATATGTGAATCTCTGTGTAAAACTGTATGTGATACTGGAATCCCTTTCTTTAAAACTGTATGTAGTTATGCTGTTGAAATGATGCAAAAAGCTATTTGGAACTCAAGGGGTTAACCTGAGAAGCTGGCTTGCAAGCTCTCTGAGATGCTGGCAACAAGAGGGTCAGTTCTGGGTCACCATGTACTGTTTTGCTGCACCTGCAAGGAATGAGACTTACAAGAATATTCTGTAAACTTACAAGAACATTCTGTGAGAAGCAGGCTCTCTTAACGAGCTCCATGAAAAGACTTGTTATAAAAAGAGGAGCAATGTTTTGCAAGAGAGAGACTGAGATTTGAAACTGAGAAGAAGCACTCAGAAGGAGGATTGTTTTCTCTGCTTTGTAAATATACTGAACACATTTTTTTTCCCCGTTTACAGTGTTTGTACTTTTTGCCCTTTTCCTCCCCTTTCCCAGGGTCACGGCGTACACATGTGTACGCGTGCATGGAGGCGCACGCCAGGATCCAGTGACCCCTTCCACCCATCCCAGACTTACATTGCCGCTCCTGCTGCTTGCGCACCCATCGGACCTCCACCCGATGGGTGTAGGACTACTGAGGAGCTGGTGTCCACCCCTGGAGGGGAAATCCCACTCCAACCCTATCCCCCCACTGGCACGCCGGCATGGCACGAGGTGTGGCGTCCAGCGTCTCAATCCTCAGCGCCATCGGGCCGACTACTGAACAAATTTTTATTTCTTATTTTGCTGTTCTTGAGAAAAATAAAACACTGTTTGTGAATTTTGAAACTGCTTCTGGTTTTTCCTATGCTTCCTGACCTGTGCCTTGACTACAAGGTTCAGTGTAGTTCTCTTTTACAGAGCTGAAATGTTGAGGTGCTTGAAGTATAGTATGTCACACACGTTCGCTCCCATTGTGCCATTTTAATACAGCTCTTTGAGTTTGCTGGAAACTGTCGATCTTCCTTTTTTTTTTAAGCATGTATTCTCTGTCCCCCTCCCCAACTTTTGCCCGCCCATGCTGATGCCTCTGCTCCTGTGGGGAACACTGTGTACTGTAGTGCAACCTGGTGGTTAGAGCACAGAACTATGAACTAGAGGATCCAAGTTTGAACCCCAGTAAAGCCACTGTTTACCCTTAAGCAAGTCACTTCACCTTCCCGTACTCCAGTCCACCCAGCTGTAAAATGGGCAGTAGGTGTAGCAGGGCTCCATTAAAACTGAAATAACTCTTATCGAAATATATTATCAAATCAAACAAAAATGTTTCTCTGTTTCCTAGTACTGTACTGGCTTGGTTTGAGACAGTGACTGCATCTCACTGCCAGATCCCATGAATGCTGAATGCCTATGGTGGTTCGCAGTAAAGGTGGATTGAATGTAGGGACCTATTCCAGATAACCTTGAGTTGTCCTGAGACCTTATCAGTATGCTCTAGAGTGATTTTCATAGCTTTACCCACAGTGCCGCGCATAGTTCCTGCATTGAGAACAACTTCAATTATGGTGTATCATGAACTGGCCTTGTTAAAACTAATACTTTTTTTTATCTCCGTTTCAGTTTATTTGTTATACTGGAAAGGCATGTGAGCAAAGTTTCCCGTTCCACAAGCATCCAGTTTTGGACAAATACAACAGGAGGTTACATAGTGCAAGGCTAAACAGTGAAAGGATTACAAGATGGGGAACAGGAGACAAGATATAGGAAAATAGAGCATTGATATGTTACTTAACATTATAAGAAACACATTTACAATTGCATTGGTAGGACAGATGCTAAACTAGACTAAGGACAATTGAGCAATACAAGGACACTAAACAATATAATATATACGAATGCATTGGTAGAGAAGTGCTAGGAATTACCTAATCCAGAATGCTTTTTTCACCCCCAAGAGCAGCATCGCAGTGTGACAGCATTGGGGATATTTTATCCCTTTTCTGGGAAGGCTTCTGATTAGATTTGCAACCAACTTTCTGTAAATATTGTACATAATCATGTTAATGTACAAAGGAGAACCTCCTTTTCTAGGGACATGGATATGTTGTTCATCCACACTTATTGGTAGGTTCCTTGCCGCTTTAAATCTTGCCGGAAGGTCTTCAAGCTGGCTCCTCCCACCCACCCGGGTGATAAAACTCTCGGCTCCGCCCCATGGCGCCAGATCTTCCTTACCACTTGGAAGCTCAGGTTCCCTCCTTAACACGTTGCGATTAAGACTGGTTCCTAATTCTTCGGAAAGTTCGAAATTAAAAGTTTTTCGCTAAAAGACTTGGTCTTCTTCTCCTGCTGCTGCGATGGACAAATTGACTCCTGGTTTTCGAGTGCCCTTGCAGACAGAAGATGTCTAAGACGGATCCGCACTCCACGTCGTCCTACTGCCTGGGCCTTGAGCACGACCCGCAGGGCCCGCGACTTGTGCTCTTCCTTTCGCCCACGTCCTTGAAGACCGTGCTGCCCGATTACAACTGGGCGCCCGAGAAAAGAATTCCACTGGTGAAATCTAAAAGAGGCCCGACATGGTGTCCGCGGCAGCGTCGCGCGGATCAGCTAGAGCAGATGATCGCTCAAGAGGAGGCGGCGCGGCCAGCTTCTACCCGGCTGCGCATTTGTCCCACTCTCTCTCGGTGCCTCGCATCGGCTTCTTTAAGGAGCTTTGTCTGACCCTCCCATCAAAGGTGAGGGTCCAGCTTCTTCGGACCTTTTTCCAGGTCCAAAAAGAGCAAAAGTAAGTCTCTCCGTCGACGCTCTTGGGAGCGGGAAAGATCCCCCTCCCTTTGTCGACAGTCGACTTCGGTCGACCCCTCAGCTTCGGCCACTGGCTTCACGGTGTCCCTATCAGGCCAGTTGACCGAGACTCCTGTCGACGCGGTTGAACTTTTCTCGACCCGTTAGACGGGTTGTTGGCTGGAGAAGCTGAGAATCCCCTCTCCCCGGTTCCCCTGGTGGGAGTTGAGGATCCTGTTGGCTCGTCTGTGCCTCGGTTCGGAGCCGCCCGGTGGGATGAGTCGAGTCGGGGAGTGCCGATTTCGACACTTCTCCTCGCCTCCCTCGCCTAGTCGAGACTCGGTCTCGGACATCCTGCTGATCCAACCGATCCTGCACCTTAGGCGGTCGGTCTCGCTTTGCGCGGCGGCGGCGCCGCTCTTCCTCTTCCTCGGACGAGGGAGGCTTCGGCGCAAGTTGCGTCGGAGGTACGAGGAATTTATGTGGCAACAGCTCCTTTTGACTGGGAATAAGCTGACCCAGTCATCTTCCCCGGCCATTAAGTGGCTGTCACCGGAGCAGCCGAAACAACCCCTCGTTGTAGTCGAGGAGCCTGTTCTCAGGCCGGTTGTTCGGCCAATTCCAGCTGCCCCACCGATTCTGGTGGAACCTCCACCTCCACAGCCATTAGTTTGGGCTCCGACCAAAAATTCTCAGTCGGCTTTGGGTTTGCCCCATAGGCTGTCTGTCACCCTCACTCCCGATAAACCTCGGCAGGTGGAGGGTGGCTCAGGGCCGAGGCAGCTCTTTGAGGACTCTTCTGAGTCCGATGATGGTTCCTCCCTCTTCTCCAAGCGCATGGACTTGGAGTCCTCGGGAGGGCAGTCAATGGACGATAGCCCTTCGTCCTTCTTAGGATTGCTTCGACTCATCTCGGAGTCCACCGGGATGAAGCTCGAACCCGTTTCTAAACGGGCCAGGTATCCCCTCACGGAGATTCTGGACCGAGGGGATTCTCCTACGGAGGCCTTTCCGGTGGCCGAAGCCATAGTGGGTCCAGCCTTGGAACTTTGGCAGCGTCCTGCTTCCTGCCCTGCGCCTTCGGCCAGGTTGGCCAGGAAGTATGCGGTCCCTACCGGTTCCCTGTCCGGTTTTTCGGAACACCCCTCGGCGAGGGTTGGTTACTGACAGCGTTTTCCGGCGTGCCGGGAACGCCAGGGATGTGGACAAACCTCCCGACAAGGAATCCAAGAAATTGGTTTATGCCGGGCGAAAAGTCTATGCTGCGTCCTCTCTCGGCCTTCGTCAGGCCAGTTCGGCCGTCCTCATGGCACATTTTTCTCACGCCCTGTTCGGCTCCCTGGATGAGGTTGTCCCTCATCTTCCCGCAGATCTGCAGACTACGGTCAGGCAGGTGCGGGACCAGGGCAGGGCAGTGGCTAAACAGCAGCTCCAGACTGCGTTAGACATCGGGGACTCATGTGCCAGGTCTGTGGCGGCCGCAGTGGCCATGCGTCGTCTGGCTTGGCTGAGGATATCCACCTTTACCTCGGATACCCAGCACAAGTTGGCGGATGTTCCCTTTTTGGGGACTGACCTCTTCGGCCCTGGGGTGGAAGGTCACCTGCAGAGGATCGAGAAGTCCAATGCTACCTTGGACTCTGTCTCTTCCGCTCAGAAGGACAAAGGCCGCAAGCCACAGCCTAAGCCCTTTCGTCCTTCTGCGCCCACGGCGCGCCCGGCCCAGCAACGTCAGGGCCAGCAGGCTCGACCTTGGTATCCCAAGCCCAAGCCGTCGGCTTCCTCCAACAGGAAGCAGGGAGGTAAAGGCCCAGGAGGTCCCTCGGCCGGTCCCTCCTCCAAGCCTGCCCAGTGACGGGCTGAGGGGTGTCGCCCCCATCCCTGTCACCTCACCCCTGGTTCCCCCCGTGGGGGGATGGCTCAGACACTTCCTTTCTGCCTGGTCCGCTGTTACCACGGACAGGTGGGTACTGGAGGTGGTGGGAAAAGGCCTACCTCTGGAATTCGAGCAGGCCCCGCCCTTCAGAGCCGTCGCACCTCGGGGGGCCTCGGGGTCCGCAGCCTCACTGGCGGCTCGCCGAGCCGACATCGCTCTCCTCCTCCAAAAGGAGGTGATCACGGAGGTAGAGGACCCCCCTTCAGACCCGGGGTTCGTGTCCAGGTATTTCCTGGTTCCGAAACGGACGGGGGGCTGGCGCCCCATTCTCGACCTACACGACCTGAACAAGTTCCTAAGGTCTCGAACCTTCAGGATGGTCACTCTGGCACAGATAATACCATCTCTGGAACACGGCGTGTGGTTCTGCTCTCTGGACCTACAGGACGCGTTCTTTCACGTCCCTATCCGTCCGTCACATCGGAGATTCCTCCGCTTTCAAGCGGAGGGATCCCTCTTCGAGTTCCGAGCCATGCCCTTCAGCTTATCTCCAGCTGCCAGGGTCTTCACCAAATGCATGGCAGTGGTGACAGCATTCCTGCGGCGCCGAGGGGTCCGGGTGTACCCTTACCTGGACGATTGGCTGATAGCAGCCCCCTCCAGACGGGAGGTGGAGCGGTCCAGAGATCTGGCCCTCCAGGTTTGCTCTCAAGTCGGTCTTCTCATCAACAAGGCCAAGTCGGAACTCGAGCCGAAGCAGGTGATCCTGTTCATCGGGGCAGAGCTCGACTCTCTTCGAGCCAGAGCACGGCTCCCGGCGGACAGGGCCGAGGTTCTTACCTCCGCTGCCCAATCATTTCTGGTTGGACAATCGCGCCCTGCCCGGGACTTCCTGCGCCTTCTGGGTCTCATGGCGGCCTGTACCAGCGTGGTCCGTTGGGCCTGCTGGCACATGCGCCCCCTTCAGTGGGGACTGGCCAGCCAGTGGTCACAATGCTGCGATCCTTTGGACCAGCTAGTGATAGTGACCCGGGAGATGTGGAACGCTCTCCAGTGGTGGACCGTTTCATTTCATCTGCAGGAGGGCATCCCGTTTGTCCGCCCCGAGCCGACGGTCTCTCTATCGACCGACGCCTCTCTGATGGGTTGGGGTGCCCATCTAGGGGAACACCGAGTGCACGGCCTCTGGTCCCCGCGGGAGTCCCGATGCCACATCAACCTGCTGGAGCTCCGAGCGGTCGCCTAGCTCTCACCGCCTTTGCTCCATTTCTCCGGGGTCAAGTGGTCGAGTCCAGACAGACAATACCGACCATGTACTACCTGAACCGCCAGGGCGGGCCGCTCCATGATGCATGGAAGCTCTCCGCATTTGGTCACTGCACAGCCTGGAGGCGGATCTCTAGCCATTCATGTGGCAGGAGCCTCCAACACCCTGGCCGATGCCCTGAGCCGGATAGGGGCTGCATCTCACCAGTGGTCTCTCCTGCCGGAGGTAGTACAAGATCTGTTCTCCCACTGGGGCACACCTCAGGTGGACCTGTTTGCCTCCAGGGAGAACGCGAAGCTGAGGCTGTTTCATGCCCGCCCCCCTCAGCAGGGCTCGCTGCAGGGGGATGCCTTCTCGAGGCTGTGGACCCTGGGCCTCTTCTACGCCTTTCCCCCATTTCTCTTGATTCACAAGGTGCTTCTCAAAGCAAGGCGGGACAAGGCGCTGGTGATCCTGATAGCCCCAGACTGGCCCCGAGTTCAGGTACAGATCTCCTCAGCCTCAGCTCCAGGCTCCCGAGGCAGCTTCCAGCTCGCCGGACCTGCTTTCAGTCAATCAGGGAAGGTGTTCCATCGGACCTTCAATCCCTGCACCTGACGGCCTGGTTCCTGGCGGCTAGAGTTCCAGGCCTTGGGTCTTTCCGATGAGGTCCTCAATGTGGTTGGGCGTCCCGTAGGAGTCGACCAGAAAATGCTATGCCTTCAAATGGAAGAGATTCTCCATTTGGTGTCAGAGCGAGGGCCTGGACCCTTCCTCCTGTTCTGTGGCAAGCATTTTGGACTATTTATGGTCCTTTCTAGTCAAGGGCTTAGGTAGGCGACCCTAAAGGTGCACCTGGCAGCCATCTCTGCTTACAGGCGTGGGCGGGAAGCAGTCGAGTAGCAGGAAAGGTATTGGTTGGCTTTTTCAAAGGCCTTGATCACATTTCCCTCCGGTGCGAGAACCTCCACCTCCGTGGGATCTACTGCTGGTACTGGCAAAGCTCATGGGCAAGCCATTCAAACCAATGCACAGGTGTGAACTCTCTCACTGTCGTGGAAGACCGCCTTCTTGGTGGCTGTCACGTCAGCCAGAAGGATGGGAGAGCTCCAGGCGCTTTGCATAGAGTCTCCTTACCTGTTCTTCCACAGGGACAAGGTTGTCCTGTGCCCCCACCCGAAATTCCTTCCGAAGGTGGTGTCGGAGTTTCACCTTAACCAGGTGCTGACTCTGCCGGTGTTCTACCCCAATCACACCTCGGAGGCAGAATATAGGCTCCATACTCTGGACCCTAGAAGGGCACTCGCTTATTGTAAGGAGCGTACGGCTGAAATTCGGGGAGAGGTTCGCCAGCTGTTTGTCACCTACGCTGAAGCCTCATCTGGCAGACCTGCAGCCAAGTGGACGATAGGCAGGTGGGTCACCTCCTGCATAGATCGCTGCTATAAGTTGGCGGGCATGGAGCCTCCCAGAGGGATTAAGAGCTCATTCTACCCATCATACTGCTTCATCGGTGGCTGCTTCCAGGGACGTCCCTATCCAGGAAATCTGCAGGGCTGCTACCTGGAAGTCAACACACACCTTTATTACCCATTACCACATCGACCTTGAGTCACGCCGGGATGCTGGTTTTGGGGCCTCGGTTCTCCAGTCTTTATTTCCCAAGTAAGTATTGTAGGTGTGCGCCTTGCCTCCCTCCTCCCGGAGAACTGCTAGGAGTCTGCCAGTAAGTGTGGATGAACAACATATCCATGTCCCTAGAAATACAGGTTACTCACCTGTAACAGGAGTTCTAGGAATGGTATATGTTGTTCATCCACACGACCCACCCGACCTCCCCGGCTTCGACGCACAACCTGAGCTTCCAGCGGGCCAGATCTGGCGTCATGGGGCGGAGCCGAGAGTTTTACCACCCGGGTGGGTGGGAGGAGCCAGCTTGAAGTCCTTCCGGCAAGATTTAAAGCGGCAAGGAACCTGCCAATAAGTGTGGATGAACAACATATACAATTCCTAGAACTCCTGTTACAGGTGAGTAACCTGTATTTATTGGGAATGTCCTTTGACAAGGAAACTGTAGCGCACTATGAGTTAAAATTTTTGCACACATAGGTAAATAATGCTGTAGTCCCTGCATCATATTTAAGAAGTGAATGCTAAGAACTGTAATTACCCAAGAGAAGCGGTCCTTAATATTTCCTTTAAGAGGAAAATAGCATCATTTGTAAACTTGATTTAGACCAAATGGCATAAACCCCCAAAGGGAAACACAGTTATACAGAGTTCAGGACAAAGGAGCTGAGCAGTAATGAAAACACTGTTTGTAAAGTGGTTGCTTTCTTTCAGGCAGATGTGCACTTTTATTAGAACTGAAAAACGTAAGAGATAAAGCTGTTTCAGCAAAGCGTCCCTGCTCCTTCCTCTTCTACCCTCCCCTTTAAGTATTTTGATGTCTTGGGGAAGTTTCATCAGTGTAGCTGCTGAGCTGCAAGATTTGTGCAGTGGATGACGCACAGTGCAGCACTCGTCGTGTCAATGACAACGGGCCTTTTTTTTTGTGTTTTTGTTTTAAAGATCCCACACTCATAACTTTATTCTGATATTTCCTTTTCACTGTGCTCTGTTTTAGCCTTTTTCTCTCATCTGCATGCTGCACATTCCGTCATAATGTTCTGCCTTTCTTTTGCTGCTAGCAGGGCATCCTGTTTATAAAGATGTCAATTCTTTTTAAGCACCCTTCTCCTCCCTAACACAGTGCTGAATGGTCAGTGGGCAAGGTGCTGAACAAGCATTTTGGGTGGGAGTTAAAAATCACCACTAAAGTGGTTATTAGGGGGGTGGTCTGAAAGCTTTCACCGAAGTTTGGTGAGAGAAGCTTTTATGTTAGTCAACTTAGAGGTCAGTGTAACAGTGTAATGAAAATAAACTGAAGTCTGTATGCATTGTAGAACATTCGCCGACCTAGTTTGTTTTCAGACTGCATATCGTGTATTGATGTACAGTGTTGTATGTTGATACAGGACCTGGGCAGAGCAGATGCCAGCTGGCCAGGGAGGTGAGTGGAGGGTAAGTGCTGGCTGCCATCATGAGGGGATGGGGTGGCATGGCATGGCTACCAGGAGGGAGAGGATTCACTGGACACCAGGGAATCATTGTAACATATCGACGGGTATAGGGTGGGGGTACCAGTGGACTACAGAGGAATATAAATGTAGATTGGATGGGGGGCACTAGACTACAAGGAATTATCCTTTACTTTCACTGTGGCTGGCATGGGCTTTGGGAGCAGCAGGGGGAAGTTTTAATTTTAATTTCACTTGCGTACCAGTGCTGTGGGGGGGTAGGGGGGTTGTGAGTTACTGTACATATTTATAGTAGGGTTTGGGGAGTGTTAAATAGCACTTGCAAAGCAGCCTTTTAGTACTTCCAAAACCCATTTTACTTGTTTTTATTTATTTCAGTTTGTGATTAATACCTTTGAGCCATGGGCTCGTTTACAAAGGTTCCAAGTCAGACAAAATTAAAACATAAATGAAAAAGAAACATCAACAGTAGATGAGACATCAACAGTAGATATCCATCGAGATACATTAGGAAACCAAAGATAACATGATAGACAACGTTACATGGTAGGCAATAATAAATAAGAAAGGTTGTGCAAGGCATACAAATTACATTAAGGTTACAGATTGTTTCGAAATTATAAAGAGAACAAAATAGGCAGTGTTTCATACTCAAAATGGCAGCTGAGTGGGATCAGCCCTGTCGGAAGGAATAAATTCTGTCAGCAAGTACTTAGTTGAGGCAGGTTACCAGATAAGAGGTATGGTTGAAGCTGAGAGAGATTGTGTGGCAGCCTGGGGGAGAGACTTTGTCTTTGGGAGTGGCAGGTTAGAGGTGATTGATAGTGGTGGGGGAAAACAGTGGTAGGTGGGCAGTGGGGGGGAGGAGTGATGCAGAATTGGGGGCGGGTAGGGGAGGTGTGAAGAGGAGGTGGTGGGTGGAGGGAGGAGAGGAGAGAGGAGGATAGGCCAGAGTGGGAAGATATGTAGAAAGTAGCTGTTGGAAGTGGAAAAGGAGGAGGGGCATGGGTCATTTGGTGTACTACTGGGCCTTGTATGCAAGAGGATTCTCTCATTTGCATGGGTGCAGTGGTGTATGTAGCAGAATCACGCCAACACATTTAGCAGTGTCTCTTAGAATATAGTAATGGCTGTGCTAAGTTTTGAATATGGGGGTTGATATCTTCACAGTCAAGTAAGGGGAGGTTTATCTCAGAAACCAGCTTCTTGGTTTTTTTTTTTTGGGGGATCTTGATTTAATTGCAGTGCACCAAGCTTGGTGTGTAGCTTGGACACAAGATGGTCTGTATTGGCAGAGAAGTTGAGGTGTGGGGTCTGACCAGAGACCAAGGAACATTAACTTGCTCACAACCTCCAGAAAGGCCCTAACAGAGTACTGCGGTAGTAGCCAGGGGAGTCGAAAGTATAGCCACAGTTTCTGCAGGTTAGCATGAGCTTTGTTATCCAGAAACCACCTTATGAAGGGGCCAAAATAAGGGAGCGTGCTGTGCACCAATTTGAACCTATTCACAAGGAATTAATACCTACTTTTCACTGTCCGTGACTAGCAGTGGCACTGGCTGTAACGCTATTTCTTTACCACCTGCTTGTAACTGAGTTAGCAGCTTTTCAGTGCTACTCTGGTTGTTGTGCATCTTTAGCGTAGCGGGCTGCTGACTGCTGGTGCAGTTCAATCAGTTGAAACTGACAAACTGTGGTGCTGAGGCACTTTCAGAACTGTGCTGGGGTGGGGAGGATAGGGGATGGGGTGGGCTGGTGGGGGGGTCGACAGACACAAGCGCCAGTCTGTTAAGCTTGCCTGCAGTGAGAGGGGACTTGAGAAACTGCCAAATGTGAGTGGTAGGGGTGTGCTAATAACAGAAAGTATTTCTGAATACCACAAACAACGCACTATTCGTTATTCAGACCCGAACAATGAACAGTGGCACTATTTGTCCCCTATTCCTATTTGAGAAATGCTATCTTTTAAAAAAAAAAAAAAAAAATGAAAAAACAACTGGCCCGGTGGCGCTGAGATGCTGAGTGCCTTACCTCATGCTACCCCAGGTTCGATAACGACCTCGAGTCATCGGGGAGAGTGTGGGGGGGAAGTGAGATTGAGCAACCGCAAGACAACTCTCCCCTCCCAGGTAGATGGCCCCACCCTCTAAAGTTCCACTCCCACTGGGTGGAGGTCCAGTGGGAAGCTTAGGCATGAGGGGGCGACGACGATAGCCAGGGGTGGGGCCGAAGGGTCCAAGCCGGTACCTGGCTGGCTAATGGTGTGAGGCTCTGGTTCCATACCAGCTACTCCTGCGTGCCACTAAGTATGCATTCTTCACTATTCAGAGGTAGGTAGTTGGGTTTTATTTTATTTTACCTTTTTCTGTCCCTTGAGCTAGGGATTTTCTTAGTCCTCTTCCTCCCACCCCACCCACCCTTTTATTTCTCTTCTGGCAAAGAGAACTGATGTTGGTGTGGGAGCTGGCAATGGTGATTGGCTAGCACGTGGCACCATGTGGGAGTGCATGGGCGCTGTCCTCACTAGCCATAGCCGGCCCCTTGATCAGAAGCTGTTCTCCCCATAAGTGGTAATCAATTGTGAAGATATTCTGGAAGACAGTTACAGTAAGTACTTAACTTTCATTTTCCTGCCAATCATTGACAAACCATGTCAATTCTAAATTCTGGATTTAGTCATTTAAGAAAAAATGCTAACAGCTTGAGCCTGATCCATCCCCAGAGGAAACATCCTCATCTTCTGTGACTGCTCTCCCTGTCCCAGATACAACTACACCTAAGGAAAAGAAAAAGCAGGCCCATTCTTCCATTTATCCTCAACGAGATTGTGACAGTGCCAGCAGGCAAACTCTGATTTGTCATGATAACAGTTTGAATCAGAAGATGCGATTGTAACTAAAACTTGGTGCAAGTTTTTCAAAGAAAGAAACCAACATCTTTTGCAAGTGGGCAATTAAAGTTGGGCAAATGACCAATGTGGATACATCTCTGGCACAGTGTTCAGATATCTAATTGTGGGTGACAGACACAGTATCATGAAGGGCGTAAACAAGCAAAAGCATGTGTGTTAGCTGAGATTAGACCATCTGGTGGTGAAATAGAGAAATGTATTTTGAAAATGAATAAGAAATTTCTTCATAAAATGGAAAAACTTTTTGATAACGCCTACTACTCTGCCAAAGAAAAGGACCCCTAAATTTAAGAGATTTGTAGCACTTGGGAAAAGACATGGCGTTGAACTTCTGGAAGCCTATGCCAAGGAGAAAGCTTGGGCCACATTTATTTAATTTATTATGGGGCACTTGATAAACCCAATCGTGATTCATTTAACAGGAGAAAAAAACACCTTACAGATAAAATTCTGTATTTACGGATGGAACAGCTGAGAGGACCGCTACTGAAAAGGAGATAATTTACGTAAAAATTCTGGAAGGTGGGCAACCAGCGATTAAATTCTTAGCATTAATTGATGTGAAGTCTGCTGATGCCAGTGGTCTCAAGTCTGCAGTGATATCTGTGTACACACAAGTTCTGAGTCTGGATAACATTGACCTTAAAACGACTGTCCTGCATTGGTGCCAGAGCAGATGGTGCGTCTGCCAACTTTGGACATAATAAAGGAATGATAGCATTTATAAAAGAAGCTTGCCCATGACTTATTGCTATTCATTGCGTTTCCCACAGGCTGTAACTAGCAGCAAAAGATGCTTTCAAAAAATACGTATTTTGCACAGGCTATAGATAGCATCCTAATTTCCATGTTTTAATTTTATGAACACTCACCCAAACATTACCATGATTTACAAAATATTGGCTGAAGCCCAGAAAACGACGGTCATCAAGTTAAAAAAAGTCTCAAGGAACAAGTTGACTGATGCATAAAATGACTCTGCTTGCTCTACTACATAATTACTGGACCATTTTGGATCACTGCGATAAGCTTGTGTGTGTGATACTAGACGAGATATCCCTCAGGCAGACAAAGACAGACAAAACTAAAGGGACATTGCCAGTTTTTGTGCCTGTTTTCATGGTGTATGTAATGAGTGTGCTTGGAGCAGGCACTAGCAATATAAAATGCATAAATGGTACAAGATTTGCACACTAGTGCAAGATACTCATTATATTTATAAAAAGTATATTTCGGTTGACCCGACTGAAATGTCTGCGGCGCACGTCCATGAGCTGGAATAGTGCCAAGCCTTGGGTAAACTCGTCCATGAACGAGTTAGTTATTTTTTTGCCAGATGCCAGTAAAAGGTGCAGTTTCTTACCGCTCCTGCTAGGAATTGCTACAAAAATATTCTCCTTCAGAAACGAGCACTGTAATCCATTTTATTTTCTGTAACGAAAAATAAAATAAAATAAAAAACTGAAGCCGTGACTCTGGGCATGCGCATGCTTGGAGTCACGGCTTCAGTTTTCTTATGGAAAATAAAATGGATTACAGTGCTCATTTCTAAAGGGGAATATCTTGTCAGCAATCCCTAGCAGGAACGGTAAGAAACTGCACCTTTTACTGGCATCTGGCAAAAAATGAATTACTCATTCATGAATGAGTTTACCCATGACTCGGCGCCATTCCATCTCATGGATGCGCGCTGCAGACATTTTGGTTGGGTTAACTGAAATATACTTTTGGCAAATATAATGGGTATTTCACTAGTTTGCAAATCTTGTACCATTTATGCATTTTATATTGCTAGTGCCTGCTCCAGGCACACTCATTATTACATACACCATGAAAATGGGCACAAAAGCTGATGGTGTTCCTTTAAGAGATAGAGAAAGCTGTCCCCCCCCGGAGGTAGTAGGGGCCAAAATCATAGGTGAATTCAAGAATGCATGTGATAGACAGAAGGCAACCCTAGTGGCAGGAAAGAGAAGATAAGCTGCAGGTCAGTTGGGATCTGGAGATTATGCAGTAGTGTCGTCGAGGCACAAGTCAGGAAGTGTAGGAAAAACCAGAAGCAGTTGTAGAATTCACAAAAAGTGTTTATTAGTACTAGCAGTAACATAAAAAAATAAACTTGTTCAGAATAACTATTTACAAAGGCAGAATA
Organism: Neoceratodus forsteri; assembly: GCA_016271365.2. Lineage (NCBI taxonomy): Eukaryota > Metazoa > Chordata > Ceratodontiformes > Ceratodontidae > Neoceratodus > Neoceratodus forsteri. Next base: position 1,206,424,699 of record CM028132.1, read on the forward strand.
AATGGAGATCCATCTGAGTTTTCCTTCAATCTCTGTGTCTCTCTCTCTCTCTCTCTTTTAAGTAGTTGCAACTCCTTCCTTAACAAGCATCCTGTTTTTTTTTTTCTAAAATTTTCTCGTCAATTTCATGCAGGTGCAGCAAGAACACAATGTCCCAGAACTGAGACCCCTTCTCCACAGCTTCTGCAGAAGGGCTTAAAAACTGCCCTCAGGTTAACCCCTTGAGTTCCCAGTAGCTTTTTGCAATCATCTCAAACTATAATTATATACATTTCAACAGTAACACTATATAATTTCTAAACAAAAGGATCCCAATATCAGTTACATTTCCACATAACGATTTGCATATATTTTTATACCAGCAGATATGCCAGGGAGGAAAAGACAGAAACGGCAAGTGAAGATAGATAGTGAGAGGCAGAGAATTGCGAGACTGTCAGGGTGCTCAATTCCTAGGTCTCGGTTGCGCAGCCAGACAGATAAGACAAGAAAGGAAAGAACAAAACAGATCCCTGCATTCAAACTCTACATAACAACTGGGACAGGGTCCTATTCAACCAGTCACAAGTAGGTAGGGAAATGAGCAGACTGGGTGGGCCAAGCGGTCCTTATGTGCCATCAGATTCTATGTTTCTAAAGCAAATGTTCCATTTCAAATTTGTATTATTCTCCCACTTTTATCTTGCTCTACTAACAAGCCTGTCAGCACTTTCCTGTGCCTTTCAGGATGGCCATCTCTCTCTCTCTCTCTTCCTATGGTAGTGGACACTGTTAACACTGTACTCTCAGAAGTAAAAAATCTTGTAGAGCTAGATAATAGATGGATAACAAATAAAAAATGTAGAAGGAACAGGGAGAACCTGGACAATAAGTCCATGTTATCAAGTCCAAAAGTCTTTTGAGATTTACTAGCTTATTCAGAGGTACAAATGATGTCCTAAGACTGCTATTTAAACCTGTTGCATGACTAGGGAGAATATATTGCAAAAAAAATGATCCCCTTGTAGGAACCCCTTACCCACAAATATAGCATAGTGCATGGCAAATAGGAGGAATTAGATACTAAGTAGGCAGAAGTTTAACCATAAAAGAAAACTCTATTCTAAAACAGTAAGAATAAATCTATGGTTAGGGCGGATCCAACTTTATAGCAAACTGCATGTCTGACGGCCGCAATGAACCCGAATGTGGGAAGGAACATGAAGGAACTCCAGTAATGTTGAGAATCCCCGCAAGAGCTGCGTGGCGTAACCACCAAGAATAATATAACAAATACAGCTGAACTACGTGTTCCATTCAGTACCACCAACATATAAGGCAAAGGCAAGGCAATTTTATTTATAGAGCGTCCATTCCCTGCAGCTCAGGCACCTAAGAAACATAAAAAGTAGATCTTAAAATACAGTAAAAATCAGCATAAAATTCAAATCATTCATATCAGACTTACAAAGGCTTCAGGTTACAGGGGAAACAGACTGGTAGTCATCGCTGGAATCCGCTATCTGTAAAATCAGGCTGAAGAGGTGGGCCCTCAGCCGCAACTTAAACACATTGATTGAGGGGGCCTCCTGGACTGCAGATGGAAGCGAGTTCCACAGGGACGGCCCAGCAACACTAAATGCACGGTCACCTGTTGTCCTGAGCCGAGCCCTGGGAGTGTCCAGGAGGCCCCTCAAAGAGGAACGGAGGGAGCGAGCAGAGGTTACCGGTGTCAGGAGCTCTGACAGGTAGCCAGGACCCAGTCCATATAGGGCCTAATAGGTGAGCAAGCCCACCTTGAAAAGGACACTCCACCTGACCAGCAGCCAGTGCAGGGCATGCGGGACTGGGGTTACTTGACTGGACCTCGAAAGGCCCGTCAGCAACCGGGCTGCTGCATTCTGCACTAGCTGCAGTCTACGGAGGGTCCCTTCCATAACCCGAAGTATAGAGCGTTGCAGTAGTCAAGCCTAGAGGTTACAAAGGCATGCACCAGTGTCGGCTGATCCTTGGGCGGAACAAGGGGCTTGATCCTGGCGATGTTCCACAAGTAGTAAAAATAACACTTTTGACTGCAAACGACACCTGAGCTTCAAAAGTTAGTCTGCTGTCCAGGATCATGCCCAGATTCGCACCCGTGGGGAAGTCATCAGTGGAGCAGACCCCAGAACAAGTCCTGTGCTAGTCCCTGGAGGCAACCCATCACGCCTGCGACCAGGCTCGATCAAAAGTACCCCCATCTTATCCAGATTAAGTCTCAGCCAGCTGGAAGCCATCCTGTCATTTATTTTAGACAAACAGTTGTTTAGCACATTGACAACTCCGGATCTTCCAGGTGCAAAAGACAGATACAGTCAGTCAGTCAGTCTTTATTTTAACAGGTGAAACACCTTTGAGCAAGCTCGTTTACAGGGTGAGCCTGTGAATACACAAATCAGTGCAGCAGTATAGCAGTAACAAAATTACATTGCAGCAGTAAAACAGAACAACAGGGTTAGTAATCATACAATGATGATTATAGAAACTCAAAAGACACCAGCTTACAGAAATATATACAATAAATCACCCTTGTAATGACAACAGTTTACAGAGAATGCACTATATAGGCATTGAGAATGAAAACTGCAAGAATGGATAACTGAACAATATGGGGAGGCATAGGAAGGGGAGGAGGGGGGAATATGGGGCGAGAGGAGAACCATCAGGAAGGGAGGAGTATGCAGAATATGCACTGTAAAGGCAGTAAGGATAAAACCAGCAATGATGGATAACTGAAAAACAAATAATAAGGGAAAGGGGGGAGGATAAGGGGCAAGAGGATAGGAGAGCATGGGGAAGGGAGGAGGAGGGATGAAGGTAGGAGGAGGGAACATCAGAGGTGCTACTGCAGGATGCGAGGCGAGTGCAGGCTTAATGAAGCGTGTCAGGAGAAACACTTGGCTCAATGAAGGATCATGTAGAAAGTGTATTGAATTTGGCTAGACTAATAGGGCAAGACAGTTTTAAGGTTTTTTGCAGCTTATTGCATAACGGGGGTAGCACATAAGTGATGGAAGCTCTACCAAAATGGGATTTAACATTTGGTACAAGTAGCGAAATGTAGGAACAGCTTCTCGGGGCATAGTTACCTAAGGTACCGAGGGGCAAGCAGTCAGAGATATAGTGTGGTAGCTTCTTGGTAATTGCTTTGTAGGTCCACAGGGTAGCATTCCGCTGTCTCCTGGACAGTAGGGATGACCAACCCACTAGTGAATAAAGTGCACAATGATGCGTGGTGTAGGCTGTACCAGAGATAAACCGTATGGCTCTGTGGTACAGAATATCAAGCTTTGCTAGAGTTGACTCTGGAACTTGACCATACAGGAAGTCGGCATAGTCCAGGAGTGCCAGGAAGGTGGCTTGTAACAGCCTCTTTCTAGCCTCTTGGGTAAGCAGATGCTTGATTCTACAAAACCGACTAAGGCTTTAAGTTTTTTTGAGAGTTCCTCTACCTGGTGAATGAAAGAAAGTCTGCTATCAAGCCATACCCCTAAATATTTGAATTTGGCTACGTAATCCAATGACTCGCCAAGTAACGTGTTAATTGGTGGCACAGGGCTAGGCATGAAAGGTTTTGAGGCAAGATTATAATGTGTCAAGAGCATGACCTTAGTTTTTTTTTCTTTTGCTTTTAGGAGTCATTTTTGGTTAAGCAGTTTTCGTTGTAGTAAATTAAAGTCTGATTGAAGTTCCATGCAGGCACTCTCAGGGGTCCACGAATAAATGGATGTCAGATGATGTAATTCCAGAGTCAGTATTATTAATGTATAGTGCGAACCGCATCGGTCGGCACTCCTCTTGATGATCTGTTCCACTGGAGAAAGATCCACCACTGCTTTGACTTACTGCATACGACCGGTGAGGTAACAAGAAAACCATTTCTTTTTTTTTCTTCCATTTTCATTTTATGCTGCTAGAGCCCTGGCAGGCGGCTGTGGTGCTCCATATGGATGGACTCTCTCTCCAGAACTGCCAGCTCCCACACTTGCTGACACTGACAGTTCCCCTGCGGATTACCCCCCGTGGCAGGACCAGGAGGGAGGTGGCATGCTACACCCACCCAAGACCCAATCCAGAAGCTGGTGTCAGTCAGGAGCGGCAGCCATCATTGAGCGCTGCCAGACTCACTTTCCTCCGCTTTCCTCCCTCCCTACCGACGTCAGCACGTTGGGGTACGCCTCCCAACCCGTACTACCCTCTGGCCACCTCCAGAGACAGTCAGTGAGTGGGACGACATGCTTCCCTCACCCTGAGAGAGGAGAGCAGACCTCCAGATGCTCAATCCTCTCTCCCCCCTGCCAACCCCCGGCGGTCCAGGCTCATTCCCGAACCCGGGTCACCAGTGTGGCGCGAGGTGTAGCAACCAGCGCCTCAACCTCCAGCGCCACCGGGCCACAAGAGAACCATTTCAAGGATAAGGTGTCCAATCCAGTGTTACTAAGGGTACTCAGGAGCAGATTATGGTCCACAGTGTTGAACACCTTACTTATATCTAGAAAGACCGAACACACGTAGTTTTTTTGCGTCAAGGGCTCTCTGCCAGTCATTTGATACCTTTGCAAGTGCTATGATTGTATTATGGCAAGGCCTGAAGCCTGATTGTACAGGGTTCAGCAGGTTGGAAGAGTCAAGGTAATTCCTGAGTTGTATATAGAAACATAGAAATGTGACAGCAGAAAAGGACTGCCTGGCCCACCCAGTCTGCCCAGGTTGCCTAGAGCACTGCTAGGACTTAACTGTACCCCCCTTTGCCAACAGGCCCCTGTACCTGCCCCACGCCCCCTTGAACCCTCCCACTGTCCTCTGTCCAACCACCTCCTCCAGAAGCCTGTTCCATTTATCCACCACCCTTTCTGTGAAAAAGTGCTTCCTAATTTTTCCTCTGAACTTCCCCCCCTACAATTTGCAAATCATGGCCCCTTGTCTTCGATTGCCCCTATAGTTGGAATATGCTCCCTGCTGCCACTTTAATATCCTTTAAGTATTTGAATGTCTCAGTCATGTCGCCCTCTCTCTCCTTTGTTCCAGGGAGTACATGTTTAGGACCCTCAGTCTCTCCTCATATGTTAAGTGACTGAGTCTCTTAACCATCTTTGTCGCCCTCATCTGGACACGCTCAACCCTCTCCATGTCCTTCTTGAGGTATGGACTCCAGAACTGGACCCCATACTCCAGATGCAACCTAACCAGCTGTGTGTATAAGGATATTATGACCTCCATCCTCCTACTAGTGATCCCCCCTCCTGATGCAACCCAGCATCCTGCTGTTTCTTGTCACTGCCTTCTCGCAATGTGTTGCTACCTTCAGGTCCTGTGTAATGCTGATGCCATGGTCTCTCTCCTGTTCAGTTACCTTTAGTGGTTGCACTCCCATGCAATACAATGCTCTCTGATTTTTCTTGCCTAGGTGCATGACCTTCCACGTTGATGTATAAAAAGACAGTTGCCACACTCTGGACCAACCTAGTTGAATTTTTCAACTAGGTGACTAGGGAGGTGGATCAGGGGAGGGCAGTGGACATGGCCTATCTGGATTTCAGCAAGGCCTTTGACACTGTGCCACATAGAAGGCTATTACACAAACTGGGGAATATGTATATGGGCAGGACAGTAGTGCAGTGGGTAGGTAACTAGCTGGGTGGCAGGATACAGAGGGTGGTGGTAAATGGCTGTCACTCCACAGAAGGAAGAGTGACCAGTTGGGGGTACCACAGGGATCAGTGCTGGGACTGGTCCTATTCAGCATCTTCATCAGTGACATGGCGTAGGACCTAGAAGGCAGAATTTCCCTGTTCACTGATGACACAAAGCTCTGTAACAGAGTAGACACACCAGAGGGTATAGACAGAATGAGAAGGGACCTGCAGAAACTTGAAGAATGGTCAGGGGTTTGGCAGTTGACATTCAATGCAAAGAAGTGCAAGATAATGCATATGGGGTACAAAAACCCTGGCACACCATATCAGTTGGGGGTGAGGATATAGCATGCACCAAGCAGGAAAGGGATCTTGGGGTTATTGTCTCTGATGACCTCAAGGTAGGGAAACAGTGCGACAAGGCAGTGAGTAAAGAAAATAGGATGCTGGGATGCATAGGCAGGGGCATCACCAGCAGGAAAAGGGAGGTCATAACTCCACTATACAAGACACTAGTGAGGCCCCACCTGGAGTACAGTGTACAGTTCTGGAGACCTAACCTATGTAAGGACATAGACAGGGTAGAGAAGGTTCAGAGGAGTGCAACAAAGATGGTACATGGATTGCATCACAAGTCCTATGAGGACAGGCTGAAGGACTTGAATATGTACTCCCTGGAGGAGAGGAGGGAGAGAGGGGATATGATAGAGACATACAAGTATCTTACAGGGAGGAACAGGGTGCAAGAATACACTATTTTTAAGCAAAAAAGATGTTCCAGGACTAGCAGGCATGGGTCGAAATTGGAGGGAGGGGGAAACGTGAAGAAGAATTTCTTCACAGAACAGGTGGTGGACATGTGGAACACCCTGCCAGAGGAAGTGGTGGGGGCTGAAACAATCATGGGATTTAAGAATGCATGGGAGAGACATAAAGGAATTGTGGAGGTCAGGGGTGAGGGGCAACAGACTTCTAGGAAAAAATAAAGTGAACTTAAAAGCTCAAATGGGCAGACTGGGTGGGCCGTAGGCCCCTGTCTGCCGACACTGTCTGTGTATCTATGTATCATTCCTCTAGTTTCCTCAAATCCCTATGCAGATTCTCAACCCCCTCCTGTGTCTACTCTGTTGCAGACCTTTGTGTCATCCGCAAATACACACCCTCCCTAAATTGACTATTTTCTCTAGCAGCTTCAAAAGGATGGGAAGTAGGGAAATGGGCGTATAATTGTTGAGGTCACTTGGGTCTCCTGATTTGAAAAGAGGTATGACCTGAGCAATCTTCTAGATTGTCGGTAGTTCACCCAATCCAAGGGACAAATTAAAGAGGTGCGTAATTGGTACTGACAAGACACGGTGAATAAGGTTTAAGAAATATGGACTAATGAGATCCACTCCCGCTCTTTTTCTGGTATCCAGCTGTAGGCTCAAGTCCTTCACTTCTTTGAGTGTAACAGGCTGAAAGGAGAAGCCCGTGGTAGGGGCAAAGTTAGTTGGGGCCTGTGCTAGGAGCGGGTGTCAGAGGTTGTTGGCCGGTGATGAATCAAAGGCCATCTCTGCAGTGGAAAAGTGGTTGTCAAGGAGGTATGGAATCATATATGGGTGCCCGTCATGCAAGATTTTATTGGGAAGGGAACTAGAAGACGCTTGCCCTACAATATCTATCTATTTTTTTTTTTCCAATTGTTTAACCAGGTGAGACACACTAAGCTGAAAGCTTGTTTACAGGTGCAACCTTCTTTCAGGTATTCCAGAATTTGGCAGGGCACGTGGTGGAGGATTCCAACTTAGTACAGTAATAATTGGTCTTTTCGATTCTGATAAGCTTCGTGCAGAAGTTCCTGCTGTCCTGAAGGCTGACCAATTAGAAGGCAACTTTGTTTTTCATTCCTTTTTCCAGAGTTTGTCCCTGCCAAGCAGTGCGGACTTTAATTCAGCCGTAAACCTGTGAAACAATTTCTTCTTGGTGTGGATTTTGGCAAGGGGGACATGCTTGTCCTGTGCCCCAAGGACAGTGCTATGGAAACTGTCATATGCCTCCCTAACCAACTTGGCCAGATAGAAGTCCTGCCAGAGCAAGGAGTTTTGCAAGGCCAAGAGGAAGGCAGGAGGATCAAAATTACGTAGGCATCTTTTAAGGATGTAAGAAGACGTAGAGATAGGTTTGGTTGTGGACCTTATGCAAGCAATGGTCACTGACATCCGAGAAGAAGATACTGGAGTGTGAAAATAAGTGAGATTTGTTTACAAGTGTAAGGTCTAACGAGGAGCTTTCGTTGGGATTTTTTTTTGTTTGGTCGGGTTACTTCTGTGATGATTTGAACAAACCCGTAGGTATCACACAGATTCTTTAAAGGTTTGGAACAGTCAGAGAGCCAGTCTAGGTTGAGGTCCCCCAGAATAATAACTTCAAAATGTGTTGTACTCAAGTTGGATAGGTGACTCAGAAGTTGTAGACCTGCAGAGGGAGGCCTGTAGCATCCTATGATGTATAGAGATAAGGAAGATGAAAGTTGTACCCTGATCGATAGGCTTTCAAATTCCTTTGTGACAGATGAGAGTCATGGACCAAGACAGTAAATTTGTCCAATATGTAGATGGCATCCCCACCTCCTCTGGCCAGCCTAGCCTTACAGAAAATATTGTAGGATGGGATATTCACCTCACTGTCCAGGGTGGGTGGTTTGAGCCAGGACTCCGTAATCACCAGAACATTGGACTTGGTATGGGTAATCCAGGTCTGGATAGTGTCAAGTTTTTTCAAGAGACTGCATGCATTTGTATTGAGGATGCTCAGTCCTTTGGTTTTTGCCAGGTCTTGGGGGGCGGAAATTGGGGGAGCCTGGATTTAATTCAATGCTGCCGGAGCAGAGCAATAACAGCAGTAATATTGTTTTAAGTGCATTCAGCATCAGCCCGTAGGACCTTGCACGTTCTTGTTTGTGGGAAGGTAGTGGGCAGGATTTGGAGTAACTAAAACGTGCACCGAGAGAATCCAGAGTTGCATGGAGAAACACCATACACTGATAGATAAGCATAGATTGGAAGGATGGAGGACATGTGCCTAAGATTGGGTACCTGTTAAGTAAACAGGTTAGAGTCCCAGATTACCAGTGCGACTGCAGGAGGTGGCCCAAAACTGTTGGCAGTGGTATCATCTGCATAGCAGTGAAACTCCACACTGTATTGTCTATGATCTCTCCCAGGGGCAGCATGTACACTGCGAACAGCATCGGTGACAAGATTGAGCCCTGTGGTACTCCACAAGAAAGAGGCATTGGGGAGGAGGAGAAATTCCCCATCACCACCCGTTGCATTCTGTCTGAGAGATGGGACTCAAACCACCTGATGACAGTACCGACGAGTCCACAAGACTCACAGAGCCGATCAAGAAGCATGACGTGGTCCACCATGTCAAATGCTGAAGAGAGATCAAGGAGCATAAGTACTGACCTGTCTCCTTTATCTCTAGCCCTGAGCAGATCATTATGCACTCTAACTAGAGCTGTTTCTGTACTGTGTCTGGCCCAAAAACCCAACTGAAATGGCTCATAGATGTCAGAAGACACAAGGCGATCCTCGAGCTGTAGTGCCACTAATTTCTCGACAACCTTGTTCAAAAAATGCAGGTTGGAGATAGGATGGTAATTCACTAGGACATCTGGGTTGAGGAAAGGTTTCATAAGGAGGGGTCTCACCAGCGCTTCTTTCAAAGCCACTGGGAATACTCCTTCCACCATTGAGCACCTGGCAATTCTGGTGAACACTGGGCCGACGGCCTCAGTGCATCCTATTAAGAAACACTTCAGTTTGCAATACGTGTGCCTCAGCTCTGAGATCACCCTAGTCACTTCTGACACCTCCACTGGCCTAAACTCCTCCCAGACGGAGTGCCTTCGAACCTCCCGGCTCCACCACTGTGAGTTGAATGCCTCCCTGATGGGATCCTCGACCGGATAGCCAAAACTCTGTCAGAGAAAAACAGAGCAAACTCTTCACATATAATATTAACATACAGTTATAGAAAAATAGAAATAAAAACTGGTCACCCCTAGAACATAGGCAAACAGAAACATGGTGAAGACTGCAGTGTAGTCCAGACACATTTCAGCAGGCAACTGAGAGACTCATAGTTCAGGTATCCTCAGAGTCAGAGCTATGAGGTTCCAAGGGATCCCAGCATGCAACAAATTCCTGTTTGACCTTCTTGGTCCAATGTCTCGCATGCTGGGGATTTATAAACTGCCAGGATTTCTTTCCATAGATCACCAAGAGCCTGGCGAGCAGCAGAAAGGAATGAATAATTCTCAAAGCCCGAAGTCAGTGCCTCACAGCGTTGAAACTCTTCCTTCTGGCACAAATCTGAACGGAGAGGTCTGGATACAGCTTAATATCTGCGCTATTGATTTCCAGTGGATACGCAGCTCAGGCTGCAAGATTTGTGTCACGGATCTCAGACCCCGAAGATTTCAGCAAGATGATGCATGGCTGATTAGAAGAAGCTGGACGGACCCTTGGATTGACCTTGTATGCTTTGGAAAGTGATGACCAGGGAAACCTGTACTGCAGTTTGAATTTTCCCTTAAGCCAATCCAGTAAAAATGGTAGCAATGCTGTCCCTTCAACACCTTCAGGAACCCCTACAATGCGAAGGTTCTCAGCCCGGATCTCATTCTCTAAGGCCTCCACGTGTCGTCGTAGCCTTGCCATTTTTCATGGCGAGGGAGGCCACAGCAGCTAAGGTAGACACCACCCGTTTGTTCGATTTCAGCTATGGACCCTGTTAATGGCAATATAGCAACGTCATGATTTTCCATTTTCTGCAGGGTTTTCTCAATCTTTGAATCCATGGCTCTCATGGATTCAAGCATGATTTGCCATGGTGGATCTGTTGGCAGAGCTGGGTTGCTGGCTTCACCTCCACCCGATGTTCTTACGGTCTTGCTGGAATTAGGTGGCGGATCTTTAGGCGGCCCTTGCTATTGTGCTTTTGATCGGCCGATGCCAAACGTGGTATCTGGCAATATAGGGAGTCATACTGGAATGAGTTCTGTGCTTGTGTTTTAAAGAAACTGCTTAAATGTTGACTTTTTAATCGATATTGGGCCTCTTGAAAGAGAGAGCTCCAAAGGAGTGCTTCTAACCGGAAAGATGGCTCTCTAGCATCCCTCATGTTTTTTTTTTTTTTACTATTTTATCACATTTTCAGCTATTTTTAGGCATTAGCTTCTGGTTTGCTTGAGTAGTTCCTGGTCGACTGAAAAATGCTGATGGCTGGCAGCTGTTCAAGGCTCTTGACTGGCAAAACCTTATTTTGGCCTCTGCTTATGGATGGCATCTACTTCACTTGAGATTTCGAGATGACAATCCAGGCATTTCAAGGTGGCATTGGAAACTTTATCAGTCTCGGAACAAGTATCGTTTCTTTCTTTTTTCTGATATTGCATTGCAGAATAAGTTGATTTGGAGAGGAATCAGCAGTAATTCAAATTTAACCTGCTGTATGATGACTGCAAAATAGCAGGAGCAACTGGTACTAGTTGATGATACGTAGCTGCAGCCCACATTACGTGTGTAAAAATTTGATACTTACAGTCTAGCTGAGACACAAAAACCTAGAAGACATGCTGGGGAAAAAGTATGGCAGTTTATTTTGAGAAAGTGCAAATGAATTTTTAAAAGATTGAAATTGCCAGTGGGGATTTATAATAGAGTAAGCTGTAGTCTTGTTACCTTTATCTCTTTGGGATCTTATTAACATACCTTCCTCAGAAATTGATTAGAACTTGGAAAATAGTAGTCTCAAGATTTCTGTTGGCAGGCAAAGGGCCAGGGGTTAAATACAAAATTTCCAGAGCAGCAAAAAGAAAAGGAAGACTTGTCCTTCCAGATTTGCCAGATTAGTTCTGGAATTCTTCACTTTGCATAGTTATTTTTTAGTTGTTTTTTTTTTTTGTCCAGATCCGACCCCCATTGGCCAGTTGCCACTCCCGCTCCGCTTCCACGGAGCACCCCCTCTAGTCACCTACCCCCAGCACGGATCCCCCCGCTTGGGGCAGAGCCACCGCTTCCAGGCGAATCTTTAACAGTACTGGGGAGGAGGGTTTCCTGTACCCCGGATTACCCCTGGGGCGAGGCCGCTGGCTTCCTGGCAGTTCTGTAACAGTCCAGGCGGAGAGAGGACCCGATCCATGATGCGGTACTGGTGCCGACGTCATTTTTGTTAGCAGACATATTTTTCAATTACTGGACCCCTGGGGGTAGGGACATGCAATGACATTAAGCGTCTGCCCTGCCCCCCAATGTTATGGTGCCAGCCACATTGGTACCCCCAGCTTCCACCAGGGGTCCAAAAGGTCCAAACACTCTGCCCCCCCCATACCTCTCAACTGTCCTTGATTTTCAGGAAGTCCCTGATTTTGCCTCAAAATTTTACTCAGTCCCTCCTAAAATGTGTCTTTCCATGGCTAAACAGTTGGGATTGTAAGTACAAAATACTGTCAAGCATTAAAGTTACAGACTCCTTGTTCTTTAGAAAATGCATTTTGCACTAAGCCCCATATGCTACCAGCTTTTTGGGTGGATATCTCTAATTTTAAAGATGTGTCCCTGATTTTGGTCCTTTGTCCCTGATTTTTTTTAAGCCTTGTCTCTGATTTATGAGGCAGGAGGTTGAGAGATATGGCCCCCCTCCCCAGAGAGGAGAGTGGTCCCTGGGACTCTCGATCTCCCCCCCCCCCGGCCAGCCCTCCGACTCCTGGAGTCCATCACCGAACCTGGGATGTCGGCACATAGCCAGACGCCTTGCCACTACACTGGCGGGCCGCCCCTTCACATAGTTGTTGTGTGGTTAAGTAGTAGTGAGGAAGCCCAAGGAAGAAGATGATGCATAGAAACATTGAAAAACTGATGGCAGAAGGCCTAATGGTCTATCCAGTCTGCCTGGTTACCAGCCTATAGTTACAGTAAATGTGTTCCATGAATCCTATTGGTCCTCAGCCATCCCTCTCCTCAAACTTCTCTCCCCCATGTTGCTCGCCAGACCCATGCATCTCTCCCATCCCTGTATGAAGCAAGCCACTGTATTAGCATTGATTACCTCATTGGGCGGTACTGTATGTTCCACTTGTCTGCCACACATTTAGTGAAAAAGATACTTCCTAATATCCTACGCATCCCTCTGCACCTCTTTTATCTCTGAATTCTGGTTTGGGTCCTTCCCCTCTTAATGTCCTCACCCCTTTCTCCCATTCCCTCTGCCTCATACTTCCTCCACTCCAGGGATCCTTGCACCTTATTTCTTCCTGTCCTCATTCCTCTGCTGGGCAGTCAGCCTTTTCCTATTGCCTTCTCTTCCTCTGGAATCTGCTCCCCTCCTCTCTGTGTCTCTTCCTCCTCCCCCAACTACCATAAGCTCCAGCTAAAACTCTTTCTCGCCCCCATATGCTCCTGTTATTCCCCTCTCTGTCTCCTCCCCTGTGGAGCCCATCCCATCCCTGTTGTTGGGCCTCCTCCTGTGTTCTGCCTCAGCCTGTATCAGGCTCCTTCTTTTTTTGCATCAACTCATCATTTTATTTGCGTATCAAAGCCGTACATTATGCCTTTAACTGTTTATTTTTTTATGTACATTTTTAATGAGTTTAATTGTACTCTGTAGGTACTTTACTATGTACTATTCATTATTTCTCTGTATGCTTTTATTATCAAATTTTCTATTCCCGCTCCTTCAAGTCGCACCTGGAAACAAGCCTGGGATCATTGTGCCTTTCCTGGTTACTATCGTAGGGGCTTAGGTCAGGAAGCATAGGCAGACCGGGAGAAGTTACAACATTTGCAAGTAGTGTATTTTTAAATAGGGATAGTGAAGTTCTGATGCCACTTTATACATTGTTGGTGAGACCCTGTTTGGACTACTGTAGCAAGTTTTGGGCACCATATTCTAAGGAAAGGATTAAAACCTTGAAGACAGTTCAGAGAAGAGCGACAAAGAGGATAGCAGGCATGCAAGCACTTAGATATGAGGATAGATTGGATAGTCTGGGACTTTACTCACTGGAATACAGAAGGGTGACAGGTGACACATGCTTAGTGTATGGTACGTTTGAAAATCCAATTTATGGGACTATGTAAGATTGGAAATGAACAACGGGACATACAAAACTAGATCTCATATGTTAAAACTAAATAGTGAAATAATACAAAGAAAAGGGGGAATGTGGTTCTCCCAGAGAGTGGTGAAAATTTGGAATAGTCTGCCTTTGCAAGTGGTTGGAAGTTGAAATATGCTTGAGTTTGACTAAACTGGATAAATATTGCCTAGAAAATAACATGAAAGAATAAAACCTACGAGAAAAGGTGAGCAGCAAAGGGCAAATTGCATATCTGTGCTCAGAAATGACCTATAATAGCTATGAATCAATACCAGTGAAAAAATAAAACTGTACAGGATAGCTTTTCATAGAGGCACTACAAACAAAAAAAGTCCTATATCTGAGTCTCTCTCTCTCTCAATTTAAATATCAATCTCTCTATATATCTGTAAGCAAAACATTGCTCTCTTTATATAAGATGTGTTTTCCTGGCAGTTTAAACTCTGCATCCTGGTGTTTGTAAGTTACATCTCCTGTATTTCACAAAATGTCTCAAAAATGTGTCACTTTCCTTCCTGTGACATGCCTGATGAGTATATCTAGTCTTGACAAGTGTAACAAGATAGAAAATTATGTCCCAGAGCAGGTCTCCTGTTGATAATTTTGTAAACAAGTTTGTGGAGGTCAAAATACACCTAAAGATCAACCCCTGTATTAGATTGCTGTTTTTTTAATAAACCCAAATAGCTTTCTGCAGTCATTTCAACAGTTTAAATATGTACATTTGGAAACCAAGGGATCCTAGTTGCACATAAAGTTTCATATATATTTTCTAGTTTGCCTCATACCAATGCACTTATTCCCTCTGACAGGCCCCCTCATGCTGCCTCTTGTCCCCACTATCTCTCTTTCCCAGCTGTAAACCCTAACCTCTCCCTCACTCCATCTCTCCTGCACTCTACTCATTATCTGCTCCTCTCTCTCTCAGTCGAACCTCCTCAATTACCATACGCTGATATCCACCCCACCACCAGCTGGCTTACTCCGATCTTCCCCCTGGTCCCTCTTTCTCTTCCATTAAGCTGAAATTGCTTAGCTTAACAATGCTGATGTACTGGCTGCTCTCCTCATTCCAGGATGGAACCCAAACTCCCGGTATTTACTGTTTACTGCAACTACCTCTTCACTGTTTACTGGGTATTTGATAGTGTCTGTGTCTTGTGATTTGTAACAATGTTACTATCCTGTTGACCTGACGTGATACCTTTGTAAATGAGCACTTTGCTCAAAGGTTGATTCTGAAGAAATAAATAAAATAACCACAGAAAAGCAAGAGGAGAAAGAGCGAGAGAGTGAAAGAAAGAAAGAAAGAAAATAGAAACAGCAAATGAAGGAAGGGAGTGAACAGGAGGAGATAGTGGGACCATCAGAGTGGCCAGTTCCTATGTGCCACAATAAAAATTTGATTGCACAATCAAACAGGCAAGAGACAGATAAGTGGTAGAATAGGAGTGGATAAAATTGATTCCTGCTTTTAACTCTCTCTTTCTCTGTATAACAAATGGTGCAGGTTCTCACCAAGTCCTGTCAGCATTACCAATTTTCAAACAAACAAATAAGATAAATACTAAACCTACTCCCTACCAGTTTCCTTTGTGTTGCTTCTGGTGTTGCTGTTGCCACTTTTAATACGTTTGCTATTTTCCACTTTGTTTATTCTCTGCACAAATTTATATGCCTCTGTCATAACCCCCCTTTCTGATCTCCAGTGCATACATACAAATATCCACATTTTCATGGCTCTCCTACTGTGATGTTATCCAGCTACCACTAAATCATTTTTGTCACTCTTCTCTTAAACTTCTGTCCTATCCTTTTTGAGGAGTGGGCTTCACTACTGCATACAGTACTCCAACTGCAGTCTCGCTGATGATCTGTACAGGGGCAGTATAATCTCCTTTTGTCTGCTACTAAATCCCCTTCCTATGCACCCCAGCATCCTGTCTGCTTTCTCCACTGCATTATTGCATTATGCCGATGGCTGTAAAGTGGAATTCTCACCTCCCCCTGCAGTCATGCTGTGGGATCTTTATGTCCTGATTAAGGAAAACCGCATTAGAAGGAATTAAATGTTGTATCTAGTTAATCCCGCAACCCACCATGTTTACATACTACCTGTCCAAGTGTCCCCCATGGCCAGCCTTCTGATGATGCGACTGACTGTCTGAGCTGCAGGGGACCTCTATGTGCTGGCAAGTCACTTAGCTAGTATTAGTGTGAAGGGGTGCATGATCGCACTTATTCTGTCCGTACTGATCGCGCTAAACATAGCACAATCGGTATCGGTGGAATAAGTGCGATCATGTGCTCCTTCACATTAGTGCAAGGTAAGTGACTTGCCGGCACATACATGTCCCCCGTGGCTCAGTCCATCAGTCACGTCATCAGAAGACTGGCTACGGGGGACACTGGGACAAGTGGTATGTAAACATGGTGGGCGGAGGGTTGCAAGGTCAACCAGATAAAACATTAAATTACAAGATACTGTAATGAGTACGTAACAAAAATTCTCTTCTACTGTGTTTTTCTTAATTGGGACCCAAAGATGCTGCAGCATCACTGAAGGGGAGGGGAGGATTCACCTTTAAGCTTTCAGATGTAATTACCTTCAAATCCTGTTCATCCTCTGCCCATGCCACCCTCCTCCCCACACATCCTGTCCTTGGCCTTTGGGTTTTTGACACCTCCGTACATCAAACTTTGAAGTTTTTTTTTGCAATGAACCCAAGTTGCCAGACCCTGGACCACCTCTCCAGGTTCACTCTAATTTCTCAAATACTCTCTTCACTGTCCACTGTGCCACAGAGCACAGCATGAGCAGCAAAGAGACCATTTTTTCCCCATAGTCATAGAAACATGGATAGTGATGTCAGAAAAAGACCAATGATCATCTAGTCTGCTCGTAACACCCTGTCATACCCGGAAACCTTTTGTCAGCATGGTGTCTTCATCTACACTATCACTCCCTTGCTTCCTGTTTTACTACTACACGCTGAGTTACTACTAAGCCCATGACTCTGTTCCAACTGTGTTTGAAACCATAAATGGTTTTGGTGCTCCCACCTCGGTCGGTGGACTATTCCATGGCTCAACAACTCTCTGTAAAATTAAAGTTTCTCCTGACACCCCCGGCTTCCACTCATGGCCTTGTGTTCTAGATTCGCTACTCTTGTTGAATAATTCCTCTCAGTTCACCTTGTTCATTCCTTTCAGGAACTTGAAGGTCCCTCGCATATCTCCCCTCTCTCGTCTGACCTCGAGCGAGTACGTGTTTGGTGCACTAAGCTGATCTTTGTGGGATCTACCCTGCTGGTCCTGAATTTATCTGCTGCATCCTGCTGTCAAACCCCTTCCCACTACACCCCAGCATCCTGTTTCTTATTGTAGGCCTTATTACATTGGCAAGATTGTTTAAAGGAGTTACTCGTGATGACTTTTAGATTCCTTTCCTCAGAAGTGATGTTGAGTTAAACCCTCCTGTCCAGTACTCTGTTTTGGGGTTCTTGTTCCTGCATGCATCAGCTTGCACTTTTTGGCGTTGAATTTCGGCTGCCAAATCCTGGACCACCTTGCCAGGCTTTGCAGTTCCCTCTGCGGCTCCCGTATTCCTTTCTCACTATCTGCCTTATCACAGAGCATAGTGTAATCTGTGAAGAGACTCATCTTGCCCTGTTTTTGTTCTCCCATGTCTCTGATGAACACATTGAAAAGGATGGGACCCAAGACTGGTCCCTGTGGTACTCCAGTAATGACCTCCCTCTCCTCAAATCTGACTCAGTTTACCACTACCCTAACTGTGGCCTCTGCTATATCCAGATCCTCTAGCTTTTTCAGCACCTTTTGTATGACACTGAATCAAATGCCTTGCTGCAGCTGAAGTAGAGTAAATCCACTGCATGGCCCTTATCCACTGTCCTAGTTACCCAGTCAAAGAATGCTATCAGCCTGGTCTGACAAGACCTCTCTGCCACAAACCTGTGCTGTTTAATATCTTGGTGCCCATTTTTCTCTGGGTAGTCCACTAGGTTCTCTTTGACTAGTGTCTTTGTCAGATTACAAACATTGGGGTAAGACTGACAGGTCTGTAGCTACCCAGCTGCTCTTTGTCCCCACCCTTATGTAGTAGAACTGTGTGTGCTACCCTCCAGTCTATTGGAACCACCCCTGTTTGACTAGCGCTATTGAATAGCCCTACTGTGGGTTCCTATGTGCCACCTAGTCCTACTATGGGTTCCTGTATACCACTGCATCTCATAAACACCTGTATGGTTACATGTGAATCCCCCCCTAAGAACTGAGCTTTTTTTTGGGGGGGGGGGGTGTAGTCTGCTGTGTTTGGGTGGCATTTTTCATGTAACCATGAATGTGATTGTAAGGTCAGGTGTTACCTAGAGGAATACCCAGGTTTCATGATAAAAACTTGTCAAATATATATATTTATTTAAAGGTTTCACTAGGAGAAGCGTACTAAGCAGTAATTGCTTGTTTCCAGATCGTCGGGGCTTAGAAGGATACATAGTGTATATTGGTTACTAGAGTGCACACATTAGTGTGCGATAACAGCATTTGAACATAAATCGAACACATCAGTACAGAAGGGCATGTGCAGCATGGCAAGAGCAGGTCGAAAACAGTTGTGAACAATACAGCAGGTTCAGTAAACATGCACAGCATGTCAATAACAGGTTGAGAACAGTACAGCAGGTTCAGTAATTGGTATACTGTATGTCTTCCTGAGATAATCATGAGCCCAAACAGTGATGAGACTAGGACAATTAACAGCAAGTAGCAATCAGTTTATTTGTGGTTTGTTTGACAAGTGCAGGAAGGGGGTATATGGTTGTGGAGGGAAGAGGGGGCCCTAGGGGAGGGGGGGCAGGTTTGATTGACCAGAAAAGGGTATTCCAGATTTTAGGGAATATGTATGAGAAGGTGGCTTGGCTACAGTTGTAGTCCTGTGAGGGAGAGCAAAAGTCTGAGGTCCAAGGCTACGAAAGGAGTAGGAGGCAGCGGGGGGGAGGGAGAGAGCATCAGTGAGGTAAGGAGGGAGGGACCCAAACTGGTATTTGGAAATGAAACTAGCACAGTGGGCGAGGTGACTGTCCTCAAGGGATGGGAAGGAGAGGGATTCGTAGAGGACACAACGAAGAGTCCGAGGAGGACAGTCCAGAGCAAAATGACAGAAAGTGTTAAAGAGGGTGTCCAGTCTTGCCAGGGAGGACTTTGGGGTGGCACTGAAAACTACGTCACCATAGTCAGAAATTGCTTAAACCTAGCCGGCACAGTGGCGTGGAGGGCTGAGACATCCGTGCCTTACCTCCTGCCATGCCGGCAACCCATGTTTGCGATCTGAGTGGGCCGCCGGGGGTCGGCCGGGGAGGGAGAGGATCAAGCGTCCGGAGGACAGCTCTCGTCTCTCGGGGAAGGGTAGGGATGGAGTCTGCTGCATGCCTGTCCCTTAGCGGTGGCAACAGATCCACAGATGAAGGGGGTGGATGCGGGGCAGATGCCCGGCGTGCTGTGTATGGAAGAGTGTGCGGCTCGGCCATTGGCGTCATTGCATGCCTCTGTGTCACACTCGGGGAGGGGGGGAGGAGATGGGAGAAAAGTGAGGAAAATATCCCGACTGGCGAGGTGATGCCGGCCCCTCTCAGGCACTGCTCCCGGCTAGCTGGCACCTCATGAGAGATCCAGAGGTGAGTCCAGTGGACACTGGGGCTGGGCGGGGGCAGTGGAGGGGGGCCGGTCGGGAGGGGGAAAGAAACATTGGGCTGGCAGTATAGCCTAGAGGTTAGAGGAATGAGGTTTGAACGAGCTTGGTACATCCAGCAGAATAGACCTGAGTTTGAGTCTCACAACCTCCACTTGCATACTGTGCGACTCTGAGCAAGTCACTTAGCCACCCAGTGCTCCCAGGTTGCCCCTGAAAACAGGCACTTGTGCCTAGTGGGCCTTACCTGGTTACCAAAGACTCAAATAAAAATAAATATAAGCTGAAAAATAAAAAAAAAATAAATGTCTTAAACCTGATTTTGAAAACAAATTGTGGTGAAATATAAAATTATGAATGAAAAAAGTATACTTGAAACAACTGTAGCCCATATACATGCCTAGTATGCATTTTGTTGGACTTACTATTGTTTCAGTACTTGCAAGTGGAAGGCTGTGGAGGTGAGCGGAGGGTAAGTGCCAGCTGCCATCCTGGGTCACGAGGTGTGGGGAGTGGTGGTGGTTGGCTTGGGCATGGAGGCCTGGCATGAGGAGGGAGTAAGTGCTCTCGTAATTGGGTCTTTAAATGTAGTGGCAGCTCTGCTAACAGGTTTTTTGGCCATCCAATGTCCAATTTATTTATTTATTGAATTTTCGGAAGACAGCCTTTTAGCAAATGCTCATTACATGGGTTCCACGTTGATTGGGTTACAGGAAGGAAGAGATTATGTGGCCAGCAGAAGGCTTGCAACATTTACAATGAGTTAAAGTGGCATAGGCAAGCAATTTGGTACAACAAAGGTATGTAGCAATACAACAGACAAACGTACGATTCAAATGCATTAAGGATTGGGTGCATGGAGGAAAAAACAATTCCGCAATCCAAGGACAAAAACTTCTTAAAGAGGGTAGAATCAGCCCAAGGGGCCTTGTGAGAAACAAAGGAGAGCAGGCATATGCATATGATGGGGGGAGGGGGACTGGGTGAGTGGCTTACTGCAGTGAGGGGAGGGAATCAACCTAGGAGGCATTGTCAACCTAATTATGGGGGATGAGGCATAGAGGAAGAGAGGGAGGAGGAAAGGGAAGGGGGGATAAATTTGAGGATGCTGAGTGAAAGAGGACAGTCCTGCTAAAAATGAGGGGTGACTGGGGTGGGTAAGAAGGGGAGGAGGAGAGTGGAGAAGGGAGGAGGAAAAAACAGGGGAGGGTAGGGAGGGAGGAAGGGTGGGTGAGTGGGAGTGTGGTGGGGGAAGTAGGGATGCGAAGAGTGAAAAAACAGGCCCAAGAAGAGACAGGTGGAGGTTAACTGGGGTGGGGTAGAAAGAGAGGGTGGGAGGATGAAGTGGGTGTGAGAATAAGTAGAGGCAGGAGTGAGAAACGGTCCAGTATTACAGGGTAGATGTAGGGTGAAGGATGGGTAAAGGGCACTGTGCTAATGCTGTTATCCCCATGCTAATTGTTTGACTGTATGGGCCTATTTTTTTAGGCATCATAAAATTGAGAGAACGCAGAAAGATACGAACATATGAAAATGCCAGCAGAAACAGGCCTCACGGTCTACTCGAGTCTACTAAAGGTGTAATAACACCTTACAATGCTGCCCCCCCCATCCTGGTTTTTTTTTTTTAAATTACTGTGCTTTTGTTCCCTACCAGCCGCCGGGTCTGCTCTGCTCTGGTCATGCACCCCCTTGCCTCCACCTTCGGATATGCCCGCACTTAACGTGTTATCCCTGGCTTTCCCCCCAGAGAGCGGGATTGCGGCACTGAGCCGTGTATCTGGCCATGATACAATTATCTGGTCGGGGAGCTGGTTCCGGAGGCTGATCGAGGCACCAGGAGCAGAGCTTCATGGAGACAGCCAGGCACGGGATGTTTTTTCTCCCCTGTGAGCAGGGGCGAGGACGTGCATTGATGACCGGCGTCTGCCCCACCACTGAGTTTGATTTGGTGTCGATGCTTGTGGTGAACCCAGCCTCCGCTGGGTGTCACCGTGGCACATGCATACCCCCTCCCCCCAGAAGGAGAGCAGTCCGAGGGGCTCAATCCTCCCAGCCAATCCTCCGACAGCCTGGGTCCGTTCCCAAACCGGGTCACTGGCACATAGTGGAAATACAACCACTGCGCCGGTGGGCCGTCGTCCCCCCCATCCTGTTACCCCTTCCCCTATTCCGACCCCTGTTGAAGCTGTCTACCATCTTATAGGCCACTACCTCACCCAGCAAGGTGGTCCACTTTTCTGCCACTCTTTCTGTGACAAAATGTCTCCTCATCTGTCTCCTGAATCTACCCCACTCCAATCTCAGTTGGTGTCCTCTTGTGTCCCTCCCCTTTCTCCTCTGGAAAATCCTCTCTGTATTAGGCTTTTTTTATTCCCTTCAGGTACTTAAAGGTCTCAATCATATCGCCCCTGTTCCTCCTCTCTGCCAGAGAGTACATATTCAACTGCCCAGCCTCTCCTCGTATGGCTTGCCCTCCAATCCCTGGATCATCTTTGTTGCTCTACCCTGTACCCCCTCCAACAAATTGATGTCCTTCTTCAGGAACAGGCACCAGTATTGCACGCAGTACACCAGGTGGGGCCTGATCAGCGACCTATACAGGGGCAGGATAACTTCCCTACTTCTGGAGGAGCTCCCTCTAGCTATACACCCCCAACAATTTGTTGGCTTTTTGTGAATGGGTACTCTGGGTGGTATCAGCTCAAGTGTAATTCATATTGTTCTTTGTATCTTGATGTACAAAAAAAGAGACTGGTATAGAAAGAGTTAACATGAGACCTAATGATGGGGGTGGGGGCTGAGGATTGTTTTTTTCAGAAATATGCATGTCGGAAATGGAAACAGATAACTCGTAACATAACTGTAAATATTGTATCTGAGCCAGGCTGCTAAAAAACACAAATGATAGAACCTGAGAGAACAAAACCAAATACAAATGACCAGTTAGTTCTGGAGTTTTAAAATTTACTCCTGATATTTTAATATCTAATGAATTATCATCCGCTTTATCATGGCATATATGTATTAATACCTAGGACCACCTTGAAAATGAGCTTGCTCAATAGTGTTTATGCCTGGTTAAATAAAGTGATTGATTGATTGATTGTCTTAAACCTGATTTAAAAACAAGCTGTGGCCATATCCAAATGTGATACCTTTTCATTTATTTTGTATATACTTTATGCAGAATACAGTTTCCAACGGGCTGGAAATGTAGAGTTTTGGTGGTGATGGGGGTCCAAGGGTACATCATTCCTTGTAATATGGCAATAAATACTGTACTAGAATAAGCTATTTAGATTGGTTAAACTGCCACACATGACGAAAGCTCAACCATGCATTAGTTCCTTATTATAAAATGGGGACAGCAAATCCGGTTTTCTGATTAGTTATTACCCGAGCATGAACTCTGTTCCATGCACGGGTAATAACAAGTACTCTAAAGCAGGGCTACATAACAAAAAAGTCAGTGAGCTATTATAATGTTGAGGTTTCAAAAGCAGCCATTTTCTTTTGCCTTGCTAAGTGCAGGGCATCCTTGGACTTGTGGTGCCGGTAGACATTCATTTTTCCGCCCCGTCGGCCAAAAATCAGGTCAGAGTAAAATAAAACAAAAAAAACTCCTTTGTGTGCTGTGGTCATCCACGGAAACTCTGGCGCTGCTAGACATTAATTTTTCTCTCAACAGCAATAGCTGTCCTATGTTCCGCTGTTCTCTGTCCCCCGCCTTCCCCTGTCGCCGCTCTCGACCACTCGCTCGCTCAGTTCCTGTGTGTAGTATCACCCTGGAGTATCACTTACGTCACCGTAATCCCCACAGTAAAAAACACACACACAAAGTTTATTTTTCTTTTTTATTCTTTGCTAAAAGCATACCGTTCACCATATCTCTTGAGGTGCTGTCTTCTGTCCTCTTTACCCCACATACACGCGACTCTGTTTCAAAAGGCAGCAGCAGTTATGAGACATAAAAGCATTCAAAACTCGCTCCCTGTGTGTCTGCTCAAACAAATCGTGAGTTCCTGAAAATGCTGCTGTGGGTTTCGTTTCTGCAGTCACGGAGTGAAGATAGCAGAGCGTGGATGCAGTTTCTCCCTCACCATCAGGTAAACTGAGAATCAAGGGGGACATGGGACACTAAAGGTAATGTTGATGTGAGGGATCAACAGCGGAGTCGCAATCATTGTTGTTCAGTCTCTCATCCCTGGTCACTGAATACTTGCAGCAGAGTCACTGCCAGTATTGGATGATTTTAGCTCTTGGGCATGCATTCCCTCTCTCCCTTCCACTGTCCATCTCTCTCTCTCTCTCGCTGTCTCTCTCCTGTCCTATCCATGATGTCATTATCAAGTAGGCGGAAGGACTATTTTATCATGAATTCCCATATTCAGATAGTTTTTTCTACATAAAACATACATTTTTCTAACTGTAACAAGTAAAAAAAAAAAAAAAAATGTAGCCCATTTTTTAAGCACAGTAAGACACTCCAGGGTGTGCATGAAACAGATTTTACCACATGTCAGCGGCTGAAGTCACTCAGCATTGACCTCGTGCGCCTACCACCCCTGCTTGTGCGGTAATATCTGTTCCATGCACACCCTGTTCCGCTCTTATTGCTTCTATGTCTTAGTTTATCTGTTGTACCTTTGTAGACCAGTAAATTCTGTGTTCAAGTGCAGTTCCCATGGCAGCCCAACAGATGGCTGTAAAACAGTGCTGTGCTGCTAGCATTGTTTCACAGCCATCTGTTGGCCTGCTAAGGGAACTGCAGGAACAAAACACGAAGATTTATCCTAGCATGGTCCCATCATGCAGTGCAACCCATATCTTGTAATACATACAGACGAAAACTGAAGTACGTAGCACCAATCCTGACAGTAAATTACGAAGAAAAATACCATGTTAGTAAATGTAAAGCTAATATGTATAGAATTACTAGATGAAAATCGTTCAGTCTCTACTCACGATATTACAGTTATCAGCAATCATAGCCATCTATTGACCTGCCAAGGGAACTAGAGGAACAAAACATGAAGATGTACTTTAGCATGGTCCCATCATGCAGTGCAACCCACATGTCTTGTAATACACACTGATGAAAATTGAAGTATTTAGCACTGATCCAGACAGTATGTTAGGAGAAAAAGTACCATAATAGTAAAAATTATAAGTGTATTTGGCAATAATAACACCATGCACTTAAATCAAAATGTTGTAAAGTAATGCCTTCGTACACTCACGATATATGTAAGACAGGCTATATTAAGCAAAATGTGTACTATCAATGCAGTGTTAAAGATAAGAAAATTTCTGGAAATGCTTGCCATGTTACAAGCACATTAAGCTACTCGAAAGGAGGCTTTGACTAGGGAATTAATGCATGGTTGAGTTTTTGGGGTACTCGGCCTCGTGCTCCAACCCCCCCCCCAAAAAAAAAAAAAAACATGCATTAATTCCTAGTAAAACTCTCCTTTCTCGAGGTTTATTGCTTATTTGGGGCTCTTCATGTACGTGGACATGCATGAAAGTTTTTCTTTTTACGTAAGTAAAGTATAAAACACTTGTATTAAATCGGGAGTGGTTGCTCAATATAAGGTGGCTGTTAAATATGATTCAAAAAAAAGAAACAAATTAGGGTGATGGCGAAAAATATGGGTAGGTGGTGCTTTGCACTAAAATATGAATGGGAACACGATGTAAGTCCATTAAGATCACCTGTTGTTTAGGAATGAACTGCTGTCAGTGGTAGTGGGTTTCAGTACAAATAATTAAGTGTACAGTGTCCCATGGTGTGCGTGTACATACCACTTTAAAACAGTCCTTTATTTCACATGAAATTATTTGGCATTGATGTGATGGTATTCTGAAAGTAGGAGTTTTGCACATATGGTGATAAGAAAGATAAAAACTCTTTTTTTTTGTTTTGTTTTGGTTATCGCCCCACCCTCTATAAATCTGCCTATGCAAAAATCTCAGCCCTGAATATGCAGGAAGATGCTGCCTGTTTTCTCACTCCAGTGACCTAGATCTGCAAACGCAGCTCACAACTGTAGGAATATCAGCTGTCCAGGAAATTGAAGCCTGGGTCTGTCATACAGATCTCTTTGGAGTCAGAAATGGAAATGATTGGGGGGAGGGGGGCACACCGCAGATGAGGAGTTGCAGGCTTTTATTTTGGTAGAAAGGTGGCATTTGTCATCTGCTTGAGGTCACATGGTGGGGCTCAGTTTATTTGTGCTGGAATACAGTATTGAGAGCCATAGTCTCAGGCTGGATGTTGAACACTGTTTTTTTGTTTGTGTATAAGGAGCCGTGCTGGCAATGACTGTCGGAGAAGGTAAGGTTTTCTTATTTCTCTGTTCTGTCTGTGAGACGCTGTGGGTATTAATGGGCGCTTATAACTTATGGCTTCCTAGCTAGCTCTGTTATTGTTTTGCATTGTCGTGGCATGTGGGTGAACTGCTTTAACAATTTCACCAGCATCTTTGGTCAGGTCAGCTACCTGTGTGAACTAACCCTCAGCCTTCCAGAGACGCTTTACATTTTAATCTGTACTGTCAGTACCTCCCCAACTCATTATATAGTTCATGATTCAAAACATTGATAGAAGGCAACAGAAATCAAAGTACTGTAATATTAGTCAAATCACTGAGAGAAGCCGATGTCAGTATTTGGCATTTAGAAATGGAGCTTGAAGGCAGGTTTAAGTAAAGGACGTCAAGGGAAAAATGCATCATGTGTTTGATTTCTAGAGGAAATATTTGAAAACCGAGGGATTTTACATGTGGAGTTGCATCATAATTTCAAAGCATACATGTCGAGTGCTCTACATTGACTATTTAACTGATGTTCAGTTGGTTTAAGAATGAAAAAATGTACAACATAGGCATTGTATGTCCAATCAAATGTGTGCTAATTCTTTTTTCTCTACTGGTGTGTATGTATGTTGTAAAATAGAAAAAAGAGTTTAATATCTCCAAGAACAAAACAAAAGGGTTACCGTTTTGGTGGTGGGGTCTAGTGCAGCTCCGTGTAATAGAAAGTATAGTTGAAGCCTGCTATTTGTACACCTCAGTTATAATGAAATTGTTCCTTTTATTGGAAATTCCCTGAGAATCTGACAACGGCATGCTTGCGAAAGGTGAGGAAGTGTGTTTATATGTGCCTATTTTAACCTGCTTATGCCCATTAACAGGCTTCCCTAATGTATAACAGACACCATCTCCTCTGCTGCTACGCACATGCAGAGTGGGAAGGAAAACATTTCCTCTCTCTGTTTCTTGTTCCTTTCTGATAAATGGTATATAGAAACGAGAAGCACTGGATAAATCAAGACAGAAACTATTGGAATGTAATGGAAAACAACAGTTGTGTGGTGTTGAGGAAGGAGTTTATGGAAAACTTTTTGGAAAGCACTTGCTGACATAAGATCACTTCGTATGTAAATGGAAATGTTCAAAAAATCTAACCTTTGATTCCTCCACCTTCACCCCCACCACACACACGCACACGTTAGCTTATGCTGTATAGTAAAGCATGCTAAAATGCCTCTTGGAAGTGTTCTGCCATCTTTAAATGGAAAAGCATAGAAAGGAATGAATTGTTGTTGAGTTGCTATGGTAAACTTTTGAAAGTGTGCTAGAAGTTTTTTTTTTTTACTTGCCGTCTCCGTTTACAGTTGTTAGCAGTTTTTGTAAAACATTGCAGATCTTGATGTGCAGTACGACCCCTCCACATTATGGAGTACACCATCACTAGCTGGGCTGTTAAGAGTGGGAGGGGTAAAGCTGACCCCTCCAAGCAGGGTTGGACAGGGGTGCAGGGAGCCCATCTGGTACTGGATAGAGGGGCCCACGTGGAAAATCAATAGGAGGGGACCCAGGATCACACACTCGTATTAGTAGTCCATTTAAATTTGATTCACTGGCTCTGTGTTTGCATCTGACATCAACTTGCAGTTTCAAAATACCTCATTTAATTAGAAAATGAATGATAAATGCAGAGATTTTCAGAGTTTAGAAGGTGGCCGGGTACCTAGCCGAAGTGGTCTCACTTAGGAATTTCCAGGTGTCCTGGTGGGCCATTCTAACACTGCAACCAAATCTTTTCCTGCCGGTTTTCGAGCTTGGTATTATTCCTGCAAATATCATGTGAAATGCATCCTGCATGCCCTGACAGTGCCCCTTGTGTATGCTTGAGGACAAGTCTAGTCTATTAATCACTGGAAGCTGCTCATGTGTTGTGGAGGGGTCCTACCTCTTGCTGGGTTTGAAGAGATTTTTTTAATTAAATTTCACTAACATACCAAGCTAATGTTGCACATTGGTATTCTAGAGCAGAAGTCACACTTTTTATTACTGTTTTAACCACTTTGTAGGTTCGTTCACTCCCACGCAGTTTTCAGTTCTAAATGTTGTTATATGGTGCTGGGTTGCAGATTAAAGGCTTGTTAACTTTTGAAGCAGAAAAAGCCATTTAAATATAACACTGTAATAAATAAACAGACGAGTGTGTGTATGTAGTGATATATAATTATATGCTAGGAACCACTACGCCCCACCCCAAATTTTTGTCAGCCTTTGGTAGTACATCCAGGTTGCTGGAGACTCTCTCTCTCCCCCCTCCCTATTTGATGTCTGGCTTTAGGAACACATTGCCTCCCTTGTATTGGAGGGGGAAAAATCACCACTCCCCCTGCCTGATCCCAAAAAGCATCCCTCTCTCCCCATGATGGTGTTAGGCATGCATAACCCTCCTTTCACTCACTTCCTCAGAGGACTGCTATTTGAACTAATTAGTGCAAAATATGGTATCAATTATAGGGTGAGAATATATTGCTTTCTGGAGAGGGTGTGGTGTCCACTAGACACCAAAGAGAGTTGGGTGGCTGGAGGTAACTGGACAAAAAGGAGTACCTGTCACACAGCTGGGGGAGGGAGGGTGCCACTGGACACTAGGGAGTACTTGGATTCAGGGCAGAGAGGAGTGGGTACCAGTGGACACCAGGCAGTGCTTGGTGCAGAGTGGGAAGAGGGAGGAGATGCCATTGGAAACAGTGGAGTACGTGGCATGGGAAAGGGGAGTGCCACAGGAAATGATGGAGTCCTTGCTGTGTGATGGAAGACAGAAGGGGACTGCCACTGGACTTCACTGAGTCCTTGCCGTGGATGAGTGGGGAGTGGCAGTATGTGCCACTGGATGCCAGAGATTTCTTGACACAGGATGGGGTGGGGATTGCTTGTAATGAGCCAGGGAGATGGTGGGGGAGGTCACTGGTCACCAGGGAGTGCTTGTTATGGGACTGGTAGATTGCTACTGGACACCAGGGTGTGTTTGGTATGGGCCAGGAAGAAAAGAGTTGGAAATGGGCATCATGGCATGTTTGGTATGGGAGTGAGAGAGACAGGTAGGGTTATGCCACTTATACCAGGGCAAGTGTGGCACAAGACAGGGAGAAGGAAGGAGTGTCACAGTACAATGGATTGCTTGGCATAGAATGAGGAAGAGCAAGAGGTAGTGGGAGGGTGGGTGATAGGAGGAGTTATATTCCAGCACCAAGAATGTGTTTCTGGTGGTAAAGCAATCATTTTCAGGGTGGTGTTAAAAAGCTTGGATAATCGGCAAACTAGGTGGGCCAAGCTGTCCTTATCTGCTGTCAGTATCTCTGTTTCCATGGAAACTGGTGCCGTATGATGGCCCAGTGGCAGCATATCATGGCAGGTTTGGGAGCAGACTGGGGAGCCGATGATCATGTGAGCAGGCATGGCAAGTGCTGTTGGCAGCATGGCTCCTTGGCTGGGAGGAAAAACTGTCACAGGGGAGGTGCTTTAGCAGCCTCTGGCAGGGGGCCACAGAGTCTGCTCACTTGCTGTGGGGACACTGCATGCACATGCTGCATCATGTCACAGGGTGGGCTGGCTAAACTGAGAGGGGAAAGCCCCCGGTGCCATCTCAGTGATGGCTTTGGGCCTGCTCTGCATGGACTCCCTTTGAGATGATGACAGGGTGAGCAGATGACGGGGCTGAAATGTTAGGTGCAGTAGACAACAACAAGCCCCGACCCAGACCAGGTGAACCAGCATCAAAAACTTGATTACAGAAGAAGCATGAAAATTTACTGCAAAAACTACATTACTTGAGAAAGGTACAGTATCTTGTTCAAATGCTGTGATATTATTATAGGGACTGTAGTGAATGTACACTAAATAGTAGTTTGTTTGTGAAGTCATGTATTAGTCAATCAAGAAATTAGTGGACCATTGCAGACAGTACCAGTATGGTCCACTACTGGATTGTTGCTGCTTTTGGAACTGATTGGCTACATGACTGTAGCATGTGTGTGTTCACGTGGAGCGGTGAGTGCCTTGTTTCTTTTAAGTTTAGATAACTTTAGTGTTGCAGACAAACTGCAGAAAGTCAGGAGCTTCAAAGTTAGGCTTCTCTAGTCGATTCCTCTTACTGCACCTGTTCTCTGTAACTGAGGGAACAGGGTTTCATAGTTGGGGTTCATAGTTCCTTGGATTATGTATAGTTTGGTAAAGCAAACATAAATGTAAGATTTAGCAGAAAAGGAGCAGTTTACAGTGATTGACTAGAGAACCCTAACTTTGGACTTTAACCCCCGTGCTACTGTAATGTAGTTTATGCAGTGTATAAATATATGTGAGTGTGTATGTGTGTGTGTATATATACTTTGCAAAAACTACATCAGTGTATCAGTTAGGGTTGAGCATAAAGCGACAGTAGTAGAGAAATAATGACGTTAGGGTTTCCAACCCTAACACCCCATCTGCACCCAGCACACACCAACAAGCGTCGGGGGGGCGGGTGCCTTGGGGTCATCAGTCATAACGCTCACCCCATTCCATAAGTAAATAAGCTGAGATGGGTACAGTACAGGAGAATGAGGTGAGCGTTATGGCTGATGGTGGCAAACGAAAAAGGAATATTGTAATATGAAACAGGATTCCTTTTTTGTTTCATACAGCTGTCCTGAAGTGCTTACTGAGCATGCTCAGAAATGTTTTTTTCCCCAAAATTTAAAATTAAATAACTTTGGAATGGTAAATATTTTTTCACCAGAACTAGCAAAAGACGCGTCTGTGGACTAGTCCCTTTCTGCCCTGAAAGTTTCAGACAAAGATTCCAAACCATCAGGGCTGTAGGCAAGTTCAGAGAAAACCCCAGCAAAGTCAATGAGTGAAAAGTGTGTTTTTTCACCTCTTCGGATCTTGGAAACTGCACATCTAACTGGAATGTAACTTGCAACATCCAGAGATCTAACCTGGGCGACAATGTGTGCAAATCTGTTGAACGGTTGCGAAGTTAGTAAAGTGAAAAATTTGGGATTTAACATAGACTTGCCTACTCAACTACTCAACCCTAACTATAGGGGCACAATTGTATATATTGCAAAAAATGCAGTGAGATCAGGTCTGTACTGTTCAGAGAAATTTTTATTTTTTGGGTAGTTTTCTGGGATGGAAAGAATCAAAAATGTGTCCCAAATAATGTATGAACAGTTGCATCCACCAACCCCTTCATCTGGTTAGCCAGAATTTTCCAGCATTGTCAGTGTGTAGTGTATGCTTTTATTTTGATGTGCGTGATGGAAACAATTCCACCTTAGTCTGATTTTTATAAAGATGAGTATGATTCCATGTGAAACATGTAGAGCTTGAATTTCCTGACTAGAACAAAAATTGTCTGTTGCTATATTGGTCCTGGTACAAGAAGATGCATAAAATGGGTGATTGGTTACCTTTTATTGGACCAACAAAGATTTCCAGAAAAAAAAACTTTAAGCTTTCGAACCTATATAGTTCTTTGTCAGAAAAGTTATGGCAGGCCTTCTCAGCCCCCACCCCAAAAAAAACTCAGTTTTATTCTACAAATGAATGCCACAGTTATAGATAAGTAATTAGCTGGGAAGCAAAATTAGAGATAAGGAAAAAAGTCCTCGGAAATGTAGCAGTGTGAAGGTCAAATGCCACAAAAGGAATGCTGTGCAGATGTACAGGGCCCGTAAAACACCCAATATTGAAGTCTTACTAAAGACTAGAAAAACTGAAGACTGTGTATACATGCCCTTGATGAAATTAGAGACACTCTGCAATTACATTTTCAATGCTGGCACTGTGTAAATATGTTTCTGTCTATTACTATGTGTTCATTTGTCTTATTATTTGTGAATATGATATGGTGGTCCTGTTTCAGGCTACAGTTTTAATGTTCACCATTAGTATTGACCGAGTCACACAAAGTTATAGATAGAACATGTTTAAACAGTGCAAGCTTGAATATTTACAAATAATATTGACAGACCAACACATAGTTACAGACAGAAACATGTTTACACAGTGCCAGCTTTGAAAATGTAATTGCAGTCTGTCTCTAATTCCATCAAGGACATGCACGCACACACACACACACACACACACACTCGTCAGTTTTTCTAGTCTTTAGTAAGACTTCAGTATTGGATGTTTTGTGATCCGCATATCATTCCTTTGTGGCATTTGACCTTCACACTGCTGCATTTCCGAGGACTTTGTTCCTTATCTCTAGTTTTGCTTACCAGCTTATTACTTAAAACTGTGGCATTCTTGCGTAAGATGAAACTGAGGTTTTTTTTTTTTTTTTTTAGAAAAGGCCTGCCATTACCTTTCTGAAGAAAAACTACGTAGGTTCGAAAGCTTAAATTTTTTTCTGGAAATCTTTGTTGGTCCAATAAGAGAGGTATCAAATCACCTATTTTGTGCATTTGACTAGACCAAATGTAAGAAGTTTTGTTTTGTGAAACAAGGCTGCAGTCCAGTGATGTGTAAGACCAGAGCAAACAAGTTCAGAGTATTCCTCTTTTATCAGGCCCCTTGAGAGGAATTCCGGGCCCTGGGGAAAGTTCAGACTCCGGGGGCCCCTTCCAGGTCGTAGCCCCCTTCCTGCTTACAGTATGCTGGGAGGCCTGGGCCCCGGGAATTATCCCCTGCTCCCCCACCCTCTCAAGGCCCCTGTCTTTTATTGATGGTAGTATATTGTATTTTTCTTCCCTTTTTGTATTTCTTTGTCCTGATGTCACTGTCCTTGAACAAAGTAACTACCCATGCACACTGCTGTCTTGCAACTCCTAATGGCCGTGTAAGTCCCTCTTGTGAAGCAGTTCGTGGTAGGTGAGTGGAAAGCAACTGTACTTATCTTCTGAGTACATTGTTGTACCCTATACTGACTCTGAGGACATTAGTCTGTTATGTTTGTCTACTGAAGTCAACAGTGAAGTCACTTCACGTCATGTTGAGTACCTAGAGGTCAGTGGGGCACAGGACCCAAGGCAGCATGCATTCACGATGGGAAGGTCGTGTCAGACGAATCTAATAGATTTCTTTGACTGGGTGACCAAAGTAGTAGACCAGCGAGAGGCTGTGGACATGGCCTACCTAGATTTTAACAAGGCATTTGATACAGTCCCACACAAAAGATTATTACACAAGTTAGCCAGCCTTGGAGTGGGCCCCAAGGTGGTAGCCTGGATAAAAAATTGGCTAGACAACAGGACGCAAAGGGTAGTAGTAAATGGAGTACACAGTGAAGAAAGGAGGGTTACTAGTGGGGTACCGCAGGGTTCAGTACTGGGACCGGTCCTTTTTAATGTCTTTATAAGTGACATTGCAGAGGAACTGGAAGAAAAGTATGTCTCTTTGCAGGCGACACAAAGATCTGCAACAGGGTTGATACACAAGATGGAGTGAAAAGGATGAGAAGGGACTTGGCAAGGTTGGAGGAATGGTCAAATGTATGGCAGCTCAGATTCAATGCAAAGAAGTGCAAGGTAATGCACATGGGAAACAAAAGCCAGGGAAGAGTACACAATGGGGGTGAGATACTGACAACAGTAAAAATGGAAAGGGACCTGGGGGTAATTATATCAGATGACCTAAAGGTGGGCAAGCAATGTGAGAAGGCAGTAAGTAAGGCTGGGGGGATACTGGGATGCATAGGAAGAGGCATTAATAGTAGAAAACAGGAAGTTGTTATCCCTCTGTACAGACAGTTGGTGAGACCCCATCTGGAGTACTGTGTGCAGTTCTGGAGACCCCATCTCCGCAAAGACATAGACAGAGTGGAGGCTGTCCAGGGAGGGCAACCAAAATGGTGCAGGGTTTGCACCAGAAGACATATGAAGAAAGACTAAAGGAGCTTAATATGTATACCCTTGAGGAAAGGAGGGAGAGAGGGGACATGATAGAAACTTTCAAGTATCTCAAGGGAATCAACAAAGTCCAAGAGGGTAGCATCTTTCAGAAAAAGAGATGTGCAAGAACAAGAGGGCACTATTTGAAGATAGAGGGGGGACGTCTCAGAGGTAATGTGAGGAAGTATTTTTTCACAGAGAGGGTTGTGGATGCATGGAACAGCCTCCCTGAGGAGGTCGTGGAGTCAAGAACAGTGGGGGAATTCAAGAATTCATGGGACAGACATAAGGCAGTCCTAGTGGGGGGGTAGGAGGAAGTAAGCTGTTGGTTAACTAGGATCTGCAGCTTATCTGTTAGGTAGGAAAATGGGCAGACTAGGTGGGCCAAGCGGTCCTTACCTGCCGTCAAATTCTATGCCGCTCCACCACAGGAGAACAGTGGTGCTCTCAGAGAAGAAAAAAAGATACACAAAAACTGGTGCACCTGCCTCCTCGGTAAGTACTAAATGACTCTTTGTGCACTGGTGTATAACCAGCAGTGACATGTCTGTGAAGCAGTCTGGATAATTTTGTGCAAAATATTTATTATCCACTAAAAAACAGTGTGTGATAACATACAGTCTGGTTTTAATCCTTAACACAGGAACAATGAGTAGCAGGTAAAAATGACAATATTACATAGTACAGTTCATTACGCCAGAGCCCAGCTGAGAGCTGGTGTACTAGAACTGACATTTCAGCTGGTAAAATTGAGTTTCCTCATTGTTCCTGTACTTCATATGAGTGTTACTGCTGGCTATATACCACTGTACAAAGAGGTGTGGTAGCGCTTACTTGCAGACAGCTATGGCAGACTTGCGTCTTCATACCCAGTAACATTGTATTTGGGGTGGGACTAGTTAAAATGCTGGCTGCCATGAACCTTTTAATCTCAGATTGGCTCAGTTCCTCCTTAAGACTAACATCACTGGGTATAGCATGCCATTCATTTGGAAAGGAAGGGCAACGAGGCGTGTACTTTGTAGCAGAATTATAATGCCTGGGAGGAATTATTATGCCAAATCTTGTCATGTTGTGGGCAGAGAACAAGTCCAGAAACTGAAACTGCTTCTTAACATAGAACATAGAAACATAGACTCTGTCGGCAGATAAGGACCGTACAGCCCACCTAGACTGCCGATTACCCTACTTGGTTTGGCAATCCCTACTCTTATCTGGACTGCCTTTCCCCCGCTCTGCTGTACAACAGGGTGCCTTTATGCTTATCCCATGCACTTTTGAATCCCTGTGCTGTTTTTGCTTCCACCATCTCTGCCATTGGGCTGTTTCACAGATCCACCACCCTCTCTGTGAAGAAATACTTCCTAGCATTCCCCCTAAGCCTCCCTCCCTCCAGCCTTATGTTATGTCCCCTAGTCCTTGTGCACTTTCGTCTCTGAAATCTGCTCCCCTCCTGTACCCTGTTTATTCCTCTAAGGTATTTGAAAGTCTCTATCATATCCCTTATCTCCCAGTGAATAGATGTTTAGTTCCTTTAGTCTTTCCTCATGAGGCTTGTGGTGCAGTCCATGTATCATTTTTGTTGCTCTACTCTGGACTGCTTCCATTCTGTCTATGTCCTTCCTGAGATGCGGTCTCCAGAATTGGACTCAGTATTCCAGATGAGGCCTCACCAGTGATCTATACAGTGGCATCACCACTTCACTCCTCCTACTGGCTATGCCCCTTCCTATGCACCCCAGCATTCTGTTTGCCTTCCCCACTGCTTTGTCGCATTGTTTGGCTCACTTCAGGTCATCAGATATGATAACCCCCAGGTCTCTTTCCTGACTTGTGGTGACTAGAACCTGCCCTCCCATCCTGTATTCCTGTCTTGGGTTTCGGTGTCCTAGGTGCATTATCTTGCACTTAGTGTTGAAACCCAACTGCCAAACCTTTGACCATTTTAGGTTGTTTCTCATTTTATCTAGCCTCTTCTGTGTGTCGACTTTGTTACAGATCTTGGTGTCATCTGCAAACAGGCATACTTTCCCCTCCAGCCCCTCTGTAATGTCGCTTATGAAGACATTGAATAGAACTGGACCCAGCACCGATCCCCGTGGAACCCCACTGGTCACCTCCCCCTCTTCTGATTTTATGCCATTTACTACCACCCTCTGGGTCCTACCTTTTAGCCAGTTACCAACCCATTTTACCACTTTAGAGCTCACACCCAAATTCCCCAATTTGTTAGGCAACCTTCTATGAGGAACGATGTTGAAGGCCTTACTGAAATCCAGGTAGGCCACATCCACTGCCCCTCCCTGATCCACCACCCTGGTCACCCAGTCAAAGAAATCGATAAGATTAGTCTGACAGGACCTATCCTTACTGAATCCATGCTGCCTTGGGTCTTTTGCACCGCTTGACTCCAGGAACTTCACTACCCTCTCCTTAAGCAGGGACTCCATCAGCTTCCCCACCCCTGAGGTCAGGCTTACAGATCTGTAATTACCTGCCTTCTCCCTGCTTCCATTCTTGTGCAGGGGGACCACCCTCTGGCCTCTTCCAGTCCCCAGGTACCTCCCCGTCTCTAGTGATTGGTTGAAGAGGGTTGTCAGCGGACCTGCTAGGACTTCCCCAAGTTCCTTCAACACTCTAGGGTGAATCCCATCTGGCCCCATTGCCTTGTTTGTCTTTACTTTTCCTAGTTCCTCCAAGACTTTATCCACCGTAAATGGGCTGGTGTCCAACTCTCCCCCTGTACATCTTTCCTCGTGAGTCTTGGCCCCTTCCCTGCCTTTTCCTTGGTAAATATTGAGCAAAAATATTTCTTCAGTACCTCAGCTTTTTCAAGGTCATCCTCCACCCACCCACCCCTCCTCTCCCTTCTTTAGCCTAACAATACCATTTCTGGTCTTCTTCCTCTTACTAATATAATGGAAGAAGGTCTTGTCACCCCTCTTATCTGCTACTTTATTATTGCACATCCAAAAAAACGTACTTTCCAAAGTACTTTTAAAACTCTGTTGTTGGTTGTTGCCCATCTTAATGGTCAAACAAGCAGTTTCACCAGCTACCATAGACCACAGAATCACATGATCTAAACATGACATCACCACGCTGGGCGTGTAACAGTGTTGCTAAGCAACATGAAGCTGTGTTAAACACAAAGCCTATATGGTTAGACCCATTGTATTATGTGGTCAGACCCAAGAGAAAGGGCAGGGCTTGCCTGATTACACACCTAGCAACACTTTTTCAAAATGGAGACACAAGGCTGTGCAGCGTTTCACCAGCCGACCTAAAAGTGAGTGCAGACTTTAGAACACACACAGAGAAGTTTAAAAAAAACTTGTACAAGTAAATTAAAAGGAGGCATTTTGTGATTTAACAGGGCAGCACAAACGAGTAGTCACACTATCAAGAAAGGCATAAGCACATGGCTATCAGGTACAGCAAACATTTAGTAAAGTTTAAGCAGCTGCCTGAAATATTTCTTAAAAGTACGTTTGAAACGTCAGGGCTAAAGAGAGAAAAAAATAAAACGCAAGAAATTTATCACAAAGTTTGGCTTCCTTCAATTTCTTGTCTGCGGACACCCTCAAGCTATTATTAGACCCTTGAAGGAGCAAACAAATGACTTAGAACAGTAACCATTCCCCCCTAGTGACTAGCTTTGACTACTCCATCATAGCAAGTTTTAAGAGCCTGCGCTCGAGTGAGTCATGGCTAGCTGATTTATCAGGTTTGATTTTTAGTAGGTGTTCCAGAACTTCCTTTTTTGTGACCAGCTAGAATTGGAATTTAGGGTGTCCAGGGGGTGGGGGGGCTATGGGGGTCCTTGAAGGCATCCAGATTTATGAAGATTCTATTGATTTCTTCAGCAGTTAGTGGGTCATTTACAGATTCATTATTGACTTGCATTTCCCGATTGATTCAGTGCATCTGTCTGCCCTTTTAGGAGATAGTTAGGTTTAGGGTTTTGCGAGTTGTTTGCCTGCAGGTCCTTCATGTAGTTGGCCTTGGTCCTTTTTTATGGTCGACCTGCAGGAGTTTCACAGCTGCCTGTAAGCCAGCCAGTCCTGCTGCTGGCCCAAATTTTAATAAGTATCCGAAGCCCTCTCCCTCAGTTTCATTAAGTTGCAGATGAAAGGGGGAGCCAATTAGAATAGCGGTCCTTATGCCTTCTTTGTATAAGTAGGGTGTGCTTATTTACTGTTGTACTGAAATTATTGATCAGGAATTAAAGGGCAAGGTAGATATCCTATATGGACCCCAAGTCCTCCCAGTTTACATTGGAGACATCTTCCAGGAAGGCACTACTGTTCAACCTTGAGCAATCCCTAGATGTGGTCATCCTTTGGGAGCCTTATGGAAGCTGTTGCTCCAGATGCAGTAAATCGGGGAGTGTTCACTCAGGAGTCCGAGAAGATCCTAACTGCATGGACTCTTGTCGGGCTTGCTTACTAGAACCCAGTCAATACGTTATTGGTTTCCGGATTTGGTGTTTAGTCTTGTGGATTCCTCAATAATTTGATGAAGGTGGGCATTGTTGATTGTGTTATTGAAAGCACATGGGCCTTTGACAAGCCAGTTTAGAATGAAGTCCCCCAGCAGTAATAGTTTAGTGAGGGAGAACTCGCCTAGACAGCCCAGAAGCTCACTGAGCACTGGTTTGACTACAGAAGGGGTGGCTATAGTTAAAACTAGGGTACAGAGGTTTAGTGTTGCCAAGGAGGAGTTTCACAAGAATACATCCAGATGCTGAGGAGTCTAAGGAAGGCAAGGGAAACTGTTGCTCAAATAGAGTTTTTAAAGTATAGGGCACACTCCTTCCTTTTTTCTTTCCATCTCTGTCCTTCCTGAATACATTAAAACCAGGATGTCAGTTTCACTGGTTAATACATGTGGTCTAAGCCAGGTTTCAGAAACTGCTAATATCTCATTCACGAACCTCAAATTCAGGGATCTTAGTTCGTAGACTATTAATATTCGTGTTGGTAATTTTTAGTCCTTTGCGACTAGCCCAGACTGAGTTGATGGGGGAAGTAATTCTGGTATTGTTAAGTCTAAGGCCAGGGTTGAGCTTAATATCACCTGCACTTCACGACAGTAATAATGTAGCCGATCGTAGTAAAAGCCTAGAGGTGATTTGAATCTCTCATTTAGCATCTGTGCCAGGTGGTTAACCAGAGCGTAGGTAACTCCTTTCTATTTCCCAAAGTATAGAGCCACCATCAGGGCATAGGTATCTCCTTTCTATTTCCAAAATATAGGGCCGCCATCAGGGCATAGGTAGCACCTTTCTGTTTCCCAAAGTAAAGGGAACCTTAAGTACCTTAAGAGCAGGCAATGATTGGGAGGTGCTCATTGTATAGACCCGGTGGAGACTATGGGAGCTCTGCCACCAGCTTGTTGATGAGAGCCATGAGGCTTGTGCTAAGAACAGCAAGGGCAGCAACTAAGTATGCCATATTTACAAGGTTGCCTTGGTGGGGGAAGGGAACAGAATAGACTTAACAGGGGACGTAAGTCACCTCAGTGGCCAGTGCCTGTTTAGTTAGGGGGGAACGAGGTAATTGTGTATAGGGGGAGGACAGGGGAACAGAGCACGCTTAGGGGATGCAAGTTACCTCAATTACCAATGCCTGTTTAGTTAGGCTGGTAAGTAAATGTTGCATCTTCACAAGAGCAGTTTGACCTCGAGTAACCTCACGAGTGGTGTAAACCATGAGTTATGTGCCCAAGATCAGACTGCTAGAGTAAAGATAAATAATTTATCCAGCAAGCTACCCATCGCATATTTCAGTTATGCAATAGGCAGGGGTTTGTCAGTTTTCTTAATTCCGATAAAATTCTGTGTGAATTTGTGTTGTTTTTTTTTTTTTTGTGCTGTGCCAAGTTAGTATGCTTTTCCAA
This sequence comes from Neoceratodus forsteri, assembly GCA_016271365.2. NCBI lineage: Eukaryota > Metazoa > Chordata > Ceratodontiformes > Ceratodontidae > Neoceratodus > Neoceratodus forsteri. The sequence goes on from CM028132.1 coordinate 1,206,464,304, forward strand.
GCTTGGTTGTTGTGCGGTCAGTAGGGACGCACTGTTAGGACAACGTGTAAACCTCAGTGTGTGCCGTTGATTGGGGGAAGAAATGGTTTTCAGAAAAAAATGTGAACAAAAATGGTTGCGGCTTTTAGTGAGTGGCTGAGCTGGAATGGCATTTGACAACGGAGACGCAATGCAAGTGTAAACTTTCTAAAGTCTTTTGAAAAAGTTGTGCGATCCTGAAACTGGTGGAGAACAAGCAAGCGCGCAACAGCAGTTTGTGGCTCTGGGAGGAAATAAGACTGTGAATGTTTGGGGGTTCGTGAAAAATGAAGAAAGAAAGCAGGTGTAATTTATTTTACTTTACTGGAGTTGAGTGTGACAGGATAGGGGACCGGAGTGAAAAAGCTGCATTGTGGAGATGGGCTGGGAAAATGGTTGTAGCGTTCAGCTGCCACTGTTATTTCTTAAGAGGGGAAAAGAAATCAACTGTTTTTTTCTTGTGTGTGAGGTCCTCGGTGTTTGGCATCAAAGAAAGGTGGATGCTGGAGAATTGGGTGGGTTTATAAGCTTAGAGGGCATGTGTTTAGAGAGCTGGGGGGCGGGATTGCAGGCTGGCAGCTGGGAGCATTTTAAAGGAAAAAAAGAAAAGGTAAAGATTCTGTTTTTACAGGAGTATGGAGCAGCTCATGAACATTGTGCTACATGAGATTTCTGTGGTGTTAAATATTTAGGAGGTTTTCAAGGAGGGGAGTTTTTGTGGAGTTCATAGTAATCTTTAAGGCAGTGTATGGGATAGAGTACTTAACTGCATTTGTATCTGTTTATTGTTCTGTACTATGTAAGATGTATTGTAATTCATTGTCAAAGGGATTTGTTGTTTTTTTGTATTGTCTGTTTTTTGTAATGCTTGTCGCCTGTGAAAACTGGCAGTTTGCTCACCAGGCTCACAAGGATAAAAAATGAAATGAGTAGATGCAGAGGTAGTGCCGGTAGATGGGTGGGGGAAGGACTAAGTGATGGTGAGTTTACTATATGTATAAATCCTGATGACAAGTGATGAGTTTATTGTACATATAAATTAGTGTCTTATGGGTCCACGCCTACTGCATAAACATACACGTAGACACACATACACACACTTACAGAGGTGAGGTCAGAACTCCATCCAGATAGGGAATTGGTGGGGGTGGTAGAATTAGTAGGGCCTGCAGTGTGCTGAGGACAGCACGGCAGGGTAGGAGTCTACCTGTGTTGTAGTTCAGGATATTAAATAGCTGGTATAGCATAGCAGAGTGCTTCACAAAACAGAGGGTAATTATAATCATTTCCAGAAATGCGTTGCAGTAGTAGTAGTAGTAGTAGTAGTAGTAGTAGTAGTAGACTGCTTGCCAGTCTTTCCACATGAATACATGGCACAAGAGACTAAATAAATAAAACTAAATTTTATTTTTGCTAATCAGCCTTGGCCTAGCACTGTGCGTTTTCAGAGTTCATTAGCACTTCCACTCTTAAAACTGCTTAGACATTTTTTCAGCTAATTTAATACCCTGTATTTATAGACAGACTACACAGGGAAAGAAGGATAATTCAGGTCTGAATAGTACTGTACTGTACTGTTCACTGTGACTGTTCTAGGGAAGCTTGTAACACACTGAGTATTACAACAGTGCTATTTGGCTTAGGAGGATCAATGTACTGTATATTTTTTAGAGACCCCAAAACATTTTATGTACAGTATATTCACTGTACAGTAGTGCAGAACATGATTAGGCAGTCATGGACTACAATTTAGATTAACAAACAATGAGCAGTTTAGAACACGTAATCTCAGTATAATACCTTATCGTCCTGCTTGAGTGGAGCAGAGTGGTGTCCAAAATGTTGGTTGGTTTACACTTGGGCAGCATGACCAGCCACAAGCAGCCTCCCCTGACTTATTCCTATCTGGCACATTCCTGTGTTGTCCTTTGCACTGTGGTCCTTAGTGCTCCAGACTGCTAGATGTAGGAAGGCAGAAGGGGGGTGGGCCGAGAGATGTGGTTTTGTCGACAGCACTCGGGGATTGGCTGCTTACTGCTGTTGGAGGTGTGGTTACAGTTCAGGTTCCCGTGTCTGGAGAAGGGGTGGGGAGGGAAGCAAATAGAGGTCAGGCAGAAGCTCCCCCTCAACCACTTTGTTGTCCCACTGCTGGAGTCTTATGGCATGTAGGGCTGAAGAAACACTGAGTCTTTGTCCAGTGTGTTCAGCAGGGATTGCAGGGCCACGATGTGATTAGCTATACCTAGGCTCTTGGAGACATGGTTTCACCATCGGCACTGAGAGACGGGTGACTTGCTGCTGTTGGAGGTGCAACTACAGTTCAGGCTCCTGTCCCTGGAGAAGGGCCAAGGTGGTGATCAGTGGGGGGAAGGAACCAGTAGAAGTCAGGCAGGTGCTCCCTCTCAACCCCTTTGGTGTCCCACTGCTGGAGGCTTGTGGCATGCAGGGCTGAAGAAACACTGATTCTTTGGCTGTGGCAGCCTGTTCAGCAGGGATAGCAGGGCTGTGATGTGACTGGCTGTAGCTAGGCTCCAGGAGGCATGGTTTTGCCAGTGACACTCAAGGACTGGCTACTCACTGCTGTTGGAGGTGCAGCTACAGTTTGGGCTCCCAAATCCCTTCCTGTTTTGCCTTGCCTTTTCCTTGTTAATGGTACTATTTCCACAGATGTCTACTGATTGTGGCAGCAGACTACAGTGTATCTGTGCAGTGGAATCCTACTAACCTGCTAGTGGTGGTCATGCGGTACAAACTCGTTGGTTAATCCCTCAGAAACCTTCCTCTTGTTCTTCCTCTCTAAGGATCAGCAATTCCTCTCCCTTTTTCCTGAGGGCATTCTGATGTAGAATACAACCAACTAAAAGCTCCTCTTCCACTGGTAACATTTTTGACCTGACCCATAATGCAGTGCTGTCAATACCAAAAAAATGTAAGCAAACTTTTAAGTTGGCCACCTACAGTGCTATAGATACATCACTTGCCCTATTGTTGCAGTTGCTCTGTTTTCTGTTTCTTTCAAATGCATCCCTGTAAATCAAGAGTCAGAACAGTGGGGGTAGAATCCCCATTCCTGCAATTGGAGACAGGACTTAGAATCTTTTTATAAAATGGGTAGGGAAAATGCAGCATTCTGATTGGCTGCTCACCATACGTAATTACAATACAGCCAACACCTATAAAAAGCCCCACTGTACCATTTAATTTCACTCCAAATTGGCAACCAGAATTCTCTGCTTCACAAATTGAAATAAAAATGTCAGACTTTCTACTAGTTACCTTTGAATTGTTCACAGATGCTACCTTCAGTCAATTTCTGGACCCAGCAGATTAAAAATGGGGGAAAGCGCTATTAATTTCAAACCCATAACAAGTTCTTCTCTATTTTTTTTTTTTTTTTACTATCCTAAACTCATTTTGTAAGGGCAGTAAGACATTCCATCTTGTTTGTAGTACAGCCTGTGACACACTGCTAGGGGCTGAAGGCACTTGGCCTTTGGCAACATGTTTTAGTACAACCCTGGGAATGCATCCATGGCACTACTACCAATACCCTGTTGTGTCTTATTGTTCAAATATTACATCATTACCTAGCAAATTCTATGCCATCCCCCATTTAAAGGGGACAGGACATTGTTTTTAATTTGCAGCAGTTTCTATAATTCCTGTTAATAGAAAGGAGAGCCCAGAGTATCCATAGTTAAAAGAAATTTCAAACATTAAATATTGGGCTTTATAGCCCTTTACCTTACCTTGGCAACAGTTAAAGCCCAATTTAGAATTTTTCAAGTGCCCCCCCCCCCAGTTCGGAGGAAGGGATCATAATTCAGGCCAAAACTGCCCGGCCAGATGATCCCTTCCACTTACCGGTCCTCAGGCATCCCCTGCGCTCAGACGTTTTATGGCATCTAACCAGGGAGAACGTAGGGGCATGCACCATTTTAGTCTATGATGATCATTTTCTAAACAGTTTAACTGTTACAGCATCCTTCGATTTAAATGAAAGTCACTGTTCAACTTTTTGAAAATTACCCCCATAGACTACAAGGGGGCATGCCCCGCGTTCTTTTTTGGACGTCCTAAAATGTGTGAGCATGGGGGCGGACTGGAGGACCAGGAAGTGGAAGGATCCCACACAGCAGTTTAGCCAAATTATGATCCCTCGATCCCGATCGGGCGGGGAGGCTTGAGTTCTGAACTGAGCTTTAATGAACTATTACCAATGTAGGGTAACAGGCTATAAAGCCCAAAATCTAAGTGAAATATATTTGAAATTTTCTTTAACTGTACTTGAATCAAAGTTCTTGTGAAAACAATGTTTTGTATTGCTTTCTAACTTTGGACAACATTATGTACAGTTCTTCTTATGTAACTGGGTGTTTGGAGTTCTGCATGGGTTCAGAACTGCCATCACTGCACTGATAGGTCAACAGCTTGTGGTTAAAGTTCTGAATCCATGCAGTGACAGAATCAAAACTCTTAAGTCCTGGTTCTGTAAACAGAACAGTGTATAGAATTTGGTCTATATAAAGAAAGCAATGTAAAATGTTTTTACATCAACTTTTATTCAGGTGCAACAAGTTAAAAATTGATCATTTGGGGATATGAGTATACTTTCTGAAATAGGAACAATACAAGCAGTTGCAAATTCATGCAAATTTCCTGTCCCCTTTTATTGCTTGGGCTCTATTTTTAAAAGACAAACTATGACGCAAGCTGCCTGAGCCAAACGGGGGTGACGCAAGTGGCACCTTGCATCATAGTTTGCAGCAATTGCAATTTTCATACGCCGGCTGTGGTGAAATTGGGAATGCCATGTGGAAGGTCCTCTCTGCGCTACCCATGCAGCAAAAGCACCCGTGCGCCAGGTCACAAGGGGGCTTGCGCAACGATGGGGCTGCACCATCCCCTTATTTGCTGTTTTACAAGCCCCACCATAGTTGCAATAGGGGGCTGCCTTTAGACCAGCCAGGAGGTGGTCTAAGGGTCATGCGCCACTGCTGGGCTGTGTGGCGATGGAGGGGCTGCAAGGAGAGGGGACTGGGGGGGGCAGAAGAAACATGAGGGAAGACCTTGGGGGCACGGGGGCACAGCAGTAGCAATGTGCAGGGCATGAAGTGGCACCCTGCGGGGGTGCCCTGTGGTACTACATAAAGCCGATCCGACTGGGTACAGGGGACTGGCAGAAACGGACCAGGACCGGCCTCAAGAGTATATAGCCCTGGTGTTGCTAACACCTACACTGTCGGTGGACACCAGTGGCTGCAGGTTGGAGGGGTGCAAGTGGTGGTGGCTGGGAATACTCCCTGGGCACTGCAGCAGTCCCCTGGTACCAGGCCCCCCTTCGTAGGGCAGGCTGTTGCCCACGTATGGTGTTGGGTCAGTGGCATATGTGAGGCAGATGCCAGGGCTGTACCGGTCCCCATCCTGCAGCTGTATGCACGCCCATACCTCCACGGTCTCAAGTGTTGCGCTGGGTGGGGGGGTTGACAGATCCTTCCGTCAAATCTCATAGGTGCGGCACTTCATCGGCGCAACCCTACGACTCTGGAAAATTCCAGGTCTTGGGCACAGGGACCTTCATTTTTTTTTAAACACAGCACAGGGTCCCTGACACACCCAGAGATTGCCGCAGCCCTAGATTGCTGCAATTTACGACGATCGAAGGGCACTTTGAAAATTGAGCCCCTTGTGTTTGAGGGGAAATGGCTTATTTCTGCTTCTGCTGGTCCTTCACGGCTCCATTGATTCTAGTTATTTTATTTTTGATCTGTATCACTTTGAGTGGATTTATATTTGCTTGCTGGCAAGTGCAACAGTGGAAAAGCTGAGTTCCAGGTACATGTAGATTGTTTTTAATGAGATAGTCTGTTACATAATAGTCTTCAAGGAATGCTGCAGAGGTGTATCCTGGGGAGATCCAGATAGAAATAAATCTGGTCACAAATGCCCATTTTCAGTTTTGGCCCAGGTTTACCTGTATTATTTTGAACTTAACTTTCATTTTTTAAATACTGAAGTTTAAACGAGAGGGGTCCTAGCTGATGAATTTCCCAGTAAGGAAGCACTGATTTTTAAGAGTGGTTTATGGCCTGTTGATTCCTATGAAACAAAACAAAGCAGAAGCACTGGGCCTCCATGAATCCTGAATACTAATGCACACAGATCTCATCACACACAATTTTACTAAGCAGTGCCACATAGCTCAGATTAGCGAGAGAGAAATAAGGCTAGGAGTGGCACTGAGGTTGTTGCCGAGATATTTAATACATGAGCAGCAGGTGTGGGTTTGACTTCTCAGTCTGCGGTATCACCATTTGTCGCATATAATGGCGTTGCAGTGTAAATCAGTCAAGCTGGAACAAGACTGTCTACATACACGCTGCCCCTACTTTCTGCCAGAAGTGAAGCCTTGAATGTCTGCAGCCCAAAGAAGTGGGGCCAGATTATAGTTACAGAATCCGACTGCAGTGGTTATTTTTAAAATGTTCATCGCATTTTAGTTGAAGCTGTGCATAAATATACATACACTGGTGACTGGACTAACACAGCCCTTTCTTAGGTCTTGCAGTTTTTTCAAGACTCTTACGCTCTCACATTAGCTTGCTGTAGAACACAAGCAGTTAATGTTACTTATGTGTATTTCAGAGAATACTGGCACTGCTCCCTGTATTTCGTTGAAGAGCATGTACAGTATCCACTAAATTAAAATATGTAAACCAACCAAGTTTATAGCAATTGCATTCAGTATCAGTTTAGGTTGTTGCCTGTTTTCAGTTATCAATCTTTGAAATATTTCACATTAAAGCTGCAGTGTTTATTATTAGTAGGCAAATAATTTCTTCATACAATTTTGGTTTAGCAAAAATGAATTTCTGACAGCCTTAGATTTATCCTCAGTGTATTTTTAATATTTTCAGATATTTTTAAACCAGCTTTTGTAGTTAATTTTGTAATTGACTCACACAATTAAAGATGGCCACTGTTCAGAATTTGTAAAAATCTCTTCCGTTGAGATTACCTGTTGAATATAAATATTAGCTTTATTTATTTATTTTTTATTTTAGTCTTTGGTAATGGTAAAGCCCACTATGCACAAGTGCCTGTTTTCAGGGGCGACCTGGGAGCACTGGGGAGGTTAAGTGACTTGCTCAGTATGCAAGTGGAGGTTGTGGGAATCAAACCCAGGTCTGCTGGATGTACCAAGCTCATTCACAGCTCATTACTCTAACCTCTAGGCTATACTGCCAGCCGCAAATACTTTATACTGTAGCTGTATTTAGATGGTGCGACCACAGGTCTCCAGTAGTAAACAGCATAGCACTATACGGGAGCAGAAACTGTTAAAAACACCATAGATTGCTTCAGGGACAAAAGAAAACGAAAAGTGTGCATATTGATTTTTTTTTTTTTTTTCAATCATGATTGTATTTATCTACTTTTGCTACGGCACGGGGCATCCAGCCGCCGGCTCCGCCCGCCCGGAGGGCTGGGTAGCTCAAACTGCACCCAGGAGGACCAGGGACAACTGTCATGCCATCTTGCTGGAGGGTTTCCCCCTGCCTCTACCAGCTAGGAAAGCCCCAGACCCTCCCCGACAGGACTCCGTCAAAGTCCTCCGGGCAGCTCGGAGCGCGGCTATCAAGCTGCATGGTTGTGCCCAGTCCTAATTTTCCTCCTTGTATGGCCCCTGAAGGGCGGACATGCAATGATGTCCAGGCACAGCGTACAACGCCTCAAGGCCCACCCTCTGCTATCACCGACACTAGTAGTGCCCCCGGGCATCCCCAGGGGCCGCTACAGCACGGTGAAATTCCCCAACCCACCCCAGGACTAGGAGAGCAGTCAATGGACACTTGATCCCAGTCCTCCCATGCCGACCTCCGACTGGTCCGGGCTCATTCCTGAACCCGGGTTGCCGGCGTGGCGTGAGGTGTGGCGTCCAGCGCCTCAACCCTCAGCGTCAGCAGGCCGACCCATATTGATGTTTTTGCCAGAATATTTGCTGAAAAAAATGACAAAGTGTATAACAAATACAGCTGCTTTAACAAGGTGCATTTCCTCTGCCTTTTAAAAAAAAAAAAAACACCTGGCTGTCCCTGATTTCACAATGTTGTGCTCGATTACATCAGTCTTTTGTCATAATGAGTAATATGATGTTATAAGAAGTGCACTAAGAGTTCAGAAATTACCACTGATATTTTTTCTATACAGAATACATAGATAAGTTGGAAAAAACATACTGCAGAATCTGGGGCAAAAACAAAATTTAAAAAGTTCTCTAGTCCGTTGTGATAATTGAATAAAGTGTGCCAAGGAAATTACCGTATATACCAAAATGGCATGGATAAACTGCTCTTTAAGTGATAATGTGTTAGTTGACTCACTATATGAAGCAGTAATATGGCTATCAAGTGAATAAAGCATGTGGCCAAAGTCTGAGTACTTTATCCTCACGAGACGATCACATTGTTGCCAAGGATAGTGACATTACAGCACTGTCATGAAGAGATTAAAATAACTACTTCAAGGCACTTAAAAAAAAAAAAAAACGTTTTAGGATAAATGTGCTAATTGGGTAGTGAGGGTAGATGCGGGAGAGGGTTCTTTGTAAGTGGAGTTTTGACAAATCTCTCTGTAGAGTATACAGTAAATGAAAGCATCACTATTTGTTAGTTGGCAAATAATTTCACCATATACTTTTTTTTTTTTTTTAGCAAAAATATATTTTCAACCAGCATCTGTAGAGTCACCAATATATTTTTTGATCTTTGAGGACATCCCCCTACATAGAGCCACACCTTTGGAACTGTGAGCTATTGATATCAGGACCACTCAGAAACTATTGCCAAACTGTGGCCATCCATGTTGAGTTATATCAGCGTCATCTATATAACGTGGGCAGCCCCATACCTCCTTGTTTATTTTTCTTGCCATCAGCCACTTGCCGGATTGAGGAAAACACCTTTGTAGATTTTGATAGGTGAAGTAATACTTATTCTTTTACTTTACTTACATTTTGTCATTGTTGCTTTCTATCATCGGCTACTTTGAAAAAGCCCCTGCTTTTTGACTTCTGTTGATCGTTAATAGGTGATGCTCACATTCCCTGTATTTGCTGCTTGGGCCTTTTGCATGACATGAAATCATCCTGTGCCATTAGGCCACAAGGACATGCCGCCAGAAGATTTTAGAAACTTCCTGCAGAAAGTGGAGACCACCAAGCAGATGTCATCTGTATCTATCCGGGACCTCCAGCTCACTCTACCGGCTCTGCAGCTGCAGAAACCAGAAAGTTTCTTCGATAGGCAGCCATGTCACAGTCATGTGAGAAACATCATTCGACAAAGGAAAAGACAAAAAAAGTCTTCTTCAGAGTATCGTCGCAAACATTCTAAGACTCCCTCCCAGTCCAGATCGCTGCTGACTCCCCATGAGGGCATGTCTCAGACTGCACTGTTGATTTCTGTTGCTGATTCAACCATCATTTAGACACCAAGGTCGGGTGAATTCTGTGACTCCGTTGCAGATGGCAACACCAAGCCCCTTACCAGTGTGTTGGAGTGCACTATCCTGCCATTGCTTTCTTTGTCAACTCCACCTGCTGGTGTCATCAACACCAGCACTGTTGTGCTTGCTATTGTCTCTGAGACTCTTGTCTTCCCTTCCATTGATGACTACTCTGATGCCGTCTCTGGGTGTCTCTGGGACTATGGTTCCTGCAACTGTGCCACCCCTCCACTGCCTCAACAGGCTGTGCCCCCTGTGGTGGTTCTTCCACCCCATCCTCACCTTGAGGGTGAGAGGATGAGTACAGCCCAGACCTCCTGGATGTAGAGAAAAGTGATAAAGAGGACAAGCTACCTGAATATGGATTCAACTGTAGTTCCACTGTTTCCTCCTTTAGTGAAGACACTGTGGTATATACTCCCAGGTCTCTTTCCGAGGATGCCTAATGTCTGGTTCTCCAACAAGTCATGCAGGAAGATCTAGACTTTACTGCTTAAGAAGAGGGCTCCACTAAAAGGAATCTTTATGAAATCCTGGAGGTCACCACATCTTTTTCCATGATTAGTTCCCCTGTTTACCCTCCTTTGGAGGATGCTACCATAGCTATGTGGCCTAGACCCAGTATAATCCCGGTTGACACTCGCATTGTCAGATAATTAAAAAAATTAAATAAAAAACTGCCTCTTCTACCAAGGCTTTTTGTACTGGCCACTCTGAAACTGATTCAGTGGCTATAATGGCCGCTCATGACAGGTCTAGGACCCCCCATCATGTGCGCTCTTTGCCTCCTGACAGAGTCTAGAAAAGCAGATATTATAGGCAAAAGGATTAAGGCTTCTGCCTCACTAGGGTTCCTCACTTGACTGCACAGCTCCAGAATGATTTCTTCAATATCCCTTGTTCTGTACTAAGCATTTGACTCTCAGATAAAAAAAAAACTGTCCTTTATGAACTTCGGCACCAGGTAGGGTCTGGCCAAAGTTCAGTCCTTGGATGGCTCCCAGTTAGAAGAAGTTAGCTCCTTCAGATACCTTGGTGTTTGGTTATAGTATCTTCTTGACTTCCAGTGCCACTAGAAGAACACAAGAAACTCCACCCTAAACTTGGGGCACTCTACAGGAATAAAGACTGTATTCCACTCCCCGCCTATTATGAGATTATTTAAAACATTTTCATCCCAGTTTTTACTATGGGGGGTTGTGTATAGCACATCCCTGACATTTTCCATTGCTTGGGTAAATTTCACGCCGTCTGTCACTTTGCATTTGATTGCCCTCCCTGGGCTCATCACTGCCTTATATACTATCCTCGCTCCCTCTCGTTCTCTCTCCCACCCCTCTTTAGAGGGTAGACACCTCTCCCACATTGCTTCCTGTAGCGCTAAATTCAGGTTTGGAACCTTTCCTTTATAGCTCGGCTCTCTTCTGTCCTGCCCCTATCCATTTTCTGGCTCCTCTATAACTCTGACCCACTGTCCCTCAAGTGAAACCCACTAGTGGCCATACCACCTTCTCATTCAGGTTCCCCCTGGCTCTGATGTAATCTCCCTCTGCCTATCCATTCCTCCAAGTCTCCCTTCACCTGTAAGACCATACTCCTTGACCATACCACTCATGTCTGCTTGTGCCCCTGATACTGCAAGTGTACGCCGATGACTGACAAGTGGATGTGACAGACTATTACTGCAGTTCACAACATGCTCCTTGTAATAGTTTGTAAAATACAGTTTTCTAATTTCATAATTTTAGTGTTTCATATTTATTTATTGAATTTTGTTGACCCGGTAAGCCCACTAGGCCTATTGTCACATGCTAGTTTATGTTGCACATCTGTACTGGCACATGTTTTTATGTTACATTTCAATATTAGCATGTTATTTTATGTTGGTGAGTTCCATATTGGTACATTATTTTATATTGCACTGTTCCACTTTGGTACGTTATTTTAAGTTGGTTGTTCCATATTTGCACATGTTCTTTTATATTGCTCAGTTCCATATTGGCACTTGCTATTTTATGTTGCTCAGTTCCATAATGGAACGTTATATTTACAGTATTTTTTATTTTTACTGTCCTTACAATGCCCTGTGTTTGATTACCATTTATACTTCTATACGTCTACCTTGTTTTGCTGTATTGGCATGTAACATTTGTTTCTTCGTTCTGTTTATGCTCACTACCTGAGGGTCATCCCTAAATGTGTCATAGCATTGGTTATACCACAGAGGCAGGGTTAGGAATGACAGTAATCTGTGACAGAATATTCGAGTTGGGCCCATGGGGACACCTCAGTTGAAGCTGAGGCAGATTTACCAGGGCCGCTAGCTTCTGGTGCCAGGGCACCTATGTTTTTCCATTTTTCCTGGTCTCGAGGGTCATGGGTCATGACATTATGATGCACACCTGCAAAGCATGTTGAGTTGGTGTCTCCATTTGCCTCCACTACAGGGTGTTCATCCAGCTACTCTACCACCTAGGGAAGTGCTTCGGTGGAGGAATCATCCCTTCCTCCCTGGAGGAGGAGGAGCGCGTCTAATAGGCTGTTTGATTACTCCCCCATCTGACCCTGTCTCGCTGGAGGAGGAGAAGAGCATCCACTGGGCTGTTTTAAACCCCCCCCCCCATTTGGCCGTGCCTCCCTGGAGGAGGAGGAGAGCGTCCACTGGGCTGTTTGATTTCGGTCTGGCCTTTGACAACCCTAGACTCGTCCGATCCTGAGTAACTGGTATTGTGAGTCGTAGCACTACAGCTGTATCGAGTGGTCAATTGGCATGTAACTTTTGCTGTACTCCATTTCCTCTTATATCAGAACACAACTGGATAGAGCCGTTCTCTGCTTAATATGCTTTTCCTGTTGAAAAACGTCTTAATGAGTAATTCAGGTCCATGAATGCCTCTGTGTCCTTGGGTTTTCATTGGCTTTTTAGCTTCTTTTTTGCACATGTGGTGTGAATCAATATAATAAGCACCTTACATTTTCTGCAGTGGTCTTTTATAGGTGTTTGTGCCTTCTGTTGTTGTATACTGAATATGTTCTTGGAGAACCACCGCAACTCACCTGATGTGACTCTTTTTTACTTTTTGTTTAAGTAAAAGATCTCTCCATCTAATTCCCTCATGCCTCTGCACTGTCCGTCATACTGCATAGTTCTATGTTATTTGCAAAGAGATGCACCTTGTCCTGAATGCCTTCCCCTATGTCACTAGTGAACATGTTGACAGGTCCCAGGACTGACTGCTGTGGTACACCGCTCATGACCCCCTGATTTGACCCTGTTTTTCTGCCACTGTCTGCTGCCTCTCATCTAGTCAGTTCCCCACCCATCTCTACTACCAAGTCCCTTAAATTTTTCTGCAGCCACCTGTGATGCACCAAAACAAAGGCTACTGCCTGTCCTCTGTTCATTGCCCTATTAACCCAATCACAGAACACTATCAGGTTGGTGAGACATGACCTCTGTGCCACAGACTTGTGCAGCTTGCTATCCTAAAGCCCATTTTCCCTCTAGGGAGATCACCAGGCTTTCCTTCACTTGGGTCTCCCATCGGTTTACTTACAATGGAGGTAAAACTGGCCTGTCATTGCCAGACTCCTCCCTGTCTCTCACCCCTTGTGAAGTAGGACCATGTCCAGCAGTTTTCAATCCCTCAGCCAAGGGCTCGGCCAACATTGAAGCTAGTTTGTTGAGCACCCTTGGTGTGGGCCATCCAGGCCCAGTGTCTTCTCAGCCTTTAGGGCACCCAATCCATATTTCTCCTTATCAATGGTAATCAAAACCCACCCCATTTCCCTGAGTCCCCATGTGACTGCCTTGATCCCTTTCACCTGAAGAGGCTGATTGTCCTGTACCGTGAATACTGATAAGAAACTGTTTAAGACATTTGCCTTCTACTCGTCATCTTTTATGACCCTCCTCCTCTCTATTTTTTTTTTTTTTTGTAAAATAGATTTTTGTTGATGATTTTCAAATGTACATATATTGATCATTAAGATAAATACATGGTACAAAGTTCATCATATAACCATCTGTTTAAATTCACTCTGTTATGAACAACATACATACATACATACTCTTGGCCAAATACCAACTAAACAGAAAGAGACCACATAGTTTTCTCTTTACAATCACATAAATGGGGTCTACTTCTGAGGTGTGTTATAAATATTAAACTAATTTCAGAAATGGAGTTAAAATAGCCATAATCTTGCCCCAGTTCATATTTTCCATACCAATTGAATTTTCATTCATTTCTATGTAATGTGAATTTTTTTCTAAACATAAGGATTAACTAAATGTAAATATCCATTTGTTATAATCAAAATTTCCTAAATTAGGCCAGTTCCATTTTTGTAATATTTGCCTCTTAGTGGCCATTGAGGCAAGGGCACAAATCTTTTTTTTTTTTCCATTAAACTTAAGCTTATATTTTAAAAATTATTCAGAATGTAAAAATTAATCTAAAAAAGAAGTGTCTTTTTTTAAAATCCCTTCCAATTCATTATGTGTTTTTCTCCGCCAGGTATTCATTTTCCCACATGTCCACAACACGTGCGACAGGTCACCAATCTGTCCACATTGATGCCAACACTCTTTCTCTATACTTGAGAAAAAATGAGAAACAGTGACTGGGGTGATATATGCTCTGTCTAATATCTTATACTGTATACTTTTATTTTTTGCATTTGTATAAAATGCATTCGCATTTATCCTTAATGTTTTCCAACTGTGATTATGTATATTTTCTCCAATCTCCATTTCCCACTTCTCTCTGGTATGCAACATCTTACGAGTCAGCTGAGTAGTTTCCAAATTATGTAACTGAATATAAATCTGGGCTTTAATCGTATACCATTAGTGGGACGCCATCATTAGGGTGCCATAATGTGGGTGCTGCAACCAGTTCACCTGTCATACTGGCAAACTGGATTTTGCAGCGCTCAGCATGGATGGCACTGTGCCCCTTGCCCCATACACCTCTAACATGGAGGTGATTATATTATAGTTTCAGGGGGGCGCGTGGGGAGCCCCGCACAGACAGCCTGCCCTTGCCCCAGGGCATTGGGCGGAACTGGGGTCAGGCAACAGAGTGGCCATTCGTGATGATTGCTGTTGGCATTGTGCCAGAGCCCTAATGTCCCTTGCCATTTTGCTTGGCACACCTCCGTGGATGAACCAGCTGTAATACTAGTATTTGTACTCAAATCATTATTCAAATAAATATCAGAATCGCAATATAGTAAAGTATCCCCTATCTTGTTTTGTATTAAGTTAAATTTAGATTTCAGTATTGAATGTACTTCCACTACCACACCCCCACATGGTTCAACTCCCTCCCACTCTCTGTCACTAAGTCTACCAAAATTGGTCCTTTTAAAGTCGCTCTCTGTAACCACCTCTTTGGCGCCCGAAGCTGTAGTTGCCCTTAATCAACCTAATGTTGGGGTCCCTCCTCGTTCCTTGCCCATAGCCTTGACAATATCCATTGGACTGCTTCCCCCCCTCTTTCTTTTTTTTTTTTTTTAATACGATTGCTATTTACTGCATGTAACTTTATCCCATAAACCACTGTTATATTGTGTTCTTTTTGTTATCTGTATTGCACCTGTGTGTTACCACTGTTGTATCTCACACTATAACCATGTCTACCCTCCCTGCGACGAGGTACCTTTGTAAATGAGTCCCTGACTCAAAGGTTGTAAATCCAACTTTCAAAATAAATAAAATAAATAAAAATATAAATACCTATTATCGCACAGATTGGCTGCCAGAGGAGAGTCCCTAAATTATTTAAATGAAATAAATTCCCATAGGGGCCGGCCCAGTGGTATGGCGGGCTGAGGCACTGGGTGCCTTATCTCCTGCCACGCCGGCAACCCATGTTCTTTGATGGGCATGGGTTGCCAGGGGTCGGCTTGGGTGGGGGGTTGAGCGTCAACTGAGCGGCCGACTAGCAGCTTTCCTCTCCTGGATTGGGGAGGTAAACACTCCCAGCCTTTGACTACCACCATGTGGAGGCATGATAGTAGTGCAGGTGACGGACGATATTCAAAATAGTGATTTTTGTTCAGTGTTCAATAGCAGTGGCGCAGCTCCCCATAGAAATAAGGAACAGTCATCCCCCGAGCAGTTAGTTATAGGTCCCAAAGATGTTCTGGATAGGCTGCGCAAACTGGACATCAGCAAATCACTGGGGCAAGATGACGTTTACCCAGGAGTAATATACATGAAATGGCTGATTTCTAGGGACATGGATATGTTGTTCATCCACACTCATTGGCAGGTATCCTTGCCGCTTTAAATCTTGCCGGAAGGTCTTCAAGCTTGCTCCTCCCACCCACCCGGGTGGTATAACTCTCGGCTCCGCCCCATGACGCTAGATCTTCCTTACCGCTTGGAAGCTCAGGTTCCCTCCTTAACGCTCTGCGTTTGAGACTAGTTCCTATTTCTCCGTTTGCGGATTTAAAAATAAATTTTGTGAAAAGACTTCAGTCTTCTATCCCTCGCGGCTGCGATGGACAAATCGACTCCCGGATTTCGGAGATGCCCATGCGGGCAGAAGATGTCTCGGACGGATCCACACTCCACGTGTGTCTACTGTTTAGGCCTTGAGCACGACCCGCAGGCTTGCGACCTGTGCTCATCTTTCTCGGCCTACGTCCTCGAAGACCGTACTGCCCGATTGCAACTGGGCCGTCCCGAGAAGCGTTTCCCTCCGGTGAAGTCCAAGGAGGCCCGGTTGGCGGTGTCCGCGGCGGCGGGCTCGGCGGATCAGCTCGAGCGGATGGTCGCCCCTCAAGAGGAGGCGGGCGCGGGTCAGAGTCTTCCCTCGGCCGCATTTATCCCGCCTCTGGGTTCTTCCTACACGGCTTCTTTTAGGAGCTTTTGTCTGTCCCTCTCCACTAAGGGAGAAGGCCTCGTCGCTGGACCTTATTCTCGGTCCAAAAAGAGGACAGGTAAGTCCTCTGTCGACGCTCTTGGGAGCGGGAAGGTCCTCTCTCGGCCGCCGACCGCCGGCTTCGGCCGACCGGCCGGCTTCGCCACTGGCCTCACGGTGTCCCCCTGGCCAGGTCGTTGACCGAGACTCACACCGATGAAGTTGAGATTTTCTCGACCCATTGGACGGGCTGTCGCTTTTAGCAGCCGAGATTCCACTCTCCCCGTTCCCCTGGAGGAGTTGAGGATCCTGTGGCTCGCTGTGCCTCCGGTCCGGAGCCCTCGGATGGACCATCCGAGCAAGGAGTGCCGGTTCCGCCGACACCTCCCCGCACCGACCTCGGAATCGGGAGTCTCGGTCTCGGGTCTGGACCTCATGGGTCCAGCCGATCCCACCGTCATAGGCGGTCTCGTCTCGGCACGCTGGTAAGCGCGCCGCCGGGCTGCCCCTCGCCCCTCCTCCTCGGATGAGGAGGCTCGGCGTAAATTACGCCGACGGTACGAGACCTTATGTTGCAACAGCTCCTCCTGGTCGGGAGTAAGCCGACCCCGCCCTTCCCGCCATTAAGTGGCTGTCACCGAGCGCCACACAACCCTCGACTTATCCGAGGAGCCTATACCCAGGCCGTTGTTCGCCAAACCAGCTGCTCCAATCGATTCCGTGGAACCTCCGCCCACAGCCACCAATTGGGGCCTCCGGCGAAGATTCTCGGTCGGCTAAGGGTCTACCCCATCGGCTGTCAGTTACCCTCACTCCCGACGACCTCGGCAGGTGAAGGTGGCTCAGGCCAGAGGCAGTTTTCGAGGACTCTTCCGAGTCCGAAGATGATTCCTCCTTTTCTCCAGCGACTGGACTTGGAGTCTCAGGAGGTCAGTCAATGGACGATAGCCCGTCGTCCTTCCTAGGACTGCTTCGCTCATCTCGGAGTCCACCGGATGGAGCTCGAACCCGTTCCAAAGGGCCAGGTATCCCTCACGGAGATTCTGGACCGAGGGATTCTCCGGCGGAGGCCTTTCCGGTGGCGAGGCCATAGTGGGTCGGCACTGGAGCTTTGGCAGCGCCTGCTTCCCTGCCCTCGCGCCGCCAGGATGGCCAGGAAGTATGCGGTCCCTACCGTTCCTTGTCCGGTTTTTTGAACACCCTCTGCTGAGGGGTTGTTACCGACAGCGCTTTGCCGCGCGCAACGCTTAGGGATGTGGACAAACCTCCTGACAAGGAGTCCAAGAAATTGACTATGTCGGGCGTAAAGTCTACGCTGCGTCTCTGGTTCGTCAGGCCAGTTCGGCCGTCCTCTGGCACATTTTTCTCATGCCCTGTTGGGCTCCCTGGATGAGGTCATCCTCATCTCCCGCCCGATCTGCAGACTACGGTTAAGCAGGTGCGGACCAGGCAGGGCAGTGGCCAAACAGCAGCTCCAGACTGCTTTGGATATAGGGACCTGTGCCAGATCGGTGGCGCCACAGTGGCTATCAGGTCAGGGGCTTGGCTGAGGATATCCACCTTTACTCGGATACCCAGCACAAGTTGGCGGATGTTCCCTTTTAGGACTGACCTCTTCGGCCGTGGGTGGAAGGTCACCTGCAGAGGATCGAGAAGTCCAATGCTACCTTGGACTCGTCTCTTCCGCTCAGAAGGACAAAGGCCGCAAACCACAGCCTAAGCTCCTTTCGTCCTTCCAGTGCCTCGGCGCGCCCGGCCCAGCAACGCTAGGGCCAGCAGGCTCGGCCTTGGCATCCCAAACCTGCAGCCGGCTTCCTCTAACAGGAGGCAGGAGGAAAGGCTCAGGAGGTCCTCGGCCGGTCCCTCCTCCAAGCCTGCCCAGTGACGGGCTGAGGGTGTCGCCCCATTCCCGTCACCTTACCCCTGGGTCCCCCTTGGGGACGGCCCGGCACTTCCGTTCGCCTGGTCCGCTGTTTCCACGGACAGGTGGGTCTTGGGAGGTGGGAAGAGGCCTGCCTCTGGAATTGAGCAGGCACCACCCTTCAGAGCCGCGCCCTCGGGGGCTTCGGGATCCCCAGCCTCACTGGCGGCCTGTCGAGCCGACATCGCCTCCTCCTCCAGAAGGAGGTGATAAGAGAGGTGGTGGACCCTCCTTCAGACCCAGGGTTTGTGTCCAGGTACTTCCTGGTTCCGGCGGACGGGCTGGCGCCCATTCTTGACTCACCCACGACTCCTAAACAAGTTCCTAAGTGTCTCGAACCTTCAGGATGGTCACCTGGCTCAGATATACCATCCTTGAACGCTGGGCGTGGTGGTTCTGCTCTCTGACTTGCAGGACGCGCTTTTTCACGTCCTATCCGTCTGTCTCACCAGAGATTCCTTCGCTCCGCGGAAGGATCCTCTTCGAGTTCCAAGCCATGCCCTTCGGCTTGTCTCCAGCTCCCAGGTCTTCACCAATGCATGGCAGTGGTGGACAGCATTCCTGCGCGCCGAGGGGTCCGGGTGCACTTACCTGGACGACTGGTTGATAGCAGCTCCTCCAGGAAGGAGGCGGAGTGGTCCAGAGATCTGGCCCTCCAGGTCTGCTCTCAACTGGGCCTCCTTATCAACGAGGCCAAGTCGGAACTCGAGCAAGCAGGTGATTCTATTCATCGGGCGCTCGACTCTCGAGCCAGAGCTGCTGCTCCCTGGACAGGGCCGAGGTTCTTTCCTCCTTGCCCGATCATTTCTGGTTGGGCAATTGCGCCTGCCCGGACTTCCTGCGCCTCCTGGGTCTCATGGCGGCTTGCACCAGCGTGGTCCGCTGGGCCCGCTGGAACATCGCGCCCCTTCAGTGGGGACTGGCCAGCCAGTGGTCACAACGCTGCGATCCTTGACCAGCTTGTGTCGGTGACACAGGGATGTGGAACGCTCTCCAGTGGTGGACTGCTCCAGATCATTTGCAGGAGGGCATCCTTGCTCGTCCGCTCCGAGCCGACGGTCTCTATCGACCGATGCCTCTCTGATGGGTTGGGGTGCCCATCTGGGGAACATCGGGCTCATGGCCTCTGGTCCCCGCGAGTCCCGTGCCACATCAACCTGCTGGAGCTCCGGTCGTCCGCCAGCTTCACCGCCTTTTGCCCTGCCTCCGGGGTCAAGTGGTCCGAGTCCAGACGGACAATACCACGACCATGTACTATCTAAACCGCTAGGAGGCGGGACCGCTCCATGCTTCTATGCAAGGAAGCTCTCCGGATTTGGTCACTCGCGGCGCAGCCTGGAGGCGGATCTCCTAGCCATTCACGTGGCAGGAGCCTCCAACACCCTGGCCGATGCCCTGAGCCGGATAGGGGCTGCATCCCACGAGTGGTCTCTCCTGCCGGAGGTAGTACAGCATCTGTTCTCCCATTGGGGCACACCTCAGGTGGACCTGTTTGCCTCCAGGGAGAACGCGAAGCTGAGTCTGTTCCATGCCCGCCCCCCTCAGCAGGGCTCGCTGCAGGGGGATGCCTTCTAGGCAGTGGACCCCGGCCTCTTTACGCCTTTCCCCATTTCCTTGATCCACAAGGTGCTTCTCAAGGCGAGGGAGGGACAAGGCGCAGGTGATTCTGATAGCCCAGACTGGCCTCGCCAGTTCTGGTACCCAGATCTCCCTCAGTCTCAGCTCCAGGATTCGCGCAGCTTCCAGCTCGCCCGACCTGCTCTCAGTCAATCAGGAAGGTGTTCCATCCGGACCTTCAATCTCTGCACCTGACGGCCTGGTTCCTGAGCGGCTAGAGTTCCAGGCCTTGGGTCTTTCCGACGAGGTCCTCAATGTAGTTGAGGCGTCCCGTAAGGAGTCGACCAGAAAATGCTATGCCTTCAAATGGAAAAGGGTTTCCATTTGGTGTCAGGGCAAGGGCTTGGACCCTTCCTCCTGTTCCTTGGCAAGCATCTTGGACTATTTATGGTCCCTTTCCAGTCAAGGGCTTAGGTCGACGACCCTAAGGGTGCACCTGGCAGCCATCTCTGCTTACCGGGCGCGGGCCGGGAAGCAGTCGGTGGCGCAGGAGAAGGTGGTCTTGCTTTTCAAAGGCCTTGATCACATTTCCTCCAGTGCGGGAAACCCCACCTCCGTGGATCTACTGCTGGTACTGGCAAAGCCTGGCGGGCAAGCTTTCATCGAACCTATGCACAGGTGTGCTTCTCTCACCTGTCGTGGAAGACCGCCTTCTTGGTGGCTATCACATCAGCCAGAAGGATGGGAGAGCTCCAGGCGCTTTCCATCGAGTCTCCTTACCTGGTCTTCCACAGGGACAAGGTCCTGCGCCCCCACCCGAAATTCCTTCCGGAGGTGGTGTCGGAGTTTCACCTTAACCAGGTGTTGACTCTGCCGGTGTTCTACCCCAATCACACCTGGAGGTCGAATATAGGCTCCATACTCTGGACCTAGAAGGCCATGCTATTATAAGGAGCGCATCATGAAATTGGAGAGGTTCTTCAGCTGTTTGTCACCTACGCTGAAGTTTCCAGATTCACAGACCTGCAGCAAGCGGACGATAAGCAGGTGGGTAACCTCCGCATAGATCTTCTATGTTGGCGGCATGGAGCCTCTAGAGGGATAAGAGCTCATTCTACCCGCCATACTGCTGCAACGGTGGCTGCTTCCAGGACTTCCTATCCAGGAAATCTGCAGGGCTGCTACCTGGAGTCGGCAAACACCTTCATTACCCATTACCACATCGACCTTGAGTCACGCGGGATGCTGGTTTTGGGGCCTCGGTTCTCAGTCTCTCTTTCCCAAGTAAGTATTGGGGTAATGGCTCTTGCCTCCTCTCCCGGAGAACTGCTAGGAGTCTGCCAATGAGTGTGGATGAGCGACATATCCATGTCCCTAGAAATACAGGTTACCTCACCTGTAACAGGAGTTCTAGGAATGGTATATGTTGTTCATCCACACGATCTCTCGACCTCCCGGCTCGACGCACAACCTGGAGCTTCCAGCGGGCCAGATCTGGCGTCATGGGGCGGAGCCGAGTTATACCACCCGGGTGGGTGGGAGGAGCAAGCTTGAAGACCTTCCGGCAAGATTTAAAGCGGCAAGGATACCTGCCAATGAGTGTGGATGAACAACATATACCATTCCTAGAACTCCTGTTACAGGTGAGTAACCTGTATTTACTGGCACTACCCCTTACTCGTATCTTCCAGTCCTTACTCGATGGAGGAGAAGTTCCGCAGGATTGGAAGGTGGCTACAGTGGTCCACTTCTAAAAAAAAAAAAAAAAAAAAAGGACCTAAAACCAAACCAGAAAATTTCAAGCCTGTGTGCTTGACCTCACTCATGGGAAAGATCTTGGAGGGCATATTAAAAGAACAAATATTAGCCTTTCTAGAGACATATTGTCTGGCTGACCCATTACAACATGGATTTACTAAATCCAGGTCTTGTCAGGTCAACTGTCTAGCATTCTGTGAGATTGTAAGCAGGGAACTCAGTCGATGTTGTTTTCTTGGACTTTGCAAAGGCCTTTGATAAATTGCCCCACTCTGAGTTACTGGATACATTAGGTGAGTTCAAGTGGAAGGCGAACATCTTAAACTGGATTTCAGAATGGCTACAGGGTAGGAAACAAAGGGTCATGGTTAATGGGGTATTAACTGATTGGGCACCTATTACCAGCGGGGTCCCTTAGGGTTTGGTCCTGGGTCCTTGTCTTTTTAATATGTACATCACCTCCCTTAAAATAGATCATCCGAATATCTGGCTATCTAAATTCACAGACTGCAGGGTGGGGGCAGTAGCAAATAACTCTGAAGACGCTACTTCCTTGCAATATGTTATCGATAATATTCTCAGTTGGACCAACGTTAGCAAGTTGGTGTTGAATACTGGGAAGTGCAAAATTATGCGCTTGGGTAAGCACGATGGGCGTTTTATGCATAAGCTGGGGAATGAATCTCTGCTTGTTACACAAGAAGAAAAAGATTTGGGGATTAAGATCAGTGCTGACTTTAAATTTAGCCCCTACTGTAGCGACTAGATCAAAAAAGCTAATCAAAACTTAAATAGTATTCTAAGGCACATGTCTAGTCGGGATAGGAAAGTATTGATTCCACTGTATGGAGCATTGGATAGGCCTCACTTGGAATATTGTGCCCAAGTCTGGTCTCCATATAAAAGGGAAGATATAGTTAGAATTGAAGGTGTGCAGAGAAGAGCAACTAGATCTATTAACAGGGTTGAAAAATATGCCTTATGTAGAGAGATTGGGAACATTAAACCCTTATTTCCTTCATTACAGGAGGTTTAGAGGAGATGTGTGTATGTTATACAAAGCAGTGGGAGATGCTAAACTGAGAGAAAATTTGTGATTTGTTTTAAAGACGAGTAGACCCCTCCCGGATGCTGAGAACCCTGCCTGAGGTCAAAACTAAGCAGGGGCAAGTTGGTAATGGAAAAAAGTTTAGGGGTAGGAGTGAGGGGGTAAGCTGTGAAGGGAGAGGAACGTGTTCTGAGAAGCAGGCTCGGGGAGGAAGGAAGGTTTAATAGAGGATGTGAGTCGTGGAGAGGAGCAGAGGTGTAGGAGGACAGCTAAGGAGGGTTAAAGCAGTAGCATTTAGATGAAAGTTTTATGTAAGGCAGAGGCAAGGGAGTAGGAGGAGGAGTGCCGTATTTGAGGGGGAGGAGTTCCTTGATGGGTAAAACCTGACTGACCATTGAGAGTGGTTTGACAGGGGACCAACAAAGTGCGAGTGTCAGAGGATCTGAGGGAGGGGGCAGGGGGAAGAGAGTGAGCATGAGAGGTAGGAGGGAAGTTCTCCTAACCAAAATTTAGAAGTGAGTTTGGCACAATGAGTGAGGCACCTGTTGGCAAGCAGGGGAAGGGACAGGACGTGGTAGAGGTCACAGTGATTGATGCATGATGAGCATCAAGGGCAAACTGACAGAAGGAGTTAAAGAGAGTGTCCTATCTGGTTAGGGAGGATTTGGGAGCAGCACCATAGACTACATCACAGTCGTCAAAAATGGGGAGGATCATCTTCTGGACTAGTTCACACTGCTCCGCAAGATAAGGTGAGTTGGGGGGGGGGGTGACTGGACAGGGGGGAGAGGCGGTCCGATGGGGATCGCCGTGGGGTGGCAGGGGTGGAAAAGGAAAATATGGAAATAAATTCCCTCCAGTAATTAAATTCAGCCAGTTGATAATATTGGCATCAATGAGGACTTTCCTCCAATGTGCATACTGAGCTGCAGGCTTGTGATGGTATAAACTGGACAATACACTGGTGTGTAGCTTACAATTTTTAGATTTAACTTTGTGAGTCCAGATTTTACACACATGTGCTAATACTGTATCAGTAGCGGTTTATGAGAATTTTTTACAATATGGTATAATTTAAGGAGGCAGTATTGCACAGTGGCTTAAGCCTCTGAGCTGTAAACCTGGAGACCTGGGTTTGAATCCCACAGCCCCCACTTGCATACTGTGTGACCCTGAGCAAGTGACTTAACTTCCTTGTGCTCCCAGGTTGCACCTGTAAACAAACTTTCAGCTTAGTGTCTCTCTCCTGGTAAAAAACAAAGGTAATTTCTTGAATTACTAAATTTAAATCTTGTTTTTGAAGAAGTTTTTGTAACAAGGAATTGTAATTTCCTTGATTATCATTGCCATGATTGTTATCATCAAACCACGTAAATGCCATTTTGCTTTTGTTCGCTAAGTAACAAGTAAATGATCCGAGCAGCTCCATGGTCATTAGGTATTGTTAATTTGCACCATGCTATACCGGGGGAGGCACCTCGCCATAAAAATTTGACTAAGATGCACTTAACTTGTGAGAACAATTTTTCTGGAAACTCCACCTGTACGGCCCAGTACAAATACATGAAGTGTGGCATAATGGACATTTTCAGAGCTTCTATTCTTCCCCAGAATGCAAATCCATGAAGAAACATCATTTAAGTTACATGCAATAGTTTCCTGTGTATTACCCGACAAAATTATGCCAAGATACTTCATACTCTGTACAATTTTAACAGGAGAGAGAAGTGAAGTTTTATCTGCACTTAAAGGGATTATAGGGACAATCAAAGACTTCGACTGATTCAGTTCAAAATGAGCGTATTGAAAATTTTTCTGTTTCAGTCAGGCTTTCGGGCCATGATACTTGAGGATTTTTTTAAATTAACATCATATCATCCGCATATACAGTACATTCAGATTAGTATATTCAAGACCAATTGGGACTCCATATATTTGTTCATTTTCTCTTATTCGGTTCAATAAAGGTTCTAAACATAAAATGAATAACTGAGGAGACAAATGGCATCCTTGTCTTACCCCGTTTGATACTTTTAAGGGGCCAGATACGCAAGAGTTTATTCTATACCTGGCCATCGGAAAAATATCTAGTTTTTGTAATATAGACATTATTATGGGAGGAAATCCCCACTGGTTCAAACACAAAAACCTGTATCCTTGTGAGAGTAAATCAAAAGCCTTAGTTGCATCTAAAGCAACCAAAACGTTTTCCCCTTCTCTTGGCGAATATTGTTGAGATGAATACAATGCAGTAATTTCCAGAACATGTTCCAATCCATCAAATATGTTACGACCTATAATGAAACCTTTTTGTTTAATATAAATATGTATGACTGTTTGTTCCTGAATACGATTAACAATCATTTTAGTAATAATTTTATCATCTAAATTTAAAAGTGATATTGGATGTTAGTTTTCGGGTTTCTTTTTATCCTTATTTTCCTTCAATAATAGTATGATTATGCAATTAAAAGTCTATGTTTCTATGCCGGTATCTTATTTGAGGTAACTGATCTCATCTATCATTAACTTTAACCAACATATAAGTTGATCTTTAAAAGTAACATAAAATACGCTCATTAGACCATCTGGACCGAGAGTAGAACCTTTTTTTTTATATACCAGTAATGGCCAGTTATATTTCATTAGTGAAAAAAGATTTCCTTTTTATTTCAAGCTTAGGAATTCTGGCATTTTGCAAGTACTCCTTAATCATATTGTTGGTATATACAAATTCCTTATTATAAATTTTGTTTACATTTTTTAAAAATTCTGCAGCAGTTAATTTATCTGTATATATTTCTTCCCCTTGGTCCATTCTTATGGATATAATTGTGTTCTTTTCTGTGTTTTTTTAAGGGCATAAGATATGAGTGTACCAGTTTTATCACCATAAAAGTATAATTTGTTGTTAATTTTCAACAAATCTTTCTCAACAGATAATAGTTAATTATTTTTGCTAATATAATTTTGAAGATCAGTATTAGTTTATCAAAACCCTGTTCTATTAATTTATGTTCTACTTTTAATTTCTTCGTCTGTGTAAGTTTTTTCCTTTGTTGTTTTTTCTTTTTAATTTGATGTGTAGTAATGACCCTTCTTATATGAGCTTTCAGAGTATCCAATTTTATTGTCTTTAACAACTCAGGAGGATTATTAAATGTTCAGTGTTCATCTAGTTCCTGTTTAATTACCGTAATGAAATTTGAATCTTGCAATATGGTGTTATCAAATCTCCATAAAAGAGTACAAGCCCTGTCTAACGTAGGAACCATTTAAATAGACACCATTGCATGATCAGAGACAAGTATGCCACAAATGGTAGAATTAAAAATCTGAGTAGCCATGTTCTTATGTAACAAACATGAAATCTATTTGATGACTCATTTTTAAGTGTTTGGACCTAAAAGTATATTCCTTTTTAAGAGAATTTCTGTTACGCCATATATCAAACAACTGATTTCTTAAAATTACTTAACAGTGATGAAGAATTGTCATTAATAGGTTTAGAAGTTTTGTCTAAGTGGGGTATCGAGGTGGAGTTCAATCCTCTGCCAATATAGTGCCCATACAGTTGAGAACCACAGCACTCTTCTTCATTTTCAGTAAAAATGTCTCTTATTGAACAAATGGCCCGTACACTGACCCGACCAAAATTTCCATTCCATATGGCTCCCCTTTGAATAAAATATAATGGCCATCAACATCCTTTATTTGCTGAATACACCCTGAATCTATATCTTTAGGTATCAAAATCGCTACTCCCCCCCCCTCGCTAGTCTGAAATGCACCCCCTAGCTTTCTTTTTTCCCTTGATGTATCATGTAATGAAATAATTAATTCTCCCTTGACACACTCAGCTCTGTGTCTGCTTTTGCTCTTTTGACTACTCCCCTTTGACTCCTTTAGCTTGATCTGGTATTACTTCCACTTGTCGCAATTAGTCTCCTCGCACCTTGTGAAGGCCCTTTTTTGACGTCATTGCCTACTTTACCTCTTTAAAGAACCTCCTCTGTCTTTTACATTTGTTTCCTTTGGTGAACTTCCTTGTGCAGCAGTCTGTTGCATCCAGAATGGCCCCTTGATCATTCCTCACTTTTCCTCCACCCCTTTAATCTGAGCTATAGGGGCAGACCAATCCTGGACCAGACATGGGGTCTCAGCATCTTATGTGGTCTGTGGGGTAGTGTGAATTCCTGGGATCTGACTTGCCTACCCAGGACGGACATACTGGGCTACACACGGGGACCTGTGGTATTCATCATAGTTCCCCATACGTAACGGCTTATGGGTTGGGTGAATGCAGCCAATACATCCCCCTGCCCCCCCCTTAACATCCCCAGGCAGGGAAGCCATGCACCCTTTACCACTCCCTCCCCATTCCGCATATAGCCAGCCATGCCCTTCTTGTGGACTTACCACAGCCACCATTTACACAGAACCCATTGGGTGGGTGGCCAGCCATTGGTTGTGCAAGAGTGTGGGGGTCAGATTGTAACAGCCAGTATCTTTCCCCTCTTTTCCTTGGACAGATCGTCAGGAGGTGTGCACCAGCATGTCATGCCCCGGCCATACTCCTTGCTTGCGTGCAATCCCGCTGCTCTATCACCTGGCCTCTGCCAGTGGCAGTCCCTGAAGCAGGAATAGGTGTTCCCACTCCACGAGGAAGGGGAGCTGCCATAGAGCGCGCGCAATCCTCCCTCTCTCTGCTGGCCCACCGAGCGACCCTGTCTGTTCCTGAACCTAGGTTGTCGTGAGTGGGAGAGTGCAACTGTTCCTCCACTGGACTGGCTCCCCTACAGGTTTCTAATGAC
The DNA here is from genome assembly GCA_016271365.2 of Neoceratodus forsteri. Lineage (NCBI taxonomy): Eukaryota > Metazoa > Chordata > Ceratodontiformes > Ceratodontidae > Neoceratodus > Neoceratodus forsteri. Next base: position 1,206,491,802 of record CM028132.1, read on the forward strand.
ACAGTTATCAATAACAAAAAGGGTGCCAACCTGTACCCTTTCATGCTGGCAGTGTGCCGTGGAGACCCCATAGGCCTACAAGGTACCATGCATGGATGATACTAGTAAAATGATTGTATCATATCTTTAAATTCAGGTCCTTACCAGGCCATACCAACATGATGTGGGATGTCAATTCTTAGGAAGCCACATCCATTGTCTCCTCACTCCATTACAGTCTATCATGTAGCATTAAGATTCAGGGGCAAAGGAGAAAAGGGGGTCCTTCAGCAAAGATGTACCACCACCCTTTGTTATTCCCTGCTAATGGGCTTCATTCCCCAGTTGCCTCCATCTGCTCTGGTGGATCAGTTTTTGAGCCATCCACATCTGCTTTGCAAAAGTCCAGCGGCTCCCCCCGGTTTTAAGCTCATCTCCCTCTATTGTTTCAGACCATTAGCACTGCAGTGTAGCTCATACTGTACAGAATCCCTGCTTTGTGCAGCTTCTCTTTCGTGTAGTAGAACACCTTCCTGGTGTCCACAGTTTCTTTAGGGACTCATGAATGACAGAGATATGAGCCCCAACCTATCTGAATGTTCTCTTCTCCTGGAAATCCCCACATCAGCTGCTCCTTGTCCTGGAACCAAAGTAGCTGAGCCACTGTGGCTCTCAATATCCCATCCTGTGCTGGTGCTGACTGCAGACTATGGTGCATCCTTTCAGACTTTTTAGGGGCACTGCACTGAAGTTTCAGAATCTGTGGGAGGACAGTTTGTAAAAAATGTAGTTGTATTGTCCCCCTCTGTTTTCTCAGCAAATCCTGTGATTACCTGTGATCCTTCAACTGTGGACATTAAGGTCAAGGGTTTTCTTCTTGAGTTGCATTATTTCCCACACATTATTGTAACTCCTGTCCTCAACTGCTGCAGGTTTCTCCTCTGCCTCCCTTACCTGGTCCTCTACTTCATCAAACCACTTGTCAATTTTCTGAGTGCAGTCTTGACAGTGAACAATGTGCCTTTAATCCTCACAGTCTTCCCGGTCAGGGGCTTCAGGTTTTTCCTGAGGCTGTGGAGCTTCTTTATTATTGTGGCCTGTGAGTCCATCACTTGTGAGCTGGGGGCAGAACTGCCACTTGGTCTGTTTTCTTCTCTGGGGTGATTCTGTGTGGCTCCATCACTCATGCTGTTTCTGGATGTGGTTACCTTTGCCACTCATTGGTTTTAAAAAGTTCAGAGTTGAGTGTTTTGCTGGTGTCTAGAGGCAGAGCTCACAGCCTATATGGCCAGCTTGTTTGCTGCTCTACAGCGCCCCCCTGCCAGTTGCTTTTCTAATGCTTAGTGTCCTGCTTCCATTACTTTGGTCTCAAATCACATACCACTTTAACAGTAGTAATGTCTTGGGACTAATCTGGGTTTTGCTGCTCTCGTCCTTCAGTGTCTTTGTAGCAGTGTTTTATGCTACTCCATGTTGCGGACCACCACTACATTTGCATCAGCCAGATCTTGTTTATTTGGAATCTACTTGCAGATGCCGGTATGCAGTGGTATTTTAGTGCTATAGCTTTCCAGATATTGATAGCTGCTGCATTTTCATTAGCACATGTTTAAAACACGACCAGCAGAGTTTTCTGTGTGGATTTGCCTCTCACAGTTTTGCTTTTAATGCCCCCAAGCTGCACGATGCCCTCCTGATGACTAACAATTTTGATTTTTTTTTATGTGGGTTATGGCAAAGACATTGCTGAACAATTTTATTATGAGCTGAGGTGCTACAGTCCTCCCGGAGTCTTAAAAAACGATCCCTGCCCCACTCGCACTCTGCATTAGGTTCAAGGATCATTTACTCTCATCCTCGCATCAAAAGAAAAGCAATAACAGTGTTCACATTTTAGTTCTTGAGATTTTCCCAAGCCTCTTGGCTCTGCAGGGTTTTAGAGAGGTTCCAATGTCCCCTCCTTTGTCATCCTCGATGAGGGCGTAGTTAATGCCAGACTTTACCCCAGCTGTACCAGCACCTTTGTTTGCATTAGACTTGCTGCCTTTAAGGAATATCTCTGGTAAGCAGATTTGTTGAATAGCTCTTATTAGGCAGTGGCTACTCTGCACAATGTCGGTACCGATAAGGCTGTTGGAGTGGCTTTGGGTTTGTCGCTGTTCGCGGTACCATCCTCTGTACTGATGTCTGCAGTGGCGACACGTATGTGTCACCAAATGTATCTGTTGGCTCCAAGACAAATATCGGTGCTGAGTAAGGTTTTTTTTTACCTGAGTTATTCTTTGTGCCAGTGCTAGAGTCCATGGTGTCATCCTCTCTTTTGAATGACGAAGAGGAATATTTATTTTATTTTTTATTTATTTTATTTATTTAGGGATTCAGATCATACCTTTGAGCTCAGAGCTCTTTTACAAAGGTTCCACATCAAACCGTGACAATGACAACAATAACAAACAGTTTATATACAGTACTCGAATAGTAGGTGGCTAGTATACAATAAGGTTACAGTGTCATTCATAGTACCAGTGGTGATAGTACAGCATCAAGAGCATTCAACGATGGTAAAGGACAGTGTTTGTATGTAGCGAAGGAGATAAAGAGGTGTGACACCTAGTGTGAGAGTCCGAGGAGGAGTCAAGGTGAGGGGGAAGGGAGACTGGGGGACAGAGTGGGCGGCCAAAAGAAGTGGCATTGTCTAGGAGGTTGGGAGGTAGTGGTAGTAAGTTGGTTATAAGGTTGATCCAGTGGGGGAAAAGGCACGGGGGGGGGGGGGAGGAATATAACTCAGATCTCATGGATGATGATTTTCTCTACATTCAGGATACCACTCCGTCTGCCCAACCAGCGAGGGTTCCTCAAGAGGGAATATCACTGTTTTCAGTCACTGTTAAAGAATATGCACAAGACTTTGAATTTCAGAACAGTTTTGTGTGGACCAGTATAGGAAGATACAGATGGAGTATTCCTATACTTCCTATATCCCTGGTGTCTCCTATCCAGTCTGCTCTGGAAACTCTTACAGAGACTGCTTAGAGTAAACTTGTTTCTGTTAAGGAAGTCCCCCGGCTCCCGGATTAAAAAAAAAAAATGTTGGCACTTCATACGAAACTAGTCTTACAGCAGATGTTATTGTGATCATGGCTACTAATGAAAAGTCAGTCGTTCCGAAGGAAGTTGCTGCACAGCCTCCTGATAGGGAGTTTTTCAAGACTAACATGGATAAAAAGGTATTGCTGCTGTGGGCCTCAGAGTGGCAATCTGCTAATCCCACATCTTGAAGTGTGAACACTGCTTCTGGAACAGGCTCAGAGATCTTACAGTGAGCCTTCTGGAGTTTTCCCTCGAAGCAGGACTTAATGGCAGTTGCCACACAAGGTTTTGAGTCCAGTAACCACCATCTGAGGGCTGCTTTAGATGCCTTTGATGCAGCAGCTTGCACAACGGCTGCTGGGGGTTGCGTCAGAAGGCACACCTAGCTTCAGATAGCAAACTTTGCCTGAGATGTCCAACAGAAGATCATGAACATCCCATTGAGTGGAACATATGTTTTTGGACAAACACCTTGAAGAGACTCTTATGGAGTCTAACGAGACAAAAATGACACTTAAGGATATGAAGAGCATCCATGCTGCTCCTTGCAGAGGAGGGGGTCGTGGCTCCTTCTGCTGTCAGCTGCCACAGCCATTTTGTAGCAAGTCCACTCAACACAGCAGGAAAATCCTAAGCATCTGTTGCCGGAATATTTTTGGAGGAGAAGGTATGAGGCACATACGGCTTCTTGAATCCTTTGGTAGGTGCGAATGGAGCAGGGGAAGGGCAGGGAGGAGAGGAGTGAGGCTGCACAAGTGGAGAAGTATGTGTTGAACTCTGCAGCAACAGTGCTTGGTTCCGAGAGAAGGAGTTGCTAATATTTAGGAGCGGAGTGGGAGTTGCGGTGGGGGGTGGGGGGGAGAAGAGGGAGTGAGTGGCCTTCCAGAATTTTGAGGGATTATTCAAGTTAGTCTGAAGGTTGGAGTTGAAATACTCAGCTTTGGCCAGCCGGGTGCTCTGGTACACTTGTTTCTAAGCATCCGGTATATGGAGAGGTCTTGTGGGCAGCCTGTCTGAAATCCTAGTACTTGTTTACCTTCCCGGACATGCAGGATGGATATCGGCACATTAGAACATCTCAGTGGATGCACATCTCCCAGTGGTCCCGGGTATCTCAACCCTTGGATCATCCAGTTTGGGTTACAAAGTTTCTGGTTTGCTGACTCCTGCGTATCATCCAGTTCAAGTTACAAAACCTCTGGTTTACAGTTTCCTGTAAAGATTCTCAAACAGCCTTCCTCAGTGATTTCCTTTCTCCCCTCTGGAGATGCAGGTAACTGTGACAACAGACACCTTTTTAGTTGTGGAAAAGTATCACCACATGAAAGTGTTTGAGATGAAAGCTGCTCTCTATGGGCTAAAAACCATGTCAGATCTGGTCCAAGGCAAGGTAGTAATGCAATACACACACACACACACTCACAGCAGAGGCACAATGCACGTTTCTGGGTCAGATGTTAGTGGGTAGAGAAGAATACAACAATGATGACTGTAGAGAATTTGAGAGGGATTTTTCTCTAGTGTATCTTTTTACAACAGGGACAGCGATTGATTTTGCTTAAAATCTCATTGCCCTTTTTCTTGATATGCAATGATTAAGTGAGCAATAACCCATGACAGGGTGTGCAAGCATTGGGGATTAATCAACACCCAGTGCCTCACAGCACGGGTGCTTGGTTAATCCCTGTAATCTACACACCCTGGAGTAGGTTATTGCGCTTTATAACATGGGTGTGTGGAACAAACAAAAATAGTTAACAGAAAGTGTTTAATTAGCCTTGAAAATAGAAGAAATGTACCTATATCCTGCCGAGCTGTGAAATAGTCCCCAACAACCAATGCATTTTTCTGTTATGAACACAGAAATGCCAGAAAACAGTATTACCCTGATTTCTGACATTTTCTGTTCATAACATAGATGGCAGCTCTGACACAACTACCTCCTAGTAATTCACCTCCTGCCCCACATCGTCAGAGTACTGCAAAAGTGCTCTCTCCTCACTGATTGGTATGTGAAGGAAAGAGAGAAAGAGGGAAACACGCAGACAGACAGACAGTGGAGAATGTAGCAACGTTTAATTGAACAGTGACATTCACTTCTTGGAGGGCGGAGGGAGAAGTGCAATGGTTGCCAGACTTACTTTGGGACACAGATCACACGTACTCGGCTTGTCCTCGCAGACACTACAGAGAAGGTGGGGGGGGGGGGCAGTTTAGATTCTCATCCTGGTATTACTCTTTTAAGACACTATCTGTGACAACAAATTGCAGCAGAGACCGGGGAATGTGGCTTTGAAGGACTGTAGAGCGAGACACACACACACACGCTCACGCAGGAGTTTGCCGCAGATATGAATTGCGTGTCCTGGTCCCGCGCTCTCTCTCTCTCTCTCTCACACAGAGAAACATGCTGCTGTAACTGTTACGTCTTAACTATAAAAAACTGTAAAAAAACAAAATATCTGCCCAGCTACTCTACAGTCAACAGTGATGAAAATAAAGCATTGGGAGGAGGCGTGGTGGTGGTGATGATGGGGGTGGGGGGCGCAGTGCGAGCAAAGAACACTCAGTCACACTATTGACCCGCAGGGGGACTCTCTCTTGCTGTGTTTAATGGCTGCTGTTCTCACTTCACTCGTGCAAAATATAACGAGTGCCGCACTGCCCAGGGATTTTGCTGGAGGGGCTGCTGCACAGCAACTGTTGATAGATGGTGCATTGATGCACAGTCAGATGACACCTTTTCTCCAATCCAGTTCCTGATCCTGTCAACCCCATGTTTTACTATCCCCCCCCCCCCCAACTATTTTTCCATCTGGTGCAGCCTGTGGGCGTCTCTCAGGTATCCTGGCCTGATCCTGCCCACCTGATGTTCCCCATCCCAGCCACCTCTCCCACCCCCCACCCCAGCCTGCACCCCTGGCTTAACCCCTCCGGGGTGGGGCTGCCTCTTCTCTTTGGGCACTCTTTAGTTCTGGCCAAGCTGCAGGTGGAGGAACTGGAAGGCCGGGTGGGTGGGATCCAGTGGTGGGCATGGGAGTCGCCTACCCTGCAGAGCTGGGTTTTTCCGTGTTCTGTTGCGCGCCCCCCCCCCCGCATCATGGGCGTGCAGTGACATCTAGCACTGGAGTGCATGCTCCCACACATATCGACAAGGACGTGTGCCCATGGTGCTTCTCCTGCCTTTGCGAGCGCTCCCAAATGCAGTGATCCCTGCCTCTGCAGGGAGTGGTTAGCACTGGGAGACACAACCCTTCTGTGCCCCAGAAGAGGAGAGCTGTCGTCGGATGCTCAGTCCTCTCCTCCCCGGAGACCCGGGCTCGCTCCCGAACCTGGGTCGCCGGCGCCTCAACCCTCAGCGCCATTGGGCCGGCTCTTGTCAACCCCATGTTACAAGCTATTTTAACCACTCTGGCCTTTTTGTAGCCTGTATGGAGTTTACTAGCATTGAAAGGTCAGGAAGATAAAATCAACTCATGATGCTTTGCCAGTATTAAATGCTTGGCATCCATGTGTTCTGCCTCTCTGTTTACCAAAAGTGGTCACAGATGAGTGACCATTTAGAACTGTGGGGTCAGTGCTTTTCAGTTGTGCGGAGGGAGGGCCGGAGGGCCGTATCGACAGTTGAGGTATTAAGTTGCCATTCTCAACTTTGTCCCAAGTGCTTTAGCTTCTTTGAAGCCTTTCAGCTGTTTCTGGCATCTGGGGTGTGTCTGGATGACTTTAGCAGATCTCACAAAGTACAAAACAAAAAAGACAAAGCGCTGTTTTTACTATGCATTGTCAAAGCAATTAAGAAGGATCAGTTTGTAGAGCCAGCTGAATAAATTAATTTCAGGCAGTGTAGTGCATCTTTCTCCAGTTAATCCTTCTTAATGAAACAGTTCAATGTGTGTACTTCTGACTTGAAATACAAACAGAGAGCAAACCTAGTATAATTCAGTATGTTTTATTTCAGCTGTAAATAACAGTGTTGAGATGGGAATGTTTTGGGGGGAAAAATGTATTAAATCCTGAGCCTGCAGCACATTTCCATACGTGTCACCAGAGTTTCTTTTTTTTTTTTTTTTTAACTAGCATTTGAATGGATGCCTGTGTGTGGGGTGGGGGCAGAGGAAGCAGTATAAACCTAACCAGGTCTCATTCATTTTAGCATTTTATTTGCAATTTATTTAGCCAGATAAGTTAAGGTACATATTATTATCTATAGGATAGCCTGCGGTGCATTATTTTTGTTTTTACTCGGGTCGTGCTGCTAACCATTTTTACAGGTAGGGGAACTAAAGCATGGAGAGGTCAAGCAATTTGCTCAAGTTTAAACCTGGCATCTCTGACTGCATGGTTCTGTGTTCCACTGTTGTTTTGGGTCAATGCATTAAATCTTTGTTTTGTCTGAAATTATTTCTCATGTCCAGTGACGTAATCAGTACGCAGTTGCACTTTATTTGGGCTGGCGAGAATGGCATTTCTTGGAAACACTATCCTTAAAATGTGGAGAAAAATGTCCAGCCTTTGTAGACCTAGATTGGACTCTTTTCTCCTGTCACAAACGTAATGAGTTGGGTGGTTTACTCAGCTTCTCACGAACAGCCGGCCATATCACAGAACAATTGCGCATACTGTATGTTGCCATGAGTTAGCCTAATCAGCATTCAAGAGAGGACCAGGGTCTAATGAGCATGGAGTCTGAATCCTCCCTTGGTTATGGGTGTTTCTAGGTCAGTAATAAGCAGGGCCCCATTTTTTTTTTTTTTTTTTTGGCAGCACTTAAATCTTCATTTCTACAGCAAGGCAACTAGGATTATGTAGCAGCATTTGTTCATTCCTGCAGCATGAATTCTTCATTTTTGTGGCAGAATACTGACCTACCATTGACTAAAATATGATGTGATGTCATTGATGACATCAGTAATGAGCATAGAGGGGGGCGTGGCTAGCAGCCGAGCTGAGAACAGCACTTCAATACAGCTCCACATCTAAACGCTGTTATTTTACTCATTTATGCATTTTTACCACCTCCAAATTACCTACAACCAATTGTAATGCAGCTCCTACTGCAGATTCTGGGCGTACAGAAATTAATGTCCTCTAAAAAATGGGTCGTACAAAAACAACCACTGGAGGGGATGGGGCTAGACAAAAAGAAGTAAGGTTAGGGCCGGATAAGGAGAAAGATGCTGTTGAACCCCATTTGACTCGGCCCTTGAATGCAGCACTCTTAAAAGCTGTATGAGCAGTTGACCGTAAAATGGATGATTTTACCTCAAGAATAACAGTAGTGGAAAGAATATAACTTCACTATACCTGAAATATTGTCTCGAGGGAAGAGAGGAATTGAATTTGGAGGGGGCTGTCATGTAAGCTGTTTAAAATGTCCTCTGTGCTGGTACAGATTGTGCTCATATTAACTCTACATTGTACAGGCTTGGCTAAGATATATTATTTTTTATTAGGCAGTCTATGTTTAGTCTCAGGATAAAAGTATACCAGTTTATTATAATATTGTACTAGTGGCTGGATCTGAATCTTATGAAACATATCCCATAAGTTCTTGGATGTGATGTATTTGAACAAAAATTCTTAATAAAAAAAAGTTTAAAAAAAAAAAAAAAGAATAACAGTAGTGGAAACAAAGATGATACAAGTAGAGGAGGCAATGCAGGGTGCCAATAAAACTGCAGAGAAATCTTCGGCTGTTGCATCAGGCTTGGTCAAGGAAAATATCCTACTATGTCGACAGCTTGAAAGTATGGGGAATGAGGCAGGGGTGTCCCATATACGGATCCTAGGTCTACCGGAGGCGGAGGAGGAAGAAGAAGATCTTGGAGGATTCCTAGAGCGCTGGCTTCCCGATCACTTGCAGCTCGACTCAACTATTTCAATCCAACAGGCGTACAGAGTTAATACGAGAGGTGCCCGCTTACACATGGACACAGCTCACCTGCCAATTTGTACAATATTGGCGGTGTTGGGCTCAGTGAAGGAGAAGGATAGTGTCCTGCTAGCAGTGAGGAGAAGGGAACCTACACAGTGGCATGGTGCTCCCATCCACATTTGTCCTGATCTCAGTTACACTACCCAACAACGGTGTAAGGCCTTTGACGGGACCCGATCCAGGCTTCGTCAGCTTGGGGAGCACCATGTTATATTGAGGCCGGCGAGCCTCAAAGTGGTCTATGGCAACAAAACGTATCATTTTTCGGACCCTGCAGATGCGGGGAAATTACTGACAAAAATCGAAATGGAGTGTACAGCGAGAGGCCCTGGATCAGATTCCGAAGGGGAGAAAGACACATGAACTATCGAGCTGGAGTTTAGTAAGTTGCCACTTGGCAGTGGTGCCCTAAAGAAGCTGGGGACTTATACTTTATCAGTTGAGTGACTCTCCATTTACTTTAAACATAATTAAATGCACAGCATTTTGTGTAGATTGTCACTACTTCTTGGTTTAAATATGGGGAGATTGTTTGGCGTCCTTCATGATGCAGTTTACTTCTTCACCAATTGCTATATTAATATGAATTGTGTACCTCTACAGCGTTTGTTTTTCAGCTGTCATAAGTTTGATGCCATAGTGCTGTTTAAAAGTTAAATGTTCTACTTTTTCCTTGTGGTATTTAAATGATTAGGAGGGGTAATGGGTAATTTGGGAACAAGATATTTATCAAATGATACAAAATTGCTGCAATATATTAGTTGACTCGAGAGATGTGGAAATGGGGGAAGGTGCTCTGAAGTTTTTCACTATACTGATCTTACTTGGGTATGGTTACTGGGGACGTTTCACCTATTATAGGGGTGGTTGATATGATTATTTAATAACTACTGGTTTTCCCCACTCATGGCAGCAATAGCCCTCAAATACTTGTTACTAAAATTTTATTAATGCTATCCCCCGCTTGATGTAACAAGTAAGGAGTGCTAATAATACTGTATGATCAGATTTGTTGTATATCTTATACTAATGCACTGTCCTACGGGAGATACTTGTATTTATTGTAATGCAAAATCAATAAATATAAGTTTAAAAACAAAAATAATAATGAGCATAGAGGAGGGGCTTCACGATGAATGAGGAGGAGGAGAAGGGAGTACGGCATTATCAGAAATCTATACGTCTTAAAGAAAAATCAGCAAGAGCAATGAATTCTGAAGCACTGCATATATTCCATAGCATGATGCAAGTTCTGAGGAAAGTTCCATGACTGGATTTGCAGAATTCCAGGGGCCTTGATAATAAGGTACATGGACATTCGTATGTTGTGGTGAAGTTGCCCTGCAGCTATCCATGTTGTCTGTTCCTTGTGCATTAAATAGTGGAATTCCAGCTTCATTGCTGTCAATCCCTTGCCTTATTTAATAAGCACTCGATTTACCAATGAAATATGAAAAACAAGTGTCATGTTTTGATTAGATTTGATAATTACAAAAAGCCTTGAGGACTGGCAGGACGGACATGGTTTTCTGTAGTCCAAGAAATATTTAGAAAGTAGAAATGTCACTGGACAGGAGCCATGGCCTGTGTATTTTGGAGGACACGCTGACTTCCGTTTTTTTATTAATAGCATACAAAACCCTGAATGGACTGTGCCCCTAGTACCTCAGTGACCTACTGACTCCCTATGAGCCAACAGGGGAGTTGAGGTTAGATGCCAAAGGTCTTTGCAGGTTCCACAGTTACTGAATTCTGCAGTTAACTGACCTTTGTCAGTGGCTGTCCTTGTCCTCTGAAATTCGTTTCCTGATGAGATCCATGTTGCCAGTGCCCTCACCTCTTTCAGACTTAAACTGAAATACCATCTCCTAGGATCGTGGATATGTTGTTCATCCCACTTATTGGCATGTCCCTTTCCCCTTAAAGGATCTCTGGAAGTCTTCAAGCTGGCTTCTCTCACCCACCCGGGTGGTATAACCCTTGGCTCCACCCCATGACGCCAGATCTTCCTTTCTGCTGGAAGATTCAGGTTGCCTCCTTCATGCTCCTGCATTTTGTGGTCCTGGCTTCAAAACCTTTGGTTATTCTGAAACTTCGTCTAGTTCGCATTAGCGATCGCGACTACTTACCTTTGATTATGGAAGACAAGTCTTCCCCCGGATTTCGCCGGTGTTCGTGTGGCCAGAAGATGTTGCACACTGATCCCCATACTGCGTGTCTATTGCCTCGGTGTCGACCATGACACCTCGAAGTGCGATTTTTGTCTCGCATTCCATCCTAACATCCTCAACGACCATCTCGCATGCCTGAAGTTGGGGAAGCTGGAAAAATTGAACCCTCCGGTGAAATCAAAGGAGGCTCTGTGGGCGGTTTCCACGGCTGTGGGATTCGCCAAGCAATTGGGACACATGCAAGCCTTCGAGGAGGAAGCGGCTCAGGCCACAGAATCTTCCTCTCGGAGCTTCTTTGTTCTGCTCAGCCTGGGCTCCACCTTCTTGGGTTCCTTCCGAGAGTTGGGCCAGTCTCTCCCGACTAAGGGGGAAGGTCCTATGGGCACGCACTCCTCTCAGTCCCGAAAGCGGGAAAAGGACCTGGGATTGTCTTCGTCTCGGTGAAGACATTCTTGGAATTGGGAGAGATCTCCATCTCAGGAACCGGCGGTTTCTACTTCGCTCAAAATTGCCTCTTCGGCTGCTGGCTTCTCGGCTTTGCCGTCTGGCCAGTCAACTGAAGTGTCAACTGCAGATGTTGAAATCGTCATCTGCCTGATTGATCCATTGTCGTCGACTCCGATGGATGATTCTCTCAATTGGACTCCGGTCCTTACTTTCCCCAATGAGTAGACCCAGTCCGCTGGGAATCCAGTCAAGGAAGAGGTCCCCGGCCCCAGGAAAACACGGTCTCGCCGGTGTCTCCTGTGCGACCAAATTGGCCTGTCCGATCTCGATCGAGGTCCAGGACCTCCTTGACCGAAAGGCCGAGGAAGAGCCAGAAGTGCTCTAAAAAGAAGCAGTGCCATCGGTCCTCCTCGGATGAGGAGAGACTCCAGCGGAAACTCCGGCGCTACAAGGACCTCATGTGGCAACAGCTGATTTTGACCGGGCACAAGTCGACCCCGGCTTCTACCCCGGCTATTACTTGGCTTTTGCCTCCTAGGCCAAAGCCGACTTCTTCGGAGCCAGTCAAGTTGGTTCCTCCGCATGTGGAGCCGGCGAACCTCTGGTTCGGCCTAAACCGGTCTCTCCACCGATAGTGGTGGAACCACTGCCCAAGCAGCCTGTGGGTGGAGCTCCTTCTAAGGAAGATAGGCGAGACACTGGGCTTCCCCGGTGTCTTTCAGTCACTGTCACCCCGGACTGCCCTTGGTGGGTCGAGGGTGACCTGGGCGGTCGACCGCTGAATCTGGATTCCTCGGATTCGGATGTGACCAGCCTACATTCTCATCCCGGTGATGACAGATCGGCCGATGGGTTAGAAATGAAGGAAGGTCCTTCGTTTTTTCAGGACATTCTTTGCCTCATCTCTGAGTCCACAGGGATGCCCCTGGAGCCAATCCAGAAAAAGGCAGAGTACCCTCTCATGGACATCCTCAAGAGAGGGGATACCCCGATGGAGGCTTTTCCTGTGGCCAAGGCCATTGTTGGCCCGGCCTTAGAACTCTGGCAGCGCCCTGACTCTTGTCCAGCTCTGTCTGTCTGTCTGCCTGCATGGCCCGCAAGAATGCAGTGCCCTTGGGGTCCCTTGTGGGGTTCACAGAGCACCCTTCGGCCGAGAACCTGGAGACCGCCTCTGTGTTGAGGCATACCGGCAGTTGTGCCGACACTGACCGACCTCCCGAGAAAGAATCCAAACTCTTGGATCATTTGGCCAGGAAGGTCTATGCGGCCTCCTCTTTAGGCCTTCATCAGGCAAGTTCGGCCGAAATCATCGCACACTACTCCCATGCCCTCTTGGGGTCTTTGGATGAAGTCCTCCCACACCTCCCTGCATACATGCAAACCATGGTCAAGCAGGTCCAGGATTGGGGCCGAGCTGTTGCCAAATGGCAGCTTCAGGCAACCCTGGACATTGGGGATTCTTGTGCCCATTCAATGGCAACTGCAGTTGCCTCTCGTCGCAGGGCTTGGCTGAGACTCCTTCTTTCCGGCGAATACTCAGCACAAACTAGCTGATATGCCTTTCCTGGGCACCGATCCTTTCGGCCCAGGAGTGGCTGGTCACCTTCAGCATATTGAGCAGTCCAATGCTACCTTGGACACTACTTCTGCTAAGGGTTCTTCGGGCAAGAACCAACAGCAGAAGAAGAAGCCTTTTCAGCACTCTTCCCCTGCGGCACAGTAACCCCCCTTTCAAGGAAGGCAACAGCAGCAGCAGGCTCAAGCTGGGCACCCCGGCCCAAGCCCAGGCCCTCCCAGGCCTGTAAAGAAGGCCAAGGTTCGGGTCCTCCTCCTCCAAGCCTGCTCAGTGATGGGGCCGGGGCTGCCTCCCCTCTCCCGTCACACCAGCTCTGGGTCCTCCCGTGGGGGGACCAGCTCTGCCACTTCCTTTCCGCCTGGTCCGCTGTCACTATGGACAGGTGGGTTCTCGAAGTGGTTGGCCAGGGACTGCCTCTGGAATTCGAGCAGTACCCTCCAAGCCGAACCTGCGCCACTCGGGAGGAAAGAGTATCCATCCAGACTCAGTCGGCTCTCCAAGACGATATTGCTCAGCTCCTCCTCATGGAGGCAGTAGCTCTAGAGGTGGATCCTCCAGCAGACCCAGGTTTTGTCTCCAGGTACTTCCTGGTACTCAAGCAGACGGGGGGCTAAGTTCCATTCTAGATCTGCACGACCTGAATCAGTATCTCGGGTCATGCACCTTTTGGATGGTCACTCTGTCCCAGATCATACCATTCTTGGAGCAAAACATGTGGTTCTGTTCACTGGATCTGCAGGACGTGTTCTTTCATGTCCCAGTCCGTCTGGCTCATCGGCGGTTCCTCCGCTTCAGAGCCAAAGGGACCCTGTACGAGTTCCGCTCCATGCCGTTCAGCCTGTTGTTGGCCCCATGGGTCTTTACCAAATGCATTGTAGTGGTGGCAGCAGCCCATCTCAGGTGTGTTGGGGGGGGAGTCAGGATTTATCCCTACCTCGATGATTGGCTATTAACAGGTCCCACCCAACAGGGGGTGGAGAGGTCCAGGGACCTGGCCCTCCAGACCTGCTCCCAACTCAGCCTCCTGATCAGTGAGGCCAAGTCTGAACTTGTGCCTTCCCAGGTGACGTGCTTCATTGGGGCAGAGCTCGACTCTCGTCAAGCCAGAGCTCTGCTCCTTGCGGACAGGGCAGAGGTTCTCTCCTCCTTTGCTCAGTCATTTCTAGATGGGCACTTATGCCCTGCCCGGGACTTTCTGCGCCTTCTGGGTTACATGGTGGTGTGCACCTCAGCAGTCCGTTGGACCTGGTTGCATATGCACCCCCTTCAATGGAAGCTAGTTGCCCAGTGGACTCAGCGCCACGGTCATTTCGACAAGCTGATCACTGTAACCCAGATGATGTGGGATGCTCTGCAGTTGTGGACTGCCCCAGACCGATTGCAGGAAGGGATCCCATTTGTCTGCCCTGAGCTGATGGCTATCCTTACGACTAATGCCTCTCTCATGGACTGGGGAGCCCACATGGGGGACAACAGGGCCCACGTGTTCTGGACCACCGAGGAGTTCTGATACCACATCAACCTGTTGGAGCTCAGAGCAATCAGACCGATACTGTCAGCTTTCGCTCCTCAGCTCAGTCCAGATGGACAATATCACAACCCAGTACTGCCTCAACAAACAGGGCAACATGCACTCCCGTCTGCTTTGCAGAGAGGCGCTCTGCATCTGGACCCTCGTCAGCCATTTGGAGGTGGATCTCCTCCCACGAGTGGTCTCTCCATCCAGAGGTAGCTTACAACCTGTTCTCCCACTGGGGCAAACCGTTGGTGGACCTGGGGGAAAACACAGCCTCAGCTGCTGGCCCCCGGAGTGGCTTCCAGCATGCCCAGACCTGATTTCTCTCAATCAGGGGAAGGTATACCATCCAGACCTTCAATCCCTGCATCTCACAGTCTGGTACCTGAGCAGCTAGAGTTCCAGGCTTTGGGTCTTTCCGAGGATGTCCTCACTGTGGTGGAGGCATCCAGAAAGGAGTCGATCAGGAAATATTATGCCTTGAAATGGAAAAGGTTTTCCATTTGGTGTCAGCGCAAGGGCCTGGACCCTCTGTCCTGTCCAGCGGGTAACATTCTCGACTACCTTTGGTCTCTCTCTCCAAAGGGGGTCTTCGGTCATCGACACTTAGGGCGCACTTGTCAGCCATCTCTGCTTTCTGGGCATGGGCCGGTTAGCCGACGGCACAGGAGACAGTGGTCGGGTGCTTTTTCAAAGGCCTGGATCACATATCCCCTCCGGAGCATGAACCTCCACCTCCGTGGGATCTACTGCTGGTACTGGCAAAGCTCATGGGAAAGCCATTCGAACCAATGCACAAGTGTGCCTTATCATACTTGTTGTGGAAGACTGCCTTCCTGGTGGCTATCATGTCTGCCAGAAGGACAGCGGAGCTCCAGGCGCTTTCGGTGGATTCCCCTTATCTAGTGTTCCACAGGGACATGGTTGTCCTATGCCCCCACCAGAAATTCTTTCCGAAGGTGATGTCAGAGTTTCACCTTAACCAGGTGTTAACTCTGCTGGTTTACTACCCTAATTACACCTCAGAGGCTGAGTACAGGCTCCATACTTTGGACCTGAGATGAGCTCTCTCCTATTACAAGGAGAGGATGGCAGAAATTTGGGGAGAGGTTTGCCAGCTGTTTGTCACCTATGCTGAAGCCGCTTCTGGCAGACGTGCAGCAAAATGGACAGTTGCAAGGTGGATTACATCTTGCATCAGTCTGTGTTATGAGTTGGCGGGCATGGAGCCTCCCAAAGGGATAAGAGCTCATTCTACCCGCCATACTGCTACTTCGGTGGCTGCTTCCAGGGACATCTGTATCCAGGAAATCTGTCGGGCTGTTACCTGGAAGTCAGCAAACACCTTCATTACCCATTACCACATTGACCTTGAGTCACTCGGGATGCTGGCTTTGGGGCCTCAGTTCTCCAATTTCTCTTTCCTAAATAGGGGGTGTGCGCCTTGCCTCCCTCCTCCCAGAGAACTGCTAGGAGTCTACCAATAAGTGTGGATAAACAACATATCCATGAACCTAGAAAAACAGGTTACTCACCTGTAACAGTAGCAGTTCTAGGAGTGGTGTATGTTGTTCATCCTCATGGACCCACCCGACCTCCCCGGCTGCGGATGCACAACACCTGGCTTCCAGCAGGCTAAGATCTGGCGTCATGGGGCGGAGCCGAGGGTTATACCACCCGAGTGGGTGAAAGGAGCCAGCTTGAAGACTTCTGGCGATCCTTAAAGTGGAAAGGGACATGCCAATAAGTGTGGATGAACAAACATATACCACTCCTAGAACTACTGTTACAGGTAAGAAACCTGTTTTCATGCAGCAGGCATTTGGGTGGGCTTGCAGTAGATATGCTTGATTGTCCGCATATCAAGGGTACCTCATGCATTAGGCCACACCTAAAGGGCTGTAGCCGCCAGGCACTAGGACCACATGGAAACTTTTCTAGCTAGCAGTTTGCAAGGGGCCACCCACGACGTCGGATGCAGTGACATCTCTCCCATATAAATGTGGGCGCCCTCCTCAGTTCTTTTGCCGCCATCGACCTTCACATGTCGGACTCCACGGAGACACTGCCACTTCAGTCGACCGCCAGTTTTCCTACTGTTACATTTTTTTTCTTTTCTCACCCTAGTTTTAATAATCACTTAATTTTAAAGTGATCTTGGTTTTTCATTTTTGCCGAATGACACCTCCCCCCCCCAAAACTCTTTCACTACTGTGGGTTTGGCCAGAAAATTTTTAGTAAGGACAGCCATAATGCCTGTGTCCTCTGCCTAGGCCCAGACCACGACATTGAGGCCTGCAAAGTCTGCCCCAGATTCAGACAGGCTACCTAGTGGTGCTGCCAGAAGGCCCTCCAAAGCTTCCTCCTGAAACAATTGTCTAAATGGAGAAGGAGCTCCAGGCCAGAACCTCCTCTCCCTTCCCGGCTCTGTCCACATACTCCCACTCCTCCAAGGCCGAGGACAAGTTGGCCAGCAAGCATAAGCACCAAGACAAGAATTGGAGCAAGAAGAGATCCTCACTGGCCTGCTCGCAGTCACCACTCTGTGTGACGGCTGTGACAACATCATCTGTTGCAGCGGTGACCCCCTCTGCCACCCACACCTTCTCTTCTACAGGGTTGGCTCTGGCAGCACCTCCCACCAGTCTCTCCTTAGCTAGTGATTGCTTCTCGATGTCGGGCCTCCTCACGCCCCCACCAACATTCCAGCCCCTCATCTCCACTGGCCAGCAGACAGGGAGTGTCACTGGTTCAACTTCGGCTGGCATTGTTCTGTCATCTCTGGGGGTTCTTCCTCCTTCCCTCAATCCCTCCCCTGACGACGTCCTCAGCCTTTTGCTTGGCCTTCTGTGACATTGGGGATGCTACCTCCCTTTTAGTCGCCCTAGGCTACCATGTCAACATCAGGGTCTGCTCCCACCCTGACGACATCCCAGGCCATCCCATCAACTCCCTGGCCTCAGCCCCTTATGTCGACACCTCAGGCCATACCGAAAGTGCTGGAACTCCAAGTTCTCCTTCCCGTGCCACAAGGTGTTCCGATGCTGATCACTATCGATGTTCCAGCTATGTTGTAGTCCTTTTGGGAGTTCATGCACCGGTTTGCCCCCCCCCCCACTGGGG
Organism: Neoceratodus forsteri; assembly: GCA_016271365.2. Classification (NCBI taxonomy): domain Eukaryota; kingdom Metazoa; phylum Chordata; order Ceratodontiformes; family Ceratodontidae; genus Neoceratodus; species Neoceratodus forsteri. Next base: position 1,206,509,639 of record CM028132.1, read on the forward strand.
CCAGTGACGTCAGGGCCTACTAGTCCTGTTCCCACGCTGATGCCTTCCACATGCCGTGCCCTATCTGCCCGCAATCTGTTGGTTCCCATTTCAGAGCCAGGCGATGAGGACATATACCATCCTGAATTCCTTCCCTGGGAGGATGAGGATACGAACATACAAAATTGTCAGCAGGCTCAGGCCTTATGGTCTAGCTAGTCTGCCCGAGTGTGCAGCACATCAGTCCGTTAGACTGCAGCTGACTCCCGCCACAGTTTCCTTCCCCCAACTCTTTGTCCCTTCCCAGTTTGTACTCTTCCTCTGAATCTGTCCCATCCTCTCTTGAAACCCGCCACTGTCTGCAACGAAACGACTTCCTCTGGGAGTGCATTCTACCCTGCTACCACCCTTTCGGTGAAATAGTGTCTCCTCATTTTCCTTCTGAATCTGCCCCCTTCCAACTTCAGAGAATGCTCTCTGGTTTCCCTTCTGACCTTTAGATTGAACAAACACCTTGAGCCCACTCTGTTCATCCCCTTCAGGTACTTGAAGGACTTAATCATATGCCCCCTCTCTCCCTTCTATCCTCCAGGGTATACATATTGAGCTCTGTGTCTCTCCTCATAAGGTCTATCCCCCAACCCAAGGATCATCTTTGTTGGTCTGCACTGCACTGCCACCAGTAGTTTGATGTCTCTTTTTAAGTAGAGGCGCCACAACTGCATGCAGTACTCCACGTGCGGCCTCACCAGGGACCTGTACAGGAGCAATATGACCTCACTACTCCTAGAGGTAACCCCCCTTGCATCCTGTTTGCCTTTGCTGCTGCCTTCCTGCACTGTGCCAAGTGGTTCATTTCCCCGGTCACAAGCACCCCCAGATCCTTCTCCTTCTTGGACATGCATAACTGGGCACCCTCCAACCAGTAACTGTATCCTGGGTTCCTGGCTCCCATATGCATCACTTTGCACTTCTTGGTGGCGAACCCAAACTGCCAGATGTGCGACCATTCCTCCAGTTTTGCCAAATCCTCCTGAAGTACCGTGCTCCCCTCTTCCCCCATCCACCTAAGCACAGATCTTGGTGTCATCTGCGAAGAGACTGATCTTACTCTTGATCCCTACTGTGATGTCTGTGATGAAGATGTTAAACAGGACCGGTCCCAGCACTGAGCCCTTTGGGACAGCACTTGTCACTGCCCTGTGTTCTGATGCCTCACCCCCCACTACTACCTTCTGCTGTCTGTCCTGCAGCCAGTTTTCAACCCATCTGACTAGTTTCCTCCCTACTCCCAGACCTTTCAACTTGCTGGTCAACCTCCCATGTGGCACTGAATCGAAGGCCTTGCTGAAATCCAGGTAGAGTACATCCACCACTCGGCCCCTGTCTAGTGCCTCATAACCCAGTCGAAAAAGTCAACCAAATTTGTCTTGCAGGATCTGCCAGAGACAAACCTGTGCTGCCTGTTGTCCTGTAGATCATTAGCCTCAAGAAATTGCACCAGCCTTTCTTTGAGGATAGCCTCCATCAGTTTTCCTACAATTGCAGCAAGGCTCACCAGTCTGTAGTTCCCCAGCTTGTCCTTGGGTCCACTCTTATGGAGAGGTACCATATGCGCCTCCCTCCAATCCCTGGGCATGCATCTTGTATTCAGAGAGGTGTTGAACAGGTCTGCCAGTGGCCCCGCCAGGACCTCTGCCATCTCCCTTAGCACCCTGGGATGTACTCCGTCTGGCCCAGGTGCCTTGTCCACCCTCAGGAACCTAAGGCCCTCTAACACCCTTTCCACTGTGATTACCCCATCTGTGGATGCCTCCCCCCCACCAACCTTTCCCTTCAAGTACGGGCCCATCCCTCTTCCTTGGGAATACTGAACAGAAGTACTCATTAAGTACTTCTGCCTTCTCAGCCCCCTTTTCTACCCAACCACTGCCTTTCCTGATCCTAACAATTTAATCTTTACTCTTCCTCTTCTTCCTGATATATCTGAAGAAATCCTTTTCTCCTTCTGTTGTCCCCTGTGCTAATCTCTGTTCCTTAGCTGCCTTTGTAGCCCTTACTGTTCTACTCACTTCCCTGGATTTCATCACACATTCCTCCCTGTCCTCTGCCCTGTTGGTCCTCTTGTAGGTTCAGAATGCATTTCTCTTATCCCTCACCTTCTCCACTACTTCCATACTCGTCCAGCTTCTGAATTTCTTGCACTGACTCTTGACACAAGCTTTGGTGGTTTTGGTCAGACCTAGCATGATGATAGCCTATTTTTTGTTCGGCGTCCATATCTGGGTGGATGCTAGCTATGTGCTTTCCCAGTATTTGACCCATCCTGCCAGAGTCTGCCCTTTTGAAGTCCAGGACCTTAGTTTTTGTAGTGGCTGCTTTCCCTACCCAGATTAATTGAGAACCACACTGTGCAGTGATCACTACTCGCCAGTGGTTCCTCCACCTGAACATCCCTGACATTTTCCCCAGCCTCCAGCACCAGGTCAAGAATGTCCTCCTTTTTCATTGGCACTGTTACCCTCTGGGTCAGGAAGCCGTCCTGGAATGCTTCCAGGAAGATCTGCTCCTTGGCGGATGTGGTAGCTGGGATGCTCCAATCCACACCGGTAGATTAAAGTCCCCACTCACCACAGTGCTCCCTTTGCCACTGAAATCTCCTTAGCTGCTCCCCAGTTCTATGTCTGTGTCCTCTTTCTGGGCTGGAAGTCTATAAACAACCCCCAATCAAACCTTAGCCCTCTTCGGGTTGTGCAGTTGCAGCCAAATGACTTCTGACCTACCCTCCTTCCTATTACATCTAATCCCTTCTCTTACATAAATGGCCACTCCCCCTCCCTTTTTCTCTGTCCCTCCGGAATAATTTAAATCCTGGGATGGCTAAGTCCCAGTCGTGGTTTTGGGTTTACCATGTCTCGGTAGTGATAGCTATGTCCACCTCCTCTGTCATCAACGCCTACAACTCAGCCATCTTGTTCCCCAGGCTCCTAGCATTTACTGATATCACTTTCCACCCTGATCCTCTCCTTGCTGCTTCCTTACCCAACCCTCCATCTCCAATCCAATTCAAATTTGGCTGTTTGCTTGCTGTGGGGGGAGGTCCACTGGACCCCCTCTCCTGGTTCTTTCCACCTCCATTGCCTCCCCCCCAGCTAGTTTAAATTATTACTGATAAATTCCCCCAGTCTCATCTTCAAACACCTGTGAACCTTCCCTACTAAGATGTAGCCTATCCCTTGCATATAGATCTGTGTTTTCCCATGTGCTACTCCACCCTCCCACCAATCCATACCCAATGGACTTGCACAGTTCCCTCAACCACTTGTTGAAGTCCATGATCTTGCGCTTCCTGTCTGTACTTGCTTGTGGCACTGGCAGGACCTCTGAGAATGCCACTGACCTTCCACCTTCAGTGCATAGATTCCCCACTTTCCTGAAGCTATCCTGAACCTCCTGTAACCTTCTCCCTTCCAGATCATTTGATCTTACTTCGAGAGGGCCCTTACAGTAGGCAGTCACTTGTAGGAACGTGTCTCCTGGTGTCAGGACCGCACGGAAACTTTTGCTAGCAGTGTCTGACGGGGGACTGCCTACCGGACGTCACGTGACGTTATATAATGGGCGGTCCCTACGTCCACCCTCCAGTTCTTTCCCGCCGACAACCTGTGCACGTCAGACCGACTGAAGCTCATTGCAGCAGTTTGAACACCTTTTTTGGATGAGTATCCGTTTCTTCTCATTTCTAATAATTATTAATAGTTTGTATGTTGTACTCTTCACCTACGGATTTGCATAAAAACAAGTGCGGTTCATGCAGCGTCCAACTACTGTACAAGGACCAGCATACCTTTTGCCTTTTCTGCCTGGGTCCTGACCACAAAGTCGAGGAGTGCGAGGCCTGTGCCCAATTCAACCAGGCCACGCGGAAACAGCGCCAACAGTCTCTCGAGGCCCATCTCCTGAAACAAAAAATGGCTTCGATGGAGAAAGAACTAAAAAAGCTGAAAAACACATCTTCCTCACCAATTGATCCACACAAGAAGAAGAAGAAAAGGGACAGAGAAAAATATTGGGACCAGGAGCAGTCCTCCCCTCCAATGAAGCCACCCATGGGCCCTTCGATGGAAGACCGACCCTCTTCCTCTGGGAAGGTGAGTGCTGCGGCCAGGTCTGCGCTGCCACCTCCAGAGCAGGCTTTGGCACCCCCACCGCCACTGGTTACGGTGACGCTGGCCTCCTTGGATCAGTCCAAGTCCACCGCCGCTCTTAGGCCCATTTCCACCCCTGGCTCTAAGTCGGCAGGTCGGCTGATAAGCCGTTTGTCAGACCCTCCGGCGGGCGCCCGGCCGGGGTTGATAAGTTGGGTGTCGGAGCCCCGACTCCCGCACAACCCAGGTTAATTAGTCGATCGTTAGACCGTCTAACGTTCACATGACCTCTTCGTGTCTGTCAGGCAGTGACAAGGCGCTGCCAGATGTTAGCTCCATCCAGGCTGGAGGGCAAGGGTCTCCCCGGGATTCCCTCCATGGAGAATCCCTGTCTCCTGCTCCATTGGAGATTCCTCCCCTGTCGCTGTACCCGCAGGTTCCAACGGACAAACACCTTTCACCAGGTTTACCTGACGAAGGGGTGTCAACAGGCCTTACGGTGGCTCTGACGCCGCCTATAGTAGTGCCAGACCCTGCTCCTTCTCCTCCTCAATGCCTGCAGGTCCCCTTACTTCTGCCGGGACTGCCATCGGGCCTTCCTCCGGGGATCCCAAGGGTATTCGCCCTCTGGGCCTCCCTCAGGATCTTTGCCAAGTCTTCCTCCTGCAGGTCCTTCGGGCCGTCCTTCAGGACCACCAGGCATCCCTCTGTCTGGGCCACCATCAGGCTTTCCTCTGTCGGGGCCGCTGTCAGGCTATCCCCCGTCAGGCTACCCTCCGTCAGGGCCACCTTCAGGATACTCTCCGTTGGGGCAGCCGTCTGGGTACCCTCGATCAGGGCTGCCTTCAGGTTACCCTCATTCAGGTGTGACCTCAGGCTTTACAATGTTGGGGGCCCCAACGGGATATCCACCGTTTGGCTGTCCTCTGTCAGCCCTGATGCCAGACCCCTTATCGTCCGCCTTTTATTACTCAGGCTGCCCTGGTTACTATCCTCCACCAGGCTACCCACACAATTTTCCGTCCTCTAGCTTTGGGGGACATGGACCTGGATCTGGATTTACTCAACCTCCTCCTCCTCAACCTCAGGTGGATTTTAGGGAGATCCTAAATCTTGGTGTTCTGACACCAAAACCCAATTGATCTTAGAATTAGACAGCAGGCATCCTGTTCTTCCGGATGCAGGCCTCACAGCTGCTTCCCATAGGGCTCCCTCTTTGATCCTTCCTGTACTTCGACATTAGGCCATCCATTAGCTCCAACGTAGCCCCTGACGTCTGAAGGGATCACCAGGGAGCCAGATCCTCCAATTCCTGAAATATTTCCTGAGGATTCGGATGATACCAAAGCGGACTCTGATTCCTCAACCTCATCCATCATTCCTGTTGGTTTGGGTTTCGAGACACATCCCCCTGAGGAACCAGTCCCTCGGGAATCCCGAAAATCACCACCCGAATATCCATCCTTTGTGGACCTCCTCAAGCACATGGTGGAGGCCCAAGGATATAGGTCAGAGGCTCTGGACCCCAAAAGACAAAGGTTGGCAGAGCATCTGGACTTTCCGGATACAAGTCCAGTATTCACTCCCCCATGTCTGGAACCCCATGAGGATTTATCCTTGACAATATGGCAGAGACCTTCCTCCATCCCAGCCATGGCAAAGAAAGCTGACTGGGTTTACAGGACCTTTGAGGACAAGGACAACCTCACTGTGCACCCTAAGACTGACTTGGTGGTCATCATGGCAGCCCGTAATCAATCTGCTAAGTCTAAGCACCTCAGTACTTTCTCCCCTGACAAGGAGTCCAGACAAATGGACCAGTTCAGGAGCAAATTCTATGCCTCTTCTACTCTAGCGATATGTGCTCTGAACTGCGTCTTGCACATGCTAGAGTACCAGAAGTCCTTGTTCCGCCAGCTCGAGCCTGTTGTCGAGACCCTACAAAGTCATCCTTGGCAAACACCCTAAAAATGGCTAAGGTGGCTGGATGTCATTCTTTGCGTGCCAGCTACGATGTGGTGGATTCCTCTGCTAGAGGTACAGCTACAGCTGTTAGCCTTCTTCAGTACTTCTGGCTAAGAGTATCGGGCCTAGCCCCTGATGTTCAGTTGGCTATCCAAGATGCCCCTTTCAGGGCTCTCTCCTGTTTGGCAGGGATTCCCGGACATTATAACCAGCCTGCAGGATAAAGGCAGAACTCTTCAGTCGGTCCATACCATGTATCGACCGAGAACAACAACAAATTAATTTTTGCTGCAAAACAGATGCCAGACGAAAAACCGCTTAATGTAGCGCCAGCAGCTTAAGCGTGGGGCTTTCAGTACTGCCGCCTCCTCAGCCCAGCGCCCAGGGCTTCAGGAGCGGTCCTCCCCAACCCTCCCTCCCATTCCTGACTTGCTGACTGCCATCCCTCCTTCCTCTTCATCTGTCGGAGGAACAGGTGGGCGGAACATTCGCGAGGCATCTGGGAGTCCATGACAACAGACGCTTGGGTGCTTCATGTAATAAAGCTTGATCACATTCTCGAATTTCGAGAAAAACCTGCAAACAATCCACCGAGGTCTTCTCATTACCTAAGGGCGCATATCCCCCATCTAAGGGAGGAGATCACAGCTGTTCTTCAAAAAGAAACAATAGAGCCAGTGCCGGCAAACCAGATCGGGAAGGGATTCTACTCCCACTTCTTTCTGGTACCCAAAAAGACAGGGGATTTATGCCCGATCCTGGATTTCAGTACCCTAAACCTCTTCATAGAGTACAAGAGGTTTCGGATGCTGACATTGCAAAGCCTTCTGCCTCTCCTCTCCAAAGGACAAGGGCTTTGTGCCCTGGACATGCAGGATGCATATCTGCACACCCCAGTATTCCGCCTGCATCGCAAATTACTCAGGTTTTCTTTCCAAGGGGAGCATTACCGGTTCGGAGCTCTCCCTTTTGGCCTGTCCTCCGCTCTGCAGGTTTTTACCAAATGCCTAGTGGTAGTGGCAGTGGCAGGTGCCTTGAGGAGTTACGGGCACTATGTCTTTCCCTACCTCGATGACTGGCTCCTTGTAGCACCGTTGAGGGAGGGGTTGGAAGTTTTCTTATCAGCTACTCTGTGCCTTTTCGAGTGCATGGTTATCACGGTCAGATACCCCAAGTCCCAGCTTGCTCCTTCCCAATGCCTTCAGTTTATTGGGGTGGTGCTGGACACAATGCAGGGTATGGCCATTCTTCCCCTGGACAGGGTGGACACCCTGGAGAGACAGGCCAAGCTACTATTTTCCAGCAGACACATCTTGGCCAGGGCAGTTCTCCTTCTTCTTGGCCTCGTGGCAGCGGCTGTCCCTATGGTCCCATTGGTCAGACTCCACATGCGCATCTCACAGTGGACTCTAAGGTCCCAGTGGGATCAGAGGGAGGACATCTTAGATAGTCAGGTCCTCATCTCCAGGCCAATGCAACAGGATCTATTATAGTGGCAGGGCTCCAGCAACCTAATACTAGGAGTCTCTTTCCAGACCCCTCCCAAATACTGACTACAGATGTGTTGGAACAGGGATAGGGTGCCCGTCTGGGACGCCACAGGACCCAGGGCCTGTGGTCACCTGTAGAAGTGCACCTGCACATAAATGTGCTAGAGATGAGAGCATTGCTTTATCCTCTTAAGGCTTTTCAGCACATCCTTCTAGCCTTCTACAAGAAGCCCTGCTGATCCAAACAGACAACATGTGCTTGGTGTGGTACATCAACAAGTAGGGGGGCACCTGCTCATATTCTCTTTGCAAGGAAGTGATACAGGTCTAGAACTGGGCGGTTCTGCACAGAGTTCCTCCTCCTCTCATCTCTTTGCTCCTTTATCCCCACTGGCATTACTACATCGACGCCTTCCTGCTGCCCCTTGCCTCTGTGGCTACTTGGGCTACTGCTAGTGCCTACCGGTTCTGTGCTGCATCCCTTTTCTCCTGTAGTGCCCTCTCCTTTAACCATCTCACTAGCTTCACTACCCGCCGCTTCCTTCTCCTTCAGGCTAGCTAAAACTGAGAATCTGTTCTTGCTGTTAATCTCCTTTACCTGCTTGACTCCAGTCGCCCCTCCATGAGGCTTGTATCCCTGCTCAAACCCTGCTGTAGCATTGCTCCTGTGTCTGACCCCCCTCCAGTCATCGGTTCCTATCGTGACTGCACATGATTGTGTGGCTTACCGCTTGACCCACCTAACTTCCCCATTTGTTGGCTTGCTGCAGGCTGTATTGAGTGCCTCCTCGGGCTCCCTTCATGCCCGCATTCCTCCCTGTCCTGTCCCCCTATGCCTCCAGCTCCATCTTCAGCCACCCAATCACCTCCCTAAGATGACCTATCTGCCAGCACACCATGCAGCCCCGCCCTCCATGCCACTCCCAGGAATAGGGCTGAACTACGTCCTTGGCAGCATACAACCCTTGCTGGCCCCCGGCCTGGTTGGCTGCCCATGCCCAGCCTCCCCACCCATGGCTGGGTCCTGCCCCACTCCCTGTGTTCCTTCCCCACCTTGGACTTCTCCTATCCATGCCAAATGTGTGCGTCCCCCTGGTGTAGGTTCTCCACTCTCACCCAGCGTAGCTCGCTGCCTGCTGTCTTCCCTGCTGACGCCCTGCAGACGCCACTCGAGATGCCACACTCCTATATTCTGGGTACTCATGTGAGGGGTTGCTCGGACCCCTGGGAAATGTATCTGGACTCAGGGCACCCGATAGGCCCTGCTGAGTCACATGACCACTAACATCCATCACTCCCTCAACTCTTGGTGTCCTCCTACCAGCCAGTCTCTGGAAATCTCCAGCAAACAATCACTTCAGGCCCCCAATACAGCATTCGCCCCACAGAAAGTATTAAAAGAAAAATAACTGCAGCAGCCCACTTAGCTCCGTGTCGCGTTCCGGCTCAGACCCTCCCTCTTGTTGCTGCTTCAGACTCCTTGCAAAGAGTGGGAGGGCTGGCAGGCACTTATTGCATCCTGCTTCAGGATGCAGATGAGTGCCTCACTAGCCCCAATTCTCCCTCTCCGGTTTCCTCAGCGGCTGAGGAGTCCGCCAACTATACCCCATGGTCCCCACCCCATGACCCCTCTTTCATCTCAGTGATGAGGCAGTTGAAAACAGCTATGGGGTTTTATGCTGAGGAGCAGGATGTCACCAGGAGAAATCTGATGGAGTATTTGGAATTGCCAGATTCTCTGAGACTCGTTATTCCTCCCCAGATAGCAGTCTGCGAGGATATTACCTTGGCTGCCTGGTACAGGCCAGATTTGATCCCGCCATGCCCAGAAAGGTGACCAAATTGCACCAGGCTCCCTCTGGGAAGAAAAAAAAATTATTTCAAGTGCGGTCCGCTCATCCTGCATTTGAACCAGTACCCCAGCGCTTCAGTTCTCCACTGAACCTTCGACACCCCTGATGAAGGCTTGGCGGAAAGCTGAAGTGCTGGGGTATTGGTTCAAATGGACGAGTGGACTGCACTCATAATAATTTGTTTTTTTACTATGCTTATGTATGTAATGGATGTGAGGCATTTTTGAGACTATTGAAAAAATAAACTACATGTTTGCTTCAACTTTGTAGTCTATGCAAATCTGTGCTTGAGTGCGTTATCTCTTGGGTCTGTGTCAGAGCATTGGGCTAGCTGCCCTAATAGCAACACCACCCTGTAATGGCATTCACAGCACTTGTCTGGAGATGGTCCCTCTGGGAAGCCATTTTTTTTTTTTTTTTGGCACAGCAACCACAGGCAGATTCAGTGGTGATAAATGCTGCACATGATAGGACCAAGAGGCCTAAACATCTCAGCTCTCTGACCCCTGATAAGGAGTCCAGAAATCTGGATCTTATTAACAAAAGGATCTTTGCCTCTGCTATGCTGTCCATCAGGGTTATGAACTACATTGTCCATATGGTTAAATTTCAGAATATTCTCTGGAAAAAAGCGAAAGCTGCTGCCCAGGCCCCTCCAAAGGGTCCCCAGAGGCAGGAATTGCTCAAGGCTCTACAGTCTAGGACAGATGTGGGCAGACACCTTTTGAGGTCTGCCTATGATGCCTCCGATGCCTCTACAAGAGCTGCTGCAGCTGGCATCTGCCTCAGGTGGCATTCTTGGCTCTGGGTGTCTGGATTTGCCACTGATGTACAACAGTCTATCCTGAAAGCGCCCTTCAGAGGCTACAAGCTCTTTGGAGCGGATGTGCAGCAGGTACTTTCTGACCTGCAGGCTTCGGGAAGGACTCTGCAGTCTGTCCAGTCTCTTTACCACATCCAGCCAAAAAGTGGCCAGAAGGTACCCTTTCATCGGGTCTACCATAAGCCTAAGCAGGGCACTAAGCTCCCGGGCAGCAACTGGGCAGCAGCAGCTTTGCCTGCCCCTACCTCCTCCTCTGGGAAGGACCCCATAGGAGGTGGTGCAGCCCTGGCTGCAGGTGCCACCTCAACATGACTCCTTGCCAGACACCCAGCCTCCAGTATTTCAGGAGGTGGTGGTAGGGGGTTGTTTCTCTCTCCACCTGGACAGGTGGCGGGAGATCACTACAAACGCTTGGGTCCTGCAGCTCATAGAACAGGGCACACTCTAGAACTTCTGGAGTTGACTCCAGATCTACTGCCAGTGCCTTCAAGTTAACCCTCCAGACCACATTCCTGTGCTCCTGGGGGAAATTTGCACGTTGCTGCAAAAAAAGGGCCAGAGAACCTGTCCCCCAGAAGCAGAGGGTTCTAGTGTCACTTCTTTCTAGTCCCCAGAGCCACAGGGGATTTGTGGCCCATCCTAGATCTAAGAAATCTGAATTTCTACATCCAGTACGAGAAGTTCAGGATAGTGACCCTACATGGCCTGCTGCCACTGCTGCACCAGGGAGACTGGATATGTTCCCTTGACATGCAGGATGTCTACCTGCATATCAGGGTGTATGCTTCCCACTGGCAGTACCTCAGGTTCCAGTTCCAGGGGGAGCAGTGTCGGTTACAAGCATTGCCTCTTGGCATGTCATCTGCACCGTGGGTATTTGCCAAATGCTTGGCGGTGGTAGCGTCGGCCCTCAGGAGAAAGGGGCTGTATGTCTTTCCTTACTTGGGTGATGGACTGCTCAAAGCACAGTCCAGGGAGCAACTGCTCCAGATCCTAGAGCATACCAGGCAGTTGTTCCATGCCCTGGGCATCGTGGTCAATCTGCCCAAGTCAGTCTTGATCCCTTGCCAGTGCCTCCAGTACATTGGGGTAGTACTGGGCATAGGGCATGGCTCAGGGCTTTGTGTTCTTGCTGCAGGACTGGGCAGACCGCCTGATGGCTCAGACCTAGCTATTTTGCAACAGCAGATATGTCATGACCAGAACCTTCCTGATGCTCCTGGGCCTCATGGCCGCAGCCATTGTCACGGCACCTTTAGCCAGGCTGCATATGCGCATTCCCCAATGGTCATGGAGGGTCCAGTGGGATCAGCACACAGACAACCTACAACAACAAGTTGTAGTTTCCTCTCCAGTCAAAAAGGTGCTGCTTTGGTGGATGGAACACAGCAACCTGTTGAGAGGGGTTCCCTTTTTCTTTCCTTCCCCATAGCAGATTCTCACCACAGATGCTTCGGGGTTAGGCTGGGGGGGGGATCTACGATGCCAACACAACATCCCCCACAGCGACGTACTTGACAGTGTCAGAAACCCATCAATGCCCCTGACACAGATGCATCCCCGCAACAACTGGCAACACCCAATGCTGGGGGAGCTGTGCCCCCCCCCCCGCACATCTCTACTTTAGATATCTAACTCCACATCGCACAGGCAGTGAAGTTCAATATATACCCCCGTCATCTCAAAGTGAAATCCCCATCGCCGCCGATATAGCGTGGTTGGGGTTTCGCTGTAGGGGGTTCGCTGTGCTGGTGTCGCCATAGAAATGGCATACCAGGCTTGGGGGCCTCATCCAGACCTTATCAGACTCTGGGAGGGGGAGGTGTAGACCACAGTAGAGGCTGCCCTCCACATCAGCATCCTGGAGAGGAGGGCTCTTCCATATGCTGTACAAGCCTTCCAGACCCATCTGTACCCGGGCCATCTACTGGTGCAGACAAACAACATCAGTGTAGCACACTACATCAGCAAACAAGGGGGGACCCATTCGTACCCTCTGTGTTGGGAAGCAATGTGGGTCTGGTACTGAGCTCTAGAACACAGTCTAGAACTGTTGGCTGTCCATGTTCCAAAACATCCTGGCAGACGAGCTCAGCTGGTCGTGGTGTGGGATGCACAAGTGGGAGCTGCTGACCTTGGTTGTAGAAGACCTGTTCGACAGTTGGGATCATCCAGAGTTGGACATTTTTGCGCCCCCATGTAATGCAAAACTGACGTGTTTCTGCTCGCTTGCTCCAGGGCCTGGAGTTTTCTGGTGAGACACATTGTTCCTTTCTTAGAAAGAGAGATTCCTCTATGCCTTCCCTGCCTTTCCTCTGGTTCAGAGGGTACTAGTCAAGCTCCAGATGGATGAGGCTACTCTGATCCTCATCACCCCCTTCTGCCTCATCAGATCTGGTTCCCCTTGCTGCAGCAGCTGTTGGTGGAACTTCCTGTGCCCTTGTGCAAAGGCTAGCTATCACAGAAGCAGGGCACCATGGTCCCTCCAGACCGCAAGACACTGCACATCCATGCATGGCTCCTGAAGACACAGCCATGGCTCGCTTTGGGGTGTTCCAAAAGGTGGCTGATGTCCTGGCGGCTGCTAAGAAGTCTTCTACCAGGGTCACTTATTCCATGAAGTGAAAGTGCTTTGTCCTGTGGGTAGCGTCCCGTAATTTGGACCCTTTCACTTGTCCAGAGAATTAGATTCTGGAGTACTTGCTGTCCTTTTCAGATTCGGGCCTGTAGTAATCCTCCATTAAGGTGCACCTGTCAGCCTTTTCAGCCTTCCATATGCCTGTTGATGGAAATATGGTGGCACAAGTAGAGGTGTCCTGTACTTTTTTTTTTTTTTTTAGGCATTCTCCACCTGAAGTCTCCCATCCATAATCAATTCCCGGCCTGGGACTTGAATTTTGTGTTGGAGAAACTTACTTTGGCTCCTTTAGAGTGAGCCATGACATGCGAGCTACGCTTTCTATTATGGAAAGCATTTCTTTTGGTTGCTATTACTTCTGCTCGAAGGATTTCTGAGCTTCAGGCTCTCATGTGTGAGCCTCCTTATTTGATTTTCCACAAGACAGGGTGTCTTTGCATACGAACCCTAAGTTTCTTCCTAGGGTGGTGTCAGAGTTTACCTTGAATCAAACAACATAGAAACATAGACTTTGACGGCAGATGAGGTCCACTTGGCCTACCCAGTCTGCCTGTTTCCCTACCTATTGGATAAGCTGCAGATCCTAGTTAACCAACAGCCAACTTCTTCCTACCCCCCACTAGAATTGCTTTATGTCTGTCCCATGCATTCTTGAATTCCCCCTTTGTTTTTGACCCCACAACCTCCTCAGGAATGCCATTCCATGCATCCAGCACAGTCTCCATGAAAAAATACTTCCTCACATTGCCCCTGTGCCGCCCCCTCCAATCTTCAAATCGTGCCCCCTTGTTCTTACACATCTCTTTTTGTGAAAGATGCTACCCTCTTGGACTTTGTTGATTCCCTTGAGGTACTTAAATGTTTCTGTCACGTCCCCCCTTGCCCTCCTTTCCTCGAGGGTATACATATTAAACTCCTTTAGTCCCTCTTCGTTTGGCTTCTGGTGCAGACCCTGCACCATTTTAGTTGCCCTGCTCTGGACTGCCTCCATCCTGTCTATGTCCTTGCGGAGATGGGGTCTCCAGAACTGCACGCAGTATTCCAGATGGGGTCTCACCAACTGTCTGTACAGATGGATATCAACTTCCTGTTTCCTACTGGTGGAGCCTCTCCCTATGCATCCCAGTACCCCCCCAGCTATCCTCACTGCCTTCTCACATTGCTTGCCTACCTTTAAGTCATCTGATATGACTACCGCCAGGTTCCTTTACATTTTTGTTGTTGTTAGTACCTCTCCCCACATTGTGTACTCTTCCCCTGGGTTTTTGTTTCCCAGGTGCATTACTTTGCATTGAATCTAAGCTGCCATACTTTTGACCATTCCTCCAACCTTGCCAAGTCCCTTCTCATCCTTTCCACCCCTGCTGTGTATCAACCCTGTTGCAGACATTTGTGTCGTCTGCAAAGAGGCATACTTTCTCTTCCATTCCCTTTGCAGTGTCACTTATAAAGACATTAAAGAGGACCAGTCCCAGTACTAGAACCCAGTGGTACCCCACTAGTAACCCCCCTTTTTTCGGAGTGGACTCCATTTACTATTACCCTCTGCATCCTGTTGTCCAGCCAGTGTTTTACCCAGGCTACAACCCTGGGACCCACTCCAAGGCTGGTTAACTTGTTTATTAATCTTTTGTGTGGGACTGTGTCAAATGCCTTGCTAATGTCTAGGTAGGTCATGTCCACAGCCCCTCCCTGGTCTACTACTTTGGTCACCCAGTCAAAGAAATCAATTAGATTTGTCTGACGTGACCTTCCTGCTGTGAATCCATGCTGCCTTGGGTCCTGTGCCCCACTGGCCTCTAGGTACTCAGCAGTTCACCACCCTGAATTTCACCATTCACCTTCCTGTTTATTATCCTGAGCATGCCAGTGCAGGGGAAGCATTGCTCCACACCTTAGATGTACATAGAATTTTGAGTTACGAGCAACCTGAATGGATGCGTAGTCGGGAGCTCTGATCCCAAGATGTACAATCGAACGGAATCCGCAGCCCAAACTGCTATTTCTGCCTCATCTAACTACATATTTTCATAGCCGAATCTATCCGCTAATGGGGCGCACCAAAAAGTCTGTGTCGGCAGGTTTACAGCTTCAGATGGCGGGCAGTCAAGCGCAACGAGCCTTAGACCTGAGCCCAGCTCCCTCCCAATCATCACGCATGGTGTGCTCAGCTGAAGATGGTTCAGGCTCGGATACCGGCTCCACGATGTCCAGGGCGGACAGCCACAGGATACTGAGACTATTGCAAAAAATAGATGGAAAGGTCTCAGATATTCAAAAAGACTTCAGAACACTGGAGGCTTGTACCTCCTCTATTGAGAAAAAGCTTGAGACTGTTCAGAGTGAGAACATGGCCTTTGGCAGGTTGCTGGCATTTCTGTACAGGAGGGAGCACGTTCTTACTATGCAAACCGAGGATACAGAGGCCAGGGCCCGGAGAAACAATATTAGGGTCTTTGGAATCCCTCATGGCGCTGAACAAGACGACACTGCCCAGTTCATTGATTGCTGGCTACGTAAAGAGCTCAGTCTTGACAAAAATTTTGCCCTGGACATCGAAAGGCCTCACAGAGCAGTGGCACCCAAACCAAAACCTGCCCCGAGGTCCATCCTAATCAAGTTCTAAAATACCCAGTTAAGGATCAGATCCTTAGACTAGCCTGGAAGAAGAGAGATCTAAACCTAGATGGCACCAGAGTCTACGTTGATCAAGATTATCCACCAACCACGCTGGCCAAGAAGACAAACGTGCTAAATGTGGCAATGCAATTATGGGAACATGGCATGAATGCTCAATTACGGTACCCTGCCAAATTATGGGTGGAAGGCAAGGATGGCATCAAGTTGTGTGATATCCTTCTGGTGGCCGTCCCTTTTCTGGAAACGACTGGGATTGCTCTTCCAGACCTAAAAGAAGATAGAACTGAGCAGGACATTGAAGATCTACTATGGTCAGTGGCACTGGGAGGTAGGTGAGTGGGCAGGTCGAGCTCTGACTTTCTTTTCCCCTTACATGCCGACATGGCTCGCTGGATTACAAGAAGGTAACATACCTGAAGGACTTTGGTTGTCTTCTGATGAAGCGTCTGACTCCACCATTTCCCGAGAGATCAGCCCCTTTCTCTTTGCTCGACGGGTCTCCAGGTGATTACCTAGAAACTTACTCTGCAGTTGTTTCACTTTTTCCTTTTCACCTGAAGCCAGAACTATGATTTGCAAATATTATTACAGGCCCAGCTGAGAGGAGGAACCTTGTTATCTTAGAGCTGGTTCCCGGGTCTTGCTTCCTGGGCCAACAGTGCCCAACAGTACTGCTGTTAAATGAGTCCCTCTCACTTTCATTTTTAATGCACCATGGAACGGCCCCCTCTACCTTCAACTACCCCTCTGCGGTTCAATATGGGACGGTTTTGCTATGCTTTTAGCAAGAAACCTAGTGGATGCAAGTACTTTATTTATGAAACTTAACTGTATGTCTTTTTTTTTTTTTCCTCCCATACGACTTTCTGGTTATACAGTCACTCTTGCAAACTTTAATAGATTGGGGCTGTGGGGCTACCTGAATTGATAACTCTCTGTTTTCTTATGTTTTTCATTTTGGGACTCACTCCACCTGTTGGATGCCTGGGTCAGGCAGTGTTTATGTTGGACATACTTCCAGGTCAGTAAGGCTGGGAAATCCTACTAAAAAGCCCAGATCAGATTGAGATGATTGTCTCCTTCGGCTTGTCTGTTTAGAATTGATATGGGGCCTGAAAATCCTTTCATATCTGGGCCACGGGTGAACTGATTATGTGGCTCCAAGCAGGCCAAATATGTTTTTTCTAATCTCTGGTTGATATAAAGTTAAAAAGGTTCAATCTTATAATTATTGTTGTTTGTATTAGGATAGTACAATTAAGCCTATGAGGCATTCAGGAGAGCTTATCCTGTTAATCGATTAGACCTATGTTAAAGTTAAGGGGGCTACGGATCTCTCGACACAGCTGTGGAGAGATCTGGTGGCTTTCCCTCTTAGTGGATTGTGCACCCGGGGCAGCCGAATGTTTAGGCTACTTTCCCGGAAAGTGCACAAGTGAGGGAGCTGGGTGGGAGGTTTTGGAGTGGGCGGGAACCTTCACACCTCCGCCCCGGTTTTCGAGGGCTACTCCCTCTGGGGGATCAATCCTCCATTCTGTTCCTTTTGTGGACAGATTCTTTCCCTGCATCCAAAAGCTAGGGAGGTGCTGTGGATTTTTCCGGAATGCTCTAGCAGTTACTACAGTGTTGGCTCCTCAGTGGTCTTGGAGCCCCTCATTACTATTTTTTGTAGACAGGACAAGTTGTTCTTGAATACCGGTTTTCTTATGTACGTTTTTATCCCCCCCCTTCCCATCTTAACCATCTACCGTCCTTAATGTTAAAGGCGAGGACAATTCTGTATAAAATGGGGTTGTGATCTCAAGAGTTATACTCTGTATTTCCTGAATTACCACTATAAATGGCTAACTTAAAAATCTGTTCTATTAATGTGAAGGGCATTAATAATATGACCAAGCGGATGAGAATTTTAACAGAGTTAAAGAAAAATGTGATTGTGGCCTACCTCCAGGAGATGAGATTATCCAACCTGGAACATTTGAAACTACGTAGGTCCTGGGTGGGCTCAGTCTATGCTGACTCACACCCACAATCTAAAAAAGCTGGGGTGGCTATTTTGGTATGCCATGGCTTGCCCATTCAGGTTCAGAATATTATTACAGGGGGATCTGGGAGACTGGTGATCCTATTGGGCTTGTTCAGTGGCCACCCAAGCCATATCATTTCTGTGTATGCCCCCCCCCAAACGGGAGAATTCTTTAGATCTCTCTTCCACACAATCTCAGGTCTTCCAGAAGGCCAAATTATCTGCCCCGGGGACTGGAACTGTGTGGATGATTTGAGACTGGACAAGAGCCCCAAGAGGGCTGGGGGCTTAAGAGCTTGTTCCCGACTCCTAGAAACCCTGCGTGTGGAGTATGGGCTGGCTGACCCTTGGCAGTTACAGAACCCTCAGCAGGCAGATTACACCTTCTTTTCGGCGTTGACCAGCTCCTACTCTAGGCTGGACCAGTTTTACACTCAAAGAGGGTCAGCTCATATCTTCCAAGACACACAGATCCATCCGGAGACCTTCTTGGACCATGTCATGATCTCGGCCTGTCTTAGGTGGGAGCCACCAAAAGGACGTGGCTAGTGGAGGTTTGTCCCTGGGCTCATTCATGACAAAGGCTATGTTGACTCTACCAGAGAGGTGATAAAACATTACATACAGGAAAATGCAGAGGTGGACTCTGCTCTAAGGTTTGTCTGGGACGGCCTTAAGGCAGTAGTCAGGGGCCACATAACTGCACATGCCTCGCATAAAAACAAACACCACCAAGCCCTCCTAAAGACGGCTTTGGACCGGATTGCTACTCTGGAGGCCGAACATAAATGCTCCAGAAAGAAATCCCTTCTCCCACAGCTCCAGAAAGCTAGAGCCAAATACAACAAATTAATGCAGAGGCGAATTGAAAATGTCTTGAAATGTGCTAGGCAGAGATACTACGAGTGGTGGGGGGGCAGACTCCTAGCCCAACGCCTCCGTAAACAAGAGGCAGACAGGTATATCCCTAATATCAGGTCAACCGACCCTACCCTACCCCTACTTAACCAACCAAAATTGCCAACGAATTCTTAAAATTCTATAAGGAATTATACATCTAGGAGAGGGCACCAGATCATGTTAGAAAAGTTCAGGATTTCCTGGACCGTATGGTCTTGCCTAAAATAACCGAAGAACAAAACAAGGGATTGGAATTAGCTATTTCTGAGTGGGAAATCAAGATGGTGATTAAATCGCTCAAGGCAGGCAAGACACTGGGCCCAGATGGCTTTACTTCAGAATTTTATAAGTGTTTTTCTGGTGATCTGGCCCCTCTGCTCGCTAAGGTTTTTAATATAGCCCATGAAAGTGGAGCGACCTCTGATTCCTGGAGGGATGCTTCATTGACAGTTTTACCCAAACCGGGAAAGGACCCTTCACTTTGCTTCAGTTTCAGACCTATTTCTTTGCTGAGCCAGGATGCAAAGATTTTTGCTAAAACTATTGGCACCCGTCTCTAGAACATTATAACTTCAATAGTACACCCTGATCAGACAGGCTTTATACCAGGTAGACACATCCAAGACAATATCCTTCCTCTTCTGAATGCCCTCTCCTCTCCCAGCTCCCCAGTAGATGACACCTTGCAAACAGTGGTCTCATTAGACGCAGAAAAGGCCTTCAATCGCCTGGACTGGGTGTATTTGGGCTACGCCGTAGATACATTTGGATTTGGGGAGAAATTTCGAGGTTGGATTAAGAATCTTTACAAAAATCTGGGGCTCGGATAAAGGTGGACGGGGTCACTTCGCCAACCTTTGAAATTAGGAGAGGAACCAGACAGGGCTGCCCGCCCTCTCCCCTACTATTCACCTTGAGTATGGAGCCCCTGGCAGCTCTTCTGAGACAGTCTCAGATATTCAAAGGAATTAAGGTAGGAGAAGCTGAACTGAAAGTCTCGCTATATGCAGATAACACCCTTTAGTATGTCTTGGACCCATCCCAGGCCCTGCCCAAAGTCTTTGATCTCCTGAGGCAGTTTGGAGTAGTCTCTGGCTACAAAATCAGTGAATCTAAGACTGAGATGATTTCAGTGGATGTACGACCAGGAGTCTCCCTGCCAGACATGGGTCATATCAAATGGGCCAAGTCCAGGTTTAAATATCCAGGAATTTGGATACCAAGGGATCTAGGAAAACTGTACTCTACCAACCATTCCAGATTGTTCCAGGAGGTCCAATTGGACTGTAATCCGGGGGGGGGGGGGAATTGTCTCTATCCCTCTCGGGGAGAATTGAATGCCTAAGAATGAATGTACTACCCCAGTTCCTTTTTCTCTTTATGTCCCTACCACTTAGGCTCCCCCAGAGAGTTTTGGAAAGCTCTAAAATCCACTCTAACCAAATTTGTTTGGAAAGGTAAGGCTCCCCGGGTCAGATGGAGTGTTCTTTTGGCTCCAGAAGGCGGAAGCTCCCAGATTTTCGTAATTACTTCTGGGCGGCTCAACTACAAGCTCTCGCCCCTCTGATGGGGAGAGGGGATCCTCCAATAAGGGCTGAAATTAAAACTGACTCTATGATGTTGGCTAATATGGGGGATCTTCTCATCCTTGATGGGCCAAGACTGCGGAGGATGCCCTTAGACAACCCCTGGACCTCAACCTTAAAACTCACTTGGCAGGAGGTTTGTTGTATGCTGCAGGTTCCATTAAGCCTTCGGGCTACCACCTCGCTGCAAAGTTGTTTGGACTTTCTCCCCTATAGATGGGATGGCACGTTTAAACAATGGGCTAGGAGAGGCCTAAAGTGGTTGGAACAGTTTTTTACAGGGGACACCCCCAAATCGTTCCAACAATTAAGAGAAGAGTTTAGTTTACTCCATAAAGATTTATTCTGCTATTTGCAGCTCAGGCACTATTTGGTAGCAGAAAGGATAGGTTTACAACTAACCCAGCCCCCAAGCTCCCTGCAGGACTGTCTGTATAGCTTGGCCCAGAGCCCTGATGCTAAAGGGAGAGTCTCCAAAATCATAGATGTTGTTTCCTCCTTTGAGCCAGACCATTTATCTGCTATTAAGGAGCACTGGGTTACAGAGGCAAGGGTCAGTTTGAACGACTTTGATTGGCAGAAGGTTTGGAGAGGAGTACACTCCACATTTAGCTCCTCTTTGGAGAGAGTTTAGATGGCGAGTTATCATTCGCTGTTTCTGCCCCCCCGATCACCAAACATTTTGGTAAACATTCCTCGGATCTCTGCTGGAGAGGATGTCAAAGTAGAGGCACTTACTCGCATGTATTTTGGGAATGCCCCAAGTTGGCTAATTTCTGGGGCCAGACAAGAGAAAAACAGTAGGCATGATTTTCGATATCCTCCCTCCCACAGCAATATATAAGTGGCTCTTTGGCCTCCCCCGCCTCCTTGAGTTCACATTCCCAACAATATTTGTTTTATGTCTTTGTAGCAGCAGCCCTTAAAGCAGTCACTCACTGCTGGTTGACTCCAAGGGAGCCCTCCTTAGACTTGTGATATAACATCTGCTTCAAAATAATGGAAATGGAGCGACTTACTGCCAAGTTCCAACTACAGTTAGATCAATTTAAGGGCAGTTGGTTACCATTTTTTCACTAAATTGCATCTAAGGAAGGGAAAGATATTTTAGAAGTTTTGACAGAGCAAGTGTAACTCGTCCCTTTTCTTTCACCTGGACTAAAAGAGAGGACCCTGCATGCTGGCTGGCCCTCCTCACCGCTTAGGGCTAAAGCCCTGCAGTTTACTTGTCAGTGCCTTTTTTTTTTTTTTTTTTTTTTTTAGCCAACCCCATGTGGTACTTGGTCCTTCCACCCTTCCCATGCTACCCCCTCTTATGTCTGGGTATTTTTATTTTGTGTGTTGTCCTACATTGTCTTGATGAAGTTGGGATTAATTGCTACTTGGAAATTGAAGAAGTTTCTTTAGTTGGATATTTTTGTTCTACTGTTTGTGTGAGCTATGTCTTTTGTGTGAAAATTTGTAAAATCTAATAAAGTGTGATTTTAAAAAAAAAAAAAGAATTTTGAGTTACTGTACACACCATATGAAGGACTGCAGGAACTCCTCGCAGCTGTTTCTTTTGCCCCTGGGAAAGAGGGCATACTTATTTCTAAACAGTGCCTGTCCAAATGGCTGGCCAACTGTATTATCTTCTGTAATAGCAAGTACGGTAAGGAACTTCCTGGAGTTGCTTGTGGCCATTCTAACCAGAACCATGGCCACTTCAGTTGCCTGTTTCAGAAATGTTTCAGCTGCAGAGGTCTGTGCTGCTGCAAATTGAAGTACAGTCCACACTTTCACTAAATACTATAGTCTGGACATTGCTCCTAGGAGAAGGGCAGGCTTTAGCCTGACTGTGCTTCAAGGCCTCCTGTCCTCGGCCTGTAGCCTCCAGCCACCCAGACTGGTTCTTTGTTAAAAACTGCTTGGCACTCATTCTTTAGATGTGGCCTGATGCAAGAGACACCCTCGATGAAGATGGTACAGTTATGTAAGAACTTACTGTAACAGTAGATCTTCAAGAGGATCTCTTGCATCAGGCCATGCCTTCCCACCCTCCACCCCCTTGGCCTTGGGGCTTTCCTGTGTCTGTCTCTCTTTCTCCAGAACGGTTCACATTCTGTTTCACCTCTCCTTTTGGAGGGAACCTCTAGCTCCCGTTGGTTCCCCGGCCAGAGATCCTCTCTATGGGGTCTCCGGGAAAAGAATTGAGGTGGGCACAGGGTTGCCCATGTTTATATGGGAGGGACGTTGCTGCGTCTGACATCATCATGGGCGGCCGCTTGTAGACTGCTAGCTAGAAACGTTTTCATGTGGTCCTAGTGCTTGGTCCCTATAGTTCCTTAGGTGTGGCCTGATGCAAGAGATCCTCTCAAAGATCTTCCTTTTTTTTTTTTTTTTTATTTAGATGCTCTACTTTTCGGCTGGGGAAAACCGGCTCCCAGGGGATAGCAGCAGCCCAGACATGCGTTGTTATGACCTTATTATTCTTTATAACTGAATTATAATAAACATTTATTTAGTATTTCAAAGATTTTGCCAGGAAAGACTTACTGAGCTGGTATCAACTCATTTCCAGATGTGCCCTGGGGGGAGGGGAAGAGAGGAGAAATAGCAGATACAAAATACAGAATATGCAATACCTACAATGGAAATAAGTATGTCAGAACAAAACAGGACAATAATGCTATGAATAAATAAGTCCGTAAGCTAGTATACAGGAAATTACGGAACTGTCAAAAGAACAGTTACATAGTAACCAGCTTATCAAAACACAGAATGGGGGAATAACTAATACTAGGGAAGTGGATAAATGCTGAAGATCAGTGAAATAGGTGAGTACAGATGTAAGGAGTAAACCCAATATCAGAAGCAACTGCAGTGTCATCGAGGCACAGGTCAAGAAGCATATGAAAACCAGGAGCAGTTGTAAAATTTGCAGCTAGTGATGTATTATTAACAGTAAAATAAAAAAATAAAATTGTTCAGTATAACTATTTACAAAGGCAGTATAAACAGAGAAAGTCCATGTGAGTTTCTTCTCAATTTCCAATCTCAGTCTCTGTGTTTCTCTTTTGCAAAACTTTGCAGGTTCCTTTTTTTTCTATTTTTGTGCAGAAGCTCGTTAAGAAAATAGCATGCTTCTCACACAGTGTTCTTATAAGTTTCAACAAGTGCAGCAAAAAGAACATTGTGACCCTGAACTGATCTCTTGTTTACAGCTTCTCAGAGAGTTTGCAAACAGGTTAACCCCTTGAGTTCCAAACAGCTTTTTGCAATTATTTCAACAGTAAAACTATATCCACTTCTAAACGAAGGGATCCCAGCATTCGTTACATTTCCACAAAAAGATTCACATATATTTTCATACCTGCAGATATGCAAGGGGTAGAAAAGACAGAACAAATGAAGGTAGATAGCGAGAGGTAGGGAATTGCAAGACCGTTGGAGTGATCAAGTCCTGAGTCTCACGAGAAAATTTGGTTGCACAACCAGACAGAGAAGAGACAGAAAACAGGAGAATAGAACAGATCCTTGCATTTAAACTCTTTTTCCAGAACAACTGGATTAGGGCCCTATTCAACCCCATCATATGTAGGAGTGAATAGAGAATTCACGGAGGAGAGATTTTGGAGCAGGAAAGGAAGGAGCAGAGTGAATAGATGAGGGAAGAGAATCCCATTGGGGAAGGAAATGAGAAGGCAACTTGGCTAGCAGTAGATTTCATTTGCGAGAGAGCAAAAGAGTGAGAGCAAGTATTGCGAAGAGTGAGAGGACGAGGGGGGGGGGAGGAGAGGAGAGAGGCGCAAGATATGAGGGGAGAGAGCCAAACCAAAATTTGGAGATAAAGGAGTCACAGTGGGTAAAGCGCCTGCCATCAAGAGTGGGAAGGGAGAGAGAAGAATACAAGGTACAGTGGTGTGTACACAAAGATTTATCAAGGGCAAAGCAACAGGAGTAAAAGAGAGGAGCCAGTCTCGGTAGAATAGACTTTGGAGCAGCACTATAAACGATGTCTCCTTAGTCAAAGATGGGCAGAAATCATCTTAGTGAGGATTTCTTTGCATGCAGGAAATGGAATGCTTCTCTTATTTCTGTACAGTGCCCAAAGCTTGTGGTGGATAGCGTCCACGTGAACAGAAAAATCTAGCTGGTGAGCAAACCAGAACCTGAGATACCTGGAGGAGACATCTTCAACAGTCCCACTATCGGAGGTATGAAAGGAAGGAAGTGAAAGGACTCTCGAACAAGTCGCTGCCTAGTTCCAAAAGTCATACAGACTGTTTTCTTAGCATTGAGGGATAACTGAGTAACTCGGAACTAGTTCTGGATGTTGTTAAAGTCCAGTTGGAGATGGTTTGTAAGATGAGGGGCAGAACGAGCCAGAAGAAAAGAGAACCGTATTATCTGCATTCATATGTTATGACATAGAGGAGCAGGCCTTGGGGAGATCATTTAGAAAAATGGAGAAAATATCTTGTACAGGTTCTTGTGTTTGTCAAATATAAAGTAAGCCACAGTCCTTTCATATCACTATGTATGACTGAACAACTGGACTCCCTCGTAAAAGAGTTTCTGCTCAGTGAAAATTTTGGGGTACAGATAAAATTAAGATAATACAAATAAGTGAGTTGCGCTGCAGATTCAGGGCTCTCAATAAGATTTTCATGTTTTTGGGTCCTGAACTCCCTGTGGGAAAAAACAGGGTCCCAGGAAAAAGTTTGAATCCCATTCTGCATTATATTTTGCATTTTGTTTATGCACTTCTGACGATGTATTTACTCTTCATGTCAGTACTCCCTCTTGCCTTGCCCCCAGGATGCACCTGAAAACGAGCCTCAGCTCAGTGTGCCTTTCCCAGTTATCAAATTTTAAACAAATAAATAAAATTCATTTTAGGGTACTGATTAATTCCCTCCTGTCATCTGCCTGCCCCCCCAACCCCCACTAGTAACTGCAGAAATACTGCCAAATAATTATCTCCAGGCTAACAGCCCAGCCTATCTGCTGCTTTTAACTGTTCAAAGAGCAAGTTCCTCATGTTAGAAGCATTTCTGCTTACTGCTGCATTTTCTGCAAAAGAGGCAGCAGAAGGAAGTGTATTTAGCATGCAGAACTTGCGCTTTGAATAGTTATGCGTTTGCAGCAGATGAGCTGTTGGCCGGAAGATTAGAACAACTTTTTTCAGTATTTCTGTGTTGTAGGTTACGTACCAGTGGGTAGTGGAGGGATTGGCAGGTAAGAGAAGAGATGCTGACCCATGCAAGCAGTGTACCCTCCCCACAGTAGATACACAGTGGCAAGAGACGAATAATAGAATAATTGTTCTGCAGTTTGTCATTTTTCACTGCAGTTGTAGAAAATTGCACTTCCTAGGGATGCACGTTGGAGAAGCACTCCATGTCTGGTACGGCCAGCTGTGGGTGAGTACTCTTAACCCTGAGCTACGCTTCGCGAGAGTATAACAAGCGAGAAGCTGTATGAGAATGTAGCAGTACAAGTGGTGAGTGAACGGTGCATAAAAGTACTGCAGTTTTACACCAAATGTCTGTCCTAGTGCTGTACAGAATGCAGGAGCAACGATATCCAGTAGTGAGTTTGCAGTACAAGATGTGGACAACATTTTGCTGATTTTGCCCTGGTGTTAAGTTGTTCCAGTTCAGGGTTGCTCTGAATGTGAAGGCCCATGTGCCTTATTGGATTGTATTTTTGAGTCTTTGTAGGTTATGCAGTCTGTAGAATATAGGCTATTATAATTTGAAGTAAGCTGATATCAGGCGGCGGGGTAGCTGGGAGTACACTCAATGGTACATTTGCAAAGTAGTCAGGTCCAGTGTTTGAGTTTATGTGCAGTCATTAGGTAGCCAAGCCAGGGACTGCAGAGGTCTCAATGTTGCATTCGAAGTGGCATTATATGGCACCTCTGAAGTCATTGTTTCTCTCTCTATCCAGGTGTTGTAGATGGGATTTGCTGCAGTCCTATAGACCTTGTCACCACAGTCGGTAGCAGGGAGCTGAAGTTGGAATGTAGGTTTGTTTTAGTGAAAAAGGAGATGCAGTCCTTAGACCTACAGAGCAAGTGGTGGTGGTGGTGGTGGTGGTGGTGGTGGTGGTGGTGGGGGTAGTATTCGAATACTTGTCATGAAGGGATTGGGAAAATGGGCTTTTCATCTTCTCCTGGTACTGGCGCAGTGCTTCTGGTAGGTAGTTAAGAGCCCCCGATTTGTTAAAATACCTTATTTTTTTTATAGTTTTTGATGGTGTTGGTAAAAAGAATAGGACTTCTTTGGACTTCCCTGATCTTCTGGTTAAAAGTTTCACACAAATGTCAGCAGTATTAGAAATTACTTGTAGATTAACAAATGTCCTGTTGGTGGGTCCCAGCTGCCCACCAATTTACAGTCTTACGCTAAGCCACTGAGACAAGGCCATCATTAATCAGTGATTCCTAACAGGTTACCCATTGAGATGTGGTTTCCCTTACATGTATTTATCCTACTAGAAAGTGAAATGTATTTGTTGACACATGATCTGCACTCCTCAGCAGTGCTGTGTATTTGTCATATAGGTTTGCCAACATGAGGCAGGATAATGCAAAGTGGGAGAAAGAGACACTGATTTCATTAATGGTCATTAGAAAAATGTGTGGAGGGGGGGAGTGGGTTACAGATCCTTGTACACAGGCTGGTCCTGACTCACCATCATTCTGCCTTAGTTTAAAATGCCTTTTTGGTCTTGTGGTAATGGGAAATTGGCATAAGGGCGACTAATTTTCAGACTGGCCTGATTCGCAAGGTGTAGTCAGGGGATGGCCCAGACTCTAGTAGAAGTCTGATGAAGCGACCTACAGAATGCTCTCCACATCTGGGGAGTGACATTTATTACTGTGGCACCCATGTGTTCTGCAGTGAGCCAGAAAAGTAGCAAATTTGTACACCAGTTGGAAGTGGAAACATTGGAGGGCTGTGTCCAGTGTCACGCCATTGATGTTTGCACTTTTGCCCCCACTGCCATCTCTAGGAGTGTGCAGATGTATCAAATTATAACATTTATTTCACTGTGTTGTGTTACATTCACAAAAAGTTCTGTGAAAAAAATAATTCTGGGAAGCAGTTTGGTTGGATCATGTCTTTAGTTCCCTGAAATGTCGCAGCTGTATGTGAACTGAGGTCCATGTTAGTTTGTCAATTGCTAATTATCAGTTAGTTGTTAGTAAATTGTTTGTGTGCTGGCCCAGTGGCGCTGAGGTTTCAGGTGCGGGATGCCACATCTTGCGCCATGCTGACGACCTGGGTTCGGGAACGGACTCGTGTCGGCAGGGGAGAGGGAGGATTGAGCGTTCCGTGACAGCTCTCCTCCCTCTGGGGTGGGTAAGGGGGTCTGCATCGCTCTGCAGCGGTAACTGGTGGAAGCCAGCGGCACTGCAGACAATGGCGTACAGCTGAGGGTTAGAGCATGGCGGGCGGTGGCACATATTGCTCTGACGCCATTGCACGTCCGGCTTCAGGGGAGGAAAATAAAGATGGAAAATTGCGGGGCGGTTAGGCGGGGTTGATGGCCAGCGCTCTGCCCCAGACATGAGGCACCTTTCCAGTGTCAGGATCCAAGTCCCTTATGAGAGGAGAGACTGTGTGCTGGCTGAGTGGAGGAGAGCAAGTCTCTGGCCAGACCCGGTTCGGTGGTGCTGGTGCTGGCGGCTGGATGACCTGTCAGCCCGCTCCGCAGTGAGGAGGTAAAAAGTGTATCATGATAAAAAAAAAAAAAAAGAGTACATTGTTTGAAAAAATGATGGCTGTTACATAGTTTATAACTGTCCTATTTGAAACTATCCCGTGGTTCTTTCTATAAGATCTTTATTGTACTTTATTAAGTATATTTGGGTTGTCATTAATTGTGGTTTATAATACTTTTCCTGTTTGGGGGTCACAGGACTTCATTTAAGTGATAGTGTGCTGGTTGGCTTACTATATGAGGCGATAGTGTGATGACTGATTGAATAAAAAGTATAAGTCCAAAGGTCAAATACTTTATTCTCATGAGACAGTTACATTATTGCTGAGAATAGTGACCAAACTAGCACATTATCCCTAATATACTTCATGTGTTTGAAAAAGCTAGAGTGGTACTGTTTTTGTCCTTGGTCTTTTTTTACGTTTGTGGTAACTCCACTTCTCCCTGCACTGCACTTGTTTACATAGAAACACAGAAACATAGAATTTGACGGCAGATAAGAACTGCTTGGCCCACCCAGTCTGTCCATTTCTGCCTGTTACTCCATTACCGCAGACTGTGCCCAGTCTGCAGCTTTTTCTCCCTGCCCCTTCCTTTCCACTATGATCCCCTTGTGCTTATTCCATGCATTTTTGAACCCCATCATTGTCTTCGCCTCCACCACCTCCACTAGAAGGCTGTTCCAGAACTCCACCACTCTTTCTGTGAAGAAGTACTTCCTCATATCTCTCCCGAATCTACCCCCTCCAGCTTCGTAGCATGTCCCCTTGTTTTTGAGCACCTTTTCTTCTGAAAAATACTCCCCTCCTGTACCTTATTTACCTCAGTGAGGTATTTAAGGGTCTCTGTCATATCCGCCCTCCCTCCTCTGTTCCAGGGTGTACATATTGAGGTCCTTTGATCTCTCCTCATAGGGCTTTTGATGCAGACCCTGCACCATTTTTGTTGCCTTCCTTTGGACTGCTTCCACTCTATGTCCTTCTGGAGATGTGGTCTCCAGAACTGGACACAGTACTCTAGGTGGGATCTTACCAGCGAGCTATACAGAGGCCACACCACCTCTCTATCTGCTGATGATACCCCCCACATATATGCACCCCAGCGTCCTACTAGCTCTTTCTCTGCCTAGTCACACTGCCTGGCCACCTTTAAGTCATCCAGTATGATTACCCCCCCCCGGTCTGTTTCCTGCTTGGTGGTTGTCAATACCACTCCACCCATTATGTATTCCGCCCCTGGGTTTCTGTGCCCTGAGTGCATTATTTTGCACTTTTTTGCATTAAAACCCAGCTGCCACGTCCTTGACCACTCCTTTAGTTTCCTCAGGTCTCTGCTCATCCTTTCCACTCCCTGTGGAGTGTGCACCTTATTGCAGATTTTGTTGTTGTCCACAAAGAGACAGACCTTCCCTTCCTTTCAGCTCCTTTGCAGTGTCACTTATAAAGACATTAAAGAGGACCAGTCCCAGCACTGATCCCTGCAGCACCCTGCTGGCCACTCTCTCCTCCCTGGAGTGAACTTTGTTTACCACCACCCTCTGCTGCCTATCCCCTAACTAGTTTCCTACCCAGTTTACCACGACCCACTCCTAAGCTACCCAGCTTGCTTACTAGTCTGTGTGAAATGGTGTTGAAAGCTTTTCTGAAATCTAGGAAGGCCATGTCCACCATCCCACTCTGATCTAGCTCACAGGCCCAGTCAAGAAACATCATATTTGTTTGACGTGACCCTCCGGTGAATCCTGCTGCCTTGAGTCTTGTAACCCACTGGATTCAAACTATCTCACAATCCTGCAATGAGTGCAGACCAATGGAATTTAAAGTACGATGATGATGTCACTGCTGTTATTTTATTGACAATAACAATACTGTTCTGAGCTCTCAGCAGTGATGTTTATTGAGGATAAGACGCAGTTATGAGTTTGCTGTGGAATAAACTGTAACTGTGGCTTGTGATTGGAGGATGGGTGTCCACATACAGTATAATACTTAAGTAGTGAGTGTAATGTTTTGGGCATGTATTGTAATAAAGATTAAACAGAGCAGATGAATATTTGTACATGCATGCTATGTTAAGTACTGCATTAATGCCTGTAGTGCTTTGACAGATAGGTCCAGGATTTTTATTCGCTTCACTGTTCTGAAATGCTAGTGTAAAACTGGCAAGGGAAGCTCTGGTTGGTAGGCATTGGGCAGGGTTGCACGATCAGCACCATGCTGTGTTTTGTGCTCAAAAAACTGTACAAGTGCTAAATTTGCCATGTTGGAAGGCACCGTTAACATGACTTCAGGCCAGGTACATATGCAAATCCAGATTTTGTGCCTTGTATACAGCCTGCCTAGCATATTCATAGGTTGTTGTAAGCCCTAACTAGCTGTTGGTGCTGTGCTAGTTAACGCTTCCAAAACCTAGTTTTACAAATTCATACAGTGGTGCACTGCCCCCAAGCAGTCATACTGGTGTGGTTCATGAGAAAAATAAACTCATATTAGTTACCCACCTTCCACACCTAATCCCCATGACAGGTGTAATTTAAATTATTATCCCCAGTAGTCTAACGGTCCCCCTCCCCGCCCCAATCCCAGTGGCACTTGTAATTTAAATCATTACCCCTAGGCCAGCCCGTTGGCACAGTGTTTTAGCTTCCACCTGGTATGCCATTATCTCGGGCTTGGGAATGGACATGAGAGTCGGGGTGGGTAGGATCGAGCATATGAGGGACTGCTCTCCTTCTCCAGAGGAAGGGTGGTTGAGTGCCTGGCGCTTGACTGACTTCTGTCATAGGCTGGGGGGGGGTGGACAGCTGTCGGCACCTGCATAGTAACAGGAGGGGGGACAGATGTCGGTGTTCGCGTCATTGCCGTCATTGCATGTTCCACCTCCTGGGCTGACTGACGGAAAACTGGGCCAAGTGGAATACTACCCGCTTCACCGCAGGTCCCGCACCACCCCTATGACATCCCCGGAGATGTATACTGGTATCCGTCGGAGGGTGAACCCCTTCCCGAAAGCCCCTCCGGGGGGGGGGGGTAATCCAGGGCATAAACTTGGGATGGAAGCATCCTGGGGCCATATACTGGCATCCGACAGGTAATCGGGGGGGGTTCGCTCCCCTCGGCCCTGCTCTGGAGGTAAGCCAGAGCATATCTTCGGTAGGGCAAGTCCGCAGGAGGTAGGTGATGGAGCTGGGCGCCGGGTTGGGCTGATGAGGACTGGTCCTTGAGGGAGCAAAAAAAGAGCAAAAATTAACAATAATAATTAAAAAAAAAAAAAATCATTACCTCTGATAGTCTAGCGGACTCCCTTCCCGCCCGAATCCCAGTGCCATTGTAGTTTAAATCATTATCCCTTTTGTCCACTTGACTCCCCAATCCTTCCCCCTCCCCACATCTATATAGTGACCAACACAACCCTCTACTCCCTTCCATGGCTGTTTTCAGGTATCGCTATGATAACATGGCCCTTACCAATATGTCGGTGTCAGACTTGCAGAATGCCCCTTCCAACTCAAAATGTACTGTGTATACTAAATTTTCTGACTTTACCTTTACAGCTTTAGGTTCCTGTGAAGCACCAGAAAGTAAGATCTTCCAAGAATCAGTCTTCATCATTGATTCCCACTTAATGGGTCTGGGCCTGAGGCACTAGTACCCTGCTAGAAGAAAGCTTTTTCCAGGGGGCTGGCCACAGCTGCTAGGCATGGCACCTTTGTAACCCCCATGTAATGCAGCACACCAACCAATAACTGTTACCAGCTCCCTCACTAACCTCATTTCCGTTCTTCCTGCCCTCGAGAGCACACTGTGGGAGTGCAGTACCTCAGTTCGACTTGTCACTGCTATTTCTGTCTTTGGCACCACTACTTTCCCTTATTTCTGGTGTCATATGTGTTTGTTATTTTACCACGATACTGAAGTCCCTTTAGAAAGGGGTAGAACTGTCGAAGAAAGTCCAACAGCTACTGAGTCAGTGTTGTTGCCCGTGTGGGAAACTGATGGCAGTTCCAGATCAGCATGAGACCTGTGCAGCCTGTCTGGACTGGAGCATGACATGGATGCACGTGATGCCTGCGTCTCCATGGACCACCTTACCCTCAAGAACTGCATGTTTAAATGGGGTTTCCTGGCCTCACCTTTGGAAGCAGGCACTGCACGCATGCATCGATTATAAGGTCGTTAGGCCTTTCCCCAGGGCCTCTTTCTGGTACCTCGGACTTCTCCTTGACTCGTGCTGAGGTGTTGGGGACTCTGGTGGACAGTCGACTCCTTCTAGGCTGTTGACTGTGATCCCTCCATAGTCTGCCTGCCCTAACCAGCAGATGTCTCTGGTGGTGAGGGCGCAGCTGTACAATCATTCTGCACCGGTGGACACCTTGATGTCATTCTCAGGCATTGACTATGTTGTCACTGCTTGTGGTGATTGCATGGCAAGTGGTACTGGAGATTGTGCAAGACCCCCTCCTGACACATTTACAGTGTAAGGGAAGGGACCAGCACCAAAGCTGGTGCCTGCAGTGTTGCCAGTTTGGGTGGTGTCACCCTCCATGGTGTCACTAGCGACACCAAGGAGGGTGATGGCTTTGGACATGGTGATGGATGCGTGGCAGCCATGGTGTTTGCCCTGGGTCCGGCTCCGGGCGAGGTAGTGATGACAGTGTTATCGACGAGGTCGTCCCAAACTCTGGTGTCATTTGCAGCACTAAGGAGGATGATGGCTCTGGGCACAATGTCAATCACTGAGCATGGCATTGGGTGGTGCTGGCCATGGTAATGAGGACGACTTTGTCTCTGAGACTGTTCCCAACCCTGATCCTGGTGCCAGAGGAGGTGCCAAGTTGGAGTTAGATGGCAGTCCAGAGATGGAGTTTTCTCTGGAGCTGCTGGACGTCACTGCCACCGGTGACAACTGGGGGTCACCCTGTGGTACCTGTATGGCTCTGCTCCTCTCACCTGGGGGGGGAGTTCCCCCATAGTGACAGATCGGGTCACTCTTTAGATGTAGGTGGACACCCTTTAGGCGATCTGTTAGGCCCTCTCCTTGGGCGAGGCTCTTTAAACAGTTCAGCAGCCCAGGCAGAGGGCCTGGAGACAAGGAGTCTCTTCCCCACCCCCCCCCAGCATTGCCTTGCCATTCCATGGAGAGGTTGTCCACATTCATAGACCCTGAGGGGCCGTTAACGTGGGAACAACACTGAGATTTTGTTTGTGCCTTAGAGAGCTGGTATGAAGAGTCTGATAAGGCCCAGAACAGGCCCTTCTCCCTGGCACCAACGGTTGACAGAGTCGGTGCCTCGTCTCCATCAGCCTCCTCCTCAGAGGACGATGAATCATCTTTCTGGTTCTGGACAGTAGATGAGGCAAACTGCTCTCCGTGATTATCAGGATGTGCTGTGCTTTGGGCCTGGCTAGGGTCCCAAATAAACTACACTCCAAAGACACCACGAAGGTGATGATGAGTGAGCAGCAAGGTACATGTGTTAGTAAAAATCTACACCTTCACTTTGCAAAATGCTACTACTGGCAAAAAATGCTCAATCAAGACAGCCAAAATCTGTAATTTCCTTTCTGTTTATTATGTCTTTTTCCAAACATAATTACTTTCAGAATTTCAGTGCAAAAAGAACTCGCCAACAGTAGGAAGGCATTTCCTTGGTATGTGCTCTAATATGCATTCCTACCCACCAGGCACATATGGCAACCTATAACCACCACCTATGGCTGCAGTTAAGCACACTCTTAGCTACATTGCTGCAGCTTGAGACAGTCAGGCAGGCCGTTGACCTTTCTGCCCAGGGCCTGGAGGTAGTACGGCAGCAGTCAAGGGTATCTTACGATGCCAGTGAGGCAGCCTCCAGGTTGGCAGGAACTCAAGTCTGCATCAGGCAGATGGTATGTCTTCACCTTTCTCGACCGGCACCTTTGGCCTGATGTAAGGTGCTTTACTTGCACTTCCAGGGAGGTAATTACTTCAGGTGGGAACTGTCCTAGAACCTTCCTGCTCTTGTGCCAGAGAAGTCCCCCAGCCTAGTCCTGACCAGTCTTTGGTCTCGCCAGATCTGTAAGGGCCCCTGCCCTCAACACCATGCAGAGGGCTGAGGGTGTCTGTTACCCTCAGGGTGAGCCAGCTCCTCCCCCAGAAAGAAGGGAAAGCTAGGTACTTGGACCAGTAACTGGGAATCAGTGGTGAAGATTGATTCTTGGAAGATATGGAAATTATGTGCTTACTGTAACTGTTGATCTTCATCGAGGCTATCTCCTTCATTAGGCCATACCTTTGGAACTGTAAGCCATCAACGTCAGGACCACTCGGAAACCTTTTGCTAGCCAGGGGCTACCCACAATGATGTGCAGCATCGATACGTAAATAACATGGGCAGCCCCATCACTGCTCAGTTCTTTCTCCCACCATTGATCATCTCGTCAACAGACCTGATGAAGCCTGCATGAGACTTGTCGCCCGTTCGCTGGAGGGGAGGCGTGGGTGACCTGGTCCTGGAAGGTCCCCCCCCGCGCACCAAATTCCTGCTAAGTCAGCCGAGTCTGAGGTGCCGTGGGCTTTGCAGCTCCGGCGGGCCTCCTCGGCAGTTGGATCGTGAAGCGAGAGGTTTTCAGTGTGAGCCCTCCCACCCACGAGGTTGAATGAGACTTATATGCCAGTTTTGGCCTGCCCTACCGCGAGGAACTTCACCCTATCAGCCTGAGGGCGGTCAGCCTCGCATTCCTGGTGGCTCTGATTGCATCCTCCCACTGTGCAGCTTCTTTCCCGATTAACTCTCTAGACTGTGCTGATTTATGGACTTTTGCCTAAGTTGCTCTCTACTGCCTGTGCTCTGCCTATTTTTTACACGAACCGTTGTCTAAGTTGTTCCCTATTGCCTGAGCTTTGCTGATTTTTTGCCTTGCCTGTTGTTTTAGCTGTCCCAGGTCCCAAGCTCATCTCCATCCACGGGGCCAAATTGGAGCCTGCCCCGATCACCATAGTGACGTATCCAGCTCCTCCTACAATCGCTCACAGTGCCCAGGGAAAGTGCCATCCTCCTGAGGCTCAGACCGGTCTCTCTCTGACCTCTAGCCCCCAGTCCCGGCCACTTTGTCACCTACCTGGCCTGCACCAACTGCGCCTGGCTCCCATTTTTTCCTACCCAGTTGTCAAGTCCCCTCTCTCAGTCTGAACCTCGATCTCTGCCCCATAAGGACCTTGCACTTTCTCTCCTGTTGGACCAATGTCTCCAGCCCAGAAGTGGTCCAGGCTCTCCCGCCTCCAGCTCACGGGAGGTGGGAACACCTCCTCGACATCGTACATGGGCGTGATGTCTGCCCCCTACAGGATGCCGGTCCCAGCTGGTCCTGCTCCAGGGCGCTCCCTGTTCCATACAGCCTCCCCCCAATATCACTAGGGGTATACTGGGGGAGGTCCTCCTCTAGTGAGTTAAAAGATCTCTCCCCCCCAAACTTCCCTGGGACCTCCAAGTCTCAATGCTGTCCCATATGCTGCCCAGTCCTCCTGAGTCCCATGCTCTCGGCCATGACTCAACGCTCCCGGGCCTTAATTTCCCCAGCCGGCATACCCGCCATGAAGTGGTATCTCCAATGGCTCCTTCTCTCAACATTGCTACTGGCGGGAGACATCGAAACTAACCCGAGTCCGTCAGCCCTCAGAACACCCCTCTGTATGGGCGTGGGCAAGGGTTTAAAGTAGCACACCTTAACATTGAGACCTGCTACACAACCGAGATGAACTGGTGGCGTGGATGACATTCTATAAACCCGATATCCTCGGGCTGACGAGACCTGGCTAAAACCCTCAATCCCTGACTCTGCCTGTCACTCCTGGGTGCGAGAATTTCACTTTCGCCCCGGGACAGAAGCGGGGGAGGTAAGAGGGGAGGCATACTGATCTACCACAAGTGCCATCTCAAAGTCTCCCTAGTCGCCCACCATCATCCCTCGTGTCCCAGTGCAAGGTACTCCATGTGCCTCCCTACTTGGAAACACAAAGAAACTGCATCTGGTGTGCACGCCTAGCCCACCCAAGGGTGGGCTCCCGGATGACCCACCTCTAAGACTCTGTTGGTCCCCAGCGTTGGGGACAATGAACTCCCTTATCCTGAGGGCGTCAACCTCAACTGGGTTGGAGGTGATGCGAGAAGCAATATGAGCCCTACTTGCTAACTCTACTCTGACTCAACTTATCCAGGATACAACCAGGCGGTCAGCGAACGGATCCTCCGGTACCCTACTGGACTGGATCATGTCCAACCGCCCGGATAGAATCTCCTCAGCTGGTACACTGCCGGACTCTATCTCTGACCACTCACCGGTCTACTGTGTTTGGAAAATCTCCCCCTCCCAAGATCCCCCACAAAATCCTGCATGTCAGGAACTACTCCAGGTTTAACCCCGGGGAGTTCCTGGAAGACCTACGGCTTACGGACTGGTCCGATGTGTTCGGGGCCACTGACCCCTCAGTGGCAACCTCCTCCTTCATCACTATCTTCGGGATCCTGCAAGATAAGCACGCCCCCAAGGTCACCCGAAGGGTGAGGGGGTCTGCCACTCACTGGTTACATGGGAATCTCCTGGCCCAAATGGGAGAGAGAGCAAGTGTTGGGCCCACTTCAAAGTTCCAGTGATCCCACCACTTTCCAAAATACAGACACCTGAGAAACACTTGTAAAAGGCCATCAGGGCTGCGGCGACTTCTGCAAGTCCGCTCTACCAGCTCTCCAGCAACCCCAGGAGTTTCTGGAGGAACATAAAAACTCTTGTCAATGGATCCTCCCAATCAGGGGTATCCGACATGCTTATCAATGGGATCTCCTGCACGAACCCCCACACCATTGCCAACTCCCTAAATTCACATTTCACAGAGATCTCTGCCTTCACGGCTCCCTTCTCGTCCAACAAGAACTCGCCCCCCTCCCTTCCCCCCATGGCTTAGAGGGAGGGTCTCCCCCCTCGGTCAACGTTTAACCTCAGGGAAGTGTCTGTACTGGACACCCAGAGGCACTTGGCCGGCCTCTCCCAGCACTCCAGTCCTGGCCCAGATAACCTTGAATCAAAGCTCCTCAAGCTTGGCGCTGTCCACCTTGCCCACCCAGTAGCCCACATCTTTAATCTATCCCTTAGAAGTGGTACCTTCCCCGACATCTGGAAAGAGGCCAGGATTGTTCCAGTACTGAAACAAGGCAATCCCAAACTACCGGATAATTATCGCCCGATTGCCATCCTCTCATCCCTCAGTAAGCTCCTTGAAAAGGTAGTGGCCGAGCAGATTTGGGTAACATCCAGTCCCAGGAGTTGCTGTCCCGGCCCAGCACGGGTTCCATCAAGGGTCACAGCACCACCACTGCCCTGATCTCGGTCACATCCAGAATAAGATCAGCCATGGATCGGGCAAACTCTCAGACATATTTATTGACCTGTCCAAAGCCCTTTGAGCTTGTTGACCACACGTTGCTTGGCTCACAACTGTGGTCACTCGGTCTCTCCCCACTCGCCATGAATTGGCTTATGGGCTACCTGCATGGTAGAACACAGCGGACCAGTTTCAATAAAGTCCTCTCAGAGTCCCTTCCAGTGACCTCCGGTGTCCCTCAGGGTTCGGTACTGGGCCCTCTCCTCTTTTCCCTCTTTATCAACCAGCTACCCGTGGTGACCTCCACCTGCAGTACCACCCTCTATGCCGACGACCTGGTGATCCTGGCTCACGCCCGAGATGTCGCTACTCTCAACAAGGCCTTGTCCGAAGGCTTTAGCAAAGTTCAAACCTGTATCACCGAAAACAAACTGGTCCTGAACCTGAAAAAAACTCAGGCCATGCTCTTTGGCTCAACAGCCAAACTCAAAACCTCGTCGGCCTTGTTAAAGATTTCCTGTCCCGACGGATCCCCCTCCCGTAGTGAACTCTGCCAAATACCTAAGGGTCACCCTTGACCCCCAACTCGACATGGGTAGCCACATCCTAAACATCTGTAGGGCAGTTAACTGCAAGCTGGGCCTGGCCTACAGGGCCAAGTTCAACCTCACACCAGCGGCTAGACTAGCCCTCGCGAAAGGTGTTGTTCTTCCCTCTCTCAGCTATGGGCTGCACCTATTCGCTCGCTCCCCCCAGACTCACCTTACTCGGTGGCACACGACATACAACAACATCTGTCGCTTTGCCCTTGCTGTCCCCCGCCTCACCCATCGCTGTGAGTTATACGATAAACTCGATGGCTCTCCCAGCTAGGTACCTGGACTTCAGGGTGGGCTGCCTCACGGACAAAGTGGTCAGAACTGGCACCCCCAGAGCTGGCTCTGCTCCTGCCGCTAACAGACACCACTATCTACCACCTTAGGTCCCAGGCCCCGGGGATGCTCAAGGTCCCCTCCACCCGCACCCTCATGGGTGACCGGGACTTCGCCGCATATGCGCCCAGACTCTGGAACTCCCTTCCAGTGCAGACCCGGTTGTCCTCCTCCCACCTGTGCTTCCGTAACTCCCTCCGGGGTTTCCTGAAACTTGCCTCAGCGTGTGACTGCCCTAAGCCTCCCTAGAGAATTTCTCTATACGGTTGCTCTTCCGGTTTCGTAGTTTGCCTCCCTCAGATACTAGCCGATAACTCCTGCTGTTTTCCTTGACTCTACCACTTTACCAGGGCACTTCGACTCAGGGCACACTGCCCATGCCAAGGTTCCTGGACATTGCCTTTCTAAATTGTCTCTAACGTGAAAATGTGTATATGCTTTTGTTGTAATCTGTAGGTGACCTACTCACCCCGGGGGTACATTAACCTTAACAGTTATAAGTTGTATTATGACCGTCCACACCCCTTGACTATGTTACTATTTCCCACATGTTGTCATGCTGTACTTACTCTCTACTGTAAATAATGTCTGTATCCCTATGTTGTACTCTCCCGGGTCGTTCCTGAAAATAGGCATAATACTTGTCTAGTGTACTTACCCGGTCAACAAAAGCTAAAATAAAAAATAAATAAAAATAAAACAAGCCATTGCCATTTGCTGCATTTATCTAGTTTACGGCTGTCATCTCTACATGCTGCCAAAATCAAAAGAGCCTTTATTGTGCTATTATAAGTGCAGATATAAAATTTACAAGGAAGACACACACACACACACACACACGGTTTGTGTGTGCTTCTTGGGCCTGCCTCACAATGTGAGGTCTTGTGAGATTTGCCAGAGCTTCAACCAGGCTACAAGGCAGCATTGTAAGAAACATCTTGAGGATTTCCTTGCCTTATAAGCATTAAAACCAATGGAGTAGGATAAGGGCTCAAATTCTGCTTCTTCCTTGTCTGCCAAGAAACGGTTGTTGAAGTCTAAGGATGTGGACAAGGAAAGGTCATTGTCTCATGTCTGTTCCTCGTCCAACCATAGCTACAAACAGACACAAGTACAGGTCTGTTTCACTGGTGAAGTCATAGTCGCCATTGAGAAAAAGTACATCCTTATCAATGCTCACTCCATCGGTGTCGACAGCAGTCTCCCGACCATCATTGAGACACCAAGGTTGGGCCTGGCTTAGGTGCTGCGTGCGTACTATAGGTGGTATGACGCCATCATTGTTGGGCAAAGGCCCATTGACGGAAGTAGTCCTGGCTCCTTTACAGGATGCCGTCAACTCACAGGCTGTGTCAGCGTCATTCTTTGAAATGAATCGCTGCATTCTGCGAGGGTTGCCATTAAGGGCAGTTATTCCGCTGACAGGGCCTTCTGGTTCTCGGCCCCAGTTGATGGATTCCACTAGCACACCACAGATTCCTGCCTCTCAAACACTGCCAGCATCAATGGCCCCTTACGCGGCTCCCATTGTTGTTTGTGATGATGACGATGAACTGACTGGAATATAATCCTGAACTTGTGGACATAGAGGCGGATTTAGAGGAGGAATATGAGGGGTAAAGAACAGTTTGTGGAGGGTCATCCTCTCTCTAGCTCTACCCTCTCATCCTGTAGTGAGGACTCAGTAGTTTATACCCAAAGGTCTCCTCCTGAGGACCCATCTTTTCAAGCCATGATGCAGCAAATGCAGTCTGCTATGAACTTTAATGTGGAACAGGAAGATTTCACTAAGAGAAATCTCATGAAGTTTTTGGAGGTCTCCTG
The DNA here is from genome assembly GCA_016271365.2 of Neoceratodus forsteri. Classification (NCBI taxonomy): domain Eukaryota; kingdom Metazoa; phylum Chordata; order Ceratodontiformes; family Ceratodontidae; genus Neoceratodus; species Neoceratodus forsteri. The sequence continues at coordinate 1,206,549,513 of CM028132.1, forward strand.
CACCCCATCCATTGTTATTGCACCTGTATATCCTGCCATAGAGAATGCTACTTTTGCTGCATGGCATAAACCAAACTCACTGCCTGCAGTCCCTAGAAAGGCCAATGAGCAGTATTCTGCACCATCTGCTAAGCCTTATTATGCTAACCAGCTAAAAAACTGACTCTGCAGTCATTATGACTGCTCATGATAGGTCTGGGGCTCCTAGACATACGAGTACTTTGCCTCCTGATAAGGAATCTAGCAGACTGGAGATTATAGGCAAATGTACTTGTGCCTCTGTATCCCTGGGCCTTGTGATTGCAAACTACCAGGCCCACATGATCAAACTCCAGGAACATCCTGTGGAAAGCTGCTCACACTGCTCAGGTTTTGTCTAGTGGCTTTCCAAGACTGATGCCATGTTTTCACGGCGGCAGCGCTCTTACCTTTGTGCTGCTTCATTCCCAATGCAGTCTCTATTGCCGCTCAATTCTGGGTTTACACAGCCCGCTCTCACAACAGCGCAGATTGTGCCAGAGTGGTACCTTACCCCTGTGTGACACATAACATGTTACACTGCTGCTGAGGGTGCTGTGTGGCAAAGGGAGAGATGCCTTTCTAAGGTGCGCACAAAAAGGACGAACACAGTGGGGTCTCTGGTTAAAAGTAGCTTTAAAAGGAGAAGGTTTGTGGCAAATATGGCTTCAGTGCATAGAGATAAATAAAATGCCATGCTCCTTGCAGCTGGACTTGTTGGGTTAGTGAGGATGGGGAAGTAAGGTCAGGAGATTTTATAAAAATGTAAACTGACTCATGTGTTTGTCTTTTCGGGGCTCAGGAGCTGATGAAGAGAGCTGTTGGAAACCTAGAAACATAGACTCTGACCGCAGATAAGGACCGCTTGGCCCACCCCGTTGCCCATTTCCGTACCTATTGGATAGGCTGCAGATCCTAGTTAACCAACAGCCTACTTCTTCCTACCCGAGCTAGAATTGCCTTATGTCTGTCCCTTGCATTCTTAAGTTCCCCCAACTGTTTTTGACCCCACGACCTCCTCAGGAAGTCCGTTCCATGTGTCCACCACCCTTTCCATGAAAAAATACTTCCTCGCGTTGCCCCTGAGCCGTCCACTCTGTCTTCAAATTGTGTCCTCTTGTTCTTGCACATATCTTTTCTGAAAGATGCTACCCTCTTGGACTTTGTTGATTCCTTGAGGTACTTGAAAGTTTCTGTCATGTCCCCCTCTCCTCCTTTCCTCCATGGTATACATATTAAGCTCTTTTAATCTCTTCATATAGCTTCTGGTGCAGACCCTGCACCATTTAGTTGCACTCCTCTGGACTGCCTCCATCCTGTCTGTGTCCTTGCGGAGATGGGGTCTCCAGAACTGTACGCAGTACTGCAGATGGGGTCTCACCAACTGTCTGTACAGAGGGATAACAACTTCCTGTTTTCTGCTGGTGATGTCTCTCCCTATACAGCCCAGTATCACCCTTTAAAGGGTCCAAACTGTCTGGATATGACATCAAGGAAGCTCTATATGATAGTCAGACTTCTGAAAGTAACTCTGAGGTCTGTGAAGCCCCTGTACCCAACTCTCGCTAGAGGTCATGATGAGGGCTCTTTTTATTGGCCAACAATCTCAGGTAATTGTGCCTACTGTCCACAATGCCGTGGTGGAGGTGGTGGTGCCCTCCTGGGTCACCAGAGCACCTAAAGGAATCAATTTCAGTGCCTCTGCTGGCACCAGTTCTGCCTGACTTTCTTCGTTTCTTCCCCTCTCCTCATCTGTTACCTCCAGGGGTGAATGTGGGGGGGCAGGATCTCCCTGTATCTGAAACAATGGCAGGAGATCACTACGGCCAAGTGGATTCTGGAGATAATTGTGAAGAGACATGCTCAGGATCTGCTACATATCCCTCCAGATCATCCTCTGCCTCCTTCCTTTTATCCTCTGGGTCACTTTTCCCTTCTTTTTTTTTTTTAATTTGCAATTTTGCATTTTTCTCCCCGATCCTGGGACCCCGGCAGACACGGCCTTGCATGCACATGGAGGCACAGACACACATCATGTACCGGCTCAGCCTTTCCCCCACTACCCCTAGCTGTTGCCAGGCTCCCCATTGCCCAGACTGCCACACGCCTTCCCAGGTGACAGCCAAAGGCCGAGGGAAACTCCCTCATTTCTCACTGGGAGAGGAGAGCCGCCTCATGGCAGCTTAATCCCTCTCCACACACACCCCCCGCCGATAACCCAGGCTCGTTCCCGAACCCGGGTTGCTGGCGTAGCACCAAGTGTGGCGTCCAGCGCCTCAACCCTCCGCTCTACCAGGCAAATGCCATTTTTCCCTTCTAAAGGAAATGGTTCAAACTTTGTTTCAAAAACGTGCCATAAAACCTGTTCTTCCACAGATGAGAAACAAAGGGTTCTATTCTAGATACTTCCTAGTCCCAAAATGGACAGGGGATCTGTGTCCTGTGTTATATCTCTGGGATTTCATCCTATGCATCGAATACAAACAGTTTCAGCTGGTACCTCTGCAGGCTGTGATTCTCCTGCTACAAACAGGGGACTGGCTCTGTTCTCTGGACATGAAGGATGCATACCTTCATATAAAGATCAGGAAATCCCACAGACATTACCTCTGCGTTAAGCTGGAGGGCAGGCACCGTCAGTTCAAGATATTGTCCTTTGGCTTGTGTGCTGCACCTTGGGTCTTTATAAAATGCTTGGCAGTAGTTGCAGCATCCCTTTGCAGGGAAGGCCTGTATGTTTTCCTCTGTCTGGATAGTTGGCTCCTGAAGGCCCGCTATTTATGAAAAACCCATATGAATCACTGATTCATCTACCCTTGTCATTTGCCAAATGGTAAATGAAAGTTAACTATAAGCAGTTGCACTTTTTACATTTTAAGCAGGTAAAACTTGGAAATACAGCAGCAAGCTGTTTTAGACTTTCCTTTTGTACTGAATGCATTATTAATGTCTTGATCTTACTTCAAGAGGGCTCTTGCAGTAGGTAATCACCTTGAGGAATGTGTCCCCTGGCATCAGGACCACACGGAAAACTTTAACCAGCAGTGTCTGACAGGGGACTGCCCACCCGACGTCATGTGGTTGACGTCAGCGTGAACCTATATAGTGGGCGGTCCCCACGCCCACCTTCCAGTTCCTTCCTGCCATCAACCTGATCAAGTCAGACCTCGCAGAGATCGTACGCTGCAGTTTGACCCCTTTTTCAGATGAGTATCCATTTCTTTTTCTTTGTTTCTAGTATTTGCTGTATTTTGTGCATGTCATCATCTAACGTTGAGCGCAAGAACAAGTGTACTTCGTGCGGCATGTAACTCCTGCACAAGGATTCCTACTCCTTCTGCCTAGGCCCAGAGCATGAGGTTGAGGACTGTGAGGCCTGCGCCAGTTTCAGCCAAGCCACACGGAAGCATCGCCAGTAGGTTCTCGAGGGTCATCTTTTAAAGCAACAAATGGCCACCATAGAGAAAGAGCTCCAGAAATTGTGTAGCGCTTCCACCTCGTCCACTGAGTCCAGGCACGAAAAGAGGCTTACGGGAATAGGACAGGTCCCCTCTCGTCTGAGGCCACCTGCAGGGCCTTCGGATGAAGCGGCCGGTCTTCTTCCCTCTGGGAAGTCAGCCACTGCAGCCCAGCCGCCCGCCTAAAGAGCAGTCCTTAGAGGCCCCCCACTGGCATCACTGGTGCTGGTGACCATGGTGCCTCGGATGAGGCCTTAGCCCACGCTTAGGCCCATCTCCACGGGAGTGTCTGCCGTGCCGAGTGGAGCTGTTAGTTACTCGTCAAATCCTCCGACCGCCTGGCTCAGGCAGTTATTTTAGGCTCCGGAGACTCTGGTGCCCACTTTGCTTTGACCGATAAGTCTGGCATCGGCCTGTCCAGCATCCGCATAGTCATCTCAGCTGATAAGTCAGATGCCAGCTCTACTGACGTCCGCCCAACTGACCTGGCATCGGGGTCCAGCGTCAGACCCAGCGACTCCCAGCTGCCGGGCTTCTCTCATCCTCCCCCAGAGGATTCTCCTATATGGGTCTCGGCCCTCCTTGCCACTGGATGTGACCCCCACTCTCCCCAGTTGATAGGGAGTCTGGGGACATGGGGCTTCCGCCAGGTGGCTTCTTCCTGAGCTCACCTCTGGACCTGGGTTTGGGAGCCGGTGGTAACCCTGATGGTTCCCAGTCTTCTTCTCCACTGTCTGAGCCTTCTCTGCCGCTGACAAGCTTGCCGCTGGCAGGCCCCCCATCAGACCCGACTCATCCGGGGCCCCTGGGCTTCAGTGCTCTGCAGGGTCTGCCCTTGGGGCCTCCAGCACAGCCATCAGGTTTTCCAATGGGCTTACCTCTGTTGGCCCACCGTCGGCTCCTCCGTCGAGGTACTTCCCATTGGGCCTGCCTTCGGGGTACTCTCCACCGGGCCCTCCGTTGGGTTACCTGCTGTCGGGCCCTCCGGGGTTCCCACCATATGGTTACCCAATGCCTCAGGCCCCAGCATATAACCCACCGGGTTACCCCCCCCCCATCTGGGTTCCATACACCAGGGTATGCTCCTGCCTACCCCTCGCTGGGATATCTGTCAACACACTATCATGTGACGGGCTTCCTGACATCGGGTTTTGCCCTGGGCTATACCCTGGCTTATCAGCCTTCTCTGCCTCCTCAGGCCCCAGTGGACTTCAGATCTATTTTGCAATCATGGTGGTCTGAAACCAAGGCGCAGCTCGTATTGGAGCTGGACAGCCATCAGCCTCCCAGGTTGTCACCTAGGAGCCCGGACGGGCAGCTGGCTAAACAGGTACGGCTCTTCCACCTCCTTCAAAGGGCAGATACGTGAGCCACTTTCGAAAAAGTCGGCGCCTGGGCCTCAAGGGCTGGCTCTCCTGATTCGGTCATCAGAATCAGTAAGATTCTGACTCGGACTCTTTTCTGGTGGCCAGGGTTGGGCTTTGAAATCCCATCTATTGAAGAGCCCAGCCCGAGAATCTAAGGAAGTCACCACTGGAGGACACATCATTGCAGACCTACTCTGCAAAATTGCAGAAGTTTCACGAATGGAAATCTGATGCCCAGGATTTGAAAGCGGCAGTGCCTGGCAGAACACCTGGACATGCAGGGCAGCCTCCTCACTCCCCCCGGCTAGAGCCATATGAGGATCTTGCATCGACCATTTGGATGATGCCTTCCTCAATCCTGGTGGTAGCCAAGAAGGCGGACCACACCTACCGTACGGCAGAGGGGAAGGATCACCTCAGCACTCACCCCAAGGCCAATTTGGTTATCATGGCTGTGGCTCATGACTAGTCCTCCAAGCCCCGACACATGAGCACTTCTCCCCCTGACAAAGAGTCTCAACTGCTAGACCAGTCTCGGAGGTAGTTTTACTCCTCCTCCGCACTGGCTATGAGGACACTCAGTCACGTAGGCTACATGCTGGTCTACGCAGAAGTCTTTGTCTGCCCAGCTGGAACTGGCCATTGAAGCCCCCCCTTTCAGATTCAGAATCGAAGTCCATCTTAGCGGACTTGATCCGTTCTGCCAGAGTGGCCTGCAGACATTCCCTTTGGGCAACCTATAATGCTGTTGATTCATCGGCAAGGCGGGCCACCACGGTGGTTAGCCTCCGCTGATTTTCATGGCTGCGTGTGTCGGGTCTGGCCCAGGACGTACAAACAGCCATTCAGGATGCCCCTTTCAGGGGATCCATCCTGTTCAGGGGTGATGCATAGGACATTATTACTTCCCTGCAGGGCAAGGGCAAGGTCCTTAGATCAGTGCAAACTATGTACCGGCCTAAATTTCAGGTGAAGAAGCCTTTTTGCCACCAAGGGAAAGGGAGCCAAAACAACAGCAGAAGGCCAGATGTCAGACCAAATGTCTGGCTCAGACGGCCTCAGTCGCCCCTCTGACAAAGTCCCAGAGGGCTTCAGGTGCAGCTCTCCTCAGTCCTCCCTCCCTCCCTCGCATGACTCGCTATCTGCCCTCCCTCCTCCTGATCCTCTCGGGGAGCTGGTGGGCGGAAGATTTGCCTGTAATTTGCCGGGGTGGCGGGCAGTGACAACCGACTCATGGGTTCTTCAGCTTATAGAGCAGGGCCATATTCTGGAGTTTCTGAGCAAACCTTCAGACAGGCTTCTGGCCCAGTCTCATAGAAATATAGACTTTGACAGCAGATGAGGACCGCTTGGCCCATCTAGTCTGCCCATTTCCCTACCTATTGGATAAGCTGCAGGTCTTAGTTAACCAACAGCCTACTTCTTCCTAGCCCCCACCAGAATTGCCTTGTCTGTTCCATGCATTCTTGAATTCCCCCACTGTTTTTGACCCCACAACCTCCTCAGGAAAGCTGTTCCATGCATCCACCACCCTCTCTCTGAAAAAATACTTCCTCACATTGCCCCTGAGCTGTCCCCCCACATCTTCAAATTGTGCCCCCTTGTTCTTACACATCTCTTTTTCTGAAAGATGCTACCCTCCTGGACTTTGTTGATTCCCTTGAGGTACTTGAAAGTTTCTGTCATGTCCTTCCACTCACTCCTTTCCTCAAGGGTATACATATTAAGCTCCTTTAGTCTCTCTCTTCATATGGCTTGTTGCAGACCCTGCACCATTTTAGTTGCCCTCCTCTGGACTTCCTCTATCCTGTCTATGTCCTTGCGGAGATGGGGTCTCCAGAACTGCACACAGTACTCCAGATGGGGTCTCACCAACTGTCTGTACAGAGGGATAACAACTTCCTGTTTTCTGCTGGTGATGTCTCTCCCTGTACATCCCAGTATCCCCTCAGCCCTCCTGACTGCCTTCTCACATTGCTTGCTTACCTTTAGGTCATCTGATATAACTACACCCAGGTCCCTTTCCATTTTTGTTGTTGTTACTACCCTCCTCATTGTGTACTCTTCCCCCTGGTTTTTGTTTCCCATGTACATTACTTTGCTCTTCTTTGCATTGAATCTAAGCTGCCATACTTTTGACCTTTCCTCCAGCCTTGCCAAGTCCATTCTCATCCTTTCCACCGCCCCCCTTGTGTATCAACCTTGTTGCAGATCTTTGTGTTGTCTGCAAAGAGGCATACTTTTCCTTCCAGTCCCTCCGCAATGTCACTTATAAAGACAATAAAGAGGACCGGACCCAGTACTGAACCCTGCGGTACCCCGCTAGTAACCGTACCCAAAGGTGCACGTCCCTCTTATCCGAGAGGAAATCCATGCTCTATTACAAAAGGAGGCTATAGAACCTGTTCCTGGAAACCAGGAAGGAAGGAGGTATTATTCCCACTTCTTCTTTGTCCCCAAAAAGACAGATATCTGCGTCCCATTCTGGACCTCAGTGCTCTAAACCTGTACATAGAGTACAGAAGGTTTCAGATGCTCATCTTCCCGGGTCTACTGCCCCTCCTGCACAAGGGACAGTGGCTCTGAGCTCTGAATATGCAGGATGCCTACCTGCACCTTCTGATATTCCGGACCCATCGTCGATACCTTCGGTTCTTCTCTCCGTGGGAACATTACCAATTCAAGGCCCAACCATTTGGCCTGTCCTCGGCACCTCGGGTTTTCACCAAGTGCCTTGTGGTAGTGGCGGCAGCCCTGAGGTGTCAGGGCCACTACATGTTTCCTTACCTCGATGACTGGCTCCTATCAGCCCCATCGAGAGAGCAACTGGAACTTTCCCTTTCTGCAACCCTGGACCTTTTCAGGCAAGTCGGGAATCACTGTAAATTTTCTGAAGTCCCAGCTTGCCCCTTCCCAACACCTTCAAGTCATTGGGGTGGTGCTGGATATGGTTCAGGGTATGGCTTTCCTCCCTCTGGACAGGGCAGAAACCTAGCAGAGGCAGGCCCATATGGTGGCCTCCAGCAGGAAGGTCTCAGCCAGGTTGATCCTTCTAATGTTGGGCATGATGGCAGCGACCATCCACACCATGCTTTTAGCCAGGCTCCACATGCATATTTCACAGTGGATGCTCAGGTCACAGTGGGACCAGAGGTTGGAAAACCTGGACCATATGGTCATGGTCTCTGATTCCATGCAGAGTGATCCCTCCTGGTGGCAGAATCTTTCCAATATCACTGGGGGGGTTCCTCTTCAGTGCCCTCCTCCCACCCAGACTCTGACAACAGACGCTGCAAGGATGGATTGGGGCGCACATATGGGAGATCACAAAACAAGGCAGGTGGTCCCAAGTGGAACTTTCTCTACACATAAATGTGTTGGAGATGAGAGCAGTGCTGTGTGCTCTTCAGGCTTTTCAGCACCTACTTCTCCAGGAGGAGACACTGTTAGTCCAGTCAGACAACATGTGTGTAGTCTGGTATCTCAACAAGTAAGGAGGCACCCGCTCATACCCCCTGTGCCGGGAGGCGATGCGGGTGTGGAATTGGGCTGTTCTGCATCGAATTCACCTCACAGCTGTTCACATCCTGGGCATACAAAACATCCTAGCGGACAGTCTCAGCTGTACCAGAGTTAAGAGCCCAAGAATGGGAGCTCAAGCAAGAGGTGGTTGACCACATCTTTGACCTACGGGGTCGGCTGGAACTGGATCTGTTCGCCTCCGCATACAACACAAAAGTACCCAGATTTTGCTTGCTCGCTTCGAGGCATGGTGCTTTCTGGTGAGACGCGATCTCTTTGCTGGACAGGGAGGTTTTTGTATGCCTTTCCTGTTCTGCAGAGGGTGCCACTCAAGCTTCGATGGAAGGAGCCCACATGGTTCTGATTGCCTCCTTTTGGCCACGCCAAGTCTGGTTTTCACTCCTTCAGCAGCTAGCAGTGGAGCCCCCGGTTCCCCTGTGTCTCTGCAATGACCTCCTGACCCAGGAGGTGGGAACGCTGGTCCATCCAGGGCTGAAATCCCTTCACCTTCTTGCATGGCACCTCAGGACATAGCTGCTTCTCGCTTTTTAGTATCCTCCAGGGTGATGCAAGTTCTCACTGAGACCAGAAAGCCATCTACGAGAACGACGTATGCCATGAAGTGGAAGCATTTTTCCATCTGAGCCCTGTTCGTCGGTCATGGAATATCTCTATGATTTGGGCCTGAGTTATTCTTCCTTGAAGGTCCATTTGTCAGCCGTCTCTGCCTACCATACTCTAGTGGATGGCAGGACAGTAGCCCAATTGGAAGTTTCCAAGATGTTCCTGAAAGAGATTCTGCATCTCAAACCCCTGGTGCGCAGTCCTGCGCCACCGTGGGATCTGAATTTTGTTTTGGAAAAATTGACACTGCTTCCTTTTGAACTAGCTGGTTCCTGTGACATGTGCTATTTGTCCTGGAAAGTGCTTTTCTTAGTAGCAGTTACTTCAGCTTAAAGGATTTCTGAGCTTCAGGCCCTGAGTTGTAAGGAGCCTTATTTGATTTTTCATAGAGACCGGGTGGCTCTTCGTACTAGGCCTAAGTTCTGAGTTTACGTTGAACCAGTTGATTCAACTCCCAGTTTATTACCCCGAGCATTCCAATCTGGGAGAAGTGATTCTTCATACCTTAGATGTTCATAGAATCTTGCATTATTACACTAACAGGTCAAAGTCTTTCCGGAAAACAGATCCGCTTTCCATTTCTTTTGCACCCAAGAGAGAAGGGGTGGCAGTTTATAAACAATGCCTATCCAAGTGGTTGGCAAACTGCATAATTTTCTGTTACCAGGGGAGGTTAAGGGGCACTCCACCAGGAGTATGGCTGCCTCCATTGCTTATTTCAGGAATGTGTCAGCCGCTGACATTTGTGCCGCAGCTACCTGGAGTTCAGTCCACACTTTCACATAGCACTACAGTCTGGACATTGCTTCTAGGTGCAAGGTAGGTTTCGGCCTAGCTGTGCTTCAGGGTCTGCTGTCCTGATTTCGCTGTCTTTAGCAGACTTATTCCTGCCTCCCGTGTTTCAGTTTCTTCTGATTCACACTGCTTGGGACTCGGTCCTCAATGTGATTACCTACTGCAAGAGCCCTCTTGAAGTAAGATAGTACAGTTACGTAAGAACTTAAGGTAACAGTAGATCTTTGAGAGAGGCTCTTGCAGTAGGTAACCTTTTTCCCCTGCCTCCATCTCCCTAATGTCATTATTTTCTGCTCTTTCTTTTTGGGTTCATTCTGGGCTCAAGGAGCTTCTTGTCCATTCTCCTGCCGCGCCTCCTCTGAGGTCTCCGACAGGAGAACTGGGAGGTGGGCATGGAGACTGCCCACTATATAGGGTCATGCTGACGTCGGCCACGTGACGTCAGTGGGCGGTCCCCTATCAGACACTGCTGGCTAAAGTTTTCCATGTGGTCCTGACGCCAGGGGGTGCAGTCGTCATGGTGATCATCTACTGCAAGGGCCTCTCTCAAAGATCTACTGTTACAGTAAGTTCTTACGTAACTGCACCTTTTATATGTTGGTTATGGTGCAGGTTTAAAACCAATAAGTTGAACTTCAGTGTACCAGCTTACAAAACCAGGTTAGAAATAGTGGGGCTGTTACGCAATTTGTGTTCCACTAAGGCTGCTGGAACACAGACGTAAGAGGAAGACTGATTAGGTGGTTTAGTGTTGGAGGTTAGGAATGCCATGGTAAGGTTTTGAGTAACGTGGGTGATCATAATGTTCATTTCATTTATTTATTTCTTTACTTGGTAAGTACACCGGTGCAAGGGACCTTTTTTGACAAATGACCTGGGTCTGAGAAGGCAGAGAAAAGGGACGAAATGAAAGATGCATGGTTATATGGTTATAAACAAGTTGGGAAATGCATTTTCAAGAGTAACTGAAAGTACAGCTAAAAGCAAAGTGAAGGAATTTTTTTTGTTATAAAGGTTTTTCTCTCTCCTTTGGCAGGCTGGGCGGCTGTACCAGCCCTGTCCCATCACGTGTGGCCATCCCGAATCCCCTTCAGTCACCCAGAGGTATTCATTCCCATGGCTTGCTCCCTGCAGCAGGGCCAGGAAGGGAGGGCTATTCTCCCCCACCCGGAGCCCACATCCTGGCATCCTCCAGAGCCAGCGTGACTGGGCGGGTGATCAGTGCGAACGGTGAGGGCTTCATTAAGCCCATCCTTCATTTTTTTTTCTCTTGATTTTGGCCCTAGGGCCCAGCTGGACATGCAGTGAGTGCGATGTTCATGTTCCCCCTCTGCAGAGGTGCTCAAGCACTCTTTTATTTATTTACTATGCTTTGTCCTGTCACCGGCCGCCTAGTACCTCGGCCTGATCATGGACCCTCCGCTTACTCGGAACTTCTCGGAGAGCAGTCCATGTCATGCTCAATCCTTCTCCCTAGGTCGGCTCTCCGGGTCCATTCCAGAACCCAGGTTGCTGGCAGCCAAAGCGGAAATCAACCGCTGTGCCAGTGCTCAAGCACTCTTAACACTGGCCCTTCACCTATCTACAAGACTCGCATGTGGCACCACCTGGATTCCGCCAAGTGGCAGTTGAGCAGTGAATCACAGAATTCCCGCTTCCCAAGGCAAGAGAGCCGTCCTACAGCTAGCTGCTCAATCTCCCCTCTCCCCGCCGAGCCCCTGAGTGATCCGAGTCCATTCCCAGACCTGGGTTGCCGGCGTGGCAGCAGGAGAAGGCATGGATGCCTCAACCCGCCGGGTCACTGGGCCGGCTCAAGTGAAAGATTTTTGAATACAGTTTAAATAAAAGGGCACAAAAACACATTAATTAATTTATAAGAATGCAGTACAGGTGCTAACATAGCATAGGGAATACTAACCAAAATAACAACACATGTAAACCGACAAGATCATAGTTAGTATCTTAGGCTACACAATTATTGTACAATATATCACAAAATGTACAGCATGATAATAGCAGTATTGTTTTAGTTTACAATGAGAACTATCCGTGAGAAATATCATGACTAAAATAGAGTCGGGCTGTTTATGCTTCTTCATTGGTCAAGAGCCCGTCACGTGGAGCTGCTTTAGCTTAACACTAGTATAAGAGCCATGGAGAGTTATAACCCAGAGCCAAAGTCCGCCCACCTACAGCACATAATCAATGTTGTCTCACCAAACAAACACACTAATATACTTACAGTATTTGGGGTGTATATAGTAGCACCAAACCAGGGCTCAAAATAACTGGCTGTCCACCCGTCCCGGACAGCCAGTTTCCAACTGGGACAGCCGTTTTTTGAAGTTTGCCTGTCCCGGGGACAGGCGGTTTACATTTGCAGCCTGGAGTATTGAGCTGGGCACTAGGACCCAGCGGCAGGCAGGAAGGTTTCGGACGTCGGCAGCGTCATGGCGCCTAGCTCCGCCCGCCCGAGAAAAGTGCAGCTCCGCTGGCCATTCCCACTGACTGAGGTCAAGTGACTGCAGCTACCGTCACTGACCACCTCAGCGGCGAGAAAAACTGACTGGCGCCAACTCATTGCTCCTCACTCTCACTAGTCTGGCCATAGGGTGAGGAGGCTGGGGAGTGAGGAAGGCTTGTGACGGGGTGGGGGAAAAAAATCAGAAATTTAACAGCCCTTCTCAGGGCTCTAGCATTGGGACTGCTGGTACTTGGAGGAGGAGAGAGGGATTTATTTAGAAAGTGGAAAAAAAAAAAAAGATTTCTGTAAATTCTCAACAGCCCTTCTCAGGGCTCTAGCATTTGGGGGCTCAGTTTGTGTGCATCAGTCCTGCTGGTACTTGGAGGAGGAGGGGGAGGTGAACAAGGGATTTATTTAGTTAGTCTCAAAAGTGAAAAAAAAAGACTTCTGCAAATTCTCAACAGCCCTTCTCAGGGCTGTAGCATTTGGGGGCTCAGTTTGTGTGCATCAGTCCTGCTGGTACTTGGAGGAGGGGAGGTGAACAAGGGATTTATTTAGTCAGTCTCAAAAGTGAAAAAAAAAGACTTCTGCAAATTCTCAACAGCCCTTCTCAGGGCTCGCATTTGGGGGCTCAGTTTGTGTGCATCAGTCCTGCTGGTACTTGGAGGAGGAGAGGGGAGGTGAACAAGGGATTTATTTAGTTAGTCTCAAAAGTGAAAAAAAAAGACTTCTACAAATTCTCAACAGCCCTTCTCAGGGCTCGCATTTGGGGGCTCAGTTTGTGTGCATCAGTCCTGCTGGTACTTGGAGGAGGAGAGGGGAGGTGAACAAGGGATTTATTTAGTTAGTCTCAGAAGTGAAAAAAAAGACTCCTGCAAATTCTCAACAGCCCTTCTCAGGGCTCTAGCATTTGGGGGCTCAGTTTGTGTGCATCAGTCCTGCTGGTACTTTGAGGAGGAGAGGGGAGGTGAACAAGGGATTTAGTTAGTGTAAGTCAAGTCTCAAAGCAGTCAGACACTGTACCTGTAGTACACCTAAAACTCTCTCAAAGCCAAAAGACACCTTGTGATCTGCAAGTCTCATCATCTCTGACTCTGAATAAAAAATATATCTTGAGTGTGCAGAGGTGAAGGCAAGGCTCTATTAAAGCTTATTGTTCACTCAGCCTGTGTAAAGCCCTCCAGAGCTTGAACCTTGAAGATAGATACTGACAGACTTACTGTCTACTACTAGTACTACTACTAATTTAAACTAGCCCCTGTCAGCCTGCTGTTGTGCTCTGCCACTGGACTAACTGAATAAAAGTAAAACTGAGTGACACTGTGACAACTTCAAAAGGCACTGTCAAAGGGAGAGGAGGGATTAAATTACAAAACAGGTTGACAGCAGCATACCCCTCAGGTTTTAGTTGTGAAATCTGAGGCAGGAAAATATAAATATTAAACTCCTTTGTCCGGGTTTTACAGGAGGAAAGAAAACTAAACAGACTGTTCACGTCTTCTAATATCTCTGATCATCACTTCACTGTAGTGTCCACTGTCTTTAGAGTGCTTACTGTACTTTAAATTCGTACTAGCTAAGTAAACCAAAAGGGGAAAAAAATGTCTTTGTTAAAGTTTGGCTTTAAAAAAATTACAGGAAAGCCTTCGGTTTCAAGCCAAGAGGGAGGAGAAAGCTCTGGTTCTTCCATGTGTACTGCTTCTCCATTACTGATAGACTCAGTAGCACCAACTACTCACCCCACCATTGTGGCCACAGATGTGACAACTTGTAGTGCCAGTGCTGATATGCCAGCAACTCTGACTACTGTTGAAAGTGGCGGGAGTCCCGGGGCCAAAAGAAAAAGGGGGTTCCAGGAGACCTGGAAGAAAAATAGGGAGTGGCTACTATATGAACCTGATGTGGGCATGACCTGCTCATACTGCAAAAAATACTTAAGGGAGACAAACACTTTCATGAGTGGCTGTAAGAGCATGAGACTTGAAAATGTACGAGCTCATGAACTCTCCAAACCTCATAAATTAGCCAATGAAAAAATACTGTGTCTAACACAGACCCTTCACAACAATAGCAATAGAACGAGAATAATACAAATGGAAAAAATGAGGCGACACAAGTGGAACATTTGTTTAGAACAACTCTTTATTTGATTAATTCAGAACGCCCATTCACAGATTTCCTGGCATCTTAGAATTACAACATGTAAATGGTGCAAATGTCGGAGTCAGTTATAGAAGTGACAAACAGGCAGCAACGTTCACACATTTTATTTCAGAATCAATAAGGATAAAAGATGCAAAACTGGTTAACAGTAACACTTTCATCTCTGTCCTATGTGACTCGAGCACTGATGCCTCAGTAATAGAAGAGGAGGCAGTCTATATTAGGACAATGGAAAGTTTCCGTCCAGTTAACAAATTTGTTTCCCTTCAGCCAGTCTGTATTCCAAATGGTGAAAGCATTTATAACTCAATAGGTGATGCCTTAGAATTCACCTTGGACTGGAAAGAAAAAATTGTTGCTTTTGGATCTGATGGGGCACCCGTCATGTTTGGTAAAGTGACTGGGGTGTTTGGCAGGATTTTAAAAGATGTACCTCATTTGTTAGGGATTCAGTGCAGTGCCCACAAGTTGGAGCTAGCTATAAAGCAATCAGCAACATTTATTCCATACATGAAAACAACAGATGAAGTCTTAATGGGTATCTATAAAATATACCATAAGTCTCCCAAAAACTGGGCCGGTCTCAAAGAGTTAGCCAGTAATATGAGGTACACCATTCACAAACCAGTTAACGTGTCAGGGACCCGGTGGGTTGCACACAGAGAAAGGGCTCTGTCTGTCATTCTGTCCAGCTACAAGGCCTTAGTTGTACATTTACAGCACATTGCTTCCTCACCAGGGCAAACAAAAGATCAGGCCAGTGGGTTGTTCAAAACAATAAGTACTGTGAGATTTGTCCTCTTTTCTCAGTTTCTGGCTGAATACCTTTCTGTCATGATGGCCTTCAGTCTAACTCTACAGAGAGACAGCTCAACAGTAGAAACAATAGTCAGCAAGGTTGAAAGCACAGTGCTCTGGCTAGAACTACCCTGCACAGGATAAACTTGACAAAGTCTGTAACGAATTGCTGTTGCTCCCTGACTCTGACACAGCTGACAGTGACACTAGAACAAGTCGACTGACAGGGTCAGCCACTACTCAGGTTCAGTTCCGTGGATCTGACATCTTCCTTAACTTAGAAAGGGGATATTCTATAGATAGAACCAAACAGGCAGTGTTGCGTGATGTTACAAGCCTTCTTTCATCTACAATTGAAAGCATTAACTCACGATTTTCCAGTTTTAAAACAAAGTCCTACGGTCATTCAGTATATTTAACCCATTACAGTTACCAGATAGTGACCATGACCAACTAGCCCTTTATGGCAATGAGGAAGTCAGAACCCTCACAGAGCACTACAGTGACCTACTGAAGAAACACAATAATAATATAAACTTGATTGAAGCGCAATGGTTAGAGCTTAAACCACTTATGAAAAAATCACTGAATGAGCTGTCTCCGAAATTTCACTATTTGGATTTCTGGCAAAAAATTCTCCATAATGATGCACATGAACAGCGATTCCTGATATTCTGGTCTTAGTCACAATAGCTCTACTGATCCCAACCCAAACTGCAGTAGTTGAGAGAGGATTCAGCTTGATGGGCAGAGTGAAGTCTGACTGGCGGTCCTGTCTGTCTCCTATGACTACATCTGAACTAATGCGTGTCAAGCTGTCAGATGCTAAGCGTTGCTACATTTGACCTGCAGGATGCCATAACACTATGGTTCAAATCTGGAAAACAAAGAGAAGACCTCATGTGAGACCATATGGCTGCAGACTTGATTCAAGTTCTGATTCAGAAATAGACTAGACTCAATCAGTGTTTTACCTTGAAAAATAACCCCCCAAAAAGCAACAGTTTTCTGTCTTTCCACTTTACAGTCCATTTTATGTTTTAAGTTTAAAATTCACCTCACAAAAATGTGGACAGGTAAAACTTTGTCCGGACAGGCAACATTTACATTCCACCTGTCCCTCGGACAGGCATCTCAAAAAAATTATTTCTAGCCCTGCACCAAACCAATTTAAGTAAGGCAAATCAACTAGAAATTAAAAATGTAATATAAGACACAGTCTGAGATTTACAGGTTGAAAACAAAAAAGCAATGTATTTAATTAATTCATCCTGAATAATAAAAAAAGTGTATAATTCAAAATCCAGGGGAGTGAGTCTTTCACTCAAATTTATCTGCTAGCATTATACTGTTGTTTAGACTCTGACTCCTATACACTTCTTTTGCCATATTGTAACCTCCCAGATTGTGCCTAAAAATAGACAGTTCTGTGTCTAGTGCACTTATCTGGTCAAAAAAACCTAAATAAATACAATTTAGGTATTTTGGAGCAGATTCCTCCACATGCTTATCTTTTAATAGGAAAGCAAATCACAACCCCATAACTACCCCTCTGGTGACCAGGCCTCCCTTCAAAAAAACAGAAAACCTGAACAGCTACAGACATAAGGGTAGAGAGAGTGCAGCGGATGGCAGAAGCCACCAATAAGTAAAGCCGCACTGTGGCTAATGTAGAAGCCTGGGGGAGTCAGAGGCGCGAGGAGCAGGGAGAGAGAGTGTGGTGGGCAGCAGGAGTTGCATATGTAAAAGCTGTGCCGTAACTCCGGGCATGCGCATTAGTGTCAGCTCTAATAAGTGCCCAGAGTGCTAGTCAAAGAAAGAAATGAAGCGCTGTCTCATTGGAGCGGCTCATTTCTTTCAACTACAGAACATACCACGTCAGCAAGCAGAACTACTATCATGACCAGAGTGCCTGGTCATTGGTGTACACTGCCAAGCCCATTGCAGTTTCAGCTGTAATAGGCTATACAGTGATACACCTCTAAAATGCCTTTAGTAGCAAGATGTTCCTTGTGCAAGTGAACATAAAAAACTGCAAAGATCTTCCAGAAATTGATTTTCAACATTGATTCACACTAGTGGGTCATAGCCGGAGGCATTAGAGCCCTGTGGGAGACAGAACGTTTTAAGAGGGCTGGCACTGAGGTAAGCTGCGTGCAAGTGTGGCACTTTGAGACTGGCTCACACTGCATGGCTGACCTCAAAACCAGCCCTCAACCACCTCAGTTTCTTTTTTCCCCCTCTGTCAAGTGCGCATCAACGACAATGTTGCTGGCCCCCCCAGGAGTCAGAACTTCATGTCTGTGTGACAGCAGCATACAGTTCTCTCAGTTTTAGTGTTTAAAGCAAGAATTTGTTATTTTTGTGCCTGTTCAGTGATTTTACAAATTATTTCTGTCAGTCTCTCACAGTCCTACCGAGTCGATGGCGGTAGAGAGCCTTTTCAGGCAAGCTGCTTTGGTAATGGGGCTGTGACTGGTCCAATTCCCGGTCGGGGAAGGGTTCTGACAATGGGTGGTCCCATGCTTGGGAGGAAGGACAGTCCTCCAAAAACCACAAAAAGAAGTGGGCCCGTTCCCTTACCAAGTTGGGTTCTCGGCTTTGAGTTCTTCCTCTTGCTATTAGGAGAAGAAATGTTACCGCTCAGGATCACTCTGTGAGGTCTCCTGTGAGATCCTCTGTCTCCTGGAGCTGGGGACCCTCAATGGTGTCGGCGTCTCTGGGGTCTCTGGTATACTAAGAGGCCGAGGTCTCTGGCCTGGAGCCCCTCTCTGTCTGTAAGTGGAATCTCTGGTGGGGAGTTCCACAGTTGGGCAGTTCTTTTGGAGCAGTGGAAGCAGCGTCTCTCGTTTGTCTCTGCCAGCAGAGCCAGTCCCTGGTCCTGCAGGGTCAGTGGAACTGGAGCTGCAGGCAGGGCCCTCAAGTGGGGTAAAGCATTTAGTTCTGGCAACAGCCCCTGGGCCCTTGCCATTGACCACACCACCGACTCATGTCCTGCTGGCCGCACCCGCATTCAGTGTCATTGTGATGGGACTGGTCGTGGTTCCATTGCTGATCACTTTGGTGCCGGATGAGTCATTGATGCTGGGAATGGCACCAGGGTCAGTGTCAGGTTTAGGCCTTTCTGAGCTGGGCCTGGCACCAGCTGTGGTGCTGCCCTTGGTGCCTAGGATCTCACCGGTGCTGGATTCAGTTCCAGTTATGGTGCCAACTCTGGCACTGATCCCTTGGGTCCAGTGATGCAAGCGTTACCAAGGCTGCATTCTGGATTGGAAGTTCTGCATCCCCCCCCCCCCTTATGACTTTCCCTCTGGGGAAGATGCAGAGGTGGATGAGTCTGACCCTGACCTCATAATTTCTGATGGCAGCGATGGAGACTCTTCTCTAGCATGGACTCTTCGAACCCAGGCCCCCCTTCTGTTTTACAGGAGGATCTAATTTCCAGTATTTGCTCAAAAATATGCATGCTGCACTTGATTTTGAGTCTTCAGCCGTTGCACTAGGTAAACGTCTCCATCTGCAGTGGTTGAACATTTCTACCATGCCGATTGACGTAGTTCCTCCTATTCCACCCGCATTTCAAACCTTGTCTGATGCAGTCTAATATAGACCTGCTTCTTTCTCTTCTGTCTGCAAGCAGATAGACAGGAAATGCACTGCCTTTAAGGATGGATCCGTGTGTATGTCTCAACCTATAGCTGATGCCATTGTTACTCTTGCTGAGAATGACAGAGCCATTCTTCCTCTAGAGGTCACTGTGAACCCTGTTAACAGGGAGTTGTGTGAGAGTGACACTATGGGTAAGCAGGCTTTCACAGCAGCTGCCCTTAACTTGTGGACTGCTAACTGCCAAGGGCATTTTTACAAATATGAGTATACCCTTTGGAGCTTGCTTAAGTCTCTATCAGAGTTCTTGCCAGATTTGAAAACCAAGCAAAAGATTCTGCTGACTGCCACACATGGAATTGAATCTAATAGTCATCAGCTCAAAACCACTATGGATGCCTTTGATTTTGCCTCCTGCTCTGCTGCTGCAGGCATCTGTGTCAGAAGGCATTCCTGGCTACGTACTGCTGGCTTTTCTCAGGATGTCCAGCAACAGGTTATGAACATTCCTTTTGGTAGTACTTATCTATTTGGACAGCAGTTAGAGAAGTGTCTTGAGGCATCTCAGAAAATGAGAATGACCCTTAAGACTTCTAGGTCAGTTCCTGCTAACCCTGAGGGGGGAAGGACGTGGTTTCTTTCAGAACTGGCAGTCTTTTCATAAGAAAGGCAGAGGAGCCCAAAACAAACATCAGTCTCCCCAACCTCACAAGAAGGCACAGACACTGAAAGCACCCAGTGCAACCCTCAGAATCTCCGGCCCTGGTTTTACCTCAGCTGCTTGAGGCAGACCTCTCCTTCCCAGTGTGTGTGTGGGGGGAGGTGGGACTAGACCCAGTTTTACCATCAGTAGGTGTCCATTATGATAGATAAGTGGGTCCTCAGGATCATCCGGGAAAGATAATCCCTGGATTTCACAGAAATCCCTTTGGTCTATCCACCCAGAAGGCAGCCCCTCTTGTCAGCCCATATGTCAGAGCTTCTGGCGCAGGAGATGGCTGGCCTTGTGAGCAACAGGACAGTGGAACTAGTGCTAGAGTCAGAATGAAACACAGGCTTCTAGTCCCATGACTTCCTTGTACCTGAGAGATTGGGGGCATGTGCCCCGTTCTTGACCTCGTAAACCTGAACAAGTTTGTGGGTCAAGAAAAATGCAGAATGATTCCTCTGGGGTCTCTGCTTCCCTTCCTGAAACCTCAGGATTGGTTGGCTTCCGTGGATGTGCAGGATGCTCACCAGCACACGCTGGTGCACCCCCAGCCACCACAGATAACTTTGATTTGTTGTGCTGGGACAACATTACCAAATCAAAGTCCTGCCCTTTGGGCTCTCCTCGGTGCCTGGAGTCTTTACAAAGTGCTTTGCAGTACTTGCAGTGCACTTGAGAAAACTGGGACTCCAGGTTTACCCTTACCTGGATGATTGGCTAATTGTCAGTTCGTCCAGGCAGGAGACTGAACAGGCAGTGATCATGGTCTCTCAGTTTTTTACTTCCATGGGTAGTTCTGCTGAATCTAGAGAAGTCTCAGCTCCAACTCTCACAGCAGCTACTGTTAATAGGAGCTCTTCTGGATACAACCCAGACCCAGGCCTTCCTTCCAGAGAGCAGAATGCAGTCAGTCCTGCAGATGGCATGCTACATATTGGTGCGCAAATCTGTTCAAGGCCACTCCATGCAATGTGTGCTGGGTTTGATGGCCTCATCAGTGTTCACAGTGCCCCTGGCACAGTTGCACATGAGAATGTCTCACTGGATGCTCAGTGCACAGTGGTTACAAGCATTACATCCTTGAACCTATCCCATTCAGGTGAGCAAGCCCCTGGTTTGGTCACTCCTGTGGTGGTTAGTGGAGGATAGTCATCTCCTCCAGGGCTCTCTATTCTCCCAACCAGTGCCTAAGGCGACTCTCACCACAGATGCCTCACTTTTGGGGTGGGGTGCCCACTGTCAGGGCCTCCAAACACAAGGTGTCTGGGATCCATCAGAGACTCATCCCTACATCAGTGTGTTGGAGATGTGAGCTGTTTTGTATGGCCTGCGAGCCTTAGTGGATCTTATCAGCCACAAAACAGTCCTACAGACAGGTCTGTGGTACCTTACATCAACAAACAAGGAGGTATACACTCTCCCTCTCTGCAGGGAGGCAATGAGACTGTGGGAATGGTGTCTGGAGCAGGGGATCCTGCTCCAAATCTTTTATCTGCCAGGAGTTCAGAACACTGTGGCAGACAAGCTCAGTTGAACAGATGCCGATCCTCACAACTCTTATAGAAATACAAGTGCACAGCATGCATGCTGCGCGCTTAATAATGCATGCTGCGCACTTGTATTTCTGTAAGGGAAGTAGTCACTAGCTCCAGACATCGTGAGATTGCTGTTTAATGAGTGAGACACCCTAGATGCAGATCTTTTTGTGTCTCCACTCAACAACAAACTGCCTTGAATCTGCTCCAGAAATCCATGACTTGGCATATTCTGTTAGGATGCATACAGATTGCAATGGCAAAATCTTTTTCTATGTACATTCCCTATAATCCCCCTAGTGCAGAAGGCATTGATCAAACTGGAGGCACACAGGGGCAAGATGATACTGATCCCCCTCATACACACACACACACACACTGGCCTCACCAGATATAGTTTCCTCCATTAAACAGACTGTCAGCAAACCGAGGATTCTTCCACTCAGGACGGACTTACTGACTCAGGGTTACCTGGTCCATCCCAGCTTGCACTCCCTTCACCTTCAGGCCTGGCTCCTGTAGAGATAGACGTGAACAGGTACAAGGTATCTCACAAGGTCTCTGAAATACTTTTGGCCACCCGTAAACCTTCCACTAGGAAGACTTAAACAGCTAAATGGAAAAGATTTTTCAGCTGTGCTCCAAAATCCGCATGGACTCCTTTGGGTGCCCATTTGACAGGGTTCTGGAGTACTTACTGGACCTTTCTGATGCTAGCCTTAGCCTACAGTATTTCACAGTTAAGGTCCACTTACAGTACTTGCTATTTCTGCATACCACAAGCCCGTCAGTACCGTCTACCTTGCACAGCTGCCAACTTTTCAAGAGGTTCCGTAAGGGCATCTTACATACAAGGCCTCACATCATGAAGCCAGTGGCTGCCTCGGATATTAACCTTGTGCTGAATATGCTCACCTGCAAGCCTTTTAAGACCCTTGTGACATATGAGCTGAAGTTTTTAACTTGGAAAGAAGTATTTTTAGTGGCATCATTTCTGCTTGTAGAATGTCTGAAATCCATGACTTGGTCACAGATCCTTTGTATGCTTTTTCCACAAGGACAAGGTAGTTCCCTGCATGCACCCCAAGTTCCTACCAAAAGTGGTGTCAGAGTTCCATCTGAATCAGCCACTAGTGCTGCTTACCTAATTTGCCAACTTCCAGAATGATGGAGCGTGCACTACATTTTCTGGATGTTAAGAGGTTGCTTAGATTTTACCTGGATAGAAGACTTCAAGCAATCCAAATAGCTCTCTGTCTCCAGCGATCCCAATCAAAAGGGACAACCTGTTACAGTCAAGTGCATTTCTGCCTGTTGCCAGCCCACCGGCGTAACGGTAGATCTACCGCTTGAAACGCTGACGTCCCGGGTTCGGGAACAAGCCTGGGCTGTTAAAGGGCCGACCCGGGGGGGGGGGTGGAGGACAAGTGTCCATGGACCACTCCCCTTCTCCAGGGAGGGAGGGAGGGCTGCCATTCCCCTGCAATATTGCCATTAGGGTGACCACAGGCAGAGAACGCCTTGCAGTGGGAGAGGGTGGCATTGGCCAGGGGACCTGCGCTCTGTGCATTGGTCTTCCTGTGTGCTTGCTGATGCCACCAGGGGATCATGGGCACCAGGAACAAAAAGCTGGACCCTGGTGCTGGCTTCAGGTGGGACCCCAGTAAATCCAGGGCAGTCCTCGCCTCCACTGCAAGCGGCCCGACGAGGTGCATAACTGGGGGTGTAGCTGGCTACCCCTACCCCTGCCCGGAGGGTAAGCCGAGGCTCGGTGGGGGCAGTCTGTGGTGGATTGGCAGGGGACCGAGGATGGCCCGGTGACTTCTAGCCAGAGGACTGGCCCAGAGAATCAGGGGCATGAACACTACATTTAAAAAAAAAAAAAAAAAAAAAAGTGCATTTCTGCCTGGATTGTGTGCTATCTGTGCCCTGGTATGCCATGACTCAGGTCAAGCTTGAAGATCCAGTACATGCCCATTCCCCTAGAGTAGTTGCCACATCCCTGGCAGAGATTTGCTCTGTACCTATCAGTGATATCTGCAGAGCTGCATCTTGTTTGTTTCCAGTTTAAATAAATAAAACAACGTCCATGAGCCAATGGCCAGTTTTCGTGATTGACCAGTATACTTAAAAATAAAACTTTACAATACATACATGTACATAACAAAATTACACCAATCTTATATCGGGGGTGCCCAAACTAGGCATGCACAGGTCAGTAGTGAATTATTTAGACAATCAAAATTAGTTTATAATTAAAAAAAATATGGAAGTGCATACAGAAGAGACTTTTGACCCGCTGTAGTCTTCATCCATGGAATGTAAAAAAATTTCTTATTAGAACCGGCCTGGTGGTGCTGAAGGTTGAAGCACTGGATACCACACCTCTCACCACGCCGGCAACCTGGATTTAGTCTTGAGCTCAGGCTGCTGGGGGTCGGAGGGGAGGGGGAGGAGCCGATTGAGCTGCTGACTGGCAGCTCTCCTCTCCAGGTGAGTTGAGGAGGGTTTCTTGGTGCTTGGCTGCCTCTTTGTGGAGGCTGGGCGGCAGTGCCACATCGAGGTGCCCTGGAGTTAGGCGGGGGAGGGAGGAAGAGGCAGTCATTGGAGCTGCGGTGCGCGTGTGTGCCTGCATGCGCATGTGCTACTGTGTTCCGGGGCCTTGGGCAACAGGGAGAAAATGAGGAAAAATACAGGGGTCACCGCAGGATAAAGTCTCCGGGCTGGCTCTGAGGATCCGCTGGGACATGCAAAGCGTAGGTAAGTGCCCAAATGACCCCAGAAACTGGCAAAGGTTGGCGGACATAAGCTGCTGCCCGCTGTGGAGGATAAAAACCTGTATGGAAAAAAAAAACATTTCTTATCAGATAACCTAATAGAGACAGTACCAGAGTGTCTACAAAATAAAGTGGTTAGAGTGGGCGAAACCTTGTCCAGTCACTTTCTTGGCAAGTAAACCTATCTGTAGTTTGTATCGAAAACCAAGGGGCAAAAACCTAGCTGTACTTAACAGACTTCAATGATGTGTCCTAGCAGGCATCTATGAGGAAAATCTGGCCGTTTGATTCAAAAGTACTCAAACTTTAGATAAGAGCCCCACCCTAGCTGAGTAATAAAAAAGCAGACCATAATCAAGAAGGGTATTAGGAAGCTTTGGGCAAGGAGCTTCCTAGTGGTAGGACTCACAAATGGGTTTAGCCTATACAGGGCCCCTAATCTTTGATGTATAACTGTAGTCATGCTAGTGATACGAGGCTCAAAAGTGAAGCCTTCATCTGTTATTAATCCGAGATATTTAAATTGTTGTACCTGTTCAATTTCTGCTCCCAATGCTGTATGTAAAAATAAAGAAATATCATCCTTAGATCTTCTTCTAGTGTCATGAATAACCATAGATTTGGTCGTTTTTTCATTTAACAGTAGTTTATTCCTTATAAAACAATCATGGGCAGCTAAACAAAATCACCAGATAAGTTTTCTTGAACTGTCTTGAGATCTTGGAGAACAGTGCATACTTTTGTTAAGCACTATGCCCTGGATTTCCATGCCAGGCAGCATGCCACCTTTGGCAGGAAAGTCCTGAATGCACTTCTGTCCTGAGTGAGCTCTTCACTCCTGCCACCCTAGTCTGGGAGGTTTTGTCTGGGTTTGGTACGCTGACCAACTAATATGAATCAGTGGTGAAGAATGATTCCTGGAAGATATGAAAATTATGTACTCACCGTAATTCCTGATCTTTTAGGAATATCTTCACCATTGATTCACACGCTCAGCTGCTATGCCCCGGTCTCACTCCAGTACATTTTATTGGTCTTCATCTATTGTTCTTGGTTTGGGCTGTGAAGGCACTGCGTTACTGATTTGCTGATCCTTCTTATTTGGGTCACCAGTGCTGTTTTGTGCCCTTAGTTTAGGTGCATAAGTACTTGTTAGATTATGCTGCACCTCCTCGGTAAAGAAGGTACTGAGGCAGGGTTGGTGCCGAGGAAAGCAATGTAGCGTAAGCCACCTTGCAGGGCCACTCATGCACACAGCTTACCTTGGTGCCAGCCCATCTAAAAAGTTATGGCTCCCCACAAGGTCCTAGCACCTCTGGATAAGTCCTACTAGTGTGAAGCAGTGGTGAAGCTATTCCTAGAAGATCAGGAATTATGTTGAGTATGTCATTTTCATTTTTTTTAGAGTCAACTATCCAGCTTCCCCCAGAAAGACTGCTTTCTTTCTGCCTCACTTACTGCACAAGGACTTGTAACACATGAAGAACGCAGCAAAAAACTTAACATGAAAAGTTACCAGAGACCACCGAAAGACTGCTTTCTTCCTTCCTTCCTTTCTTACTTGATAATGACTTGCAACATGCTAGATACCATTTCACAACTTAAAAGGAAAGAAAGCACCGTCTGATGACTTGGCGGAAGCACATTGCGCTTCCTTGCCAGTGACCTGGGTTTGGGAGTGGAGTAGGGGAGTCGGTACTGAAGTGGCCAGGGCTGGGGAATGTTGCTAAGAACAAGGCAAGCCAGCAGGGAGAGGGAGATGGCTGGGTTCCAGCATTAGAGCAGCCCCCTTGCAGTGAGCCAGGGAGCCTGCACCTTAGCAAAGAGTGGCATCTCCCAGAGCACGATGTGATGTCCAAGGCAGCTAGAGGTATGGCTCAACATAAGGAGAGGTGGGAGAACACCCAGAAAACTGTGCTTTGAGCCATCTAAATAAAGGTTGCCGGCTCCCTCTGGCCGTGCTCCATGCCTGTCCCCATTGGCTCGAAGGTGGGAGGGGCCTTTGACTGGGCTAGAAGGTTGCTGTCAGAGGCGTGAAAGGAAGATGCAGGTGGCAGCTTGAGAGCCAGGTATATAAAAAAAAGAAAGAAAAATGAAAGCCTGCCTGTCTAGCAGTAGTGCTACCACTTGTGACGCCAGTGACCCAGTATTGACAGTGATCTTGGGTTGTTGAGGGCCAGCCAGGGAGGGGGGAGGCAGAGGACTCAGCATCGCAGAAGGTGCTGTGCTCTTCCAGGGAGGGAGGGACATTGTGCTCTGCTATGCTACTGCCACCTAGGTGACCATAGGGGGTGGTACAAACTGAGTCCAAAAGGGAAGTTGGGCGCTTCCTGACTGTGACAGTGGCATGCATACATGCTCATGTAATTGCAGTCCACACCCATGAAGGGCCTGGGGATGGGAGAACATGGGAAAAGACTGTCAGCTGAGGCAGTATGATGTCTCATCCTCTCGCAGGCCCTGCACCACCTGCTGGGCCTCCCTGCCTACACGTCTGGGCTAAACTCTCCATGGGGTTTTGGGATCCTCGGGAAGCTCCACGAGGGAATGGTCTGCTGTACTAGGCCAGAGACGGTGGGCAACAGGGCTGGGAAAGGCGCTGCAGATGGGGGGGGGGGGTCAGCCAAGCAGAGAAGAAGCAAAAAAAACAAGAAAGCCGTTTAGGAAAACAAACCTTTAGAACATCATGGTCTCCTTCCTTCTTCCCTTTCTCCGGTTCCCCCTGGGGCCAAGTTCATGCTTGTGCTGACACACATGGCTGTCATAGGCATCTGCATTGGGTCTTCTTCCTGCGGCGCTCCCCTTTTGCATCACCCAGCCTCCACTATGTGGTGTCAGTGCAGGGAGATGCACCCCCCTCCCCCCAGTGTAAAAGAGCAGTCCCTGGGACACTCAGTCCTCCTTTCCCCAGTTGGACTCCTGAGTGACCCTGGTCTGTTATCGAACCCGGGTCACCAGCATGGTGACAGGAGAGGTGCCAGCACCTCAGCCCTCTGCACCACTGGGCCAGCTGTGTACTTGATATGTTTTAAGAGAATTCTGATGGCTATGTTGTGTCCTGATCTATAAGGTGACTTTGTGCCCCTGTAGTCACCAAAAAATATCATACTCCTCTTTGTTACTGGTGGTGGGTTTTTACCACCACACTTAAAATATATTTGGCCACCTGGAGGCCTAGTATTAGCACACCACCTCGGTTTGGTAGCAGATTGGGAGCCTGCACTCAGGTAACCAAGACTGGGAGTAACACTGCTGCAGGCAACGTGTCCCAGTGCAGAGAGGGTGAGGCTGCAACCATCCCAGTGGGCAAGGGAACCTAGGTCTACCCTCTGTGCACATGAGGCTCTCAACAGAGCTGTGCACAATCCTGTCAGGAAGACATGCGTTTCAGTGATCACACTTGCACAAGCAGAGGAAAGGATCCACAGCACAGACAAGTATATAGGGGAGAAATACCCAAAATGCCATTAGCATGATGGCCGTGTTTTGGGCTACACACCATGAGGCTGCTGCATCACTGGATGTGTGTCCTAGGGAGGGGGGCACCCCACCCTGCGGACCCTCCCATGGTGGCAAGCTGTATTGGAACATGGTAGTGGCCAAGTGGTGTTGGGGCTGTGTGATCCACGGCCTTAAAGGGAGATGCGTAGAGGGTCACAAATACAGGATAAAAGAAATAAATGTACAGTTTATAGTTTAGGCAAACAGTTTCTGAATTTTTCAGACTTCTGTACAGTGTATGACGTGCGTCTGTGGAACTTACACTAAGCACTTTCTTGTCTGTTCTAGTAAGAATGAGGCTGTGATGGTGATTGGGGCTTCAGAGTGTGCTGTAATAATATCCAAGTACTTTACTATAACCAGCAGTGAAAGGCAGAGATGCCTGAGTAGTAGATCAGTTTCTCAGAATGGCAGATAGTTATATGACCTTTTGTTTTGTTTCCTGGGACAGATTAAGAAACAAAACATGCTGTATATTAGTTTTTAAGCACACATTTATGAGCAGTAATAATGCATTCCTTAGCATATGGTATTTTTTCAAGTCATTAATGGCTGTGTTGAGTACTGGAGTCAAAGCATCTTTTATTACATTCTCTAATGATGACCATCTGTTAGAGAACTTCCGACCCACCTCAAGTAACAGCTGCAGACAGTTAACTCCTAGATGGGAAGTCTTTGAATGGTTGTGACATATTTTTATTTACTTTTCATTAGAATTTCTGCAGAAATATACTGACATGCCTGGTCCGGTTGCACTGGTGGCAGCATGGTGTACTACCATGTGGGAGACCAGGGTTCTTGGGTTGGGCTGGACTCCCTCCTCTGGTCTGATGGGAATTGCATTGGGGGAAGAAGTGTTGGTGCTGCAGAGGCAACCTGAGTGGATGCAGTGTGGGGTAATTTTACCTGCCCAACTGCTTGAGTTCCTTCTCTGAATATGGTCCTGTGCCTGCCTCCACCCCAGACCAAGCATAAAGGTCGAGAACCAGAGGGAGGCACGATGGCAGAATTAGGGAGCAATGGAAGCACAATTCATGTATCTATCAGATTGAATGGGACAGCTTGCAGTACTACAGTAGTCTGCCACAGGAGGTAGCGGGGGCAGTCACACTGGAGGGGTCTAAGCATGATTGTGACAGGCACAAGGGAAGCCTGAGAGGGGAGGGAGTGATGACAAGCCATTGATCACATAAGATCAGTGGCCACATACAATGTATAGGGCCTACAGGCAGATTGAATGGGCCTAGCGGTAATTATCTGCCGACAATTTCTATGTTTCTGTGTATGGTGTCTGAAACAAGTGCCCATGCCAACCAACCTGGTGTCTGCCCTACCCCATCCCATTACCGTTTCAAACATTTCTGCTGCTTGCTTGCTGTGCTCTTCTGTGGGGGTGGGGGTGCTTCTCAGGAATGAATAGTGTGTCTGCATACAGCCCAGGAGTAGCATGGAATCCTGATGGGACATGGCCTGGCACTAACTGAGTGAAGTACAAGTTAGAGGATAATTGTGATGTTGAAAGGGGGGGCCAATATAAAAAATATATTTATACTAAAAATACTTCAAGAACATGTTACATAACTATTAAGGAAGTCCAGCCCCTTGTTCTAATGCAGTTCACATTACCACTCTTATGATGTTACCTGAAATTTTTTTTTTTTTTGTGGGGGACATATTGTTTTTGCATTCCCCCTTTACTGCCATTTATTTTTGGGGCAATCATTTTGATTATACAACATTTATTTGTATCTGTCAGTTAGATTGAATAGGACAGCTTGTAGTACTACAATGTACTTGATCTATACTTCTAAATGTAAGATTCTGAATTCTCCTAACTGGTCAGAAGTGCCATCAGTCATCCACTAACCACCAAGCAGCTCATATCAAATGACACTGAATAACTGTCACAACACACTGTAAGCAGAATTTGTGTAGAGAAATATGTCGCCCACGTAAAATGTCACTCTCTTTACTACAGCTCTGTTACTTATTGCCGATTTGTCATAGAAACATAAAATTTGATGGCAGATAAGGACCAATTGGCCCACCTGGTCTGGCCATCTTCCTGCTGACTGTTACACTGTATCGGTATTGATCTGTGCCCCCCACCCCACTTCTAGGGTTCCCTTATGCCTGTCCCAAACCTTCTTAAATCCCACTACAGTTTTTGCTCCCACCACCTCCTCAGAGAGGCTGTTCCAAGCATCCACCACCCTTTCTGTGAAGAAGTGTTTCCATACATTTTCTCTGATACCCCGTCCAGCTTCATCACATGACCCCTTGTTCTTTTGCATCCTTTTCTCTGAAAAAGGCTTCCCTCTTGAACCTCGTTTATACCCTGAAGTATTTGAAAGTCTCTATCATATCCCCCCTCTCCTCCTTTCCTCCAGTCTGTACATATTGAGATCCTTCAGTCCTTCCTCACAGGTCTTTTGATGCAGATACCGCATCATTTTAGTTGCCCTCTTCTGGATTACCTTAACTCTGTGTTCTTTCAGGTATCACAGCCTCCCTCTTTCTGCTGGTGATGCCCTCCCATGCACCCTAGCATCCCACTGATTGTCTCCACTGCCTTGTCACGCTGTTTGGCCACCTTTAGGACATCCAATATTTTAACACCTAGGTCCTCTTTCTTGTTAGGTGGTCACCAGTACCACTCCCCCCATTTTGTATTCTGACTCTAGGTTTCTACGCCCCACGTGCAAAATTTTGCATTTATTTGCATGCAACTTAGTTGCCATTTTCTAGACCACTCCTTAAGCTTACCTAGATCTCTTCATTCCCCCCCCCCCCCGAGTGTCCACTCTATTGCAGATTTTTATCTCTGCCTCCTCTCAATTGTCGTACTCCTGTGCCTCTTCAATGGATGTGAAGGTTCTGGGTGGGTGGCCTTGTTTTTGAATTCAGAGTCCCCCTGGTGGAGGACTCAAATCAGTCGGGGGTGATTTGAGAACAAGAAGGGAGAGAAAGGGGGAGGTGAGATGCATACATGGTGCCACGGCTCGGGGGGGTGGTGGAAAGCAGATCCTTAGGATCGTCAGGGCAATGAGGCAGGGATGGAAAGCTGATCTTGAGGATTTGCTAGGGCAGTGAGGCAGCTGGATGTCATTGTCTACCTGGGCATTAATGACCTAGCTAGGGAGAGGGCTAGGATTGTGCCTGGGGACTTTAGGGAGCTAGGAATGGGTCTTAGATAGGTAGCATGCTTGGTAGCTTACACCGAGATGCTTCCTGTCTACTACTGGGGGGAGGATAGGGTCCTCTGCACCAGGAGCTTCAACTTATGGCTGAAGGAATGATGCAGAGAAGAGGGGTTTAGCTACATTGGGGACTCTGGACCAACCTGGAGGGGTCTGGGCCTCTACAGGGGCGATGACCTGCATATGTCTGGGAGGGGAACCTCAGTCCTCGGTAGACAGTTTAAATATTACTTTGATGAACATTTAAAGTAGCTGGGAGGGTGGCAGAAGAAAAAAAGGGAGGCAAAAACCCCCAGACTGAAGCAGAGAGAAGGGAGGACCTGAGGGGAGTAAAATCCCACCAGGTGCAAAATGAACAGAAAAGCAGTGTGTGGTAGAAAACAAAAGGGATGGGAACACAGGTTGTAAAAGGTGAGGCAGAAAGGAGGCAGGGCAAGGGAGGGGGGTGTATCAGGCAGAGTGGAAACAAAGTATGGAAGGCCATGTGTGCAAACTCAAGAAGTCTGGGAAACAAACTTCTGGACCTAGAGGCCATTATGGTGGAGGCAGACTCGGATATTGTGGCCATTTATTTACCAAGTCATGGTGTACAGGAACCACGACGGGGTCATGACCATACTAGGCTCTACTCAGTTGAGGAGAGGTAGGATGGGAAGGAAGGGGGGTGGTGGGTGGCCATTTATTTACCAAGCCATAGTGTACATGAATCATGACGGGGACATGACCATACTAAGCTATACTCAGTTGAGAAGAGGTAGGATGGGAAGGAAGGGGGTGGTGCTGTATGTAAAGGAGGGTAGCAAGGTGACAAAAGCACAAGAAATCCGGGGGGGGGGGGGAGTTGGAGGGGTTGGAGGTACTGTGGGTCATCCTGGAGGCCGGAACTGGTGCAGCTGTTCACATTGGTGTGATCTACAGACCTCCAGCACAGGGAGAGAAACTGGAGAGGGCACTGGTGGAAGCCATTAGCACAATGGCAGGAAAAGGGGTGGTGCTTCTAGTGGGGGACTTCAGTCTGCGTGATATAGATTGGAGCCTCCCAGCTGCAGCTTCCGCTAGCAGCAGGGACATCCTAGACTTCCTGCAGGGGGTGTTTCTCATGGAGCTAGTCAGGGAGCCCACTCCTGATGGGGCAATACTGGACTTGGTACTCACAAGCAGGGACAGAGGCCCTGGCCGTGCTAGAGCAGGGCATGTTGAGGTTAGTGAGGGAACCGGCATCTGTTACTGGCTGCCATGCGGCACCGCATGGGGGTGCACAGGTGCCGTGCTCGGTAGCCGTGGCCACCTGCCTGACAAAAGTTTTGCTCCCGAAGGGTCTTAGTGCCTCCATCTACAAACCTGTAAGCAGGGTGGGACAAATTGGGTAGGCAGGTGACCAGTGGCCACTAAAAAAAAAATTGGCTTGACTACAAGATTTTTAAAGTTATCGGCCAACTGGCTACCTGTGCACAAAGTGATTTGTGAGCCCTTAAAAAGGTTGGCCACTAAAAATACTGATTTGGCTATCAGATTTAGAAAGCTACTAGGCAAATTGATCACCAGCTCACAAAATGATTTGTCTCACCCTACCTGTAAGTGGTAATCATAGGTGAAGATATTCTGGAAGATCGACAGTTAGGGTAGGTATGTAACCTTTGTTTTTTTTTCAGCTTGCCCTCCTCCCTTCAACATGATCACAGCCTGTATTGACCTCGTGCAGACACATTACATCCATATGGTGAAACAAGCTCACTGACCCTTCCATAAGAGTTCCTGTGGCACCGTAACCCACTGCCGAGCTGAGGTACACTGTCATCGACTGCCACCCCAGCCCTGCCCTGACACTGATGGCCCGAGTCCACTTCTGAACTCCGGTCACCTGCACACCAGTATGATGCACTGCTGCTGAACCATTGGGGTGGCCCAAAATAATGTTTACATTTAAAATCTTGAATTGATTAATGACAATTCAGGTCCACATTTGGCTTAACATTTTTTCTAAGGGACTTTTCAGTCATAATGGCTTCCCATGAAGAGACCTTTTCAGTATATAGAAAACCTTTTAAAAGGCCTGGTAAGGAAGATTCTCTTCCTCTCCTGCTGGCTTATGAATGATGAATGTTGACTTTTCAGATTTTGGAACACTGACATTAGGTCTAATGATATGCAGTAATTCATCAAACAAGTTAATGGTTAGCATCATTAACACCTGTGACAGTTCTTTAACTGAAGTATATTTGCATGTGGTAGTTTTAACTGTTCACAGTGAAAATTGTCATCAGTTTGGCAGAAATGTAAGGGACCCTTCAATATTCTTAAAATCTATCAAGGAGGTCCCCCATCTAATTTTTTTTTTTTAAGTTATGTTTTATTAATTTTAAATGAAACATACCAAATAGCATAAACACTACACACGCATGCATATGTTAAAGAGGCCAAGAAACTTGGGAACTAAACACATTTGTTAGCATCAGGATTTGAAAGTCGGGGAATTTGACACATCATATGGGGAAATCCAAAGAACAGCTGTTTATCCATATGTTTGATCACATATGCGAAGCCTCACCATGATATGCAGTACTTTTTTTTTCCCCCATTCTCTTTATGCGCCTCCTCTCTCTTGCCCTCGGACGGTCTCCGGTGGGACTCTCGACACGACCCTGTCCCACCCACTTGAAGTCCCAGTCTCACCTCTTGGCCTCCAACCACTCCTACTCTATTTCCTGATACTCGGGCCCCTGGGGCAGGACCACCAACTCCTCCCGGTGACCTTTCTGCAATCTAGACAGGTTGCCACGGAGCGAGAGGAGCACCAAAGGTGGACTGAGGACCTGGCGTTGGGCATGGAGGTTGGCCCCTGGTCCCCGCAATCGCCTACCAAAGGCAAGGGTCTTTTCCATGTTTCCTGGTTTCCCATGGAGTGCGGTGTGCAATGATGCCTGTGCAGACACGCTGTTGGCGTCTGCCATGATCCACCCCTTATCGCGCCAGCCCATGCAAGACCCCCGATCTCAATTGGGGGCCACTGAAGTGCCGAGCAAAACCCACAACCCACCCTGGGGTGGTGAGCTGTCCTCGGATGCTCAATCCTCTCCCTTCCCAGCTGACCCTTGGCAGCCCGAGTCCATTCCCGAACCTGGGCCGCCGGTGTGGCATCCAGCGCCTCAACCCTCAGCGCCACCGGGCCAACATGCAGTACTTAACCGGTACATCAGTTATAATGAGTGCAAGTAGCCCTTAATGCCACAGTGGAATAGTCTGCTTTGGCCAAGATGGTTGCTGGAGCTCAGTGCACATGCGTGACTTCCTTCGCTCATCGGACATGCGCACTGAACTCATGGTGGAACACTGTGCCCAAGATGGCCACTGGAGCTCAGTGCGCATGTGAGACTTCAGCGCTGCTCGGGCATGCGTACTGGGCTCGGGTGGCCATCTTGGGCACAGTGCATTGTTCCGCCATGAGCTCAGCGAGCGCACTTAAAGTGCAGCTGCAGCTATGTTGGCTCTGGCCAGAGTTTGTTTAAATAGCTGCTACTCTTGCCACCAGCAAGTAAGTTGGGGTTTGTCTTTAGGCTAGACAGTTCCATGTAATATCACTCTAGTAAGGGTCTTCTTAATAGTTTTGTTTATTGTTCAGCATATTTAAAAAAACAACTTTTATGAAATACAGTCAGTCAACAAACACAATACATTAAAAAGGTTTCATACCCATGCAAATATAACAAATGCATAAACACAGCATCATATGCAGCAATAAGTCAGCTAGATACTGAATATGATCATTAGGCAAGATACACAGCATGTAAACAAATACTAGCTATAAGCTCCCAGAATTAAAAAATTTGCAAAGAGGAATGCACTCCAGAATTGTGGTCTGTGTTGACCTTAGAAAAAGTAGAGCCAGAAACAGTAGAATGTTCCACTTAAGTTTTTAATGCAGTAGTATCAGCAGTTTACAATTGACAATCTAAATCTACATCTAAATCATCCCATTCCAAGGCAAAAATATGGGACTTCAGAGGAGCTGACTTTGATAAGATGGCCAACAGAGTTAAGCTAGCCCTGGCAAAAAGAAACACAGGTGAGGAGGTACAGGCAAAGTGGGCAAGCATTAAGGATACAATACTTGAAGCAACATCCCATTGCGTTAGACAGAAAAGGAAGTGCAAAAGAAGAAGGAAACCACTTTGGTTCTCAAATACAGTAAGAAAAGGTCAGAGCCAAAAGGCTGGCCTTCAGGAAATATAAGGAACACAGAGGGATGAAGATAGGGAGGCATACCAAACTGCCCTAAGGGAAGCAGGGAAGGCAGTAAGGCAGGCAAAGGCCCAAACAGAGGAAACACTAGCACAAACAGTAAAACAAGGTGACAAGACTTTCTATAGATACATTAGTGAAAGGAGAAAGTCCAGAGAAGGTGTGCTAAGCTTAATGGAGAAAAGGAGCATGTGAGGAGGAGGACCTTGTAAAGGCATCTATCCTAAATAGATACTTTTGCTCAGTATTTACTGAAGAGAAGGTAGGGCAGGGCCCACAGCTCAGCATCATAGACACAGGGGAGGGAGGTGAGCACTACTCCCTTCACAAAAGAAAGGGTCCTACAAGAGCTTGCTAAGCTCAGGGTGGATAAGGCAATGGGACCCTGATGGCATACATCCCAGGGTACTTAAGGAGCTAAAGGAGAACTAGCAGAGCCATTAGCAGAATTGTTTAGTGAGTCTCTGAGCACAGGAGAGGTCCCAGAAGACTGGAGAAGGGCTCATGTGATCCCGCTCCACAAGAGTGGTAGCAGGGAGGAGGCAGGGAACTACAGACCAGTCAGTCTTACCTCAGTAGTGGGCAAGATTATGGAGGCACTCCTTAAGGAAAGGATAGTGCAACACCTGGAATCCATAGGGGCACAGGATCCAAGACAGCATGGGTTTACAAAAGGAAGGTCCTGTCAAAGTAATCTCATAGATTTCTTTGACTGGGTAACCAGAGTGGTGGACCAAGGGGGAGCAGTTGATGTCGCCTACCTTGACTTCAGCAAAGCTTTTGACACTGTTCCACATAGAAGATTGATAAATAAGCTAGGTAGGCTCGGGGTGGGTCAGAAGTTGGTCAACTGGGTGGCAAACTGGTTGACTGGCAGAAAACAGAGAGTGGTGGTAAATGGTATACAGTCAGAAGAGATGCAAGTCACAAGTGGGGTACCTCAGGGATCAGTCCTGGGGCCAGCCCTATTCAACATCTTCATTAGTGACCTCGCAGATGGACTAGAGGGTAAGGCTTGTCTGTTTGCAGATAACACCAAGATCTGCAACAGAGTAGATGATCCAGATGGGGTGGGCAGAATGAGAAGAGATCTGGATAAACTAGCAAAATGGTCAGAAGAGTGGCAACTGGGATTTAATGCAAAGAAGTGCAAAATCATGCACATAGGGAAGAGAAACCCTGAAGCCACTTATAGGCTGGGAGGGGAGTTGCTAGCAGTCACAAAGGAAGAGAGAGACTTGGGCATCATCATCACTGATGACCTAAAATCATCCAAGCAGACCTCTAAAGCAGTAGGTAAGGCTAGGGGGGTGTTAGGGTGTATTAGTAGGGGTATCACAAGTCGTAGAGGGGGTAATAATCCCTCTGTACAAGACATTGGTTAGGCCCCATCTGGAGTACTGCGTGCAGTATTGGAGGCCACACCTTCACAAGGACATTAACCAAATTGAGGCAGTCCAGAGAGGGCAACCAAAATGGTGCAGGGACTGCATCAGAAGACATATGAGGACAGATTAGCGGAGCTCAATATGTATACCCTTGAGCAAAGGAGGAGAGAGGTGATATGATCGAGACATTTAAACACCTTAAGGGCATAAACAAGGTGAAAAGAGTCTAACATGTTTAAATATAAGAAAAATAGGACAAGAGGACACAGCATGAGATTAGAGGGAGGCCGATTAAGGGGGAATGTGAGGAAATTCTTTTTCACAGAAAGGGTGGTAGATGCATGGAATGGCTTACCACAAGAAGTGGTGGCTATGAATACAGTGCAGGGGCTTCAAACAGGCATGGGATAGGCATAAGGGAGCAATACAAATGACTATGAATAGATAGGTCACTGACAGAGCAAAGGCCGATGGCACATTTATAAGGTAGAAAAAGAAATGGGCAGACTGGATGGGCCTTGTGGTCCTTATCTGCCGTCAACTTCTATGTTCTATGTTTCTATGACAATCCACATCAAATAAATTTGCAGACAGCCACCAACTGTGACCCAGTTACCACGACGCTTTGCTCCGTTAGGGCTTCATCATCCCTAATGGAGCTAAGCGCCGGGGCAGCTGAGTCACAGTTGGTGGCTGTCTGTAAAGTTATTTGGTGTGGATTGTGAATTGTGAGCTGTCGATACTGTCGCATTGAAAACTTGAGTGGAGCATTCTACTGTTTCTGGCTCTGATTTTCCTAAGGTCCACACCGACCACAACTGGCATGCATTCCTCTTTGCAAATTTGTACTGTTTGGTGAGTTAGCAGCCCTGGTTTGCACCCCTCCTCTGTCCGCTGAGTGCTGCACTTTTTGGTTTCAGCTCCCAGGATTTCCCTGGTCAGATCAGCCCTTAATTCCCTGTTTTCTTGCTAGTTTTTTGTTGGTAGAATTTTGTGGCCTTTTTGCTAAGTTGTGCAAGATTCCTGGTCCTCTTTATTAAAAAGCTGGTCCAATAAAAATTCTGTCTTTGCCAAAACTGGACCTAGATATTCACACCTATTTGATTTATACCATGGACAAATTACCACAACATGATAAATGTGTTTTTCTTTCCCAGATGCATTACAGACTTATAGCACATTTGATACAAAAAAACAGTGCAATGCAGTACTTGCCAAAGCAAACAACACAGTGTAGGTAATCAAAATTAATATCAAATCAAGAGACAGGGAGGTTATTCTGCCATTATTCAGGGCATACGTATGGCTGCATTTTGACTATGCATCACAGTTTTAGTCTCTGTACAAGAGGGGGGAATAAATCAAGTAGAAAGGGTGCAGAGAAGGGCAACCAAAATATTCAAAGGGCTAAGCGAATTAACATATGAACAAAGGCTTCTACAATTAAAGAGCAGGGGCCAGATTCACAAAACCTTGTCCGGGCGCAAATCCAGAGTTGGTATTCACAAAGTCCAGTTTGCCCATGCAAAGATATGAGGGGGGGCCGCAGTGCAAATGAAGGGAAGGGAAGGGGACCTGCATATCCCCGCAGTCCCAATTCATAAAGTTTGTGCTCCATGCAAGGGCCATTTGAGAAGGCCCTTGCGTGGAGAAACTACCGCTGACAAAAACCTGGCGGTAATCCGAGCAACCCTAGTGGTTAGCAGAGGTACTGCAGCCCACCTCCTTCCTCATTCTCCGATCACCATCCCCAAAGAAATAAATATACCCTGGTAGTCTAGGGTCCGACCCCCTTCCCGATCGCCGACCCCATAAGACAGCTGCCCTTGCTGTAGTGTAGCAGTCCTCCCCCGGTCACCGATCACCATCCCCATATGCTATCTCAATTTTCCATAGTGTAGTTGTGCCCTCCCCCACCCCAATCGCTGACCCCATATGCTTTCTTAATTTTCCATAGTGTAGTGGTGCCCTCCCCCGATCACAACCCTATATCCCATAGCATGCTTCCGTAGTGTACTGTTCCCCTCCCCAGTCACTGATCGCTGTTCCCAGATGTGGAAACCCCCATAATCTCATTTCAACTAGTCGTTGTGACTGTCTCGTCTAATCAGGGGCCCACCGCTCACTGCCCTCCACTTCAGTCTTGACAGCTACCTCTCCCCGCCTTGCCCCCTTCTACCTGTCTACCCCCTTGCCCCCTCTCCCTTTCCTCCCCCCCCGGGCATTTCCTGACTTTTATTCCTCCCCTCACCCTCTACCCTCCAACAATGGCCTTCCTGCCTGCATACCCCCTTCCCTCTCACCTGCAGTGCTTATTTCTAAGATTGCCCTTGGCTGGTATGTCATGCTACCTAACATTTGGCACGCTTTGAATTACTGGAATTTCCTCAGCCTCAGTCTCTTACTTCTTTTATTGTGTGACTATGTATTATTATGTTGACCTTTGTATGTATGTATGCCCCCCATTCCTTCGACATGGAACCTTTGTAAACGAGCAGTTCCTACTCAAAGGTATTTGTAATCCTAGATTTCAATAAAATAAAATAAAAGTCTAGGGTCCCTCCCTGCACCCCACCCTGTCCAGTATGACCCACCCCTCTCCCCTTCCCAGTCCGGAATTGGCCATCAGTATGACCATCCTACACCACCATGACTAGATGCCAACTGAGCCCTCATGGAGTGCGTACTGTGTACAGTCCGGCTCATTGTCTGTGGGGCTAGTTATAGCCCCATACATGTAGAAAGCCCCCGCTCCCGATCCTATTAGTAATGACACAGAAACTACATAGAGTGCCTGCAGCCCTGTTCCCGACCTCAGGTCATCAAAGTGCTGTTTTTTGGGGTGGGGCTGCAGAGCGTCCTGTCCTGAGACTCTCCCTTGCTGCTGGCCATTCTGTCATTTCTTGCCCTGTTCTCTATCCTCTTCCTCTCCACTGGTTCTGTACCCCTTGTTTCCCCGAGGAGGTGGCCATCCTGTCCCAGTTACCTCACTCCCCTCCCAATCCTTGCTATCTCCCTTTCTAACCATTGCACTGCTTCCAGTCCCCTCAGCCTGTCACATATTGGGCATCCCCCTAACTTCCATAATGCGTCCATCCAAATAGCCGCCCCACACCCATTACAACCTACTATTCTTCCCATCCTGGTTCGTCTGCGGTCCTCCTGCCCGCTGTACCATTCCCGTTTCTCCTGCCACCAACCCATGCCTTGACGCCCTATTCCCCCCTTAATGTAACCTTCACTAGCATGCCACATTGGTATTCTTCTAGTCCCCACATGGTTGTTCTTAAGTTCCGTGTACAGTAACTGAGGAGTCCCTTATCTCTAAATTACACAATTTCACCACCTTCTATGAATTATTAATGAGGTGCCTGTGACAGGGAGCTCTTGCCACTCTTGCGGACCGACCTTTTCTTAAATCTGTTGCAACAGTTTGTCTATTTCTTAGCCTAATTTGTTCTTTACAATTTCTAGTCCATAAGGTTGGCCACCTATGGGCACCCCCTTTCCTTTCTTGACTATGCTATAATGTCCTCTTTAATTTTCATTTTCCCTCTCAGGTCCTCATACAGGGAGGTTATTGTGGTGACCTCTGAGCTGATGTAAAACAACAGGCTGTGTTCTTCGTTGTTGGATTTAGTATGCAGTGGCACTATGTCGTAAAATACTTTAATGTATATACCTTATGTGTATAAAACCTGAAACTGTTGAAAATACCATGTCACTAGGTGTTTTTGATAAAGGTAAAAAGTACTAGGTGACTGTATATTATAGAAATTAAGTTAGTTGTGCTATTTAAAATGCATGTAAATTGCTGTAAACTGAACAAGTCTGAAATTTATTTTATTTATTGAAATGTTTCACCAGGAGGGCACACTGAACAACAAGTTGCTCGTATCACGGTGCGAACGGGTGGGGGGGGTGACATAGGGTTGTGAAGGATGATCAGTTACAATAGTATTTGGGTAGTACTAACAGTACAACATTGTAAGATTATGCAACAGTTGGAACACAAGGTATTGTACAATAAACAGTAGTGGAACATTGGGTAAATTACAATACATGTTCAAAATCATACAAAAGAACATATAAACGTACAAAGCAGTAATGCAACAGAACCATTATAGTGCATGATTGTACCAGGAGCAGGCTCGAGGTACTACGCCAGTGCTGTTGGAGTAAAAAGGATGGGGTTGGTTGTGCACATGGGTGACCCAGAAGGGCAGGTGGAGAAGAGTGGGGGAGAGGCAAGAACTGAATATGAGGAGAAGGGGTAGCCACTTCCTGATTCCCTCTTCATGATGTTGAGAACCCTGCCGGGGGGGGGGGTGCATATATCCCATGATGCTTTGCATTATGGAAGTTTGTGTGTTGTGTTTCTTTGAATCCTGGCTTATTGTCAGTGCCCTTTGGGGTAAACCTTGTTTCAGTGCTTCTGCACTGAGGTTCTTTGTCTTTAACTTGTTTTGCATTTTTTCTTTTTTTGAGTCCCCACCACCCAAACAAACAACGCCTGCATAGGGGAGGCTGAATCGCAACTGCTAAGTAAGATCAGTGAGTCAGTAGGTGCAGGCTAAGTGCAGAGAAAAGACATACAGAGTTTGTTCTTGCAAACTGATGTACTAAAGAAGGTATACAACTTCTGAAGGTTATCTCCTGTATTTTCAATAAACATCACACAGAGATTGTGACTTGAACTTAAAGTTCGGTGTCTGGTCCATCTGTTATCCCACAACCTCTCCACAGTGCCCAATTCATATCGCTCCCACCTGTAATGCAACTACTTCCCTCAAGTATCTTTGTGATATACAATTAAGATTCTGCTCTGTCCCACCCCCTCTATTATTCAGTGATTTAAAACCCCTTAACTGTTATTCAAATATTTTTTCAGACATTAGGACCTTCAGAACTCATTCCCCAGTTCAGTACAATTTTAAGATTCTACCCAGACCCACCCCTCAACTATAATTCAAATGTTTAAAAAATGTAGACTATTAGATTGTAAGATTCTGCTCAGACCTGCTGTAATTCAAACATTTAAGAAATTTAGAGTATTAGGTTCTAAGATTCTACTCAGTCCCACCTCTCGAATATTATTCAAACTTTTAAAACATTTAGACTATGGGAGCTCACTCTTCTAGAGTTCAGCCTATAGACCTTAAGAGTTCACTCTCCTAGATCAAGATTTAAGGCTGGCCTGGTGGCGCAGAGGGTTGAGGCGCTGGACGCCACACCTCATGCCAAGCAAGTGACCCGGTTTCAGGAGTGGACTCTTGTCGCCGAGGGTCGGCAGGGGAGGAGAAGGATTGAGCATCCAGAGGACTGCTCTCCTCTCCTGGGGTGGATTCCGGGAGTTCCCCCCACCTTGTAATGGCTCCCGGTGGAGACTGGGGACGCTGTAAGTTGGCGGGGTTTTGTGTCTGGGAGGCAGCGGTGGACGTCTGCGAGAGGGGATGGGTATGTGCCGTCTGCACGGTTATGTCATTGCACATCCACGCCTCAGGGGCAATGCAACAAACAAAGAGGAAACACCCCAGCTGCTGGGAGGAGGATGATGGTGGTCCCGAGGGGGTGGCTCACACGTTCACCACTGACCCTTCCCAGTTGACTCTTACGGGTCCTGTCTGCTTCGCGGGTCAGTTGGAGAGGATCCTGTCCCCGATTTCTCTCCGGGAGGTTTCAGGCAGGGCAGTAGAGCCACTCGGGTGGGTCTTGCCTGAGTGGGGCCCCAGCGGTTGGCGGCTGGAGCAAAGAAGGTCTGCAAAAAAAAAAAAAAGATCAAGATGTAAACATTTTGAACATTAAGACTTTTCAGAACTCATTCTCCAGTTCAGTCAGCCCTGCTATCTGGGAAGAATCCTCCTCCCATTGGCTGTCCGCTTCCACTCGTTCACCACTGGTGTAGCCTCCTTGGAGAGGTGCCCCAGGGAGAGTATTTAATTAATGGAGGTGGTAGGGCACGGAGGGTGGGCCAATTTTTCTGTAAGCGGCTAGGTTTTAAAGCTAGCAGAGCCACTATGCAAAAAGTTGGCGCCTTTTCAGCACTGTCTCAGATTGGCTCCCCAAGTGTATGGGGGGGGGCAAGACCACTGCCCAATCCTACAGCTACTGCCGCCGAACTCCTGTTGCGTGGCTACGGCCTCCGAACTCCTGTTGCGTGGCCACAGCCGTCGAACTCCCGGTGTGCAGCTGCAGCTGCCGAAAATCACTCCCTGCGGCTATGGCCGCCGAATGTTCCGCTCGCGACTATGGCGCCATCCCTTACTGCTCCTGCAAACAGTTTTTTTCTGTAAGTGGCTCTGCTTTTAAAGCTAGCAGTGCCACTATTCAAAAAGTTGGCGTCTTTTCGGCGTTGTCTCTGATTGACTTCCCAAGTGTGTGTGTGTGGTGGGGGGGGGCAAGACCACTGCTGGCAGCAGCTGCCGATGCCTAGTCTTGCAGCTACAGACACCGAGCTCTTGTTGTGTGGCTGTGGCTGCCAAACTCCTGATGTGTGGCTGCGACCACTGAAAATCACTCCCTGCGGCTACGGCCGCCGAATTTTCCGCTCATGACTGTGGCCGCCACCCCTTACTCCTCCTGCAAACAGTCACTTGAGCATACAGAATGTGAAAAGGATCTGGGGATTACAATAACAATAAATTCAGGATGGAAGGTCACTATGGAGGTTATTGCTA
Source organism: Neoceratodus forsteri (assembly GCA_016271365.2). NCBI lineage: Eukaryota > Metazoa > Chordata > Ceratodontiformes > Ceratodontidae > Neoceratodus > Neoceratodus forsteri. The sequence goes on from CM028132.1 coordinate 1,206,592,354, forward strand.
AAGCAAATCAAGTGTGAGGGGAACATAAAGAAATCCATGAAAAGCAGGGACAAAGCATTATATCCCCACTGTATAGGGCATACATCAGGCCATTTTTAGACTATGGTATGCAGTTCTGGGCACGGTACAAGAAAACAATATATAAAGGCCATAGAAGGGGTTAGAAGGAGAATAATTAAATCCATCTTGGATATGAGTGAATTGACATACATGACTGGATCAGGTGACACAGAGCTTCAAACCCTGGAGTCCAGCTGACTAAGAGGAGGTGTGCTTTTCATGTTGTCATAAATGATCCTGCATTAATGACTGATCTTGGTCTTAAGCAAGGCAACGAGGGCATCCCCTTCAAATAAAGTCAAATAAATTTAAAAGTACTAAACGGAAACATTATTATACACAGAGCATAGTGGGAATTTGGAACACACGAACTCTAGAGGTGGCAGTTAGTAAAAATAAGAAGATATTTAAAGGAGTACTGGATGCCTACATGGCTACCACAAGGCTGGAATATTACTACTGAATTAGTGGGGGAGTAGTTTACATGGGTCTTTTACCTCTGTAAACCTTAGTATGAACTAGGTCAGCCATATGGATACCATATTTCATCGTTTATAAGCCACCCTCTGTTAAAAGACATCCTCAAGTAGAAGCTGCAGGGTGCACAAGCTTCCCCTGATTAACAGCCATGGCTGTTAGTTCAGAGTGGATATCAGAAGACGGGCTGTCTGGTGCACTTCAAATTGGGAGCCTCAAGTACATATAAATGGTACTGGGAAGAGGAAAAAATGATCAAGTGGCTACTCGGGAGAGCAGAATTATTAAAATCCTCTCCCAGTTATTAGCCGCCCTCTATCAGAAGCTTCAGCTCTGATTGCTAAATGCAGTTAGTAGCCATGGCTTCTGATCAGTGAACTACTGGAAGCTGTTTTTCAGTAAGCAAATTCATTAAATGCAGTGTGTAAGTTTCCCCACACAGCATTACAGTGCCACTCGAACAAGGAATTAAGCAGCCTGGCACAATCTGTTTAGGATGGCAGCATGGATGTTTGTGTGTATGCGTAGAGATCAATCCACTTAATTGCATTTATATGCCTGGGCCCTTGGTTACATTTGTTTGAACTAGTGACCCAGTTTCCTGTGTCAGTGTTTGTTGAAAGAAATGTGAAAATAATTGAATTCTGCCAGCCCCCGGAATCTGCACAGTAATATTTTCGATACAGTGCAGGAAAAAAACGTTGAGATTTCAGCAGTGAAGGTGACTACAGTAATAAGAATTAATTAAAAAATGCAGTGTTCAGCCAGAGCCTTACTTCTGGTCATCACACAAATTGAAATGAACAAATAATGGAAGCTAATTTGAAACAGAGAGCTAGAATACCTGGGATCCGAACATCATGTGATTTCACCTTGCTTGTGTTCAGGATTAGTCTATTTTGTTAAATCAAATTGCGATACCGTCAGACTCTCTCTCTCTGTAGGTCGGTTTACCTTGACGAACTGTGATAGTCAGTGGCGTAGTCAGAGTAAGGCAATGCAGTTTTATTTTTAAAGTGCCCTATCCCAAGTGCTCAGGCATTTCACACAAAAATGCAGAATAAATCAGGGAAATATAAAACATAATAAATATTAACAAATGAAATAAATATAGGACACATAAATAAAGGTAAGCTAAACTGTGCCGAAAGCCTGAGCAACCAGATAAAATTTCAACCCCTTAGCCCCTACTGAGGATGAACTCCTAAAATGCAGAAAGAGTGAGTTTCAGATAGCTAGGGCCACCGCCAAGAAAGCTCTCTCTCCTGTTCAGCGTATGCCAACAGCCCCCTCCCCCCAGGCTGCATCATACGACTGTCAGCAGCACTCCACAGCCCAGACTGCATCTGATCCCGGCTTCCAGAGTCCGCTCTCAAACCCAGATCACCGGCATGGAAGCGCAGTGCACTAATGCTGGGCCATCAGGTAACCTTTTGACTGTTCATTTCAAACCAGTTTCTAACACGTGACATGGTTTTCTTAGGGATGGGATGGGGTTTGTTCTCCAGTAATTCTGGTGGTGGTTTTCAGCCTTAGCATGTTATGTTGCAGCTTTACTTGAGTTCCTTAGGTTCCTATAGGCATGCCAATCACCCAGTGACTGTGTTTTCCTGTATTTGGCCCCAAGCAAAATTCCTAAGCTAAAACAGTTCAATTACTTTCTCCCTAATCCCTGGTTAATGCCATTGACCCTTCACTTTGGAAGGTCCTAGCTTAGGCAGGCTTGGGCAGACTAGCTGGGCCAATTCTTTTATCTGCCAACATTTTCTCTGCTTCCGTATAACTGGAACATGATTATTGCACAGTCACAAAAAAAGTTTAATTTCTCATTAATGCGGGGGATTAGGGTAACTCCAGTCACTTTATTGCAGCTTAGTCAGCACAAATGTATTCCGCACAAGGACCTTGAAGTGATCATTTTTTGAGGAGCCTTCTTGCGTTTAGTTTTGTATGCACTTATTTTTAGTATTTGGAATACCATGCTCATGCTCCCTTTTAACCTTCTGTAGGCTGAAAAAATGTAGTATGTTGCGTCTGTCTTCATATAGTAGTGAGGAAGAAATACTGAGACCGAACCGGGAATTGAACACAAGCGTCTGGAATGCCATCTACCTGTTGAGGTCTCAGGCCAGTTTGCGTCAGCCAGAGCTTCTTTTGACCACAGTTTGCAGTGATGCTTTTGTGCTGCTTCACATCTTTCCCACACATGTAGTTCCCTACTGTTCTGTAGACTAGAAACTCTGTACCCAGTAATATAGGTACACTTGTTTGGCTTACCATTTTAAAGTCTTCTCTTAGCCTTGTTTAGATCTGTGTGTTATCTCTGTACCTTTCTAAGAGCCATGTAAGAATATCATTGTAACAGGACAACTTCTTGGCCAAATGGTTATATCCTGTATAAAAATAAAGGTCTTTATTTACTACTGTCCAAAGACTTTTTGCTATAGACACATAATGAGGGAAACAGTTGAAGGGGTTATACTTGCAATGAAGATTACCCATAGCATTGCATTTGGTTTTATGTTGTGCCTTTCATACACACTTCATCCCAAAGTGTTTAACAGTGCAGGTTAGATCCTGGGAGTACAAGGTCTGTCCGGTATGTGTGCAGCAGCTTTTAAGTGTACCAGTATCCAAAGCTGGCCCGGTGGCGCTGAGGGTTGAGGCACTGGATGTCACACCTCACGCCACGCTGGTGACCCGGGTTTGGACGTGAGCCCGGGGCGTCAGGGGTCGGCAGGGGAGGGATGGGATTGAGCGTCCGGAGGACTGCTCTGTCATCCCGGGGAGGGATCCAGGGAGTCTCTGCTCTGTAGTGACCCTTGGTGGCAACCGGGGGCACTACTAGAGTGGTGCAGAATAAGGGGTGGAGTGCGGCAGACGTCAGCACTTCACGACGTCATTGCACACTCGCACTCCAGGGGACCACATGAGGAGGAGGAAAAATGGCAGCACAAAGCCCGTGGCAGCTTGATAGCCGCAGCTTCACCGGCCGGCGAATACCTGGATAGAGGCATGTGCCGGTAATAGATCCTGGCCGGGCGCGGGGGCATCGGAGGGGGCCCCACTTGACGGTACAGCTGCGTATGCCAGCTGGGCACGCACAACTCAGGGGTCGGCGGTGAGGAGGAGCGGTGGCTTGAGGTAGGCAGGGACTGTGGCTGCAGGAGGAAAAATAGAGATGAGATAAAAAAAAGTGTGCCAGTATCCATATATAGCCATATTGCATTAAAACCTGTGCTGTTCTTATTGAGAGAGGGAATATTGCCATGGACATTGGCAATAACTCCCCATGTGTTTCAGAATTAGTACCCTGGGATCTTACCTAGGAAGCCACCAGCGATAGGCAGCTGTGTTGGCTGTTAGCCCAAGTACCTGGTAAAGGACTTGAGCCCTCAGCCATCTAGTATTCCTGGCCCAGAGGCAAGAGTGCTGCCAGCTAAGCTACTGACAGTTCGTATTGTGGGTACTCATTACCATGGCTTACTTGGATATGGTTACGTTTGGTTACGCTTTAGTTCCCAAACTCTTCTCCAGTCAGTTGAAGTGGCATTTTTTGGTGTACTGTCTGCATGTTATTTTGTCTGTAGTTTGAAGTGTGTCTCTTATATGCTGTGGTCTGTTCAAAGGGCCTCTCGATTTTTTTCTTCTTGTTGCAATGGTGAAATAATATTTACAACAGGTTGGTGCCATGCTTGGCTGTGGACTGTTATATTTCAGCAGCTTGTTTAGAAGTTTGCACAAGTTATATAGACATAGTGAGAGAGAGAGAGAGAGACTGTGTGTGTGTGTGTGTGTGTGTGTGTGTGTGTGTGGTGCAGCAGTCTGTCTGTATGCCATTTGGTTACACTTGCTGAAAGAGGTTTTTGGAACCACAGTTTGCACTTTTTGTAAAGTTGGTGCATGTAAACGGTATATCAAATGCAGTTGTTAATTTTTTTACATGGCCGGTACAGATGAACTGCAGAGTAGCCCAAAGGCTTGAATATTAATTAGTTACTCCAGGGGTGCAAAATGTTTGGATTATGCATACATTTCAGTTGACCTTGTATGTGGGTCCTCTGAGCCACAGTGAACACTCCACTGAGATATGACACAGCAGCACCGTACCCCTATACAGTCGTGCCAGCTTCATCCTTTTGTTGCACATTATTATTAGAGTCGCATAATGAGTTAAACACAGATAAGCACACAGGTAAAAAGACCATTTTAACTTGAATTTTCTTGTGTGATTGAAGATTAGTTGTTATGTTGAGCACCCTGAATCATTTAATACTCTACATTGCTTTCTCCCTACAGTTTAATGATTAATATTATGCTTTGCCTTGCACCCACTTCCTTTTGATACTGACTCTGTTTTGTTTATGCTCAACTCGCTCCTGGTTCTTGGTTGCATTTTGTTTTATATGTACCGGTATATATGTCTGTACTATTGCACTTCTTTCTGCTTTGGTATTTTCTCCTAGTTGTATTCCCCCTCATTTGCTGCACCTGGAAACATGCCTCTTCGCAGTATGCATCGCCCAGAAAACACATTTGAAATAAAGATGCATTCATAAGGGACGATATTTAAAGATCTTACCTCGAGAGGATTCCTTCAGTAGGTCATTACATATAGGACTGGTGCCGCCTGGCAGACTTTTCTAGCAATTCCTGATGAGGGACCGCCCACCCGACATCACGTGACCGACGTCAGCGTGGCCGTAAATAATGGGCGGTCCCCACGCCCACCCTCCAGTTCTTTCCCGCTCTCGCCTCGTGTCAGTCGCATTGCAGACTTCCATACAGCGATCGTCGTATTTGTTCGTGCATCGGATTGTTTTTTCCTTCGCTAAATTTTTTCTTACAAATTCTACATTTGCTTAATGTCTTCACCCAAGAAGAAGCGCTTGTCCTGTGGCATGCGGATCCCTCATAAGGACGGTCATCTGAAGTGCTTGATTTGTCTGGGCCCAGACCATACTGTCTCATCCTGCTTGGAGTGCCAAACGTTTAATTGGGCCACCAAAAAGCGGAGACAGCAGGTTTTGGAGGCCCACCTTCTAAAAGTCTGCCTAGCTTCATTAGAGAAGCAAATGGATCGCATCAGAGTCCTCTTCCAAGAAATCCTCTCCCTCCAAGAAACACCACAAGGAGAAATCTCGAGAGCGGGAGCGCTCCACGGATCAACCTGAGGTCTTATGGTCATTGACGAGCAGGGCCGCCTCTCAGCCGCTGCCTAAGAAGACTTCAGGTGGTAAGTCTGAAAAATCTTCTATGGGTCAGTCGACTGTCAGCTCCTTAGACGGCTGTACCGCTGTGGCCACTAAGTCAGCCCCTGGCTTCTCCGGGGACTGCCCGGCTGCTGGTAAGACAGATCTCCAGCCTTCAGTGACCCGCCCGGCACCAGCTGATAAGTCAGCCAGGGACTTCTCCCTCGCCCGCCCGACTCAGTCTGGTAAGATGCCCATCTCCGATGGCTGCTCAGGTGTGGTTCTCCCGTCGGGGCCTAGTGGCACCTCACCCGACGTCCAGCAGAACCAGGAGGAGAATGACCCTTTCCCTCCTCTTCCTTCACCCATACCATCCCCTTCTCAGACGGGGACCTCAGGCGAAGACTGTACGGAACCCCTCAATGTCGTAGACCATTGCTCGGGATAAGTCCTGCGCTCCCCTGACAGGGTCATGGGGAAAGAGGCTCCTCCTCCGCTGTCTGGCCTTACAGTGGAGGTCCCTCCTCCCCCTCCAGGTGGGATCCCTTCGGAACTGACGAATATCCCGGCCCCAATCCCACCGTTGGATATAGCGATTACAATTCTGACGCTGAATAGTCTGACGACTTCCACAGCCAGGGCCCAGTGGTCTGCCCCAGCCCTCGGCACTGGCACCAGACCTGGTCCTGCCATTGAGCCCCCTTCATCCGGCCCCGACGCTAGCCCCTCCGACACCAGATTGGGTGGTGCTGGTCCCCATGTCAGTCCCCTTGATTTTGGCTATCCCGACGCTGGACCCCTGCCGGTTTACAGTATAGTGGGTCCGTCGTGGGCCCCCTCCCCTGTCGAATCTGACAATGGGGATTTATACTATACCCCGGACTGTTCCTCATTACCCCTTTGGGTACCTTGGGGACCATTTCCCGGTTGGTCCTCCTCCTGAGTAGAGTTACTTCAGACAGTACTACCCTGGTTATAACCCCACCACCATTTTCAGGGTTACCCGGGTTACCATTACGTGGGAGCAGACGATGAAGAGGATGCCGACGGGTCGGTGGAGGATGCCTCGGAGGAACCCGAGGGTCAGAAAGGCAAGGTTTCCCCCAAGTTCCCCCCAGAGGACCCTGCCTTCTCAGATCTGCTGAGGTCCATGAATGATTTCTTCAACTGGGAGTCAGAGGATCAAGACTCCATGAGACAGAGACTAGCTGAACATCTGGACTTAGACTGTCTGTCTCCAGTCCCCATTCCTTCCTGGATTGGATCTCACCAGGACCTCACCTCTGTGGTCTGGCAGATGCCTCATTCTCTCCCGGCTGTCCCCAAGAGGGCGGACAGGATTTACCGGGCACCGAAGGAAGCTTCATTTCTTAAGACGCATCCTAAGGTGGACTCTGTCGTCATTTCAGCTGCTCATAACCGCTTGAGGCAGATGGACCAGTTCAGCAGAAATGTTTATGCTTCGGCCACATGTGTGCTCAGATCCCTCAACCATGTGGCCCACATGGTGTCACACCAAAAGGCTACCTTAGCCAGGTTAGAGGCCCGAGTCCAGTCGATGGAACCCTCGAGCCTCAAGAAGGAGCTTGCCAAGGATCTTCGCCTTTCTTACTTCTCCTGTAGGCATGCTTCGCGAGCCACATACAATTCCATCAGTTCTGTAGGTCGCGCCTAGGCAATTGCTGTCGCCTTGAGGCGGCATTCCTGGCTCCACATCTCTGGCCTCGCCAACGAGGTACAGTCTGCAATTCAGGACGCCCCCTTCCGGGGCTCGGTGCTTTTTGGTGGCGACACCAAAGACATTATTACTGATCTCCAGGACAGAGGTCTTGACCTAAGATCAGTAAGGTCCATGTGCCAATCGGGCACTCAACAGCAACAGCAGCCCTTTCTGAAAAGGACCTGGAGGCAGAGGAAGTAGGCCGTGGCTCGGCGCCAGGGCAAATGCAAGGCCACGGGTTCTGCCACTCCTCTGGCCTCCAAGAACCAGATATGTTCAGGAGGTCTTCCCTCTGAATATCCTGCCACTTCCTGACTCCCTGTCCCCACTGACTCCTCAGTCTCACGACGAGGAGCAGGTGGGAGGGAGGTTTGCCCACCATGCGCAGGAATGGAAGGCAGTAACCTCAGACGCATGGGTCGTGCAGTTGGTGCCCTTCGGACACACTATACAGTTTCTGGAAATTCCTCCAGAATCTCTGCCAAAAAGGTCTTACTCCAGGGATCAGGCTCTTCTCGTTCGAGAAGAATTTCAAAGCCTCTTGCTTAAGGAAGCAATAGAGTGCGTTCCCCTCCAGCAAAGGGGCAGGAGGTTCTACTCCCATTTTTTCCTGGTTCCAAAAAAGAAGGGAGACTTCAGACTCATTCTCGACTTGAGCAGCCTCAATGGCTTTGTCGAGTACAAAAAGTTCAGGATGCTGATGTGCCAGAGTTTTCTTCCACTCCTTCTGGAGAATCATTGGTTGTGTGCTCTGGACATGCAGGGTGCTTACCTGCACATCCCGATCTTCCCCAACCACCGCTGTTTCCTGCGGTCCCAATTCCAAGGGGAGCACTTCCAGGTTTGGGCACTCCCTTTTGGTCTGTCCTCGGCACCTCGGGTGTTTGCCAAGTGCCTAGCAGTGGTGGCGGCCTCTTTACGCCGCCAGGGTATTGCAGTTTTTCCTTACCTGGATGATTGGCTAATTTCAGCCCCATCCAGGGACTGTTTACTGGAGGCTCTCTCCTTTACCCTGGACCTCTTTGGCAGACTGGGGATTACTGTCAGTATTTCCAGGTCATCCATGACACCATCCCAGAGACTACAATTCATTGGGGCAGTTTTGGATACTGTCCAATGCAGAGCCTTCCTTCCTCCAGACAGGGTGGAGACCCTGATCAGTCAGGCTTCATGGGTGGCTTCGTCCAGGATCATCCCGGCCCTACTGTTCCCCTGGCACGGCTCCACATGAGAGTTACTCAGTGGTCCTTGCGGGTGCAGTGGGATCAACTCGTGGTCGACCTGGACCATCTGGTCCTGGTGTCGTCAGCAGTTCAGAAAGAATTGCTGTGGTGGAGGGACCACTGTAACCTTTCCTTGGGTCTTCCTTTCAGAAGTCCAGCTCCTCTGGCATCCATAACTACAGATGCATCAAACATGGGATGGGGAGCACTGAGCTCAAGGACTGTGGTCCAGCTTGGAGGCGTCATTACACATCAATGTTCTGGAGATGAGGGCGGTCTTGTGAGCCTTCCAGGCCCTCTTTCCCAAGGGATCACTGCTGGTCCAAACGGACAATATGTCGGTAGTTTGGTAGCTCAACAAACAAGGAGGAACTCACTCATACCCCTTGTGCACGGAGGTGATGCAAGTGTGGAACTGGGCAGTCCAGCACGATCTGGCCCTAGTGGCCATGAATGTTCCAGGCGTTCAGAATGTCCTGGCGGACAGTCTCAGCAGGTCTCAGACCCTAACTCACGAACTGGAATTAAATCAGGAAGTGGCAGAATCTCTCTTCCTAAGATGGGGGCATCAGGAAATCTACCCTTTCGCCTCCCAATACAACTCAAAACTTCCCAGTTTTTGATCACTTTTTTCAGGGCATGGTGCTTTCTGTCACGACATGCTGTCTCTCTCCTGGACAGGGACATTTTTTTATGCCTTCCCTCCATTTCCCAATCTCCAGAGGGTCCTTCTCAAGCTTCAGGTGGAGAACGTGAGGATGATTCTCATCGCCCCTCTCTGGCCGAGACAAATTTGGTTCCCGCTGCTACAACAGCTACTGAGGAAACCACCGGTTCCACTTCCAGTGACCTCACGACCTCTTGACTCAGGATCAAGGTCACCTTGTTGATCCGGGGCTCAGGACCCTGCATTTTCATGCATGGCTCCTGCAGACATAGCGATTTCTTGCTTTGGGGTCTCCTCTCGAGTAGCTCAGGTTCTTACAGAGGCTAGAAAACCCTCCAATTGTTCCACTTACGCCATGAAGTGGAAATGTTTTTCCATCTTACTCTTTTATACTCCCCCTACCCTGCAGCACACCCACTCTTCGGGAGACACCTAGGGCCTTGTAGTCTCCACCCTCTTACCTGGAGCCTGGTGCAGTTCATCCCCCATGTAGCCGTGGCTGTATCCCCCAGGCGGGTATGGGGTGGGGGCGTTCCCCCGAAGTCCTTCTTGGTCTCGTCGGGATGCTGGTACCAGGTCAGGTAGGGGCATTGGAGATCGGGACATGGTGCTCAGTCTACCAGGAGCGTTGCAGGGACTTTTTCCAATGTTCTAAGGGAGTGATCTACACCCCGACATCCGCCACTCCCAACTCTCTCTGTATGCTCATGTGCCTGCTATGCCTTCGGCTTCCACCAGAGGCCAGTCAGGCACCAAGCAGGTGCCCCACTCCCTCCCAGGAGAGGAGAGCTGTCCTTGGATGCTCAAGCCTCTCCCTTCCTTGCCGACCCCCGATGACCTGGGCTCATTCCTGAACCCGGGTCACCGGCGTGGAGCGAGGTGTGGCGTCTAGCGCCTCAACCCTCAGCGCCACCGTCCTTTTCTTGTTCTTCCCCACAAATCATGGAATACCTCCTTCATCTGTCAGACTCAGGTCTGTCATATTCTTCCTTTCGGCAATATCAGTGTACCACAAGCTAGTGGATGGTAAACCTGTGGCTCAGTTGGAGTCTCAAAACCTTTCTGAAAGGGATCCTCCATCTGAGCCCCCATCTGCAGCCAAACCCTCCTTGGGATTTGAACTTTGTTTTTGGAGAAACTCTTCCCCCGTTTGAACCGGCCATGAGCTGTGACTTGGCACTTCCTTTTCTGGAAGGCATTATTTTTAGTTGCCATTACGTCAGCTTGAAGGATTTTAGAGCTTCACGCTCTGGTTTGTAAAGAGCCTTATCTTATTTTCCACAAGGACCGGGTGGTCCTCAGGAGAAATCCTAAGTTTTTACCCAAGATGGTGTCAGAAGCCACACTGAACCAATCAGTAGACCTTCCCATTTACTTTCCATCTGCTTCAAACAGAAGTGAAGCACTCCTGCACACCATGGATGTCCATCGGATCCTTTGGTGCTACACCCACCGAACCAAGGATTTCCGTAGCTGCAATCAGCTTTTTGTTTCTTTTGCCCCTAGGTCAAAGGGCAAAGCAGTTTTGGAGCAGTGCCTTTCCAAATGGTTAGGCAACTGTATTCGGTATTGTTACCATAAGTACGAAAAACCTCTGCCGGATCCCATCAGAGGTCATTCTACTAGGGGCATGGCTCCTTCCGCTGCCTTTTTGCGGAATGTCTCTGCGGCTGACATCTACACTGCAGCTACTTGGAGTTCTGTCCACACTTTTACTAAACACTACAATCTGGACATTTCTTCTAGGTGGAGGGCTGCCTTCAGCCTAGCTGGCTTGCAGGGCCTTCTGTCCCAGGCTGGGTCCATTCTGGTCCCTAGTTTCGTTGGAGTTATTTTCTCCTCCTCCTCCCTTGTTTTTCTCGATCTCTCTTTGGAGGGACTGCTTGGGATTCTGTCCTATATATAATGACCTACTGAAGGAATCCTCTCGAGGTAAGATAGTACAGTTACGTAGGAACGTACTATAACAGTATATCTTCGAGAGAGGTTCCTTCAGTAGGTCATATTTTTCCCTCCCTCCTTCCCCTCATTTTATTTTTTACACAGGGACTCCAAATCCTGTTTGCCACTGCTGTCTGGCCTCTTCCTGGTTCTGGTGGGAGAACTGGAGAGTGGTCGTGGGGACCGCCCATTATTTACAGGCATGCTGACATCGGTCATGTGATCTCGGGTGGGTGGTCCCCCGTCAGGGATTACTAGAAAAGTCTGCCGTGCAGCCCGACGCCAGGTGGCGCCAGTCCTATATGTAATGACCTACTGAAGGAACCTCTCTCGAAGATCTACTGTTATGGTAAGTTCCTACATAACTGTACTTTTTGGATATAAGCTATAATTCTATTGTTGCCTAATTTTGCATGAATGTACATATACAGTGTGTAATCATTGCTGTTTTTTATTAACTTTTGTAACTGTAGTGTTGCAACAGATCACTGATTTCAGCTAATGTATTCATGCTATCCATCCATTCCTTTTACCTGATTGTGATCTCTGGGATTGTGCCAGAAAATAGACAGTTTCTGTAGTGTACCCATTATCTGGCCAACAAATCAGTAAACCTGGAATAGAAAAGAAAGGTACAGTTAGAATTACTGCAGTAATCTGGCTCCCTCTCGTGGGCGCTTGTGTAAACAGCACATGCATTTTTGTTGCACTGAAAGGCACTGCTTGTAGGGTGGCACTTGGTACTGCATAACTGGATGCATAGAAACATGGAATTTGATTGCAGATAAGGACTGACCCACCCAGTCTACCCATTTTTCTCTGCCTATCCCTATTATTGCAGTGAATGTTCATAGCCATTATAATAGCGTAACTGTTCATGTTACTGCAATAATCTTAAAATTGTACTTTTTTTTTTTTTTTTTTTCAATTTATTACACTTTTTCTGCTGATGGCCGCCAGGTCTCTCAGCCTGGTCATGGACCCCGCTTCCACTCCCATATTTGGCTGCGGCTCCTCGATACCCCGTGGCTTACCCTCCAGGGTGGGGTTGCAGCACTGGCCCTATAGTGCCACAAATGATGGGATAGGTCGAGGAGCCGTCTGAGAGCTGATTGAAGCCGAGGCCGGGCTTCATCTAGGGCGGCTGGCAGCATTTATTTCCCCAGTGTAGAGGGCGGGACGAGCGATGACCACCAGTGTCCACCCCCACCCTGCCCCCAAAGCCACCGGCATCAGCATGCTTGGTACACTCAGCCTCCACTAGGTGTCCATGTTACACTGAACACTCTACCCCCTCCCCCCCTGGAGAAGGAGAGAAGTTGTCAGACGCTCAATCCTTGTTCCCTGGCCAGCCCTCCGACGTCTCGGGTCTGTTCCAAAACCCGGGTCACCGGGTGTTGCAGGTAGGAAACCTGCCCCTGTGCCAGCGGGCCGGCTACTCTTTTCTAGATTGCCCCTTTTCCCATGTCTTGTAACATACCATTTGTATCCCTGTTTTGAATCTGCTTTAACTTTTTTTTAATAATTTATTTTTTCCCCCTCAGTATGGCTTTCATACCCCTCCACTCAGACCCAGCCCCATCTCGTTTGCATTTCCAGTGCTTCTCTCCGTACTCTGACCTCACAGCTTACCCCCCAATGGTGGGGCCTGACCAGAGCCAGGCCTCATCTCCCACCGTTCTAGTTAACATTGTGAGACACCTCCTGTGGGATTAGAGTGACTGGGAGTTGAGAATGGTATCTGGATGCACCGGCTATCGTGCAGCTCAATTCTGAGGGTTTTTCTGATTAGGCCTTTCCACCCCCCTGGCATGTCTGTCAGTGAGCGCCCATGGCAGTGACCTGGGAGAGGGGAGCTGCCAATGCATGGTTACCCACAGTGACAAGTCTATACCACTTATCACCTGCAGGTGATGCCTATCGAGGGGGTTGCTCAGCACCCTCCCCCTGGGGTTGGCGCACAATGTCTACTTATTGCACTCCAGATCCAGCTGTTCCAAATGGAGAAGTCAGGACTCAGAATTCTGGGTCTCCAAAATAGCAGGGAAGTGCTCCACCAGCTAGCGCCTCCCGGCCAGGCATTTAACATATTTGTACATTTGGAATAATTAAAGGAGAGCGTCATTAAGTATGACTGTCATAGGTTTCCATTAATATTGTCTGCTGTATTTTGACATCACTTTTCATGTGACTTTGATAAACTAGCATACAAGGGAAACTGCTCCCTGACTTCATGGGTCATTGAGAAAATCAGGGCCAACTCCAGGCTACATGGAGAGTTATGAAATGGGGAACATTAAATAAAAATGTGGCATGCATCATATAGATGGACTTGGAAACAAAAAATAAAATTAAAAAAATTAAAAAAAGGAGATCAACGTGGGGTTGAAAAGGAGTGTATAATGAAATGGCTAAATTTGTTGACATGGAGGGGTGGAGCCAGCAGCAAACAGGTGAGACATTCTCTACAGAGCTCTGTTACCCACGCCAACAAATTCCACTTTATTATGCGCTTAAAACAGTTTTATTATTTTCTTTATAAGGTCACTTGCTAGTTGGAGTTTTGCTGTATTGAACAAACTATAAAGGAACTTTGTCAGACATGCAGAAGCCATAGAACACCCCTGCTCAAGAGACTGTGAAAGGAATACAGGGGAAGCCGCAAAATGGCACTGCTTAATAGCCATAGACAAGCACTGAGCGGGGAAGCAGAACCCTCTAATGCAGTGCAGCTGCAGGCATTCAAGCTCTGCAACACGATGTGAAGCAAAGAAGTTTGGGATTTAGGGGGGAAAAAAAACTGGATGATTTTAATTCCTGAGTTCTGACAATAGAGACCCAACTAGACTGTGACTGTGGATATGTTAAGGTACATTAGCAGTTTATAAGATCTTAATTTGAGTGGGAGCTCTTGTAGCAGGCTACACCATAAGGACTATGCTGCCAGGCACTAGGACCCCACGGAAAAATTCTTAGCTAGCAGTACCCAGCGGGGACCACCCCCTTACATCAGACCACCTCCGACGTCTGCCAGTGGTATAAAGGGAGCGGTCCCCAGCTACTCCCCTGTTCTTTTCCCGCTTTCGACCCATTCACATCGCCTCCATGGACACCTACATGCTAACAGTCAATCGCCATTTTAGAAAAGAATTATAATAGTTTCATTGTTTATTGTTTACTGCGAATTTCGGGTGCATGTCTTCGCTGTCATCATTTGTGCAATGACCGAAATCTATGTGCATGGGTGGGAAGCAAATTTCAGCCCGAGACGGTCACCCTGCCTGCCTCATCTGCCTGGGGCCCGGTCATGACACCGACTCCTGCCCACACTGCAAGAAGTTCAACTGTTGTATGCGTGTCCATCATCTGAAGACGCTGAAGACTTTCCTTCTTGAACAACAGCTGGCTGCAATGCAAAAGACCCCATCAGGCCTAGGATCCTCTTCTTCTTCAGGGTTGGGGAATCCTCAAAAAAGGAGAAAAAGTCCAATGGAAAGCATCATCACCATGAGAAGGACCGCTCGGACTCCTGATCCAGGTTTCCGCATTGGAAGATGGCCAGCTGCAGTCTGAGGTCAGACTCGGGGCAGGCAACCCAAGTACCTTCCGGGTTGTTGACCTTGAAACCCTCAGTGTTGGTGTGGACGTCCACTGGCGTTTCATCGGGGCAAGGGCCTTCGGCCCCCTCCCTTAGTCTTAGGCCCTACAGCCATGCTTCCAGGTCTAAGACCAAGGATTCCGCCATTAAAGAGGTGGGCGATACCCAGTCTGCCACCCACCTCCTGACGAAGGCTTCCGCTACTTCGTCGGATCGTCCGACTGGACCTGACAACAGGAAACGGTGTCTGGAAACAGTGTCCCACCCTGACGGCAGCTCTCCAAATCATCGAGCGTCAGACTTCCGGCACACCACCCCGACACTTTCTACCTCCACGCCACTAGCACTTCCTGAATGGCCGTTGGAAGGGGCACAGCTGCCGGCTGAGGAGAGGCCTCACGTGATGACTGACACATTACCGATGGATGAGCAGATGCCAGTAGACCTGCCATCAGCTCCGATGCCACCTTGGGACCAGACACCAGAGAAAGCTAAGTCTCCGGATCGTATGCTGGTCCCTGACCAGCCGTCAGGTCCACCGCATTTTGGAACCTGATGACCGGTCCAAGACGCCGGGTCCATCTGCTTCTGCTATGGTCTCACTAGCCGGAGTAAAAGACCTTTTCAGTTCCTGGTGGGACACAGTCTGGAAGGACATCCTCCCTAAGGAAACACAGACTTCCCTACCGCAGCCTCTCCTGGTGGAACCCCCCCCCAGCCCCTGCAGGCACCACGGTTGCCACCTCCCCCCAAGGGCAAATTGCCTGCTCCATCTGATGACAGGTCTCCAGAACTGAGTAGTTGCCATTCCAGGTCACCCTCCAGGCATTACTGGAGAAGGCACTGGCGTTCTTGCTCCAGATCTTCCTCGGGGTCATCTGATTCAAGGTCTTCTGCTTCCTCCATATCCTCGGGAAAGTTTTCCTTGCTCCCCACCACCCCGATCCTCCAGGGAACTCCCCTCATTCCCCCCATATGATCCCACCTTCTTGGACGTGATGTGTCGCATCCAATTTTTAAATCAATGGGAAACTGAGAATCTTGATCCAGAGAGAGAGAGAGAGAGAGAGAGAGAGACTGGCCCATTTCCTAGATATGAATGAGCCCAAACCCTTAGTTGTTCCACCCTTGGTAGCCCCCTTTCAGGACACTACCAGGCTTGCCTGGAGGCACCCTTCTGCAGTCCCCGTTATATCCAAGAAAGTGGATCGACTGTATCACACCCCAACAAGCGAGCCATTCCTTGGTGAACAGCCCAAGGCCGACTCGGTCATTCTGATGGCTGCCCACGGCAGAACCAAACAGTCCTGGCACATGTGCTCCCAACCGCTGGACAAAGAATCCAAATGCCTGGACCAGTTTGGCAGGAAGGTTTACTCCTCGGCTACCTGCACCATACGTTCACTCAACTTTTTGGCGCACATGGTACAATACCAGAAATTCCTCTGGAGCACAGCAATCAAGCTTGCCAAAAGGCAGCACGATTCAGAGTACAAAATGGAGCTCTTGGACATACTACAGTCTGGTCTAGAGGTGAGAAAACACGTCCTGAGAGCATCTTATGATTTGATGTACATGGCAGCCAGGGCAATGGCCACAGGGGTTTGTATGTGGAGATGCTCTTGGCTCCAAGTCTCTGGATTTAGGCAGGACCTCCAGGATGCCATCATTGATGCCCCATTCCATGGGTCCGTGCTCTTTATCTTGGACATCGAGAAAATGATCTTGGACCTCCAGGACTTGGGTAAGGCCATTTAGTCTGTACATCAGTTGTACAGGTCTGATCAGACCCCTGACAAATGTCGTCAGTTTCGTTGCCAGGGAGGGCAGAAGCCAAAAGGACAGCAGCAGAGAGGCAACTTTGGACGTAAAGCTCCCTCTCATCCCAGTGGAGCACAGGGACCTAAGAACACCAAACCATCCCAGGTCTTCCTGCCCACACTGGGCTCCCAAGCCTGACTCCTGGCCTGACCCCATGCCACCTGCCAAGTCCAGGGCAGAGGTAGTAGGGGGTCAGTTCTCACTTTATCTTGATGGGTGGACCTCAGTCACCAACGATGCGTGGGTCCTACAGTTGATAGAGCGGGGTCATGTGCTGGAATTTCTTCAGATGCCCTCTGACTATCCCCCGGTCCAGGCGACTTACTCCCCCCACCCACGCCAAGCTCATTTGGGAGGAGGTACAGTCCCTTCTATACAAGAAGGCAATAGAACCCGTTCCAGCCCCACAGTGGGGGAAGGGTACTACTCTCGTTTCTTCCTGGACAGGGGATCTTCACCCGATTCTGGACCTGAGCCTCTTGAACAATTACATAGGGTACAAGAGGTTCAGGATGGTCACCCTGCAGGGCATTCTTCCCATGTTGCATCAAGGGGACTGGCTCTGTTCCCTGTACATTCAAGATGCCTACCTCCATATTCTGGTGCTTCCAGCTCACAGAAGATTCCTGAGATTCTCCTTTCAGGGAAGGCACTTCCAGTTTCAGGCCTTGCCTTGGCACCTCGTGTGTTCACAAAGTGCCTAGCGGTAGTGACATTAACTGTTAGGAGACGGACACTTAGGGAAACACAATCTCGATGATTGGCTTCTGACCACCGCAACAAGGGATCGGCTTCTGGCAACCTTAGAGGACACCTTCAGCCTATACAGCTCCCTGGGAATCATCCTAAACATAGCCAAGTCATTCCTGACACCTTGTCAGAGGCTTCAGTACATTGGGGCAATCCTGGACATGGAGCAAGGGAAGGCCTTCCTCCCGCCAGACAGGGCAATACACCTTCGCTGTTTGGCCCACAAAGTCTCAGTTGCTCGCCAGGTCCCAGCTTGAGCCATGCTCCAGCGTCATATGGCCATGGCCATAGTGACCGTTCCCTCAACACGTCACTTTATGAGAGTTACTCAGTGGACTCTCAGAGTGCAGTGGGATCAGAGAGGGGACAATTTTGAACAGCCAGTCTCAATCTCCAGTGCAGTGGTACAAATTCTCCCTCCCTTGGTGGCTCTCTCCACAGAATCTGGAGTCCGGAATCTCCTTTCAGAGAGATCCTCCATTACATGTCCTCACAACCGATGCCTCGGGCCTGAATTGGAGAGCTCATTAGTAGAACCATCAGACTCAAGGTGCTGCGTGGTCTTCTCTAGAGTTGACACTCCACACCAGTATTCTGGAGATGAGGGCGATTCTGTACGCTCTACAAGTGTTTCTGCTGGATCTTCGTCCAGGCCCCCTGTTGGTGCAGACAGACAACATGTCAGTCATTTACTACATCAGCAAACGGGGAGGAACTCACTGTTATCCTCTTTGTCGGGAGGCTATGAGGGTGTAGTTCTGGGCTCTAGATCATGGCCTATTGCTCACCACAGTTCATGTTCCAGGGGTCCAAAATGTCTTGGCTGATGCCCTAAGTCAGTCTCGATCAAGAACTCATGAATGGGAACTCCTGCAGTCGATAGCGGACAACCTCTTCCAAAGATGGGGCCGTCCAGAGCTGGACCTCTTCGCTTCCCTGTGCAACGCAAAACTGCCCAGTTTCTGCTCGCTCGATCACAGGCCTGGTGCTTTCTGGCAAAATGCATTGTCCCTGTGTTGGACAGGGAGGTTTCTGTACACCTTCCCTCCCTTTCCTCTTTTGCAGAGAGCTCTGCTTAAACTCCGAAGTGGAGGGAGCGGAGATGATTCTCATAGGTCCATTTGGCCTTGTCAGATATGGTTCCCTTTACTGCAGCAGCTGGCAGTGGAACCTCCGATTCCCCTGCCCTTGTCGTCCCGATTACTGTTGCAAGACCAAGGCAGGTTGGTTCACTTAGACCTCAGGTCCCTACACCTGCATGCCTGGCACCTGCAGATGTAGTCACAGCATGTTATGGGGTATCTCCCAGAGTGGCCGAGGTCTTGTTTGCAGCTCGAAGACCTTCCACTAGAGCTATCTACTCCTTGAAGTGGAAGCGCTTTTGTTTGTGGGCCTCCACTCGTGGTCTGGACACCCTCCTGTGCCCTCTGAATGCCGTCCTAGAGTATCTCCTCTCCCTGTCAGACTCGGGCCTCTGATATTCCTCCATCAAGGTACACCTTTCTGCAGTCTCTGCCTGTCATGTACTGGTGGATGGCAAATATGTTGCCCAAACAGATCTGACATGAACATGTTTGAGGGGAATGCTTCATCTTAAACCTCCCATTAGGGACCCCATCCCTCCTTGGGATCTTTTGTTTTTGTTAGAAAAACTCAATGTTGCATCCCTTTGAACCAGCCATGGATTGCGAGCTACATTTTCTGTCATGGAAAGCATTGTTTTTAGTTGCTGTTACTTCTGCTCAGAGGATTTCTGAGCTTCAGGCTCTGATGGCTAAAGAGCTGTACTTCATTTTCCACAAGGGCAGGGTGTCCTTGAGGACTAATCCTATGTTCCTGCCTAAGATGTTGTCGCAGTTTACTCTTAATCAGGACCTCAACCTTCTGTTATATTACCCGGAACATACCAGTCGAGAGGAGGCTCTGCTTCACACTCTGGATGTTCACAGAGTGCTTAGGTACTACATCAGTCGTACTCAGACTTTGAGAAAATCTGACCAATTTTTTGTTTCCTTTGCCCTGAGAACTCTGGGGGCATCTGTGGCAAAACAGACTTTGTCCAGATGGTTTATCCATTGTATCACATTCTGCTGCAATAAGTACAACAAAACCTTATCAGGCTTAGTTAAGGGTCATGCCACCAGGGGTGATTCTGCCTGTTTTGCGGCATTTCGTAACATTTCTGCAGCAGATATCTGTGCAGCAGCTACTTGGAGGTCAGTGCACACCTTTGTGAAGCACTGCAGCTTGGACATTGCTTCCCGTCGGAGAGCTGGATTTGGATTGGCGGTGCTTCAAGGCCTATTGTCTTGAAGCTTCCTCCGCTTCTCAGTTTTCTACCTCCCAGCCCGTCCGGGATGATTTTGGTACTGCTTGGTACTCAGTCCTTATGGTGTAGCCTGCTGCAAGAGCTCCCACTCGACGTAAGATAGTACAGTTACGTAAGAACTTAACGTAATAGTAGATCTTTGAGAGGTGCTCTTGCAGCAGGTGTTATTTCCCACTCTTCTTCCCCCTGGTCCTTTTCTCCTTTCTTTCCTTATCCTTGGCGGGGTTTTCCACTAACCTCTGTTCTTCATGATTTGTCAGCCAGGTCTTCGGCGGGAGAACTGTGGAGTGGCCAGGGACCACCCCTTTATACCATTAGTGGACGTCTGAGGCGGTCCGACATAAGGGGGTGGTCCCCGCTAGGTACTGCTAGCTAAGAATTTTTCCGTGGGGTCCTAGTACCTGGTAGCATAGTTCTTATGGTGTAGCCTGCTGCAAGAGCTCCTCTCGAAGACCTACTGTTACGGTAAGTTCTTATGTAACTGTACTTTATGAGCTCTCTTTTGGTGTTATTGAACCTAATGTTTGTATAGCCTGTAACAGTCATCATCTATTGTTTTGGTTTTAAAACTGATTTAATGCTGTTCATCTTCTTCAATTAACCTGGAGACTTTTGTTCTACGTTTCTAATATTTGTTGTTTTGGTGCTGGGATGGAATTCTGTGCAGCAGAGGTCTAATTACTTGGACTTACTTTATTAATGGACACATAGAGAGTGATGGCAGGCACAGTGACCAGGCTGCCACTCTCTGTAACATATTGAGTGCCTGTCACTCGGGATTGCCATCTCTTAAGACTCTCCGTATTGCTCCATGATCAAGCTGCAAAGGCTCACCACACAGACTAGTTTGAGGCAGTTCCTCTCTGTTAATCAGCCACCCCAAAATGAGTAACAGTGGATGAAGATTGATGTTTACTGATGATAGCATTTCTGGCTCGATTCACTTATACTCTAAACCAAGTAATTTAATGTCTCTATGTTTGATCTTGAAATTTTATAAACAAAAAGTAAAAAAAAAAAAAAATTGTTTTGACATGTGCTGCTGCTTCAACCAGCAGTGTAATCAGTGCCCATCCCAGTGGGGCTGGCTGGTAGCATGATGCACTGCTCTGCAGACAGTCTTAGGATTGAAACCTGATCCCATGTAGCTTGCTTTTGGCACGGTTTGGAGGTAGCAAGCACAAGCCTAGTGTGTGTGTGTAGAGACTGTTTGCTCTATAGCCGTCTTCTGGTCTTTAGGGAGCCTTGGGGTCGTGAGTGTCCACGCAAGGTCAGCTGCCCGGCCCACAGATCAAGTGCAAGCACAGCGGAGATGTGTGACATCGTGGGTAGGTGGGAGGGATTCCTAACAAACGGGAAAATACACCTGCCTAAGCTTCAACATCTAGCCCCCTCCCACTAGCAGTTTCAAGTTCCTGCTGCCAGCTCGCAAATGAATATTTGTGGCTCAGCCACCCCCCAACCAGCTCAGACCCCAGCAAAGGATACGTTTCAGGGTACTGCCATTGCAGGGTTGATCTGGCTAGACGGGCAACCAGAGGGGTGAACAGCTCTGTTGTCAGGACCTTTTTGGATTTAAACTAATTCAGTGGATTTTGGGCTATTGGCAATGCAAGGGTGTTAAAATTGTTATAATGTATGGTAAGTGCCTTTTAACCACCATAATCAGCAGTCACACAGCTTTGTTATGCGCTGTTTAGAAGTTTTAAAGTTGTTAACCACACTTCAGAACTTCCAAGCAGTGGCATAACAAAAAAGAATGCACCAGAGTTCCATAATTCTCACACATAGAATGCAAACAGTGTTTTTTTGACCATACACTATAAAAGATGATGGCTGGGGATTGGGTGACAACTACGCTGAAATCACCTCTCATGGTTGCTAGGGTTACAGTAAACCTCTCGAGCTGCACTCTCGAGGTTTACCATTTTACCTTAGCAACCACTCGAGGTGATTTAAAGCGTGGTTATCACCTGATCCTCAGCCATTATCCTCTATATAATAACTGGGGAGTGTTTTCTCCTATAGAGAAACCAAGTTATAATTTGCCATTATAACCTGCGGGTTATAACAGCGAACACGCACCGGGTTTCTCTCGCACTGTGCATGCACAGTCTTCCGTGCCGGCTGCCATTCCCAGTTCTACATGGTTCACCGCACTTGGAGTCAGCGGCGAGCGGCAGTAAGTTTCAAACAACTGGGCAACATTTTTTCACGTCAGAGTGTTTTGGGCTAAGAAAAAATGAACCCCCCCCCCCCCCAAAAAAAAAATCAAGCAGTGGTTTTCATCAGGAGCCACGGACTGCACTGAAACACGACCGGTCCTGGCTCCATAGAAATATCTTTATTTTATGTAGTTGCTGTGGTGAGAAAACACTCCCAGCAACTATATAAATAAAGGCTGGAGTAGAGGTTGTAAAACTCGAATTTTAAACATCTCGGGGTGGGATGCCTTAATAGACCCTTCAAGCTTCGCTCTCAGGGTTTATGTGGCATCCCATCCCTCAGGAATGTGTAAAATCTCATTATAACCCCTACCCAGCCATTATTCTATATGTTTATTTATTTAGTTGTTTTGTTTTATTATTTAGTGGTACGTGGCATCATTGGGCGTGCTTGGATGTGTATTTGATGTGGGATTGAGTCGTAAGACATTTGAGTGTGGAGGGGGTGGGAGTTCCTTGTGTTGTTTTTGGGGTGGTTCTTTGGGTATTTGTTCTTTTATTGGTGGTGGTGGGATGTCTGGAACCTTTAGCTGTTTTTGTTTCAGAATGTGTTTAGTGGGAGTTATAACAACCTGTATTTCCTATTGTCCAGAACAGCTGCATCAAATACGCCTGTTCAGCTGCTTCGGTCCCAGCAGTGGCTCTCAGCTGGTGTGGGGATAGCAAGAAGGCAGAATCACCGATGCAGCTTAGCTCCTGAAGTTGGGGAAGTAGGATAAGGAGCCACCCCTGTTCAAAAATGGGACTGGGATACAGGTGCTCCCTGCTTGGCACCTGTTCCAAGGGCTCCTAAAATGCCATCTGATAGGTTAGCCATTGAGCCCACCAAGCACAGTCCCTCCCCTAGGGCAATTCTTTGTAATGCTAGTTCCATCAGGAATAAGGCCACGATAATAGTGGATTTTGTTGTGGATTTCTTGGCAGACCTGGTGTGCATCATCGAGAACTGGCTGGAGGACGAGACTGGCCCTGTGCTGGAGGCAGCTGTCCCACTGAGTTGTACAGTGGTGCACTGCCGTACACAACAGTGCAGGGGGTGGATGGGTAGCCATCTGTTTTAGATCTGGCCGTAGTCTTGCATCCTACCCAGTGTATCAAACTAGGTTGTTTGAATGTGTGGCCGTTAAGGGTGACGCAGATGTGGGGGACAGGGTACTTCTTGTTTACTGTCCACTTGGTTGCGTGAGTGGATTTCTACAGGAATTTAGGGAGTTTATCGCTCTGATGTTGGAGTACCTCAGGTGACTTGTGCTGGGTGACTTTAATATCTGGGCCAATGACAAATCCTTTTTGTCCGGGCAGCAATTCCTCTGACAGATAGAACTCTTGGGCTTCACATAGTAGTTACCCCTGCAACTCACCAATTTGGTCACACTTTGGACCTGGTTTTCCCTTTGGGTCTCAAGTTTTCTAATGTCAAGATTGATCCGATCAGTTGGTCAGATCTTCACTCTGTGAGTTTTCAGATCGTGGTCCCACCCTGACACATATCACCTGCCCATTGAGTTAGTTTAGTATCACCCGTTAGAAATTGTGGAGCCTTCTAGGCTGCTTTTGGTACTGAGCTGCTCAGCTCGAGCCTGTTGCAGGTGTGTGCAGGTAGGGTTGAGACTGCTGTGGATGCTTATAATACTGCTATCACTGTGGCTCTTTACTGGCTCGTACCATTTCATGTACACTTGAAAATCTCCCAGCAGAGCTCCCCCTAATTTAGTGAGGAGCTCAGATGGTTGAAGGGCAGAGACAGAAGCATTCTTGGGGGAACTCTGGATGAGTGGTGAATAATCTAACCCTTAGAGCTTATTGTAAGGAGTATCAAAGGGAAATCACTCTAAGAAAGGTAGAGTTCCTGTAACGGGGTGATTGCTACAGGGACAAACAGACCAGCTAAGCGTTATGCACTGTGGATAAGTTGCTACATCCTGCCTTCCTACAGTCCGGAGAAGTTTTGACACTCAAGTGATGAGTGGAGTTTGGTCAGTTCTTCCTTGATCGGGATCCTCTGTTTGCTCTGTGAGTCCTTTGGTCTGTCTGGAAGAAATTTCTCCCTGTGCTAGCCGAAGAGATTCTCCAAGTGATCATGAAGTTGTGTTCCATCTTCTGTTCACTGGATCCTGGATCCACATGGCTGTTAGATTGCCGGGACTCTATCGGACCAGTAATTGCCGAGATTGTTTGGCATTCTCTTGGGGGGGAAGGTGTGTTTCCGAGGGCCTTGAAAAGGGTAGTCGTGAAGCCCCTTTTCAAGAAACCTTCATTTGATCAGGTATCTAAGCAAACTGCAGGCCTATCTTGAATCTTCTTGAGCCAAGTCATTCGGCTCATTTGCCCTTTCTCTGTCTTAACTTTAACATCTACTGTAATTCTATGAATGTATGCTGTTTGTAGTTCTGACGTGGAACCTTTGTAAAAGAGCACGTGTGCTCAAAGGTATCATCTGAATCTTCTACTCAGTAAATAAAACTTCCAGTTCATTGCATGCCCCCTTGTTCTAGTGCCTTCCTTTCTGTGAAATAGACCCTCTACCTGCACCTTGTTCACTCCGGTGAGGTACTTGTAGGCTTCAGTCATGTCTCCTCTTGCTCTCCTCTCTTTTAGGATGTGCATGTTGAGTTCCTGCAACGTTTCCTTGTGTGGCTTCTTGCACAACCCCATCATCATTTTGGTTGCCCTCCTCTGTATCACTTCACCCATTCAGTGACCTTGTGTAGGTGTGGCCTCCAGAATGGGACACAGTACTCCAGGTGGGGCCTCACCAGTGAGTGATACAATGGTAGTACCACCTCTCTCCTCCTGCTAGAAATCCCTCTCCCAGTGTACCACAGCATCCTGCTAGCCTTTCCTACTGCATTGTCACACTGCCCAGCTACCTTGAGGTCCTCAGCTATGATGACCCCTAGGTCTCTTTCTTGTTTGATGACTGTAAGCTCTCCTCCACCCACTTTATACACAGCCCCTGGGTTCCATGGCCCGAAATGTATAACTGTCTACATTTTGGCATCGAAACCCAGCTGCCCCCCTCTAGACCATTCCTCTAGTTTCCTTGGATCCCTTTGCGTTCTCTCTGCGCCTTCTTGAGTGTCAAACCTGTAGCAGATTTTTATA
Organism: Neoceratodus forsteri; assembly: GCA_016271365.2. Classification (NCBI taxonomy): domain Eukaryota; kingdom Metazoa; phylum Chordata; order Ceratodontiformes; family Ceratodontidae; genus Neoceratodus; species Neoceratodus forsteri. The sequence goes on from CM028132.1 coordinate 1,206,617,462, forward strand.
TCTTCTGCAGAGAGACCCATCTCACCATCAAGCTGCTGTGCAATATCGCTTAGGAAGACACTGAAGAGAACTGGTCCCAGTACCGAACCCTGTGGCACCCCACTAGTCACTTCTTTCACGTAAGTTGCTGCTGACCATGCTTTGCCTTCTATCCCTTAACCAGTTTGATACCCAGCTTGTCACTTTCTCCCCAACCCCAGGCTACTTAGTTTCTTAACTACCCTCCTGTGCGGCACAGTGTCGAAAGCCTTACTGAAGTCCAGATAGGCCCCGTCCACTGCTCTCCGTTGTTCCACTTATCTGGTAGCCCAGTCAGAGAAATCTTTGAGATTAGTTTGATGTGACATTCCCCCTCTCCCCTTCCCCACACCTGTGAAACCATTCTGCCAGTGATCCTGCAGCCCTTTTGCCTCCAGGTGCTCCACGGGCCTTTCCTTCCTGTGCAAGCTGAGCTCTTAGCCCACTATCCTAAGGGGTGCCTGGGGAGATGAACACGTCTTGACTCTTTCGGCTGTTCATCCTTGCAGCTGCACATGCTGTTGAGATTCCTTCCTTTTTCCATGATGGTGAAAAAGGGGACATATTTTAACTGGCTATTCAGGCAGCCCTCTATCGGGTAGCATGGAGTTTGGTTTTTCCAGGAGTCTATGTGATTCATTCCTATTTGGTACATTGTGCCATCTTGATTACAAGGGTGTCCCAATTCTGGGCATTCCCCTCTTACTTTTTCTGCTAGAGTCACATGCTTGGGGCTGCTACCATTAATGTCACTATCCATCGCCTCTTTGGTTAGTGCTGTGAGGCTCTGGTTTCATAACCAACTACTCCTTTATGCCACCTCATGCCCTTTCTTCTTTATGCAAAGTTTGGCAGTCAAATTTTATTTAGTTTATTTGTATTTCCTATATCTTTTCCTTATCCCTTTGGGCTAGAGAAATACTTAGCCCTTTCTCATCTGTCCTCACTTTGTTTCTCTCTCCTGGCAAACAGAACTGAGGTAAGTGAGGAAGCTGGCAACAGTTATTGGCTGATGCCCAGCACCACGTGGGGGGATGCAGGCAACATGTCCAGCAGCCGTGTTCCTGTGGGATCCTAATACCTCCTGCCCAGACCCATAATGATAATCAATGGTGAAGATATTCTGGACGATCAACAGTTACAGTAGGAATGTAACTTTCATTTCTGGGTGCTTGCCAAGAAATAAATGGATGGAAGACAAGAAAAAAAATTGGAGACATGGGTATTTGAGTGTTTGGGTAGCTGCTAGGATTGCTGTGCAATTTTTGGGCAGGGTAGAAGAGTGTCCCAAAAGAGGAACCTCTGCTGGCTCTAGTTGGGTGTTGCAGAACATTTATTTTGCAAACAGCTTCGCTGCTTCTAAGATATGGCACTAAAACATGAATGGCAGGTATCGAGGGGGCAAACACAGTATAGAGATTCCTACATTACAGTGACCACTGGAAGTGAATTGTAAGTACCACCCACGCCAGGTCACAGGGTAGTTCAGCTCCTATGCTCCTTCATTTCTGGGGCTCTTTATGAGGGAAACAAATGCAGGGTTTGCTGAATCGCACCAAATTGTATGCCGTGGGATTGTTATTATGAAATGAAATCCTTTAGAAAATGTGCTGAGATGACCTGGCACTTAAAACCCACACATTCAACAAGTATGTGATCTATTGTGCCATCCACCCTTTTTCTTTCTGCATCTAAAGTAAGGCAATGCATTTCTTTGTCAAACATACAATAGGATCCCAGAGAGGAACAGAAGAGCAATAACTGATGTGCCATAAACCCTGAATCAGCTAGCTTATATAAATACATGCCATTGACTAGAGGAGTCTCTTAATATACACAAGGGTAGCTCAAGATGTGAACTTCACATTACACAAAAAATAAAAATGTCTTCTATTCATTTACCAAACGATGCAGTGAGATTATGAAGTAACTTTGAGTTATTTCGCTTTAGTAAACTCGAGCATTGTATTTGAAACTTGATAAATAAGGACTGCATGTAAAACTGCAGCGGCATCTTCTGCCTGTGCTATACATCAAATAGTGGACATTTGAACAAACCCAAGCATATGTTGTGTATTAGCATTACTGTCTTTTTGTCACCCCGGTATACTTCAAAAATAATCAGTGACGGGCTGCTCTAGTGGCCCAGCGGCAATGGCATTGTGCTGCCATAAAGACAGCCTGGGTTCAGGAGCGAATTCTTTTCAAAGCACACCGCAGCAACCCCTACACCTGGGCCAGGGAGCTTGTACCTGTTGCGGGGATGTGCTGTACATGTACGAGGCCACACATAAGGCTGCACTCACTTAACAGGGAGGTGGGAGAAAATTGAAGGGAAGACGGTGTCGGCCTCTGGATTCCCCTAGTCCCAACTAGCACTAGCTGCCAGGCCGCCCCTGAAAACAGCCACTTGTGTCTAGTGGGCCTTACCCGGTTACCAAAGACTAAAATAAAAAATAAAAATTGTAGTCCACACAGTGAACTGACCATGGAGGAGAAAGCTGTGAGGGTAACTGGTGGGTTTCAGGGGTAGACTGGGGGCACGGGCCTGAACAGGATACATTCCAGGAACGATGAGCATAGTTGGGAGAAAAAGCTCTATGGGGGAAAGTAAACCATGATTTGGAGACTTGGTTAAGAAATTAAGTGTAAATGTATTTATACAACAGGGTGGTATAAACAGAGACAAATAATTCCTATTATCGAGACCTGCAAGTTGACATCTGTAAAAATAAGCATTTATTTTCATATAATACATGGAAGGGAATGTTCCCCATAGAAAAGACCATCATTTATTTCCCGGTATATCTGTAACTAATATATCAATTAAATGTATATTCCTGCATTAATCAAAAATTTCAGCTATATACCTACAGTAATCAGACAATTAATGGGACAACACTGATAACACATAGAAACATAGAAACATAGAAGTTGATGGCAGATAAGGACCGCAAGGCCCATCCAGTCTGCCCATTTCTTTTTCTACCTTATAAATGTGCCATCGGCCTTTGCTCTGTCAGTGACCTATCTATTCATAGTCATTTGTATTGCTCCCTTATGCCTATCCCATGCCTGTTTGAAGCCCTGCACTGTATTCATAGCCACCACTTCTTGTGGTAAGCCATTCCATGCATCTACCACCCTTTCTGTGAAAAAATTTCCTCCATTCCCCTTAATCGGCCTCCTCTAATCTCATGCTGTGTCCTCTTGTCCTGCTATTTTTTATATTTAAACATGTTAGACTCTTTCACCTTGTTTATGCCCTTAAGGTGTTTAAATGTCTCGATCATATCACCTCTCTCCCTCCTTTGCTCAAGGGTATACATATTGAGCTCCGTTAATCTGTCCTCATATGTCTTCTGATGCAGTCCCTGCACCATTTTGGTTGCCCTTCTCTGGACTGCCTCAATTTGGTTAATGTCCTTGTGAAGGTGTGGCCTCCAATACTGCACGCAGTACTCCAGATGGGGTGTTAACACGATTAACACATCATTAGGAAGCTAGCCAAACCAATTAAAAGGCTGTAAGAAACCTGGAAAAAAGTCCCACAAAACCCTCCCAAATCCAGAAATCTCCCAAACTTCTACCTGCACTCACTACTCACATTCCCTTCTTGCTGCAAGAAACCTTCAGGTGCCAGAATGTGATCAGAAATGCAATCTCCATAACAATAACCATCCAAATGTATTATATTCATTAAACAATGGGTAAGGGTGGAACACTCAAAAGTATACCCACCACGGGGGCTAATTATGGCAATAAAGCCACTCGCCCTTCAAACTTTTTATTTATTGAGTATTCGGAAAGTACCTTTGAGTCAAAGACTCCTTTTCAAAGGTTCCACATCAATCTAAGTAAAACATGGTACAGAGCAATGCAGAAATGGAACACAAGCAATCATGCCTGATACAAGATATACAGTAAGTTGACTAACATTTAGATAAATAGCAGATTCACGGATAAGACTTAGAGAACAGTATACATACAAAAGTTCCAAAGGGGCTAGTTCTGAGATTTTCAGTTTGGGGGGGTAGCCAGCCAGAGGCCTTAGTCAGCGGATCAAGGGGTAGGTCAAGGGTCAGTGGCAATCGCAGGTATTAGAGGACTATAGATGGTTCCTAAGGTGGGCTTTGTAGGGGCTGATTCTATTCTCTTTGCTGAGATCATTAGGCAGGTTATTTACCCAGGAAGGGGCTTGGTAGCTAAAGGACCTTTGGAACTGGGAGGTACAGCAACGGGGGACCAAGAGGAGTTATCTGCTAGCACTACGGGTGCACAGGCATGACGGAGCCCATTGTATTAGAGGTGAGAGACGGGGGAGGGGGGGGCAAGACCAAGGGTAATCTTTTTGGCCATGAGGCAGGTATGAAACCTGATTCTGTTATCAAGGTTGAGTCAGTTCGTGGCATTGTAAAGGGAGCATGTGTGGATTAGACGATCACAGCCCAGGATGAGGCGTCAGGCTTTGCTGAGGGAAGCCGGAGTCCAGTTAAGGCTGAGAAGCTGGCAGCGCTATAGATTAGCATGCCATAGTCTAGAAGGGAGAGGATTGAGGAAGAGACCACTAGACGAAGGGCATCCGGGGTAAGGCAATGTTTAACTCTGTAGAGGATGCCAAGTCGGATGTTGAGGGCTGTGGATAGTTGGTAAATGTGTTGGTGGAAAGTAAGGGCCGGGTCAAGGGTGATGCCCAGGTACTTAAAGGAGTCCACTTGTTCGAGTGGGGTCTGGTTGGTAGGACTGGCAGGCAGCAGTCCTTCCTAGAGTTCAGTTGGTGAGAGAAGTACATGACTTTAGTTTTTTTTATAGTTTAGAATGAGGCACTGTGTGGTGAACCAATTTTCAGCCTCACTGAAGAAAGATTGGAGAGAGAGGTGAAGTTGAGCGGGGACAAGATTGGAGGAGTACAGGACAGCATCATCCGCGTAGTGTAGGATATTGCCTGGGCAGGACAGGGGGAAGGAATTAAGGAAGAGACTGAATAATAAATGTCCAAGAATGGACCCCTGTGGGACACCGGAGTGGACAGGCAGCCTACTGGAAAAAGTAGTGCCAATTTTGACTTGTTGGAAGCGATCAGCCAGGTAGTCAGTGTACCAGCCGAGGACATCTTGAAAGAGACCAAGTTTGGATAGAGTAGTTAGAAGGAGGGAGTGGTTGACAGTGTCAAATGCCTTAGTGAGGTCCATGAAGACTGCACCAGAGAGATGACCCCTGTTAAGGGCGGTGTGAAGGTGGGAGGTGAATTCGAGTAGGGCGGTAGTCGTACTATGTCCTTTGCGGAAGCCATGTTGCTGGCTGCAAAGTATATTGTATTTGTTGAGGTGGTCAGTGAGTTGATCAGCAACGATCTGCTCAGGTGCCTTGGATAGGGGAGGGAGAATTGAGATGAGGCGATAGTTGTTGGTGGAGGTAGGGTCCCTGCTCTTAAATATTGGGGTAATAGAGGCAGATTTCCAGCGCAGGGGGAATTTACCAAGGCATAAAGACCAGTTTATAATGTGGGTGAGGGGGATTAGCACCTCGTGAAGAGTGAACCAGAGAAGTCTCCGGTCTAAGGAGTCACTACTGTATTGGGAGTGGCTTATGGCCCTTTTGAGGTAAGGCTCAGCAGACCTGGGGGAGATGCAACATAGGTGAAATGGAGGGTGTGCTGGGGGGAGGTGGTGTCGGAGACGGGCAGTGGATCAGAGAAGTGGGAAGGGAGGATGTGTCTGAGGTTGGAGAAGGCGTGGTTAATTGCAGTGGCTATCCTGAGTGGGATCAGAGGTCATGCCCCCTTCGACCAAGATTTGCATTGGGCAGGGTTTGGGGTTTTGCCAAAGATGTCCTTAATATTGTTCCAGAATTTACGCCCTGAACCCAGGCAGAGGTTAGGGCAGATTTGTAATACTCAGCCTTAACTTTGCGCAGGGACCATTTGCATTGGTTCCTGGCCTCCCTGTACTTTTGTTTGTCCGTGGTCAGGCCAGTCTCGTTGGTGAGGTGCCATAGGGAATCTCGGGACTGCATGAGGGACAGTAGGTGGTCAGAGATCCAGGGCGCTGGGTTGCCTTTGACCATCCTTTTGGTAAGAGGGGCGAACATGTCACAGATGGAGTTGAAGGAATGTATGAAAAGATCTAGGGCTCTGTCTGGACCAAGGGTGTTTGTTATGAATGACCAGTCCAGCGTGCTGAGGTGAGCTTTTAGGAGTGTAAGTTTACCAGGGCCAGGTTTACCTTGTATACTACCCTTACCCACTATTTAGTCTATATATATATACATCTACCTTCAGGTCTAGATAAAAGGATTAATTTGTCTGTTTTTATACCCGCTCCAGTCCTATACCTCCATAGCAGTTAATGTTAATTTCTGTCAATATATGTCATCAGCCATTTAGCCAATCAAGAGTAGCTGTTTATTTGTATTAGCAACACATCTTTGTGCTGTATAAACCAACTGTTACACTTGCCGTGATTGTATAATCAGATTGTTTCACTCATAACTCCAAACCTAATTATGCAGTCGTTGCTATGCCACCTGTGAGTAGAGAGACTTGGAGGTTCTCATTAAAATAAATCTGATTATCCTGTAAGAGCAAGTTAAATAATCTTTATTTATTTTTTATTTGCTGACTGGGCAAACTTACTGGAGAATGCAATCCCTATTTATGGGAGTGACCTGGTACATGTAGTGCAGATACATAAGGCAGATCAAATATATAGACAAGGCACATTTTATTTTTCTGGCGTCCAATCCCAGAGGCTCTGGGCACCGTACAAACACACACAACTTTACATTTAAATATAAATCTCACCATATACATACATACATAGATACATAGACAGTGTCGGCAGATAAGGGCCTATGGCCCACCCAGTCTGCCCATTTAAGTTTGTAAGTTCAGTTTATGTTTTCCAGGAAGTCTGTTGCCCCTTACCCCTGACCTCCAGAATTCCTTTATGTCTATCCCATGCATTCTTAAATCCCGTGATTGTTTCAGCCCCCGCCACTTCCTCTGGCAGGGTGTTCCACTTGTCCACCACCCGTTCTGTGAAGAAATTCTTCCTCACGTTTCCTCTGAATCGTCCTCCTCCAACTTCATCCCATGCCCTCTAGTCCTGGAACATCTTTTTGCTTAAAAATAGTGCATTCCTGCACCCTGTTCCTCCTGTAAGATACTTGTATGTCTCTATCATATCCCTCTCCCTCCTCTCCTCCAGGGAGTACATGTTCAGTGCCTTCAACCTGTCCTCATAGGACTTGTGATGCAATCCATGCACCATCTTTGTTGCCCTCCTCTGAACCTTCTCTACCCTGTCTATGTCCTTACGTAGGTAAGGTCTCCAGAACTGCACAGTGTACTCCAGGTGCGGCCTCACTATAATAATATAATATAATAATCACATGTCAGAAAATGCAGTATCCTGCATATAAATAATCACCCTCTTTACTTTTAAAAAGGGTCTGATAATCGTATGTTCTCATCTAGTACCCGAGAAAGCCTGCTAAACAGATAACACTTAAGGATGGCTTTGAATGCCTCCACCGAAGGGGCCTCCCTCACCAGTAAGGGAAGCGAATTCCACAGGACGGAGCTGGCAATACTAAAAGCTCTGTTGCCGGCTATTTTCAACCTCGTCCTGGGAATCACCAGGAGGCCTCTCGAGGACAATCGCAGGGAGTGGACCGAGGCAGCAGGTGTTAGAAGGTCCGCCAGGTAGCAAGGGCCCAGTCCATGTAGGGCCTTACAGGTGAGCAAGCCCACCTTAAAAATCAGTGTAATATAATGTAATTACACAAGGTTTCAAAACATGGTAAGGTTCAGTTATATTAGTCATAGCCTGTACAAGTAAAGTTAACTCTTAAGTACCCTCTGTAATATGAAAACAAAAAGAAATTAACTTCTCTGCGAGACATCTGCTGGTATTTGTCTGAACATTTAAGTTTGTAACTGTTCTTGAGAATAGTTCTGCAAGCTTCCTTGAATCACGGGATGCAAAACCGTAGAACAGAGCTACATCATCCGTCTGGATGTTGTATAGTTCAGTTCATCCTTGCTTCCAGATCTGGACAAACTAAACCTGTTTAGTTATACCATTTTTGAGAAGTGTTAGTGAGAATAGTTTTGTAGTCTGGATAGGGTCAAAGTGGCAATAGTTGGATAAATTCATACAAATATATAGTAGATATTTAGGGGCAAAAAAAGACCAGCGGCCTTTTGAGTTCTTCCCACTAGCTCAGTGGGAATACCTTGTAACCCCATATTTTTTCATAGTACTCTAGTACACGGTTGGGGCTTATTGTCTGTGGAAAACAGTGGCTTTGAAAGTCTTGTAGGACAGATCAAAGGTTAAAAAAAATGGTTGTACTATCGTTCTGACATCACATCGATAGTATAACAACATCTCAGCCTTGTCCTGCTACCTGACTGGCTCACTCGACATGGCTCCTACTGGAAAAATAGAAGAAATGTGGTGGTGCGATTTAGCGAACCCTGAGCAGTGGACTCTTGACCTACCTAGTGCAGACTTGAAGAGCCGCACATGGCCCTTGTCGCAAAAGTAAACTTTTTTTATTTTCAAAAGACATGGTGTAGCCACAGATGGACAGAACTGCCACACAGGAGTTCTTTGGACTGGCATGGTCTGACTGAGAAGCTCTAGCGAATGGGAGCGGGACAAGCCAGAGCGACACCACATAACACAGAAGGTAACGACAAACTTAAAAATAACACACACAAAAATCAAGCCCCAACCATATACTATATAAAACAGTTAATGAGTGACCATCCACAACAAGGCTGTGTTTCCATTTCAGGAGTTGGCATCATAACAGCCTCTCAAGCTTCGCTCTTGAGGTCTCTATGATGTGATCAGCTCCCTCGGTGGAAACACAGCCTTGTTGTGGATGGTCACCCATCCACTATTCTATACGTTGTAGTCTGAACCTGAAGGTTATTACTGTACCAGCTGATTCCACATGTTCTAACAGTCTAGTCCCAAATGTTCACCACTCATTGTGTGAAGTAGTTTGTTCTTATGTTTCCCTTGAATCTTCCTCCTTTCAGTGACATTGAGTGCCCCTTGTCTTTTCATCCTTGTGATTCTAGAGGAGCTGAAACTGGCCTAATGGTGTTCTCCTTTTTAGACACTTGAATACTGTAATCATGTCACCCCAAGTCTTCTTTCTATGGAAAACAGTCCCAGTTCTGCCTGGTAGTCCTGATCGACCACGTTCTCCAAGCCATCTGTCAACCTGGTGAATCTCATCTGTACCCCCTCTGTCATGTCAGTAGATTTCCTTAGATGTGGGGACCAGAATAACTCACAGCTCAAGATGGGGCTGCTCCAAAGAGCTGTATAACATCTCTAGATGTACTTACAAAGATTCTCTTCTTACACACCATTGTTTTTGTTTGCCTTGGGTCTCTGACTTCAAAGCTCTGAGCTGTAACTGCTATGCTACACTGCATTCGAGAGTTAAAATAAATATAACAAATACCCTCATGGTGCACGTTAGTTCGTATAGTCCAGTTCTCAATCATGCTGAAGGAGAACTGTGCGGAACCCATCAGTCAGTTTTTCCTGTAGAAGCTGGTTTTAAATACTGGTCCGAAAAATGTTTTTTTTTTTTTTTCATCTTTGCCGGTCTTTTAGTAAACTCAGTGGGTGTTTCTTAATACATATTGTTGATAATTGCTAATTTATAATTCTGTGATGTAGTTTATGTCCCATTCAACCATAGATGTTTATATAGTAGGACATAAATGTATTGTGCCAACAATAGGGATTTGCCAGCTTCCTGCAAACAAATTATCATTGGTCTCCAGAGACACAAATGTCACACCAGTCCCCAACAATTGAATTTCAGGACATTTCACTCCTTATTACTATACATTTGCATAAAACCAGACCCTTTAGACTTCATCTGTTCCTGTTGCTTTTCCTGACCTAAAATCTCTGCTTGTGTTATTTGAATCATTTCCGTGGCAACAGGTTTTGATGTCATAAGCAGATGATCCTGACTTCACGACTGGAATTAGCAATGTAAACAGAAGACGTCTGAGGGTAAAAGATCCTGTTTTAATGAAAATATGTGCAGCTATAGAAAATGAAAAGGTTCAGAAATTCAGATTTTGGGGGGAATCTTATGTAACTAGTTTCGCTGTTGCCAGCTTTGCTATTTTTGCTCGAAATTAGACAATGTCTTCAATAACAACACAAATTGCAGTACATCAGTTCTAAAATGGTACTTACTACCAGTATGTAAACTGGGAACACCCACTGAGCTGACTAAAAATCAGGAATGATGATAGTACAGTAACAGAATCTGAGCCATTATTTGAAACACAACTGTTACAGAAAAGACAGGCTCGCATGTCAAATGCAGTTCCCTTTAAAGAGCACCTTTCTTGGTGCTTCCAAGGATGAGCAGGGAGCTCCCTTAATTGAATGGAAGCTCCTGTGGGCAGCTAAATAATCTTTTAACTCACTCTCTAAAGGAAGGGAAGGGATCGTAATTTGCCCCTGAAGGACTCACAGCACAATCCTGTTCCACTTCCTCATAGTCGGCTCTACCCTTGCGCTTCAATGTTTTTGAGATGTTGGTATAGGGAGAGCGTGGGGGAACGTGCCATTCACTTGAATGGAGTGTCTTTCTGCAAGTTCATTTCCCAATTTTTAAATCAGGTTTTAGCACAGATCGATGCCATGGTTCACCTAACACGGCTCTTGTCAGTTGAACCCTGGCGTCAATCTGTGCCAAAACCCGGTCTGAAATCAGGAAATAATCTTGTAAAAAGGCACTCCATTCCAAGTGAATGGAGCACGCCCCTGCACTCTCCGTATACCGATGTCACAAAACATAGGTGCATGGGGCCAGAGATGACTATAGGGAAGTGGAAAGGGATTGTGCTGTGAGCCCCTTAGAGGCAAATTATAATCCCTTCCCTTCCCTTCCTTTAGGGAGTGAATTAAATTATTCAGTTGCCCATAAGATCTTCCATTCAGGTAAGGGAGCTCCTTGCTTAACCATCTCAGCCAGTAAAAAAATTGAGATTGGTTCTCTTTAAGTTGAACATACCAACTTATAAAATAGTTTACTCAGACAGTCCCTTTATTTTACGTGAGAGTGCGGTGACTGAAGAATTTCTGAAGTAATGTGAACCCCAGCAAATGTCAGTTACAATAAATAACAAAGCTGTGTGAAAAACGATGTGACCCAAAACTCCATTACATTTGCTCTATTCTGCAATAGAAAGACTGAGTTTAAACAAGAGGGTGACAGGGCCATCGCGCTCTGCTGTGTTAAGGAAGGCATTGTGACTAGGGTGACCTCAGCAGGAATGCTGGTACATGCAGTACGTAATATTAAAGAGTAACTGTTTTGTTGTTTAAGCCAGAGCCCCCACTTAAAGCCATATATACCTCTTTTGGAGGTAAATACCCCAGATTGCATATTTTTTCTCTTTTGCACTTCAGATGGAAAAGGTATGATGATTTTGTTCCAAGGAGCTAGCCATTCAATCCCTTCCCCTTCCCGGTGTGCGTCACACCCTTGCCCTCAGACATTTTGTTGACATTTGAACAGGACGAGTGAGAGGCATGCTCCATTAAAATCAATAGAGGCCATTTTTTAAGTTCTTTTTATTATATTTTCCTGGTCCGTTTTATTCAAATCAAAACCATGGATCAACAGCTGGCCCAGTGGCGCTGAGGGTTGAGGCACTAGACACCACCCCTTGCGCCACACAGTTGACCAAGGTTCGGGAACGGCCTCTGGTATCGGGGGTCAGAAGGGGAAGAAGAGATCGAACATCCGGAGGACTGCTGTGCTCTCCTAGGGTGGGTGGAAAGTGCTCCTCACAGCTCTGGCGTCTCCTAATGGAGGCTGGGAGACTATAGTATGACGAGGAGCACACAACAGGCTATGGAGCGGCGGTGGACATCCAGCAAGTGGGTGCAGAAGCATGCCAGCGTTGCGCTGGACATCATTGCACGTCCGCGTTCCCGGGGACTTAAGCAGAAAACTCCCTCCCCACTGATAGGCGAGGGCGGGCACAGTAGATGTGGCCCCACATCCAGTGCCGGGCATCCAGGAAGTTCACTTCGGTTCCTCCTCCATGCAGACGTGCCCGTCAGCATTATAGATAGAATTCCAGCAGGAGTGGCGGTCCTTCCTCGGGGGACTCAGAGCCAAGGGTTTGGGGCAGTGCTGCATGGAAGGAGGGTCCCCCCAACCAGGAGATGAATGACCCGAGCGTCAGGTGAATGGGCAGAGCCAGTAGCCATGTGACCACGTTGGAGAGAGGTCAGTGGAGGAGGGTGACAAATAGAGTTTGAAAAAAAAAAACATGGCTCAACTAACAAGATTTCAGAGGAGCATGCCCCTGCGCTTGTCTGGCTAAAACTTCACAAAATATCTAAGGGGGAGTGGGGTCTAAAACACCAGGCAGAGGAAGGGATTTGTTGGCCAGCTCTTCTGACCAAAACTGCGATCCTTTCCTCATCTAAACTGTAAAAGAGGAACATAATACAGACTGGAGTATTTACTTCAGAAAGAGGTAAACTTTATATGGGGTCTTTGGGGATTATTTTTTAAGCCAACAGTGCAACGAAATTAGGCAAAAAATTGAATCCTACCTTTTTTCACTAGAAATCATTCTAGGCATCTTCCAGTTTTATTTGGTGGTAAAATTTTTCTAATTACACCAACATTGGAGTATTTTATCAATGTTTTAATTTTTCTTTTTTATGTCAAGAAAGATAGTCGGTACATTTGGCTTTGTAGGTGTGGTAAGGGTTAAGATCGAGAAAAATAAAAAATCGTGCGCAGCATAGGAGAGATCTAAAAAAGTGTATCTGACAGGGATGCTCATAGTTTTATGAACTGGAGCTGAAACTAGCTTTTTGGAAAAAACATTTTTATTTCACTGCTGCTTTATAGGGGAGCACACTTGTTGCTCTTTAAATGGGAGCCAAGTTTAGACTCAGCCTTCAAAAATATACATGCACTCGCCTGTCGTTAACCCTCTAGGCAATTGATTCTGTGAAATTACAGTTCAGCAATATAAGAAACAATTGTTAGAATTATCAAAGCAAGAATAAGTCTTTGGTTTCTTAAAATAAATTTGAATTAGAACAGAGTTTCTAGAAACATCTATTTTTTTAATGTTCTCCCCAAAGCGTTGGGCATTCCTCTTCTTAGGGCCCCTGTAATCCCTTTGATCCTGACAGCTGGACTCATGACCCATCTTCAACCAGTAACCTGCAGGTTGTCTTGGGACCTCCGATGTATCTCTCTAGCTTTGGAGTATACCTAGCTCTGTAGGCAACCACCTCCCCACCCAGTGCAGGGCTGAAGACAGAAAAGTGTGAACAGACCTTGGAGATGTCCACTGAGGAGTGGCAGGGCGCACAGAGGCTCCTGGCGGTATGGGGAGGAAGACAGAGGGATATCATCCAAAGTGCCCAACCAGTTTGTTTTCCCCATTTTCGCACTTACCCTCCCACAGCAGCATGCATGCATTGGCATCTGAGAGGGGGTCACCCCAATTGCCCAAGTCATCACCGCCATGCCACCATCAGGAGATGCTCTTAGAGCGGAATGCTTTACCCTTTCTAAGGAGGGTGATAGTCCTCCCTCCCTGCTGGCCTGTGCTTCTGTTGTTCTGAGCTCGGGTCATTAACCCAGAGTGTCACAGAACTCGCAGAATCATCTATTTTAATGGTAAAATGAACAATGATCCTTAACTGTTATAAAATAAACATTCTTTTAACAGTTTTTCAGCACATTTGTAAATTAACATTTTAATATTTTGACATCATCGCATACTTTTTCATTAAATTTCATTTTCATGTAAAACATTTTTATCAGTAAAATGCATTATTCATCCATGAGGCAGTGTATTGTATTTAACAAATAAAATATTTATGTGTTTTAATATCCTGCATGTTGTCATGGTGAAATCCATTTTAAAAATGATATGCAAGCTGTGAAATGCAAAGTAAGTTTTTTTCTTTCTGTAAAGCTCCTGTATGTTAGTTCCTGATGTTTATACTTGAGTGTATTTATCCCTCAGAGAAAAGAGAGCTACTTTAACCTAATGAATGAAAAATACAGATTGCATTGCGGAGGAGAATCCTGGAGGCCTTTTTTGTCAATTAATAAATGTTTCCCCCATCTACAGCTAAAGTTATTTTCCATAGAATAGCATTTTAAACCTAAAAGATGACATGTAGCACATCCCCCCACACTCATACACACAAAACCCCAACCTAACACGATTAAAGCAACAGACTGGTAGGTGGCTTAATATCCTCTGTTCAGTGCAAAATAATTCATAGTGAAAATTTCAGAAGGTAAAGTCTCTCCCCACAGTCACATGAAGATAAATGATGACTTTGGTGAAGATCCTATTCTAGACCTAAGGAAGTTAAATAAGTTTCTCTTCAAGGAAAAATACAAGATGATATCACTTGGTACGCTTCTACCTCTGATTCATCAGAACTATTGGTTGGCATCCCTGGTCATGTGGGATGCCTGCCAGCATGTTCCTGTGCACCCAAGCCACCACAAGTATCTTCGATTTGTGGCCCTGGGTCAGCACTACCAATTCAGAGTACTGCCCTTTGGGCTGTCCTTGGCACCACAAGTTTTTACAAAGTGCTTTGCAGTATTCGCAGCATATCTCAGGAAACTCGGAATTAAAGTATTCCCGTATCTGGATGACTGGCTCCTAGCAAGCTCCTCCAGTCAAGGGACACAGGAAGTGGTGACCACGGCTTCCAGGTTCCTCACACCCATGGGAGTTCTGTTGAATCTGGAAAAATCATCCGCAGTCCTTTCGCATCAAGGTGACGGAACCTCTAAAGCGGTTACTCACCTGGTGGACTCAAGAGGACAGCCTTCTGTAAGGCTTTCCCTTTGCCCCACTGGAGACATAGATCACCATCACCACAGATGCATCTCTAGTTGGCTGGGAGCTCACTATCAGGAATCCACACCCACAGTCTGTGGAATCAGGACGAGTCTCAACTCCACATAAATGTACTAGAAATTAGAGCTGTCCTGTACGCAGTCAGAGTCCTGAAGGACAACCTCTGTCACAAAACAATTCTCCTTCAGACGGACAACAAACCGGTGATGTACTACATCAACAAGCAAGGTGGACCACACTCTTACTTCCTGTGCAGGGAAGTGATAAGTGTGGGAATGGTGCCTGGATCACAAAGCTCTGATCCAAGCAGTCTACCTGCCTGGGGCCAAAATGATGTAGCGGATCGCCTCAGCAGAACAGAGGTGGATCCACACGAGTGGTCTCTCGATGTAAACATCGTGCAGTCGCTCTTCGGAGAGTGGGGCACACCGACCTGGACCTTTTTGCGTCCCCACTCAATGCTAAACTGCCTCTGTTCTGCTCCAGAAATCCAGAACCTGGCGTTTTCTGTCAGGATACATTCAGACTGAGGTGGACAAGATGCTTTCTGTACACATTTCCTCCTCATCCCTTAATTCAGGGGGTGCTGCTCAAGCTGGAGGCACAGGGGGGCAGAGTGATCCTCATCACCCCATTCTGGCCTCGTACAATTTGGTTTCCATTAGTCAACAGATTATCGGATGTTCCACTGAGACATTTACCACTTCAAACGGACCTTCTGACCCAGGGCCCAATGGTCCATCCCAACCTGAGATCCCTTCATCTCCACGCATGGCTCCTGAGGAGATAGAAGTAGGTAGACATCTCCCATAGAGTCTCAGGCATTCTTCTAGCAGTGCACAAGCCATCCACTAGGAAAATGTACACAGCAAAGTGGAAGCGATTCTCCATCTGGTGTGCAAAGTCCTCCCTGGATCCCTTCTCTTGCCCACCAAACAAAGTCCTAGAGTATCTACTAGATCTGTCAAATACAGGGCTACAGTACTCAACTGTGAAGGTTCATCTCTGCGCGATCTTGGCTTATCATGAGCATATACACATTATGTCTATGGCTCAGTTGCCCTTGGTTAAGAGGTTCCTTAAGGATATATTCCACACTAGGCCACCAGTCAGGAGACCGGTAGCTGTTTGGGACATTAACCTTGTGCTAGATACGTTCACTGAAGTTCCTGACCTGGAAAGCTGCCTTCCTCGTAGCCATTACCTCCACTCGCAGAATGTCTGAAATACATGCCTTTGTCACAGACCCTCCTTATACAGTATTTCACAAAGACAAGGTGGTTCTCAGAACTCACCCTAAATTTCTTCCCAAAGTAGTCTCTGGATTCCATCAGAACCAGCCCTTGGTTCTTCTGACCTCTTCCAGAATGAAGGTGAGCGTACCCTACCTTCTCTGGATGTTAAAAGAGTTTTGCAGTTCTACATCGACAGAACTAAAGAGATCCTCAAGTCAAAGCAACTTTTTGTCTTGTTCAGCATGGCCTGGCTGGGTCAGCCTGTTGCCATCAGGTGTATTTCAGCGTAGCTGGTAGCATGTCTCTGCCATTGCTGTTGCATGGCGCAGGTCAAGCTGGAAGGCAGGGTATGCACCCATTCTACCAGAGCAGTCGCAGCATCTCTGGCAGAAATATGGAACGTGCCTGTTAAAGACATCTGCAATGCAGCTACTTGGAGCTCTGTGCACACCTTTGTGAAGCACTATGCTTTGGATGTCCATTCTAGTCAGCATCCATCCTTTGGCAGGGCAGTCCTTAACAGATTTTTGCCCTGAGTGAGCTTCTCTCTCCTGTCGCCCTTCTTGGAGGATTATTTTAGCTCTGTACCCTCCCATCAGTGTGAATGAGTGGTGGAGACTTTATGTCCAGGAAGATATGGAAATTATTTACCTACCATAATTCTTGCTCTTCTTGGATGAAGTCCCCACCACTCATTTACACGCCCACCCCATCCCTTGAGCTCACTTATCTGTTTTTGGTCTTCACTCCCTCAATGGCTGGTCCGTGAAGACACTGTTATGCTGACCCTTCTTATACGGGTCATTTGGCCTATCTTATGTCCAACATAGGTCAGTTTCACTAGGTTAGTTTACTCTGCACTTCCTCAGTAAAAAAAAAAAAAAAAAGTACTGAGGCAGTTGGAGGGTCAACACCGAGGTAGCCTATACAACGCAAGCTGGTCTTGTGGTGCCACACCTGCACTATCCCACCTTGGCGGTGGCCCTCCTGAAGATTTTTGGCTTCCGCTCGGACCTAGCGCCTCTAGCATAGTCTCATTAGTGTGAATGAGTGGTGGTGACTTCGTCCAAGAAGATCAAGAATTACGGTAGGTACATAGTTTTTATTTATGCTCTGCATATGATGCCTCTGACGCTTCTGCCTGTGGCATATGACTTTGGAGATATTCCTGGTTCAGGGTAGCTGGATTTGCTACTGATGTATAACAGGCTGTGCTGAATGTCCCCTTCAGGGGCTCCAAACTGTTTTGGAGTGATGTTAAAAATACTCTGTGAGCTTCAGTCCTCCAGGATTACTTTAAGGTCAATCAAATCCCTGAACCCCAATCTGCCAGGGGACATGATAGAGGCTCATTTCATAGGCCTTTGGCCCATGGTGGCCATGCCTCCCATTGGCAGGCCAGTGGTCATGGAGGTGGTTCCCTTTCAAGACCTCTCCCCCTTGATGCCCATACAGAGGCACTCTCAGGTATTAGTCAAGGTGGTCCTGCTGCTCCCAGTATCCTCAGACTCACCAATCCACCATCCTCCACTGTTGCCTCCTGGGGTGCAAGTGTGGGGGAAGGATCTCCCTCGATCTGTCAAAATGGAAGGAGAGTACAACAGACGAGCGAGTCCTTGAAACAGTGGAAAAGAGGCATGCTTTGGAGTTGCTGTCCACCTCTCCAGTTCATCCTCCACCTCATTCTCACTGTCCTCTGGGTCACTTGACCCTTCTGATAGAGGAGATTCAGTCACTCATTCATAAATGAGCTGTTGAACCCATTCTTTCCCAGGAAAGAAACAAAAGGGGCCTCTTCAGGATACTACCTGGTTCCCAAGTGGACAGAAGATGATCTGCGCTCTGTACTAGACCTCAGAGACCTAAACCAGTTCATCGAACACAGGAAGTTTCAAATTGTCTCTCATCAGGCTTTCCTCCCCCGTTCCAAAAGCAGGATTGGCTCTGTACCCCGAACATGAAGGACATATACCTTAATGTCAAGATTTGAAAGTGTTGCAGGCAGTATAGTGTAGTGGTTAAGGGCACTGAGCTGCAAACCTGGAGACCTGGCTTTGAATCCTATCAGTGCCCACTTGCATACTGTGTGACCCAGAGCAAGTCACTTAACTTCCTTGTGCTCCCATGTCGCACCTGGAAATGAGCTCCAGCTTATTGTGCCTCTTCTGGTTGAACAGTTTCTCCCCTTTATGCTGGAGAGCAGCCATTAGCAGTTCCAAGTCTTGTCCTTTGGCTTATCCTAGGCATTGCAGGTGTTTACCAAATGCTTAGTGGTTGTAGCAGCAGCCCTTTGGAGGGAAGTGTTTTAAGTCTTCCTGTATTTGGACAGCTGGTTCCTAAGGGCCCATCCTGGGAAGAAGGTCAGTACACACATTGTCCAGAACTAAACAGTTGTTCGAGGATTTGGTTTCCACTTCCGAAGAATGACCCGAAACCCTTGTACATCTCCCTAAAATTGCCTAATTCAAGAAAGCACTGAGAACAGAGCTCACTGTTAGTTTCAGGTGCTCCTATTACTGCTGATGTTGGTCTCCTTTGTTACAATATATCTCCTCAACTGCTTATGCAATACTGTATATATTGTCAAATGGGTATCTAGGCCTACAATGAATACTGCTGATTATGCTCCCCTGGAGTTGCTGCCTGCTAGTAACTGTTTATACTCGGATCTTCTTGTTATGTTCCGATGACTATGCTCCACGTGAGCTGCTTGTACTGTATTGTTCAAGAGCAGCTGATGCCATTAATAGGACTTTTACAAAACATATTTATTTATTTATTGAATTTTGCTGACCAGGTTGGCCCACTGGGCCCCCAAAGGTTTCCTTTTCAGGGGTGACCCGGGGAACAGAAGCAATACAATACATACAGTCAGGTGATACAGGGTTACCAGAAGTAGACAAGATAATGAGGATAACAGTACAGGCAATTATTCAAATCGTAGACCATAAGTGCAACACTTGAAAGATTTAAGGATTTGAGTCATGATTTAATGTAGGTTAAGGTGATAAGAGAGGGGGGAAGGGTGTTGTGATTAGGATCGGGGGTGATTATCCTGTACCCTCACAGTGGCAGGAGCTTGTCCCAAGCAAATGGGACATTTAGACTCAGTCCAACTTGTATTTCACATTAGTTATGTATTCCTCCTCCCCCCGTTATTTATTACTGAGGTAATTTGCATGAAAACAGGATCTTTTCTCCTGGACAGTTTTATTTCTTCCTGTTGCATTCTCCCTATCTGAGGTCATAGTGCACTGCTTGTGACATCACAGTTACTCCCATGGCAACATATTGTGATATCACAATAGAGGATTATGACTTTAAGCAGGGAGTCAGCTACAGAGGCAGATGAACTCTGTGGGATAAAGATAATGTATTCATGCAAATTTCCTTTGTAATAAATAATGGGGAGGAAAAATCTATAGAATATACCCCCTGTATATGGAATGCAAGCTGAATTGTACCCAAATATTATGTTTTCTTTGAGGCGTCAGCAGCTCTTTAACTGTATGTTTGTAGATTCTGTTTTGTACATCCTCTTCTCGTCACTGACGTGGAACCTTTGCAAATGAGCACTTGCGCTCAAAGATGTATTCTGAATGATGAAATAAAATCAGTCATTGAATCTCCTCAAATGTATTTACTTTTGCTGTGCTCATGCAGTAGTCCTGTATTTAAATAAAAACAGAGTTTGAAGCAAACCTTTAATACAGAAAAGCTTGATTTAAAAGAGCAGTATACATTCAATGTTTACTACGGCAGATAACTCGTATGAAATTGAAATGTATGCCTGACAGTTTTTTTTAGAATGCTTGAAATTTTAGACATATCTTGTTTTTCCCACTCTAGATTATGGATCTGCTGTACCTTCTTGTGATGAGGCTCCAACCTCACGTTTTCCTGCAGTTAATCTAGGGACTTGGAAAGTCTGTAAACCAATCAGATTGTGACTTTCTATTTGCCCCTTCTATAAAAGTAGTTGGTCTAAGGTAGTCAGAAGGGAGGAGTCTGACAGTGAGACTTGGAACATGGCAGGTAAATGCATTAGCTAAGCTGTACCAGGGTGCCTTGGTAATGTTTATTATAAAGAAAGTTGATCTGTAATAAATGGCCAGCTCAGTGAGAGTGATCTGGAACTATCTTTTCGGTCATTGGATTCAAGATTTAATTGGAGTATTGTGACCAGCGGACAGGGGGAGAGGTTCTGGGTCAGGCTGACACTCTGGTGAGGGCTTGCGGACCGGCTACTGGAGGGCGGTTGGTAACGTGGCCGGGATCACAGGTTGGCTGCTGGAGGGTAGCTAACGTTGTGGTTAAAGACTGGAGTGTTGTGTCTGGTCTCGGAGGACCCACCTCAAGGAGGAGTTGGTGTCGGCAGACATAAGTGCAACTAGAAGAGTTCTGGGTGCTGCTCTGCCAGGTTGGGTCATCACTTGGTCTGGTTGCTGGGGTTGGCGGCTGGAAGGTAGTCACCTCTGTAGCCTTGGGCTGATTCAGGGGTGGACTGCCGGATGGTAGTCATTCCCATGGCCTGGCTGAGTGGTGGTTGGCTTTAATGGGAGGTTTGCTTCTCAGAGAGAGCAGTCAGGTGCTTGCTTTAACTGTGAAGTTGTTGCTTCAGCTTGCGGGCACTGTTCAAGAGAACAAGGAGAGAAGTGGAGCAGTCGGCTTTTAAGCGAAGAGGAAAGAACTGATACAGGTGATGGGCAGGTTGGCTGGTATTTATATGTTTTAATACAATGAACTGGCAGTGAGAGTGCCAGAATCATCTTGCTTTATGTAAACTCAATAACATGAAATTCAGGACAGTGACAGTACAGGGTTTTATATAATTGATTAGCAGTTTTTTTTCTTGGGATGATACTAACTGTACAGAAAGTATTTATATAGATTTTTTAGAAGTGCTGTGTTTGTTAATCACAGTGAGGCAAGAGCTATTCATTTTCACAAAGTTTTAGCACTTTTATGAGCAAAACGCTAATCAATTTTTAGAGTTAAATAAAACCCTGCAGTACCCTGATTTATGTTAAATTTTGGACTTGTGCAGGAGGAAATGAGAGCTCATACGGCCTCCGATTAAAATCGTAGGGGATTTGTGAGAGTCCCTTTCTAAAGTGATTGAAAAACTGAACTATTCAAGTCAGTTGAATATCACTTCATGTAGCCTCGAAGGACATTTTAAACCGTTAACTCTTTGTGGGTTTTTAGTTGGGGAGGTAGGGGTATTATTTAATAGTATTGGAGGTTTTGGGGGGGGAATTATGTTGAACTACGGTAAGTGATTGAATTGTGTAAGAGGTTTGCTTGGGAGTCTGTTTGTGAAATATTGTGGGATCTGAGTGGATGTGTGTTTGTGTTTAGTTGTTATTAGCCCAGTAACTTGATTGGGATGTGCTTGCTGAAAACACTGGTGGTCAGGCGCTGCTCTCTCACTAGGCTCAGGGACCACTGTCCTTTTCATTGTCCCCCCTTTGTCAGCGGAAGTGTATAGGCATTGCTGGGCACTGGTGATAGTCAGAAAGGGGGGGGAAACTGAGCCTGGTGGGGTAGTGGAGTGGGGTGAGTGGATGGGGTGGTGAGGATGAGAAGACACCCTGGGGTGAAATGAGTCCAGGAGAGGGGACCTCACTGTCTGGTTCCTATATCCAAGGGCTCCACATTAGGTGGGTGAGGCACTCAGTCTACCTCGTCCACATATCCTACTCTGGCGGTGTTGTGCAATGCCAGGTCTATAAAAATCAAGACAGCTATTATCGCTGATCTTGTGGGTACAACTAATCTGACTTGCATCACCGAGACCTGGCTGGATGAGAATGCTGGCCTAGTTTTGGAATCAGCAATTCCAGCTGGGTATTCGGTGATACACCGCCCAAGAGTGGATCATAGGGGCAGCGGAGTAGCCATTTGTTTTAAGTCAGATCTGGGCTTTGTAGCCATCCCGGTGGGAGAGACTAGATACTTTGAATGTATCACGGTAGCAGGTGTAGGTTGCAGGATACTTCTCATTTACTGTCCACCCAGTGGTGAGAAGGAATTCATGCAGTAAGTCGCGGATTACATCATCAACGTAATGCTGGAATCCCCCAGATGGATAATTCTGGGGGATTTCAGTGCATGGGTGGATGATGAACTCTCATAATTTGGGCAAGACTTCCTCCAGCTAATGAGTTCGTTGAGCCTTACACAGGTAGTTACCTCTGCTACTCATATTCACAGTCATGCCTTGGACCTGGTCTTCCTACTAGGGATGGAGATCATTGATTTGGTGGTGGAACCATTTGGTTGGTCGGACCATCGTACTGTAAGGTTCAGATTCGAGGCACCCCCCAATAGATCTGCCCCTACAGAGATGGTTCAATACCGCCCTTTAAGGGGTCTGACTCCAGATGGTCTTATAACAAGTGCTGAACCTATCAGGTGTGACAAGTGTATGCGAGGAGCCGGGGGAGCTGGTGCTAGCCTGTGATAAGGCAGTGACCTGGGCCCTCGACTCCTTAGCTCCTGTCCGTGTTCACTCCTCTCCCTTCGCCAAAAGTCCCCTTGGATTGATGGAACTTTGAAGGAGATCAGGCGAAGGGGATGAAGGGTGGAGCGGTGTTGGTGAAACTCTGGTCTGGTGAATGACAAACTGAGATTGATGGCCCATTATAAAGCTATCAATCAGCAATCTCCTATAAGAAGGCAGAATTCCTGTCCAAGGAGATTGCTTCAGCAAGGAATCAACCAGCTCAGCTCTTCCGGACTGTCAACAGGTTGTGAAATCCAGCCTGTCTTCAGTCATGGGGAGCGTTTTCACAGGCTAAGTGTGATGAGTTTGCTCAGTTCTTTTTTGATAAGATTGCCACCATCAGACCAGAGATCTGATCGACACCTCCAAATGGGCTTTGCAGTGATCGGCAAGAAGTTGCAAACACCTGGTGTGTCTGGTCTGACTTCGCCAGTTGGCAGTTGTGGACACTGTGCAGGTCATCCAGGGCTTGCGTCCGTCATATTGTAGTTTGCATCCGGGCCTAACGCACCTCCTAGTGGGGTGTATTGTAGTCATCGGCCCAGTCCTTGAAGGGATCGTCCGGTGTTTGCTGGAGGCAGGGGTGTTTCTGGACCCCCTGTAGGAGGCGGTAGTAGTACCTCTCCTGAAGAAATCTTCTCTAGACCCGGACTGTCCAGCAAACTACAGACCAGTCTCTAACCTGCCTTTTGTGAGCTAGGTTATTGAAAAAGTGGTTGCGGCGCAGCTGGATGACCATTTGACTACTTATGATGTCTGTGATCCTCTCTAGTCCGGTTTCAGGAAGAGGCATAGTACTGAGACAGCCCTTGTGTGGGTACTGAATGATTTCCTGATAGTGAGGGATCAAGGGATCCGTTACATCTTGGGTCTTCTCGCTCTTTCTGCGCATTTGACACTGTAGACCATGGGATGTTGCAGGAGTGCCTGCGAATCCTCTGCGGACTGTCTGGTACAGTCCTCAGGTGGATTAGATCATTCCTCACTGGCAGGATTCAGAGAGTAGTGTCAGGGATTTATTCCTCTGCTCCTCTCCCCATCATGTGGGGTTCTGCAGAGCTCTATATTATCCCCCATGTTGTTTGCAGTGTATATGCTGCCATTGAGAGACATTATAAGGCAGTATGTGCTGAGTTCCCACTGTTGTGGGGATGACATTCTGCTCTACATGTCCTTTGTGCCCAAACAGGGTGGGACAATCTCAGTTTGTAACAGCTGCTTCTCCAAAATTCAGGGTTGGATGAGTGCCAGTTGGCTGAAGTTGAACTGTGACAAAACCAAGGTGTTGGTAGTAGAGCCAGGTTGCCAAGGCGTGGGGCTGCTAGAAGGTCAGCCATCTGGGCTTTAGCTCGGAGGTGACCAGCTGCTTACCTCAAACCAGGTGCGAAATCTGGGCAATGTGTTCGACAGTGGCCTGACATTAAAATCTCACGTGTCTTCATTCATTAAGACCTCTTTCTACCATCTGAGGAACATCGCCTGGATTAAGCACCTGGTTCCGCATGGCGATTTGCCAATGTTGGTTTGTGCCTTTGTGACCTCTCGCCTTGATTACTGCAATGCCTTATACCTAGAGCAACCGGGGGTTGATATCTGCCGATTGCAGCTAGTACAGAATGTGGCAGCCAGGCTGTTGACTGGTTTATCAAGATCCTGCCATGTCACTCCTGTGCTCTACGGCCTGCACTGGCTGCCTGTACATTGGCAGATCACCGTCAAGGTCGGGTTACTGACCTATAAAGCCCTACATAGACGGCGACCTGGCTACTTGCAAGATCTTCTCTGCCTTTATCACCCCCTCCGCTTACTCCATTCCACTGACTAGGGATTGCTAGAGGTTCCCAGGGTTTGATTAAAGACCTTTGGGGCCTGCACTTTTGTGGCCCCAACCCTGTGGAACACTCTGCCTCACCGGATCAGAGAGTGCGTGACCGTTGATGGCTTTAAAACTGCACTAAAAACATATTTGTTCAGCCAAGCTTTTCCTGACACAAGTGAAACCTAAGTGTACCGCCATTAGTTATATTATGATTGTTTTAATTTTTATACTGAATTTTACTGTTTTTATGATGTAAAGTGCTTTGATCAATCTGGAATTGCTCTTACAAGTAAAGTACGTTTGATTAATTGAAAATGAGTAAGAGAAACCAAGACATGATTGGTCACATTTGATCACATGGCTGTGCGTTACTGCAGTACGTCAGGTCAGAAATACTTAAATGTTCTAAACCTCATTACTCAGTTTTCAACCAAAAATCAGTGGAACCATTTTATAATTGTAATTAGGCACCGCAGGTTGTGCATCAACGGCACTGCTCAGGTATGTAAGGCAGTCACCATTGCTTCTTGCCACACTTCTGAAGTGTGCCTTTATCCCACAATAAGGCACACCTGCCATGCCTTATTGCTTAAACATAATGCTGCCAGTGTTTCTTGGAGAAATATGTGAGAGGATGGGGATATGGGTTGAGCAGGAAAGGTGTGAGATGCTGGCCCAGTGGTGTTGCATAAACCTGCCCACCTGCTGTGGGCTGCTTGAGCTGTGGGAGCACTACAGAGGTGGTGCTTTCAGGCCCCGGGGGGTCTGTGCTGGACTACCCAGGGTTACATTGTGCCCTATGTGATTTGAGGTGGGATTTGGATATTGTGGCTGATCTGTAGCATTTAACCTCCTTCCCGATAAGGCTGTGTAGCGTTGGTCATCCTTAGCATGTATTTGCAGTGGGAGGGGACCATAAAATATGGAACAAAACTGGTTTGATTGTCAGGTAATGCTACCTATTACACCACCCGCTGCAGTGTGCATGTCTCTCTCATCTCAAGGTGCTCTGAAGGTGCAGTGCATTCCTGGGTACATCAGGAAGCTCTGGCCCTCTGTAGGGTGGGGTTCTACTGAGTTGTTTGGTCAGGAACAGTAGCTAGGAGCTGTGAAGCCAGCAGGTAAAAGGAAGAGGACAGCTGATGGCTGATGAAGTTGGTGGACAGTTGGGACCATGGGGCAAGAAAAGTAAGTAAATAAACAAGAAAGGCACAAGATCTACCAAATCCTTGTCCACGTTTACTTTTTTTTGGGGGGGGGTTGGTACTTTTCTTTCTTCTCTGTACTCTTTTGTTTCTTTTTTCCTTTAATGTCTTAAAATGATATAAATTTAATAGCACTGGGGAGTAGAACTCTGACTTTTTTCCGTGTCAGTTTTTATCCCCTCCTTGGCCAGACACCCCACCTTAAGCTACTGCCGACGACCACACAACCCTTACCTGCTTCCGGGATTTGTCCACTGAAGGGTGGCTGAGATTCTGAGTCACAGAATCAGGGTTGTCAAATGCTGTCTCAATTTTCGGAATTGCAGTCAGAAAATTGTAATTCCAAACTTTAAGGCTGCAGCATGTTTTTACGTAGTAATTTAGGTTTTAGGCACAATTCTAAATCCAAACCCAATTTTTGAGGTCCTTTTTGAAGTCAGATAGGAATCTGATTTGGATTCAGAAGTTCCTAAGTTCATAACAGTCTAGTCAGATCGGAATTGGCCAATTCTGAGCATCCTTGGTCCCAGTACTGCAGAGAAGGTCAGTACTGTCCTATTTTACTCAACAAATTTTAAGAAATATTCATAGAATTTTTTTTAATGCTGGCCAAGCGGCATGAAGGGCTAAGGCGCTGAGCACCTTACCTGCTGCCATGCTTGCGACCCGTGTTTTGGATCTAGTACAAGTGGCGGGGGTTGGGGGTGGGGGGGGCTGGGAGAGGCTAGACAAGCTGCCTGGTGACTTTCCTTTTCCATGTTGGGAAGGTTGCCCATTCAGCTCTTGGCTGCCATCAGGTGGAGGTCTGGTGGTAGCCCATGGAAACTCTGGGAGGCGGATAAAGGGGTGGGTGGGTGGGCCGGAGGAGGGAGCTTGTCCCAAGACCCATGCACACCTCTATGTGCATGCGCTGCCTGAGTGTGCCACGGCTGATGAAGGGGATGGGGTGAAAAACAGGAGGAAAAAGGAAGGCATTGCAAGGATGCATGACACCCGCACACCATGCCTTCTCCCACCACATCACCGGGGGACCATGTCGCTGAACACTGGATTAAGGTATCTGAATGGGGGAGGATGGCCCTTCTCCCTCCTGACCCGGCTATATGGAGGGAGGGAATCTGTGGGGGTACTAGCTAACAGGTTAGCACAGGGAGATGATGGACAGTGGGGCTAGGGCTGAGGGGAACCAAGTCCTGTCATGGCCATGGAGTGTGAACAAATTATGGGATAAAAACTTTTTTTTTTTTCAATGAATACCAATACTCATCCCAACCCTCGGAAGTATTTCATAGCTACTTCAAAATGCATACTTTTCCAAGTTTAAAGCACTTTTGGTTATCAAAATTATATTGCACTCACCTATTGCCAAAGATAGCGAGTACTTTTAAATGCCAACATTATCTGGAGCACTGCCTTGTACACAGCTTCCCCCCTGTGGTGGGGCCCTTGGGGAAGTGATTCATGTCCCCGGTAGGATAAAGATCTGGTGAGTGGAATGTCAGTGCAGGGTCTACGTGCCAGCACCATCATACTAGCAGCCTTTTTTTCCCCATCTAGAATAACTCTTTACCCCAAAGAATTCCCACTGTCCCATCCTCCATAGAGAGCCTAGTGGTGGCCTTGCATGCTTACCATGCCCCCCCAAGTGGTGGAGCAAGCTTTATAGCCCTCCACCAGGGGTTGGCATGCTCTGCCATTGGCACTGCTGTCTCCAACTGGCCACTCAATCTCCAACCTCCTGAGTCAGTGCTCGAAGTTTCCTGCATATTAGCACAGTGCAGTGCCGCTGGGTTATTGGGTGGCCCAAGGCTCCGATTTTGGTATAGGGGGTTGTCAAAAGCATGGCATCTCTCTAATATATATATAAAATTTGATTATTGGGATAGGCACACTGAGCCGAGGCTCATTTCCAGGTGTGACATGGGGTACGGGGTACAGCATGGGTAAGATTGCAACATAATAAGGAACAATGATTTATACAGACTAATACAGTGCGAATGAGTTAACAGTGCCAGAGTGTCACAGTCTGGTTACAAAATATGAAACAGGAAGGAGTGCCATCTTTTTTCTCCCTCTAGAATAAATGCTTTTGGATAATACTGAGTGCAGGCCAGCTTTAGACATGTACAGTAGGCATAATGTTTGTTAATGTATGTGCGGATCATAAACTGTAACCAGGTAAACCTATTGATGTTTGTAGCAGGGATAACATCTGAAACAGCCATAGCTGAGAACAGTGCAACAGATACTGATCACTTCTATAAAACAGGAAGGAAGAGGGTCCTGATTATAATTGAGTTACATTGGGATGTTCTTGGTGCTTCAGAGCTGTGCACACTTCTTTATTGAGCATTAAAGATTCTCATCATCTATTCTGTACAAGGAAAATTTGTGTTTCTAATCGATCAGTGCCATTCTGGCCTGTTTGCTGGTGAGAATGTTAAGGGGGTAATAAAGATAATGCTAATATGAGTACAAATATGGGTGATACCCTTGGATACTTCTCCTTTTTTTTTTTTATTCTTTATAAGCTGTTGTTGGTTCTGATCTAATATTACTAATCCAGTTTGTGTTTTCTCTTTGAAAGTAAATATCATTCATCTGTTGAGGTTTGAGATTCGCTGTTAATTTAGTAGGTGAGACTCAATTATTACAGGCCAAGCTGTGAAGTAAGAATGTGTGCCATGAATCATCTCTTGGTGCCGTCCCCAGCTTCCTTTTGTTATTTAACAATCCGGGCTGCTTTATAAAGGCTGCATGTTTTGTTTTCATTCCCCCAGCTATTCTTTTTGTTACTTCAGTGTGAGAGCGGATATACTGCCTTCCGGCCATATAGGCAGCATGCTGCTGTGTTAAAGAGGATTTACCCATTAGTTTCCCCTTTCCTCATAAGGGCACTGGCACAAGGACATGAGTTCAGGGTGCGACTTGCAAATACACTGCACTGCCAAACGCCTTACAGTGTCTTTCCCTCCACACAATGCACCAGTACTGCACCACCACTTGTGAACTACAGGTGGGGTAAAGTCAGGTGTTGCTGTCCTTCCTCCCTGCCAAGAGGTGGAGAGTATCCCCCTGGGACTCTCCATCCTCATAGAAACATAGAATTTGATGGCAGATAAGGACTGCTTGGTCCACCTAGTCTGCCCATTTCCCTACCTGATGGATAAGCTGCAGATTCTAGTTAATAAACAGCTTACTTCCTCCTACCCCCCACCTAGAATTCCCTTATGCCTGTCCCATGCATTAAAACAACATGAAGTCTTGCTGTATTATGACAATTGCATTTAGCTCCAGCACTTGAACTGCCCCGGAGAGTGAAGGGTTAAAATTCTATGCCAGGCATAGAACATTAAGCTCGACCTTGGTTGAAAACTCTGTCTGTAGCACTTTGAAACCAAACCATCAGATTCTTTACTCTGCCTCACTGAACAGTCGCTCCGGAGATTTTCTCCTTCTGCTCGGTTCAGACATGGTTAAAGTGTCTTGTTTTAGTCCGCTGTTCATTCCGTTTATCGGTTCGAGACTCTGTCTGTGGTACCGTAAGTACGTAGGATAGTATTGTGGACAGTGTGTGGAAATTGTAAATTTGTCCAATCGGTTCGGCTGAACTGATCATTTAGTCAAATCTTTCTGAAAAGTTAGTGTGTGGGTACCGGTCCGTATCAGTTTTTAAATAAAAAACGTGATTTGAAAGTTTTTTTTCCAACACCCGTAACATGGTGAGAAACTGATAGGAGAATCTTGCCTGGCGGTTGCCAAATAAAGGGTAAGTTTGTTAGGTTGGCCATGTCTGAGAAACCCAAGGAAAAAACCAGGCCCACTGGGTTTCAACACTGCAGTGTGAGTGGGGAGGTTTTTGCTAAGGCCGATCCCCACGCCACCTGTGTTTACTGTCTGGGGTTTGACCATCTCGATTCAGACTGCCAAATTTGCAAGAATTTCTGTAAGTCTGCCCTGGAAAAAAAGTTAGGTAGACTTAGGGATAAGGAGGCAGAGAAATCTGCTGACCTGGAAGTTCCTACCGAACCAGAAGGAGTGCCCTCTGACCAGGGCGATACTTCTTCGGGCAAGAGGAAAGCCAATCCCGAAGGATCGGTTCCTACAAAGAGAAAATGCAAGGATAAATCCTCCGGTTCGGATCCAGAACTTCATGTTCCGACTGTCGAAGAGATAGCCAGAGCAATTCGGATTGTGGAATCGCTTCATCCGGTTCCGACTGATCTGGCACCTTCTGGCAGGGGTTCGGTTCGGTCGGTTCCCCCGGTTCAGGATTCTTCCCCTAAAGATTTTTACGAACCGGAGTTTGATGATGAGGGGGATTTTGAAGAAGGTGATTATGGCGGTGAAAGTCTGGATGTGCCTGTGGAACCGGGCATCTCCCCAGACAGACCTTCTGGTGTTTCCCCTCCTAGGCTTTCTGAGTCCCCTTCCCACTTTCTGTTTTACAGAAAAGTGGCTCAAACTCTCCAGCTTCCTATTGAGGAGGCTATGGAGGATCAAGAGGAGCCTGACTTTGTAGAGATGATGGACATCCCAGAGTCTAAGAGACTGTCTATTCCCCTCCATAAGTCCTTTGGGAAAAGGACACAAACAATTCTTAGGTCTCCCAAATCTGTACCTCCTGTTGACAAGAGAATGGACAAGAGGTACACCTTGTCAGGCTCAGATACGGAGTTTCTTTATCAGCAATGCAGCCATGTTGGGGTAGTGCAGACTGCTGCCTGTGACAAGGCAAACATCCCCTTGGCTTCACAACCCCCAAACAAAGATTCCAGGAAGATAGATGCCATGGCAAAGAAGCAGTACATGGCATCATCTTTGGGACTCAGGCAGGCTAACTATATGGCCTATACAGCCAGGTACCAGAAGTCCAGGTGGGACACTGTGCTGGCACTGGCTAAACAGGCTTCCCCCCAGCTAGCCAAGGAGCTGGAGGGGGTGGCTGCTGATGGGATCGAGGCATCAAAGGTGCAATTTCATGCTGCTGTGGACTCCAGTGATGTGTCATTAAGAGTCATGGCTACATCTGTGGCTCTTCGGAGGATGGCTTGGCTCAGATGTAATAGCCTTTCGCAAGATAACCCAGGCTAAGGCCATGGATTTCCCTGTGGTGGTTAATTCTCTGTTTGGGGAGCAGACAGAGAATTACATAAAGAAAATGGACGAGTACAGGACCACTTACAGGAGTGCCTAGGCCAAGGAGAGGCAGGCAGGCAACTCCTCAAAGGTAGCAAGCTAGGGGCAGGCATTTTCACAGGCCTTTCTACCAAGTGCAGGCCTCTTCTTCCTTTTCTCAGAGGTGGTTCATTAGAAGGAGAGACAGAAGGGAGATGAGCAGGGCTGCATCCACCCCTCAGCCTAAGGCTCCTGCCAAGCAGACGCCCTGATGTGTCAGCCCAGGTCGACTCCCCCATTCCTGTAGGAGGCAGGCTGGCTTATTTTGTCCAGGACTGGATGTCTGTTACCTCAGACAAGTGAGTCCTGGAGGTTGTAAGCCAGGGGCTGGTTCTCAGTTTCAAAAATTTCCGAAACTGAGACCCAGAGCCTTTCCACCTGCAAATACAACAGAAACCCCTGCTCTAAAGGCAGTTGTTTCCTCTCTACTGGCCTTAAGAGCCATAGAGAGAGAGTTCCTACTCTATACAGGAGCAACAGTCTGTACTCCAGGTACTTCCTTACTCCAAAAAAGACAGGGGAGTGGCGGCCCATCCTAGATTTGAGATATCTAAACAAGCACCTGCTAAAGCCAAAATTCAAAATGGTGACTCTGGGAGCAATTCTTCCCTCTCTGAGGTCAGGAGACTGGCTAACCTCCCTGGACCTCAAGGATGCCTGTTTTCACGTTCCCATCAGGTGCTCCCACAGAAAGTACCTCAGATTCGAAGTGCCATCAGGCCATTATCAGTTCAGAGCAATGCCCTTTGGCCTAACTTCAGCTCCAAGGGTGTTTTACAAAGTGCCTAGCAGTAGTGGTGGCCTTTTTAAGAAGGAAAA
The DNA here is from genome assembly GCA_016271365.2 of Neoceratodus forsteri. Taxonomy (NCBI): domain Eukaryota; kingdom Metazoa; phylum Chordata; order Ceratodontiformes; family Ceratodontidae; genus Neoceratodus; species Neoceratodus forsteri. Next base: position 1,206,649,170 of record CM028132.1, read on the forward strand.
GGATTTCTGTTTTTCCATACTTGGACAACTCGCTCCTTGAGGGCCAGTCTCCAGACCAAGTCAAGTCAGATCTGCAGGTCACCCAGCAAGTTCTCACTTCCCTGGGGTTCCTTCTCAGTCTTCCTAAGTCAGTTCTCGAACCAGTACAGTTTCTCACTTTTATAGGAGCAGAGCTGTACACGCTCAAGGCAAGAGCTTTCCTTCCTTTGGAAAGGGCAAAAGCCATCGATCAGCTGGCCTCTTCCTTTCTCCCTCTGGTTTCTCGACCAGCAAGGCATTTTCTTCAGCTTCTGGGCCACATGACAGCTTTCACGGCAATGGTCCAAGGGGCCAGGTTTCAGATGAGGGACATTCAGTTCCATCTGAGAACTTTTTGGTCCCAAAGGAAAGATCCTCTTACCAGGCTAGTTCCTGTTACTCAGACCTTAATTCAGGCCCTTCAGTGGTGGCAGGACCTGGACAATCTGAGGCAAGGTGTTCCATTTGTCACTCAGACTCACTCTGTGGTTCTTACCACAGATGCTTCCCTTTTGGGGTGGGGAGCCCATCTGGGGGCTCTCACGGCCCAGGGACTTTGGTCCCCTGAGGAATCCCTTCTCCATATCAACCTCCTGGAGCTCAGGGCAGTACTTCTTACCCTACAAGCTTTCTCTCAGTCAGTACAGAACAAGGTGGTTCAGGTCAGGATGGACAACACCACCGCCATGTGATACATCAACAAGCAGGGAGGCATTCAGTCCACGGCCTTGTGCATGGAGGCCATGAAAATATGGTCCCTGGCTTATTCCTTACAGACCTCTCTAGTAGCAGTCCACCTCCCAGGAAAGGATAATGTGATATCAGATGCATTGAGCAAGATTTCCCAGGGCCATCACAAATTGTCTCTGGATCCTGTGGTGTTGAAAGTGATTTTCTCATGGTGGGGCACTCTGGAGATAGATCTCTTTGCAGCTCTAGACAATCACCAACTTCCTCTGTTTAGTTGCAGACCCCAAGTCTTGGGCTCAGTCCCTCTGGATGCTCTGACTTTGAACTGGGAAGGGAAATTTCTTTATGCCTTCCCTCCTTTTCCTTTGCTGTTCAAGGTTCTAGTCAAGGTAAGGTCACAACCATGGAAAGTGATTCTGAGTGCTCCAGACTGGGCCAGGCAGCCTTGGTACCCCCTGTTGCTGTCCTTAACAGTCCATCTTCCCCTGTCTCTTCCCAGGAATCACAATCTGCTAACCTCTTCTCAGGGAAGGATTTGGTACCCCAGTCTCCGGTCACTCAATCTCAAAGCATGGCTCTTGAAGAGTTAAAGTATGCAGATTTGCATCTGTCTCAAGGGGTTCTGGATATTCTCAAAGCTTCTCGAAAGCCTGCCACCAGAAAAACTTACAACTCCAAATGGAAAAGGTTCAGTATTTGGTGTTCCAAGATGTATATATCCCCAGATACTGCTGAGTTGTCTGTAGTTCTGGATTTTATGGTTCACCTTAATGGCCTAGGGCTCAAGCCAGCTACTCTCAAAATTCATTTGTCAGCTATTTCTGCTTTTTTTTCAGTGGGGAAGTCTTCCTCTCTGTCATCTCACCCTGTATTCTGTAAATTTTTCAAAGCATTGCTTCATGCCAATCCCCCTTTTAGGGATCCTGCTCTTGCCTGGGATTTGAATATTTGTATTGCTCAGCTTATGCAACCCCCCTTTGAGTCTATGTCCTCAGCAGAGCTCAAGTACTTGACTTGGAAAACTGTTTTTAGTTGCTGTTACTTCTACCAGGCGTATCAGTGAATTGCAAGCCCTGTCAGTGGAACCTGACTTCATTTCATTCCATAGAGATAATGTGATCCTTAGAACCAATAGAAGGTTCTTACCTGAAGTGGTCTGTGATTTCCACTTAAACCAATCTATCTCTTCCTGTGTTCTTCACTGATCACACCTCCTTAGGGGAAAGGAGGCTACATAGTTTAGATGTTAAAAGGGCCCTTAGTTACTACATAGAACGTACAAAGGGTCACAGGTTTGACTTCCTCCAATTGTTCCTCACTTATGAGGAAGTAGGTAAGGGAAAATCTGCCACCAAGAGAACCATTGCCAGGTAGATTGTGTCCTGTATCCAGTTCTGCTATGAAAAACTGCACCCTCGGGCCTGAGGGCTCATTCCACTAGAGATACAGCTGCTTCTCTGGCTGCAGCCATGGATATTCCTTTGGTAGAAATTTGCCAAGCAGCCACCTGGAAAACAGTTCATACCTTCACCAAGCATTACTCTCTGGATATCCAGGCTAGGAGTGTTGCTAGGTTTGGCACAGCAGTGCTTCAGAGTCTATTCCCAAAGTATGTTCTGTCCCTTCTCTTTGTAGGTACTGCTTGGTAGTCTGCAATTGTCAGAATACAGCAAGACTTCATGTTTGAAAAAAAATTACTCACCTTAGTAATTGTGTTTCTTCTAATGGAGTCTTGCTGTATTCTGACCTATCTCCTTCCCTGCCTTCCCTCTCAGAACCTGTTTTGGGAAGTGGCTGGGCAGGTGCAGTGTTGTACCCCAGGGGTGTCTTTAGCCCACTCCTCTTGTGTTGGGTGCTTTGTGTTTGTTTAGTTAAGAGTTTTTAGTTCTTATTGCATGGTTTTTGGTCTTTGGGTTTCCTGACTTGAGTCTTTTGGGAATCTAAAGTCTTGTTGCCAGTTGGCTAGTAGGAATTATACAATGTCCACATTATATAGTTAGTGAGTTTTAGCTCATACGAATCTGGTGGTTTGGTTTCAAAGTGTCACAGACAGAGTTTTCAACTGAGCTTGAGCCTAACGTTTTGTGCCTGGCATAGAATTTTAACCCTTCACTCTCCAGGGCAGTTCAAGTGCTGGAGCTAACTGCAATTGTCAGAATACAGCAAGACTCCATTAGAAGAAACACAGTTACTAAGGTGAGCAATTTTTTCTTCTTGAATTCTCCCACTGTTTCTGACTCCACAACCTCCTCAGGAAGGCTGCTCCATGCATCCACAACCCTCTCTGTGAAAAAATACTTTCTAACATTACCTCTGAGCCATCCCTACTCTGTCTTCAAATTGTGCCCCATTGTTCTTGCACATCTCTTCCTCTGAAAGATGCTACCCTCTTGTACTTTAATTCCCTTGAAATACTTGAACGTTTCTTTTATGTCCCACCTCACCCTTCTTTCCTCATGGGTATACATATTAAGCTGCTTTAGTCTCTCTTCGTATGTCTTCTGGTGCAGACCCTGCACCATTTTGGTTGCCCTTCTCTGAACAGTCTTCACTCTGTTTATGTCTTTGCGGAGATGGGGACTCCAGAATTGCACGCAGTACTCCAGATGGTGTCTCGCCAACTGTCTGTACAGAGGGATAACAACTTCCTGTTTTCTACTGTTGATGCCTCTCCCTATGCATCCCAGTATCACCCCCAGCCCTCCTTACTGCCTTCTCACATTGCTTGCCTACCTTTAGGTCATCTGATATAATTACTCCTAGGTCTCTCTTGATTTTTGTTGTTGTTATTAACTCTCCCCCCACTGTGTACTCTTCCCCTGGGTTTTTGTTTCCCAGATGCATTACCTTGTACTTCTTTGCATTGAACCTGAGCTGCCATATATTTGACCATTCCTCCAACCTTGCCAAGTCCCTTTTCATCCTTTACACTCCACCTTGTGTATCAGCCCTGTTGCAGATCTTTGTGTCATCTGCAAAGAGAAATGCCTTTCCTTCCAGGTGCTCTCCAATGTCACTTATACAGACATTAAAGAGGACCGGTCCCAGTACTGAACCCTTCGGTACCTCGCTAGTTACCCTCCTTTCTTCACCGTGGACTATTGTTTACTGTTACCCTTTGCGTCCTGTTGTTCAGCCAGTTTTTTATCCAGGCTACCACCTTGGGACCCACTCCAAGGCTGGCCAACTTGTGTATTAATCTTTTGTGTGGGACTGTGTCAAATGCCTTTTTAAAATCTTGGTAGGCCATATCCACAGCCTCCTCCCTGGTCTACTACTTTGGTCACCTAGTCAAAGAAATCTATTAGGTTTGTCTGACATGACCTTCCTGCTGTGAAACCATGCTGCCTTGGGTCCTGTGCCCCACTGGCCTCTAGGTACTCAACAATTCTTTCCTTCAGAAGTGATTCCATAATTTTCCCTACCACTGAAGTCAAACTAACTGGTTTGTAGTTTCCTGTCTCTGCCCTGCTCCCACTTTTGTGAAGTGGAATTACATTTGCCCTCCTCCAGTCCTCAGGTACCACCCCATCCTCCCATGATTTGTTAAAGAGAGTAGTCAGTGGTGTTACTAGTTCTACCCTTAGTTCTTTTAGAATTCTTGGGTGAATCCCATCAGGCCCCATTGGTTTGTCCACCCTCAGTTTCAAGAGTTCTTTCAAAACCCTTTCTTCTGTGAATGGACTGGTATCGACCCCTCTATTCAGAGTTTCTCTCTTGTTTGGTTTAGATACCTCCCCCTCCTCTTCCGTTGTGAATACTGAGCAGAAATATTTGTTCAGTATCCCTGCTTTTTCACTGTCACCCTCTGCCCACATTCTCTTCCCCTTTATTAAGTCTCTGTATCCCTCCCTTGGTCTTTCTTAACTCCCTAATGTTCCTATAGGTTTTATCCCCCTTCACCTGGCTGCTCCCCAGTAACCTTGGCTTGTTCATTAACCGAGATCACCATGAGCTATCCCAACCACTATGCCAATGAGACAGCCTTGGCTGCATGCTGTTTAGGCATGATTGCAACAGTAATGTGCAGAAACTTTTTTTTTTTTTATCTGTCAATCTTATCTGTGTCAGTCTTCACCATTCATCACTGGGTATATGGCCTGAAGTCATGATCCGTGGAAGACTCCCAATGGGCGGAGTCGTCATGAGACTGGCGCTGCCCTTGAGACCGATGATCCACGTGGCGCTTGTGGGTTGGCCGTTATCCGACAATGACTCCGCCCTAGCCTCAGTCCTTCTTCTCCCGCCGTCGAGTGCAGACCTCGTGAAGAGACTTCTAGCAAGTGTGTGTTCACAGCCCAGTTTTCGCAACCAGTCCTTGGTTCTGTTTTGCCCTGCTCGATGTCACTTCTGGTGCCAGTAGGACAGTTTCATTTATTAGTAGGCGACATCGAGTACTGTTTTTGTAGTTGTTTACCATGCAGTCATGTCTCGTCCGGGGGCAAGAAGTTGTCGAAGGCAGGGCAGCCACCAATGCATAAGTGCCACTGTGGCTGCCTTTATTGCATGACAGACCAGCGTGACCGTTGTCTCTCCTGTCTCGGCCCGGCCCACGACATAGACAACTGCGATGCCTGCTTCTGTGTGGACTATCGAGTTCTTGAGATCTGCGCGTTTAAAGTCAGGCAACTTTCGGGGGGCGGGTTCGCAGTCGGTGGGCCAAGGTCAGGACTCTCCACCCTTCCTCCGGGTCCCCTCCCAGTCCTGTACAGCCCTTGGAGGAGGGACCTCTGCCTCTTACAGCCTTGCCACGGCAAGGACTCCTTCTGTGGTACAGGAGGCCCAGTCTGCCCCTTTCGGGGGCAGGCAGGAGGCACCGCTATGGCATTCGCCTCTTCAGAGGTGAAGGCTCCCCCAGTGTCATGTTCTGGGCCCACCAGGCCCGGGCTGGCACTGTCCTCGGCACCGACTGGCCATCCTTTGGTGTCACTGTCGCTCCTGGCACCGTTTTTCACCGCCGAGGATGTTGGTGACACCATGGAAAGTGCTGATTTAGGTTCTGGGTCTGTCTCTGGTTCTGGCGACATGTGCGGCACCTGGGCTGGAGTCGGTGCCATTCTCAGCTCTGGTGCCATTCGCGGTGCTGGGGATGGGGGCGGCACCGCGATCAGTGCCGACCTTGGCTCCGGAGCCATTCTCAGCGCTGGTGTGGAATGCGGTGCCATGCTTGGTGTTGGTCCCAATTCGGGTGCCGGTTGCAGCGCCGCGGAGGGTCACGGCGTCTGGCGCAGTGCCACGCTTGGCTCTGGTGCCACCTACAGTGTCAGGTCTGAAGGTGGTCTGGCTCATGGTCAAAGAACTGGTAGGGATCGAGGGGTGATCTGGCATCAGGCCTCTGGGTCTACCTCCTCGGAGTAGGACTCTGGGTCTGATCAGGAGTGGATCCCGGATTCTTTGGAATCCTCCAATCCCTCAGTGTCCAGCACCTGCCCCTACTCAGCCTCCCTCTGGGGGTCAGCTGTTGTCAGGAGGTTCTGGGGGTCAGTGGGACTGACTGAGCCAGCAGTGGTCACATGGCCGCTGCCTTGCAGCCAGGGCCACTGTGCCGTCTGCTGCTTCAGCTGGGACACTCCCTTCTCAGTCCAAGTTTGGGACAGCCCGGGGCACCCCAGGAAGGGGAGGGTACTGTTCCCTGGGTGGATTCTTCTGAGTCCACCAAGAGTTGTCAGTTACCTAGGCTAGTGGCTCGGAGGACAGGGTCCCTCTCTGACTGAAGGGTTGAGGGGTCAGGGTTTGGCACAGCGCACTCTCACCGGGACCTGGCTGGGTTGTGGGAGGATCTGCAGTGCAGACCCTCGCTCTTCACTGGAGCGCTCCTTGAGAAGGACTTCAACTCCGGAGGTCAGGGGCCGCCTGTCTGGACTCGCACGGTCCCATTCACCTCACGGGGGAGATTTCTTCCCATGGGCACAGCTCTGACCGTTCCGGCTGAACGTCTGTTAGCTGCTTGGACCTTCGGGTCTCCATCCCTGTGGGGAGTTTCCTCTAGGCCCCCTGCCCTGACAGAGGCCGTTCTCCTGCTGCTAGGAGCTTGTCCCCTGTGCCTCTGCCTCCATCCCCGGCTATCCCAGGCATTCCTGGTTCTAGGGGACCTTTCACCTGGGCACAACTCAGAGTTTCAGCTGCACAGTTCCCTACCTACCTTAATGCTCTGGACCAGCAGGTGTTCCACCATGCTCCCGTGCAACCGGACCCTGAATCTTCGAGCTTGTCTACATCTTCATGCTCCTCCTCGGAGGGAGAGGAATTGTCTGTCCACATCTCCCCAGTGTCTGATCTTTTATCATATCAGCACTTCCTTGCGAGGATGCTGGACGAGCTCCATCTCACTCTGGCCCCTGTGTGCAATCTTGAGCATGTGATGTGTGCCTTTTTAAGCGAATACAGTGCGGCCAACCTGGTGGTTCCCGCCTGGCCTGTCCCCTTCCGGGAAGTATCACATTGGCTTTGGCTACGTCCCTTCTCCACTGTTTCCGCCCCGAGGGACCTGCGCCAATGGTATTGTGCCCCCCCCCGGTCTCCAGGTAGTTTGCCTCATCCCTCTTCAGGTTTGACTTGCCTGGACACCCCCTCTGGGCCTAGTGCCCCACACCGTGACCGACCCCCAGACTCAGACTCTGCAGATTTCGATTTTTGGGGGAAAAGGACTTTCTATTCAGCACGGATCCTTCTTTCCATTGCTTCACATCAGGCCCACTTTGCTTCCTATGATAGGTTCTTGTGGGCCAGGCTAGGACAGCTCCTAGCCTCAATGCCTGATATGGAGGAAACCAGGCAAGTCATTGCCCTCTCTGCTCAGGGCCTGCAGCTAGCAAAGCGCCAAGCAAGGGCATCTTATGACACCAATGAGGTAGCCTCCAGAGATATAGGGACAGCGATCTGCATTAGGCAGATGGCATGGCTTTGGTTATCCCGGTTGTCACCCCTGGCCCAGTGTAGTGTGATTTCCTCTGCCTATTGGAGAACCCACCTCTTCTCCTGCAGGGTGAGGCGGCGACTTTCGGGGCGTTTTCTCTCCCCCTCTGTGGGTTCCCCTTCTCACCCAGACCAGTCTCGGGTCTCCCCAGGCCTGTAAGGGTTCTCCCCTCCAGTGTCTCCCCCATTGGAGGCTAAGGGACTTAGTCCCTTAAGAAAGTATTGGGCCCCTCTTTGGGAGGCTCGTTACTCACCCAGTAGTGATGAATGGTGAAGATTGACACAGATAAGATACGAAAATTATGTACTAACCGTAATTATTAATCTTTCTGTGTATCTTCATCATTCATCACTAAATCCCACCCACCTTCCTCCTGGGGTCTCAATCTCTGGGCTCCCCCTTCCCCTGTGTGTCTCCCTGTTGTTCTCCTCTCTCTCCTCTCCCTTGCAGTCAGGAGGAAGGGGACTCTGGAGGCACACAAGGAGGCATTTCTCCTGTAGGTTTTTGGTTTTTGGGGTGGGGGGTCCTTCTCCCCTTCATTCACCTTGTCTTCTCGCCACCTCCTTTTCTGGAGTGAGGTGAGAGATCGGGGGGCCCCCAACCCCCATTTTCCCCTTGGCCTAAAAACCCCTTATTTTTTCTTATTTCCTTGTTGTCCTGTATTGGATATCCTTTTGGCTATCCGTCCTTAACATTTTTAAGGTTATCTCTCTATTTTTTTTGGGGAGGGGGGGAGGCACCCTTTTTTCCTGACCCCCTCTCCTTAAGGTTTTTGCCCTTCTCGGGCTACTGCTGCACTTTCAAATTCAGGCTTCGCCTCCTTGGCAGCTCCTTTAAACTGGTTCAGATGGTCCAGACTATTCTGGTCTGCCATCAGTTTGCTCAAAGCCTTGGCGCCCAGGACTGACTTTAGAGGTGCAGTCCTCTCTTCTCCCCCTCCTCTTCCTTATCCCTTTACTTTTCCTCTTCTTTCCCTTCTTCCTTTCCAGAGATTGGGGCCCCTCCTCCTTTTGTCCAATCCCTCAAATCTAATTTGTCCTTCCTGTCTCCTGTGTCGTTTATTTCTCCTTTTGGTTTTTATATCCTTTCCTTTTGTCTATCCCTTGGGCTCCCTTTCCCCACCCCTCCAACCCTCTTTTTTCTTCCACTCTCCGGCATCTCAGAAATGAGGCTAGGGTGGAGTCGTCGTCGGATAGAGGCCAACCTGCGAGTGCCACATGGAATGTTGGGCTCGAGGGCGACGTCAACCCTATGACAACTCCGCCCATAGGGGAAAAAAAGTCTCCTGTGGATCATGACCTCCGGCCCTGCCCATTATCTACCTCCCTCAGATTCACCGTGCCCAAAGTACCCCATGGATTGTCCCCCCTTGGGAGGGCTGTCCTCTCTCTTCCTAGTGACTCTCATCCAGAATTGGGTTGGTGGTCTAGGTGGCGGTGTGGGGACGGAGGTAGGCGGGCAAGGCTTCGTGGCGCCTGCACTGACAATTTTCTGTTTTCTCCCCTTGATCCCCTGCTGCAGCAGTACGTAAGCGTGTGCACATGGGGGTTTGTGCACACTACGGAACCATGACCCCTCCCTTCAGTGCCTCTCTAGCACCTGGCCTCCACCTGGTGGCAGCCAAGAGCTAAGTAGACATGTCGCCCCACCCCAGGAGAGGAGAGTTGTCTTGATGCTCAAATCCCCCCCCCCACCACCAACACCCAAGCTCGTTCCTGAAGTCTGGTCACTGGCGTGGGAGGAGGTAAGGTGCATGGCGCCTCAGCCCTCTGCGCCACTGGGCCGGCTTTAAATCTTTTATTTATTACCCTGGGGTGACCTAGCCCCCATCCACTTTAGATGACCACCCAGCTAAGTAGCCCGAGCCTGTGGTCCTTGTTCCCATATCCACAGGTAGCACCCCCTGCGGTGGGGGAGCAGATCCCTCCCTTGAAACATATGCAAGTTGAGGTACAGGTGACTGTGCAGGGCCTGAGTGTACCCAGCTGCCAAGCCAGCAGATTTTCTGCCTTCAGTTTTCATGCCCTGCCAGGATGCCGGTGGAAAGGGCACAGTTGTGTGCCATCATGTGCAGGGACAAGATGGTGGCTGTCCACCCCAGCTAGTCTTAGCTTTTCTGCCACCAGTGTTCAATCAGGCAGCAGTGTTGTGGCACAGAACAGCACTGGCCCTCCCCCACGAGAAGGAAAGCATCCACTGGGATGCTTGATTACTCTCATCTCAGGTGAGCAGATTCTTAAGTAGTCTGCCTGAATGAATGTTACATTTGTACCTATTAAACTTCAGATACAGAGAAGGAGCGACAGACCCTTGTCTCTTAAAACTTGGCAAGGAGGATTTAGGGTCTAGAGTTTCAGTTGATGTGACAGAGGAGATACAAGAGGTGTGTGTGTGGGTGTGTGTGTGTGTGTGTGTGTGCTATATATATATATATATATATATATATATATATATATATAGTCACAAGAGGGCCTCACCGTACAGTTGAGAAACATAATGAGCAGGTGTGACCAGCTCCAGAGAGCTGGGATGCCAGTCAGCCAGCGCTTCTGTTTTTGTATTTGTTTTTATTCTGTTGGCTGTGGTTGGATTTCAGACTGTGTAAATTTGCAGTGGATTGTGGATAACCGCTAGTTTATTCGATAGTATAACCGACATTTCATTTCATAGTTCAGAGTAGAAATCATTGTGTCTTAAGCTGGACACATGGCACGTCTCACAGTATCTTCAGGAGAGGGGGACTTGCAGCACTCAGGCGTCTGCTGTAGTTTACAAACCAGACACTGATGTCACTCAGCTCTGTATCTCAGCAATCAGGTGCTCTCTTGTGTCCTGGACCTTGGAGCTTATAGCATGTTTGCCTAATACTGCCCTGATTTGCCAGTGCTGAAAGGGTTACGCTTTGAATGTGTAATGATGACTACATTTATTCATCGTGGTCAATTGCTGACAGCTGTTAGGATGCTTCTGCTGTATCCTCTCATGGGACAAATTCAGGCTGGGCTGTGGCAGCAGCAAGCTAGGGCAGGGAGAGGGATGGACTTTTTCCACTGATTGCTTTTGTCCCGTTCAATATTCCGACTGAGAATAACCTTGGCATCAGCAGGCGTGAAGTTACTCTGTTTTGTTTGTAGGGAATGCACACAGATCTGTAAATCTACGTGGGGGGAGGGGGTAGAGGAGTGGCCATTTACGTCCAGGTGGGCAGAGAGCATGCCTGATGGATTGCGCTCTCTCTCTGTCTCTCTGCACGAGCTCCTGATTGATTGTCATCTAGGACTGCTTGTAAATCTGGACCAGTGAAACAGTGATGCGAACACGATATGGAAAAAAACATGAAGGCATGTTGAAGAAGCTTATCTGCAAACGGATATGTACTTGTAAGCAAACCTCTCTGAATTGCAGTTTTTATGGATCTGCATGTATGGAACAGATTGGAGGCCTGCATTGCTACGAGTGCTATATGTTGGATGTTACCAAACATCATCTGCACAGGATTGAGGAGGTCACAGGGCAACAAGATGACAAGCCTTAATGTGAAATATTGAACTCCGAGGGATACAGGGCCAGCTGTGAAATACAATATTATTTGTAGTAGTTCAATATGTAATTTTACTCCATGCTGTAATGTAGGGTAAGGCTGTGTTAAAAGATTTACGTTTATATTCGGGTGCGATGATTAGAAGAAAAATCAGAATCATATTTAGAAGGTGCTTTAAGTATGACTTACAGTTTAGCTGTGTGACGTTTTTATGTTTTCCATTTTTCTTTCAGTTTCTCCTTCTGAATACAGGGTGTGCTGTAACAGTTGCATACATTTAGTATACAGTCAGAAGAATCTGCTAATTGAGTTATTATGTAAAATCCTAGGCATTTGGTGGTGTTGCATGGTATGGTTTATTTAGCTAAAATAATATCAGTTGTAGGAGTTGACTGAGTCTGTCACAGACTGGCTGATGTAAGTTAAAAGTCTGCCTGCCGTCTTGAGTCACTGGAGAAGCAGTTACTGTATCACGTGGACCTTTGTTTCTCGATGAGAAATACTAATGAAGTCTTAGTTAATAGGGCTGGGGATGGGCATCTTTTCTGTACTATCCTCTTAAAAATATTCTGGCTACTGTGTTGGAAATATGACTAGTTGATTTGTAGAATGTCTGCTTTGTTTACAACATGAGACTCGTAGGATCTTGCAAAGGAATGCCGGTCAATCAAGTTACATATAGAAACATAGAATTTGTTGGGAGAAAAGGACGGGTTTGCCCACCCAAGTCTGCCGAGATGTTCCCTGCCTGTTCTGTCTCCGCAGATCATTTCTTGTCTCCGGCGACACTCCCCGCTTGTCTGCCTCTTTTCGAATACACCCTACCACCTCCCTGCCTCTTTCCTAAAATACCCCATGTTTATTCCATGCATGCTTGAAGCCTCCCACTGTTCTGGCCTCCACCACTTCCATTGGCAGTCTGTTCTGGGCAGTTACCACCCTTTCAGTGAAGAAATGTTTCATGACATCTCTCTTGAACTTCCCCCTCCAGCTTCATTGCATGCCCCCAGCCCTGATGCTCATCCTCATTTGAAAGAGACTCCCCACCTGCACCTGGTTCACCCCTATAAGATCAGTGATTTTCTGTTTTCAACAGAAAACACTGGTAAAAATCGAATTTATCATTTTTATGGCTGCATGGGCGGAGCCCTGCAAACATGTTGCTAGGAGAAGAGAAAATGGACTCCGTAAGCACATGACCAGTTTCAATCACTGTGGCCTTCCACAGTGGTGCGGTCAATGTTGTAGCATTGTTTCTCCACCGTTCCTCCCCTTCGCGGCTGCACTAAACACACCCCTCCATGGGTGCACTCTTTTCTTTCTGCCTGTTACTTCCACAGTTGTGGGTGAAAAAAAAGAGCCTGCCGTGCCCAGGGTGGCCACCGTGAACTCATTGTGCATGCATGAGTATCGCAGCTTAGGCAGTCAGCGGTAATCACGCATGCACACTGTTGTCATGACAGCTATCTTGGACATGGCAGACTCTTTCTCACGCATACACAATTATTAGTTGCTGTGCATGCGCAAGTACCACACAAGGACGGCGTCAGCCACAAGTACTGTTTCACTTGGGCTCACCGCTGTGAAGCAGCTGTGTTGGCTCTGACCAGAGTTTGTTTTAATTTAAAAAAAAAAAAATTAAAAACCTCTATTTGCACCACTTTACCATGCAAAAAAACAAACATTTTGTACCAGTTGTTTGGGCAGACTCCTCCATTTTGAGTCATATTTTTGTTAAAAAACATACTGCTTTGCACTTAGTTTTGGGAAAAAAGTGGATTTTAAGATTTTGCCAAATGGAATTGACCATTTTTTTTTGAAAATGAAAAATCATTGGCTCTACTCCTGTGAGGTACTTTTAAGTTTCAATCATGTCATCTCTCTCTCTGTATCTCCCTCTCCCAGAATGAACATATTCAGATCCCTCAGTCTATTCTTGTAGGGCTTCTTTTGCAAACCCTGCACTATTTAGTTGCAAACCCAGCATCATTTTAATATCATAGTATTTGATGGCAGATGAGATCTGCTAGGCCCACCCAGTCTGCCTATATTCCCTGCCTGCATCAGTGGTCGCTGACCCTACTTGGTCACTGGCTTTAGCCTTTTCTACCCACCTCTAGGGTTCCCTTGTGCCTATCCTATGCATGTTTGAATCCCTCAACTGTGCTAGCTCCCACTACTTCCTGGGGTAGGCTATTCCATTTTTCTACCACCCTTTCTGTGAAGAAAAAGTTCCTCACATTCCCCTTTATCCTGCCTTCCACCAATCTCATATCATGCCCCCTCATCCTTTTTTATTTATTTTATTTTATTTATTTAGCTTTTGTTGACTGGGTAAGTGCACTAGACAAATCCTGCCTATTTTCAGGCACGACCCCGGGGAGGGGGATACAGATGAATGCCAACTGACTTTGAAACCAGATTAAGCTGTTGGTGGTATTTGTAGTGAATGAGGAAATTTGGCCAGGACACCGGGAAATTCCTACTCTTTTCGATAAGTGCCATGGGATCTTTAACATCCACCTGAACTACCACCAATCCAGGCAGATGGGACCTCGGTTTAACGTCTCATCGAAGACGGCACCTCAGAAGTGCAGCACCCCTCTCATGCTGCACTACAGTGTTAGTACTGGGATATTAACCCAAGTGCCAGATGTGGGAATCCTTGTACACCTCCTATACTGAAAGATGTCACCCCCTTGCACTTTGTTTATGCCCTTAAGATACTTGAAGGTTTGTATCATATCTCCCTGTTCCCACCTTCCTGCCAGTGTATACTTATTGAGGTCTTTTAATCATTCCTCGTACGTGTCCTGTTGCAAGCCTTGCACCATCTTTGTTGCCCTTCTCTGAACCGCCTCCACCCTGTCTATGTCCTTATAAAGATGCAGGCTGCAGAACCGCACACCATACTCCAGATAAGGCCTCGCCAGTGTTTTGTACAGTGGCATCACCACCTCCCTACTTCTGCTAGTGATACCCCTTCCAGTGCACCTCAACATGCTACTGGCCTTCCCCACAGTCTTGGTACACTGTTCTGTTGAGAGGGTTACAGAAATGTAGTCTTCATGTCCTGTTCAGAGTGTTTGAGATGTGCCAAGCAAATGAGTTTATGCTTAACCAGTACCCTTGTGGGCAGTGTAGCAGTAGGATCCAAGGACTGAATGAACTGACTGCACTCCCTCCTACTAGAAGGGGTTCCTCTAGGCCAGGGGTTTAGACTTAGAATTTGTTTGTAGACACCCAAAGTGGGTTAGGAAATAGCTTTACATGTGGAGCATTTAAACTGTCTTCTGAAGGAAAAGCATATGTGTCGCAACTGAAAAAGAAAAGGATTTTTAGTAGACCCCCCCTCCCCCCACTACCACAAAATAAATGTTCTGTATTATGGAACAATGTATTTTTTTGCCTACTCTATATGTTTGTGTCCCATCCCTTTGACGTGGAACTTTTGTGAAAGAGCTGTTTGTGCGTAAACGTGTTTGTAATACAAGATTATAAATAAATAAACCAAAATCACTTAAACTGAAGGTATGTTCTGGAAAATGAATGAACTTGTTGATGTTCTGCTGAAAAATAACAAATTTTTGAACATGCACAAAAAGGTGATAAAATCCACTTTTCAAAACAGTTGCATGTGATTTTGTGAATCACCGTGTAGAGTAGGACAGAACAGAATTTTAATTTCTGTATCACACATTTCATACACGGTGAAGTATACAGGATGGTACTTTAAAACTCACTGTCACGTTTCCTGTTTTGAGAACAAAACAATCAGAAAATCAAGAAAACCTCTTCAAGGCGCATTAAGGATGGATCCCAAGAGTATGGGGCGTTCCCTAATTATATATCATTCACTTGTTTGACTGCTTACCTTGGGGTTGGCAGCCAAGGAAGAAAATCATACATTGGACTTCACATGTACAGTATACAAGGATATTCTTTAATAGTCTTCAGTGATAAGATAAGGTGTCACAGGTTTGAGCATATTATTTGATATCCGTGTATAGGCGTACATTTTTTATGGTATGTGAAGTTTCTGGTTGCCAGTTATTAAATGGGTTCATTATGAGTTTTGTTCAGATGCTTCTTATTGCATCATTTTCATTTGTTTGATGGCCTTTGAGCGGCATACCCTACAAACCCATGCCCTGTGAAACGGGACAGACTGCTTTACTTAGACTAGTGGCCTGTGACAGTCCTTGACAAGGAGGGTGTTGGGGCTAATAGATGTTTGGAAATGGCTGTACTTCATATTAGTTATAGTAATGTAGCACGTAAACCAGTCACTGTGGGCTCGCGTAAGTAAGGCCGTAACTATTCAGTACAAAAGTGTTTTTTTTTAATGTTCAAAATGAATGTCCCGTTGACATGTTTGTGGTACTCTGTGATGCATTAAATTCTGGTGTCAATTATTAATATCCATAGATGGGGGATGTGCATTGTCACATTAAAGACAGTTCATGCACTCTAACATGTCAGCCTCTTTCACGACCAGCATTAATAACCCCATCTAGTCTTTTTTTTAATTACATCTTGATGGACAACGCTATTACCTGATACTGCAGTGTTAATATTATGATCTGTTATTAAAGTGAGGCCATTTTCACAGGTTTTAAGTATTTTGGATTTTTGTTTTGCAGATAAAAATTTTGATGATGAAGACTCTGTGGATGGGAACAGGCCTTCCTCTGCTAGCTCTTCTACGTCCTCCAAGGCCCCTTCTGGTGCCCGGAAGGGGGCCAACATGGGGACTACCCGTAGACCTGGAACGGCTGTTGGATCACGGACAGTAGGTAAGGGAAATAAATATTATTCCCCCAATAAGTTCAGGGCTGCCAACAAAAATAGTGTTTGTTGATTCCTAACAAGTACATAAAAAATTAGGACTCTGGTAAGGAGAAGTTGTACTATGAAATTATGACCAAAAAAACAGTTAAAATAGTATCTGATACAGAAATTAAAACCTAATGGATAATTAACAGCACTGTTCTGCAGATTTAATGAATGCATCTGTGTTAACTTTCATTATAAAAAGGGTCTCAGAAATGCTGCAGTCTCATTTGGCTGTAATAAATCGGACGTCGGATCTGACGATGTCCACCCGACCGACCTGGCGTTGGGGTCTGGCGATGGTCCCCGATGATTCCCAGCTGCCAGACCTATCTCAGCCAGAGGGTTATCCTCACTGGGCCTCCCCCTCACCACGTAATGTGGATCCTCCTCCCTCACCCTTTAACCGAGGGACCGGAGATGAGGGCCTTTCACCAGGTGGCCACTCCCCAGCCACACCTCTGGATTTGTTAGGAGCTGGTGCGAACCCAGATAGTTCCCAGCTTACTCCTCTGTCAGGGGCTTCATCTTCACTGGTACACCCTGCTGCCGGATCTTACCCTACCGGGACCACCAGGGTCTGGTTTCCCGCAGGGTCCACCGTCGGGGGGGGGGCGCTATAGCTCCATCAGGCTCTCTGTCGGGCTTGCCTCCATAGGCCCCTCCATCAGGCCAGGTCCTGTCGAGTCTCCTGTCAGGTTACCCTCTGTCAGGCCCTCCATCGGGTTCCCTCCGTCGGGTTACCTGACTCCTCAGGCATTGACATATAACTCTTTCCGGGTTACCCCTGTTAGGGTTCCATGCACCAGGGTACATGCCCGCTTACCATCCGCCGGGATACCTGTTGATGCATTTTCATGTGCTGGGGTTCCTGTCACAGGATTCGCCACTGACTACCTCACCCCCAGTCTGCCGCCTCTTCCACCTCTGGTGGATTTGGAAACCATCCTGCAGTCGTGGTGGTCGGAGACCAAGGCTCAACTGGTTTCGGAGCTAGGCAGTCACCAGCCTTCCAGGGAGTCCTCTAGGATTCCTGACACACAACCAGTGAGACAAGTTCCAGCTCTGATTCCTCAGTCAACGCCGGTCCCTTCAAAGGACCTGACGTCGGCCCCGCCTGTCGATAAGCCGACACCAGGCCCACAGGATTCGGCTTATCCTGATTCTGGGTCTTCTGACTCGGATCAGGATTCAGATTCTGGTGATTTCTCTTCAGCAGAGTTGGGTTTTCTAACCCCACCCATAGAGGAGCCACAACCTGGAGGATCCTTCCTTCGCTGACCTTAAGAAAAACTGCAGAGGTTTATGATTGGAAGTCGGACAAGCAGGACCCAAAATGGCAGCGTTTGGCGGAGCACCTGGACATGCAGGCATCTGCACCGGTCCTTACCCTGCCCTGTTTGGAGCCTCATGAGGACCTGTCATCGACAATATGGATGATGCCATCCTCCATTCCAGCGGTGGCTAAGAAAGCAGACCACACCTGCCACACTCCGGAGGGGAAGGATCCCCTCAGCATGCACCGTAAGGCAGACTCTGTTATTATTGCAGCTGCTCATGACAGGTCTTCTAAACCCCATCACACGAGTACTTCTCCTCCTGATAAGGAGTCTCATCTGCTGGATCTGTTTGGGAGGAAGTGTTATTCATCCTCTACACTGGCCATGAGGACTCTTAGCTATGTAGGCCACATGCTGGTCTACCAAAAGTCGTCGTTATTTGTCCAGCTGGAACTGGCCATTGAAGCCCTTCCAGATTCTGAATCGAAATCCATCCTGGCAGATTCAATTGTCACCTAAGGTGACCTGCAGTCGTTCCCTTAGGGCAACCTGTGATACTCCAACTGTTGACTCCTCTGCTAGGGGAGCTGCCATGGCGGTCAACCTCTGACGCTTTTCCTGGTTAAAGGTATCTGGTTTGACCCAGGATGGTGCAATCTACCATACAGGATGCCCCTTTCAGAGTATCCATCTTGTTTGGGGGAGACTCACATCATAACTAACCCTGCAAGACAAAGGCAAGGCCCTTCGGTCGGTACAAACCATGTACCACCCAAAGTTTCAGGTGAAGAAGCCTTTTCGCCGTAAAGGGAAAAGGTAGTCGAAACAACAGCAGACGGCCCGATGTCAGACCAACCACTGGGCACAGCAGACCTCAGCTTTACCCCCCGGCCCGGCTAAATCCCAGAGAACTACGAGTTCAGCTCTCCCCACCCTCGCATGACTCACTGTCTACCTTCTTGCCTCCGGATCTCTCAGGAGAGCAGGTAGGCGGAAGATCTTTTTGTCATCTGCTAGGGTGGCGGGCAGTGACAACCGACTCCTGGGTTCTTCGGCTCATAGAGCAGGGCGCCACACAGTAGTTTATAGAAAAGCCTACAGACAGGCCTCTGGCCCAGTCACACTACCCAAAGGTGCACATCCCTCTTCTCAAAGAGGAAATACAGGCTCTGCTATGAAAGAAAGTAATAGAAACCTGTTCCAGTGCAACAGGAAGGAAAAGGGTATTACTCCCACTTCTTCTGGTCCCCAAAAAGACAGGATCTGCATCCCATTCTGGACATCAGCGCTCTAAACCTGTACACAGAGTACAAGAGGTTTTGGATGCTGACCCTCTTGGGTTTGCTGCCCCTCCTGCACAGTGATCAGTGGCTCTGTGCTCTGGATATGCAGGATATTTACCTGCACATCCCTATTTTCAGGGCTCACCGTCGCTACCTTCAGTTCTCCTTCCAGGGGGAATATTACCAGTTCAAGGCCCTACCTTTCAGCCTATCCTCTGCACCTCAGGTTTTCACGAAGTGCCTGGCAGTAGTGGCGGCAGCCCTGAGGCGTCAGGGCCACTGTGTGTTCCCTTACCTCAAAGACTGGCTCCTGTCAGCCCCATTGAGGGGATAGTTGTAAATCTCCCTCTCTGCAACCCTGGACTGCTTCTGTCAAGTGGGGATCACTGTAAATTTTTCAAAGTCCCAGCTTGTCCCTTCCCAGCACCTGCAGTTCATTGCGGCAGTGTTGGACATGGTTCAGGGTATGACTTTCCTCCCTCTTGACAGGGCAGAAACCTTGCAGAAGCAGGCCCGTATGGTGGCCTCCAGCAGGAAGGTCTCAGCCAGGCCGGTTCTTCGACTTCTACGCCTGATGGTAGTGGCCATCCCCACAGTGCCTCTAGCCAAGCTTCACATGCATATTTCGCAGTGGACTCTCAGAGCACAGTGGAATCAGAGGTCGAACGACCTGGGCCAGATGGTTATGGTCTCTGTTTCATGCAGAGGGATCTCTTGTGGTGGCAGGATCTTTCCAATCTCACCAAAGGGGGTCCTGTTTCAGTCCCCTCCTCCCACCCAGACTCTGACTACAGATGCATCAGGGATGGGTTGGGAAGACCACAAAACTCAAGGCAGGTGATCCCAGATGGAGATCTCTCTACACATCAGTGTATAGCGATGAGAGCAGTGTTGTATGCTCTTCGAGCTTTTCAGCACCTGCTTTTCCAGAGCACCCTGTTAGTTGAGTTGGGCAACATGTTTGTGGTCTGGTATCTCAACAAACAAGGAGGCACCCATTCGTATCCCCTATGCAGGGAGGCGATTCGGGTGTCTAATTGTGCTGTTCTGCATCAAATTCACCTCACAGCTGTTCACGTTCTGGGCGTGCAAAATGTCCTAGTGGACAGTCTCAGACGCACCTCAGTAAGGGCCCACAAGTTTGAGCTCAAGCAAGAGGTAGTCAACCACATATTCGACCTATGGGGCCGGCCGGAACTGGATCTGTTCGCCTCCCCATACAACACAAAACTACCCAAGTTTTGCTTGCTTGCTCCAGGACATGGTGTTTTCTGGTGAGATGCTCTCTCTTTTTGCTGGACATACACCTTCCCTCCTTTTCCAGTTATGCAGAGGGTGCTGATCAAGCTACGGGCAGAGGAAGTCCACTTGGTTCTGATTGCTCCCTTTTGGTCTTGTCAAGTTTGGTTCCCGCTGCTTCAGCAGCTGGTGGTGAAGTCTCTGGTTCTCCTGCCTCTCTGCAACGACCTCCTGACCCAGGAGGAGGGCACGCTGGTTCATCCAGTGCTGAAATTCCTTCATCTTCACACGTGGCACCTTAGGACATAGCCGCTTCACGCTTTGGCGTATCTTCTAGAGTGGCCCAAATCCTCGTTGAGACCAGAAAGCCATCTACGAGGACCACTTATGCCATGAAGTGGAAGCATTTTTCCATTTGGGCCACTACGAAGGGTTGGGACCAGTTCTCATGCCCTGCTCCATCAATCATGGAGCATCTTCTGCACCTCTATGATTTGGGCCTGGGGTATTCCTCACTGAAGGTCCATTTGTTGGCTATTTCTGTCTACCATACCTTCGTGGAAGGTCAGGGCAGTAGCACAGTTGGAAGTTTAAAAAACTTTCTTGAAGGGGATTCTGCATCTCAAGCCCTGTGCCATCATGGGATTTGAATTTCGTTTTGGAGAAGCCGACCTTGCCTCCTTTTGAACTGACTGGTTTGTGTGACATGCGCTATTTGTCTTGGAAAGCGCTGTTTTTAGTTGCAGTTACTACAGCTCGAAGGATTTCTGAGCTTCAGGCCCTGATTTGTAAGGAGCCTTATTTAATTTTTCATAAAGACCGGGTGGCTCTTCATATCAAAAACTGAGTTCTTGCCCAAGGTGGTCTCTGAGTTTACGTTGAACCAGTCGATTCAACTTCCAGTGTATTACTCTGAGCATTCTAATTGGGGAAGAGGCAAATCTTCATACCTTAAATGTTCATAGAATCTTGCGTTATTACACTAACAGGACAAAGTCTGTCCGAAAGTCAGATCAGCTTTTCATTTCCTTTACACCCAAAAGGGAGGGTGTGGCAGTTTCCAAACAGTGTTTATCCAAATGGTTGGCAAACTTCATCATTTTCTATTATTAGAAGTATGATAAGACCCTTCTGGAGGAGGTAAGGGGCATTCCACCAGAAATATGGGTGCCTCTACTGCTTGTTTCAGAAATGTGTCAGCTGCTGACATTTGCACCACGGCTACCTAGAGTTGGGTCCACACTTTCACTAAGCATTACAGTCTTGTCATTGCTTCTAGATGCAGAGCAGGTTTTGGCCTAGCTGTGCTTCAGGGACTCCTGTCCTGAACTGCCTACAGTTAACAGTTATTTTTGCCTGCCTCCCATGTTTCAGTTGTCTTCTGATTCACACTGCTTGGGACTCAGTCCTCAGAGCGATTACCTACTGCAAGAGCCCTCTCAAAGTAAGATAGTACAGTTATGTAAGAACTTACCGTAACAGCAGATCTTCGAGAGAAGCTCTTGCAGTAGGTAACCTTATTTCCTCCCTCCATCCCCCAAATTTATTTGGCTTTCCTGCTCTTTCTTTATGAGCTCATTCTGAGCTCCAGGAGCCTCTATTTCCTTTCTCCTGTCGCTCCTCTTCTGAGGTCTCCAACGGGAGAACTAGAAGGTGGGCATGGAGACCGCCCGCTATATAGGGTCACGCTGATGTCCGTCAGGTGACGTCAGGTGGGTGGTCCCTTGTCAGACACTGCTGGCTAAAGCTTTCTGTGGGTCCTGATGCCAGGGAGCACAGTCCTCAGAGTGATTACCTACTGCAAGAGCCTCTCTCGAAGATCTACTGTTATGATAATTTCGTACGGAACTGTACTTTTCTGCATTCTCCTGGGGACATGCCTTTATCTCTAAATCTGCAGAAAAGGCCGTAGTCATGATTCCATGGTAGATCTGTTTCCTTGAATTGGTATAGAGCTGATCTAGAGAAATACCCCATATCCTTTCACCAAAGTCACATGTACAACCCCAAGGCACACCCCATGCCTGTTACTACCTGCATGGTGGGGTGGGGTGTTAGTGTTGGAAACCCTAACACGTCATTTCCCTGCTTTTGATGCTGAAAACCGTAGCTAGTGCATTAATGATGTTTTTTGTGAAGAATTTCCTTACTTTTTGAGATAGTATAATCATATCCAAATTTGCCCTCCTGGCCCTGCACTCCTATCCATGCATACCTTTGGGATATTGTAATCATATCCTTATTTCCCTGTGGGCCCTGCACTTGCATCAATCCACAGTGGTACCTGTATTTGAGTGTGGGAGGGCCCTGCGCTAGTATCCATCCATAATTTTTTGAGACATTATAATTATATCCTTATTTCCCTGTGGAGGGTCCTGTGCTCCGATCAGTCCAGAACAGTATTCATATTTGCGTGTAGGAGCGCAGGGTCCTGCGATCCCATCCATCCATAATTTTAATGCTGTAATAGTCTTCCATCCCGTGCCACACAGCACCGAAGAAAGACCTCACATTGCAGTGTTATCCTACGAGAATCACAGGAAAATTTGAAACCTGAATAACTCCACACCAAATGAATATCTTTTCACTAATCCAGCAAAAGACACATCTGTAGGGAAAGCCCTTTGTACTCTGAAAATTTCATACAAAAATTTGAAGCCATGTCTTCACAACTGAGTGACAAAGAAACTACTGTGTGCACTTCACATTGCAATGTTATGCTATGGGACACGAAAGAAAATTTTAACCCCAGAACTCCCAGAGCAAAGTAATCTGTTTTCACCAAACCAGATCCTGTTTCAAGCTGTATTTTTTCACAATTTGCGAAAAAGAAAAATCTTTTTTCGCAAATTGAGACAGAATCCTGTTTTGCATTCTTTTTTCACAATTTGTAAAAAAAAGAAACTCCTTTCTCGCAAAACAGGACCCTGTTTCATGTTAATTTTTTCACAGATTTGTGAAAAATGATTTCAGCATGTTAAAAAACACATTTCCAGCTGATTTATGAAACTAACACCAGAATCTGATAGAACATGTCCCGATTAGCAGAACACATGTGTTAGTTACTTCAAAAAAAATCATGTTTTTCTGTTTAGCTTTGTTTGCCTGTCTAAGAAAAAACAAGATGGCGGAAGCACGAAAAAAGATTTCCCATTTTCAACAAAGGATTACTCATTTGCGACACAGGATTGGCCATTTGCGAAACAGAGTCCTGTTTTGAGGTTCACATCTAACATTTCCTATTGAAAATAATGGGACATTTTAAAACGTAATAACTTTTCAAAGGATGAATGTTTTTTCACCAAATCTTCAAAAGGGACATTCGTGACCAGAGTCCTTTCTTCCCTAAAATTTCAGACCAAAATCCCAAGCCACATTTGCGCAGTGGCGTGACAAAGCATTTTACAAAAAACAATTTTCACATTTTTTGACACACTATTTCTGCACGCACATATCCAACTGGAATGAAACTTGGCACATCAAGAGATCTTTGGTCCCTAGTGATGCATGCAGAGTATCATGGCATGAAGATATTAAAGTGCAAAATTCTAAGTTTAACATAGACGTGAAGGCTGAACCCTATCTATAGGGGCATGACCTTTAACACTTCGCATCTCCGCACCCATACATCCGACTGGAATGAAATGTGGCACATCAAGAGATCTTTGGTCCCTTTTTTGGTTGGCCTCGCATGCACGCAGCACCTCCCCTGTGGCAAAGCAAGCTCCCTGGCCCCACCGTAGGGGTCACTGTGAATTCACCATCAACCCTCTGTGGTCGAGGTATGCTGCCATACAGCAGCTGTCTCAGCCTGGTCTGCCTCGCGACACAGCCACCAGGGTTCACTCCCGAACATGGGTCTCCTACATGGCAGCACAGTGCACTGCTGCTGAGCCACTGGGGTGGACGCACTATGCTTAAACAGCATGATCTTCTTTGAGGATATCTTTGTCATCAGGTCACACCTATGGAACTTAGCCGTCAGGCACTAGAATCCCACAGAAACTTTCCTGCAGCAGTCTACTAGGGGCCACTCATGCCGACATCAGGCTCTGATGTCACAGCCCTGTATAAGCGTGGGCAGCCCCACTCCCTCCTCAGTTCTTTCCCACCATCAACCATTGTGCACGAACTCTGCAGAAGTTTTGTCACTCAGTTCAACTGCCAGAATCTTTGCTTACCTTTGCTTTTGTATACAACCTTTGAATCACTTTATTTTAAAGTGATTCCTTTTGATTTTGTATGTCAAGAACTACTCATTTGGCTGGCCCAGTGGCGCTGAGGGTTGAGGCGCTGGATGCCACACCTCACGCTACGCCAACGACCTGAGTTCGGGAGCGAGCTCTGGCGCCAGTGGTCGGCTGGGGGCAGGAGAGGATTGAGCGCCCGCAGGGCTGCTCTTCTGCCCTGGGGGAAGGGCTGGGGATGGCCTGGCATGCCAGCGGCTCCCGGTGGAGATCAGGGGCACTGCAGCATGTAGGGCAGCAAGTTAAATAGTGTGGCTGTCGCAAAGGCAGGGTTGCCATGCGCCATTGCATCAGGGATGTTCCACTGGGGGGGGTGGACACCAGAACATGGAAAAGCCCGGCTTTGCGGGGTTGGCGACAGCACCTGACCCCCATGCCCACTGTTGGGTCCATCCTGCCTCTCCTTCCGGTTCCTCTGCCGGGGCCCTCACCTACAGCCGGGGTGTATGTCTGCAAGTGCTCCCAAAGAGGTGTGCTCCACTCCTGAGGGGTTAAGCTAGGGAATTGCCGGCTGTGGAGGGAGGAGGCTCAGAGAGAAACTCCGTGAGGCCGCAATGGAGGGAAAAAGAGTAAAAAAAAAAAAACTACTCCTTTGTCGTCTCTTTTCTGTTGCTGCAGCTGCAGAAAGATTTCCTCAGCAGACCATGAACTCTGTGTCTGCTGTCTTGGGCCTGGTCACAACGCTCTTGCCTGCGAGCTTTGCCTGAAGTTCAACCTCACCACCTGGCGATGTTGAAAGAAAGCCCTGCAGAAATTCATGGAGCAACAGGCAGCCAACAGAGAGCATAGGGTTTTCTGGGGCTCCTCTCTCCCAGTCGTTGGCATCCTCTTTGGGCTCTCAGGCCACCAAGGCCTGGGACAAGTCCTCAAGGAAACACTCTTGATGAGATAAGGACTAGCTTAAGGACTGTCTCCTCCCCGACGGCAGTCCCGATCCCTGTTGGATTCCTCCTCCTCTTCTCCTAGGATCCCACAGTCAAATGCTTTGGCTTTGACGCTTTGCTCCGTGCAGGCCTTGGCTCCTATCAGGCCTCCCACAAGGGGAGTTCTCTCAGCCTTCTCAGGGGTGCGGAGGGACCATCGACCTCTGGGTCATCAGCTCCAGCTCTGCTGTCAAGACCTCTTGATCTGTGAGGTCCACAGGTGCTGGGCCCCACCACCTCTACTACGGCTAGAGGCGGTTTATTGGAACTGGGCTGTTCACCCTCTCCGTCGATTCCTGTATTGAGGATGCTTCCTTTTCCTACCATTGACCTTAATGCTATTCTTACTTCCATAACCTTAGCTATCATACAACAGTCTGTTCCATGGCCTGGGCCACCATCGCCCTCACCGTTGGGCGCTGCTTCAGTGTCAACACCAGTTCGGCCTGTCCGTCACGCATCCTCTAGAGAGCCATCAGCTTTCCAGCCATTGGTCCCTGCTGCAGAACAGGCTAACGAAGAAGAGGAATATTGCCCTGATTTCATCCTCTCTGAGGAAGAGGATGAGGAGGAAGACATTGAGGTTGATTCCTCTGACAGGTCTACAGTCTCCTTCAGGAACAAGGACTCTGTTATACACACCCCTCTTTCTTTAACATCGTGAAACAGCTTTCTTCCACTCTTGGGTTCCAGACTGAGGAAGAGGGTGTCACCAGGAGAAACTTAGTGGATTTCTTGGAGAGCCCAGAATCTCCACTCAAAGTTATCCCTCCTCTGCTTCCAGCATTGAATGATGCTGCCAGTGTTGCCTGGCATTGGCCCAATCTGGTATCTTCCGTGCCCAGAAAGGCTGATAAACTTTACCAGGCGCTTTTGATGCTGCCTTTTCTGCAGCCCAGCTGGAAACCGACTCCATAGTAATCAAGGCTGCTCATAACGGGTCTAAGATGCCTAAGCATCTTAGTTCCCTCCCTCCTGACCAGGAATATTGAAGGATTGACCTCTGCGGCAAGAGGACTTTTTCCCTCAGCCACCTTGGGCCTTAGAATTGCCAGCTACTTGGCTTATTTGCTCAAGTACCAGAATACCGTGAAAGTAGGACAAAGCTGCTGCTTTGGCCCTTCCTGTGAGTTCCCAGAGACAAAAGCTTCTCAAAATTCTCCAGGCCTCGGAAGATGTCCATAAGCATCTCTTCAGAGCCACCTATGATATGGCTGATACTTCAGCCAGGGCAGCTGCCACTGGCATTTGCATTAGAAGACACTCCTGACTTAGTCTCTGGCTTTGCAGCTGATGTCCATCAAAAGGTGGGTCACTAACTTTTTGGTCCTAATGTGCAGGATATTGTTAATGATCTGCAGGCGTCTGGCAGGGCTGTTAGGTCTGTCCACTCCCTTTATTATACCCAGTCCAGGAGCAGACAGAGGCCCTCCTTTCATAAGGTCTCTCACAAGTCTGGCTCAGGATCCAAGCTCCAGGGCAAAGTTAGGGCCAGCTCTGTCTGGCTTGCCCCCTCCTCCACCACTGGTCCCTCAGCTAAGCACTCCTGGGGAGGAGCAGTAGCTGTGGCCACTGATTCTGCCTTAGTCTGACTCCTCAGATCCTTCTCCTCTTGTTCCAAGCCAGGAGGTGGTGGCCAGAGTTCAGTTCTCCCCCCATCTACCCTAGTGGAGAACCATTACCACAGACACTTGGATCCTGTAGATAATCGAAAAAGGCCATGCTGTAGAACTTCTGAAACAGCCTCAGAATGTTCCCACTTCTTATCCTCTGGACAAGCATGACAGTGCTCCGGGAAGAGGTGGTCACCTTGCTGCACAAAAGGGCCATAGAACCAGTGCCCAGGTGGCACTGGAACAGAGGGTTCTACTCCTGGTTCTTCCTGGTTACCAGAAGAACCAGGGACTTGATGCCCATTCTGGACCTCAAGGAACTAAATCTTTTTGTCCATTACAGAATTTCCAGATGGTAGCCCTACATGGACTCCTTCTGTTGCTCAAGCAGGGTGACTGGAATGCTCCCTTGACATGCTGGATGTCTGTCATGGTTTGCCCCCTTCACAGGCGTTATCTGAGAATCTTACTTCGAGGAAGCTGTTGCAGCAGGCCAACACAATATCTGCTGGTTAGCTTAGCTACCATCTGTCTGCATGGCTGCGCTGTGCTCTTAACTGCATCCTCCTGTCTATCTTCAAGATGCATAATGCCGTATCTATCTCTATATAACCCTGCTTTTACTGTTTGGCATTACAGTGTGTAGACAGATATATACTGTATATATGTAAAATCTGTTGTATTTATGCCAGTGTGCATAATTTGTTTTTAAGCTTCGATGTTCTTTGTTATGCAAATGTGATGGTTAGTATGTTTTTACCTTCTGTGTAATTCAGTTCTTTTTTTTTTTTTTTTTAAACTTACAGTCCAGTTACAATATAGCTTACAAAGATATACATCCATAATTTCATAACCGACAGTAGGTGGCAGTACAGCTATAGTGGCGATATTACTTTCAGCCCATTTTGAATCATTAATCCCCACCATAGAAGAAACTCTGTTCCATGAATCCCCAACACCCGTCCCCATTGCCAGCCCCCCCATCAGCCAAACCCGGCTCGGGTACAATAAGGGGCCTGCCCCCTACCCACCACTCAGACCTTCTTGTTTGAAAGGATAAAAACCTCATCATGGGACAAATGCGGGGTCTCATGACTAATTGAAGAGAACCCACGCCCTCCACTTAATTTCAGACTGCTCCCCATGCCCCACAGCCCCTGTTATCATTCACTCTAGTAAATAATGTTCCACTATCAAGTCATGCCATTTTTCTACCACTGGGGGTCTAACCTGCCTCCACAGTCTAGTAATCACCTTCTCAGCTAAAAGAAGAAAGGTGTAAATAAGGGACCTTTTTTGTACTTTAAACCCCACTGGAGGGATTGATGGGGGCAAACTGTGGAGTTAGTACCAATTCCTAAGAGAAAATCTCCTTTAAGGCCTGCTCAATTGTGTAATTCAGTTCTAATAGTTTTTCATGTCTCTCCCTGACCCCTTAACCCCATGACATATCTGCAAATGAGTTGTTAGCTCAGTATGTGAAACTTTTGAATAAATAAATATTTACCAAGTGCTTAGCAGCTGTAGTAGCAGCAGCCCTCCAGCGCAAAGGCCTTTATGTGTTCCCATATGTGGACGACTGGTTACTGAAAGCCCAGTCCAGGGAACTTCTGTTGCTGACTCTAGAACAGACCCTGCAGTTGTTCCAGTCCTTGGGCATCACTGTCAGTTTGCCCAAGTCTGTGCTGGCCCCATCCCAGCAATTGCAGTACATGGGGCAGTTCTGGACTGTACTTGGGGCAAGGCCTTCTACCAAGGGACAGAGCAGACTGCCTCAGAGCTCAGGCCCAGGCAGTAGCTCAGTGCCGGTATGTCCCAGCCAGGGGAGTTCTTGAGGCTGCAGCAATTATGACGGTCCCATTGGCCAGGTTACACATGAGGATCCTGCAGTGGACCCTCAATGTCCAGTGGGATCAGCGCTCAGATGATCTGAATCACTGGTCCTTGTCTCCTTCCCAGTATGCAGGGTGCTTCAATGATGGATGGACCCAGACAGTCTCTTAAAAGGGGTCCCCTTTCTTATCCACAGATGCCTCCCCCTTATCAGGCCTGAGGATATGGTCCCAGTGGGAGGCTCACCTCCACATAAATGTTCTAGAGATGCGGGCAGTTCTGTACGCCTTGCAGGCTTTCCAGAACCATCTCTCTCTCCAGGCCTGCTGGTACAGTTGGACAACCTCAGCATGCTCTGTTACATCAGCAGGCAAGGGGAGGACCCATTCCTATCCCCTGTGCAATCAGGGTCTGATACTGGGCTCTAGATCACGGTCTAGAAGTGTCAGCCATCCATGTGCCAGGCACCCAAAATGCCTTGGTGGACAGCCTCGCTGGTCACAGCCCAGAATGCAGGAGTGGGAACTGCTGACCTCAGTTGTAGAAGACCTGTTTGACAGGTGGGATCGACCAGAGTTGGACCTTTTTGCATCCCCCACTAAATGCAAAACTGACGCGTTTCTGCTCGCTAGACCCAGGGCCTTTAGTTTTCTGGCAAGATGTGTTGTCCTTCTCGGAAAGGTTTCTTTACGCCTTCCCACCATTTCCTCTTATTCAGAGGGTGTCAGTCAAGCTACAGATGGAGTGTGCCACCCTAGTTCTGGTGATTCCATTGTGGCTTCGTCAGATATGGTTTCCATTACTGCAACAATTGGCTGTGGAACTTTCAGTTCCCCTGCCCCTTTGTAGGGACCTGTTGACACAGGCTCATGGGACCCTGGTCCATCCGGATCTCACGTTCCTCCATCTGCATGCATGACTCATGAGGACATAGCCACTGCTTGCTCACTTTGGGGTGTCTCAGAAGGTGGATGATGTCCTGATGGCTGCCAGGAAACCTTCCACCAGGGTCACTTACTCAATGAAGTGGAAGCACTTTGCTATATAGGCCGCTTCCCATCACCTGGACCCTTTCACCTGTCCGGTCAACCAAGTTCTAGAGTATCTCCTGTCCTTATCAGATGCAGGACTTCAGTATTCATCTGTTAAGGTGCACCTGTCTGCTATTTCAGCCTTTCATGTGCCCATTGATGGCTGTACGGTGGCTCAATTGGATGTGGCCCGTACTTTTCTGAGAGGCATTCAACATGTGAAGCCTTCTGTCCGGAACCCGGTCCTGACTTGGAACCTAAATTTTGTGCTCAGGAAGATGACCCTTCCTCCTTTTGAGCCAGTCACATCTTGCAAGCTACACTTCCTGTCACGGAAAGCATTATTTTTAATTGCTATTACTTCTACTGGAAGAATTTCAGAGCTATAAGCTCTCATGTGTGAGCAGCCTAATTTGATTTTTTACAAAGACAGTGTCTCTTTGTGTACTAATCCTGAGTTTCTTCCTAAGGTGGTGTCTGAGTTTACTTTGAATCAATCCATCCACCTGCCTGTTTATTACCCAGAGCATGCCAATCCAGGGGAAGCATTGCTCCATACTTTGGATGTGCATAGAATTCTCAGGTACTATACACACAGTACTAAGGACTGCAGAAGGTTCTCTCAGGTGTTTGTTTCTTTTGCCCCTGGCAGAGTTGGTACTCCAGTATCTAAACAGTGCTTGTTCAAATGACTGGCCAACTGTTATTATTTTTTGTTATAGGAAGTACGGTAAGGAACTTAATAGTGTGGTTTGTGGCAATTCAACCAGAGGTATGGCCACTTCTCTCACCTGTTTCAGGAATGTGTCAGCTGCAGAAATTTGTGCTGCTGCCACTTTGAGTACTGTTCGCACTTTCACCAAGCACTACAATCTGGACATTACCTCCAGAAGAAGGGCAGGTTTTGGCCTGGCTGTGCTTCAGGGCCTTCTTTCTTAGGCCTCTGGCCTCCTGCCACCCAGACTGTGTTGTGCTGAGCACTGCTTGAGACTCATTCCACAGGTGTGACCTGATGACAGAGATCTCGGGATACACCTGGATAATGCCGTCTCATTCACAATTCATGTAGAGCATGTAGTCAAAACTACCAGTGCAAAACTGAAGTTCTCTATCAACACCATCACTACAGTACATGCCCCCTGAGGCCCTAAAGCTGGTCACAAGCAGCACAGTCCTATCTACTGTAGACTACGGCATTATAATCTACTGGGCTGGCACTGACATAGCCCTCCCCCTCAAAAGGGTAAAAACCCTACTCAATAAAGCATGTTGGTTGGTCCTGGGAGCAGATCGCTGGACACACTCTTGTGATATATAAAGCAACTGGATGGCTACCTCTTCACCTCAGGGCTCAATACCAGGCCTACCTTCTGGCCAAGAAAGCTATGCTTGGGCTAGCTCCTGAATCCACTTCTTGTCTATTCAAGTCAAATCACCCAGCTGCCAGTACACGTAGTTCATTGAAGGGTGGGCTTGTGGTACCTTTTAAGCATACCTCAATAGCTCAGAGATCTCTCTCTCTCTCTCCTACAGAGGACCCAAGTGAATAAATGCTCTCCCCTCAGAACTTACTGAATGTAGAAAGGTCAGCAAATTCAAAACTGGTCTCCGAACACTCCTAGCTCTCGACTGTGTATATGAGTACCCCAACACAACCTAAACCTATACTTACAACCGAAAGTTCCCTGAACATTCTTCTTCAAGCACCTGGTATGCCGATTAACGCCCCACCTAACCTCCCACTACTACACTACTAGAGATTTACCCCCCCCTGCCCTCAACCCCCCAACCCCCTTGGCCCCATCCTCTGCTTCCTTCCCCCACCACTACCCCCCCCCACAAATTTACTGCCTGCACCTAACACCCCCACCTGTACTTCTCCCGCCACTTATATTACCAACCCACCTTGTCCTCTCCTCCTGTTTCTCCCCATCGATCTCCTCTGCCCCCCCACCCACACCACCAAGAACAAAGCCATCTCAGGCTGCCACCCAAGCACAACTTCAACTAGGCCTTCTCTCTGGTGGCCCTACCCTTCCCTAGCATGTGTTCCTGAAACCCTTCTGCTGACCTGTGCACTCAGCATATGGGCAGATTACCTCTAGGAACTTAATTAAATTGCCTGTCTTTATATATAGGACTGACGGTGAGATTTCATTGAAAATTTCTAGACAGTTTGTAACCAAAGTGTAACTTGACAATTAAGCATAATTGTTTTGATGTAACCTGAAATCAAGCTCTCTTTTGAATGCCACTGTACTTCTTCGTATGTACTGTTTTCTGCTGTTTAGTCTGTTCTATACTATGTCTGACTTGGAACCTTTGTAAATGAGCCATTGGCTCAAAGGTGTTAATCCCAAACTGAAATAAATAAATATCCCCGAGGAAGATAGAACAGTTAAGAAGGAAGTTACCATAACAGTAGATCTTCGAGGGAATCTCTGTCATCAGGTCATGCCGTTCCTCCCTCCATCCCCCCTTTCCCTCTCTCTCTCTCTCTCTCTCTCTCTCTCTCTGCTGTCCTGTT
The DNA here is from genome assembly GCA_016271365.2 of Neoceratodus forsteri. Lineage (NCBI taxonomy): Eukaryota > Metazoa > Chordata > Ceratodontiformes > Ceratodontidae > Neoceratodus > Neoceratodus forsteri. The sequence continues at coordinate 1,206,681,144 of CM028132.1, forward strand.
GCTTCAGCCGATTTGCTAGCTGGGCACCTTCCCTCTCTTCTTGGTTCCCTGGTGGAACTCTTGTCTTCTATGGCCTCCGGCTAGGGAAAGATCTGAGGAGGGAGTGGGGCTGCCATCGCTTATATAGGGCTGTGACGTTGGAGCCTAATGTCAGTGTGGGTGGCCCCTACTGGACTGCTGCAGAAAACCCTCGTGGGATCCTAATACCTGACGGCTAAGTTCCGTAGGTGTGACCTGATGATAGAGATTCCATCAAACATCTACAGTTACATTAAGTTTGTATGTAACTATTCTTTCTGTTGGAGACCTGATGAGTTTGATGGCAGCCCCATCCCTTTTGGTTTTATGTGCCAGCTGCAGCAATGATGTGTAGCATGGTGTCAAAATACCAGGTGGCTAGTTGTCACTCGAGCAGTTTCTTGTGCATTAAACCCCCCTTTTCTCCCCCAATCCAAAATAATTTTAATAGGAAAGGAGGAAAATTCTTGTCACATCCCGGAGGGTTGTCTCAGTGGTGATGCCCCCTTAGAGACCTGGGTTTGTATTGCAACCCCAGAATCCCACCATGAGACTGGCTTTGGGTTGGACGCCTTTCTGAGGTGAGTTGCTTTGCTCCTGGAGAAGGAGGGAGGGCTAGGACCACCTGGCATTGCTGCATCCCCTGCCCAGCCAATCGAGGGGTTGGCTGTGAAGGATGACACTTATCCACCCTCCCAGCCAGACGAAGGGTGCAGTGGGGGAGTAGGGGCAATACTGAGGTGGAGGAGAGGGAATTCAAAGGGAGAAAATGGGGAATAATGATATAGGTTAATCATGGGGTTTACAAAATCCTTTTTTGTTTTCTGGTGTTATTAGGATTTAAGAATGTTGCTACATAGAGCATTTTCTTTAAAAGGTTGTTTTTTCCATTACTTGAAAATTAAACTGTGATCACATTATATCATTTTGCATTACCATGAACTTGTAATCACATGTCTGTTGCATCATATTACGTCAATATGAACTATGAACATACTTTCAGAATTCTGTTATGTGAATGTATATGTCATGCTTCTGAACTTTATTGTCTGAATGTACCAAAAATACATTTAAAATGATGGCTGGTGCAAATTGTTTCTCCTAAAAACAGCTCTTTTGATTAATTGCTTCTACAAGCTGTCAGGTTGTTAAGAATGATAGATGTATTGTACTCTGGGGATCCCACAGCTATCATGGCCTAATCAGCTAAAGAAAATCCATTTAGCCTATTAACACCAAATGTAGGCTCTGTGAAAGGGCAAAAAACTCTGTAATTGCTGCAGCAACAGTTTGAGGAATTGACAGAAGCCAAGGAAAAATATGGGTGAAAGCATTCCCTGAATCAAGTTTGTCAGCTTTATGTCATAACTGAAATATTATAACATCTCAACTTCTTAAGTAATAACGGGTTTTGTTTTTGATAATTCTGTGCTGTATCCAAAATTAAAATCTTATTTGAAGGCTGGCCCGCCGATGCAATGGTAATGCTACTGGCTGTGGTGCTAATGCCCAGGGTTTAGAAGCAAACATTGGCCATTGGAGGGTCAGCTGGTTGCGGGGGTGAAGCATCTGGGGGATGGCTCGCCTTCTCTGGGAAGGGAGGAGGACTTGGGTGCCCATCGACTAGCAACCCCTACCGTTGGCTTGGGGGGGGGGGCGAGGCAGTTCTGCACCATGCTGCTTGCCCAGTCGGGGTGGAGTTGGCAGACCTCTGCACATCAGGGTCAGGAATGGGCCTGGTCGCTCGTTGAGGTAATTGCACAACTGCCTCCGTTCTGGTGGGTCACGCAAGGGGATGTACACTTGAAAAAACCCTCGGTGTGATCCCCATGATGCTGGATCCCGACATTTACTAGGACCAAGCTGACATTTTGGGGGGGGTCTCCCCGACTATCAACCGAGGACAAAAAAATGTATTTAAAAAAAAATAAAAAATCGTATTTGAAAACCGGTTGTTTTGAGGGGTTGACTAAAACAAATCACTTCTTAAAAAAACTTGCAGTGTATGGTCGAACGCTGTTCCGTATGGAAATCCATGCCTGGAACAGCCTTGTTGTGCTGCAGTAGTGACATCATGATGTTGTGCCGCACCGAGGATGTCACTACCGCACCACAGCAAGATTGAATGTTGTTGCGTGGCCGCCTCGTTCAAACTGCAGCTCTGATAGCTGATGCAAAACCATTGGCGATTGTGAAAGTTGCGTTGTTTTGGCAGTCATGCAACCAACGGCTGTGGCAGTGAGAATGGCACATCCAGGTGGGTGCCCATACACTATAAAAGATTGTGTATAGTCACCCATACACAGACAAGCCTGTGTCTGACTCTTGAGGTTGCCTTGGCAACCAGTGGACCTCTCGAGCTGTGCTGTTGAGGTCTCTGGTTGCCACAACAACCACTCGAGTCATACACATGCTTGTTGTATATGGGTGACCATACACAATCCTCTGTGTTAAAGATGGAATTCTAAAATCCACCCAAACTGTATTTATTAACCTGCTGAGCCTCTACCCCTCCAAGGGACTCCTCCGATCCACTTTCTGCACCCCCATTGCTGTTCAACTACCCCAGCCAAACCAAGCCATCAGTTGTGTGGGGAGGAAGTGTCCCACACTGTTTCCAGGGCTGGGGACCAGAGCCCTGAAAGATGCTGGAGCAAGGTATCATCCTTTCCAGCTTGGACTATCCTTATCTTGTAAGAGGCTCTCGCCCCTTCAGAGAGTCGCACTGTTTGGTCTTAGCTGGAGGCACTAGAAATCCCTGAAAACCAAAACTTCTGATGTCTTGGTGTCAGTGCAGTTGACTTATGAGGCTGTGTGGGCATCCACAGCATATAAAAAGTTGTCGGCCTCAACAGCCTAAGTTCCTTTTCCCTTGCCTTAGTAGATAAGGCTGCCTCGTTGGGGACAAAACTTCTTGCTGCCCCCCCCCCCATAGCCTTTTGTTCTACACAACATTCTGCCCAGTCCTGTGGCCAGGGGTGTACCCACACAGTGACACTCCCAGCTGTAGATCATCACTTTGGTGGCAGTTCATAACGCAGAGCCTGAGAATGATGCCAATTTTCTTTTTTTTTTTTTTTTGAAGACTGTGTGGCTTTTTTTTCCTTTTTGTTTTCCCCATGGAGCCCAAATGGAAGCTCTACCCATTGACTCTTCCCTAGCCGGTGGTGTGACACAGCATACACATGCAATGGAGCATCACAGCTGGGGAGCAAGCTCTCTGTCCCTCCACCAGAACTCACTGCAGCAGTCCTACATCATTCCATCCCAGCTGGGGAGCACAGCCATTGGCAACACAGGCTCTGCCTAGCTGCGTGAACATCGGCTCCTGAATCCGCTCCCAAACCCGGGTTGCTGGCATGGCACTGCAATGCTTTTATTTATTAATTTAAAATTTGATAACCAGAAGAAGCACACTGAGCTGAGGCTTGTTTCCAGGTGTGACCTGGGGGAAGGGGAGAGGAGGTACAAATTCTTACCCCTGGAGTCCTTTAGCATCAGTAACTATAGCAGTTAGCTGGCTAGGTGCAACTGCCCTGGAGGTATGCCTTTAAGATAATTAGCATAATGAGCTTGGGCATCATCCAGTCAGAAAAAAAGGGGTGGGGGGGGAGTGTGCTGAGAGGGAGCAGCGTGAAGGGCTTCAGAATTTTTTCTCTGCTGACTGAGCAACATTGCCCCAGAGGTATCTCTAAACTTTCCTTCAACTTCAGCCTTTTTCTGCTTAGCTTGGTAAAGTTTTCCTCACAAACTTCATTTTTTAGTGTCCTAAGTGTAATTTTACTATTTTTTAGCGGGTTGTTTCTTTTTCGCACATCTCCGTTTTACTGCGACTGCGTATATTTGTATGCATTTTTACTGCAAATGCGTATTTTTGATGGTTCTTCGCTGTTTTAACACTTTTCTTGAAGGAACTGTTGAATTTTAGTGTTTTTTTTTTACTTTTTACCCCAGAAATCACGGGTCCCTACCACGAGGTGACTGTTGGATTTTCAAACTTTAACAGTTATTGCTGGGTTCTCTGTGGTTTGGCATGTCAAAGATTCCCAGAACTAAAAAGAAATCTGACCTACAGGATTTAAAAAAAGTGTGTCATCTGTCACACATTTGGCTTAACAGCTTTTCAACAGCCTGCGCCTCAGGTGTTTTGGTCCAGATCTGCTGGTTCTCTTTGCACAAATTTGGTGAGAAACAGAGCAGAGACCTAGAAAAACAAATATATATATATATATATATATATATATATATATATATATATATATGGAAAAATCAAAGGCTACCGATGAAGAGCCATCTAAAACTAATAACCATAAAAATTCAAGCAGGGGTGCTGATGAAGCCTCCAAGTCCCAGCCAAAAAATAAAGCTTCCAAAGGAGCTGATGAAGTTCCTCACAAATTTAAAAATAATAAAGGCGCTGATGAAGTATCTGTACAAAAAAGGAAGCATGATCAAACTGCTGATGAAGTGGCTAAAAAGATACTATAGTCTGTAAAGACAAAAATGCTCCTGTTCCTCCTGGGAAAGTCAATAGTGAGACGACAGGCAGCTTAAAGCATAAAGAAAAAACAAAGCATATACAGCCGCAGTCTGCGCAGGAACTCCCATCTGTGCAAGACATGGCAAAAGCATGGCACGTCTTTCAGACCCTATAAAAGGTGGGGTCTATGTTTACTGGGGCTGGTAAGCACTCTTCCACAGTTCTCTCTTCTGGAGACTGTGAGGGTGATGCAGATGATGATGAACATTTTTTATGATGCCCCTGACATGACTTTGGAGGGCCTAGAACATGTCGTGTCCCCTGACCCTCCTTTTGGAGCTTCCTCTGCTAACCTGGAGGATCCCTCCTCTATCCTTACATTTGTCCAAAATATGCTAGACACCCTGGACCTCCCTACCCAGGAGTCCATCCAAGATGAGGACGAGGATAAAGATTATAGGGAGATGAAAGGTCTCCCACCCCCTAAGAGATTAGTCATGCCAATTTATAATGCTTTCAGGAAAAAATACCATGAATCTACTTCAGAACCCCACTTCTGCGGCAGGGGTTGACAAGCATGGCTTCAAACCCCCACTTCTGTGACAGGTTGACAAGCAGGCTGAGAAAAAATACCAGTCGTCTAAAAAAGATACTGAGTTCCAGTCTGTACATCCTAGCCATGAGAGTATAGTACAGCAGGCAGCTTGTGAGAAAGCTGGGGTTTCCTTGTTCCTCTTACCCCGGACAAGGACTTCAGAAAAGTAGACTTCATAGCAAAGAAAATGTATACCATAGCTTCCCTGCTGGTCAGTCTTTTGTCCTATATGGCATTCACTGCCAAATATCAGAAAGCACTATGGAATTCTGTCCTGGCCATTACCTGCAATGGGTCGGATACAGTGGTACAGGAGCTGGTGTATACGGCAAAAGCTGCCCTGGAAGCTATGAAGTACCAGTTCCACATGGCAGATGACAACAATGATGCTGCCTCCAGGGCTATGGCCCATGCCATCTCTCTGAGGCGCTTTGCCTGGCTTAGAACTACCAGTCTGACCCTAGACACCCAGTCTAAGGCTATGGACTTTCCCTGTGATCAAAACATGTTATTCGATTCCAGAACAACTGACTACATGAAAAAGATCGAGTACAAGGCCTCTTGGCAGAGTCACTTCTCTAATCCTAAGTCTCTTGCCCCACAGAAATCCCACCTAAGGGGAAATAGGGGCAGAGGTTATTTTCCCAGGCCTTAAATTCCCTATCCGCAGTCTGATTTCTCTCAGTACAAGTGCACTTTCAGGAGGAGGGGCAGAAGGTGCCAAAGAAGGTACACCTCTACCCAGCCAGCAGCCTCGCAGTCTAAGCCATGATGTGAGTGTCCAGGTCGCCTCCCCTCTGCCAGTAGGAGGCAGACTCTCCCACTATCTTCAGGACTGGTCCCTCATTACCTCGGACATGTGGGTTCTGGAGATAGTGGAAAAGGGTCTGCCACTACAGTTCAAGCAGATGCCAGACCTCAAGCATACCCAGGTGTCAAAACCTCTAACCCCAACACAGGTGCTACTGTTGGAATTGGAGGAAAAAAAAACTTCTAGCTCTATGAGCGGTGGAGAGAGTCCTGGCCCACGAAAAGGGCAAAGGCCTCTACTCCAGGTGCTTTCTGACACAAAAGAAAACTGGGGGAGTGGCGACCTATCTTGGATCTCAGGTATTTAAACAAACATCTGCTAAAACCCAAATTCAGGATGGTCACTCTGTCACTAGTCATACAGTCCTTACAGCAGGGAGACTGGCTAGCCTTCTGGACCTAAAGGACGCTTACTTCCATATACCATAAGGAGGTCTCACAGGAAGTTTCTCATATTCAAACTCACTTCAGACAACTATCAGTTCGCTGCAATGCTCTTCAGCCTGTCCTCATCCCCAAGAGTCTTTACCAAGTGCCTGGCAGTGGTAGCAACACACCTCAGAAAGCTGGGTGTCGCTATCTACCCCTATTTAGATGACTGACTCATAGTGGTAAAGTTTCCTTGTCAGGTCAGGGAGTCCCTTTCCCTTACAGAGCACACTCTAGAGTCTCTGAGATTCCTGGTAAATTTAAAGAAGTCTCACCTGGAACCTACCCAGCCACTCACCTTCATAGGTGCTCAGCTGGACACCCAAAAAGGATATGCCTTCCTCCCACAGGAGAGAATTCAGAGTTTCCTCTCAGTGGCAAATTCTTTCGTCCAGAGACAGCCAAGACCAGCCAGACATTTAAGCTCCTAGGACACATGGCTTCAATGACTGCAGTGGTCCCAGGAGTCTTAGTACAGGATGCGATACCTGCAAGCCTATCTCAGAGCTCGCTGGTCTCAAGCAACAATTTTTCAAAGCTGATACCTGTCATAGAGCAGTTCCTTCAGACTCTGCTTCCGGTGGAAGAACCCTGCAAATCTGGCAGCAGGGATACCCTTCCAGTCTCCACTTCCCACAAAGGTGATCACCACAGATGCCTCCCTCCTGCTGTGGGGAGCTCATCTGAACAGTGCCTCAATAAGTGGCACCTGTACTCTTGAAGAGTCACAGTTGCACATAAACCTTTTGGAACTCAAAGCAATCTTTCTAGCTCTCAAAGCATTTGCTCCTTTCATAAAAGGACAGACTATACAAATTAGAACAGACAACACCACTGCAATGTTTTACATAAACAAGCAGGGTGGTACCAGATCAGGAATACTCTCTTCGGAGGCTGTGAAAATCTTGTCTCTCGCCTTCTCCCTGGGAGTCAGCCTTTCAGCTATTCACCTCCTTGGCAAACACAATACTCTGGCAGATGCTCTAAGTCACATCAATCAAGCCCAGAGTGACTGGACTCTGAACAAGCAAATACTAGCCACAGTGTTCAGGTGGTGGGGCACACCAGAAGTGGATCTGTTTGCCTTTCCCCTCAACTTCCAGCTTCCTCAGTACTGTCGCAGACCCCCAGTCCTGGGAACACTTCCCCTGGATGCCTTGATCCTGGACTGGTCAGGGAGGTTCCTATATGCATTCCCTCCCTTTCCCCTGATACTCAGGGTATTGCTGAAACTCAGACAATAGCCTGCATCAATGATTCTGGTGGCTCCGGATTGGCCCAGGCAAGCCTGGTACCCTCTCCTTCTCTCACTATCCTGCAGCAGGCCCATTTGCCTGCCACCAACTCAATCTCTGCTAACCCTTCCTCAGACAGAAATGCATTATCCAGACATTCACTCTCTTCACCTCAAGGCCTGGTTCTTGAGGAGTTAGAGTGTCCATCCTCTCAGTACTCTGAAAAGGTCCTTAAGATCCTGAGTATAGCTAAAAAACCTAACACAAAACGACTTATGCAGCCAAGTGGAAACAGTTCTTCCTCTGGTGCAAGAGCAGAAAGGTCAATCCTCTTACAACTTCAGACCCTCAGCTGCTGGATTACCTGGTACATCTGCAGGCATCAGGCTTGAAACCCTCTTCCCTCAAGCTATACCTAGCTGCAATTTCAACAGTTTTTCAAAGGCCTCTTGCACCTCCAGCCTCCAGTCAGGAGCCTGTTCCTCCTTGGAGCCTGAATCTCTGCATAGCTAGGCTCATGCAACCACCCTTTGAGCCTATCGCCACTGCACATATCAAGATTGTGACCTGGAAGTCTGTCTTCCTGGTGGCCATTACCTCTGCCAGGAGGATTTCAGAGTTACAGGCTCTGTGCACTGAGCCTAATTACATCATTCCTCACAAAGATAAAACTGAGCTCAGGAAAAATAGGAAGTTTCTACCTAAGGTGGTTTCAGAGTTCCATCTAAACCAGTCCATTACTCTACCTGTCTTCTTTACTGAGAAATCCACTCCTGGTGAGCAAAAGCTTCACAGTTTGGATGTCAAAAGAGCCCAGTTTTACTATCTAGAGCATACTAAGCAGTCCAGAGGCTCTTCCACTCAGTTGTTTCTAACCTACGGAGATGTAGGCAGAGGAAGACCAGCTACCAAGAGAACTGTTTCCCGCTGGTTGGTCTCTTGTATTAGATTCTGCTATGAAAAAACTGGTCATCAACGTCCTGTGGGGCTCAGGGCCCATTCTACCAGGGGCACTGCAGCCTCTGTAGCCTCTGTGGCAGCAGCAAGGGACATACCCCTTCTGGATGTCTGCAAAGCAGCTACCTGGAAATCTGTGCACACTTTCATTAAACACTACAGTTTAGATGTGCAGCCCAGATCTGATGCCAGATTTGGCAGGGCGGTTCTGCAGAGCCTCTTTCCTAAGTAGGTTCTATCCCCTTCTCCCACTTGGTACTGTTCGATAGTCTGCTATAGTTACTAAAGCTAATGGACTCCTGGGGTTAGAAGAAAAAATTACTCACCGTAGTAATCTTCTTTCTTCCAACGGGTCCTTTAGCATCAGTCGGCTCCCACCCCTCCTCCCCGGTTCACCTGTTAGGAGAAGGGCTCTGTTCTCAGTTTTATTACCAAATTTAGGTTTTTATTAATGAGTTTTTCATGCTCAGGTTGTTATCTGTTTTCAGGTTTTGGACATTTGCATGTTTTTTGAATCCTGTTGGTTCACGTTTCAGGGCATGTGCCCATTATCTTTGAAAAAATTCTGAAGCCCTTCAGACTGTTCCCTCTCAGCACCCTCCCCTCCTTTTTTTTTGTTTTGCTGATGCCCTAGCTCATTGTGCTAATTCTCTTAAAGGCATATCTCCAGGGCAGTTGCACCTAGCCAGCTAACTGCTATAGTTACTGATGCTAAAGGACCCCTTGGAAGAAAGAAGATTACTATAGCGAGTAATTTTTTCTTACAGTACAAAACGTAAATTACATTGCAAAATACAGATTTCGGTACTTAAGTGCTCAAAATTCAGGTTTGTAACAGGTATATACATGGTGTTCAAGGGTACAGATAGGTATACAAATTGCACACGACAGGTAATGCAGGGTATGCAGTGATTACAGGAAGGTATAGAACTACACATGACATAGGGTATAAAAATTGCACACGACAGGTAATTAGGATATGTAGAGGTTATATGCAGCTATAAAATTGCACGTGACATAAGGTATAACATGACACATGAGCACACTCTGGACAGCTGGCGGTTACTAGCAGTAACTCCTAGGGGAAGGGGAAAGGAGGTGCAAGTTGCAGTGCAAAAATATGGAGCCTAAGTGCATATACAACAGTTGTTAAAAACACATGTAATACTTGGTTAACTAATGCAGGGAATGCAGTGGTACAGGCCGGGATAGAATTGCGCATGATGTAGGGAGTAACAGTGACACAAGAGAAGACTCAGGACAGCTGAGGATTACTAGCAGTCACTGAGGTGGAGCAGGGGGCCCTGCAAACTTGCTATAAGGAGACTAAGGAGGGATAGGTACTGTAAGGTGCTTCCTGAAAGTTAGTCAGGTTGTGGGCAAGAGCAAAGTGTAGGAGGGGAGCTGTGAAGGGACCGTTTAAATAGACAAAAAGATGGCAGAGTGCGCAGGGATGTGGGCATGGAGTTCCATTCATGGGGAAAGAGGTAGGAGAAGGCGGCCATGCCAGAGTTAGAGTGGGGTCGGGGAGGTCAAAGGAGCATGAGTCACAGGAACGGAGACCATAGTAGGTGTGTGCGGAGGGGGATAGCAGGGAGGATAGGTAAGGGAGGGGGCAAGCCAAACCAATATTTAGCCTTGAGAATGGATGTGTGGAGGTTTCGGCGGAGGCCAGAGAGGGGAGAGATAGCGACGAGTAAAGGGTGCAATGATGGGTTCTAGTGTGGCCTTAAGAGTGAAATGACAAAAGGCATCGAAGAGAGTGTCCAGTCGGGAGAGGGTGGGTGCAGGGGCTGACCTGTACACGTCTGCATAGTCAAAGAGTGGCAGAATGGTCTTGGTAAGGAGAGTCCATCGAACAGGGAGGAAGAGGGCATCTTTGTTTCTATAAACGGCCCCGAGTTTAGGGTGGAGCTTGGAGTGGATGTGATTGACATGGGTAGAGAAATCCAGGCAACTGTCCAGCCAGACTGCAAGGTATTTGTAGGTCGGGACTATGTCAAGGGTTTTGCCATCAAGGGTGGAGAATGTGGGCGGTGAGAGGAGTTTGGCTAGTTTCTGGGAAGAGCCGAAATTCATGGAGATGGTTTTGGTGGTATTGACCTTCAGTTGATTTGACCTGAACCAATTCAGGACTCGAGTGAAGTTGGACTGCAGTTGGGAGGTCACAGAGGTGGCAGAGGGGCCAGAGAGATGAAGAATGGCGTCATTGGCATAGAGATGAATGCAGGAGGAGGAGGAGCAGACTAGGGGAGGTCATTGAGGAACATTGAGAAGAGGATAGGGCTTAGTATTGACCCCTGAGGTTCACCAGCACATATAGGGAGGGAGGGGGAAAGTATACCATCATATTGGACACGTTGGGAGCGGCCTATGAGATAGGAACCAACCATTTGACTGTGGGTGGGAGAGGCCTGCATGTTCAAGCTTAGTGAGAAGGATGGGATGGGAGTGAAATGCTTTGGCCAGATCTATAAATATGACAGAGGTGAGGTGGCCTTTGTCCGTACCAGTGAGAATGGTGTCTGTAAGTCTGCGTAGGGATGAGACGATTGAGTGTTTTTTTTTTTTTCCCCTGAAGCCTGATTGATAAGGGGACAGGAAATTGGTGGAAGTGAGGAAGTTGGTGAGTCTTTTGAGGATGACAGATTCCTGAAGTTTGGCTACAGCAGGGAGGAGGGAGATGGGGCAGTAATTTCCAGGTTGGGAGTGATCTCCTTTCTGCAGAGGAATCACTCTGGCCTTTTTGCCAGTGGGCATCAGATGGCTCAGTTCTTGTTGTGTAGATATTCTGTCTCATTTGATGCGTACTTACCAATGTTTTATTACGTTTGTTCAGAATTTTTTTTACCCCTTTTTTTCTTTGTAAATTTCCGTTCATTTCATTTTTTTTCTCCATTTCTGCAGTTTCAGCCTTCAATGAGCTTCACTCCATGGCTTTTATGTCATGTAAGAGTTCATTTAAATCATGGCTCAGTGGGCCTACCCGGTCACCAAAATTTAATAAAAATAAATAAAATAATGTCACTGCAGCAATCCGATTTCAGCTCAGGACTCCAGATGTATGGAGTTTCTCGGTACAGAACTCGATATTTGACCTTGCACTGTCTGTCAGGGAATGATTGGACAGTCTCAGAAGCACAGACTCACTCAAATGGTGTCTATCGGTGCTGCAAAAATACAGAAGTGGTGTCTGTCTCAGTTATGCTTTGCTTCAACCTTTCAGCAAGACCCTTCTTTTCTCGTCTCACAAGAAAAAGGGACACCGTTCCTCTTCTGGACCATTAACGTTCTGCCACACTTACAGTACTTCCAGGTTACTATACATGGATGTTGTGGTTGCGGTATCACTGTCATGTCAGTCACTGCCCCATCAGCCTCTACAACAGAGATGGTGCCAGACTTGGTGCCGACAGGGTAATCCTTACTGAGATTGTTTTTTTCCAGCTAACCCACAACCAGGTGATGAGCACTGGGATGTGCAGTTTGGCAAATGGACTGCCTTTATAAAACAGTTGCTTTTGTGTACTATGCCTCCATCAGTGCTGTCTTAAGTCACGTCTCATTCCCTCAGGTCCATTGCTTTAAAAGAATTCTCTGCATGAATGTTGTATTATAAATCAAGCAAGGCTGACATTTTAGATAAGAGTGTTTGCCTTAATGTCTTTAGGTCTCATGGTGGCGAACTGTCTGTCCAGTATGACCACATAAGACTGTAAGGTCCAAAATGAAAACCATTGCAAAAAGGTTGGCTAATTTCATGGAAAACAGGAATTGCTGGCAGTTGCGAGAGATGGGACGGAGTTGAACAACCACCAGCTCTGGACAGCTTTCGATGTCTCTGTCTGAGCCTGTGTGGCAGTGGTGTGCATCTGTATTCATAGGCACCCCTGGCTCAGAGTTTTGAACTTTGCAAAATATGTTCAACAGAACGTTATGAACATACCATTTAACGGGTCTTCCCTCTGTGACCAAAATACACAGGCAGCCCTCAAAAATGTTAAACCTATGGTATTATCATGCTATGCCTCGCTAGTGAGGTAGCCTATTGTTGATAACTGCCTGCCTCTGTCCTGCAGGCTAATATTTCAGGGCAACTAGACAATGCCTCCTTGGCTGTATTCACATATCATCTATCTAATTCTACACCTCGCTACAAATCTCAGATTTGTTGCTTTCTACCTCTCTCTGCAAACTTGTTGTTGTTTTTAAAAACTGTAAACTGTCACTATCTGTAGCACATTCAATGCAATGTATAGATATTCATGATGCCGCAATACTGTGTAACTGTAAAAACTGTAACCTATAGCTGCCTTGTAACCCAATCCATGCTGTGTCTGTATGTACGGAATATTTGTATTTTTTTTTTTTTTAATGACGCGAAGCCTTTGTAAATGAGTCCCTGACACAAAGGTTGTAATTCCTAAAGAGTGTTAAATAAATAAATTTAAAGAAATCCATGCTCAGAGACATTAGATACATACCAACCATCACAGAGGGTATGGGAGCAGATTCTTCCATCCACACCAGTGACTATTTTGATTTTTGAGGAAGGGTGGCCAGCGGAACTTCAGACAACAAAGTAAACCCAAGCCATTACATCAGAAGTGGAAAATCCTTCAGAAATCAGCTCAGTAGATGTAAGCACCAAAATGCAGTCTTTTTTTTCCCATATATAGTTTATGGAGCATTTTATCCCTGTCCCCCCAACCCCAGCAAATACAGCCATACGCACATGCCAGGCACTGACTCAGTCCCTTCACCCCACCCCAGGCTATCACCGAGCTCCCCTGTAGCCTGACTGCCATCCGTCCTCCACCGGGTGACAGCCAAGGGCTGTGGAAGCTCCGTCCCTCCCCGGGAGAGGAGAGTCACCTCACGGCAGCTCAATCTTGCTCCTCGCCCTCCTGCCAGCCTCCGACAACCCAGGAAAATTTTCAGACCTGGGTCACCAGCGTGGCGCGAGGTGTGGTGTCCAGCGCCTCAACCCTCAGCACCACGGGGTCGGCCAGAATGCAGTCTTTTGATGGGTTGCCAGCCCTGGGTCCACCTCAGCTGCCTGAGGCAGACCACTCGGTTCTGGTGGGTTTAGGATTGGGGGGCACCTAACCCTTTTTTTTTTTTTTCAGCAATGGGAACTATGTATGATAATTCAAACCAACTTGATGCACTGTTGATCTTCTCCCGACAGTTATCTATGTTTGTATGTTAATTACCACTGACAAAGTTGGGCCTGGAAATTAACCAGAACAGTTACTGTCTGGAACTGGTACAGCACCCTCCGGACCATCCACCAGGCAAGTTGCTTCACCTTCAGGGTGGCGCAGTCAAGCAGCTTTATTTAGGAGTGTGTGGGTTTTGACAGAACAGGGCAGTGGAGAATGTCTTGTAATCTGAAAAAGGCAAAGGTTTCTTCTCCAGATGCTGTCTGGGGCCCAAGAAGAAAGATAGGGGTGTACCTGATCTTCACAAAATCAATCTGTAAATACCCGCATCGGTCTCCTATATAGGCATAAACACTGCCTAACTGATGAAGCCCTAAAGCAAACAGTCCAAAGCTCAGTAGTCTCCATAATTGACTACGGGTTCATGATCTATGGATCTGCCACTGCCACCGCCTTAAAGCGTATTTCAGTTGCCCTGAATAAGGCCTGCAGGCTTCTTACTGGGGCTGCTCCTTGGACACACACCTGTGACCTCTATGAGCAGGCAAACTGGCTACAACTTCAGGGCAGAATATCTTATCATACCTGCCTTGTAGTAAAGAAGGCTGCTCTTGGTCCCCTACCTCCCAGGGGTTCAGCACCTCCTCAGACCTTTCAGCAGCATCTGCCTCACCAGAAATACTGATCGCACTACCCTCCAAGTCCCTCGTTGTTGGACCTCACAAGGGCAACGCTCGTTCACAGTCAGAGCCCCTAAGTGGTTTAATTCTCTGCATGGTGATATCGCAAACACTGCCATTCTGGGCCCATTCAAATGCAAGCTACGGGAGTCCCTTGTGGCCATTACTTCCTGCGATTGTTTCTCTTAAACTATGGGACCCCCCCCCCCAATCAACTTTCTATCCTGGCTCCCTCACTTTCCCTCTCTTCTCATCCCTCTCCACCCATACTCCCCTAGTACTCCCTGTTCCTCTTTTCCACTTAAGGCTGTTCCCACTCCTCACCCTACCTGTCCTTTCTCCTCATCCTTCACCACCCATACCCTCCCCCTATGCTGCACCCACTCCTCCTCCTCCACTACACCATCCCCCCGGACTCCTAACACCCCTGGATTACTCTTACTACCGAGAGCATAGATATGCTAAACCAGCTCCCTTCTCCTCCCTACCACCCTACTTTCACTACCCCAATCTAATACATATCTACCTGACAAGTGCCACCTTGGAACAGCTTTTCCCCCCTCTTCATTAGCACACTTCCTTTAAATGCCTGTTGTCCGCTTTTATGTTTATTTATAATTGACAAAGCCGTCCGGCTGTACTCACCATTGTACAAATATCTTATAGTGAAAGCCCTTAGTATGTTTACCATTATAGTAATATTGGTGATAGTGGAGTGTGTCAGCCCAGCAATGGTGCTGCGCTTAATGCGTAACTGACAATGCGCAATCATCATGTTGCGTAGCTACGTGCAGCTTTACTCATGTGCGTAGATACGTGCTAATTCACACATTCGTGGTCATGTTATATAATGATAGCACAACTATTTTGAGAGAGAAAAAAACGCAAATACAACAACTACAATACAATTCAACAAGAAACGTTTACTGAATTAATTCATACAGTTTAATGATTTAATGAGAAAGGTACAATAATAGCAGTCGAGGTATAAAAAGCAGCAACTGATCTAATATGTTGTAGTCCATTCTGTGTTGATGATTTTTTGTACTGTTTTTGTGATGTTCTGAAAAACGAAGAAGACAATGGATGGGTTTAGTGATATAATAGATATTTAACATTAAACAATTACAGTATTAGAGATGATTTTCATCAGACTTACACATTTCTTTGTTTTGATACTGGGCAATATGGGCTAGCATGTTGTGGAGGCCTTCAGATCTGGTTTTACCAAAACGCTCTCTCCACATAAAGGAATCCAGGTATGATGCTACCATTTCTGTTCCTGTGCCATTTATTTGTTTGAACTGTTTTTTTGCTCTTGACCAGTAACCCTCTACTGAATTAGTATGTACACCATTCAATGGGTTGACAAAATTTAATGAATGGTTAACAGTTTTGTGTGTGTAGTTTTTGTTTGGGATGTCTTCTATTCTGTGGTACGCTGCCCATTGGTCGCTGTGTATAATTGTTCCAGATCTGATATTTTTTTTCAATGATAGGCAGGAGTGTTGCTGCAGCTCTACGGTCAACAAATTGTAATACTCCAAATGATTTTTCGACGTCGTACATTCCAAATACCCATTTGTCAGGATTATGTGCATTTCTGCCTCTGTTGTACTTTGCTTTTACCATTACTGACTCGTCAGTTTCTACTACTTTTCCTACGCCTCCCAGTTCATCCTTTACTTTTAGCATTTTCCAGGTACGGATATCATGTAGGTACTGATACCAGTCTACTGCTGTCTTGTTGCGTAGTTGTAAATGTTCACATGTGAGTATCACTGACATTTTTGAGCACCAGTATAGTGTTAGCATTACCAGCTCGCCCAGAGGTATTCTCGATTTGGTGAAATATGTTCCCGTCATTAAACTTGTTTTTTTTCTACACTGCCTGGTGGTGCATTTCCATAGTAACCCTAGGCTGCCAGCAGAAGAATATTCTATTATTTACATGGGTAAACCACATTTTATGCAGTTTTTTTCGCCTAGTTATTATTCCTTTTTCCTGCAGAAATAGCACCAGTCGATTAATTGTGGAACAGATAGCTGATAATGAGAAAGTCGTGACTGGGTCCATTATGTATGGACTTTGTGTTGTCTGACAGGAAAAGCAGTTTTTTTTTTGTTTATTATTGGAAGATTTGGCTCAAGGTGAATGTTCTGAGGTTGGCAATGGAAATGGGGGAAAGGTGTAGAAGAGACCCGGGGTCCACGGCCTCGAGAAGGCATCCCCCTGCAGCGAGCCCTGCTGAGGGGGGCGAGCATGGAACAGTCTCAGCTTCGCATTCTCTCTGGAGGCAAACAGGTCCACCTGAGGGGTGCCCCAGTGGGAGAAGAGATCTTGTACTACCTCCGGCAGGAGAGACCACTGATGAGACGCAGCCCCTATCTGGCTTTGGGCATCGGCTAGGGTGTTGGAGGCTCCTGCCATGTGAATGGCCATTTCCCTTGATCCACAAGGTGCTTCTCAAGGTGAGGAGGGACAAGGCGCAGGTGATTCTGGTAGCCCCAGACTGACCCCGCCAGTTCTGGTATCCAGATCTCCTCAGTCTCAGCTCCAGGCTGCCGAGGCGGCTTCCAGCCCGCCCAGACCTGATCTCGGTCAATCAGGGGAAGGTATTCTATCCAGACCTTCAGTCCCTGCACCTGACGGCCTGGTTCCTGAAAGGCTAGAGTTCCAGGCCTTGGGTCTTTCTGACGAGGTTCTCAATGTCGTTGAGGCGTCCCGTAAGGAGTCGACCAGAAAATGCTATGCCTTCAAATGGAAGAGATTCTCCATTTGGTGTCAGGGAAAGGGCCTGTACCCTTCCTCCTGTTCCTTGGCAAGCATTCTGGACTACCTGTGGTCCCTTTCTCAGCAAGGGCTTCGGTCGATGACCCTTAAGGTGCACCTGCAGCCATCTCTGCCACTGGGCGCGGGCCGGAAGCAGTCGGTGGTGCAGGAGAAGGTGGTTTGCGTTTTTCAAAGGCCTTGATCACATTTCCTCCGGTGTAGAACCTCCACCTCCAGGATCTACTGCCGTATTGGCCAAGCTCATGGGCAAGCCATTTGAACCAATGCACAGGTGCGATATCTCCACCTGTCGGGAAGACCGCCTTCTTGGTGGCTATCACATCAGCCAGAAGGATGGGAGAGCTCCAGGTGCTTTCGCCGGAGTCTCCTTATCTGGTCTTCCTACAGGGACAAGGTTATCCCTGCTTCCACGAAGTTCCTTCGAAGGTGGTGTGAGTTTCACCTTAACCAGGTGTTGACTCTGCCAGTGTTCTACCCCAATCACACCTTGGAGGCCGAATATAGGCTCCATACTTTGACCTAGAAGAGCCGCTTATTATAAGGAGTGGATGGCTGAAGTTCGGGGAGAGGTTCGCCAGCTGTTTGTCACCTACGCTGAAGCCGCACCTGGCAAACCTGCAGCCAAGCAGATGATAAGCAGGTGGGTCACCTCCTGCATAGATCTCTGCTATAGGTTGGCGGGCATGGGCCTCCCAGAGATAGGCTCATTCTACCCCATACCGCTGCATAGTAGCTGCTGCAGGGCTGCTACCGGAAGTCTGCACATACCTTCATTACCCACTACCACATCGACCTTGAGTCACGCGGGATGCTGGTTTGGGACCTCTGTTCTCAGTCTTTATTCCTAAGTAGGGGTGTGCGCTTGCCTCCCTCCTCCCGGAGAACTGCTAGGAGCCTGCCAGACAGTGTGGATGAACAACATATCCATGTCCCTAGAAATACAGGTTACTCACCTGTAACAGGAGTTCTAGGAATGGTATATGTTATTCATCCACATGACCCATCCGACCTCCACGGCTTCGACGCACAACCTGGCTTCCAACGGGCTAGATCTGGTGTCATGGGGCAGAGCTGAGAGTTCTGCCACCCGGGTGGGTGGGAGGAGCAGCTTGAAGACCTTCCGGCAAGATTTAAAGCGGCAAGGAACCTGCCAGACAGTGTGGATGAACAACATATACCATTCCTAGAACTCCTGTTACAGGTGAGTAACCTGTATTTTTTAACTACTTAACTGCTTCCCTATATTGATTTAGGGCCTTCTCTTTTTGGATTTCAAAACATTTTTTTAAAGATGTAAAGAGTTTTCCTTTTCGTTTAATTTGTTTTTTATAGCATTATTAAACCATAGAAGAATTTTACCTTTATTGTTGTATTTATCTTTTGTAGGAATGTATGTATCTTCTAATTTGAATATTTTTGTTTTTAGGTAATTCCAGGCTTCCTTGAGCGGGGGTAGTATACTTTCCACTGGATATTGTTTAGATGATTATTTCTTCACAATTAGCTTTTTCATATTGTTTTAGCTTTAATTGGTTGATAAGGGGTTGGTTATCATATATTTGTAAAAAATGGACCTACGGTCACTGTTTCCCAAGGGGTCTTATACGGAGAGGTTGGAGATACTATTTTCCATATTGGTTATTATAAGATCTAATATATTACTGCCTCTAGTGGGTTCCCTTTAGATTTGTGCAAGGCCAGGGTCAATAATAGATGATAAAAGGGTCTTCTCGTGTTGGGTGCTACCTATTGGAGAGTCCCAGTCTATTGTAGGCATGTTAAAGTCGCCCAAGATGAGAACATTACCATTGATAGCTAGGTGTGTGATGTCATTTGCTAGTGAATTGATGTAGTCTAGATCAATAGAAGGTGGTCGATAACATGTGCCTGTAAGAATTTGGGGTAGACCACTGAATTGAGTTTTGACCCATATACTTTCTGTCTGGGTGGAGTGTGGTACTTCGCAAGAGATTATATAACTCCTAACATACAGACTACCCCCCGTTCTGTAGTTTGATTTTTGGAGTAAAGCTTGAAGCCATGTATCTCTCTTAACCATAGAGAGTCTGAATCCCCACAGGTTTCCATAATGGCTATTATTCTCAGGTTTAACATATGGATCTTAGATTCTAGTTCAGCCATTTTAGTAATGGTCAGTGAGCTAGTATTTAATGATAAAATGTTGCATACTTTCTGATTTATTAATGGATTTTTTGTTGTCAGAGACTTGGCTGTGGTCCCATCCTCCCCCTTAGATCTTAGTTTAAATGACTGTTTATGTACGAGGACATTTTTCTTCCTAGCATCGTGCTTCCCCTTCTGCTCAGATGCAGGCCATCCCAACAAAAGAGGGATGGTCTGTCATGGAAGTTTTCTCAGTGAGTCAGGCATGTGATATTTTGCCTGTAGCACCATCTGAGCCATTCGTTCATGGCTTTTATTTTGTTTGCGACCTGGTCTGTAGCTGTAGGGACTTGGAGTATTTCGGGAAAGCAGACACTGCAACCTAGCTCTGCTAGGATGTTGTTAAGTGCTACGATATCCTGTTTAAGTTGGCCAAGAGTGGTCTTAGTGATGTCATTTGTGCCTGCATGTATGACCACTAATGGATTCTCCCCTGCATTAGTCAATATCCCTTTTAACATAGCTGTGATTTCTGATACCCTGGCCCCCCTGTAGTTGGAACATGTGTGGTTGATTTTGTCAGGGTTACAGACCGCTCTATCAATATATTTAATGATAGTCACCCAGCACATAGATTTGCTTGGTGCTGGGTTCAAGTGTTTGACTCTTCTCCTGGCGTGGCATTGGGGTGACAGGAGGGTTAACCGTAGGTTGCATAGAAACATAGAAGCTGACGGCAGATAAGGACCGCAAGGCCCATCCAGTCTGCCCACTACATGTTGTATTGGAGCGGAGTTTAAGGGAGAGCGTGAAGCATTCTTTAAGGTGGAGGTGGCTCTGGTGGTGCTAGGGGCCATATCTGTTTTGGGTTTACAAGTCTGAGTGAGCATTAGTGGATAAGGTATCCTCTTCCAGGGTTAGTGCTTCATATCTATTTTGTAAGGGAAGAACTGGGGCACTATTAAATACTTGACCTCCCCTCCTTTTGGTTTTACATTTGGGGATAGTTTTTTGGGGGATAGTTGCTCAAGTGTCCCTGTCAGCAGATTTGTTTTTGTTTTGTTTTAATCCTATGTTCTTGTGCTCTGTGAGCACAAGACGAAATTGGCTTCTGCCATGCTGTCCTTAAGATTCCTCAGGATCTCTCTCTCTCTCTCTCTCTCTCTCTCTCTCAACCAGCCAGAGCTAAATGCCAGGGCTGCTGCCTTCCTGTCCAGGTGGTTAGTAGGCTGTGGCTCTTACACCCACTGTGCCTGTGCCATTTAGGACCATCCCGTAGTTTCTCTAAGTTGGTAGTCGGGTTTTATTAAATAATTTTATATCTCCTATCTGTTTTCCTGTCCTTCTCGGCTAGGAGTCTATAGCCCTCTTTTTTTTTTTTCCTGTCACTAGTTTCTCTCCTGACAAACAGAACTGAAAAAGGGAGAGGGCCAGCGTTGGTTACTGGCCAACGCATGGGTGTGCCGTCACTATGTCTGCCTCATCGGTGGTGCCGTCACTGACGGCGGTCCCCTAGGCTGCAAAAGACTGTGCTCCTACTACATCCTGGTGCCTCCGGCTTAAATGGTGAAGATATTCTGGAAGCTCGACAGTTACAGTGAGTTCTTATGGTATATAGCTCAGGAAGCAAGGAATTTAGGTGTATCCTTACCTGGACAGTTGACTTATATAAAGCAAATTCACTGTAGTCCAGCTTAACAGACTTTAGTTCATAGTAGCAGTTTTGGACTCGCAAAAGCCCGATCTTGCCTGTCTGAGTATAGAGGGGAGCTGATTGTGTATGTAACCTGTTACATCAGAGCATCACAGCAAGAAACAGCTAATTCCATGCAGAGAATATTGTGTCTCATAGCAGTCAATCTTTTCAGTGCTACTTGCAAGGCTGCATATGAGAACCTCTCTGTGGATGCTCAGCAACCAATGGCTGCGTATGAGAACCTCTCTATGAATGCTCAGCAACCAGTGGTCTCATACATCCCAACTATTGGATCACCCCGTACAAGTGAATGACTTCTGGTGGTGAACAAAGAGAACCTTCTTGCAGGGTTCTCATTCCCCTGAGTCACTAGTGACATGGGTGACGCATGCATCCCATCTGGGATTGGGAGCCCACTGTTGGGTTTTTCAGACTTTGGGCACTGGGTCAGTCTAGGAGCAAAATCTCCACATAAATGTGTTAGAGATGATGGCACTACTGTACAGATAACAAGCCCTGTCAGATGAAGTCCACAACTGGGTAGTATGTCTGAATGCACAAGTATGTCATGTTCTACCTAAACAAACAGGGAGGTATTCACTCCTACCCTTTATGCAAGGAAGTGATGAGGGCGTGGGAGTGGGTGTTGAGGAACAGTGTCTAGATCCATGTCATTGATTTCAACTAGTGCAGATTGTCCTGGCAGTCTGAGCAGCACGGAAGCAGACCCAAACAAGTAGTCGCTAGCTGTGGACATGCTACAGGCTGTATTCCAGTGAATGGGGCATGCCAGAAATAGACATTTTTACGCTCTCAACACAGGACTGCCGCTCTGCTGCTCCAGAAATCGAGTGTGGAGCTTTCTTACAAAATGCATTTAGGCTACTGTGAACAGGTCAGTTTCGTTACACCTTACCTTCATCTACTTCAGGGGTGTGGGGCCTCCTCAATTTGGAGTCTGAGGGGTCAGATGACACTGATAGTCCCCTGTTGTCTGAGGAACATCCGGTACATGCTGCTGAGCCCGATTGTGGCTCAGGGACCAATGGGTCTTCCGCTGCAGTCCAGCCTTCTGACCTAGTACCAGGGACAGTTGCTACATCCAGATCTTAAGTATCCACAGTATCTCTCCAGGCCTGGCTCATTGTGATGCAGAACTTGGAAGAAACTGATTGTCTGACTCGATGTCCCAGGTCTAACTGGTGGCAAAAAACTGTCCACAAGAAAAGTCTTTGGCACTAAGTGGAAGTAGTTTTCGAGCTGGTGGAGCAGGAGCTCCTCAGTCCCTTTCACTTGTCCTTGTGACCAGGTTCTAGAGTAGATTCTGGATATTTCTGAATTTTGCCTACAATTATTGTCAGTAAAAATCCATTTGTTCTCAGCATATCATGAATTGGTCAGCAGACTTCCAAGGGCACAGTTGCCCCTCTTCAGGAGGGTCTTCAGAGGACTGTGCCATTTAAAGGGAAACTCCTGTTGAGTCCCTCAGTGCAGCAGCGGCTACAGAAACGCCCAATTAGGGCTTTTAACATAAAATAATTTTTTTTTATTACCTGGTGCCCTGGAATTTTAATGAAAAAGATCCGCTTACTCCATAATGGTGGCAGAGCCCTGGGCGGACATCTCGCACACTTCGGGTGACTTCCGCCGCAAAGGTTATGCTAATGAGGGCTACCAACATCTGCCATTTTTGGAAAAAGATGGAGAGCATCCGAAATACGTTGGGCTGATGCTTCTTTGCAGTTTTACTAAATAAATTATGTCTATATGAGACTGGTGTCCTTGAAAACGTTGTTTGAGTTTGAGAGTGCTCTGCTTTTTTTGAATAATGTTGTACTTTTTATAGCATGGCAGCACCTTTTTTCCTTGTGCTAACTCTGTGATTATGAACATTTTAGTGGTTACGTTGTTGTGCAGAGTGGCAGAACACTACTGAAGGGGCTCCTTAACTAATCCCTGCTCAGGTCATCAGTCAGTCCATACTGCTACTGCACAGTCTGATGGGAAGCATAGACTGTCAAAGCTGAGACAGCAGTACTATATCTTCGAGCTGGTCTTTGGTGAATTAGAGTGCATTGGAAGCACGCAGGGGATGTTTAGGGCCTTTTACGATGAGAAATGCTGGGAGCCAATACTAAAGACATCCACCCACATACGCTAGGAAAATAATGTGAGTGATTAACATAAAACCAAGCTGGCAAGAGGAATGAAAAAGCACATTAGGACCATTGAACTCATTCTTGGAACCCTAGTCTCCTAAGTTGCAAACTGAATAATCTTTTGTTTTTGAAAAATCAAATGTAAATTTTCCTTTCTGTCCCCCCCTTTTTTTAAGAAATGGGCCAAGCTATCCTTCAGACCATCAACAAGGCCTTGATCCCACACTTACTGAAGATGGTTACCACTTCCTCCAGATAATTTTGCTTGCTCTGTTTCTGTTGATGTTGGCTTTATCCTGCCTTTGTTCAGCTGCACTTGTCGCACAGTGCACTACTGGTTGTAAATAATTTAATGATCAATCTCTTGGGCAAACAGTGTGTAGATATTCTCAGCCATTATTTGTAGCTAATTTCTGTATATGATCTGTATCTGTATGTGTTATCTTTCACGTACAGTATGTAACTAATTCTGGGCCACCCCTGAAAAAGGGACTTTTTTTTGTCTCAGAGGGCTCACCCGGTCGTCATAATTCAAATAAATAAATATCCACTGCCTGTTCCATGCTGGTCTGCAGAGGAGTGTCAGATGTTGGTCATTTCCTTATGTGAGGGAACTTAGAAGTCTTTCCACCACAACTGGCATTACCATCTTCCTGAGTACTACTAGCTGGCAGTGTGGTGAAGTGCTTACATTACCAGCTTGTGAATCAAGATGCTCAAACCCCACCAAAGACACTTACTGTGCGACATTAAGCAAGTGGCTTGAAATATATAATTTTTTGGCAGAAAGGGGCCGCTTGGCACACCCAGTCTGCCAGGATGGTTCTAGCCTGGTCTACCGCCATGCACCCTAACTGGTTTTTAGTAGCCCTTCCTTCTCACTGCTTATTCACTAGTATTCCCTTATATCTAGCCCACGCATTGTTGAAGCCCCTATTGTTTTCATCTCCACCACTGCCGCCAGCAGTCTGTTCCAGGTGTGTACCACGCTCGGTGAAGTAGTGCTTCCTCACATCCCTCTTGGACCCCCCCCCTTCAGATTCATCACATGCCCTCTGGTCCTGGTGCTCTTCCTCCTATGAAAGAGAGTCCACGCTGAGATCCCTCAGTCTCTCCTCATAAGGCTTTTGTTACAACCTCTGCATCATTTTAGTTGCCCTGTTGTGGACTGCCTCCACCTAGTCTGTCTTTTCTGAGGTGAAGCTTCCAGAACTGGACACAGTACTCCAAGTGGGGTCTCGCTGGTGAGCGATACAGTGATCTTTACTTCCCTATGTTTAATTCCTCCCCACTCTGAGATTTGGAAAAGCAGGACTTCATTGAAACCAAGATGTTACATCTGGGTTGGGCTATTCTGGGAAAATCAATGATGGAATAAACAGACAGTGCATTCCACATGTATGCAGTTCGCATGTGTGCTTATTTCGATTATGGGCACAACATCGTCTTGTCTCAGTCCATTTGCTATGTCTGTTCTGTTAATTGTACCAGTTGTGTGCTCTTAAAATTCCACTTGTAAGCACAGTTTATTTTGGCTTCCTTGTGTGTCTCCCTGCCCAAGTCCTTGTCCGGACAGAGACTCATTACTGTCAGCCGCTTAGTGCCAATTAACACCTTGATACGAAATGAAGCAGTAACCCCCTACTCTTATCACAGTACGGCTGGTTACACACCTGATATCCATTTGTCTGATCTATGTGTGTGTTAATTTTTCATTGGCTTTCAATAGTGGTTGCAGTCATTATGTTCTAGAAATCTCTGAGGGGGGCATCAGATCTGAAAATAAGCACTGTTGTGGGTTAATGAAGGCTTGTATGGTGCTTTCAAATGATGCATACCTGTCTGGGCCATGAGAAGCCTTCCAGGAAGTATTTGCAGGGTGCAGTCCATAAATGATGGCACTGTAGGGCTGGGGAAGGACGGGCAGGGGTTGGGGGGGCTGGCAGGTACCTTGCTTCAGTCTGCAAATGCACCTGGTTGTATTTGGGTTAATATGAATTTACACATTCTAGCACTTGCAACCTTAAACGTATGAAAATCTCTGGAAAATGGGCAGAATACCAATTTCTGGGCAGAATACCAAAATTAAGATCTTGGTATTTTGTGGAGAATGGCACTTTTTTTTTTTTTTTCTTTTTTTTTTTACTTGAATTCTGCCCTGAGAGTGCAAAATTACCAGCCCTGGACACTTTTTTTATCCACATTATTCTCTCCACCTGTGCCAGCAGAAGGATATTGTGTAAGGGCTGAAGTCACCAGGCACCCACCTGAGGCAGGAGCATGCGAGAGTCACACTCAGCACTCCCACCTGGTGTGTGACAGTCTCAAGTCAGGATGTGAACCCATGTTGCCAGGATGATAAGCTGCAACATTGACCATTAAGCCATATGGTGACACCATGAAGTTTACAACAGGCCTTCCGATTATGTCCTGTGTATTTTGCTGCCATCTGAGAAGCAGAGGTTCAGATGAGAACCCTGGAATCACACACGGAGGCCAGCTGGAAACGTGAGGTGCTTGGCTTTCCGGGAGGGAGAGCATGGGCCATTTTGCATGTCTGCAACTTCTACTGGCCTTTCAGAGTGGCACTGACATCAACTGAGAAGGCAGTCACTCATCCTTCAAGCTGGAGAAAAGTTGGAAGCCATAGTGACCCTGTTTGTGTGGGGGACTGGGTAATGCAGGGGTGCAAATTAATATAAGAGTAAAAGTAACGCTGGCCCGGTGGCTCTGAGGGTTGAGGTGCTGGATGCCACACTTTGTACCATGCCGGCAACCTGGGTTTGGATGTGGACTTGGGTCATTGGGTAGGCTGGGGATGGAGAGGATTGTGCGTCTGGAGTACTGCTATCTTATTCCGAAGAGGGAGGGGCTCAGTGCTGGTGTTCACCTGGCCCCCAGCATTGGCTTAGGGAGAGGCATCCTGAGGCTGTCAGCATAGGGGGAGGGAGTGGCAGCTGCTGACACTGCTTGCATAAAATTGTGCATGGGGATATCTGGGTGGCATTGCACACTGCCCCTCGGGGGAAGAAAAAAAAAAAAAAATTTGAGTTGCCACTGACGCACTGGCCACCCAGTAGCCTGGCAGGCCACTGAACCTGCAGGCCATGCTGCCTTATGGCAAAGGTAAGTCTTAGAGGAAAGTGGGGGAGTGGGGCTGGGGTGGCCGGAGGGCAGCTTGGGCACCGGAGAAACATCACTAACTGCAGAGAATACAGATGTAAAGGTAACTTTAAAATGTCCCCAGTTCTAGCTGTCAGTGGCATTCGGCAGCTGCCGTTCTTTCAAGTTTTCCTTTCTTTTAAAACAGCAGGGAGGAGGCTAGCAACTATAGGCTGGCCAGTCTCACATCAGTGGTGGGAACATTATTGGAAACCCTGTTAAAGAAAAGGTTGAGCCCTGTTCTTTTTACTCTATATCTTGAATCCCTAGCCCAGACCCTGCTGTTACTGGAATACATGTAAGCAGTCGGGAGAAGAAATAGGCCTTGTATGCCAACGACCTGCTGATATATCGTACACACCCCGAGCAGTCTTTTATCTCCTCTGTGGCAGGTCCTGACTCATTTTGACAGCCTTGCAAGGTATAAATTTAACACCTCCAAGACAAAAGTCCCGCAGGTTAACTGTGTACCATCCTCTGATATTAAAACTCAATATTTATTCAAATGGAATATGACTGGTTTTAAGTACTTGGGAGTACACTTAGCACTCGGGCCACAAGAGGTTGGTAATCTTAACTAGGATGCCCTTACACAGGGATTCCAGAAGGACATTGCCGCATGGAGTTGCCTCCTCCTTCCATTAATCCAGAGGATAGACAGTGTTTGGATTAATCTGTTGCCATGCCCCTTATATGTGGCTCAGACTACACCTTTTAACCCACCACAGTCATATTTCGGTTACACTGGTCCAAGCTGATTTCTAAATACTTATAGTAGAGTAAGCACCCCTGGATGCATCTAACCATTCTGCAGCTCCTTGAAGATCGGGGGTCTTTCACTCAAGTTTCAGTTTATATCATAAAGCAGTGTAACTGAGAAGAGCACTTTTTTGGTTGTTAAATATCTATGAAGCTCACTGGAAAAAATTAGAACTCATAGATTGAAACCTCTTGTGTTTACCCTGAGTTTTGTTTAATAATGTTTATCCAGACCTATCACTACCCAGTAATAACACCTACATGATGGCGAAAATCCATGCATGGCACGTAGTATTGAACAAGCCCCTGCTGAAGCTGTTCCAGATTTTGCTGTTTTCCCTTTACCCACAGTCTTCCTTTTGCCCCAGCTAGGGTGGGCCACAGTTTTTTAGAAATTGGGAATGTCTGGGACTCCACTTTATTTTCTAATTTCTACTGGGCGTAGAGTTCGGGACATTTGAAGATTTGGCCATGACTCACACGATTCCACATACACACTTTTTTAGATACTCACAAGTTCTAAACTACGTAAAACCCCTACATAGAGTTATAGAGAAGGTGGAGGACACCCCTTTGCCAATCAGTATGATTATTCAAACCCTTAAGGGGCAAAGCTTGACAAGACACCTAATTTCTAAAATTTACCAGGCTCAAAATGTCTCTGTTTCCCGCGTCCAACAGGCATGGGAGAGAGATATGGTCGTGGACCTTCTGGATGTACTTTGGGAGTATGGTCTTAAAAATTTACATAAGGTTGCTACTTTGCATGTCTGGAAGGAATACTCCTGGAAGACACTAAGTAAATATTTTATTATCATAGATAGACAGACAGACCAAATATAAGCTGGAGCAGGATGCAGCCTGCTGGAAACACAGCACAGTGAAAGCATTCCACTATCATGTTATGGGACTGTCCAGTGTTAGCCACCTTTTATCAGGACCTACAGGTGTAGATGAGGAAATGTGTGTGTGTGTGTGTGTGTGTGTGTGTGTGTGTGTGTGTGGGATATGCAGCTTACGGCTAACTCAGTATTATTTTTAGGTGTGCCAGTGGGTTACAGGTCTCTAGACACTAGAAAGTTTTTTAATGTAGCAGTGGTGGTGGCAAAGCAAACAATCACTAAGCTTTGGTTAACCTGTACTGTACCTAACAAGGCATAAAAAAAACAGGTTCACATAGCAATTTGTGGCCCAAGAATTGGGAAACATGAGTCAGTTGCCAGCTTGATTGGCAGTGATTACTAATCATATAAGTTGGCTGTCCCCTGTATTTTTTTTAATTTTCTCTGGTGTCTAGTGGCACCCCCACCCTCCAATTGCTGTCTCTGTTCATTCCCTGGTGTCTAATGGTGCCCCCCACCCTCCGATCGCTTCCTGTTCATTCCCTGGTGACTAGTGGTGCCCCCTACTCTCTGATCGCTGTCCCTGTTCATTCCCTGATATCTAGTGGTGCCCCTCACACCCTCTGATCTCTGTCCCTGTTTATTCCCTGGTGTCTAGTGGTGCCCCCTACCCTCCAGTTGCTGTTCCTGTTCATTCCCTGGTGTCTAGTGGCACCCCCCACCCTCCGATTGCTGTCCCTGTTCATTCCCTGGTGTCTGGTGGCATTCCCTCGCCATCAGATCGCTGTCCCCATTTTGTCCGTCAATTATTTTTTTTTAAACCTGAAAAAAAAAGGTCCATCGCCGATCACTTCCACACCCTCTACCTGACCACCCACCTCTGCACACCCCCCAGTAACCCCCCCACATACACACACCATCACTCACCTGAACAGGTCCCAGGTTGCAGATCTGCTCTCCCGATTGAAGGCACATCTTGATGCTGGAACCGGCGACTGCAGTATGAGAACTAAGGTAAATGTAGTCCTATGTATTTCAGTGGGGGTTTCAATTTTGGTGCATAACTTGGTCATTTTTTTGAGATATTGACCCCAAATTTTCAACATAACCTTCTGGGGACCCCACCTCATGAACAATATAGCTGTTGTTAAGCAACTCCTGCCCAAAAGGTGATTTCGCAGTTGCTTGGTGAATTCAGCTCTTGGGCAGGATTTGTGTAATGACAGTTATATTGTTCATGAGGTGGGGTCATAAGAAGGCTATGTTGAAAATTTGGGGTCAGAATATGAAAAAATGGCAAAGTTATGACCATTCGATGCAGTTTCGCTATGCACCCTCATAGCTTTAAAATTTTTAAATATTTTGACCCCAGATTTTCAACAGAGCATTCTTATTACCCCACCTCATGTATGTCACAGCTGCCATTTTTCAAATCCTGGCCAAAATGTGTTTTTGCACCTGTGATGTGGAATGGCATTGCAGTTGTGCAGAATTACGCCTTGGCGGGGATTGGAAAACTTTCTGCACCGAGTACATGAGGTGGGGCAATAAGAAAGGCTATGCAAACAATTTAGTCAAAATGGCAATTCAGTCTCAAAACTATGTATACAATGTCTATTTTATCAATATATACAATAAGTAATAATTATATGATTTAAAGTACAAATACCCATTTTAGAAAACTGCTAATCAATATCGGCTGATTGCTACTCATTTTTTATTTTGAGTAGTAAAGGCCGCTAATCAACTCTCTGACACTAATTTATGCCTTGCCCAAGTTGTCAACTTGGAGGGACGTAATAAAACAGATTTATGGGATGGAAAAAATGGCAGCAAACCTTAACCCCACATTTCCAGCTTTTGAAATATGTTGGAGGAGATGGGTTCTGCATGTTATGACTAAAATGCCAGAGTGTGTACTTTAGAGAGCTCTACAGTAGAAGGTCTTCCACTTATTGACAAGTAACAACCTTACTGATGCATTCTGCTATGTAGGTGCTAGACATTCTTTTTTTGTGTAACCCCCCACACCAATTTGGGGTTTACCTAATGTCTTCCTGGGCTCCTTAAATGCCCACTGACAGGCTGGTGTCCTGTCTTAAGTAGTTCTGTTCATTTGTATGAGGGTACCCTATTGAGCCTCCGTGCATAGAAACATAGACTTTGACAGCAGATAAGGACCGCTTGGCCCACCCAGTCTGCCCATTTTCCTACCTGTTGGACAAGCTGCAGATCCTAGTTAACCAACAGCCTACTTCTTCCTACCCCCCACCAGAATTGCCTTATGCCTGCCCCATGCATTCTTGAATTCCCCCACTGTTTTTGACCTCACGACCTCCTCAGGAAGGCCGTACCATGCGTCATCCACCCTCTCTGTGAAAAAATACTTTCTCATGTTGCTCTTGAGCTGTCCCCCCTCTGTCTTCAAATTGTGCCCCCTTGTTCTTGCACATCTCTTTTTCTAAAAGGTGCTACCCTCCTGGACTTTGTTGATTCCCTTGAGGTACCTGAAAGTTTCTATCATGTCCCCCCCTCTCCCTCCTTTCCTCGAGGGTATACATATTAAGCTCCTTTAGTCTCTCTTCGTATGGCTTCTGGTACAGACCCTGCACCATTTTAGTTGCCCTTCTCTGGACTGCCTCCATCCTGTCTGTGTCCTTGCAGAAATGGGGTCTCCAGAACTGCATACAGTATTCCAGATGGAGTCTCGCCAACTGTCTGTACAGAGGAATAACAACTTCTGTTTTCTACTGGTGATGCCTCTTCCTATACATCCCAGTATCCTCCCAGCCCTCCTTACTGCCTTCTCATGTTGCTTGCTTACTTTTAGGTTCTATGATATGACTATCCCCAGGTCCCTTTCCATTTTTGTTGTTGTTAGTACCTCCTCCCCATTGTGTACTCTTCCCCTGGGTTTTTGTTTCCCAGGTGCATTACTTTGCACTTCTTTGCATTGAATGTAAGCTGCCATACTTTTGACTATTGCTCCAACCTTGCCAAGTCCCTTCTCATCCTTTCCATCTCCCGTTGTGTATTAACCCTGTTGCAGATCTTTGTGTCATCTGCAAAGAGGCATACTTTTCCTTCTAATCCCTCTGCAATGTCACTTATAAAGACATTAAAAAGGACAGGACCCAGTACTGAACCCTGCGGTACCCTGCTAGTAACCCCCTTTCTTCAGAGTGGACTCCATTCACTATTACCCTCTGTGTCCTGTTATCCAGCTAATTTTTTTACCAAGGTTACCACCCTGGGACCTGTTCCCAGGCTGGCTAATTTGTTTATTAGTCTTTTGTGTGGGACTGTGTCAAATACCTTACTAAAGTCTAGGTAGGCCATGTCCACAGCCCCTCCCTGGTCTACTACTTTGGTCACCCAGTCAAAGAAATCTATTAGATTTGTCTGACATTGCCTTTCCGCTGTGAAGCCATGCTGCCTTCTTGGGGCCTGTGCCCTGCTGGCCTCTAGGTACTCAAAAGTTCTCTCTTTCAGACGTGATTCCATCATTTTCCCTACCACTGAGGTCAAACTAACAGGTCTGTAGTTTTCTGCCTCCTCTTTGCTCCCACTTTTGTGAAGGAGAATCACATTTGCCCTTCTCCTGTCCTTGGGTACCACACCATCCTCCCATGATTTGTTAAAAAGGGTAGTCAGTGGTGTCATTAGTTCTCCCCTTAGTTCTTTTAGAATTCTGGGGTGATTCCTATCCGGGCCCACTGCTTTGTCCACCTTTAGTTTTAGGAGTTCTTCCAGAACTCTTTCTTCTGTGAATGGACTAGTATCGACCCCTTATCCAGAGTGCTTCTATTGATTGGATTAGGTACCTCCCCCTCCTCTTTTGTGAATACTGAGCAGAAGTATTCATTCAGTATCCCTGCTTTTTCATTGTCACCCTCTGCCACCCACCCTCCCTTTATTAAGCCTCACTATCCCTCCCTTGGTCTTTCTTCGCTCCCTAATGTACCTATAAAAGGTTTTATCCCCCTTCTCAACTGAGTTGGCTATCTTTTCCTCGGTTTGGGCCTTTGGTATTCTGACTGCCTTCCCCACTTCCTTCTACTTTAACTGGTACAGTTCTCTGTCCTGCTTCTTCTGTTTTTTCCGTATACTTCCTGAATGCTATCTTTTTCTCCCTAACCTTCTCCACCACCTCTTTTGAGAACCATAGTGTTTTTTTCCCTTCGTTTTGATTTTTTATTTGCTTCACACAAAGGCTTGTTGCCTCTGTGATGGCAGTTTTGATGTTTCACCATTGTTCCTCCACCCCTCTTTCTTGCCCGTCTGCTAGTGCTTTTCTGAGGCACTCTACCATTTTGGCAACGTCAGCCCTCCTAAAGTCCAGTACCCTCACTTTTGTATTGCTTGACTCTACGGCTGTGTTTATCGTGAACCACACTGTTTGGTGGTCACTTGTTCCCAGATGGCTACCCACTTCTGAATTTGAGATCCTCTCTCCATCCCCATTTGAGAGTACTAGGTCTAAGATTGCTCCCTCCCGAGTGGGTTCCAGCACTAGCTGTCTGTGAGGCATGCCCCCTGTAGTTCATCGAGAATAACCCTGCTGTTAGATGTGGCTGCAGCAAAGGTGTGCCAGTTAACATCTGGCATATTCAGGTCCCCCATCAACGATATCTCCCCTTTTTCTGCCATCCTAAGGATGCCTTCTATCATTTCCTTGTCCATTTCCTCCCCCTAAGAACAGGGGTCTGTATACAACACCAGTGCAGATTGTGATGCCATTTCCTGTCTCCAGGGTGCCCCACAGTGCCTCCTCTCCTCCCTGTTTACCCTTTAGTTCTGTTGCTTTGATTCCTTTCCTTACGTAGAGAGCTGCTCCTCCTCCTCTTCTACCCTCCCTGTCCCTTCTGT
Organism: Neoceratodus forsteri; assembly: GCA_016271365.2. Classification (NCBI taxonomy): domain Eukaryota; kingdom Metazoa; phylum Chordata; order Ceratodontiformes; family Ceratodontidae; genus Neoceratodus; species Neoceratodus forsteri. The sequence goes on from CM028132.1 coordinate 1,206,713,918, forward strand.
AGACTGTGTAACCTGGTATGTTGACATCCCAGTCATGGTTCTCTGTGTACCGTATTTCTGTGACTGCCATGATATCCAGGCGTCCCTTTTCCGTCAAGGCCACTAGTTCAGGGAGCTTGTTACTCAGATTACGGGCGTTGGTACTCATTGCTCTCCATTTTTTGATGGCCTTAACCCTTTTAGCCCCATCTCTGTCCTTTACTGCCTTTGCCTGTTTCTCCATTTACCTCTGCCCTTCTCCCTATCGACTTCTCTGTCTTGGTGTGTACCTCACTAACTACCCTGTTTTGTTTTGTTTTGGTGGGGGGGGGGGCTGGGATTTCCCTGCTCATTTTCAGTGCCTCCCTCTTGGCTAGTTTAAATGCTTGCCAATAAAGCATTTAAATCTGTCAACTAGGATCCTGGTTCCCCTTCTGGACAGATGCAGACTATCACACCAGTATAGGCCTGTATCCCTCCAGGTGGACCCACAGTCCCCAGTGAAGCCAAAACCCTGAGCTCTGCACCAGTTTTTCAACCACTGAGTGAATCCCATGGTGCAGAGCACCCTAGCCTCACCCATGCCATAGACAGGCAGCACCTCCGAGAAGGTTACTGTGCGTGCTACTTGTCTAAGGCCTCTCCCCAACTCCACAGACTCCTTCTGCACTGCTCTGATCCCATTCCCAGCCAGGTCATTTGTCCCTAGGTGGACAATGATGTCCAGTTCCCTCCCCTTGCAGCTGCTCCCGTGATCCTGAGGTTTGCTCCCTTTCCCTCAAGCCATGGCACCAGGCAGGCAGCTTACCTCCCTCCCCAGTTCTACCCCCCCCTAACAATTGAGTCTCCCACCAGGAGTTGTTTCCTTCCCCTGTGGGGTCCTGTGCCACCCTCCTGTAGGTCTCCTTTGTGGAGGTTCCCAGCATCCTCCTTGGTCTCCACTGTGGATGCCTCCATAGAGGAACCACACTCTGCCAGAACGACGTATGAATTGTCAAGAGGTACAGCTGGAGGGATGTGCCTCTGTTCCTCCACCCTCACCCTTCCTGAGCCCACCGTGGTCCAACCGCTCCTCTTTCTTGGCAACCTCTGAGGTGATGGCATCGGCCTTGGTGGTCCGTGGGTGAGAGAGAGGTCCCCCGAATCCTGGTCAATTCAGTCTGGAGACGTGCAACGTCCTCCCTCAGCCCAGAGAGGTGCCTGCAGATGGGATAACACCGCATCCTCCAGAATGTCTCCCGGAGGCTGCCGCTCCACAGCCACTGCACTGCACCACTCCCATCATGTCTTATTTGTGGCCCCGTGACTGTTGTTTTGTATGCTTACTCTTTCCTCTCTACATTTTTCTTTTTTTTTTGTTTGTTTTTTTCTCCTGCTTTCCTACTGCCTCTATGCCTTTACTGCGTCTGCCATTCCTGTTCTGGGACAGAAAGTTCCTGTATTCCTCAATAGTCTCCTCCTTACTTGCTCAGAAACAGTCCTCCAGCAGCTAGGGAGTGAGGAGAGCTATTCTTTTCCTTCTAGGATGGTGAGTCTTTTGTGCCTCTGTGATCACTCCCTTCCTACTCCCAAACAGGAAGTTCCTGTTGTCAGTCAAATCCAGTGCCTATAAAAGTAGAACTGAGTAATGGTGGAAGGGAGGCAGGGCTATATAGTCCCAGTAGAAGAGTTCTAGCAGCTGCCTTCTTCCTCTTGCTGCTCTCTGCCAAAAGCTAACTAGGGAAGTTTTCAGTACAGACACCTGGCTTTCTGTCGCCTAAGCCACACACCCTAATTTACAGCTCTTCTCTTCACCTAGCTAACAGCACAGATAACTGTTCCCTTCCCCTAACTCAGAGAAGCACACCAACACTTGTTTTTTTTTTGTTTGTTATTTGACCCTAATTGAAGGTTCCAGTAATAGAATTGTAGTTCTTTAGTCCCAGTGGAAGAGTTCTAGCAGCTGCCTCCTTCCGCTTTCTGCATGCCTGTCCCTTTAAGAGAATAGCTAATCTGTGTATAGTGAATGGTCTGTGCTGGATCCAAGTGATTTAGGGCTTGCGACTGGCCAGACACCGCTCTGTTGTGCTCCAATCTGCAGTCACTACTTGCGCAGAGGGAGACTATGTAGGAACTGTGCATATTTACTGTTTGTGAGCTGTTATATTAGAAATAGAGAAGTTTGTCTAACTTGCTTTATTTGCAGATTATTCATCTGGATGGAAGCCACCATGTTAGGGCCGGGACTGCCAGTAATTGGACCAGTTAAACTCTAGGGGTCTAAAATGGATCCTACCCCAGGGGTCTTGTGGGAATGAAAACTGTAGTTCTAGGGACATGGATATGTTGTTCATCCACACTTATTGGCAGGTTCCTTGCCGCTTTAAATCTTGCCGGAAGGTCTTCAAGCTGGCTCCTCCCACCCACCTGGGTGGTAAAACTCTCGGCTCCGCCCCATGACGCCAGATCTTCCTTACCGCTTGGAAGCTCAGGTTCCCTCCTTAATGCTCTGCGTATAAGACTGGTTCCTAATTCTTGAGTTCGAAATCAAAGTTTTTGCTAAAAGACTTGGTCTTCTTTCCTCGCGGCTGCGATGGACCGTCGACTCGGTTTCCGGAGGTGCCCTTGCCGGGCAGAAGATGTCTAGGAGCGGATCCACACTCCATGCGTCTACTGCTTGGAGCCTTGAGCACGACGCAGGCCGCGACTTGTGCTCGTCGCCCCCGACCTCGTCCTTGAAGACCGTGCTGCCCGATTACAACTGGGGCGCCCTGAGAAAAGAATTCCACCGGTTAAATCTAAAGAGGCCCGGTTGGCGGTGTCCGCGGCGGTGGGCTCGGCGGATCAGCTCGAGCAGATGATCACCCTCGAAGAGGAGGCAGCGCGGGTTGCTTCTACCTCGGCTGTGGCATTTGTCCCGCTCTCACTCGGTGCCTCGTACTCGGCTTCTTTCAAGGCGCTTTGTCTGACCCTCTCGACGAAAGGTGAGGATCCAACTTCTTCTGGACCCTTTTCCAGGTCCAAAAAGAGCAAAAGTAAGTCTCACCGTCGACGCTCTTGGGAGCGGGAAAGATCCCCCTCCCCTTCTTGTCGACAGTCGACTTTGGTCGACCCCTCAGCTTCGGCCACTGGCTTCACGGTGTCCCCGTCAGGCCAGTTGACAGAGACTCCGCCAGCTGCGGTCGAGATTTTCTCGATCCATTAGGCGGGTTGTCGGCTGGAGAATCAGAATCCCCTCTCAGTTCCCCGGTGAGTTGAGGATCCGTCGGCTCGTCTGTGCCTCCGGTTCCGGAGCCTTCGTTGGGATCGTCCAAGCCGAGGGGAGTGCCGATTTCCGACACTTCTCCTCGCCTTCCTCGGCCTAGTCGAGACTCTCGGTCTTGGTCTTGGACATCCTCGCGGTCCAGCCGATCCCGCCGTCATAGGCGGTCTCGGTCTCGGCACCGCAGCAAGCGGCGCCGCCGCTCTTCCTCTTCCTCCTCCTCGGACGAGGGGAGGCTTCGGCGCAAGTTGCGTCGGAGGTATGAGGAACTCATGTGGCAACAGCTCCTTTTGACCGGGAATAAGCCGACCCAGTCATCTTCCCCGGCCATTAAGTGGCTGTCACGGAGTGGTCGAAACAACCCTCGTTGTAGCCGAGGAGCCTGTTCCCAGGCCGGTTGTTCGGCCAATTCCAGCTGCCCCACCGATTCTGGTGGAACCTCCGCCTCCACAGCCATTAGTTGGGGCTCTGACCAAGAATTCTCGGTCGGCTTTGGGTTTGCCCCATAGGCTGTCTGTCATCCTCACTCCCGATAAACCTCGGCAGGTGGAGGGTGGCTCAGGCCCGAGGCAGCTCTTTGAGGACTCTTCCGAGTCCGAGAATGATTCCTCCCTTTTCTCCAAGCGATTCGACTTGGAGTCCTCGGGAGGTCAGTCAGTGGATGATAGCCCTTCGTCCTTCTTAGGGTTGCTTCGGCTCATCTCGGAGTCCACCGGGATGAAGCTCGAACCCGTTTCTAAACGGGCCAGGTATCCCCTCACGGAGATTCTGGACCGAGGGGATTCTCCTACGGAGGCCTTTCCGGTGGCCGAGGCCATAGTGGGTCCAGCCTTGGAGCTTTGGCAGCACCCTGCTTCCTGCCGTGCACCTTCGGCCAGGATGGCCAGGAAGTATGTGGTCCCTACTGGTTCCCTGTCCGGTTTTTCGGAACACCCCTCTGTGGAGGGGTTGGTTACTGACAGCGTTTTCCAGCGTGCCGGGAACGCCAGGGATGTGGACAAACCTTCCGACAAGGAATCCAAGAAATTGGATTATGCCGGGCAAAAAGTCTATGCTGCGTCCTCTCTCGGCCTTCATCAGGCCAGTTTGGCCATCCTCATGGCACATTTTTCACATGCCCTGTTGGGCTCCCTGGATGAGGTCGTCCCTCATCTTCCCGGAGATCTGCAGACTACGGTCAGGCAGGTGCAGGACCAGGGCAGGGCAGTGGCCAAACAGCAGCTCCAGACTGCTTTGGACTTTGGGGACTCATGTGCCAGGTCGGTGGTGGCCACAGTGGCCATGCGTCGTCGGGCTTGGCTGAGGATATCCACTTTTACCTCGGATACCCAGCACAAGTTGGTGGATGTTCCCTTTTTGGGGACTGACCTCTTCGGCCCTGGGGTGGAAGGTCACCTGCAGAGGATCGAGAAGTCCAATGCTACCTTGGACTCAGTCTCTTCCGCTCAAAGGACAAAGGCTGCAAGCCACAGCCTAAGCCCTTTCGTCCTTCTGAGCCCGAGGCGCGCCAGGCCCAGCAACGTCAGGGCCAGCAGGCTCGAGCTTGGCATCCCAAACCCAAGCCGTCGGCTTCCTCCAACAGGAAGCATGGAGGAAAAAGCCCAGGAGGTCCCTCCTCCAAGCCTGCCCAGTGACGGGCTGTGGGGTGTCGGCCCCATCCCCGTCACCTTGCCCCTGGTTCCCCACTTCCTTTCCGCCTGGTCCGCTATTACCACGGACAGGTGGGTTCTGGAGGTGGTGGGAAAAGGCCTGCCTCTAGAATTCGAGCAGGCCCCGCCCTTCAGAGCCATCGCACCTTGGGGGGCCTCGGGGTCCGAAGCCTCACTGTCGGCTCATCGAGCCGACATCGCTCTCCTCCTCCAAAATGAGGTGAACAGGGAGGTAGAGGACCCTCCTTCAGACCCGGGGTTCGTGTCCAGGTACTTCCTGGTTCCGAAACGGACGGGGGGCTGGTGCCCCATTCTCGACCTACACGACCTGAACAAGTTCCTAAGGTCTCGAACCTTCAGGATGGTCACTCTGGCGCAGATAATACCATCTGTGGAACACGGCGTGTGGTTCTGCTCTCTGGACCTGCAGGACGCGTTCTTTCACGTCCCTATCCATCCATCACATCAGAGATTCCTTCGCTTTCGAGCGGAGGATCCCTCTTCAGTTCGAGCCATGCCCTTCAGCCTGTCTCCAGCTCCCAGGGTCTTCAAATGCATTGCAGTGGTGACAGCTCTCTCTGAGCGCCAGGGGTCGGGTGTACCCTTACCTGGACGATTGGCTGATTGCAGCCCCTCCAGACAGGAGGTGGAGCGGTCAGAGATCTAGCCCTCCAGGTTTGCTCTCAAGTCGGCCTTCTCATCAACGAGGCCAAGTCAGACTCGGGCGAAGCAGGTGATTCTGTTTATCGGGCAGAGCTTGACTCTCTTCGAGGCAAACCACGGCTCCCGCGGACAGGGGCGAGTTCTTACCTCCTTGCCCGATCATTTCTGGTTGGGCAATCGCGCCCTGCCTCGGACTTCCTGCGCCTCCTGGGTCTCATGGCGGCCTGTACCAGCGTAGTCCGTTGGGCACACTGGCACATGCGCCCCCTTCAGTGGGGACTGGCCAGCCAGTGGTCACAACGCTGCGATCCATTGGACCAGCTAGTGATGGTGACCCAGGAGATGTGGAACGCTCTCCGGTGGTGGACCGTTCCATCTCATCTGCAGGAGGGCATCCCGTTTGTCCGCCCCGAGCCGACGGTCTGTCTCGTCACCGATGCCTCTCTGATGGGTTGGGGTGCCCATCTGGGGAACACAGTGCCGGCCTCTGTCCCCACAGGAGTCCCGATGCCACATCAACCTGCTGGAGCTCAGGCGGTCCGCTAGCTCTCACGCCCCTTTGCTCCGTTTCTCTGGGGTCAGTGGTCCGAGTCCAGACGGACAATACCACGACCATGTACTACCTGAACCACCAGGGCGGGACGCGCTCCATGCTTCTATGCAAGGAAGCTCTCCGCATTTGGTCACTCGTGCGCAGCCTGGAGGCGGATCTCCTTGCCATTCATGTGGCAGGAGCCTCCAACACCCTGGCTGATGCCCTGAGCCGGATAGGGGCTGCATCTCACGAGTGGTCTCTCCTGCCGGAGGTAGTACAGGATCTGTTCTTCCACTGGGCACACCTCAGGTGGACCTGTTTGCCTCCAGGGAGAACGCGAAGCTGAGGCTGTTTCATGCCCGGCCCCCTCAGCAGGGCTCGCTGCAGGGGGATGCCTTCTCGAGGCCCTGGACCCCGGGCCTCTTTTACGCCTTTCCCCCATTTCCCTTGGTTCACAAGGTGCTTCTCAAGGCAAGGAGGGACAAGGCGCAGGTGATTCTGATAGCCCCAGACTGGCCCCGCCAGTTCTGGTACCCAGATCTCCTCAGCCTCAGCTCCAGGCTCCGAGGCAGCTTCAGCTCGCCCGGACCTGCTTTCAGTCTATCAGGGAAGGTGTTCCATCCGGACCTTCAATCCCTGCACCTGTGGGCCTGGTTCCTGGCGGCTAGGTTCCAGGCCTTGGGTCTTTCCGGCGAGGTCTTCATTGTTGTTGAGGCGTCCCAGGAGTCGACTAAAATGCTCGCCTTCAAATGGAAGAATTCTCCATTTGGTGTCAGGAAAAAGGGCTTGGACCCTTCCTCCTGTTCTGTGGCAAGCATTTTGGACTATTTATGGTCCTTTCTAGTCAAGGCTTAGGTCGGCGACCTAAAGGTGCACCTGGCAGCCATCTCTGCTTACGGGCGCGGCCGAGAAGCAGTCGATGTATGAAAAGGTGGTGGTGCTTTTTTCAAAGGCCTTGATCACATTTCCCTCGATGCGAGAACCTCCACCTCCGTGGGATTTACTGCTGGGCTGGCAAAGCTCATGGGCAAGCCATTAGAACCAATGCACAGGTGTGATCTCTCTCACCTGTCGTGGAAGACCATCTTCTTGGTGGCTATCACGTCAGCCAGAAGGATGGGAGAGCTCAGGCGCTTTGCATGAGTCTCCTTACCTGGTCTTCCACAGGGACAAGGTTGTCCTGCTCCCCACCGAAATTCCTTCCGAAGGTGGTGTCGGAGTTTCACCTTAACCAGGTGCTGACTCTGCGGTGTTTACCCCAATCACACCTCGGGAGGCGAATAGGCTTCATACTCTGGACCCTAGAAGGGCGCTCGCTTATTATAAGGAGCGCAACGGCTGAAATTCGGGGAGAGGTTCGCCAGCTGTTTGTCACCTACGCTGAAGCCGCACCTGGCAGACCTGCAGCCAAGCGAACGATAGGCAGGTGGGTCACCTCCTGCATAGATCGCTGCTATAAGTTGGTGGGCATGGAGCCTCCCAGAGGGATAAGAGCTCATTCTACCCGTCATACTGCTGCATCGGTGGCTGCTTCCAGGGATGTCCCTATCCAGGAAATCTGCAGGGCTGCTACCTGGAAGTCAGCACACACCTTTATTATCCATTACCACATCGACCTTGAGTCACGCCGGGATGCTGGTTTTGGGGCCTCGGTTCTCCAGTCCTTATTTCCCAAATAAGTACTGGGGGTGTGCGCTTTGCCTCCCTCCTCCCGGAGAACTGCTAGGAGTCTGCCAGTAAGTGTGGATGAACAACATATCCATGTCTCTAGAAATACAGGTTACTCACCTGTAACAGGAGTTCTAGGAATGGTATATGTTGTTCATCCACACGACTCACCCGACCTCCCCAGCTTTGATGCACAACCTGAGCTTCCAGCGGGCCAGATCTGGCGTCATGAGGCGGAGCCAAGAGTTTTACCACTCGGGTGGGTGGGAGGAGCCAGCTTGAAGACCTTCCGGCAAGATTTAAAGCGGCAAGGAACCTGCCAATAAGTGTGGATGAACAACATATACCATTCCTAGAACTCCTGTTACAGGTGAGTAACCTGTATTTTTTGTAGTTTTAATGTTGGCACCAATTTGACCTGGAGGGGAAGCCCTTACTGTGACTGACTGCTCCTTCAGCCAACCGAAAGCTTGGATTTATAAGGGAAATCCCCAGAGAGACAGTAGACAGTGGATCAGTCAGAGTTGGAGGTTGAAGTGTGAACAGCTTGAGCTTTTGAGCAGCTGCTCCCAGAAGGAGCGTAGGTGAATCGGCGGGAAGAGACCCTACTTGCCTCCCTGCCACCTTTCTCCTGCTTGAGAACTGCCTATAGCAGGAGTCAGACTTGTCCGATTCCAGCCTGGAACTGTGGCAGAAGAAGAGAAGTTTATTAGTGCAACTTGCGATTTGGACTGAAGACTTGCTCCTGAAGTGATCGGCCCAGCTTGTGTGTGATACATACTTGGATCGAAAGGTTAGCTCAGTAGGGGGGCGCTGTGGAACCTGAGCAACGTGGACATAGAATTATACAGCTCTGCATCAACGAGCATTAAATTTGCTCTTTTTGAAGTTTAATGTAAGAACTTTTATAAAAAAAAAAACAGCAAAAAGCGGTGGCTAAAGAGCTCTGCAGTAAGATGGAAATCTTAGAAAAGCAAATTAACAAGTGAAGGATGGAGAGACCCTGGAAAGTCTGCGACGGCAGGGCCTGCCATCAGATCCTCACAAGTGGGTCCAACTGACAGAGGTGGCGCTGAGGAGACTTTGCAATCTCTTGGCCGAAAAATGCAGGCACTCCTATTGTCAGTATCCAGTGTAAATATTAAGCTGGATGACCTTTCTGGCTGACTGACCACAACTGAGATGCCAGTCGATTATCTTAAGGGAGAAGTGGAGGATATGAAATGGAAAACAGACAAATGTACTGCCATGACCCTAGGCAGAGCTAAGGAGATGCAGCATACCAACTCGCTACTGGAGCAGTTAGAAAATCAAATTCGTAGTGTGAATCTGAGGCTAATTGGGCTGCCGGGAGGCACGGAAGGAGTCAACCCACATTTGTACATTCAAGACTGGTTCCAAGAGCAACTGGAAGGGCAGGGACTTGCTACTGAATGGCAGGTGGTGAAGGCCTATAGAGTCCGACCATGTGGACCATCAACAGAGGAGGTCCCATGAGAGCTGATGGCCGTCACCGATAATATGGGTTCGAGGGACTTCATCATAAATGGGGCAAAAAGAAATGGCCTGCTTACTTCTGAAGGGCATACGATCTTTGTGTTCCCAGATGTTTCATTTGCCACCCATCGACAGGGTAAGACTGAAACTTAGGGAGTTAAATATCCCGCACGCCATTTTATTCCCTGTCAAGCTGCCCTGATCCATGAGGATAAGGTATTTATTTTGACTGACCCGGTAGACGCAGGCAAATGGGCCACAAAACTGGAAGTTTTTTGCAAGAAAGATAAAAAAATGCACCAGAAGATCTGGACCATGATACTTGAACTTTTCTGAGGACTTAACGTCCGAAAGGACACCTTGCTATCTGCTGGCCTTGCGCTGACTGGTTTGATAAAAATGCTGTTTTCTACAAAGAGCTGGTTACGATGGGGAGGGGTTAGAGTCTCCTTTATACAGTATTGTAGTGAGTCCTCTAAAAAGGGCGATGTTTTTGTTTCTCTGCCTACTGTTCTCTCCAATCAAAATAATAGTTTTTTTTATTTGCTGTAAGATAAGTTAAGTAAATGTATGATTTTGGTGTGGGGGGGGGAGTAACTGTAACCCACCACTCACCGGAGGTATTTTACAGCGGCTGATGATGTAGACTGAATTTATTCTATGTTCAGATTAAAGTTGTTGAGGTTGATCCTCATGAGGGGAAACTCTTTAGGTATGAATGTGGTACCTAAATGCCCAAATTTTGGGTTTGGCTTTTTTTTGGGACACTTAAAGGATATTAATTTTAAGGTAATAACCACATGCTCATGGGCTACAGTTCCACAGTCCGTTAGACTATAGATGTTTCAGATTTAAATGAGATGTTTAGTACAGCCCTTATCTAGTAATGTTGCTCGAGATACTGTTATCCTGCTTATTTCTGGCTATTGTACGTCTCCTTGAGATATTCATGTATCTATGTTTCCAGGATAGGACATGTATAATGAAGTACTGTTGCTTATTATGCAAAATAATAAAATATAATTATAAAAAAAAAGGAAAGGTTAGCTCAGTAAACCTGCTAAAGTGCAACCAGACTGTATCTGAACTGATTTCTGAAGTAGCTGTTGATTTAAATTTGCTGAATGTGTTACGTGGGTCGAAACCTGCTTACCCACGAAAGAACCTGTTACGCCAGCTGGAGGCTTCACCAGCAGACGATCACGAACTTTACCAGACTGCTCTTCCTGCCTGGGCAGTGCCAGTTTGGCCTAGGCCGCTACTCCATCACCAGAGACTCACAATGAGAGACCGGCTTGGGGGTTCGGCCCCTGCGCAGCAACAACACACAGGTTGCATCCACCTGGAAGAAAGGCCGTGAAAAGGAGGTGTGTCATGTCAGCCCTGCTTCCCTTTGCTTATCTGTCATCACCACAAGGTCTCCATATCGCCTGCCTTGCAGCAGATTCCTGGTAGCGTGAGTACAATCAGGGTAGTTCATTGCAACGAGTGTTTAAATCATCTGTGGTACCATCTAATTGTTTCAGTTTTCTTGGGTTACAAAGGACTGAGCCAACCGGCTTGGATTGCAAATAATTTGGTTGTTTTGCATGTTAACTGCCTTTCTTTCCACCAGGGGCCCCAGCATCAGCTGCAACACCAGCCACCCCCAGGCAACACCTCTGGCTAGCCAAACTTGCCATCCTGGGTACCCAGTGTTTTGTGACTGTCACGTTGGGACTAAAAGTGCATGCCAAACCTGAATCAAATCAGATTACCAATCATTTGACTAAATTCACGCGCCTTCCTTGTTTATCAGTCAATCAATCAAAGTCTTTATTTAACCAGGCGATCACCGTTGAGCAAGCTCATTTTCGAGGTGGACCTGGGTTTGTTAACAAGGAACAAGGGACAATATACATGGGATGCAACACACAAGAAAATAGTAATAATACAAATAAAGTGAGATACAATAATACAGTATATACAAAGTATTAGCAGGTAGCATTGACAGTAGTATATGTTTGGAACAGAAGATACAGCTAGTTTTGGGTAAGACACAATTTTTCATAAAAGTAAAGAAATATACATATCGGGTGCACCGAACACAAATAAAACCTAATATAAAAAGATATATAGTGATACAGTATGGAGAATTTAGAGCTGGTACCAGGGTCAAAGGAATGTGGAAGGGACAGATATGGGGCTAGAGAAAGGGGAGAGGGAAGAGTCGATTATAGATGTGATCAGTCTTTTAACAGTAGTAATTAGAGTGTGCTTGGACTTATAGGAGTCACTATTTAGGGTAGACAGGCACAGGACTCCTTATTACGATATAAATATAGAGATTTAAAAGCTGCTAGGCTGATGGGGTGAGTTAATTTCAAAGTTTTTTGAAGCTTGTTCCACAGTTGAGGGAGCACAAAGCTGATGGCTGCTCTGCCAATGCGAGATTTTGCTTTGTAAACATAAAGGTAGATGTATGAGGTGCTTCTCAGGGCATACTTCCCCAGAGTGCACAAAGGTAGACAGACAGAGGTATACTGGGGCAGTTTATTTGAGATAGCTTTGTATGTCCAAACTGCAGCATTTTTTTGCCGTCTGTAAGCAAGGGATGACCATCCCACTGCCATGTACAATGCACAGTGGTGGGTTGAGTATGGAAGACCCATGATAAATCTTATGGCTCTGTGATAAAGCGTATCGAGTTTGGCTAGGGTACCTGCAGGTCCCTGACTATATAGAAAGTCTACATAATCCAATAGGGAAAGAAAGGTAGATTGAACCAGTTTCAGTTTAGCGTCTCGTTTGAGGAGATTATTAATCCTAAAGAACAGACCAAGTCTTTGTCCAAGTTTCTTTGCCAGTTCTTCTAAGTGATCTGTGAAAGTAAGTCTATGGTCTAACCAAACCCCCAGGTACTTGAACTTTGGTACGTAGTCCAACTGCTCACCTAGAATGGTAATGATCTGTGGGAGTGTCCCAGCAATTGCAGGATTTATTGCATTTTGAAGGGGCGAGAGAAACATTGCTTTGTTTTTTTTTGCATTTAAGAGCAGTTTCTGGTTTATAAACTGATGTTGCAGCAGATTAAATTCATTTTGAAGGGCTTTACGGCCGCTTCAGTTGTGGGGCAATTAGCATAGAGTACCGTATCATCCACGAATAGGTGTATTTGTGCTTCTTTGATGGTGGCATCTACGTTGTTAATATAATTGGTGAAGAGCAAGGGACCAAGAATGGAACCTTGTGGTACACCCCTCACTAGGGGTTTTGGTGGAGAAACTTCCCCTTCTGCCTTTACTTGTTGAAGTCATCCTGAGAGAGGTAGTTGGAGAACCATTTAAGTGATAGGGAATCCAAACCAATGTTCTGGAAGGACGAAAGAAGCAGTCTGTGATCAGCTGTATCGAACGCTTTGCTTAGGTCCAACAAACTGCGCGAAGTTTTTTTTTGTCTAATTCAAGCTGCCAGTCATTTGTCACCTTGGCTAGAGCAGAGATTGTACTGTGCTGTGCTCTAAAACCGGATTGTAACGGGTTGAGCAATTTTTCTGATTCCAGGTACTTCCGGAGCTGGGAGTTCACTATTTTCTCCAGCATCTTTGACAGGATTGGAAGTAGGGAGATTGGTCTGTAGTTATTGAAGTCACTAGAATCTCCTGACATAAACCTGATTGTTTTCTTCACGTTTAACCTGGCTAATGTGCATATTATTAGTTGGGGTACAGTGTTAAGAGTGTGGTGTTGCATTGCTAACCTTACTGTACAGGGGGTCCCCGGGGAAACTGCTGCAGATCTAACCCTGGTGGTAAGTGTGAAGGGTGTGTACATATTATTATTGTTTGATTTACTACTGCATTAGGTACTGGGCCATTAGGAGGGTTGGTGGGTGGTTACAGCTTCCCAGAAGGCTATACCAGAGCAGATAAGCAACCCAAATACCACTTCTCTGGGTGGAGGCACCTTAATAGTGAACTCTGGCCCCTCAACCTGTGTATAGCCATACAGACAGGGGTAGTAGCCCTTAGAATAGCGCCGCCTAGGGGTTACATTTGTTTAACAGGAAACTGAGGCTGTTGCTACTTTAAACGTGTTGATGCAGATCTGCAAGATCTCCTGCACCCTTATCGCCCCCTCCGACCACTCCGCTCGACTGACGAGGGATTGCTGGAGATTCCCAGGGGACGATTAAAAACATCTGGATCGCAGGCATTTTCATTTGCAGCCCCAAACCTGTGGAATTCTCTGCCTCATCAGATATGTTCGTGCCTGACAGTGGAGAGCTTTAAGGCTGCCTTAAAAACCTATTTATTCAAACATGATTTTAGTGGTGTTTTGTAACTGGATTTTATTATTCGGATGTATTTATATACTGGAAATGTCTTTTAGTATTATATGGTTTTAATTATTGTTTATTGTACAGCGCGCTGGTACTCAGTGAAAAGCGCTATATAAATAAAGGTTATTATTATTATCATCTGCCTTCATGAACTTATGGTTGGCAAGAGGGCATCAGTCATTGAGAGACTCATTCTTAGACTATATATAGACAATGTATATTTCTTTCTAATGTCGCAAATAGCAGCTGCCTTAGTTGTCTTGTTCTGTTCTCTGTTGTATTGAAACATTTCTTCTTGATAAAAAGGAAAAAAAGAAAGAAAAGTTGTTAGGGTATCTTGTACAGGACCACAGATAACATGGATTTATGAGGAAGAGGGGATCATGCCAGATAAATCTCATTGATTTCTTTGACTTGGTGACCAGGGAAGTAGGGGAGGGTAATGGATGTAACCTGTCTGGACTTTAGCAATGCCTTTGAGACTGTGCTGTATTGGAGACTGCTAAAGAAATTGAGCAGCCTAGGGGTGGGATCCAGAGAAGTGAATTAGGTAAGGAACTGGTTAATGGATAGGTGACAGGGGGTGGTGGTTAATGGCACTCGCTCTAATGATGGGAAAGTGAGCAGCGGGGTGCTGCGGGACTCTATACTGGGACTGGTCCCCTTCATTGTCTTCATATGTGAGAGTGCAGAAGCACTGGAAGGGCAGATATGCAGATGACACCACAATCTGTAATAGGACAGACTCTGAGGAGGGTGGATAAAATGCGTAGGGACCTTGGGGAAACTCGAGGAGTGGTCAAGAATGTGGCATTTGGGGTTCAGTGCCAAAAAGTGCAAAATCATGCACGTTGGATACCCATGAGTTGAGTATAGGATTTGGGGGGAAGGGGGGTACCCACAGTCACTAAGCAGGAAATGGACCTTGGGGTTCTCATATCTGAGGACTTCAGTGTGGCAGGGCAGTGTGTCAAAGCAGTGGGTAAGGCCAGTGGGATGCTGGGATACATAGGGAGAGGTATCTCTGGCAGGAGGAGAAAGGTGGTGTTGCTACTGTATTGCTTGCTTGTGAGACCCCACCTATAGTTATGGCCAGCTCTAGAGGCTGCATCTCAGAAAGGACATAGACAGGGTGGAGACAGTCCAGAGGAGGACAACTAAAATGGTAGAGATATGTTGCTTGTGAAGCCCTATGAGGAGAGACTGTGGGATCTCCACATGTACACCCTGGAAAAGAGGAGAGAAAGTGGACATGACAGAGACCTACAGGTACCTCACGGTGGTAAACAGGGTACAGGAGGAGAGTCTCTTTCAAGTGACACAGAGCAGCAGGACACAAGAGCATGTCTTGAAGTGGGGGGGTTCAGAGGTATGTGAGAAAGTACTAGTTTACTGAAAGAGTGGTGAATGCATGGAACAGACTGCCAGTGGAAGTGGTGGAAGTGAAAGCAGTAGGGTGCCCAAGGATGTGTGGGATACATAATGGGGAATATTAGTAAATGGGCAGGGAGGAGGGAAGGTCAGCGGAGACCAGTGACGGTCTGTGGAGAACGCATAGGCAGGGACCATCTGGGCAGACTGGGAGGTCCAGGAAGTCCTTTTCTGGCAACAGATTCTATGTTTCTAAATTAGTTGCTCTGATCGGGCCGTTCAGTAGCTCATTACATATGGGGGGTAGTACCAAAGGACTGGAGGGTGGCAGATATAGTTCTGCTCCACAAGGGCAGGTGGGGGTGGAGACAAGGAACAGGCAGGGAACTGCAGATCATTTGTAGGGAAACTGATGGAGTCACTGGTCAAAGAAGACCTCATCGACTACCTGGAGAGAAATGGTCTCCAAGACAGCAAACAGTATGAGTTTGTGGCAGGGATGCCTTATCAAACTAACCTGATGATCTTCTTTGACTGGGTGATGAGGGCATTAGATTGGGGCCACGCTGTAGATTTACTCCCAACTTCAGCAAGTCTTTTGATCATTGCCTCGCAGATGATTGCTGAAGAAGATGGAGAATCTTGACATGGCTAGAGACACAGTAAGATGGGTAGGTAACTGGCGTAAGGGGGAGGCAACAGAGGGTTGTGGTAAACAGGGTCAGGTCAGTAGAGAATGAGGTCACGTGCAGGGTACCACAGGGATCTATACTTGGCCCAGCCCTTTTCAGTATGTTCATCAGTAACATTGGAGAGGGAATTGCCGGTTGTGTCTGTCTCTTTACAGATGACACAATGCTCTGTGAGAGGGCGGATAGTGATGAGGGAATCTGGGAAATGCAGAGGGACCTGCAAAGGCTAGTGGCTATGTAGTCTTAATATATGGCAGCTGAAATTAACACCAAAAAGTGCAAGGTAATGCACCTAGGAAAGAAGAACCCCAGGATTGAGTACTGGATGGGTGGGGTAAGACATGGCACTATGGCTGAAGAACGGGACCTAGGATTCATCATCAGTGTCACTCTCAAACAATGAAATTAGTGCAAAAAAGTCTGTAGTAAGGCAAACAGGATGCTGGGGTGTATTGGAAGGTGTACTGACAGCAGAAGGAAAGCGGTAATTCTACCTCTTTATGGATCTTTGGCGAGGCTTCAGTTGGAGTGCTGTGCCCAGTTCTGGAGTCCTCACCTCAGGAAGGATAAGGACAGGCTGGAGACAGTGCAGTGAAGGGTGACTAAGATGATTAAGGGCCAGCAGGGCAGGTCTCACAAGGAGCACCTCAAGGCATTGATCATGTGCTCACTGGAGACCAGAAAGGAGAGGGGGGATATGATGGAGACCTTCAGGTTCCTGGAAGGAATAATCAAGATGGACTGTGGAAAACTATTTTTCATGAGTAACAGTTTGAAGGCACAAGTAGAAAATAACAGGAGGGAGGTTCAGGAGGGACATGAGTAAGTGTTATTTTACAGAAAAGGTGGTGGAACAATGGAACAGTTTACCACCAAGGTGGTGGGTGCTAAAACCATTAATAGTTTCAAGCATGATTGGGACAGAGTGAAAGGTATAGTGTTTGCTTCGGGCAACAGAAACTGGGAAGGGGAGTTTGTGGGGGATTGGGAAGGCTAGGACCCTGGATGGACAAATGGTCCCGGGGCTAGGTAGGGTACCATGGGCAGACTGGATGGGCAATTGGTCTTTTTCTGCTGTCATTATCTATGTTACTTATATACAGGAAGTAAAGTAACTCTCCTTCTGAATGTTGTGCTCACATAGGCTGTGGTGGTGGAGGGCAGATAACAAAAAATGTCTGCTGTGCAGATGCTTCTGCAATAAGGACAGCAAATACAGTATTTTTGTTTTGATTGTAAGTAAATGTAGAAAAAATTATGATCTTAAAACTTTCACTGCTGGTGGGTGTAAAGCACTATTTAGCAACTTTGATATGTGGGATATTTTTTGTTGATGACCTTTGTAAATTAGCCAGCCCGCCAGTGCAGTGGTAGCGCTACTGTTTGCGATGCCAGCGACTTGGGTTCATTAGCGAGCCCAGGCAGCCGGAGGGCCGGCCAGGGGGAGAGGGATTGAGCACCTGACTGGCCGCTCTCCTTCTCCGGGGAGGGCTGGGCTGTATTCCTCGCCACTATACTGCCACCACCTGGGTGACCACGGGTGATGACAGTGCGGTAAGGAAATCAGACAGTAGGGGAGGGGCTGGCGTCAGCTGGAGACCTGAGCGGAGGCACATCTCAGCGTGCCCCCGTCTCATTGGTTCTCCCTAGACTGCCGATGCCGGATGGAGGCGGGACCAAAACGTGGAAAAACACCCCACAGTTGCGCCTATAGACGGACCTCAGTGTCGGCAATCAAGGAGGAGCCAAGGAAGCAGCACAAGTGCACGCCCTCACCGAGGTGAGAGGAAGGGGGACTCCTCCACCCTAACCGGGTGGTAAACTGGAGGGCTTAAGTGAAAAAGGAGAGCGGGGCACTCATCTGGGCTTACGGCTCCAACTCTCCCGTTGCTAGGACACATTGGGGACCCTGAAGAAAGGGGCAGCCATGATGCAAGGAGGAGTATAAAGAATGAGGGGGGAAAAAAAATCTGCTCATATTGCAGGGTCCACAGCTTGAGTTAATGTCCCGGCCCTCCCTCCCCACTCCTCTCATCCTCCCTATCCATGATCCTTACCTCCCCCTATGTTTATCCCAGCCTCTCTTAAAGCTGTCCACTGTCTTCAGTGAGATTGCCTCTTCCACAGCGCATTCCAAGTGTCCACCACCCTCTCTGAAAAGAAGTGCTTCCTGACCTCCCTCCTAAACCTTCCACCCTCCAGCTTAAGACTGCCTCCCTCGTGTTATGGTGCCACTCAGCTTAAAGAGACTCTCCTTATCAACCTTATTTATCCCTTTCAAGTACTTGAAGGTCCCAATCATGTCCCCCCCACCCCGCTCTCCCTCCTGTCTTCCAAGGAGTACCTGTTCAGTGTCCTCAACCTCTCCTTGTATGCCTTACCCTGCTGACCCGCTATCATCTTTATAGCCCTCCTCTGCACCTTTTCCAGCAGGTTGATGTCGTTTTTGAGGTGTGGGCACCAGTACTGAATGCCATACTCTCGGTGCAGCCTTACCAGTACAAGGGCAATATAACCTTCTCTCCTACTACTGATCCCCCTAGATATGCATCCCAGCACCTTGTTCGCCTTTGCTGCTTTCTTGCACTGTGTGGAGTGCTTCAGGTCACTAGTGATCATCACTCCCAGGTCCTTCTCCTCCTCTGATACAGATACTTGC
Source organism: Neoceratodus forsteri (assembly GCA_016271365.2). NCBI lineage: Eukaryota > Metazoa > Chordata > Ceratodontiformes > Ceratodontidae > Neoceratodus > Neoceratodus forsteri. The sequence goes on from CM028132.1 coordinate 1,206,732,192, forward strand.
CATTCTGCAGATCCTCCTGCTTATAAAACAAGGGTATCAAGTAAGTATGGATTGTGTTACTGTGGTTTGATTATCCTGGCGTCCAAGGCAGGTTTATGTTTTTTTTTTTTTTGTTTGTTTTTTATTTTTAAAATTCCTCTGTGTTAGTCTCCCTCCCTCAGTGTCATTTGTGGGTGTCTCCAGAAGCAGCTGAAAACTCCAGATTGCATCAGTTGCCTGGGTAGGTGCTGGAGATAATTTCTCAAGATTGTGCAGTAGAATTCTCTACACTGCTCTCAAGGGAATATTTTTTCCTGTCTCCTGTCTCAAAAACTCCTGGCAAGGACCAGGTAGTGGATCAGGCTTTGGTCATCTGCTTAGCATAGTAGCAGAGATATGTGTTTCACCCTAAGAGAGGGAAACATGCTCCTACTCTATTTTGTGGTCCCCAAGAAACGAGTTGGGGGGATTAGCCAATTTTTTGAACTCAACATAGTCTCACCATGGTTGTCTGACCAGCCAGGTTCAAGATGGAATCACTCAGCTTGATCATAAGTGCAGTTCAGCCAGGGGATTTCCTTTCTTTCATTAGTTGGGTGGATGCATACCTACATGCTTTGATCAGATGTATGCATCATAAGTGCAGCACTTTTCAATACTGGGCTGTACTCTTTGGACTGGTCTCGATTCCAAGGGACTTCACAAAAAATTCTAATTATGATAGTGGCCCATCTCGGGGAAGTGGGTCATCAGTTGTTCCCATATTACCCATAGCCAGAGGATCTTTTACTCAGATCATCATTGAATTCTTGGCCTTGCAGGTCGATTCAGAGGATTTTGAAGGTTCCCCAGGACTAAGATTGGATAGTGAACAAAGGAGATAGTTCTCTACAGCCTGCTCAGAGCCTAGAGCATCTGGGGGAATTTTTATACAGACCTAGCTTGCATTTTCCTCTAGCAGAGACTGGAGAATCGTGTTTTGGAGATTCATTGGCTCTGGAATTGGAGAGTCATACGGACTTTTAAAATTCCTCTGTGTTAGTCTCCCTCCCTCAGTGTCACCCTCAAAATTTGGGGTTTTAAGACTGCCACTATAGACTGGTTATGAGATGTTTCCAGGTCTGTCTGCTCTTTCATTGATCACCAGTATCAGAATGGTTCCACGTCTGGATTATGCAATCAGTAAATGACCGGAATGGTGGGAGGACACACAAATTCCATTTACAGGTACAACCCACAAATTCATACAGAGTATACAATACACAAGTTATGCAACATTTACAACTCACATAAATATAGGAATATATATTCCACATTATTGTGAAATGAATCTGGAATTACAATTGGTGATTCACCTAGAAGGGGAACTAAATTCTCCGGCTGGCTGGCTCAGTTAGCAGTATGCTCACCTGGGGGAATGGTGGCTGAACAAGCAAGTGTTTTAGCACCTCTGTCAGATAATCGAGGAGTCAGTCATAGATCTCTTCACAACCAGAAAGAATGCCCAAGTTCTGAGATTCTTCAGTTGGTACTGATGTACAGAGGAAAAGGCCTTGGATGCGCACTCAGCCATGGAACTTCAGAAGAGACTCTCTCTTCTAACCAATTCCTTTAATTCTGGCAGTATAAAAAAAGAGTTGCATATCCCACATAAAATTTCTGCTGATAGCTCCAGAGTGGTCAAGGAGGCCCTGGTTCTTCGATCTTGTCAACCTGGCAATTCAAGAACTGTTCTGAATTCCACTATGGTGGATTTTCTGCTTCACCCTGGTCAAATAAATTCATCAAACAACCACCAAAAACTATCACCAGCAGGGTTCTACCCAGTGGTCACCTTCCTTGACTCAAATCCCACCTCCTCCATCAAGACTAGTCCTCTATCTTCAATGCAACCAACGTAAACACTGCCCTTGACCACTTCATAAACATCTTCACTGTGGCCTGTGACACGTACGCTCCTGTTAAGGAATGCAAAGTCGAATCACTCAGTAACCCTTGGCTCACAGGTGACCTCCTCAGGATGCTAAAAACAAGAGACCACTATGGGAGCTTGCCAGAAACTCTGGAAGGCAAAACGACATCCAAAACTACAAACGTGCCCGCAATGACTGCATCAAAACCATCCGGCAAATGAAATCTGCCTACTATAGCATGCCCTCACAAACTCCTGGGGCAATGGTGAGAATTCTGGAAGAACATAAGGAACTCACCGGAATCACCCAACCTCCCCAATCAGTACTCAACATCAATGGAACCACAACCTCAACCAAAAACCATTACGGATACCTTTAACAAAGCCTTTACCGACCTCAGCGCTGTCCTACCCCAGGACTACTTCAAAGATGGTGAAGCCCCTCTGTCCGTAATGAACACTACTCCCACCAGCTCCCCCCGCTTCTACTTCAAAGCAGTCAAGGCTCACCAAGTGCGCAAATATGTAACCAAAGCCCTTGGTAAATCAAGATTCAGTAATGACTCCCTCGATCTCAAAGTCCTGTCTCTCACACTTGATGAAGTGCTTAGTCCTCTGACCAGAATTTTCAACCTCTCCCTCAGCCTTAGCCAGTTCCCGGACAGATGGAAATCTGCCACCGTCACCCCAATCCATGAAAGTGGTAACAAAACTGCCCACGATAACAACAGACCTATCTCTGTACTACCCCCACTCTCCAAGGCACTAGAATGCATTGTCTCGGACCAGCTCACACAATACCTGGATACGTACAACATCCTGTGCAAGCAACAACACAGGTTCTGCAAAGGTCACAGCACCTCCACAGCCCTACTTGAATTCACCGGTGCAATCCACAATGCACTTTACTCTAGTGAACTACTAGGCTCAATCTACATTGACTTAACTAAAGCCTTTGACACAGTCAGTCACCGCCTCCTGCTTGTCCAGCTTCAGAACACTGGGCTGTCAACTGATTCCATTGGCTGGTTTAAGAGCTACCTTGAAGAACGGTCCCAAACAGTAAGAATTGCTGATACACTCTCAGACCCTAGACTGGTCCGCTCGGGAGTCCCCCAGGGCTCCATTCTGGGACCCCTCCTTTTCAGCCTATTCTAAAACTCACTACCAGACAGCTGCCCAGAAAAAATAATTCTCTACGCCGATGATGCTGTGATCCTCACCTCGGACCCTGATCCAATCAAATTACAAAATAAACTTCAGCAGGCCTTCTCCTCCATCAAATCCTGGTTTCTAAATCATAAACTGCTTCTCAATCAGAAAAAAAAACAAGTCTATGGTCTTCTGCAGCCCCCACAACAAAAACAAACAACTCCACCTCTCCGTTGCAACCAAACAAGGAGCCATCCTAGAGCAAACACAATCGTTCAAGTACCTCGGCATTACCCTTGATCCCCACCTCTCATACGTTGTCCATATCAGCAGTGTTGAAAAGTCTGCCAGTGCGAGGTTAGGCATATTATTCCGGCACAAGAAACACCTAACCCCAGAAGCACTGGCAGTGGCCGTCCAAAGCTCCATCATCAGCATCATAGACTATGGTCTTATCATATATGGGTCTGCAACTACCTCTGCTCTCAAACATATTGCAACCTCCCTGAATAAGGCCTGTCGTCTCATCACTGGCTCCATCGCCCGTACCCGCACATGAGCCTTTATTCCCAATCTGGATGGCTTCAACTGGACAAGCGCTTAAAATACCAAACCTGCATCCTGCAGCCGAAATTATAATGGGTCTGGCCCCACAGGTGTCTGTGCCTCCTTAAGCCTGGACATAGGGCGTCACTACAAGGAGATCCAATTCCCATCTACTACATATCCCACGATGTCCTACGACCCAAGGACAAGATCATTCGCCTATCGGGCATCCAACTGGCTCAACTCTCTTGGCAGCGACATAGCGACCGCTCCACACTGGCCTCTTCAAGTCCAAGCTGTGCCTCTCACTGCTTGTATCCTGCGATTGCCCATCTTAACATTTCCACCGTTTCCAGCTGCAAGTGCCCCAGCACTACAATCAGTCTTTGCACCCTAGCACCTTACCTGTCATATTCCCCGACGTAGGCCCCCTGGCTGCACTGTCTCCCACCTCCCTCAGATCTCCACTCCTGCCCTCACTCTAAACACCTCCCATACTCTCCCACCCCTGCACCTCCTTCCCCACGATCTCCTACCCTCACTTCCCCACCACCTCCCCCCTTCCCTTGTCTTGCTCATAGCTCAAGTCTTTGTACTGGTTATTACATGTCTGTAAGTCAATGACTATATGTTTAACTAAAAATGATGACTGTTGCACATGCTGACGTGGAACCTTTGTAAAAGAGCCTCGGCTCAAAGGTATTGTAATCCTAGATTGAAATAAATAAATAAATAAAATAAAATAAATCACCCAAACCCAGGAAAGCTGCAGCTAACTGCTTTGGTCTTGTCTGGAGGAGGCTCCTCAAGTTGGGCTATTCTAATAAAGTGGTGGACACCCTAATATAGTCCAGCAAATAGTCTAACTCTATAACCTATGTTAGAGTTTGGTTAACCTTTAAAGAGCGGACCAGTCAGTTGATGATCCAACCTAGAAAAGTTAAATTAAAGCACATTTTGTATTTTCTCCAGAGGGTGGGTGGGGGTGTGTGTGTGTGTATGTGTGAGTACTGTTTGCACCTTAGTTGGTGTGGCTCTTTAGGAGACGTCTTTTTAAATCACAGCACGGAGAGGTTGATCATGCTCTGATAATGACATACTTTCACGTTTAAGTTACTAGCATGATCGCTGTGACACGGGCTGGTATGAGCTATGTGTAGGGGTATTTCTTTTTTTTTTAACTTGTATTTTAATGAGTTCACAATAAAAACAATGAGTTGCATCACACATGCCAGGCATTTAAGTACATATACAGGATACATCCAGTGTATGAAAGAGTGAGGCAGCCTGAACAATCAGAATTGTGGATCTCTGGGTAATGCTCCATAATATTATAACAAAATTGATATAAGGAAAATCCAAGGTGTAAACTTATCATATAAAGGTGACAGGAAAACTTAATTTTATAGAAAGGGTCAGTGCTGGTCTTCTATGAATCTCTATTATTCTTCTTTCATCCTAATTGAATTCAGTACATACTTATGTATAGGGACATTTATCTGGGATGTTGGAAGTAATGTGATATCTAAGTGTACTGTGCTTCTCTCAAGAAAGATGAAATAAAAAAAAAATGATATAAGCCAAATAGCTGTACCTTGCCAGAGTGAGAGAGCATCCAGAATAAAATCAGTTAACCCAAAATAGCTTAGATTCCCATATAAAGGTGGGATATGCCCTCAACCCAACCACTGAAGTTTACCCAAACATGGGAAGCCTCCCTCTCCCACCCCCCTCCGTCCTGGAGTTCTACACAAGAAACTGCATTTCACATAATATATCATATCATAACAGCATTACATCAGTAACAGCACTGCGAACCACACAGTACACTGAGAACCACACAGTATTAACGTTGGGTGGAAACATTCACCTGTATCAATAAAAAAAATGGAGAATATCTGTTGAACATACGAATTAGGTTATATATAAAATAGAAAGGGATCCCCTACCCGAACTTGTATAGCGCAGTGACAGAGGAGAGAACTGCCAACTACCGGTATTTGATCAGCGTCATGAACAAGACGCTAGTCTGACGGTCACTGTGGACCTTGCCAAAGTCTGTTCTTCACCACATGGTGGCCACCATGACAGTCATACCAGTAAAACATGTAATAACCCCAAACATTACTTGCTCAAAACTAGTAGACTAAAATGACCCAGAGTAGATGCAGATATATATTTAGAAGACTGTGAAACAGTATGCCCTCACAGTGCAGTACACCCCCCCAAAAGCCATAACATATAGGGTATAAGAAAACATTGAGATTGATGGATAGTCGCTGAGAGAAGGTAAACTTAAAGTCAGTGGGCCATCAAGTGTTGTCCCAGTCCTCTTAATCTCCTGACCTGGCAGCAGCCGCAGTCTTAATTCTTGGCGAATAAGGTATGCCCATTTGCCTACTTCTTCAGTGTCTATAAATTAGTAAGTATGTCCAAGGGCATAGCTATAGAGTGTGCAACCGGTGCAACTGGACCAGGGCCCACAAGCTGGAGGAGCCCAGGCATGGTGTGACCACGGCTGCGATCATGCAGTGAGGCTGAGTTCCGCCTTTTTTTTTTTTTTTTTTTTGTGGTACAGGCTCTTTGAGCTAGAAGTCACTGGGGCACTCCAGGCAGTTAGTGGGATGGGCCACCATTGGCGCAACCTCAAGCATGGTGGATGTGACAGATCAAGATGGCATGCAGTGACTGGGCTTCACGCTTAAACCTTTGCCACCACAGTCCACGACGAGGGAGTGAACACTCGCTGATTCCACTGCCAGCCCACTCAGAATGCTACACCTTCTTTTTTCAGTCAGTCCAAACAAATCCTTGGTTTGGTGACTGGTGTGGGTGCCGAAAAACAAGGTAGGAGGATTTTAAAATTGGATTCTTAAAATGGATGAGTTGCTGAGTTGGCAGCGGCTACTGGGGCAACGACCAGCTACTGGACTTTCAGCTTTGTTTGCTTTGGTCCAGCTTTGTCTTTTGATTGATAGGAAGAAAGGGCTCAGTGTCAGTTTTGTGTCCCAGTCCCGACCCAGTTCTGCACCGTATTTGGCATTTGCTGAGGCAGGCTTATTGATGGGTCAACTTACTTGTTTGGCTGGGACTTGCACTAATGTTATATCATTTGAATTGCGTGACTGTAAATTAATTGTGCTGGGGAACCTGCAGAAAAAAAATTATCTTGCTGCTTTGAACTAATGAACAGCCATGCTGGTGGCAAATGGACCAGGATATTAAGCCAAGCCTAGTTTTGTGCACAAATAATTGCTGGTAGGAGCCAGGAGAGCTGGGTTTCCTCAAAGTGGGAGCAAGCAAAGTTTACCACCCTTTCCGACTCCTAACCTCTAAGCCTGGACTCTATCGATAGTAGAGCTCTTCCTCGTTTTTGTAACTGGTCACTTTGAAAACTGAATCACTGCCCCTTAGACTTCATTTACACTTCACTGACTGCTTGTCTACATCTGGTGTCGTCATCGACATCACCCGGGGGGGGGGGGGCATTTAATTCCTTGCACCAGGGCCCATGCCAGCCATGCTATGCCACTGAGTATGTCTACCATAAAAGATGTGGAGGAGAGCCAGCATAAGCATGGAATGGGTGACTCGGAAGCTTTTTCATTTGTGCCCAAACAGCATCGGATTTTTTCTGTCAAGATCAAGTAGCAAATTATAAATCCAGGAATAGATGCAGGGTAGACCTGTTGTAGTTAAAATTCTGTGAGTCTCAGGAAGCCTGCAGCAGCACGTTTCTGTTTGTAGCAACAGCTGTAAAGAGTAACACGGTCCTCGGCAAAGCCCCTTGCTGGTTCACCAGCTGGGGAAAGATCCAATATTCTTTTACAAAACTAGGGGTAGTACTTTCAGGATTGCATTCCAAAGCACCTGGCAGCCAAGTTTTCAAAAACAGAAGGAGCTGCGCTCCCTCACTCCTTTCTGGGAGCCCAGCCAGTCTGACACGAGAAGCCCTTTGGGAATTTTCCAGGGCCTCCAAACGATATCTGAGCTGCATTTTCTCCTGCGCCATCTTGCTGATCACTACTAGGGCACGGGTTGCTGACCGCTCTGCAGAGGTCATGGTTTTTGTAGCAGCCTCTATTTTAACATCTTGCTCTCTCAGTCTGGTGAGGATTGCTTCTACTTTATGAACGATGGCCTGCATAGTGGTCACCATTCATTTACAAGGCAGATCTAGCTCGGTACTGGTAGCAGGCTGTGTAGATGATGTCCTGCCCTGCTGCTGAGGCTGTGATGGCAAATTTTTCTCCCCTCCTTTGGTTCCTTTGGGACGACTCATCACAAGACTGATATCGATTTGTGCTGCTGGACACAAGGAGTCAATTGCTGTTAATAATTTCTCCTCCTACTTGCATCTGTCACTAATTTGCAATACCTCTACTGCCTTTCTAATTTTCTCCCTTCTCCCTCACCCTGCTCTCCCCAGTGTCTGCACCCCGGCTCATATTCTCTTTTGTTACGCTGCAGGCTGAGTTCCAACCTACTATACTTTAGGAGGAGACTGAAACTCCCCCACCAGTATGAGCTTGATGTTTGATTTAATATTTTATCTGCACTTCGTTGTCCACTGTTTATTTGCCCTTTTTAATTGTTAATTGCTTTATATGCTAACGCTGAAGAAGTGTCTGCCCACACTCTCCTTGTACTTGTTCTTGTTAAGTGTCTGCGTATACTTCCTTTTGCTCACCTTGTTACCCCTCCCCCAGGTTGCCCCTGAAAAAGGGACCTTGTCTCAGTGGGCCCACCAGGTAACCAAAATTCAAATAAATAAATAAAATATTCACAGGCAAAATGCTGATTTAGTGTAGATAATCTCCAGAAATTCATTGAGCCGAGCTGAAGTGTGTCTTCTCGGCAATAGAAACATAGACTTTGACGGCAGATAAGGACCGCTTGGCCCACCTAGTCTGCCCATTTCCCCTACCTACAGGATAGGCCGCAGATCCTAGTTAACCAACAGCCTATTTCTTCCTACCCCCGACAAGAACTGCCTTATGTCTGTCCCATGCATTCTTGAATTCTTCCACGGTTTTAGACCCCACAACCTCCTCAGGAAGGCTGTTCCATGCATCCACTACCCTCTCTGTGAAAAAATACTTCCTCACATTGCCCCGGAACCGCCCCCCCTCTATCTTTAAATTGTGTGCCCTTGTTCTTGCACGTCTCTTTTTCTCATCACAATCATGCTCAATAGTGTCCCCGTGCAGGGGCATTTAGATTTTTTTTATGGTTTGACGTTTCCAATTTCTAAAGCTTTTCGGCCTTTGTAATGGTGCTGCTGATGTACCTGGATGTTAACGTGCTATACAAAAGATGCCCCAAACCGATGCATGATAAAGTGATACATAGTGACTGCCCTCCCACATCTACTAGAAGCCTTTTGTGTTCCATGTTTGATGAGCTGTATCTGAAATTACTATGTGTTTTGCACTGTCTTTTCAAAATAAATTTGCTGCTTGGTGATTTGTTTGACTCCTGCATTTTAGTGAAATATCGTATAGTGCTGACCCAGCCTCCACAGTGTGAAGCATTTTGTATCCCCAAGTCTCTCCTTATGGGGCTTTTGATGCAACCCCTGCACCATTTTAGTTGCCCTCCTCTAGTCTGGCTCCACCCTGTTTATGTTCTTTCTGAGGTGTGGCCTCCAAAACAGGACACAGTACTCCAGGTGGGTTTTCACCAGTGAGCAGTACCTCCCTCCTCCTACTGGAGATGCTCTTCCCTATGTACCCCAGTATCCCACTAGCCCTACACACTGCTTAGTCACACTGCTCTGCAAACTTTAGGTTATCAGTTATGGTAACCCCAAGGCTGTTCTGCTTAGCAATTGCACACATCCTGTACTCCACTTCTGGGTTCCTATGTCCTTGGTGCATGATTTTGCATTTTCAGCATTGAACCCCAATGCTCTTGACCACTCCTCAAGTTTCCCAAGATCCCTGCACATTCCCCCACCCATCCCATCACTGATATTGGTATCATCTGCAAAAGACATACCTTCCTTCCTGTTCTGCAATGTCACTTATAAAGACATTGAGGAGGGCAGGTCCCAGTACTGAGCTGTGCAGCACCCAGCTGGTCACTCTCCCATCATTATAGTGAGTGCCGTTAATTATCAGTCCATCACCCATCTGTTAACCGGTTTCTAACCAATTCACCACTTTGGATCCCACCTCTAGGCTGCTCAGTTTCTTTAGCAGTCTCCTATGTGGCACACTGTCAACCTTGCTAAAGTTCAGCTAGGCCACGTCCACTACCCTCTCCTGATCTATTTCCCTGGTCACCCAGTAAAAGAAAACAATGAATTGTCTGGCATGACCCCCTCTCCCCCAAACCCCCATGAATCCGTGCTGCCTGTGGTCTTGCAGCCCATTGAATTCAATATACTCTAAAAGTCTTAATCTAGGTTTCCATTAATTTTCCCACCACTGAAGTGAGACTAACTGTCCTGCTGCTGCTAGCCTTCTCCCTGCTACCGCTGTTACATAGAGGGGCCACATCTGCATTTCTCCAGTCCTCCAGAACCATGCCTGTTTCCAGTGAAATGTTGATTGGGAGCCATCAGTGGGGCAGTTAGCACATTGCTGAGCTCCTTTAGTACTCTTTTGGTACTTGGTGTTCCCTACACATGTTCATGTAACACTACAGGGTAGATAGTCTGAGGGGGCCCCTAAGGAAGTAGCCATAGCTGCAAAACGTCGGGGTGTTAGTCTGACTTGGCGCACATTGCAGCTGTCTGTGTTGATTTTCAGTGAGCTTGTCAGTGTGTGCTTCATTTTGTTTTGGGACTTGTAATATGAAATATTGGCAATCCTTTAGTGTGCACTTAACTATATCGTTTTGTACTAAAATTGCTGCTATGTCTGTATTGTATGTATAGCCATATTGGTGTTCATGTGAAATATTTATTTAGTTTTTGTTGACCGAGTAGGTGCTCTAGATAGCAGAGCTGCCTATTTTCAGGCATGACCCGGACCCCGGGAGGTTACATACAATAGGGTAAAAAGCAGCAGTACAATACATGGATTAGACAAGTGACAACTGCTGTACATTTACCTAACAAAGCACTGATATAACGATGTACACATCAGTTGCAGAAGACATAAGGAACTGGCAGAACAGTGACATTATACATAGCAAAATACAATTTCACAACTAAGAGTATTAAGTACCTGGGGTACTTAGGTTCGAGTAGGACTTGGGGAGAGCCTTAATCAGTGATAGGAACAAGTGCCAGGGCAGAACTAAGAGGGGTAAGCAGGGAAGTGTCCGCTTCCCTCACAGGAGCAGTACTCTGAGCTATCAGGTAACTCGAGGAGTTCCAGTTTAAAAATCCTGCGAGTTTGGGAGTGTCTGAGCTCCAGCAGTAGGGAGTTCCAAATTTTTGTAGCAAAAATGGAGAAGGCATTTTCACCCATTTTGGTGTTATACTTGGGTATGGCAAGGTAGGACATATCAGCTGATCTCAGGGGGTAGGCAGAGAGGGCCGGTTTTAGCAGGAGAGCCAGTTTGTCAGGTTTTTGGGTGTTGATAATGTTGTTTATAAAGCAACAAGTGGTGAATTGATGGAATGCTGTGGGGGAGAGCCAGCCAAGGCTAGGGTAAAGGGAGCAGCGGTGAGTGAGCTTGGGTACAGACAAGGCAAAGTGGCAGATGTTGTTATAGCAGACATCCCACTTATGGAGAATGCTTTTTGAGGATACAGGAAGGGCAATCACCCTGTGGGCAAGTTTAGATCTCAGGACCCCCTGAGCAATTGCAAGCCTAGCTGCCGTGGTAAGATTATGTCTAACTTTGTACGCCAATCCCTGCTTTAAGTTGACATCTTTGACTGTGGTAGAGAGATACAGGTCGAAGTCCATGGCCGGGTCCAGGGTGACTCCTAGGTATTTAAATGAGGAGATGGTATCAGTTGGGGAGTCATCCGATCTTTTGATGTTTAGGGCTAGGGGGCATGTCCTGATTTTGGGCCCGGATCCGAAGAGCATGGAACTGTTTTTTTTTTTTCGCTGTTGAGGATGAGTTTGTTTTTCTTCAGCCACGACTGGATGGTTTTAAAGTCGAGGTTCAGGTTCGAGTTGATATCAGATAGGTCGGAGGAGCTGGAGTATAGTGCCATGTCATCCGCATACAGATGGGCGGAACTAGAACCCGACAACGGAGGGAGATCATTGACGAACAGTGAGAAGAGTAAGGGACTCAAAATGGATCGCTGAGGAAAACTGAGAGCCAGATTGGACTGGTTGTATTAAGCTTAATATACTTTTGTCTGTTACACTGGTGCCACAACATGTGAGTTGCACCCTTTGTTTTTTAATTTAGATGCTGTTTCACCTGCAGTTTAAATAAATGTTTAAGTAATTGTTAGGAATATTCGATCAGAGATCCCATATGACCATTTAGAGGCAAGGGCTGTTTATTGATGCTTGAATTTATCTCTAGGTAGATGCTGACCTTTTTTTTTAACTTTGTGATGATACTCCAAGGCCGCTAGCCATCTCTAGTCTGCCCTGATAGTTTCGATACCCCAGATAGCAACACACCCTATGTACCTGGGCGCCCCCATATTCCATTACAGTCCACCATGACTGGGCAATTGGGACTGGGGAGAACCCTCTAGAAACATTACTGTTTTATGAGGGGTTCACAGTCAAGGGAGTGGAGCCCAAACAGGCCAAGGACATCATCCTGATGGGGCCCTTGAGGATTTTCCTTGGTTTCCTCCCTCCTGGTGCCAGTGAGAGGGCTTCTAGCAGCCCCATGCACATGTGCACACACACACACACACACACTCACACTGCAGATTCAGGGAGAGATAGGGTTCCATGATTATGATGATGCAGTTTATTTGAATGTCAGCCTTTCTAGTTAGATGATGTAATTATCTTGCAGTTATGACTAATCCCAGTGATAATGGTAAAACTAACAGAAAAAGCAATTACAGAAAATCTAACAGAATTTTCTGTTTGTACTTTGTACTTAATTAACTGTGGGACCAAAATCATACACTGTGCTTCCTAGGAGCTTCGTAATTTATCTAGCAGTCATGTTTTATTTATTCATTTTTTAATTAAAGTATTTATGTCTCCTTTTCATAAATTTCTGTTTATAGAAAGTTTATCCAACAGAACAGTACAACACAACACAAGTTACAGAACACAGACAACACATAAGCGTCATTTCGGATATAGATGAGAATAAATCCTATAAATTAGTACTGTCTAGTATAGGGGTGTACTACCTAGAACATATGTCATTGCAGTGTAAAATCTTGCGTTCAAGTGTATGTAGGACCCATCTTTGCTGTACAGTGTCAAACTGGCTAGTCAGATTGTTAAATTTAGCCATTTGTTTCTCCATGTCATAGATCAGCAGCATACCACCTGCCAGTGTTGTAGGGTAGGAATGTATTTGTGCCTCTTATCCCCTCTGGATCCCTTCAATCCCCCAAACTCATCCAGCCCCAGCACCCATCATCCTCGGGACTTACCTGATTCTGCAGGTCACCCATGGATATCCTCCCATGTTGGAGACAGGGGAGGGATGACAGTCCTCCCCACCCCCAGTGTCCCAGTCCAAATACTGGAACCAGGGCTAGGTCAGTGGTGTGGGGTGTATCGCAGGCTGGCAGGTGTCATCCTGCCAGTGGGGTAGTTCCACTTTTTCCTGTCCTGCCCCCTTCACCTCCTCAACGTTAGCAGTGTCCTGATACGACCTCGCATGCTGCAGGCGTACATCCATGGGAGAGGCAGGCTACCAGGTCCATTGCAAGGGTTGCAAGGGTGGCAGATCCTGATGTGCTCCCTCCCTTGCCAGGGGCGCTGTTGCATGGCAGCATCTGCCCAGCCATCGGGAGACCCCACTTGCTTCCTGGGCTTAGTTCTGAACCTGGGTCATTAGCATGGGGAGCGTGCAGTACTAACTACTGGGCTATTGGGCACCCCCATTATTTTATGTTGTTTATGCACCAGTGTAGCCTCATTTAGGTGTAAGACCTAATTTCCAAGAAGGTTCTGGGGAGCAGAGAGGGGCAGTAGGAACAAGTGTACAGCAAGTTACATGAAGAAATTATTATATTTTGTGGTAGGTCAAGAGGCATTTTTACAAAAGTTGACAGGGTAGTGCATCTATGCAAGTAAAGCAAGAGAATGTTTCACTAATCAAACTCCTTTAGTGTTACGGTAATATCACCAGTCCCTTTCCTCATCAACCTTTGATGCAGTTGTGTAATTAACCCTAACTTGTAATTGTATAGGGAATAATGTATTGACAGCAGTGTTTAACAAATTTTCTTTAAGCCACCCGAGTGCGACCAGCCTGGAAGATGGCCCTCTGGTGCCTCTCTAGTTACACCTTTTTAAGGAAGCATTTTATATTACCTGAACTGTTCTTGCCATACTTTCTGTTTATTCTTTGCTACCTTTCCCACTGCTTAGTTATCCTTCATTTCTGTAGTCATGTTTTTATCCCATTTATTGAACTTATTTTGCTGCATTATGTATTATACGGTGCCCTGGGCCTCCGGGGCAGTAGAACATAACAAAATCTACTGCTACTACTAAATATAATTGCTTTGCAAAGCATAAAAAACAACATTCAAATGAATTTTGCAATAATTTACAGTGACAACATACCAGATCAAACAGTAAATGGCAAAGAACAGGCTGTAGAAATTGGTTCAAGTTACCTATGATCTGAAGCACTTTCTCAAACAAGAAAGAAAAAAAAATGACAGGCTGCACTTTGCTTTGAGAGGGGAGCACCCATGTTGTGTGGTTACCCAGGACATCAAGACTCAACTTCTCCCCCCCCCCCCAAAAAAAAATTATGCTCAAGCAGCAGTGTGGGATCCTATCCTGGAGTCTGAGCATTCGGCCCTCACAGTGTACCTTAGACTTGTGCAGCTCAGAGCATGGAATGTGAACCAGGGTGTCTCACAGTGTAGCATAACTTGCAACACCCAGCGCCACTGGGCCAGGTGAGAGATCCTAGTTTATTGACCTGTCCCTTCAAGTTCCACAATGCTAAATTTTCCTTTTGCATTACAATTGTACTGAAATGTACTGTTGGCTCATACATTCTCAGTTGATTGGAGTAGGCAGTCTGATTCAATTTTTTTGGAGGGAGGCTTCCTGACGGCAGCAGCATGAAGATATATATGATAACGTTTGGTTATCCGGAGTATATGGAAAGAATAACTGGTTGTTGTGGGTGATTTAACACTTCAGGCATTTAATCAACCATAAAAGCCAGTTATTCCGTGTAGATAAACTATCGTGGGAATGTCTAAAATGTGAATAAAGTAATGTGGGTAAACTATTGTGGGTGTATCTTAAATATGGATAAACTATTGTGGATGTATTTTACATATGGATACAGCATTATGGATGAGTCTTAAATGTGGATAAATTATTGAGGCTGTATCTTAAATGTTGGCAAACTGTTGTGTATCTGTCTTAAGCAAGCAATAATACCAGACAGGGTGGATGGTATTAGGCAGTACTGAACCACCCAGGGGTATAATGAGGCCTGACACCACAGGCTGAGGGCCTTGTAGCACCTGGGAGATCTGGTATTGCCCATACTGCCCACCATGGAGGGTATTATTGTGCTTAGAAAATGGTCTACGTCTCATTTGTATAGCATTTTAAAAAAACAATAATGCTAAGAAATTAGTAAAAAATCAATTTTTAGTCATTTTTGGGCAAAGCAGTCCCTTTACTGATATGTCTGCCAGTAGAGGGCACTGCACTGTTTGATAGAATCATGATGGCAAAAAAGGACCCTCTGGCCCATCGAGTCTGCCCCTTACTCATTACCTATGGTATAAGTATTTTCTCCAAATTTAGGACTGCCTGCCAGTGTCTGTTTCTTTTGCAGTCTAAAATTAGGTAGGGTAGTATATCTATATATTCTTTGGAAAAAAAAAATCCATTAATGTAGCATTCAGCAAAAGTAGGGAAATGTGGCTTTAGGGGTGAAGTCTTTGCTGGGGTTGTCAGCCCTAAAGAACACCCTATTGTGTGAACTTGAGAAACATACACACCTAATGCGGTGAGCTTTAGGGTTGACAACCCCAATGAAGACTGCACCCCTAAAGCCACATTTCCCTGCTTTTGTGGTTTTAATCTTAGCCCTAAATGCTTCAGTAACAGAGTTTTTTTGGCAAAGAATTTCCTTACTTGAGAAGTTTTTGAGATAGTGTAATTATATCCATATTTGTACTGTAACAGCAACCAACTTGCCAGCATAGCCTTCTTATTACTCCACCTCATGAAACTTGTACTGAGAATATTAAAATCCCCACCGAAACATCATTCCACGGCATGGAAATGTCATTCCGTGCCACAGGTGCGAAAACACATTTTTGCCAGGATCTTAAAAATGACAGCTGCCACATTCATGAGGTGGTGTAAGAAACTGGCCATGTTGAGAATTTGAGGTCAAAATATTTAAAATTAGCAAAGGTACGAGGGCGTGTAGTAAGATTTCAACATATGTGCATAAGTTTGCCATTTTTACACTTTGACCCCAGATTTTCAACATAGCCTTCGTATGACCCTACCTCAGTGAACAAGGGTGGAGAAAATTTTTAAATCCTGCCCAAAAGGTGATTTCGCCAAGTGGCAGCAAATTCTCCTTTCTGGGCTGATTTGCATAATTCCACTTGCATTGTTCATGAGGTGGGGTGCCAGAAAGGCCATGTTGAAAATCTGGTGTCAAAAATGGCAAAGTTATGCCATAAAGTTGAAAACCCCATTGAAATACATTGAACAGCACTTACCTTACTTTTTTATGTAGCAGTCGACGTTTCCAGCAGCAAGACGTGTCTTTGATCAGAATGGATCGTCACCCTGGGAACTGATCAGGTGAATGAGGGTGTGTGGGGGGTGTGGGGTGGCGGGTGCTTAGTGGGAGGTCATGGTGGTGAGGGGCCAGTTTCTTTTTTTACAGGTTTAAAAAAAAAAAAAAAGACATTGATGGACTGTTTTCTTTATTACAGGCAGGATGGGAATTGGAGGTGGGGGGGTGCCACTAGACATCGGGGAAATAAAAAAAACAAAAAAAAAACAGTACTGGTGAGGTGAGCGGAGGGTGGGGGTGCCACTAGACAGCAGAGAGAGAATAATTACTGGGACAGTGATCGGAGGGGCGGGGGGTTCGCCACTAGACACCAAGGAAATAATGTATATAAAACCATTGCAGGGGCTGCCATCGGAGGGTTGGGGGATGCCACTAGATACCAGGGAAATAGGATTTTTCCCACACACAAAAAAAGGATTGGCCACCAATGAAAAAGGATTCCTTTTTTATTTAACACTGGTTACTAAGAAAGTGAGTCACGAAAGGCTGAGAAAACGAGGCATGAAAAAATATTTACATGTCACCAAAAGCACGTCGGGTCATTTTTACAATTATTACATGCAGAATCCACCTAATGGGATCCTGATGAGCCAGATAGATATGTTGGTCTGTCTCCAAGATGTCATTTTTGTGTTTTTTTAAACAGTTTTTTTTTTTTTGAAGAAAGGAAACAAGACAAATGAGAAAGGATTTTTCTTTCAAGAAAAAGTACGACGTCAGTATGAAGAAGGATTCCTTTTTCATTTTATACAGCTATCTTGAAGTGCTTACTGAGCATGCTCGGAAACAAATTTTTCAAAATTTCAAAATTAAATTACCTAGGAATGGAGTAATATTTTTTCAGCAAATAAGCACAAGACACATTTGTGGGCCAGCCCCTTTGTACCCTGAAAACTGCTGACCACAATTTCAAGCTGTTTTGGCTGTAGCCAAGTTCAAAGAAAAAAAAAAACCCAGCAAAACCAGTGGCCCAAAAATTTTGATTTTTTACTGTCCAGAACTTGGAATCCGCACGTCCAACTGAAGTGAAAATTGACACATCCACATATCTCCGACACGAGACCGTGCATGCAAAATCTCATGCAAATCCATTGCACCATTGCGAAGTTATCAAAGTACAAAAATTGGGCTTTAACATTAAACTGCCTACTTAACCCTAATAATATATATATATATATATATATATTTTTTATTTTCTTACAAGTATGATCTGTGTTTTTTCACAAACTGCCTGTCCCTGATACAGTTCACAAGATGTGTCTGTAGGCGACCAGGGGAAGATCAAGTACTAGACTGTATTGCTCGCTCCACCAAGAGACAACTGGTATTTTCTTCACTTTGCCTCCAGCAGATGGAGATGTGCTGTCAGCTTTGTGGTATTTAAGAAAGTGGATGGGTGGCTGGATGAGGGACCTAGTAGTGATCTGAGCTTACAAGGTTCTGTACTAGTGCTAAATCATAATGTGTTTTAAAAAGTAGGTGTTCACTTCTGTCAGTTAGTTGTACTTTATTATTACAGAAAGCATTGTAAGGAATTGTCTCGCTTAGTAAGCGAGAGAAAAAAATGGCAGAAAGGTGGCCACAAAGATATGGGTAATGAGGTTGGAAAGGTTGACACTTTTTCTTAGCAAGGCTGTATTAGTACTTAATGTACCAGGTTGGCATGGCTCTCAGACAGTCAGCTTGAATTCTTCAGTGCATTTTCTAAATATGGATAAAGTAACTATGTTGGATGAGCCTTAAAGCTGTATACTTAACTAATGTAGTGGTTGTAGTAGTTTGTGAGGTATTTAATAAGGATTTCCCTCAAATCTGATTGGCTTACATAGGATTCCTGTCATACAGTATTTAGTATCTATTGATGAACCTGTATTTTAGTGGCACTTCAGTACTTCTTCGAGGATATCTCTTTCATCAGGCCACACCTATGGAATGTATAGCTGCTAGGCTGTAGGACCACATGGACATTTTTGCAAGCAGTCCACTAGGGGCCGTCCACGATGACATCTGTATCGCCTTTCACATATAAACGTGGGTGGCTCCATCCCTTCTCAGTTCCTTTTCTGCCATTGACCATACTCATCTGACCTTTGTGGAAATGTCGCTGTTAGCAGCTATGCTTTAATTTAACTAATTTAGTTTTAGTCCTTCTTTTGAGCGTCTTTCTCGTCGCCAACAGTCCTGTTGTTTTTTTAATGGCTGGGGCGATGGTTTAGTGTCCCATAGGACTCGAAATTTACTGTTATTTGGTGTTCTGTGCATACCAAATTGAATGCATGGAACACCAGATATTGTCTCCTGGTAACCCACGTTGAATACCGTTTTTTGTGTTTCAACTGACAGGCGCATTCCTGCTGTGATCACGCATTGGAACAGATGCACATTGTATGTTCATGTACCTATATAGCATAGGCGTGCCCTCTTCGTGAATGCAAGCTAATGCAAGCCAGACCTTTTTTGTTTTAGACTCTGTGGAAGGACATGAGGGGAGGGATGGAGTGCAGAAGAATTGAGGTAGCAGTGTCAGTGGTTGGTGGCCCCATCATCAGACCATGCCTTCTGCCCAACATTGTGTCTGCATTGAATGCCTCTGGCTCTACCCCATCCCACTTCCCCTCCTCTCATGCGGCAGCAGGAAGCCTGTGCAGGTTACTGCGTGTAGTAGACAGTGCCATTTAGAAAAAGCAACAGTGGGGAGTCATGTCGATGGAGGGGCCCAGCGACTGAAGCAGTGAACCGAGAGGTGACAGCTATCAGATCTCATCAGATAGTTGAAAGTCATGGACTCAAGAAGGGTAGACAGTTATTGTAGGTTACCTGAGCCTCAGAACATCAGCTTAGATGATCGGGCAGGTCCTTCATTAGGTACAGTGGTCAGTGCAAAAAAGAAAGTGAGTATGTGAATGGTGGTGTGTGTGTCTGTGTGACTGTAAGTGATGCACCTGTGTATATGTGATGGTGAGCAGTGAGCCCAGAAGAACAGCAGCATCCTCTGTTGTCCCGATGCATGCACCAGAGTGAGTGAGTGGTGTGGTGGATTGAGAGAATGCGTCTGCCTAGTACTCCTTCCTCCTAGCCTAATGGAGTCAAGTGCTGCAGCCTGGAGTGTCAGAGGCTAATGGATAGTCAGGATTACTGCAAGAGCAGAGTCACTCAGGATCAGGTAGCAAAGGTAGGGGGAAGACAGGGGCACTGAGGGCAAAGGGCTTCTGGGTGTCATGACTGGTGACTAACTTTTTGGTCTTGTTCAGTAAGCGTCATCCATGTGAGGATCTCATTCTCTGGCAGTAGACCTAGTAGTAAGAGCAGAGAGAGCAACTGGTTGTGCCTTTTCCTGTTTGTCCCAGTCAGATATATGAAGAGACATTATGGGGTGGTTGATACAGCAGTTGCACTCTGCCACCATGGTCAGGCATGCATGCCATTTCTATCACTACTCATTTCAGGTAGCTTGCTTTCAACAAAGAAACACACCATTACATTTTTTTTTACTACAGCCCCCATCTGTTCCTAAATTAAACAAAAAAAAAAATTAAAAGGTAAAACATGAATGAAAGTAAGCCTGCTGGCAGCTGCTCAGTTAACAAACAAAAAAGTCATGGCAAGACTCATCTCAGGGGCTAGCCTACTGGGTCTGAAAACAGTAACAAAACCGGGAATTGCATGCAGACAGCGAAGGCAGATATAACGTGTGCTGTTATCTAGGGTAATTAGTGTTGCTTGTCGAGCAACAGTAGAAGGACAGCAAGACATTCAAAACCTATACTTTCTAGTTTTTTTATTCAGCAATACTGCAAAACAACTTAATAGTGCATGCTTCTTATAATACAACAGTGACATAATGGTATATGAAACAGTGGGTTTGTATATCAATTTTCAAGATGGAATACCAAATCTTGGGTAATGGTATTCTGTGTGGAACACCACTTTTTAAAATGAATTTCTATCCCTGCCCCATCTCCTGACCCTCCTGTACTTAGCCTTCTTAGACCAGGCAGCCTGGGTAGACCGCCAACTTGCCTTTCCTGCCAGTGGGTGATGTTGGTCGGCTTTCCTGGTATCAGTGCTATGGCTGTTGGCAGGATCACTGCTCTTTGGAGGATTGGGGCCCTCTTATGTAATCTCTCTAGTCATCTGCCTTGATGCCGATGTTCCTGCATACCTTGAGCACTTCTGGGACTTCATGGTTGGGGTTTGGTCTCATTACCACCGGGTCTTTTCAGCCGGTATGCTGCTGTAGTGCGTGGATCTTCACCCAGTGTTGATCCTCGCCACCCTGACCATTGTTCAGACATTAAAGGTTGGGGTCTTGGCTTCTACCATACTGGACCTAGGTCCAGAGGTGCCCAATACGTTATGGGGAGCCATCCTATGCTTAAAGTGTCCTGTTCGTAATTCAGTTCCTGCTTGGGACCTGAATTTTGTGTGGGAAACACGCACTTTGCCTCCCTTTGAGCCAGCCGTAACTTGTGGCCTAAGCTTTCTTTCTTGTAAAGCGTTTCTAGTTTGCTATAACTTCGGCTCAGAGGCTTTCAGTACTGCAGACTCTAATTTGTGAGCCTCATTATTAGATTTCCCGCAATGACAGGGTGTCTGTGTGTACACGCACACCTTGACTTTCTATTAAAGGTAGTGTCTGGGTTTATTTTAAATTACACCATCCACCTGCTGGTGTCTTCTCCTGAGCAGACCAATCCAAACTCCTGTTTCCATACAGTGCCTGTCCAACTGACTGTCCCACTGTATTATTTTCTGTTACAGTAAGTATGGTAATGAACTTCCTGGGATTGTTCTTAGCCTTTCAACAAGAGCCATGGTGACTTTGGTTGCAAGGAAGTGATTCTGCCGTTGTACAATGGACTGGTTAGACCACACCTTGAGTACTGTGTACAGTACTGGAGACCACACTTGAAGAGGGACATACAGCTCCTGAAGAGGGTACAGAGGAGGACAACTAAGGTGATACGAGGGCTAGGGGATTTGACATATGAGGACAGACTTGAGGAGCTCTGCCTGTTTTCATTGGAGGAGAGGAGAGATGGGGGGACTTGATTGAGGTCTTCAAGTACCTCAAGGGAATAAATAGGGTAAACATGGAGGGGATCTTTAGACTAAAGCAGGGAGGTATCACCAGAGAGCATGGTTTGAAGTTGGAAGGTGGAAGGGTGAGGGGGAAAAGAGGAGGAGGTTTTTCACTGAGAGGGTGGTGGACCCTTGGAATGCACTGCCTGGCGAGCTGGTTCAGAGACTCACAGTGGAGGGCTTCAAGAGAGGGTGGGACAGACATAGAAAGTGGATGTATCAGATGATGGCCTGTCCCAGGGGGTGGGGATGGATGATGGGGGTTTCTGGAACACAAGGGAAGGGGCCTTGGCACCCAACTAGGGATCTGAGGTTCGAGCAGACTCGATAGACCGTAAGGCCTAATCTGCGAGCAAATAGTATGTTAGTATATCAAGCCTGTGTCTACTGCAGAGATCTGCGCAGCTGCTGCCTGAAGTACTGTCTACACCTTCACAAAACTTTACAGTCAGGATATTGCCTCCCGGAAAGGGCCAGCTGTGGCCTAGCCGTGCTCCAAGGCCTTCTTACGCTGGCCTGTAAGCTTCAGTCACCCAGACTGTTTATGGTCAATACTGCTTGGTACTCGTTCCGTAGGTGTGGCTTGACGAAGCGATATCCTCAAAGAAGTTAGAACAGTTACATACTTACTGTAACAGTACATCTTCGAGAGAAACTGTTTCATCAAGCCATGCCGTCCCACCCTCCTTCTCCTACAGGTTCTCCATGAGATTCTACCTCTTGGCCTCTGCTTTGTATGGTTAGCAGAGTCATAGGTTCCCTATAGGGTTCTGACACTCTAGATAGATCATTTTCTTTTCCATGAAGTTCTGCCTGTTGTTTTCTGCCTTTTATAGTTAGCAGAAATCAGGATTCTCTCCTGGTTCCCTAGAGGGAGGTCCTCCGAGCATATTCTCCGGCAGGGAACCGAGGAGGGATGGGGCCGTCCATGCTTATGTGGGAAAGGTGATGTTCAGCGTCATCGTGGGTGGCTGCTAGTGGACTGCTTGCAAAAGTTTCCATGTGGCCCTGGAGCCTGGCGGCTATAAGTTCCATAGGTGTGGCCTGATGAGAGATTCTCTCGAAGATCTACTGTTATGGTAAGCATGTACCTGTTCCTTCTCCATTTCAAACACTGTTTACCTGCCACTCTATTAGAAATTTAAATAGTGCTAACTGCTCTACAACATCAGTAAATTAAATCACTGCCAGATAACATCAAATAAAAAACCTCAGAAGTAAGTTAAACCATCATCAGTAGTATCAGATAATAAACAACCCTTTTCCAGGCTAAGGCAGTCTTTGGAGATCTTTGACACCTGCAAAACCGATCAATTAACAGGCAGAGTTCCTGGTCAATTTGAGGTTAGTTTGTAGAACACTGGTAACAAGACCTGGCTATCTACTTTTTTCTGAAGTAAGCAGAGAAAACACATATGGAAAACGTGAGAAGGAACACAGTTTCACCTAATTAAAAAACCTTTATGAAAAAAAATGTAACCCACTACACAAACACTACTTTTTTTTACAATATAACACAGTAAAAGCATTATAAATAATTATGTGCACATTATATTGACTTCGTCACAATGCAAAAACATCTTAAAATCTGCTTGCAAGCAGTACGTACAGTGTCTTCTAGATGTGTAAGGGCGCATTACTAGGCGCTGCTGGTCTTGCCCTGCTGATATTAATACTAATTATTCCAGCACCCAACAATAACTTCACTGTCATATACAGAAATAGATTAGTTGCTGTATTGGTCCTTGTAAGAACAGGTCCAGAAGCAAATGGTTTGGTACATTTTATTGACTAACATGGATGCTACAAAAGCTTAGACATTGTTTTCTTTTGTAACATCTTTGTTGGTCCAATAAAAGGTATCAAACCATTTGCTTCTGGATCCACTGTCATATCACATCACTGGCGTGGATCAGCAAACTGCTTTAATAGTCTGTCAGGTTACCCTAAAGTATCCGAAAACCAGGCATGTGCAGTCTGCTGGAGAGTGGAGGCTACCATACTATGTTGTGAATACGATACACTAGACAATGATGGCAGTGATGTATAAACTGAAGGACATAAAGACGGAGAGGAGGAGTAGGCAATCTATCATTGATGATGTGACATACTGTAACTGGATGCAATATCATGGCCTAAAGCTGGAACACTTACACCAGAGGTCTTAAATGTGCAGCCCTACAAGTCCTTAGATTTGTATGGGGCGATATTGGGATCTACCATTTTTCTGATGTTACAGTAACAAGTAATTGTCGGAGAGTGAATCTTTCACTGCAAAATGGAGGAGAACAGGGAAATCCATAGGAGCCCTATTGTAAAGTTTATCTTGCTCCATATGTGCCATGTCATTTTATTTAATATATATGATTGGTTAAATTCCTGCTGGCCCTGTGGTGCGTGGTCCCTGTAGTGGGAGAATTGGTAGATATTTCAACAAAATGCTGTTTAGCAGTGTATGGAATTAACACAAATTCTCTTTTTTTTTTTTTGTTACAGTTAATGCTGTTTTTGGCCCCTAGTCTCGTCTGCCCCCATCTGCTCGGCTGTCCTGGCTCTATCCCTCTGCCGTCCCCTAGGTCTTACCTTTGTCCCCCTTTATTTCCTGAGAGCTTAACACCCTCAGGGGGGCAGACTCCCCCACTCTTTGCCATAGAACATATCTGGTGCACAGGAGGTGGTGCCTGTGTAGCCAGCTGCAGGGCCTGGGGGTGACCAGTGTCATCTAGCCAGCCGAGATGTTTCTGCTTTTCCCCCTGTTGCCCCCTAAGACATCGGCAGAAAGGGTGTGCAGGCATGCGTACATGGTACAGCACCAGCCGACATCCTTCCACCAACGAGCCGCTGCCGAATGCACTGCTACCTGTGGTCACCCAGGTGGCTGTGTAGCAGCGGAGCTGGCGGTGCACCCTCCTGGAAGAAGGAGAGCATCCCCTGGGATGCTCAGTCTTCCTCCCCTCAGCTGGCCGCCAGATGGAACAGCTCATATGCACAACATTTTAGCAGATACTGTACTGATATTTCAGATAAATACATTAATGATTTATTGGGGACTTACTGCTTCAAGACGTATTTGCTGTTTGAGAAGGTAGCTGCATGTCATACAAAAAATATATCAGTGATTCTATGTGTTTTGTCATATCTTTTAAGGATCAGTCAAAGAAGGGGCCGGTGCAGTTGATGAGGAGGACTTTATCAGGGCATTTGAAGATGTCCCAACGGTGCAGGTAAAGAACCATTTATTTAAAAACAGCTGATAGCTCTGATGTGAGAAGAGTTTCTGTTGTTTCTGTGTTTGTTTCTCTTCCAGCCACATGCATACCCTCTGAGTCCTCAACCCCAGTGCAAAGCATCATGGGTAGTGGTGTGTAAATACTGGTGTGGAGCAAGCTGACTAGGCTTCATCAGAATAAAAATGCCCCCAATCAGGTTTTTACGGTCATCCAGCTTCAGGCTGAAGGCAACAGACTACAGACACATGATTATCCTTTTAGGATTCTTCAGTGCAGTGCATTGATTATCTCGACTAAATACCAAGTCAGCCCCAAAGGAAAACAGACATTTAGTACAGTGTTTCTTAAATGAGGCTACCAGCACAATTTTCTCTGGCTACAGAGCGCTTTAGAAAAGGTCATGAAATGGACACTTCTAGGGACATGGATATGTTGTTCATCCACACTTATTGGCAGGTTCCTTGCCGCTTTAAATCTTGCCGGAAGGTCTTCAAGCTGGCTCCTCCCACCCACCCGGGTGGTAAAACTCTCGGCTCCGCCCCATGACGCCAGATCTTCCTTACCGCTTGGAAGCTCAGGTTCCCTCCTTAACGCGTTGCGACTAAGACTGGTTCCTAATTCTTCGAAAAGTTCTAAATTAAAAAGGTTTTTGCTAAAAGACTTCGGTCTTCTTCTCCTCGCGGCTGCGATGGACAAATCGACTCCCGGTTTTCGGAGGTGCCCTTGCGGGCAGAAGATGTCTAGGATAGATCCGCACTCCACGTGCGTCTACTGCCTGGGCCTTGAGCACGACCCGCAGGCCTGCGACTTGTGCTCTTCCTTTCGCCTATGTTTGAAGACCGGCTGCCCGATTATAACTGGGGCGCCTGAGAAAGAATTCCACGGTGAAATCTAAAGAGGCCCGATTGGCGGTGTGTCGGTGGGCTCGGCGGATCAAGCTACCGAGCAGATGATGGCCTCGAAGAAGGAAGCGGCGGGCGCTTCTACCTCAGCTGCGGCATTTGTCCCGCTTCTCTCGGTGCCTTGTACTCGGCTTCTTTTAAGGAGCTTTGTCTGACCCTCTCGACCAAAGGTGAGGGTCCAACTTCTTCGGGACCTTTTTCCAGGTCCAAAAAGAGCAGAAGTAAGTCTCTCCGTCGACGCTCTTGGGAGCGGGAAAGATCCCCCTTCCCTTGTCGACAGTTGACTTCGGTCGACCCCTCAGCTTCGGCCACTGGCTTCACGGTGTCCCCGTCAGGCCAGTTGACCGAGACTCCTGTCAATGCGGTCGAGATTTTTCTCAACCTGTTAGCGGGTTGTTGGCTGGAGAAGCTGAAATCCCTCTCCCAGTTTCCCAGGTGAGGTTGAGGATCCCGTCGGCTCGTCTGTGCCTCAGTTCCGGAGCCTTGGTGGGGTCGTCCGGGCCGAGGGGAGTGCCGATTTCCGACACTTCTCCTCGCCTTCCTCGCCCTAGTCGAGACTCTCGGTCTCGGACATCCTCCCGGTCCAACCGATCTCGCCGTCATTGGCGGTATCAGTCTCAGCACCGCGGCAAGCGGCGCCGCAGCTCTTCCTCTTCCTCGGACGAGGGGAGGCTTCGGCACAAGTTGCGTCGGAGGTACGAGGAACTTATGTGGCAACAGCTCCTTTTGACTGGGAATAAGCCGACCCAGTCGTCTTCCCTGGCCATTAAGTGGCTGTCACCGGAGCAGCCGAAACAACCCCTCGTTGTAGTCGAGGAGCCTGTTCTCAGGCCGGTTGTTCGGCCAATTCCAGCTGCCCCACCGATTCTGGTGGAACCTCCGCCTCCACAGCCATTGGTTGGGGCTCGACCAAAAATTCCGGTCGGCTGTGGGTTTGCCCCATAGGCTGTCTGTCACCTCCTCCCGATAAACCTCGGCAGGTGGAGGTGGCTCAGGCCCGAGGCTCTTTGAGGACTCTTCGAGTCCGATGATGGTTCCTCCCTCTTCTCCAGCGCATGGACTTGGAGTCCTCGGGAGGGCAGTCAATGGGCGATAGCCTTCGTCCTTCTTAGGGTTGCTTCGACTCATCTCGAGTCCACCGGGATGAAGCTCGAACCCGTTCTGAAGCGGGCCAGGTATCCTTCACGGAGATTCTGGACCGAGGATTCTCCTACGGAGGCCTTTCCGGTGGCAGAGCCATAGTGGGTCCGCCTTGGAACTTTGCAGGCGTCCTGCTTCTGCACTGCGCCTTGACCAGGTTGGCCAGGAAGTATCACGGTCCCTACAGTTCCCTGTCGGTTTTGGAACACCCCTCGGCCGGGGTTGGTTACCGACAGCGTTTCCGGCGTGCGGAGCGCCAGGATGTGGACAAACCTCCCGACAAGGAATCCAAGAAATTGGATTATGCCGGGCGGAAGTCTATGCTGCGTCCTTTCTCGGCCTTCGTCAGGCCAGTTCGGCCGTCCTCATGGCACATTTTTCTCACGCCCTGTTGGGCTCCCTGGATGAGGTTGTCCATCATCTTCCCGCAGATCTGCAGACACGGTCAGGCAGGTGCGGAACCAGGGCAGGGCAGTGGCTAAACAGCAGCTCCAGACTGTGTTAGACATTGGGGACTCGTGTGCCAGGTCTGTGGTGGCCGCAGTGGCCATGCGTCGTCGGGCTTGGCTGAGGATATCCACCTTTACCTCGGATACCCAGCACAAGTTGGCGGATGTTCCCTTTTTGGGGACTGACCTCTTCGGCCCTGGGGTGGAAGGTCACCTGCAGAGGATTGAGAAGTCCAATGTTACCTTGGACTCGGTCTCTTCCGCTCAGAAGGACAAAGGCCGCAAGCCACAGCCTAAGCCCTTTCATCCTTCTGCGCCCGCGGCACGCCCGGCCCAGCAACGTCAGGGCTAGCAGGCTCGACCTTGGTATCCCAAGCCCAAGCCGTCGGCTTCCTCCAACAGGAAGCAGGGAGGTAAAGGCCCAGGAGGTCCCTCGGCCGGTCCCTCCTCCAAGCCTGCCCAGTGACGGGCTGAGGGGTGTCGCCCCCATCCCTGTCACCTCACCCCTGGTTCCCCCCGTGGGGGGATGGCTCAGACATTTCTTTCCGCCTGGTCCGCTGTTACCACGGACAGGTGGGTACTGGAGGTGGTGGGAAAAGGCCTACCTCTGGAATTCGAGCAGGTCCCGCCCTTCAGAACCGTCGCACCTCGGGGGGCCTCGGGGTCCGCAGCCTCACTGGTGGCTCGCCGAGCCGACATCGCTCTCCTCTGCAAAAGGAGGTGATCACGGAGGTGGAGGACCCCGCTTCAGACCCGAGGTTCGTGTCCAGGTATTTCCTGGTTCCGAAACAGACGGGGGGGCTGACGCCCCGTTCTCGACCTACACGACCTGAACAAGTTCCTAAGGTCTCGAACCTTCAGGATGGTCACTCTGGCACAGATAATACCACCTCTGGAACACGGCGTGTGGTTCTGCTCTCTGGACCTACAGGACGCGTTCTTTCACGTCCCTATCCGTCCGTCACATCGGAGATTCCTCTGCTTTCGAGTGGAGGGATCCCTCTTCGAGTTCCGAGCCATGCCCTTCGGCTTATCTCCAGCTCCCAGGGTCTTCACCAAATGCATGGCAGTGGTGACAGCATTCCTGCGGCGCCGAGGGGTCCGGGTGTACCCTTACCTGGACAATTGGCTGATAGCAGCCTCCTCAGGACAGGAGATGGGGCGGTCCAGAGATCTGGCCTCCAGGTTTGCTCTCGAGTTGGCCTTCTCATCAACGAGGCCAAGTCAGAACTCGAGCCAAGCAGGTGATCCTGTTCATCGGGGCAGAGCTCGACTCTCTCGAGCCAGAGCACGGCTTCCGGCCGGACAGGGCCGAGGTTCTTACCTCCTTTGCCCAATCATTTCTGGTTGGGCAGCGCGCCTGCCCGGGCTTCCCGCGCCTTCTGGTCTCATGGCGGCCTGTACCAGGCGTGGTCCGTTGGGGCCCGCTGGCACATCGCCCCTTCAGTGGGACTGGCCAGCCAGTGGTCACAACGCTGCGATCCTTTGGACCAGCTAGTGATAGTGACCCAGGAGATGTGGAACGCTCTCCAGTGGTGGACCGTTCCATTCCATCTGCAGGAGGGAATCCTATTTGTCCGCCCCGGGCCGACGGTCTCTCTATCGACCGACGCCTCTCTGATGGGTTGGGGTGCCCATCTGGGGGAACACAGAGTGCACGGCCTCTGGTCCCCGCGGGAGTCCCGATGCCACATCAACCTGCTGGAGTTCCGAGCGGTCCGCCTAGCTCTCACCGCCTTTGCTCCGTTTCTCCGGGGTCAAGTGGTCCGAGTCCAGACGGACAATACCACGACCATGTACTACCTGAACCGCCAGGGCGGGATGCGCCCATGCTTCTATGCAAGGAAGCTCTGCATTTGGTCACTCGTGCGCAGCCTGGAGGCGGATTCCCAGCTATCCATGTGACAGGAGCCTCCAACACCCTGGCCGATGCCCTGAGCCGGATAGGGGCTGCATCTCACGAGTGGTCTCTCCTGCCGGAGGTAGTACAAGATCTGTTCTCCCACTGGGGCACACCTCAGGTGGACCTGTTTGCCTCCAGGGAGAACGCGAAGCTGAGGCTGTTTCATGCCCGCCCCCCTCAGCAGGGCTCGCTGCAGGGGGATGCCTTCTCCGAGGCTATGGACCCCGGGCCTCTTCTACGCCTTTCCCCCATTCCCTTGATTCACAAGGTGCTTCTCAAAGCAAGGAGGGACAAGGCGCAGGTGATCCTGATAGCCCCAGACTGGCCCCGCCAGTTCTGGTACCCAGATCTCCTCAGCCTCAGCTCCAGGCTCCCGAGGCAGCTTCCAACTCGCCCGGACCTGCTTTCAGTCAATCAGGGGAAGGTGTTCCATCCGGACCTTCAATCCCTGCACCTGACGGCCTGGTTCCTGAGCGGCTAGAGTTCCAGGCCTTGGGTCTTTCCGACGAGGTCCTCAATGTTGTTGAGGCGTCCCATAAGGAGTTGACCAGAAAATGCTACGCCTTCAAATGGAAGAGATTCTCCATTTGGTGTCAGGGCAAGGGCTTGGACCCTTCCTCCTGTTCTGTGGCAAGCATTTTGGACTATTTATGGTCCCTTTCTAATCAAGGCTTAGGTCGGCGACCCTAAAAGGTGCTCCTAGCAGCCATCTCTGCTTACGGGCGCAGGCAGGAAGCAATCGATGTAGCATAAGAGTTTCCCCTCGGTGCGAGAACCTCCACCTCCGTGGGATCTACTGCTGGTACTGGCAAAGCTCATGGGCAAGCCAGTCCCAACCAGTGCACAGGTGTGAACTCTCTCACCTGTCGTGGAAGACCGCCTTCTTGATGTCTATCACATCAGCCAGAAGGATGGAAGAGCTCCAGGCGCTTTGCATCGAGTCTCCTTACCTGGTCTTCCACAGGGACAAGGTTTTCCTGCGCTCCCACCCAAAATTCCTTCCGAAGGTGGTGTCGGAGTTTCACCTTAACCAGGTGCTGACTCTGCCGGTGTTCTACCCCAATCACACCGGAGGTCGGAATATAGGCTCCATACTCTGGACCCTAGAAGGGCGCCACTTATTATAAGGAGCGCACGGCTGAAATTCAGGGAGAGGTTCGCCAGCTGTTTGTCACCACGCTGAAGCCGCATCTGGCAGACCTGCAGCCAAGCTGACGATAGGCAGGTGGTCACCTCCTGCATAGATTGCTGCTATGATTGGCGGGCATGGAGCTCCCCAGAGGATAAGAGCTCATTCTACCCGTCCATACTGCTGCATCGGTGGCTGCTTCCAGGGCCGTCCCATCCAGGAAATCTGCAGGGCTGCTACCTGGAAGTCAGCACACACTCATTACTACCATTACCACATCGACCTTGAGTCACGCCGGATGCTGGTTTTGGGGGCCCTCGGTTCTCCAGTCTTTATTTCCTAAGTAGGGTGTGCGCTTGCCTCCTCCTCCCAGAGAACTGCTAGAGTCTGCCAATAAGTGTGGATGAACAACATATCCATGTCCCTAGAAATACAGGTTACTCACCTGTACAGGAGTTCTAGGAATGGTAGGTATGTTGTTCATCACGATCCACCCGACCCTCCCTGCTCTCGACGCACAACCTGAGCTTCCAGCGGCCAGATCTGGCGTCATGGGGCGGAGCCGAGAGTTTTACCACCCGGGTGGGTGAGAGGAGCCAGCTTGAAGACCTTCCGGCAAGATTTAAAGCGGCAAGGAACCTGCCAATAAGTGTGGATGAACAACATATACCATTCCTAGAACTCCTGTTACAGGTGAGTAACCTGTATATTCTTACCTTTAAAAATCATAGCAGATGCATTTTAAGTGAAAATACTTTAAGGACCTGATTTATACTGTATGAAGAGAAATGTGTTCTGTCAGGGTATGTGGGGTATAACAGGTTTGGGGAGAAAAACCGGGGAGGCCACCAGTAAGTTCTTACATTTTCCAACTGCTTTGGAACTTGGCATGATTATTAGGACTAGAAATTCTAGAGTATCTAGAGCTTTAGCAGAAGAATGTGAAATCCGAAATTCACGTAGGATTAGATGGACTCCTAAATTAAATAGTATTTTAATAGATATCTTGGAATCTGACAGTCTTAAAAAATGGAGACAGGATATTATAGACATGGATAGTACCATAATATAGCCACAAATGAAACTCTTTACGTGATTTTAAACTATGTTAAACCTTTCTTTACCAGACAGAGAAACCAAACAACTCGAGATCTTGGTATAATAAAATATGTAAACAAGCAAAAGGCCTTTCTATATTAACAAAGGGGAAATTATCACAGCATGATCACGTCTAAAGAATAACAAGGCTCCTGGGCCTGACTGCATTGTTGCTGAGCTACATGAATACTGTCTTTAATGGTGGCTTCTTCCCCTTCATGTCTTTAACAAAATTATCCAGGGAGCAGAAATACCACCAGGCTGGAAGGGGAAGCATAATATGTCCAATATATATAAGAAAAAGGGAAGCCCACTTGACCCATCAATGTATAGGCCCATTAGTCTTGTAGGTACTCTACAAAAAAAAATTTGTGAATTATTTTGGACAGACTCCAGTCATGGGCAGAGGAATCTAACATTTTAAGTGAACTTCAGAATGGGTTTAGGGCTCTTAGATCAACCACACAGCACTGCTATGTTCTATCCTATTTGATTTGGAAATACACAAAGGTGAGGAAGTCAAGACTTTATTGCTGTTTCATGGACCTAAAATCTGCTTTCGACTCTATTAGTCGAACCCTATTATGGGATAAGTTGCACTCATATAAAATGTACCCCAACTCTTTTGGATACCTTGATTAGATTACATCAAGATAACTGGTAAAAAGTTAAAATTAACCAAAAGGGAGCTCTTACCCTAGAGATAAAAACAAACCTTGGGGTTAGACAAGGGTGCCTTTTGCCTCCCCTACTTTCAGTCTATTATATAAATACTATAATAGTTCAGTTGAAGGATCCAAACTTTCATTCCCCTAGTATCAAAAATCAAGAAATTCGCCGGCACAGTGGCGCTGAGGGCAATGGCTGGTGCCTGCTTGCGTTGGCACGTGAGCCCTTTGATGGGAACATGCACAAGTCAAAGTCGGCAGGGAGGAGAAGGATTGAGCGTCCGATGGACTGCTCTCCTTCTCCGAGGGAGGGGTTCTTGGTGGTCGGCGCTTGTTCGCCCCCTGGCAGAGGCTGGAGGACAGGGCGCTGCACCACAATAAGGGAGGAGCTGGGCCAGACGTCTGGAGGGATGTGTGCGGGGCGCGTCGCGCTCCCACTCCACTGGCGTCATGACACGATCCGACTCCTGGGAGAACAGGAGAAAAAGATACTGCCGTGCAGGATGGCGGGCGCCTGCGAGCTCTCCGCCCTCGGCTACACGGTGCTGGCCACCTAATCCGGTCCTCGGTGGGGAGTTTGACCCCCGCTGGGGAAGGTGTCCCTGGGGCCAGGTATGCGTCGGCTGGTGGCGGAGGATGGGGCTGGGACGCCTCCTGATACAAGCCGCGGTAGGAGGAGAAAAGTAATAACAAAAAAAAAAAAATCAAAAATTCTGCTACTGGCTTTTGCAGACAATCTTGCTCTCTTATCAACATCCTTTTTGGGTCTACAGAGCAAGGTAACTTCCTTTTCTGCACTCTGTAAAGAAAGCAAATTTGTATTAACACAAGTAAAACTAAAATGCTTATATTTGGGAATAGACAAAAGAAAACACTGTTTCTTTTTATTGATAGGATTACGAGAGAGACATTTAAATCCTACCTCTATCTAGGTGTGTACTTCTCACAATGTACCAAATGGTCAAAACATTAAGACTATGTTAAACATAAAGCGACTATGGCCTTTGTTACCTTAAAGAGATTCTCTGCACAAATGGGCAATGGCTCCGTTAGGGGTCTCCTCAAGGTAACAGAAGCTAAGATACATGCTAGTATAATATATTCTTCGGTGATATGGGCATCAACTAATCTTAAACATTTAGAAATACAACTAAATAAACTATATAGATTTATTTTGAAAGTGTCACAATCGGTTCCGGCCACCATCGTTAGATCTGAATTAGGACAGCTTTTGTTAGAAGCTTACACAGTAGAAAGGAAAATACTGTTTCTTCTTAAGACACTTCCTTATCCTGAATACAGATTACCAAGGATGTGTCTAGAAGAATAGATGGATTATACCTCGCAGGGCTTTAGATCTCCAGCTATGTAATGTATAGCTGCACATCTCTTTTCATTGGGGGTTAGGACATCTCTTATATAAGATTTATTATACACCAATGGAAGTGATAACAATACAAGTTGAGGAAAGAATAAGAAACACATACTGTATGTTAGTAGGGATATGGAACAAATAAAAACCTATAAAATTATAATTGGTTTAAAGGGCTTAAATTATATCATAACCTGGAACCTTTTTTTTTTTTTGTGCCCTCCTCCTCCCTGGTTGACCACTCCTTTGCGTTTCCCTAGGTCCCCAACTGCTCACTCTACCCCTACGCAGGCCATTTACCTCAGATCATGGCCCCCCCCAGGTAACCCAGCGTATCCCTCCGCCGAATGGGTCCCCTTTCTCTGAGAGGGAAGGCACCGGTGGGGGCATCCAGCGTAATCTTCTTGGCCTGGGTGCCACAGAGGTAGGGTCGGTTCTTGAGGCTTGGCGGCAGGGGGCCTGGGACCGTCATCCAGCCAACCAGGGCAGTTTCCTGGTTTTCGCCCCCGGGGAGAGGCATGCCACAGACGTCAGGGCGTCTGCCGACGTCCGCCACTCCCTCCAATCATCCAAGCCGTGATGTTCTGCTATGCTCCCGGCCTCTGCCAGGGGCCAGCAGGTGCCAGGCCGCATCCCCGCCCTCCCCCCAGAGAAGGCGAGCTGTCCCTGGGATGCTCCTTCCTTCTCCCCCGGCCGGCCCTCCAGCGACCAGAGTCTGTTCCTGAATCTGGGTCACTGGTGTTGCAGGCAAAAATCCAGCCAATGGGCCGGTTCCCTGGAACCTTATTTAACAATAATAGCAAGCCCTGATGCAAGGAGAACAATAACTAGATTTAGGGTTGGAACTGTACAATTGTCGATACGTTCACTATTCACAGAAAAGACCGGGTGTAGAAAGTGATAAATGTATCTGTAACATGAATATGGTAGATGATTTAAAACATGTCACCTTAACGTGTCCACTATATGAGAAACACAGATGTTTCTGGTTGGGACCTATATTGGAGAACCTTTGTCTCCCCACGGACAGATCATAAAAGATCTTTTAACTCCTGCGACAAACAAGTACTATTTAGACTTTCACAATTCCTGAGGCCCACAAAACTATAAAAACAACATGTACAATGTTTTAATTATGTATTGATAAGTTGTAATTATCATTATTATTGTCCTATATATTTTAGGAACAATATATGTATGTTCTGTAATGTCTCTGAAAGATATTTGTTTTACGAAATTTCTATGATATTATTAATGTGTGCTATTTATTATCATTGTAATGGTTTTATGCTGAATAAATAAAATATTATTGATTAAGGTCTTGTGGCCACACTTTGAGGCCATTAGGATTTAGGGCTTGAGAACCACTGATTTAGTGTACTCTGAGATAGCATACATGAGGGGCACTTGCAGTGTTCAGGATCCAGAAAGGATACATGGAGAGAACTAATGTCAAAACTATTTTTACGTCTCATTTTGGGACCCCTCAGTGTGGAGCAGGACAATTTTGACAGCAGTTGTCTCAGGAGAATCTGTGCAGTACGGTGGGGGAAATATAACAGAATGTAACTACTGAATAAGGGTGCTTATGCCCTGAAAGCCATGCTATAATTACATACGGATGTTGCAAGAGCAGTAATAGGACAGCAGCTGGCTATCGGTCATTTGTTCAGCATGAGCCCTGTTTTTAAACACCTTATCTAAGTGAAAAAAAAAACAAAATACCAAAAAGTTCCCACTTGTAGTGACACCTCACACAGCAACATGTCCTTTTTGTTCAAACCGTCAACCCAGCATTCTCTGTGGCACGTGCCAGACAGGAAAACAAACATCAGTATGTCATCCATTTAAACTGCACTATCAGTTACATTGGAAGTCGGCAGTTATATAAGTAATACATGGAGAGGAGATGTGTAATGAGTTTTTACTCAGACTTGGAGTGTGATGCATTTATTGCCCCCACAAGCTTTCATTCTTGGGGGTTTATTTGACGTCGCACACCTTGGGTGTATTTAAAAATTCATTACACACCCCTTCTCATACATTATTCTCTATATGATATGTATTTATTGTCCTTTGGGGTTATATGTGTAACTTGCTGGATAACAGGATATTATCCTAATTGAGCTTTTGCTCATTTGGTGTTATGTCATCATTCCTGTTTTAAATAAAAATTTTGAAATATAATGGCTCGGTTGTAGTCATCCATCCATGCATGCAGTGACAGTTTATCTTCAGATACCCATTCTTTCTTTCT
Source organism: Neoceratodus forsteri (assembly GCA_016271365.2). Taxonomy (NCBI): domain Eukaryota; kingdom Metazoa; phylum Chordata; order Ceratodontiformes; family Ceratodontidae; genus Neoceratodus; species Neoceratodus forsteri. Next base: position 1,206,767,878 of record CM028132.1, read on the forward strand.
TTAGAGTCAGACCATTTTTGACAAGTTCCAACTGCCAGTATTAAGACAGGCTGTCTTTAAACCACATCTCTTTTCTCCAGATTTTTTCTCAGCGGGAGCTTGAGGAATCCATGAACAAAATTAAAGAAGTTTTATCTGATGACAAACATGACTGGGAGCAAAGAGTAAATGCGGTAAGTAATCACTAATTTATTAGTGATGTTGGATAGTATTACTGCTGTGTCTTTAGTTAAGCATCACCTGTGATTGGGGGTGCTTTTATGGATAACTAATTCTTCTACATCCACCATCAGAACAATGCCTTGCTTAAATTTCTGGGGCTCTTTGTTGTTGTTGTTGAGTTCAAACTTAAGATGTATGCCCACCACCCCTGGCCAGCTTGTAGATATAAACTGTAACCTGACATCCCACTTTTTGTAGGTAGCTTTAAAAATATTTTGCCACACTGCTTTAAAATGGCTCAGCTGCTTGAATTTCAGTAATATTTGTGATTGCCCACCACATAAGGGTGCATGGATTAGCCATTGGTGGACATTGTATCACAAATACTCTGTTTGATTAAATTCCAATTATAAAATGACTTCGATGGGACAAGCTATCTGATTGGTCAGAACTGGTCACATGACGGTGCATTAATGTCACATAACTGTGCCCCTCAGATTGTACTTTTATATTCTGTTTTCAAGTTTTAAAACCATTTTATAAGTGCAATAACACACTCAAGGATGTTGGGTAATTCTATAAATTGACACACTTCCCATGTGGTTGGAAGGCATAAGGCACAGCCTCATGCCTCACAACTCAACACTGGAGTGTGTGTGATTATAGCATTACCGTACCCACTGTCGTATTGCTTACTTATCACATTTCCTCTAAAATTGGCTCAGTGTGATACTTTTTATTGGACACAACTAGATAATATACATACTAGATGTTATACAGTACTGCTGAAGCTTTGGGGCCACACAGATCTGTCCGGTACTTAAGAGAGTGGTCCTTACACCAGCAAGTTGTTTTACTACTGTTACTCCTTTTGCAGTCACAGTAACGCACCCAGCTTTACTTGGCTACTGGCCCTCATTGGTTCCTGCAGTTCCTGTGTAAAGATCTAAATGTGACAGGGAGCTCCTGCCACTCTCAAGGACCAACCTTTTCTTGAATCTATTGTAACAATTCTTCTATTTCATAGCTTACTCTATCCTTTACAATTTCTAGTCCATAAGGTTGTCCATCTATGGACACCCCTTCCCTTTCTTGACTATGCTATAGTATCCTCTTTAATTTTCCTTTTCCCTCTCAGGTCCTCGTACAGGGAGGTTATTGTGGTGACCTTCGAGCTGATATAAAACAACAGGCTGTTTCCCTCGTTGTTGGATTTAGTATGCAATGGCACTAGATCATAAAATACATTGATGTATATACCTTATGTGTATGAAACCTGTAAATGTTGAAAATAACATGGCACTAGGTGTTTTTGATAAAGATAATACTAGGTGACTGTATATTATAGAAATTAAGTTAGTTGTGCTATTTAAAATGCATGTAAATTGCTGTAAAGTGAGCCAGTCTAAAATGTCATGGTGATTTGCATATATCCCATGATGCTTTGCATTATGGAAGTGTGTGTGTGTGTGTGTGTGTGTGTATGATGTTGTGTTTCTTTGAAACTAGGCTTTATTTTTTTTTTTTAAATTCTGCTCTTTATTTCCACGCCCCACGTCTGACCTCAGCTTGGTCACGGAACTCCGGGATCCCCGGCCACCGGACATTGCCGACTCCCCAGTCATCCCAGGCTTACCCCCCAGAGAGTGGGACCGTGGTTCTGACCCCCGATATCGGACCGCGGAACTAATAACTGGTCGGGGAACGGCTCCTGGTGGCCAATCAGGGCATCCCGGAGTAAAGCGTCATATAGACGCTGGGCGTGGCTTTTTATCCCCATTAACCCACACCCTGAGGGAGGCGGGGCGCAATGATGCTAAGCGCCTGCTCCTCGGCCCCCACCCCTGACGAGGCACGGCCGCATGGGTGATCCCTTAGCCTCTACAAGGTCCCCTCAGCGCCGACTGCCCCCAGCCTCCCGGAGAAGAGGCAGTCCGTGGGCGCTCGATCCTTCTCCCGGCCAACCCTCCGGCGGCCGAGTCCGTTTCCGAACCTGGTCGCCCGTCACTAGCAAATCAACCGCTCGCCCGGCGGGCGGCTTATTGAAACTTGGCTTTATTGCCAGTGCCCTTTGGAGTAACCCTTGCTTCAGTGCTTCTGCACTGAAATTCTTTGTCTTTAGCTTGTTTTGTTTTTTATTTGAGCCCCCCACCACCCAAGCAAACAAGGCCCGTATAGAGGAGGCTAAATCTCAACTGATAAGTTAGATCAGTGAGTTAGCAGGTGTTGGTTAAGTGCAGAGAAAGGACATGCATAGTTTGTTGCTGCAAACTGCTGTATTGGAGAAGGGATACGCCATTGCTGAAGGTTATCTGCTGTATTTTGAATAAATATCACGTAGAGATTGTGTGTTGAACCTGAAATTCAGTGTCTGGTCCATCTGTTATCCCACAACCCCTCCATAGACTTGGTGTGAGAAGTAGGGTAACTTGCTGGAAGCATCTGGCCTGGCCGAAGAGGGACGTTTTCCGGTGGCTATCGCCCAGATATCCCAGGTGGACTGCTGCACCAGGAGTTGCCAGAGGAGAAACCAGAGAAGAAAGTCCGTGGAGTTCTGATCAGAATCATGACTGACAGATGGAGAGAAGCTGCTGCCTGAACCGGGAGCTCGGAGGAAGGCCAAGCCTGAAGACGAAGAGATGCAGGTCGAGGGAGACTGGAGGTGTGAAAGGCAACACCCAGGAGGTGGAGACCCTGATGAGGAAGATCCACTGGATAAGTGGGCAATGGCTGGAGGCAGACCGACGTACAGAGAGGTGGAACACCGGTGCCAGGTGCTTGAGAGTTCCCTGCTGGAGAGTTTGGATAAAGAATCGGAGGAGGATTCTTCATGGGCTCAGCTGGAGGAGGACTCCCTGACTGAGCAGGATATTCCTTTGTTGCCTGTGTTCCCAGGATGTTACCTGTTGGAGGTCAGAGATGCAAATTTGGAACTTGAATGTGAGACCCCAGGTAAGACTGTGCCTAGTGATATTGTGCTGGGGTTGAAGACTCCAAGCAAGCAAGAAGAAGCTTATGAGGCTGAAGGGACTTTTTCTTGTGCTGATAACAGCTAAATCCATTAACAATATTGTCTGGGGTATACTGCAGGCTAAAGATGCTAGTGTTGCCAAACTGTTACAGTATGTTAAAGTTAAGGAGTGTATGCAGAGGAACTTGATGAGGGGGGGCAAAACAATGTTGGTGGTACGAACTAAAGAGGGGTGTTCTGTACCACATGAGGCCCAACCCCCATACAAAAAGTGTGGATGCCCAGGCAGTGGTACCTGAGGTGTATCGGCAACAAGTGATGGAAGCTGCTCACTTTAGTCCCTGTGGGCATCTGAGCCATAGTGGTGTCTTGGCTTGGCTAACTTCTTATTATTACTGGCCTGGTATGTGCAGACAGGTAGCTGCCTATATTAGGACCTGTCCAGTATGCAACCAGATTGCTGTCCCCAGCAGGTACCTCTGAGGAACTAGTACACAGGGTGTGGAAAAAGTGTCCCCAAGGGTAGAGGTCATTAAAGAAAAAAAATGGCACCCTTGGAAAAGGGAAAACTCTCACACAGGTCACAAGGTACCAGATGGTAACTGACGGCTAAAAAATAAGCACAATGATTAAAATGTAATGGTTCCCAAAACACCCCAGAGTGTATAGGATTTAGGACCCTGCTGTTTAACATTGGATGGAAGTCAGTCGGGGAGGGTTCCTTGGTTTCCTGTAGGTTTCTGTAGAGACCCACCTGGGGATAGGATGACCAGTGGTTTGGGGTCATAGGTTATCATGGGTTGAAATAGAATAGAAGCTACAGTTGCTCTTTCCATATTCCTACAGCCACTTTGTAATACAGAGGGGTCAAGGTAGTTGCAGGCAAGGTCAGATGTGGCTCTGCAATGGTCCCTTTCTTTTTTCCATAAAGATTTTTATTATTAAAATTTCCATAAAATGCAAACATGACATGCTTATCTTTGGATTTACATTGAAACATCAATTGAGTTTTATGCACATTCGTTAACTGCAATTACATTTTAGACAACATTTAAGTCTTGAGTATATTATTAGTTGCATGGCTAAGGTCATAGCCAGGCAAAGGTGTATCTCAGGTACACAGTTGACATTTAATATCTTCAAGATTAGTTATAAGTATCAAAGAGTACGAGGCTACAAAATATGCTCTAGTTAAATGAAAAATCTTATTCTCCTGTATACAAGGGACTGATCATTATTAACACATTCAGTTTTCAGAGGGACAGGATGGGCTAAGGTGGTTGTTCAGTCTGGAATAATTGTATCTCATACTGTCTGACAGAGTATAAGTGGTGTTCTCTATATATTACCCTATTGTGCAGTAGTTCAAACCATGTTCCTTTTAAACCACTGGTAGTTCCATTGGGCTTCTTTCTAGTTTTTTATCAGAAGTGTGGGTCACATATTCATGTGATGGATGTGAGGTACATATTTCTATCTAATATAGGGTGCTGAGTCAGGGAAGGTAATTTATCTAATTTATCTGGTTACTATGCGACTCTCCTCTGCCTACTAATATAAGGGAGAATGCACCGTTGGTATCTGAGGTTGGGTGCCTAAGGCCCAGAATGGGCTTATAGAGTAATAAGGGAAAAGGTATGATGGGGGTATATTGGGAACATATGGTGAGGATATGGTGGGGGAGTGCAGGCCAAAGGCCTAAAGCTGGTCCAAAATTGAGCAGGGTGGGCATTTGCCTTCACTGTGGTATATTGAGAGCTAGAGCTAACCCTGGTGTGTCTCCTTGTTTGAGATATACTGACATTCATGTATTGTTCCTTCCATTTAGCTGTGGTTTGGTTCATCTGTATGGGTATAGGATTGGGAGGCAGTTCCTCTTCTGATCGAGATATGAACCCCATACTTGTTTATATGTCAGCGTTTTTCCTATGGCTGCATGGGCTGTCTGTTCATATTATGCTGTGAGTGCTAGCAGGTTCTCCCATTCCCTATATGAGGGGGGATCGGGATCTCCCCAATGTCTGAGGATGACATGGTTTGCTGCTGTTAGGGCTCCGTTGAGCCACAGTATTTGGTGGTCACTGACAGGGTGCTGATGTTAGAGCATTGGACAGCCTAATATCCCCAGCACTGGGTCCCTAAGTGGAAGGATTGGGATAATTGTTGAGCAGAAATTCCACACCTGGTCCCAATACCGGTTGAGGGAGTGGCAAGTCCACAGTATGTTAGTAAGGGACACCTGTGGAGAGGCACACAGCCAGCAGTCGCGGTGGTCCAGTAGTCCCCTTCTATATAGAGCTAAGGGGGTACAGTATGCTCTATGGAGTATTTTAAATTGTAAGGTTTTCCCCTGTAGTTCTCTGGTGGATATTTACATGCCTGTCCAAACCAAGTCTCACTCCTTCTGTGGGATGTGCATGCCCAACTCATTCTCCCATTTCTCCGTCAGACCTGTGTGTGTCTGCAGGCTTACGAGACTCCCATAGCTTCATCAGCCTACAGGTGAGGTGTTGTAGATTAGTCAGCCTCCCCAGCCATATATCTAGAGGTGAACTGGGTATAGTATGCGTGGGACTAACAGCCATGCGGAGAAGGTCTCTCAATTGGAGATATTGCCAAAAATAAATATTCTCTCCTCTCTTTTGGAGCCCTCTTGCTCTGAGGGCCTCAGATGGCACCAGGACTCCTGTTTGTTGGTCATAGAGGTCTCCCAAGGTGAAACTCTCCAGTGCTTTCCATGCTGTCCAATGAATTGGCTTATTGTCTATTTGGAGAGTAGGGTTATCCCATAGGGGCAGATTCGGGAGGCTGTAATGGCCCATTCCATTGTTTTAAGAAGTTGTTCTTACTCTTGTTTCGAGTGCTTAGTACAGGGAGAGGCTTGTTTGGAAGTTGGCCAGTCTTGCTGGACCAAGGCACCCGAGGTGCATCTCCAGACTGACCCACTCAGGGAGGGTGGGGGCGAGATCTGAGCGGCAGCACAAGATGTTCTGCCAAAGAACCACAGAGGTGTGGAAGAGGTATAGGTCAGGAATGGCAAACCCTCCACTCTTCCAGTGGCACTGGAGTTTGGGTAAGGCAGTTTTAGGTTTGGCACTTGCCCACAGAAATTTGGATACTTTCACGTTGAGGGTCTGAAAGAAGGAGCTCGGGAGTGAGACAGGAAGGTTAGAGAAGATGTATTGTATCCTCGAAAAAGTGATCATCTTCAATATATTCACCCTCCCCAACAAAGTATCCAATTTCTGTGGGCAACGTCTAAACTCAGTGCTCTCCACTTTCGAATATCCTCATCCAGGTTGTCTAGCATAAGTTGGACATTCGCTCCAATTGTCCCCTTTATTGTGGGAAGTATTTTTATTCCCAGACTACTCCCTCTGGGGACCACTAGTGTGGGTAGGCCTGAATTAACTTCTGTGTGCAGGCTCCATTGAGCGGGAGGATGTGGGACTTGGAGGCATTCAGTTTGTACATTGCTATGGCCGAGTATTCTTTTATCAGGGTATGTAGGGATATAAGTGAGCCTTGAAGGTCCATGAGAAATAGGGTGATGTCCGCAAACAATGCCAATTTGTGTTGTCCCTCTACCACCCTAATCCCTGGGAAGTCGGGGGCACTCCTGATCCTCTGTGCAAGTAGCTCCACTGCCAGTAGGAAGGGGGACAAGCGGCATCCCTGGCAGGTACCTGTACGGAGAGGGAAAGGGGCAGAGATGGTGGAATTAGTTAAGATTCTAGCTGTCGGGTGCTGGTATAGCAGTCGGGTCATTTATAAAGTATCCAGGGAAGCAGATTCTACCCATGGTATCGAATAAGTATACCCACTCCACCCTGTCAAATGCTTTTTCAGCATCTAAAGACATGGTGGCCGTGGGTTCCGGCATTTGCCGAGCTTCCCAAAGTAGGTCCAGTATATGCCTCATATTGTCTGCTCCCAGTCTGCCTGGTACGAACCCCACTTGGTCTGTGTGGATTATTCCACTCATTATTGGGTCCATTCTGGCAGCTAAAAATTTGGCAAACGGCTTCATATCAGTATTGATAAGGGAAATAGGGCGGAGCTGGGAGCACTGCTTGCTGTCTTTTCCCTTCTTGGGAAACAGAGTGCTCAGGGCTTCATGAAAAGATTGCGGGAGGTGCTGTAGCTTAATCGCCTCATTGAAGACTGAGGTAAGTCTCGGAGCCAACACTGCACAGAGGGAGGAATAGAAATCTGCAGGGAAGCTGTGTGGGCCTGGGGATTTGCCCTTAGACATGGATGAGATGGCCTCTATGACTTCTTGAGTTGAAAATGGAGCTGTCAGAGCTTCAAACTACTCAGGGGCACCTGGGGGAGGCAGATATGGTCATAAAACGTGTCCAACTGCTCCCTGTCAAGATGAGCTTCAGAGTCCTGTAAAGTCTGACAGTACGTCAGGAATGCCTGACTGATATCCTGTGAGGCGGTGACAGTCTGAGTGTCAGAAATTTGGATAGTGAGGATGTAGCGTAATGCGTCCAGCATATAGACACAGTATGCTAATAATCTCCCAGGCTGTTCCCTGGCTTCCCAGTATGTCTGGTGCAATTTATGTAGGCTATACTCTATTTGCTGGTGTAGCGTGGCTTCAGTTTCTCCCCTCAGTTGTGTTATCTGCGATCTAAGTTCTGTCTCTCTCTGTTCGGGTTCTGCACTACCTCCTGTTCAAGTCCTTTTAGCACCCCCTCCATCTCTCGCATGGCTTTGTCTCTCTCCCTGCCTTTCCCTGAGGCATGGGCTATTAGCTTGCCCCACAGGACTGCTTTTAAGGCATCCCGTTGAACACCACTAGCTACGTCGGGGTGTCACTGTACTCATAATATTCTACAATTTCAGTCTGTAGCCATTTAACAAATACTTCTTGTTGGGGAAATTAGATATTAAATCTCCATTTGTTTCTACGGCCAGGGCAGTGACCCCAGCTGATGATTAGGGAGACAGAGGCATGGTCTGATATCAGTATGTTAACCAGAGTTGCACTCCAGGCCTGTGTGACCAATGTTTGGGAGACCAGCATGACATCTATCCTACTGTAGGAGGAGTGTGGGGCCGAGAAGTGTGTAAAATCTCTCTCTCCTGTGTGGAGGGTCCGCCAGACATCACATAGCCCTTACCTCTTGGAGCATGCACCCGACTTGTTCTGCCACTGCTGCCTCAGTTCTGGAACCCGGCCCTGTCCGGTCCGTTGTGGGGGAGAGTGCTAAGTTGAGGTCCGTCCCCACCCCCCGGATTGTCTGCATCCTGCCTTGGGTCACCTGATCTAGTAAATTAGTGAAGAAGGTTATTTCAGGGGCGTTAGGATCATATATACAACCCACCTGCAAGGGTTCCCCCAGGTAGGTCCCTCTGACCAGCACATATCTCCCCTCACTGTCCGAGACAGTTGACCGGGCACCAAACTGTAGCCCTTTGCAAACTAGTATTGCTACACCTTTAGCTCTTGGAGCGCAGCTATAAAAGACCTCACCTGCCCACATGCTTTTAAATTTAGCTGCTTCAGCTGGAAGGAGGTGGGTCTCCTGTATCAATGCCATGTCACACCTCATGTTTTTTTAGCTTGGATAGGACTTTCCATTTCTTAATGGGGTTGGACATCCCATTGACATTCCAGGAGACCACCTTAAGCATGTCTGGTTGTGCCATTATGGACAGTTTGTTAGCTTGCACTAAGAGACTGTGTACGAGTACCACTGCCCCAAGTTCACCCCCTCCACCTTCCCTTCCCCCAAGAATAAACACCCTAGATAAGATTGATGTGGTTATGCACACTAAATATATTCCACTCCACATTTATGTATGTTCAGAATTCACACAGTATTGTATTTTACAAACGGTGGGATATTGTCATGGACCACCAGGCGACAGAAGAGAGGTCCAAGTCATAAATAAAAAATTATAAATGGAAAGTAAGAGGAAAAAAAACAAACCAAAAAAAAAGCTTTTGAGTATTCTCGACTGACTGAGGCTCATCAATTGAGTGCTCTATAAGCAACTCAAGGGTAGTCTGTTAAACTGTATACTCACACGTGTCACAAGAGTGGGTGTAGAGAGTCCCACCGTTTCCGCAACTCTGTCCCCGAAGTACTGCGCTCATGCACCCAGCAGAGGAAAAAAGCCAGAGGATAAGCCCCTGTGGGTATTGTCTCTCCCTGCTCCCCAGGACACCTGAGTATTAGAGGGGCTGGGGGCTGCACAGAAACAGGATTGCAGTGCCAGTGTGGGGTGGGGGGATCAGCCCCAAGGCAGCAGTTCCCACCTCATTTATTATAATTAACCTGTATAGAGGGTAGGCCGTTCATCAATTTGCTTGCCACACCTCCCCTGTGCTTCCTCCCTTTCCTTGGGGGGGGGGGTTCATACAGTGATCCTGTACCCAGCATATTTTAAACATTACAGTAAGATTAGCATCAGTACAACTGCTGGAGTGCCCAACATTGGAGGCTGTGCTTCTGTGTCCCCTGATGTTCCCCCTTCCTGTGTGGGGAGAGATCCAGTGCTATTTAGTGTTCTAGCAGCTCGGCAGTGTCGGTTGCTCAATAGAGTCCACCTTGGAGACACCAAAGTTTGGCAGATGCAGTCAGAGGCAATGGCCCCCCTGTTCTGCACTTTCACCAATAGGATTGCAAAGTTGTAGTTTAACCAGATGCATGGAGGTGGACCTCCGTGCATGTACCCATTAGGAGAACATGCCCATAAATGATTAAGTGGGCAACAGGATAAACAAAAAGCTAGCCAGCGTTCTAGGCTGAAAGATTGAGAAAACATACAAAGGGCCCAACAAGGGTAGTGGGATCGGTCCACAACTGAGCTTGCACGATGGTTAGCTCCCCATGCTTGCACAGCTCTTCAGGAGACATGCGTCGGTTAGATCCAAGATTGTTTTGGCACGGCCGCCCCTTCATGACTCTGTGTTTTGAGTAGGCTACTTGCCCTCCTTCTCTGCATGTAACTAAGGTGAGGTTGGCGCTTTAATAGGGCCCAAGGCCCTCTGGAGGAATTAATTCGCCTCCTCTGGGGTAGTGAACAGCTGTTGTTTCCCCATAACCCTCACTGACTGGGTGGCTGGATATAGGAGGGCATATGTGAGTCCCCTGTTGCACAAGCCAGCCTTTATCTTGTCGAACTTTTGGCGTTTGTCCAGCACTGAGCGAGGGTAGTCGGGGTAGAATTAAATTCTGTCCCCCCGACTAGTATTTCTTGTTTCTCTCTCGCGCTCTGTAAAATCAGATTCTTGTCCTGAAATCATAACAATTTGAAAATTAGGGGCTTGGGTCAGTCACCACCTTGGGGTCATCTCGCCACCCTAACTCTGTGCACCTTGTCAGTTTCGAAATTGAACGCCATGGGTTTGAGGAATAGCCATTCGGGAAGTTTCGGCCTCAGAATCTGAACTGGATCAGAGCCCTCAGCCCGATCAGCCTGAGATTTTTTCGTCTCCCCTTACCTTCGAGATCGTAGATCTTCTTTGTGAGCCACCCCACTTGAGATTCTGTGCACTGTAGTTGCGTGGTGGTGTCCAGTTCATGCTCGTCAAGCTCCATTATTTTAGCTTCAGTTGATGCCACTCTTCCAGTAAGTTCGGAGATACAGTGTTGAGTATCTGTCACAGTTTGGATGATTTCAATCCTCAATGCCATCTTTTCTAGTAGTAAGGATGTGGGGCGGGGCCAAGTGATTCTTGCGGGTCCCATGAGGCATCTGTCACTGTTTAATTGGCCATTTTTGCCAGGGGGAGCGATGGGCTGGGTGGGGATTCTCCGATGTCTTTTTTTTTTTCTTTTGGTTCCGACCTCTGGTGTTCTGACGACATCCATTTGTGTGGGTGAGGACCTCCTCTAACTTCCGTAGCTGTTTTGCTGGCTGAAGGTATCCTTAAAATCAATGATTGAGGGCAATGCTGCGGTCGATGGTAGAGAACTTAGAGCTTAGGGAGCCATCTTGGTTGGATCCTCACATGACCTCTGCAATGGTCCCTTTCTTTAGGTAAAAGTGTAGCATGTTTGGTCAGGGGGTGGGCCTGATGTCCAAGAAAGAGGTACCTAAGGGCAGACAAGGAGTCTTGAGGTGGTACGTGTTTTATTTTTATTTTTATTTTTTTTTTTGGAAAACCTACAAAGGAGGAGATGGGTAGAAAATGGGTTGGAACCTGTGTTGGGGTGACACCAAAAGAGTGTCTACGCTCAGGTGTCTTTATCAGTAGCAAGTGAAATAAATGAATCAAGAGACATAGTGGGTTTATGTAGAGGGGTTGAACCTAGATTGGGCCCTGCTTAAAACTGACATGTCTGGGGGGGGGGGGTTGGAGCAGGTAATTACTCACCACAGAGTAATTTATTTCTGTAGTACTGGACTTTGCAGCGGTCCAGATTTTCGGTCAATAAAACATGATAGACTTTCCCTAAAAGGAGATGGGAAGGTAGCGTTTGTCTCTGTTGAGAAATGTGTTACTGCTTCAGGGTAAAGAATGATGATGATACTCCACTATGTTTGTGATTAAATGTTTATTGTTAAGAGGGGCCCTGAGACTGAGCTTCTGAAGATGGATAAGTGGAAGCTCCATCCCTTCCTGGGACAGGAAGGTGGTAAGCAGTCTGCAATAACTGCTTCCCTCTTAATTTGGGGGATATGTGACAGGGAGCTCCTGCCACTCTCGAGGACCAACCTTTTCTTGAATCTGTTGTAACAGTTCTTCTATTTCTTAGCCTACTCTATCCTTTGCAATTTCTAGTCCATAAGGATGGCCACCTATGGGCACCCCTTTCCTTTCCCTTTCTTGACTATGCTATAGTGTCCTCTTTAATTTTCCTTTTCACTCTCAGGTCCTTGTACAGGGAGGTAATTGTGGTGGCCTCCAAGCTGATGTAAAACAGGCTGTGTTCCTCATTGTTGGATTTAGTATGCAATGGCATTAGGTCATAAAATACATTGATGTACATACCTTATGTGTAGGAAACCTGTAAATGTTGAAAATACCATGGCACTAGGTGTTCTAGGGACGTGGATATGTTGTTCAATCAACACTGTCTGGCAGGTTCCTTGCCACTTTAAATCTTGCCGGAAGGTCTTCAAGCTGGCTCCTCCCAACCACTCGGGTGGTAAAACCCTCGGCTCCGCCCCATGAAGCCAGATCTTCCTTATCGCTTGGAAGCTCATGTTCCCTCCTTAGCGCTCTGCGTTTTAGGCAGGATTCACAGTCTTCGGATTTCCCGAAGCTAATTTTAAAATTTACAAGACTACGGTCTTCGTCTTCCCTTGTGGCTGCGATGGACAAATCAACTCCTGGCTTCTGTCGGTGCTCTTGTGAGCAGAAGATGTCCCGGACCGATCCGCACTCCACGTGCGTCTACTGCCTAGGGCTTTGCCACGATTCGCAGGCCTGCAAATTGTGCAAGTTCTTCTTGGCTTCGGTCTTGAGAGGACTGCGCTGCCAGACAACTTCTTGAGCGCCCCGAAAAATGGTACCCGCTGGTCTAGTCTAAGGAGACCCGTTGGTCGGTGTCCATGGCGCCGGGCTCCGCGGAGCAGTTGGAGCAGATGACCGCCCTCGAGGAGGAGGAGGCGACCCAATCCCCTTCTTCCTCCTCGGCCGCAGCATTTATCCCACTCTCCTTGGGCTCCTCCTACATGGCTTCTTTTAAGGATCTTTTGTCAGTCCCTCTCCACTAAGGGAGAAGGGCCATCGGGACATTCCAGTCAGTCCAGAAAGAAGGACTCTAAAGGTAAGTCCCACCATCGACGTTCGTGGGAGCGGGAGAGATCCCCTTCACCGGACCATCGACTCTCGACTTTGGTCGAGGTTGTGGCTGTGCCGCTGGCTTCAGTGTCCCTGTCAGGTCAGCTGGCGAGACATCCGTCGGCGTGGTGAGATTTTTCTCCGACCCGTTGAATGATTTGTCGACTAAAGCCGACAACCCTTCTTCACCGGTTCCCCGGTGGTTGCCGAGGACTGGCCTGTGCCTCCTGTGCCAAAGTCCCCGGTCAAGGTCCCTGAACCGAAGAAGGGGCGGGTTTCTCCTGTCCCCTCTCTGACCCACCCTCAGAATCCCCGAAGGTCTTGGTCTCAGTCCTCTTCCAGGTCCAGACGATCCTGCCGACGTTGGCGGTCTCGGTCTCGGCACCATGGAAAGAGGCATCACCGCTCATCCTCTTCGGAGGATAGGCTCTGGCGCAAGTTGCATCAGCACTATGAGGATTTGATGTGGCAGCAACTTTTATTGACCGGTAACAAGCCGACTCTGTTGTCTTCTCTGGCCATTAAGTGGCTGTCACCGGAGCAGTCGAAACAACCCCTCGTGGTGATCGAGGAGCTGACCCCGGCGCCGGTTGTTCGGTTGAAACCAGCTGCTCCACCTATTGTGGTGCAACCCCAGCCTCCACAACCGAAGACTGGGGCCCCGACCAAGGATTCTCAGTCGGGTCAGGGCTTGCCCCATAGGTTGTCAGTCACCCTCACTCCCGATCGACCTCGGCAGGTGGAGAGTGGCTCAGGTGCTCGGCAGCTGTTCGCAGACTCCTCGGAGTCTGACGATGAATCCTCCGTGTTCTCCAGGCCACTTGACCTGGAGTCTGCAGGAGGCCAGTCGGTGCACGAGAGCCCATCCTCGTTTTTGGGTTTGCTTCGACTCATCTCAGAATCCACTGGGATGCAGCTTGAACCCATTTCAAAACAGGCCAAGTATCCCCTTATGGAGATACTGGACCGAGGGGATTCCCCTACAGAGGCCTTTCCGGTGGCTGAAGCCATTGTTGGCCCGGCCCTGGAGTTGTGGCAGCGGCCAGAATCTTGTCCCACACCTTCGGCCAGGATGGCTCGCAAGTACACGGTCCCCACCAGTTCACTCTCCGGTTTCTTGGAGCACCCCTCCGCGGAGGGGTTAGTGACCGATAGCGTTTTCCGGCGTTCCAGGTACGCTCGGGACGTGGACAAACCGCCTGATAAAGAATCCAAAAAGTTGGATTACTCTGGGCCGAAGGTTTACGCTGCTTCCTCCTTAGGCCTTCATCAGCTAGCTCGGCACTTCTGATGGCACATTTCTCACATGTCCTTATGGGCTCCCTGGATGAGGTGATTCCTCATCTCCCAGCTGACCTTCAGTCGACGGTCAAGCAGGTGCGGGATCAGGGAAGGGCGGTGGCAAAACAACAGCTCCAAACTCCGTTGGACGTTGGTGATTCTTGTGCCCGATCAGTAGCGGCCGCAGTGGCCATGTGTTGCAGAGCTTGGCTGCGGATCTCCACCTTCACGGCGGACACCCAGCACAAGCTGGCAGACGTTCCCTTCCTGAGCACCGACTTGTTCGGGCCGGGGGTGGAAGGCTTTCTCCAGAGGATCGAGAAGTCCAGTGCCACCTTGGACTCAGTCGCGTCTGCCCAGAAGGACAAAGGCCGCCAGCAGTAGCGTAAGCCCTTTCGCCCTTCCGCCCCTGCGGCACGTCCGGCCCACCAGCACCAGGGCCAGCAGGCACACACTTGGCGCCCTAAAGCCAAGTCTGCCACTTCCTCCAGTGGAAACCTGAGGCAAGGGTCCAGGAGGTCCCTCAGCGGGCCCTTCCTCCAAGCCTGCCCAGTGATGGGTTGAGGGGTGTCGCCCCCAACCTCGTCACTGCACCTCGGGTTCCCCCCATGGGGGGACGGCTCCGCCACTTCTTTTCCACCTGGTCCGCTATCACCATGGACCACTGGGTGCTAGAAGTGGTAGGCAGGAGTCTGCCTCTGGAATTCGAGCAGTTTCCTCCCTATCGAGCCGTCGCCCCACCGGGGAGCAACAGGTTCCACAGCCTCTCTGTTGGCTCGTCGAGCCGACATTACCTTGCTCCTCCAGAAGGAGGTCATCAAAGAGGTGGCGGACCTTCGTCCAGACCCAGGGTTTGTGTCCAGGTACTTCCTGGTCCCAAAACGGACGGGGGGCTGGGGCCTATTCTCGACCTGCACGACCTGAAAAACTACCTAAGGCCGTGCACCTTTAGGATGGTCACTCTGGCTCAGATTATTCCATCCTTGGAACAAGGCATGTGATTCTGTTCTCTGGACCTTCAGGATGCGTTCTTTCATGTCCCAATTTGTCTGTCTCACCAGTGATTCCTCCACTTCAGAGCAGAGGGATCCCTTTACGAGTTCCAGGCCATGCCCTTCGGCCTCTCTCCAGCTCCCAGGGTCTTCACCAAATGCATGGCAGTGGTGACAGCATTCCTGCGGCACCAAGGGGTCCGGGTGTAGCCTTACCTGGATGATTGGCTGATTGCAACCCCCTCCAAGTTGGAGGTGGAGCGGTCCAGGGATCTGGCCCTCCAGGTCTGCTCTCAGATTGGCCTCCTCATCAACGAGGCCAAATCAGAACTCGTGCCTTCGCAGGTGATTCAGTTAATCGGGGCAGAGCTCGACTCTCTTCGAGCCAGAGCCAAGCTCCCGGCAGACAGGGCCGAGTCCTTTCCTCCTTTGCCCAATAATTTCTGGTTGGGCAATTGCACCTGCGCAAGACTTCCTGCGCCTTCTGGGCCTCATGGCAGCCTGCACCAGCGTGGTCCGTTGGGCCTGCTGGCATATGCGTCCCCTGCAGTGGAGACTGGCCAGCCAGTGGTCATAGCGCTCTGGTCCTCTGGACCAGCCAGTGGCGGTGACCCAGGAGATGTGGGTCGGCCTGCAGTGGTGGCTCATCCCAGCTCATCTGCAGGAGGGTATCCCGTTTGTCTGTCCCGAGCTGACAGTCACGTTAACGACCGACGCCTCTCTGATGGCTTGGGGTGCCCATCTGGGGGAGTTCAGGGCCCACGGCCTCTGGTCCTCTCAGGAGTCTCGATGGCACATCAACCTGCTGGAGCTTTGAGCGGTCTGTCTAGCCCTCACCGCCTTCGCTCTGTTTGTATGGGGTCGGTCCAGGTTCAGACGGACACCACCACGACCATGTACTACCTCAACCATCAGGGCGGGATGCACTCCTTGCCTCTGTGCAAGGGGGCTCTCCACATCTGGTCCCTCGTGATCAGCCTGGAGGCGGATCTCCTAGCCATCCATGTGGCAGAAGCCTCCAACGGTCTGGCCGATGCCCTCAGCTGGATAGGCGTTGCACCTCACGAGTGGTCTCTCCTGCCGGAGGTAGTACAAGATCTGTTCTCCCATTGGGGCACCCCTTGGGTGGATCTGTTCACCTCCAGGGAGAATGCGAAGCTGAGCCTGCCCCCCTCAGCAGGGCTCGCTGCAGGGGGATGCCTTCTCGAGGCCGTGGACCTCGGGCCTCTTCTACGCCTTCCCTCCATTTCCCTTGATCCACAAGGTGCTTCTCAAGGCAAAGAGGGACAAGGCGCAGGTGATTCTGGTAGCCTCAGACTGGCCCTGCCAGTTCTGATATCCAGATCTCCTCAGCCTCAGCTTCAAGCCTCCGAGGCGGCTTCCAGCCGGCCGGACCTGATCTCAGTCAACAAGGGAAGGTACTCCATCCGGACCTTCAATCCCCTGCACTGACGCCTGTTTCCTGGCTAGAGTTCCAGGCCTTGGGTCTTTCCGACGAGGTCCTCAACGTCGTTGAGGCGTCCCGTAAGGAGTCGACCAGAAAATGCTATGCCTTCAAATGGAAGAGAATCTCCATTTGGTGTCAGGACAAGGGGTTGGACCCTTCTTCCTGTTCCTTGGCTAGCATTCTGGACTACCTGTGGTCCCTTTCTCAGTTAGGGCTTCGGTCGACGACCCTAAAGGTGCACCTGGCAGCCATCTCTCTGCTTACTGGGTGCGGGCCGGCAAGCAGTTGGTGGCGCAGGAGAACGTGGTTGGGTGCTTTTCTCGAAGGCCTTGATCACATATCCCCTCCGGTGCAAGAACCTCCACCTCCATGGGATCTACTGCTGGTATTGGCTAAGCTCATGGACAAGCCATTTGAACCGATGCACAGGTGTGACATATCTCACCTGTCATGGAAGGCCGCCTTCTTGGTGGCTATCACGTCAGCCAGAAGGATGGGAGGAGAGCTCCAGGTGCTTTCCGTTGAGTCTCCTCATCTGGTCTTCCACAGGGATAAGGTTGTCCTGCGCCCCCACCCGAAATTCCTTCCGAAGGTGGTGTTGGAGTTTCACCTTAACTAGGTGTTGACTCTGCCGGTGTTCTACCCCAGTCACACCTCGGAGGCCGAATATAGGCTCCATACTCTGGACCCTAGAAGAGCACTCGCTTATAAGGAGCGAACGGCTGAAGTTTGGGGAGAAGTTCGCCAGCTGTTTGTCACCTACGCTGAAGCCGCACCTGGCAGACCTGCAGCCAAGCGGACGATAAGCAGGTGGGTCACCTCTTGCATAGCTCTCTGCTATAGGTTGGCGGGCATGGAGCCTCCCAGAGAGATAAGAGCTCATTCTACCCGCCATACTACTGCTTCGGTGGCTGCTTCTAGGGACGTCCCTATCCAGGAAATCTGCAGGGCTGCTACCTGGAAGTCAGCACACACCTTTATTTCCCATTACCACATTGACCTAGAGTCACGCCGGGATGCTGGTTTGGGACCTCGGTTCTCAGTCCTTATTTCTAAGTAGGGGGTGTGCGCCTTGCCTCCTCCTCCCAGAGAACTGCTGGAGTCTGCCAGACAGTGTGGATTGAACAATATCCATGTCCCTAGAAATACAGGTTACTCACCTGTAACAGGAGTTGTAGGAGTGGTATATGTTGTTCATCACCTCTCGACCTCTCCGGCCGCGCGCAACCTGGCTAGCGGGCTAGATCTGGCATCATGGGCGGGCCGAGGGTTTTACCACCCGGGTGGGTGGGAGGAACCAGCTTGAAGACCTTCCTGCAAGATTTAAAGCAGCAAGGAACCTGCCAGATAGTGGATGAACAACATATACCACTCCTAGTACTCCTGTTACAGGTGAGTAACCTGTATTTTTTGATAAAGGTAAAAAATACTAGGTGACTGTATATTATAGAAATTAAGTTAGTTGTGTTTTTAAAATGCATGTAAATTGCTGCAAAGTGAGCCACTCTAAAATGTCATGGTGATTTGTATATATCCCATGATGCTTTGCATTATGGAAGTACGTGTGATGTTGTGTTTCTTTGACACTTGTCTTTATTGCCAGTGCCCTTTGGAGAGTAACTCTTGCTTCAGTGCTTCTACACTGAAGTTATTTGTCTTTAGCTTGTTTTTATTATCATTATAATTTGAGCCCCCACCACACAAACAAACAAGGTCTGCATAGGGGAGGCTAAATTTCAACTGATAAGTTAGATAAGAGATCAGTGAGTCAGCAGGTGCTGGGTAAGTGCAAAGGAAGGACATGCATAATCTGTTGCTGAAAACTGATGTATTGGAGAAGGGGTATGCCATTGTTGAAGGTTATCTGCTGTATTTTGAATAAACATCACACAGAGATCGTCTGTTGAACCTGAAGTTCGATGTCTGGTCTATTTGTTATCCCACAAGCCCTCCACACTAAGGCATGGTGGAGCAGGAGCACAGGTTGTAGAGGTAGAGCTAAAGCACTAGCTGATGGGACTTCCAGGGACTTTGGGTTTGGTCAGATGACTCCACAACTGTGACTGTTGAAGGAATACCAGTAGTAAAACATTAGTAACAGGTTAATAATGCTGTGTTATCACTGTCCAGAAGCTGCTGGATTGTTTTTATAGCTTAGGGATAGGTCCCTCTCCCAATTCCAAGGTGACCTCCCAATCCTGCCACGGATTGGCATGGAGCCTGAGAGTGATGCAGGAGGGTCCATCACTCGCACAGCTCAGGGAATTTTTACCTGTTGTCTTCCTCACACCTCTGCCACTCAGACGTGACCAAATACAGCACCCACTGTATATGGGGACAAGTCTCTATAGCACACTACAGGGTCTCTGGCGCTGCTCCCCATTTGTGATGTCTCTTTATAGCATTCCAGGGTACTTAACATTTTGAATCTTGTATTGTTGTTGACAGCTGAAGAAGATTCGGTCTTTACTCTTGGCGGGAGCTGCAGAGTATGAAGTGTACTTTCAGCACCTACGTCTGTTGGATGGCGCATTTAAATTGTCAGCAAAGGATCTACGGTCCCAAGTAGTGAGAGAGGCTTGTATCACCTTCGGGTAAGTAGTAAACACAGACTCCACAAACTAAACTGTAGCTTAAACTCTGGAGAGAGGCTGTGAATTGTGTATAACTTAGCTTTATAACTGGAAGTGATGAATCTCAAATAATTATATAATGTTCAGCAAAAAGAAAACGGTGCACTGGCTGTGAAAATGCTAGTATTCTTCCGTAAATCAAAAACCTAAAACAGCCTGATGAGACTTACTGGAAGGGGACTGTAAACTATGGTAATGGGCCTTTAGTAAATTTTTATTATGAAAGTAATTTTTCAGCATATGATAGAGTAGAGCAGATATTGAAGTACATTCTTTGCCGATTGTAGGCAACAGTGATACTAGCTATCGCTGGAGGCAGTTCATTTTAGGGTGTGTAGGTAATCAGATCTGGAGTTTCTCATTAGTTCTTAAAGTGGCAATATTTGTTAGTCACTGTGTAGTTTTTCAGCAGTAATGTATTTTTGACAAAAACATCAATATGCCCTGCTCCTTTCTCTTTTCATTCGTGAACTGATATATAAGATTTTGAAGTTTATGCCCAGTATGAAAAAATTGAATGTCTGTGGTGGCACCATCCTTATATACCATATATCCACAGTATGAGTATATAGAAGAGATTTTTTTTTTAATTGCGAGTTGCGGCCATTGCAGGGAGGCAGTATAGCGCAGTGGTGGTTTAAGGCTCTGAGCTGCAAATCTGGTGACATCCAGCAGACCAGACCTAGGTTTGAATCCCACAGCTTCCACTTGCATACTGTGTGACCCTGAGCAAGTCACTTAACTTCCCTGTTGCTCCCAGGTCGCTCCTGTAAAAAAGCTTTCAGCTTAGTGCGCTACTCCTGGTTAAACAACTAAATAAATAAAATAAAAAAAATATTTAACGACTTGAGTCATTAATTACAGGAGTAGTTATAAAAGCTGTTCTAAAAAAATATCTGAGGGAATTAAAAATACTCTGATAGTGAATCTAAGAATTTCAAAACTACATTACTGCTAAAAAAAACAGTTATGGGATGACATTTTGTTTTGCAGACTAACGTACTACTGCTTTAAATATTTATGATTTATTGTCTTGTTAAAAACAAAACAATAAAGGATATCCCTACACTGAGCATAGCCACCTGAATTGGCATCGTAATGCCTTGAAATTACTCACCAAGGTATGGGCCAGCAAATTAAAGCAGCAGTGCACGAATCCGGTGAAAATTCTGACCTACATTTGTTCTGCTATTTTAGATTGACCCTTATCTCTTGACTTGTATGGTACCCTTCTTTCTCTGTTTTGAGTCTAGTACTTTTTTTCACATTTGAAATAATAAAAGGGGCGCTCCTTCTAATATGGCTCGGACCAGGTTTGCATCACTTTTCCCAGCTGTTTTAGAACATCTGCTGTTCCATAAAGTCAGGGAGCAGTGCATGCTGCATGCTAGTTCACTCCAGTCACAACAGAAGTGATTTTAGACAGTTGATATACAAAAACTGCTGAGAATATTGATGAAAACGTGCTCCAAGCCATGTTAAAAGGAGTGCTGATCTGAAAAAAAGTACTAAAGCGGACTCAAATTGCAGAAAGACAGGCATCATACAAGTCAGTAGAAAAGGGGCACTCTAAAATAGAATAAAAAAGTATAGGTCAGAACTTTCACCACATTTATGCACTGCTGCATTAAGAGCAGATGGACAGAAATGGATGGGTGGTTTGCCAAGGATGAACAGTGCTGTACCCCTTAAAAATCAGCCAATAAAATGGTGCTGCACAGGGGTTTATTTAACTCTAAAAATTGATTAGCGTTTTGCTCATAAAAGTGCTAAATCATTGTGAAAATGCATAGCTCTTGCCTCACTGTGTTTAACAAACACAGCACTTCTAGAAAATCTATATAAATACTTTCTGTACAGTTAGTATAATCCCAAGAAAAAAAACTGCTAATCAGTTATTTAAAACCCTGCTGCACATTATGGAGATGTTTCTACAAAGAGTTGTGCAGTCCATGTTGTCTAGGTAGTATAGCTGATAACTGGAAGAAAGAATGTTCTACCAGTTGAGACACTGGCTCACTGTGCTCACTTGATGACCTGGGGCAAGCGTTTGTAGCAGTGTCAGTGGCTCAGCAGATTGCACACACTCCTCTGAGGCCTGAAAATCAGAAGGCTGTGGGTTCTAGCCCCATATCAGGCACTTGGGTTAAATCCCAATACTGACACTGTAGTGCAGCATGGGGGGGTGCTGCTGCACTCCTGAGGTTCCGTCTTTCGGATGAGATGTTAAACCAAGGTCCCATCTGCCTGTTCAGGTGGTAGCTCAGGTGGATGTTAAAGATCCCATGGCACTTCTTAAAAAGAGTAGGGGACATTTCCCCGATGTCCTGGCTAAATTTCCCCCATTCACTGAAAATACCACTAACAGCTTAATCTGGTTCAGTGTCATTTGGCATCCATCTGTATCCCCCTCCCCCGAGACGATGCTAAAAATAGACAGAATTATCTAGTTCTCCTTTCCTGGTCAACAAAAATTAAATAAATAAATGGCAGGTACTTCTGTCCTCTCAGATAATAAGTAAACCTTTATTTTTCAAGTGGCCATTCCTGGGGGCTCAGAGTTATATGGAGTATCAAATTTTACTACACACAAAAATAAAACAAGACCATCTTGGCTAAAACGAATTAAAAAAATTAAATATGTAAATAATAAATAGTTATACAGTTATTAAAGTCAACAGCCTGTGAACGTGAGGAGTTTAAAAGTCAATATACCTCCTTAAAATGGTGGGATTTCAGACCCTCTTAAAGGTCCTCACTGAGGGGAGCCTCCCTCAGAGGTCTAGAAAGAGAGTTCCACAGGGCTGGAGTGGCTACTGCAAAAAGTCTGTCCCTGGAAGATTTTAGCCAGGCCCTTGGAACCACTAGGAGGCCCTCCTCAGAGGAGCAGGGAGGACAGAGGGGGTGGTTAAGAGTCAGGAGGTCTCACAGGTAACTAGGGTTCTGGTCTTATAGGGCTTTATTGGTTAGTAATCTGACCTCGAATGTAATTCTTCACCTCACTGGCAGGCAGTGCAGACTATGGAGAACTGGGGTCACATGGCGAGACCTATGAAGGCCTGACAGAAACCTTGCTGCTGCATTCTGCACCAGCTGCAGGTGAAATAGGACACCTCCACTTACCCCAAGGTACAGAGCGTTGCAGTAGTCATATTTAGAGGTCATGAAAGCGTGTAACAGTGCAGGCAAGTCATTAGGTTGGATGAATGGCTTGATCCAGGTGATATTTCTTTGGTGATAAAAAATCACTCTGGACGCTGGCTCATTGGTGCAGTGGTATCGCTACCACTTGCAATGCCGGCGAGCTGGGTTTGGAAACTGAACTGGATCGCTGGATAGCCGGCTGGGGGGAGGACACTTGCGCGTCTGCGGGACTGCTCGTCTCCTCCGGGAGAGGGGGGCGCCTGGCTCAGCATGAGCCGACCTCTGGCGGAAGCTAGAAACAAAGGGAGAGGCATGGCCCGGATGTCGGCGTCTGGCGCTTTGGCATCATGCGCATCATGCCCTGGGGGGGTACAAGAAAGATTGCCGTCCTGGTGCAGCACTGACCGGGGATAATCCTCCACCACCTTCGAGCTCGGCCACAGGAGGAGACCCGACGTGATTTAAGGTTTGGAGGGGCCCCATCCCCACCTGGGGGGGGTGCAAACCTTGGCAGGATTGGGGGGGGGTTCTCTTAGCCGGCTCGAGGGGTGGTTAGTCGGGCGACAGTGCCGGGAAGGTAGGGGCATAAACAGAAACAAACAAAAAAAAAATCACTCTGGGCAGTGGTCAACACCTGACCCTCTAGTGTCAGACCACTATCCAAGATCATGCCCAGATTCCTCATCTTAGGAGAGACAGCAAGAGAAGCAGAACCCAGCATTAACACCAGTGCTGCTTCAGCCGACTCTCTCGCTGATGACCAAACTCAATCACTAGCACCTCCGACTTGTCCAGATTAATCCTTAGCCACTTAGAGGATATCCAGTCTTTGACTTTGGCCAGGCAGGAATTCAGCACGGAAACTGCTTCCTCCATCTTGGGTGTAAATGACAGATACAAATGGGTGTCATCTGCATAGCAGGAAAACGCAATGCTGTAGCGTCTAATGATATCACCCAAGGGCAGCTTGTGCACTGCGAACAGCATGGGTAAGAGAACTGAGCCCTGAGGAACTCCACATAATAAGGGCTTTGGGGTAGATGTGGAATGAGATGTTTTTTCTTGTCATGGTTATAGGGCATCGGTTGAGGGCATAAAGAAGTTTACATTTTGACCAGGACACTGTAACCAACCATCAAGGTGACCTCATTTTCTTATCCTAACAATTCCTTACCTTTCACAATTTATAAATCATCCGTCATCTGATTTTTCATACTATAACTTAAGTGGTTTGGAAAACAATGCAAGTATTCCTTCGTTTTATTTGAAAATTATTAGTGAAAAAACTTGCTTTAAATATTTATGGAAGTTAAAAATAAAAGCTCGAGTAGGCCCTGATGGACTTTTTTTTTGTAGACTCTGTTTCTCTTCCTTACTCTGGCTTCGGGGCATCTCTCCAGTGGATCTGCTCAGTCTCATACCTTCACCGCCTGCCTGAACCCTTGTCCGATGGGGAAATCAGGTATACTGGGTCCCCCCTCTCCTGCCGACCCATCGAGAGATGCAGGGGACCACGGAGAGCCGAATCGGGGTTTGGGCTGGCATTGGGTGTATGGGCATGGCCACTGGACTCCACCTTCACCTCGCTGTCACCGGGGATTTTCCTTTGTTTGGTTCCTCCCTTCCCCTACGCAGGACATGCAGTGGCCATCCAGCTTGAGACGTGCACTTTCCCAACCACGCTGTAGGTCGGCCACCTGACGTTACCCCATGTACATGATCCCCAACTGCTGTGCCCCCAGTCTCCACTGGGTGCCACTAACATTGCAGGACAAGGACCCCCCTCCCTCCCAGGAGAGAAGAGCAGTCTGACAGACGCTCAATCCTGTCCTCCCCAACCGACCCCTGGCTCCCAAGCTCATTCCCAAACCTGGGTCGCCGGCATGGCATGAGATGTGGCGTCCTGCGTCTCAACCCTCCGCACCACCAGGCCGATCTGGCCCTGATGGACTTGATTTAAAAGTTTTCAAACTTGCTTTGGAAGAGCTGGTTATGCCAGTTACAAAACTATTTAATTTTTCCCTGACTTATTTACTTAAAATTTTGGTAACCGGGAAAGGCACACTGAGACAAGGCTCGTTTCCAGGTGCGACTCGGGGGGTTAGTGGGATATACAAATAGATATACGTACAGTGTAGTTCCATCTTGTTGGAAACATGCTTTTGTCACGCTAATAATTAAAAATGATGACAAACTACCAACTTCTACTATAGACCATATTATGTTGTATCCCCGCTGTCCAAGGCAATATAACCTACAGCCTACAGTGCAACATGGTTTCTGAAAAAATCCCAGTACTTTAGCTGAATTTGCTAATGTACTTGGGGTCTTGGACAGTGGTGATGGAGTTGGTTCAGGATACATAGACTTATTGAAAGCTTTTGACTTGGCACAGCATGCAAGGTTGGTTGATTGGCAGTTTGAGATTATTTGGCTTTTCTAACTCTGTTACATCTTGATTTAATGACTACCTAACTAATCGCGTTCATCAGGTTAAAAGTCATAATTCTTTTTCAAAAATCTTACCAGTAACTTTGAGAGCGCCACATGGGTCAATCCTTGGACTACTGCTTTTCAGTCTTTTTTTTTTCCTTTTGTTTTTTAATCAATTTACCCAGTGTTATAACATTTTCTAAGATTCTGTAGTACACAGAGGACGCAGTAATCTTTTATTGGAATAAGGATTTAAATAACCTGTCTAGTATGCTACAGTCTGATTTTTTTTTTTTTTACTCTGCATGTAGCTGGCTTATTAACCATAAGCTTTGTCTATATTCAAAAAAGACTGAAGTTATGCTGTTTCATCCTAGACATTATTCAAGTTCACCAAAGTCCATATCTATAATAATATCTGATGGAATTACTCTGGACCAAGTCACTGAATATAAATACCTGGGTTTAACCCTTGACAGATGTCTTAGTTATCATCAGCTTATTGAAAATGTTGCAAAGTTTGTTAACCAATGATTCGGTCTACTGTACAGGAACAGGTTTAACTTTATGGCTGATGCAAAAAAAAGCTTGTTGTACAAACAAATATTCTGTCTATTATTGACCATGGTTTATTTATTTATTCTTAGGCTAGTAAAATGTTAATGCAGAGAATTGCACTGTTACTAAACAAATTTTGTAGGTTTGCTTAACATCTACCAATAGACTGTCATACTTGCTGTCTGTACAGTACTTCAAACTGGTATACATTCCAGCAAAGGATTAATTATCAGCTAGGTTGTTGGGCTTGGAAGATGGTTAATGGACACGTACCAGCTAAAGTTATTAGTTGAAAGACCTACTCAGTTAACCATTAAAACCAAATCGACAGATAACATATACTTTAAGTTACCAGAGTATTTTAAAAATGTTGGACAAGCTGCCATTTACTATAGACTTGGTAGTTATTGGAATTTTTTACCATTAGCCATTAGAACTTTAGCAAACCACATATCTTTTGTGACAGCTCTTAGAAACCTTTGTAGTACATCAGACACCTGTAGGGGGCACTGATTTCTTATAATCTGTATTGTTTATTTTATGTTGTTCATGTTTCTGCCTCTCTGTATCTGTACTATGACCATGGTTACCCATGAAATGGGCATTATTTGTCCATAGGACCTTGTTTTCATATAAAATTAAATGAAAAATGAAATTATATTATCGGACAGAAATTTTTAACGGAAAACAATAACTTTTCTCGTCTGTTCATGGACCCTTAGTAAACACATAAATATTAAATAATGTTATGACCCAACAGTTTTATTTAGCCAAATAAGAAATTTGCGTATGCTGCCCATTTGTCACTTACTAGTATGTTTTAGTAGATCAAGGCATATTTCTCTAGAAAAAAATAGATTACAGAATTCAGGCTATTTGTATTTATGAATCTGGCCTTCTTGTTTACCTGAATGTCTCCGTTATAAAGAGTCCACTTGGATTGCTTTGCAATTGTCAGATGCATTCGGTCTGTTGGATTGAACAGGCAACATTTCTGCATACTATCAATAGAAATTGAGGTGGTTTATCTACCCCCCACGCCCTTAGCTAATTCCAGACTCCTTTTGTATCCTCCTGGCCCCCTACTAAATCTACCTACACCGCTCCTGCAACGATTCCCCCTTCTTTTCCAGTCCCCTTGCCTTAAATCCACTCTTCAGCCTTTCATTCTCCCCAGCGCACTACTAGGCCCCATACACCCCTTTGTGTGCCACTCAACCTTGCCATTCCTGCACCTCAACAGCCCCTTCCTTCTACTTGCACTGCGCGCCATACTGTATACTGTACACTGTAGATAATTTCTGTATATATTGTATATTCTGTTTATTTTGTATCTTTCTCTGTAGTGTCTTACTTTTCCTCTGTTCGTTTTAGTTGCTGTAGTCTCCCCTTCATGCATTGTTGCTCGCTCCCAGGTTGCACCTGGAAATGAGCATCTTCTAGGAATGTAGCGTCACCATTTATTCACACTAATGGGTCTTAGAATGGAGGCACTAGGACCCTGTGGGAATCAAAACTTTCAAGGGGACTGGCACTGAGGCAAGTGGTGTGCATGCATGGTGCCACGAGAGTGGCTCGCAGCACTAGGCTTACCTCGGTGTTGGCCCCCAACCGCCTCAGTTCCTTTTTTCCTGCTGTTGAGTGCTCTTCAGTGATGACATCGCTTGCACTTTGGGAGTCAGAACTTCATGTCTATATGTCGGCCGTCTTCAGTTCATTTTAGCTGTTTAAAGCTAGAATTTATTTTTTATGTATCAGTTTAGTGATTTTATGAAAACATTTCTGTCAGTTTTTCTCAGCCTTACCGAGCCTTGTTGCGATGTTTCTACAGGATCATGGTATGGAGACTCTTCGGCATTTGGCCCGGTGCTGCGTTTGGATTGGTGCCATGATTCACTGGTGCCATATTTGGCCCGGTGTCGTGTTTGACTAGGCGCCGTGTTGGTCTCGGCGCCATGTCTGGCTTGGTGCCGTTTTGGGCCTGGTGCTATGTTTGGCCTGTTTGGCTGGTGCCGTGGTTGATGGGCTCCCCTGGCAGCGGGGGCTGTGTCCGGTCCACTTTCCTGCGAGGGAAAGGTTCTGACCACAGGAGCGGTCCTGTGCTTGGAGGAAGGGCAGTCCTCCGGAGCATGAATGAGCAGGCCTGTTTCCGATTTTGGTTGGGTTCTTGGCACCATTTGGCCTCCAGCTCTTTCTCTTACCCTTCTGGGGGAGAAAGAAATTGTACCACTTGAGGTTGCCCTTCAGGAAGCCTTCCATAAGACCCCTGGTCCTAGGGCTGTGGCCCTTCGGCACGGTCCTGGTTGTCATGGGCCTTCGTGCCAGGACACTTAAGACCTCAAGCTGGAATCCCCCCCCTCTGTCCTAGAGGTGGGCAGTCTTCCCTGGCAGCTCTTTGGAACAGCGGGTGTAGTATCTGGCTGGGGTATCGCTGTTGCTGGTCTGGTCCATGGCTCTTGTAGGTTGGTGGCACTGAATTCTGGGCGAGGCCCCCCAAGCCAGGTAGAGCATTGGCCTTCTGCCCTTGCTGGTGACCGCCCCCGCTGACTCCTACCCCACTGGCTGCACCCCTACTTTGTGTCACTCGGTAGGACTGGCCAGGTACCGGTCTGGTCACCTCAATGGTGCCCGGGGTCATTGGCGCCCTGGGGTTGCGTTGGTGCTGAGTTTGGCCTTCTGGCCTGTCATGGTGCCTCACTAGCCCTAGTTTTGTTCTGGTTCCACTCTGGTCTTTCCTGGTGCCAGATTTTCTCTTTCTCTCTGTCCTGCCTTAGTGCTGGTTCAGTGCCTCTATTGTGTGGAATGGGGCCGGGCTTCAGCTGGCGCCGTGTTTCAGCTGGTGCCGTGTTTGAGCCAGCAACATGTCTTGCCCAGAGCCATGTCTTGCCTAGTGCCGTGTTTGGCCCAGCGCCGTGTCTGGTCCAGGACTGTGTCTGGCCCGGTGCCATGTCTAGTTCAGTGCAATGTTTGGCCCAGCGTCATGTTTCTCCAGGTGCTGTGTCTCTCTGGTGCTGGGTCTGGCGTTGGGGCCAGGTTCTGGGCCTGATCTAGGCCGGGTTGGCACTGTCCCTGGTGCCGTCTTCAGCACCCCTCTGTGGTGTTCTGTGTGGCCCCCACTTGTCGCCAGAGGTTCTCAGTTTGGGGGAACCTTCCTACTCCTCTCCTTCCTGAGGGGATATAGAGGAAAATTAGTCCCCCTCACCCTTCTCATCTCTTCTGAGGGTGGCGTTAAGGACTTTTCTTGGACCCTTCAGACCAGGTACTGCTTCTGTGCTTCAGGGCGTGCTCACAGAACATCCAAGATATTAGCACTCCAAGTTATCCTTACCTGAACAGTTGGCTAATAGCCGCTTTGTCCAGCCAAAAAGCTCCGGCCACGGCCTCTCGCTTCCATCTTTCTTGAAGTTCTGTTGGGTCTAGAAGTCTCTGCTCTGACCCTCACAATAGTTGCTGTTTCTCGCAGCTTTTCCGGGTACAGTCAGGGTGTAGCATTCCCCTTGAGAACAATATACAGATGATCCTGCATATAGCATGCTACTGTTTGGACAGCAGTTCTGTTTATGCCCACTCCTTGCAACCCATGCTGGGCCTTGTGACAGCTGATCAAGCCCCTGGTTTGTATATTCCTTTGCCAGTCAGAGGAAAACAATGTCATTCTCAGTTTCCCTTCTCTCTTCCGGAACCCCTGACATCTCACTCTTCGGATGCCCCTCTGTTGGGTAGCCTACTGTCAGTGTTTCAATCATAGGGCATCTGAAGAGCACTCTCTTACCTTATTTCCTGAAAAGCTGTGTGAGTGCGGCGAGAGGGCCTGGAGCAGAGGGTCCTGCTCCAGGCCAATTATCTGCCAGGTATCTAGTGCACATTGGCTGGTATGTTCGGCCAACCCACTTGTTTGCACCCTGTGGCCTCGGCAGATATTGTTTCTCTATTAATCAGGCTTTTGCTTAGCCAACAGAAGATCCTTCCTCCCAGTTTAGACATGTTGTCTCAGGGTCTTCTACTCCATTCCTGCAATGCTTGGGGCATTTTCACACACGAGGACCCTCTCCGGAAGCTGGTGGTTGCCTGGATATCAACCTTATGCTGGACATGCTCACCACAAGTCTTTTGTGACTTGAGCTAAGTTTCTGCTTGGACAGCAGATTCTTGTGGCCATTTCTTCTGTTAGCAGATTGTCTGATTGCAGATTCCCCTTTATAAGGTAGTGGTCTGTGCTTGATAACTTCCTTCATAAGTGGCACGAGTTCTCTGTGAATCTGCCACTGTGCTGCCTACCTATTTGCCTGCTTCCAGAATGTCAGAGAGCACTCTCTCCCCATTCTCTGAATATTTCGGAGGGTCCTCACTTCCCACCTGCACAGAACCAAGATTCAGAAAATCCAGACAGTTTTTGTTCTCCTTTGCTTTCAGTTGAAAGAGCCAGCCTGCTCCACTCATGCACATTCTGCCTGGGTTGTGAGCTGTCTGCACCTCTGCTGTACCAGGCATAGGTAATGTTGACTGGTCAAATACACGTCGGCTTCACCACTACAGTTGTCACGTCCCTTTAGAGGTTTGTTCTGTGCCTGTCGGTGATGCTTTGCAAAGCTGTGACTGGTATCACAGTGCACATTTTAGGTATGCACCATGCCCTACACATCACTGCCATACAGTATGCCACTAGGCAAGTCTATCCTGAATGGACTTCGGGCCTGAGTGAGCTCTTCATTCCTACCACGCTACCCCAGGGGTTCTATTTCAGCTTGGTACTTTGACCCATTAGTGTGAATAAATGAAGATACATTCCTGGAAGATGTGAAATCACATACTTACCATAATTCTTGATCTTCACCATTTACTCACACGCCCACCCTGCCATTCCCCCGAGCTCACTCCAGTATCTTCTTGGTCTTTTCCCTTGTTCAAGGCTTAAACTGTGAAGACACTATATTACTCTCATACTGACCACTCTTGCACATATCATTAGAGCTCCTTATGCCCTTAGTATAAGCGCATGACTAATAGTTAGGTAATGCCGTACTTCCTTGGCAAAGAAGGAACTGAGGCGGTTGAGGGCTGGCGCTGAGGTAAGCCTAGTGCAACGAGCCAGTCTCATGGCACCGTGCATCCACACGACTTGCCTTGATGCTGGCCCCCTCAAAAGGTTTGACTCTCACGGAGTCCTAGTGCCTCCGGCCTAAGACCAGTTAGTGTGAATAAATGGTGAAGATATTCCTAGATGATCAAGAATTACGTAATTTTCATTTCTGCTCAGTATAACTTTCCTGTTCAGCAATTTGCAAATAATTAAATTGTGAAGTAGAAAAACACTTCTTTTAGCTAAAGGTGCAACACTGCTGAGACTGAATACTGACGTTTTGTGTTTATTTAGGGTGAGACACAGTGCAGATGCTCCCTAACATTATGGCTCCCTGTACTACTCACCACTGCACCTTATTTATTTATTTATTGAATTTTGTTGACCCGGAGGCCCACTGAGACTAGAAGTCCCTTTATCCGGGGGGAGGTGGGGGGGATACAGATGGTAACCAACTGAAACTGAACCAGATTAAGCTGTTGGTGGTATTTTTAGTGAATGGCGAAATTTGCCCAAGACACCGGTGAAATTCCCCTACTTTCCTGCAGGGGGCCTTGCTTCCTGTGGGCAGAGGAGGACCCCTTTGTCTGCTGTACCAAGATGGCGGACAACAGGGTGGAGAGTATGGAGGCTGGTGTACCTGCAGGGGATCTGATCTCTCTCCCTGCAGGTCCAGCTTCGGAGATCGTTCTTGCTGCTGGTGATTTACCTATGGAAAATGTTGTTTCTACATGTTCTGATGTGGCTATAAATATGGATGCTGGAGCTTTTTCTCCACATGCCGTAGCACAGACAGAAGAAGAATGACTTTGGAAGCCTTGTTTGGAGAAATAAGTCCCTCTCTCCTTATTGCATGAAGATGTATCTGGTAAAGGCATTGAACCTGTATCTACCAGGCCTGACATGGATGAGGTTGAGCAGCAAATGGACCAAGGTAATTTAGCTTCTACAGTGCTTGATACTGTCACTATGAATGTTACCTTGGAAGTTCCTCCACAATTGCCAACTACTCGGCCTGGCAATACTGAAGGCCCTGTCATTTTGACTACAGCTGATGATGATGACATGGCCTTACTGAAGACTGGTGTTTCAGACCTGTCTGACTCACCACCTGAAAATGTGCCTGTTAGACTGCATATGAGGCCTCCTTGTCAAGTGGAGGAATCTGCTGGGGTTCTAGATTCACCTGCCTCTCCTGCAACTGTGAGTACTCCTACTTTGCCCGCTTCTTCTGACACTGTAAACTCTTCATGTTTGAGGAGAGGGCGTGCAAACTCGCAGCCAAAACTGGTGTCTAGTCTGTGTGCACCTAAACTTCCGTGAGCCCTCGAAAAATCATTACTTAATGCTGGGTGGAAACAGACTAAAGGACAGTGGCTTCCTGACCCGTTGCACAGCCTGATTCCATGGTCCCCTGCTCGAGAAGCTCAATGCGCATAGTAACATGCAGGGGCTGGGGCTCCTGCTTCTGTGCCAAACTTTATTACCGATTTGGATCTGAATTTACATACCGAGGATGTGGTGCACTCGGATACAGTTGTGACTGTTTCCAGATTACCTAACTAGACTTCTGATTCTGACTCGGGATGAAGGGTTTAGCAACCAGACTCAGACATGGGGAGACCCGATGGTCACTGAGCTGTTAGCCCCTCTCACGACTCCTGCAGCTGAAATTGCAAAACATACCTGGGCTGCATTTCGGAAAAAGGACCAGTTTGTGCAACAGTCTCTCCCTACGCAGCACCGCAGTGCAGTGCGACTGCAGTACTTGGGCGGCTTGGACTCTAATTCAGACAGACTTTACATTGGTAGAAAGTTAATTAAGGACTCATTGTTTTTTGTTTTCAAATGAACTATACACCTTAATGCATGCTTCATGGGACACCCTCTGTGATGTTAGTTTTAAAACTCCCCTGGGGTTAGATAGGTTTTGGCTGAAATATGAAAAGGTCAAATACCTCTGCTCTTTGGATGCCTTTTAGAGGAATTCCTCTCACAAAACCAGTCATTAAGACAGTCACGATTCTCTTTTGTAATGAGAGCGTGGCTGTTCATAATATCACCCACTGGTTGCAACAGAAATGTGACGCCCTAGGCCCCCCACAGCCCATTATGGACGAAGAATGTATTTGGACTGGGGGATGGCATGATAAGGTTGGACTTCGGAATCCAATTCAGGCCCCTTACACCTCCTCAGCAGTTTCTTTTTAGGTGGGGGGACATTGCTTCTACCCAGGCCAACCGAAGACCTGTTTTAAATGCAGATCACTTTTAGACTTAAGCTCTACCTGTGATCACATTAAATGTAGCTTATGTCTAGAGTATGGTTACCCAAGCTCCACTTGTACCAATCTTTGTGAGGAAGGGGGGCACACATATATAGCATGTCCAAGGGCCTCTCATAACAGGTCTGATCAAACAAACCGAGATTCCTTCATTGTGGAAGCTCAGAAAAAAGCATGGCAACTCACAAGACCCAAACTGCAACTCCAGCAGCTACTGAGACTGGTTTGGAAGTTGGTTTGCCTGTTGCTCCCCCAGGTGTAGTAGAGGAAATTGTCCCCCTCCATGTGGAGGATTCCACTGTGATGGATGTTTCTGGACCCTTCCTCTCCCTGTACCGAACACTCTTTCAGATACTGTTAATTTGCGCTCTGTTTCTCCTACTCAGGGTCCTGTCATGGTGGACCCTGGTCCTACTCTTTCCCAGGAGGACACGATGGGAATCATGCCCCCCCCCAAACTTGGCAATGGTCACAGCCCTTGAGACAATCTAGGCCAAAATCTAAGATGGCTAAATCTGCTTCTTCTCCACAAGGGATCCCAATGTCTAATAAATATGGTATCCTTACCATCCTTGAAACAGAATCTGACCCTGGAGAGGAATCTGGAACCTCTTCTACAATGTCCTCACAATGTGTACTGTCCTCAGATTCTGAGGAAGACCCTGATCCCTCTATGACACCTGAGGGAAAGAGACCTATCCGAGAACAACCAGTTCGTAGGAGTTCGAGACGTGGCAAGGTCCCATGACTTGGCTGTTAGTCTACTTTTCCCTCTCCTTTACACCTGACCCCCTCACTGCTTAAGGTTGCAACCATAAATGTCAATAGTATCAAAAATCCTAGATGTAGGCTTGTTACATTCTCTGTCCTTTGTGATCTGGGTTTTGATATGCATTTTTTGCAGGACATGAGGCTAAATACTTCATTCTTGACAACTGCAGCCCGAAGCCTATGGTGTTGAGGTCCTTCTTATTTTTCCTATGGTATTAATGCCTGTGATGGTGTTGGAAGTTTGTTTTCAGGAGACAGATTTTGTGTCTTCAGAGTCCTGGATATTGTACCTGGCAGAGTGTTAATGTTAGATGTTACTGTGCACCACACTGCATGGAGGGTTATTTGTATCGGTGCCGCTTACCAAAAAAAAGAAAGATAGAGTCCAGTTATTTGCCTCCATTAAACGCTACCTCTTTATTACAAAACATGTTATCTGGGCAGGAGATTTCAACTGTGTCTTGTCAAGGCAAGATAGGGGAGCCACAACCCAGAAAGACTTTTGTGACACTAATTGTCTTAAATCTATTCTCCTTACCTCAGGACTCGCTGACATGTACAGAACATTGCATCCACAAGGAGGGTGTACTTTTCACGAAGGACAACTGTCCATCAGAATAGATTCTGTTTTTACATCTCCTTATATTAAGGTGCATGGTGCATGGCTCCTTCTGTTGGAAACATCTGATCATTTCATTGTGGCCATTGACATGGGGTTAGAGGATGCGGTACCCTGTAGGGAAAGGGTACTGGAAGATGAATAACACCCTATTGGAGAGCGTTTCCTTCTGCAGTGATGTAAAAGACTTACTAAGGGCTCGTATGTCTTTGGCCTGTCTGTATGACGATTAAAGTCTTTGGTGGGTAGAAACCAAGGGTAGTTTACAATTCCTGGTTAAATCGCAGGCCTTTATGAAACACACCACACAATATCACAGCTATTTAACACTATGGAATCATTTAGCTACATTATACTCACACATTAATGAAGGCCGTCAAGTTGATGCATCCCACATCAGTGCTATTAAACAAATGGAATCCTTACAGTATTCCAGGGCTTCCTCCTTATTGTTTGAGCACAAGATATGTACCCCT
This sequence comes from Neoceratodus forsteri, assembly GCA_016271365.2. Lineage (NCBI taxonomy): Eukaryota > Metazoa > Chordata > Ceratodontiformes > Ceratodontidae > Neoceratodus > Neoceratodus forsteri. Next base: position 1,206,802,481 of record CM028132.1, read on the forward strand.
GGGAAAACCTGTTTTGGGGATGCGTTCATTAGTTGTAGAGCCAGATCTAACAGCTTTGCATTCACACACAGGAACCCTTCTTACTAAAACTTCTGAGATCTTACAGCAAGTACAGAGGCATCTAACTAGTATGTATGGCCCTGCTAACCTTCCAGATGCTGTTATGATTGCTTATTTGGCTTCCATACCTCCCCCTCCTGTTTCTGCAGAGCAGCTTGATGCACTAGTGTAGCCTGTCACTCGACAGGAGATTGATACTGCCATAACATCCTTAAAAAATAATACTTCGCCTGGCTTGGATGGACTCTGTACTGAATTTTATAAACATTTTAGAGAAGAGCTTGTTGAGATTCTGTTAGTTGTATTTAATTGGATACTACATTCATCCACTAGTGACTTCCATTTTGGTATTGCTATACAAATGTTTTTGTTTAAAAAGGATGATAAGAACAATATCAACAATTGGAGACCGCTAAGCCTTCTTAATTCAGATTTCAAAATAGTGATGAAAATACTTACTTCCAGAATAGCTCGACTTACTCCATATGTTATCTCCACTGCACAAACTTGTTCTGTGTTTGGTTGTTTGATCTCTGAAAATGTACTACTTATTAGGGAGTTGGTGGAACAGGGGAAGGAGGACCTATTGCATGGATACCTTCTTTCCCTTGATCAGGAGAAAACATTCAGTAGGGTTTCTCATGGTTTTTTATTTAGAGTGCTGGAACATTATGGGATTCCTAGTATGTTTTGTTCATGGATAGCCACCTTATTCAGTAAAGCTTATGTCCTTCCCATGGTTAACGGTCATTTAGGATCTTATATACCCATCCGAAGAGGGGTTAGGCAGGGTTGTCCTATGAAGCCTGTTTTATATGTTTATTGTTTAGACCCATTATTGAGATGTTTGCAACAGTCGGACAACATTAGAGGAATTCGTCCTAGAATGGCATCCCTGGAAGTGAAAGTGGCTGCATATGCTGATGATGGTTGTCTTTTTTGTTTCAGATCAGGCTTCAGTGGATGTGGCTCGGGAGGTTATACAGGCTTATTTGGTAATAGCAGGTACTTCTGTTAATAAGGGAAAGAGTAGAGGTTATATTTTGAGTCCTTCTACAATACCTATTACAGAGATGCAGGGTATTCCTATATATGCAGAAAACCTTGTCATATTAGGTATTACATTTGGGAGGGGGGGATCATTCATTCTTGAATTGGACTGAGAAATCAGAAATTGGGAAACAGAAAGTCACACTTTGGAAATGTTGGCAACAGACTAAAAAGAAAAAAGTTACACTGTTGAAAACCTTTTCCCCCCTTTTTTTGTACTTAAGTATGTTGTATCCGATCCCACATGCATTAGAAGTCACATTACTGTGGTTAGTTTTTTCTACTATTTGGGGCTGTCGTTTGAATCCTATTAAACATGAAATACTTTATCAGCCTATACCAAAAGGGGGCTTAACCTTACTAAACTCGTTATTGCATTTTTATTGTGTTTTTTTCAGTGTCAATATTTGGAACTTTGATGCTCTCTGCCCCACACTCTGGACAGTTTTTGCAACCTCATGGTGTAGATCCGTTTTTACTGCTTGAATGACAAATTCAGTCCTCCCTGCTACTTACCGTCTCAGACCATTATTTTTCAAACCTGTCTGTAGGAAGCTGCGGCAATGGAAAATAAGTCCCCAGCAGGTAGTTGGTGTACCACGAAAACTGGTGTATCAAATTATACAAGAGCAAGTGTTTTTTATCTCTCCAACTTATGGAGGTATACCTGAGTTGTACCACCCTAAAATTTTAAAACTCCGATAGACCCCAGCCCTCAACAAACAAATGTGGGATATTGTGTTGTTGAATTGTCATAGGTACCTCAACATCAAGGGGAATGCAAAACATAAAAGTGTTACAGAAAGAATTTGCCACAGGGCGACTTGTGCAGTGGAGGAGACGATGGATCATTTTGTTATTACTCATGCTTTTGTTATTGAGTTTTGGCACCTGTTATCACAGCATTGGAATGACTCCACGGTGTCGATCCATTACTTATCCTGAATTGGTAAGGGGCTTTACTTTACAATTCCCGGGAATGGATCTTGGTACGGTACGATTAATTTTTACTTGTATTAAATTCTGCCTGTGGCAGACCAGAAGTAAATTACTGTCTCAACAAATGCTTCTTACACCTCTGCAAGTAATTCTGTGTATAGAAAATGAATTAGTAGCACAATGTTTATATGATAAATCACACTGTTCAGGTGCAGTATGGCAGATCAGATGGAACACTGTACCTTTTATGAAAGAAAAAAACGGATGAATAAGATCTATTATTGATAATCTATGGTATGTGACTGATGAATTACTTTGTTTAGACTTCCTCTTTAGGGCAGAGTTTCCTTTTTGCATATAGTATTGTGTTCATAGGCATACATGTTTTACAGACGGGTGTCCAGTTTTGATAGACTTTTTGTGTCCTTGTTTACAATTGCGTATACTGGATCACTGTGTAGTAGAGGGATGGGGAAGCAGTATGTTCTGACTCGCATTCTTTGCTAGTTTGGTTTACTGTCTGTAATTGACATGAGTAATCTTCCTTCCTTTCTTTAGGTCTTGTCTGATATATTTATGTGTGCGTACTTTTTCTTTGAGAGCATTTCAATCTTATGATTTGTATTTGGATGTAAGAATTTTGGTTGATAGCACACTAAGACTATGTGTAAATGTAATACTTCTTTTTGATTTTTCTTGTATTTTGACATGTCTGTTATTTTGTGTGACGTTAACACTGTTTTCTTATCCTTGTTTTTGTATTTTAATAAAAAAAAATTCCCCTACTCTTTTCGAGAAGTGCCATGGGATATTTAACATCCACCTGAACTACCACCAGAACAGCAGATGGGACCTCAGTTTAACGTCTCATCCGAAAGACGTCACCTCAGGAGTGCAGCATCCCCCTCATGCTGCACTACAGTGTCAGTATTGGGATATTAACCCAAGTGCCTGGTGTGGGGATAGAACCCACAGCCTTCTGATCTCCCGGCCTCAGAGACGAGTGTGCTACCTGCTGAGCCGCTGACACCGACAGTACTTGGGGTGATGAGGCCAGCCTTCTGTCAGGCTTAAAATGTAATTTAGTCTCTTGCGTTCATCCTGTCTTTGTTGTTGCTAGTTTTAAAATCTTGATGTTCCCCTATTTGTGTGGGATTTTTTGGTCATATCAACTAGTCAATTGGGTGCTGAGCTGAGACCCACCAAGCTTCTTAAGTTGACTGAAGATAGCCAGTGAATTAATCCCAGTCCCTTGGAGCAATGTTCTAAAAAGGAGAGTGGTGGTGGTGTAGTATAGCAGTCACATTACTCTGGCCTTTTTTGTAATGACATCACACACAGGCTGTTCAAGCCACAGTGGATCACCATCATCTGCAGATACTGGTCTTTCTACTGGGATGCTTCTCTCTGATGTATTTTTTTTTTTTTCTCTTTTTTTCTAGGCATCTCTCATCAGTGCTTGGAAACCGGTTTGACCATGGTGCAGAGGCTGTCATGCCAACACTCTTCAATCTAGTCCCAAACAGTGCTAAAGTTATGGCCACATCTGGGGTTGTAGCCATACGATTAATTATTCGAGTAAGTATTTTTGAGCGTGGTTGGACACCTCTGCTGTCTCACTTTTGGCTTTTTTTCTGTGGCTGAGTTTTGGGGATTTTCAAATAAAATATTGGTCAAAAAGTATAGTTCTTAAAGGAGATAGGAAATGATTACCTGATGTTCTTCAGTTTTCACAGGTTAAATAAATAATACATATTACACAGTGGCCTCTCTATGTCTTTTTTATGGATTACATTGCTAAAAAAATCATTTGTGTGTTCCCTTCAAGTTTTGAAATGTCGATCAGATTGACAGACTTTTTTGTAACTTGAGTCAGCACCCGTCAAGCTTTGACATGTCCATGTCACTGACTCATGAGTCATTGTACAGTTAACTGTGGCATGTGGCTGCTGGGCACATTTGACACCTTGGTACCACACTCCATTATGTGAGTAAATACCCCGTGACTGAAACAGTCACCCGATTCTTTGGTAACCAGCTCTGCCCCCTCTTTACTCCTCGGCTTGTCGCCTTACAGCCAAGATGCAAAGACTGCTATTTATCACAAATAAAGAAGTTTGTGAAATAATAAAAACCAGAATGATTTTGCGTTATTCCCCTGTGTCCAGTGGGTCCCGACCCCCACCCTGTTGCTCAGTATTTTTTCAAATAAATTAGAAACTTGAACATAACCCCCCCCCCATGTCAGAAGCCTACCTTCTTCTGCCATTGCCCTAGGGCACAATGCCAGCGTTAGCTCCCCCTGAGCTTCCTTCTTTTGATTGAGCCGCCTGCATTCTTCTCTCTCACAACCCTTTCATGGACTGTCTGACACCAGGTCGGGGAAGCCGGGAAGAACAGTATCAGTCAACTCACAAATGTGGGGTGGGGGTTCTTATACACATATTCTCCAACAAATGTTCAGCAACCAGCACAGCCCTCCTCTCACTTCTTTGGCCAGCCATCGAATGTCAAATGCGAACCACAAAGCAGAAAGCATAGTTTACATTTGTCATTTGATGGCTGGTCGAAGAAGTGAGAGGAGGGCTGTGCCAGTTGTCGAACATTTATTGCGGAATGTATATATAACAACCCCCACCCCACATTTTTGAGGCAGTCCTGCAGTGCCACAGACATTTGTTGCTTATGTGCCCCTCCCTGTTGACTGTTTTGGGAAGGATGTGAAGAAGTGGAGTGGTTCGCTAGCTGCAGATAATGGGTGTGATTGGTGCCCAGCTGCTGACTTGTTTGTGGGAATGGAGGAGCAAGAAGATTGAGCAGCTTGCAGATAGCTTTGGGGCTGGTAAAGAGGTGAATGCAGGTGTCTTGATCAAAAGAAGGAAGCTCGGGGGGGGCCGGGGGCTGATGCTGGTGTTGTGCCCCAAAGCAGTGGCAGAAGAAGGTAGGCTCCCAACATAGGGGAGGAGGGTGTTGCATGTAAGTTCCAGTTTTCAGTTATTTCACAAACTCTTATTTGTGATAAGGGGAAGGGAACATTGTTTAACCAGGAGTAGCACACTAAGCCGAAGCTTGTTTCCAGATGCGACCTGGGAGCACAAGGAAGTTAAGTGACTTGCTCAGGATCACGCAGTATGCACTTAGGTGGCTGTGGGATTCAAACCTAGGTCTCCAGATCTGCAGCTCAGAGCCTTAACCCACTGCTCTATACTGCCTCCTGATAGATAAAAGTCTTTGCAGTTGGGCTGTAAGCAACCGGGTTGAGGAGTAAAGACGGGGATGAGCTGGTTGCCAAAGGATGAGGTGGCTATTTCAGTCATGGGGTATTTACTCACATAAAGGGAGTGTGGCACCGCCATATGCTGCAGTAAACTACATGATGACTTCAGAGTCAAAGACATGGGCATTTCAAAGCTTGACACGCTCTGACTTCTAATACAAAAAAAGCAGTCAGGCTGATTGGCATTTTAAAAATTGTCTTTACCATACAAATGATTTTTTTAACAATTTATTTCATAAAAAAACACACAGCGGCCATTGTTGGATATTTATGATTTATTTAACTAATACAATCAGGAAATCATTTCCTGTCTCCTTTAAACAAGGCCTAGAATTTTCATACACATTGCTAATAATGGCCACAAATTCCTTGTACACTCCCTTCATACCAGCTCATTTCTTACCACCTTATTTTGTAGTGTGTGCCTGTCTCACCACTGGTTATACCCAGGAAAGAGAAACAGAATCTTGTTTTCAGTTGCATTGGTGGGGTGGGGAGAAGTGCATGCAGGAACCCTGCAAGAAAAACATTTGGGCTTGATAATAGTACAAAATGAAATGGAAACACCACTTAGAGAATGATAGCGCAGTACAGTACAATAAACACAACTGTTCTTATTGGGATTAGTACAAGACCAAAACCATGTTTCAAGAAGCAAGCACAGTTCGATTCTCTTAGTAATAGAGGACAGCAAGTCATAGAAGGTTTGTACAAAAATATTAAGAACTGGATTAATTTTAGGTTACAAGACGGCCCGGTGGTAGGTACAGTAGGAATATTGGCAGAGGAGCAGGTACCTCAGCAAGCACATTTGGGAGCAGTGTACCAGCTCATTAAGCCTTTTTGGACACTAAAACTAATAGCTTGTATGATCTTGTAAAGAAGTATGTTCCAGAGGTGGGATGAGGTAGCAGGTCAAAGCAGATTGGCCCTGCATGTTATAATTGTGTTGGGGAGGAGAAAGAATGTGCTGCCCTGAGGAGATCGAAAGTGTCCTGGGTGGAAAGGGAAAAAAGATAAAATACACCCGAGAATACTGAAGGAGCAGGCAGAAGAACTAGCAGTCCCACTAGCAGAACTCTTCAACAAATTGCTGGAGTGCGGGGACGTCCCAGAAGACTAGAAAAAAACCACAGTGGTGCTGCTGCACAAAAGCGGCATTCAGGAAGAAGCAGGAGACTACCACCCAGTCAGCCTCACTTCGGTAGTAGGAAAACTAATGGAATCCCTACTAAAGGAGAGGATAGTGGCATTCATAGAAGAGAGTGGACAACAGGACCCAAAGCAACATGACTTCGGCAGGTAGGTCCTACCAGACTAACCTAATGGAATTCTTTGACTAGGTCACTAAACGATAGACGGGGTGCGGTGCACATGGTATACCTGGATTTCAGCAAGGCCTTCACTCCATACCTCACAATAAACTGGTGAACACGGGCGTTGGGCCAAAATTCGTCAACTGGATCCAAAACTAGCTGGACGGGAGGACTCAGTATTGGTAAATGGCACACTGTCCGAGGAGGGCAGAGTAACAAGTGGCTTTCCACAGGGCTCAGTGCTGGGGCCAATCCTTTTTAATGTATTCATCGGAGATATAGCAGATGACCTAAATGGAAAGGTGTACCTATTTGCAAATGACACAATGTTCTGCAATAGAGTGGACACAGCTGAAGGGAATCAGATTATTGAGTCTGACCTTTGGAAATTGGAGGAATGGTCATGAAATTGGCAGTTGAACTTCAGTGCCAAAAAGTGTAAGGTTATGCACCTAGGCATGCACAACCCATGGAGGAAATACTTTCTGAATGGGGAACTGTTGGCAGTATCAGAACATGAGTGTGATCTTGGGGTCATCACCAGGGACTTGAGGGTAGACGAGCAATGTGAAAAGGCTGCACAAAAGGCTGGCGGCATCTTGGGATGCATAGGGAGGGGCATAACTGGTAGAAAAAGGGAGGTGATTATGTTATTATACAGGTCACTGGTGAGGCCTCACCTGGAGTACTGTGTCCAATTCTGGAGGCCTCACCTAAAGAAGGACATAGTCCAACTTTAATCTATATAGAGAGGGGGCAACAAAAATGGTGCACAGTCTGCATCAAGAGCCATACGAAGCAAGGCTTAAACAGCTCAACATGTACTCACTGGAATGAAGAAGAGATGGGGGGACATGATAGAGACCTTAAAATACCTGAAGGGTATCAACAAGGTACAGGCACAAGACCCCCTTCAGGTAAACAGTTGTACTGGGACTAGGGGTCACGGCATGCGCCTGAAGGGGGGGGGTAGGTTCAGGACCAACTTAAGGAAGTATTACTTTACAGAAAGGGTGGTGGAGCCCTGGAATGCCTTCTCCACTGGGGTGGTGGAATCAAAGACTGTAAGTGAATTCAAGCTGACATGGGACAGACAGTGTGGTAAGACACAGATAGCCTAATTTGGGGAGGGGGGATTGCATACATGGGCAGACTAGATGGTCCACATGGACCCCATCTGCTGACACATTCTATGATTCTAAGGTTGCTGGGGAGCTTATCACACCAGTATTTGTGGGCAAAGGTAGTAGAATGTTGAAGGCACCATTCCTCCAGTGAGTACTAGCTTAATTGCTAATGTTACAGCAGCTGAGTAGCGCCACCACAGCTAGGGTTGAGTAGACACTTCTGTGTTAAAAGCATGGCTTTCAGCAACTTGTAACTCTGCTGTCTTTTGAGCTAGAAACCAGAAAATTGACATATGCACGCATTGTGGCAGACTGCACACTCTGGGATTTGTTAAGGTAGGTTTTAAGTTGCGGGTGGTTAAAATTAAAAATATGCTTCTCCAGGGATTTCTAATGCATCCATGGCCAGCAGTTAACAACCCCCTCTCTTGTTCTTCAGTGTGGTACCGGAGCCCCCAGTGTCACTCAAGTACTGTGACATCCTCCTTCCATTTGAAAAGTGGCACCAGGCTCCATCCCGTGCCACTGAACTGCACAGGCCCTAAAGATTGGAACCACATTCCCAGTGTTGCTAAAGTCCCCCCCACCCCCAATTTGCAGTTGTGATACTGGGGAGCCAATCCCTGGTGTGGCTGTTATCCCTCTGTCTTTCCCCAACCCTTATTTGTGACACTGGGAGCCCATCCCTGGTGTCGCTGTTGTCCATTTGACACCCCCATGCCTTGATTGTGACAGCAAGGAGTCCATCCCTGATGTCACTATAGTACATCTGACACCCTCAGCCCTTAATTGCAACATGGTTGGGCATCCCCAGTGTCACTAGTGTCCATCTGACCCCTGAACCCTTAATTTTGGCACCAGGAGCCTATCCCTGGTGTCACTGTTGTCCATATGATCCCGCCAACCTTTAATTTTGACATAAGGAATCCATTCCTGGTGTTGCTATAGTCCATCTGAACTCCCAGCCTTTTAATTGTGACAGTGGGAGCCCCTGGTGTTGCTGTTATCCATCTGATCCCTCAACCCTTAATTGCGACATTGGAAGACCGTCACTGTTGTCCATCTGACCCACAACCTTTAATTGTGTCTTCAGGAGCCCGTTCCTGGTGTTGCTATTGTCCATCAAACACCCCCAACCGTTAATTGTGTCATCAGGAGCCCATTCGTGGTGTAGCAATTGTCTGACACCCCCAACCCTTAATTGTATCACTGGGAGTCGATCCCTGATGTCGCTGTTGTTCATCTAACACCCCACCTTTAATTGTGTCACCGGGAGTCGATCCTTGGTGTTGCTGTTGTCCATATGATCCCCAGCCCTTAATTGGTACACCGGAAGCCCATGCCTGGTGTCGCTGTTGTCCATCTGATGTCCCGACCCTTAGTCTGACACCAGGAGCCCATCCGTGGTGTCACTATTGTCCATTTGACCCCCAACCCTTAATTGTAGCACTAGGAACCCATTCCTGGTATCACTATTGTCCATCTGACCCCCAACCCTTAATTGTAGCACCAGGAGCCCATTCCTGGTGTCTCTAATGTTCATCTGACCTCCAACCCTTAATTGTAACACCAGGAGCCCATTCTGGTGTAACTATTGTCCATCTGAACCCTTCCCCCAGATCCCTTGCATAGGAGTAGTTTGGTGCAGGGAGGATGAGAGGCTGTTGGGGAGAGGGAGATTGCGCTGCAATGTTGAAAGGTGGATTCAGCTTGTTTGCTTGTGTCTTGAAACTGTGCCGAAGTTAGGGTAAGGCCATTGCTGCTTCAAACAGTCATCAGTTTTTTTGCATCTATATATATCTATATATATATATATATATATATATATTTTTTGTTGTTGTTATACAGGAAAGGAGGCCTAGGTGTTTTTGCCTGTTTTTAACCTTGTTCGGGGGGGGATTTGGCCAGGACTCAAGTCAAATTCCCTTACTGTTTTTGAGAACTGCCATGAAATCTTTAATGTGCACTAGAACAGGCAGATGGGACCTCGGTTTAATGTCTCATCTGAAAGATGGAATATAATGGAATACAGTAATGTGTTGTAATAGGCAATTTAGGGCAAATCAATGCATAACATTGTAGATGGGTGTACACTTTACAGACGAGAGATTTTTGGAATGACACCACTCACTGTGTCTCCATAGTGGAGTTCAGGGAGCAGCATCTGTGAATTCCAGTTGTTTGTTAGCTAAAGGAAATTGGTTGCCTTTAACACTAAAGTGTGTGCCAATTCTAGGAAACAATTTTGCAGAAAGTTGATTAAAGTCAGTGAGAAGTTGAGGTGAAGGCATGACGGGGTTAAAACATGGGTCAAATTGAACCTGCTGATATAAAAAATGTGAGTCTAAAGAGGAACCTACTGGGTCAAAACTTAATAAATAACAGGTTTTCAACAGTTTACGTTCCTTTCTTGTAGATATTGGTTTTGAGCAGGTGCATCAGTTTGGACCCACTGGCAGTGGAAAGAGGGGGTCATTTCTGGGCAGGGTGCAACTTTTGTCCTTCTGGTGCATTTTAGCACTGTTCCTGGTTCCATAATGATAACCGAGAACCCTGGCTCTACTGTAGGGTCGAGCTTTAGTCACCAGTCATGGTAGAGAATTCTCAGTAATCCAGATTGTCTGCCACCTCCTTGTACTGTCTGTGATTGCTGCCTGAGATCTATTTCTGTATGTCCAGTACCAGAATTCTTTTTCTGATTTGCATTGTTTGTGGTCGGGGGCTTGCAGGGAGCAGTGCTGCGCCGTGCAGGTATCCATTATGTCATGTATACCTTCCTTTGGGAGGGTGCGGAAGCCAAACAGAGGGAGGCCTGCTTCAAATACTTCATGTCCCCATGCTACCAGCTCTAGCTGTTTCTCCGCCTTTTGGTTTTCCAGCTCTCCAGAATGGCAAGGACGGCTGGGAAGCTTCAACTTTTTTTTTTACTTTTCCGTTTGCTCTCATTTGAAATTAGAGCAGGAGATCCACCAGCTAGCCAAACTGTGTATCTAAATGGAAGTCCTTTGTCCAGTCCAGCCCCTCCCCTTCTGGGTCCACGAGGCTGTGCTTGGAGCTCCACACCTGTGGATAGGGCTGACAAGCTCTGTGGATACTGCTCACAAGTAGGGCTCACTGACCAGCATCAGGGAGCGAAGCTTTGCAAGTATGCTAGCCTGTCTGCAGTTCGCAATTTTCAGGCCCATGAATGGCCGCATTCTCCTGTACAGATTATGAATGAAGGTATTTTATTTTTCTCTTGTAGACTGCACAGCTCATTTCTTAATTGTAAAACAAAGCAGTGGACAGGAATATTGTACGTGTTTGAGAGCCCTACACTGCCATCATGTGATGGGTATTTCTTGCAAATTTAAAACTCCTTATCCTGAGCAAGAGCAAAAGTAATTATTGACATACAGGCATTTACACCCCACCTTGTTTGACTCCGGGTGGAATTGATTGTCACCATATTACACTTTTGTTGAAACAGTTGAACTATTTATGGTGCTGCCTCTGATCACTTTACTGTCTGAAAACCAGAGAGATGTATGGGGAAAGAGGAAGAGAGACTGAAGTAACGAGGAATAAGTAAGGAATGAGAGCACCGTCAGGCTTTTTTTTTTCTCCTCCTCACTTCCGGCAGCACATTGCACTTCCCAAGGTGAGACCAGGCTGTGCACGTGCGAGTCCCAGAATCCCCAACTGAGACCAGCTGGGGGTGTAGCATTCAGGAAGGCGAAGCACTTGACTGTCAGGGAGGGGTGGGCATGGCTACCCTCCATTCGCACCTTCCCCTCCTGCTGGGTGATTACAAATTAGCACTGGTGTCAACTATGAAGCCAGCCTGTTGTCCCCCCCCCCCAGCCAGAGTGTGCAGTTGTGGCAGCCCCAGTTTTTGGGATGGGACACAGCAAAGCAAAAGGGTAAAAAGTGGAAAAGCAAATAATATCACACATATATATATATATATATATATATATATATATATATATATATATATATACACATACATATATATATATATATATACATACATACATACACACATACATACATACACACATCACATATATATATATATATATATATATATATATATATATATACACACACACATACATACATACATACATACACACACAGTTTCCACCCCACTTTGACCAAATGGGCAACAGAGAAGTGGTCTCTTTCTTGACCTAATGTTTAGTTGTGTGTACTAGGCTACCACGCCCTGAGAGCAGATACATTCCATCCTCAGTGGATCTGCTCTCCAGTGGCCAGGGACGCATCAGAACTGAGGTCATTCCCGAACTTCAGTCTCTTGCAGTGCAGTACCGCAAACAGGCTGAGCCTGAGCAGTTTTTGAGCAAAATGGTGTGTAAATGTGTTCTCAGCCATCAAGATGTTTCTTTAGGGGAGCTTACATTTCAGCAACATGTGATCTTCGAGGACATCTCCCCCATTGGGCCATACCTGTAAAACTGTAAGCCACTGGCATCACAACCACTCAGAAACTGCTGCTATCTGGGGGCCACCCACGATGACGTGCAGCATCAGCGCCTGTATAATCACGGGCTCCTTAGTTCTTTCTCCTGCCATCGACCACTCATTGGACCTGTAGAGAAATAATGCCGTTGACTTCTATTATTATTTTCTAAACTAACTTATCAACATTGTCCTTTTATGTCGCTGCTGAAAGAACCATTATTTAGGCTTTTGAACCTGTGGTTACAAGAGCTACAAGGCTGATGGTAACACATGGTTTCTGTGTGCTGTTTGGGCCTGTCCCACAATGTCAGGGTTTTCTTAATCTGTCGGGGATTCAACCAGACCACAAGGAGATGCTGAAAGAAAGCTGTAGAAGTCTTCATTGACATCAAGGTCATGGAAGCTCAAGCAAAGGCTGTCAGTTGTAAGCTGACTTCTCTTTTGCCTCTTTTTTTTTTTTTTTTTTTGGTAAATCTTTTTATTAGAACTTTTATAAAATATATCCAAAACTACAAACAGCATCAGCTGTTCTTCAAGTTACTGTCATATATAGCTTGTACCAATGTCATACCAAAGAAATATAATAACAATACTGAAACAATTATGAGCACACCAATCAATCCATTTAGCTGATACTTTAAATTAATAATATAGTAAAGACAATCATCCAACCACAACTAATCCAAACTGGGCATTCAGCTGGACTGCACTGCACCCAAATCGAATAATACTATAATCAGTTCCAGCATCCTCATTTATTGTTCAGTTTCATTGTCTCAGAAAGAGCCATACCCACTCTTTTTTTTTTTTTTTTTTAATTTGTTTTTCCATGTTTTCTCCCATTCCCCCTGGGGCCCCGGCACGTGACTGTACACGTGTGTGGAGGCGTGCACGCACACAGGAAGCCAGCTCAGACCCTTCCTCCCACCCCCTGCTGCCTACATACCCCACCGGACCTCCATCCGGTGGTAACTGGACTACGGGAGGGGCGACAAACCATCCCCACCACCCCAGGAGAGGAGAGCAGTCTGATGGCTCACTCAATCCCTCTCCTTCCACCCCACCCTACCTCCCATGCCGGCACCCCGATGACCTAAGGTCATTCCCGAACCTGGGTCGCCAGCGCAGCATGAAGTAAGGCATCCAGCACTTCAAGCCTCAGTACCACCACGCCGGCGCCATACCCACTGTTTGAGGAGAGAGGGGGAAGACCAGCAGGAACTGGGCCCCATCACCAGGATGCTCCTTTGTGGCATTCCCTCCACATCTAGGGCAGCCATAATATAGCCTGTTCTGCAGGGGAGAGTGAGTTAATGTAGAGACCCCATTGTTGGTCGAATCTGTCCGACCATCCCTTTAGATCATAGGTCAAGTGAATTTGACTGTAACATGTTAGAAAGCATCTCCTTCCACATTGATAGCATAGGGCGGGCATGGTATACCCTGGTATTTTGTATGCATCTCCTAGCAGCAATCAACATTATTCTGATTGCCCTCAAATAAAATTCCCACACTCGTCTTCCTCCCTAGTTTCCACCCTTAGCAGCATAGGCCAAGGCTCTGTCACCACCCTAATCTGCATTGTCTGTGAGATGCAGTTAGCAACTTCTACCCAGGATGGTTGAAGCTCTTGGCATTGCCAGAAGTATTGTAGCTATGTACCCCTCTCCATTCTACACCTCCCACATAGTGGTGAGACCCCTGGTTAAATTTATGGACCACTGCAGGTGGCAGGTACAGTCGATGCATGAATTTATACTGGGCTTCTTTATAGCTATTACACATTGTCGGCCCCACATGGGATTCACATAAGTCTCTCCAAGACTTCTATGGAATGATGTACCCCCGGTCTTGTTCCTGTTGGGCCTTAACCTTTGCTGACTGGTTGGGCCTGGCCTCCCTAAGCGAGTGATATATCCTCGCAAGCGCCGCACCTGGGGTGATTCACGCCTGCAAAATCAGACTCTCCAAGTCATGAATAGGAGAGCCCAGTGGGCAAAGATCCGCCACCTGTATCTAGTTTCTTATCTGAAAATACCTGAACAAGTGCGAGTGTGGGATCCCCAGTCCATCTGCTAACTATTGAAATGACTTAAGCCCTAGGGAGCTGAACAGGTCTCCCAGACACTGTATACCCCGCTGTTCCCATATCTGGTATCCCAGGTCCTCTAAACCAGAGAGGAACACTAGATTAGAACAGACAGGGGCCAGCAGAGTCGTGTTTTTCATGTCCCCCTTCAGCTAACACACGTTCTCCCAGGCTTCCAGCAGGTTTTCGACCAGTGGGTTCCTATGTCCACTGAGTCTGTATGTCCTCAAACTACCAGGATTGAAGTAAGCAATGAGTCTATGCTTCCTCTCTGCCTGGTCTAGCGAGCACCACTGTGCACCCCTTGGCCCCTTCACCCAATCCTTGAGAAGCCTAGCCTGTGCCACCAAATGATAACATCCAAAGGCGGGGTAAAGAAGACCACCTTTAGCCTATGGGTTACGGAGTCTATGCAGACTCATCCTTAGTCACTTGCACTTCTGCCTCTTTCTTGATCATCTCTGGGAAGGAGGGTCTCTGGCATTTGGCGATGCTGTTGCCAACATGGTCACCAAGGACAAAGAAAAAACATTAAAGTCCTCCTCTTCCTTCTCTAGCCATCACCACAAGTATAAGGAAAAAGCTCATGCTTTTCTGGTGAGGTGCAGGTTTCCATTGAAGTAGGGTGGGTCCTCGTTGTCATCTGCTATGGTGGTGTTGACTACAGCCCCCCCAAACCATCAATGAGACACATTGTCAGGTTCTGCCACTTTTAGATCAGCAGTCTTGGGCCCTTAACAGGGTGCCATTGACTCCCAGGTTATGCTAATATCATTCTTTGAACTGTTTCAGCTTTGTGTGGCTAGATTTGCCACTGATGTACAACAGGATATGCTGAATGCCCCATTCAGAGGCTCCAGGCTGTTTGGGGGGGTGATATTGAAAATGTTCTCTGTGAGCTTCAGTCCTTCAGAATGACTTGAAGGTCACTCAAATCTTCATCTCTCAGACCACCAGAGGGCATGGTAGGAGTTTGTTTCATAAGCCAGCTTCTCGTGCTGGCTGTGCCTCCCATCAGCAGCCCTGTGCTCATGGTGGAGTTCCCCCTGAGTCCCATCCTCCTGGTGCCCAAGCAAAGGCACACAAAGGTATTAGTGAAGGCAGTGCCTTTGCCACCCCTTTTACCTTCTGACTCCACACCTCCTCCACCTCCACTTCTACTTTCGGTGGTGCAGGTGGGGGAAATGGATTTCCCTTCATCTTCAAAAGTGGAGGGAGATCGTGATGGATGAGTGGGTCCTGGAAATAGTGGAAAAGGCCATGCTCTGGAGTCGCTGTTTACCTCTCCAGTACATCCTCCACCTCCTTGTCATTATCCTCTGGGTCACTTGTTCCTTCTGCTAGAGGCGGTTCAGTTGCTTATACACAAGCAGCCTATCAAACTTGCTTCTCCCCAAGAAAGAAACAAAGGGTTCTATTCCAGATACTTCCTGGTTCCCAAGTGGACAAGAGATGCATCCTGTACTGAAGCTCAGTGACCTAAACCTGTTCATTGAATACAAAAAGTTTTGGAAATTGTCTCTTTAAGTGCTCATCCCCCTGCTGCTTTGTGTCCTGGACATGAAGGATGCATACCTTCATCAGCTTCTTGCTGGAGGGCAGTCATTATTGGGTCCATGTCTTTCCCTTTGCTTTGTCCCCGGCACTGTGGGTATTTGCCAAATGTTTTGTGGTTATGGCAGTAGCCGTCTGGAGAGAAAGGCTTTATGTTTTTCCTTTATCTGGATGACTGGCTACTAAAAGTCCCATTCAGGAAAGTGATTCCGAACCCATTGGCCAGAATGAGGCAATTGTTCAAGGAAATGGGTATCACGGTGAACATACTTAAAACTGTTCTGTTTCCTTGTCAGTGCCTCCAATGTATTGGTGCCACACTGGACCCAGTGGTGGGCAGTGTCTTCCTGCCTGCACACAGGGCCAAAGCCCATGTTGTCCAGGCCCAGCTGATACACAGAAGCCATTATGTGTCAGCCTGGATGATGTTGCATCTGCTGGGGCTGATGGCTGAAGCCCTCATCACGGTTCCCTTTGCCTGTCTCCACATGCCCATACCCCACTGGGCTTTCCAGGTACTTTGGAACCAGCTGACAGATAAGTTGGTGCAAATGGTCCTCGTCACATGCCCTCTCTGCTGTGCTCTAATGTGGTGGATGGACGGACCACCAGCCTCTGTTACAGGGCATTCCATTCTGCTCCCCGACTTCCATGCAGATCCTCACAACGTGTGCCTTGGAGTCCGGCTGAGGTGTCCATTTCTGATCCTTTCAGACCCAAGGCTCATGGACTAATCTTCCATGTCAGTGGCCTGGAGATGCGGGCTGTTCTGCTTGGTCTTCAGGCTTTCCAAGAGCATCTCACCCTGGTCCATTGCTGATTCTGTCAGACAATGTCAGTGTCATGCACTACATAAATAACCAAGGGGTCAGTCACTCTTATCCCCTATGTAGGGAAACAGTGGGGGCATGGTACTGGGCGATGTCTTTAGCCTCCAGCTATTGGCCGTTTTTCTTCCACATGTCCAAAATGCCTTGGCAGTCAGGTTAAGCAGGTCTCAGTTCTTGGTACACGAATCGGGGCTGCTCACCTCTGTGGTAAACAACCTTGTCACAAATTGGGGTTATCCAGAGTCGAACCTTTTGCATCCCCACAGTGGAAAGCTGCCATGTTTCTGCTTTCTCGCTCCAGGGCCTGGAGTTTTGTGGTGAGATGTGTTGCCCCTCTCCTGGAAAGGGACGTTTCTTTATGCCTTTCCTTTGATTCCTCTAATACAAAGGGTTCTGCTGAAGCTGTGGGTAGAGCATGCCACCTTAATACTGGTGGCACCCCTCTGGCCTCACCAGATTTGGTTTCCACGTCTGCAGCATCTGGCAGTGCAACCTCCCATTCAGCTCTCCTCTATGGGAGCTTTTCTTGCAAGTTTAGGGGTTCCTGATTCTTCCAGACCTGTGATCCCTGCATCTGCCTGCCAGGCTCCTGAAGACGTAGCCATTTCCATTTTGGAGTTTCATCCAGGGCAGCTGATGTCTCGCTTGTGGTTAGAAAGCCTGTTATGAGACACAATTACTCTTTGAAGTGGAAGCACTTTTTCATATGGTGTGCTTCCAATTCAGTGGACCCTTTCAAGTGTCCTGTTAATACGGTACTGGACTACCTTTTACCTTTATCTGACTCTGGTTTCCAGTACTCTTCTATTAAGGTACATCTGGCTGCCATTTTGACTTTCCATGCTCCTGTTGATGGACACATGGTGGCCCAACTAGAGGTGTCCCATAAACATTTCCAAGGGCTAGTCTGCAGATGCGTCCCCCAGTTTGTAAACCGGTTCCACCTTGGAACCTGAATTTTATTCTAGAGAAATTGCGTTGGCTCCATTTGAGCCCACTGTGACCTGTGAAATGTGTTTCCTTTCATGAAAAACACTGTTTTTGGTCGCCATGACTTCTGCTAATAGGATTTACAAGCTTCAGGCTCTTACAGTATGCATAATCATCCTTATTTGATTTTCTACAAGGTCAGTATGTCTTTGCTGACCAATCCTCGTTCTCTGCCTAAGGTGGTCACTAATTTCACATTGAATCAGACCATACACCTTCCTGTGTATTATCCAGAGCATGTTAACAAAGGTAAGCCATTGCTCCATACTCTTGATGCACATAGAATACTGCATTTCTGTCTTGATTGCACTGAGGACTGCAGGAAAGTCCTCTCACCTTTTTGTTTCATTCGCTCCTGAAGAAGAAAGCACCCTTCTGACTAAACAATAACTATACAAATGGCTGGCTAGCTGTATTGTTTTTTGTTACAGAAAGAACAGTAAGGAACTTCCTGATGTTGTGCATGGCCACTCCGCATGTGGTATGGCCAGTTTTGTCGATTGCTTTCAAAATGTTTCTGCATCTGCCAAGTACTGTTGCAGCATGCAGTACTGTGCATACTTTCACTAAGCACTACAGTCCATACATCATCTCTCAATGGCGTGATGGCTTTGGGCTTGCAGTATTGCAGTGCCTTTTGTTATGATGCCATATCAGATTTTGCCACCCTCTCTGGGTACTTTCTGTCCTGCTTTGGAATCATTTGATAGTAGTGGCCCAATTGAGGAGATAACCTCAATGAAGATAGAACAGTTACTCACCGTAACAGGGTATCCCATTGTTAGGGTGCCATGATTAGGGTGCTGTAATGTGGGCACCACAACAAGGGCATGAGTGATAGGGGGATCTAGATTTTAGGTTGTCCTGCACCACTGCTTTGTGCCCCTTTCACAGCACCCCCCCTCGAGGTTCTTATATCTATTTTGGGGGGGTTCCGGGGGAGGGGCCAAGACTACATTTTTTTTGTCTGGATGGCCCTGTTGCCCTATCTGTTTAGGGTGCCGGAATGCCACACTTGATAATTCCGGCACCCTAAATGACTGAGCCCACATTGCCCACACACTGTTGTGGGTGAACCCCGTAACAGCAGATCTTCTTCGAGGAAATCTCTTGCAGCAGATCATAATATATGTCCATCCGCAGGTGTCATTTCCTCCAGATGATTTCTCAGCAGTCGACCTGGGACCTCCATCGACAGCACCATGTGTTATATCCTGGCACATATAAAAGGGGTAGGTCCCAGAAGCTTCTCAGTTCTTTTCCAGCCGTGATCTGCTTGCTACATGTTCTCCTGGCAGAGTATAGCTTACATTTAATGACAAAGACACAATGTCTTCAGATCCTTTATTCTGTAAGTGTTCTTGTGGCCAGCTAATTGCAGCTGAGGACCTCCATGACATTTGTGTTTGGTGCCTAGGTCCTGAACACGATACCCGTGATTGTGTCCTGTGTAAGTGGTTCAACAAGGCCACTATGCATCGAAGGCTTCAACAATTTCATGAATTCTTGATGGAGCAAAAAGTTATCCTCCTGCAGGAGCAACTCTTGAAGTCCAAGGAGTCTTCGAGGTCTTCCTAGCGGTCTCACCAATCTACCCTTGGCCCCTTGTCGATGAAGCAGGTATCTTCTAAGAAACATACCAGTAAAAAAACACAAGCAGGTTTCTCCTGCCTCCTCTTCATCGACGAAGTGCTTGCCTTCCTCCTCCCATGCACAGGAACAGGGACTCCTTGAGACCAAGGTGGTTCTTGAGGCCTTTTCAGAAGCTGTGGCCAAGTCGTCTTCTGTTCCGTCAGTAACCTCTGGCACTTCTACTTCTACCGCTCATCAATGATGACCTCCATGGGTGTGCTTAAATTGCAGCTTCCACCGCTGCCGCCTCCATCCCAGGTTTCAGCCCATCATCTGTCAACGATGGCTTTGGGCCCGTCGACGAAAGTCTCATCAACACATGGCCCTAATATCATGAGCCCTCCTGTGGCTCTCCCATCGACAATTTTGGGGACTTTTGTTCACCCCTCATTGGCGGCTGGGAGATTAGTGCCATCACGTTCTACCATTTTGTCTGTGGTACCAGTTCAGTCAGTCCATTTGTTCCCAGTGACTACATCTTCCTCACACCTTGCTATGGTAGATGTCCAGGCTTTGGTGCACACTATATTGGACCTGACCATGTCTACCCCTCGCTTCCACGGTGGAGAGACTGCGGTCACTGTTTCTCGAGACATTCCTCTGTCTCCAGGATTGCCAGTTCCTCCCCGGCTTCCTCTGGTCCCCTGCAGAGCGACATTGAAATGGAGGATCCTTTTCTTCAGGAGTGGGAACTCGCTGATCAGGACGATGACATGGGTAAAGATCCTGGATCCTCCCTGTCAATCTCTTCTGCCATCTTGGTACAAAAGGAACCAACTCCTGACTTGCCTTGTTCCCCTCCAGATGATCACTTTTCCCCCTCAGGCTGACTCTAATCATTGGTGCGGCTCATGACTGGTCTGATAAACCCAAGCAGCTGAGTACCCAGCCCCCAGACAAGGAGTCCAGAAAGCTTGACATCATGGGAAAAAGGGTGTATTCATCATCCACTAAGACACTTCAGATTTTGAATTACATGGGTCATTTACTGAAATACCAAGAAGAAATCTTGAAACCTTACCAGTCCGCTGTCCAGTCTCCTTCCTGCTAGAGCCCCTCAGGAGGACCTGGCAGCCAAACTGACCACGGCTTCAGTGGTCTGTCGCCACTTGCTGAGAGCTATGTATGATGCTGTAGATTCTTCGGCCAGGGCATCCTTGGCTGGGATTTGTCTTAGGAGGCATGCTTAGCTCCGGGTCCCAGGATTTGCCCCGGATGTCCAGCAGTCCATACTTAATGCACCTTTAAAAGGTGACAGACGTTTTGGACATCGAACCCAGGATATATTGACCTCTTTGCAGAACTCTGGTCGAACCTTGCAGTCCATCCGTACTTTATACCGTACTCATGCAAAACTTGCTTACAGAGGTAACTTCTGCAGACCAGCCAATAGGCAGGGGGCTGCGCTTAGACAATAAACAAACAACAAAAGAAAAGCTCAGATATCCTTGCCTGGACCCGATTTTGCCTCTAAGGTACCACGTTATGTCCCTGCTGCTCCTTGCTCCACAGCAGGGTCAGCCCTTGGCCTGAGGGCCCCCCCGCCATGGGTGTGGAAGCCCGTCCCATAGGCCATTGGGGGCAGGATTTCCTTGCACCCTCAGGGTTGGCAAACGATAACCTCGGATCAGTGGGTCCTCCAACTAATTCACTCAGGTCACTCCCTTGGATTTCCTGGAGGTTCTACCCAGTATGACCCCAAGGGTCTCTCATTATCTCCCCCCACCCCAACCAGGAATCCGTTCTGACAGAAGAAATAAAGGCTCTTCTAACCAGACATGCCATGGAACCTGTCCCCTCTCCTCTAAGGGGCCTGGGATTCTATTCCCAATTTTTTCTGGTCCCCAAATGGACAAGAGACTTACATCCCATTTTGAATCTATGATTCCTCAATCTCTATATAATAGAGTACAAAAAGTTCAAAATGGTAATGCTTCCAACCCTTCTGCCCCTTCTGAACAAAGGGGACTGGCTCTGTTCACTAGACATGAAAGGATGCCTATCTTTATATCATGATGCACACAGCTCACAGAAGGTTCCTTCAGTTTCGTTTTCATGGCCTTCATTACCAGATCCAGGCCCTTCTGTTCGGTTTGTCATCAGCCCCTTGAGTTTTCACAGAGTGCTTAGTGGTCGTGGCAGCTGCTCTCTGCAGGGAAGTCCTATATGTCTTTCTGTACTCGGACGACTGGCCGCTCAAAGCTCCATCCAGTACTCAGTTTGTCGCCTTTCTGTGCTGCACTCTTCGACTGTTTTCCTCAGTGGGGATCACGGTATATGTCTGGAAATCCAAGATGGATCATTCCCAATGTCTTCAATATATTGAGGCAGTCCTGAATACCTCAGAAGGAAGAACATATCTTCCTAGGGATCGGGAAGACAAACTGATAAATTTGGCACCTCACCTGAGCTCCACTCGGTATGCCTCAGCTCAGAACTGCATTCACCTCATGGGTCACATGGCGGTGTTTATCTCCATGGTCCCTCATGTGCGAATGCACGAGAGTCCTCCAGTGGACTCTTAAGGGTGCAATGGGACTAAATAGAAAATGATTTCATGGCTCGAATTCTAGTGTCCTCTCTAGCTTTTTGAGAACTTCAGTGGTGGATGTACCTGGATAATCTGTTGTGCGATGTCCCTTTCCAGCCCCCATACCTTGTCTCTTTCTATCGACAGATGCCTCCTCCCTCGGTTGTGGTGCTCATCTAATGGACGTTCGTTCCCAGGGGACTTGGACAGCCATAGAAGCACACCTCCACATCAACATCCTGGAGATGAGAGCAGTCCTGTATGCCCTCCAGGCTTTCAGAACCCCCCTCCTTCCTTGGGCCTGTCTCCAGATTCAGTCCGACAGCTCCATGGTTGTTCATTATCTGAACAAACAAGGGGGGGAACCCATCATATCCCCAATGCAGAGAAACGATGAGAGTATGGTATTGGGCGCTCTAAAGAGGGATTCACCTCCTTGCGGTTCACGTCCCAGGAGTACACAATACTCTGGCAGACACCCTAAGCAGATCCACGTCTCAAAAACACTGATCCAGAGAGGGATGCTGGGGGTCCGCACCAAATAATATCTCTAAGGGCGATTTCGAGAGGCTATTTCCAAGTACTCTGCTCATTATCTGGTGCACAGAATGCCAAAAGGGGGTCACCTTAGGACAAGTCAAGGCTAAATGGAGGTATCACTCTCCTGGTTGTTGCATTTTGGGCACTCGTTAGACCTATGTGCATCAAAGGCATGCAACCTCTTGGGTGTGATATAAGCCCTGTACATAAAGTTCAACTGTACCTTCCTGAGCTT
Source organism: Neoceratodus forsteri (assembly GCA_016271365.2). Lineage (NCBI taxonomy): Eukaryota > Metazoa > Chordata > Ceratodontiformes > Ceratodontidae > Neoceratodus > Neoceratodus forsteri. The sequence continues at coordinate 1,206,825,117 of CM028132.1, forward strand.
ATTGCTGCGGGAGCAGTTTATGAGATGTCGACTGGCCAGATTCCATATTTTAGAGTCAGTTGTAATGAGAAGGTCAAGACTCCACTTTTCCCTAGTTCCTTCAGATGCCAAGGAGGTACGCCCCTGGATAATGTTATAAAATACAGAGAGTGGCTTTGAGCTTGGTTGGGGTTTAAACATCTCTTCTTCAAAGGGGGAGGGGAAGGCCAAACCACAAGTGGTTGACAGAGACATTCCACACCTCTGCCTAACCGTGACGTATACAAAAAATCTCCAGGAGGTATACCCCATTCCGCACATTTGGAGGCAGAGTTCTTTAGTGTGCCCCTTCATACAGTTGGCGTACTGTGATCAAGCTTCTCCGTCTCCACGTAAGTAGTCTCTGTAGTAGAGGTATGTAGCTGGGGCCTCTAACCTTCGTGATTGGTAATATGCCAGAATAAGTGGAGGGCCATGTGTGGTGTCCGATATGACCATGAACATCCCTCCAGACTCTCAGTAAGTTGCCAGTGAATGGATTAGCTATGATGAGCTGCTGGTCTGAGGCTAGAGCCATGGGGAGAATGTCTTCCGTCAACATGCCCACGAAGGTGTCCTCTTCTAACCCCATACAGGTCTTTTCCACTTCAGAAGACCCCATTGGCACAAAAGCAAGCTGGGCTGCCCAGTAGTAGCTCAGGAATTTTGGTAAACCAAGTCCCCCCGACCTTGCTGGTAGCTGCAGAATAGCTCTCTTAATTCTAGCACTTTTAACCCACTAGAGGAACCTGTGCAGGATAGCATAAAGGCATTTAAAGTGGGCCCTGGGTACTCAAATAAGGAGTGATTGGTACAGATATAAACATTGTGGTAGAATAGTCATCTTCACTACCCCCACTCTACCCAGTAGGGACAGTGGAAGGGCCGTCCATCTGTCACAGTCTTCTGATATTTTAAGTAGGAGGGGCTTATAGTTCAAAGCATATAATGAGATATTTTTTGCTGAGATGGTTACTCTAAGGTACTTTAATGTTTTCACCAGCTGTAACTCACCCAGATTCGAAATTAAAAGTGCTCTGTCCTTTAACCCTGTGGGGAGTAACTCGCTTTTGGTCCAGTTAACCTTATGTCCAGATGGTTTCCCCATACTCCCTCGTTAACTGATGTACCCGGGGCAAGTCCTCTGCCGGGTGCTGCAGGTATAGGAGCAGGTCATCAGTGTATAATGCTATTTTGTGCTCAGAACCCACCCCCCAAGCCTCTGATTTCCTTATGTTCTGTAAGGGCTGCTGCAAGGGGTTCAAGAGAGAGAATGTACAATGGGGCGACTTAGTGAAAAAGAGAGGTCACCATTCCATTTACTACTGTCTGAGCTTGTGGGTTACTGTACAGTACCTGTATCCAGGATCTGAAATGGGGTTTGAGGCTCACGCTCCCAGTGTTTCAAAGAGATACCCCTACTCCACACGATCAAAAGCTTTTTCTGCATCAAGGGCTAGGACTGTGGCCCCATGTTTCTGTGTATTTTACCCCATATATGGATCACATTTAATGTGCAGCGTATATTATGTTTCCCCTACCACACTTGTACAAAGTCAGCCTGATCTGAGTGGATTAAGGTGGAACGCATCGGATCCAGTCTAGAGGCCAGTACTTTAGCCAGTATTTTATAGTCTGCCATGAGCAAAGAAATTGGCCTATAGGATGCACACCTTGAGGGTTTTTTGCCCAGTTTAGATAGGACTGTGAGTGTTGCTGATCACATGGGGGGGGGGGCAGCTCACCTCTATCCAAACACTCTGTAAGCATATCATAAAGCGGTTCTAATAGTACAAGGGAAAATGCCTTGAAAAAGTCTATGGGTAGACCATCAGAGCCTGGAGCCTTCCCTCCCTTGAGAGCTCAAAACGTCTTCCTGACTTCAAACCTAGTTATGGGAGAGTCCAACTCTACCACAGGTGCCTTGGCAAAGAATTGTTCAAGTTCTTGAGGTGGTAGGTGCCACCTCGGAGGCATAGAGGGAACTATAGAAGGTATTAAAAGCACTAGCAGTGGCTACGTGATCCTGAACAAAATTGCTGGATTTGTCATAAATTTGCCCCACTGACCTCTGTCCCTCTTTACGACATAGTTGCCAGGCAAGTAGCTTGCCCTCTCTGTTCCCATCAAAGTAGGTTCCTGCTTGTTAAAGTAGACTGGCCCGTTCTATTTTAGCATTACTTAATATAGTAAATCGCTATTTTAATTTCTGGATTACTCCATACAGAGGTGTGGAGGGCCTCAGTCTATGGGCTGCCTCACATGCCTCGATTTTCTCATACAGGTGTATGAGCTCCTGTTCCCCGTGTCTTTTGGCATGCACCGCAAAAGCCGTGGTTTGCCCCCGTGTATATGCTTTCAGGGCTTCCCATCTACAGTGGTGGGAGGTGTCTCCTTTCCCATTGAAGTGGAAAAATTCCTTAATGTGTTTGGTCATAGTGGTAATATATTCCTGATCTTTCAAAAGAAGGGGGTCTAGTCTCCACTGTCTGGTTACTGGAGGTGAGCCAGGAGCTGCCAAACTCATACTGAGAGAGGCATGGTCTGATGCTATGATAGGAGAGTATTTAATTGAGTCAGCTAGTGGGAGGAGGGAGGCACTGATCAAGAACCTGTCATAGCGAGCGTAGGAATGGTGGGCATAAGAGCAAAAACTGTAATCTCTACCCGTGGGGTATCTGTGCCTCCAGGCATCCAGTAGATTAAACTCCTGTTCTAACTGTCCCAAGGCTTTGGCATTTTTGGAAAAGGGAATCGGAGCTGTATTGGATCTATCCAAGATAGTATCTCGCATGCAATTAAAATCGCCCCCAATATCCAGGGACCCGCCCATCTCACCATATCCAGTGACAGTCTTTGAAAGAAACCAGGGGTTTCCATATTTGGTGCATATATCGAGCCAATCGAGAAAGTACCAATGCCCGGTAGTTCGGCTGTCACCAGGTAGTACCTACCAGCTTTATCAATGATGTGCCCTAATATACACACTCAGGAGCCACGAGGAAACCAAATCAAGGTGCCTCTTGCTTTAGAGGAGAAAGTAGAGGAAATCCACGTTTCTCCCCCAGAGAAGCACTGGTTTTCATGGCTGCTCCCTGGGATATATGCACCTTCTGCAGCATGATTACTTGCCATTTAGATTCTTGGCTTCAGCCAGCACACATTTCTGTTTAATTATGAAAACCTTCTTAAAAGGAATTCTTCGTATTAATCCCCCCATTCGTGATCCAGTCCCATCGTGGGATTTGAATTTTGTGCTTGAAAAACTGACATTGGGTCCTTTTGAGCCTGCAGCCTCATGTGAGCTGCATTCTCTCTCCTAGAAAACTCTTACGTCAGGTCGATGTATTTCAGAATTGCATGCACTGATGTGCAAGGAGCCCTACCTGCAATTCCACAAGGATAGAGTCTGTTTACGTACCAGTCCTAAATTTCTTCCAAAAGTAGCATCTGAATTTACTTTGAATCAAACCATACACTTACCTGTGTATTACACGGAACTGGCTAATCCTGGTGAATCCCTGCTCCATTCTTTAGATGTGCACAGAATCTTAAGATATTGTCTTCTTTGCACCAAGACATTGCGCAAAGCTGAGAAACCTTTTGTCTCTTTCTCCCCTGGTAAAGAGGGCGTTCCTGTTTCCAAGCAGTGCTTGTCCACTTGGTTGGCCAAGTGCATTACTTGTTGTTATAAAAATCATGATAAACCACTTTGCAGTGTGATCAAACCTCATTCCACAAGGGTCATGGCTGCCTCAGCAGCGTGCTTTAGAGGCGTTTCAGCAGTTGAGATCTGTGTAGGTGCTACTTGGTCTATAGTACATACCTTTACAAAGCATTACAGTCTGTACATTGCTTCTAAAAAGCCAACCAGCTTTGGATGGGCTGTCCTCCAAGGCCTATTGTCCTAATTGACTGTTTTTCGCTACCTCCTGCCTGATGAATCCCAGCTGCTGGGGACTCATTCCTACGTGTTATGATCTGCTACAAGAGACTTCTTCAAAGAAGATAGTACAGTTGCGTAAGAACCTACCGTTACAGTAGATCTTCGAGAAACTCTCTTGCAGCAGGTCATGCTGCTCCTCCTGCCTTCTCCCTTGCTTCCTGCATCAGAAGGGTTACTTGCTCCTGTTATTTATATTATTTATTTATTGTAATCAGGGACTCATTTACAAAGGCTCCTCGTCAGTTTACAGAGATAGGTACAATAGAACACAGAATACTACAAACATCACAGAATTACACGGGGGGGTATAAATACAAGTATGAACATACATGAGGATTTGTGATGGGTCCTATACAGATTGGTAGCTAACATAGTCATAGCATAGACAAAAAATGGCAAGGAGGACTACAGTTATTAAGGCAGGTATGTACATAGTAAAATGATCAAGTAAGGTCCTAAACAAAGAGGTAGCTTCAGAGTTATTGCATGTACCCACTAAGCAATAATATATAGTATAAAGGCAGAGGACAAGTTGAGTCAGAGATGCTGGTCTCATGGGGGGGGGCTGTGCACAGGTGCAGCTGCGGGTGGCAAGCAGATGGTGTCTAAGGGTTGTTTTAAAAGGCCCAATTCTTTGTAGAGAGGAGACATGAAGGGGAAAGGAGTTGACCCAAGTGAGGGCACGGTATAGGAAGGACCTTTGGGCCAGGGATGTCTTGACTCTAGGCACTTGGAATGACCACTTGTGGAAGCTCCAGGTGGAAACAGTAGGGATGAAAGAGCAGAGATATTGGATATGCCTGGGGGTGTTAGTCCAGCGCCTATCTTTTTGGCAAAGATACAGTTTTGATAGCACAATCTCTCCTTGAGATTGAGTATGCCAGGTTGAGTATATAGTGTACAGGTGTGGATGAGTCTGTTGGCACCTGTAAGAAGACGGCAGGCCTTGTTGAGTGATTATTGTTGTTTGATTTTGCTGAGTGTGGTTTTGTCTGCTGCACCATAAATTAGAAGGCCATAATCCACACGGGACAGGCAGAGGAGGTGATAGCTAATCTCAGGGCTTCCGGGGGGAGGCAGTTTTTGTGGAGGTACAGTAAGCTAACGCGAGAGTTGATGGCAGATGCAAGGATGCGTGTGTGGAAGGAGGGGGCAGTGTCAAAAGTAATGCCGAGGTATCTATAGGAACTAACTTGTTCCAGGGGGAGGAGTGTGCTTGATAGAACAGAAAGAGATGTGCCCCTGTGCACACTTTGATTGTGTGCGAAAAGCATTGACTTAGTCTTTTTTAGATTGATGACCAGCCTTCGATTTAAGAACCAGGATTCAGCTTGGTTAAAGGAGGACTGTAGGGCACACAGGAGGAGAGTAGAGATCTGCTGGGATGCAAGGAGGATCGCATCGTCTGCATAAAGGAGTATTTTTTTCAGAGCAGGAGGCGGGGAGGGTGTTTAGATACAGGTTGAAAAGCAGGGGCACGAGGATTGAGCCTTGAGGGACACCCGAGCGGACCTTCCACATACTAGAGAGGGTACCATTGATTTTCACATGCTGTGCACGGGAGGTGAGATAGTTGGTGAACCAGGCCAGAGGACCTTGTGAGAGATCAAAATGTGAGAGGGTGAATATAAGGAGAGGGTGGCTGACAGTATCGAAGGCTTTCGATAGGTCAATGTAAACCACACCAACAAGGAGGCCTTTGTCAAAGGCTGTGTATATATAGTTAGAGAATTCAAGGAGAGCAGTGGTGGTGGTGGTGATATGCCCTATGCCCCCTGCGGAAGCCATGTTGCTCTGCACAGAGGAGATTGTGTTTGTCAAGGAAATCTGTGAGTTGGTCAGCTACAATCTTTTCTAAAGCTTTTGGTGGGGGGGGGGGATAGAAATTGGCCTGTAGTTTCCTGGGGGAAGTATGGTCCCCACTTTTGTGTAAGGAGGTGATCGCAGCTGTCTTCCAGGCATGAGGGTATTGGCTGAGACAGAGAGAGCGGTTGATGAGGTTGGTAAGGGATGTAAGAACGTCATTCAAGACTAGATCAAGCAGCTTAGGGTCCAGTGTATCATCACTGTGGCTGGCTCCATTGAGGACTTTAAGCAGTTATGGTCTGGCTTCAGCTGAGAAGATGGCCCAGAAATAGAAGGGTGGGGAGGGGGGAGGGGTGCTGGATCAAAAAAGTTAGCGGGGAGAACTGCACTGAGGTCAAAGAAAGCGTTGTTTAGGCATTCCACAATTACTAGTGGGTCCATTGAGAGCGAACCAGAGACGCCGAGTTGCGTTTGGGGGATTTGGTTTTCATTAAGTTCTTTTATGTTGTCCCAGAACTTACGGGCTAACCCCAGCAGGAGGCCAGAGTGGATCTGTAATAGATTTTGCCTTATGGATGGCCCAGGTGCACTTGGTGCAAGCGGCATTGCAGGCTTGCCCGATTCAGGTGCCCTATGCCAGCGGTTATCTCTGCACTGTAGTTGGGAAACAAGGGAAGGGGTAATCCATGGGGAGTCGTGCTTCTTAATGAACCGTTTAGTACGGGGAGTGAAAATATCACAAGCATCATTAAACGAGTGAACAAAATAACTGAAAGCAGTATCCATATCGGGGGCTAGTTGGATTGGGAACCAGTCCCAGTTGGCAAGGTACTCTCTGAGCTGGGCCAATTTGCCACAAGCACAAGCAGAGCTCGGCAGCAGTACAGGATGCTGCAGAAAATAAGCTCCAGCTGGGGAGCCAAAATAAAAATAAAGGCACCAATTTCAAACTGCTGCAGCTGCGGCATCCCGTACCTCACAATTGGGCAGAACTCTCCAGCAGTGGATCAGTTGGGGATTGGGGAGGGCAGTCAACACAGACATACCCTCACAATCAGGCAGAACTCTCCGGCAGGAGATCAGTTGGGGGTTGGGGAGGGCAGGTAACACAAACATGCCCTCAGTCCCTCACAATTGGGCAGAACTCTCCAGTGGCGGATCATTCGGGGGTTGGGGAGGGCAGTCAACATAAACATGCCCTCAGACCCTCACAGTCGGGCAGAACTCTCCGTCAGTGGATCAGTCGAGGGTTGGGGAGGGCAGTTAACACAAACATGCCCTCAGACCCTGAAAAAGAAAGTTCTGAAATATGGGACTGCTCCCTTTTCTCCTCGGTTCCTCTCAGAGGCCAGATACATTGGATTCTCATTTCGGTCGCTGAGATGGAAAAGAACTGAGGAGCTTCTGGGACCTCCCCCTTTGCTTCTAGGGCCTCCTCCTTTTATACGTGCCAGGGTACAACATGTGGTGCCATCCGGGAGGTCCTAGGTCAACTGCTGAGAAATCATCTGGAGGATATGATACCTGCGGCGGGATATTCCTACATGTTATGACCTGCTGCAAGAGATTCTCTTGAAGATCTACAATTACAGTAAGTTCTTACATAACTGTACTATCTTCTGGAATCTCATCCATTGGGCCACAGCACACCCACCCTTCTACCCCCTTACTAAGGTATAAGCTGGCAAGTTTGTCCAGTGCCTTGTTTGGAGGTGTCCATAAGTGTTTTATATATGCTGTGTTTTGTGTGCCTGGTACTTGTTTGGTCTCCTGGTAAGAGAGCCTCTGAGCTTATCTCTGGCGGGGAGCTAAGGAGCAGTGGGGCCACCCGCGATTGTATACATGCTGATGTTGCACCTTATCATGGGCAGCCGCGTCCTAGCAAAAGTTTCCACGTGGTCCTGACACTAGCAGTTTACAGTTCCAAATGTGTAAAGAGGCAGTATAGCATAGTGGTTAACAGCACTGAGCTACATACCTGGAGAACTGGGTTTGAATCCCACAGCCACCACTTGCATACTGTGTGACCATGAGCAAGGCACTTAACTTCCCTATGCTCCCAGTATGCACCTGAAAACAAGCCTCAGCTCAGTACATCTTTCCTAGCCAAAAACTGTAAAATAAAAAATGAAATAAAAACAAATAGGTACGGTGCAATGGAGGAGATTCTCTCAGTGACTTGCTGTTATTGTGAGTAACTGTTCTTTCCACTTTGTAGGACTCCTGTCAAACTTGGTTAGGCTATGAAACAATCAGGCCATTTATATACTGGAAAATGGGGGCCCGTTGATTTTGTCACAGGTCGTTAGATTATCTGTTTGAATGTTATGTTGGTTCATTGTTTTAATTTGATAGTGATTATTTGACCCTCTAAATACAGTATGAGAACGTTGTAGTCAGATGCATGTTTCGTGTTTGGTAAGAACTTTGAAGAGTGCTAAGTTGTTGTTCTTGACTTTGCAGTTTTATATCTGCTGAGATGACAAAATTAATTTTCTTCTTTTCAGCACACCCACATCCCTAGGCTAATACCCATCATAACCAGCAATTGTTCATCGAAATCTGTAGCAGTAAGGAGGTAAGCATCTCTGTCACTAATTACATGCATATATCAGAGAGATAAATGGGAGAAACACATAAAGAGGGCACCACACTGTCAAATCACAAGAGTTACATAGAATGTGAACTGTTTTAGCTTCGCCTCAGACTACTCACAAGTTTCTGGAACAAAACAAACTCCCTGAGGAGACTGTGAATACATGCCACATTCCTTTTTTAAAGAGAAACTGGATCTGTATTTAACAGAATAATATGACAGGTTACACAAAATGACGCGGGGGGGGGGGGTTGTGTTGCAGAATATTCCAGGACTGTAGTAGAATGCTTTGGAGGAATGGGAAGGTACCTTGTGCCTTAGGCTTCCAGATGTTTCTGCCAGTCCCTCCTGCTGACTCTCAGGAACTCCCAAACCCCCCAGAGTTTTAATCAGGAACTCCATAAGATACTTGCCAATTCTGAACTCTGCTCCTGTGGTGGGTGTAACCACTCACTTGCCTGACCCGCTTGGCTCTTGCCCTGGCACTTGCTCCTATTCTCCGTGTCCTGCTCTCCCAGAGCTTTACCAGAACCAGTTATTCCCTTGCACTTACCCTCTGTTCTGTACAATGTTGATAATGTCGCGTTTCAGGGGTACTGTTTCTGTCTTTACTTTGTCTATGCCACTGTAATTGTGTTAATTTGTATTAATTCCATGCCTGACTTATTGCATAATTTTGTAGTTACCTGACTTAATGCTTTTGGCTAAAGTGTACGGCTGTTGTCACCCAATTTATTCTTTGTATTCACTGTTGTTTCCCACCCGATTGTATGTAACCTCCCGGGCCATGCCTGAAAATAGGCAGCTTTGCTGTCTGGTGCACCTACCTGGTCAACAAAAACTAAATAAAAAAAGATCTTGCAAGAATCAATCTTCACCATTAATTACCATCTATGGGTCTGGGCCAGCGGCACTAGGATCCTTTGAGAGCAAAGCTTTTGCCAGGGGTCCAGTCACTGCTTAGGCATGGTGCCTGTGCAACCCCCATGTGGTGCTGTGTGCCAGCTAGTAACCATTGCTGGCTCCCTTACTAACCACAGTTCTTTTCTTCCTGTCATCAAGTGTACACCATGAGAGTGCAGCACCTCAGTTTGACTCGCCACTTTTTCTGTCTGCGTCACTTTTGTTTTTTACTTATTTGCAATGTTGCTTCTATTTATTATGTTACCGTGATGTTGAAATCTGATGGTTATCCATAGTTCCCTGTGGGAAACCAGTGGCTGTTATGGACCAGCATCAGACCTGTGTGGCCTGTCTTGGACCAGAGCACGACTTGAATGCATGCGATGCCTGCTTCTCCATGGACCGCCGCACCCTCAAGAACCATGCACTGAGGTGGCGTTATCTGGTTCCCCACCTTCGGAGGCAGGCCTCACACACTTGTGTCTAAGACTGGTTCATTAGGCCTTTCCCCCTGGGCCTCTTCCTGAGATCTGTGGTTCCATGGAAGTATAGAGTTCTCCATGACCCCACCATGCTGAGGTATCAGAGATTCCAGTGGATGGGTTTGGTGGACAGTCAACTCCTTCTGGGTGGTCAACTATGAACCCTCCACAGTCTGCCTGACCTGAGCAGCACACGTTCCTGGTGACAAGGCCACAGCTATATGCTTGGTGTACACTGGTGAACACCTCGATATCGTCATATAGCTTTGCCTGTGCTGTTTTCACCATTCATGGTGACAACGCGGTGAATGGCACCAGGAACAAAGAAGGACCCCTCTGGACACTGTTTGTCGTATCAGGGGAGGGACCAGCACCAAGGCTGTTGTTCCCCGTGTTGCCAGTTTGAATGTTTTCATCATGGTGTTGCTAGCAACACTGAGGAGGGTGATGACTCTGGACACAGTGATAGAGGTGGCAGCGGCCATGGTGCCAGTCCTGGGTCTGACTCTGGGCAAGATGCTGACGGCAGTGTTGTCCCAGAGGTCATCCTCAACTCTGGTGTCATCTGTAAGATTGAGGAGGGTGATGGCTCTAGGCATGACATCTAAATTGGAATCAAGCATGGTGTCAAGGGCTATGCCAGCCATGGTGATGGGAATGACCCTGTCTCTAAAGCCATCCAATCCTGAGGCAGATGCTGGAGGTGACACTGACTCAGTGTTGGATGGCAGCCTGGAGATAGTGTTTTCTGGAGTTGTTGGACATCACCATCACAGTTAAGGACTGGGGTATCCCAGTGTGACCTGTATGGCTGTGCTCTCCTGGGGGGTTCCCCTCATAGGCACTGATCAGGTCACTCCTGTACTGTAGGATGACACCCTTCAGGTGACTTGGCTTAGCCCCCCAGCGATGCAACTCACGCAGTTCCCAAGCCCTGCACAAGGCCTCGGAGACCTGGAATCTCAACCCCTTCTAGAGGGGCCTCATCAATTCCTGGAAAGGATGCCCTCATTGTTAGACCTGAAGGGCCCTCTTTAACATGGGAACAACACCAGTTGTGGGTTGGTGCCTTAGATGATTGGTATAGGGAGTCTGAGAGGACCCAGTCTCTTCTCTCTGGTACTGACCCTGCCTGGAGGCAGCGTCTCATCTCCATCAGCATCCTCTGTTGAAGGCAATAAGTCATTCTCCTGCCTTTTTCTGCTGCTGGGTACACCCTATACCAGTAATTCTTTGTGGAGATGATGTAGGCACGTTACCTTGAAGCCCGTACAAGCCGTGATCTGGTAGCCTTGCCATTGGGACTTATGTTAATTCCCAACATCGATACTGTATTCATTCCACCTTGGCCAAGGGCCATGGAGGCAGCATCTAGGGCAGTGTGGAGGCATCCCCTTTCCAATCCTGCCATGCCCAGGGATCTCCTCATGTGGCAGTGCACACACCGACCCACAGGTGAGTTGCTTCATCCCTGCTTGGGACTTGAAGTACTGCAGACCCCATTGGGGCCATGGTGTCTCATGCGTGACCAGTTTCCAGAAGCAGATTACACTCAAATGGACGCCCTTGGAAGGAAAGCGTTTTCCTTGGCACGTGCCCTAATGTGCATCTTGACACATCAGGCACACATCCTAAAGGTGGCCAAGTAGTGCAAAAAAGGCAATTTGGAGGGCTAGTGAGATGCTGTCGTGAATATGGAGGGATAGCAGCAGCAGAAAGAGGGAGGTGTTGCCCCTGTATAGATCACTGGTAAGACCGCACCAAGAGTACGCCATCCAGTTCTGGAGACCATTTCTCCAGAAGAACACAGACAGTGTGGGGGTGGTCCAGAGGAGGGTAACTAAAATGGTGCATGGTCTGCACAGGAAGCCTTAGGAGGAGAGACTGGTGGACCTCAATATGTGCACCCTGGATGAGAGGAGGGAGAGTTGGGATATGATGGAGAACTTTAAATAACTCATGGGGGTAAATAAGGTACAGGAGGGAAGTATTTTTCATAAAAAAAGGGGCTCAAGAACAAGCAACATGATATGAAGCTGGAGGGGGGTAGATTCAGGAGAGATGTGAGGAAGTACTTAGTCACAGAAAGGGTAGTGGATTCCTGGAACAGTCTTCCACTGGAGGTGGTGGGGTTCAGGAGTGGTTGAGACAAGCATAAGGGAATCTTAGCGGAAAGGAAGGGGGGGGAGGAGAAAGAGCCACAGATCAAGCAGTGTCTGTGGAGATATTGTAGGTAGGGAAAAATGGCCAGACTGGGTCCTTATCTGCCATCAGATTCTATGTTTCTATATGGCGACATACATTCATCACATATGGTTGCAGCTACACAGCCTGTTTGCTACAATACCATGAAGCGAGGCAGTCGGGCAGGGCATTGACCCTTCTACCCAGTGTCTGGAGGTAGCATGGCACCAGTCGAGGGCATTCTATGATGCCAGTGAGGTGACCTGGTTGGAAATGCAGTCTGCATTAGGCAGACGGCACAGCTTTACCTCTCCCAAGTGGCACCTTTGGCCTGGCATAAGGCACTTAATTTACACTTCCAGGGGGCTAATTTCCCCTTTCTTAGGGTCACATGGGAACTGTCGGGGACCCCTCCTGCTCTTGTGCCACAGGAGCCCCCACCTGGCCTTGACCAGTCTCGAGTCTCGCCAGTCCTGTAAAGAGTCCCTGCCCTCAGGCTTTTTTCCCCCATGCAGAGGGCTGAGGGCATCTGTTACCCTCTGGGTGAGGCAGCTCCTTCCTCAGACAAGAAGGGAAGCTTGATACTGGGATATGAAAGTGGGAATCAGTGGTGAAGATTGATTCTTGAAAGATATGAAAGGTATGTACATAATGTAACGGTTGATCTTCCAGAATATCTTTCATTGATTACTACACCTGCTCACAATCCCCTGCTCTTGCAGAGCCAGGACCTCTGAGCAGCTCACCCTGATAGTGCTGGATGGCACCATCTAATGCCATGGCAACTCCCCAGCTGTACTCCCTATATAGTAGTTCTTTAAAAAAAAAAAAAAAGGGTTGGGTCCCATTGCTGGGTTCCCACTCCCACCAACAAAAAGTGAGAGAAGGCACGTCCCTTCCCCTTTCTTTCTTTCTTGTTCTCCTTCTCCCTGCCTGGGGTATATTACCTTCCTGGGGTTTATCCTTGTTAGATGCTAAATGCACTCTTTGCCTTTGGGCACTATCCAGTCTAACTCCGCTTGGCAGTTACACTGTCTGTGGAAGAGTGCACTGCACTGGATTGGATCAGGTAAACTAGCTGTTACATAGGGTACATCCCTGTTGTTGCAGGAGAAGCATGTCCCTTTCTCTGATTTTTTTTTTTTTTCTTCAGTGTAGTGTAGTGGTTAAGGGCACTGAGCTGCAAATCTGAGACCTGGGTTTGAATCCCATCAACCCCAACTTGCATACCGTGTGATCCTGAGCAAGTCACTTAATTTCCTTGTGTTCCCAGGTTGCACCTGGAAACAAGCTCCAGCTTAGTGTGCTTTTCCTGGTTAAAAAATGTCCTCTTCCCCTTCCCTTCCTTTCCTTCTGGCTAGGCAGTCTGTCCTTTTAGTTGGTATGCGCCCTTCTTCTCCGATGCCGGCTGGGCTGTTGGCCCACTAACCTGAGGGGTACCTGGGGAGATGAACACATCTCAACTTATTTGGGTTGTTCTGCCTACAGCTCCACATGCACCTGAGAATCTTCTTCAGGGATATCTCTGTTATTAGGTCACACCTATGGAACTTGTCCGTCAGATACTAGGATTCCACCGGAGCTTTTCTGCAGCAGTCTGCTAGGAGGGCCCCCCATGCTGGCATCAGGCTCTGATGTCACTCACCCTATAAAAAGTGCGGGCGGGCACACTCCCTCCTCAGTTCTTTCCCACCAGTGACCATTTGTGCATGGACTCCACAGAAGCTTCGTCGCTCAGTTTGACCACCAAATTTTTCTTACCGGCCCCATGGCACAGAGAGTTGAGACACTGGCGCCTTACCTCGGCCTACGCCGGTGACCCAGGTTCAGGAATGGACTCGGGACGTCGGGGGCTGGCAGGGGCAGGAGAGCATCGAGCGTCTGTAGGACTGCTCTCCTCTTCTGGGGTGGGTAGCGGGTTGTCGCGCCGCAGCGGCCTCTGGTGGTGGAGACCAGGAGCACTGCCGACGCACGCAGGAGGGATTAACTAGAAAAGTGGAAATACTGCTACGCTACACGGCGGCCGGATGACGGCTACCCGGCTCCCTGAGGCCATCTAGGTCCTACTGAGCTCTGAGACTCAGCAGCATCCCCGGAGCTAAGTGTTGCGCTGGTCTGCCCCTCCTTGGCTGGTGCATTCCCCCTTGGAGGAGAGGGACCCATTCGGCGAAGGGTTACACCGGGTTACCCTGGGGGCTGGCTGCGATTTGAGGCGGAGGCACAGAGGATGGATGGGTTGGGGGTCAGCCTTGGCAAGCCCGAAGGAGTGGCTGCCATGGAGCACGTAGGGGTAAAAGAAAATAACACAAAACTTTACTTACCTTTTATTTTCTTTTGTTGTCTAATCACTTTTATCTAAAGTGGTGCTTTCCTCTCTTTTCCATCACTGCCGCTGTGGAAAGAAGATTTCCTCCACTGACTAACACCAGCTCTGTGTCTGCTGTCTTGGGCCTAGCCATAACATTCTAGCCTGTGAATCATGCCAGAAATTGAACCTTACTACCAGCGCTGATGAAAGAAAGCCCTGCAGAAGTTCTTCATGGAGTGACAGGTAGCCAGCAGAGAGCAGGGGTTTTATGCGGCCTCCTCTTCCCAGTCACCGGTGTCTTCCACAGGCTCCCAGGCCATCAAGGCCTGGGACAAATCCTTGGGGAAAAACTGTTGATGAGCTAAGGAGAGGCCCAAGGACGGCACCCCCATTCAGTAATCCCAGTCCTGCTGGATTCTTCCTCTTCTTCTCCAGGGAGTGCCCTGTCGACAGCTTCGATGTCAGCGCCTCATTCCGTACAGGCCTCTGCATCTTCCAGTCCCCTTGGTGGATTCTCCTCCCATCCATCATAGGGCTGTGGAATGGTCGTCGATCCCTGCCCCACCATTGAGACCTCTTGAGCCTTGAGGTCCGTTGGTGCCAGGCCTACCCACTACCTCTTCAGTTAGCAGTTTGTCAGACCAGGGCCTCGCACCCCCTCTGTCGATGCCAGTGTCGATGATGGTTACCTTTCCTGCCATCGACCTTAGTACCATTGTAACCTCCATTACTGCTTTTCTTATCCAACAGCTAGCTGCCCAACCCGGGCTGTCATCACCTGTGCTATCGGTGGTTTCGGCAGAGATGCCTGCTAGGCCCACATGCCCAGCGCCCTCTCTAGAGTCATTGGTCCCTGCTCCAGAGCAGTCCAACGATGAAGAAGAGTACTGTGCTGATTTTCTCCTCCCTGAGGAAGAGGAAGATGAGAATAAAGTCCATGTGGAAACCTCTGATAGGTCCACTATCTCCTCTGTGAGTGAGGAGTCTGTTAAGCACACTCCCAGGTCCCCCACTGAGGACCCCCTCCTTTTCAGTGTCATGAAGCAGCTTTCTTCCACTATGAGGTTCCAAACAGAGGAGGAGAATGGAACAGGAGGAACATGGTGGACTTCTTGGAGATCCCTGATTCGCCACCTAAGATTATTCCTCCTCTGCTGCCAGCCTTGAATGATGCACCCACAACAGCCTGGTGCAGACCCATTATGGTGCTAGCTATGTCAAGGAAGGCCGACAGACTTTATCAGGTGCCTCAAGGGTTACCCTTCTATGCGGCCCAGCCTGAGACTGATTACATGGTCATTAAAGCTGCTTACGACAGGACTAAGGCCCCTAAGCACCTCAGCTCCCTGTCCCTGACTGGGAGTCCAGAAGGCTGGATCTGTGGGGCAAAAGGACTTTCACCTCAGCCACCCTTGGCCTTCGGATTGCCAGTTATTTGGCCCATCTTATTAATTACCAAAATACTCTTTGGAGGAAGAGCAAAGCAACTGCTCAGACCCTTCCTGAGGGTTCTCACAAGCAGGAGCTTCTCAAGGTACTTCAGGGCTTGGAGGATGTTAGCAAGCACCTCTTCAGAGCCACCTGTGACATGGTTGACAAAACTGGCATTTGCAGTAGATGACAGTCCTGGCTGTGGGTCTTTGGCTTTGCTAATGATGTCCAAGAAAAGGTGTTAAATGTCCCTTTTGTGGATCACAAACTTTTTGGTCCAGATATGCAAGACATTATTAATGAGCTGCAGGCTTCTGGTAGGGCCATTTAGTCTGTCCACTCCTTATGTCATACCCAGCCCAGGAGTAGGCCATGGTCCTCCTTTCAGAAGCCCTCCCACAAGTTGCATCCTGGAGGCAAGCTTCAGGGCAAGCACAGAGCCAACTCAGCCTTGCGTACCCCTCGGCCAAGCAACCCAGAGGTGGTAGTGCAGCCCCTGCCGCTGATTCAGCTTCTGCCTGACTCCTTGCAGGACCATTCTCCTCCTTCCTTGAGTCAGGAGGTGGTGGTTGGAGAGAGGTTCTCCCTCCGTTTGCCCCAGTAGAGAACCATCACAACAGATGCTTGGATCCTGCAGATAATCGAACAGGGACATGCTCTCAAGCTTGTAGAGCAGCCTCCAGATGTTCCCCCAGTTCCCCTGTTTTACCCTCCTGACCACACAGACACACTCAGGGAAGAGGACCTCACCTTTCTGCGCAAGGTGGCCATAGAACCAGTGCCAAGGTGGCAAAGGAACAGGGGGTTCTTTATTAAATGAGGAAACCTTTAAAAAAACTTATGGTTACAACAATAGAAAATTTGGA
Organism: Neoceratodus forsteri; assembly: GCA_016271365.2. Classification (NCBI taxonomy): domain Eukaryota; kingdom Metazoa; phylum Chordata; order Ceratodontiformes; family Ceratodontidae; genus Neoceratodus; species Neoceratodus forsteri. The sequence goes on from CM028132.1 coordinate 1,206,841,657, forward strand.
GAAAGATTCGCCTATAGAAAATAGTTCACCTATGATTTGGTGGGATACCCTAAAAGCAGTGGTCAGGGGGCAGATAATTAATTATGCATCAGCCAAGAAAAGACAAGCAAAAGCCAAAGAAAAGACTCTAAGGGAGAAATTGTCTGAATTGGAAGCCATACATAAAAAGGGCACAGGAGCTAAACAAGTTCTAAAGGACTTAACTCAAGTCCGGTCGGAATTACAAGAATTTGAGAATAGACGGGCTGAGGGACACCTTAGATTTTCTAGTCAAAAATATCATGAGATGGGTGGAAAGGCACTGAGGGTGTTGGCCTTCCGCCTTCGTAAAAGACAGGCCGAAAGGCACGTCTCAGTTATAAGAGATATGTCAGACCCAGATAAGTCCTGGTCCAAACCAGCGGACATTGCCTCTCAGTTCAAGGCATTTTACAGAGAGCTACAGTATATACTGAAAGTAAAGTAGAGAGGGAGGTCCAGTTAGACACAGCAACCTTTTCAGATGCCATTAAATTACCAACCCTGCCCACAAAAGCACAGGAAGCACTCTCTGCTCCAATTACGGTGCAAGAAGCTTTGAGAGCTATAAAAGATCTCCTGACAGGGAAAACACCTGGACCGGACGGCCTACCGGCCGAATGGTATAAGAAACTGAGCAAAACCCTGATAACTCGGTTAGTTCATATTTATAATACCAGCCTAGAAGAAGGCACTTTTCCAAAGTCTTGGAAAGAAGCCCTGATCATAGTTATTCCAAAACCAGGGAAGCCACGGTCCCAGTGTGCATCGTATAGGCCAATCTCACTCCTTAATCAAGACCTAAAAATCTTAACCCGTATTCTTGCACCCAGACTACAACACATAGAACTGTTGTTACAACCCGACCAAACAGGATTCATACCACGTAGACACCTGCAGGATAATGTCAGAAAACTTCTTAACATTATCACGCATAAACACCCCCTCAAACACAAACCCTATGGCAATATTTTTAGACGCTGAGAAAGCATTTGACCAGGTGAACTGGTTATATATGAAAGAGGTAATGTCAAAGATGGGAGTGGGGGTAATTTCCTTAATTGGGTTACCCTATGCTATTAAAATCCAACAGCCCGAGTCAGAGTCAATGGCACAAATTCAGACTTCTTTGATATAAACAGAGGGACACGACAGGGGTGCCCCCCTATCCCCTTTACTATTTGCCCTTACGATGGAACCGTTGGCCCAGACCATCCGTGAAAACCCAAATGTGAAGGTGATATCAATTAATGGCATAGAAAATAAAATTTCTTTATACGCGGATGACACCGTAATATATTTGGAAAAGCCAGAGACCTCAGTACCAGAGGTACTTCAAATCTTAGATAAATTTGTAAAGATTTCGGGCTTTAAAGTAAATATAGAAAAAACAGAAATTTTAAGCCTGGAGGGACCTCCACTTAAAAAAACTACAAAACCTTTTATCTTTTAAATGGGTTAAAGATAAAATTAAATACTTAGGGGTATCCATACCCACTGAGCTGACTAAGTTGTACCTGTACAACTATCAAGCATTAAAGGAGAAGGTATTTGAGGACCTGCAAAGGTGGCAAAATGTCCCTCTTAGTTTCCTGAATAGAATTTAGGCAATAAAGATGAATATTTTGCCCAGATTCTTATTTTTGTTCTCTACTCTTCCCGCCCAATCAAAGGAGTGGGTGGCGAGAGTTGAGAAGGAAGCTATCTAATTTTATCTGGCTAACGCACCCACATAAAAAGTGGTGCTTACTAACAGAAGCTAAGGATAAAGGAGGGTTGGGAGTTCCTGAATTATTGAAGTACTATCTTGAGGCACAGATAACTCCAATATTAAAAATGCTACAGCCGGGAAAAGAGGGGGGTTGGTATAAACTAGAGGAAAAAGCTCACCCTTGGATACCTCTGAGGTTTCTACCCTGCATAATAAAGGCCTCGGACCTTAAGGTACTAGGTAATATTTGGACAAAAAACACACTTAAGGTCTGGCTAAAGACAAGGCAATGGTGGGAGATATTCTCTCCTACTTGGAAATATATCCCACTAAAGTACCTACCACAATTCCCAGCCACCCACAAAGATACCTGCTGGGGCAGGTGGGCTGACAAGGGGCTCATATACCTGCACCAAATGGTTAACGAGGAAGTTGTTAAAACCTTCACATTGTTGCAAGAGGAGTTTGGGATTTCCCACAAAGATTTTTTCAGATACCTCCAATGCAGGCATTTTATAACTAATACAGCGGGGATCTGTGCCATACAAAGCAACCCAGCACCCCCATTGATGTGTATATATATCAAAAAAGTTATATGGCGGATACAAAAAAATTCATTTCGTACTTGCATCAAACATTACAGGAAGGTACTGGCTCCTTACATATCCAAGCGGTAGAAAATAAATGGCAAGCCGAATATGAGAATCAAATATCAAGTAAAGATTGGAGCTTAATCTGGCAAGGAGTACATAAGACAACAAACTCTCCAGTGTGGAGGGAGTTTAGGTGGAAAATCTCAACTAGATACTTTATCACTCCTGATATTTCTTCTAAATATGGAACTTCCCAAACCGATAGATGCTGGAGGGGATGCCCAGACAAAGGGTCTCAATTTCATATTTTTTTGGGGCTGCCCTAAGATAGGAGATTATTGGGAGGAGATAAAAACAGCAATTAAAGAAATTTTACAACTAGAGCATGTACCAGAGTTCCCGCATATGATACTGGGCCTCCCCCCCGGAGTGAAATCAAAAGCCCAAAGATATTTATTCTTCATACTGATAGCTGCTGCTTCCAAGGCTATTACACAGCGATGGCTCACCTCAGACAAAGTGTCATATGCGGCATGGTGGGCAAATGTGATAAACATTAAGACGATGGAGGCTTTAACTGCTCAACTCAGACTTCAAACAGACCAGTTTAACTCAAGGTGGCTTCCCTTCTTTGAATATGTGGAGATCAAAAAAGGCACACCCAATATTAGAACAACTCCTGTTGAAATAAGGAATATAACATCCTTCAGCATTGTGAGTAGATGGGAATCCCTGGGGCCCCCATCGTACATCTTATACCTGTAGGACCCAGCCTTAACCCTGGACATAAACTGATCGAGCAAATGTTATTGGGGGGGGGTTGGTTTGTTTGTTTGTCTCCGCACTTTGTAAATATTCCCCGTTTTGTATGTCCTTAGTTCTTGGAACGCACATAAAGTATGTACCATACAGTAAATTGCTGTGCAGGGCATACACAGAGAATGGGGGGGTGGGAATAGGAAACGCACAGAATACTAGATTGACTCTTCAGAAATAAGTTAATTGAAAGGGTACTTGTTGAGGGAGAGAATGGACTGAACAGAAGTGAGGTGGTTGGAACAGAGCCGATTGTCCTCTGGCTGTAAGTCAGAAACGGGGCCTCTGACTAACCTCATCATCTGGGAAGGGACGCAAGTACTCTGTCCAACCTGCAAGACATAAAAAGGACAAATATAAACAAGGGATATACTTAGAAAAAGATGATTTTATATAATGTCCTGCAACTGATGTATTAGTATGGAGACATATGTGTGCTTACCTGTTGCCTCCTGTAATGAAGTATAATGTAATATGGAATTGAAAATGGAAAACTAATAAAGATTAAGTTCCAGAAAAGGAACAGGGGGTTCTATTCTAGGTTTTTCCTGGTTCCCAAGAGAACAGGGCACTTGAGGCCAGTTTTAGGCCTCAAGGAACTGAACCTTTTTTATCCAGTACAAAAGATGGTCACTTTCCATGGTCTTCCACTGCTGCTCAAGTAGGGACGACTGGCTATGCTCCCTCGATATGCAGGATGCCTATCTGCATATCATGGTTTGGCCCCCTCACAGGTGTTACCTGTGGTTCCTGTTCCAGGGGGAGCATTGCAGTTCAGGGTATTGCCCTTTGGCTTATCCTCTGCGCCATGGGTCTTTACCAAGTACTTAACAGCTGTGGCTGTGGCACAAGGGCCTCTTTGTGTTCCCATACGTGAATGACTGGTTACTGAAAGCCCAGTCCAGAGAGCTGTTGTTGTTCACCCTGGAATGCACTCTACAGTTGTTCCACTCCTTGAGAATCATGGTCAATTGACCCAAGTCTGTGCTGACCCCTTCTTAGAAATTACAGTGCATAGGGGCAGTCCTGGACTCTACTTAGGGTAAGGCCTTCCTTCCTCAAGTCAGGGTAGACCACCTTATTGCCCAGGCCCAGGGGGTGGCTCAGAGCCAGCATATTCCAGCCAGAACTTTCCTATGGTTCCTAGGCCTCATGGCAGTGGCCATTGTGATGGTCCCTCTGGCCAGGTTGCACATGAGGATTCCACAGTGAACCCTCAGGGTCCAATGCGATCAGCATTTAGGCGACCTAGATGGGCTGGTCCTTGTCTCCTCACCAGTTCACACAATGCTTCATTGGTGGGTGAACCGGCCAATCTTAGTTCCATTTCTGATCCCCACCCCCAACCGATCCTCACCACGGATTCTTTGGGTCAGGGTTGGGGAGCCCATATAGGCCTCTGTGTCCCACAAGGAGACTGACCTCTACATAAATGTTATAGGAATAGCTGGCACGCCGGTGCAACGACAAGGTGTCCACTCGCGGCCCTGACATCCCGGGTTTGGAGATGGACTCAGGAGTCAGAGGGTCGGCAAGGGGAAGAAAGATTGATCATCCCAGGGACTGCTCTCCTTCTCCAGGAGAGGGGGGGGAGAGTGTCCTGTGCATTGCGGACCTCTGGCTAAGTCTGGGGGTACTGCTGCTGGCACCGTAACGCAAGGGGGCGAGGCAGATGCTGGCTGTCATTGTACATCCCCGGCCCGAGATTGCTGCAAGTCTACAAAAAAATCCGGTCTCACGAGCATGGCGCCCTGTTCCACTGCCATCTCTGCTGCTACCAGGGGGTTCCGCTCCCGTGGCCCCACCCTGGAGGGTAAGCCAGGGCAAGCTACCAGTGGCTGTGGGGAGGGGTAAGCCTGAGCATGGAGTGGGCCGGCATGCGGTCATGGGCTGAGCTCACTTGGGGAGGGGAAGAAAAATAAAAAAAAAAAAAAAAAAGTCCTAGAATTCAGGGCAGTTCTCTTTTTTTTTAAATTGTTTTTTATTGCGACATTATACAGTACGTTCTCACATATTTATCCGTTTCATTACAATATACAGTTATGACTTGATGTTAAATGGCTTGTAGCTTTAGAGAGTTCTCACTTGATAAAAAATTTGATGGAGATAAAAAGTTTCATCTAAGCAATATATTATTTGTGTTCTGCTGTTTGTCAAAAGCCTGGCTCCCTTACGCGGCAGCGCATTCAGGACAGTCATTTATTTTTAATATTCCTTATTTGATCTGTTAAGAGGTTCCCTTAGTTGCATATTAAGGTTTTAAGTGTATCTTATGGAATAAAGGCTGTGTCTGTAGTCGAAATATGTAGCATCCAGTGTTGACATTTAGTATTAAATTGCTCTATTTTTTCGTGAACTATGGCAGTTAGTTTTTCCGTATTGTATATTTTATTCATAATTTTGTTCCAGTTTTCTAATGTAGGGGGTTCTGGTTTCATCCACTGCCATGTGATTACTTTTTTAGCTTCTAATAGATAAATAAAAATAGGGGATTTGGTAGTAAGTCACGTATCTCTGGGTGGAGTGGAGAGGCGCGCCAGCTCCGGGGTAAGTTGAGTACGACTACGTGATAGTTCCTCTGTCTGGAGGAGAACCTGGTCCCAGAACGTAGTCAACACTGGGCAGAATCAGTAGATATGACCATGGTCTGAAGGGTTGTCTCCACAATTCCCCCGGCAAGCCCCACAGGATTCCGGCATGTGTTTGATTAGTGCTGATGGGGTACCAAAAAAATCTGTGCCTGCATTTCCACGCAAACTCCCTCCACATGGTGGAGTGTGTTACCTTAGCTCCTGGCAGTGTGTCCTTGATCCATCTGTCATGTGATGGTGGTATTGAGGTCCTTTTCCAGCTGTCTATTGATTGAGCCATGTCTCCTAAAAACTGCTGTAGGCCTTTATAACTATTTCCTGTTAGTTGACCCAAACAGTTACCTCTCTGGGCATCTATGATCATTGCCAACAACGGGGCAATCTTTCTGGCATTTTAGTATAGGGGTTTTGTGTGTGTAATAGGTAGGTTCTAACTTACAGGTATCAGTAATGTTCTTTGTCTGTCAAATCATATTTTTTCTGTAAGGATTCAAAGGGAACAACCCTGTTAATATCTAAGAACGGGTAGATATGTGACAGACCAAGTTGTCTCCAGCGTCTGAACACCTGGTCTGTTTGTGAAGGCAAGAACTCCTCATCCACCTCTAGGACTCTGCAAAAGTAGAATATTTGGTTTAATGCTTTGTGCGTCTTAGTGTAGTACCACACCCTAAGGGTGTTTCAAGTAAACAGTGAAATGTATGAGCGGGATGGTGTGTCTAGAAGTGGCGAATAATATACGGCCTATGTCATGTAGGTTATTCAAATGGAGTTCTGTGGTTTTCCATAGTGGGATGACATTCGGGGTTAGCAATATTAAGATAGTTCGTAAATGTGCTGCTCTAGCATAATTTAGCAGGTGGGGTAGATTCACCCCCCCATTACTCATGGGAGTTGTAAGATTGAGCATCTTACTCTTGGCAGCTGTCCTGCCCATATAAATCTTGCTATGATTTTATTCCAGGATTGGAAGTAGAATGCCTCTGGGATCAAAGGAAGCGTCTGAAAAAGGTATAGGAGGCAGGGTAGTATATTCATGCGTATTACCTTTATTCAGGAGAAGAAAGTTAATGGCAGATGTCCCCACTTTTGTAAGTTATTCTGTATGATGTTTGTTAGTGGTTCATAGTTTATTGGTTCTAGGTTCTGTAAGTCCCATGATATGTTAACTCCTAAATATTTCAGTTTTGTACTGTGCCACTTTAAAAGGAAAATGTCTTTTCAGTGCTAGGGCCGGGGTGTAGTATAATAGAAGTACTTCAGTCTTATGTATGTTTCATTTATACCTTACTAGTTGGCCGTATTTTTATCAAATTTGCCATGCCCCTTTATTGAGCGTTCAGGATCCTGCAGGGTAAGAAGAATATCGTCAGCATAAAGCATAATTTTATACTCCTGATATCCAATCACTATCCCCTCTACTCCTGCAATCATTTGTATGGCTTGAGCCAGCGGCTCCATATAAAGTGCAGTAGCAGCGAGGACAGTGGGCAGCCCTGTCTTGTGCCTCGTCCCAAAGCAATTGGGAAGGACAACGCCCCATTTATTCTCATGTATGCTCTGAGAGAGGCACAAGTGTTCTGTAGCCATTAGATGAATTTGCTTAGGAAATTAAAGGATGGCAAGGTGTTCCATAGGAATTTCCATGACACCCTGTCAAATGCCTTTTCAACGTTTAGGCTCAGGAAGGCCGTTGGGATTTGTCTAGAGTGGACACAGTCTGCTAATAGTAGGGCCTGTTGTACATTATCCGAGGTTTGGCAGCGACTTACAAAGCCTGATTGGTCTGGAGGGATCAGAGCGGGAAGGATCACTTCAAGCCTTTTGGCCGAAATACCCTATAAACCTTATAATCAATATTTAAGATCGAGGTGGGGCCATATGAGGGAGGTACATGTGGGATCTTTATTTGGTTTTAATATTGCTGTAATGATTGCACAGTCCCACAAGGGGGGCAGGGATCTACCTTCTGCCATCGCCCTGAAAGCTTCCTACATGTCTTTAAATTTCTTTTACCATTCGGCTGGGAAGCCATCAGGGCCTGGGCATTTTAGGTTTTGTGCTTCTTTAATTTGGTATTCTATTTCTTTCCTAAGTATTGCTGTTTCTGAATGGGCTTCTGGATTTCAGAGAGTTGAGGGAGTTTTAATGATTGGAGAAATACTTGAAGGGCGTTTTGGTCCGGACTCAGGGAGGCAGTGTATAGTGCTTGATAATATTGATGAAAAATGTTTTATTTTTGGGCGTCATCATAGGTAGTTTGATTTGTGGTGTGATCTGTTATCTTTAATATGCAGGCATTGCTGCGTTGAGCTCTCAATTTATGGGCCAAATTCCTAGTGCCCCGAGACCCAGCTTCAGATGTTGATTGTTTTAGAAAGGCCAAATTTTGCTGAACTTTCCAGTCTATAAAATCCTGCAATTGTTTTTTAGTTCCATTAATTATTTCGATAACAGTGTCTTTGGCATTATACATCATTTGATATGTAGTGAGCTGTTCCATGAGGGTGTTGTATTTTTTCCCCCTAGAGGCGTACATAATTATCTCCTCCCTTATGACCATTTTTAAAGTGTCCCACAGCATAAGGGCAGTTACCGGTTGTATTAAAGAAGCTCTGCAGCCCACTCCTGTCTCCACATACCTTGCAGTACTGTTGCGGGAGCCCTTGGTTGCAATCATCATTATTTTTCATATCCAGGGTAAATTTTAAGAAATTGCCGAAACTTTCGACCGACAACGGAAGTGCAGAGTGGAACCCTACTAAGTGTGCACAAGTGCTCATGGGTATTACACCCATTTAGTGACATGTCAAACACCACTGCTTTTATTGTTGCAGCAGTGCCGGTACTTTATGATACTGATTTTATTGCTTCCCCAGGAGTCTTGATACCCCAGATATTACTTACAGCAACACCTGGACAGGCTGTTGCTGTAAGTAATATCAGATCATATCAGGAAGCAGTAAAATCAGTATAATAAAGCACCGCCACTGCCGCAACAATAGGAGCAGTGGTGTCTGACATGTCACTAAATGAGTGTAATATTTTATTTATTATTTTTATTTGGAAAATGTTTCACCAGGAAAGACAACATGAGCTGTAAACAGCTTGTTTCCAGAAGCGTCCTAGGTGGGGGGGGTACAAGAATTGGGAGAAACGGCAAACACATAGCAATAGCAGAGCAATACAGGTACAGTTACTAAAACAAAACAGTGTAGTAATTCATGAACACTTGCGCCATTAGTCAGAAACTTGGCTTCTGCACTTTCAGGTTTGTACTGAAGTTGCAGCGCTTTATTAAAATTTACCCATGATATGAAAAATAATGATGATTGCAGCCCTGGAGTCCCGCAATAGTATTGCAAGGTATGTGAGGACGGGAGCAGGCTGCACAGCTTCTTTGTGGGCCACCTTTAAGTTTTCTTAAATAATTTCTGGGATTCTTGCTGCAAGTACGTCACAGAACTGCTCATCTTTCAAAAGAGAGAGATTCAGCTACCGGGGAGAGTTTATTTTCTTCCCCAGTTGTATTTTAAAAAGTAGGGAATGATAGTCTGATGGTATTTTTGGGACGTAGGATAGATCTTGCATGGTTTGAAAGTGCTCACAGACTGAGACAAAATAGTTGATCCTAGAGTATGTTTTGTGAAGATGTGAAAGGAAGGTATAGACCTTTTGAGTGGGAAAGGGACGTCTTCATATGTTGATTATTCCCAAGTCATTGAAGTTTACATTAAATGTATTTTTGAGTTCGTGTGACACTGTCTGCTGGGATTGGAAGTGTCCATCTCCTGCGAGAACATGACATTAAGAACCCCACCCCCCCATTATCAACTGACCCTCTAAGAGGTCCATTGAGTGGCTCCAAAATTATTTTACTATGGGTGTCTCAGTGTTAGGCGGTAGGTATACATTAGCTAATGTTACCTCTTGTTGATATAAACGCCCCTGAATAATCGTATAGCGGCCTTGGGTATCTACATATGTTTGTTTTACTTCCAGTGTTGTGGTAGTGAGGACTAATATAGCAGCTCCTCTTTTTCTGTCACTTGGGTGAGAAGATGCATATACTGAGTACCTACACCCCCAAACTAGTTTAGTGTGTTCCACCAGGGAGAGGTGGGTCTCCTGTAGGAAGTAGATATCTGCTAGGTGTCATTTCTAATCAGGCTATATAAGCCATTTATATTTTGAGAAAAAATCTTTACTGGGGTTGATGTCATTTTTGTTTAGTAGGTTTGTTCCAGAAATAAAGGCACCGCCACGCTAGGAGAGCCAGGACATCTCTCTGCACCTCAGTCAGTACAGCAGAGGCGCAAACGAGATCATCAGTTGGATCCATCTTCGGTCTATTCATAACAATTGTTGCATGTATATGTGTTCTCAACATTATCCCCATCAGACCTTCTGCGTCTGAGTGACTTGAAATACTAGTATCACAATAAGTCTGCACAATAAAGCTACTTACATTGCAAAAATACCATTCCTCTGTGTTTGAGGTTGGAATATACCTATAGCAACCATGAAAGAAGTAAAGCTTATCAGCTGTATAACGGGAACCCAGCTGGGGCTATTAAACTGAACTGGGCGTTGTTGGGGTTCCTCTAAAGGGAGCCCCCAATTCTGCCTCAGGTAAACCATATAACTAAATAACACAACTTTATACAGGTGTACTTCCAGTGTTTGGGGTACAGAGATTTTCTGCCCAGTGTGTCCAGGAAACCACAACCTTAGATTGGGATTGGTTTCCGGACAGGAGGGGATCATTAGAGATGCGGTGTCCCTTCTTTCCTGTAGGACTATTGCATCCCAAAATAAATTTACGTTGATCCATGGGGGATAGTCATCCCCCTTGCCACTATCTAGGGATAAAATGCAAAATAAAAGAACAAGGGTAGAAGAAAGGCAGCCAGTGTTAGACCTACTCATCCACAAAACATTGCCTCCATTTCCCTCCCTGTAGAGATTTATTTACTTATAAAAAGATAAAAGTGGATGTAAACATATTTCTAAGATTTATGTTTACACCCCTTTTGTTATTATAAATTGACAAACACATTTTGGGTTCCCAGTTATTGTTTTCCCCTTCTCTCCCCCTTCCCCTCCCTCTTGTTTTCTTCCTCCCTTCCTCCACCTCCACCTCCCCTCTCTCTCCTTTTCCTTTCCGTATCCTCCGCTCGGGTCAGTTGTTATTATAAATTGAACTTCTTTCTTTAGAATGGTAATGGCTCCCTGTAAAAACTCTGAGTCAGTGGAGCGCTAGAGAGCCAAGCACCAGACTGAATGCAGATTATATCGGCTCCTGCAGAATTCAACAGACTGGCCAAATAAACTTATAAAATTGAAAAAGTTGGTCAGAACTTTATCTAGAATTGACTTTAGAAGAACTTGAGCTGTGAATTGATATCAAAATCGATATGGTACGGCAAAAGGGAACATCGAGAAGGCAAAACCAAAAATCTGCATCTTCAGCACAACAAACTGTGCAGCCACCGGGTACCGTGGGAGAACAACCAGCATTGGGATGTATACCGAAGGCAGTTGGAGATCTTGATAAAAAAGTGGAAAATGTTCTGCAACGATTAGGAGCCCAGGATGCAAAAATAGAGAGTGCAGTCATTACAGCCAGGGAAGTGGAGGACAACTGGGGTCCATGGCCCAAGCAGCGGTTGCACAACTAGTGACGGAAAACTCTCATCTTCATACCTGACTTGAGACTCTCGAAAATTGGGCGCGAGCCATGAACATAAGAATAATCGGTCTCCCAGAAACTTTCCTAAGAACTTGGCTGATGACTGCAATGCTGGATGATATGGAAGTAGAAGGGCAGGAAATCAAATGCACGTATTGAGTGAACATTTGCACTCAACAGCTAATTCCAGATTGCCCATCACAATTTTACTTAAAACCACTGGGATGGAAATTTGAGATCGGATCCTATACTCGGCTACAATGAATCTCCCACTGCAACTTGAGGGTTCTGAAGTGAGACTTTTCCCAGACTGGTCATTTGCAACAAGGACCCGTCAAAAGGCCTTTGATCCACTTCGACAACAGTTGCGGGCCTATAGAGTGGTCCACTAGCTTCTTGCCATGGCGAGGCTTCGAATAGTATATGGAGGAAAGACCTACCAATTCGCAGACCCGAAGGAGGCTAGGAAGCGTGTGGACAAAATAGCAGTTGAATTGAGATCCGCAGCCCTGGAAAGTGAAGACAAGGAATCAGGAGGAGAAATGGCAGTTTAAGGTGGACTATGAGACTTATCTTTTCTCGTTTACACATGGCATATCCCCTGGACTGAGCTAAGAGCAGTGCTATACTTGTTCTTTTGTGCTGAGTATAGCACCATCCTATTTTAATGAATAATACTTGATCTCATAATTGGGGAGTTGAGATTTATGGTAACAAATCAAAAACACTGTAGCTCATAGAATTACCTACTCAGTTTACCAAGTTACATTTCTTTCTTTTTCCAGCCTCGGAAATGGAGCGCTTTTTAAAATTTACGCAGCGTTGGTTGCCAAACTTTTAATGCATGAAACCAGATTTTTATGTTGCTGGACTGGGAAGGATTATTCTCTGTTCAAAACATGTTTTAAATAATTTTTCTGTTTTGGCAGCAGTTGAGTTTACAGTATGAGTCAATATGTGATCTATTTCTGAGTTTGAACATCATACAAATGAGTGGGAACAGTGACTATATGGTCACTTAGATTAATAATTGCCAGCTTTGTCTTTTTATTACCACAGGTCATGGCTTGGTTAGCATATTAAGTTTAAGCATCCTCTGAATATACATTATTATGGGACCCCAATATAAAGTACCAAAGTTAATAGGTCATTACAGCTGGGTACTAAAATATATGACAGTGTATCCATTGTCATATTGTCACAGGATCTATTAATGTAAGATGTAACTAGCTTGTTTGGTTTTAAAAGCTTAATAAAATTAAAGTTAAAAAAAAAAAAAAACTCTTGAGTCAGAGGGAGTGGCCAAGGGATCTTCCCTCGCCTACTTTTTCCAGGGATGAGAAATATTTGTGGTAGAGTACTGGGGCAGCTTCCCATATGAGGACAGCTTCAGTGCAGGGTGGGCCCACCTAACTCTCCGTAGGCATCTCCTATTATAATTGTTTGCACCATTTGATCATACTTCCTGTTTATTCCCTCTGAGAAGCAACTAAAGTTGACCATCGGGGTACTACCCTTGTTGTAGTCCAGCCTTTAGTGCCTTTCTTCATAACCGTGCGAATTTACTGTTCTAGGATCGTGGATATGTTGTTCATCCACACTCTTTGGCATGTCCCCTTCCACTTTAAATCTTGCTAGAAGTCTTCAGGCTGGCTCCTCCCACCCACGCGGGTGGTATAACCCTCGGCTCCACCCCTTGACACCAGATCTTCATTTCCACTGGAAGATTCAGGTTGCCTCCCTCGTGCTCATGCATTTTGTAGGCCCTGGCTTCAAAACCTTCAGTTATTCCAAAAATCCGTCTAGTTCGCATTAGCAATCGCAACTACTTACCTTCAGTTATGGAAGACAAGTCTTCCCCTGGTTTTCGCCGGTGTTCCTGTAGCCAGAAGATGTCGTGCACCGATACCCACACCACATGCCTCTACTGCCTTGGTGTCGAACATGACACCTCGAAGTGCGATTTTTGTCTTGCCTTTCATCCTGACATCCTCGATGACCGTCTCATACGCCTGAAGTTGGGGAGGCTGGAGAAACTGAACCTTTCAGTAAAATCTAAGGAGGCTCGGTGGGCGGTTTCCATGGCTGTGTGATCCACCAAACAATTGAAACGCATGCAAGCATTCGAGGAGGAAGCAGCACAGGCTGCAGAAATTAATCTGAGCTTCTTTGTTTCACTCAACCTGGGCTCCACCTTCTTGTCTTTTTCTGAGAGTTGTGCCAGTCTCTCCCGACCAAGGGAGAGGGTCCTGCAGGCATGCACTCTTCTCGGTCCTGTAAGTGGGAAAAGGACCCGGATCATCTTCATCTTGACGGAGACACTCTTGGGATCGGGAGAGATCTCGGTCCCAGGAACTGGCAGTCTTGACTTCGGTCGAAATTGCCTCTTCGGCTGCTGGCTTCTTGGCTTTGCGTCTGGCCAGTCATCCGAAGTGTCGATCGATGATGTGGAAATCGTCATCGACCCGATCGACCCATTGTTGCCGACTCTGATCGACGATTCTCTCAATCGAACTCTGGTTCTTACTTTCCTCGATGAGGAGAACCAGCCTGCTGGGAATCCCATTGAGGAATTGGTCCCCGACCCCGGGAAATCACTGGTCCCAACGGTGTCTCCCGGGTGACCGAATCGGCCTGTCTGCTCTCGATTAAAGTTCAGGACCCCTTCGACTGAAAGGCTGAGGAAGAGTCACAAGCGCTCTTAAAATGAGGCGATGCCATCGGCTGTCTTCGTCCTCCTTGGATGAGGAGAGGCTCTGGTGGAAACTCCGGTGCTACAGAAACCTCATGTGGCAACAGCTGATTTTGACTGGGCACAAGCCGACTCCGGCTTCCACCCTGGCCATTAATTGGTTTTCACCTCCTAGACCGAGGCCAAGCCGATCAAGTCGGTTCTCCTGCCCGCGGAGCCAGTGAAACCTCCGGTTCAGCCTAAACCGGTCTCCACCGATAATGGTTAAACCACTGCCCAAGCAGCCTGTCGGGAGGGGCTCCTTCTAAAGAAGATAGGCCAGACACTGGTCTTCCCTGGCGTCTTTTGGTTACTGTCACCCTGGACCGCCCGGTAGAGGGTGACCTGGGCTGTCGACCATGTATCTGGATTCCTCGGATTCGGTTGTGACTGGCCTGCATTCTCATCCCAGGGATGATGAATCAGCCAGTGGGTTAGAGACAGAGGAAGGTCCTTCGTCTTTTCAGGGAATTCTTCGCCTCATCTCTGAGTCCACAGGGATGCCCCTGGAGCCAATCCAGAAAAAGGCGGAGTACCCTCTCACGGACATCCTCAAGAGAGGGGATACCCCAACGAAGGCCTTTCCTGTGACCGAGGCCATTGTTGGCCCAGCCTTAGAACTCTAGCAGCACTCTGCCTCTTGTCCAGCACCGTCTGTTGCATGGCCTGCAAGTATGCGGTGCCCATAGGCTCCCTTGCGGGGTTCACAGAGCACCCTTCGGCCAAGAACCTGGTGACTGCCTCTGTGTTCAGGTGTCCTGGCCGTTCTGCTGACACTGACTAACCTCCTGAGAAAGAGTCCAAACTCTTGGACCAGGAAGGCCTATGTGGCTTCTTCCTTGGGCCTTCGACAGGCAAGTTCTGCCATCATCATGGCACACGTCTCCCATGCCCTCTTGGGGTCTTTGGATGAAGTCCTCCCACACCTCCCTGCGGACATGCAGACCACGGTCAAGCCTTTCCGGGATCAGGGCCAAGCTGTTGCCAAGCAGCAGCTTCATGCAGCCCTAGATATTGGAGATTTTTGTGCTCGTTCGATGGCAGCCACGGTTGCCTCTCATCACAGGGCTTGGCTGAAACTCTCCTCCTTCCCGGTGGATACTCGGCACAAACTGGCTGATGTGCCTTTCCTGGGCAACAGTCTTTTCAGCCCAGGTGTGGCTGGTCATCTCCAGCGTATTGAGCGTCCAGTGCCACCTTGGATGCTACTTCTGCCAAGGGTTCTTCGGGCAAGAACTAGCAGAAGAAGAAGAAGCCTTTTCGGCACTCTTTCCCTGCAGCACAGCAACCCTCCTTTCAAGGAGTTTCAAAAAATGGTTGCATTCCTGAAGAACAAAACACCAAGCAGTCTCTGGTAAACTTCAAAATATTTATTGGACTAGTAGCAGACGGCAGCTAGCCAGTCACCTCAAGTGAATAAATCCTCACCCAGCGCTTCGCCTCCAACAGCAATGGCAGGCTAAAGCTAGGCACCCTCGGCCCAGGCCCCCCCCCCCCACTCAGTGATGGGGTTGGGGCTGCCTCCCCCTTTCCTGACACGTCAGCTCTGGGTCTTCCTGTAGGCTGCCGGCTCCACCACTTTCTTTCTGCCTGGTCTGCTGTCACTTCGGACAGGTGGGTTCTCGAAGTGGTCGGTCAGGGACTGCCTCTGGAATTCAAGCAGTACCCTCCAAGCCAAGCCCCTCGGGAGGAAAGAGTATCCATCTAGACTCGGTCGGCTGTCTGAAACGACATTGCTCTGCTCCTCCTCAAGGAGGCAGTAGCTCTAGAGGTGGATCCTCCAGCAGACCCAGGCTATGTCTCCAGGCACTTCCTGGTGCCCAAGCGGATGGGAGGCTGGCACCCCATTCTAGATCTGCATGACCTGAATCAATATCTCAGGCCATGCACCTTTCAAATGGTCACTCTGTCCCAGATCATACCATCCTCAGAGCGAAACGTGGTTCTGTTCACTGGATATGCAGGATGCGTTCTTTCATGTCCCAATCCGTCCGCCTCATCGGCGGTTCCTCCGCTTCAGAGCTGAAGGAACCTTGTACGAGTTCCAAGCCATGCAGTTCGACCTGTCATCGGCCCAACGGGTTTTCACCAAATGCATTGCAGTGGTGGCGGCCCGCGTCAGGGCGGAGGGGGGGGGTCAGAATGTATCCCTACCTTGATGATTGGCTTCTAGCAGGTAACACCCAACAGGAGTTGGAGAGGTCCCGGGACCTGGCCCTCCAGACCTGCTCCCAACTCGGCCTCCGGATCAATGAAGCCAAGTCGGAACTTGTGCCTTCCCAGGTGATGTGCCTCATTGGAGCAGTGCTTGACTCTCATCAAGCCAGAGCTCCACTCCCGGCAGACAGGGTGGAGGTTCTCTCCTCCTCTGCCCAATCATTTCTGGTTGGGCAATTGCGCCCTGCCCGGGACTTTCTGCCCCTCTGGGTTACATGGCAGCGTGCACCTTAGTGGTCCGTTGGGCCCAGTTGCACATGTGCCCTCTCCAGTGGTAGCTGGCTGCCCAGTGGACTCAGTGCCATGGTCGTTTCGACCAGCTGATCACTGTAACTCAGAAGATGTGGGAAGCTCTCCAGTGGTGGACTGCCCCAGACTGGTTGCAGGAAAGGATCCCATTTGTCCGCCCCAAGCCAACTGCCATCCTTACGACCGATGCCTCTCTCATGGGCTGGGAAGCCCACATGGGGACAACAGGGCCCATGGGTTCTGGACCCCCAACACCACATCAACCTGTTGGAGCTCAGAGCAGTCAGACTGGCACTGTCAGCTTTCACTCCTCAACTCCGGGGTCAAGTGGTTCAAGTTCAGATGGACAATACCACGACCATGTACTGTTGCAACAAACAGGGCACCATGCACTTCTGTATGCTTTGCAGAGAGGTGCTTTGCATCTGGACCCTCATCAGCTGTTTGGAGGCGGATCTCCTAGCCATCCATGTGGCAGGAGCCTCAAACCATCTGATGGACGCTCTCAACCACTTAGGCGAGACATCCCACGAGTGGTCTCCCCATCCAGAGGTAGCTTACAGCCTGTTCTCTCACTGGGCAAACCGATGGTGGACCTGTTTGCCTCCAAGGAAAACATCAAGCTGAGGGTGTTTCACGCCTGCCCCCCAGCAGAGCTCACTGCAGGGGGATGCCTTCTTGGGCCATGGACCCCAGTTCTCCTCTACGCCTTTCCTCCATTTCCCTTGATCCACAAAGTGCTTCTCAAGGTGAGGAGGGACAAGGTGAAGGTGATCCTGGTAGCCCAGACTGGCCACGCCAGTTCTGGTATCCAGGCCCCTGGAGTGGCTTTCAGCGTGCTCGGACCTGATCTCAATCAGCCAGGGGAAGGTATTCCATTCGGACCTTCAGTCCCTGCACCTCACAGCCTGGTACCTGAGTGGCTAGAGTTCCAGGCTTTGGGTCTTTCCGAGGATGTGCTCACCATGGTGGAGGCATCCAGAAAGGAATCGACCAGGAAATGTTATGCCTTCAAATGGAAAAGGTTTTCCATTTGGTGTCAGGGCAAGGGCCTGGACCCTCTGTCCTGACCAGTGGCTAACATTCTCGACTGCCTTTGATCTCCCTCCAAAAGGGGTCTTCAGTCATCGACCCTTAGGGTACACCTGGCAGCCATCTCTGCTTACCGGGCACAGGCCAGTCAGCCGACGGCGCAGGAGACAGTGGTCAGGTGCTTTTTCAAAGACCTGGATCACATATCCCCTCCAGTGTGTGAACCTCCACTTCCATGGGATCTACTGCTGGTACTCGCAAAGCTCATGGGCAAGCCATTTAAACCAATGCACAAGTGTGCCTTGTCACACTTATGGAAGACGGCCTTCCTGGTGGCTATCACGTCTGCCAGAAGGACAGGGGAGCTCCAGATGCTTTTGGTGGACTCCCCTTATCTGGTCTTCCATAAGGACAAGGTTGTCATATGCCCCCAACTGAAATTCCTTCCGAAGGTGGTGTCAGAGTTTCACCTTAACCAGGTGCTAACTCTGCCAGTTTACTACCCTAATTACACCTCAGAGGCCGAGTACAGGCTCCATACTTTGGACCTGAGATGAGCTCTCTCCTTTTACAAGGAGAGGACGGTGGCAATTCTGGGAGAGGTTTGTCAGTTGTTTGTCATCTATGCTGAAGCCACCTCTAGCAGACCTGCAGCAAAATGGACTGTTGCAAGGTGGATTACATCTTGCATAAGTCTGTGTTATGAGTTGGGCATGGAGCCTCCCAGAGGGATAAGAGCTCATTCTACCCGCTTTACCGTTGCTTCGGTGGCTGCTTCCAGGGACATCCCTATCCAGGAAATCTGCTGAGCTGCTACCTGGAAGTCAGCAAACACCTTCATTACCCATTACCACATCAACCTTGAGTCACACCGGGATGCTGGTTTTGGGGCCTCAGTTCTCCAGTCTTGTTTCTAAGTAGGAGGTGTGTGCCTTGCCTCCCTCCTGGAGAACTGCTAGGAGTCTGCCAAAGAGTGTGGATGAACAACATATCCACGATCCTAGAAGAACAGATTACTCACCTGTAACAGTATATCTTCCACGGAATGGTCTCTTGCAGTAAGTCATTACTTCTGGAAGTTCCCAATGGGTAATGCTCCAGCACAGAAGTTTCTTCCAGCAGTCTCCACACCAGGGACCACCCACACGACCTCACTTCCTGGGCTGTGCCTATAAAAGTGGGTGGTCCCTGGTAATCTCTGTTCATTTTCCCGCCGGCTTCAGCTCTGGCAGCATCTGTTCTACAGCAGTATACGTAGTGGATTGAAAATATTGCCTGGGGTGCCTGGACTTCATATGAGACACCTAGCTGCTGTACTAGAGTAGACTTCTACAAAGGGTGTTTCCCTGTCACACACACAGGGTACTAACTTAAAGGACTCATGAACAGAGTCCCATTCAACGATTAACATAGGGAAGGAAACCCCTTCACCTAATGTCCAACCTGACCGCCTTTTAACGGTCATACCTCCAAAACAGAGATCATCAAGAAGACGTTCATCATCGATGGGCGTTCACCCCCGTCGACGACAGACACTACCTCATCAAAAAGAACAGATGGGCATTCACCCCTGTCAATGGCAGGCTCTTCTTCATCAAAGGAACATTCCTTGTCGACAGAGCTTCATTCTTCTGCTTCCCCGTCGATGGGGCTACACTCACCATCGACAACGGGGGTCCTGCTGCTTTGCCCATCAATGGGGCATACTCCCACGTCGACGGGAGGGCTCTACAAGACATCCTCATCAATGACAGCACCTCCTCCATCAGCGGAGCACACTCTTCATGCTTCATCATTGGCAGGGCTGCCTCCCCCGTTGACGGGACATGCTCCACAGCCCCACCATCGACGGGAGGTCTACCACTGTCGATGGGGCATGTATTCACCTTTTCATTGTCGACAACTGCATTTACATCATCGACGAGGCATGCTTCTCCTCCTCTTCCGTCGACAGGGCTGCTGCCACCATCAATGGAGCAGCCCCTGCCTTATAGAACAGCACCTTTACCTGCATATAATACAATTATGAAGGATCCTTATTACAAGTTTATAATAGACTTCCATGAATACTTTCAACAACATGCATCAAAAGATACTACGGGGCTGCATCACTACAAAATAAAGAATTATATGCTACAGAACGCAGGAGCATACCAGCCTCATCTGCTCTCATGCATGGTGCTCACACACCATTTACCACAGACTGTCAGCCTTCATCGACACTGGCATGCATGGGTCTGGACTGCCCCACCTGTCATGCTTCTTCCTGAATATTCAGGAGGATACGAGTCCCCTTAGGTTGTACCATCCAGCTGGGATGATGGACTACTGTAACATTCAGAATCACGATTACTGAAGCATGGAATTAACCCATATGGCCACTGTGGATTCTGTGGTCTTGCAGCTGCTCACGACCGCACTGTCATACCTGAACATACAAGTACTATAAACTGCGTCTGGTATGCATCTCTGCTGGTGACCTTATAAATAGACTACCTGCATCTGCTGAAAAAGATCATAATGCGATATTACCAATGCTTCAGCTTGAGCCTCTGCTGTCGGTCTTTTTCTACACCATCAGGCATGGCTCCGACTCTCTGGGCTAGCACCTGATATTAAACAGAATGTGGCTAATGCCTCTTTTTAAGACGACCATCTTTTGACCCTGGGGCTCCAACGATGCTGGATAATCTGTAAGCCTCTAAACCCGTGACCGCCCCTGTGGCCGTCCGGGTGCCTCCTCTTCTCACTAAAGACTTCAACTAAACATGGAGGCCTTTTTTCAGCAGGCTCTATACATCTAGCCACATTTTCAGAGGTATAGCTGTGAGACCATCACAACCATTCCATCGGGATGCCTCTTGGCCTGTTGTGCGCTGGACTCCATGTCCCTCCCACTACTACTCACATGCTGAGACTCAATCTATATATCCTGGTGTGGATTATATTCTTCTACTGCTATAAGCAGCTTTCACTTCATCATGAACATAGATCACATAACCAAGGGTGAGTACCTATACACAGATTATAAGTCTTAAAAATTCTACATGTCTTTTGTTTGCTTGGTCATGACAAAACCAAAGAAGTGTGTATAGATACACATGTGTTTCTGTAATCTCAAGAATGAGACCTGCTGCCCTATGATTTCGATTATATTCATTATTTTAGCTTCTGTTTTCCAAACAGTACACATAATGGACTCATCATATTTACGCCCAACAAGGTTGCAGGCCCTGACATACCTGAGACACCCTTGTAAGTATGATTATTGATACAAGATGGAAATATCAGAATCACTCTATTACTTTATAAGTTCTCTAAACCACCTGCAATATTGCTGATCGCTCCCGATTCTAAGAATCACTGACTTCCTTGATGTCACAGATACATTGTTTCATTTCGCAACATTATCTGCTACGTCTACATCCTATTTATACTAAATGGTTACATTTTCTACTGTCTGGACAGACAGGACATGGTGAATACATATAACCTGTATTAACTGCAAGATTTATCAAACTTGCTGATCTGTGCTACTTGGACAACAAACTATGGACAGGTTACAAACCTTATGATTTCTTACATTTTAAATCTCACACATGAGATCACATGACTCCTAAATCTGTAAGTATCCAGATTATTGTTTACATGTCTGTTCACCCGCCAGTATCAACAAAGGGTCCATCATACTAACATTTCGGGTTTATACCTTGCGAGGTGGTAGACCCTGGCGTACTTGGGACCCCCATGCAAATGAGATTACTAACACATGATGGAACTAAATACATCACTCTGTTGCATTCTACATCTTTACCCTAAAACGGGTACAGTGTTGCCACTGACTCCAAGTGTCACTGGATTTCTTCATGAAATTGATACTTTTTTTCACAGCAAAAGAAACTGTACTGAATTGCTACATTGTGGCATTACAAAATAACATTGTATTATTTGGGTTACTATCCAAGACTCAGAACCCAGTAGGTTTGACATAGACCGTCTTTTCCACTGTATGCCACTGAGATTTACTAATTAAGCCATTATATGGCTGACTTTCTTATGATCTATTACAGTATCTGATATGCCATACCCTAAACGGGTTTACACTCACTTTAACTCATCTGAAGATGCCAACTAATAGCCAATCTGGTTTGTCTTTCAGCCATGACTCTATAACGAATGTCATAATGGATTATTTACAAAATCCCTTTTTTACATGCTGATACACTCTTCTCAGACCCTTTCAGTCCTAAGACCACACTAGGATATAAGGCAGAATGCCATATATGGCCACCATTTGCTCGATAACTGCTTGGGACTGTCCCAGAAGTAATAACTTACTGCAAGAGACCATTCTGTGGAAGACAGTGCAGTTACACAAAGACTTTTGCTGTAACAGTAGATCTTCTTGGAATGTCTCTTGCAGTAAGTAGTTTCCCCCACCCTCCAACCCCCTTCCATTTTGCAACAGGAAAAACGATGTAGGGTTGGGAAGCTTTGGTACCTCGGTCCCCCGCTTCCAAGCTGAAACCAGCGGGGGAACAGAGATTACCAGGGACCACCCACTTTTATAGGTACAACCCAGGAAGTGAGGTCGTGTGGGTGGTCCCTGGTGTGGAGGCTGCTGGAAGAAACTTCCGTGCTGGAGCGCCACCTATTGGGAACTCCCAGAAGTAAGAACTTGCTGCAAGACATTCCTAGATCATCTGCTGTTACAGTAAAAGTCTTTGTGTAACTGCACTTTCAAGGAGTGTTATATGTTGTTCATCCACATGGACCCACCCGACCTCCCCAGCTGCGGACGCACAACACCTGGCTTCCAGCGGGCTAAGATCTGGCGTCATGGGGCGGAGCTGAGGGTTAAACCACCCGGGTGGGTGAGAAGAGCCAGCTTGAAGACTTCTGGCAAGATTTAAAGTGGAAGGGGACATGCCAAAGAGTGTGGATGAACAACATATACCACTTCTAGAACTACTGTTACAGGTGAGTAACCTGTTCTTCCCTGTCTCTCTGCCCCCCCCCCACCCCTTCCAGGCCCGAAGCAGTCCAAGGCCTAATTACTATATAAAAGACATATGGAGTCAAATCGGTACAACGTGTTCCCAGTGACATTGTTGGTGTCCCTGAACACTCTGGGCCATTTCCTTGTTTTTCCAATGTGGATTCCGGACCAATTCAGGGAGAGAGTAGGCAGCACATTCAACTCAGTAGTCAACTGTTTTATTATTCTGTCTGTGGTAACCCCCCAAAAAAAAACTTTCAGATATTAATTCTCATTTACTTTCATATTTTCCGTTTTAATGTGAGGATGGGGCCCATAGTTTAACATATACCCAGAGTCATTACCGACTGATAAATCAGTGTACCCATATTTTTGTGCTGTCTCTGGTAACCCAAAGGATTTCTGCTTTTACCCCTATTTATAATTACTTCCCCGCTTTGTTCCTCTTGGAGAAGATACTGACTGCAAGGAGCGCTCACTAAAAATCAAACCTCAAAGAACGACATCATAACATTCAATCATGATACTTCCCTGGTTACTTTTGCACAAGTATAACAGATAATTTCCACAGTACTCAAAATCTGCATTTCCAAGTCTGAAAATGTGTCTGAACCCTGTGGATTCATAGGAATATTACAAGTCAAAAGCAATTAAGCTATTTAGACTCGCCAACTTTTATAAGCTGGTATGTTGCCCAAAATATATATCAAGCGCTGTTTTAAAAGATTCCATAGTTGGACTGTTTACAACACTAAGAGGTAGTGAATTCCACAGATTGACTACTCTCTGATTAAACCAGTGTCCTCTTTAGGTGGTGTTGTACTTTTCACCACTAAGCTGCATATTATGACTTCTCAAGCTCCTGCTTATCAATTTTGCCCTTAATCCAAGGCACTCCCAAAAATCAGGATTACGGAAGGCTCTATACACCATACATAGGTCACCCCTACGACGTCTGTATTCTTTTTTTATTTATTTTCTTTCCCCCTCCTCTCACCTAGTGAGCCCCACTCCTTCGGGCTCCAACAAGTCCTATCTCAATCCCCGCTAGTCCTGCCCGAGCCCTCCGAGCCTCACATCGCAGCCATCCCCCAGAATATCCCGAACGTAACCCTTCACCGGGTGGGTCCTCTCCTCGAGGAAAGCACTGGGGAAGGGTTCCAACACTACTGGTGGGCCGAGGGATGCTGCTGAGGAAGGAGTCTCACCAAGGGCACCAGAGGGCATCAAGGGACAGAGCCATCATCCGGCCGCAGGCGGCATTTCCACTTTCTAGGTCCCCTTCACTACTTCGCTGTCGTGGTGCCTCCAGTCTCCACTGGGGGCCGCTGCCGAGCGATGCATTCCCGTAACCCACCCCAGGACAGGAGAGCAGTCCCTTCGGATGCTCGATCCTATCCTCCCCCTGCTGACCCACGGCTCCCTGGGTCCGTTTCCGAACGCGGGTCGCCGGCGTGGTTGGAGGTAAGGCACAACGTCTGTAGTCTAATGAAAATGGCTTTAGTTTAGCAAGTCTCTCCAAATAAAAAAGGTTAGCACAATTATGCATTTTCTTGGTCATTCTTCTCTGTACCCTCTCCAATATGGTTACATCCTATAAGATAACCAAAACTGCTTGCTATACTCAAGATAAGGTCTGACCAAAGCCCCATAAAGTGGCAATATCACCTCTCTGCCCCTACTCTTAATGTGTTTGAAGATTGATCCTAATATCCTATTACCCTTAGCTGCTACTTCCTGGGTATGTTCAGTAAATGAGAAGTTATTGGTTATGATGATGCCCAAATCCTTTTCCCCTGCTGCAAACCTCCAATAATAAACCATTTAGGTAATAATTAGTTAATGTATTTTTTTCTCCAAAATGCAGAACCCTGCACGAGTTCGAATAAAAAAAAAAAAAAAAAAAAAGTTTAGGATTGTTTGTCCATTGTGCTATAAGGTCCAAATCCTCCTGTAATGCCTGACAAGCTGTCTGATTCCCTATAATAGCCCCTAATTTTGTATCATCTGCGAATTTGTTTATCGACGTACTAACTGATTTCATAGATGATACATAAAGGTTAAACAAAGCTGGGCCCAACACCAACCCCTGGGTACACCATTGGTCACCTCACCCCAGTCCAAGCTGTAACCTCGGACATAGACTCTCTGCTGTCTCCCATCAAGCCAGGAATCTATCCATTGGACTATATTTTTATGAATTCCCATCCTACTTAGTTCAGCATGCAGGACTTTATCAAATGCTTTGGAGTAGTCCAGATATATGACATCAACGGGAAAACTGCTATCTAAGGCCCAGCTTATCGGTTCAAAAAAATGGAAAAGATTAGTTCGACATGATCTTAACGGTGTAAATCTGTGTAGTTATATCTGTTAGCCCTGAGTCTTGTATATATTTTTCCATTATTTCCTTCACGAACCCTCCAAAATCTTACCAACTATCGAAGTTAGGCTTACAGGCCTATAGTTTACTGGATCAAAGCTGGAGCCCTTTTTATGTTGTCTTGCGCACACAGCACAAGCAACATTTTATGACAGCTTGCTGGAGTAGCAGGTTGTGGAGGTGCGGCCATGTTGTGGCCAATGGCACCACTGCTTTTTTGGGCTGGTCTCTGTGGCACAAATGAATGAGCACGATGTCTATGACAGCAGTTCAGAAGCGTGACAGCAACTTCAAAGAATTTCGCCGCTGCAATGAGGGAGCGCCCCGTCAATGCAGGGCATGCCTTGCCTGCTGAAATATTTCAATAAACATAGCAGTGGCTACCACCGTCTGCCTCTCACAGTCCGGCGAAAGCCAACGTTGGGGGTGCCCAATCCCCCGGTCGGCATGCCCCCTCCCCAGTTCATTTGCCAATGGGGGAGCCCAGTCCCCATTGGCATAATGTTCCCCCTTGTTTTGTCTGCCAAGGTGAGTGCCCAGTACCCCTTGGCATCATGCCCCCCCAGACACAGACACACTTTCTTTGCCAACGGGGCGATTCAGTCCCTGTTGGCTTCAGTCCCCTGTCCCCAGAAAACACAGGTGGCACACTGGGAGCCCACCCCAGTGTGCCAGAATGTCCTTGTCACATCCTGAAAGAAAAAAACCTTCCCACGTTGTTCTTTTTTTTTTTTACCCTGTAAAATAAAAAATGGTCCCTCGTGGTCACGACGGCCCCCCAACTTGCACCTGCCCTCTGTGCACCCGCCTTCTTCTCACACCCTCACGCCATACTTACTCCAGAGCCTGATGCTACACCTTTTCGGTGGAGTGGGACATGCCTCTTCAAAGCCGACCGCGAACTGAAGAAAATCACGGTAAGCTGTATGATGACATCAATGGGGA
Source organism: Neoceratodus forsteri (assembly GCA_016271365.2). Classification (NCBI taxonomy): domain Eukaryota; kingdom Metazoa; phylum Chordata; order Ceratodontiformes; family Ceratodontidae; genus Neoceratodus; species Neoceratodus forsteri. The sequence continues at coordinate 1,206,867,634 of CM028132.1, forward strand.
TTCAACTTAGGTGGCTATCTCAGCCATTTTTGCGACTTTTGGCTCCAAATTTTCAACATGGGGTTTTTGGGACCCCACCTCATGAATTCAGTTGCTGTAGTGCACGGAATGACCTTTTGGGACCAGGTAATGAAACAACAGTGTCACTGTTCATGAGATGGGCTGCCAAAAAGCCTATGTTGCAAATTTGGTGAAAAAATTCCAAAAAATGACTGTGTTACGAGCGTGTATTGTGCAGTTTCCACGCACGCTCGTAAGTTCGAAATTTATTTTTAAATATTTTCACTTGAACATTGCCAGTTTTTCACACCTCCTTATGAACAGTACAGCTGTCATTTTTCACATCCTGCCCAAAATGTGTTTTCACACACCTGGTGCACAATGGTGCGGTCACTGCGGGAAATCAGTGTTAGGGACATATTAAGAAAATCACAGTGATAGTGTTCATGAGTGGAGGTCTCAAAATGCCTATGTTGAAAATTTGGTGAAACAGTTCCACAAAATGATCGTGTTATGAGCGTGCATTGGGCAGTTTCCACGTACGCTCGTAAGTTCAAGAATTTTTAATATTTTCACTCCAGATTTTCAACATTGCCATTTCTTCACACCTCCTTATAAATGGTACAGCTGTCATTTTTCACATCCTGCCCGAAATGTCGTTTTGCACATCTGGCACAGAATGGCGTGGTCGCTGTGGGAAATTAACATTCGGGACCGAGTAACAAAATCACAGTGCCACTGTTTATGAGCGGAGGTCCCAAATGCTTTCATGAGGTGGGGTCACAAAAAGCCCATGTTGAAAATTTGGAGTGCAAATACCAACAAACGCCTGGGGTGTTAGGGTTTCTAACCGTAATGTCCCACCTTGTAGGGACTGACAGGTGTCAGGGGTGTGACTTTGGATTGTCGGCTGTAATGCTCACACCATTCCACCCCCACCCCCACCCTGCAGCCAGTGACAGGCATCAAGGTGTGCCTTGGACTCTTCGGCCCCAAAGTTCATCCCATTCTCCTATACTGCACCCATTTCAACGTATTTCCTTATGGAATAGGGTGAGCGTCAGGCCTGACGATGCCAAGGCACAACGTGACACTTGTCGGAGTCTGCAGGGCAGGGTGAGGTGAAATGGCATGAGCGTTATGGCCGATAACCCAAGGGCACACCTCAATGCCTGTCAGTCTCTGCAGGGTGGGGTGGGGTTGGTGTCAGTTCCATACTTCACTGCCATTCCTATTATGCATCTCTCTAACTCCTGCACTACCAATACCAATGCCAGCAAGACAACATTCGGCATTGACAAATGCTTGTTGTAGATAGGTGTCACATTAGCCATTTTCCCGTCAGATACCACTGTCCCCTCTGTGACTGATTTGTTAAAAAGTAGTGTCAGTGGCCCTGCTAATTCTGTGGATAATCCCCTTAATAACTGAGGGAGGATGTTGTCTGGCCCTGGTGATTTATTGGTCTTGAGTCCACTTGGTCTTTTTCTTACCTCCTCCTTCTCCTTAATTACATAGTTTACAGTATGAGCAGTTATTGTTGCCTCTGGTGCTTTCTGATGTGTTGATTTGGGCTGGAAAACCCCTAAGAAATAATGATTAAATTCATCAGCCATATCCTTTTCTTTCTCAACAATTTTGTTGTTTATTTTAAGTGGCCCTATTTTTTATGATTACTCCTGAGCCCACTTATATAGTTGTAAAATGCCTTCTTGTTATCTATAATGTTGCTTACTAGGTTTAACTCCACATTTCTCTTTACATGCTTAATCTTCTGCTTGCATACATTTAGCTTCTGTTTATAACTTGCCCAGGTGCTTTCAGACAGCTTGGCCTTGTATATAGTATATGCTCTATTCTTTTAAGGTTGCATTGAACCATGGTGATACCCTGCCCTTGCAGTTATATTTATTCCTCTCAGGGACAAAATTTCCAATACAATGGTTTATATGAATTTCAATATTAGTCCGTATTTGTTCTACAGATATGTTGCATAGTTCCTTGTTCCAGTTCCAGTTAGCTAGGTAATGTCTCATACCTGTATAATTTGCTTTAGGGTAACATTTAATTTTTGTAATACCATTTACAGGATACCAGGTTTCTTTAATCTTTACTTCTGTTATATTATGATCACTGTTCATCAGTGGTTACCTTATCGTACATTTAGCATTGTCTATATCTAGATTGATAATTACTAGATCAAGTAGGCTATCCGCACATGTTTTTGAGTTAACCAGCTGAGTCATGTTGTTACTTATAACATAGTCTAACAATTCATGATCACTAGTGGATTTTCCAGTCTTGGTTTCCCAGTTTATAGTAGGCATGTTAAAATCCCCGATAATTACTGTTCTAGGGTCTGTACCTATGTCATTCATTAGTTTCATAAACTGTCTTATTTTGCTCAACAGTCAGTGACTGGGGTCTATAACAGACTCCAACCACTATATGCTTTACATTGTGCAGATTTATTTGTATCCATATTTGCTCCATATCACTAACCACATAGTCAGGCATATCACATTCTTGGGCCTTAAATTGTTTACTTACATAAAGGGCTACGCCACCTCGCTTTCCATTTCTCTCTTTGTGAAATAATTGATTGCCAGTTATCTCTTTACACGAATCATCATTATTCCACCGTGTTTCAGTGACACCACAAATGTGAATGTCTTCTTGCTTTAATAATAATTCTGATGCTTCAACTTCATTGTTTAGACTTCTTGCATCTATTGAAAAGATGTTAAGTCCATAATTATTACTATTGTCTACCATATTTTTGGTATTTCTAGGTAGTTTCTTGGTTGCCCCCCTGCTTACCAGTTTAAACCACAACTTTTCAGTTCTTCAATAAACAAGTCTGCAAGTAATTTGCTCCTTTTTTTACTTAAGTGCAGTCCGTCTCTAGCAGACAGTTCCCTATTACCATCAAATCTCTCCCAGGTTTTTATGCATCTTATATTGTTAAACAAACACCATTTCCGTATACTGTTGTTTAATTGTAAAATTCTGTGATTGTAATCGTGATTACCCTTGGGGACTGGTAATATTTCAGAAAATGCCATCAAACAATTCATATCACTTAGTTCTTTATGTAGAATCTGGAGATCTAACAGTATATCACTATCTGATTTTTTTCTTAAATCGTTAGTTCCTGCATGTATTATAACATGTGTCCTTTCTTTTGTCCCTTTTAGGATTTTAGTGGCCAGCCCTTTTAGGTGTAATTAGACCTGCCCCTGGAAAATAGTTACTAATTACTCTTTCTTTATTGTTCTTTGTTGTATTTTGATCGGTGTAATGAATTATTGAATCCCTTAATATGTAACAAGTTTGCCTCGTGTCTGCGATAGTGTTGGTTGTGTGATTTGGTGCACTTGTTGTTGGGAGTGTTTCCATATGTATTATCAATATGCTGGAGTTGCATCAGACTTCCAACACTACTAGTGGTTGACTTTTCTTCCACTACCCCGACCATAGTATTTACAGGCGCCCCTTTTATCTGGTAATGGCTTAGCCATGCTCTGGGAAGTTTCCAAACCTCCTGTTTCTACTTGCATTCCTTGTTACTGACTTATATTGCTGTCTTGATTATTTTCACCTGTGATGTTCAGTTGCTCGTCAGCCTGTTCCTCTACTCTCTCAAATAAATCTCTCAATGGGCTATATCTATTAGCAGTAGGTATCTGGAAATCCATTGCCTTCCTTACTCTTTTTAATAGCCTGTTTTGGCTCAGTGTGCACCACTCATCACCCCTCCTCGTTCTCTCTTGACCTCTTGTGCCGTCCTGCCACAGCTTGCTCCCCTTCAGTGGTATAATTTGACTCCCTGCAGTTCATCAGTTGATATTTTAACGTGTTATTTTCCAGTTCAAGGCCAATGACTTTAACCCTTAATTCCTCGAGTTCCTTGCATTGGCTATAAATATATATATCAAATCCATTTTGGGGTTGCACAGTGAACTTCTTCCATACATCACTCTTGATTCCTAATTCCCCAGTTGTTAATTGTACTGCATTTAATTCCGTTTGCTCCATCATTAGTATTTCCATACCTGACATGCTGTATTTCTTATACTCTTTCTGGCCTGACCTGGCTGACGCTGGCAGACACCCTGCGCTTGCCTCCACTCGCTAGGCTGGCTGTTAAGTAACCAGCAATGCAGAAATAGTATCCCCTGCTTCCTGTCAGCTCGTACTGGTTACCTAGCAGCAGAAAAACCCCTTTAAACAGTACACATAAGGAGCCCCAGCCTTTAAAAAGACAAACTGAACGGCTGATTGGGAGGCGCAAAAGGGCTCCCCAAACTATCTGCAAAGCAGCGGCTGTTTTGTTTGTCCTCAGCTCCTCACAAAATTGGAAGGCAGAGGTCATGTGACCAGGTTCCTAGCAGTCTCGTTCACCAGACTGGTATTACTCCTACAGATAAAATACACTAGTTAAAAATGCAGGTAGCACTCTTGTAAGTGCAGACCCACACACAGAGCCCCTCTGTCTCCCTCTTCCCAAATATTCATGTCTCCAACATCAGAGTTGGGGTTAAAATGTATGATAGCATCGTTTTCCCTCCCCGTGGGTGCCCCTCCCCAGATTATCCCTACCAGGTCCCATTTGTTAATGGAACCCTCACCCCTATGCAGTTAAAATCGAGTCCCAAAGTCAAATCCCCGGGCCCACTGCAAGGCTGAGAGGAGAGAAAGAACAAGGAAAGGGCTCACCAACCTTTGGTTCTCTGTACTGGGAAGGGGGTATATTTTGTATTGTGGCATGTTCTGTTGAGGTCGTCCTGCAGATTTAAAGCTGGTCAAAAGGCTGGCCTTCAGGAAATATAACGGAATGCAGCAGGATGAAGATAGGGAGGAATACCAAACTGCCCTAAGGGAAGCAGGGAAGGCAGTAAGGCAGGCAAAGGCCCAAACCGAGGAAACACTAGCACAAACAGTAAAAGAAGGTGCCAAGACTTTTTATAGATACATTAGTGAAAGGAGAAAGTCCAGAGGGGATATTGCTAAGATCATAGGAGATAAGGGGATATGTGAGGAGGAGGAGGACCATGTAAAAGCATCTATCCTAAATAGATACTTCTACTCAGTATTTACTAAAGAGAAAGTAAGACAGGGCCCACAGCTCAGCACCATGGACACGGGGACGGAGGTGTGCACTAGTCCCTTCACAAAAGAAAGGGTCCTACAAGAGCTCAATAAGCTCAGGCTGGACAAGGCAATGGGACCGGATGAGGATGATATATATCCAAGGGTACTAAAGGAGCTAAGGGTGGAACTAACAGAGCCATTATCAGAACTGTTTAGTGAGTTTCTGAGTACAGGAGAGGTTCCAGAAGACTGGAGAAGGGCTCATGTGATCCCGCTCCACAAGAGTGGTAGCAGGGAGGAGGTAGGGAACTACAGACCAGTCAGTCTTACCTCAGTAGTGGGAAAGATTATGGAGGCACTCTTTAAGGAAACGATAGTGCAATACCTGGAATTCATAAGAGCACAGGATCCAAGACAGGATGGGTTTACAAAAGGAAGGTTCTGTCAGACTAATCTTATAGATTTCTTTGACTGGGTAACCAGAGTGGTGGACCAAGCAGGAGCAGTTGATGTTGCCTATCTTTACTTCAGCAAAGCTTTCGGTACTGTTCCACATAGAAGATTGATTAATAAGCTGGGTAGGCTTTGGGTGGGTCAGAAGTTGGTCAACTGGGTAGCAAACTGGTTGATGGGCAGAAAACAGAGTGGTGGTAAATGGTATACAGTCAGAAGAGATGCAAGTCACTAGTGGGGTACCTCAGGGATCAGTCCTGGGGCCAGTCCTCTTCAATATCTTCATCATTGACATTGCAGATGAACTGTAGGGTAAGGTTTGTCTGTTTGCAGATGACACCAAGATCTGCAACAGAGTAGATGATCCAGATGGGGTGGGCAGAATGAGAAGAGATCTGGATAAACTAGCAAAATGATCGGAAGAGTGGCAATTGGGGTTTAACGCAAAGGAGTGCAAGATCATGAACATAGGAAAGAGAAACCCTGAAGTCACCTGTAGGCTGGGAGGGGGAGTTGCTGGCAGTCACAAGGGAAGAAAGAGACTTTGGCATCATCATCACCGATGACCTGAAATCATCCAAGCAGACCACTAAAGCAGTAGGTAAGGCTAGAGGTATGTTGGGGTGTATTAGTAGGGGTATCACAAGTTAGAAGAGGGAGGTAATAATCCCTCTTTACAAGACACTGGTTAGGCCCCATCTGGAGTACTGCGTGCAGTACTGGAGGCCACACCTTCACAAGGACATTAACCATATTGAGGCAGTCCAGAGAAGGGCAACCAAAATGGTGCAGGGACTGCATCAGAAAATATATGAGGACAGATTAACGGAGCTCAATATGTATACCCTAGAGCAAAGGAGGGGAGAAAGGTGATATGATCGAAACATTTCAACACCTTAAGGGCGTTAACAAGGTGAAAGAATCTAACATGTTTCAATATAAGAAAAATAGCAGGACAAGAGGACACAGCATGAGATTAGAGGGAGGTCGATTAAGGGGTAATGTGAGGAAGTTCTTTTTCACAGAAAGGGTGGTGGATGCAGGGAATGGCTTACCTCAGGAAGTGGTGGATATGAATACAGTGCAGGGCTTCAGACAAGCATGGGATAGGCATAAGAGAGCAATACAGATGAGTATGAATAGATAGGCCATTGATAGAGCAAAGGCTGATGGCACATTCATAAGGTAGAAAAAGAAATGGGCAGACTGGATGGGCTTTGTGGTCCTTATCTGCCATCAACCTCTATGTTTCTGGCCCTGGTTTGGGGTCCCAATAATGTGGGTGTCACTTCCCGACAGTTCAGTCAAATGCTCTGCAGTTCCCTCTCCTAGCAGTCCTGGCTAATCCCTGCTATCCATTAGTTTAGTCTTACAGAGGGATGTCCCATAGTGCATCACGCCAGGCAGTCACCACCATCTTAGTTTGATGGGAAAGATGACCTCATAGTGACGAAGACCATGTAGATCCCTAGCTCATTTTCCTGCGGGCTGTATTTTGAATGACGTGACACCATCTTTTATCTCCCCCCCAAACAACAGGCCTGGTTTGAGTCAGGATCGTTCTTCGCACGAAGCCCCCCGATTCTGTCCCCAGTCAGCACTTTTACCAAACTTGGCCAGTGTTTTTAGTTTATTGATATTTAGTGTGGCAGTTTGAATCACCTGGATCATTTGTTGTAAAAAGGTGTGGTCTGGCTGTAGGGCCCAGGAGGAAGTGGGGGTAGGTGCCACTCCATTGCACACCACTGAGGAGGACTAAATGGGGGGGTCGATCCGGGCAACCCAGCAAGCCATTCCACCAGTTTAAACCAAGAAATAAAATGAAATACAGAATTGCTCGCTAGAGGAGGAAACTGACAAGACAACTCTGGTTTTGGCTCCCTGTTTTAAAGATTAAGTAGGTTGCCTTGGGTTATTCTTGTTGAACATGAATTAAATTATATTCCATTTACCCCTATGTCCATTAACCCATGGTTGAGCACTCTGAGGATGCCCCCCCCACCAAAGCCCCCCACCTACCCTTTGAGCTCTGGCATAGTCATGATCAGCTCAGTTTTGTTTCAGCCAAAAAGACATCAGTTCAGGGGTTGTGTCCATTTGCTCCTGGTTGATCCTGGATCGCTGAAAAGACCTTAGGTGGGAAATGATTGAGGCCATTGAGTCCTTTCCATTTCAATCTCTGTGATTTTGGTTGTGTTTGTTGCCAGTGCTGAGAATTATTTAATTGTTTTTCTTTGCCTCTGTCATTTGCTGGTTGAAGGAAACCTCTTACTTGGAGGTTCACGGTTGCTTCCTCTGCTGAGTGGTACTCTTGTCCGTCTGGGTGCTGTACGGTCAGCCATGCTGAGTATGGGGTACAGAATTTGAGATTATGCTGTTGGAGTACTGGTAGCAGTGGGATATATGCTGTTTGGTGGTTTCCGGAGCATAGTCATTGTCAAACAAAATATGGGTTTATCCAAAGAAGACCTTCTTTTTCCAAGCAGCCTGTAGAATACTTCCCTTGACAGAATAGTTTAAAATTTTTATTATGATGGATCGGGGGCAGTTGGCTTCAGTCCAAGGACCCGATGTGCCCTTTCGATATCTGTTGATAGGTCCAGACCCAGTTCCAAGGCTGTCCGGAGGAACTAGTCAAGAAAGGTGCCCATGTTCGTCCCCTCTGAGTTTTCAGGCATGCCGTACAATTGCAGATTACTCCTCTGGGACCAATTTTCAGCATCCTTCTGTCTGGCCATAATAAGTTACTGTGTCTCTGCAATTTGTTTTATTTGCTGCTCCAAATCATCAGTCTGGTTTTCTACCATTGTAGTTTGCATTCCAGAGTGTCTGTATATTCTTTGAGTCCCGCCAGATCCCGATGCAGCTCTTGTATTACTCCTTTGATCTCTGCTCTGGACGCTATTATTTCTCTGTAGATTGTGTCTAATTTGATTTTCTTATTTTTGTTTTTACCCTGAGTCTTGGGTTTTGTTCCTGTGTCTCCATGTTGTTGGGGGTGCATCTGATGTCTGCAATCTCTCCATGTCTGAATGGTCAAGTTGGGATCCCTCAACATCCTCTTGTTGGGGTTCATTTTTTTTTTTTTTTCGAAGTTGACTTCATCTGGCATGGTGTGAATGTCCCTCTGTCTTTTCCTTTGGTTCTCTTGTTGAAATTAGCTGATTTAAGAGGGAATTTCTAGGAGGGATAAATGGAGCTGTCACATTTAGCTGTCATGCAGGTCAAAACCAGAAGTCGAAATGAGGGCAGTTCTATATGTCTTCCAGACCTTCCAGAACCATCTCTCTCTCTCTCCGGGTCCTCTGTTAGTGCTATTGGACAATCTCAGTGTAGTCAATTACATCAACAAGCAAGAGGGGACCCATTCCTATCCTCTGTGCCGGGAAGCACTAAAGGTCTGGTACTGAGCTCTAGACCACGGTCTAGAACTGTCAGCCATTCATGTGCCAGGCACCCAGAATGACTTGGCAGATAGCCTCCGCCGGTCATAGTCCAAAGTGCATAAGTGGGAGCTGTTGACATTGGTCGCAGGAAACCTGCTCGACAGGTGGGGTTGTCCAGAGTTGGACCTTTTTGCATCCCCACTCAACGCAGACCTGCCTTGTTTCAGCTTGCTAGATCCAGGGCCTGGAGTTTTCTGGTGAGACATGTTGTCCCTCTCTTGGAAAGAGAGGTTTCTTTACACATTCCCACTCTTCCCTCTAATTCAGAGGGTGCTCATCAAACTACAGATGGAGGGCATCACCCTGATTCTGGTGGCCCTGTTTTGGCTGTGGCAGAGATGGTTTCCATTACTGCAACAATTGGCTGTGGAAGCTCCAGTTCCCCTGCTCCTTTGCTGCAACCTGTTGACACAGGCACAGGGGACCCTGGTCCATCCAGACCTCAAGTCCCTCCATCTGCATGCATGGCTCCTGAGGACATAGCCATTGCTAGGTTCAGTGTCTCTCAGAAGGTGGCGTCCAGAAAACCTTCCACCAGGGCCAGTTATTCTATGAAGTGGAAAGTGGTTTGTTATTTGGGCCGGTTCTCATCAACTGGACCCTTTCACCTGTCTGGTGAACCAGGTTTTGGTGTATTTCCTCACTTTGTCTGAGGCTGGTCTCAGATACTCCTCCCTCAAAGTGCACCTGTCTGCCATATCATCCTTCCATTTGCCCATCAATGGCTATACAGTGGCACTGCTGGATATGGTCATACTTTTCTAAGAGGCATTCTCCTCTTCAAGCCTCCCATCTGTAGCCTGGTTCTGGCTTGAGACCTCAGTTTCGTTTTGCAGAAGTTGACCCTGCCTCCTTTTGAGCCAGCCGCGTCTTGCGAGCTACACTTTCTGTCATAGGAGGTGTTATTTTTAGTTGCCATTACTTCTGAATGAAGAATTTCAGAGCTACCGGCTCTCATGTGTGAGCAGCTTTATTTGGTTTTGCACAAAGACAGGGTCTTTTTGCATACTAATCCCAAGTTTCTTCCTAAGGTGGTGTCTGAGTTTACTCTCAACCAATCCATCCACCTGCCTGTTTATTTTCTGTACCATGCCAGTCCAGGGGAAGCATTGCTCCATACTTTGGATGTGCATAGAATTTTGTGTTACTCTACACACCATACCAAGGATAGCAGGAAGTCCAAACAGTTATTTGTAGAGGTAGAGAGGGCGCTCCAGTTCCGAAACACTGCTTGTCCAAATGATTTCGTGCTCAAATGGATTTCAACAAGGCCTTTGACTCTGTGCCCCACAAAAGGTTGATCAGGAAGTTGATGGATCTTGGGATTAGGGATAAGATGCCCAGATGAGTGGAGAACTTGCTGAGGGACTGAACCCAGAAGGTGGTTGTGGGGGAAGAGTTTATCTGGTACCAGGGAGGTCACCAGTGGGGTCCCGCAGGGCTCAGTGCTGGGGCCGGTGTTATTCAGTGTCTTCATCAATGACATTGGGGATGGCGTTAAGGGCAAATGGTGCGTATAAATGGATGACACCAAGCTCAGCAGGAGAGTGGACACAGCTGAAGGGATACAGGACCTACAGGATGATCTGGAAAAGCTGGGGTGGTGATCCAGGATCTGGCAGCTTGACTTCAGTGCCAAGAAATGCAAAGTTATGCACATTCAAGCCAAGAATCTCAGGACAGAGTAATACCTGGGTGGAGTCCAGGTATCTGCATCAGAGAAGAAGGACCTGAGAGTGGTGATCACTAGTGACCTGAAGCACTCCATGCAGTGCAAGAAAGCAGCAGCAAGGGCAGACAAGATGATGGGATGCATAGCTAGGGGATGAGTAGTAAGAGAGAGGAGGTTATACTACCCTTGTACAGGGCATTGGTGAGTCCACACCTAGAATATGGAGTTCAGTACTGGTGCCCACACCTCAAAAAGGACATTAACCTGCTGGAGAAGGTCCACAGGAGGGCTACAAAGATCATAGTGGGTCAGGAGGATGAGGGTACTGAACATATACTCCCTGGAGCAGTGTTCATTCCAGAAATGAAATTTGGTGGATCAGATGACCCACTGGCCACTAAAAAGGTGGGTCATTTGCCAGAAAGTGTGGGTCATACGTCAGTTTTACTAAAAAAAGTCATAAAACAAAGAATTTTTAATTCAGGAATGAGTGTGAATAACTGCTTTTATCATGCCATGATAACTAGCAGGCAGAGCAGCAGAGAGTGACTTGTGAATGCTAGATAGTAAGCTAATCAGCCTGACTAATATAAATTCACTAAAACCAATTATTTTCTTTGCGCTTTGCTGCCTATGCTCTTTGATCAGGGTATAAAGTGATAGCAAGCAAACTCAGCTCTTTACCAAGTTTGACCCCTGAATATTTTATTTTGTCTTTTTTTTGAGAAACTGCCAACAAACTCAAACTTTTAGTAGGAGTGACCGTTCTCCGATGGTTCACAGGGGCAGGCAGAGGCCCCACAACTCTGCCTTGCTGCACTCAGCTGCCTCAAGTCGTGACTCTGACAAAATTCAAGAATTGAAATCATCTGTTTGAATTGTATTTCACAAAATCCAAAGTCTTCTCTGACTTAGAGGCTCCCACAACCACAATCTCAGCTGTAATTTGCATGACAGACTTTTGTTTTTAGCAATCAGTCAGTGACATAGTGATGCAGTAGCTCTAGTACTACAAACTCACTCCATGACGGTTACTCCAAACTAACTGTGCACCAACAGTAAAAGAGCGGTTTTGATAGCTGTTGTGTACCATATGATGTGTCTCAGTGCACAACACATGGTACGTAACAGAAGCACCCGTCCCTTGCATCCATAATCAGTCATTCTGTGGCTGAATACTGTCAGAAATGCCTGCCCCCAATGACTGTAGTGCAATTAGCCCTCCTCATAGCTGCCAATCAATGGTCACTCAAGAACGTCACATTCCTCTGTTTCCCCTGACTGATAAATAAAAGACCACAAGTGCTTTTAGTCTTTCGGATGAGACGTTAAACCAGGGTCTCATCTGCCTGTTCTGGTGGTAGTTCAGGTGGATATTAAAGATCCATGGCACTTCTAGAAAAGAGTAGGAGAATTTCCCCAGTGCCCTGGCCAAATGTTCCCCCATTCATTAAAAATACCACCAATAGCTTAATCCGTCAAGGTTAGTTGGCATTCATCTGTCTCCCCCTCCCCCGGGTCATGATTGAAAATAGGCAGAATTTGTCTAGTGCACTTACCCGGTTAACAAAAACTAAATAAATAAATTCCTCATTTCCCCTGACTGATAAAAAAAAATACACGTGCTGCTTGTCTCTCTAGTCCCTTATGTTTGTTTGTCATCATGATTTTAAAACAGCATGATCACCACCCCGGGCAGTCTACTTAGCGTCTCTCTGCTCTCCAGTGCAGATACCAGTTGATTTTAATTATCTGTTGGTCAGAACACAGACCAGGAAGCTGTTGTGCTGTGTGTATGTTATAGCCACTAGCTTACATATCAGGCAGCACTCCTAAGTGTATCAACACAAAGATTCTCCCATATTTTAACAGACTGTCTTTGTGTGAGCTAAGCTCCCTCACACAAAGGCAAAACTGCTAAAATATGGAGAATCATGATTCGTTTTGGCTGCCACTTAGGAGTGCTGCCTAACATGTAAGCTAGTAGCTATAAAACGTAACCTCACCTGCACAACACAGATACAGCTGCTTCCTGGTCTGTGTTCTGATGGAGAGATAATTAACAGTCAGTAGTGTCTGCAGCAGAGAGGAGAGACAATAAGTAGACGGCCCGTGGTGGTGATCATGCTGTTTGAAATCCTTTTGATGCAGATCATGATCCAAAAAATAGAAGACTTTCCATCGCCAGTCAGCAGCGCAGTGAGTCATACCTGACATGACGCCCAAGCCCAAGGGGCGTTCTCGAGCCCTCAGTAATTTTTCCTTCTCTGGCTTATCGGCGACTTAGCAGTGAGTCTGCAGTACCTGACTTGCCCCCAAGGGGCGTTCCGGAGCTGTCAAGCCTTTAGTCCTCTCTCCAGAAGCAGAACATGCCCCCAGGGAATAAAGCTTTCAGTGCTGTGGCTGTAAAACGCATGCACCCAGGTTTCTTAAAAGTGCAGGTGTGACAAAAAAGACCCATGCTGCACTATCAAGATGGGACAGGCTGCCTGTCGGGCACGCCATTGGCTTGATTCCGTGGCCTGAAATAAACACTGCTGGAGGAATGGGGGGGACATGATTGGGATCTTTAAGTACTTGAAAGGGATAAATAAGGTTGATAAGGAGGGTCTCTTTTGAGTGGCAACCATAACACGAGGGGGCACAGTCTTAAGCTGTAGGGGAAGGAGGTTTAGGAGGGAGGTCAGGAAGCACTTCTTCACAGAGAAGGGTGGTGGTCATTTGGAATGCGCTGCCAGAATAGGTGGTCTTGTTGAAGACAGTGAGCAGCTTCAAGAGAGGCTGGGATAAGCATAGGGGAAGGTAACGATCATGGATAGGGAAGGTGGGAGGAGTGGAGGGGGGCAGGGACAGTAGCTCAAGCTGTGGACCCTGCAATACGAGCAGACTAAGTAGACCAAATGGCCTTCTTCTGCTGGCTTCTTCGTATGTTCGTAAATAGCTGTCCTCCTATATTATTTTTTTGTTACAGGAAGTACGGTAAGGAACTTCCTGAGGTTGTTAAGGGCCATTCCGCCAGGGGCATGGCCATTTCAGTTGCCTGTTTCAGAGGTGTGTCTGCAGCTGAGATTTTCGTTGCTGCCACTTGGAGCAGAAGAAGAAGAATCAGCATTTATGTAGTGCTTTTTATACATTAATGTATCCCAAAGCACTTTACAAGCAATGCTTGACTGGTAGTGAAGTGACTGAATGTGTGGTGGTGGACATATCACACATCAGCACCCACACACAGCCTGGACAGTTACATGAACTGGTTTTATGGGAAGGGGAATATTGGTCAAGACACTGGGAATGTCCCCTGCTCTTTGCGAAGAATGCCTTGGGTTCTTTTACTGCCACCTGGACACCCACCAGGACAACACCAGGATGGGTAGAAGGGACCTTGGTTTTAATGTCACATCTGAAGGCCGGCACACCCCAACAGTACAGCACCCCCTGATACTGCACTCGGGTGCCAGCATTTTAGGTACGAGTACAATCCCGGTGTGGGATGAGAACCAATGACCCTCTGGTCCAGAGACGGATGTGCTACCAACTGAACCATGCTGACACCTGACAGTACTGTCCTCAGGTTCACCAAGCATTACAATCTGGACATTGCATCCCAAAGAATGGCAAGCTTTGGCCTTGCTGTGCTTCAGGGTCTTCTTTCAAAGGCCTCTGGCCTTCAGCCACCCAGACTGTCCTTGTTCACAGCAGTGTTTGGGACTTGTTCCTTAGGTGTGACCTGATGACAGAGCTATCTCCGAAGAAGATAGAACAGTTACGGAAGAACTTGCCATAACAGTAGATCTTAGATGGAATCTCTGTCATCAGGTCATGCCGTCCCTCCCGCCATCCCCCTTTCTCTTTTTCTCTCTCCCGCTTGACTGTCCTGTTGCTTCAGCCCTTCTGCTCGCTGGGCACCTTTTCCCTCTCTCGGTTCCCTAGTGGGACTGCTGTCTCATGGCCTCCGGCTAGGGAAGAACTGAGGAGGGAGCAGAGCCGCCCGTGCTTTTATAGGGTGACTGATGTCGGAGCCTGACGTCGGCATGGGTGGCCCCTAGTAGACTGCTGCAGAAAAGCTTCTGTGGGATCCTGGTGCCCGATGGCTAAGTTCCATAGGTGTGACCTGATGAGAGAGATTCCCTCGAAGATCTCCTGTTACGGTAAGTTCTTACATAGCTGTTCTTTCCTCCCCTTTTTTCCCTGAGGGGAAAAAGAGAACATATGACACATGAGGGTTTTTTTTTTTCAGGAGTTAATAGTATTCATTCCTGTTTGGTACATCATGGCATCTTACTTGCAAGGGCGTCCCATCTTGCTTTTCTGCCAGAGCCACATACTTAAGGGCTGCTGCCTTAAGATCACTATCCATCTCCTGTCTGGCTGGTACTGAGGCTCTGATTCCATACCCAACTTAGGCCACCTAGTGTGCCCTTCTTTTCCTTTATTCTAAGGTTGATAGTCAGGTTTTATTCTGTTGTTTGTTTATATTTCCTGTATCCTTTCCCTGTCCCTTAGGGCTAGGAAAATGTTTAGCCTTCTCTTTTTTTTCCTCCCCACTTTTTCTCTGCTGGCGAACAGAACTGAGGTTAGTGAGGGAGCAGGTAATGGTTATTGACTGACGTGCAGCACCACATGGGGGGTGCGCTGGTGACATGCCCAGTAGTCATAGCCATCCCCTGTCAAAAGGTTTGCTCCCGCAGGGTCCTAGTACCTCCAGCCCAGACCCATAAGTGGTAATCAGTGGTGTAGATATTCTGGAAGATCAACAGTTACGGTAGGTACTTCACTAGCAAGCATTCGAACTAGCGAAGGCAGAGGGGGGTGAAAGAAGGATAGGAGACATGTCATATGCCCCACCCCAAGAGCACAGGAACTACAGGAGAACTCAAGAAGAGAATAGAACAACAGAGACCTCGGGTCAGCACAAACACAGGAAACTGAGAGGGTCTGACAAGGATTGGGATCAGAAAAGGGAGAGGCATAAGAGAGCAAAGCAGGGGAGGGACACCACATCCTGGAGAGCCATGTGTACAGTTGCACGAAGTCTGAGTAACAAGATAGGCGACCTCGAGACTACCATGGCGGAATGTGGCCTGGATATTGTGGCCATCACAGAGACCTGGTGTAATGAAAACCAGAGCTGGGAAGTGGCCTTACTGGGTTGCAATCTTATTCAGGAGGGCAGAGTAGGCAAGAAGGGGGAGGAGTGGCTTTTTATGTGAGGGAAAATATAAAGGCCACAGAAATTCAAAGGGAACTGGGAGATGGGGAAATTCTGTGGGTTACGCTAGAAAGGAGTAAGGGGACAGTCATCTGCACAGGAGTAATATACAGACCACCAGCTCGGGGAAGGAGGTAGCTAAGGAGATGATGTTAGCAATGCAAAGGATGGCGCACAAGGGAGAGGTGTTGATGATCGGTTATTTCAATCTAACGGACGTGGAGTGTAGCCTCCCTGCGGCAGCAACAGCTAGGAGCAGGAACATCTTGGACTCCCTGCAGGAGGCATTCGTTAAACAGCTGGTCATAGAACCCACATGGGGGTCGGCACTCCTGGGCCTGGTGCTCACAGATGGGGAAAGTGTGACGGGTTACAGTAGGGGAACACCTGGGGAGCAGTGATCATCGAACAGTGTGGTTTGAAATAATGGAGGGGAGGAACTGTGCCACACAAAGGCAAGATTCCTAGACTAGAAAGAAGGGAGAATGCCTAGAAGAAGCACTGGTCGGAGTAGGGGAGCTGAAGGGGGTAGAGGAACAGTGGGTGACAATCAGAACAGGGATTGCATTGGTGATACAACTCTGTGTCAAACAGGTCAGCAAGGGGAAGAGGAAGAGGAAGAAGAGGCCACTGTGGTTTTTCTAAGGAGGTAGCAGAAAAGATTAAAGCGAAAAAAAAATAGACACAGGTGGAGGGGGATTGGGAGAGGTACCAGGGAAAACAAAAGGGAGGCGGGGACGGCGGTTAGGGAAGCCAAGGCACAAACAGAAGAATGCATAGCAAATTCAGTGGTGGGGGGGACAAAACCCTTTACAGGTACATCAGTGAAAAAAGGAAGGCAAGGGGAGGGATTGTGAGACTGAAAGGAGAGGATGGGGGTAGTGCAGAGGATGACCACCAGAAATCGGATATACTAAACAATACTTCTGTTCAGTTTCTACAAAGGAGGGGGAAGGAAATGGGACATCAGTAAGTGATATGGGCAGGAAGGGCACGGAAATGGACACAGGTCCCTTTCCAAGGGAAACCATCTTCAGGAAACTGGAGACAGTAAGAGTTGATAAGGCTATGGGGTCAGATGGGGTTTACCCCAGGATACTGAAAGAGCTAAGAGAAGAGTTGGCAGAACCTCTGACTACCCTGTTTAGCCTGTCATTGGAAACAGAGAAGGTACCCAAGGACTGGAGGAGAGCTGATGTGGTCCCTTTATACAAAAGTGGAAACGGGGAGGAAGCCGGGAACTACAGACCGGTCAGCCTGGTCTCAGTAGTGGAAAAGGCCATGGAAACACTACTAAAAGAAAGAATAGTGGAACACCTGGTTGTCAGTGGTCTGCAGGACACAAGGTAGCATGGTTTTATGGGAAGGAGGGCATGCCAGACTAACCTCATTGAATTTTTCGACTGGGTAACCAAGGAAGTGGATCGAGGAGGGGCAGTGGATGTGGCCCACCTGGATTTCAGCAGGGCCTTTGACACCGTGCTGCATAGAAGGCTGTTAAGCAAGCTGGGGAGCACTGGGGTGGGAAAGAAGGTAGTGAAGTGGGTGGAGAATTGGCTGGATAATAGGACCCAGAGGGTGGTGGTACAGTAAATGTCATTCACTCTGCAAAGCCTAAAGTCCTCGGTGCCCCGGGTGTTCACCAAATGCCTTTTGGTGGTAGCGGCCTACATGCATACCCAGGGGGTGCAGATTTTCCTGTACCTGGACGATTGGCTCCTGGCAGCCCTGTCCAGGGAGGTACTACTGCGCTTCCTTTCCCTTACCAAGCAGGTCTTTGCCTGCCTGGGTATTACCATCAACCAGGCCAAGTTCCATCTGGTCCCGTCCCAGAGGTTCCAATATATCGGGGCGATTCTGGACACGACCTCTGGCGTGGCCTTCCTGCCACTGGACAGGGTGGACACTCTCCAGGCCCAGGTCAGCCTGTTGATCTGCAGGCAGGTCAGCGTCAGGTCAGTCCTTCGTTTCCTCGGGCTAGTGGTGGCTGCGATTCCAACAGTCCCTCGCGCTTGGCTCCACATGAAAATCTCTCAGTGGATGCTTCGGTCTCAGTGGAATCAGCTGGTGGACGACCTAGATCAACTTGTCCCTCCCATGGCTCGGGACTTGCAGTGGTGGATGGTTCAAGAGAACCTCTGCTGGGGAGTTCCCTTCAGTCTCCCTCCCCCCTCGCAGACGTTGACTACGGACACCTCCGACGAGGGTTGGGGAGCCCATCTCAGTCCTCACAGGACCCAGGGCTCCTGGTCCAAGCTCAAGGAGTCTCTTCACATCAGTGTGCTTGAACTAAGGGCAGTACTGTATGCTCTTCAGGCTCTGCATCTGTCTCCCGGTCACCTAGCTGTACAGACGGACAATATGTGTGTGGTCTGGTACATCAACAAACAGGGAGGAACTTGTTCCTACCCCCTTTGCTGAGAGGCGATGCGAGTCTGGGACTGGGCAGTGCAGCACAACCTTCACCTCATGGCCTCTCATGTCCTGGGGATCGAGAACACGTTGGCAGACAGGCTAAGCTGGTCATCTGCTCTAGCTCACGAAAGGGAACTAGATCAGGGGGTCGTAGACAACATCTTCCTATGCTGGGGAACTCCACAGGTAGACCTGTTTGCTTCCCCACAAAACACAAAACTTCCCGTCTTCTGCTCGCTCACTCCAGGGCGTGGCATTTTTTGGAGTCTCTAGACTGGAAGGGCAGATTTGTCTATGCCTTCCCCCCGATTCCACTGATTACGAGGGTCTTGCAGAAACTCGATTCGGAAGGAGCTCGAATGATTCTGATCACTCCTTTCTGGCCCAGGCAAGTTTGATTCTCTCTTCTGCAACAGTACTCAGAGGAACCACCTCTTCCTCTTCCTCTGTCGCTATTTTTGCTGACCCAGGATCAGGGGACCCTGGTCCATCCAGGCCTCAAGTCCCTTCAGTTGCACGCATGGCTCCTGCAGACGTAGCTCAAGCCCGATTCGGGTTCCCCCCCAAGTAGCTGAGATTCTGGTGGAGGCCAGGAAACCCTCAACCAGATCTACTTATGCCATGAAATGGAAGCGGTTCTCTATTTGGGCTGCCTCCAGTGATGTCAAGCCCTTTTCGTGCTCTGTTGGCCGACTTCTGGATTACCTGCGACACCTCTTCGATCTGGCTCTCAGCCATTCATTCTTAAAGGTTCACATGGCGGCCATTTCAGCCTATCATGTACCCTTTGCAGACAGAACGTTTGCTCAGCTGGAGGTCTTTAAGACCTTTATGAGAGGGGTCCTTCACTTACAACCCCATATCCGGGTTCCTGCCTCTCCTTGGGATCTGAATTTCATTTTAGAGAAACTTACTCTGCCTCCTTTCGAGCCGGCAGCCTCAGTGGACCTAAAGTTCCTTTCTTGGAAGGCTCTCTTCCTAGTGGCCATTACTTCTGCTCGACGGATTTCTGAGCTTCAGGCCCTGATGTGTAAAATCCCGTATTTGATTTTTCACAAGGAACGTATGGCTCTGCGTACCAACCCTAAGTTTCTCCCTAAGGTGGTAGCGGAATCGACGCTGAATCAATCCATAGAGTTGCCTGCCTTTTTTTTATGCAGCACTCCAGTCAAGGAGAGTACCTCCTGCATACTTTGGATGTTCACTGAATTCTGAGATACTACACCAACAGGACGAAGGATCTCAGAAAGACTGATCAGCTGTTCGTCTCTTTTGCTCATAAAAGAGAAGGCAATGCTTTTTCTAAGCAATGCCTATCGAAATGGTTGGCTCATTGTATCACTTTCTGTTATGACAGTACAACAAGACCCTGCCGGGTCAGGTTAAAGGCTACTCCACCAGAGGGGTCGCTGCCCTTCTCGACTTTGTTTCAAGAACGTGTCACGGCTGACATTCTGTGCAGCCACTTGGACTTCTCGACCTACCTTTACGAAACATTACAGTTTGGACATTGCCTCTCGCTGCAGAGCAGGCTTCGGGCTGGCTGTTTTGCAAGGCCTCCTTTCCTAAGGCCTTCACAACCAGAGGGTCTACTTCTGAGTAGCTTTCCTCCTCCCTTTGCTTCTCCTTGTTCCAGACTGCTTGGGACTCAGTGCTATATGTAATTACCTACTACAAGAGCCCTCTCGAAGTAAGATAATAAAGTTACGTAAAAACTTACCGTAACAGTAGATCTTCAAGAGAGGCTCTTGCAGTAGGTAATACCTTCCCGGCCTCCATCCCCCTAAGCTTTTTCAGCTCCTTTTCCAGGAAGGGAAATATCTGCTTATCTCTCATCTTGCCTTTTGGCCTTTGGCAGGAAAGAACTGGAAGGTGGGTGTGGGGGACTACCGCTTTATACTGACGCCGCATGACGTCGGTCACCTGACATGGGGGCGGTCCCCCGCCAGAGACTGCTAGCTAGAAATTTTTCCATTGGGTCCTGACGCCGGCCTGCATATATATGTAATTACCTGCTGCCTCTCTCGAAGATCCACTGTTACGGTAAGTTCTTACGTAACTGTACTTTCCATAGCTATTTTGAAAGTAGGAGGGTCTAGAAACATGGACCTACAGTAGCTAAGCAGAGATTTTCTAGTAAACCACAGAAAAGAAGAGAGCAGTCAGCACCAGATGTAATCATCGTGATTTCTCTATTCTGTTGTACAAAATATATTAAAAGGTGCAAAAGAGTGTGTTTCAAGAAACTTCTTTACATAAATAAAGTATGAGCAACAGGCCAGTGAAGAGGCACTGACTGACCTAACATTTTGCTCTGTGATGTCAGAGTCTCATAACCTCTGATGAATTTTGCAAAATGGAAGAAAAGGAATCTCGATGATTACATTTGGTGCTGAGTGAGTGCTTGCGGTTGAACTCTTAGGCGTAAGGAATGTGAGTGCTATCTCTACTTCTCTTTGGTTTCATTGAACCGGAGCAAGGCACCCCATGTCTTGGAGCGGACATTTACTCTAGCGAGGATTTTCTAGTATTTGATAATATATGATTTCTTGCATTCTTTGCAAATTTAGTTAGCTGAAAATACATGGGCAGCAGGGCTTCAGCCTTGGTGGCCATGCCTCATTCTTAGTGACAGGTTTTTAAGTAAAATTCGAACATGGTGTTTGTTCAAGAGTTTGTCAGCCTGAGCATTTATTTATTTGCTTTTGATAACCAGGTAAGTGCACTGGACAAAAAAAACTGCCTGTCGGGCACTGCCCGGGAGAGTACATTGCAGGCAACATCAAAGGTTAGAATAATCCACATACAAAACATGTGACTTTGGTATATTTCAGGCAGCAACTGTATTACAAAATCAGTGATAACTGAGATTAGGACAATAGTGTATAAAGTACAAAACATTACAAACGCCAACAGGAACAGTGCAGTAACACAGGTAACAGGTTAAACATCAAGTTTAGTGTACAAGTGGCTGAGGACTAATCGAAGAGTAAGCAGAGAAAGGCGGAGGAAAAATATGAAGGAAAACACTAAGCTATTGCACAAACAGGCAAAGACAAATAAGTAAGATGTTATGAATGATGATGGTAAACAGGTAGTAAGTGCTTCTAGTTCCAACTTTGAATAAAATGGATAATTCGGGGATAGGGAGGAATCCGTGAGCAGCAACAGAAGGAAACAGTACTAGGAAAAGAGGACTAGGTGAGGTCATGAGCAAAAACAATTGTCTAAGGTTTTTAGATGGGAAAATAAATATTTTTTAAAGATATCGTGGTGCCTAGAGACCCTGAGATGATGAGGTAGGGAGTTCCATAATTTTGGGGCACAGAGGGCAAACACCTGTTCTCCCATCTTGGTTGAGCAAATAGGAACTACAAAGAGTGCCTGGGTAGAGGACCGAAGTTGGAGAAAATGCTCAGCAGGAGTAAAGATAGAGTCCAGTGAGGCAGGTTGAGAGGATCTAATTATGATATCAGTTAGGCAATCGAGGATATAAGTTCGCTGGGAGGGGGGAGATAGCCAGTTTAAGGCTGAGTAAAGCTTGCATTGATGGGTGATATATGGGGCAGACAACACAAACCTGCAGACATTATTATATGCAACATCCCATTTGTGGAAGACACTGGCATTAGCCTGGAAAAAAAGAAGGGAGTGTATAACATAGCCTCAAAGTAGTACTCCCTGGGCTATTGTGACGGGGGTGAGGCTACAGACCTGTCAGTTTGACCTCAGTGGTAGGGAAAATGATGGAATCACTTCTGAAGAAAAGAATTATTGAGTACCTAGAGGCCGGTGGGGCACAGGACCCAAGGCGGCATGGATTCACAGCAGGAAGGTCATGTCAGATGAATCTAATAGATTTCTTTGACTGGGTGACCAAAGTAGTAGACCAGGGAGGGGCTGTGGACATGGCCTACCTAGACTTTAGCAAGGCATTTGACACAGTCCCGCACAAAAGTTTAATAAACAAATTAGCCAACCTGGGATTGGGTCCCAGGGTGGTAGCCTGGGTAAAACATTGGCTGGACAACAGGACGCAGAGGGTAATAGTAAACGGAGTCTACAGTGAAGAAAGGGGGGTTACTAGTGGGGTACCGCAGGGTTCAGTACTAGGTCCAGTCCTTTTTAATGTCTTTATAAGTGACATTGCAGAGCGACTGGAAGGAAAAGTATGTCTCTTTGCAGACGACGCAAAGATCTGCAACAGGGTTGATACACAAGGTGAGGTGAAAAGGATGAGAAGGGACTTGGCAAGGTTGGAGGAATGGTCAAATGTATGGCAGCTTAGATTCAGCGCAAAGAAGTGCAAAGTAATGCACCTGGGAAACAAAAACCAAAGGGAAGAGTACACAGTTGGGGGTGAGATACTAACAAAAACAAAAATGGAAAGGGACCTGGGGGTAGTTATATCAGATTACCTAAAGGTGGACAAACAATGTGAGAAGGCAATAAGGAGGGCTGGGGGGATACTAGGTTGCATAGGGAGAAGCATCACACAGTAGAAAACAGTAAGTTGTTATCCCTCTGTACAGACAGTTGGTGAGACCCCATCTGGAGTACTGCATGCAGTTCTGTAGACCCCATCTCCGCAAAGACATAGACAGGGTGGAGGCTGTCCAGAGGAGGGCAACCAAAATGGTGCAGGGTCTGCACCAGAAGCAATACAAAGAGAAATTAAAGGAGCTTAACATGTATACCCTTGAGGAAAGGGGGAGAGGGGGGACATGATAGAAACGTTCAAGTACCTCAGGGGAGTCAACTAAGTCCAAGAGGGTAGCATCTTTAAGAGAAAGAGATGTGCAAGAACAAGGGGGCACAATTTGAAGATAGAGGGGGGACAACTCAGAGATAATGTGAGGAACTTTTTTTTTTTTCACGGAGAGGGTTGTGGATGCATGGAACTGCCTTCCTGAGGAGGTCATGGAGTCAAAAACTGGGGGAATTCAAGAATGCATGGGGCAGACATAAGGCAATTCTAGTTGGGGGTAGGAGGAAGAAGGCTGTTGGTTAACTAGGAACTGCAGCATATCCATTAGGTAGTGAAACTGGCAGACTAGGTGGGCCAAGCGGTCCTTATGTGCCATCAAATTCTGTGTTTCTACGGCGGACACAGTAAGCCACCCCACTTTTAGAATTGCCAGATTTACAGATATCATTTATGTGGAGGGAGAAATCCAGAGCAGGGTCGAGTGTGACAGCAAGGTATATGAAAGACAGGGTTACAGAGACCCGTCAACCATCAAGACATTGAATGTGTAAACTTTTTTTTTTCTCCCAGCCCCATCCCTTGATAGGGACTCCATTCCTGCCCAGCACACTGTCCCCACCATGCCCAGGCTTACCCCCCCGGGCGGGGCTACGGGGCAGGAGCCCCCCAAAATGGTCACATGGGATCTTGCCCTGGCTTGCCCCTCAGGGTGGGGCCACAGGAGCGGGACCCTGCTGGAGGACAATGGGGGCAATGGAGAATGGAGGCTGAGCAGTGCATCATGGCTAGGGCTGGAATTTTTGTGGATGCTGCAAGTCCTGTAGACAGGATGTGCAATGACATCCTCGGGATGAGCCCAGCGTCTGCCCCGCCTCCGACAGAGTTGGGCGCCAGCCATCGTGGAGCCTTCGGCTTCCATCAGGGGCCGCTATTGTACCAAATGCTCACCCACCCTCCCCCTGGAGAAAGAGAACCACCACTCTGGTGCTTGATCCGTCTCCCCCCAGCTGGCCCTTCGACTCCCGGGTCTGTTCCTGAACCCAGGATGCCAGTGCGCCAACGTGCCGGCTCTGAATGTGTAAACCTTGAGTCAAAGTACAAGTCTTTTGGGGGGACCCAAAAAACATAGCTTGGGTCTTGCCTACATTTAGGACCAGACGATGTGTAGTAAGATATGTTTGGGTGCTATGAAGGTCTGAGGTAAGTTGAGTGTTAATTGCACTCGTGGACCTAGTGCCTGTATAGAGCACATGGTCATCAGTGTACAGATGGGTATGACATTAGGATGAAGAGTTGTGTAAGTTGTTAATAAAGATTGAAAAAAGTAGTGGCTCAAGTATGGAGCCTTGAGGAACTCCTAGTGTAATTGATCCCAGGGTAGAGAGGGCCTTATTCAGTGAGACCAGCTGAGAGTGGTTGGTGAAGGTAGCTCGAGAACCATAGTAGAGTTGAGTTAGCTTCCCCAAGAGATTCCAGTTTATGTAATAGGAGGGAGTGATTAACCATATCAAACGCTGTAGTGAGGTCAATAAAGATTGCCCCTATGAGCGGACCTTTATTCCATATTGGTTTTGACCTCACTCGTGAGCTGTGCAAGAGCTGTAGTCGTACTGTCCGCTGACCTGAAACCATGCTGTGCTGGGAGTTGAAGATTAAATTTGAGCAAGTAGTCAGAGACCTGGTGGTGAACAAGTTTCTCAAGGTTTCCAGTGAGCTGAAATAAATGCATAATTTTCAAAGTAAAATGAATGTAGATCATTGGCTCTACGATGCTGGTTTGAGAACCCTTTTGTCGACCGACATCTCGAGGACAGGAATCATGTTGACCGCAAGTTGCGGTTTACATGATTCCTGTGTGTCTCTTGGCCCGAGTTGTTTTTTTTTTTTCCAAAGTTTCTATTTTCCCCCTTCGTCCTGCCATCCCTGACCCATCGGGGGCATGTAGGAGTCATCCATCTTCCAATCAGCTTACCTGGTCCGACCCTGGTTCTCCATGGAGCCGCAGCTTTCCCCCCAGGCGGGGACGAGGTGGGGCCTGGACACCCCGCTACTTCAGGTTTCGTTGGTCCAAGGCAGCCAGGCAGGTAATGGCACATTGAGGGCAAGCTCCAGCGCGCCATCTTCCCGGAGATGGCAGGTGTTTTCCATTTCCTCTTGAGGGCGTTGCATGTGACCTGACGTCTAGGTGCGAGTGCCATCGTCTGCAACGTCCACCCCCTAGCTGCCTTCAGAGCTTGCCAAGCCCCAGACCTTCACCTTCGGCCAATCAAACACCGAGGCACTCGACGTGGTGCTAACCCCCAGCTTCCACCAGGGGTTGGCAGACGCTGAGCTGCTTCCCAAACCTCCCCCCAGAGCAGGCGCGCCGTCTTTGGACACTCTAGCATGTTCCCCCCCTGCTGGCCCTCCGGTGACCAGAGTCCACTCCCAAACCCGGGTCGCCTGCATTGCAAACGGAAATCTAACCACTGCACCGATGGGCTGGCTCCAGTCCAGTTTTTTATCGAGGAGCTTCACCCCACCCAACCCCCCAGGTGGGGGCTCCCCGGCCCCTCATCTTTAGGATTATCAACTGCAGTCGGAGTTGATTCAGGGCAGGGGTGCAGGACCGGGAAACAGTGTGCTTGTATCTCGGGCACACCAGCACAGCAACATGTCGGCAAAGTGTTGATTTTGCCGACAGTGTTGTTCGCTGTGTTGGTGTCACCATACATGGGGCATACCTAAATCATTTAATGTGATGGGGAAGGAGAGTCATTTCACAGGCATCTGATAAAGAAAAAATCTAAGCATTATTTTTCAAAACATGAATTAAAATTTGATATCTTTATTTGGTAGAATATTGGAGTTCACTGTAGGCAGAATGATGTAGTAGAGCACTTTGGGCTTCTTATGCCAGTGAATTTTCCATATTCTGCTAAATTAGATGGTTCTTGGGTGGCCGGTGCCCAGAAGAGGTGCATCACACATCATGCAAGCAACCCTGGTTCATTTTATTTGTTCATGTTACAGTTTATTTACCCAGGATAGCCCAGCTGAGATGCAACATCTCATCTCCAGTGGGGTCCTCCTGCTACCCATTTCTGTAACTGGGTTGACTGGAGCACTGGGAGGTTAAATGGCTTGCCCAGGATTACACAGTGAGTATCTGGTTCTAGTGGGGTTTGAACATGTGATCGACAGGTTCCCAAGCTGGTGCTTTAACCACTAGACCAGAGTTTCTCAAATAGTGAAGCTGACCTCCCTGTGGAAGCCCCAACCTGTTCCAGGGGAGGCTCAAGCAACTCTGTAAAAGTGCTATATTTAAATTTTGAGTTTTAGATATTTTGTATGAAGGGAAGAGCCAAACTGAAAGAAGATAACAGTAGGTGAATTTATGTAATAGTGTGTGGTGGAATATTGTTCTAGGTAGAAATCCATACCTCAAACAACGTTGTTGTGCTGCAGTATTTTCAATATATTGATTCATTCAACTACAAGTCATTACGATACAACATAAACAAGAACAGAAAAGGACATTTTACAGTCGTTGAGCATTTAAAATGTACACGAATATGTGAAACATATATAATAGTTTCATTCAATCTCCTGTAACAATAAAATAGGACTTCAATCCCAACAATGTAATTTTGCCAGAGCATTCAGTCACTTAAAACTTGTATAAAATTGCAGGAAGTCTTACTTTCCAGTCTACTAAAATATATATTTTATGGAAGCAGACAATATTGCAAATTAAAATTGTGAAAAACTGGACCCAAACTGTAAATTATGAAAAATATAAGGCTGAAGTCTAGAAATTATATTATGTGTACAGTATTATCTATGGTAACTATTAACCACACATGCTTTTTTTTTTTTTTTTTATAAAAGCATATTTTAAAAACTTTCCTCAGTTTGCATCTCAACTCCCTAAGAGAAACATCCATAAACAACAGTGACATTGTAGGGGAAAAGCAATATCCAAAAGGCATTCCTGTTTAAACATCATTACCAGGCGACAATATGTTTTCCGATTCAATTCAGTGGAGTCCCAGACATAACCACTTATTCCGCAAGCTATTTAAGGACTCCGCCAATCCAGACCTTCAGCCTTAGGATTACAAAAACATTAGAAAATATATCTCCTTATACCTTACTAATAGCAAACATCAGACCCATAAACTGCCTCCTTTTCAAGAGGGAAAGCCTTTACTTTAGACTACAAAGGCCATTTAGGTCTTGTTATGCCTGTAGTGTAATTGGAGACTTCATCTTGTTATTCAGCTACCAAACAGGTGCTAATTGTCTTATAGTCCTGTCCTAGTTTGTGTTAACATGAATTGGCTATACTGCACCTCCCAGGTTCCATCATACTCAATATTGCTTTACTAGTATCATACTAAAGGAATTAATTGCCAGCAAATTAGGCCTTATAGTCTGTCGAGTCTGCTCAAACCTCAGATCCCTTGTTGGGAACCGAGGCCCCCACCCCCTTGTGTTCCCCTTTCTGTATCTGTCCCACCCTCTCGTAAAGCCCTCCACCGTGGAAATCTGGACCAGCTCACCAGGCGGCGTGTTCCAAGAATCCACCACCCTCTCAGTGAAAACCTCCTCCTCTCCCCCCCCCCCCATCCTTCCACCTTCCAACTTCAAACCATGCTCTCTGGTGATACCTCCCTCCTTTAGTCTAAAGATCCCCTCTGTGTTTACCCTATTTATTCCCTTAAGGTACTTGAAGACCTCAGTCATGTCCCCCTTGTCTCTTCTCTCCCCCAATGAAAACAGGCCAAGCTCCTCAAGTCTGTCCTTATATGTCAACTCCCCCAGTCCTCGAATCATCCTGGTAGCCCACCTCTGTACCCTGTCCAGGAGCTGTATGTCCTCCTTCAAGTGCGGTCTCCAGTACTGTACACAGTACTCGAGGTGTGGTCTAACAATCCATTGTACAACAGCAGAATCACTTCCCTGCTCCTAGAGGTGATCCCCCTTACAGTGCATCCCAACATCATGTTTGCTTTGTTAGCCGCTCTCCTGCACTGCTCAGAGTTATTCATACATGCATCCACCTTGACCCCTAGGTCTTTTTCCTCAGACGAGGCCTCCAGCGCCTTCCGTCCCAGGGTGTTTAGGGTTTCCCCACCCAAGATGTAACATCACTTGGTGGTATTGAAATTAAATTTCCAGGTGTGAGCCCACCTTTCCAGGGTGTCCAGGTCCCCTTGCAGGGCCAACCTCCCCTCTGCCCCACTCAACTACTGCTCCCATCTTGGAGTCGTCAACGAAGAGGCTCATCTCACACCCTGTACCCACCCTGATGTCAGATATGTACGCATTAAACGATCGGACCAAGGACCGAGCCCTACAGTACCCAACTACCGACCTCTCTACGGTTCAAGAGCTCCCCATCGACCACTACTCTCTGTGTGCGTCCAGCTAGCCAGTTTCCTATCCATGTGACCATGTATGGGCCCACTCCCAACCCTGTCAGTTTCTCCACCAGTCCATTATGGGGGACCGAGTCAAATGCCTTGCTAAAGTCCAAGAATAGTACATTCATAGGCTTCCCCCGTCCAGTTCCGATGTTACCCATTCGTAGAACTCCACAAGGTTGGTTTGACATGATCTACCTGGCACAAACCCATGTTGTCAACTATCCAGCCCTCCCTCTTCCTCCAAGAACACCCCAAATTGTTTCTTCATTATACTCTCCGTTAATTTTCCCACCACCGAAGTCAAACTGATGGGTCTATAGTTATCTGGCACTTCTCTCGACCCCCCCCCCCCCTTTTATGGATTGGCACCACATGTGCCTCATACCAATCCCTAAGTACCCTCCCTGTCTCAAACAACCTGTTGAAGAGCTCCGCCATGGGTGCGGCCAGTACGTCCGCCAACTCCCATAGTACTCTCGGATGAATGCCATCCGGCCCAGGAGATTTATCTTTCTTCAGGACCTTAAGGGCTTGCCACACTCGTTCGGTGGAGATAGCATCATCCATCCCACCACCTTGCTGGCCTTTTTATCCTTTTCCTGGTGTGGAACCCCAGGGGTTCCTCTCCCTCCCTTATGCTCCATTTCTGTTGCTCCTACGATCCTGCACACTACCGCGCCTATCTCACTCATGCCTTGCTTTGTAAATATCCCATCCCCCTCCCTAGTGAACACCAAGGCGAAGTACTCATTTAATACCTCCGCCTGGTCCCTCGCCTCTTCCACCCACCCACCATCTGATCTTAATCTGTCAAGCTAGCCCTTAGTTTTTCTTCACTCCCCAATGTACTGGAAAAAAAATTTTCCCCCTTCCCGTATCCCCTGTACCAGCCGCTGCTCTTTACTGGACTTTGCCCCACGCACCAACTGGGTGACTTTTCTAGATGCAAGATGGTACGTTTCCATTTCCCTTTCACCTCTCTTTGTTTTGTATTTTTTATAGGCAGCCTTCTTCTCCCTGACCGCTACCTGAACTTCACTGGTCCACCAGCATGGTTTATGTGACCTTGCTCCCTTACGCTTCACCTTAGCGCAGGTCCTGACTGCCACATGAAGTCCTCGTTTTATGACCTCCCATCTCTTTTCCACATCTGTCGTTGTAATCCCCTTCAAGTGATCCTTGAGAATATTTCCCATGCCCATAAAGTCTGCTCCCCTGAAGTCCACAGCCAGTGTCCTAGTTCTCTCTCCCCCCCCCCCATGCTAATTTGAAACCAGACTGTATCGTGGTCGCTCCCAGTCAGGGGATCCTCTAAAACCAGGTCCCTTACTAGATCCCCATCTGCCAGAACAACATCCAGGACATGCCCCTTCCTCGTGGGCTCCATCACATGTTGTGTTAAGAACACATCCTGGAAGCTGTCCAGCAGTCTCTGCTCCTTGGCCACCTCAGAGGACATGGTTCCGCAGTTTGTACCTGGCATATTAAGGACCACCATCAACACCACTCTCTCCCTTTTTGGTCCACAGTGGGCAATAATGTTGTCTAGCAAACCATCCTCCAGAACATCACCCATCCCGGGGGGCCTGTATACTACACCCAGCTTGACCTCGCCTCCTGCCAGGGTTCGTAAGGTGACCCATAAGGCCTCCACATTTCCCTCTGTCTCTTCTACCATAGAAATTTCTTTGCCCTCTCTAATGTACATAGCCTGTCCTCCTCCTCTGGCCTCCTTTCCATCTTTCCTAAGCATAGTGTGCCCCCTCACGTTTAAGTCCCATTCATGGTTTTTGTTGGCCCACGTTTCTGTGACCGCTGCCACATCCCCCCAAACAGCATGGCCTGGAACTCTGGTAACTTGTTTCCCAAGCTCCTGGCATTTACTAACACCACCTCCCACCCCTTATCTCTGATCCCATTTGTCGAACCCCAACCGGGTTCCTTGTGCACACAGCCACCCTCTGCTCCTCCTGGAACCTCCTCCCCTAGTCTGTTTCCACCCCTCCTCCCCTTGGGTTTGAAGACCACTCTCCTCATCTGGAGGAGAGGGTTTCAGGCCAGCCCCTCCCCTTGTCCCTCCCCCCCTCACAAGTTTAAACCCCACCTTTCTTGAATGTAGTCCAATACCCCATTTAAGGATTTTCTTCCTAACAGGGTAAGATGAAGCCTGTCCTTGGCATACAGTCCCTTATCCTCCCAAACTCCCTCCCAGTTCCCTAACACCCCCGACCCACTTTCTTCCTCCAACTTCCTGAGCCAGTCATTTACCTCTGTGATCTTCCTTTTGTTCTCCACTGAGGCCCTAGGTACCGGCAATATTTTTGAAAAGGAAATGTTGCATCCATTATCCCGGCAGACTCTAGCAAGTTCTTGGAACGTTGCTTGGATTTCCAAAACACTGTGTCCCTCTATATCGTTAGTCCCCAAGTGCACCAGGAAATCCGGTTTCCCTCCACAATCCCTTACCAGCTCGTACACCATGAACTTTGCTCTGTGCACAGTCAGCCCAGAGATACTCACTACTTCACCTGGCTATGGTATCCCACCCCCACCCCTCTCAATGGATACCCCTAATCTTTGAGTCACCCAACAACAGAACCTTAACACGCCATCATCCTTATGGTTACTTCTACTACGCTCTCAACCCCCTTATCCGTGATCCTAATTTCATGGGAGTCTTGCTGCCTTATTGTGAGAGACCCCCTTGTCACCCTCCCCTTTCTGCCTCCCTTAACATTTTGCCCACTTAACTCAGACCCCACCTGAATGGATGTCCCCTTTATCCCACTCATTTCCGTGCCTTTTATCCTGGCCCTGATCATATCCCCTTTCCCCACACTGTCATCCTCTCTCCTTATAGTGGTACCCCTACCGCCAGAGGCCCCTTGTGGGTCCCTTTCACCTCGGGCCCCATCCATGGTATGGAACCCCCTCCTGAAGAGGGGTCCCTCCTCCACCCTCCTTGTCTTCTAGTTTCTCTCCAGTCGTGCTCTCCTCCCTCGTTTCTGCAATATGTTGCATCTCCCCCTTCTGTTTCACATTGAAGTTTCCCCTTCTCCCCTTGGGACTATTTCTATCCTTTCCATTTCCTACCTGTGGTGCCCTATGGGTATCTAACTCCCTCTACCTGGCCTCTGTATCAGTCTCCTCATTACCACTAACCCCTTCCTACCCCCCAGGTTGCTTAGTAGCTCAGATTTATTGTGACACGCTATGCCAGCCTCCATCAAGTGACCTGAGTTTCCTACGACTGCCCCTCTAAGCTGCCCCTCTTTCTCCCCTTTTGCCCTATCCACCTTCGGAGATCCCTTCCCACTGTCTGCTGTTCTAGTCTCCCCCCCCCCAACAGCCCCTCCTGACTCTTCCCCCTCCACTCTGTTTGTTTTTGGAATGTTCACCCCAGAAGTTTTCCCCCTTACCGTCAACATCCCTATCCAGGGGTCCTCTATCCCTAATATCTCCTCCTACTTGCTATAACGTGACTTCCTCTAGTTTCTGGGCGTTGCCGCAGCCACCCCATCTCCCCACCCCTCTGCCGCCCATACCCCCACCCTTTATCCTTGGTCACCCCCCCAACTCCCCCAACTTACTGCTTAACCAAAATACTTCACTCCTGATCCAAGATAGCTGTCTATAGAGTGGGCAGCCTCCCTCTCTCCAGGCTCACTTTAGAATTATTGCTGTCCCACAGCCTGTGCTGCCTACAGCCCTTCTGAATATGCCTTCCGTGGTGGAAAGAGGCCACCCTGTTTGTCCTTCTCTATTCATTATGGGCACCTCCCTCTTTTCCCAATCCCTTACCCCTGGAATACTACCCCTCCCTCCCCTCCAAGTGGCCATACTGGGGTATCCTAGGTCAGTCATATTCACTTCAACAAACAGCCCTTCTCTAAATAGTCACGTAAACTCTGTTTGATGATACAGGATAAACAGGCTTTAAAATAGACACTTAATCACTAATTGAAGATACAGAATAAACATTGCTAACTTTGAAGTAGCTAACAGCTCAGCCAGATTTCATTAATTTGTCATACCCTGTGCTCATTTACCCACTCGTCACCTTTAAGACCCTACTATGTGAACACTCTCCAATAGGACACACCCCCTCAGCCTATTTAATGAAGGTCAAGGTCGAGGCCGGGTGAGACAAATAATCCCCCAACAGTACAGTCTCCAGTCCCGACACAGCTGGGCCTGCCCTTAACACTGGTGTCCCATTATTCAGTTAGCCACTCACCAGAAAACTCATTGTTGTGTTTCCTGTCAGTTTGAGCTA
The DNA here is from genome assembly GCA_016271365.2 of Neoceratodus forsteri. Taxonomy (NCBI): domain Eukaryota; kingdom Metazoa; phylum Chordata; order Ceratodontiformes; family Ceratodontidae; genus Neoceratodus; species Neoceratodus forsteri. The sequence continues at coordinate 1,206,900,318 of CM028132.1, forward strand.
TCAGTTAATTAAGTTTAAATAAGGCCCCCATCTTGAGGACCAGTAGATTTACTCCAGCATTTATAAAGCCCAGTACATTTTCAGAATGCAGTCTCGCGTACAATAGAATACACAGTTGTGTCACCTCATCAAGGAGCACAAATAAATCTCGTCCCTACCAGTTTTGTATCAGATTTGCAAAAGCAGTTTCTAAAAACATACTTTATACAGTGCATCCAAAGGCATGTAAACAAACATAAACATGTAAACAATTAAAACATTTATAAACATTTTAATATAACGTTTCAAAATAAATTTAAATGGGGTCCTATTTTGAAGGCTCCAGTTAACCTAGGAGTCCCTCCGTCTTTGGTCAACATTTAAAGGGTCTGAAAAGGCTCGAATCCAGCAAAGCCATGCAGTACCTCTCAGAAATAATAATTCTGTCGCTAAACAGCGTCTCTTAGAATTATTTTACGGAGGTGGAATCAACAGTTTTAGACAGAAACATGGCTCATTTTTCTTGAAATAAAAGGAGCCAACAAGTCTAAGCCTCCTGGGATCATTTTCACAGGACACATAAGGAAAACGTCCACCAAGCGCCATCATTTTAATGCTCCATACTTTGGACTGTCTGAGGAAACTCTTTTTTTTTTTTTTTAATTTAAATATCCACGTATGCAATCTATCCTACCTGGATTTATTTAAGTCAAAGGCAGTCAGGCAGACTTTAAGTATGTGAGTTCTTCCTCTCCTTTCATTTCTGACAGTATGGATTTATAATCTTAGTGCCTGTAACCAAAGTAGAAACACTTCTTACTACTGGCAATTAGTATTTCACATTAATTATACTGTCAGTACATTCACCACCGACTTTTCCCGGGGATTTTCCTGATCTCCTTGTTCAACGAATCCATTATATGGTCAGGGAGCCATTCTATTGTCAAGAGCACTCCTCCAGAGATTTCCCCTTTCTTTTTTTTAAAATTACTATTTATCCATGCCTACGTCTTGCGGGTGCCAACACATCGAGAGTGCCTAGGAGACATCCTCCTGCCTCACTTGCCTGGCCGATACTTACCCTCGGTCCCCATCGAGCTGTGACTTATCCCCCCGAGTGGGGTTGAGGTGGGGCAGCAATCACCCCAAAATTCTGAATCTCATTAGATCAGGGGTAGCCAGGCAGGCAAGGGCATATCAGAGGCACGCTCCGGCGCACCATCTCCCCGGCTCCCGCAGGCATTTTTCCTCCACTTTTTAACTTGGAGGAGTGGCACACACCCTACACCAAGGCATCACTGCTGGCGTCACCACTCCTCGTCCCCCAATGTCAGCTGCAATGCTTGCTGTACCCCTGGCCTCCACCAGGAGACAGGCAAGCACCGAGTCTGAACCCCCCTCCCTCCCAGGACAGGAGAGCTGTCCTCCGGACGCTCAATCCTCTTCCTCCCCTGCCGACCCCCGACAAACCAGGCTCGCCACCGAGTCCAGGTCGCCGGCATGACGCGAGGTGTGGCGTCCAGCGCCTCAACCCTCTGCGCCACCGGGCCGAGGATTTCCCCTTTCTGACTCCTTTCCAACTCCAGCTAAAAATATTTGTTGAGACAGAAAACAAGAAAGCGCTTCCTAAGTGCAGTAACTTTGGGATTTACCCTGCTGAACAACTCTGGTAACCCCAGTCCCATGACAACAGTGGTATAGCTTTAAAATGCTAAAACAAGCCTATCAATACTTAAAGTGCATAGTGTTTCCAAATCTCCTCCTTGCTGCTTGAAAGCTAATGGGTCCTCTCTTAAAAAAATCTTTATAAAAGTCCATTTAGAGCTGCCACACTTAGTTGGAAATCCAGTCGTCACCCCATGGCTCAGAAATGGCAAAAAAACTGTTCATTTAGTAAAGCCGAACAGCTTTACCTCTACAAAAACAAAGATGGTGGTGCATTCAACTGACGGAGTTATGAAAAAACGCCAGAGCCAAACACTGTCAAACACAGTGAAGCAAAACAGTCTAGTAGCAGTATGCCCATGAAAAACACTGTTCATTTATGTTTAGGCAATTACCTGGCTCATTATTACAAGCCCAGTACAAAAACGAAACAAGTTTCATTCAAGAAATTGCAGAATAATGCTCAGAATGACTTCAGGTTTTGAGAGTTCAGCTGTAGCGTAGTGCGGAGCAGCAGCGCAGCCATCTTGCTGCTCCACCCCCGCCCCCGAATGTCACCCTGTGCTGCAGTAGCTACGTCACTTTGTTTGTTGTGCTGCAGTAGATACATAGGTACTGCAGCACAACAATTTTGAACATCTTCGTGCATGCGCATTACGGAAACCTCTGCTCTTTAGGAAATGGACATGGCAGTGAGAGCTGGCCTGGAAGATAGTGGCACTGAGAAAAACTAAACCGAAAGGGCACAGTCTTGAATTTATAGTTGCCCATACACTGTAAAAGACCATGTATGAGCAATCATACACAACAAGGCTGTTTTTTAATCTTAAGGTTTCCATGGTAATGAGACCTCCTGAGCTGTACTCTCAAGATCTCTGTTACCATGGAAACCTCTCAATTGACAAAACAGCCTTGTTGCGTATGATTGCCTATACACTATCTTCTATTTTATTTACAAATCAGTGACCAGGAAAGGCCCACTGAGCCATGGCTCATTTCAGGTTTATCCAGGGAAGGGTAGGGAGTGAATGCAATTCAAAAGGTAACTGCAAAACAGTCAAGCAATGCAGATTGAACAATAGTGCAAACAAATAGGAACAAGGAACAATTAATTTGGGAACGAATCCAAGCATCTACAGTCGGGCAGCCATGCTGGGAGAAGCATTTAGAGGTAGGAAGGGAAAGAAGCAACCCAGTATTTTGAGAGGAAAGCACAGTGAGAGTGTAACTGAGATTCATGGGAGAGAATACAGAGGCTCCAATAGAGTGAACTCTGTTGTGTGTGTGTGTGTGTGTGTGTGTGTGTGTGTGTGTGTGTAAGTTATGTGTGGAGTCATCAGCAAAATGACTGGAGTGAAAGAGGTGATCCAGTCTGGCTAGGGTAGACATGGGAGTGGCACCACAGACCACATATGCATAGTCAAATGTTGGTACGATTATTCTTAGGAGGCTCACCCTATGGCCTGAGAGAGCTTTGTCCCCCTGCCATCATGTGTACTCAAAGAAGATTTTTTGTTGTCTGCAGCTCTTTCGTCTTGTCTGTTTGTTTGTGGATCATACCTTTACCCAGACCAGGATTTAAATATCTTTAGGTAATTTTATCATTTTTTTTGTCTTGCAGGCGTTGTTTTGACTTCTTGGATGTACTATTGCAAGAGTGGCAAACACAAGCACTGGAAAGGTAGGACACTGATGTGAACTGCTGTTGTGAATGGGTGTTTTTTTTGCTGCCACCTATCACTGGAGTGAGTCTTTTGGTGAGTCCGAGGTCCTGCTTTAAGACCACTGGGGACAGAACTTATGCTGGTGCAGCACCTGTTATCTGGAATATATTGCTGGGCTCTTACATCATCGGGGCAGTTCAAACGTGGCTTAAAACTCACCTCAAAAGACTTTCCCAGAAATCTAAGTTGTATCTGTTATTTTTATTATAGTTAAGCATTTTCAGATGTGGCAGCTTTCATCAGGAAAGGGTTCAACAGCAGAAGGCAGGAGGTACTATTACTACCGTATAGATTGATGAGGCCACACCTGGAATACTGTGCCCAGTTTTGGAGTCCCCACCTAAAAAACTACAGCGACAGGCTAGAGAAGGTGCAACATATGGGGTAACTAAGATGATCCAAGGTCAGGAGAGCAGATTCTATGAGGATCAGCTAAAGACACTGAACATATATTCACTCGAAACCAGAAATGAAAGGGGAACTATGATATAGACCCTCAGGTTCCTGAAAGGAATTAACAAGGTGGACTGTGAGGAGCTATTTACCAGGAACAGAGAAGATAGGACAAGGGGTCATGAGTGGAGGTTAAGGGGGGGGGAGGTTGTTTAAAAAGGATGTGAGGAAGGATTATTTTACAGAAACAGTGGTTGAGCCATGGGGTGGTCTGTAGGCAGAGCTGGTGGGTGCCAAAACCATAAATGGCTTTGATCAAGGCAGGGATATAGTCATGGGGATATTAGCTTCTCAGCAGGAAGTTGAGGGCGGAAACATGTAAGTGAAGACCCCACAGAGACAATAGGTCATGTGGTATGATACGATAATACGGGCAGACTGGATAGGCCTATAGATCTTTTTCTGTCATCAGCATCTATATGTCTTTTTTCCACAAACATTTTTATATGCCATAGGCAGGTCTGGGTGGCTTATCAGCCCTGTCCCTATTCCCGACGGTTGTCCACGTAACACCTCTGGGTCTGGAAGTAGGTACCCCTGCAGCGGACAAATTGGTGCGGCCCTGGGAGCACGTAGGAAAGTGGCCCATTGGGACACAGTCAGGGTTTCATAAAGCCCAGGCCTTCAGTTTAAACTTTTTCTCCCCAGGACTCACGGATATGCCATGAGCATGGTGTGTGTGCTCAGCCTTTGTGGAGACGCCCCCGGCACTCTGTGCGTGGGATCCCTTCCCACTACGTGCCTTGTTTGCGCTGTGGTGTGGTAGATGGGGGGATGAGGAAGAGTACCAGGCCAGATCCCAGCAAGAAGAGAACCAGGGAAAAGAAGATGAATGACCACATTCAGTGACTATACAAATGTTATTTTCTCTCCCTTTGTAGGTCTTTAAAGTACTGCTTTCTTACTCAAGCTCCCTTAACCTTTGATGCAGTCATTTGTTAAGGCTATGTGTAATACCTGTATTTCCCATATTAAATGAACTTGGTGACTTTCTGCTGTTTTCTTTTTGGAAATAATATGAAACTTGGCTTTATGGCAAATGCCCTTTGGGGCAACCCTTGCGGTTCTTTGTCTTTAGCTCGTTTTTTGTGCTTTTTTGGGCTCACCATGATCCAAACCTGTTAGACCATCAAAGGGGCTGGTTCATTTTCCCTTGGGTGTCATACAGATGAGGCAAACTGATGAGTCCTCTGTCTTCTGTTTGCTCCCCTTGCAGATTATGTGAGAGGCCCTTTTAGCACCATGCATTCCTGCTTAAAGCTCAACCAGTCTAAAGTATCATGGTGATTTGCATATATGTCCCATAATGCTTTGCATTATAAGGGTATGTGCGATTTTGTATTTCTTTAAAACTTGTCTTTATGGTCAGTGCCGTTTGGGGTAACCCTTGTCTCAGTGCTTTTACACTGAGGTTCTTTGTCTTTTATCTGGTTGTCAACTTTGTTCCTAGTTGCAGGATTGTGCAACACCAGAGAAAGAAAATGTGTCCAAATTAAAACAGCAGGCCCAGTCATGTGAGCCTATAGATTAGTGGTTTAGAGCACTGGGATGGTATTCTGAGGGCCTGGGTTCAATTCCCAGTAGGTCACATTATTTCTTTCTTACTACAATTTGTGATTTAAATTGCTTAGCAGCGACTAATACTGCATTAAAAAAAACATCTGGTTGTCATCCCTTTAACAAGGAGTCATACAAAATCGACACTGTGGGCAAGTATGCTTTTGTAGCATTCACACTTAGCATGTGAAATGCTAGCTACCAACAACATTTTTCCAAGTACGAGTATATCCTTTGGAGCTCGTTGAAGTCTCTGGTAGAGTCCTTGTATTGGGTCTAATAATCAGCTTAAAGCAGCAGTGGATGCCTTTGATACTGCCTCTTGCTTTGCTATGATAGGCACTTGTTTCAGGAGGCAGTCTTAGCTTCGTACTTCTGGTTTCTCTCAAGATGTTCAACAACAGATAGTGAATGTTCCCTTCGATGGCATTTGCCTGTTTGGACAACACACAGAAAAGTCTTGTGAGGCATCTCAGAAAACAAGAATGACCCTGAAGACTTCCAGACCAGTTCCTGCTAACCCTCAGATGGGAAAAGGTCATGGTTTCTTTCAAAACCAGCAGTCTCCTTTCATGGAAAAGACAGGGGAACCAAAAACAAACCTCAGCCTGCCCAGCTTCAAAAGAAGGTGCAGTTGAAGGCACAGATGTCGAAAGCACCCAGTGCCACCCTCTAAAGCTCTGGCCCCAGCTGCCTGAGGCAGACCCTTCATCATCGGTATGGGGGGCATCTGACACAGTTTTACTGTCAATGGGAGTCCATCACAACGGACAGGTGGGTCCTCAGGATCATCCCGGAGAGATGCACCCTGGACTTCACAGAAATCTGTTCGTACTGTCCACCCAGAAGGCAACTCCTCTTATCAGCCCATATGTCTGAGCTTCTTGCACTGGAGATTGTAGCCCTTCTGAGTAACAGGGCAGTGGAAGTAGTGTCAGAGTCAGAATGAAACACAAGCTTCAACTCCCTCTACTTTTTAGTTCCAAAGAAATCGGGGGGACGTGCACCCTATTCTCAACCTCAGAAACTTGGAACAAATTCATGGATTGAGAGCAATTCAAGATAATTTCTCTGTGGTTGCTGCCTCCCTTGCTGAAACCAAAGGATTGATTAGCCTCTCTGGCTATGCAGGATGCATACCAGCACATACTAGTATTTCCCAGCTGCACAGATGTCTGACTCATTGTGCTGGGGCAGCATTATCAGCTGAGAGTCCTGCCCTTTGAGCTCTCCGCGGTGCCTTCCTTGAGTCTTTAAAAAGTGCTTCACAGTGCTTGGAGTGCACGTCAGAAAACTAAGACTCCAGGTTTACCCTTATCTGGATAACTGGCTGATAGCCAGTTTGTCCTAGCTCTAGAGAAGTCACAGTTCCAACCCTTACAGTAGTTGGTGTTCATAGGAGCTTTTCTGGATACTATCAAAGCTTGAACCTTCCTTCCAGACAGCAGAGTTTAGGTGATCCTGCAGATGGCACGTTACATAATGGAGTGCAAATCCGTGCAAGCCCACTCCATGCAACGCATGCTGGATCTGATAGCCTCCTCAGTGTTCATGGTGCCTCGGCACGGTTCCACATGAGAATGACTTGGTGGTTACTCAGTGCACAGTGATCACAAACATCACATCCTTAGACCTACCCCATATGGGTAACAAAGCCCTTGGTTTGGTCACTTACATGGTGGTCAGTGCAGGACAGTCTCCTCCTGGGCTTTCCCTTCTTCCAACCAGGGCCTTAGGTGACTGTCAGCATGGATGCCTCCCTGTTGAGATGGGGGGCCCACTGTCAGGGTCTTCAAACACAGGGTGTCTGGGACCGTCAGAGACTCATAGAAACATAGAATTTGACGGCAGATAAGGACCGCTTGGCCCACCCAGTCTGCCCATTTCCCTACCTACTGGATAAGCTGCAGATCCTAGTTAACCAGCAGCCTACTTCTTCCTACCCCCACCCCCTAGAATGGCCTTATGACTGTCCCATGCATGCATGAATTCCACCACTGATTTTGACTCCACAACCTTCTCGGAAGGCTGCTCCATGCATCCACAACCCTCTCTGTGAAAAATACTTCCTTAAATTACCTCTGAGCCACCCCTCTATCTTCAAATTGTGCCCTCTTGTTCTTGCACACTTTTTTTGAAAGATGCTACCTCTTGGACTTTGTTGATTTCCTTGAGGTACTTGAGCGTTTCTATCATGTCCCCCCTCTCCCTCCTTTCCTCGAGGGTATACATATTAAGCTCCTTTCATCTCTCTTCATATGTCTTCCGGTGCAGACCCTGCACCATTTTAGTTGCCCTCCTCTGGACAGCTTCCATCTTGTCTATGTCTTTGTGGAGATTGGGTCTCCAGAACTGCACACAGTACTCCAGATGGGGTCTCACCAGCTGTCTGTACAGAGGGATAATAACTTCCTGTTTTCTACTGGTGGTGCCTCTCCCTATGCATCCCAGTATCCCCCCCAGCCAACTCATCTTAACATCAGCATATTGGAGATGAGAGCTGTGTTGTACGGCCTGTGAGCCCTAGTGGTTCTTGTCAGCCACAAAACAGTCCTCCTTCTGACGGACAAGAAGTCTGTGATGTACTACATCAACAAGCAGAGAGAAGCACACACTTATCCTCTGGTGCCTTGAGAAAGAGGATCCTGCTCCAAGCCAGTTACCTATCAGGAGTCCAAAACACACTGGCAGATGAGTTCAACTGAACAGAGGCCAATCCTCACAAGTGGTCACTAGCTGCAGACGTTGTGAAATCGCTGTTTGACAAGTGGGGCACTCCAGATGTGGACCTTTTTGCATCCCCATTCAATGCCATACTGCCTAGAGTCTGCTCCAGAAATCTAGGACATGGCGTTTTGTGTATCGGGATGCATTCGGACTGCAATGACAAAATCTTTTTCTGTATGCATTTCCTCCAATTCCTCTAGTGTAGAGGGTATTGCTCAAACTAAAGACACACGGGGCAAGATGATTCTGATCACCCCCAGGCAGCCTCAACACATATGATTTCCTTTGTTGAACAGACCATCAGTCACCAAACTGAGGATTCTTCCACTCGGGACAGACTAACTGATTCAGGCTTGCCTAGTCCATCCTAGCTTGTGCTCCCTGCACCTTCAGGCCTGGCTGCTGAAAAAATAGAAATGAACAGGTACATGGTATCTGAGAGTATCTCTGAAATACTTTTGACTGCACATAAAGCTTCCACTAGGAAGACTTACACAGCCAAGTGGAAAAGATTTTCCATCTTTCTTCCCACACTTGTGGAACTCCCTTCCCTCGCTGCTCCATGTGCTTCCATCGCTAAACCTCTTTAAGTGTACCCTCTACCACTCCCCCTTCCCCATACTTGCCACCACCTCAACTGCCTCCCTTACGGTGCGTACCAAAGTTCAGTCTCCTAACTGTTTTGAACAATTCTTGCAAGGCTGTCTACCACGAGTGCAAACACTCATGCTTGCCTTGCCTAGCCCTACCTTCTAGGTGCTCTCAATTCTACAACAGTGGCACAATTTGTTTGTAGCTTGTGTTACTGGATCTGGCTTTTGTAAATGTACCTTGCCTCAAATTATTTGTATCCTGTTATTGCCCTGCCTGTATTTGTGCTTCTGTAATTGTCTACTCTAACCTTGTCCTTTAGTAGTAATTTTCTTTGCCGTATATGTTTGTACTATTGTATTTATTTTTGCTCTTACTCAGGCAACCTTGTAAGCTGACACTGTGTACTTATGTGATTTTTCCCCCTTGTTCCCCTCCCCTGGATCGCACCTGAAAATGAGCCTCGGCTCAGTGTGCCTCTCCTGGTTACCAAACTTAAATAAATAAATAAAATATCTGGTGCTCCAAAACCTGCATGGACCCTTTTGGGTGCCCACATCACAAGGTTCTGTGGTATTTGCTGGACCTTTCTGTTGCTGGTCAACAGTATTCCACAGTCAAGGTCTGCTTGTGTACTATTTCAGCATACTATGAGCCCATAAATACCTTTTACTTGACCCAGCTGCCACTCCTCAAGAGGCAGATTAAGGGCATTTTACACTCCCACCAGGAAGCTGGTGGCTGCCTGCGATAGTAGCCTTGTGCTGGATATGCTCACCTTAAACTATTTGAGCCCCTTGTGACATGTGAGCTAAAGTTTTGAACCTGGAAAACAGCTTTTCTAGTGGCCATCACCTTTGCTTGCAGAGTGTCTGAAATTCATGCCTTGGTCACAGATCCCCCATCTACAGTCTTCCACAAGGACAAGATAGTTCTCCATACACACACTACATTCCTTCCCAGAGTGGTGTTGGGAGATCCATCTGAACCAGCCATTTGTGCTGCCTACCTACTATGCTAACTTCCGGAATGAAGGAGAACACACTCTTCATTCTCCAGATGTTAAGAGAGTCATTAAATTTTACCTGTACAGAACTAAGGACTTCAGGCAATCCAACCTGCGGTTTGTCTCCTTTGATTGCAATCGAAAGGGATAACCTGTTACAATGAAGTTCCTTTGTCTGGATTGTGGACTGTCTATGTCACTGTTAAGCCATGACAGGTCAAGCTGGAAGGTCAGATATGTGTCCACTCTACCAGAGAAGTTGCTATGTCCCTGGCAGAGATCCGCTCTCTCCCTATTGGTGATATCTACAGAGCTGCAGCTTGGAGCACAGTGCATATTTTGTTAAGCACTATGCCTCGGATGTCCATGCCAGGCAGCATGCCACCTTTGGCAGGACTGTCCTGAATGGACTTCTGTCCTGAGTGAACCCTTGGTTTCTGCTGCCCTAGTCCAGGGGATTTAGTCTGAGCTTGGTACTCTGGCCCATTATTGTGAATCAGTGGTGAAGATTGATTCCTGGAGGATATGAAAATTACGTACTCACCATAATTCTAGATCTTCTAGGAATATTTTCACCATTGAGTCACACATCCATCCTCCGTCTCCCAGGCTCACACCAGTCTGTTTATTGGTCCTCACCCCTTGTTCTTGGTTTGGGCTGTGAAGACACTGTGTTACTGGTTCGTTGACCCTTTTTACACAGGTCACCAGGGCTGTGAAACGCCCTTAGGTTTATTGCATAAGTGATAGTTAGGTTATGCTGCACCACCTCAGGAAAAAAAAAAATGATACTGAGGTGGTAGAGAGCTGTTGTAGATGTAAGCCATGCAGTGTGAGCCAGTCTTGTGGTGCTGCGCGTGTGCACATCTTGCCTCGGTGACAGTCGCCCTGAAAAGTTCTGGCTCCCACGGGGTCCTAGCGCCTCTAGCTCAGACCAATTAGTGTGAATCAATGGTGAATACATTCCTAGAGGATCAAGAGTTAAAGTGAGTACATCATTTTCATTTCAGAAGCCTGATCACCATTAGATATAGAGCCTGCTTTTGCCATGTCTAACCTACGGAAGGATGGACGGGACATTGTGACCAAAGTGAGTCAGTGGAGGTGCTGGTTTGACAAGGCAGACAGAACCTTCCCTCCCCAAGAGTCGAAGAATGCTACCTCCATTGCACTTTCCCGCCTCCACTGGCTTAGGGTTGGGAGTTGCACGTACTGCAAAACCAGGGCTTGAAATAACCAGCTTGTCCGCCCGTCCCAGACAGACATTTTTTCTGTCAGGCAGCCATTCTCAGCTATCCCTGGGACAGGCATTTGCTTGTGATCTGTAAATGGGCACTAGGATCCAGCGGAAGATTGCTTCTGTCAGCCACCAGCCATAATAGATTGTGATGAACGTGCTGACATTCCAACATCACTTGGTGTGCAGCGCGTGTCCATCTAACTCATTGCTAGCTGGGTTCATAACTGCTTATATGCAGTTCCCGACGGACTCCATGATCAAGCGCCAGCATTGTGAAGGGAGGCACTGCGAGTGGAGTTCCGAGTAAGTAAGAATTTTTTTCCTCCTGAAAAAGCTCTTCCCAGCACAATAAGAAAGGCAGAAAAAGGGGTTGCAGTAAAAGGCCTACTTTATAAACAAAAGCCATGCTGCAGGATAAGGAAGGAGGAGAGGTAGACCACAGACATGAAAGAGGGGATATAAAAAAAAAAGAGATGTTTATTAAAATAGAAGGCAGCGACCAGGCAGGTAAGTGATTAAAACCATTAGTGAGAGCTGTTCTTAAAAGGAAAGGAGGAGGGGAGGAAAAACAGGCAAGCAATTAAAAGCCCCTTTCAGAGTTCTGCAGATAAATAGGACGTGTACTTATTAAAAAAAAACAAAAAAAAAAACTAATAGTCCCCTGCAGCCCAGCCAGAAACAAGGCACACATACTTGATATACAAGTCTAAGTTATGTTAACCTGAGGAGGGGTTGCAATTAAAAGTCCAGTCCCAGGTTTTTTTTTGGGGGGGGAGCACCAGCTCAGATTTTAAAATAGACAAATTACTTACCCCGAAACTAAATGGACAGCTATAAATTCTGTGGGACAGGCAAAATTTACATTCCACCTGTGCCTCGGACAGCCATCCCCCAAAAAACTTTTTTCTAGCCCTGCGCAAAACCTAGGTCTCCTGTGTGGTAGGGCAATACCCTCCCAGTATCAATAGCTTGGCCACCTAAGCAGTTTTGACATAGTTTTGCTTGTTTGTGAGAATGCCCCCCCCCCCCAATCTCCATTTAACATAGCACCACTATATTCTGCTCTATTTGATGTTGAAAACCATCATTTTAGCTGCTTGTTAGTATGGTTTTACTACACATCATTCCAGGCATTACTGCAGAGTGGGGAGACTATTCAGTCCCTATCAGCATTTCTGTAAGCCATTCTCTGTCATCGTGATGTACTTGACAAGTGTTTTTTTCCAGTGAGATGTTTTGCTTTTACCCGGGGTCCATGAAGTACTTCTTTGTTCACATCTTTCTGTTTTCCCCCTCTGGGCAGTTTGGATTACTAAAAATATCCATGTCATTACAAGTACCCTATGACCTTGTATATTTACAGATGCATTCAGATCTTTGAACTTGCGTTGACTGCATTTTGTCCTGCAAAACAACTAATGCAAATCTAAGGGGGTGAAATAGTCAAGCAGAAGCAACATTAGGGCCTTGCATCCCTGCAGTTTCCATAGAAACAAAAGGAGACCTCACAAAAATGTTTTTTGGAACCTGTTGCTTTTTCTTCCCTCTCGAATGTCTGTGTGAGGTAAAGCCAACTTTGTAAAGGAGAAAAGGATGTTGTTTTGTGAAGTTTAAATGTCATGGGAGGTACTATGAGACACTGTATTTCACATCTCTGTCTTGGGAGAGGTGGACCAAGCAGCTCGGAGCAAACTCCTCATGGGCTGCAGGACTGGAGTTGTTTCCTGATATTCTCAGAAAATTGAAGGAATGTTTTCTTCTCCTTCCAGACACATGTCAGTCTTGGCTGAGACAATCAAGAAGGGTATCCATGATGCAGATTCCGAGGCCCGGCTTGAAGCAAGGAAGTAAGACTCATCATCATTTTTTGTTTAAATATACTACCATGACCGCAAGGTTCGCTTTACATTGTTGCCCAGTAGTATCAGTATTTGTGTTAATTTCATTAATTGTGTGTATATATATATATATCTTTTCACAAGTTTAGAAGGAGAAACAAAGATAGGTTTTAGTGGATTTTCACAGTCTAGGCAAGGCAAGTTTATTTGTAAAGCGTAGGCAAGGCAGATTTATAAAGGGCCCCATCCCTAGGGCTTTGGGTGCTATACACAATTAAAAATCAGTAAAAAAAAAAAAAAGTAATCATACAAATACAGTTTTACAAAAAGCTTTCACATAATCCACTTATTGCCTGTCACTAAGGCAGAGTAGAGGCTGCTAGAAGGGAGAGTGAAACATTCGTAACATGTTTAAAGATATAAGATGAATTAAAATGAAGTTGTAAATTACACAGTTTCTCATTAAATGAATTAATAAAATTTAGAAAAAGTAAATAAAAGCATACTTTGCACAAACCATTATGTAAATTTATGTATTGATGCCCCCCAAATGAATGCAGTGTTTTTTTTTTGTTTGTTTATGCGCCTCCTGCAAACTGGCCACCAGCCCCAGCCCCATCACTCCGGCGTCCACTGGGACTTACCTTGTGGCTGTGAGGTGCCCAGCTGGCCAGGTGCAGAACCTCTGGGGGACCAACTTCATCTCACCAGTCGGCAGGATTTTTCCCTTCCATTTTTTTCTTCCCTGAGTGCGGCTACAGCAGAGTGCAATGATGCCAGTGGCTGAGGTGCACACACTTCCACACACAGCATGCTGGGCACCTCCACCCCCTCCATCTGCTGGACTGGTGTGCCAACCCCCAGCTACCACTAGAGGCCAGGTGTGCACCAGTCTTCGAACCTACCCCTCCCTGGGAGAAGAGAGCTGTCCTCAAGACACTCGATCCTCTCCCTCCCTGGCCGACCCCCAGTGACATGCTTGCACTGCGAACACGGGTTGCTGGCGTGGCTGAAGGTAAGGCAGTGATGCCTCAGCCCTCCACGCCACTGGGTCGGCTTGATGCAATCTTTTGATACAAAAAATATTATTGATACAGTGTGTTTGCTGTTTTTTGTCTGTACCAGCGTAAAAATATGTATCCATAATGTATTTAAACAGTGGTTTGAATTAGTATCGATACATACAGAACAGCACTGACACAAAAATTGTGGTGATAGGACTGATTGATAATGTCCTGACTCCAAGCTTTCATTTAAAATAAGTAAGCTTCTAGCCCCAACAGTTCCAAAATTAGACCTATCCAAAGATAATTTCTTTACAGTGGGATAACTTTGGAACCATTAGGGCTAGAAACGTTTTTTTAATGAAAGCTTGAGTTAGATAAGTTACCATATCTTTACATGATGTTGCTACAGCTTCCATATGTTGGATCCTTAATCTCCCTCAACCTCCAGCTGCTTCCTGCCATACTTTCCACTACCTTACTCCTGTAGCCTCTCTCAACTTTCCAAACACCTCAGCGGGCTACTCTAGTCTTCCCTCTTAATACTGTGTCTCGCCTTGTAAACCATGATGCTACATCCTGCCCAGCCAGGAATTTGCCCTGGCTTTGCTGTGCTGCCTCAAGAATGTTCAGTTCTGTGACCAATATTACCGATTGTCCAAATTACAGTGCTGTGTTATTTCTCTCTTACTGTGCAAGTTATCTACCCTGATTCTGTGTGAATCTTTGGCTATTACGTTATATTTTTTGGCTGTGTATTCATTTTTCTAGGAGCGTGGATATGTTGTTCATTCACACTCTTTGGCATGTCCCTTTCCTCTTAAAATCTTGCTGGAAGTCTTCAAGCAGGCTCCTCCCACCCACTCGGGTGGTATATACCTCGGTTCCGCCCCACGACTCCAGATCTTCCTTTCTGCTGGAAGATTCAGGTTCCCTCATGCTACTTCTGCAGTACTGTAGGCCCTGGATTCTAATCAACAAGCATTTGCTTTCTTTGAAACTCGTAAGAGTTTACGATTCCAATCCGAGCGCATTGGACATGGAGGACAAGTCATCCCTCGGGTTTCGCTGGTGTCCTTGCGGACAGAAAATGTCGTGCACCGATCCCCACCTCTTGTGTGTTTATTGCTTGGGTGTCGTGCATGACACCACCTCTTGCACCATTTGTCTGGCCTTCCATCCCAATGTCCTGGACAACCGCAAGGCATGCCTAAAGCTAGGGAAACTGAGCCGCAATCCACGGTGAAATCAAGGAGGCCAGGTGGGCAGTTTCATGTACGCGGGATCCTCACGATCAAATCGAACTGATGGCGGCCGAAGAGGAAGCTGCTCAAGCTTCGGCCAGCCGAAGTTTTTTCGTGCCGATTAACCTGGGCTCCACTTTCACTGGGTCCTTTTGGGAGCTGTGCCAGTCCCTCCCTACCAAGGGTGAGGCGCCCTCGGCTCGCAGTACTCCCACCCTAAGAAAAGGGACAAGGACCCTAAATCTTCTTCTGCCCGAAGAAGACATTCCTGGGACTGAGAGCGGTCCGATTCTCAGTACCTGGCGGTCTCGGCCTCGGTCGAGATCGCTTCCTTGGCCGCCGGTTTCTCGGACCTTCTGTCAGGCCAAGGCACCGAGGCCGAGGATACGGCAGAACCGGCCGAGATTTCTCTTGACCCGATTGAGGCTGCTTGTCGCGACCCTAGTCGATTTACCTGAGAGGACACCCATCCTTTCTTTCCTCGACAAGGAGACCTGTCCTTCGGGTATCCCGATCGAGGGAGAGGAGTTGGAACCTCAGTTTTCACCGAATCCGGCCTCTTCCGATTGACAGAGCAGACACCATCGGTCTCAGTCGAGGACTGGGACCCTGTCAGTCAAAAAACCGAAAAAGGGTCACAAACACTCTCGGAAGAGGCGCCTCCACCGATCCTCATCCTCCTCGGATGAGGAGAGACTTCGACGGAAGCTCCATCGACATTATGAGGACCTCATGTGGCAACAGCTAATTCTGACCGGTCAAAAGCCGGCAACACCGGCCATTACTTGGCCCCAGCCTCTTAGGCCGATGCAGATTCCTGCGGCACCACCAGCACGCATTCTGGTTCAGCCTGTTCCGGTCTCCCCACCAATTTTGGTGGAGCCACCGCCTAAGCAGCCTCAGGGAGGGGCCCCCTTGAAGGAGGATCGGACAGATACGGGGCTGCCCTGTCGTCTGTCCATCACTGTTGTCCCCGATTGCCTTGGCGTATTGAAGGAGACATAGGCAGGAGACCCCTGTATCCTGACTCCTCGGACTCAGGTACCACTGGTCTTCACTCACACCCTGACGATAAGTTGTCAATGACAGGCCTGGAGGAAGGTCCCTCCTCTTTCTAGGGCATCCTTCGACTTATTTCAGAGTCCGCCGGTATGCCCTTGGAGCCTATTCAAAAGAAGGCGGAATATCCTCTCACGGATATCCTTAAGAGGGGGATACCCCGACAGAGGCCTTCCCAGTGGCCGAAGCCATTGTTGGCCCGGCCCTTGAGCTATGGTAGCACCCTACCTCTTGCCTAGGTCAAGTCTGACCGCATGGCTCGCAAGTACACTGTACCCATGGGGTCCTTGGCGGGCTTCACTGAGCATCCCTCGGCCGAGAGCCTTGTGACTGCCTCAGTGTTTAGACGCACGGGTAGCTCAGTGGATACTGACCGCCCTCTGGACAAGGAGTCCAAAAATATGGACCATTCTGCCCAGAAGGTATATGCGGCCTCATCCTTGGGCCTTTGTCGGGCCAGCTCGGCAGTGATCATGGCACACTTCTCTCACGCCCTCTTGGAGTTGCTAGATGAAGTCCTTCCCTCATCTCCTAGCAGACGTGCAGACCACGGTTAAGCATGTCCGTGACCAGGGCCGTGCTGTTGCAAAACAGCAGCTCCAGATGGCTTTGGACATTGGAGATTCCTGTGCCCGTTCACTAGCAGCTGCAGTGGCCACTTGCCACAGGGCCTGGCTGAGATTATCCTCCTTTCTGGTGGATACTCAGCACAAGTTAGCTGACGTGCCCTTCCTTGACACCGACCTCTTCGGTCCGGGAGTGGCAGGTCAACTGCAGTGCATAGAGCAGTCCACTGCCACCTTGGATGCCACTTCTGCAAAGGGTTCTTCAGGCAAGAACCAGCAGAAATGCAAGAAGAAGCCTTTTCAACACTATTCTCCTGCGGTTAGACAGCCCCCCTTCCAGGGAGGTCAGCAGCATCAGCAACAACAGCAGGCTCAAGCTTGGCACTCTAGGCCCAAGCAGGGTCCCCAACAGCCCTGCAGAGGAGGCCGAGGTGCCGGTCCAGGAGCAGCCTCCTCCTCTAAGCCTGCACAGTGACGGGTTGGGGGTGGCCACTCCTACTCCCGTCACGCCAGTTCTGGGTCCTCCCGTGGGGGGCTGGCTCTGCCACTTTCTTTCCGCCTGGTCCAGTATCACTTCGGACAGCTAGGTCCTGGAAGTAGTTGGTCGAGGACTGCCTCTAGAGTTCGAGCAGTACCTTCCGTGTCGAGCCCGTGCCCCACGGGAGGAAAAGATCTCAGTTGGCCCTTAAGGATGACATTGCTCAGCTCCTCCGCGAGGAGGCGGTAGCTCCAGTGCCGGATCCTCCTACAGACCCAGGCTTCGTGTCCAGGTACTTCCTGGAGCCCAAGCGGACGGGGGTGGCACCCCATCCTAGATCTCCACGACCTGAATCAATATTTCTGGTCTCGCACCTTCCGGATGGTAACTCTGAACCAGATCATACCATCTCTGGAGCGAAACATGTGGTTCTGTTCACTGGATCTACAGGACGTGTTCTTTCATGTCCCAATCCGTCCATCCCACCAGCGGTTCATCCACTTCAGGGTCAAAGGGACCGAGTTCCGAGTCATGCCGTTCGGCCTGTCATCAGCCCCTCGGGTCTTCACCAAATGCATTGCAGTGGTGGCAGCCCATTTACGGCGTCAAGGGGTTTGGATATACCCCTACCTCGATGATTGGCTCCTGGTGGGTTCCTCCCTGCAGGAGGTGGAGAGGTCCAAGGACCTGGCCCTCCGAACCTGTTCCCAATTAGGCCTCCTGGTCAACGAGGCCAAGTTGGAATTCGTGCCCTCTCAGGTGATGGGCTTTATCGGGGAAGAGCTCAACTCTCGTCAAGCCAGAGCTCGGCTTCTGGTGGACAGGGTGGAGGTTCTTTCCCCGTTTGTCCAATCATTTCTGGTTGGGCACTTGTGCCCTGCCCGGGACTTCCTGCGCCTTCTGGGTTACATGGCAGCGTGCACCTCAGTGGTCCATTAGGCAAGATTGCACATGCACCCCCTCCAGTGGGAGCTGGCTGCCCAGTGGTCTCAGTGTCAGGGTCTTTTCGAGCAGCTGGTCACTGTCACCCAGAAGATGTGGGATGCTCTCCAGTGGTGGACTGTCCCAAGTCGTCTGCAGGAAGGGATCCCGTTTGTCTGCCCTGAGCCGACGGTCGTTCTAACGACCAGTGCCTCTCTCATGGGCTGGGGAGCCCACATGGGGGACAACAGAGCCCACGGGTTCTGGACCCCCGAGGAGTCCCGATGCCACATCAACCTGCTGGAGCTCAGAGAGGTCAGACTGGCACTGTCAACTTTCGCTCCTCAGCTCTGGGGTCAAGTGGTTCAAGTCCAGATGGACAATACCACGACCATGTACTACCTTAACAAACAGGGTGGCACACACTCCCATCGGCTATGCAAGGAGGCGCTCCAGATCTGGACCCTCGTCAGCCAGTTGGAGGCGGATCTCCTTGCCATCCATGTGGCAGGAGTCTCGAACCAACTGGCGGATGCTCTCAGCCCCATAAGCCAGACATCCCACGAGTGGTCTCTCCATCTAGAGGTAGCTTACAATCTATTCTCCTGTTAGGGCAAACCGTTGGTGGACCTGTTTGCCTCCAGGCAGAACACCAAGATGAGGATGTACCATGCCCGCCCCCCTCAGCAGGGCTCACTGCAGGGGGATGCCTTTTCGAGGCCATGGACCCCAGGCCTCCTCTACAGCTTCCCTCCATTTCCCTTGATCCACAAGGTGTTACTCAAGGTGAGGAGGGACAACACGAAGATGATCCTGGTAGCCCCAGATTGGCCCCACCAGTTCTGGTATCCAGATCTCCTCAGCCTCAGGTGCAGGGCCCCAGAGCGGCTTTGTACATGCCCGGACCTGATATCAATGAACCAGGGGAAGGTTTTCCATCCGGACCTTCAATCCCTGCAGCTCACAGCCTGGTACCTGAGCGGCTAGAGTTTCAGACTCTGGGTCTTTCCGAGGATGTCTACACAGTTGTGCAGGCATCTCGTAAGGAATCGACCAGGAAATGTTATGCCTTCAAATGGAAAAGGTTTTCCATTTGGTGTGAGGGAAAGAGTCTGGACCCCTTATCCTGCTCTGTGGCTAACATTTTAGACTACCTTTGGTCTCTCTCCAAAGGGGGTCTACGGTCATCGACCCTTAGGGTGCACCTGGCAGCCATTTCTGCTTACCGGGCATGGGCCAGTCAGTCGACATTGGCACAAGAGACAGTGGTCGGGCACTTTTTCAAAGGCCTGGATCACATATCTCCTCTGGTGCATGAACCTTCACCTCCATGGGATCTTTTGCTAGTTTTGGCAAAGCTCATGGGCAAGCCATTCTAACCCATGCACAAGTGTGAGCTCTCACACTTGTCATGGAAGACTGCCTTCCTGTTGGCTATCACATCAGCCAGAAGGACAGGGAGCTCCAGGCACTTTCGGTGGACTCCCCTTATCTGGTCTTTCACAGGGACAAAATTGTTCTGCGCTCCGAAATACCTTCCGAAGGTGGTGTCAGAGTTTCACCTTAACCAGGTGTTGACTCTGCCGGTATATTACCCTAACTACACCTCAGACGCCGAGTACAGGCTCCATACCCTGGACCTTAGACGTGCTCTCTCCTACTGCAAGGAGAGGACGGTGGAAATTCGGTAAGAGGTTCGCCAGCTGTTTGTCACCTACACTGAAGCCGCTTCTGGCAGACCTGCAGCCAAATGGACCATTGCAAGGTGGATTACATCATGCATAGGTCTGTGCTATGAGTTGGTGGGCAAGGAGCCTCCCAGAGGGATAAGAGTTCATTCAACCCGCCATACTGCTGCATCGGTGGCTGCTTCCAGGGACATCCCTACATCCCTATCCAGGGAATCTGTCAAGCTGCTACCTGGAAGTCAGCAAACACCTTCATTATCCATTACCACATCGACCTTGAGTCACATCAGGATGCTGGTTTTGGGGCCTCGGTTCTCCAGTCTCTGTTTCTTAAGTAGGGGGTGTTCGTCTTGCCTCCCTTCTCCCGGAGAACTGCTAGGAGCCTGCCAAAGAGTGTGGATGAACAACGTATCCACACTCCTAGAAAAACAGGTTACTCACCTGTAACAGTAGTTCTAGGAGTGGTATATGTTGTTCATCCACATGCACCCACTCGACCTCCCCGGCTTTAGGCGCATCACATTGCTTCCAGCGAACTAAGATATGACGTCATGGGGCGGAGCCGAGGAGCCAGCTTGAAGACCTTCCGGCAACATTTAAAGCGGCAAGGAACCTGCTAATAAGTGTGGATGAACAGCATATACCACTCCTAGAAAGTACAGTTACTTAAGAACTTACTGTAACAGTAGATCTTTGAGAGAGGCTCTTGCAGTAGGTAATTACATATAGGACTGACACCGGCAGGCGTCAGGACCCCAGGAAAAATTTCTAGCTAGCAGTCCCGCGGACTGCCCCTTATCACCAGGTGACGGCGTCAGACCACGCCGGTATAAAGGGGCGGTCCCGGACGCCCGCCTTCCAGTTCTTTCCTGCCACAGGCCCAGAAGGCTCGGACGAGAGAGAAGCAGATATTTTCCTCAATGGAAAAGGAGCTGAAAAAGCCTAGGGGGATGGAGGGCGGGAAGGTATTACCTACTGCAAGAGCCTCTCTCAAAGATCTACTGTTACGGTAAGTTCTTACGTAACTGTACTATCTTACTTCGAGAGGGCTCTTGCAGTAGGTAATTACATATAGGACAGAATCCCAAGCAGTCTGGAACAAATGAAAGGCACCGGGAGGAAGAACTACTCCAAGAAGTAGCAAACAACCTTGCAAACCTCAAGATAGGAGGCCTTGCAAGACAGCTAACCCGAAGCCTGCTCTACGGCAGAGGCAATGTCCAAACTGTAATGTTTGTCAGAAGTATGGACGGAGTCCAGGGCGGCAGCACAGATGTCTGCCCAGACACATTCTTGAAACAAGCACGCAGAGGCTGCTACTCCCCAGTGGAGTTACCTCTGACTTGACCGGTGAGGGTCTTGTTATGCTGTCATAACAGAAAGTGATGCAGTGAGCCAACCACTTTGATAGGCATTGCTTGGAGACAGCATTGCCTTCCCTTTTGTGAGCAAAAGAGACGAACAACTGATCAGTCTTTCTGAGATCCTTTGTCCTATCGGTGTAGTATCTCAGAATACTGTGGACGTCCATGGTATGGAGCAAGTATTCTCCTTGGTTGGAGTACTGCGTGAAAAAGGCAGGTAACTCAATAGACTGATTTAAGGTCGACTCCGCTACCACTTTTGGAAGAAACTTAGGATTCGTGCGAAGAGCTACTTGTTCTTTGTGAAAAATCAGATGAGGGATTTTACACATAAGGGCCTGGAGCTCGTAATTCTCTGAGCGAGTAATGGCCACCAAGTGCGTCTTCCACGATAAGAACTTCAAGTCTGCGGAAGGCCGCAGGCTCAAAGGGAGGAAGGGTCAGTTTCTAGAGAACAAAGTTCAAGTCCCAAGGGGGACGAGTCGAACAGGGGTCTGAGATGAAGGACCCCTCTGAGAAAGGTCTTGGATACCTCAATTGGGCAAATGCCTTATCAGCGAAAAGGAACATGGTAGGCTGAAATAGCAGCCAGTTGAACCTTCAAAGAGGAGTGACTGAGACCCAGGTGAAAAATGATGCAAATAATCAAGCAAACGGCCACAGGACAGGAGAAAGGCTCCATGTTCCTGGGGCAGCCCAAATTGAAAATCTCTTCCATTTCATAGCGTAGGTGGACCTAGTGGAGGGTTTTCTAGCCTCCACCAGAATCTCGGCCACCTTAGGAGAGACGCCAAAGCGAGATTGGGCTAGGTCTGCAGGAGCCATGCATGAAGTTGAAGAGACTTGAGTCCCGGATGGACCAGGGTCCCCTGATCCTGGGTCAGCAATCCTCGAGATAAAGGAAGAGGAAGAGGAGGAACCTCTGAGTATTGTTGTAGAAGAGAGAACCAGATTTGCCTTGGGCCAGAAAGGAGCGATCAGAATCATTCTCGCTCCTTCCAATGCAAGTTTCTGCAGCACGAGGGACCAGAGGAATTGGGGGAGCATGGGACGAATCTGCCCTTCCAGCTTAGAGATGAGCGTCGCTCAGAAAGCACCTCGCTCTGGAGCGAGCGAGCAAAAGGTTGGAAGTTTTGCATTTTGGGAAGAGGTGAACAGGTCTACCTGTGGAGTCCCCCAAAGCTGGAAGATGCCGTTTAGGACCTTTTGGTCCAGTTCCCACTCGTGTGGCAGAGCCGAAGAACGACTTAGCTTGTCTGCCAGGACATTGTCGACTCCTGGAACATGGATCGCTGTGAGGTGAAGGTTGTGAAGCGTTGCCCATTCGCAAACCCTCATTGCTTCCCTGCACAGCAGGTAGGACCAAGTCCCTCCCTGCTTGTTGATGTACCACACCACGCACATGTTGTCTGTCTGGACAGCTAGGTGACCGGGAAGGATGTATTGGTGGAGGGCCTGGAGAGCATATAGTACTGCTCGAAGCTCGAGCACATTGATGTGGAGAGCTAACTCCAATCTGGCCCATAACCCCTGGGTTCGGTGAGGACCCAGATGGGCTCCCCAACCTTCGCCTGATGCGTCCGTGGTCAGAGTCTGGGAGGGGGGAGGATGAAAGAAGGGGACCCCCCGGAACAGGTTCTCTCGAACCATCCACCATTGCAAGTCTCTTGTCATCGGTGAGGAGATCAGCACCAGATGATCTAGGTCATTTACAAGTTGATCCCACTGAGAGCGGAGAGTCCACTGAGAGATCCTCATGTGGAGGCACGCACGCGGAACCGTCGGGATGGCAGCCGCCATAAGCCCCAGAAGATGGAGCACCGACCTCGCCGGAACCTTCCTGCATTCCGAAAGTAGGGAAATCTGGGACTGGAGGGAGGCCCCCCTGTCCGAAGGCAGGAAGGCCCTGCGCACTGTCGTATCGAGGATTGCCCTGATGAACTGGAGTCTCTGGGAAGGGTCCAGATGAGACTTGGAATGGTTGATGGTGATACCCAGACCAGTGGAAACCTGCTGGGTGAGGGAGAGAAAATGCAGGAGTTTCTCCGTGGGCGAGGCGCCAGGAGCCAATGCGTCCAGGTAGGAAAACCTGAACTCCCAAAGGAGCACTGGTGGCCGCTACCACCGCCAGGCATTTGGTAAAACTTGGGGAGCCGAGGAAAGACCAAAAGGGAGCACCCGGAATTGGTAATGGTCCCCCTGGAAAGCAAATAGGAGGTACTTTCGATGCGAGGGACTAATGGGGATGTGCAGGTATGCATCCTGCATATCCAATGCACAAAGCCATTGGCCCGGCCGAAGAAGGGGCAAGAGAGTTTGAAGGGAGAGCATCCTGAACTTTTTATATTCTACATAGAAGTTCAGGGAGCTGAGATCGAGAATGGGTCTGAGATCTCCCGTCTTCTTTGGTACAAGGAAGAAATGGGAATAGTAACCCATCCCGTGAAGGTGGGAGGACGGGTTCTATGGCCTGCTTCACGAGGAGAGCAGATATTTCTTCCCTGACCAGAGGAAGATGGTCCCTTGAGTAAGAGGAGTTCAGAGGGGGGTGGCGTGGAGGTTTCTGCAGAAACTCTATAGAGTGCCCCTCTGCTATGATCTGAAGCACCCATGAATCCGATGTTATCCTCTCCCAACCCGGAAGGTGGAGGGAGAACCTCCCTCCTACCGGTTCCTCCGGGGAGTCCGGAGGCGGTGGGAGAGGGAAGGAGTCAGGTGGTGTGGGGCAGCGCCGCAGCTGGGGCACCCGCTGCTTTTTTGGGCGGCGGGGGCCTGGCAGCTGTGGGGGCCCGGCGTTAATGGCCCGTCTCTTGGTTTCCATGAGGCCGGCTGCTCTGCGAAAAGGACGCGCATGGGGATGGGCGGTACATGGAATCCACAGAATTCAGGGCGTCCCTTCTCCTGAAATCGTTGATGATGTCCTTGACATCACCACCGAAAACCAGCAAACCCCTGAAAGGTGCTTCTTGAATTGCCGACTGCACCTCCGGGACCAAACCTGACACTCGGAGCCAGGCGTGATGCCGAAGACTTACGGCGAACGCGGAGCTCTGCCCTGCGGTGTCCACTGCATCGTAGGTCATCCTCAGAATGTGACGACTGGCCGAACAAGCAGAACAGACAAGGTCAGCTAACTCCTGCTTGACTTGGGAGTCAGGCAAGGAGTCAATCTTAGATTCTGCCTGTCTAAGGACAGCCTTCTGGTAATCCCCCATATGTGCTACATAGTTTAGGGCCCTGATCCCCAGTGTGGAAGAAGCATAGATCTTCCTTCCATACTGATCCAGAAGGCGAGATTCCTTATCCGGAGGAAACGAGCTCAAATGTTTGGTGTGCTGACCGGCCGTGAGCGGCGCTAATCACAACCAAGTCTGCACGGGGGTGAGAATCTAAAAAGTCTACACCCTTCGGAGCCTGGTATAGCCTGTTGGACTTCTGAGGAAGTGGGGCTAAAGCCGACGGTTGTTTCCAAATAGTGGAAACAAGGTGGGCATGAGGCTCGATCTAGGGTGGCACTAGAGTAGGGGCCGTAAGGGGCAGGTCCAGATGTTTGGCGAGTTTAACCCGCTGAGGATCTGGCTCTAAGGAACGCCACTGATGTACTTCCTGGATCTTCCTGAGCAACTCCGTGAAGGAAGGATTCTCCGGAGGAGACTTCGGAGGAGTCCTCGGCCGGGGCTTGGACGGAGAGTGAGGCTCGTCGTCTTTCTCGGAGCATTCGTCAGAGGAATCCGAGGAGTCCGAGAGAGAAGAAGAAGAATTTGAAGCAGAGTAAGACTCCCTGACTCGTCTAGGGGGAGGAACGGGTTCCTTAGGGGGAATCCTTGGATCCAGAGGGAAGAGCTCGGGAATCCGGAGGCGGAGAGGGAGTGTGCTGTCTAGGGCATACGGGGGCTGGAGGTGGCACCATCACCGTGAGGCGGCTCTCGACTTCCTTGGTGAGCTGAGCCTTGGCCTCAGCCCACCAGGAGGCCAGAGTCTCCTGAAGATCCACCGGCGGCCTAGGGGGCGGTGGAGGAGGAGGAGGGGGATAATTGTACAGATTATATCCGGTATCTGTAACCCGGCTGCGGGAATACCGGAGCTGGGTATTGCGGCTTCGGGTACTGTGGTGTCGATGGAGTCGGTGGCGGGTACTGTGGCGGAGGATACTGCAGACCCGGGTAAACCGGCGTCAGATAGGACGGCAGATACCCAGGTACCGGAGGAGCTGCCGGAGCAGACTGCCCAATAGGGAGTGCCACGGGCGGATCAACCATGATAGGCCCGTGGGATGGAGGGCCCGATGGGAGAGGAATATCCCCCGCCAGCGTCGGCAGGGCCGGTGTAGGAGTCGGGGCCAGCGTCAGATCCAGTTCAGTGGGAGGAAGGTCTGATGGCAGAAAAGCATCCCGAGCATCGCCTGGGGACGGAGGAGAGAAGTCCCCGGGGTCAGGCAGGGGGGACTCGGGCTCCCCGGATGGCAGCAAAGGCTGCGGGGAACCTGGGACGACACACGATGGAGGGTCTGTCGTAGGCTCCGATGCCTGGCGCACATCGGAGGAGCTGACGTGTGACTTAGGGGCCGAATCCCGCCGGACACCAGAGGAGCCGGCGTCCGACTTAGGGGGTCCCTCGTCGAAGGCGGGCCGAGGGAGGTAAACGGCCTGGTCCGAGGGGGACACTGCCGTGCGCCACCCCGAAGGGTCGGGTGTCTCAGCGACCTTCTCCCGGCGGGCGTCGCAGGAGCTGACGTCCGCTTATGGGAGGCGCCCATGCCAGTAGGCCACAAGCCTGTGGCAGTACCGGGGGCAGAAACCTCTTTTTGCCCGGAGGCACCCGAAGGGCCCGAACGCGAACCCGACGGCCGGGCCGACGCCTCCTCCAGAGCCTTGGAGGCTGCCGTCGGGCGATCCCCCGGAGGGGACGTTACCTTAGCTGCGGCTCTGGCTGGAGTCACAGAGGAGGAGGCCTTCTCCCGGTGCCTTTCTTTGTGCCGCTTCTTGTGTCCTTCTGGGGAGGACGATGCCTGCCTAAGCTTCTTCAACTCCTTCTCCATTGCAGACATCTTCTTTTTAAGGAGATGGGCTTCCAAAGACTGCTGGCGTCATCTGCGGGTGGCCGTGTTGAATTGCAGGCAGTGCAGGCACTTTACGACCGCGTAGTCGGGACCTAAACAAAAAAGGCAGAGGGAGTGACCGTCTGTGAGGCAGTTGGGTGCCGCACGAGTCACACTTATTTTTTGAAGGGGACGACATAAATCGACGTTCACCTGACGAATAAATGGCAAAATACTGATACTTTCAGTAAAAAAACGACGAAGCAAGAGGGCTGAGCACGAACTTCACATGAGCGCTGACGAGCTGGACGGGCGAAGAACTGGAAGGCAGGCATCCGGGACCGCCTTTATACCGACGTCGTCTGGACGCCAGTCACCTGACGTGGGGGCGGTCCCCGTCAGGGACTGCTAGCTAGAAATTTTTCCGTGTGGTCCTGCCGCCTGCCGACGTCAGTCCTATATGTAATTACCTACTGCAAGAGCCCTCTCAAAGTAAGATCTCCTGTTATAGGTGAGTAACCTGTTTTTACTGACTGTTTGACCTGGCCTATATGGAATTTTCCTGTACTCATGCTATGTATTTGTTTATGACTGTTGTACTCTCCCGGGTCATTCCTGAAAATAGTAATTTCTTGGCTAAAGCACTTAGCCGGTTAGCAAAAACTAGATAAATAAAAACATTAAATAGTTCAAACATTTTTAAATCCTTGTATTTTTCCGAACATATATTGACATGTATAGACATGTATCAACACACGAGTACTGTGCGATTATGATCTGTTTATGTTGATCGGACTCCAAGCTTTTATTAAAAAAAAATCTAAGTTTCTAAGCCTAACTGTTCCAAAAGTTACAGCTTTCAACATATAATTTCAAGCATTTTAAAATATGCTATTACATTGTTTGGAAATAGTTGGAAGAAATTAGCGATTGTTTTGTTTAAAGGGACACTGTCAACCTTTTTTCATCACATTATTTTTGGGTAAAACACCACATTTTATGATTGCTTACTTTCTCTAGAATTCATTGATGTTGCCGGTTGGTTTATATGTCTCCTTGCTTATTAGACCTGAAATGCGTGGTAATGTATAGCTATGCCCAGCTTTGTTTTGCTTCAAATCACTGAACTACTTTTAGTGCAGATTGTCTTAACATTGGAAACACTCTCAAACAATGCAGCCACTCATGATACAATAGTCTTCTGTACTCTCACTGCATAATGAGTGGCTAGATTGTGTTGGGGGTGTTACTGAGTCCAGGAAAGATGCAGTGGGAGCTGGTTAAGAAATGTAAACAAACATGTTTTGGTGTGGTAACACCAGTATGGTGGGCAGTCAGTTTTTCACTTTTTTTTAAAAGAAAAAAAGGATCCAAATCAAACTACAAGCTGCATCAGCAGTCTTTATAGAATGTAAACAATCATAAAATTTGTTTTTTTTAAACTAGGGACACTTTGAGGCCTAACGGGTTGACGGTGTCCCTTTAAAAATAAACTAATTTCTGACTGTTTGAAACATAATAAAGTACATTGAATAAAAAAAAACAACTCATACTTTTCTAGCTGCACATGCCTGATACCAGTATACTAGTTGACTTACTGTATTTAGTTTCATTAATGAAAACTGTTGGCCTTCAAAAACTCAGTTTGGCTTCCATGTTTACCAGCTAGAATTCCAGACTGGAAGTTAGATTTTACTGCTGGTAAGTCCACCATTTTGAGCAACATTTGAAAAGATGTACTAAACAACAGCAGGTCAGCGACATCTGAGAAGGTTGGTTTGGTGGACACCTGGTGCCACCAACACCTCACAGTGCGCAAGTTCAGCTTCTTCTCACGTGCTCGTAAGCATTGTTCTAGAGTGGATTATCTGTGTATATCCAAGGAACACACAGACCAGATAGGAAGGACTGAGATTCATTATATAAGTTTATCAGATCATGCCCCAGTTACTTTAGATTTAGACATTCAAAGAGAGAGAAAGGTTACTTACTGGAGGTTTAATAATTCCCTATTACTAGACCCCGAATGTAAGGAGCTGATAAAGACAAAAATAAAATAAATAATAGAAGATAACTTTTCCCCACAGACCCCAGCCCAATTACTTTGGGATACCCTGAAAGTAGTTTTAAGGGGCTATAGTATAGCCTATGCAGCCCAAAAAAATGTAGATCTGAGGTTAACTTAAAGCAATTACAAGAAAAGCTGAGTTTTTTTACAACTTGCACATATGCAAGGAGATGATTCATTACTGGATCAGATAGCATCCACACAACAGGCTATACAAAATGTTAAAACAGAGCAAGCTTTGCTATGGCTCAGACAAAAATATTTCGAAGGGGGCCCTAGGGCCTCTAGAATACTGGCACATTGTCTCAGAAGAAGAATTCAACAAACAACAATCACTAACATTAGAGACCCTATCTCAGGTCGCCCCTGCCTCACACCTACATCCATAGTGGCTGCGTTTAAATCATATTATACTAGAGTATATATAGCTGGATCTAGGTCAACAGAGGAGGAGAAGGAGAATTTTTTTGTCAAATCTAAATCCCCCGCGACTTACGGAAATCCAGAAACAGTCCCTAATCCGCCCAATACAGAGTTCAGAAATAAAATTGTCTGTCTCCAACCTTAAAAATGGTAAAAGCCCTGGCCCAGATGGCTATGGGGCCAAATTTTATAAAATGGCATGGGAGTGGATTACAGATCCACTGATTGAAACTTTGAGAGAGAGTCATTCGAGGGCTATATACTCTCTTTCATGGTCACAGGCTATGATCTCAGTGATTTTAAAACCACAAAAAAAAACACACCTATGTGACTCTTATTGACCAATCTCCGTCCTAAATCAGGACTACAAAATATATGCAAGCATTCTAGCTCACCGGCTTGATGACATAATACCTTCTTTGATACATTTGGATCAAGCAGGATTTATTCCTACCCGCCAGACCTCTGATAACATTAAAAGAAACCTCTATCTAATTGAACATGCAAAAAATAATAAAATCCCATTATTAATATTAGGATTTGATGCACAAAAGGCATTCAATAGATTCTCTTGGACTTTTCTAGAGAAAACCCTTACTAAATTAGATTTTTTTCAAGGAATTCATTGCCAATATCATAGGTATCTACTCAACACCACAGGCAATGGTGAAGGCCAATGGCTCCTGCTCAGCGAGGTTCCTGCTCACCCGTGGAACAAGACAGGGATGCCCACTCTCTCCCTACTTATGTGCTTTATATGCAGAACCACTGGCACAATTTTTATGTCAACATGAGGGAATAAGAGGATATCAGGTAGCAGAAAAGGATCATAAAGTGGCATTATATGCTGATGATCTTTTAGTGTATACCACAGACCTGGAGAACTCGCTTTCAAATTTAGAACAGGCTATGATACTAATAGAAAAAATCTCAGGTTATAAGGTCAGTACTCAAAAGACTGAGATGTTATATATAGGAGAATATATACCAAATCATATAAAACTCAAACATCATTTTAATTGGGGAAATAAAACACTTAGATATTTAGGGATTAGCATTTCAAAGAACCCATGGCAGACTTTTAAATTAAACTATAATATATTATTTGAACAAATGAAACAAGACCTTCAGACCTGGATTCCCCTTCCAATTCCATTAATAAACCGAATACAGGCAGTTCAGATGAACATACTACCCCGTCTGCTATATTTAATGCAGTCTATCCCACAAATGTCTACAAGGGATGAAGAAAGGAGGTGGAATAGGGCAATAGTGAATTATATATGGCAAGGTAAAAGACCCCGGATAGCATTAGATAGATTACAAGCTCCTAAGGATAGAGGAGGACTGGCTCTACCTAGTTGGTCAGGATACGCCATAGCTACCCTACTTAACCATGTTAGAACATGGTTCTACCCAGAAGGAAGTGGCCCCCAGTGGATGGAAATAGAAAGAAAGTTGACAACTGCTTATTTAGGTGAAAGCATGATTTTTCACCCACCTCCACTGTACTCCTTGGAGTCTGACATGTCAATATACACATATAGTTATCTTAAGGGGTGGATTAAGTATTTATCCCATGCGGATAAGGAGTTTGGTGGTTGTTGGATGGGGATACCCTGGAGGAATCAGGCTTTTAGCCATATAAACTTGGATGAGGGATTTGGGACCTGGAATGATCTTGGTTTAAAATATACACATCAGTTGTATTTAAATGGTTATTTTAAGACATTTACACAACTGCAGGAGGAGTTTTTTAATTCCCAGACATGATTAGCTTCGATATTTTCAGATTTGACATTTCCATGCAACAACTATAGGCCTAGAGATAGACCAAGAAAAGGTTCCCCCCCCCCCAATCTCCCTTCTGATGGTAATCCCAGGCGAACTGAACCCTTGGCATTTAGTATCTAGATTCTATACAGCAGATAGACTGAAGGGCAGATCTAGTTGGGAGAAAGTACACAAGACTTGGGAAGCCGAAATGGGAATACAATTAACAGATCAAGAATGGCAGTGGGTCTGGAGACGCCAACATAGAAATATGGGTTCATATTGGTGGTGTGAATTTGGCTGGAAGGTAGTCTCTAGGTTCTTTCGTACTCCCAAAATAACAGCCAAATACTTAACCACATATGATGCCTCCTGTTGGAGAAAATGTGGTTCAAAGGACGCCACTCACACCCACATATTCTGGAGCTGCCCTGTTTCAAGGCCATTCTGGCAGGGGGTGGAGCAAGCACTAGTAGACATAGATACAGAATTTTGACCACTTACACCAGCAATAGCACTTTTACAGTACTTTCCTGCTAAGTTCAAACACACATCTAAGATGTATTTAGCTTCAATATTAATAATAGCAGCAAAAAAGGCTATTACCAAAAACTTGCTTGATCCAGTCCCACCAACAATCGGAAGGTGGGAGGACTTAATATATGATATCTATATAATGGAACAGATGACAGCTGAACTCCAAGGGAGAACCACACAGGTGGCTAGTTACTGGAATGCCTGGTGGATGAGGATCATGGCACTCAGACCTGACCTGATTCCATGGAAGCTTCAGGGGATGGATATTCATCCCATGTCGATAGTGGAATAATTGGAAACTCCTCCTGCACTATTGGACCGGCACGTTGGCATATAGAACACCCAGAAATAATAAGATAATGGATTTGTGTGTTTTAGTACCCCGAAAGAAAGAAAGTACAAATGGATGCCTTGCATTTTATCACCTTATGAGTTTATTAAGACTCTGTATAAAGATTTGGTGTCTGTGAATGACTTAATGTACTCTAAATGTCAGATATTCTGAAACATGTATGGTAAGATTGACAGTGCTGTATTCTCTAGTACCTGAAGAAAAACGAATAAAAAATAAAAGTATAAAAAAAAATAAATAAAAAGATGTACTAAAGAAACAACATAAAGTATTTTCGCCCCATCTGCTGTCTCAGTCTCTGCTTCCTGTGGTCTTCATTGAGAGGCAGTGTGGCCCATTGCTAGCAAACAAAACTGTGCAACTTGAGATCCCAGGTTTGAATCCACCACTGGCACTGACTCACTGTATGACCTTGAAGCAAGACACTTGAATCCTTGTGCATCACTCCTCCAAAGCAGTGACATTTGTGGAAGCAGGATCTCACAGAAAGCAAAGTGCTACGTCTCAGTTTGGCTATCCTGCGTAAATAAACTGGAAAAGAAAATATAAAATTTGTGGTAGGAGTCACTTATCTGAGCCATAGAGCATATTAATAATGGTATTTGAAGATGTAAAGTCAGCCATGCTCGTCTTTCCAGGGGTATAACCCGTTCAGGCCTGATGACACCTGGCTCCCTACATCCCACACAGTTTCTGCTTTGTGACGGGCTCTGTGGGGGAGGATCCAGAGCTGGAATGTACCAGGACTCAGAGGAATCCAGGAAACCAGACCATCATGTAGATGAATGTGGGATTTTCTTCCTGTTGGTTTCCTCCCACCTCCCCTGAAGTTAGTGCAGCCTTCATGGTGGCCTCTCATCCACTCAGCATTTCCCTGTGGCAGAACAAGCTCCCTGGCCCAGCCACAGTGGGCTCTATGGTGCCAGAGCTTACCATCCACCCTTCCTTAACAAAGCACGCTACCATGCAGCTGCTCCCCCAGCCTGTCATGCCTCTCGATGTGGCAGCCCGAGTTCATCCCTGAGTGCAGGTGACCTGCAGGGCAGCGTGATGCTCTGCCACAGTGCCACTGGGTCATTGGGATGGGCTGCTGATTGATTCGTCAGAAACCTTTGGTATCAGTTTTAAGGGAGACCAGAGAACTGTTGTATTTTGCCAAGACAACAGGATTTCTGCTTTTTACGTGCAGCACAACTGCTTTTTTTTTTTGCTTGTATTTTGCATGTGTCTGTCAGTAAAAAGCATACCGCTTATCCTGTCAGCATGAACTATGTAGCACTGACTTTTCAAATGGGGACTAGATAGTCATGATGTGTTGCACATTCTTAAGAATAATTATAGGTGTAAAATGTGTAGCCCTGCCGCTGATGTGTGGCTTTTTGAGATGATGGGTTAAATCAGAAGGATATCAACCAGGCTGGCTCAGTGGTGCAGTGCCACCACATCGCATTTTCAGTCAGGGGGGTGGGGGGGCTTTGCATGATGTGAGCCCTGGAATCCCACAGTGGAGCTGACTTGTGGACAAACTCATCACAGCAGCAAGGTGCTTGTCTCCTGGGGAGGGAGTTAACGCAGCCCTTCCGGTCAGTGAGGGAGCAGTCTTGGAGTTTGCTGTGGTGGCAGTTGCTCGCACCAACCCTCTTGCTTGGAGGCAATGGTGCCGCTGTGTAGACCTGATCTTTGTGTTAAGAGATTTTTGGAACAAAGGTCAGTAATGGGGCAGAAGAATTGCATTGTAATGAAAAGCAGTTGTCTTCAGTGTATCTACAGATCTTATTTGTTTTTCCAGGTGTTACTGGGGTTTCCACAATCACTTTGGCAAAGAGGCTGAGCAACTCTATAATTCACTTGAGGTAACATATCAGAAAGCCCTGCAGTCCCACCTGAAGAACTCTGACAGCATTGTGTCCTTGCCACAGTCAGACCGCTCGTCCTCCAGCTCACAGGAAAGCTTGAAGTAAGTTGTTTGTG
Organism: Neoceratodus forsteri; assembly: GCA_016271365.2. Classification (NCBI taxonomy): domain Eukaryota; kingdom Metazoa; phylum Chordata; order Ceratodontiformes; family Ceratodontidae; genus Neoceratodus; species Neoceratodus forsteri. The sequence continues at coordinate 1,206,933,584 of CM028132.1, forward strand.
AACAGTAGAGTTCAGTTTTTATTTTGTTATTTTTATTTGTTTACAGGTTAACACACTGAGCCAAAGGCTCTTTTATCAGTTGCGGCCCAGAACTATATTAAGACCACTAATAAAAGACGGAATACGTAGAACAATTTACAAACAGTGTAAAAAATTACACATTCAATATGCAGGTACAGATCTGTCACTAGATTTCTAACAGTTTGCATTTCTAGACAGAGCCCTGATCAGTTGTCCAGTTCTGTTGAGGCAGCACAACGCACTGTCGTCGCACCATGGGGCAGGTCCAGTCTCTTTGAAAATAGCCACATTTGCTGCTACAGCCTCCCTTGGCAAGCTTGTTCCACACTCATAATACCCCTTCGGTGAAAAAATGTTTCCCTTTACCTTACCATTTTTCACTTTAGTCTGTGCTCCTTGGAATGAAACAAGATCTGATGATCTTTGAGGCTATCTCCTTCCACTGAGCCACGTCATGGTCCTGTGAGCTGTTGGTGCAGAATCACCCTGAAACCTTTTTTTGCAGGCTGTGGCTACCCACGTTGATGCACCCCAGTATGATTCAGTTCTTTCTCTCGCTGTCAACCACTCGTTAATTCACTGCTGCTGAAAAACGCTGTCAATTTTTACAAGGTGAGAGTAGCCGCCGTCCCCATTGCAGCGTTCACTCGCTTTGTGGCATCCATCGTTGCTGTTTTGACATTGTCCATCGTGGTTTCAAGTCCCACCATGATTTGTAAGGTCATCAGACTTGTCCACTAATCCTGAAATGGAATATATAAGGTGATTAATTTTAAGTCCTAGCGATTGCAGTGTCTCTTCAGCAGGATTGTCAACTGCCCCTGGTAACTTACTTAGTGCAGACCTTGTGGCTGGAGGTCCCGATAAATTCTTTGTTATATATCATTCTGCTGCCCGGTTTCTCCTTCCGAGGGTTACCCATCCTGAACTCGAAACAGTAGTCCCCCCAGATAAGCTCTTTGTAGTTGGTACCTGGCTCTGAAGATAATGTTTATGATAGTTAATCCGCTTTCTTAATGCCAAGCTTTAAACTCGAGCGACCATCTTACTTGGGCTCAACAGTGCCCCCAGTGCTGTGACATTAGTGCCACTCTCACTATAATGTAAAAAGTTCTAATAGCACTAATTAGCAGAAATTTATTTTAGCGCAAATTAGTGCTTCAGTGAAAATGGGGAACATTTTTTGGCAATGAAAATTTCAAGTTTTACAGTACTATTTGTTGTAGACAGGAACAAACCATAGAAAACAACCTTCTCCTTTGTCAGGTGTGGGTCTTCCAGCCTGTGACATCTAAATCTATTCATTGTATTAAGTCACACAGCCAGCACTGCCAGTGTCTTGGTGGGCTGCATATTCCCCTCCAGGACAAAAAGTCATGGGTCCCATGCAAGGAACTTGGGTCTACACCCCACAACTCACGCTGCAGTGCAGCACTAGGTGAGTGCTACACTTGTGCGGGTCTGGCCTTTCCTTCAGATGAGATGCGAAACCAGCGTCCTGTCTACCCACCTCTGGTGGCTGTCAGCTACTTGTTCAATATTGCCCTTGGTGTCTTGGCCAACATTTCCTCTGTCGTAAAACAGGTCCATGTAATCCAACCCCAGGATGCACCTAGAAATAAGCTTTCACAGCTTAGTGTGCCTAAATTTTTTTTTTTTTTACATCTCCTATTTATTTTCTATTCCACACAAATGAAGCACTGAGCTCCGTGGCAGTCAGACATAGAATAGGCAATCAAAGTGAAATTACCAATTACAATTGATTAGCAAATGTAATTCTGCTAGCCTATCTCAGTGTATCTCACATAATTGATTAGCTGAGTTCTGCGGCTAACTACCATGGTGATCCCATGTACGTACAGGAAGACAAAGAGGCTGTCTTGCAGTCATGTAAATACAAGTGCATTTAGCTGGGATGCGATTTTTGGTGATGGCTGGCCCTTAGTTTAAGAACAAAGACTGGAGGACATAAAAATATGTTTAAAGCACTAAGTTGATTGAGCTAGAAAGATATTGTGCTGTCAGTATATAATACCATATTGCACAACGTCCACAGGAGGACTTCAGTTGATTGCCAATTGCCAGTAAAAACATCCAGATAAAAAAGTAATCAAAGAGGGCTTTATACAGGCTGGCCTGTTGGGGCATTGGCAGTCCTGCCATTTGTGATGCTTGCAACCTGGGTTCAGCTGTGAGCCTGGGGTGTTGGAAAGTAGGCAGGGAGGGAGGGCTCCAGGGCTAACAGCACTACCACCACCATCTATGTGCTACCACCACTTGGGTGATGACAGGTAGCAGTGCAGCTGGAGGCCCCTTTCAGTTAGGGGAGAATACTAAAGGACTCTGTAGGGGCATGCTCTGTGTGCACACTCCTGGTGCCATGACCATGGCATCCTGGGAGAAGAGGGAGTGTTGCTGGAATGAGAATCCCCAGCACAAGCTGAATTATACCAGACCACTCTCAGGCCACACATCACCAACTGCCCTAATAATGGGTCTCCAAGTGGGATGCTGATCGGTGGGCCCCACCACAGGGGAAAACCATGGTGTACTGGGCACAAAAGGTGATGTCAGAGCTTGGAGGTTACTGAGACAGTAGAAGTGAATAGTACTAAAATTTGCAGTAAAAATAGTGGATTATAAGTAGATGTCTTTGTAACGCATTATTTTGGCATCTTCTGAGCCTCACTTCATCTCGTTTTCTATACTATATTTACTTGTAGCCGTCCATTGTCTGCCAAGAGAAGTCCCAGTGGAAGTACTGCATCAAGAGGTAAGGGTGATTTGTCAGTAGCTTTGCTTTGTAAACGTTTGTAAGATGGCTATATTTCAAAACAGGATACTATGTGATGGCTTCAGGTTATTTTTTACAGTGTCTGTCTGTCGTCATTGCAAAAAAAACGTTTCTAGATACATGGATATGTTCATCCACACTTCTTGGCATGTCCCTTTCACCTTTAAGGATTGCTGGAAGGTCTTCAAGCTGGCTTCTCCCACCCACCCTGGTGGTATAGCCCTCGGTTCTGCCCCATGAGGCCAGATCTTCTTTTCTGCTGAAAGATTCAGGTTGCCTCCTCTTTGGTGTTACATTTTATAGGCTCTGGCTTCAGAACCTTAGGTTATTCCGAATTTGCAACTTGTTTGAGTTAGCGACGGTGATTCTGATCATTCCATCATGGAAGATAAATCTTATCCTGGATTTCACTGGTACCCATGCAGCCAAAAAATGTCACGCACTGATCCGCATACCGCGTGCGTTTACTGTCTGGGTGTCGGCTATGACACCAAGACTTGTGAGATGTGTCTCGCTATTCAACCGAACGTCCTAGACAATCTTCTCCAGGGTTTTATTTAACTCCAAAAATTGATTAGCGTTTTGCTCATAAAAGTGTTAAAACATTGTAAAAATGCATAGCACATGCCTCATTGTGTTTAACAAACACAACACTTCTAGAAAACTTATATAAATTCTTGCTGTACAGTTAGCATTGTCCCAAGAAAAAAACTGCTAATCGATTATTTAAAACCCTGTTCTCACATGCCTCAAATTGGGCAGACCTGAAAAATGAAATCTTCCGGTGAAATCTAAAGAGGCTTGGTGGGTGGTCTCCGTGGCTGCGGGACCCACTGAACAGCTGGAGAGCGAATGCAGGCTTTCGAAGAAGAAGCGGCACAAGCTGCAGAGTCTTCCTCTTGGTTGTTTTTTGTTCCTCTCAACTTGTGCTTTACCTTTTGGGGTTCCTTCCAAGAGTTGTGCCAGTCTCTCCCCACTAAGGGCGAGGGACCTGTGGGCTCTCACTACTCTCGGTCCCGTAAGAGGGGATAAGGATCCGAATCGGTCTTCATCTTGGCGAAGACACTCTTGGGATCATGAGTGATCTCGGTCCCAGGAGCAGGCAGTATCGACTTTGGTCGAAATTGCCTCTTCGTCCGCTGGCTTCTTGTTCTGGCCAGTTGACTGAGGTCTTGATCAATGAGGTTGAGATTGTTCTGGATCCCATCAATCCGTTGTCACCCATTCTGGTCAATGGCTCTCTTAATAGGACCCCTGTCCTGTCCTGTCTTTTCCTAACGAGGAGACCCAGCCAGCTGAGGATCCTGTCGAACCGGTCCCTGATCCCGGGAAGTCACTGGTCCCACCAGTGTCTCTCGAGTGACCCGTTCGGCCAGTCCGATCCAGGTCGAGATCTCTGACCCCTCAATTGACAAGTCGAGGAAGGCACTTAAGCGTCCCAAAAAGAGGTGACACCATCAGTCATCCTTTTTCTCCTCGGATGAGGAGAGACTGCGGCGAACTGACGCTACGAGGATTTGATGTGGCAGCAGCTGACCCTGTCTGGGCAGAAGCCAACCACAGTCTCTACTCCGGCCATTACTTGGCTTTCGCCTCATAGGCTGGCATGACTCCCTTTGGAACGGTGAAATCAGTTCCCCCTGCCCATGGAGCGGCTACCTCTGTTCGGTTTGGCCGATATTGGTCTCTCCATCGATTGTGGTGGAGCCGCCACCTAAACATCCTTTGAGAGGGGCTCCTACGAAGGAAGCTCGGTCAACCCCGTGTCTTCCTAACAGGATTTTGGTAACCCTCATGCCTGATCGCCCCAGGCATGTTGAGGGCAATCTTGGCGGCTGACTGTTATATCTGGATACCTCGGATTCAGATGATACCGACCTTCACTCTCACCTGCGGGATGATGAGTTGGCTGGTGATCTGTTGATGGAGGAAGGCCCTTCGTCCTTTCAAGGGATTCTCTGCCTTACCTCTGAATTCACGGGGATGCCCCTGGAACCAACCCAGAAACGGGTGGAGTACCCTCTCACTGACATTCTCAAGAGAGGGGATACCCCGATGGAAGCCTTTCCTGTGGCCGTAGCCATTGTTGGCCTGGCCTTGGAGCTTTGACAGCATCTTGCTCTTGCCCAGCGCCATCTGCCCAGATGGCTCTCAAGTATGCGGTGTCCATAGGATTCCTCTCATGGTTCACAGAACATCCCTCAGCCGAGAGCCTTGTGACCGCCTCTGTGTTCAGACGTACAGGCAGTTCTGCTGACACTGATAGACCCCCGGACAAGGAATCCAAGAAACTGGACCACTCTGCCAGGAAGTTCTATGCGGCCTCCTCTTTAGGCCTCCGTCAGGCAAGCTCGGACGTCATCATGGCGCACTTCCCCCATACTCTTCTAGGGTCCTTGGACGAAGTTCTCCCACATCTCCCAGGGGACCTTCAGACTACGGTCAAGCAGGTCTGGGACCAAGGCCGTGCCGTTGCCAAGCAGCAGCTTCAGACGACTCTGGACATTGGGGACTCACGCGCCCATTCGGTGGCAGCCACGTTTGCCTCATGCCGCAGGGCTTGGCTGAGGCTTTCCACCTTCACGGCGGATACCCAGTACAAGCTTGCTGATGTTCCTTTCCTGGGTACCAAACTCTTCGGTCCAGGTGTGGATGGTCACCTTTAGTGAATCAAACAGTCCAATGCCACCTTGGACTCAGCTACTTCTGCTCAAAGCACTTCTGGCCCTAAGAAGCAGCAACAGAAGAAGTGGAAGCCTTTCTGACAGTCTGTTCCTGTGGCGCAGCAGTCGTCCTTTCAGGGAGCACAGCATCAGCAGGCACAGGCATGGTGCCCCCGGCCCAAGCCCGGACCTCCCCAGGCCCGCAGAATAGGTCAGGGTTCAGGCCCTGGAACCTCTTCCTCCAAGCCTGCTCATTGATGGGATATGGGTGACGACCCCTGTTCCTGTCAAGCCAGCTCTGGGTCCTCCCTTTGGGGGGGGGGGGTTGGCTCCTCCACTTCCTTTCCGCCTGGTCTGCTGTTACCATGGACAGGTGGGTCTTAGAAGTGGTCAGCCAGGCTCTGCCTCTAGAATTCGAGCAGCACCCACCCAGCCAAGCCCGCACCCCACAAGAGGAGAGAGTATCAGCCAACACTAAGTCGGCTCTGAAAGATGACGTAGCCCAGCTCCTCCTCAAGGAGGCAGTGGTCCGAGTGGCAGATCCTCCAGTCAACTCAGGGTTCATTTCAAGGTACTTTCAGGTCCCGAAACGGATGGGGGCTGGCGCCCCATTCTAGATTTGCACAGCCTGAATCAGTATGTCATGCCATACACCTTTTGGATGGTAACTCTGTCCCAGATCATACCATCCCTGGAGCAAAACATGTGGTTCTGCTAACTGGATCTTCAGGACGCATTCTTTCACATCCCAATCCATCCATCTCACCAGCAGTTCCTCTGCTTCAGAGTAGAGGGAACCCTTTACGAGTTCCAAGCCATGCCCGTTGGCCTGTCATCGGCCCCACGGGTCGTCACCAAATGCATGGCAGTGGTGGCAGACCATCTCAGGCGTCGAGGGGTCAGGGTATACCCTTACCTTGACGATTGGCTCTTGGCAGGTTCCACCCAGCAAGAGATGGAGAGGTCCAGGGACCTGGCCATCCAGACCTGCTCTCAACTTGGCCTCCTGATCAACGAGACCAAGTCGGAGCTTGTGCCTTCTCAGGTGATTTGCTTCATCGGGGCAGAGCTCAGCTCCAGGCAGACAGGGCAGAGGTTGTCTCCTCTTTTTGCTCAGTCATTTCTGGTTGGGCAATTGCACCCTGTCTGGGACTTTCTGTGCCTTTTTGGTTGTATGGCAGCTTGCACCACCGTGGTCCGTTGGGCCAGGTGGCATATGCGCCCCCTTCAATGGGAGCTGGCCACCCAGTGGACTCAGCACCTAGGTAATTTCGACCAGCTGATCACTGTGACCCAGAAGATGTGGGATGCTCCCAGTGGTGGACCATCCTAGACCGATTGCAGGAAGGGATCTCATTTGTCTGCTCTGAGCCAACGGTCGTCCTCATGACCAGTGTCTCTCTCATGGGCTGGGGAGCCCACATGGGGGACAACAGGGCCCACGGGTTCTGCACTCCTGAGAAGCCCCATTACCACATCAGCCTGTTGGAGCTCAGAGCGGTCAGACTGGCACTGACAGCATTCGCTCAGCAGCTTCAGGGTCAAGTGTTTCAAGTCCAGATGGACAATACCACGACCGTGTACTACCTTAACAAGCAGGGCAGCACGCACTCCTAGCCACTGTGCAGGGAAGCGCTTCGCATCTGGACACTCATGAGCCGACTTGAGGCAGATCTCCTAGCCATCCATGTGGCAGGAGCCTCAAATCAACTGGCAGATGCCCTCAGCCGCATAGGCGAGACGTCCCATGAGTGGTCTCCCCATCCAGAGGTAGCTTACAGCCTGTTCTCCCACTGGGGAAAAAGGATGGTGGACCTGTTTGCCTCCAGGGAAAACACCAAGCTGAGGCTGTTTCATACCACCCCCTCAGCAGGGATCACTGCAGGGGGATGTCTTCTTGAGGCCGTGGACCGCAGGCCTCTTCCGCACCTTCCCTCCATTTCTTGATTTACAGGGTGCTCCTCAAGGTGAGGAGGGACAAGGTGCAGGTGATCCTGGTAGCCCCAAACTGGCCATGCCAGTTCTGATATCCAGATCTCCTCAGCCTCAGCAACAGGCTCCCAAGGCATCTTCCAGCATGCCCGGACCTGCTGTCTGTCAATTGGGGAAGGTCCTCCATCTGGACCTCCAATCCCTGCACCTGACTGCCTGGTACCTGAGCGGCTAGAGTTCCAGGCTTTGGGTCTCTCCGAGGATGTACTCACAGTAGTGGAAGCTCCAGGATGGAGTCGACCAGAAAGTGCTATGCCTTCAAGTGGAAAAGATTTTCCATCTGGTGTCAGGGCAAGGGCCTGGGCCATCTGTCCTGTACTGTGGCTAGCATTTTAGACTACCTTTGGTCTCAGTCCAAAGGAGGTCTTCGACCTTTAAGGTGCACCTGGCAGCCATCTCTGCTTACTGGGCACGGGCCGGTCAGCAGACAGTGGCACAGGAGAAGGTGTTCTGGCACCTTTTTAAAGGCCTTGATCACATATCCCCTCTGGTGCATGAACCTCTACCTCTGTGGATTTACTGCTGGTCTTGGCAAAGCTCATGGGCAACCATTCAAACCGATGCACAAGTGTGAGATGTCACACTTGTCATAGAAGATGGCCTTCCTGGTGGCTGTCACATCTGCCAGAAGGACAGGGGAGCTCCAGGTGCTTTGGCGGACTACTCTTATGTGGTTTTCCATAGGGACAAGGTTGTCCTGCATCGCCACCTGAAATTCCTCCTGAAGGTGGTGTCAGAGTTTCACCTTAACCAGGTGTTGACCCAAACTACACCTCTGATGCTGAGTACATGCTCCATACTCTGGACCTGAGATGAACTCTCTCCTATTATAAGGCGAGGATGGCAGAAATTCAGGGCGAGGTTCGCCAGTGTCACCTGTGCTGAAGCCGCTTCTGGCAGACATGCAACAAAGTGGACAATTGCAAGATGGATTACATCTTGCATTGGTCTCTGCTATAGGTTGGCAGGCAAGGAGCCTCCCAGAGGGATAAGAGCTCATTCAACCCGCCATACCACTACATCAGTGGCTGCTTCCAGGGACATCCCTATCCAGGAAATCTGTTGAGCTGCCACCAGGAAGACAGCAAACACCTTCATCATCCATGAGCAAATCGACCTTGAGTCACACCGGGGTGCTGGTTTTGGGGCCTCAGTTCTCCAGTCTCTGTTCCCAAAATATGAGGTGTGCACTTTGCCTCCCTCCTCCCAGAGAACTGCTAGGAGTCTGCCAAGAAGCGTGGATGTACAACATATCCACGTCCCTAGAAAAACAGGTTACTCACCTGTAACAGTAGTTCTAGGAGTGGTATATGTTGTTCATCCACACAGACCCAGCCGACCTCCCCGACTGGACGCATAAAACTGACTTCTAGCGGGCTAAGATCTGGTGTCATGGGGTGGAGCTGAGGGCTGTACCTCCTGGGTGGGGGGAAGGAGCCAGCTTGAAGACCTTTCGGTGATCCTTGAAGGGGAAAGGGACGTGCCAAGAAGTGTGGATGAACAGCATATACCACTCCTAGAACTACTGTTACAGGTAAGTAACCTGTTTTTCACTAGTCCTGTAGCTTGAAGCAACCAATCTGTGGGGCATAGCCCCGGACCTGTAATTTGGCCTTGAGCCAGAATTGTAGTGGATGGAGGGGTAGGCATTAGGGTGGAAAAGCCCAACACTACATTTGCCTCCTTTTGTGACATTGTAACCCTAATCTTTGTATTAATGTATTTTTTGTTTCAATGAATTTACTTTCTTTTTTTGAAAGTATAGTGGTAAGTTCGATTTTTATTTTTTGTGGCTTTAAACATTTTGTTTAAGTTGGACATTTTTCTCCACTTTTTTCCCTACAATTCGACAATTAACCAACTGAAGAAAAACTTGTTTATTTTGTCTGTCATGTTCTTGACTATTTTTTGGGGGGTCATGAGTTATCAAGTGCACACATTATCTGTTATGAACGTGTTGAGTTTGTTAGTTGATTTTGATGCTTTTTCAACACAGTCACAAAGATTTTTTTCCTCCAATTAAAACACTAATTGTAAATAATTTATATTTTTAATCTAGCTCAGGTGTCTCTTTAGATTTTCTGACGATAAACCAGTGAACTGTCAACCTTCAGAGCAGAGTATTGCAGATGTATTAGCTTTTAAAATGTTTGTGTCCAACATTAGAAAGAAAACCTCGTGTTTTTTAGGCCCATGCATGCGCAAGATTTTAAAACTATAAAAACTTGTGACTTTAAAACTACGAAACATTTAGTTCTAAAACTGCCAAAATGTCCTAATCTGGGCCAGGCTGTAACAAACATGTATGTTTCATAATTTAACTCTTTTTAATTTTTAAAATATTTGTGGGCCAAACATTTTTTTTTTTTTTACATGAATTCACAGATTATTAACTCCCTCCCCCCCCCCATCAAGGTTTTCTCCCCACCCTGCAGTCACTCAGGGATATACCTTGTTAATCAGGGATACCTGTACAGGCAAGTATATCGCTGTCATTTGGACAACAGTGTATTCCCCACCCATTTTTCTCCCCTTTGGTCTCCCTTCTCCCTCTGGTCAGCCATGCTTATCAGCCTCAATGTGATGGCATGCCTTTTTTGAAAGGAACACATTCCCTTGCCTAGTCGCAGAGGTTGTTGCAGACTGGAACCCGACGCCGTCCCTCCCAGGCCAGGGCATGCTGCCTTCCAGCAGCTGACTTCAGCCTGCCAAACAAAGCAGCTACCACAGTCTGCTCCTGAACTCTGGTCATTAGCATGGTAGCACAACCTGTTGCCAAAGGCCATCATGACAGCCAACAAATTAATAACTTATATCGCCAAACCGATTTCTCTGAAATTTTCCAAACAATTGCCTCCTCGGACTGAGTCTCTACTTGCCAAATGTTGCTGTCCTAGGGGCAAACCCCTCGAGATTTGAGAATACCATAAGTGGAACCACGCTCTCAAAGATGAGCAGGTGTTTGCCTTATATAGACACAGAAAAACACACAGAAGCGGCACTCAAAAATAAAAAAAATGTAATTAAAGTGCTACTGATGCCTCAAAGAAAACTTTGAAAAACATGATAATTAGATACAATTGAGCTTGCATTCCATATATATATATATTTTCAATATATTTCTCTTCCCCGTTATTTGTTACTGAGTAAACTTGCATGAATACATGATTTTTATCCTTTAGAGTTCATCTGACTATATAATGGTGCAGGGTCTGCAACAGAAGCCATATGAAGAGAGACTGAAGGAGCTTAATATGTATACCCTTCGAGGAAAGGGGGGGGCATGATAGAAACTTTCAAGTACTTCAGGGGAATCAACAAAGTCCAAGAGGGTAGCATCTTTCAGAAGAGATGTGCAAGAACAAGGGGGCACAATTTGAAGACAGAGGGGGACGGCCCAGGGCAATGTAAGGAAATATTTTTCCCAGAGAGGGTGGTGAACGCATGGAACGGCCTTCCTGAGGAGGTTGTGGGGTCAGAAACAGTTGGATAATTCAAGAATGCATGCGACAGACATAAGGCAATTCTGGTGGGGGAGTAGGAAGAAGTAGGCTATTGATTAACTAGGATCTGGAGCTTATCCAATAGGTAGGGAATTGGTCAGGCTAGGTGGGCCAAGTGGTTCTTATCTGCCATCAGTCTGTTTCTATAGTTTATTCCCTACTTCAGGTTATAATCTTCTGTTGTGACATAATCTGTTGCCATGAGAGTAACTCTGATGTCACAAGCAATGCATTATGACCGCAGGTAGGGAGAAAGCAACAGGGATAGATGAACTCTTCAGGAACAAAGATTCTGTCTTAATGCAAATGACCTCAGTTTTAAAATAATGAGGAGGAGGAATAAAGAACTAACGTGAAATACAAACTGAACTGTGTCTAAATATTATATTTTGTAAAAGTTGTCCTGAAAGTGTCAGTTGCACTTTAAGCAGTCAGGCCATCCTGTGTAAACAAGTCAGGACCAAACCCACAGCACTATCCCCAGTGCTTCAAGTCTTTGTGTAACTTTTATTCGGGGGTGTGGCTGTGGTGCACTGCCTTTCAGTTTATTGTAACCATTTAAAGAAACATTACAATATTACAGAAACGTGCACCGTTGCTCATCGATGTAGGCACTTGCTTAAACATATGTTTTCAAGACATACATGCCCTCAATAATTCTTAGTATGAAATGGGCATAAAAAAAAAATCTAGCACTGTGATTTGGTAAGTTACACTCGTGGCCAGGGCCAATATCCCAGCACATCATCATACTGGTACTACAGTGACCTCATTACTGAATCACCCCTCCTGTCAAAACTGAACATTCTGCTTGGAAGCCTTTGTTTTTCCTCACAGAGAAAGACAAATGCTGATAAACTTGGAGCTGTTTGCTGACATTCTTAATGAATCTCAGTAAGATTCAACTCAAGAAAATGAAACAGAAAACCAACAGCAGGATATAGTCACCTTGAAAACAGTAGAGAAACCTACAACATCAGTGGTGAGCAATCATGTCAGCATCTCTGAAACGGAGCTGTCAGATCTTGAGCTTACAAGAAATGAACCAAACACTATGAGGCAGACGACGTGGGCCATGAATCAAGTTACAGACTGGTTGAGAGAAAATACATACAGCTCAACTTTGAAACGATTGAAAAAGAACAGCTAAATACTATACTTCAGCAACTGTATGGCACTATTATAAATAGTACAGGAGAACTGTATAGTGTCTTGTCCTACGTGTTTCTGTGAGCAGGCATAAACAGACACATAAACAATCCGCCTCTCAGCCATGGTTTTAACATCATGCAGGATACCGAATTTACAACTGCAAATCACGTATTTCTCGGTATCTTAATAAACTCTCCGACGACAAGGCACGCCATCACCCACCCATACCGCCACAAGTACTGTACAGAATCAGAAATAGTGGTGCCCTCAACATCAACACCGCGGTGGGACTGGTTTGCAAAGTCTGGATAGATGTCCAGCTTTTCTTTGCCAGCCACGGCCAAGAGGGGCTAAGATCACTGAAGCCAAACAGTTTTAAACTCCTAACAGATGAACATGGCCTCCGTCTGCTGAGACAGAGAGAGAGAGAGAGAAAGCAACCAAAGCTTCCTTAAATCAAAGAGGTTGTTTACTAGACTACATTGAATTGAATTATTACTTTTTGGACCTGTGTAAGTAACTAGTATTAATTCTCTGTTTTTTTTTTGGGTTGACTTTTCTTAGTTTAACTTTAATTTGCCAGGGAGGAACTGTAACTGGGAGATATTTACAGTCATTTGTGACTAGACCTGTTACTGAACCTCTGAAATAGGTGTCTGAAAGGAAGGAAGGCACTCCCTGGGGTGGAGGGTCAGAGTTGTAGTTGATTGTTTCTGGAGGGCACAGGTTTACTCCCACCCACCCCAAGTACATAACTTCCTTTATAGCAGGGGTTCTGACATCACTTCCCCAAACCTGCTAACAACATACACCTGTTCATTCCCTTAAAGGCACAGTACACTGAATAGGTGGTAGAGACACTCACAAGCTTGCACATACTAAAACAAGAACAAAAAAGAAAAGCATGTGTAACAGGAAGGGACACAGACATGTGGGGAGTGGCACAATGCACTGGCTGTGGAGCAGCAGTCTTCCGGAAGTCATTCTGGAGACTGCATTGCTGCCCTATTTGCAGGCACCTCTCTGGTCTGAGGGAGGAGGTTGTGCGTCTCCATGTTGACCTGGAAATGATTCGGGGAAACCAGCTCCCCCACCCAAGGACCACCCAGGCCACCGCCATTACCTCAGAGGTTGCAAGAAAGAGGAGTGGTTGGACCACGGTGGGCTCAGGGAAGGTGAGGGTGATGGAACAGAGGCACATCCCTCCTGTTGTGCCTCTCCACAATTCATCTGCCACTCTGGCGGAGCATGGTTCTTCTATGGAAGCACCCACAATGGAGACCAAGGAGGATGCTGGAAACCTCCACGGTGGAGACCCACAGGAGGGTGGCACAGGACCCCACAGGGGAAGGAAACAACTCCTGGTTGGGGGACTCAGTTGTTGGGGGGTAGAACTGGGTGAGGGAAAGGAAAGGGAGGTAAGGTGCCTGCCCAGCACCATGGCTTGGAAGGACAGGAAACAAATCCTCAGGATCGTGGGAGCAGCTGCAAGGGGGAGTGAGCTGGATGTCATTATCCACCTAGGGACAAATGACCTGGCTGAGAATGGGATCAGAGCAGTGCAGCAGGAGTTTGTGGAGTTGGGAAGAGGCCTTAGACAAGTAGCACACATGGTAACTTTTTCCGAAGTGCTACCTGCCTATGGCACTGATGAGGCTAGGGTACTCCGCACCATGGGATTCAATGACTGGTTGAAAAACTGGTGCAGAGCTTAGGGTTTTGGCTTCATTGGTGACCGGGGCTCCACCTGGAGGGGTGCAGGCCTATACTGGTGTGATGGTCTGCATCTATCCAGGACGGGAACCAAGATCCTAGGTGATAGGTTTCAATGCTTCATTGGCAAGCATTTAAACTAGCCAAGGGGGGAGGCACTGAAAAAGGAGAAGGGAAGTTCTAGCCACCCCCCCAAAAAAATCAGGGTAGTTAGTGAGGTAAACACCAAGATAGAGCAGTCAGTAGGGAGAAGGGCAGGTAAATGGAGAAAAGTCAAAGGCAGTAAGGACAGGGATGGGGCAAAAGAAATAAAGCTGTACAGAAATGGAGGGTAATGAGTATCAATGCCCGTAATCAAGGTAAAAAGCTCCCTGAAATGGTGGCCTTGATGGAAGAGGGATGCCTGGATATCGTGGCAGTCATAGAAACATGGTACTGTACTCGGAGAACCATGACTGTGATGTCAACATACCAGGGTACACAATCTACAGAAGGGACAGGGAGGGAAGAAGAGGAGGAGGAGTAGCTCTCTATGTAAAGGAAGGGATCAAAGCAACAGAATTAAAGGGTAAACGGGAAGGGAGGAGAGGAGGCACTGTGGGTCACCATGGAGACTGGAAATGGCACCACAAGCCACACAGGTTGTATACAGGCCCCTGTCTCAGGGGAAGGAAATAGACAAGGAAATGATAGAAGGCATCCTTAGGATGGCAGAGAAAGGGGAGGTATTGCTGATGAGGGACCTGAATATGCCAGATGTTAACTGGAGCACCTTTGCTGCAGCCACATCCAAGAGCAGGGCCATTCTCGATGCCCTACAGGGGGCATGCCTCAGACAGCTAGTTTTGGAACCCATTCAGGAGGGAGCAATCTTAGACCTCGTACTCTCAAAATGGGGACAGAGAGAGGATCCCCGATCTTGAAATGGGTAGCCATCTGGGAACAAGCATCCACCAAACAGTGTGGTTCACGATAATTTTAGCTGTAGAGTCAAGCCATACAAAAGTGAAGGTACTGGACTTCAGGAGGGCTGGTTTTGTCAAAATGGAAGAGTGCCTTAGAAAAGCACCAGCAAACAGGCAAGAAGGTGAGGTGGAGCAACAATGGGGAAACATCAAAACCGACATCACAGAGGCAACAAACCTTTACGTGAAGCAAATAAACAAATGAAAAAAACACTATAGTTCTCAAAAGAAGTGGCGGGGAAGGTTAGGAAGAAAAAGATAACATTCAGGAAGTATAAGAAAACACAGAATGAGCAGGACAGAGAACTGTACCAGTTAAAGCAGAAGGAAGCAGGGAAGGCAGTCAGAATAGCAAAGGCCCAAACTGAGGAAAAGATAGCCAACTCTGTTAAGAAGGGGGATAAAACCTTTTATAGGTACATTAGGGAGCAAAGAAAGACTAAGGCAGGGATACTGAGGCTGAATAAAGAGGAAGGTGGTTGGGCATGAGTGACAGTGAAAAAACAGGGATACTGAACAAATACTTCTGCTCATTATTCACAATGGAAAAGCAGGGGGAGATACCTAATCCAGTCAGTAGAAGCACTCTGGATAGGGGGGTTGATATTAGACCTTTCATAGAAGAAAGGGTTCTGAAAGAACTCTTAAAACTGAAGGTGGATAAAGCAATGGGGCCTGATGGGATTCACGCAAGAGTTCTAAAAGAACTAAGGGAAGACCTAGTAACACCACTGACTACCCTTTTTAATAAATCATGGTAGGATGGAGGAGGGCGGATGTGATTCCCTTTCACAAAAGTGGGAGTAAAGCAAGACAGAGGCAGGAAACTACAGACCTGTCAGTTTGACCTCAATGGTAGGGAAAATGATGGAATCACTTCTGAAGGAAAGAATTGTTGAGTACCTAGAGGTCAGTGGGGCACAGGACCCAAGGCCGCATGGATTCACAGCAGGAAAGTCATGTCAGACAAATCTAATTGATTTCTTTGACTGGGTCACCAAAGTAGTAGACCAGGGAGGGGCTGTGGACATGGCCTACCTAGACTTTAGCAAGGCATTTGACACAGTCCCGCACAAAAGATTAATAAACAAATTAGCCAGCCTGGGAGTGAGTCCCAGGATGGTAGCCTGGTAAAACTGGCTTGACAACAGGACACAGAAGGTAATAGTAAATGGAGTCCACAGTGAAGAAAGGGGGGTTACTAGTGGGGTACTGCAGGGTTCAGTACTGGGGCCGGTCCTTTTTAATGTCTTTATAAGTGACATTGTAGAGGGACTGGAAGGAAAGTATGTCTCTGCAGATGACACAAAGATCTGCAACAGGGTTGATACGAAAGGTGGGGTGGAAAGGATGATAAGGGACTTGGCAAGGTTGGAGGAATTGTGAAATGTATGGCAACTTAGATTCAGTGTGAAGAAGTGCAAAGTAATGCACCTGGGAAACGAAAACCCAGGGGAAGAGTACACAATAGAGGGTGAGATACTGATAACAACAAAAATGGAAAGGGATCTGGGGGTAGTCATATCAGACAACCTAAAGGTGGGCCAGCAATGTGAGAAGGCAATAAGGAGGGCTTGGGGGATACTGGGATGCATAGGGAGAGGCATTACCAGTAGAAAACAGGAAGTTGTTGGCCTTCTGTACAGACAGTTGGTAAGACCACATCTGGAGTACTATGTACAGTTCTGGAGATCCCATCTCTGCAAAGACATAATCAGGGTGGAGGCTGTCCAGAGGAGGGCAACCAAAATGGTGCAGGGTCTGCACCAGAAGACATTTGAAGAAAGACTAAAGGAACTTTAAGATGTATAGCCTCGAGGAAAGGAGGGAGAGGGGGGACATGATAGAAACTTTCAAATACCTCAAGGGACTCAACAAAGTCCAAGAGGGTAGCATCTTTCAGAAAAAGAGATGTGCAAGAACAAGGGGGCACAATTTGAAGATAGAGGGGGGACGGCTTAGAGGTAATGTAAGGAAGTATTTCTTCACAGAGAGGGTTGTAGATGCATGGAACAGCCTTCCTGAGGAGGTCGTAGAATCAAAAACAGTGGGGGAATTCAAGAATGCATGGGACAGACATAAGGCAATTCTAGTGGGGGGGGGTAGGAGGAAGTAGGCTGTTGGTTAACTAGGATCTGCAACTTATCCGTTAGGTAGAGAAATGGGCAGACTAGGTGGGCCAAGCGGTCCTTATCTGCCATCAGATTCTATGTTTCCTATGTTACTGTACCATGGCATTCAGTGAAGCCACAAAAAAATCACACTGATCCACATGAGTCTTCCAGATCAAGAAATAGGGGTTTTATGCCAGAACTGCCCAACGATCCACTGTGCCCTATAAAATTACTCACGATGTACTTAAAATACCGGCTGATGCGCCTGCCTTTTATCTCCATCCCTGGCTCATCCACAAGTCACAATTTGCCTCAGAACAAGTGTGGTACATTAAAGAAGTTCTGGGGAAAAATGTCCTTGCCACAGTGTTAAGCCACATCTGCAAACTTGGTAGTGTACCCACCTTTACAAACCATAGTTTGCGCAGCACTGCTATTCACCTCCTCTCAGCAGCCAGTCTTGAATCGAGAGAAATAATGTATGTGACCGGGCACCGGTCCAAATCTTCCCTCCGTAGCTATAAGGCTTCGAGTTTAGAAGACCACTGGCTCTGGTCCGAAATACTGGCTGGCCAACATGCAACCCGTGCTGAAATGGTGCCCCAACCCTACAACACACAGTGACCCTACATCGAGCAGCAAGCACCTCCATTTTGTGAATTCCCCTCAACGCCAGTGCTACGTTGTCCTCCATTTTCCGCTGACAAAGTGCTGGAGAATCTACCTCTAACAGGAACTGAACCTGAATTCTCCATGACTTGTGGGAACTTGCTAATTCCACCCTGCCTGCTCATTCAGCTGGAGCTCCAGTAACCTTTAATTAAAGTCATGCACAGTAACTCCATGATGAATAGACCAGAGCCTCTACATCTGTGTCGACCCCGAAGTCAGTCTTGCTCTAGAAACAGCACCGGAGAACAGTAAGTGCAGTATAACTGAATCTACTCGACCCAAAGTCCCATTAGGACTTTACATGGCAATGTACAATTACATTTTTACAGCTGTGCCCCAAAATAGCTGCTTAATTCCTAATATGCAAGCCAGCAGCACCTTAGTTCTCCTTCTAAATGTTAGTGATGCTGTATACATGCTAAACAAATGGCACTGTTTGAAAAAAAGTTAACAGTTTAAGCTTTGTATTTATTCAAGTTTTACCATTCTGTTTATTACCTAAACTATTTAAAAGTTCTTTTCTATTCATTAAAGCAACAGCTTTGAAGCAGTGTTTAAACAATTAAATGCTCCCTGTACAATGTGTTAGATAGGGACTATTTTTCTGTATGTTTCAATGATATGGTAACAGAATTCTAGATAAAAACTTGTAAAATCAAACAAACTAGTTTCTATTTCATGCAGTTTTGTTAATACAGTGCCCATTTCATAATTGCAACAAGGCACTCTAGGGGCAGGGGAGGGTTGTGGTGGGATAACGTCCGTTCTGAGGTGGTGGAAGCACTTTGGCGTTGTGCTTCAACCTACCCCAACCCCCCTGTCATGGAAGGTAATGGCAAATAATTCCATGTTATTCCAAAAAAATGTATTCCCAAAAACATAATTTATGTGGAAAACAAGAAGAAGACAGAGGTCAGGGAAAGAAGGAAAAGGGGAAATGAGGAGGAGGAAGAGGGGAAGAAAAAAGGTATGGAGAAAGGGGCAAAGAGACACAAAAATATGTAGAGATTTCCAACAAAAGATTTTTCTCTGTTCCTATAATTTTATTCATTTAGTACTAATATCTACAATTAATTCACGCAGAAAAAGGGGAGAGGAAGGGGGGAGAAAGAGGAGTATGAGGGAAGAAAAAGGAGAGAAGCAGAAATAAATCTATTTTTGGCATGGTAGGATGGGGCAAAGTTTAGCCTCGTCAGGAACCCGTTTCTGCCCCATATTACTTTATGGGGCAGATACATAGATGATTTATTTGTGATCTGGAAGGACGATGTGGCATCTGCTTTTGTTGACTTTCTGAATCTTGATGGGGTTTACAGTTTACCTTTTCTGCACGTTTCCTTCATTACATTTTAGGATTTAAGTCTAGAGGAAGTAGATGGGCAGGGCATTCATTTTACTACTTATCAAAAACCCACTTCAGGTATCCTGCTTTTACATGCCATTAGTACGCATCCACGTCATTTAACAAAAGCTGTCCTCTAGGGCCAGTTTGTTCAAGTCTGACGTAATTGTTCAAATTTGATAAGACAAACAGAGGAATTAAAGATCCAGTTTTGAAGCGTGCTGTTCGGAGGAGACCTTGGCTATAGCTTATAACAAAGCAAGGAAATTGAATAGGAAGGACCTCCCGAGTCCAAAATGTAGGGACAATAATGCAGAACAGACAGTTTCTGTTGTAACTGAATTCAATCGAGTAGCACCAAAGGTGTCTGAAATGATTACTAAATATTGACATGTTCTACATGGAGATCCAGATTTGAATCAGGCCATGGGTGAAAAACCAAGGATAACATACAGAAGGGGGAAACATTTTGGGGATTTACGGAAACACAGTTTGTATTAAAAACAGTTGACATGTGCCCTGTTTGGATGCCCCCCAAACCCTTGGGGTGCTTTCGATGTGGATGTTGCAATATGTGTCATATCTGTATCCCGGATGATGTTTTTGTACATACCCTGATAAATCAAAAAATAAACATTCTTCAGTTTAACTGTTCAGCAGTTTTTGTGGTGTAGATTGTCAAATGCACTTGTCCATTGATCTGTTTAGGATGGACCACACGTAATTTAAAGGAACGGATGCAGAAACACACAAGGGCCTTATCTAGAATTGAACCCAATACCCTGAATGGTATTCATTTTTCTAGGTTCCACAGTAAAAATGTGTCAGGTTCTTAGTTTACAGGCATTGATCATGCGAAGGCTAACCCACGGGGAAGGGACAGAGTAAAAAGGTTACTGCAGTGTAAATCGAGGTGGATTTATACACTAAAGGCTCTTGTACCAGCTGGACTGAATGATAGCCTGGACATTACACCATTTTTATAAAATGAATTAAAATGTTTGACATTTGATTTTGTTTATCATTTTGTACATTTTCTAACCTGGGCCCTTCCCCCTTTTTTTTTATTCTTCTTCTCTCCTTTTTTCTTCCCCATACTCTTCCTCCCTCCCCCTTTCCTTTCCCCTTTTTTTTTTTTTTTTTGGAGGGGGGTGAGTTAACTGTAGATATTAGTACTAAATTAGTAAAATTATGTGAACAGATAAATAAATCTTTTGTTAGAAATCTCTATATTTTTGTGTCCATTTTCCCCTTCCTTTTTTTCTTCACCTCTTCCTTTTCCCACCTTCCCTACCCTCTGTTGTCTTCTTGTTTTCCAAATAAATTAAGTTTTTGGGAATAACGTGGAATTATTTGCCGTTACCTTCTTTAAAATGTTATTACCACCTTTATCTGCCGCCTGTATGATTAAGAATTATTGAGGGCATGTATGTCTTGAAAATATATCTTTAAGCAAGAACAATGGTTCATGTTTCTGTAATGTTGTAACGTTGCTTTAAATGGTTACAGTAAATTGAAAGACAGTACACCATAGCCACACCCCCTAACAAAGGGTTATGCAAAGACTCAGAGTGCTAGGGCTAGTGTTATGGGTTCAGTCCTGACTTGGTTACACTAGATGGCTTGACTGTGCTTTATTTTTTTTTTTTAATTTTTGAGAGTTAAGCTGTTAAAACAAACAAACAAACAAAAAAAATTTGACACAAACACTCACTGTGACCTGAGTGGATGGGCATGGGGAAAGCAGTGTCTTACTATCCTGCCTATTACATCTTCCACTCCACTATGCTGCTGCTTCTTCTCATCTTCGTTTGGCTAAATACATGGGTCAGGCTGAGCTCAGGATATATTAGGTAGTTGGGGGGGAAGGGCAGATTTGTTTTTGTTCCCTAGTAGGGCACCAGACTGGTAAAATGTTAGGGTGGGGGGAGGTTGCCAAAATAATTCTTTCTTTTTGTTATTCCCTGTCAGGCAGAGTTGAGCTCGCAGAACTGAAAGGGGGGTCGCCACATTTTATTTTAATATTCCTGATGGGCCTTGATGAACACTGGACCTGGACCTCTCACATTGTTGGGGATGGTTATCTTTTTATTCCCTGGCAGGCCAGGTTCAGCATCGGACCTCTCAAGTCATTGGGGGAGGGAGGGCATTTTTTTTTTTTTAATTCCTGATGGGCGGGTTGGGCACCAGACCCATCAGGCTGCTTTGGGAGGGGGGCGATGGTTTTACTCCATTACTGGCCACACTGGGCACTGGATCAGTCAGGTTGTTGGTGGGAAGGGGGCCATATTTTTTACTTTCCTAACAAGCTGGATTGCATACTGTACCCATTAGACAGTTTGGAAGAGAGGCACATATATTTTTATCCCCTGATGGGCTGGATTGGGTATTAGACCAGTCAGGTAGATGGAGGGGGGAGAGGGTCAGATTTGTTTTTTATTACCTGATGGGTCAGATTTGGCACTAGATCTATTAGGTTGTTGGGGGAGGGGGCAGATATTTATGTTCTCTGATGGGCCGGGCTAGTCACTGGACCTCTCAGTACTTGGGAGAGGGGGGCCAGATTATTATTATTTTTTTTTAATTCTGTTAGGCCACATTGTGCAGCGGAAATTCTTCTGTATTCCCTGTGTTACCAGTATAGCACTCCCGCGCCTTGTAAAACATTTTGGAATGCAGTGTGTATGAAAGTTATATTGGTTAAGTGTTGTTTTGCAAATTGCCTCACCGTGCCCCCCCCCCTCTTGTTCCAGCAATTGATTCCCCCCTTCCCATTTTCCCAGTCCCTAGCCAGGCAACTTGGGCTGACTGGAAACTCTGCTGTTTTTCATTATACAGAGATGTTGGGAGAGATACTTTCTAGTCCTTCCAAGTATCACATGGTGCCACAGCTATGCTTTTCTTTGTTAGTTTGCATTGCAGTAATTTAGTGGCACAAAATATCTGATTTTTATGTATAGGCAATTTCATTTATTTTTTTCCAGAAAAAAAATAAAGGTTAGTTTTTCATTCATGGAGTTGTGCAGATTGAGAGTTTATTATTGGTTCCTCTCTGAGCTCATTCATGTCATCATGGGGGCTAGCCTAAACAGCTAGAGGACTTCTTCAGTGTATCACCTAGGTTAGCTGCACATTCACAAGAGTGGCACCATTTGCTCAATAAGTTCTCCTACTTGCAGCCATGAGAAAGTTAGCAGAGCAGTACAGATAGCTGCAAGGGGCAACAGCAAGTCACAACATTCATTGACCGTCACAAAAAGGTGTATCCCAGTCCCCCCATGGATTTCAGTGGGACAGCTGCAAAACACTTCCTGACTGTAATCCTAATAGGAACTGATCTGCTATGCAGACTGGCCCTAAAACATGCTGTTCTATACTTTGAGGGTTTTTTTTTTTCACTTCTTTTTCCCTCCGACCACTGGACTGTCCCTCAGTCATCACCCAGCTGCTCCCGCCTTCCTTGAGACCCTCCCTACCTTGGGATCCCGGACCTCTGATCCACCCGCAACACACCTGCAAGCAACCTCCCTGCTTGCAGTCCCCAAGTCGGGTCTGCCTTCTGCTCCTTGGCGCCTCACCCAGTATCCAGTGGCCTGCATGCGGAGGTGAAAATCAGAGGGTGACAGGATCCAGGAGGGCAGGATCTGCAGTGGGCATGGCACTGTGGTGCAACATCATCCTTCCCATCATTAGGATTTTTCTTTGTTCTCGCACAGTACTTCCCATCCCCCCCCCCGGTTAATGAGCACTGATGTCCAGGGGAGGTATGCTGCCGCAAACGCCACACTAACGTCCACTGCATCCCACTATCCTGTGATGCTGAGGACTGTCAGCACAATACCTCTTAACTACCGCCAGGAGGTATACTGTTGCCGGAGTCCTCTACCCTCCCACCACGGAGAACGTGAGTGGTCCATCGGACGCTCTAACCCTCTCTCTCCTGGCTGACCCTCCAATGCCCTAGGCTGGCTCCCGAAGGCGGGTCGTTGGTGCCACAAGCGATAGTGATACCCCTGTGCCAGCAGGCCATCATTGTGCTTTTCTGTGTTAAACTCCTATTTTTGCAAATCAGTAATGTGGCCGCCCCTGCACAGAATAACCTAATGTTTGTGGTGCCAGAATCTCTATAACCTGGTGGTAACAATTGGTCCAGCAGTTTAAAAGCTCTAGAAGGTTGAAACTGCACAAAAATAAATTTTTAAGACTTTTTTT
Organism: Neoceratodus forsteri; assembly: GCA_016271365.2. Classification (NCBI taxonomy): domain Eukaryota; kingdom Metazoa; phylum Chordata; order Ceratodontiformes; family Ceratodontidae; genus Neoceratodus; species Neoceratodus forsteri. Next base: position 1,206,956,727 of record CM028132.1, read on the forward strand.
TTTTTGCCCTTTGATACTGTAGTGCACAAATGGCTGCAGTTTAATCTTGTTTTGTTTTAGAGTTTGGCCTAAGGAAGATTCTTTGATAGGTGGCTTTTCTGTGAACTTTGTATTTTTATATTATCAGGAAAATAACATTCCTTTTCCAGACATATGCAGGTAATTTATTTGGCAACTTTTTCATGAGGTTTTTTTCACACCAACATCTATTTTTGTGACTTGCAGACCCATTTTCACAAGCTGCAGCTTCCACTTTTGTGACAGTAAGTCTCAAAACAAGGAAAAGGGGAAACAAAAGATGGCTTTGAAGGCCCATGTGCAAAATCTGCTCCAGGTCTAGGGCCATTCCTGTGATTATACAGGTACTTTGGACCACTCTCGAGTTCACCTATTGGTATGGCAGAGCATGTGCAATGATGAAGTTGAAGGTCTGAGCCAATTTGTGTGATGACTTGAGACTCTGACAAGTGCACTGTTCACTTGTCATAAAGGGATTAAGAAAGACAAAACCTAAAGGTGTCACTTGTTATATATCTTTTGGAAAAGTAAAGAAATAATTGCAGCTACATTATTTAGTTTTTGTTGACTGGGAAAGGAGGGCTAGGCAGTTCTCGCCTATTTTCAGAGCCATCCCAAGGAAATGGGGGCTACAGAAACTAACTGAACTTGAACCAAACCAAGCTGTTAGTGGTGTTTTAAGTAAAACATCAATTAGGGGTTACAGTTTACAGAGCAGGGAAATAAAACAAATTAGGGTCCAGATTCTCTGGAGCCTTAGCAAATTGTTAGTGTGGTGTTCTGCAGGGTTTGAATGTTCATGCAACGCAGGGTTGGCATCACCCTAATATCGGCACTATCTTCAAGCACTGTCGTGTTCCCAATATTTTGGTAATGGTAACACTGCATTGCATGATCATTGAAACCCTGAGGAAAACCACACCATTGGTTTGTAAAGATTTCCCGGACTTTTCATCAAACTTTTTCATTTTGCTTCTTTTTACACTTTGTTCTTCAACCCAGATGCAATAGCATTGTTTTTGCAGTTCATTTTCGTTCTTTCTTAAACATATTTATAACAACGGAGACCTTTAGCATAATTACTTCCTTGCACCAGACATGTAGCTTGGTTTCCAAGTCCATTCATTGCACCAGACATGTAGTGTGCTCTGTGAGGGTTGGAAGCAGCTGCATAACCATGTCCACTGTGCCAGATCCATAGTTTTCTTGGCAAGTGACTCACAAGGTATTAGAAAACCACATGTACCCCAGCAGTACAAAGCACCATGGGCTGTATATGCCAATCAATGGGAAAGAAGGCAGACTGGTTCTGCTTTAAGCACTTTAATACCCTAACATCATCACAAGGGCTAGTCCATCTTTCCACTGGGTTGAGATACAGATGAAGTACACACATGAGCATACAACAAAGCCAACAGAATAAGGCCATTTGGTCTATCGAGTCTGCTTGTATTGCAGGGTCCTCAACATCAACTACTGACCCTGTCCCCCCTGCCCAACCAGCCCATCCCCCTCCACTCTTGACCCTTATTTTCCCTTTAACTCTATCCCAGACCTCTTAAAACTACCCACCATTTTCAATGAAACCACATCCTCAGGAAAGCCATTCTAGTCTGCCACCCCCCTCTCCATTAACAAGTGCCTGTAGTGTCTTTCCTGAACCTGCCCCTCTCCAGTTTGAGACTTGTGTCCCCTCATGTTTTGATTCCCACTGAATTTGATGAGACCCTCCTTGTTCACCCTATTTATTGCTTTCAAATACTTAAAGGTCTCAATCATATCCTCCCCACCCCTCCCCCCTGTAGGGAGTACATGTTTAGGGCCTCCAACCTCTCCTTGTACCTCCTACCCTGCTGACCCATGATCATCTTGGTAGCCCTCCTCTGGACTGTTTCCAGCAGGTTTGTGCCTTTTTTTAAGGTATGGGCACCATTATTGTACACGGTACTCCAGGTGACCTGTACATGGGCAGTATCACCTCCTCCCACCTTACGTTGATCCCTCTGGCAGTGCAGCCCAACATTTTATTTGCCTCAGCTGCTGCTTTCTTACTTTGTATGGAGTGCTTCAAGTCGCTAGTGATCATCACCCACAGGTCCTTCTCCTCAGATGCAGCCACATTGAACTCCCCCCCCCCCCCGGCTGTACTCAGTTCTTGTGTTCTTGGCTCCAGTGAGCATATCCTGCACTTCTTTGCATTGAAGCCAAATTGCCAAAACCTGGATCACCTCGCCTGGTTTTACATATTTTCTCTTAGGTCCTGTACCCATTCTGCTTTGTCCACCTTCCCAAAGAGCTTGGTGTTGTCTGCGAATAGACACATTTTGCCCTTAATGCCATCTCCGGTGTTATTGATAGACATTGAAAAGCACCAGTCTGAGCACCAAGCCCTTTGGGACCCCACTGGTGACCTTCCTGGTGCTGGAGAGCTCACCTCCCAGCACCTCACTCTGGGTTCTGCCCCTTAGCCAGTTTTCTGCCCACCCATTCAACTTCTCACCAACCCATAGATCCACCAACTTCCTGTTCAGCCTCTTGTAGGGTACAGCGTCAAAGGCCTTGCTGAAGTCCAGGCAAAGGATGTCTACTCTTTGATCCCTTCCATTGTTTTAGTGACCTAGTCAAAGAAGTCAATGAGATGTGTTTGACATGATCTCCCTCCCATAAATCCATATTGCTGCTCATCCTGGAGGTTATTCTCTTCAAGATATTTTATTAACCTTTCCTTAAGTATGGTCTCAATGAGCTTGCACACTGTTATGGTCAAATTGACTGGTCTGTAGTTCCCTGGGTCGTCCTTGGTACCACTTTTATGGAGGGGCACTACATGTGCCATTCTACAGTCCTGCAGTACCACTTCTGACTCCAGTGAACCATTGAACATGTCAGCCAAGGGATCAGCAAGCTCCCTTAGCACTCTTGGGTGTGTATGGCCAGTCCTGGGAATTTATCCACCCTTAATACTAGCAACCATTTTCTCACCCTATCCACCTCTATCAAAACATCTGTGCTTTCTTTCACCATCTCCCAGGTGGTACTGATATCTCTCTCTCTCTCTCGCGCGCTCTCTCTCTGGTGAAGGCTGAACACAAGTACTTGTTCCAGTACTTCTGCTTTGCGACCATTCTCCTCTACCCACCCATCCCCTTCCTGACTCTAACTATCCCATCTTTTTGGTCCCTTTTCTCACTAAAATAGTAGAAAAAGGCTTTTTCACCCTTATTAATTCCCTCAGCTAGCAGCAGTTCCTTCCGAGCTTTAGCCTGCTACATTAGCCATCTTCAGGTATACCTCCCAGTCCTCCTCCTCCCTCTGGGTCCTCCTGAACTTCTTGTAGGCTGATCTCTTGTCCCTTACTGACTGGGTGATCTCTGTGCTGAATCAGCTGAATGCTTTTGAGTTTTTCCCCCTTGAGCCTAGCCCCCTTGGAGACTGGAAAGGGCACCACAATCCGCACAGGGGTTGTGTACAGACCCCCATGTTAGGGGGAAGGAATGGACAAGGATATGATAGAAGGCATTCTGAGAATGGCAGAGAAAGGGGAGATACTGTTGATGGGAGACCTGAATATGCCAGATGTTAACTGGAGCACATTTGCTGCAGCCACATCCAAGAGCAGGGCCATTCTTGATGCCCTACAGGTGGCAGGCCTCAGACAGCTAGTTTGGAACCCACTCATGAGGAGCAGTCTTAGACCTCGTACTCTCAAGCGGGGCAGTGAGAGGATCTCAGATCTAGAAGTGGGTTGCCATCTGGGGAGCAAGTGACCATCAAACAGTGTGATTCACGTTAAACTCAGCTACAGTCGGCCATACAAAGTGAGGTACTGGACTTTAGGAGGGATGACTTTGGCAAGATGGGGAGTGCCTCAAGCACTAGCAAACAAGCGTGAAGGAGGTGTGGAGCAACAATGGGGAATCATCAAACTGCCATGACAGAGGCAACAAGCCTTTTTGTGAAGCAAATAAACAAATCAAAACGAAAGAAAAAGCCACTATGGTTCTCAAAAGAGGTGGCTGTGAAAGTCAGGAAGAAAAAGATAGCATTCCGGAAGTATAAGGAAACACAGAAGGAGCAGGACAGAGCCGTACCAGTTAAGGCAGAAGGAAGCAGGGAGGGACATCAGAATAGCAAAGGCCCAAACTGAGGAAAAGATAGCCAACTCAGTTAAGAAGGGGGATAAAACCTTTTATAGGTACATCAGCGAGCATAGAAAAACAAAAGGAGGGATAGTGAGGCTGAATAGAATGAACGGTGGGTGGGCAGAGGGGGACAGTGAAAAAGCAGGGATACTGAACGAATATTTCTGCTCAGTATTCACAAAAGAGGAGGGGGAAGTGCCTAATCCAGTTAACAAAAGTACTGTTGATAGGGGAGTAGATCCCAGTCCTTTCACAGAAGAAAGGGTTCTGCAAGAACTCCTAAAACTGAAGGTGGACAAAGCAGTGAGTCCTGATGGAATTCACCCCAGAATTCTAAAAGAATTAAGGGAGGAACTAGTGAAACCAGTGGCTACTCTTTTTAATAAATCATGGGAGGATGGTGTGGTACCCGAGGACTGGAGGAAGGCGGATGTGATTCCCTTACAAAAGTGAGACCAAGACAGAGGCAGGAAACTACAGACCTGTCAGTCTGATCTCTGTGGTAGGGAAAGTGATGGAGTCACTTCTGAAGGAAAGAATAGTTGAGTACCTAGAGGCCAGTGGGGCACAGGACCCAAGGCAGCATGGGTTCACAGTGGGAAAGTCATGTCAGACGAATCTGATAGATTTCTTTGACTGGGTCACCAAAGTAGTAGACCAGGGAAGGGCTGTAGACATGGCCTACCTAGACTTTTGCAAGGCATTTGACACAGTCCCACACAAAAGATTAACAGTCAAATTAACCAGCCTGGGAGTGGGCCCCAGGGTGGTAGCCTGGGTAAAACATTGACTGCAGAACAGGACACAGAAGGTAATTGTAAATGGAGTCCACTCTGAAGAAAGAGGGTTACTAGTGGGTACACGAGGGTTCAGTATTGGGTCCAGTCCTTTTAATGTCTTCATCAGTGACATTGCAGAGGGACTGGAAGGAAAAGTATGCCTTTTGCAGATGACACAAAGATCTGCAACAGGGTTGATACACAAGGAGGCGTGGAAAGGATGAAAAGGGACTTGGCAAGGTTGGAGGAATGGTCAAGTATGGCAACTAGGATTCAATGCAAAGAAGTGCAAAATAATACACCTGGGAAAACCAGAACCCAGGGAAGAATACACAATGGGTGGGAGGTAGTAACAACAAAAAGGAAAGGAACCTGGGGTAATCATATCAGATGACCTTAAGGTTAGCAAGCAATGTGAGAATGCAGTAGGGAGGGCTGGGGTATACTGAGATGTATAGGGAGAGGCATCAGCAGCAGAAAAAGGAAGCTGTTATCCTCTGTACAGACAGTTGGTGAGACCCCATCTGGAGTACTGCGTCCCGTTCTGGAGACCCCATCTCCGCAAGGACATAGACAGGATAGAGGCAGTCCAGAGGAGGGCAACTAAAATGGTGCAGGGTCTGCAAGAGAAGCCGTATGAGGAGAGACTAAAGGAGCTTAATATGTATACCCTTGAGGAAAGAAGGGAGGGGGGCATGATAGAAACTTTTAAGTACCTCAGTGGAATCAACAAAGTCCAAGAGGGTAGCATCTTTCAGAAAAAGAGACGTGCAAGAACAAGGGGACACAATTTAAATGTGGAAGGGGGGCGGTTCAGGGGCAATGTGAGGAGGTATTATTTCACAGAGAGGGTAGTGGATGCATGGACTTCCAGAAGAGGTTGTGGTAGTCCAAAACTGTGGGAGAATTTAAGAATGCATGGGACAGGCATAAGGCAATTCTTGTGGGGGGTAGGAAGAAATAGGCTGTTGGTTAACTAGGATTTGCGGCCTATCCTGTAGGTAGGGGAAATGGGCAGACTACTTGGGCCAAGCTGTCCTTATCTGCCGTCAAAGTCTATGTTTCTGTGTTTCTATGTTTCTAGCTCACTCCCTTGTGGCTACCATTATTCCTTCTTTGATGATTGACCACATTTATTCCACCCCCATGTCCCCTCGGATGCTTGCCAGGTGCCTTCTTAACAGCTAATCCATCTTTCTAAAGTCCGCCTTTCTAAAATACAGGATTTTAGTCCTAGTGGGGCCTTTTCCAGCCCATTTCCAATTAGAACCACACACTGTGATAGTTACTCCCACCCAGGGGTTTCTTGACTATTATATCCTGGACATAATACCTGTTTGTCAGCTCCAGCTCAAGGATTGCTCCCTACTTGGTGGATTTCATGATATCCTGTGTCAGGAGTGCACTTTGCAGTGCATCTAGAGTAACCTACCTGACTCCGGGCACAGGTCGTGGCCGCCACCCTCCAATCCACCTTGGGCAGGTCACAGTCTCCTGTAATTGCCACCTCTCCCTTCCTGGCAGCAGTCTTTATTTGTGAGTTGATGAATTTGCGATGTACACTGATGAATCCTGAGGAGGAAATTTGTGCCTTAGTCTTCTGTTTTCTACCTTTGCTGTGTGAGAGGCTATTTAGCACAATACCTTCCTGCTTAAAGCAGAACCAGTCTGAATTCCTTCATGGTGATTTACACAAATACCCTATGGTGCTTTCTATTATTTAAGTATGTGTGATTTTGTATTTCTTTTAGGCCAAAAACTGACAAAAATAAGCAGTGACAGCACCTCCATTTCTGTCACCCCTGCCGCCTTTAGGGAATGTATTAGATGAGCAGTTTGGTCAGTGGACAGCTCTTGTGGACAAATGGCTTTTCCACACGCTGTCAGTACCGTCCACTGTGTAGATGGGGCTTTCGAGGGTGGCTTTGGGTTCAGCCCTGTCATTGCCAGTGCCATCCTCTGTGCTTATATCAGTCTTCATCGAGGATATCTCCTCCATTAGGCCACACCTTTGGAACTGTAAACCATCAGCATCGGGACCACACGGAAACTTTTTGCTAGGTGAGGGCCACCCACAATGATGTGCAGTGTCAGTGTGTATATAACATGGGCAGCCCCATCACTCCTCAGTTCTTTATTCCACCGTCAAACATCCTTGTTGTAACCTGATGAAGGAAACATTTAAAAGCCATTGCTGTCCTTTTTTTTAAATTTATTTTTCTGCCCCATTCCTCTGGACCTGACAGCCACCTCTCGATATCTCTACCCCCCAGCCATAGTCACCTACCTCCATGGAGCCCTGGATATACCCCTCAGTCAGGATGGGGAGGATTTACCTTTGAATACTTGCATTTTCGTCAGTTGGTGGTGTGCACTTGGGGAGGTGGAGACCTGGGTGTACTGCGACAGTCATTGCAGAGTTGCTGGGCCAATTTTACTTGTTCCTCACATCTCCATCTCCCATGAGGATGTTGCCTGCGTGGACGTCAGTGCAGGCCTGCACACGTTTGTGCGCATATCCGCCTGCCGATGTCAGCAACGTTGCAACTCTCCAGCCGCTCTACCACCTGTGGTCACCCAGGTGGCAGTATAATGGCGGAGGATGGAACCCTCCCTCCCTCCCCCGGCGGAGGCAAGCATCCCCTGGGATGCTCAATCCTCATTCCCCATGTCGGCCCTCAATCACTCAAGCTCATTCCTGAATTCTGCTCACTGATCTCATGAGCAGTAGCACCACCACAGCACCAATGGGCCGGTCTTTTTAAAAAAAATTTTGTAACAGTTTACTATCATTGTCTCTGTATGCCACCAACATCTAAAGAACCTTTATTTCGATATTGTATTTGTGGTTATAAAATCTACAGAGATAACACACACACTATTTGTTTGTGCTTTTTGGGACATTTTCACAATGTGAGGGATGGTGAGGTATGCCAGAGTTTCAACCAGGCTGAAAGACAACGCCATAAGAAGGCTCTAGAAAATTTTGTTGCTCAAAAAGTGCTTAAAGCCATGGAGAATGAAAAGGGCTCAATGTCTGCTTCTCCCTTGTCGCTGTCCGAGAAATGGTAATTGAAACCAAAAGATAAGGACAAGGAATGGGCATCATCTTGGGACAACTCCTCTTCTGGCCATAAGCACAAACATGCAGACAAGAACACATCTGCTTCATTAGCAAGGCCCCGGTCACTACTGAAATCAGGTGCATCCTCGTCAGTGCCTGCTCTGGCATCATCAACAAAAGCCCCCTCCCCGATCGTCATTGAGTCACCAAGGCTGGGGTCTGGCTCAGGTGCTTGCTATACCTATTATGGATGGTATGAAGCCATCGTTGTTGGGCTCCAGCCCTTTGATGCAGGTAGTCCAGGACCCTTTTCTGGGTGCCATCGACTCTCGGGCTTTGTTAGCAACATTCTCAGAGATGATTCAGTGCATTCTGCTAGGGTTGCCATTGCAGGAAATGGTGCCATTGACAGGGCCTTCAGGTTTGAAGCCTCTGTCAGTAGATTCAAATAGCATGCCACAGATTCCTACCTCTCAGCCACCACCAGCATTGCCGTCTCTTTCTTCAGTTCCCATCCTTTTCATGATGAAGATTTGAATATAATCCTGATCTCATGGATCTTGAGGCAATTTAGAAGAGGAATGTGAGTGAGGAGCAGTTTGATTAAAGAAATCTGCCCTCTCATCTTTTAGTGAGGACTCGGTGGTTTATACCTCAAGGTCTTCTCCTGAGGATCCCTCTTTGTAGGCCATGATGTAGCCAATGCAGTCTGCCATGGCTGGGTTTTGCTGAGGTAGAGGAACATTTCAGCAAAAATAATCTTAAGGAGTTTTTGGTGTTACTGTGCACTCCCTCCATTATTATTCCACCAGTGTACCCTGTTTTTGGGGTCTGCTACTTTTGCTGCATGGATTAGACCTAATTCTGCACCTGCATTCCCTAGAAGGTCTGATAAGCAGTCCCCTCCTTGGTCTGCTAAGACTTATTATGCAAACAATCCTGAAACTGACTCTGTGGTCATTATGGCTGCTTATGATAAGTCTAAGGCCCCTAGACACATGCACACTTTACCTCTGTGTAAAGAATCTAGGAGACTGGATGTAATGAGCAAGTGTACATATGCCTCTGCCTCCTTGGGCCTTAGGATTGTAAAATACCAGGCCCACATGTTTAAATACTCGAACAGCATGTGGAAAGATGCTCATAACGCTGCTCAGGCTTTGCCTGATGCTGCTGGCAAGACTCGTTTACTTAAAATATTATCTGCCGGTGCTGAGGTTGGCAAACATTTGCTGTGCTCAGCTTATGATGTCTCTGATACTTCTGCCAGGGCTGCTGTCTCTGGCATTTGCATGAGGTGCTATTCTTGGCTTAGAGTGACTGGCTTTGCCACTGATGTGCAACAGGCAGTTCTGAATGGTCCTTTTAAGGATTCCAGACCATTTGGTTATAATGTGGAAGAAGCCTTGCATGGTCTCCAATCTTCCAAGATGACATTAGGGTCTGTTAAGTACCCCCCACACTTGCTAGAGGGCATGGTAGGGACTTTCGAAGGCCTGCTGCCAGAGGTAACCATGCATACCATCAAGACTGTGGCAGAGGTGGTGGTCCCCTCCCAGGTCCCTTTTCCCCTGGTGCCTATGCCAAAGCATCAGAAGGAACCAGTTTTGGTGGCTGTGCCATCCCCAGTTCTGCCTAACTCTGTTTCCACCCCACCCCATAGCTGTTATCTCCAGAGGTGAGTGTGGGGGCATGATTTCCCTGCATCTAAAACAGTGGCAGGAGAGCACCACAGGTGAGTGTGTTCTGTTGATAATTGCAAGGCAAGATTGCTCTATGTTGCTAAAAATTCCTGCAACTCATCATCCGCCTCCTTCCTTTTATCCTGTGGGCCACTTGTCCCTTCTAAAGGAGAAGAGTCTGACCCTGTTTCAGAAGCTTGCCATAGAACTGGTTCCTCCCAGAGAATAAAATAAAGGGTTCGATTCCAAATACTTCCTAATCCCAAAATGGACAGGAGATCTATGGGTTGTGCTGGGTCTTGGAGACTTCAACCTGTCTATTAAATACAGAAAGTTTTGAATGGTATCTCTCTGCAAGCACTGATTCCCCTAATATAAAAGGGGGACTAGCTTTATTCACTCAACATGAAGTATTTATACCTTCATATAAAGATCGGGAAGTCCCACAGACACTTCTTCTGCTTTATGCTGGAGGGCAGGCACTGTCAGTTCAAGGTATTGTCCATTGGTTTGTCCTCTGCACCACAGATTTTTTTTTTTTACCCAGGAGAGAGACACTAATCTGAAAGCTTGTTTACAGGTGCGATCTGGGAGCACAAGGAAGTTAAGTGACTTGCTCAGGGTCACACAGAATATGTGGGGGCAGGGGGATTCAAACCCAGGTAATCCAGTTTGCAGCTCAGAGCCTTAAACCACTGCGTTATACTGCCTCCTAATGAGGCCTCTACAAAATGATTAGCAGTGGTTGCAGCAGCTCTTTGCAGGGAAGGCCTGCCTAGCTTCCCTTATCTGGACAACCGGCTCCTGAAAACTAGCTCCAGGGAGACTTTGCTTTACACCCTGTACTGAGCATGTCAGTTGTTCAATGACTTGGGGGTCATGGTGAATGTGCCAAAGTCTGTGTTGACTCTGTGCCAAAGACTGCAGTACATAGGGACTGTCTTGGACACAGAAAAGGGGTGTGTCTTCCTGCCCCAAGACAGGGTGGACACTTCCTGTTTATTTTCTTGTGCATGCCCACAAGGGTGAGGTACTGCTTCATACTTTAGATGCACATAGAACACTGAGATATTATGTTAACGCCCACCAAGGACTGTAGATAGTCATTTCAGCTTTTTGTTTTGTCCAGCCCTGGAAAAGAGGGTACTCTTATATCTAAACAATGTATGTCCAAATGGCTGGTTAATTGTATTATGTTCTATTACAGGAAGTACAGTAAGGAACTTCCTGGTGGTGTTCGTGGTCACTCCATAAGGGGTATGGCCACTTTCGTTTTGTTTTTATTTTATACTGAAAAGCCTGTGACCAAAATTGCCCATTTTCACAAGTGTCCAGTTAACAAAATACACTCAAATACAAACACATAAATTACATAGATTTATAACAAATATGTATGTAGACAACTAAATAAAAATTAACTATAACTCTTACAGACAGAATTAGTAAATAGATGATTTGCTAGGCAGTGTCACATCAGTTGCTTGTTTCAAGAATGTCCCTGCTCCTGACCTATGTGCTGAGGCCACACGGAGCATTGTTCACACTTTCACTAAACATTACAGTTTGGATATTATCTCTCATAGGCATGATGGTTTTGGGCTTGCTGTACTGTAAGGCCTTCTGTCTTATCGCATATTGGACTGTGCCGTCCTCTCAAATTGTTTTGTACTGCTTGGAAGTCATTCCAAGGGTGTGGCCTAATGGAGGAGATATCATTGATGAAGACAGAACAGTTAAGTAAGAACTTAACAGTAGATCTTTGAGAGAATCTCCTCCATTAGACCATGCTGTACCCTCCCTCCTTTCCCCTTTCGGTATGAGTTATATCAGATGTTGTGCCTAAAGCCTTACTCCATGCATCCTGTTTCCAGTCCCATGTCTCTCCTCGTTTGCCTGGTACTGATTTAATATCCTAGTTCCTCGTGACTAGAGGCCTTCCGAGGCCGAGTCTGATGGGGTTCTGAGTAGTGATGGTGGCCCACCACAATATATATGCATTGACGCTGCATATCATTGTGAGTGGTCCATGATTAGCAAAATGTTACCGTGTGGTCCTGACGCTGACGGCTTACAGTTCCAAAGGTGTTGGCTTAATGGAGAAGACATTTCAAAGATCTACTCTTTCGGTAAGTTCTTAATAACTCTTCTTTTTTTTCTGCCCCTCCCTGCCATTGCCCAGGGATATACCTTGTTGATCAAGGATATATCCCGTTAAGGCAGTTTGCCATCATTCAGACAGCATGGGATTTTTCTTTCCTAATTCTTCTTCCTATTGTCCATCCTACTTTCAGGGCTTGGACCTTGACTTCAGCCTTGGCAGTGCAGTGAGCCCCTGCGCAAGGGCCAAACTCCGTGGCCCACCTATAGGGGGTGCTGCACGCTGGTGCTTGCTGCCAGCCATCACCGGCTGAGGCACCCTGCCCTCCAGTAGCTACCTGCCTCCCGATGTGGAGACTGGAGGCCTCTCCTGATCTCTGGTTGTCTGCACAGCAGCTCGATGCACTGCCGCGCGGCTATCAGGGCATCCCACCTGTTTGAAAAGTGGAATGTTCCTCTTTTGAGATCAGGGTGTCTGTTAATTTTTTTTTTTTTTTCACACTTAATGTTCATTATGTCATGAAACGTAGATAGATTTGTATTACGTTTACAGGGAAAGTTGAGCTGTGCCTTATAAGTGTCTCCACTTGCATGTCTTGGTTGCCAGAACTGCTCATCTTCAGTTTGCAGTTTTCTCGCAGTGTGAGAGTGAGTGAGTGTGTGTGTGCGCACATACACACACTTTTATAGCAGCGAGACACCCTAAAAACTTACAAAAAAAAAAAAGTAAACAGGATAAGGTTACATATTGCCTTTTTCTTTTGACAGCTTAGGTTACAACTGCACCTTCAATTTGAATAACTATAGTAAGATAAGTTTCTGTTTCATTGTCTCTTTCTGTTTTTCCTAAAGCATCAACGGTTAGTGCGAAATCTGTATCCACGGCAGGTTCCCTGCAGCGATCTCGCAGTGACATTGATGTGAATGCAGCAGCCAGTGCCAAGTCCAAACTGACAGCCCCTCAAGCACCTGCACCATTTAGTTCTGCTGCAGCCCTTCCTCCAGGATCTTACGCCTCACTAGGTAAACACAGTGTTGTGGTTTGTAGGCCCTAATGTTTAAGAGTGGCATTCCTGTTATAGAGAAGTGCTAAAAAAAGCATCAGTGTACAATGCTGGGTAAAAATATAGAAAATTGTGGCAGGGAAAGGCCCAGCGGCCCATCTGGTCTGCCCAAACTTATCTAATTTTTTGGACTGTGCCCCTGTCGAGGTCTGTAGATCTTGTTTCCCCAAAGGGGCATGTTCGTAGATATTATTAATACACAGGTTCATGTTTTGCTTAATTCTTTTGGTGCCCCCCCCCCCCATGAAGGAAGGAAGACAAAAATGACCACGTTTTTAACCATTTAACGAGGAGGTAAAGCACAAATGCAAGATAAATAGTTTATGCTCTCTGAGGTCTTCTGCAAATCATTTTTTAACTCTGTTCCTGTGAATTTAAAATGGCTAAGCTCAGCACCATGGGAAGGCATCTCTAGCAGGCTGTAGCAGCGAATACCTAATGCTCTCTTAAGATTGTTCTGTTCGAATGGAAAAGTTACTGCAGGTGTGTTCCTCCGGATATTAACTGCTCAAACTGCTTTTTGATGTGGCACTGAGCTCACTGGTTTTATTCAGTCTGATTCCATGGAGTTGCGCTTCAACTGCTTATAACGTAGTGAATAAAGCTGTGGGGTGGCCGGGATCACCATCGTGTTATTTATAATATCCCAGATTTATTCTGAAAAAAGTTCAACACTGCTTTTTCGTTCCAGTGTTTCTATACGCCATGTCTGAGTTGAGGGGGAAAGGTAACACATGTGTTGCAGGTGGTGCCCTTTTATTGAATCCACAATATTGTTCTTGCAATTAGCTTTTGAACTTATTGAGCCCAGAGTTCAGCAAGGCAAGACAAAAGCAGCAGCATGAAGTTCTAACACCAGCATTGAAACTAAACGGAGTACAGTGGGGGTAACTGGAGCCATGGTGACAGCCCTGCCTTGGTTTACAACAACACGAAATGGTAGCAGTGGAAGTTATAATGTGACACGAGCAGACTTGATAGACTAATACAGCCGGCTTCTGCTGGCAATTTTCACATGTTCGTATGACACTGATGTTTCATTTATTGACTGGGGCAGCTTTGCTGGTTTTTGCTTTGTGTAGAATATACAGTGTTCATACTTTGAGACATTAGAAACTGAGATTCATACACTTCATGTGTCATGCACAGCAGTATAGGGGGAACCAAACATGACTTTCTCCTACTGTAGTACCCTATTATGTATAGGATTTGTGCCCATGAACAAGATTGCATCATGCACCAGAAACAGACATACATAGCTTAGTAGTTTGTTGATTCTCTACTTGTTAAATTAAGCAGTTAACCTTGATTTTCCTCAAAACACCATTACGAAAAGATGAGAAAGTTACTTTAAAACTGTGAAGTTCGTAAGCATGTTTCGTTTGCTTCTAGTTTGGCTTCATATATCTGGACGTTTTGTGGTACATTTACAAGGCTGGTGTTCTTTCTGGTTTTGTATTTTTATTTCTTCACAGACTGCTGCCATTGGCTTCACTTCATCATCTACATGATTGGAACCATGCTTTTGGGAATTTTTTATGTAAAGAAAATCATTGAAGAGAAAGCCTGATATTCAGTACAATCTTTGTTTTAGCAATTTTGGATCCTTTTAGTGCCAATTCTTTTCTTGGTGCACAGAAATGTTGTATTCCTAATGTAATTATGTTCTTAAATGTTACCCCTACTTTTGCTAACTGTACTAACCTGTGCCTGTTGTCCCTCTCCCTGTTTTCTTTGATTTGCTGTAAGATGGTACATCCACTAAGCCTGAGGGTAAGCAGCCTGTTTCTGTAAATGAAGTCTGTCTCCAGCTTTCTACTCTTACCCAGTCTCTGTACCCACAAACTGTGTTCTCTGGTTCTCATCTGTGCCCAGTGGTGCCCTTGCATGGACTGTTGCATGGATGTTTCCCCCCCTTCTGACTTATCGATGATGGCATAGGCGGTTATTCTTTACTTTGTCCGTAATGTGTTTCCTTGGTGACAGGATGCAGACCTGTTGAGCGTTTTTACATCTGATAGTTGTGGTGACTCAAAACTTGTCCAGTTTCTATTGCTGTTTCTGTTATCAAACCCATTCCTATTAGTGCCACTCGGCTCATGCCTTGTGGCCTCACCCCCCCACCCGCTTGCGTAGAGCATAATTGTATTTTCAAAGTCAGGACATTGCATGCTTGATATATAGTGCACCATTTCTTTCTTTTTACTGTTTAAATGAAGCTTTGTACATTTTGGGGGGTGGGTTAGAGGGGCTGCTACAACATTTATATTCCATGGGGTGGAAAACATCTAGAGGGGCCTCAGTCTCTAAGGAGGGCTCTGAAGAGAACTGAAGGAATCTGTCAATTTTCCAGCATGTTGGATTATTTTTCTTTTCTTTCTCTTGAGCTCCAACATTTGATGTTCTAGGATCGTGGATATGTTGTTTATCAACACTTCTTGACATGTCCCTTTCCCTTTAAGGATCGTGGAAGGTCTTCAAGCTGGCTCCTCCCACCCACCCGGGTGGTATATCCCTCGGCTCTGCCCCATGATGCCAGATCTTCCTTTCTGCTGGAAGATTCAGGTTGCCTCCTTCATGCTCCTGCATTTTGTAGGCCCTGGCTTCAAAACCTTCGGTTATCCTGAAAATTCGTCTAGTTCACATTAGCGATCGCGACTGTTTCTCTTCGATTATGGAAGACAAGTCTTCCCCCGGATTTCACTGGTTTTCGTGCGGCCAGAAGATGTTGTGTACCGATCCCCACACTGCGTGCGCCTGTTGCTTGGGTGTTGACCATGACACCTCGAAGTGCAGTTTTTGTCTTGCATTTTACCCTAACATCCTTGACGACCGTCTCACATGCCTGAAGTTGGGGAGGCTGGAAAAACGGAATCCTCTGGTGAAATCAAAGGAGGCTCAGTGGGCAGTTTCCGTGGCCATGGGATCTGCTGAGTATTTGGAGCATATGCAAGCCTTTGAGGAGGAAGCTGCTCACGTTGCACAGTCTTCCTGTCTGAGCTTCTTCATTCTGATCAACCTGGGCTCCACTTTCTCGGGTTCTTTCCGAGAGTTGTGCAGGTCTCTCCCGACTAAGGGAGATGGTCGTGCAGGCATGCACTCCTTTCGGTCCAATAAGTGGGAAAAGGACCTGGCATCGTCTTTGTCTCAGCGAAGATGTTCTTGGGATCGGGAGACATCTCGGTGCCAGGAACCAGCAGTCTCGACCTTGGTCGAAATTGCCTCTTCAGCCGCTGGCTTCTCAGCTTTGCCCTCTGGCCAGTCGACCGAAGTGTCGATAGATGAGGTTGAAATAATCCTTGATCTGATTGACCCCTTGTCGCCCGCTGGTAATCCCATCGAGGAAGTGGTCCCCAACCCTGGGAAATCACCGGTCCCGCTGGTGTCTCCCAAATGACCGAATCAGCCTAGCCAGTCTCAGTCAAGGTCCAGGACCCCCTCGACTGACATGCCGAGGAAGAGCCACAAGCGTTCGAAAAAGAGGCGACGCCATCGGTCGTCCTCATCCTCCTCAGATGAGGAGAGGCTCCAGTGGAAACTCAGGCGCTACGAGGACCTCATGTGGTAACAGCTAATTTTGACCGATCACAAGCCGATCTTGGCTTCTACCCCAGCCATTGTCTTGGAAGACGGCTTTCCTGGTGGCTATCACATCTGCCAGAAGGACAGGGGAGCTCCAGGCACTCTCAGTGGACTCCCCTTATCTGGTGTTCCACAGGGACAAGGTTGTCCTACGCCTCCAACTGAAATTCCTTCCAAAGGTGATGTCAGAGTTTCACCTTAACCAGGTGTTAACTCTGCCAGTATACTACCCTAATTACACCTCGGAGGCCGAATACAGGCTCCATACCTTGGACCTGAGACGAGCCCTCTCCTATTATAAGGAGACGACAGCGGAAATTCGGGGAGAGGTTCGCCAGCTGTTTGTCACCTATGCTGAAACTGCTTCTGGCAGACCTGCAGCAAAATAGACTATTGCAAGGTGGATTACATCTTGCATAAGTCTGTGCTATGAGTTGGCAGGCATGGAGTCTCCCAGAGGGATAAGAGCTCATTCTACCTGCCATACTGCTGCATCAGTGGCTGCTTCCAAGGACATCCCTATCCAGGAAATCTGTTGGGCTGCTGCCTGGAAGTCGGCAAATACCTTCATTACCCATTACCACATCGACCTTGAGTCACGCCAGGATGCTGGTTTTGGGGCCTCAGCTCTCCAGTCTCTTTTCCCCAAGTAAGTATCAGTGGGGGTGTGCACCTTGCCTCCCTCCTCCCGGAGAACTGCTAGGAGTCTGCCAAGAAGTGTGGATGAACACCATAGCCATGATCCTAGAAAAACAGTTTACTCATCTGTAACCGTAGTTCTAGGAGTGGTATATGTTGTCCATACACATAAGACCCACCGGACTTCCCCGACTGTGGACGCACTAAACCTGGCTTCCAGCTGGCTAAGATTTGGTGTCATCGGGTGGCGCTGAGGGATATACCACCCGGGTGGGTGGGAGGAGCCAGTTTGAAGACCTTCTGGCGATCCTTAAAGGGAAAGGGACATGCCAAGAAGTGTGGATGAACAACATGTACCACACCTAGAACTACTGATCTTACTTCGAGAGGGCTCTTGCAGTAGGTAATTACATATAGGACTTACATCGGCAGGCGGCAGGACCCCACAGAAACATTTCTAGTTAGCAGTCCCTATAGGATCACTCATCACAGAGACGCTGCATAAAGGGGGTTGTCCCTGATGCCCGCCTTCCAGTTCTTCCCACCATAGCTCATGCAGAGCCTTGCAGAAAAGTTCGTGCTTCATCAGCCCAATCTTCGTCGGTTTTACCACAGTAATTTGGGTTTTTTTTGACTAACGTCCAGTACCATCGTCGGTGTGTGTTGTCCCCTACACCCTCCAAGCACAAAAATAAGTGCGATTCATGCGGCGCCCAACTGCCGCACAAGGATGGCCATTCCCTGTGCCTGTTCTGCCTAGGCACCAATCACCTAGTCGAGAAGTGCCAGCACTGCCTCAGCTTCAACGCTGCTACCTGGAAAAGGCGGCAGCAATCCCTGGAAGCCCATATTTTGAAGAAAAAGATGAGTTCGATGGAGAAGGAGCTCAAAAAAACTGAGGCAGGCGCCTACTCCAAGGCCATCGGAAGAAGAAGGATAAGGAGAGGCACCGGACAAGGGCCTTCTACCGCATCTCCCTCGGAGCCGCTGACACAGGTAACGCCCTCTGGGGACACACTCGACGGCCGCCTCGGAGGTTTCCAGGGGCATTGGCCTGCCTGTCTGGCTTGCACCGCCTTTCAGGCACCCTCCGGCACTGGAGGCCTCCGCCCGTTCGGTCGCAGGTTTATGGCACTACTACGTCGGTGACTCCGGTAAATCTGGTGTCGGCCCCTCTGACATCTGCGCGGAGAAGGCCGGTAAGATGTACGACCCTTCAGGGCAGCACACGGCCTCTCTTCCACCGGACAAGGCCCATCCTTCTCCTTGGTCTGCCTCCGGTGAAGGCTCCCATAAGCCAGATGCCGGCTCCTCCGACGCCCGCCGGGAACTCACTGTAAAGCCGCACGTCGGCTCGTCTGACATCCGGGTCGGGTGACGAACCGACGATGGACCCCCTACGCCTGTCGCCCCCCGGCCCCTCCCCAGCTCGCCTGGGGACTCCAGAGTCCCCAGCCCGACCCTGGGGATTTTTCCTCTATCCCCGGGCGACACTGGGGACCTTCTCCGCCACTGTCCCCTCGGTAGGTGCGTTGATCTGGCGCCGCCCCCGGACGCTGGTACCTCCGACGCTTGGTTCTAATACCCGGCAACATCCTGCTCGGATGTCCTCCCACCGCTGGGTCCTCCGCCTCCGGGCCTCCAACGTGGATCCGCCTGCGAGCCGCCAGCCGGGCCATCTGCTCCTGCAGCTCCCCTGCCCTGGGCACCGTCCGTCTATCCAACGCCGACGTCATCGGGTCCACAGTATCCGGCGCCACAGTACGCGATGCCGGTCTTTATGATGCCGCAGTACCAGACTCCACAATACCCGACGCCAGGCTTTCCGCAGCCGGTTTTTGGATACTCTCCATATGGGTACAATCTGTATCCTTATCCCCCGCCTCCTCCTCCTCCACTGCCCCCACAGCCGCCGGTGGACTTGCAGGAGACTCTGGCCTCCTGGTGGGCTGAGGCCAAGGCTCAGCTCACCAGGGAGGTCAAGAGCTGCCTGCCAATGATGGTGCTGTCACAGGTTCCCGTACGTCCGAGGCGGCACACTTCCTCACCTCCTCTGGACTCCAGGGCTCTTCCATCTGGGTCCAGAGAGGGGTAGGACACGCTTCCCCGGGGGCTTCCTAAGGGATCCGCTCTCCCCTGGTCAGTAAAGGGAGTCTTTTTCCTCTTCCTCCTCCTCTGCACCCTCGGACTCCTCGGATTCCTCCGACAGCTGCTCCGAAAGGGACGACGAGCCACGCTCTCCGTCGAAAACCCAGGCCAAGGACTCCTCTGAAGTCTCCTCCGGAAGATCCTTCTTTTATGGAGTTGCTAAGAAAAATCCAGGAGGTTCATTAGTGGCACTCCTTGGAACCAGATCCTCAGCGTCTGAAACTTGCTGAACATCTGGATCTGCTCGTGACAGCTCCTACCTTGGTGCCACCCTGGATAGAGCCTCATGCTGACCTCGTCACCACCATATGGAAACAGCCATCGGCTTTAGCCCCACTTCCAAGGAAGTTGAATAGGCTATATCAGGCTCCAGAGGGCGATGATTTCCGAGATTCTCATCCTCGTGCCGACTCGGTTGTGGTCAGCGCCGCTCACTGCTGGTCAGCCAACCCAAAACACCTCAGCTCATCGTCGACTGACAAAGAATCCCGCCTTCTGGACCAGTATGGGAAGAAGATCTTTGCTTCCTCCACACTGGGGATTAGGGCCCTGAATTATGTCGGCCATATGGGGGACTGCCAGAAGGCCATTTTGACTCAGGTGGAAGCCAAATTGGACTCCCTGCCAGACTCCCAAGTCAAGCAGGAGTTGGCTGATCTTGTCCTCTCTGCACGCTCGGTCAGTCGACACATGCTTCGTGACATATGATGCAGTGACTGCTGGACGGAGCTCAGCTCGCTGTAGCCCTCACGGCGCGCGTTTGGCTCGCGCGGTCAGGGCTGGTCCCGGAAGTGCAATCCGCTATCCAGGAAGCACCCTTCCGGGGGTCGGTGCTTTTCGATGGTGATGTCAAGGACATCATCACCAATTTGCAGGAGAAGGGGATGGCACTGAAGTCTGTCGATTCCATGTACCGCCCCCATCAGCAGCAGCACCGTCCCTTTCGCAGACGGAATCGGCCCAAGGCGAAACCCCCAAGGAAGGCGGGCACAAAACGCCAGGCACCCACAGCTGCTAAGCCCCCCCGCCCAAAAAAGCAGCTGGTGCTTCAGCTGCGGCGCTGCCCCACACCACCTGACTCCTTCCTTCTCCCACAACCTCCGGACTCCCCGGAGGAACCAGTAGGAGGGAGGTTTTCCCTCCATCTTCCGGGCTGGGAGAGGATAACAACAGATTCTTGGGTTCTCCAGCTCATCGCAGAAGGACACTTGACAGAGTTTCTTCAGAAACCACCTTGCCACCCCCCTCTGAAATTGTCGTATTCAAGGGAACATCTTCTCGTGGTCCAGGAGGAAATTTCAGCCCTTCTGCTGAAACATGCAATAGAACCCATCCCCCTTCGTCTGCAAGGGACGGGTTACTATTCCCATTTCTTCCTGGTTCCAAAGAAGACAGGAGATCTCAGACCAATTCTGGATCTCCGTTCCCTGATTCTTTTTGTGGAATACAAAAGGTTCAGGATGCTTTCTTTGCAGAGCCTTCTGCCCCTCCTCCGGCCGGGTCAATGGCTGTTCGTCCTGGATATGCAGGATGCGTACCTGCACATTTCCATTCGCCTGTCTTACCACAAATACCTTTGTTTTGCGTTCCAGGGGGACCACTACCAATTCAAGGCACTTATGTTTGGTCTATCCTCAGCACCCCAAGTATTTACCAAATTCCTGGCAGTGGTGGCGGCTCACTCATGCAGAGCAAGGGGTGCAGGTTTCCGCACCTGGACACTGGTTCTGCTGCCTCGGTCCAGGAGGAACTCCAAGGCCACTTCCCTTACCCAGCAGGTTTTGCCTACCTGGGTATTACCATCAACCATTCCAAGTCTCACCTGATCCCATCCCAGAGACTACAGTTTATTGGGGCGATCTCGATACGACACGGGCAGGGCCTTCCTGCCACGACAGGACGCCCACCCGCCAGACTCAAAAAAGTCTGCTGTCTGGCCGCAGGTGGGTCTCTGCAAGGTCGGTCCTTTGCCTTATCGGGCTCATGGCGGCTGCTATCCCGACAGTTCCTCGCGCTTGACTCCACATGAGAATATCTCAGTGGACTCTACGCTCCCAATGGGATCAGTTAATGGACGACCTAGATCACCCAGTTCTGGTCTCCTCAACGATGCTTCGAGACTTGCAATGGTGGATGGTTCGAGAGAACCTGTTTCGGGGATTTCCTTTCTTTTGTCCTGCCCCCTCCCAGACTCTAACCACAGACGCCTCGGGCGAAGGTTGGGGAGCCCATCTAGGGCCTCATTGGACCCAGGGCTCCTGGTCCAAGCTCGAACAAGCTCTCCACATCAGTGTGCTCGAGCTCCGGGAAGTGTTGCACGCTCTCCAAGCCCTTCACCAATACATCCTTCCCAGCCACCTAGCAGTCCAGACGGACAACATGTGCATGGTTTGGTACATCAACAAACAGGGAGGGACTCAGTCTTACCCTCTTTGCAGGGAGGCAATGAGGGTTTGGGATTGGGCAGCATAACGCGCCCTTCACCTCACGGCAATCCACGTTCCGGGAGTCGACAACACCTTAGCAGACAAGCTAAGTCGCTCTTCTGCTCTGACTCATGAGTGGGAACTGGACCAAGGGATCCTAGACAATATCTTCGGACTTTGGGGAACTCCACAGGTCGACCTGTTCGAATCCCCTCTAAACGCAAAGCTTCCTGTCTTCTGCTCACTCGTTCCAGAGCGAGGTGCTTTCTGGAGAGACGCTGTGTCTCTAGATTGGAAGGACAGATTCGTCTATGTCTTTCCCCCAATTCCACTTATCCCACCAGTCTTGCAGAAACTAGCTCCAGAAGCAGCATGCATGATTCTGATTGCTCCTTTCTGGCCCAGGCAAGTTTGGTTCTCTCTTCTAAAACAATACTCAGAGGATCCTCCTCTTCCTCTGCCTCCATCTCAAGGTTTACCGACCCAGGATCAGGGGACCCTGTTCCATCCAGGCCTCAAATCCCTTCAGCTGCACGCATGGCTCCTGCAGACTTAGCTCAGTCCCATTTTGGGGTGTCTCCCCAAGTGGCAGAGATTTTAGTGGAGGCCAGAAAACCCTCCATTAGATCCATTTATGCCATGAAGTGGAAAAGATTCACTATCTGGGCTGCTTCCAAGAACGCGGAGCCTTTCTCCTGCTCAGCGGGGCTTCTGCTGGAGTATCTACGTCATCTGTTTGACCTGGGTCTCAGTCGTTCTTCTCTGAAGGTACACATGGCGACCATCTCGGCCTACCATGTCCTCTTTGCAGACAAAACTTTCGCTCAATTGGAGGTTTCTAAGGCCTTTCTCAGAGGGGTCCTCCATCTGAGACCCCCTATCCATACTCCTGCTCCCCCTTGGGACTTGAACTTTGTTCTCGAGAAACTTACTCTGCCTCTCTTCGAACCGGCAGCTTCTGCAGGTTTGAAGTTCCTTTCATGGAAAACTCCTTCTTGGTGGCCATTACTTCCGCTCGGAGAATTTCCGAGCTCCAGGCCCTGATGTGTAAAATTCCATGCTTGATTTTTCACAAGGAACGGGTTGCTCTTCGCATGAATCCTAAGTTTCTCCCTAAAGTAGTAGCAGAGTCTACTGTCAATCAGTCCATAGAGTTACCCGCTTTTTTCACGCAGTACTGTAATCAAGGGGAATACTTACTCCATACTATGGATGTTCACCGGATTCTGAGCTACTACAACAATAGGACGAAGGATCTCAGAAAGACCGATCAATTGTTCATCTCTTTTGCTCACAAACGGGAAGGCAATGCTGTTTCTAAGCAATGCCTATCTAAGTGGTTGGCTCATTGCATCACTTTCTGTTATGACAAATACAAGACCCTCCCGGGTCAGGTAAGAGGCAACCCCACCAGAGGAGTAGCTGCCTCAGCAGCTTGTTTCAAAAATGTGTATGCGGCAGACATCTGCACTGCCGCCACCTGGACTTCTGTTCATACCTTTACTAAACACTATAGTTTGGATGTTGCCTCTCGTCATAGAGGAGGCTTCAGGCTGGCTGTTCTGCAAGGCCTCTTATCTTGAGGCTTGCAGAGCTAGAACTGCTTCTTGGAGTAGTTTTCCTCCTCCCGGTGCCTCTCTTTATTCCAGACTGCTTGGGATTCAGTACTATATGTAATTACTACTGCAAGAGCCCTTTAGAAGTAAGATAGTACAGTTATGAGTAGATCTTCAAGAGAGGCTCTTGCAGTAGGTAATTACCTTCCCCACCCTCCATCCCCCTAGGCTTTTTCAGCTCCTTTTCCAGTGATGTAAATATCTGCTTCTCTCTCATCCGGCCTTTTCTGGCCCGTGGCGGAAAAGAACTGGAAGGCGGGCGTCAGGGACCGCCCCTTTATACCGACATCTCCTGATGCCGGTCACCTGACATGGGGGCGGTCACTGGCCAGGGACTGCTAGCTAGAAATGTTTCTGTGGGGTCCTGCTGCCTGCCGACGTCAGTCCTATATGTAATTACCTACTGCAAGAGCCTCTCTCGAAGATCTACTGTTACGGTAAGTTCTTAAGTAACTGTACTTTACAGGTGAGTAACCTGTTTTTTCTTGGGGGTCGGGGGCTTTAATTTATTCAGAGCTTTTTTTAACGCAGAGGAAGGATAAAGAAAAGGAAAAACGTGGTCCCATTAGTGGCCTTTTTTAACTCCCCCTTCATGACAGCCAGGGTATTTGGAGCAGAGTTATGATCCGGTGGCATCCTCTTTTCTTATCTAAACTCTTGAGGAGGAGAGAAGTTGCAGAATCTCATACACCATTTTTAAATAAAACCTCTCACTTTGTGAGGTCTGATCTGCTCAAGCAATTTTTTAACCATGTTGGGAGTGGGACTAGGGGTGGGTAGTCAGCAGTTTGTTTTTCAGTTAAAATCCCGCTAAGAGGTGAGCCACCCCATGGCCCAGTATGTTGTGCTAGCATGCTGGCGTCCTAAGCTTGGGAGCAGGCATGCAGTGCTGCCAGGCAGGTAGCTGAGGTTGAAGTATGCTGCCAGCAGCAGTGTGTTCTCCGAGAAGGAGGCGCTGTGTGTCTACGGTATCAGTGACCCCTGTGGTCAGCCCCAGGAGGGTTCACCTTCCTTCCATACAGGAGATTGGTGGTCACTAGACTGACTTGGGTTGCTCTTTATCAAGGGTATCTCCATATAGTGGTAATCTATTGGACTGTAAGCCATCAGCGTCTGGAGCTCACGGGAAGCTTTTGCATGGTGAGGCTGCCTGCGTTGACATTGCATCACCTGTATAACATGGGCGAGCCCCAAACATTTCAAGTTTTTTCTCCTGCCCTCAAGAGAGCATCAGACTAGTGGAAGCTGTTTTTCTGTTATCACTTTTTCACCAACTGAATCTTTTTTTTTTCCTGGTAGCTGTTCCTTCAGAATTGATTGCTAGTTTTTACTTGTGGCAGCAGCCTTCAAGCCCTTTTCAGGAGCAACACTGCCATCTCTCCCAGTTGTGGTATCATCTCTGTTCTCTCCGGGGACAGGGGTGGCTACGGTGCATTTCCCAGTCATCGACACCTGTTCTGGTGTCACATCCGGTGCCGGGTTCCCACCCTTCAGGGTCTGGCCCGGCATTGGGTGTGGTGTCTGGCCTGGTGCCACATGGGCCCATGATACCAGGGACCCTATCAGTGCTAGACCTGGTGCTGGCTCTGGTGCCACCTGTGGTGCCGGTCCTGCACCCAGTGGGGATGTGATTGGTGTCACTGGTGTTGCCATAGCCATGCAGTGGGTTATCAACCCTGCAACCCCACCCTCTCCTACCCTCCTTCTGAGGAGGGTGTATAAGGAGATGAGTCAAACCCCAACCTCATTATCTCTGAAGGCAATGATGATGACTGTTATTACAGCCAGGAGAGCTCAGAACCAGTTCATGTGTCTGTACCTCAGAACAGCCTCTCCTTCCAGGCTTTGCTCAGAAATATGCACTCGGCATTGGATTTCAATCCAGCAGTTATTGACCAGGTTAGGCGCTTCCAGCTGGAGTTCCTAAACATGCCTCATATGCCAGTCAGTTTATTCCTTCCTATCCAGCTCACACTAAAGACCTTATCTGAGACACTTTGCAGAGACCTGCTTCGGTGGCAGCTGTTCCCAGGCAGGTGGACAGGAAATATGTGGCTCCTAAAAATAAACCAGTGTGTTTCACTCAGCCCATAGCTGATGCTGTTGTTGTTCTTTCTGAGATTGCCAAGGCCATTGTCACCAAAGAGGTCACTGTGCACCTCACTAATAGGGAGTCATGCAAGATTGATACTATGGGCAAATGAGCTTATGCTTCAGCCACCCTGGGCATGATGATAGATAGCTACCAAGGACTTTTATCTGGACATGTGTACACACTTTGGAGCAAACTAAAGTCTCTAGCAGAGAACCCCAATTTGAAGATAGCTGGTGAATGTATCATTTTCAAGTGCTGGATGGCCTCACCCTGATCTGAGCCTAACAGATTTCATCCAGGAGCAAACCATTCTCCCAATATCGTCACTGCAGGTGAAAGTTGCTACTCCACCGAAGTACCTGTTCTTTCTTTCACAAATGCGTCATTGTATAAAGGGTTTCATAGGCAACCCGCCATGGTCGGACAAAGCCGGTTTATTTTTGGCCTCATTATTAGCGATTACTTCAAAACAAAACCAGTTTCTAAACTATACCATGAACTGATTAATAACTCATGGAATACTCCATCTCCAATGGCTTATTATTGGAAACATAATCTGTCCAGATGCTTGTCTGACATTTCTTGGAGAAGGATCTGGACAGATATATATATATATATATATAGATAGATAGATAGATAGATAGATAGATAGATAGATAGATAGATAGATAGATAGATAGATAGATAGATATATATAGATATATATACTTTGATAAAAGAAGACGGTCTCCAGAATATTCAATTCAATATATTACTTAATATTTACTACACACCCAGCAAACTATATAGGATGGGAAAGGTGTCCTCTCCTATCTGTAAGGATTGTAAATTCGATAATGCGACTTTATACCACAAATTGTGGTCTTGTCCCAAGATCCTCAATTTCTGGGAAGTGGTGAAAAGAAATATGACACCTTACTTAATGTTAACCCCATATTTTTCAGAGGACACCTGTATTCTGGGAGAGTATTCTTCTATTCCTACATTCCCCCCCAAAAGTGCAATTTGCTACAGTTTCCCTGGTTACTAAGTTGTTAATCGTCCGACACTGGGCGGACGACTGGGAACCATCATTTAGTGAGTGGTGGACAGAATTTCTTGCCGCCTTAAATACAGAAAGGTGTGTAGCTAATGCCACCCATTCCTGGAAAACTTTTCAGAGATGCTAGAATTCTTTTTTTTTCCATCTTACAGAATAAGTTTGTATATTAAAGCCTTCCTTCCTCTCGTTTCTAACTCCTTTCCCCCACACTCTCTGTTTTACTATAGTATTCCTGCCTTATTAGAACCTGCAATGGCACTATGTGGGAACTGCGTCACATGCTGTCTTACATACACTATGGTTTAGTTAGTAGTTACTTAGTTAGTAGTTAAAGACCGTGCCTTGGTATTGGGGAGGGGGGGTTCTCCTTTTATTTTATTGCTTCCTGGTATTTTTATTTATCAAGCATGTATGTATAATACCTAAGTGAATATATGTAAGAGCTGTTATGTTTTTCCTTGGTTTGTTTGTGGACTGTATGGAAGAATTTGCTAATAGAAAACAAAGCAAATTTAATTGCAAAAAAAAATAAGTCTCTAGCAGAGGATCTGCCAGATTCAGAGGCTAAACAGGATATTCTGTTGACGGTTAAGCAGTGTATTGAATCCAGCAGTCATCAGCTCAAAGCCTCAGTGGATGCCTTCGATGCAACATCTCACACTGCAGCTGCAGGCATTTGCATCAGAAGGCATTCCTAGTTTGTGACTGCTGGCTTCACCAGGACATCCAGCAACAGATAATGAATGTCCATCGTTCGTGGAACTTACCTGTTAGGACAGCAGGTGGAGCAGTCACTTAAGGCGTCCAGTGAAACTAGAATGACTCTTAAGACCTCTAGAGCAGCTCCCTTTAACTCCCAAAAAGGCGACGGATGTGGTCCTTTAACAGTAAGCAGTCCCTGGTGACTCAGATTTTCTCCCGCGCCCCGGACAACAGGAGCAGAGGCCGTCAGGGAGGGTTCAGAGTGTCTGAAGGACACACTCCTCCCCGGGGGGATGGGGGGGTCAGAGCCAGTGTTACTCTTGAGCGGCTCCTGGGGGTCAATTGCAGCAACGCACTTTGTGGTGTGGGTGACCACGCGCCGTGATGTGGACAGCTGAGGACGCCATCAAGGTGGGCCCAAGTGGATGGGGGGTGGGTGGTGCAAACAGGAAATGCTTTTTGGCTGGCTGGATGACAGCCGCCAACCCCTGTTTGCCACTGAAGCCTGGGTGTGCCTTTACGGTACCATGGAAACCCTGGTCAATTCTCCATGCCTACAGGCAAGCACCCCCCCCTCCTCAGTATCCTGCGCCTGATGGGGTCAGCTCCCCCGCTGAAGGGGGTACATCAGGCAAACCATGGAGGTCATGGATCAGGACTGGTGTGATGGCGATGGGGAGGCTGGTGGGGGGGTCCCTGGTGGCCTGAAGGAGTGACCAGTCGAGGGGATGGGAGGAGCATAAATAAAGCAAAAAAAAAAAAATTCAAGTAAGCAGTGGCAAAGGCCCAAAACAACAGAAATCAGACTCTCGAGCCTCAAAAGAAAGTGCGGCTGAAGGCACTGGCACTGAAAGCCCCTAGTTTTACTGTTTGAAACTCCGGCCCCAGTCCTGCCTCAGTTGACTGAGGCAGACCTCTCCACCTGGGTGGGGGGGACCTGACCCAGTTTTACCATCAATGGGTGTCTGTCACAACGGACTAGTGGGTCCTCAGGATTATCTGAGAGGGGTACTGCCTGGATTTCATAGAAAACCCTCTGGATTATCAGCCCAGAAGACAACCCCCTTATCAGCTCACATGTCAGAACTTCTGGCGCAGGACATTGTGGGCCTTCTGAGAAAAAGGGTTGGGAAATAGAGCCATAGTCAGAACAAAACACAGGGCTTTACTCCCACTACTTCTTAGTCCTCCAGAAAACCAGGGGGCATGCACCTCATTCTTGACCTCAGAACAAATTTACATGTCAAGAAAAATTCAAGATGATTTCTCTGGGCTTCCTGTTACCCAACGTCAGATGTCAGGACTGGTTAGCATCCTTAGATATGAGATCCTGTTCGAAAGAGACAGCCTGTCATTGTCAAGTGCATTTCAGTCTGGATTATAAACTGCTTTTGCCACTGCTATGCTATGGTTTAGGTTAATCTGGAGGGCGAAGTGCATACCCACTCCACCAGAGCGATTGCCGCTTCCCTGGCAGAGATACGCTCTGTGCCAGTTGGAGAAGTTTGTAGAGCTGCAACTTGGAGCACAGTGCATACCTTTACCAAACACTATGCTTTGTATGTCCATTCCAGGCAACATGCCACCTTTGGTAGAACAGTTTTGAATGGATTATTCTGACTAGCATTCTGGACTACCTGTGGTCGCTTTCTCAGCAAGGGCTTTGGTCGACGACCCTTAAGGTGCACCTGGCAGCCATCTCTGCTTACCGGGCGCGGGCTGGGATGCAGTCAGTGGCGCAGGAGAAGGTGGTCGGGCTCTTTTTCAAAGGCCTTGATCACATATCCCCTCTGGTGCGAGAACCTCCACCTCCGTGGGATCTACTGCTGGTATTGGCTAATCTCATGGGCAAGCCATTTGAACTGATGCACAGGTGTGACATCTCTCACCTGTCGTGGAAGACTGCCTTCTTGGTGGCTATCACGCCACCCAGAAGGATGGGAGAGCTCCAGGCGCTTCCATCGAGTCTCCTTATCTGGTCTTCCACAGGGACAAGGTTGTCCTGCGCCCCCACCCAAAGTTCCTTCCGAAGGTGGTGTCGGAGTTTCACTTTAACTAGGTGTTGACTCTGCCGGTGTTCTACCCCAATCACACGTCGGAGGACGAATATAGGCTCCATACTTTGGACCCTAGAAGAGCGCTCGCTTATTACAAGGAGCGGATGGCTGAACTTCGGGGAGCGGTTCGCCAGCTGTTTGTCACCTACGCTGAAGCCGCACCTGGCAGACCTGCAGCCAAGCGGATGATAAGCATGTGGGTCACCTCCTGCATAGATCTCTGCTATAGGTTGGCGGGCATGGAGCCTCCCAGAGGGATAAGAACTCATTCTACCCGCCATACCGCTGCATCAGTGGCTGCTTTCAGGGAAGTCCCTATCCAGGAAATCTGCAGGGCTGCTACCTGGAAGTCAGCACACACCTTCATCACCCATTACCACATCGACCTTGAGTCATGCCAGGATGCTGGTTTTGGGGCCTCGGTTCTCCAGTCT
Source organism: Neoceratodus forsteri (assembly GCA_016271365.2). Classification (NCBI taxonomy): domain Eukaryota; kingdom Metazoa; phylum Chordata; order Ceratodontiformes; family Ceratodontidae; genus Neoceratodus; species Neoceratodus forsteri. The sequence goes on from CM028132.1 coordinate 1,206,986,314, forward strand.
TTATTTCCAAAGTAGGGGGTGTGCGCCTTGCCTCCCTCCCTCCTCCCGGAGAACTGATAGGAGTCTGCCAGACAGTGTGGATGAACAACATACCCATGTCCCTAGAAATACAGGTTACTCACCAGTAACAGGAGTTCTAGGAATGGTATATGTTGTTCATCCACACGACCCACCCCACCTCCCCGGTTTCGACGCACAACCTGGCTTCCAGTGGGCTAGATCTGGCATCATGGGGCGGAGCCGAGAGTTTTACTACCCGGGTGGGTGGGAGGAGCCAGCTTGAAGACCTTCCGGCAAGATTTAAAGCGGCAAGGAACTTGCCAGACAGTGTGGATGAACAACATATACCATTCCTAGAACTCCTGTTACAGGTGAGTAACCTGTATTTTTCTGATACATCCATTTCAAAGCCCAGGCAGAAATAATTTTTCTTCAGGGAGTGACATACTAATTAGAAGATAAGAGGAATGCTGTGAGAATGACATGGGTCTAGGCCTGAGGTCCAGTAGGGTACACCCTCCCTCTGAGCCATGTGAAGTGATAATCAGATGGACAAGATTTCTGTGTACACCTAGAACGTCCAGGGCATTTCCATGCCATTAAAAGGAAAAGGCACCAGCATGGTGGCGCTGAGAGTTGAGGCACTGGACGCCACACCTCGCGCCACGCCAGCGATCCGTGTTCAGGAACTAGCACGGGCCGCTGGGGGTTGGAAGGGGAGGGAGAGGATTGAGTGTCCAACGACAGCTGTCCTCTCCCGGGGAAGGGTGGGCATGTCGTCCTGCTCCTTGGCTGCCCCTGGTGGAGGTTGGAGGGGTAGCACTAGAGCCAGGGAGACTAGTAGCATGGCATTATGATGCACATGCGAGGGGGAAACACCGAAGAAAGGAGGAAAAATTGGCTGCCGATTTCATGGAAGCCCCTCAAGTACTCTGGCACCGCGGCCTCACGGAGCTGTCAGGCCCACTCTGGATATGTGCTCAAGAGGGGGGAAAGACTGCTTTTCTGCCCTGCCTCGAAGGGTAATCCGAGGGGGATACAGGGTCTGGGGGTTTCCGAAGGGGCAAGGTGGTGACCACAGACTGGTGGGGAACAGAAAGCCTGCCTCAGGCTGAAGGAGAATAAACACTTGCATTAAAAAAATAAAAAGGAAAAAGCTGCTCAGAGTGCTAAAGTGGCAAGATGAAGATGCAGATAGCTATGCTCCAGGAAATGCACTTAACTGTAGAGGAGGAAGTTGGTGAGGGATTGGGTGGGCCAGTGCTCCTCTGCCTCGTACAGTGGCCACAAGAATGTTATTTATCTTGATGCACAAAAGTATCTGCTTTGTTTGAGAGAGTAGTGGCAGGCCTAAGGGGAGGAAGATCTGTGTTTGTGGTGGGCACAATCAATGGGGAAAGAGTGACCCTCAATAATATCTACACCCTGGCCTTCTGTGATCCTGCATTTTTTGACCAGATACTCACCCTCTTGCATGCAGAACAGTTCCTGAATTAAATAATGGGGTCAGACTTCAGCTGCATTTTGGACCCTTCATTGGACAAGTCAGGACAGAGTGCTAGACTAGAACAGACAGTAGCACGGTGGGATCAGGGCCTTGCTGAACTCAACCTGGAGGATGTCTGGAAGGAGGTGAACCCTGGAGCCAGGGAGTATATTTTCTACTCCAGTCCCCACAGGATGTGGTCAAGCACTTATTATCTAGTGGCCCCAAGACATTCGTACCAGAGAGTTGAAGCAGTACAGATAAGCCAGATAACAGTATCTGGCCATGCTAGGGCGACTGTGGTGCTTCGGCTGAACTGAGCTAGACCTCAGCAGAAAACATGGTGGCGGTGATGATAGGGGTGGTGGCCCCATTTATGGCTGCCACACACAAGCGTCAGGAGCAATTCAGGGACCTGGAATGGAAAGGTAAGGACCTGGAAAAATTGAGTTATACTGATCCATGAGAGGAGACTTGGAGGCTCGTTAAAACTGCCAGGGAGGCGGTGAACATGTCCTGAAGGGAGGGGCAAATGCTTCACTATTGTATGCCAGTCAGAGATTCTATGAATGGGGCAGCAAACCCAGCACAATCCTAGCCAGACTGGCACAAGGCAGGTGCAAGTCCAGTATGACTGCAGCAGTTAAAAGGCAGGGAAGGAACTTACCAGTCATACTCGGGACATGCAGGGCTGCTTTGTAGACTGCTGTGCAAAGCTTTATAAGGCAGAGTGCAAGTGGAGGGAGAGGGAGATGGCACAGTTCCTTGACAGCGTGCACCTGCCAAAAGTTAACCAGAGCTACTACAAAATTTAGAGAGGCTGATCATGCAAGGGGATATTGGAAAGGCGGTGTCCACCTTTGCCAGGGTAAAGTGACAGAAGGGGACTTAATGTGAACGTATAAGTATAAGATGTTCCAGGAGGTGGGAGAGCTCCCTAAAGGTTGTAATATGGCCCCCATTATGATGATTCATAAGGCGGGAAAGGATCTCGTGTACAGTTTTGTGGGGACATATAGGCTGATTACCCTACTTAATTATGATATGGCCCAGAGGTTGGAAGTAGTTCTCCCTTGCTGGTGGCTAGTAGCCAGACAGGTTTCATCAAGGGCAACACTTTTACCACAGTGTAAGACACTTACTTAATGTGGTCTTGGGGGGGGGCCTCTGCACCTGGGGTTGGGGCCATACATGCTCTCCCTGGATGCCGAAAAAGCCTTTGATAGACTTGAGTGGAGTTATCTTTTCAAAGTAGTAGAGGGATTTGGTCTGTGAGAACAGTTCCTGGGTATGGTCTGATTATACTAACCCAAGGGCTGGTATTTTGATAAATTGGGAGATTTCAGAAGAATTTCTTTTGGAAATTGGTATGCTACAGGGATGCTCCATCTTGCCTTTGCTGTTTGCACTGGCAGTCAAGTTCCTAGTGGAGAGGATTAGAGGGGACCACATGGAGAGGGGGATAGAGGGAGCACGGGGTGTAGAGCATAACATTTCACTTAACGTGGACAGTGTCCTGCTGTTGCTAACCCAGCCCCGGAGATAAATTCCTGTAGTGACCAACATAATAAAGGCCTTTGGTGAGTTCTCCAGATACAGAACTAAGTTCAGCAATTCAGAACTCATGTGAACTGGGCGAGTCCAACCAAGGGGAATAGAAGGGTAGCCCTACAAAACTGTACCATCATACATTAAGTACCTGGGGGTGAATGTGGGATCCACATCATCTTCACTATATGAAATTAATTACAGGCCTCTGCTAGCTACTGTAAGGGCAAGGCAAGTTTATTTATATGGTGCCCAATCCCCTGGGGCACCTTATATAAAAGCAGGTAGGGAAACAAAGATTTAACACATACAACATATATTAAAAATAATATTTATTAAAGAAATCAGAATTACAACCCTTTGAGTCAGAGACTCCTTTACAAAGGCTCCACGTCATGATGAGACAGTAACAAAGATGGTGATAACAACATAGGCAGAGATAACATATGCAGAGATAACACTGTAAATACACATTAAAAAAGTTGCAATGGGCAGGTTACCCAGAGTCAGTATATTTGTATGGAAGGAACAGCTAAAAAAGCAGTGTCAACAGTACATTGAATATTTAGAGCGGTACTTTAATTCATAAAGGTAGATGACCGGGGGGGAAGGGGAGGTGCTGGGGTGGGGGGCAGGAGCTTCCCAGAGGACATTATCAAAGAAGGTGGTGCAGTTACCCAACAGGGAAGCTGGTCAAGGGCAATCACAGTTACTGGAGGATATGATTACCTCTCTGAGACTAGACTTGAAATGGCCTACCTTCAGTATAGTTGTTGTTTCAGCGGGTAACAAATATAACAGTTTATAAAATGGGCAGAAAACTTCAAAGAATGTGATTGGCTGATAGCTCATTTCAGCTGTGCCCTTATCACGCAGTAACTTCACAACCAGTACTACTTATTCCAGGCAATGCTCCATCACCACAGTTATCAGTGTACCACCTTATGCCACTCTGCAAACCACTTTGATCTCACAAACCATTTTACTGGCAGAACTGCTGTCCGAAACGAGCTCTACCACCCCACACACGCACACACTGACAAAATCCCTCTATTATTGACCAGATCACTTTTTTAAGTGAAGTGTCTCTGCTGCTCGCTGTTGTTAAATCTCACCAAAGCATAAGCCTGCGACTTTGAGCTGCAGCTACAGACCCAGTGATCCATTACCGAGCGAGCGTGACACAACCTTTGAAAGAAAACACCACTCCAGACCCACTCCTTCATGGCTATTGTTTATCCAAACTTGATAAAATGAAAAAAAAAATCCACTCTGAAACACTAGCAGGTATTTAAACCCCAATGCAGTAAGCACTCTGTATGCCCAATCCACAGTAATGTGGTGGCCGTTACATTGCTGTCCAATGTCTGGCTAAAGATCCGTTCCTAAAGTCTCTTCCCCCCCCCCAACTGCTCAGTAGTCTAAACCCTGCCGCTCTCCTCACTAGTAGCTTCCTATTACCCACACTGCAGCTTTGTGCTTTGAAAAACGTGATCCCGGGATACGGTCGCTCCGAGAGATGCCAGGAAAGGAAACAGAAAGCCACTCTAAACTACAGCAGCCACAAAGGGACATGCTCGTAAACAGGTTTGGTCTGTGTAAAAGAATAACAGCCACAGGAAAATGAAAAACAAAAGAAGACGAGCAAAAAAAGAAGAAAGTCACTGTGTGTTTCTCTGAGGAAGGGGGCTGTATCAGCTTAATTTACTGAGTCAGTGCAGAAGGTAAATCTAATTGGGGGTGTGGCTTAGCAGCTTAGTAGTACAAAAGCAGGTGGCTCCAATTACAGCTTCCTGCTGTTTTTAACAGAGGAGAACATTGGTTTCAGAGTAAGAAGCAGCAGTCAAGATCTACAGATTGTTTTACTGATAAAGCACTTCTATCTCAGCAGGAGTCGGTACCTGTTTGGATTAAGCAAACAGATACTTTATTAGATAAAGGGGGTCTCATTTAAGTAAAAAAAAAAAAAAAAAAAAGAAGAAAGTCACTGTGTGTTTCTCTGAAGAAGGGGGCTGTATCAGCTTAATTTACTGAGGCAGTGCAGAGGGTGAATGTAATTGGGGGTGTGGCTTAGCAGTTTAGGAGTACAAAAGCAGGTGGCTCCAATTACAGCTTCCTGCTGTTTTTAACAGAGGAGAACTTTGGTTTCAGATCAAGAAGCAACAGTCAAGATCTACAGATTTTTTACTGATAAATCACTTCTATCTCAGCAGGAGTCAGTACCTGTTTGGATTAAGCAAACAGATACTTTATTAGAAGAAGGGGTCTCATTTAAGTAAAAAAAAAAAGAAAGTCACTGTGTGTTTCTCTGAAGAAGTGGGCTGTAGCAGCTTAATTTACTGAGTCAGTGCAGAGGGTGAATCTAATTAGAGGTGTGGCTTAGCAGCTTAGGAGTACAAAAGCAGATGGTTCCAATTACAGCTTCCTGCTGTTTTTAGCAGAGGATAACTTTGGTTTCAGAGCAAGAAGCTGCAGTCTAGATCTACAGAATTTTTACTAATGCCTGTGCCAGGCACTTACTCAATCTGCACTGCTCTACCTATCTCCTCTCAATGTATTTTCTGTTTTTCCACACTCCAAACTTCTTGTTTTCTCTTAGGACCATTACTTGCATTTTTGCGCTTATCATTACTGTACTGCTCTCATGTGCTGTGAATATCATTCTATTATCAAAGTATTTGTATCAAATCTCTAAATACTGTTGTTTCTTTCACTTTTATTGTTAGATTATCCATGTCCTGTGTCACATGTTGTTTGTTTTGTATGTAAACTGTCTTCTCCCGGGTCGTGCCTGAAAATAGGCATCGTTCTTGCCTAGTGCACTCACCCGGTTACCAAAAGCAAAATAAATAAATAAATAATTGTCCTCCTTCCCACCCTTCCACCACACACGCAAAGCCAGTTCTAGTTTTATAGCCACTGGATTTGACTGACAACAGGAACTTCCTGTTGGCAGTAGAAAGAGAAGGATCACTGAGACACATTAGTTTCATCAACCTTGAAGGAACCTAAAAATAACTCTTCCCCGGCTGCTGGAGGTCTGAATCCAAGCATGGAAGGAGGAGACTACTGAAGACTACAGGAAGTTCCTGTCCCAGAACAGGAAGGGCGAGAGTTGTAAGGGCACATAGGCAGTAGGAAGGTAAGTGTAAAAATACATAGAGGGAGGAGACAGTAAGCATACAAAGCAACAGGAGAGGGGACACCAAATAAGTCAAGATGGGAGTGATGCAGTGCAGTGGCTGTGGGGTAGCTGTGTTCTGGGAGACATTCTGGAGGCTGCGATGCTGCCCTGTTTGCATGCACCTCTCTGGTCTGAGGGAGGAGGTTGCCCGTCTCCAGGCTGACCTGGCTAGGATTCGTGAAACCTCTTCCCCCAACCTGGGACCACCAGGGTCACCACCGTTACCTCAGAGGTTGCCAAGAAAGAGGAGCGGTTGGACCAAGGTGGGCTCAGGGAGGGAGATGGTGGTGGAACAGAGGTGCATCCCTCCAGTTGTACCTCTCCACAATTCATATGCTGTTCTGGCAAAGAGTGGTTCCTCTATGGAGGCACCTGCAGTGGAGACCAAGGAGGATGCTGGGAACCTCCACAAAGGAGACCCACAGGAGGGTGGCACGAGACCCCACAGGGGAAGGAAACAACTCCTGGTGGGGGACTCTGTCATTGGGGGGTAGAAGTAGGGGAGAAAGGGGATAGGGAGGTAAGGTGCCTGCCTGGTGCCATGGCTCAGGGGAACAGGAAGCAAGTCCTCAGGATCGTGGGAGCAGCTGCACGAGGGAGGGAGCTGGATGTCATTGTCCACCTAGGGACAAATGATCTGGCTGTGATTGGGATCAGAGCGGTGGAAGAGGAGTTTGTGGGGTTGGGGAGGGGCCTTAGACAAGTAGCATGTACGGTAACCTTCTTGGAGGTGCTGCCTGTCTATGGCAAGGATGATGCTAGAGCATTCTGCACCATGGGATTCAATGAATGGTTGAGAAACTGGTGTGGAGCTCAGGGTTTTGGCTTCATTGGTGACTGGGGAGCCACCTGGAGGGATGCAGGCTTATACTGGCGCAATGATCTGCATCTGTCCGGGGGGGACCAGGATCCTAGGTGACAGGTTTAAATGCTTCATTGGCAAGCATTTAAACTAGCCAAGGAGGGAGGCACTGAAAAGGAGCAGGAATATTCCAGCCTCCCCCCACAAAACACAATAGTTAGAGAGGTAAACACCAAGGTAGAGAAATCAGTAGTGAGCAGGACAGGGATAAATGCAGAAAAAGGCAGTAAGGACAGGGATGGGGCTAAAAGGGGTAAGGCCATAAAAAAAATAAATGGAAGGGGATGTGTACCAGTGCCCGCAGTCTGTGCAACAAGCTCCCTGAACTAGTGGCCTTGATGGAAGAGGGATGCCTGGATATTGTGGCAGTCACTGAAACATGGTACACAGAGAACCATGACTGGGATGTCAGCATACCAGGATACACAGTCTACAGGAGGGACAGGGTGGGTAAAAGAGGAGGAGGAGTAGCTCTCTATATATTGGAAGGGATTAAAGCAGCAGAACTAAAGAGTAAACAGGGAGTTGATGAGTCACTATGGGTCACCCTGGAGACAGGAAATGGCACCAATACCACACGGGGTTGTGTACAGACTCATCTCGGGGAGGAAATGGACAAGGAAATGATAGAAGGCATCCTTAAAATGGCAGAAAAAGGAGAGATATTGTTGATGGGGGGACCTGAATATGCCAGATGTTAACTGGAGCACCTTTGTTGCAGGCACATCCAAGAGCAGGGTCATTCTTGATGCCCTACAGGGGGCATGCCTCAGACAGCTAGTGTTGGAACCCACTCGTGAGGGAGCAATCTTAGACCTGGTACTCTCAAATGGGGAAGGAGAAAGGATCTCAGATTTAGAAGTGGGTAGCCATCTGGGAACATGAGACCGCCAAGCAGTGTGGTTTCACAATAAACACAGCCATAGAGTCAAGCCATACAAAAACAAGAGTATTGGACTTTAGGAAGGCTGACTTTGGGAAAATGAGAGAGTGCCTCAGAAAAGCACTAGCAAACGGGCAAGAAGGAGGGGTATAGGAACAATGGGGAATAATCAAAACAGCCATCACAGGGCAACAAGCCTTTGTGTGAAGCAAATCAATAAAACAAAATGAAGGAAAAAAACACTGTGGTTTTCAAAAGAGGTTGCAGGGACGGTTAAGGAGAAAGGCTAGCATTCAGGAAATATAAGGAAACACAGAAGGAGCAGGACAGAGAACTTTTTCAGTTAAAGCAGAAGGAGGCAGGGAAGGCAGTCAGAATAGCAAAGGCACAAACTGAGGAAAAGATAGCCAACTCTGTTAAGAAGGGGGATAAAACCTTTTATAGGTACATTAGGGAGCGAAGAAAGACCAAGGGAGGTATACAGAGACTTGATAAAGGGGAGGGAATGTGGGCTAAGGTTGACAGTGAAAAGCAGGGATACTAAATGAATATTTCTGCTCAGTATTCACAACGGAAGAGGAGGGGGAGGTACCTGAACCAAACAAGAGAGAAACTCTGAATAGGGGGGTCGATACCAGTCCATTCACAGAAGAAAGGGTTTTGAAAGAACTCTTGAAACTGAGGGTGACAAAGCAATGGGGCCTGATGGGATTCACCCAAGAATTCTAAAAGAACTAAGGGTAGAACTAGTAACACCACTGACTACTCTCTTTAACAAATCATGGGAGGAAGGGGTGGTACCTTAGGACTGGAGGTGGGCAAATGTGATTCCACTTCACAAAAGTGGGAGCAGGGCAGAGGCAGGAAACTACAGAACAGTTAGTTTGACTTCAGTGGTAGTGAAAATGATGGAATCACTTCTGAAGGAAAGAATTGTTGAGTACCTAGAGGCCAGTGGGGCACAGGACCCAAGGCAGCATGGTTTCACAGCAGGAAGGTCATGTCAGACTAACCTAATAGATTTCTTTGACTGGGTGACCAAAGTAGTAGACCAGGGAGGGGCTGTGCAAATGGCCTACCTAGATTTTAGCAAGGCATTTGACACAGTCTCACACAAAAGATTAATATACAAGTTAGCCAGCCTTGGAGTGGGTCCCAAGGTGGTAGCCTGGATTAAAAACTGGCTGGACAACAGGATGCAAGGGTAATAGTGTAAACAGAGTCCACAGTGAAGAAGGGAGGTAACTTCTTGGGGTACCCGTGAGGTTCGGTACTGGGACCGTCCTCTTAATGTCTTTATAAGTGACATTTGAGAGCACCTGGAAGGAAAGGTATGTCTCTCTGCAGATGACACAAAGATCTGCAACAGGGTTGATACACAAGGTGGGGTGGAAAGAATGAAAAGGGACTTGCAAGGTTGGAGGAATGGTCAAATATGTGACAGCTCAGATTCAATGCAAAGAAGTGCAAGGTAATGCATCTGGGAACCAAAACCCAGGGGAAGAGTACACAATGGGGGTGAGTTAATAACAACAACAAAAATTGAAAGAGACCTAGGAGTAATTATATCAGATGACCTAAAGGTGGGCAAGCAATGTGGGAAGGCAGTAAGGAGGGCTGGGGGATACTGGGATGCATAGGGAGAGGCATCAACAGTAGAAAACAGGAAGTTGTTATCCGTCTGTACAGACAGTTAGCAAGACCCTATCTGGAGTACTGCGTGCAATTCTGGAGACCCCATCTTCGCAAAGACATAGACAGGACGGAGGCTGTTCAGAGGAGGGCAACCAAAATGTTGCAGGGTCTGCACCAGAAGACATACAAGGAGAGACTAAAGCAGCTTAATATGTATACCCTTGAGGAAAGGAGGGAGAGGTGGGACATGATAGAAACTTTCAAGTATCTCAAGGGAATTAACAAAGTACAAGAGGGTAGTATCTTTCAGAAGAAGATATGTGCAAGAACAAGGGGGCGTAATTTGAAGATAGAGGGGGGACGGCTCAGAGATAATGGTAGAAAGTATTTTTTTACAGAGAGGGTTGTGGATGCATGGAACAGCCTTCCTGAGGAGGTTCTGAAGTCAAAAACAGTGGGAGAATTCAAGAATGCGTGGAACAGGCATAAGGCAATTCTAGTGGAGGGTAGGAGGAAGCAAGCTGTTGATTAACTAGAATCTGCAGCTTATCCATCAGGTAGGGAAATGAGCAGATTAGGTGGGCCAAGCGGTCCTTATCTGCCATCAAATTATGTTTCTATGTTTCTGTTTGTCAGTGCCGAATGTTTGCTTGCTGGCATTGGCATTGGTAGTGTAGGAGTTAGAGAGATGCATAATAGGAATGGCAGTGAAGTACAGAACTGAAGCCAACCCCACCACCACCCTGCAGAGACTGACAGGCATTGGGGTGTGCCTTTGGGACATCAGGCATAACACCCATGCCATTTCACCACACCCTTCCCTGCAGACACCGACAAGTGTCACAGTGTGCCTTGGGGTCTTTGGGCCTTATACTCGCCCCATTCCATAAGGAAATATGGTGAGATGGGTGCAATATAGGAGAATGGTGTGAACTTTGGGGCCGAAGAGTCCAAGGCATACCTCAATGCCAGTCACTGGCTGCAGGGTATGGGGGGGGGGTGGAATGGCATGAGCATTACAGGTGAGAATCCCAAGTCACACCCCTGATGCCTGTCAGTCTCTACAGGGTGGGGCGTTATGGTTGGAAACCCTAACGCCCCAGGTGTTCGTTGGCATTTTCACTCCAAATTTTCAACATGTTTTTTTTGTGAACCCCACCTCATGAACAGTGGCAATATCAGTTTGTTAGCCGAAAGCTGATTTTGCACAGTGACTAAGCCCTTTGGCACCACAGGTGCGAAATCACATTTTGAACAGGATGTGAAAAATGACAGCTATACTGTTCTTGGGAGGTGTGAAAAATGGCAATGTTGAAAATCTGGAGGAAAATGATAGCGATGAAGTCACAGTGTGCAGAAACTGCTTGGCCACACCAGTAATGCAATTAGTTTGGGGTTTTTTTTTACAGCAGATTGTCAACACAGGCATTTTGGGACCTCCGCTCATGAACAGTGTCACTATGATTTTCTTACTCTGTCCCGAACACTGATTTCCCACAGCGACCACGCATTTCTGCGCCAGAAGTGCGAAAACACATCTCAACCAGGGTGTGAAAAATGACAGCTGTACTGTTCATAAGAAGGTGTGGAAAAATGCCAGTGTTGAAAATCTGGACTAAAAATATTACAAATTCGTGAACTTACGAGGGTGCGTGGAAACTGCGCAATGCACGCTCGTAACACAGTCATTTTATGGACTTTTATCACCAAATTTTCACATAGCCATTTTAAGATCTCTGCTCATGAACAGTGTCACTGTGATTTTCTTAATCTGTCCCAAACATTGATTTCGCACACCGACTGCACCATTGTGCGCTACATGCGCGAACACACATTTTGGGTAAGATGTGAAAAATGACAGCTGTACTGCTCATAAGGAGGTGTGGTAAAATGGCAATGTTGTAAATCTGAAGTGAAAATAATAAAAATTCTCGAACTTACGATGCGTGGAACTATAGCATGCCTCGTAAGTCATTTTGGAATTTTTTCACCAAATTTTCAACATAGAGTTTTGGGGGGGGCCTACCTCATGAACTGTGACATTGTTGTTTCATTACTCAGTCCTGAAAGGTGGTTCCGTGCAGTGACCGCGAAATCACCTTTTGGGACAGAATAACAAAATGACAGTGGCTGAGTTCATGAGGTGGGGTCCCAAGAACCCCATGTTGAAAATTTGGTGAAAGAATTCTCCAAAATCACCGAGATATGCACCAAAGTTGAAAAATTTTTTTTTTTGTCATTATACAGCTTACTGGCATTTCTTCAGTTTGAGGTTGGCTTTGAAGAATGCTTACATGTTCCGTCCACCAAAGATCGCTTGCGCGGCCTCCGGAGTTAAGTAAGGGGTGAGGGGGTGGTACGCAGAGGGTGGGCGGGGTTGGGTTGAGGGGCAAGAGAGTCAACGAGGGACCATTTTCTTTTGTTCTATTTTTTTTTTTTTTTTAAGACAACGTGGGACTTTTTGTTACGTGGGGTGGGCTCCCAGCGTGGCACCTCTCAAGTTTGTTGGGGCAGGGGCAGTGGAGCCTGACTGGGGCTGAGGCACCCCATGGGCCACAGACTTTGGCACGCTGGGTTGAGCTTCAGTGTGGCACCAGAAGATTTGTTTTTGGGGGGCAGTGGAGCCGACGGTGGATTGGGCCTGGCCGGCACACAGTGTGCGAGGGTGGAGGGAGCACGCGAGTGGATTTCCAGCATGCTATAGGTGTTCTTGGGGAGGGAGACTGTCTGTGACAATTCAGATGCAGTGCTCATGTGTCGGCAATTCACATTACCACCGCTGATTGTAGTGGTGTTTTTCTCAGAACTGTATGCCACTGCATCTGAACGGCTGTCCTAGACAGCTCAGACATTCATTGGTGCGGTACAGCCTCACTTGCAAAAAGGAGCAGGGCATTGGAAGTGGGAGAGGCATACCTACGAAAACTCGTATGGTGGCACTATGTTTCTTGTACATTTGTGCAAGCAAACATAAAAAGTGACAGAAACATTAAAATATTGTATGGGGAGGGAGCTAACCGCAACACTCTGTGTTTTGGATGGAGCGAAGCCCTCTGCTTACCAGCTAGCCAGTCTTAAATACACCACAGTGCAGTAATAGGGGAACTATTTTTCCTATCACCAGTATTAAAAAGCTCTTTTTTAAAATTGTTGGACATTTTCTTTCCTCCTTTTTTTTTTTTTTAATATTTACTTGGGCCCATTTTATAAGTGCAATAATACATCCGAGGTATGGGTTATGTCCTAATAGGAGCACGCCCAGGTGCATAAGGCACTCTGCGCAAGCATCTCGTACCTCATAACTCACCTGGGCATGCTCTTATCAGGACATAACCCACACTTTGTCATATGTTATTGCTTGCATAATATCTAAAATAGATCAACTCTAAAATCAATCAGCTCAGATTAATCAGGTTTGTCAGAAAAGGCCAGACCGAATAAATGAGTCTTTAGACCCCATTTAAACAGCTCGATCGTCGGGGCCTCCCTCACGTAAGCTGGAAACAATTTCCAAAGGGCCAGTCCAGTGACATCAAAGGCATGGTCACCAGATGTTTGTATTCTGGCCCTTGGAACAGCGAGGAGGCCCCTGGTTGGAGCGGATGGAATGGCCTGTGGTGTCTGGTGACAGGAGATCAGCCAGATAGCCAGGGCCCAGTCCGTATAGGGCCTTAAAAGGTGAGCAAGCCCACCTTGAAGATTATCCTCCACCTGACAGGCAGCCATTGCAGAGCTCGCAGGACCTGGGTCACATGACTAGCTCTAGAAAGGCCCGTCAACAAACTTGCCACTGCATTCTGCACTAGCTGTAGTCGGCGGAGGGTCCCTCCAGCGACCCTGAAGTATAGAGCATTGCAGTAGTCAAGCCTGGATGTAATGAAGGCATGCACCAGTAACGGCAGGTCCTCGGGTGGAACTAGGGGTTTGATCCTGGTGATATTCCTTAAGTGGTAAAAAAACACTTTGGACCACAGACGGCACCTGATCTTCAGATGTCAATCTGTCATCCAAGATAACACCAAAATCCATCACCCTAGGGGAGGCCATCAATGGAGAAGGACCCAGGAACAATCCTGTAGCCACTCTGAAGGCACTCCTATCATGCCCGCAACCCGGCTCAGTCACCAGAACCTCCGTCTTGTCAGGGTTCAGTTACAGCCGATTGGAGGACATCCAGTCATTAATCTCAGGCAGGCAGTTGTTAAGCACTTCCATGGCATCCTGTGTTCCGGAGGCAAAGGACATATACAGTTGGATATCATCTGTGTAGCAGTGAAAACCCACCCTGTAATGCCTAATGCCCTCTCCCGGGGCAGCATATATATCGTGAATAACATTGGCAACAAGATCGAGCCCTGCGGCACTCCACATGGCAGGAGATTCGGAGAGGAGGAGAAATTCCTCATCACCACCCATTGCTTCCTACCAGAGAGATAGGACTCAAACCAGTTGATGACAATACCGGTAAGTCCACAGTATTCTCTAAGGCATCAAGAAGCACAAGGTGATCCATGGTGTTGAATGCTTATGAGAGATCAAGGAGCACAAGAATTGACCTGTATCCTCTATCTCTAGCCCAAAGGAGGTCATTTTGCACTCTTAAGTAATGCCATCTCAGTGCTATGCCTGGCCCTGAAACCCGACTGTCATGGCTCATAGATATCAAAGGACATGAGGTGCTCCTGGAGCTGCTGCGTTACTGTTTCTCAACAACCTTACCTAACAAAGGAAGGCTGGAGATAGGACGGTAATTTGCCAGGACTTCAGGGTCAAGAGAGGACTTCTTCAAGAGGGGCCTCATCAGAGCTTCTTTCAAGGTCTCTGGAAGGGCTCCCTCTGACGAAACACTGGACAATCCTAGTGAACACCGGGCCAACTGTCTCGACACATCCCATTATGAACCAGGTCAGGGCCAGGTCCAGTTCACAGTAAGTGTGCCACAGTTTATAGATTACCTCAGTAACCTCTGCCACCTCCAATGGTCTAAACTCACCCCAGGCAACCGGAACGCCTTTGCTCCTCCCAGGCCAACCACTGCGAGGCAAAACCTGCCTCACTGACAGGGATCCCCGTCCGGATAGAGGACACCCTGTCAGAGAAGAACCGAGAAAACTCACTGCATAATGTGATTGAAAAAGCTTTCTTTGGCTGTAGACAGACAGGATGTAAAAGTCTGTCCACAGTCCGCAAAAAGCCAAAATGGTCTGTTCTTCCCTGAGGCAATCTCCTTGGACAGGAGCTCTACTTTCCTATGGTTGATGCCCCTTGGTACTCATAATAATGAGCACGCAAGGCCAGTTTGTCCTCCCCCGACTGAGTCCTCTGCCTGCAATGTTCCAGCTTCTGACCCCTGATCTTCATAGCCTTGAGATCTCCCATCAAACCAAGGGGTTCTCAAGTGAGAAGATCTGGGTCGTATGTGGACTGGTGCAGTGGCCTCGAGTGCCTTGGATACCGCCTTGTTATAGGCAGCCACCACCTCACCCGTGCCTACTGCACATGCAGCATCAACATTAGATAAATCAGCTACCACCAACAGTCCCTCTGGGGACAGTCCCCTTAAAGGGTGATATCTAATCATCTCAACAGGAGAGGGACTTTCAGGGAGGGCCCCAAACAAGAACTTCACCGTGCAATGATCGGACCATATGACCTGATCAGTCTTGAGGTTCATTACCTCAAGCCCCAGTGAGAAAACCAGATCCAGTGTGTGGCTGTGGTGATGGGTCGCAGAAGTAATTACTTGTGTCAGGCCCAGTGATGACATCAACTGGAGAAGGTCATGACCAAATTGCGAGGATTCGACATCGATCCAGGCATTTAAGTCCCCCAGAATAAACCATCTGGGGGACTCCCAACACCCTGTGGACGATGAAGTCCGCGACCTCATGTAGGAATTCTCCTCCTGACTCCAGAGGGCGGTAAATTAGGAGAATTCTGCAATCTGCACTTGGACCCCCACGCACTGCCACACACTCAAAGGACCTGGTCTCCTCCACTGTGTGCTCGGTGAAGCCCAAACTGGATTTAAAGCAGATGGCCACACTCCCACCCCTGTGTTCCATCCTCAGGCAGTATACCACAGAATACCAAGAGCAGACGGCTGCTTTCAAAACTGGCGCGGCATCATCACCCAACCAGGTTTCTGCAGTACATGCCAGATCGACCGAGGAAATCAAGTCCACCATAATTGCAGTCTTGTTCCTCATTGATCTGGCATTGCACAGCACAGTCCGAAAGGGACTAGTGGATGCCACAAGCCCCCCGGCTACCTGACCACTCAGTCTGGTGGGAACCCAGGGGATGGAGACCAAACACGTCTGGCCTCTCTCTAGGCTCTGTCTAACCCCAGGGCATCTCCTGCTCCTGACCACCTCAATGCCCTTCACCTCTGCCAAGCCCGCTGGACCCCGCCATCGCCGACCTACACCCTCCCTAAAAATGCCAGCCTCCCTGCAGCAGCTGAAATAGGGAGGTCAGCAAAGGGGTGGAGGTCATGCAGCTGAGATGCAGCATAAAACATGCGAATGGGTCTAAGGCTCTGTCACATCCCTAGTACTTACCAGAGCCCTAAAAACT
Source organism: Neoceratodus forsteri (assembly GCA_016271365.2). Lineage (NCBI taxonomy): Eukaryota > Metazoa > Chordata > Ceratodontiformes > Ceratodontidae > Neoceratodus > Neoceratodus forsteri. The sequence continues at coordinate 1,207,002,491 of CM028132.1, forward strand.
ACTATCTTAACTACTCAACTATCCCAAAATTAATAGGGATAGCTCCAGACCTACTGGGTATTTAAGGATCTATAAAATTCAAGCTCACACCACCTTATTACACAGAAAAAATCTAAACACACTCACACCACACACACACACACCTCACCACACCAAGTAATACCCTCCCTAAAAACTTCCCACCCTTCCTAAAATACTAAAACAAATTTAGCCACGTTATAACCTTTAGGAGAAATCAAAAATAATGTTGTGGAAAAAGTTCTTTATAACAACTCTTTTTCAGACAGAACTGACCAGATAGAAGTGACTACCTATTTCATGACTCTGAAGGGTTAACCTTGTTAAAACATCATTAAAATTAATGTACTCCCCAGAGTCTTATACCCCACACAAATGTTATCCATGGAACTGAGGAGATGAGACTTGCAGGCCTTAGAGAGAAGCTGCTCGGACTTTGTATGGGCAGGGAGAAGGCCAAAAGTGAGCTTAGCGAGGCTGAAAGGCCAGACTGGACCAGAGGTCGCAAGTTTCTGGACTTTGGCCTCTATCACCTAGTGGCTCAGGTGAGACTGCTACTGGAATGGATTGGGGGGGAGTGAGGCGCAAGTTTGGTATCCATAGAATGGGAGAAAGCTCCTCATGCCTGGATGACCTCTCTGACTCATGGAGGACTTAGGGCAATTCGACCTACAGGAACAAAGAACAAGTTGGCAGAAATGCTTCGTTAGGCATGGGAGAAGATAAAGAAGCATATGGGAGGTATACTGGGCGGCACTTTGTAGAGCCCTTTATATAACGGCCCATAGTTCCTGCCAGGATTGGAGGACTAGGGCTTCCAGGACTGGGAAAAGGCAGTTATCCGGTGTGTAGGGGATTTATTCACAGTGGGAGGACTTAAAACCTATCTTCAGTTTACTGAGGAGCTGGGCCTCCCCCGGACACCTAGGTTTAAGTGTTTTCAGGCTAAAACTTGGGTACAAACAATAGGAAGACTGAATCAAAGAAGGCCAAGATTCATGAGATGGAACAAAACATACTCCAGGCCAGGACTGCACCCTAAGGGCTCTTTTTCCAGGGCATACCATGTCCTGAGGGGATATACATCAGACATGCCAAGCAAGGTGAGAGGGCACTGGGAGGGTGACCTGCAGTGCCACAACTCTAAGAAGGCTTGGGCCATGATTTGCGAGTCCCATATGGGCTTGCTTATTTACAACTTATACAAGGAAGCCCAATGTAAATTCCTTCGGAGATTATATATGCCCCCGGACAAGGTTATTAAATTTCAGGTGGGGGTCACCCCAGTCTGTGGAAGGTGTAAACCGGAAAGGGGAATGAATGTATTTACGTTTCTTTTGAACCTGCCCAACATACCACTGCTTTCAGACAGAGACAGCACAGTATATATGACAAGTAATAAGAATAGACATACCCATTGAACCACTGCCTCTTCTGTTTCATATAGAAAATAGAGAAGGAGAGGATTGGGAACTGTACTCAAGAGTTATACGTATTATGCTCCTGATAGCCAGAAAATGCATCCAAAACTCTTTTTTTATATACACTGAATTGGGTTAATTGATCTATGAATATGTGTCAGTTGTTGATGTTTTGTATGTCTGTCTGTTATACATGTAAGCCATACAATAAAATATGGTCCTGTTTAATTAGAACATGGTAGCAAGTAACTAAGGTATTTACCAATGTTTGGATGCATTAAGGCAAACATGTACATGTTGTTTCCCATTTAGGAAAAATGTTTCAAAAACTTTTTAATAAAAAGCGTAGCCCTGGTGCTGTGGGCCAGTGGGCTACTACCCCTGCCTGTTTACCTGTATGCAGGTTGAGGGGCCTAGCTTCGGATCTGATTGTGACCCAGGGGCCCTATCCTAACTATAATACTATCAACATAGTGCCTCCACCCAGATAATTCTTTAATGGTTTAGATGTTACTTTAGCACAGCCCTCTGGGAAGTTGTACCTACCCACAATACACCTAGTGACCCAACACCCAAAAATTGCAATAAAGCACTTTGCTTTGCATAGAGTACCCCAAATCCACATAACACATTCACTTGTTAATTGAGACCCATAAAACACCCTTTACCAGCAATTTCCAACAGCAAAACACAGCTTTATTGGGGGTGAGGGGTTAGGAATGGGGTACCTGGACAAAAGATAACTGTAAAGAAAACTGTGGTTAGCAAAGAATTGAGAACAAATGATGCGAGCCCGTAGGCCATCCCACCCCCACTGGTACCAGTGTCTGTCCCACAGTCCTGACTGGGTACCCAGATTTCTAAACGCAGGCCTGCTGTGTGCCGTGGGTTGGCTAGCGTTTGGGCCCTTGCTTTAAGTTAAACTTAGATTTCTTTCTCTTTGGTAACTTTTAACTTTTACCATGCCGTGTGGCATAACTCGAAATAACTTTACAAATCCGCCCAGATGCAGGGAAATTCCTGCGGTTACTCAGTGTTCTGCAGATCAGTCCCTGACGAATTGGTGACTGAAGCTCAAAGGTTGGTGGCACAGCAGAACTTAGGATCCGATGGATGGACAAGATTGGAAGACGTGGGGGGAAAGATGCTGCAGCTTTGATGGTCACCTTGATTGAAGGTCTGGCCTCTGGTCACCTTGATTGAAAGTCTCTCCGCTTGCCACTTTCAGCCTTCTTAGCCCCTTGCAGAACTCTGCACAAAGCCCACCAACCACAGAGGACCCAGACTTAGGAGTGACTCCACAGCCCGGCTCCCTCAGAGGTCAGAGTGCTGTGGCACTCTGGGTAATAAACCCATGATCCCCTGCAGCCAGCAGACCCCCACTTGGCAGGGGTTAGCAGTTTCCCCACCTGGCTCTGAGTGCAGCTGAGAACCTCTGTTTTTTTTCTATTTCTCGACAGCAGACAGCTTCAGGGTGCAGCTGGGGATTTGGCAGACCTTCCTTCTTGCCAGTGCCATTTGGCAGCCAGTTTTACAGTCCACAGCAACAGTTTTCTCACACACCTTGCGCACAGATACAGCGACTGGGCCCTAGAGCATAGAACACCTGCTTCACTGCCCCTTTTCAGTCTTTCAAGGTTCAGAACAACTTCCACCTCTGTCCCAAATGAGACAGTTCTCAGACAGACTTTCTGCTTCAGAAGGCACCCATCTCTGTTCTGGCTTGCACCCAGTTATAGCAAGGCTCTCTTCTAGCAATACAGATTTCTCACCAGTCCCAAGCAGTCGCAGGATAGCTTCAGTAGAGATCTCCTCCAGACAACAAAATCCAGTAGGATGCCTGGAATGTTTGTCACAGCATCACAGTTTCCTCTCAATTGGCAGGGCTTCTGCTCCTTTATCTCTCCAAACGACTTACGGTAAGGTTAAGTCCTGACCAAGGTCTCACAAAGTACTGAGTCCTCTTGACTTGAACAGAGACCACCAACACTCCTCCAAACTCAGAGCAGAACTCCAACAGACTGCCTCAAGTTCAAACTGTCCCTCCTTTAATAAGGACCAAAGTTGATTGGCTGCGCAAGCTGTCACTGGCATTGGGCAGTATTTGGATGCCCAAAATTGTAACTCCCCCCCCCCCCCAAGAGTCTCTGGCACATTCCCACAAGTCTGTGGCTGAAATCCAGGCTCCTGATTGGTTAATAGATGACAAGATGGTGGCTGCGGTACACAGTCCTTATGCAGTTCACACAATCCTTATATTTAAAGTTCTGGTGCAGCCAGTTGAATTACTTTTAATAAATAATTTCCCCACTGTCATGTAGCCCCAACAATGCCCTTTATTGGAGCCCTCTTATATACATTCATTCTTTGTAGTTTTCCAGTCGCTGCTGCCACCCCAATATTGTGCCCCTAGGCGGTAGGCAACTCCTTATTAATATTTATGCGGGACTCATTAATATTTATAAGCCCTGCTGTATGTTCTGTTTTTAAAATTTTTTATTAACTTCTGAGGCTTGTCCTAGCCTCCTCAAGGTCACCAGCGCCCATTTCGTCAGACAAAGGCACCAGGACCAAGAAACACCCTCTGATTTGACTGCAAATCAGGCGATCGGCAGAAGAAAGGCGCACAGTGTGCATGCGCGATCACCGGCTGCAGACTGAAAGTGTTGGAACTGGGCTAAATAACGTACTGGGGATGAATGGGGAACACTGGCACTATAAAGGACTTGGGCTGAGGTGGCAGAAATGGGAGGCAGCAGGACAAAATGGAAGAGACCGGGGATAAATGGGCAGTCAAGGTAAGCCCCCAAAGGTGGGGGTTACAAAAGAATAAAAAAAAAAAAATGACAGCAAGTGCAAAGTGAGCCAGCCTGGTGGCACCGAGGGTTGAGGTGCTGGATGCCACACCTCACGCCACGCCGGCGACCCGGGATCAGGAACAGACTCAGGTTGCCAGGGGTCGTCCGGGGAGGGGAGAGGATTGAGCGTCCAAAGGATAGCTCTCCTCTCCCGGGGTGGGTTTTGGGTTCCGCTTGGCTCCTTGGTGGCCCCATGGAGAGCAGAGGCTCTGCAAGAGCCAGCACAATCAAGGGGCCGAGCAGCGCACCTGTGCAGATGTCATTGCTCATTTGTGCTCCAAGGGAAACATCAACAAGAAAATCCCTGGAGGTTCAGCGTAGATTGAGACCTCACATCCCGCTGCTGGACCTATCCTCCTTGGATCTCCTGATCAGGGGCTCAATCTCATGGCCATCCCTCTAATTTCAGAAAGGCTGCCAAGGGAGGATGGGCCCTCTCCCGGCGTGTGATCCGGGGGGGGGGCTGGATGGACTGTGGGTCGAGTGGGAGACCGAGTTGGGGGTTCAGGCTGGGAGTGGAGGCAGCAGTCAGTGGGTACTCTGGAAAGATGCCCTGGACCTTTGGAGCAAAAATAGTCTACTAAAAAAAAAAGTGCAAAGTGATGCACATGGGGAACAAGAATCGCAGGAGGTAATATTGGGAGGGAGGGAGGGGTTAAGTTGGACACTTCCACAGAGGAAAGGGACTGGGAGTCATCATAATGAACTCCTTAAAACAGTCTAGCTATTTGAATTTTATTTATATTTATCCAGGATATGGCCACTAAGCAAGCTTGTTTTAAGGCCCGCCCTGCTTTGTGACATTTCAGTTCACTTACAATACAGTATAATATATACGTTCAGTATATGACAATTTACAAACGTATTACATAAATAACAATTCCACACTAACAGCACTCACATTTAAAAGCACACCAGGTCATTGTGACAAGGCCTATAGCAGGGCATCCCGAATATTGGGGGGTATAAGGAGGAGGAGGTTGCAAAAGGGGGCCAGCTTGGCAATTGGGTATCATCGGGACGCAGGTCAGGAAGCATAGAAAAACCAGGAGCAGTTGTAAAATTCGCAAGAGTTTTATCATGAATAACAAAATAAAAAATAAAATTGTTCAGAATAACTATTTACACAGGCAGAATACACAGAGAAGATCCATCTGAGTTTTCCTTCAATCTCTGTGAGTCTCTCTTGCAAGAAATTGCAGCTCTGTTTTTACAAGTCCTTGCAACCCCCTTCTTAACAAGCATCCTGTTTTTTTTTTTCTATAATGTTTTTGTAAATATCAGGCATGTGCAGCTAGAACACAATGTCCCATAACTGAGGTCCCTTTTCCACAGCTTCTGCAAAAGGATTAACAACTGAATTTCAGTTTAACCCCTTGAGTTCCAAATAGGTTTGCTATCATCTCAAACTATAATTATATATATTTCAACAGTAACACTATATAACTTCTAAACAAAGGGATCCCAATATGAGTTACATTTTCCACAAAATGATCTGCATATATTTTCATACCAGCAAATATGCAAGGGAGGAAAAAGAAACAGCAAGTAAGGGCAGAGAGACAGTGAGAGGCAAAGAATTGCGAGGCTGCTGGGGTGATCAAATCCAAGGTCCCACGACAGAGAAGAGACAGTAAAGGAAAGAACAGAACAGATCCCTGCATTCAGACTCTTTCTCCATAACAAATGGGACAGGGTCCTATTCAACCCTGTCACATACACCCCCTCCATCTGAGGGAACCTGTTTTACCAAAGAAGGGTTCCAAAACTTTCTATTAATTCTCTGCTAATATTAGCTTCTAACTTTCAGAAATTAAGCACATGTGCAGTATCCTTTTTTTCTGTAACAGTACAGCAAACAGTAAAGTTTAAACTCATACATTTGTTTTTCAGCCTTCAGAACCCTCAATTCCTGATCCATATCTTGACAGAAAATCAGCATTACTATTCTCTTTATCAGATTTGTGTATCACCTTGAATTTAAATGGCTATAGTGCCAGGTACCACCTTGTTATTCTGGAATTTTAATGTTTCATTTGGTTAAGCCAACAAAGTGGATTGTGATCTATTATAAGTACAAAGTCAGTTCCTGGCAAATAAAACTTAAGGGACTTCATGGTCCTCTTTGCTGCTAAACATTCCTTTTTAATGGTGTAGTCCCTTTTTTGTCTGTCATGTAGCTTCCTACTTACATATAGAGCAGGATGTTCTTACCCATCTATATGCTGACTCTAGACTGCACCTAGGCCTACCTCTGATGCATCTGTTTGTAACAAAAATGGTTTCTCAAAATCTTGGCTTCTTAAAACAGGGTCCGAACATAATGCAGCCTTAATGGCTTGAAAAGCTTCATCACACTCTAGGGTCCATTTCACATTATGTGGGTACCTTTTTTTCATGAGTTCAGTGAGGGGAGTAGCTAACTCAGCAAAGCTGGAAACAAATCTTTCATAATAACCAGCTAGCCCTAAAAATGACCTGACATGTTTCTTTGTTTTAGGGACAGGGCTGTTAGCTACAGGTTCTATTTTAGAAATGTCTGGCTTAACTTCTCTATTTCCCAACACATAGCCCAAATATCTGGTTTCCTGCATGCCCAATGCACATTTGGTAGGATTAATAGTCAGACCTGCATTTTTGATAGCTTGGATAACTGCTCATAGGTGTTCCAGGTGGCTCTTCCAGTCTGGACTGTACACCACGACATCATCCAGGTATGAAGCACAGTAACCAGTGTGAGGTGATAAAATTCATGTACCACTGGAATGTAACTGGTGCACCATGTAAACCAAATGGCATGGTGGTGAACTGATAGAATCTAACAGGAGTGGCAAATGCAGGTTTGTCTCTGGATTCTTTAGCTAAAGGTATTTGCCAGTAACCCTTGGTGAGATCGAGGGTACTGATATACTTTGCACTCCCCAGTCTGTCCACCAAATCATCTATTCTGGGCATAGGATAACTGTCAAATTCTGGCACTTGATTAAGTTTCCTAAAATCAAGGCAGATTCTAACACCCCCTTCTTTTTTGTTTACAATTACCATTGGAGATGACCAGCACTCCTCGACTCTTCTGTGATACCCAATTCTTTCGTTTTTTGTATTTCCTTAAGCACGTCAGCTCTTAACTGCTCTGGTAACCTGTACGTCTTTTGCCTAATAGGGCGAGCACTCCTTGGCACTGTTACGTGCTCGACCCCTTTTGCTCGGCCTGGTACTGTGATAAAAGCACTGTTAAATGACTTTAGCACTTTACGAATTTCTGCAGTTTGTTGTGAGGTTAAGGAAACATTCACCTTTACAGCATCAGCAGTTACAGTTTGTTCCAGTCTGTCATAAGCTACATCAGTATCTTCTTTATCAGTTTCTGGTAAAACTAGCAAAGCAGCTTTTGGTGTTTTTTCAACCCATTTCTTGAGGAGGTTAGCGTGATATATCTTAGTAGGATTTTTCCTCTCAGGGGTCTCAATCTCATAGTTAATGGGGCAAGTATGTTTAAGCACTCTATAAGGCCCTTGCCATTACATTGTTTATTTTCTGCTGTAGATATCAGTAGCAAAACCTTTTCACCTGGCTCAGAAACTTTCTCTGGTCGTAATATATCTGCTGCTGGTTTTGGGCCTCTTCCTGATTACTAAGGGCAATTTCAACATATTTTGCCAGCTTCTTTCTTAGGGCACGCGTATACAATGTTGTAGATTGCTTCTGAGTGGGGTTATCTACCCAAGTTTCTTATATCACATCCAGTGGTCCCCTTTGCTGCCTATCATACAGCATTTCAGATGTCGAAAACCCCTGTTGATGCCTGTGGCACTTCTCTGTAAGCAAAAAGTAGGTAAGGCAAGTATTGGTCCCAATCTTTCCCTTCCCCCTTTTACAAACCTTTTTAACATGCGTTTTAAGGTTTGGTTAAAACGCTCAACAAGACCGTGTGTCTGAGGGTGATAGGGGAAGGTTCTTATGGCAGTGATACCTAGTAGTCTGTACAGCTCCTTAAGTAATGCAGCACCAAAATGACTACCCTGATCAGTGATAATTTCTTTAGGTATGCCCACTCTGCTGAAAATGTTTACAAGCCCTGCTGCCACTTTTGAAGCTGTGACAGTACGCAGTGGAACTACTTCTGGGTATCGAGTAGCATAGTCACATACTACCAGGATAAATCTATTACCCTTTTTACTTTTGTCTAAAGGACCAACCATATCCATTGCAATTCTCTCAAAAGGCACATCTATCAAGGGTAGGGGCACCAGGGGCACCTTGTCTTTTCTAGTGACTGGGGCTACTTTCTGACACTCAGCACAGGAATTACAATAGGTAGCAACATATTCATGAATTCCAGACCAGTGAAATCTATACAGCAGTCTGGCAAGGGTGCGATCCTTCCCTAAGTGACCAGCCATAGGACTGTCATGTGCTATCTGTAACAGCTCTGTTCCATACTTCTGTGGTATAACCGATTGTTCTGTCTGTTGCTGTGTCTGAGGTTTAACCCAAACTCTGTACAGTAACCCATTACATTTTTTAAACATTGGTCCACCCTGTTGTGGTTTTACCCCAGTTGCTTAAAATAACCCTGGAGAGACACCTCGTTGGCTTGTTGTGAAAGAAAATCACAATCAGTGATCAGTTTAGTTTCAGCATTTTCATGTTAACCCCATGTGTCCATCAGTCATTTGTTGCCACAGTTTCTTCAGGCATCGTCTTTCTTTCCTGGATTTCTGGGTCTCTGGATTTTGGAGCTGTGCTCAGACAAGTCTGAATCAAAATCACTGAAAGGAAAAGTGTCCCCACCGTTTGAGATTTTCTTTGCCTGAGCTCTTGTTACCACTGCTGCTGAAACTGTAGAGTTCAGTTCCTCTGAGAGTAACTCAGTAAATCCTGGAAAGTCATTTCCAATAATCACAGGTATAGGTAACTTAGGTACAATCCCCAGTTTCATTTGGTGCGACACACCCTTAATGGTCAGAGTCACTTGGATGGTGGGATTGTATCAAGTACCCCCGTGGATATAGATGAGACCAGTACCTGGTCCTTTTGGACAGTGTTTTCCCAGTACTTCAGCATGCACTAGGGTCTGTCTGCTTCCTGAATCAGTGAGTCCCTTTACAGTCTTATTCCCCCTTCTTCACATCTGTTAAGTACTTGCCCCAATTTGCCAAGGACAAATCTGCTGCAGTGCCAGACTCCTTAGGCAATTTCTTGCAGTATGACCTGGCTTATTACAGTTATAGCAGATAACGTCTTTGGGCACAGATTTGTTACCCCCACCAGAGTTCCTATCAGACTTGGAGTTCAAATGGGAAAAAAAGTGTCTTACCGGTGGTTGGCTGTTACCTTGCTGTTGTGGTGTCTGTCTGGCCATTTGGTAGTCCTTGGCCAAAGAAACAGCCTTTTCCCCACTTTCTGGTAGGTGTTCCTTTACCCAAAGCTGCACATCTGTAGACAGGATGTTGATGAATTGCTCCATTGCAAATGTGTCAGTGGGACTGTTTTAACCTCTGGTTGGAGCCATTTTATCAGGAGTTCTCTGAGTCGGGTAAAGGCTTCTCGAGGATTGTCAACTGAGTTGTACTTTAGAGATCGAAATCTCTGCCTGTAGGTCACTCATCTTCTGTCACTGTATCTCTTTTCTCCTCTGTTGCATCTCTTCTCTTCTCTGCTGCTCCTGTCGCTGTATCTCTTAGCTTAACATGTATAGCCTCGAGGAAAGGAGGGAGAGGGGGGACATGATAGAAACTTTCAAGTACCTCAAGGGAATCAACAAAGTCCAAGAGGTAGCATCTTTCAAAAAAGGTGTGCAAGAACAAGGGGCACAATTTGAAGATGGGGGGCGGCACAGAGATAATGTAAAGAGTATTTTTCACAGAGGTTATGGATGCATGGAACGGCCTTCCGGAGGAGGTTGTGGAGTCAAAAACAGTGGTTGAATTCAAGCATGCATGGGACAATCATAAGGCAATTCTAGGGGGTTGGGGTAGAAAGAAGTAGGCTGCTGGTTAACTAGGATCTGCAGCTTATCCATTAGGTAGGGAAATGGGCAGACTGGGTGGGCCAAGCGGTCCTTATCTGCCATCAAATTCTATGTTTCTTCTCTTCTCTGTTGCATCTCTTCTCTCCTCTGCTGCTCCTGTCGCTTTATCTCTTCTCTCCTCTGCTGCTTCAGTCGTTGCAGTTCTTCTTTTCTCTGTGCTTCTGAACATTGAATTTCTTGTTCTCTCTGCTGCATCTCCTCTCTTCTCTGTTTATCCACCTCTTTTTGTTGTATAGCCCACCATTTGAAAAAGTCCATCAGGCTTTCAGGATCTGTCACTGCCTGCTCTTTTTCCATAACTTGTGCTGGCTGTACAGTCTCAGCTTGGACTTCTGTATCTGCTAGTTTGGCTGCCATTCTCCTGGTAACCACTGCTGGACTTGCTGCTGCAGAATCCATACCTTTCTCTATGCTTCCCTGGTACTAGGTCTAGTACCCACGCACAAAACTCCTGGCTTAGAATATGCACGGCGTAAATCACACTTGGGCTGGCACCATCTGTCGTCAAGGCACAGGTCAGGAAGCATAGGAAAACCAGGAGTAGTTGAAAAATTCGCAATAATAGTTTTATCATGAGTAGCAATAAAATAAAAACATTGTTCAGAATAACTGTTTACAAAGGCAGAATAAAGGGAGAAGATTCATTTGAGTTTTCCTTCAATCTATGTGTCTCTCTTGCAAGAAATTGCAGCTCTGTCTTTATAAGTCCTTGCAACCCCCCTTCTTTTGTATTTATTTTTATTATTTTATTTTATTACAACTACCTTTGAGCCAGGCTCTTCTACCAAGGTTCTGTGTCAGAGAACAAATACCATACAAGTTACAGAAATAGGAACAAAACAATAAATAAGTCAGCATATTAGGTTACAATGGTAGATCAATACAATAGCTAGAATAAGTAGAATGTATACATGGGAACGCAGAGTAACAGAGGGATAAGTAGGAGGGAGGGTGGAAGATGAAGATAAACGTGAGGAGCGAAGTTGGAGAGGGCAGGAATTGCAGCCAAAGGGTGGCATGGTCGTCAACTGGGAGCAGGCTGAAACTAGTCAACAAAAAGGGAAAGATCTTTGAGGGCTCAGAAGAGGCAGGGGGGTGAAGAGGGGAGAGTCAGGAGTGGTGAAAGGAAAGAAGAAATAAAAAAGTAACATAGAGGAAAGGGAGGGGGTGGAGATGTGGTAGGTGATAGTTGGATGGAACAAAAACGAGAGGGCTAAGGAGATTATAGGTGGCATTCACAGGAGCTGGAGTTAGTAAGGCGGAGGTGGAGTTTATGTTTGAATGAGCCAAGGGTGGTAGTGGAGGAGATGTCAGGATTGAGTGCATTTAACCAGCTAGACGCTCTGAAGGCAAAGGATCTTTGGCCCTGAGAGGTGCGACAGCGGGAACCTGAAGGAGCTGGTATTCGAGCCCTGGTGTTATGTGGCTTTAATTCAGAATCCAGCAGTGCTTGACTCAAGGAGGAGCCCCATGGTTACTTTCTTTGCCATAATGCAGGTTTGGTATTTTATGCAATTTGAAAGTGGAAGCCAGCCAGATCATACAGGTCACATGTATGAGTGAGACGATGAGCACCAGAGATAAGCCTGCAGGCCTTGTTAAGTGATGTTGAAATTCGTCTCGGGGCAGAGGCAGAGTCATAGATTATAAGACCATAATCAATTGTGGAAACCACCGAGCTTTGGATGGCAATCTTCAGTGCTTCTGCAGTAGGGTGTTGTCTATGTCGGTAAAGTAGGCCTAGGCGCATATTTGCTGATTTGGCAACATTGTCTATGTGAGCCCCATAGGAGAGATTTGAGTCCAGGGATAACCCTAGGTATTTGAACGACTGCACTTGCTCAAGGGTGTTGCCATTGCTGGTAGAGATAGCTAGGGGGTGAGATCTATGCCTGTTTTGAGAGCTGTTAAAGAGCATTACTTTGTTTTTTTTTATGATTGAAGACAAGCTTATGATGAATGAACCAGTTTTCCACTGTGGCAAAGCCTTGCTGAAGATTGGTCTGCAGGAGCACAGGGTCCTTGTGGGAGGAGAAGATAACAGCGTCATCGGCATAGAGGATAATCTGTTCAGTGCAAGATTTCGGGAACGTGTTAAGAAAAAGGCTGAAGAGTAATGGACCCAGGATGGATCCCTGAGAGACTCCAGATCGGACTGGTCTGAGGTCCGAGAGTGTCTCAGCAATTTTGACTTGTTGAGATCTGTTTTGCAGATAGCTGTTGAACCATGAGACAGTGTCAGGAGAGAGAGTCCTAAATGTTGGAGTTGTTGGATCAGCAGACGATGGTGGACTGTGTCAAAGGCCTTGGTCAGATCTACAAATACTGCCCCGGTTAAGTGACCCATATCCAATGTGCCATGCAGTGCTCCATTGAACTCCAGTAATGCAGAAGAGGTGCTATGACCTTTTCTGAAGCCATGTTGTTCTGGGCATAAGAGATTATGTTTGTCCAGGTAGTCCGTGAGTTGGTTGGATACTATGCATTCGAGTGCCTTGGAGAGAGGTGGTAGTATCGAAATCAGTCGATAGTTCGCATGGCAGGTCTTATCCCCGCTTTTGTGGACTGGAGTAACTGTAGCCACCTTCTATTTGTCAGGAAACTGACCAGTGCTAAGGGAAAGATTGAGAATGTGTGTTAATGGGACTAAAACCGCACCCATAGTGAGGATTAGGAGTTTTAGATACAGCGGGTCTCCACTTGATCTTGACTTTGAAATTGCTTTGGTGATGTGTGTTTGGGCATTGTACAGGTTAATTTCTTTGAAGTGGAAGGGCGGGAGAGTGGTAGGAGGATCATCAGGGATAGCGTGGGTAGTGTCAAGGAGAAAATCCGGTGGAAAGACGCTGCTGAGATCAGTAAATGCATCATTAAAGGTGTTCACAATGACCAAAGGATCCAGGGTGATGGCCTCATCAACCTTTAGCATGGTTGGGGAGGATTTAGTTTGTTTCCCTGTAACTTCTGTGATATTCTTCCAGAAATCCAACCCCTTTCCCCAGGAGTTTGAGAGAGCTTTTTTGTAAAAGGCATTTTTCAGTAGCTGTATGGATTTAGTGCAGTTATTGTGGGCACATTTGTAGTTCTGTATGTCATGCTGGGCGCCAGAGTCTCTAGCCAGGGCCTAAAGGTGGTCCCGAACCTTTAGCTGGGCAAGTAGCTCTCCAGTTAGCCAGGGGTTGCAGAGTGCTTTGACTTTTCGTTTTTTAAGCGGGGTGTAGGTGTCACAGGCCGCGTTGGAGGAGATAAAGAGGTCAAGAGCTGTGTTGACATATGTTGAGAGGAAAATGGGAGACGAATCAAACCAACTGAGGTAGGATTTAAGGTGTCTTAGCTGTCCACGTGGGAGCACTCTGCTAGTGATGACTTTGGATGGAGGCTTATGGAATTTATTTGACGATTCACGTATAATGGGTGAGTGGTCACTTAGTGAGTCAGGAAGGACAGAGGTGCTGGCGATATGAGAGGGATGACTGGTAAGGACCCAGTCCACTAAGGTACTAGTGCCTGTTTTATAGTTCTTTCTGGTGGTGGAGAGAACCATTTGTGAGAGGTTTGCTGATGATATGGCATCCCAAGATATAGCAGCATCTGATGAGAGCCAATTAATATTGAAATCACCTAGTGTAATTGTCTTCGCACCTACTGGTTGGGATTTGATGAAGTCCAGAACAGTTGTGAGGCTCTTCCCTTGGTCTTTGGGGGTGATGTAGACTGTGATTACTGTGAGGGTTTTGTTGTGTGCTCCTAAAAGTAGCTTAATAGGGAAGATCTGAGCAGTGGAGTCATGGAGAGGAGTAGAGATGGGGCAACCAGTGAGATAGTCTTTGGTGTAGATTGCACAACCTCCACCTCTTTTGGACACGCGGTCCAGTCTGTAGATGTTATATCCTGGCAGTGCAGTCGCTGAGTCTGGGATTTTTGGCGACAGCCATGTTTCAGCAATTGCTAGAATATCAGGTCTGTGCTGGTTTACAAAGACTTGGATGGCGTCAAGCTTAGGGATCAGGCTACAGATGTTAATAGTGGTGATGGTCAGGCCCCCAGTAGATTTTGTACAGCCGGCATTGGTGGTAGTAGAAGGGCCTGGGTTAGGGTGCACATCTTCTGATATCAGAAGGAGGAGGATCTTCAGGGTGCACAGACGGAGTTTTTTGCAGGTGAGATTACATATTAGCGGTTTATTATTGGTCTGGCGTCGCAGGTCGCGTCTTAACAGGCATCCTGTTTTTTTTTCTAAAATGTTCTTGTAAATATCAGGTATGTGCAGCTAGAACACAGTGTCCCATAACTGAGGTCCCTTTTCCACAGCTTCTGCAAAAGGCTTAAAAATTGCATTTCAGGTTAACCCCTTGAGCTCCAGATAGGTTTGCAATCATCTCAAACTATAATTATATACTTTTCAGCAGCAACACTATATAACTTCTAAACAAAGGGATCCCAATATCAGTTACATTTCCACATAATGATTTGCAAATATTTCTATACCAGCAGATATGCAAAGGAGGAAAAAGACAGAGACAGCAAGTAAGAGCAGAGACACGGTGAGTGGCAAAGAATTGCAAGAATGTCGGGGTGATCAAATCCTAGGTCCCACGAGAGAATTTGATTGCGCAACCAGACAGAGAAGAGACAATAAAGGAAATAACAGAACAGATCCCTGCATTCAAACTCTTTCTCCATAACAAATGGGACAGGGTCCTATTCAACCCTGTCACATTGGGGAGAAAAAAAAATGTGTGTTGATTTGCCCGTATTCTTCCCTTCCCCTCAGAACCTGATGATGTGCTGTTGCACTCTTTGTATATCCACAGAAGCATTTAACCGTACAAAGGACTGTGTCCAGTGCTCCCAGCTGTTCATTTCCTTTGTCCTTGGCACCAGGGATAAGCCTGTTCAAAACAGTGCATCTCCAAATGGATCACCTCCTGTATGTTGTTCTGCTGTAGGCAGACAGGCAGAATCTGCCTTGTACCATTACAGGGTATGCCACCAAGGAACATGGTGGCCTCCATGGCCTGTTTTCAGTCTGTTTCAGCTGCTGAAAGTTGTAGGGCTGCTGCCTGGCACAGGATCCACGCTTTTACTTAGCTTTACAGTCTGGATCTGAAGGAAGGCTGGATTTGGCCTGGCTGTCTTGCAAGGCTTGCTCTCTTTTGGGTCAGTCTGTTTTTGGAGTCAGTCTGCTGTTTTACCAGCCAGACATTAGGGATTGGTACTGCTTGTAATCCTTCAAAGTATTATGGCTCTGTGGAGATATCCTCGAAGAAGATAGGATTGTTACTTACCGGTAACTGTACACTTTGGGAGGCTCCCCATAGAGCCATATGTCTTCCCAACCAGTATTCCACTGCTGTAGTGTACCTTTGCTTTCAACTACTTGGTAAGGCACTATAGAGTCTGCCATTTATGTCCATGCTTCCACTTGCTATGTGGTAGGCACTGTTTGTTTCGCTCACTCTGCCTGTATAGATTGGTGGGGGGTGGCCCCAGTCCTGCTGTTGGTTGATATTTGGAACTTTACTCATTGACGGTGGAAAACTGAAGTGGTTTTGGTCTCCTCACATTGTATAGGTGACGCCGGGTGCCTGATGTGCAAATTGGCATGTGGATGTGAGTGGCCCTGTCATGCAGCAACTTCCTGTGAGGTCCTGGTGCCAGTGGCTAGTAACATTTCAGTGTATTATGACTCCATGGAGATCTTCTCAAAGGTCTAATGTTACTGTTACCATATATACTCGCGGACAAGCCCATCTGCATATAAGCTGACCCCCCCTAAATTGCAGCTTTTTTTCAGTAAAACACAGTGACTCGTGTATAAGCCAAGAACATTTTTTATTACAGTAATATGTATTCGGCACCACATTCATTACAAATTCAAAACACCAGTGTGGCATAACAGAAAAATAAACAAAAATATGCAACAAGTGCAGCATAAGAACTAGTGGCTCAGTAAGGTATCAGTAGTCATAGTGAAAATGTCGGAAATGGATTGCACTGTAATTGCAGATGCACACAAGTCGTTTTACCAGCTAGTCAGTCATCCGTTTCCTCGTCCTCGTCCAGTTCAGCATCTGAAATCACGAGTGCTTGAAGATTTTCAGACAGCAACTGCTCAGTAATCAGTTAGTCGGTGTAGTCGTCCGCTTCCTCCGTTTCCTCTTCCTGTTTCTCTGGTTCAGTGTCCCCCTTGTCATCCTCAAAAAGGGCAACATCTTCTGTACCATCCATGTGGTTACTGATAATCGCATTTAAGAAAAGAACGTCAGACCGTATCAGGAGGAATAGACTCCCATGTATCAAGGACCCACTGACATTCCACATAAAGGTCAGGTCGTTTTAAGTTGCCTGCTTTAGTTACTGCTCCAGCCCCTGAACACATCCATTTGCTCCACTGGCGCCTGACTCAGTCCATAAAAGGTTTATTCAGGCACACATCCGGTGGTTGCAAAATGGATGTGAGTCCACCAGGAATCACACACAGGTCAATCTCAGACTTCTTTGCAGTTTTTTGTTTTCACAGCATCTGTTAAATGTGCGCGGAACATGTCCCATACTAATAAAGACCTTTTAGAGTGCAGTGCCCCCTGGCTGAGAGCCCCAAACTCTTTGGAGCCAAATTTGAACAACTACCTCATCCATCCACCATTTGAGATGAGGGTACACCAGGACTCCATGGGGGAATGTCGTTGTTTTTGGCAGTGCTTTTTGTTTAAAGGCATTGAGGGGTTTGAACTTAGCTCCATTTGCTAGGCATGATAAGACCACAGTAAAGTGGATTTTCGCAAGTCCAGTGGTACAAATAAGGACACTTTTGCTCCCCATTGGATTGACTGTCCTGTTGCCTGGCAAATCAAATGTCATTGGGGTCTCATCCATGTTTTCGATATGTGCAAGACCATAACCGTGTTGATTTCTCATTTTTATAACAAATTGATGGAAACTGTCCACCTTAAGCTCCAGATCTGGTGGCAGTTTCTGTGAGATTTTAGTGCGCTGCCTCAGTGTTAGCCCATGGTGTTCCATGAATCGCGAGTACCACCCAGCAGAAGTCAAAAATGTGTCTGTAGATGTGAAGCGATATTTGGGCTCCTTGGCCATCCTCAGTGCCTGCAGATGGATGGCCAAGCAGGTGACAACGTAGCCACTCTGGCGGCACTCCAGAACCCAGTCATTAAGGTCGGACTCTAATGCAGTGAAAGCGAGTCGGTCCCCTCTGCAGGTTTTTTTTGTTTTGGGCATCTCTTGAAGAATGTCTTGTTGTTTTTGCCAGTCCTGCGCTTGCTTCTCAGTAACAGAGACGTGCCTGGCTGCAGCAGAGTTGTTGGTTGTTAAGGCGTAATCCACCACTCGCAGCTTGAAGACTGCATTGTAAGCACTGTGCTTTCGATTACCAGCCATCCAAGCAGTCATTCTGGCAAAGATAGCAGCAGTGTGCATTCTGGTGTTCTACGCAAATTGTTAATGGGGTACACTGGAGACATGATTAACGGCAGGCTTATTCTGGCTCGCACGGTAATTGGCGCTCAAAGTGACCCGCGTGTAAGCAGAGACCGCTAATTAAGATACCGCATTTTGGTATAAAATTCTCTGCTTATACTCGAGTATATATGGTAAATAACAGACCTTTTTGAGGCACCACTGGGAGGTGGACAGTCATAAGAGGAAAAGGGGTGCTAAAAAAAAATCTCTACAATCTAGATGACATATTTTGCACTTCATAGATCCCACAGGTTGCAACCTGCCTGGTTGGTAGTGGACGGGGCTGGGATGTCGCCAGCTGACAGATGGGCCTGAGGACAGAGAACCAGTGGTGAAAGAGAAAAAGCTTACTGAATAAAGCTAAATGATACAAAAAAAACTGATGGCAAGGTGTGTGTCCTGCACTGACTGGGCATTTCTTTTATTTCTTTCCTCTTTTTTTTTTTTTTCCTCTCCAAGTTCCTCCCTTCTTACCTGTAGCTACTGCCTTTCCTCCTGCATTTCACACCTACCATCCCATTGCTGTCCACCTCCAGCATTAAATATATTCATTGTGACAGCACCCAATGTCCAGATAAAGGCATGTATCGTTGCAACTTGTCTCCCATTGGTGTTGCATAAAATGGGTTTTACAGAAGAAAGGTTGCAATAACAGGCATTTTTTTTCTGTCAACATGAAAAGCTGGCTCTGCTGGCCCAGTGGCACTGAGAATTGAGGCGCTGGATGCCACACCTCGTGCCATGCTGGCAACCCGGGTTCGGGAATGGACTTGGGTCATTGGGAGTCGGCTGGGAGGGAGAAGTTAGAAGCGTCGGACAAGGCGTTCCTCCCGGGGGGAGATTCGCAGCTTAGCAGAGCTCTCTGGCGACCACAGTGGAGATCGGAGGTTTCATGGGAGCTGGGCGCAGTCAAAGTGGTGGGCTGGCAGACACCAACAGTGTGCCTGTGTGGGTGTCATTGCACGTCTGCACTCCACCGGAGGCAACACAAGGTGCAAGCAGTGACTTTGGAGGTGATGGTGGAGCTCGAGTGGCTGAGCCCACATGCCCAGTGCCGGTCTGGATCCTGATTTGATTCTCTGAGGTCCTGCCTGTCCTGCTCGGGATCGTGGTCAGGGAAGGGCACAACAGGGCAGTAGAGGAAACAAACCGAGTAAGCCCACGCCAGAGAGATGTCCAAGTCACTGGCGACAGGAGTGAAAAGAATTCGGGGGGGGGGGGGGAACATGAAAAACTGGCCAACTGAGACAAAGGGTGCTATGATGAGGAGGTACATTTGAATTCTGTCTTGGACCTTGGGACTGAGACTTAAGGTGGCTTCTCTGCCAGTGTAGAACTTGGTGTGCTACTGCATCAGCATATTACCTACTGAGCTATTATTTGATGTGCACTTACCTGTTTGTTAAATAGTCATTTAATATTCTCCACTAAGGTAATGAATGTCCTGCCTAAACTTTATTATCCATTACATATGCTGAACATGTGGCTCCCACTATCTTTCTTCCAGAAGGTATACTCTCATTTCTGGCTTTATATGGCTACATAAACAACCCAGAAAATCCTTTATTAAACTGAGTCTTCCGAAAGCATCGGGGGGTCTCCGCCTCCCTAATTTTCTTCTTTATTATTGGGCGAGCCACTTCTCTAGGGTTAGAAAATGGCTTACGGATCCCATAGATGAAGCCTCTCATATTTGGCTGGTAGTATAGCCTAGAGGTTAGAGGAACGAGGTGTGAACAAGCTTGATACATCCAGCAGACCAGACCTGAGTTTGATTCTCACAACCTCCACTTGCATACTGTGTGACTCTGAGCAAGTCACTTAACTGCCGAGTGCTCCCAGGTCACCCCTGAAAACAGGCACTTGTGCCTAGTGGGCCTTACCCGGTTACGAAAGACTAGAAACACAGATCTTGCAACACCACCACTTGCTTTCCCCTGCCATTTACTATATTTCCCTGAAGAAGTTGCCGGACCCAATCGGCCACTCAGTAATTGGGACCTCCCTGAAAGTTTTTTCTCAATTTTGCTCCTCTTACAAATTTTTGCCTCGTCAAGACTTTGCACAACCTCTCATCTTCAACCCCAACATTAAGCTAGGTGGCGCTCTCCTCACGCACACTTGGTTACCTCCTCTACAAAATGCTAAAGTAACAGATCTCTACTCCTCCTCATCTCTTTTCTCCTTTTCTGAAATCCGACATAAATTTGGCCTAAATGCTTCTCATAATTTTAAGATCTTCCAGTTGAGACACCTAATAGCACAAGTATTTGGTACTGCTTCCCTAGAATCTAAGCTTCAACCTATATTAGAAGGCTTCCATGATCTATCTTCCAAGCCACACTGCTTGTCCCTCTTATACAACTATATCCTCTCCGTTGGACACACTGATCCTGAACCTGGTTCCAAAATCTGGTCCTCTCTCCTTCCAGGAACAGTCATTGAATGGTCAAAAGTCTGGCAAGATTTATATACATAAATCTCCCAAGATAAACTGCAACTTACCCAAATACTATATACTACATAACTTATATTACACACCAGTAAAATTAGCCAAAATTGGCCACCTGCCCAACTCTAATTGCTCCAGATGCGGTAAATGGGGAAAGAAATTTAGTACATATATTCTGGGACTGTGCTAAAATTGCCCCCTTGTGGCTGTCGATTCAATCCAAATTGGACCCAATACTTGATCCAGGGGACCTCTGCACTGTGGAGATCTGTATCCTAGGGATTTACACCACTGTCCAGATTAAAGAACGGAAATATCACATGGCACTAATTTCCATGGTGGTAAAGAAATTAGTGCTTAAACACTGGTTGGATCAATTACCTATCTCCTATAATGAATGGCTAAATGACCTCTTAGCCTACTTCAGGATAGAGCGTTTGATTGCTGGCTCCTGTAATAATCTGGCATCATTTGATAAAAAATGGGGCAAAGTGTACGCATTATGTCTGCACTGAGGTTAACATTTAATTTTTCCAGGTCCGTCTCAAGATATTTCTATGTACCAAATATTTCTTTCAAGTATTGTACTATATGTATTGGCACACTCCGGGGGTTCGGGGAGAATGGGATGGGGGAGGCTTCCTTTCTCTTTTCATCAGCTTTCTATAATATAAGCTAAGTGGATGGTTGCATCTATGTATCATCGTGTTATGAATACTACTATGTTTATAATTTAAAACCAATAAAGACGTTGAATTGAAAAAAAAAATATTCTCCACTAAGGTAAATAATAAAGGCACCAGGTTAGCCCTGAAAACTTGTTTACTATTAACATCTATGTAAAATATCTGTGCTGGTCCAAAGAAAGGTATCACTGTATCCAGTGCGTCTACTTTTCGATGGACCAGTATGACTACAAACATTCTTCATAGCCTCTAAAATGGAATAGAGCACTGAAGAGAATGGTTTCCTTCCGTACCATGAGGGTAATATCTGGTAAACCCTTTGTTGTGTAGCATATACACATGGGTTCTTTTACAGTACTGAATGAAGTGCATTGTAGACTGACATTTGAAATGAATATAGCCGAATCTCATAACCTTGTGTCTCATTGTTTTGAGTTTACATGATTGCTTTGTATTTTTATCCTTTCTGTTTGCCTTTCTGCCATCTTTGTTGTATGTTTTGCTAATGCGGCACCACTGACTACCTCACCTGTTTTACTTCATCCTTAGGGGGTGCCAAGCCAAAAACTGGTAAGAGTGGATAGTGTAGATCTTACTTCGAGGAAGGCTCTTGCAGCAGGCCACACCAGTAGGACCAAGCCACCTGGTGCTAGGACCATACGGAAAACTTCTAGCTACCAGTCTATCACGGGGGACCGCCCGCCAACATCATCGTCAGTCAGGCTGATCAGCCTAACGTATATGGGAGGGCGGTCCCCCACACCTACCTCAGTTCTTTTCCTGCCATCAACCCACGCATGTCGGACCTTGGCGGATACCACAGCTAAAGTCAACTGCCATTTCCTACGCTTACTGGGCTTTTTCAGTTTTTGTTTTTCTCTAGTGTAAAACATCAAATTTTTTTTTAATTACTCTTTATTCTCCCCCCACTTGCCAGAGCCCCGCTCTGTCGGGAGACACCCATGCACCTGCCCTACTTCGCTACCTTATCTGGATCCCCGTTAGACCCCCATGGACCATGGCTGTACCCCCCAGGCGGGTATGAGGTGGGGCCCGTACACCCTGAAACAATTCAAGTTTCGTTGGGTCCCTCTGATGGTTAGGTAGGCTGGAGTCATTAGGGTCTGTGCTTGGCGCTCCTTCCCCTCTGTACTCCGGTGTCATTTTCCCTGTTCTGGGGGAGTGGCATGCTTCCTAACATCAAGGCGTCTCTACAGAAGTCCACCACTCCCCAACCCTCTCTGTATGCTTTGCACTTGCTGTGTCTCCAGCCTCCACCAGAGGCCAGTCAAGTGCAGAGTCTGTACCCCCTCCCTCCCAGGAGAGGAGAGCTGTCCTCAGAACACTCAATCCTCTCCCTCCCCACTGACCCCCAACGGCCTGGGCTCGTTCCCTAACCCGGGTCACCGGCCTGGCACGAGGTGTGGTGACCAGCGCCTCAACCCTTACTGCCAGTGGGCCAGCTAACATCGAATTTTTGGTGTTCCCATCAATGAGTTTGTCTTCTCCACCAGCGTCATCTTCCTAATGCTCCTCAAAGTGTGCCTGCAACAAACACATCCCTCAAAAGAACAGGAAGGAGCTGCAGGCCAGGAGCTCTTCGGCCTTGCGGGCACAGTTCTTCGTAGCCTCCTAGTCTTCTCACAAGAAGTCTGGGAAGCATAAGCACCGGGATAAATACCAGTACTAGGCCTGGTCAGCTTCTCATTCGCGGTCTCCCCGAAAACCATCAGCTGTGACAGGGTCAACCTCCTGCAGGGGGTTGGCTCCTCCAGACCCCTCTTCTTTTGGACTCACGGTGGCTCCACTGCTCACCCTTATTTCTATTTTGGGTGGCTCCTTGGGGCAGGAGACTTTGTCTCCTACTCCTGAGCCCTTACGCTTAGGCCCATATCTTCCACAGGCTCAAGGCCCATATCTTCCACAGGCTCTCAACCAGATGGCTTGGCCAGTGTTGGTGTCTTGGTCATCAGCTCTACTACCATTGCGCCCTCCCCCGGCGCCACCTTCAGTGGTTCCCTCTACTTGGGCCAACGTCAGCCCTGCTATGCAGCGCCCGCAGCAGGCTACTGCCGTTTCTTCCTCACTGACGTAACCTCTGCCCTTAACTCAAGGGTCTTCCTGCCCCTAGGTGTCAGCTTCTCCAGCTGGGTGGGCACCAGGGGATCCTTCACTCAAGTGCTCCAGGTTGTCGCCTGCTGGGCCACTGCCAGTGCTGCTGCAGCCCCAACCTATGGGCCTGACTCTGTTGTCATTCCTGCTGCAGTCTAAGCCGCAGCTGATGCTGGTAGGGCCATTGCCAGATCATCGCCCGGCGCCGGAGCGGACATATGCCTTGGTACCCTTCACTGGCTCCTCAGCCATCGTACCCTTCACCAGCACCTTTCTTTCCTTTTCTGCCAGTGTACAATATAGCACCCCAGGTGGATTACAATGCCCTTTTTTCAGTGTGGTGGTCATTCATGCAAAAGCAGACCCTCGCCCCTCTGGGCCTGTCTCTGGCATCCCCTGTCCTCCCTCCCTCCCCAGGACCCCCAGCCCCCGAATCCAGACAGGGCTGGTCCGAACAAACCCAGCATGTCAGGATCCTCCAGGGTTTGACCTTATGTCAGTTCAGGTTCCAGACGGAATGATCGCTGGCCTCCGGCGTCAATCCCAGACAGTGATAATACTGAGGATGACTCTGACTCTTTGGGGTCTTTCTCCTCTCCTGGGGAGTCTTTGGAGGGGGATGATCAGGCAGAAGAGGTGCCCAAGTCCTCCCTGATGATCCATCCTTAATGGATGTCATGGGTCACATCTAGTCTATTATGGGCTAGGAGACGGAGGAGCAGAACCTGGAAAGACACCGTTTGGCCATCTACCTCTGGCAGTGGGATGCCCTCCTGATGGTGGTGCCCCCTTTGATTGACTCCTATGAGGATGTCACTAAAGCAGCTTGGAACCACCCTTCTACCACCCCTCCTCTGCCTTAAAAGGCAGACCGCCTTTACAATGGCCCGGCTGACGAGCCTTTTCTGGGGAGCCACCCTAAGGCAGATTTGGTGGGAATTAATACAGTGCATGATCGTACTAAGAAGCCCAAGCAGTTTAGTACCCTTTCCCCAGACTGGGAGTCCCGGCAGTTGGATCACCTTGACAAACAGGTCTTTGCCTCCACTGGCTGTCCAGGCCATAAATTATCTGGCCCACATGATCCAATACCAGAGTGTTCTTTGGGACCAAGTCAGGGACCTGGTGCAGAGTCTACCAGAGGACCCCACTTAGACACAGCTTGCCCAGCTTAGGAAGTCGGGCTTGGACGTTGGCAAGCATGTCCTCTGGGCAGCTTATGATGCTGTCGACGCCTCCAGGCATAGGGCAGCTGCTGAGGTCTGTCTCTGACACCATTCTTGGCTCTGGGTATCCGGCTTTGCCTCTGATATGCAGGCCAGCATTTTGGACACCCCCTTCTGGGGATCTGTCCTTTTGGGGGGGGGGTGTCCAGGACATCATTTCTACCTTGCCGGAGTCAGGGCAGACCCTCAAGTCGGTCCATTCGCTCTATCACACCCAGCCTAAAGTGGGCCAGTGTCAGTCCTTTCTCAGGTCTTCCCACAAGCAGTATCGGAACCAGCCTGCCAAGGGTCAGCACAAGCACAAGACTGCAGCGGCCCTGTTGCTGCCACCATCAGTGCCCTCAGAGCCCCCACGGGAACCTGTCTGCACCTGCCCCTACATCTCATTGCCAGCATCTTCAATATTTAGGGGCAGTCCTGGACACCAGCCAAGGTAAGGCCTTTTTGCCCAAGGACAGAGTGGAGTGACTGATGGAGCAGGCTCGTCAGGTTTCCTCCAGCCAGCAGGTCCCCGCCAGGATCTTCCTGTGCCTTCTAGGCCACCTGGCAGCAGCAATTGCCACAGTTCCCTTGGCCCACCTGCATGTGTTGGTTCTTCAGTGGACTGTGAGAGTCCAGTGGGACCAACTCATGGGCGACATGGACCAGTTAGTCCTGGTCTCCGACCCGGTCCGGAGGGTTCTGTCGGTGGCTTGATCTGGCTAACCTCCTTCAGGGGATCTCTTTTCAGCTCTCGATCCCCCTCCCCAGCAGATTCTCATGACAGACGCATCTGGCCTGGGCTGGGGTGCTCAGCTGGTCGATCACCAGGCCCAGGGTACCTGGATCGATGTAGAGCAGGGTCTTCATGTTAGTGTTCTGGAGATGCAGGCGGTTCTTTGTGTCCTGCAGGCCTTTCAGTCATCTCCTCCCAGGTTCACTGCTGGTGCAGATGAACAACATGTGTGTGGTGTACTACATCAACAAATGGGGAGGGGGAGGGGGGAGACCCCATTCTTGTCCCCTCTGTCAGGAGGCAATTAGAGTCTGGTATTGGGCCATGCAGCACGGTCTAGAGCTCTCAGCTGTTCATGTTCCAGGCATTCAAAATGTCTTGGCCAACAGTCTCGGCCACTCCAGGTCACAGGCTCACCAGTGGGAGCTTCTAACCTTGGTGGTCGAAGATCTCTTTGACAGGTGGGGCCGTCCTGAGTTGGACCTCTTTGCGTCCCCATTCAACGCAAATCTGCTGCTTTTTTGCTCGCTTGATCTTGGGCCTGGAGTTTTCTGGCAAGATGCATTGTCCCTTTTCTGGAAGGGGAGGTTTCTGTACTTCTTTCCTCCCTTCCCGCTCCTGCAGAGGGTTCTGCTCAAGCTCCAAATGGAAGAGGCAGAGATGATTCTTATCGCCCTCTTCTGGCCACCCCAGATTTGGTTCCCTTTGCTGCAACAGCTGGCGGTGGAGCCTCCGGTGCCTCTGACCCTGTGCACCGGCTTGCTGTCCCAGGATCAGGGCACCCTGGTTCATCCAGAGCTCAAGTCTTTGCATCTCCATGCGTGGCTCCTGTGGACCTAGCTGTTGCCCACTTTGGGGTATCTCTCGAGGGTCACTGATTTCTGGTGGCTGCCAGGAAACCCTCCACCAGGGCCACTAATGCTATGAAATGAAAGCGCTTCTCCATTTGGGCTGCTGCTCGCCATTTGGATCCTTTCACCTGCCCAGTGATTCAAGTGTTGGAGTACCTCCTTTCCCTTTTGGATTCAGGCCTGTGGTGCTCCTCCTTTAAGGTGCCCCTTTCTGCCATCTCTGCATACCGTGCACCCATTGAGGGCAAAGCTGTTGCCCAGCTTGAGATGTCCCATACATTCCTGCAAGGCATTTTGCATCGAAATCCTCCTATTTGGTATCCAGTCCCTCCATGGGACTTCAACTTTATGTTGGAGAAACTCACTTTATCTCCCTTTGAACCAGCCGCAAGTTGCGAGCTGCGCTTTCTGTCGTGGAAAATGCTCTTTTTCGTGGCTGTTACTTCTGTTTGAAGGATTTCTGAGCTACAGGCTCTTATGTGTAAGGAGCCTTATTTGGTTTTTCATAAGGATAGAGTGTATGTGCATGCTAATCCTAAGTTGTTACCTAAGGTGGTGTCTGAATTTACTTCAAATCAATCTATCCACCTGCCAGTTTATGTTCCTGAGTATTCTAATCAGGGGGAGGTGCTGCTCCATACGTTGGATGTACATAGGATGTTGCGGTACTACACGAACCGCACCAAGTCTTTCAGAAAATCTGAACAGTTGTTTGTTTTGTTTGCCCCAAGAGAGAGGGAGCTACTGTTTCCAAACAGTGTTTGTTTGTCTACATGGTTCACAAATTGTATTGTTTATTGCTATTGCAAATACAACAAACTCCTTCCGGGGATGGGGCAAAGGCCATTCCACCAGAAGTATGGCTGCTTCCACGGCTTGCTTCACAAATGTGTCTGCACCGGCCCGGTGGCGCTGAGGGTTGAGGTGCTGGATGCCACACCTCGCACCACATCAATGACCCGAGTTTGGGAGCGAGCTCGGTCGCCGGGGGTCGGCAGGGGAGGGAGAGGATTGAGTGTCCCATGGGCTGCTCTCCTCTCCTGGGGGTAATAGGTTGTCTGGCATCCCAGTGACCCCCAGTGGAGAGTGGGGGCGCTGCAGGATGCGGACCTCCCGTATGGGTGAGTGTGGCAGACGCCGGCAGGGTTGCTGTGAGTCAGGGGCGCCATGCTCGGGGGGAGGAGGTATCTTGGGGATAACTATGGGAAAAAAAAACTCCAGCCCAGATAGGCGGTGGCCTTCCCAGTGCCACCACCACATGCCCAATGCTGGTTCCCTGCCTCTGCCCCTTCAGTCTCCTTGGGCCCATGTCCTGCCCGGGGCTCGGGGAAACAGTAATGACTTTGAAGAAGGCAGGGTCTACAGCGGGTGGTAGAGCAGATCTGGCGAGCGGAATAGCCCGAGAGAGTTCCGGAGCTGGGGGAGAAGAAACATAATTGGGGGAAAAAAAAAAAAAATCTGTCTCCTGCTGACAATATCTGCAGCTGCCACATGGAGTTCTTTTCACACTTTCACCAGGTATCACAGTCTGGACATAGCCTCTTGGCGCAGGGCCAATTTCAGCCTGGTTAATCTTTAGGGTCTTCTCTCCTGAGCTCTTAGCTGCCAATATATCCTCCTTCCAGTGGTGTTATCCTGATGATACCTGGTACTGCTTGGGACTCCGTCCTACTGGTGTGGCCTGCAGCAAGAGCCTTCCACGAAGTAAGGTAGTTCAGTTATGTAAGAAATTACCGTAACAGTAGATCTTCGAGAGAAGCTCTTGTAGCAGGCCCTGCTTTCCCTCCCTCCTTCCCCCTGCTGCTGTTTTTCTCTCGCACTACTTCTGCCTTTCTTTTGGCTGTCTGGGAAACCTCCTTGGTTCTTCTTTAGCATCTCATACGGGGTCTCCGGTGGGAAAACTGAGGGTAGGTATTGGGGACCGCCCTGCTTAATATGCTAGGCTGACGTCAGCTGACTTATATCGGTGGAGGGGGGTCTCCTGTGATAGACTGCTAGCTAGAAGTTTTCCATGTGATCCTGGTGGCTTAGTCCTACCGGTGTGGCCTGCTGCAAGAGCTTCTATTAAAGATCCACTGTTACAGTAAGTTCTTACGTAACTGTACTTAGTTAAAATACCTTGACTGATTATTGTACCACCAGCATGCAGGGTTTTAATAAATAGCAGGCTGTGTATGATTTACACTTCTGTGTTTTGAATTAGGTTCAAGAGATGTAGCCTGAGGCCACTTCAAGTAGTGCGCAATTATGAAGAAGCTAACAGCAATCCATGTTTCTAACAGCAGGAGTCCAATAGTGATGTCATACAAGTTGCATCATCACCAGCCTGAGATGTTGCCTCAAGGATTGTAGAACTTAGGACGGAAACAGAATGTAGTTCAAACTATGCTGTATGGAATGCTCCCTCTACCAGTCAGATTTGATCTTCCAGGAAGCGGTCTTCACCATTGATTCACATTAGTGGGTCTTAGCCATAGGGGCTAGGACCCTCTGGAAACCGGAACTTCTCAGAAGCGTTGGTGCCGAGGCAAGCTACACACATGCATGGCACTGCAAGACTGGCTCACGCTGCATGGCTTACCTCAGCACCAGCCCTCAACTGCCTCAGTTCCTTATTTCCCTGCCACTGAGTGTACATCAGTGATGATGATGCTCGCCGAGTGTCAGAACTAAACATATATACAACAGCATTCAGTTCTTCTCAGTTTTAGTGTTTAAAGTTAGAGTTTGTTAGTTTTGTGTTAGCTGAGTGATTTTACAAAAGTATTTTCTGTCCGTCTCTCTCAGCCCTACCAAGTCAGTAGTTGATGGCCATGGATGATAGTAGGGAGCTTTCTCAGGCAAGCTGCTTCGGCAGCAGGACCATGTCTGGTCAACTTTCCCAGTCGAGGAAAGGTTCTGATGCCAGGCAATCCTGTGCTCAGGAGGAAGGACAGCCCACCTGGAAACACAAAAAGAAATGGTCCTGTTCCCAATCCCAGTCCAATTCTTGGCGCAGCTTGTCCTCAAGTTCTTCCTCTTCCCATCAGAAGGAGAAGAAGCAGTACCACTTGAGGTCACCCTCTGTGAGGTCTGTCATGAGATCCTTAGTCTACATAGGAACATACTAACGTCCACCTCCTTTTCTCCAAAGCTTCTTTTTTGTGGCCTCTCCCCTTCCTCTTCCTCTGTGAACATTGAACAAAAGTATTTGTTCAGGATGTTCACCTTTTCCTGGCCCCCTCTGCACAGTCCCCCTTTTCCCTTTTTTCGTCTCCTCCTCCTCCCGACCAGCTACTCCTTCAGGCTGCCTAGGACCCCCCCCCGGCCACCACCGCCCCTGGCTGCCATCCGATGCTTGCATCATTGTTGGTTACCTGGGTAACCCGATGTATCCCTTCACTTTGGGAGGATACCCCTGTCCGGGGGAGAGAAGTGCCCTTAGGCACAACTCAAGTATCCCATGACCAACGGGTTCAACTTGGGGCTGTCATGGGCTACCGTGGCGCCCGGGGACCGTCACTTGCCTGGTCAGGATGCATTTTCCATTTTCCTGGCCCCTCCCACCTTTGAAGGTGTGTCGCAGCATGGATCTTGAGTGTGGCTGTCTGGCAGTGCGTGGTCACCCACACTGCCTAGGGTGCCACCCCAGAGCCACCAGAAGCTGTTAGGTAAGTGGCAGTCACCTTAGCCCCCTCCCAGAGGGGAGCATCCAAAGGACACACTGAACCCCTTCCTGCTGGCAGACGCTCCTGACAACCTGGGTTCGGGGTGCGAACTGGGGTCGCCAGCGTGCTGAGCTATCACCTTTAACAGGGTGCCATGGCACGGCTCCTTCCCTTTTTAATGTTACAGTCCCACCCCTTGTCTTCCTCTTTGCACTTGCATACCTAAAAAATGCGTCTTCCCCTTTCGTTAACCTCTGGGGCTATTCCCTGTTTAGTTTGCACCTTTGCGCTCCTTACTGCTTCCTTCTGTTTTCCCTGATACACCTCTCAGTCTTCCTCCCTCTGCGTCTCCTTATACTTTCAGAATGCTACTCTTTGCTTTTGCTCACTTGTTTGATGGCAGAGGTTTGTTGCCTTTTCAATGCTCCTTTTTATCTTTGCTCACTGTTCCTCCATCCCCCTTCCTGCCAGGTCATCCCTGAGGTATTCACCCATCTTTATAGAATCTGCCCTTCTGATGTCCAGGACCCTCACCTTTGTGTGGTTTTATTCCACAGTTGTCCTTTTAATTGAACCACACTGTACAGTGATCACTGGTCCCCAAGTGGCCTCCCACTTTAACGCCTGCAACACTGTCTCTGTTAGTGAGACCAGGTCCAGTATTGCCCCATCACAAGTGGGTTCAGTGGCTAATTGCCTGAGGAACACCCTCTGCAGAGACTCCAAGATGTTTCTGCTTCTAGCTGAAGATGCTGCTGGGAGGCTCCAGTCTACATCTGACAGGATAAAGTCCCCCACCAGCAGCACCTCTCCCCTTTTCTGCCATCTTGCCAGTGGCTTCCACCAGCAGTTTACCTAACTTCTCCCCCTGTGCTGAAGGTCTGTAGGTCCAGTGCAAATAGTGGTTCCATTCCCCATCTCCAGGGTGGCCCAGAGTACCTTTGCCTTCCACCCCCCCCACCGTATTCCCTATGTTTCTGTCGTTTTCATTCTTTCTCTCACATAAAGCACCACCCACCCTTCTTTCCTTCCTACCCAGTCCTTCCAAAACAAAGTATAGCCTGGTGTGGCCATGTCCCAGTTATGGTTTTCAGTGCACCGTGACTCTGTAATGCCACAATATCCAGGTCAAACTCTACTGTGATGGCCTCTAGGTCTGGATATTATTTCCTAGACTTCTAGCATTTGCACACATGGCCTTCCAGATTTTGTTTACACTCTGCTTGATTGTCCTCCATCCTCCTCCTCCCTCTCTTTTCAATGCTTCCGTTCCTTTCCCCCTTTATCTCTACCACCCTGCTTTTATTAATTTGCACCCTGGGGGATTCCTTTTCCCTCGGCTTCTCCATACTGTCTGCATCAGCATATGGGGGGGGGGGGGTAGTTTCTGACTCCTTGATTCCTTCCGCCACCCCCACTGACTGATTTAAATGCGGTTTCCCTCCCAAATGGATGCAGGCCATTATAGGTCCTTATCCTCCCAGGTAGGTCTCCAATCCCCAATGTATCCTAACCCTTTCTCTCTGCATCATTCCTTCAGCCATAAGCTGAAGCTTCTGATGCAGAGATCCCACTTCTTTCCCCTGTCGTAGACAGGTAGCGCCTCAGCAAAAGCCTCTGAACGAGCTACCTGTCTAAGACCCCTTCCCAGCTCCCTAAAGTCCCCCTGCACTACCCCAGCCCCATCGCTAGCCAGGTCATTAGTTCCCAAGTGGACAGTAACGTCTAGCTCTCCCTCCTGCTGCTGCCATCTTACTGCTTTAACAATTCTCAGGATCCACTTCCCATCCCTTCGGGCCGTGACACCAGGTAAGCACCTAACCTGCCTCTCAACCCCGTTTACTATTCCCAAATCTATCCCCCTCACTATCAAGCCCCCACCAGAAGTTGCTTCCTCCTCCTCTGGAGTCCTCTACCACCCCTCTTGAGGTCCCCATCATGGAGAGTCCCCAACATCCTCCCTGACCACTGCTGCAGATGCCTCCTCCCAGCAGTCCTGCCCTACTAGAGCAGTGTAGAAATTATGTAATGGTACCAGTTGAGGAATGTGCCTCTGTCCACCCCCCCCTTCCAGAGCCCACCATAGTCCAGCTGTTCCTCCTCCCTAGTATCCTCTGAGGTAATGGTGGCAGACTTGGAGGCCCCTGGGTGGGGGAAGAGTCACCCAAATCCCAGCCAACTCAGTCTGGAGTCTGGTGGCCTCTCTCAACCCAGAGAGGTGTATGCAGTTGGGCAGCACCACAGTCTTCAGAAGGTCTTTCTGAAAACTGCACCCCCCCCCCACAGCCACTGCACTGCAACTGTCCCAGCATTCTCATCTTCTATTCTTCCCGTGTTACCTGGGAATACTTTTGTACCCTTGCCCCTGATAGGGTGTTTCTAGTTTGCCCCTTATCTTCAGATTGCCTCTGGCCTGCCCCCTTTGATACGGTCCTCCCAGCCCCATCAAGCGGCTTCCCAGAGACTTACCATCTCGCCATGTCCATGGCTTTCAAGACTTGTGGTGGGGTGCCTGTTCACTGGTGCAGGGCCTGTGAGGGCTCTGACATCATCCTGAAGCCAGAGGGGCTTTTCTTCTGTGGTTTTGTCTCCCAAGCTACACATGTGCAGTGGTGTAGCGGACAAGCTTGCCTCTGCGGAGATGTCCTCAGATGCCCATGCATGACTGTCTTCTTGCATGCCCAGACTGTGCAGCCACCTGGATGTCTCCAGGTGGCATTCAAGTAGTGGGTCACATAACCCCCCTCCCGAGGAAGGTGAGCAGTCATGGGGATGCTCAATCCTCCCTTGCCTGACTGACCCCCCAAGAGCGACTCGGTCTGTTCCTAAACCTGGGTCACCAGTGTGGCAGAAGGTAAAGCACTAGGTGCCTCAACCTTCCATGGCACTGGGCCAGCCTTGTTTAAATATTTTTATACTCCTACCCTAGACTGGTGTTGCTCCTATTGTCAATTTTGGCCTACCTTTGACCTTCTGCCCTTGCCAGCTGTGATTGATACACAATAGTGAACAGGTGCCTTGCCTTAGTCAACCGTCAGAGTCCCCCACTTCTCTGCTTCTTTCTATGATGCCTGCTGACACCTGTGACACCAGTCACCTGTTCCCCTCCTTAAAGTGGAAGTGCTTTTACAGTGCTCTTGAAAGAAGGCACTAAAACTCTGTAAGCTCCACCTCTCCAGTTGCACACCTGATTCACAGGGCTTCCTGAATCTACTCAGCCCCAGATTAACCCCCTGAGCTGGTTCCCCCACACCACCTGTTGCAAATTTTTTTTTCATTATTACTTTTTCTCCCTTGTGTGGCTGGCAGGCAAGCTTCGGCCCCCTCTTAGACGGCTCGTTTTTTTCACTCTAGCACCCTGCATCCCCCGAACCAACTTCCCCGTGTTGTTTCCCCCATGGATCCCTCCCCACCATGGCAGGGTCAGAGACTGGAAGGCTGGCTTCTCCCTCCTCTGAAGCACAATCCAGAAAGCCTGGGGTCACTGGAAATAGGGACAGTGCAGGGGCTGACGTGGAGCCTGCCAGACCCATTTTCCATTTTTCTTCCATCACATGTTACGGGGCGCATGAATGTACATGTGTGGAGGCCCATGTGCACACCACAATCCCGTAATGCCCTCCTTTCCATGCCACCCTCAGTCCCAGACTACCCTTCCTGGCTTCTACCAGGTGGCAGTCGTTAGGCGGGAGCAACAGTCCATCCGTCCCGGGAGAAGAGAGCAGTCTTAGACACTCGATCCTCTCCCTCCCAGGCCGGCCGCCGCGATCAGCGCTTGTTCCTGAACCCGGGTTGCTGGCATGGAGCGAGGTGTGGCGTCCAACACCTCAACTCTCAGCTCCCCTGGGCCGGCTACATCTGTTAGTTTTAAAGGCAAATTAAGTTCCCCAGCACTGCCTACCAATCTCTTTTTTTCTCTCTCCACTTACCTGCTACTTTCAGTATGAAGAGAATATAAATAAAAATGCCTTTATGTAGTAATAAAAATCTTTATTTTTATACAGGAATTATGTTTGTTCATTTTAACACCATTAGGACCGTGGTCCTATTTTCAAGGTGGTCCTGTTTTAAAGATCAATTTCGGAATGCATTTACACAGTTTCAAATACTTTTATGGCAAAACTAGATGCTTTCACTGATGTGTATCAGCAAAGTCTGTTCTTCCTGTAGTCGAAGGCCCCCACTGGCGCTGTCGACATCGCCGGGGGCTTCTGGCACTAGCAGGTTGAGGTCTTGAGCCCAGAGCCCCACTGTCACTGTAAGTGGGGATCCTGATGGGCAGTTCCACCACTGGGCAGCTCTTGTGGAGCAGTGGGTGCAGTATCTGGTTCATTTGCCTGTGCCAGCAGAATTGATCCCTGGTCCTTCGAGGCTAGTGGAACTGGAGCCACAGGCAGAGCCCTCAAGCCATGTCAAGCGTTTGGCTCTGGCAGCAGCCCCTGAGCCCTTGCCAGTGACCATGCCACTGACTCCTGTCTCACTGGTCACACCCCTATTCAGTGTCACATCAGTGATAGCTGGGTCATCAGTGACAGGGTCAGTGCCGCTGGTGTCAAGTTTAGGCCTTTCTGGGCCTTGGCCAGCACTGGTTATGGTGCCGCCCTCGGTGCTGGTGATTTGCCCAGTGCCGGATTCAGTTCTGGTTATGGTGCCGCCTGTGGCATAGGCCCCTCATCTCCTGGGCCAGTGTTACCAAGGCCACATTCTAGATAGGAGGGCCTACGATCCACTCCCCTCTACGACTCTCCCTGTGGGGGAAAATGTGTAAGGGTATGTGTCTGACCCTGACCTCATCATTTCACAGTGCAGTGATGGAGACTCTTTCTTTAGCCTGGATTCTTTGGAACCAGGCCCTTCTTCTGTTCCACAGGTGGATCTAACTTTTCAGGCCTTGTTCAAACATATGCATTTTGCACTTGACTTTGAGCCTTCAGCCACTGACCCAGGTAAACATCTTCATCTGCAGTGGTTAAACATTTCTACCATGCAAGTCAGTGTAGAGAGTGAGGGTGGGGAAGATGGAGGGTGGCAATGGGATGACAAAGGGGAGGGGGGTTGGGGCAGTTGCAAACTAGGGGTGCTAGCTGCACACTCGAGCAGACTTAGATAGACCAGATGGTCTGTTTCTGCTGGCACATTTGTATGTTCGTATTTCTTCTTATTCCCCCGACACATTTGAGACCCTGTCGGATACGACTGGAATAGACCTGACTCTGTCCCTTCTGTCTGCAAGCAGACAGATAGAAAATACTCTGCTGCTAAGGACAGATCACTTGTATGTTTCCTAACATTTAGCTGATGCCACTGTTCTCGCTGAGAATGACTAAGCCATTCTTCCCAAGAGGTAATCGCACACCCTATTAACAAGGAGTTGTGCAAGATTAACATTTTGGGCAAGCAGGCTTTCACAGCAGCTACTCTTAGCATGTGGATTGCTAGCTACTAAGGGCACTTTTCCAATTATTGGTATACCCTTTGGAGCTCGCTTAAGTCTCTAGCAGAGTCCCTGCCATGCTTTGAAGCTAAGCAAAAGATTCTACTGACTACCAAACACGGAGCAGAGTCTCAGTCATCAGCTCAAAGCTGCTATGGATGCCTTTGATACTGCCTCTCGCTCTGCTACAGCAGGCATGTGTATCAGAAGGCATGCCTGGCTATGTGCTGCTGGCATTTCTTAGAATGTTTAACAGGTAATAAATGTTCCCTTTGATGGTACTTTATCTCTTTGGACAACAGGTAGAGAAGTCTATTGAGGCATCTCAGAAAATTAGAACTACCCTTAACACTTCCAGGCTAGTTTCTGCTAACCCACAAAGTGGGAGGGACGGGGACGTGGTTTCTTTCACAACTGGCAGTGCTTTCATGGGAAAGGAAGGGGAACCCAAAACAAATCTTGGTCTCCCCAGCCACAGAAGAAGGCACATCCAAAGGTACCTAGTACCACCCTCTAAAGCTCCTGCCGTGGTCCTGCCTCAGCTGCCTGAGGCAGACATGTCCTCCCCGGTTGGGGTGTCTGACCCAGTTTACTGTCAGTGGGAGTCCTGGACAAATGGGTCCTCAGGACCATCCGGGAGGGTTAATCCCTGGACTTTACAGTAATCCTTCAAGACTATCCACCAGAAGACAACTCCTCTTATTAGCTCACATGTCAGAGATTCTGGCGCAGGAGATAGTGGGCCTTCTGAGCAATAGGGCAGTGGAAATAGTGCCAGAGTCAGAATGAAACATGCTTCTACTCTTACTACTTCCCAGTACCGAAGAAATTGGGAGGCATACGCTCCTGTTCTCGACCTCAGAAACCTGAACAAGTTCATGGATTGAGAAAAATTCAAAATTATTTCTCTGGGGTCTCTACTTCCCTTCCAGAAACTTCAGGACTGGTTGCAGGATGCATACCAGCACATACTGGTGCACCCCCAACCACTATAGATACCTTCGGTTTGTTGTGTTTGACAGCATTACCAGTTCATAGTCCTGCCCTTTGGGCTGTCTTCGGTGGCTTAAGTCTTTACAAAGTACTTTGCAGTACTTGTAGTGCACCTGAGAAAACTGGGACTCCAGGTTTACACTTACCTGGATGATTGGCTGATAGCCAGTCCATCCAGGCAGGAATCGGAGCAGGAAGTGACCATGTCCTCTCAGTTCCTTACCTCCATAGGAGTTTTGCAGAATCTAGAGAAGTCTCAGCACCAACCCTCACAGTGGCTGCTGATCATAGGAGTTCTTCTGGATACTACCAAGGCCTGAGCCTTCCTTCCAAAAAGCAGAATGCAGGCAATCCTCCGGATGGCATGATACATTATGGAGTGCTAATCTGTTCAAGCCCACTCAATGCCGCACATGCTGGGTCTGCTAACCTCCTCAGTGTTCACATGCCCCTGGCACGGTTGCACTTGAGAATGACTCAGTGGATGCTCTGCCTCGTGGTCACAAGCATCCCATACTCAAACCTACCCCATTCAAGTGAGCAAGCCAGTGGTGTGGTCACTCATATGGTGGTCACTGGAGGACAGTCTTGTCCAGGGCTTTCCCTTCTCCCATCTGGAGCCTCGGGTAACACTCACCATGGATGCCTCTCTGTTGGGGTGGAGGGGTCCACTGTCAGGGCCTCCAAACTCAAAGTATCTGGAACCCATCTGAGTCTCATCTCCACATCAGTGTTTTGGAGATGCGAGTTGTTTTGTACGGCCTGTGAGTCCTAGTGGATCTTGTCAGCAACAAAATTGTCCTTTGTCTATTACATCAACAAACAAGGAAAGCAGGAAAGTGATGAGAGTATGGAAATGGTGCCTGGAGCATGGGATCTTACTCCAGGTCATTTGTTTGCCAGGGATGGTCTTGGACAGGTGGCATGCTCAGTAGTTTTTGCTGAGGTGCTGCCTGTCTACCACAGGGGAGGAGGAGGAGAGGGTTCTCTGCACCAGGACCTTCAACTAATGGCTGAAGGAATGGTGCAGAGAAGAGGGGTTCAGCTACATTGGGGACCCCCCCCTCCGGCAGGATGAGAGCCTATACAAGGGTGATGGCCTGTATCCACCGGGGGACTGCAGACCTCAGTGGACTGTTTAAATGTTATGTCAATGAACATTTAAACTAGCCAAGGGGGGGTGGCAGAATCTTCCCCCTCTCACAGGATGAAGTATAACGTAAGGAGATTTCAAGGGGAGAGGACCCCCCTCCCAGTGCAAAGTGATAAAGGATGCAGGGTGATCGTAATGGAGAAGGAGGGGAATAGAAATATTAAAAAGAGAGGAGGGAAGGGGTGGCAAAAAGGAAGGTAGCAAGCAGAGTGTTAAAATCTGGAAGGCCATATGTGCAAAATCTAGGAAATAAGATTCCAAACCTAGAGGCCATCGTGGCAGAGGCTGATCTGGATATAGTGGCCATTACCAGCGGTGGTGCGCTGAAAACAATGATTAGGACATGGTAATACCAGGCTACACTCTTGTGGGAAGGAAAGGAGGGGATGTGGTGCTTTATGTGAAGGAAAGCATAAAAACGATGGAGATACAGGGAATTCAGGGGGCAGAGGTACTGTGGGTCACCCCGCAGTTGTGAAATGGAGCCACTGTTTGCACCGGTGTTATTGACAGACTCCTGGTGCAGGGGGAGGAGTTAGATAAGCTATAAGGTGTGGACGCAGTTTGCTAGGGCAGAGGGAGTGAGGCCCAAGAGAGCTCCTCTTTGGCTAGCAGACAAGTCTGTAGTTTTATTTTGGGTAATGGAAGCCAGTCATTTCGGGCGTTGAGGGTGCAAGTATGGGTGTGATTATCTGCACCAAGTACAAAGCGGCAAGCTTTATTACAGATCACCTTTACTCTGTGTAGTATTGTGTCACAGGCAGCTGCATATATAGGGAGGCCATAATCTGTAAGTGGCAGGATGGAACTGGCCACTGTAAGGTGCCTAGCTTCCACAGTTAGGTTATTCCAGTTATGCTACAGAGCGTCAGTCTTCTGTTGACTAAGTTCA
Source organism: Neoceratodus forsteri (assembly GCA_016271365.2). Taxonomy (NCBI): domain Eukaryota; kingdom Metazoa; phylum Chordata; order Ceratodontiformes; family Ceratodontidae; genus Neoceratodus; species Neoceratodus forsteri. The sequence goes on from CM028132.1 coordinate 1,207,040,465, forward strand.
CTAGATTGTCAACATGGGGGGGCAAATGGTAGGGTGACATCCAGTGTTAGAGCAGGGTCTTTAAAGGACTCCACTTGTTCAAGATTTTGTCCCTGGCTATTTCAGATGACAAAGGATGGGGCTTTCTTCTTCTGTGGGAGGCTAGAGAATAGCATGGTCTTTTTTTTTTTTTTTTGTAGTTTTGGACCAATTTGTTTTTGGAGAACCAGCTTTCCAAGGTTTTTAAAGTTACTTTGAAGAGTGGTAGTGAAGCATTCAAGGGCAGGGTTTTTGGTACAGATGACAGCATCATCAGCGCAGAGAACATTGGCTGTCTGACAGGTAGCAGGCAGTTTGTTTCTAAAGAGGCTAAGTAGGAGTGGGCCCAAGTTGGAGCCCTGGGGGACACCAGTAGATACTCCCCTAATGTCAGGCAAGGAGCCAATGATCTTCATATGCTGAGTGTGGTTCATAAGGTAACTATAAAACCAGCCTATAGTGTTCGGGGACAGACTCAGGCCAAGGAGTGCTGAATAGGAGCTTATGGTTGACCAGGTGAAAAGCTTTTGCAAGGTCGATGTATATAGCTCTGACCAGGTCACTATTATCCAGAGCTTCATGCACCTAGTTTGTATATTTCAGCAGTGCAGTACTGGGGCTGTGAAACTCCAAAAGCCATTCTGCTAGACACACTGAACACTGTATTTTTCAAGGTACATGACTAGTTGGTTGGAGACTATTCTTTCTAGAGCCTTAGATGGGAGAGAATAGAAATTGACCTGTAGTTGGCTAGACTGTAGTGAGGTCCACCGCTTTTGAATACTCCTGTAACCAGAGTCGATTTCCACTTCTCAGGGAACTGCAAGTAACACAGGGAAAAGTTAAATATTCAAGAGATGGGATATGAAAGTTGCTGTATTGCCATGGCAAGTAATTTCATGCAAAATGAGTCACTCCTCTCAACTTACTAAGTACCTTACTGATATATTTCAAGGTGTCCATGGCTGATGCAGTCCTAAAGTAGAATTTGAGGTAACCTGGTTCAGGGCCCAGCAGCTGAGAGGCTTCAGGACCAGGCCCCCCTGTAGGGGGTCTGTGCTGGCACAGTGGGGATGATGGAACTGAAGTCACTGAAGGTCGAATTGAAATAATTGGCAATCTCAGTAGGATCAAGGACTTCTTGATCTTCGTCCGAGAGCATTTTGGGTGAAGATTTATCACTCTTACCAAGAGCTCAGAGACGTCCCAAAATCTTTTGCCATTGCTTCAGTTTTGGGTCTGCTGGTCTTTGCAGATGTCAGATTTGGCCTTTCTCATCACACTGGTGCACTTGCTGTGGACTTCTCTACATATTTTAGATGGCCTAGGGACCCTTTTTCCCTGGTCAGTGCCTCCTGATTGTCCCGCTCTCCAACACAGGCAAGAATTTGGGGGGTGGGGTCCATGCAGATGGAGTACCTCTTGCCTTGAGTTTTTTGATGGGTGAAAATTTATCACGAAGAATTCTAGTGTCGAATAAATATTGGGGATGCCATCAAGGAAGTTTCAATCAATTTAAATACATTTAAGCATATTCTGCACTCAAAAGGTTAATTTACATATAAAACAGTACTTCTGTCCTGGGCAGTTAAGACCGTATGTTTTTGTCACCAGCCTGAATTTTTAGTTGAATTTGACAAAGATTAGTAGTTATGTAGAGCCTTTATCTAATGTGCTTTAACCCTGATGTAATGAGCTTTAACAGACTCTTGAATAGAACAAAGTGTTTTATACAGTGATTGAAGTAGATGCATTTGAGTTGGCCATATGCTGTAGGCGTTCGTCAGATCTTTTTTGTTGTCGCAGTCTGTAACAAATAAAAAGTTATCCATTTTTTTTTCGTAGGTCGTGTTCGCACGAGACGTCAGAGCTCTGGTGCTACCACAAGTGGAAGCACAACTGCTGTTGATACCCGGGGCCGCAGTCGAGCTAAGGTGGTCTCTCAATCCCAACGTAAGAAAACCTAATGTTATTGGTTATCTGTAATTTGTCTTTCTTGCACTTTTTCACTATTACTTATTCATGCTTTGCTGTCCCTTAATAACATTGCAGACACTTTAATAGCATGTCATAATTCTTCCCACTCATGAGTGCGTATTACTGCTTGCAAAGCTGATGTGTTTTGAGCTGAAGCAAAAAACGCTAGGCACTCATTAACACAGGCAAATTGGGAAATCCTTAAAGCTGAAAAGAGGAAAAACATAGTTTTGTTATACCACACTACCAGTGCCTGCCTGTTTGTTGCCTGTTACTGTTTGTCTCTTGTGACTCACTTTCTGCCTGTCCTTTGGCCTGCTTCCATAACCAAGGATCCAGATCTGCAAACCCCGCTGGCGGTAAGACATGCTGTCTCACTATTTCTGTTTTTGTTCAGCATCTTTAGAGTTGTTCTGAAAGGGGGAGCAGGACTTTCATAGGTGATCCATTATTCTTGAAGCCATGTTACAACTGAGTCAGTCATTTTGTTGGTTTTTATTTCTGCAAAAAAAGTTACCTTGATCGTTCCTTTGGGTTTCATGATAGAATTTGCTTTGTAGGAATACAAATAGCTGTTGTAATATTCAAAGTGCAGTGCTGTGATTTATTAACATTAAAACTCTAGTAATTCAGCTATTGTAACAATATTTCTAGGGGCTTGGATATTTAACTGTCTGTATTCTGTCAGTTCCACCTGAATGTTCTCATTGGCCTGACATCTTTAAGCTAAGCTCCTCCCACCACCCGTGTGGTATATCGCCTGATTCTGCACTGTGACATCAGATCTTTCTTTTCACTGAATAAACAGGTCACCTCCTTCGCGGCTTCCGCTTAGGTTTCTAGTGCACCATTGGTGAACCTTCAAAGTTATTTATTTATTTATTGAGATATCGGAATTACAAACCTTTGAGTCAGAGACTCCTTTGCAAAGGCTCCATGTCATGGAAGTACAACACAAGAGAAATGGACAATACAGTGAAAGGTATTACAGATGAATGTGGAGGGTAAAAGAACCCAGAGTCAAGTTTGGTACAAAGGTAATGAGCAATACAATGAAAGGTATTTCATCTGAATGTGGAGGGTAAAACAACCCAGAGTCAAACATGGTACAAAGGCTTCAAGCAAATTAAGCTATTGCTTACATTCAAATTTCAAGGATGATACAAGGTCTCCTAAGCCATTAGTTTCCTAAGCCTAGTTATTATTTCCAGGTTCCTTCGACTTCCCTTGACAATGGAGCACCGGAAGCCAGGATTTAAATTTTGCGTGCAGTGTTGACAGAAGATGTTGGTCACTGACCCGCACGACATGTGCATGTACTGCTTGGTGGGCAACACGATGTGGCCAGGTTCAGCCTCTACTTAAGCGTGCTTCCTGAGTCCCTTGAGGACAGGAAGCTCTGGTTCCCATTTGGTCGGCCTTCAGAACAGAATCTGAAAGACTGCCCTAAAGGCTGCAAGAAGGCCCCGGCTGCAGCTGAGTTGGCTCAGTAGCTTGTGGCCCTTGAGGTGGAAGCAGCCTCTTCTCAGTCTCAGTGGTGCTGTCTGGGGCCAGCATCAGAGGGTTGTTTATTGGACAGTTCCGGGAAATGTTCCTTGCCCTCCAGACCCTGGGGGAGAACCCTGCCCACCATGGCACTAAACACAAGTACCGCCAGTGCCGGTCGAGGGACTAGGAGCGATCGAGGTCCTCCCTGTCCCTTGACTTACCTGATCACTAAGCGGTTGTCAAGTGCTCCTCGGCTGAGGGGCAGGTCGGGCTGGTCGAGAGGAGGCTTTGGTTCCACTGTAAAGTCAGTCTCTGTCAACTCCTGTCGAGCATGCCTCTGAGATCTTTCTCAAGCCTGTTCACCCATTGTTGGATGAGGTCATGGACTCGATTTTGCAGACCCTGGTGCTTTGGGTCCTTGCCTAAGAGGACGCAGTCTGGTCATTGTCCCTGTCTGGCCCTCAATCTGAGCAGCCTCCACCGGTGGTTGGGTCTTCCATGCCCGAGTTACTTAATGTGAGCAGGCACATGGTTTATTCCAACCTCACAAAGGCTCTCCTCGCCCTTGACTGGCTGGTTGACGTTCAAGGTCATGGTTAAAGCATTCCCTCTTGACCGGGAGATGTTGCCGTCGAAGCTCTTTGCCCTCTTCACCCTCAGGTGAAGAGAGGCACAGTCACAAAATGCGCTAGTGCTATGAGGAGCTCCTCTTGTCGCACATGGGCCATTGAACAGCAGGGTAGGGCTCCACCCTTTGGTCCTTTGATCACCTGCCCATTGCCAGTGGTACACCTTCGTGTGCTTCTCTACTTCTTGGGGAGGGGGGGGCGCCATCACCATAGCCAAAGGTGGATGCTGTGATAAAGGAGGCCTGTGTGGCAACCAGCTTGCTAGGCTGGTTGTTGGTGAGGATACCCGGAGGTCCGAGGTAAGAAACGGTCAAGGGCTGTTTTTGAGGAGTACTTGGATGACCCTGATTACAAGTCCATGGACTTCTCAGGGACGCCCCTCCTCTGCTGCAAGTATGTTGAGGAGCTCTTCACTGAGTGGTGCCCTTATCCTGTAGGGCACTTCTCCAGCTTATCTTGGAGTCCATGTCTGTCCCGCTTAAGCCAGTCCGAAGAAGGCCAAGTACACCCTCATAGATATTTTGGACCTGGAAAAATCCCCTGGGGTTGACTTCCCTGTGGGTGAGGCCATCTTGGGACTGGTTCTGGAGCTGTGTCAGCATCTAACATCCTGCCCAGCACCCTCTGACCTCATGGTCCACAAGTATGCGGTCCTTATGGGTTCCCTTTCAGGATTCTTGGACCACATCTGTGCAGAGGGTTTAGTAACAGATTCAGTGTTCCGCAAGTCCAGACATCAGGGAGACATGAACAAGCTACTGGAAAAGAAGTCCCGCAAGATTGACCACGTCGCTAAAAGATGTATGGTGCAGTGTCTCTAGGTCTTCTTCAGGCAAGTTATGCCATGATGATGGCCAACTTCAATCACTCCCTGCTGGGGGTCTTTGATGCATCCTTCCTCATCTCTCTGTCGATCAACAGTTGGTGGTGATGGTCATCAGAGGCCAGGGTCAGTAGCTAGCTAAACACCAGTTCCAGACAATCTTGGATATGGGCTACTCAGGTGCCCATGCAATGGCAGCAGCCATCTCTATATGTTGCAGGGACTGGCTACCTCTGTCCACTGCAGACACCCAGTAAAAGCTGGCCGATGTTCCTTTCTTGGGCACTGACATGTTCAGCCCTGAGGTGGAGGGACATCTCACCCCTGTTGAGAAATCCAGGGCCACCCAGGATTCTATGATGTCATCCCAGAATGACCAGACAAGGAAACATAAGAAACAGGCTTCCCAGGACCGGTCATTTTAGTCACAGTCTCCTTGGCAGCAGTCCAAGCAGGGGCAGTACCAGGCATGGCACCCCAAGTCCAGGGGTCGGGGTCTGAAGAAGAGAGGGAGCATGGATAGTGGTGTCTTCTGGCTGCTGGACCCCGAAATCTGCCTGGTGACTAGTTGGGGCAGCCTCACCAAGCTGTCCCTGCCTGCTGTCACCGTTGGAGCTCGGCTATGTCACTTCTTGCCACGTTAGTCCGCTGTCACAGCGGATAGGTGGATGTTGGATGTAGTGGGCAGATAATTGCCTGAGTCCAGGGTGTTGCAGGACATACTGTCCACCCTACAGGAGAACATTGCTCAGCTCCTTGCAAAAGGAGTGATAGCCCATGTCCTGGATCCCCATGCCCAGTCAGGGTTACGTGTTCAGGTGCTTTCTGGTCCTGAAACTGATGTGCTGGTGCCCCATGCTGGATCTTCGTGATCTGAATCAGTTCATGCGGAAATGCAAGTTCTGGATGGTCACTCTGATTCAGAGTATTTCATCATTGGAGCAGGAAATGTGGATCTGCTCGCTAGACCTCCAGGGTGCGTTTTTCCACATTCCCTTCCATCCCACCACTGGTAGCTCTGGTTTTGAGCAGAAGGGGTCCTGTACCAGTTCCAGGTCATGCCCTTCGGCCACCTCTCACTGACTCGGGTCTTGACCAAATGCATGGCAGAGGTGGCGGTCCACCAGCGGTGCCTTGGGGTCCGAGTGTACTGTTAGCTGGTCCATCCAAAGAGGATGTGGAGAGGTCCAGAGGTCTGGATCTCCAGACTTGCTGGAACTTGGGCCTGTTTGTCAGCCCAGACAAGTTAAAATTGGTACCAAAGCAGGTGATCAAGTTCATCGGGGCAGAACTAGGCTCCCTGTGGGCGAAGCCCTGCCTCAATGAGGACAGGGCACTGGATCTTACCTTCTTTGCCTGATCATTTCAGGTTGGGCTCTTGTAACCTGCCCGGGATTTCCTGGGGTACATGGTGTTCTGCACCACCGTGGTCCATCTGGCCATCTGGCGGATGCACCACCTCCATTGGGAGCTGGGCCATCAGTAGTCCCAGTACCTAGGCTACTTGAATCAGCCAGTCGCAGTGACCCAGCTGATGTGGGTGCCCTCCAGTGGTGTCTGATCTCAAAACACCTAGAGGAAGGAATCCTGTTTGTCTGCCCAAAACCAACCATCACGCTGATGAAGTATGCGTCTTTGGTGGGGTGGGAAGCATACCCTGGAGACTGCAGAGCCCACAGGTTCTGATCACCCAAGGAGTCCCATCACCACTCAAACCTGCTGGACCTCCATGCAGTGCCTCTGGTTCTGACGGCATTCCCTCCACTAGTCGGGTCAGGTCATGCAGGTCCAGATGGATAATACCACGATCATGTTCTACCTGAACAAGCAGGGCAGAACAAGCTCCATTTCCTTGTATTGGGAGGCCGTCTGCACTTCGACTCTTCTGCATGGCTTGGGTGCAGATCTCCCAGCGATCCATGTCACGGGAAAGAACAATCAGCTGGCAGATGCTTTCAGCTGAGTAGGAGAGACAGCATACAAGTGGTCCCTGTATCAGGAGGTGGGAACCCCATGCCAGTGACCCAAGTTCAGGAATGGACTCTGGTTACTTGGGGGTCGGGGGGGAGAATCGAGCATCCGTAGGCGGCTAGCACAGCACGCTGTTGCCTGACACCCAGCGGTGGCTGGGTGTCAGCACAGGCATGCTGCCAGAATGGGGAGGGCCCACGTTCAGGGCATAAGGCTGCCTCCATGGAGGCGGAGCCCAGCCGCTCCGCCCATCACACGATTGTGGGCCCAGGGGAAGACATTGGAAAAATGGAGCTGGCAGGCTACATGATGGCCTGGTTGCCTCCATCCTGGGACGGGAGAGATGAACCCCTCCATAGGAGGGGCCAGAGCAGCCTGCCAGCTCCGCAAAAACAAAGAATAAAAAAAAAAAAAGTAGTAGTGAACCAGCTTGGTGGACCTGTTTGCCTCCTGGGAGAATGCCAAACTGAGGCTGTTTTATGCCTGCCTCTACAGTTCACGACACTATTGGGGGATGACTTAGCGAGGCTGTGGACTCCAGGCATCAGATACACCTGTCCTCCTTTCCCCTTGATCCACAAGGTGGTGGTCAAGACATGGAAGAACAAGGCACAGATGATCTTGAAAGCTTCAGACTGGTCACGGCAGTTCTGGTACCCAGATTTCCTCAGCCTCAGCAGCAGACCTCCGTGGTGACCGTCTTACCATCTGATCTGCTGACTTTACAACAGGGGAAGGTCCTGCACCCAGACCCTTCAGTCCCTCTGCCTCACAGCCTGGTTCCTGAGTGGCTACAGTTCCAAGCCTTGGATCTCTCAAAGAATGTGCTCCAAACTGTGGAGGTCTCCTGGAAAGAGTCAACTCACAGATGCTATGCCTTTAAATGGAAGAGATTTTCCATTCAGTGTCAGGGCAAGGGGCTTGATCCCTTTTCCTGCCTTGTGGCTAGCATCCTTTCCCAACTGAGACTGTGGGTAACAACCCTTAAGGTACACCTGGCAGCCATCTCTGCTTACCAGGCATGGGCTGGTATGCAGACGGCCCAGGAAAAGGTGGTTGGGTGCTATTTTAAGGGCCTGGACCACCTGACCCCTCCAGTGCATGAACCACCTCCACCATGGTACTTACTGTGGTATTGGCATTGCTCATGGGCAAGTCTTTCAAGCCATTGCACAGGTGTGAGATGTCACACCTGTCATGGAAGGAGGCCTCCTGGTGGCCATTCCATCAACTGGGAGGACTGGGGAGCTCCAGGCACTCTCGGTGGAGTCTCCTTACTTGATCTTCTAAAGGGACAAAGTCATCCTTCGCCCAAGCCTGAAGTTCCTCCTGAAGGTGGTATTGGAGTTTCACCTTAACCAGGTGATTAACTTACCAGTGTAATTCGCCAGCTCACCTTCAGAGGCCAACCGCAGCCTCCATAAGCTGGACCTGTAGATGGCACTCTCTTATTACATAAAGCACATGGCTGGAGTTCAGGGACAGGCTAACCAGCTGTTTGTCACACTGAAGCCGCGGCTGGCCAAGTGACAGCAAACCAAGATTGCAAGTTGGATCACATCTTGCATCCGCCAGACATATTGCTGCCTCTGCTGATTTCAGGGATATCCCCAGACAGGAGATTTGTAGGGCTGCTACCTGGAAGTCAGCACACAGCTGCATTTCCCAGTACTGCACTGACCTGAGTCCTGACAGGATGCTGGTTTTTCATTCTTCAGTCTCTGTTTGGCAAATAGAGGTGCGCTGTTTGCCCCTCCTCCCAGAGAAATGCTAGGTGTCTGCCAGAGTATGGATAACTGAACCATATCCACAACCCTAGAAGAACAGACTACTCACCTGTAACCATAGATTTTCTACGGACTGGTCTCTTGCAGTAAGTCATTACTTATGGGAGTATCCACCAGGTGGTGCTGTCACATGGCAGCTTCTCTCAGCAGTCTTGCATGGAGGCCATCCACACAACATCACTTCCTGTGGATGTGTACAAGAGTGGGCAGCCCCCAGTACTCTCTGTTCACCGTCTGCTTCGGCGAGCACAGCCTGGACCAAGGCAAACGAGGGCAAGGAAAAATAGAGAACAGCGATCCCACCCAACGTCCTAAGTTGCAGATTCGAGGCGAAAAGGCAGGGGGATGGAGGGTTGGGGACTTACTGCAAGAGACAGTTCTCAGAAGATCTACTGTTACGGTAAGTTCTTACGTAACTGCTCTATCTTCTACGGACTGGTCTCTTGCAGTAAGTCATTACTTATGGGAGATTATGAAGCAGTAAAATCCAAATGGGAGGAAAGACAAAGCCAAAGATGTAAAAGCACAAGAAAATGTCAGCTTCAGCTGCACCCGAGGCAGATAGGCCGGGGTGGGGGTAAGGACTAAATGTTTGTTATGCAACAGAAATGTCCAACTCAAACCTCTTCCGCTCAGGCACATAGGCCAATGACTTACTGCAAGAGACAGTCCTCAGAAGATCTACTGTTACGGTAAGTTCTTACGTAACTGTACTTCTAGGTTTGGCATGTCCCTTTCCCTTTAAGGATCGCTGGAAGTCTTCAAGCTGGCTCCTCCCACCCTCCCGGTTGGTATAACCCTCAACACCGCCCTATGACACCAGATCTTCCTTTCCGCTGGAAGATTCAGGTTGCCTCTTCCATGCTCCCGCATTTTGTAGGCCCTGGCTTCAAAACCTTCATTTATTCTGAAAATTTGTCTAGTTCGCATTAGCGATCGTGACTACCTGCCTTCGATTATGGAAGATAAATCTTCCTCCCAGATTTCTCCGGTGTTCCTGCGACCAGAAAATGTCACGCACCGATTCCCATACCACATGCTTCTATTGCCTAGGTGTTGACCATGACACCTCGAAGTGCAATTTTTGTCTCACTTTTCACCCTAACGTCCTTGATGACCATCTCGCATGCCTGAAGTTGTAGAGGCTGGAGAAATGGAACCCTCTATTGAAAGCTAAGGAGGCTCAGTGGGCGGTTTCCACAGCCACGGGATCCGCCGAGCAATTGGAGCGCATGCAAGCCTTCGAGAAGGAAGCGGCTAGGGCCGCAGAATCTTCCTCTTGGAACTTCTTCATTCCGCTCAACCCGGGCTCCACCTTTTTGGGTTCTTTCCGAGAGTTGTGCCAGTCTTTCCTGACTAAGGGAGAGGGTCCTGCAGGCACGCACTTCTCTCGGTCCCGTAAGCGGGAAAAGTAAGCGGGATCATCTTCGTCTCGGTGAAGACATTCTTGGGATCAGGAGAAATCTCGGTCCCAGGAACCAGCAATCTCGACTTCGGTTTAAATGACCTCTTCGGTCGCTGGCTCCTCTGCTTTGCCGTCTGGCCAGTCGACCGAAGTGTCGATCGACGAGGTTGAAATAATCATCAACCCGATTGACCCATTGTTGCCAACTCCGGCCGACGATTCTCTTGATCGGACTCTGGTCCTTTCTTTCCCCGATGAGGGGACCCTGCCCACTAGGAATCCCATCGAGAAAGTGGTCCCCTACCCTGGGAAATCACTGGTCCTGCCGGTGTCTCCCGAGCGACCGAATTGGCCTGTCTGATCTCAATCGAGCTCCAGGACCCCCTCGACTGACAGGCCCAGGAAGAGCCACAAGCGCTCTAAAAAGAGGCGACGCCATCGGTCGTCATCATCCTCCTCGCATGAGGAGAGGCTCCAGCGGAAACTCCAGCGCTACGAGGACGTCATATGGCAACAGCTGATTTTGACCAGGCACAAGCCGACTCCGGCTCCTACCCCGGCCATTACTTGGCTTTAGCCTCCCAGGCCGAAGCTGACTCCTTCGGAGCCGATTGAGTCGGTTCTCCCACCTGCGGAGCTGGTGAAATCTCTGGTTTGGCCTAAACCGGTCTCTCCACCGATCGTGATGGAACCACCGCCCAAGCAGCCTGTGGGAGGGATTTTTCTAAGGAAGATAGACTGGACACCGGGCTTCCCCGGCGTTTTTTGGTCATTGTTACCCCGGACCGCCCTCGGTGGGTCGAACGTGACCTGGGGGATTGACTGTTGTATCCCGATTCCTTGGATTCGGATGTGACCGACTTGCATTCTCATCCCAGGGATGACGAATTGGCCAGTGGGTTAGAGATGGAGGAAGGTCCTTCATCCTTTCAGGGCATTCTTCGCCTCATCTCTGAGTCCACAGGGATGCCCCTGGAGCCTATCTAGAAAAAGGCTGAGTACCCTTTCACGGATATCCTCAAGAGAGGGGATACCCTGATGGAGGCCTTTCCTGTGGCTGAGGCCATAGTCCACCCAGCCTTAGAACTTTGGCAGCGCCCTGCATCCTGTCCAGCTCTGTCTGACTGCATGGCCCACAAGTATGCGGTGCCCATGGGGTCCCTTGCGGATTTCACAGAGCACCCTTAGGACGAGAGCCTGGTGACCGCCTCTGTGATCAGGCGTACTGGCAGTTCTGCCGACACCGACTGACCTCCCAAAAAAGAATCCAAACTCTTGGATAATTCAGCTAGAAAGGTCTACGCGGCCTCCTCTTTAGGCCTTCATCAGGAGAGTTTGGCCGTCATCATGGCACACTTCTCCCATGCCCTCTTGGGGTCTTTGGATGAAGTCCTCCTACACCACCCCGCAGACATGCAGAGCATGGTCAATCAGGTCTGGGATCAGGGCCGGGCTGTTGCCAAACAGCAGCTTCAAACAGCCCTGGATATTGGGAATTCTTGTGCCCTGCTTCCGATGGCAGCTGATTGCCTCTCGTCATGAGGCATGTGAGACTCTCCTCCTTTCTGAGGATACTCAGCACAAACTAGCTGATGTGCCTTTCTTGACGAGGGTTAGTGGCGAGAAAATAAAAAAAACTCATGGTGCACAACATAGGAGGCACCTAGAAAAGTAGATTTGTAAGGTATACTAGTATTTTTATTAATTGTAACTAAAACTAGCTTTTGTACCTCTGTTCCCACAAGTGCCCAGCAGTGTAAGCGTTGTTTATTTGTTTTTGTACCACACCTGTTGATTACATTGGGATGAGTGCATCAGTTGACTCTTTCTGTCAGTCCCTTGCCATAGTGTTACATGGTATACTGAAAAAAATTAGTTCTTTGCCAGTCAGAATGCAGGGTTGCTAGGTGGTTATTCTGCGATAACCAGACTGTAAACTGAATAATGGGACTGGAGCTCTGCATTTTGTTTGCTTTTTTGTACTTTATGTTTATTGTTTCAAATAAACAATGAAAGCCATAATACAAGCAGAGAAATGACATATGTAAATACATGACACATTGAGGTCGCCACTTCTCTTGACAGTCACAATATAACCTTCTACTGATTTAAGATACGTCAATGAGGAGTAATTTAAACACATTTTAATAGTGAAATACAAATACTAAATAGCTGTACTTTAAGTCCATGAGCAGCATGGAATAGATCTACAATGTCCATCAGTCAAAGTTCCTGTCATTCTCTTTCCCTCATATGAGGAAATAGAGTGTCCATGCATTACTCTATTAAATGGGCACTAATAGCGCAGTCTCCTATATGATAGTACAAACATCTTGGGTTAGTATAAATGGAACCAAAAATCGGTAATCAAATAACTGGAAGCAAGATCTGCTACAGGTTTATAAACTTAACCAGCAATTTCTAAGCGTTACTGCAACTTCAGAAAACAGGCACTGTTGCATGGGTTTAAACTGTGATCAATATCTAGAACCCAATCTCTAACATGAGCATACACAAATGTCCAGAAACAAATGTCTCCTCAAGTCCTGAGTGGGTACTTACTCCCTAGTCCAGTAAATTAAAACACATACATTTTTGTTTGTATAGGGTCTGTTCTAGGAGCATGGATATGTTGTTCATCCACACTGTTTGGCATGTCCCTTTCCCCTTTAAATCTTGCCGGAAGTCTTCAAGCTGGCTCCTCCCAGGTGGTATATACCTCTGCTCTGCCCCATGACGTCAGAGCTTCCTTTGAGCAGGAAGATACAGGTTCCCTCTTGCTGTCAAAGCATTTCGTAGGCCCTGGATTCTAATCGTCATTTTTTTAACGAAAATTGTTTTAAAACTTGTTTGAGTTAGCGACTGCAATTTTACCGCATCTGCCATGGAGGAAAAATCTTCCCCCGGATTTCGCCAGTGCCCCTGCGGCCAGAAGATATCACACACCGATCCCTACCTAACGTGTGTCTACTGTCTAGGTGTCGGATATGACACCTCGTTGTGTGGTTTTTGTCTGGCCTTTCATCCCAACATTCTGGATGACTGCAAGGCGCGTTTTAAGCTGGGGAGATCAGAGAAAAGTAACCCGTCGGTGAAATTGAAGGAGGCAAGGTGGGCGGTTTCTGCGGCCGCGTGATTTGCTGAACAGCTGGAGGAGGAGGAGGAGGAAGTAGCTCGAGCTTTGGCCAATTGAAGCTTCTTCGTCCTGCTTAACCTTGGGCTCTAACTTTACTGGCTCCTTCAAGGAGTTGTGCCAGTCTCTCCGCACCAGGGGTGAGGCGCCCTCGGGCTTGCACTCCTCCCACCGTCGGAAGAGGGATAAGACTCTGGGTCTTCGTCCAAGCGAAGATGCCTTTGGGACCGAGAAAGGTCCGAGTCCCAGCAGCAGACGGTCTCGACTTTGGTTGAGATCACCTCCTCGGCTGCTTGCTTCACAGACCTTCCATCTGGCCAGGAGGCCGAGGAAGTGGCCGACGAGGTTGAGATTGTTCTCAACCCAATCTACCTCTTGTCGGCGGTTCAGCCCGACGACTCCTTGGAAAGGGCTCTGGTCCTTATCTTCCTTGATGAGGGGACCCAGCCTGCTGGCATCCCCATTAAGGACCCGGTTCCAGACCCTCGGTTTTCACCGACCCTGGTGTCTCCTGATCGACCGAGTCAGCCTCCTCGATCTCTGTCGAGGTCCAGAACCCCGAAAAGAGTCATAAGCACTCTAAGAAGATAAGAAGAGGCGACGCCACAGGTCCTTATCCTCCTTGGATGAGGAGAGGCTTCAGTGGAAACTCCGTTAACGCTATGAAGACCTCATGTGGCAGCAGCTGATTCTGACCGGGCAGAAGCCTGCTCTGCTGCCTACCCAGCCCATTACATGACTTTTGCCTCTCAGGCTGAAGCCAACCCCTCCAGAACTGAAGCCTTCGGTTCCTCCGCCCATGGGGCTGGCCCGTATTCCGGCTCGGCCTATCTTGGTCTCTCCACTGATTAGGGTGGAACCACTGCCTAAGCAGCTTGAGGGAGGGGTGCCCTCGAAAGAGGACCGACAAGTCACCCCGGATCATACTCGGCGTATCGAGGGTGACTTAGGCGGCAGACCGCTATACCACGATTCTTCGGACTTGGATGTCACTGGATTAGACTCGCATCCCGGGGTTGACGAGTTACCCGTGACAGGTTTGGAGGAAGGTCCTTCCTCCTTTCAGGGCATCCTCCGCCTCATCTCCGAATCTACCGGAATGCTCATGGAGTCCTTCCAAAAGAAGGCAGAGTACCCTCTCACCGATATCCTCAAGAGAGGGGATACACCAACTGAGGCCTTCCTGTGGCCGAGGCCATTGTTGGCCCAGCCCTTGAACTTTGGCAGCGTACTGCTTCCTGCCCAGCACCATCTGCCCGCGTGGCCCGCAAGTACGCGGTGCCTGTGGGGTCCCTGGCGGGGTTCACAGAGCACCCTTCAGCCGAGAGCCTGGTGACCGCCTCTGTGTTCAGGCATACTGGCAGTTCGGCCGACACTGACCTATCCCCGGACAAGGAGTCCATAAATATGGGCCTCTCTCCCCCCGTAAGGTCTATGCGGCCTCTTCTCTGGGTCTTCGTGAGGCCAGCTCGGCTGTCATTGTGGCACACTTCTCTCATGCCCTTCTTGGGTCATTATACGAGGTCCTCCCTCATCTCCCAGCGGACATGCAGACTACGGTCAAGTAAGTCCAGGATTAGGGTCATGCTGTCGCAAAACAGCAGCTCCAGACGGCCCTGGATATAGGAGATTCTTGTGCCCGTTCTCTGGCAGCCGCAGTGGCCACTCGCCGCAGGGCTTGGCTGAGGCTTTCCTCCTTCCTGGCAGATACTCAGCATAAGCTGGCTGATATGCCCTTCCTAGGCACCGACTTGTTCAGTCCTGGAGTGGCCGGTCACCTTCAACATATAGAGCAGTCTAATGCCACCTTAGATACTACTTCTGCTAAGGGTTCTTCAGGCAAGAACCAGCAGAGGAGAAAGAAGAAGCCATTTCGGCATTCTTCCCCTGCGGCCAGGCAGCCCTCCTACCAAGGAGGTCAGCAGCAACAGGCTCAAGCTTGGCGCCCACGTCCCAAGCAGGGTCCTCAACAGCCCTGTAAAGAAGGCCGAGGCAAAGGTCCAGGAGCTTCCTCCTCTTCTAAGCCTGCTTAGTGACGGGTTGGGGTTTGCCACCCCTACACCCATCACACCAGCTCTGGGTCCTCCCGTGAGGGTCTGGATCCGCCACTTTCTTTCCACCTGGTCCGAAATCACTTCAGACAGGTGGGTTCTCGAAGTGGTCGGTCAGGGACTGCCTCTAGAGTTCGAACAGTTCCCTCCCAGCCGAGCCTGCGCCCATTGGGAGGAAAGGATCTCAGCTTTCACTCAGTCTGCTCTTCGAGATGACATAGCCCAGGTCCTCTACAAGGAGGCAGTAGCTCCAGTGCCGGATCCTCTTACAGACCCAGGCTTCGTGTCCAGGTACTTTGTGGTGCCCAAGCGGATGGGTGGTTGGTGCCCCATCCAAGAGCTCCACGACCCGAATCAGTATATCAGGTATCGCACCTTCCGGATGGTAACTCTGAACCAGATCATACCATCCCTGGAGTGAAACATATGGTTCTGTTCACTGGATCTACAGGACACATTCTTTCACATCCCAATCCGTCTGTCCCATCAGCGGTTCCTCGGCTTCAGGGTCGAGGGGACCCTGTACGAGTTCTGAGCCATGCTGTTTGGCCTCTCATCGGCCCCACGGGTCTTCACCAAGTGCATTGCAGTGGTGGCAGCCCACCTTCAGCGTCGAGGAGTCTGAATATACCCTTATCTCGATGACTGGCTCTTGGCAGGTTCCTCTCTTCAGGAAGTGGAAAGGTCCAGGGATCTGGCTCTCCTAACCTGCTCCCAACTCAGCCTCCTGATCAACGAGGCCAAGTCGGAAATCATGCCCTCTCAGGTGATGGGCTTCATCAGGGCAGAGCTTGACTCTTGTCAAGCCAGAGCTCAGCTCCTGGCGGACAGGGCGGAGGTTCTCTCCCTTTTTGCCCGATCATTTCTGGTTGGGCACTTGCGCCCTGCCTGGGATTTTCTACACCTTCTGGATTGCATGGCGGCATGCACCTCAGTGGTCCATTGGGTCAGGTGGCACATGCGCTCCCTCCAATGGGAGCTGGCCGCCCAGTGGACTCGGTGCCATGGTCATTTCGACCAGCTGATCACTGTAACCCAGAAGATGTGGGATGCTTTCCAATGGTGGACTGCCCCAGACCGGTTGCAGGACGGGATCCCATTTGTCCGCCCCGAGCCAACGGTCGTCCTTACGACCAATGCCTCTTTCATGGGCTGGGGAGCCCACATGGGGGAAAACAGGGCCCACGAGTTCTGGAGTCCCGATGCCACATCAACCTGTTGGAGCTCAGAGCAGTCAGACTAGCACTGTCAGCTTTTTCTCCTCAGCTCCAGGGTCAAGTGGTTCAAGTCCAGACGGACAATACCATGACCATGTTCTACCTCAACAAGCAGGGTGGCATGCACTCCCGTCTGCTGTGCAAGGAGGTGCTCTGCATCTGCACACTTGTAGGTCGGTTGGAGACAGATCTCCTCGCCATCCATGTTGTAGGAGTCTCGAACCAACTGGCAGATGCTCTCAGCCGCATAGGCCAGACATCCAACGAGTGGTCTGTCCATCCAGAGGACGCTTATAGTCTATTCTCCCGTTGGGGCAAACCGTTGGTGGACCTGTTTGCCTCCAGGGAAAATGCCAAGCTGAGGCTGTATCATGCCCACCCCCCTCAGCAGGGCTTGCTGCAGGGGGATGCCTTCTCGAGGCCGTGGACCCCAGGCTGCCTCTACGCCTTCCCTCCATTTCCCTAGATCCACAAGGTGTTACTCAAGGTGAGGAGGGACAGGGCGAAGGTGATCCTGGTAGCCCCAGATTGTCCGTGCCAGTTCTGGTATCCAGATCTCCTCAGCCTCAGCTGCAGGCCCCCGGAGCGGCTTTGTATACACCTGGACCTGATATCACTGAACCAGGGGAGGGTCCTCCATCTGGACCTTCAAGTCCTTGCACCTCACAGCCTGGTACCTGAGCGGCTAGAGTTCCAGGCTTTGAGTCTTTCTGATGATGTCTACACTGTGGTGGAGGCATCGAGAAAGAAATCGACCAGGAAATGTTACACCTTCAAATGGAAAAGATTTTCCATTTGGTGTCAGGGTAAGAGTCTGAACCCCTTATCCTGTTCTGTGGCTAACATTCTTGACTGCCTTTGGTATCTCTCCAAAGGAGGTCTACGGTCGTCGACCCTTAGAGTGCACCTGACAGCCATTTCTGCTTACCGGGCGCGGGATGGTCACCCGACATTGACGCAGGAGATGGTGGTTGGGCGCTTCTTCAAAGGCCTGGATCACACATCCCCTCTGGTGTGTGAACCTCTACCTCTATGGGATCTACTGCTGGATTTGGCAAGGCTCATGGGCAAGCCATTTGAACCAGTGCACAAGTGTGACTTGTCACATTTGTCGTGGAAAACGGCCTTCCTGGTGGCTATCACGTCTGCCAGAAGGAAAGGGGAGCTCCAGGTGCTTTCGGTGGACTCCCCTTATCTGGTCTTTCACAGGGACAAAGTTGTCCTACGCCCCCACCCGAAATTCCTTCTGAAGGTGGTCTCAGAGTTTCACGTTAGCCAGGTGTTGACTCTGCCGGTATACTACCCTAACTACACCTCTGACGCTGAGTACAGGCTCCATACTCTGGACCTGAGATGTGCTCTCTCCTATTATAAGGAGAGAGCAGCGGAAATTCATGGAGAGGTTTGCCAGCTGTTTGTCACCTACGCTGAAGCCGCTTCTGGCAGACCTGCAGCCAAACGGTCCATAGCAAGATGGTTGACATCATGCATAGGTCTGTGCTATGAGTTGGCGAACAAGGAGCCTCCCAGAGGGATAAGAGGTCATTCTACCTGTCATACTGCTGCTTCAGTGGCTGCTTCCAGGGACATCCCTATCCAGGAAATCTGTCGGGCTTCTACCTGGAAGTCAGCAAACACCTTCATTACCCACTATCACATTGACCTTGAGTCACGCCGGGATGCTGGTTTTGGGGCCTCTGTTCTCCAATCTTTACTTCCTAAGTAGGAGGTGTGCACCTTACCTTCCTCCTCCCGGAGAACTGCTTGGAGTCTGCCAAACAGTGTGGATGAACAATATATCCACGCTCCTAGAAGAACAGGTTACTCACCTGTAACAGTAGTTCTAGGAGTGGTATGTTTTTCATCCACATGCACCCACCCGACCTTCCCCGGCTTCGGGCACACAACCTTGCTTCCAGCGGGCTAAGATCTAGTGTCATGGGGCGGAGCTGACGTATATACCAACCGGGCGGGTGGGAGGAGCCAGCTTGAAGACTTCCGGCAACATTTAAAGGGGAAAGGGACATGCCAAACAGTGTGGATGAACAACATATACCACAGCTAGAGCTTCTGTTACAGGTGAATAACCTGTTCATCTTACTTCGAGAGGGCTCTTGCAGTAGGTAATTACATATAAGACTGACGCCGGCCGGTGGCAGGACCCCACGGAAAAATTTCTAGCTAGCAGTCCCTGGCGAGGGACTGCCCCCACGTCAGGTGACTGGCGTCATGCGGCATTATAAAGGCGGTCCCAGGCGCCCGCCTTCCAGTTCTTTCCCGCCGTTAGCTCGTGCAGCACCTCGCGGTAAAGTTAGGTGCCGTCAGCGCTGCTGTTTGACGGTTTTACGAAAAATTAAAATTATTTTTTCCTTCTATCGTCAGGTCATCGTCGGTGTATGTCATCCCTGCACCTTCGAGCACAAGAAACAAGTGTGACTCGTGCGGCCCAACTACCACTCAAGGATGGCCTTTCCCTCTGCCTCTTTTGCCCTAGGCCTGACCACTCTGTCAACAAGTGCCCGCATTGCCTCAATTTCAAGCCTTGTGACTGCAGCATGGCTGACGCCAAGCAGTCCTAAAGCCCATCTTCTCAAGAAAAGATGCATTTGATGGAAAAGAATTGAAGAAGCTCAGGCAGGCATCCACTTCTCCGGAAGGACATCGCAAAAAGTGGGACAGAGGCACCGGGAGAAGGCGTCCTCGTCGCGACTCCGGCAGATCGTGGCCAGGTAGCTGCAGCCCTCAGGGCATCATCCGGCGGCAGCTGCCAGGGTTTGGAGGCGTCGGCCCGCCCTCGGGCCTTGCCGGCACCTCCGGGCAAAAGGAGGCCTCCGCCCCCAGCTCGGTCGCAGGCATGCGGCCTACTGGTGTGGGCGACTCCCATAAGTCGGACGTCGGCTCCTCCGACGTCTGCCGGGAGAAGGTCGATAAGACACCTGACCCTTCGTGGCGGCGCACGACCTCGTCCCCCTCGGATCGGGCTGCTCCTCCTCCTGGGCCCACCTCCGATGAAGGACCCTGTAAGATGGACGCCGGCTCCCCCGGCGCCTGCTGGGAACTAGCCCCTAAGCCGCACGTCGGCTCCCCCGACGTGCGCCGGGTGACAGAACCTACGTCGGACCCACCCACCCGTCGTACCTGGTTCCCCTGCAGCTTCGCTGCTGGTCCGGGGAACCAGTCATCGTAGCCTGACCCCAGGGATTCCCCCATCCCGGGCGGCGGGGATGTTCCTCCTCGTCAGACCCTCCTCCTAAGGAACTGGGTCTGCCTCGCCTCATGACGATGCCAGTCCGGGATTTTCCCTACCGTCGGGCCCTGCCCCCGGCGGCCTCTTACTGTTGACCGCCGGTGGGGACACCATCTGGGCTGTCTGCTCCACGGCGTCTCGGCGCCCGGTGCCGCGTTCTTATCTGGCGCGTCGTGCAGGACCACAGTATTCTGCGCAGTACCGCGCCAGTCCTCCGGCTTGCAGTACCGCGCCACAATACCGGCGCCGGTTTTCTGCAGCCAGGTTTGGATACTGCGCCTACGGTACAACCCTATATTTCTTCCCTCCTCCTCCACCTCCACCACCCCTCGGCGCCAGTGGATCTGCAGGAGACTCTGGCTTCCTGATGGGCTGAGGCCAAGGCTCAACTCACCAAAGTGAAGAGCCGCCTTGACCCTTCCCTCTGGATCCCGAGAGGGGCAGGACACGCGTCCAGGGGTACCCCCCAAGGAACCCGTTCCTGCCCCCAGCCATGTTAGGGAGTCTTATTCTGCTTCCGATTCTCCTTCTTCCCTCTCAGATTCCTCGGACTCTTCTGACGGATGCTCCGAGAGAGATGACGAGCCGCACTCTCCGTCCAAGCCCCGGCCGAGGACTACTCCGAAGTCTCTTCCGGAGGATCCTTCCTTTACGGAGTTGCTCAGAAAAATCCAGGAAGTTCATCAGTGGCGCTCCTTGGAACCAGATCCTCAGCAGGTTAAACTCACCGAACATCTGGACTTGCCCCTGACAGCTCCAACTTTAGTGCCACCCTGGATCAAGCCTCACGCCCACCTTGTTTCCACAATTTGGAAACAACCCGTCGGCGTTAGCCCGCCCTAGGAAGTCTAACAGGCTACCAGGCTCCAGAGGGTGTAGACTATTTGGACTCCACCCTCGTACAGATTGGTGTCGTGATTGAGCGCCGGCTCCCGGCAGTCAGCACCCCAAACTTTTAGCTTCGTCTCCTCCGGATAAGGGAATCTGGCCTCCTGGACCAGTATGAAGAAAATTTGCGCCTCTTCCACACTGGGGTCGGGCCCCAATTCGTTGCTCATATGGGGATTACCAGAAGGCCATCCTTACCAGGCGGAGTCTAAGATGAACTCCTTACCTGACTCTCAAGTCAAGCAGGGAGTTAGCCCGATTTAGTCCGTTCTGCTCATTAGCCAGTTGCCACATTCTGCGGACGACATCGATGCAGTGTGACACTGCGAGGCGGAGCTCGCGCTTTCGCCCGTGAGTCTGTCATGCCTGGCTCCGCGTATCAGGTTTGTCCCCGGAGGTGCAGTCAGCGATCTAGGAAGCACCTTTCAGGGGTTGGTGCTTTTTGCTGGCGATGTCAAGGACATCATCAGCCGACTTGCAGGAAAGGGGCGGCTCTGAAATCCGTGGTTCATGTGCCATGCCATCACCCATAGCTTGCGATCACCCCCGCGGACACAGTCGGCCACCGCGAAACCAAGAAAGGCGGACCACTAAACGTCGGGCCCCCGCAGCTGCCAGGCCCCCCCCGCCCAAAAAAGCAGCGGGTGCCCCAGCTGCGGTGCTGCCCCACACCACCTGACTCCTCCCCTCTCCACCACCTCCAGACACACCAGAGGAACCAGTAGGAGGGAGGTTCTCCCTCCACCTTCTGGGTTGGGAGAGGATAACAACGAATTCCTGGGTGCTCCAGATTATAGCGGAAGGGCACTCTTTAGAGTTTCTACAGAAACCACCCCGCCACCCACCTCTGAAGTCGTCCTATGCAAGGGACCATCTTCCTTTGGTCCAGGAAGAAATCTCTGCCCTCCTCGTGAAGAGGGCCATAGAACCCGTGCCCCTTCATCTTCAAGGGACGGGTTACTATTCTCATTTCTTCCTGGTCCCAAAGAAGACTGGAGATCTCAGACCCATTCTTGATCTCAGCTCCTTGAACCTTTATGTGGAATACAAAAGATTCAGGATGCTCTCCCTACAGGCCCTTCTGTCCCTGCTTCGGCTGGGACAATGGCTTTGTGCGCTGGATATACAGGATGCATATCTACACATCCCCATTCCCCCTTCTCACCGCAAGTATCTTCGGTTTGCATTTCAGGGGGACCATTACCAGTTCCGGGCGCTCCCGTTTGGTCTTTCCTCTGCACCCCGAGTATTTACCAAATGCCTGGCTGTGGTGGCGGCCCACCTGCGTACTATGGGAGTTCAGGTGTTCCCTTACCTGGACAACTGGCTCCTGGCGGCCTCGTCCAGAGAGGAGCTCCTGCATTTTCTCTCCCTCACCCAGCAGGTTTTCCTTGCCTGGGTATTACCATCAGCCATTCCAAGTCTCATCTGGATCCCTCCCAGAGACTACAGTTCATCGGGGCTATTCTCGATACAACAGTGAGCAAGGCCTTCCTGCCTCCGGACAGGGCGGCCTCTCTTCAGTCAGATTTCCCTGCTATCAGAACGCAGGAGGGTTCCGGCGAGGTTGGTCCTCCGTCTCCTGGGGCTCATGGCGGCCGCTATTCCGACGGTTCCCAGGATCTCTCAGTGGACTCTTTGCTCCCAGTGGGATCAACTTGTAGACGACCTAGATCATCTAGTTCTGATCTCCTCGCCGATGGCACGAGACTTGCAATGGTGGATGGTTCGAGAGAAGCTGTTTCGGGGGGTCCCCTTCTGTCATCCTCCTCCCTCCCAGAATCTGACCACAGACACATCAGGCGAAGGTTGGGGAGCCCATCTGGGTCCTCACGAAACCAGGGATTATGGTCCAGATTGGAACTAGCTCTCACATCAATGTATCAGAGCTTCGAGCAGTACTATATGCTCTCAAGCCTTCACCAATACATTCTTCCAGTCACCTAGCACGTCCAGACCGGACAACATGTGCGTGGTATGGTACATCAACAAGCAGGAGGGACTCGATCCTACCCTCTAAGCAGGGAAGCAATGAGGGTTTGGGACTGGGCAACTCAACACAACCTTCACCTCACTGCGATTCATGTTCCAGGAGTCGACAATACCCTGGCAGACAAGCTAAGCCACTCCTCTGCCCTACCACATGAATGGGAATTGGACCAAAAGGTGCTAGACGATATCTTTCAAATTTGGGGGACTCCGCAGGTAGACCTGTTCGCCTCTCCCCAAAACGCAAAACTTCCCACCTTTTGCTCGCTCATTCCAGAGCAAGGAGCTTTCTGGAGCGACGCTCTGTCTCTAGACTGGAAGGACAGATTTGTCTATGCTTTTCCCCCAATTCCCCTGGTCCCTCGTGTACTGCAGAAACTAACCACAGAAGGAGCGAGAATGATTCTGATTGCTCCTTTCTGGCCCAGGCAAATCTGGTTCTCTCTTCTACAACAATTCTCAGAGGTTCCTCCTCTTCCTCTTCCTTTATCTCGAGGTTTGCTGACCCAGGATCAGGGGACCCTGGTCCATCCGGGCCTCAAGTCCCTGCAACTTCATGCATGGCTCCTGCAGACCTAGCTCAATCTCGTTTTGGTGTCTCTCCAAAGTGGCGGAGATTCTGGTGGAGGCTAGAAAACCCTCCACTAGGTCCACTTATGCCATGAAATGGAAGAGATTTTCTATTTGGGCCGCCTCTAGGAATGTGGAGCCTTTCTCCTGTTCAATGGCCGTTCTGCTGGAATATTTACGTCATCTCTTCGACCTGGGTCTCAGTCATTCCTCCTTGAAAGTGCACATGGCCTCTATTTCAGCCTACCATGTTCCTTTCGCAGATAAAGCGTTTACCCAATTAGAGGTCTCTAAGACCTTTCTTAGAGGGGTCCTTCATCTGAGGCCCCCCATCCGAACTCCTGCTCCCCCTTGGGACTTGAACTTTGTTCTCGAGAAACTAACCCTTCCTCCTTTCGAACCTGCGGCAACCGCAGATCTGAAGTTTCTTTCGTGGAAGACACTTCTTGGTGGCCATTACTTCCGCTCGAAGAATTTCAGAGCTCCAGGCCCTTATGTGTAAAATCCCTTATTTGATTTTTCACAAAGAACAAGTGGCTCTTCGCATGAACACTAAGCTTCTACCTAAAGTGGCAGCAGAGTCTACCTTAAATCAGTCTATAGTTACCTGCCTTTTTCACACAGTACTCCAACCAAGGAGAATATTTACTCCATACCATAGATGTTCACCGGATTTTGAGATACTACACCAATAGGACAAAGGATCTCAGAAAGACTGATCAGTTGTTCGTCTCTTTTGCTCACAAAAGGGAAGGCAATGCTGTTTCCAAGCAATGCCTGTCGAAGTGGTTGGCTCATTGCATCACTTTTTGTTATGACAAGTACAACAAGACCCTTCCGGGTCAAGTCAGAGGTCACTCCACTCGTGGAGTAGCGGCCTCTGCAATTTGTTTCAAGAATGTGTCTGCGGCAGACATTTGTGCTGCCGCCACCTGGACTTCCGTCCATACCTTTACGAAACACTACAGTTTGGACATTGCCTCTCGCCGTAGAGCAGGCTTCGGGCTAGCTGTTTTGCAAGGCCTCCTGTCTTGAGGATTGCAAGGCTTCTGTTATTTTTTGGAGTAGTTCCTCCTCCCGGTGCCTTTTATTTGTTCCAGACTGCTTGGGATTCAGTCCTATATGTAATTACCTACTGCAAGAGCCCTGTCGAAGTAAGATAGTACAGTTACGTAAGAACTTACTGTAACAGTAGATCTTCGAGAGAGGCTCTTGCAGTAGGTAATACCTTCCCGTCCTCCATCCCCCTAGGCTTTTTCAGCTCTTTTTCCAGGAATGGAAACATCTGCTTCTCTCTCATCCGGGCCTGTGGTGGGAAAGAACTGAAGCGGGCGTCCGGGACCCCCCTTTATACGGCGTCACATGGCGCGGTCACCCTGACTTATCGAGAGGTCCCTCACCCAGGGACTGCTAGCTAGAAATTTTTCCGTGGGGTCCTGCCGCCGGCCGGTGTCAGTCCTATATGTAATTACCTACTGCAAGAGCCTCTCTCGAAGATCTACTGTTACGGTAAGTTCTTACGTAACTGTACTTTTTTACCCACCCATTATCTTCTTGTGTATGAGGGTAATCCATTTAACTTCACGACTCATTGTCTTCGGAAGAGCCTTCGTCATGATCTGCCACTCATCTTCATCGTGGGACCTGTTTCTGAGCCCAGTTCATGGCATCCTTTGGGTCAGGGAAGACGAAAAGCTTGCCTTGGTGGGTAGTCCGGAGACATGCCTGGAAGATGATGCCATGCGGAATCCCTGCTTAACGTAAGAGCACTGTGGTGCCTTAAGATTGTTTTCCTCTCTGCCTGGTGGCATAACTGATATCTGGATACAATCATACCATTTGTACCTCACATAGAAGCGTTTTGTGGTGTTTGGCAAGAGCCAGAAGGTAATCCCTAGCGCCTACTCCATCCTTCACTGCTAGTACCATTTGGGGCATCTCCAGATTGTCAGGCTTACCGCATGGTGTAATTTGGTAAGCCTTCTGGATCCCCTGAATGTGCACAGCGTTGTCGTCACCAAATTGTTGCTGTAGTCGTTCATGGAGGAACCGTATTAAATGATTGCCTTCGAAGCCCTCCAGGAGACCTAACCAGCGGATGTTCATTGCCCTGGTTTGATTTTTTAGGGTCTCCAATCTCATTCTCAAATGTCCGTTTTCTTTAACATAGAAACATAGATTTTGACGGCAGATAAGGACCGCTTGGCCCACCCAGTCTGCCCATTTCCCTACCTAATGGATAAGCTGCAGATCCTTGTTAACCAGCAGCCCTACTTTTTCCTACCCCCAACCCCTAGAATTGCCTTATGACTGTCCCATGCATGCTTGAATTCCACCACTGTTTTTGACTCCACAACCTCTTCTGGAAGGCCGTTCCATGCATCCACAACCCTCTCTGTGAAAAAATACTTCCTTAAATTATCTCTGAGCCGCCCCTCCCCTCTATCTTCAAATTGTGCCCCCTTGTTCTTGCACACCTCTTTTTTTGAAAGATGCTACTCTCTTGGACTTTGTTGATTCCCTTGAGGTACTTGAAAGTTTCTGTCATGTCCCCACTCTCCCTCTTTTCCTTGAGGCTATACATATTAAGCTCCTTAAGTCTCTCTTCATATGTCTTCTGGTGCAGACCCTGCACCATTTTAGTGCCCTCCTCTGGACAGCTTCCATCCTGTCTATGTCTTTGTGGAATTTGGTCTCCCAGAACTGCCAGTACTCAGATGGGTCTCACCAGCTGTCTGTACAGAGGATAACTTCCTGTTTTCTACTGGTGATGCCTCTCCTATGCATCCCAGTATCCCCAACCCTCCTTACTGCCCTCTCACATTGCTTGCCCACCTTTAGGTCATCTAATATGACTACCCCCAGGTCCCTTTCCATTTTTGTTGTTGTTAGTATCTCACCCCCATTGTGTACTCATCCCTGGGTTTTGTTTCCCAGGTGCATTACCTTGCACTTCTTAGCATTGAATCTAAGCTGCCATACATTTGACCATTCCTCTAACCTTGGCAGTCCCTTCTCATCCTTTCCACCCACCTTGTGCATCAACTCTGTTGCAGATCTTCGTGTCATCTGCAAAGAGACATACTTTCCTTCCAGTCCTTCTGCAATGTCCTATAAAGACATTGAAGATTACCGGTCTAATACTGAACCCTGCGGTATCCCACTAGTAACCCCCTTTCTTCCAGAGTGGACTCCATTTACTGTTACTCTCTGTGTCCTATTCTCCAGCCAATTCTTTACCCAGGCTGTCATCTTGGGACCCACTCCCAGGCTGGCTAACGTATATTAATCTTTTGTGTGGGACTGTGTCAATGCCTTGCTAAAGTCTAGGTAGGCCATGTCCACAGCCCCTCCCTGATCTACTACTTTGGTCACCCAGTCAAAGAAATCTATCAGATTTGTCTGGCATGACCTTCCGCTGTGAATCCATGCTGCCTTGGGTCCTGTGCCCTCTGGCCTCTAGATACTCAACAGTTCTTTCCTTCAGAAGTGATTCCATCATTTTCCCTACCACTGAGGTTAAACTAACAGGTTGTAGTTTCCTGCTTCTGCCTTGCTCCCACTTTTGTGAAGGGGAATCACATCTGCCCTCCTCCAGTCCTCGGGTACCACCCCATCCTCCCATGATTTGTTAAAGAGGGTAGACAGTGGTGTCACTAGTTCTACCCTTAGTTCTTTTAGAATTCTGGGATGAATCCCATTAGTCACTGTTGTGCTGCTCCCATTGTCTGAAGGGAGTACAAGGGGTGGGAATGGTGCAGAAATGGACACAAGTCCATTTACACGAGAAAGGGTCCTGAAGGAACTGGAAATAATAAGAGCTGATAAAGCAATGGGGCAGATGGGGTGCACCCCAGGGTCCTTAAAGAACTAAGAGAGGTGGTGGCTTAACCTCTGGCACTCCTGTGTAGCTGATCACTGGAAACAGGGGAGGTACCCAAAGACTGGAAGATAGCAGACGTAGTCCCCTTATGCAAAAGTGGGAACAAAGAGGACGCGGGGAACTACAGACCAGTCAGCCTCACCTTGGTAGTGAGGAAGATCATGGAAGCACTGCTGAAGGAGAGATTGGTGGAACATCTGGTTGTCAGTGGACTACAGGACCCAAGGCAGAATGGTTTCACTAGGGGGAGGTCATGTCAGACCATCCCCGTTGAATTTTTCAACTGGGTGACTAGGGAGGTGGATCAGGGGAGGGCGGTTGACATTGCCTATCTGGACTTCAGCAAGGACTTTGACATGGTGCCACATAGAAGACTATTACACAAACTGGGGAATGTGGGTGTAGGCAGGGCAGTAGTGTGGTGGGTAGGTAACTGGCTGGGCGGCAGGACACAGAGGATGGTGGTAAATGGCTGTCACTCCACAGAGGGAAGAGTGACCAGTGAGGTACCACAGAGGTCAGTGTTGGGACCGGTCCTATTCAACATCTTCATCAGTGACATTGCGCAGGACCTAGAAGGCAGAATTTCCCTGTTTGCTGATGACACAAAGCTCTGTAATAGAGTAGACACACCAGAGGGTGTAGACTTAATGAGAAGGGAAATGCAGAAACTTGAAGAATGATCAGGGACTTGGCAGTTGAAATTCAATGCAAAGAAGTGCAAAATAATGCATATGGGGCACAAAAACCCTGGCACAATATATCGGTTGAGGGGTGAGGATATAACATGCACCAAGCAGAAAAGGGATCTTGGGGTTATCGTCTCTGATGACCTCAAGGTAAGGAAACAGTGTGACAAGGCAGCAAGTAAAGCAAATAGGATGCTGGGATGCAGGGGCATCACCAGCAAGAAAAGGGAGGCCATAATTCCACTATATTAAGACACTAGTGAGGCCCCACCTGGAGTACAGTGTACAGTTCTGGAGACCTTACTTATGTAAGGACATAGACAGGGTAGAGAAGGTTCAGAGGAGGGCAACAAAGATGGCACATGGATTGCATCACAAGTCCTATGAGGACAGGTTGAAGAAATTGAATATGTACTCCCTGGAGGAGAGGAGGGAGAGAGAGAGGGGATATGATAGAGACATACAAGTATCTTGCAGGGAGGAACAGGGTGCAGGAATACACTATTTTTAAGCGAAAAAGATGTTCCAGGACTAGAGGGCATGGGATGAAGTTGGAGGAGGAGCATTCAGAGGAAACATGAGGAAGAATTTCTTCACAGAACGGGTGGTGGACAAGTGGAACACCCTGCCAGAGGAAGTGGTGGGGGCTGAAACTATCACAGGATTTAAGAATGCATGGGATAGACATAAAGGAATTCTGGAGGTCAGAGTTAAGGGGCTACAGACTTCTAGGAAAACATAAAGTGAACTTACAAGCTCAAATGGGCAGACTGGGTGGGCCATAGGCCCTTATCTGCCGACACTGTCTATGTATCTAAGTTCTTAGCCTCTGCTGTCTGCACAGTCACCGTATCTAGCACAGATTCCACACTAGTCACTCGATTGGCAAGGCCATCTATTTTGTCGGACAGCCCTGTTACCGAAAAGATTAATCTGGTTATTTTCAAACCCAAGGACTGTAATGTTTCATCTCCAGGTCTGCTGCCTGGTGGAGCGTGGACTGCGTGGCTGGAGTACTGCTTGGATTTTTCGCCCTTGCACCGTCATTCTGGTGCTGACCTTTACATTGGTTGCCCGTCTTTTTTAGCAAGCTATCCCAGACAACTCCTGCTACTCTGAAATTACAGATGCTTCCGAAAAACACTTTTATTAGCTCATAAATTTTACATCTGTGAAGAGCACCATTTAATGGCTGCCATCTTGCTCAGGCTCCACAGTGCCCCCAGCTCTGCATTTTGATTGGCTGAGAACAATAATGGGACTGTGGCTCTGCATTCTAAGTGGCTGCTGTGTGAGTACTTAGAGAACAAGCACAGTTTTCCCTCCCACTTCAGCACATAGCAGCCAATCAGATATGTCCAACAGTGTTACAGCGTGTCTGTGAGAAGTAGTTCCTGCTTCCTCACAGATGCGTTGTAGCATGGCACACATATTTTGGAAGTTTTTTAAAAGTTCGTCTTTGTTTAATTTTTCAGAATACCAGTAGTCTGAGTGTCCTCAGTAATAACTGGATCATGGGGTTAATAAACACCTTGACTATTTATTTTCCCTTGTCTAATTATTACCTCATAAACCTAGACCACTATGGTGTTATCACTGTATTATTAGCGTATACTCTTCATTTTAGGTTGGTATCAATGCATGATCCTTTACATCGTTTAAACCAGTCTCAATCATAAATGACCATGACTTCAGCAGAAATTTGTAACTGGTGATATCACTTCCATTCAGCACAGATACAGGCTACAGATCTGGTGGGGTATCTCGTCCTTTATGGTCACAGTTTTTGATGCGACTGTTTCATAACTTTGGTGTGCAGTCTTTAAAAGAACTTATTTTGGCATATTTTAATCTGGATTTAAATACAGTAGTTTAAAGAGCCAGTGACATCTGGCAACACCTGGAAAAGCATATGTATATACAGTTCTGCTTATTTCACTCATTTTCTTTATTTATTCCCCTTATTTCTTTGTTACTGAGGACAGCTGCTTGAAAACAGGATAATTGTCCCTCAGTCCTGTTTACATGTGATGTCATAATGCTCTGTTTTCAAATAGTATTCAGTTGCTGTGAAAATGATTGCTGTCACAGGCAGGAGATCATGACATCATGTGTAGACAAAAAGGAGGAGTAGATAAAATCCAAGGGTCAGGGATCCTGTTTCCATAAACATTTCCTTGGGAATAGAGAATTAAGGGGAAGATAACAGGAAATAAAAGGAAATACAACTAAAATGCAGTATAATCTCTAAAGTTTCCTAAGAGATGTCTCAGGCTCTTTTCACTTCACTGTGTTATTTTATTTGTGAATCTGATGTTTGTTGCATCAGTCTGAGTAGCAGTGCATGCATATACTGTAGCTCATAAAGTAGCTATTAATAATAACAAAATGCAATCACAGCATGCTTGGCTGCATGATTTTAACAACAATATTCGCTGTTCCTGCCATCATCTTCTAGCTGGCAGCCGATCCAGCTCTCCAGGTAAACTGCTTGGGAGCACATATGGTGGATGGAGCGGTGGACCTCAAAGAGTGCCAGCAGTACCGCCACCAACTGAAAAACGCAGCTAGATCCCTCGCAGTCAAGGATGCAGCCGGGAGACCAGCCCCAGCAGACTAGGATTAGGTAAGGACTCCATGTGCATTACTACCTTATGGAAAAACCAGCCAGAATTCCTTTAGCTACTGATTGACTGGTGTCCCACTCCATCTTTTTTTTTTTTTTTAACTATTGCCCTTGGACCAGCACAATTGAATCAGGAAAGCAGGGCAACATGCTGTAAGCAAGTTAATGTTTCAGTCCTTGAATGTACCTAAAAGGTTTATAAAGTATGACATCATTCTTAGACGGTCTTTAACTGGTAATATTGCTATAAACTGGCATAACATTCCTGGTACTCTTATAACCATTGTAGATTGAGGAAACGCTCCTGTCTAGTTGTAGTGCTCCTTTCCTCTGCGCGAGGAATTATTATACTCTTATTATATGAATAGTGTCTCACATACAGTTGCCCTGGAAACATGCACATTTGAAGCAGGTTAAAAAAAAAATTGTATATTATAGAGGGACGATAGCACCTCTATAGTTAGAGATGAGCAGCAGTTTCTATGTTAAACCTGAAATTTTGCACTTTTAATAACTTTGCAACCATTCAACGGATTTGCACAAAATTTGGAATCCTGTATCCTGTGGTGTAGATCTCTTGATGTGGCGAGTTTCGTTGTGGTCAGGTGTGCAGATTCTGAGATTTGGATAGTGGAAAAAAGTAAAAAAAAAACACCTGGTTTTGCTGTTTATTCCTCATCGCCTTATAGCCATATGGTGTGGAATTTCTG
Organism: Neoceratodus forsteri; assembly: GCA_016271365.2. Taxonomy (NCBI): domain Eukaryota; kingdom Metazoa; phylum Chordata; order Ceratodontiformes; family Ceratodontidae; genus Neoceratodus; species Neoceratodus forsteri. Next base: position 1,207,071,566 of record CM028132.1, read on the forward strand.
CCTGATTTATGCAGGGTATAAAGAACTTTGGTAGAAGAATAGATGGTGAAAATTTTGTGTAAATCCATTGATCAGTTGCAAAGTTAAGTTTTTTAGTTCCCATTATACCCTATGGGACTTTGCTGAACATTCTATTTCTCGGACAGAGGTGTTTCTCGCGAAGAGGGATTTTGTCTCACAAGATTTGGAATCCCTCTTTATGAGAAAAAAATCCTTCAACGTGGGACGCCATCTTGTTTTCTGTTTGAAAAAAAATAAAATAATTGAAAACCAGGGTTCCCCACTCTCTGAAAATATAGGGCGGTGGCAATGATGATCGGGTCAAATGATGCGTTATTTTTCGGGACCTCCTATATGCACTGTACATGGGCATAAGTAGCTTTTAAGTAACATATAGTGTGCTGGTATTTAAATGGGTAGTATTGCAATAAAGGATGTCAATAAAAGACAATTTTGGAGGATTTTATAAAAAAAAAATGGATAAAAATATAGGGTGGTGGTAAAAAAATTATAGGGTGGTGGCCCAACGCTCTAAAACAATGAATGGGGAACACTGAAAACCTATAAAAATGAAGCTAACAAGATGCACCAAGGCATGTATCTTGTTCGTCCGGACTCTCTTAGATGGATTTCTGAATGACTACATACAGTGCAGCCTCCGATGGTGTTGTATTGGCAATTTAAATTCCTTTTCGGTAACTCGCCAGATGGAAGTTAACGAGTTGCGAAAAGGGAATCCTTTTTGCCACCCTCTGGTCATTTTCCACGTTTGTTTTTTCCCACAAAAAAATGCCAATATTGGGGTGCCCAATCCCCGTGTTGGCTGTATACCCACCCTCCCTGCCACTGTGGGACACTGGGGAGCCCATTTCCAGTGTCCCCTAATATGTTTTAATTTGCCGACATGAGCTGCCCAATCCCCATGTCTGCACTAGCATTCCCCCAGCACTGCCAGTGGGGGACACTGGATAGCCCACTCCCAGTGTCCCCAGTTATTTGTCACACCCTCCTCTACTGTGGTACACTGGGGAGCCCACTCTCAGTGTACCCAAACAATGTTAAGTCCCTGTAATAAAGAAAACAGTCCCCTGACATCTTTTTAATTTTTTTAAAACCTGTAAAAGAGAAAACAGTCCCCCGTTGTCTCCCTATACCCCCTTCCCGACCCTCCCTCTGTGCACCCACCTCCTGGCATCCTCCCCTTACCCCATACTTGCCTCCTGAGGTTGGCGGCTGCAATCTTCTATGGACTGGGACACGTCTACATTCTTCAAAGCTGAACTGCGAACTAAAGATTCAAGGTTAGCGCCATATAATAGCTGTCAATGGCGTTTTGAACTTATGTTGATATCTCTGCCATTTTTCGAGAATTTTTTTCTCCAAATTTTCAACATGGGGTTCTTGGGACCCCACCTCATGAACACTGTCATTGTCGTTTCATTACTCGGTCCCAAAAGGTGATTTTGCGGTCGCTATGCGGGATCACCTTTCAGGACCGATTAACAAAATGATAGTGCCAGTGTCCATGAGGTAAGGCCCCTAAAAGACCATGTTGCTAATGTGGTGAAAAAAATTCCCCAAAATGACTACGTTACAAGCATGCTTTGCACAGTTTCTACACATGCTTGTAACTTTGCCATTTTTTTTTACATTTTCACTCCAGATTTTCAACATTGCCATTTTTTCACACCTCCTCATGAACAGTACAGCTGTCATTTTTCACATCCTGCCTTAAATGTGTTTTTGCACCTGTGGCGCATAATGGCACGGTTGCTGTACAAAATCAGCTTTCATGATGGATTAACGAAATCACAGTGCCAGTGTTCATGAGAGGAGGTCCCAAAAAGCCCATGTTGAAGATTTGGTGAAAGAAATCCAAACAATGGCCACATTACGAGCGTGCGTTGTGCAGATTTTACTTCGAGAAGGTTCCTTCAGTAGGTCATTACATATAGGACTGGCGCCACCTGGCGTTGGGCTGCACAGCAGACTTTTCTAGCAATCCCTGATGGGAGACCGTCCACCTGACGTCACGTGACCGTCGTTAGCTTGGCCGTATATAATGAGCAGTCCTCCAGTTCTTTCCCGCTGTCACCTCGTGTCGGTCACATTGCAGACTTCCATACAGTGATCATCGTGTTATTTAGGCTTGATTGTTTTTTCCTTTAGCAATTTTTTCTGTTTAATTTACAATATTCTGCTTAACGCCTTTCACTCAAGAAGAAGAGCTCATCCTGTGGAACGCAGGATCCCTTATAAGACGATCATCTGAAGTACGTGATTTGTCTGGGCCCAGTCCATCCTGTCTCATCCTGTTCGGAGTGCCAAACATTTAATCAGGCCACCAAAAAGCGGAGACAGTAGGCTTTGGAGGCCCACCTTTTGAAAGTCTACCTAGCTTCATTAGAGAAGCAAATGGACTGCATCAGAGAGTCCTCTTCCGAGAAATCTTTTCCCTCCAAGAAACACCACAAGGAGAAATCTCGAGAGCGGGAGTGCTCCACGGACCAACCTGAGGCCTTGTGGTCCTTGACGAGCAAGGCCGCCTCTCAGCCGCTGCCTAAGAAGACTTCGGCTGGTAAGTCTGAAAAATCTTCTACGGGTCAGTCGACCGTTGGCTTCTCCGATGGCTGCACCGCTACGGCTGCTAAGTCAGCTGCCGGCTCCTCCGGGGACCGCCTGGCCACTGGTAAGACTGTTCTCCAGCCTTCGGGGACCCGCCCGGCACCAACCGATAAGTTGGCTGGGGGCTCCTCCCCTGCCCGCCCAGCTCCGTCTGGTAAGACGTCCGTCTGCAACGGCCGCTTAGGCATGGTTCTCCCGTCGGGGGCCTAACGGCGCCTCACCTGACATCCAGCAGAACCAGGAGGAAGAATGCTCCTCTCCCTCCCTTTTCTTCGCCCATATCCTGCCCTTCTCAGGCGGGTACCTCAGGCGATGACAGTGCAGAACCCCTTAACGTCATAGACCATTCCTCAGGGTCAATCCCACGTTCCCCTGATGGGGTCATGGGGAAGGAGGCTCCTTCTCAGCCATCTGGCCTTACAGTGGAGGCTGCTCCTCATCCTTCAGATGGGGTGCCTTCCGAGCCGACGAATAGCCCAGTCCCGATTCCCACCGTCGGATCCGAAATTCCAATTCTGACGACTCTTCCACAGCCAAGGCCCAGTGGTCTTCCCCAGCTCTGGCGCCAGACCCGGTCCCGCCATCAGACCCCCTTTATCCGGCCCCGATGCCAGCCCCTCCGACACCAGATTGGGTGGTGCTGGTTCCAACATCCGTCCCCCTGATGTTGGCTATCCCGACGCCCGGACCCCCCTGCTAATTTACACTACAGCGGGTCCAACGTGGGTCCCTCCTCTGTCAGATCTGATGACCATTTCCCGGCTGTTCCTCTTCCTGAGTGGAGTTCCCTTGGACAATACTACCCTGGTTATAACCCCTACCACCATTTCCAGGGTTACCATTATCCACTCCCACCAGTAATGCCTCCTCCTCCTCCCCCTTGGCAGCAAACTCCTCCTTCACCCCCTCCACCTCCTCCGGCTATGCCGGACTTCAAGACTTTAATCCAGTCTTGGTGGCAGGGGGCGTGCTCGGAGTTGGTGTCAGACCTGGAGACAAGTCTCTTACTTCCATGCTCTCCGAGGTTCATGTCCCCGAGGAGCTCTTCTCCGTCCATGGTACATGTCTCGGGGACGGCACATCAGGACATTGCCCTTCCGGACATTCGTAATCTTCCTGACAAGGGGGCAGATGATGACGAAGATGATGAGAATGCCGATGAGTTGACGGAGGATGTCTTGGAGGAACCCAAGGGTCCGAAAGGCAAGGTTTCCCTCAAGTACCCCCCCCCCCGAGGACTCTGCCTTCTCGGATCTTCTGAGGTCCATGAAAGATTTCTTTGACTGGGAGTCAGAGGATCAAGACCTAGAGTTAGAGTCTCTGTCTCTGGTCCCCATTCCTCCCTGGATCGGACTTCACCAGGACCTCACCACTACGGTCTGACAGATGCCTCATTTTTTTCCGGCTGTCCCCAAGAGGGCAGACAGGATATACCGGGCACCGAAGGAAGCTCCTTTTCTTAAGATGCATCTTAAGGCGGACTCTGTCATCATTTCAGCTGCTCATGATCGCTCCACTGCACCCAAACACATGAGCACCTCTCCTCCAGACAAAGAGTCGAGGCAAATGGACTAGTTTGGCAGAAAAGTTTATGCTTCGGACACATGTGTGCACAGATCCCTCAACTAGTGGCCCACATGGTGTCACACCAAAAGGCCCCCTTAGCCAGGTTAGAGGCCCGAGTCCAGTCGATGGAACCCTCGCGCTTCAGTGAGGAGCTTGCCAAAGATCTTCGCCTCTCTCACTTCTCCTGTAGGCATGCTTTGCGATCCATGTAAAACTCAATCGATTCTGTAGCTCATGCCTCAGTAACTGCTGTCGCCTTAAGGCTGCATTCCTGGCTCTGCGTCTCTGGCCTCGCCAGTGAGGTACAGCCTGCGATTCAGGATGCCCCTTTCCAGGGCTCGGTGCTTTTTGGTGGCGACACTAAAGACATTATTACTAATCTTCAGCACAGAGGTCTCGCCCTAAGATCAGTAAGGTTCATGTACTGATCGGGCACTCAACAACAGCAACAGCCCTTTCGGAAAAGGACCTGGAGGCAGAGGAAGTAGGCCCCAGCTCGGCGCTGTGGCAAACGCAAGGCCACGGGTTCCGCCACTCCTCTGGCCTCCAAGAACCAGAGATGTGCAGAAGGTCCTCCCCCTGAACGTCCTGCCATTTCCTGTCTCCCTGTCCCCACTAACTCCTCAGTCTCATGACGAGGGGCAGGTGGGGGAAGGTTCACCCCCGCAAGGCGCAGGAATGGAAGGCGATAACCTCTGACACATGGGTCCTGCAGTTGGTGTCTGTCAGACACACTATAGAGTTTTTGGAAATTCCTCCAGAATCTCTGCCAAAAAGGTCTTCTTACTCCAGGGATCAGGCTCTTCTCGTTCAAGAAGAAGTTCAAAGCCTCTTGCTTAAGGAAGCAATAGAGCGTGTTTTCCACCGGCAAAGGGGCAGGGGGTTCTACTCCCATTTTTTCCTGGTTCCAAAAACAGGCAGGAGACTTCAGACCCATTCTTGAGCAGCCTCAATTGGTTTGTCGAGTACAGAAAGTTCGGGATGCTGACGCTCCAGAGTCGTCTTCCACTCCTTTTGGAGAATCATTGGTTGTACGCTCTGGACATGTAGGATGCTTACCTGTACATCCCGATCTTCCCCAGCACCGCCGTTTCCTGTGGTTCCAGTTCCAAGGGGAGCACTTCCAGTTTCCGGCACTCCCTTTTGGTCTGTCCTCGGCATCGTGGGTGTTTACCAAGTGCCTACCGGTGGTGGCAGCTTCTTTACACTGCCACGGTATTGCGGTTTTCCCTTACCTGGACTATTGGCTGATTTCAGCCCCGTCCAGGGACTCTTTACTGCTCTATCCTTTACCCTGGACTTCTTTGGCAGACTGGGGATTACTGTCAGTATTCCCAAGTCATCGATGACACCGTCCCAGAGACTACAATTCATTGGGGCGGTTTTGGATACGGTCCAATGCAGAGCCTTCCTTCCTCCAGACAGGGTGGAGACCCTGATCTGTCAGGCTTCGTGGGTGGCTTCGTCCAGAACCATCCTGGCCCAGGAGATCCTCCGCTTTTTGGCCTGATGGCAGCCTCCATCACTACTGTTCCCCTTGCGAGGCTCCACATGAGAAGTTACTCAGTGGTCCTTGCTGGTGCAGTGGAATCAACTCCTGGTTGACCTGGGCCATCCAGTCCTGGTGTCGTCAGCAGTTCAGAAAGACTTGCTGTGGTGGAGGGACCACTACAACCTTTCCTTGGGTCTTACTTTCAGGAGCTCAGCTCCTCTGGCATCACTAACTACAGATGTATCGAACATGGGATGAGGAACACCAAGCTCGACTGTGATCCAGTTTGGCGGCATCATTACACATCAGCGTTCTGGAGATGAGGGTGGTCTTGTACGCCTACCAGGCCTTCCAGACTCTCCTTCCCATGGGATCATTGCTGGTCCAAACGGACAATATGTTGGTAGTTTGGTACCTCAACAAACAAGTAGGAACTCGCTTGTACCCCCTGTGCAGGGAGGCGATGCAAGTGTGGAACTGGGCAGTCCAGCACGATCTGGCCTTAGTGGTCGTGCATGTTCCAGGCATTCAAAATGTCCTGGCGGACAGTCTCAGCAGATCTCAGATCCTAACTCACAAATGGGAATTAAATCAGGAAGTGGCAAAATCTCTCTTCCTAAGATGGGATAGTCCATAAATCGACCTTTTCGCCTCCCAGTACAGCAAAAAACTTCCCTGTTTTTACTTGCTCGTTGCAGAGCATGGTGCTTTCTGGCATGATGTGCTCTCTCTCTCCCCTGGACAGGGACATTTTTGTATGCCTTTCCTCCATTTCCCATTCTCCAGAGGGTCCCTCTCAAGCTTCAGGCAGATAAGGCGAGGATGATTCTCATCACTCCTCTCTGGCCGAGACAAATTTGGTTCCCGCTGCTACAGCAGCTATCGAGGGACCCACAGGTTCCACTTCCAGTGACCCACGACCTCTTGACTGAGGAGCAAGGTTGCCTTGTTTATCCGGGGCTCAGGACCCTACATCTTCATGTGAGGCTCCTGCAGACATAGCGATTTCTTGCTTCGGGGTCTCCTCTCGAGTAGCTCAGTTTCTTTTAGAGGCTAGAAAACCCTCCACTCATTCCACTTATGCCATGAAGTGGTAACTTTTTTCCATCTGGGCGACCTCCAAGAAGTGGGACCCCTTTTCTTGTTCTGCCCTGTAACAGGGAGCTCCTACAACTTTTGAGGATCAACCTTTTCTTAAATCTGTTGCAACAGTTCTTCTATTTCTAAGCCTAATCTATCCTTTACTATTTCTAGTCCATAAGGTTGGCCACCCCCCTCCCCTCCCCTCTCTCGACGATGCTGCAGTGTCCTCTTTAATTTTCCTTTTTCCTCTTAGGTCCTCGGACAGGGAGGTTATTGTGGTGACCTCCAGATATATATAAAACAAGTTGTGCTAATTGTTGTTGGATTTAGTGTGTAATAGTACTATGTCATAAAATACCTTATGTTTATGAAACCTGTAAATGTTGAAAATACTGTGGCTGTGGCACTAGGTGTTTTTGATAATGGTAAAATGTACTAGGTGACTATTATAGAAATTAAGCTAGTTGTGTCATGTAAAATGCATATATATTGTTGTAAACTTAAGTAAGAAATGTCATGATTTGCATATATCCCACGATGCATTGCATTATGGAAGTATGTATGTATGTATGATGTTGTATTTCTTTGAAACTTAATTTGCTGCCATTGCCCTTTGGGGTAGACCTTCTTTCAGTGATTCTGCATTGAGATTCTTTGTCTATATCTTGTTTTTTTTTTTGTTTTGTTTTCTTTTTGGGCCCCCACTACCCAAGCAAAAGGGGTCTGCATAGGGGTGGTGGCTATATCTCAACTAATGAATTGGATCAGAGATCGGTGTCAGTAGGTGCTGGCTAAGTGCAGAGAAAAGACGGTCATAGTCTGTTGCTGCAAACTGATGTACTGAAGAAGGGATATGCCATTGCTTAAGGTTGTCTCTTGTATTTTGAATAAACATCACACAGTGATTGTGTGTTGAACTTGAAACTCGGTGTCTGGTCCATCTTTTATCCCACAACCCCTCCACACACTTGGTGTCAGAAGTGGGATAACTTGCTGGAAGCATCTGGACTGGCCGAAGAGGGACGTTTTCTGGTGGATATCACCCAGATATCCCAGGTGGACCGATGCACAAGGAGTTGTCAGAGGAGAACCCGGAGAAGAAAGTCTGTGGAGTTCTGACCAGAACAGTGGCTGACAGAGTGGGAGAGAAGCTGCTGCCTGAACTGGACCTGGGAGGTTGGAGGAAGGCCAAGCCTGAAGGCGATGAAGAGATGCAAGAGGATGTGGAAGAATTGAGGGAACTGCCTCCTCTTGAAGACGCTCCACCTGAAGACAAAGGGATGTTGTTGAAATGGCTCTGCATAAAACAGGTGCAGATGGAAAGAGAGAGAGAGAGATTCTGAGCGAAGAGAGAGAGAGAGAGACATTGAGCAGAGTAAGCAAGATGCCAAATGGGCTGATACCACAAGGGCCTTGCATGCCATCAATGCAGGGCAAACAGAAAGAGCCAGCAGCCCAAAAGACATTAAACTGTCTAAACTTTCAGACAGTGATGACATTGAGGCCTACCTCTCAATGTTTGAGAGGACTGCTCGAACATGCGCATGGCGAAGGGAACAGTGGGTTGTTCGACTGGCACCGCACCTGACAGGCAGTGCCCAGTTGGTTTATAGCCACATATAGCCACATGGACTCCAGAGAGGCTGAGTACTATGACCATGTGTAGCAGGAGATCCTCAGGCGCTATGACATATCACTGAAATCTATCACCAGAGGTTTAGGTTTCTAAAAATGCAGTCACTGGATAACCCCGAGACTTATGCCCATCTCAAGGAGCTCTGCTACAAATTGTTACAACCGGAGAACAAGAGCAAGGACCAACTTCTGGAGGTGGTGATTATTGAACAGTTTATTAAAGTTTTACCCCAGGATGTACAACTTTGGGTTTGGGAGCATAAGCCAGATTCTGCTGATAAAACCATCACATTGGCAGAAGACTTCCTGTCAGCCCAGTTATCCAGATTTAGAGAGTTCCAAGAGACCTCAGCAGCTGTGACCACCAGCAATCTGGTAAGGAACCCTTTTACTTATAAACTGTCTAATCCATCCCCAGAGAAACAAGACTGGAGAGCAGAGAGAAGGGGGCGTATTCCAGTAGCTGAGATTGTATGTCATGGGTGCCAAAAGAAGGGCCATTATCTAAGAAACTGACCTAATATAAAGAGAGAGAGACAGCTTACGTACCCTTAGCGAACTTGGGTCACTTTATGGCTACTGTACAGATTGAATCACACCAGATGATGGGACTGATTGATTCAGGGAGCCGCCAGACTCTTGTGTGAACAGAACTGGTGAATGGGAATAATAAAGGACAAAGTACAACAGTGATCTGTGTGCACAGTGATACCCATCGCTACCATGCAAATGACTGTTCAAGAAAAGACACAGAAAGTAAAAGTGGTGTTGGTACCTCACCTACTTGTGCAAGTTATTATCGGGCTTGACCACCCAGACTTTGCTTCATTTTTACTTTGTCATGCTGCCCAGGACTCTGCTGTAGTTGCTGTAGCCACCAGAGCTCAAATGAAGAAGGGACATTTACCATCTGTGTTCCCATTTGATAATGATGTTTTTGAGGATCCTGGCAAGGACCATAAGACTAAGGTGGAGAAGAGGAAGCTAAAGAAGGCTTGGATTGATAGTCATGTTGGTGTACAGCCAGACATGGGACATACTTTTAATTGTGATATGCAGCATGAGCAAAAAGCAGACCCCTCAGTTTGCTGTAAAACAGGGAATACTGTATCGAGAATACACGAACCCCAGAACTGGAGAGGTAATAGACCAACTAATGGTTCCGGAAAACTTCCACTCCCAAATCATGCATCTGGCACATGTCATCCCTTTAGCAGGCCATGCAGGCAGAGACAGCACCCTGAATAGGATATTACCCAGGTTTTATTGGCCCTCTATCCATGAGAACATAGCTGAGTATTGTAAAGCATGTGCTGAGTGTCAGAAGGTAGCTCAGGCAGGAAAAAGGGATAGAGTACCGCTACAACCCATCCCCATTGTAATTAACCCCTTTGACAGGATAGCCATGGATATAGTGGGCCCCCTGGAAAAGAGCTCCAAGGGTAACAGATTTGTACTGATCATATGTGACTACGCTACCCAAAAGCTATCCCCGTGAGAACTGTCACAGCCCCCAGGATAGCAGAGGAGCTAGCAAAGGTATTTAGCCGCATGGGAATCTCCCAAGAAATACTTACTGATCAAGGGAGTAATTTTAATGCATACCTGCTCAAAGAATTGTACTGTCTGCTGGGCGTGGTAGCAGTGCGTGCTTCCCCATACCACCCACAGACTGACGGCCTCATAGAGAGGTTTAATCAGACATTAAAGAGAATGTTGAGGAAATATGTGAAAGAAGAAGGTAAAGATTGGGATAGGTACCTCCCCTATTTACTTTTCGCTTACAGGGAAATCCCGCAGGCGTCCACTGGTTTCTCGCCTTTTTCATTACTGTATGGGAGGAACCCAAGGGGGCCACTGGATGTGGTTAAAGAATACTGGGAAGAAGGGAAGGAGGTGAGACATCTTAATGTCATAGAGTACATGACTCAGTTATGCAAATGCCTGGTGAGGTATATTAACTTGGCACACCAGAGCTTAGAACAAAAGCAGTACTTGCAGAAAGATAGATAAGACCATGGTTTGATGACTAAAACATTTCAGCCCGGGGATCAAGTGTTGTTACTCCTTCTCTCCGCAGAGAACAAACTACTCATGAAATGGCAGGGCCCCTTCACCATTTTGAGGCAAACAGGAGCAGTGAAATATGAGCTTAGCATGCCCGGAAAGAGACCTGCCCAGAAAATTTACTATGCGAACCTCCTTAGAAAATGGCGTGAGAAGCCTAATCCCTCCCTTTATATCCATCCTGAAGTTAGGGAGTCAGAGCTGGAGGTTGTCTATAAAAGGCTAGAGCAGTCGGGACCATTGGAGGAGATTCAGATAAACCCTGAATTGGAGCCTCAGCAACAGAAAGATTTGCAGGGGTTTTACAAGAGTTTGCGCCCGTATTCACAAACATCCTGGGGCGGGCCAAAGAAATTGTGCACACCATAACTGCCACGCAAGACAAGCCCATATACCAAAAGCCCTACAGACTACCTATGAAGGTGAGGGATGAGGTGATTCAGAAAGTCAAAAAAATGGAGCAGTTAGGTATAATTGTACCCTCAAAGAGTGCATGGTCTTCACCCCATGGTCATAGTGGACAAAAAAGAGGGTGGGATACGTCTATGCCTAGATTTTAGAAAGCTTAACAATGTCTCACTATTTGATGGCTACCCAATGCCCCGAATAGATGACATCATTGACAGGCTAGGCGATGCGCAGTATATCTCCACCCTGGACCTTACTAAGGGATATTGGCAAATCCCCTTGTCACCTGATTCACAAGATAAAACTGCATTTAGCACCACAGTCGGTTTATACCAGTTGGTCACAATGCCATTTGGACTACATGGGGCCCCAGCCACTTTTCAGCATTTTATGGACCACATTCTAAGACCACACGTTGAGTACTGTGAGGCTTATTTGGATCATGTGGTCATATTCAGTCTTGACTGGGAAACCCATGTTAGACACTTGTCCCAGGTATTGCAAGCAGTAAAGGAGTCAGGAGTGACCATTAACCCTGCTAAGTGTGCCCTAGCAAAGACCAAGACAAGATACCTAAGGTTCATTTTAGGAAACGAACAAGTGAAGCCCTAGGTAGAGAAGGTTACAGCAGTACCAAACAACCCAGTACCTACCACAAAAAAGCATGTGAGATCTTTCCTAGGCTTGGCTGGCTGTTACTGGAGATTTATTCCTAATTTCTCAGCCATTGCTAGTCCTTTGACTGATCTCACTAAAAAGAGGTGCCCAAATAAGATTCAGTGGACCCCTATTTGTGATGAGGCATTTAGGAAGATCAAGGCAATTCTGTGTAGAGCTCCTGTATTGAAAAGCCCTGACTTCAACCAAGTGTTTGAGGTTCAGACTGATGCATCAGAGAATGGTATTGGGGCAGTCTTATCTCAGAAAATAGATGGGGAAGAACATCCGATCATATGGAAGCTACATGAGCGGGAGATAAGATATGTTACTACAGAGAAAGAATGCTTAGCTCTGAAGTGGGCTATTGAGTCCATGAAATATTACTTGTGGGGCTGAATTTAAGGTTGTAACTGATCACAACCCCCTCTGCTGGTTGCACCAAATGAAAGAAAAAAATCCCAGTATAATGCAGTGGTAGTTGACTCTTCAGCTTTATCGATTTTGTGGTGTCACACAGGGCAGGGATGAAACATATAAATGCTGATTTCATGTCTAGATATGGTGTAGGAATTGATGTCAGTAAAATATGACAGCCTTCCCTTAAAGGAGATGAGAAGGTACCGTTAGTCTCTGTTGAGAAATGTGTTTATGCCTCAGGGTAAAGAATGATGATGTCCACTATGTTTGTGATGAAATGTTAATCGTTAATAGGGACCCTGAGACAGAGCTTCTGAAGATGGATGGGTAGGAAGCTCCATCCCTTTCTGGGACAGGAATGTAGTAAGAGAATCTGCAATGACTGCTTCCCTCTTAAGGTGGGGGATGTGTGACAGAGAGCTCCTGCCACTCTTGAGGACTGACCTTTTCTTAAATCTGTTGCAACAGTTCTTCTATTTTTAAGCCTAATCTATCCTTTACTATTTCTAGTCCATAAGGTTGGCCACCCCCTCCCCTCCTCTCTCTTGACAATGCTACAGTGTCCTCTATAATTTTTCTTTTCCCTCTTAGGTCCTCGGACAGGGAGGTTATTGTGGTGACTTCCAAATGTATGTAAAACAAGTTGTGTTAATCGTTGTTGGATTTAGTATGTAATAGCACTATGTCATAATATACCTTATGTTTATGAAACCTGTAAATGTTGAAAGTACTGTGGCACTAGGTGTTTTTGATAATGGTAAAATGTACTGGGTGACTATTATAGAAATTAAGCTAGTTGTGTTATTTAAAATACATGTATATTATAAACTTAAGTAAGAAATGTCAAGATGATTTGCATATATCCCAAGATGCATTGCATTATGGAAGTATGTACGATGTTGTATTTCTTTGAAACTTGATTTGTTGCCAATGCCCTTTGAGGTAGACCTTATTTCAGTGATTCTGCATTGAGATTCTTTGTCTATAGCTTGTTTTGTTTTTTTTGTTTCTTTTTGGGCCCCCACTACCCAAGCAAATGGGGCTTGCATAGGGGTGTGGCTACATCTCAACTAGTGAATTGTGTCAGAGATCAGTGTCAGCAGGTGCTGGCTAAGTGCAGAGAAGGGACATTCATAGTCTGTTGCTGCAAACTAATGTACTGAAGAAGGAATATGCCATTGCTTAAGGTTGTCTCTTGTATTTTGAATAAACATCACACAGAGATTGTGTGTTGAACTTGAAGCTTGGTGTCTGGTCCATCTGTTATCCCACAACCCCTCCACATTTCTCACAAGTCATGAAATACCTCCTTCATCTGTTAGACTCAGGTCTGTCATATTCTTCCTTGAAGGTCCACCTTATGGCAATTTTGGCGTACCACGAGCTGGTGGATGCTAAACCCGTGTCTCAGTTGAAGGTCTCAAAAACATTTCTGAAAGGGATCCTCCATCTGAAACCCCCCATCCGCAGCTCAATCCCACCTTGGGATTTTAACTTTGTGTTGGAGAAACTCACTCTACCCCCATTTGAACTGGCCATGAACTGTGACTTGTGCTTCCTTTCCTGGAAGACATTATTTTTAGTTACCATTACGTCAGCTCGAAGGATTTTGGAGTTTCACGCTCTAGTTTGTAAAGAGCCTTATCTTATTTTCCACAAGGACCGGGCGGTCCTTAGGACAAATCCTAAGTTTTTAACCAAGCTGGTGTCAAAAGCCACACTGAACCAATCAGTAGAGTTTCCAGTTTACTTTCTGTCCCCTTCGAACAGAGGTGAGACACTCCTGCATGTCATGGATGTCCATCGGATCCTTCAGTGCTACACACAACGAACCAAGGATTTCTGTAGCTGCAATCAGCTTTTTGTTTCTTTTGGCCCCAGGTTAAAGGGCAAAGCGGTTTCGAAGCAGTGCCTTTCCAAATGGTTAGGCTACTGTATTTGGTATTGTTACCAAAAGTATGAACAATCTCTGCCAGGTCCCATCAGAGGTCATTCTACTAGGGGCATGGCTGCTTCCACTGCTTTTTTGCAGAACATGTCTGTGGCCGATATCTGCGTCGCAGCTACTTGGAGTTCTGCCCATATTTTTACTAAACACTACAGTCTGGACATTGCTTCTAGGCGGAGGGCTGGCTTCGGCCTAGCTGTCTTGCAGGGCCTTCTGTCCTAGGCTGGGTCCAGTCTGGTTCCCAGTTTCCATTGGAGTTATTTTCTCCTTTGCCCTTGTTTCTCTCGGTCTCTCTTTGGAGGGACTGCTTGGGACTCTGTCGTATATGTAATGACCTACTGAAGGAACCCTCTCGAAGTAAGAGAGTACAGTTACGTAGGAACTTACTGTAACAGTAGATCTTCGAGAGAGGTTCCTTCAGTATGTCATATTTTTCCCTCCCTCCTTCCCCTCATTTTATTTCTTACACAGGGACTCCAAATCCTGTTTGCTTCTGCTGTCAGGTCTCATCCTAGCTCCGGCAGGAGAACTGGAGGGCGGGCGTGGGGACCGGCCATTTTTTACGGCTACGGTGACGTCGGTCACATGACGTCGGATAGACGGTCCCCCTTAAGGGATTGCTAGAAAAGTCTGCCGTGCGGCCTGATGCCAGGTGGCACTGTCCTATATGTAATGACCTATGGAAAGAACCTCTCTTGAAGATCTACTGTTACAGTAAGTTGCTACGTAATTGTACTTTTCTACGCACACTTGTAACTTCGCCAGTTTTTCATATTTTCACTCCAGATTTTCAACATTGCCATTTTGTCACACTACCTCATGAAAAGTACAGCTGTAATTTTTCAAATCCTGCCAAAAATGTTTTTTTCTCACCTGTGGAGTAGAATGGCGTTACAGATGCACATGGGAATTTGAAAGTTTTCGGTACTGGGTAAATGCGGTGAGGTGATAAGAAGGTTATGTTGGACATTTGGGGTGAAAATTATTTAAGATGGCACAGTTATGACTGTTTGTTGCAATTTCACTACGCCTGCTCGTACCTTGTTGCATGGAAGCGCAGGAGCCGGAGGCCCCTACGTTTCCACAGCTAGATACGTGGAGGGATTGGAGTGCAGGGTCTGAAGGACCCTGTGCTCCCACAGTAAAATAGAAATACTATCATACTATCTAAAAAAAAGTAAGGAAATAAATTGCAAAAAACTTCGTTAATGAATCAGTTAGGGTTAAAGCGTCAAAAGTACGGAAATGTAGGCGTTAGGGTTTTCAACCCTAATAGCTCACCCCATCTTGCACAGGCGAAGAGGATCGGGGGTTGGCATTAACATCTCCAGCCCTAACGCTCACCACATTCCATTACAAAATAAGCTGGGCCATATCATTGGAGAATGGGGTGAACATTAGGGCTGGAGAGGCCAGTGCCAACCCCCCGATCCCTCTTCGTCTGTGCAGGGCGGGGGTTGGGTGTTAGGGTTGGAAACCCTGATGCCACATTTCCCTACTTTTGATGCTCTAACCCTAACTGATGGATTAACGAAATCTTTTGCAGTACTTATATATAATGTTGGTCAATCTCGATCAATAATGTATTAATACAGCCAGTGAGTCCACTCTTCCGGTTGTAAGAATGGTCCCACATTCTTAGTGTTTCAGAACCACTCACCTTCAGTTTGCGGTTCTCATTCCCTAAGAATGTGCGTTGAGACCATTTTTTACAACCATAAGAGTGATCTCGGCAGCGGTATTAACATGCATATAAGGTTGTCTCATGCACTTGGTTTTAAAATTCTGAAGTTCTACCTTCAGTTGGCACAGCCCATTTCCCACAAAGGGGAGTGTCTAAATTTTACAAATTTTACAGAGCAAAACATTTTGATTTTAAATTGAAATTCCATTTTTTTTAAAACTTGTATTTTATTATTTTCGGAAGAGCAGACCATACGACCTTCCTCATAAGGAGTATAAAAAAACAGTTCCTTGAGACTACAGTACAGTCTGTAGTATGCACCTCCTTACTCCACATACCAAGGACATGAGGGTTCCCAAAAGTTATAACACAATATGGTTACAAGTAAATACCAACTAAGTATCGATGGTGGTCAAGAGAACTGCTAAACAAACTACAAAATCCATAAAAACACACTTGCTTATCTTTCATTTTTTTATAGTTACTGTATTTTTGCACAGTTTGTGCAGTTTTGTGTGGCTTTGCAGAGGTGTGTTAAATGATCAGAATGCTGTAATAACCGGTTTTCGGGTTATTATGGTATTTTGGAGAAACTTGAAAACTTATACAGAGAATATTAATATCGCAAGCACAAGTTGCAGTTTAACTGCACAGTACTTCATTAAAAAGATACTCTATGCACTTCATAAACACTAACCCCAACTGGCACTAAGGACCAGTATCAAAAATAATGACACTACAAAGACAGCATCAGCAAACCAGTAGCCCAGCAATTTGAACCAGAATGGTTCTTCTGCAAGGAGCATGGTTCAAACAATTAAAATGCGATGCCTGCGGTCTGATGAGTGACAGCAGCCAGTCACTCCCTCCCTTTAAGTGCTATTTCAACAGCAAGTTCTGTTTCATTGCTGCAGCTGGAGGCTTTGCTGGGGCTCCGCCCGGCCCCTCCATTTGCTGCTGCTTTTTCATGTTGCTTTTTTCAGCTTTCTGTTTGCTTTGTATCTTCAGATTCTGTTTGGTTTGTGCTTTTAGTGCTTTGTAGGTTAGTATTTTGCCTTTCTACCTTCCCTAGCTATAATACTGTCCATGCCTCTTTTCTCTAGGTTAGCCACCTATGCTGCACTCATGTCTCCATCTAATTTCTGTAACAACACAGGAACTGTCCATGTAAACACATACAATAACAACACAGGAACTGTCCATGTAAACACATACAATAACAACACAGGAACTGTCCACGTAAACACATACAGTAACAACACAGGAACTGTCCATGTAAACACATACAATAACAACACAGGAACTGTCCATATAAACACATACAGTAACAACACATGTTAACAGTTAGAAAGGCGGTTGTAATTTGATCACAAACTTTATTCCTCAAGTGAACACATGACTTGTTGTCATTTTTAAAAGTAGTTCCTTTTAGACACTCTGTTTATTAATAAGATAAGTATGATCTGCATCTCCCAATAGTGTATTTACTGCATCATAACATTTAGAAGTTTATGTTTAAAGGGTCACTGTCAACCCCCCTGGCCTCAAAGTGTCCCTAGTTTAAAAAAAAATGCATGTTATGATTGCACACATTCTGTAAAGATTGCTGATGTAGCTGGTAGTCTAATTCTGGTTCCTTTTTTTCTTTTAAAAGTGAAAAACAGACTGCCCACAATACTGGTGTTACCACACCATGACACATTTGTTTACACTCCTTGATCAACTCCCATTGCATCTTTCCTGGACTTGGGAACACCCCAACACACAATTTAGCCACTAGTTATGCAGTAGGAGTAGGCAAGACTATTGTACTTTGAGGGGCTGCACTGTGTGTGGGTGTTTCTAATGTTCAGGAAGTATGCAATAAGAATAGTTCCAGGATTTGAAACAAAACAAGGTGGGTTATAACTGTACATTTGCATACATTTTGGTCCTAGTAAGCAAGGAGACAGCAGATAAAACGACCAGCGGCAAGAATGTATTTTAGAGAAAGTAAGCAATCATAAAATGTGGGTTTTCAGCTAGAAATAATGATACAAAAAGGGTTGACAGTGTCCCTTTAGAGAGGACCTGAAGTCACCACAAAAGAATCACAATTACCTTCTGCAGGACCCAGCTACACAACATTAAACGATTACTGCATTAGTAAGCCATTTTGTTCTTTACTTACAACATCTACATGAAAACAGGAGTTCTAGGAGCGTGGATATGTTGTTCATCCACACTCTGTGGCATGTCCCTTTCCCCTTTAAATCTTGCCAGAAGTCTTCAAGCTGGCTCCTCCCATCCACCCGGGTGGTATATACCTCGGCTCCGCCCCATGGTGCCAGATATTCCTTTCCGCTGGAAGATTCAGGTTCCCTCGTGCTACTTTTACAAGTACCGTAGGCCCTGGAGTCTAATCAACGGTTTTCACTACATTTGCTTTCTTTAAAACTTGTAAGAGTTTACGAATCCGATCCGAGCGCATCGGACATGGAGGACAAGTCGTCCCCCGGTTTTCGCTGGTGTCCTTGCAGACAAAAAATGTCTCGCACCGATCCCCTCCTCTCATGCATTTATTGCTTGGGTGCCGTGCATGACACCACTGCTTGCACTATCTCTCTGGCCTTTCATCCCAACACAGGTTTTTTTTTGTTTTGTTTTTTGCATTATTTATTTATCGCCCCCTGTGCCCGACCGACCTCTCCTTCAGACCTTCTGCCAGGGACTACCCCCGCTAACTCCATTCCGAACCCACCCCGATGCCAGCTTCCCCCGGATCCCAGATCGCAGCCGACCAGGGTAGCCCAACGTATCCTCCGTCGGACGGGTCCCCTCCTTCCCGGAGGAAATTGCCTTCAAGCATTCTTAGTCTCGGCCCTGATGCTGCTGGGATCGGGATTTCCCTGGCTCTTCGGGGGTTCCACGGAGGCGGGGGATCCAGGTGGCCGTCATCCGGTTGCTCGGACGCCATTTTCCGCCTTTTCTGTTTTTCCCCCTGTTGCGCCGCTTCTTGTAGTGCCCCGGTTTCCACTGGGGCGCTACAGAGCGAGCATGCTAACCACGCCCGGGGAGGAGAGCCTCTCCTTCCCTGCCAACCCCAGTGACCGAGTCCATTCCAAACCGGGTTGCGGCGTGAGTTGAGGTAAGGCGCCCGCGCCTCAGCCCTTTACGCCACTGGGCCGACCCAACACAGGGTTTTAAACAATTGAGTGGCAGTTTTTTTCTTGGGACAATGCCAACTGTACAGAAAGTATTTATATAGGTTTTCTAGAAGTGTTATGTTTGTTAAACACAACGAGTCAAGTGCTATGGATTTTCACAAATTTTTTTTTTTTTTAGTTTAACAAGGTATAGCACACTAAGCGGAAAGCTTTTTCACAGGAGCAACCTGGGAGCACAAGGAGGTTAAGTGACTTGCTCAGGGTCACACAGTATACAAGTGGAAGCTGTAGGAGTCAAACCCAGGTCTGGTCTACAGGATGTCACCAGATTTGCAGTTCAGAGCCTTAGACCACTGCGCTATACTGCCTTATAGCACTTTTATGAGCAAAACGCTAATTCATTTTTGGAGTTAAATAAAACCCTGCTACATCCTGGACAATCGCAAGGCGCGCCTACAGCTAGGGAGACTGGAGCTTCGCAATTCACCGGAGAAATCGAAGGAGGCCAGGTGGGCGGTTTCCACGGCCACGGGATCCACCGAGCAGCTCGAACAGATGGCGGCTTTCGAAGAGGAAGCTGCCCAAGTTTCGGCCAGCCGAAGTGTTTTCGTGCCACTCAACCTGGGCTCCACCTTTACTGGGTCCTTTCAGGAGCTGTGCCAGTCTCTCCCTACCAAGGGTGAGGCGCCCTCGGTCTCACACTCCTCCTGCCCCAAGAAAATGAACAAGGACCCCAAATCATCTTCTGGCCGAAGAAGACATTCCTGGGACCGAGAGCGGTCCGATTCACAGGACCAGGCAGTCTCGGCCTCTGTCGAGATCGCTTCCTCGGCTGCCGGCTTCTCGGACCTTCCGTCAGGCCAAGGCACCGAGGCCAAGAATACAGCAGAACCAGCCGAGATTTCTCTCGACCCAATCGCGCTGTTGTCGCCGACCCTGCTCGCCGACTCTTTGGAAAGGACACCTATCCTTTCTTTCCCTGACGAGGAGACCCGTCCTGTGGGCATCCCGATCGAGGGACAGGAGCCGGATCCTCGGTTTTCACCTAATCCAGCCTCTCCCGATCGACAGAGCCGACACTGTCGGTCTCGATCGAGGAGTAGGACCCCGTCGGTCGAGAAACCAAAAAAGGGTCATAAACACTTCTGGAAGAGGCACCGCTGCCGTTCCTCATCCTCCTTGGATGAGGAGAGATTTAGACGGAAGCTGTGTCAACATTATGAGGACCTCATGTGGCAACAGCTAATTCTGACCGGTCATAAGCTGGCTTCACTGGCCATTACTTGGCCCCAGCCTCTTTGGCTGACACCGACTCCTCCGGTACCAAGGACTCCGGTTCTTCCTCCGGCAGGACCAGCACGCATTCCTGCTCGGCCTGTTCCGGTCTCCCCACCAATTCTGGTGGAACCACCGCCTAAGCAGCCTCAGGGAGGGGCTCCCTCAAAGGAGGATCAGACAGATACGGGCTTGCCCCGTCATCTGTCCATCACTGTAGTTCCAGATCACCCTAGGTGAATTGAAGGGAACGTAGGTGGGCGACCCCTGTATCCTGACTCCTCAGACTTGGATACCACTGGTCTTCACTCACACCGTGATGATGAGTTGTCAATGACAGGCCTGGAGGAAGGTCCTTCTTCCTTCCAAGGCATCCTTCGACTCATTTCTGAGTCCACAGGTATGCCATTGCAGCCTATCCAAAAGGAGGCAGAATATCCTCTCACAGATATCCTTAAGAGGGGGGATACCCCGACGGAGGCCTTCCCAGTGGCTGAAGCCATTGTTGGCCCGGCCCTTGAGCTATGGCAGCGCCCTGCCTCTTGCCTGGCTCAGTCTGCCCGCATAACTTGCAAGTACACTGTACCCATGGGGTCCTTGGCGGGCTTCACTGAGCATCCCTCGGCCGAGAGCCTTGTGACTGCCTCAGTGTTTCGGTGCATGGGTAGCTCAGCAGATACTGACTGCCCTCCAGACAAGGAGTCCAAAAATATGGACCATTCTGCCTGGAAGGTATATGCAGCCTCATCCTTGGGCCTTCATCAGGCCAGCTCAGCTGTAATCATGGCACACTTCTCTCATGCCCTCTTGGGGTCACTAGATGAAGTCCTCCCTCATCTCCCAGCAGACATGCAGACCACGGTTAAGCAGGTCCATGACCAGGGCCGTGCTGTTGCGAAACAACAGCTCCAGATGGCCCTGGACATTGGAGATTCCTGTGCCCGCTCCTTAGCAGCCACAGTGGCCACTCGCCGCAGGGCATGGCTGAGGTTATCCTCTTTTCCTGCGAATACTCAGCATAAATTAGCTGATGTGCCCTTCCTTGGCACCGACCTCTTCAGTCCCGGAATGGCAGGTCACCTCCAGTGCATAGAGCAGTCCAATGCCACCTTGGATGCTACCTCTGCAAATGGTTCTTTGGGCAAGAACCAGCAGAAGCGCAAGAAGAAGCCCTTTCGGCACTCTTACCCTGCAGTTAGACAGCCCTCCTGTCAGGGAGGTCAGCAGCAACAGCAGGTTCAAGCTTGGCACCCTAGGCCCAGACAGGGTCCCCAACAGCCCTGCAAAGGAGGCCGAGGTGCCGGTCCAGGAGCCTCCTCCTTCTCTAAGCCTGCGCAGTGATGAGTCGGGGGGTGGCCAACCCTACTCCCATCACGCCAGTTCTGGGTCCTCCCGTGGGGGGCCGGCTCCGTCACTTTCTTTCCTCCTGGTCCGGTATCATTTCGGACAGGTGAGTCCTGGAAGTGGTCGGTCGGGGAGTGCCTCTAGAGTTTGAGCAGTACCCTTCTTGCCGAGCCCATCCCCCATGGGAGGAAAGGATCTCAGTTGGCGCTCAATCGGCCCTTTGGGACGACATTGCTCAGCTCCTCCGCAAGGAGGCGGTAGCTCCAGTGTCAGATCCTCCTGCAGACACAGGCTTTGTATCCAGGTACTTCCTGGTGCCCAAGCGGACGGGGGGTTGGCACCCCATCCTAGATCTCCATGACCTGAATCAGTATCTCAGGTCTCGCACCTTCTGGATGGTAACTCTGAGCCAGATCATACCACCTCTGGAGCGAAACATGTGGTTCTGTTCACTGGATCTACAGGACGCGTTCTTTCACATCCCAATCTGTCCATCCCACCAGCGGTTCCTCTGCTTCAGGGTCGAAGGGACCCTGTATGAGTTCCAAGCCATGCCATTCAGTCTGTCATCAGCCCCTCGGGTCTTCACCAAAAGCATTGCAGTGGTGGCAGCCCATCTCCGGTGTCAAGGGGTTCACATATACCCCTACCTCAACGATTGCCTCCTGGCGGGTTCCTTCTCCCTGCAGGAGGTGGAGAGGTCCAGGGACCTGGCCCTCCGAACCTGTTCCCGATTAGGCCTCCTGATCAACGAGGCCAAGTCAGAACTTGTGCCCTCTCAGGTGATGGGCCTTATCGGGGCAGAGCTCGACTCTCGTCAAGCCAGAGCTCGGCTTCCGGTGGACAGGGTGGAGGTTCTTTCCTCCTTTGCCCAGTCATTTCTAGTTGGGCACTTGCGCCCTTTCCCAGGACTTCCTGCGCCTTCTGGGTTACGTGGCAGCATGCACCTCAGTGGTCCGTTGGGCCAGGTTGCACATGCGTCCCCTCCAGTGGGAGCTGGCCGCTCAGTGGACTAACATCACGGTCTTTTCGACCAGCTGGTCACTGTGACCCAGAAGATGTGGGACACTCTCCAGTGGTGGACCGCTCCAGACCGGTTGCAGGAAGGTATCCCATTTGTTCGCCCCGAGCCAACGGTCATCCTTATGACCGATTCGCCTCTCATGGGCTGGGGAGCCCACATGACTGACAACAGGGCACTCGGGTTCTGGACCCCCAAGGAGTCCCGATGCCACATCAACCTGTTGGAGCTCAGAGCAGTCAGACTGGCACTGCCAGCTTTCGCTCCTCAGCTCCAGGGTCAAGTGGTTTAAGTCCAGATGGACAATACCATGACTATGTACTGTCTCAACAAACAGGGCGGCACGCACTCCCATCTGCTATGCAAGGAGGTGCTCCGCATCTGGACCCTCGTAAGGCGGTTGGAGGTGGATCTCCTAGCCATCCATGTTGCAGGAGCCTCAAACCAGCGGGCAGATGCTCTCAGCCACTTAGGCCAGACATCCCACGAGTGGTTTCTCCATCCAGAGGTAGCTTACAGTCTGTTCTCCCGTTGGGGCAAACCGATGGTGAACCTGTTGGCCTCCAGGGAAAACACCAAGCTGAGGCTGTTTCATGCCCACCCCCCTCAGCAGGGCTCGCTGCAAGGGAATACCTTCTCAAGGCCATGGACCCCAGGCCCCCTCTATGCCTTCCCTCCATTTCCCTTGATCCACAAGGTGTTACTCAAGGTGAGGGACAAGGCGAAGGTGATTCTGGTAGCCCCAGATTGGCCGTGCCAGTTCTGGTATCCAGATCTCCTCAGCCTCAGTTGCAGGCCCCCGGAGCAGCTTTGTACATGCCTGGACTTGATATCTCTGAACCAGGGGAAGGTCTTCCATCCGGACCTTCAATCCCTGCACCTCATAGCCTGGTACCTGAGCGGCTAGAGTTCCAGGCTTGGGGTCTTTCCGAAGATGTCTACACTGTGGTGGAGGCATCTAGAAAGGAATCAACCAGGAAATGTTATGCCTTCAGATGGAAAAGATTTTCCATTTGGTATCGGGGTAAGGGTCTGGACCGCTCATCCTGTTCTGTGGCTAACATTGTCATCTACCTTTGGTCTCTCTCCAAAGGGGGTCTACGGTCATCGACCCTTAGGGTGCACCTGGCAGCCATTTCCGCTTACCGGGCGCAGGCCGGTCAGCCGGCAGTGGCACAGGAGATAGTGGTCAGGCACTTTTTCAAAGGCCTGGATCACATATCCCCTTCGGTGCGTGAACCTCCACCTCCATGGGATCTACTGCTGGTATTGGCAAGGCTTATGGGCAAGTCATTCGAACCAGTGCACAAGTGTGAGCTGTCACACTTGTCATGGAAGACGGCCTTCCTGGTGGCTATCGTGTCTGCCAGAAGGACAGGGGAGCTCCAGGTGCTTTCGGTGGACTCCCCTTAGCTGGTCTTCCACAGGGACAGAGTTGTTCTGCACCCCCACCCGAAATTCCTTGCGAAGGTGGTGTCAGAGTTTCACCTTAATGAGGTGTTGACTCTGCCAGTATACTACACTAATTACAGCTCAGAGGCAGAGTACAGGCTCCATACTTTAGACCTGAGACGTGCTCTCTCCTATTACAAGGAGAGGATGGCACAAATTCATGGAGAGGTTCACTAGCTGTTTGTCACCTATGCTGAAGCCGCTTCTGGCAGACCTGCAGCGAAGCAGACTATTGCAAGATAGATTACATCATGTATAGGTCTGTGCTACGAGTTCGCGGGCAAGGAGCCTCCCAGAGGGATAAGAGCTCATACTACCCACCATATTGCTGCATCGGTGGCTGCTTCCAGGGACATCCCTATCCAGGAAATCTGTTCGGCTGCTACCTGGAAGTCAGCAAACACCTTCATTACCCACTACCACATCGACCGTGAGTCACGCCAGGATGCTGGTTTTGGGACCTCAGTTCTCCAATCTCTGTTCCCTAAGTTGGGAGTGTGGACCTTGCCTCCCTTCTCCCGGAGAACTGCTAGGATTCTGCCAAACAGTGTGTATGAACAACATATCCACGATCCTAGAAAAACAGATTCTAGGGACATGGATATGTTGTTCAATCCACACTTCATGGCAGGTTCCTTGCTGCTATAAATCTTGCCAGAAGGTCTTCAAGCTGGCTCCTCCCACCCACCCAGGTGGTAAAACTCTCGGCTCCGCCCCATGATGCCAGAACTTCCTTACCACTTGGAAGCTCAGGTTCTCTCCTTAGTGCTCTGCGTTTAGACTGGATCCAAACTCTTCGGTTAACCCGAAACTAATTTTAAAGTTTACAAGACTTCGGTCTGTTTCTTCCTTCGTGGCTACAATGGATAAGTCGACTCCCCATTTTCGGTGGTGCCCATGTGGGCAGAAGATGTCTTGGACCGATTCACACTCCACGTGCATTTATTGCCTCGGGCTTGACCACGATCCGCAGGCCTGCGATTTGTGCAAGTCCTTCATGGCCAGTGTCCTCAAAGACCGTCCTGCCACATTCCAACTTGGGCGCCCCGAGAGACGTATTCTACTGGTGAAGTCAAAGGAGGCCCGTTGGGTGGTGTCCGCGGCGGCGGGCTCGGCTGAGCAACTTGAGCAGATGATCGCCCTCGAGGAGGAGGCGGCCCAGGCCGCATCTTCGTCCTCCTCAGTTGCGGCATTTATCCCGCACTCCTTGGGCTCCTCCTACACGGCTTCTTTTAAGGAGCTTTCTCAATCCCTCTCCCCGGAAGGTGAGGGTCCACTGGGACACTCCTCTCGGTCCAAGAAGAAGGACTCGAAGGGTAAGTCCCACCGTCGGCGTTCGTGGGAGCGGGAGAGGTCCCCTTCCCCGGACAGTCGACACTCGACTTTGGTCGAGGTTGCGGCTAAGGCCGCTGGCTACAGTGTCCCGTCAGGTCAACCGGCCAAGACACCCACGTCGGCGGTCGAGATTTTCTCGACCCGTCGAATGATAGACTGTCGACTGGAAACCGACAACCCTTCTTCACTGGTTCCCCGGTGGAAACGAGACTTGCCTGCTCCCCGATGCCGCGGTCGGTTAAGGTTCTGAGCGAGGGAGGAACTGGTTTCCCCTGCTCCCTCCAGACCCCCCTCGGAAACACCGACGGTCTCAGTCTCGGACCTCCTCTCGGTCCAGCCGATGCCACCGACACCGGCAGTCTCGGTTTAGGCACCGAGGAAAGCAGCGGCGCCGCTCGTCTTCATCTTCTTCCTCCTCAGAGGAAAGGCTTCGGCGCAAGTTGCATCGATGCTACGAGGACTTTATGTGGCAACAGCGCCTTCTGACCGGGAACAAGTCGACCCCGTCACCTTCCCCAGCCATTAAGTGGCTGTCACCTGAACGGCCGAACCAACCCCTCGTGGTTGTCGAGGAGCCCAAACTGGCGCCGGTTGTTTGTCTGAAACCAGCTGTGCCACCTATTGTGGTGGAACCCCCGCCTCCACAACCTAAATCTGGGGCTCTGACCCAGGATTCTCGGTCGGGTCAGGGGTTGCCCCATCGGTTGTCGGTCACCCTCACTCCCGACCATTCTCGGGAGGTGGAGGGTGGCTCAGGCCCTAGGCAGCTGTTCGCAGACTCCTCGGAGTCTGATGACGACTCTTCCCTGTTCTCCTGGCCCCATGACCTGGAGTCCACTGGGGGACAGTCGGTGGACGAGAGCCCATCCTCGTTCATGGGTCTGCTTCGGCTCATCTCAGAATCTACTGGGATGCAGCTCAAACCCGTATCCAAGCGGGCCAAGTATCCCCTCACGGAGATACTGGACTGAGGGGATTCTCCCACGGAGGCCTTTTCATTGTTGGCCCAGCCTTGGAGTTATGGCAGCAGCCGGCTTATTGTCCTGCTCCTTCGGTCAGGATGGCCAGGAAGTACGCAGTCCCCACCGGTTCACTGTCCCGTTTTTCAGAGCACCCCTCTGCGGAGGGGCTTGTTACCAATAGTGTTTTCCGGCATTCCAGGAGCACCAGGGATGTGGACAAGCCTCCCGACAAAGAGTCCAAAAAGCTGGACTATGCCAGGCGTAAGGTGTACGCTGCATCCTCCCTAGGCCCTCCATCAGGCCAGTTCGGCCATACTGATGGCGCACTTCTCCCACGCCCTTATGGGTTCCCTGGATGAGGTGATCCCTCATCTCCTGGCTGACCTCCAGACTACGGTCAAGCAGGTGCGGGATCAGGGAAGGGCAGTGGCGAAGCAGCAGCTCCAAACTGTTCTGGATATTGGAGACTCTTGTGACCAGTCAGTAGCGGCCGCAGTGGCCATGCGCCGCAGAGCTTGGCTGCGGATCTCCACCTTCACGGCGGATACCCAGCACAAGCTGGCAGACGTCCCCTTCCTGGGTACCGACTTGTTCGGGCCCGGGGTGGAAGGCCATCTCCAGAGGATCGAGAAGTCCAATGCCACCTTGGACTCTGTCACGTCTGTCCAGAATGACAAAGGCCGCCAGCAGCAGCATAAGCCCTTTCGCCCTTCTGCCCCTGCGGCACGTCCGGCCCAGCAACACCAGCATCGGGCCAGCAAGCTCGCACTTGCCCACCCCAAAGCCAAGCCTTCAGCTACCTCCTGCAGGAAGCCTGGAGGAAAAGGCCCAGGAGGCCCCTCGGCCGGTCCCTCCTCAAGCCTGCCCAGTGACGGGTTGAGGGGTGTCACCCCCCAGCCTCGTCGCTCCCCCCTCTGCTATCACCACGGACCGCTGGGTGTTGGAAGTGGTAGGAAAGAGTCTGCCTCTGGAGTTTGAGCAGGGCCTGCCCTTCCAAGCCGTCGCCCCACGGCAGGGCTACAGGGTCCACAGCCTCTCTGTTGGCCCGTCGAGCCGACATTGCCCTGCTCCTCCAGAAGGAGGTGATCAGGGAGGTGGTGGATCCTCCACCAGACCCAGGGTTTGTGTCCAGGTATTTCCTGGTCCCAAACCGGATGGGGGGGCTGGTGCCCCATTCTAGACCTGCACGACCTGAATAGGTTCCTAAGGTCTCGAACCTTCGGGATGGTCACTCTGGCTCAGATCATTCCATCCTTGGACTGAGACATGTGGTTCTGTTCTCTGGACCTCCAGGACACGTTTTTTCACGGCCCAATCCGTCTGTCCCACCAGCGATTCCTTCGCTTCAGAGCAGAGGGGTCCCTTTACGAGTTCCGGGCCATGCCCTTCGGCCTCTCTCCAGCTCCCAGGGTCTTCACCAAATGCATGGCAGTGGTGACAGCATTCCTGCAGCGCCAAAGGGTCTGGGTGTACCCTTACCTGGACGACAGGCTGATTGCAGCCCCCTCCAGGCTGGAGGTGGAGCGGTCCAGGGATCTGGCCCTCCAGGTCTGCTCTCAGATTGGCTTCATCATCAACGAGGCCAAATCGAAACGCGTACCAATGCAGGTGATTGAATTAATCGGGGCAGAGCTCAACTCTCTTCGAGCCAGAGCACGGCTCCCGGTGGACAGGGCTGAGGTTCTTCCCTCCTTTGCCCAATCATTTCAGGTTGGGCAATTGCACCCTGCCCGGGACTTCCTGCACCTCCTGGTGGCCTGCACCAGCATGGTCCGTTGGGTCCGTTGGCGCATGCATCCCCTGCAGTGGGGACTGGCCAGCCAGTGGTCACAGCGCTCCGGTCCCTTGGACCAGCCAATGGCAGTGACCCAGGAAATGTGGAACGCACTCCAGTGGTGGACCATTCCAGCTCATCTACAGGAGGGCATCCTGTTTGTCTGCCCCGAGCCGACAGTCTCTATCGACTGACGCCTCTCTGATGGGTTGGGGTGCCCATCTGGGGGAGCACAGAGCGCATGACCTCTGGTCCCCTCGGGAGTCCCGATGCCACATCAACCTGCTGGAGCTTCGAGCGGTCCGTCTAGCCCTCACCGCCTTCGCTCCGTTTGTGCAGGGTCAAATGGTGCAGGTCCAGACCGACTATACCACGACCATGTACTACCTAAACCGCCAGGGCGGGACGCACTCCATGCAAGGAACGATCTCCCTGTGCAAGGAAGTGCTCCGCACTTGGTCCCTCGTGCGCAGCCTGGAAGTGGATCTCCTTGCCATCCATGTGGCAGGAGCCTCCAACACTCTGGCCGATGCACCTAAGCTGGATAGGGACTGCGACTCACGAGTGCTGTCTCCTGCCGGAGGTAGCACAAGATCTGTTCTCGCACTGGGGCACGCCTCAGGTGGACCTGTTTGCCTCCAGGGAGAATGTGAAGCTGAGGCTGTTTCATGCCAACCCCCCACAGCAGGGCTCGCTGCAGGGGGATGCCTTCTCGAGGCGGTGGACCCCGGGCCTCTTCTACGCCTTTCCCCCAATTCCCTTGATCCACAAAGTGCTTCTCAAGCGTAGGGAGGGACAAGGAGGTGATTCTGGTAGCCCCAGACTGGCCCCACCAGTTCTGGTATCCAGATCTCCTCAGCTCAGGCTCCGTGGTGGCTCCCAGCCCCTCGGACCTGATCTCCAGTCAACCAGGGGAAGGTTCTCCACCTGGACCTTCAATCCTTGCACCTGACGGCCTGGTTCCTGAGTGGCTAGAGTTCCAGGCCTTTGGTCTTTCCGATGAGGTCCTCAGTGTTGTTGAGGCATCCCGTAAGGAGTTGACCAGGAAATGCTATGCCTTCAAATGGAAGAGATTCTCCATTTGGTGTCAGGGCAAGGGGTTGGACCCTTCCTCCTGTTCCTTGGCAAGCATTCTGGACTACCTGTGGTCCCTTTCTCAGCTAGGGCTTCAGTCGACGACCCTTAAGGTGCACCTGGCAGCCATCTCTGCTTACCGGGCATGGGCCGGGAAGCAGTCGGTGGCACAGGAGAAGGTGGTCGGGCGCCTTTTCAAAGGCCTTGATCACATATCCCCTCTGGTGTCAGAACCTCCACCTCCGTGGGATCCACTGCTGGTACTGGCTAATCTCATAGGCAAGCCATTCGAACCAATGCACAGGTGTGACATCTCTCACCTGTCGTGGAAGACCGCCTTCTTGGTGGCTATCACGTCAGCCAGAAGGATGGGAGAGCTCCAGGTGCTTTCCATCGAGTCTCCTTTTCTGGTCTTCCACAGGGACAAGGTTGTCCTGCGCCCCCACCCGAAATTCCTTCCGAAGGTGATGTCGGAGTTTCACCTTAACCAGGTGTTGACTCTGCCGGTGTTCTACCCCAATCACACCTCGGAGGCCGAATATAGGCTCCATACTTTGGACCCTAGAAGAGCACTCACTTATTATAAGTAGTGGACGGCTGAAGTTCGGGGAGAGGTTCGCCAGCTGTTTGTCACCTACGCTGAAGCTGCACCTGGCAGACCTGCAGCCAAGCGGACGATAGGCAGGTGGGTCATCTCCTACATTCAGTTGATCTCTGCTATAGGTTGGTGGGTATGGAGCCTCCCAGAGGGATAAGAGCTCATTCTACCCACCATACCGCTGCATTGGTGGCTGCTTCCAGGGATGTCCCTATCCAGGAAATCTGCAGGGCTGCTGCCTGGAAGTCAGCACACAGTTTCATTACCCATTACCACATCGACCTTGAGTCACGCCAGGATGCTGATTTTGGGGCCTCGGTTCTCCAGTCATTATTCCCTAAGTAGGGGGTGTGCGCCTTGCCTCCCTCCTCCCAGAGAACTGCTAGGAGTCTGCCAATAAATGTGGATTGAACAACATATCCATGTCCCTAGAAATACAGGTTACTCACCTGTAACAGGAGTTCTAGGAATGGTATATGTTGTTCATCCACACGACCCACCCGGCCTCCCCGGCTTCGACGCACAACCTGTCTTCCAGCAGGCTAGATCTGGCGTCATGGGGCAGAGCCGAGAGTTTTACCACCCGGGTGGGTG
This sequence comes from Neoceratodus forsteri, assembly GCA_016271365.2. Lineage (NCBI taxonomy): Eukaryota > Metazoa > Chordata > Ceratodontiformes > Ceratodontidae > Neoceratodus > Neoceratodus forsteri. The sequence continues at coordinate 1,207,101,726 of CM028132.1, forward strand.
GGAGGAGCCAGCTTGAAGACCTTCCGGCAAGATTTAAAGCAGCAAGGAACGTGCCATGAAGTGTGGATGAACAACATATACCATTCCTAGAACTCCTGTTACAGGTGAGTAACCTGTATTTACTCACTTGTAATAGTAGTTCTAGGAGTGGTATATGTTGTTCATCCACAGGCCTCCCCGGCTGCGGACACACACAACCTGGCTTCCAGCGGACTAAGATCTGGTGTCATGGGGTGGAGCCGAGGTATATACCACCTGGGTTGGTGGGAGAAGCCAGCTCGAAGACTTCCGGCACGATTTAAAGGGGAAAGGGACATGCCAAACAGTGTGGATGAACAACATATACCCACTCCTAGAACTTCTGTTACAGGTGAGTAACCTGTTTATATAGCACCTACTGTCCACCATGGAGGATAATATTGCGCTTAGAAAAAGGGTGTTTCAAAGTATAAAAAAAGTTAAAATGAGAGAAACAAAAATAAAGACAAACGGTATTTAGTTGTAAAGTAGTCACTCTACTGGTGCACTTTCCAGTAGGGGGCACCACTGATCTTACTTCGAGAGTCCGCTCTTGCAGCAGGTAACACATGTAGGACTGTAGCTGGCAGGTGACAGGACCCCATGGAAAATGTCTAGCTAGCAGTCTGTAGCGTGGACTGGCCCCCGATGTCACATATGGTATAAAGGGTATGTGGTCCCCAGCATGCCTCCGTTTTTCCTCCGTCATTGGCTCCACGGATTGTCTCTCACTAGTTCGACCACCATATTTGTCATATGACCTTGTCAAAATTTCTTTCTTTTTTTTTTTCCGTTTACAGTTCAGTTTTTGAGCGACATTATTCTGCATGTCGTCTTCCCTGACGCCTTCTTCTAAGGGGCACCCATCCAAGTGTGCCTGAGGGAAACAGATCCCATTCAAAGATGGCCATGTGGCCTGCCTGCTGTGCCTGTGTCCAGACCACGACACCCAGAATTGCCCACATTGCCAGAAATTAACAGCTGGATACGGATCCAACGTCAGAAGACACTCCAGGCCTATCTCACAGAGCAACGCTTGGCCGCCATGGAGTGGGACTCCTCTTCTAAAAAGGCTGTTCCCACCATAAAAAATCTACAGGGATGCATAAGGAAGAGAGGGAAGAGAGAAAGAGAGGTCCCCTTAGAGATCGAGATCCTCAGGCTTCCCACTGTACCTCCAGGGACTAGTTCTGACTCCGCTTCACAGACAAACCGTTCTCTCTCTCTTGGCTCACTATGGTCAAGCTCCCTGACCTGGTTCAGGCATTTGGTGTGAAGGACAGAGGATCCGAGTCTGCAGGCCATTCTCTCCAGCCTTTAAAAATCAGGCATCAGACCTTCCGTCAGGCTAAACTTACGCCGTTAAGAGTTCATCAGTTCCTTCCCGGTCAGCCTCTGTCTCTGGTGCCGACTCCCGGCATATGCGTAAGACTTGGGGGCAGTCCTCCTGGAGATCGGCTTCTCTGCCCCTCAGGCATTCCAAGACATCGACGGATAAACAAAAACCGTTGTCAGAGAAGAGTACGTCGTCGAAGCACACGTTGGATCAGCCCTGACATCAGCCTACCGATAACCAGCACCAACGTCCGCCTACAGACGTCGTTGCCATGGCCCTCTAAACAATGGTACTGCCAATACAGGCATCCTTGCCCCCGTTTCACCCTCGCCACCAGTGGACGTCAGGTCAGGCATCAGCCCCACAGAAGACGGATGGACATCTGACCCCCAGCAGACATCTGATACCGGCACTGGGTCATCTAATGCCGATCCAGTGTTACTTCTGATCTGCTCACTGTTGCCAGACCATGGCACTACACCAGACACAGGTGCTGGACTGGCTGAATCTGTCACAGGTTAAGGATCTCTTTGGCTACTTGTGGGAGGCCATACTCACTGATCTCCTCCCACCTAAGCCACAAACAGTGGTAACTACCACCCTGGATGCTGGGGCTCCCTCAGAGCCTCCTACCCCACCTCCGGTTCCTGCCAAGGTCCCTACCCCCTCTCAAGATAAGGACACTGGCAATGAGCTCCCTCCCCCTTCAGATAAAAATAAGGGGAAGGCTCCTCGCAAAAGGTGTCGCAGGTCATGATCACAACTCGAGTTTATCTAGTTTTCCTGATTGTCATAGGTACAAGAAACAACACCACTGGTCCCATTCCTCCTCTTCCATGAACTCAGAGTCCTCGGACACTTCCTACTCAGATTCATTTATCGAAGACTTATCTTCTCTGCATCCGAGAGAGACTCCGAAATCCCCACCTGATGACCCCTCTTTCATTGAGGTCATGAGGCACATTCAGTCGAACATGGAGTGGGAAACGGGGGACTTGGACCCAGAGAGGCTCCGACTGGCAAAGTATTTACGTCAGAAGGACCCTAGGCCAGTAGTTATACCACAGTTAGTGGACACCTTTGCAGATGTCACAAAGGCAGCTTGGAAGCGACCCCACACATCTGCCGCTATCCCTAAGAATGCAGACCGTTTCTGTAGGGTCCCCAAGGAGCTGTCCTTCTTAGCGGAACACCCACTGGCTGACTCAGTGGTGATTTTGGCTGCTCATGACGGATCACAGAGGCCAAATTGTTAACACACATAGTTCAGTTCCAGAATGCTGTCTGGGAACAAGAGATGGACATAGTTAAAGACATTCCTGAGTATCCGCAGAAGGCAAAATTAGTTAAACTTCTGCAGACTGGTTCAGGCATGGATACTCATGTTCACCGGTCAGCATAGAACTCAGCATACATGGCTGCAAGGGTGGCTGGAACAGGTGTATGCCTGCGCAGACACTCCTGGCTCTGGGTCTCTGGGATTTGTATAGCATGTGCAATACAACCTGCTAGATACACTCTTTCAAGGTTCGGTCCTCTTCGGATATGACACAGAGAGGATCATAAGCAGACTACAGGACTCTGATGAAGCTGTTCGGACAGTGCAGTCTATGTACCGTCCAAAGCCATGGCCATTTCGTAAACCTGATTTTTGAGGCTGTGGGGGACAACAATCACAACCTCGATTTCAGCACCAACAGCCTCAGTGAGGAGAATATAGCCGCAGAGGTGCCCATAGAGGTTCTGCAGGGCCTGCCTCTTGCTCAGCCAATTTGGCCCAAACCATCCTCCCCCTACAGCCTGACTCCCTGGTGGACCCACTTCCTCCTATGACCTTGGCAGGGGAGGTAGTCAGAGGCCGCTTTTCGCTTTACGCCAAAGCTTGGCAGAGGATAACCTCTGATCAGTGGGTCCATCAGCTAGTAGACAACGGACACTCTATAGCGTTCATCCAGTTTTCACTGGACAGCATCCCCCCATCCCATTATTCACTGGTGCATGCTGGTCTGATTCAAACAGAAATCCAAGCCCTGATGCTCAAAAACGCCATAGAACCAGTCCCTCCAGCCCAGCGAGGCACAGGCTTCTACTCTCGCTTCTTTCTAGTGCCAAAAAAGACGGGTGATCTATTCTTGTTCTCAGCGAGCTTAACCAGTTTCTGAGTACAAGAGGTTTTGGATGGTCACCCTTCGAGGCCTGCTCCCCATAATAAATCAAGGGGACTGGCTAGGATCACTGGACATGCAGGATGCCTACCTCCACATTCTTGTGGCAAAGCCCCACAGGAGGTTTCTCAGATTCCTCTTCCAGGGAATACATTACCAATTCAGGGTTCTACTTTTTCGCCTGTCATTGGCCCCAAGGGTCATCACCAAGTGCCTTGCAGTGGTAGCAGCGGCCCTCCAAAGTAGAGGACACTATGTCTTCCCTTATTTGGACGATTGGCTTCTGACCACACTGTCCAAAGGGCAACTTCAAAGGTCCATTCAGGACACCTGTTCCCTCTTTGGAGACCTAGGTATCACGGGCAATGTTTTGAAATCCTCCCTGATACCAAATCAAAACCTACAGTTCATCGGGGCCCTTCTAGATATTACTCAAGGGAGGGCTTTTTTGCCTCAGGACAGAGCTCTTCAGCTTCAGACCTTAGCTCGTCATGTCTCTTCTGCCTCAGTAGTACCAGCTAGGACCTTGTTACGACTGCTAGGCCATATGGCAGCGTGCATCATCACAGTCCCTCTAGCGAGGCTGCACATGAGGATGATCCAGTGGACACTGCATGTCCAATGGGACCTAAGATGGGATGACTTGGACCAACCAGTTTCCATCACAAATCCAGTTAATCAAGAACTCCAGTGGTGGATGACATCCCCTTCCCTACAGGAGGGGATGCCCTTACAGAAAGCAGCGCAGGACCAAGTCCTGACATCCGATGCTTCAGGCACAGGATGGGGAGCACACCTCAGTGTTCACAGCACTCAGGGTTCCTGGTCTGTGAATGAGGAGACCATCCACATAAATATCCTGGAGATGAGGGAAGTTCTTTGTGCCTTGCAGACCTTGGGCACTGTGCTACATCCAGAACATCTCCTTGTACAAACAGACAGTATGTTGGTGGTGTTTCTACCTCAATAAACAGGGAGGCACACACTCCTACCCCCTTTGCCAGGAAGCAATGAGAGTGTGGAATTGGGCCATTTCCCACCAACTAGAGATCTCTGCAGTCCACGTCCCAGGGATCCAGAATACTTTGACCGATGCTGTCAGCTGCACTCGGTCCAGAGCACATGAATGGAGTCTCCTTCAGTCTGTCATAGACTATCTATTTGACAGATGTGGCAAGGCAGAACTGGATCTCTTTGCCTCCCCTATCAACGCAAAACTGCCCAGTTTTTGCTCGCTAGATCCAGGACCTGGTGTTTTCTGGCGAGATACGTTGTCCCTGTCCTGGAGGGGGGTGATTCCTCTACGCCTTCCCACCCTTTCCGCTTCTTCAGAAGGTCCTTCTCAAGTTGCAAGCGTGTTGTTGCCAGTTAATAAGAAATAAATGAAGCAAGAAGGGGTGCAGCATTGATCCTCGTGGCACCCCCATGGCCACAACAGATCTGGTTACAGTTGCTGCAGCAGTTCTCTGTGGAAACTCTTGATTCTCTTGCCATTGAGAACTCATCTGCTCTCCCAGGACAGTGGGACCTTGGTTCATCCGAATCTTCGGTCCCTACACCTGCATGCATGGCTCCTCAGGACCTAGCCAGACTCTGTTTCGGGGTCTCAGACAGGGCTGCTGACGCTGTAATGGCTGCCAGGAAGCCCTCCACCAGAGCGACTTATGCCGTGAAGTGGAAAAGCTTGTCTCTGGGCTATGGCTCGTCAGCTGGACCCCCTTGGCCTGTCAGATGAACTCACTCCTTGTGTACCTGTTGTCACTTTCGGAGTCAGAATTGGGCTATTCCTCTATCAAACTGCATTTAGCAGCCATTTCTGCCTACCGTTTTCCTATCCAAGGCAGAACTGTGGTGCAGATGGAGGTAATCCGCACCTTTCTCAGAGGAATTCTGCACATAAAACCTCTCATAAGGGACCCCATCCCCCCCTTGGGATTTATTTGTTTTGGAGAAGCTGACCTTACCTCCATTTGAGCCAGCCGTGGATTGTGAGCTTCACTTCCTCTCTTGGAGAGTGTTATTTTTAGTTGCTGTCACTTTGGTGCGAAGGATTTCTGAACTTCAGGCCCTGATGTGCAAGGAGCCTTATTTGGCGTTTCACAAGGACTGGGTGGCCTTGAGAACCAATCCTAAGTTCTTGCCAAAGGTGGTGTCCGAGATGACCTTAAATCAGGACATAGAAACATAGAATTTGACAACAGATAAGGACCGCTTTGCCCACGTAGTCTGCCCATTTCCCTACCTAATGGATAAGCTGCAGATCCTAGTTAAACAACAGCCTACTTCTTTCTACCCCCACTCCCTAGAATTGCCTTATGACTGTCCCATGCATGCTTGAATTCAACCACTGTTTTTGACTTCACAACCTCCTCCGAAAGCTGTTCCATGCATCCACAACCTTCTCTGTGAAAAAATACTTCCTTACATTACCTCTGAGCCATCTTCAAATTGTGCCCCCTTGTTCTTGCACACCTCTTTTTTTGAAAGATGCTACCCTCTTGGACTTTGTTGATTCCCTTGAGGTACTTGAAAGTTTCTATCATGTCCCCCCTCTCCCTCCATTCCTCGAGGCTATACATATTAAGCTCCTTTAGTCTCTCTTCATATGTCTTCCGGTGCAGACCCTGCACCATTTTTGTTGCCCTCCTCTGGACAGCTTCCATGCTGTCTATGTCCTTGCAGAGATTGGGTCTCCAGAACTGCACACAGTACTCCAGATGGGGTCTCACCAGCTGTCTGTACGTTTCTGGCCCACACCCTCTAGCACTGCAGGAAATGGTGACAGGGAGTCATCTCTGCCTCCACTTGGACAGGTGGATGGAAATCACAACACATGTTTGGGGCCTGCAGCTCATAGAGTAAGGCCCCACTCTAGAACTGCTTGAGTGGCTTTCAGATCAACCTGCAGTTCATTCAAGCTACCGTCCAGACCACATTCCAGTTGCTGGTGGGGGGAAATGCGCATGTTGCAGAAAGGAGAAAATAAAAAAGGCCGTAGAACCTGTCCCTGCAGATCAGAGGGACAGGGCATTCTGTTTCCACTTCTTTTTAGTCCCTAAATCCACAGGGGATTTACAGCCCATCCTAGATCTGTGAAACCTGAGTTTCTATATTTAGTAGAAGAAGTTCAGAATGGTGACCCTGCCCAGCCTGCTGTCACAGCTGCACCAGGGAGACTGGATATATTCCCTCAACATGCAGGATGTCTACCTGCATCTCAGGATGTGTGCTCCCCCTGGCAGTACCCCGGGTTCTAGTTCCAGGGGGAGCACTACCGCTTTCAGGCATTACCCTTTGGCTTTCCTTCTGCACCTTGGGTTTTCACCAAATGTTTGGCGGTGGTAGCAGTTGCCCTCTGGAGGGGAAGGGCTGTACGTCTTCCCTTACCTGGACGACTGGTTGCTCAAGGCATAGTCCAGGTAGCATACTGCAGACCTTGGAACATACCAGGCAGTTGTTCCATGCCCTTGGGATCACGGTCACTCTGCCTAAGTCAGTCTTGATCCCTTGCCAGCACCACCAGTAAATCGAACAGTACTGGGCTCAGCTCAGGGGTTTGCACGCTTTCCACAGGACAGGACAGACTGCCTGATGGCTCAGGCCTAGCTACTTTGCAACGGCCCATATGTCACTGCCAGCTCCTTCTTGTGGCCCCCGGGTCTGGTGGCTGCAGACTTTGTCACGGTATCTTTAACTAGGTTGCACACACGGATTCCTCAGTGGACACTGAGGGTCTATGGAATCACTGCATCGATAACCTAGAACAGAACATTTTAGTCTCCTCTCCAGGCAAGAAGGTGCTACTAATGGCAGATGGAACCCAGCAACCTTTTGATGGGGAGGGCCCTTCCTTATTCCTTCCTCTCATCAGATTCTCAACACAGGCGCCTGAGGGTTGGGCTGGGGGGCTCATTTGGCCCCTTCAGACTCAAGGGACATGGTCCAGATGCTATACTGCCCTCCTCATCAGCATCCTAGAAATGGGGGCCATTCTGTATACTCTAAAGCCTTCCAGATGCACCGGTAGCTGGGCAATCTGCTGGTCCAGACGGCAACATAGTGTAGTGCACTACATCAACAAACAAGGGGGTACTCTTTCTTACCTTCTGTGTCGGGAAGTGCTGAAAGCTTGGTGCTGGGCTGTAGAACACTGTCTAGAACCATCGGCCGTCCATGTTCCAGGCATCCAAAACATCCTGGTGGACAAGCTCAGCTGGTTGCAGTCTCACATGCATGAATGGTCATAGAAGACCTGTTTGACAGGTGAGGTTGCCCAGAGTTGGACCTTTCTGTGTCCCAACTCAACGCAAAGCTGCCACATTTCTGCTTGCTTGCTCCAGGGCCTGCAGTTTTCTGGTGAGAGGTCTTGTCTCTCTCTTGGGAATGGGAGGTTTCTCCGTGCCTTCCCTCCCTTTCCTCAGATTCAGTGGGTGTTGACCAAGCTCCAGATGGAAGGGGCTACTATGATCCCCACTGCCCCCTTCTGACCGCGTCAGATCTGGTTTTCTTTGCTGCAGCAGCTGGCAGTGGAACCTCTGGTGCCCCTGCCTCAGTGCCATGGCATGCTCCCCTGTGAACAGAGCACCCTGACCCATCTGGACCTCAAATTTCTGCATGTCCATGCATGACTCCTGAGGACATAGCCATAGCCAGGTTTGGCGGTATGCCAACTGGTAACTGATGTCCTGGTGGCTGCTAGGAAGCCCTCTACCGGGGCCACTTTTTCCATGAAGGGGAAACTCTTTACTTTGGGGGCAGCTTCTCATTGGTTGGTTCCTTTCTCTTGTCCAGTGAATCAGATTCTGGAGTACTTGGTGACCCTCTCAGATTCTAGCCTGCAATACTTCTCTGTTAGGGTGCATCAGTCAGCTATTTCGGCTTTCCATGTGCCTGTTGAAGGCATTACGGTGGCACAACTGGAGGTGTCCTGTACATTTTTGATGGGCATTCTTCAGCTAAATCCACAATTCAATCCCTCCTTGGAATGTGCATTTGGTGTTGTAGGCACTGACTTTGCCTCCTTTTGTGCTGGCTGCATCATGAGAGCTACACTTTCTGTTGTGGACAGCATTATTTTTAGTGGCTCTTACTTCTGCTCAAAGGATTCACTAAACACTACAGTCTGGACATTGCATCTAGGAGAATGGCAGACTTTTGCCTGGCTGTGCTTCAAAGCCTGCTGTCTTAGCCTGTAGCCTCCAGCTACCCAGACTGTATCTCTGACTGTAACTGCTTGAGACTTGTTCGCTAGGTGTGGCATGATGGAAGACATATCCTCGATGAGGATAGTACAGTTACATAAGAACTTATAACAGTAGATCCTCGAGAGAATCTCTTGCATTAGACCATATCGTCCCACCCTCCATCCCCCTTGGCTTCAGGACTTTCTGTGTCTGTATCTCTTTCTCCAGGTTGGTTATCACCTTCTGTTTCAATTTCTTTCTGGCAGGTGACCTCTAGCTCACTTCAGTTCCCCAGCTGGATATACTCTGCTAGGGGTCTTCAGGAAAGGAACTGGGGGAGCGCGGGGCTGCCCACAGTTATATGGTAAGGATGTCAATGGAGTATGACACTGTCGTGGGCAACCCCCTTATAGACTGCTAGCTTGAAAAGTTTCAATGTCGTCCTAGAGCCTGGCGGCTATAGTTCCTTTGGTGTAGCCTGATACAGGAGATTATCTCTAGGATCTACTGTTGTGGTAAATTCTTACATACCTGTAACTACTTTATCTCCAAAATGGTAAAAACAGATACAGACCAATTACTGTACACAATTATTTAGATATTTTCCTTATTAAAGTAGTGATTGTACTTCCTCAACAAGACTCTGCCGCTAAGCGCCTGCTGCAGTCTCTCCCAGAAAACTGAGTTTTAATGATGTGAAGTAGAGAAAGGGCCACAGTATTTTATATGTAGGGTTTCAGTGCAGTCAGGTGTGGCAGTGCAATTATACACTATTTGTGTACTTTTCAGGCAACTGTGCATGTTAAGGTGGTAATAGTACATGTATATACCTGTTCTAATATGTGCAACTAAACTTTTAAATTCCGAATGTACTTGAATGCTAAAAACTAGGGATGGGCAAACCGGCTCTGCCGTACTGCTGAACCTCTCCGGACCAGGCCGACTCGCCTCTGTTCAGGAATACCGAGCCTTTCGTGGCTCCGCCCAAGTTGCCAAGTTGACCTAGTTCAGAAGTGCAGTCCAGTTCGGAAATAACAGTTTCACCACCAATACTGCATGCAAGTCACGAAACAAGGGCAGGGTGCAGAAATAAAAAAAAAAAAAAGGTGCCCCCCCCAGTCACTAATGAATACTCCTGAGTCCCTGAACTGTCGAATGACTAACAAAGGCAAATACTCGTGATACTTGGGCACTGAAGGGTGCCAACCAATGATGGTCTTTGTTCTGTGATTGATTCATGTTCTGTCTATTCCTGTGTCAGCCACCATAGGACATCCCATAGGAAACCGTGTATCGAGCTCATTTGAGGCTTGAAAGGAGATAGTTTTTTTGTGTGTGTGTTTGTATGTGAGCGCGCAGCAGAGAGATTAAAAAAAAAACCACCAAAAAAGAAATGTTTTTCATTTTCTTTCCTTAGTCAGAAAGAGAGAGGGAGAGAGAACAATGAATTCAGCAGCAGAGTACTAAAAAAAAAAAAATGTTTTATTAGAAAGTAGAAAAACACCAACGAATTCAACAGCAGAGTGCAGAAGATTATTTTCTTAGTTTTAGAAAAAGGAAAGGAAGAACTTCCGGTGATGTCACCTAGATGGCAGCAGCTTAAGGGATCGAGCTCCGGACCCCCCAGCTACAACAAACTAGAATTTGTACCTCATTTGGGTAGTAAAGTCCTGATTTATACCGCTGTCGATAGTCTTAATGTCAGCAAAGCAAAATAAATCGAAAAGGTCAAAACATAACCCGAAAGGCAGTAAATTGAAGCAACTTGCGCTTCATAAAGGGATGGAAGGCCTGGCGGCCTCAATGAGACCGCGGTCTCCCTCGGTTTCATCGATTTGATTTAGAAGAGGACAATTCTCAAGCCGCAATACTGATGGAAGTTGCTGTCAACCAGATTTTAAAGTCGGTGCAGAAAATTGAGACTTCAATTGCAGACTTAAAAATGGAAGTCAAGAATATCAATCAGAAGGTCGAGGGTGTTGAAAAGCGAGTGGCACAAATAACGGAGAGACAGGATGCATCGGACAGACTGCTCATTCACCTCCTGCATCGAGAGAGACTTACTCACCCCCAACTTGAAGATTCGGAAAACAGGGCATGGCAGAATAATTTTCGCATGTATGGGATCAAAGAAGGAGAGGAGGAAGGCTATCCTTGTACAGCAGACTTTATACAACACGTGCTGAAATCAATGATGACTATACCCTCAGACTTCCCCTTAACAATCGAGTGGGCTCATAGAGCACTGGGGCCGAGGCCGACTGAATCGGACGCCAGACCGCGATCTTGGGTGGTCAGGATATTAAATTATCAAGAAAAGGACTACATCCTTAAAGAAGCCTGGCGTATAAAAAAACACATGTTTGCAGGCAAGCAGGTGTTTCTCGACCAAGATTTTTCTACAGAGCTGCATTACCGACGCAGTCAGGTCAGGGCAGTCATAAGAGAATTAAAGGAAAATTACCAAAAAATTAAAGCCCAGATTAACTACCCAGTGAAATTAAAAGTGTTTACAGGCTCTTCATTTAAAATATTTCCTACCCTGGTAGAAGTGGTCCCGTATTTGAAAAAGCGCCAACTCTCGCTATCTAATCTGGATACTGACCTCCTCGAGCAGAAACTCATAGCCGGGGCCTGGGGCCTAGTTAGTCGGGAGAAGAAAAAGGGTCCAGCCTGGTCTTGGCCTAAATATTTGATACTGGATCTCACTAGAATGCTCAGTACCATGGATGGACAAGGAGCGGGGAAGTTACCAGATGAGTGAGAGCGGCGTCTGCAAACAGGAGAGGATCCTGCGGAGCTCAGAGCTGAATGCTGGGACTGAAGACTGGCTTATTGAGGGACTGTGAAATAAACAAACATGGCTTATAAGAAATATCCAGGGGAATAAGTGTTCCAGGGACAAACTCTGGAGAGACTATAGATAATCTATACGGGAACTTATTAGCTATATGGGGTAAAGGTAAGATGTGGTGCCAGATTAGCTGGGGGGGGCGCTACTGAGCAGTTACCTTTTCACTCTATGCTCAGAGGTCTGGCTGGGAGTGAAAGGACTGGGGGACTGCTTTCATTTATTTTAACATCTGGTGCAAACCCCTCATTGAGGGATAAGCAGGGTAGTGGCCTAACGAGCCCACCCATTCAGGCTACCGAGAAAGAAAAGAAGTTAGCAAGAATGAGCAGAACCACCTAGGAAGCATAATGGTGGAAATATATTCAAGACGAGAGGCAAACTCACAGAGGCAGCTGCCACCGAGTTATAGGTGTTATGAAAAAAGTTTTACATATGTTAGTAAATTGTTGGTTGATTGTTTATTAGGTTTATATGCACAAGCGGGATGAGTTTGGTGAGAGATATAATAAGGGGATTGAGAAGATGGAAAGGGATACATCAAGATAATGGTTAAATTATAGGTAATAACATACAACATTAAGGGAATACATGCCCCTGTGAAGCGTACAAAAATTTTAGCAGAATTAAAACGAGTGGGGTGCGATGTGGCCCGCCTTCAAGAAACACATTTGAGGGAAGTAGAGGGTTTGAAACGGAAAAGGTCGTGGGTGGGAGAGGTGTTTACCTTGCCAAGCAGGGATGGGAGAAAAGCTGGAGTAGCGATCTTAGTGAAAAGAGGGTGCCCCCGGTGGTCAATCAGATAGACACAGATGGGGGAAGGGAGGTATATCAGAATTGCTGGTACAGTTATCGATGTCCCTTTCCATGTTGTTAATCTTTATACCCCGAATGTTAAAGGGGGTATTTTTGTCAAAGGAATTCTGGACAAGTTGATAATGTTGCCACAAGGGCGAATTCTTATCGGGGGGGGGGGGAGTTAATTGTGTGTTATGTCCATTTAGAAACAGATCCTCTGGTTGTACCCTGACTAATAAAGGGGTGATGAAAGTGTTAAAATATTTGATGAAAATTTTAGACATGGCCGATGTTTGGCGATCATATTTCCCCAAGATTCATGACTATACCTACTATTCGGTAGTCCAGAGATCATATTCCAGGATTGATCTGTTTCTTTTGCAGAAGTCGTGTATGTATATGACCTCTGGCTCCTGAATACATCCAATTACAAATTCAGACCATGCACCAGTCGAGATGGTTTTGGTAGTGGAGCAAGAAGCTAGACTTCCCATATGGCGATTGAATGTCTCCTTACTGTCAGATATGTCTTTAATTAAAGTAATAGAAGGTAGGTTTAGAGAGATATTCTGTGCAGAAGGAAATAGAGTGTCAGCCTATAGTCTGATGGGATACAGCAAAGGCAGTAGTCAGAGGAGAGCTGATCAGTGCAGCTTCTAGAAACAAGAAGTTGGTTTACCTTACTCAGGAAAGACTGTTATGAGAAGTTCAACTGAAAGAAAGAGAACACAAACAAAATCCACAGGATAGGGGAAGCCTACAGCAGCTGGAAATGGCCAGAAAGAAATTAAATGAATATGAGGAAAACAAGCAAAAAGATGGATAAGATGGCTACGGTATAAGTATTCAGAGGTGGGGCACAAAGCCACCCATATATTGGCACTTGGACTAAAACAGCAGGAAGCACAGCGCATGGTAAAAAAGAATAACAGTAGATGGGAAAACAGGTGAGAGCCGGAGTAAGCCAGAAGATATTGCAGAAACTTTTAGGAATTTTTATCAGGCATTGTATACAGAGACAGCAGCTCCAGAACGGGTCAGAGAGGAAACCCATCAATTCCTTAAAGATCTCGACTTACCAAAGTTGAGTCAGGAGGACAGAATTAGTTTGGGGGCCAAAATCACCCGGAAGGAAGTAGTCCAGGTAGTAAAAGAATTGAAACAGGGGAAAGCACCAGGACCAGATGGGTTCAGCTGCGAAATACATACAAAATGTTGTGAGACATTAGCACCCATCCTGATGGAAGTTTTTAATAATTGCCTCGAAGAACAAGCCCTTCCCCCAACTTGGTATTCGGCCATTATAACAGTAATACCGAAAGAGGGGAAACCAAGAGATAAGTGTGCCTCCTACAGACCCATCTCCCTCCTGAATCAGGACTACAAAATACTGACTAAGATATTGGCTAATAGACTGCACAAAGTAATTACTAAATTGATCCATACAGATCAAACAGGGTTTATTCCAAGTAGGCATCTTGCAGATAATGTCCGGAGATTACTAAATGTCATCTCAGGTGCAAGGGAATCAAGAGAACCAGGAGTGGCCATTTTCATAGATGCTGAAAAGGCGTTTGACCATTTGAATTGGCAGTTTTTGGTTGAGGTTTTGGGGGAGATGGGTCTAGGGGATGAGTTCCTAAGTTGGATAAAATTACTATATAATAAACCGGCTGCACAGGTTAAGGTAAACGGGGTGTTGTCTTCACAGATTAAGATACAAAGAGGGAAGAAGCAAGGCTGCCCCTTATCCCCACTCCTATTTGCTATTAGTATTGAGCCCCTGCCCCAGGCCATAAGAAGTCACCTCCAAGATTACAGGGATAATGGTGGAGGGGATCTTAAATAAAATCTCACTACCATGGACGACGAGCTAATCTATATGTCTAATCCAATACAAGCAATACCCCCCCCCCGTTAGCCCTTACACAAAATTTCTGAAAGATCTCAGGATACAAAATTAATCAGGAGAAGACTGAGATAAAATTAATTTCAGGGGAATGGACCAAGGAATTAAAACATAGCTTATCATTTAAACATACAAAAAAACCAATAAGATATTTAGGAATTAGGATTCCATATGATATAAGGGATCTATATACGACTAATCATGGGGCCTTGCAAACACAAATTTCAAAGAACTTAGAAAGATGAAAGTTAATATCTCTTAGTGTTACCGAGAAAATAGATACTGTCAGGATGAACATCCTCCCCCGCTGGTTGTTTCTTTTTAACACCCTTCTGGTAGACATACCGTGCAAGGATTGGCAGGATTTGGAAAAGGAATTGGCCAACTTTATTTGGGCAGGGAAGAAACCTAGGATCAGAAAGCAGGTGCTGATAGCACCTAAAAAAAAAAAGGCGGGAGGGGTATGCCACACCTACAGACTACTATTACGCAGCACAGTTGATGCCACTTTTAAAATTTATGATACAGGGAGAACCTCCAGATTGGGCTGAAATGGAGAGGAGAGCCCACATAGGCCTTCTAGCACAGCTTCTCCCATGGGCCATAACGAAAACTGGTCTTTCCGAGATCAGGAATGGTTGGACGAGACATACCCTCACTATTTGGCTTCAGATCCAGCAAAAATGGGAGATACCAACACCAATATGGCAGAAAATCCCACTTCATTATGTACCGAATATAGTGGGAAAGAAAGAATTTATTTCCCTAAAGTCATGGACTAGAAGAGGAATATCTACACTAGCCCACCTGGTGGAAGGGGAGGGAGTTAAATCCTTTACAAAGTTGCAACAAGAATTCCAGCTGCAATCTCGGGAGTTATTTAAATTCTTTCAATGTAGACATATGTTAATAGTAGACATAGGAGTGGCAGAGGTTAGTCGCCCCCTAACAGATGAGGTAATCATGATACAAAATAGAACAAATGTTAAAAACACCAAAGGGGTAGTTTCACAAATTTATAATATGTTAGGCCAGGGAGAAGGTCAGATATATATGGAGAACATACAAGCAAAATGGGCGAAAGAAATGGGGTACACAGTTCCACTGGAAAAATGGGGCTGTATCTGGGGGGCATTCAGAAAATTACTAGTTTACAAATATGGAGGGAATTCAGATGGAAGGTAGGCACCCGAATTTTTTAGGGTTCCAACAATCACAAAACACTTCGGGGGACAAAATTCTGATAAATGCTGGAGAGGTTGTAAAGAAGTTGGCTCTCATTACCATATCTTTTGGGGATGTCCAGTAATAGTCGAATACTGGATCCGGCTGAGAGAAACTCTTATAAAAATATTTGGATTATATCTGCTTCCCCAATTTGAAAACCTAGTCCTAGGTCTCCCTTCAATAGAAATTATAAGGAAGGAGAGTAGATATTTATTTTATATCTGTGTAGCAGCAGCCACTAAAGCTATCGCACAGAAGTGGCTACACCAGTCTCACCTTCAGTAGATACCTAGGAACATAATATGGAAAGAACTGAGCAGCTAGAGGGTATAGTTGCAAAAGTACAATTAAGAACGGAAAGATTTAATGCCCGATGGCTACCTTATTACGAATACATCCAGGAAAAAACTCAAACTCCAGTGCTGGATCAGTATTTAAAATAAGGAGGGGGGGGGGGGCTGAGAGGAAGAGAAGAAAGGGATGAGAACAGAGTAGGTATCAAAACATGAGGATAAGGGGCTCGATACGAGAGGGGCATGTGGAATGTAGACCTTAAAATATATAGTGAAAAGGTATATTAACTCACAAACACATCTTGCTGAAGTTTGTAAAGTTGATTTTATTATATTAAATAAATATTAGTAATGGATAAATTACATTGTTGTAACATAAAAACTGAGAACATGGTACAGTAGGGGGTAAGACTTTTGTAGGGTTGCAGGTTGACGAATGAAGGGCTGAGAAGGAAACTGATGGCGGTGTTGGAGAGAGCAGATATTAGACCAGAGATGGAACAGAAAAGAACCTGGATCCCTCGGACATCATATAACAGGGTTCAGGAATGGTCTAAAAAGAAAGCGAGGAAAATCAGTATTGTATGGAATTAATAAACTGGGATGTATGTGTTCAGAGAGATTAATTAGAGCTCTACCTGTCAGATGTATTAAAAACTGATAATGTACTTACCTGTGACAAACGGATTATGTACCATGAATATTTTAAATAAAAAGATACAAGTTAAAAAAAAAAAAAGAAACAGGAAAGGAAATAAAAGGGATTTTAGGGTACTACAAAAGGCATGGTCTGTAGTGTGCAGTGCCATGAGGCAGGTGCAGATCTTCATCAAGGGTATCTCTTGCATCATGCCACACCTATGGAACTATAACCGCCAGGCACTTGGACCACATAGAAACCTTTCTAGCTAGCAGTCTACAAGGGGCTACCACGACGTCCAGTGGCGTTGCTCCTCCTATATAAATGTGGGTGGGCCTGCACCCTCCACAGTTCTTTTTCCACCATCGACCATCACACGTCAGACTCCATGGAGACTGACGCCTAGTAGACCACAAAATCTTCGATTCTACTTTTCTTCTTTCTCACCGTAGTTTGTTCATCACTTTATTTTTAAAGTGATTTTTGCTTTCCATTTATGCTGACTGACCCCCGAGAAACTCTTCAGATACTGCGTGTGTGGTGAGAAGATCTATGACAAAGACGACCATGACACCTGCGTCTGTTGTCTCAGTGAGGTCCATAACGTAAAGGCCTGCGAGATCTGCTGCAGCTTCAACCAGGCTACCCCATGGCACTTCCAGAAGGCCCTCCAGTCATTCATCCTGGAACAGAAGGTCACTACAATGGAGAAGTAGCTCCAGGCCAGAATCTCCTCTGCCTCACCAGCTCTGTCCACAGGCTCCCACTTCTCCAAGGCCTGAGACAGATCTTCAGCAAACACAGCGATCGTGAGAAGGACAGGAGCATGGAGAAATCCTCCCTGGCTTGTTCCCAGTTGCCGCTTTCTGTGCTGTCCACTGTTGAGTTGTTGATCACCTTGGTAGCGACCCCCACTGCCGCCCACACCCTCTCCTCCACAGGGTTGGGTTTGGTAGTGTGCCCCACTGGGCCTTCCTCACTCCCACCCGTGCTGCTTAGGCTCCTCCTTACACAGGGGCACCAGCCTGGGAGTGCTGCGGACCTGTTCAGGCCTGCGATGATCATCAACGTCCTGGCCTTACTCCGCCCGCGATGTTCCAACCTGCCATTCATCCCCTCCTCACACAGGGGCAACAGAAAGTGGGTTCCACCAGACCTCTTTTGTCCGGTGACGGCCTGTCGACGCCGGGATTCCCTCTTCCCCCATTGTCTCCTTTCGCCATCATGTTGACTCCTGGGATTCAGCCCTCCTGTCGACTCCACTAATGGCCATGTCAATGCTGAGGCCACAGCCCTCTCGCCCAACCTTTTAGGCTGTACTGCCAATGCTGGGGAATCAGCCCCGTTA
Organism: Neoceratodus forsteri; assembly: GCA_016271365.2. Lineage (NCBI taxonomy): Eukaryota > Metazoa > Chordata > Ceratodontiformes > Ceratodontidae > Neoceratodus > Neoceratodus forsteri. Next base: position 1,207,119,494 of record CM028132.1, read on the forward strand.
GTGCCGCAAGGCCCTCCAGTGATGTCGCTTACCATCAACATCCACACTGTGCTTACCTCCTTTTGGGAGTTTATGCATCACTTTGCCCCTCCTCTGGGTCCGTTGGTGCCAGGGCCTACCAGGCCAGCTCCCACGCCGACTCCTCCTATGTCATTGCGCTGCACGTGCTCTCGGGCATCAACGTCTTCTGTGCCCCTTACAGAACCAGGAGATGAGGATGAGTACCATCCTGACCTCCTCCTTGAAGGTGTTGGGAGCTCCCGCAGGTCTTTCTCTACTGTTTTGTCAGTGGATGAGGACTCCACCAAGTATACCCTGAGGTCCCCCCTCCTTCATCTCAGTAATGAGGCAGCTTCAAACTACTGTGCGGTTTGATGCTGAGGGGCAGGATATTAGTAGGAGGAATGACAGAGTACTTGGAACTGCCAGACTCTCCGCCTCTGATTATTCCTCCTCTACTGGCTGCATTTGAGGATGCCACTAAGTCTGCCTAGTACAGACTAAATATGATTCCTGCTATACCCAGAAAGGCAGACAAATTGTACCAGGCTCCCTCTGGGAAGCCTTTTTTCGCAGAGCAACCACAGGCAGATTTGGTGGTGATGAATGCGGCCCATGATAGGACCAAGAGGCCTAAACACTTCAGCTCTTTTTCCCCAGACAAGGAGTGCAGAAAGCTGGACCTTCTGGGCAAAAGGGCCTATGCCTCTGCCACTCTGATCATCAGGGTTATGAATTACATTGCCCACATGGTCAAATACCAGAACACACTCTGGAAAAAGGGCAGAGCTACAGCTCATGCCCTTCCGAAGGGTCCCCAGAGGCAGGAACTCATTAAGGCCCTTCAATCTAGGCCAGATGTGGGCAAGCATCTTTTCAGGTCTGCCTGTGATGCTGCCGATGCCTCTGCTAGAGCTGCTGCGATAGGCATCTGCCTGAGAAGGCATTCTTGGTCCAAGGTGTCTGGATTGGCTACTGACACACAACAGTTTATCATAAATGCCACTTTCAGAGGCTGCAAGCTCTTTGGGGGCGGATGTACAGGACATCCTTTCTGACCGCCAGGCCTCGGGCAAGGACCCTGTGGTCAGTTCATTCTTTATATCACACCTAGCCAGAGAGTGCCCATTTGGCATGCCACCCATAGGCTCAAGCCTGGCGCCTGACCACAGGACAAGCGCTGAGCAGCCTCAGCCCTGCCTAACCCTACCTCCACCTCTGGGAAGGTCCCCAAAGGAGGAGGAGCCGCCCTGACTGCAGATGCCTCTTCAGCATGACTCCTTCTTAGACCCTCACCATCCAGCACTACAGGAGGCGGTGGTAGGGGGTCTTTTTTCCCTCCACCTGGTTAGGTGGAGGGACATCACAACAGATGCTTGGGTCCTGCAGCTCATAGAGCAAGGTCATAGAAACATAGACTTTGATGGCAGATAAGGACCGCTTGGCCCACCCAGTCTGCCCATTCTAGAACTTCTGGAGTGGCCTCCAAATCTACCTCCAGTTCATTCAAGCTACCCTCCAGACCACATTCCAGTGCTACTGGGGGAAATCTGCACATTGCTGCAGAAGAGAGCCATAGAACCTGTTCCCGAAGACCAGAAGAACAGAGGGTCCTATTTCCAATTCTTGCTTTGCCATTTGGCTTGTCCTCAGTGACACAAATCTTTACCAAATGCTTGGCGGTGGTAGCAGCAGCCCTCTGGAGGGAGAGACTGTCCCTTACCTGGACAACTGGTTGCTCAGTGCACAGTCCAGGGAAAATGGCTCCAGACCCTAGTGCCTACCAGGCAATTGCTCCATGCTCTAGGGATCACAGACAATATACCCAAGTCAGTCTTGACTCCTTGTCAGCACTTTCAGTACATTAGGGTGGTCCTGGACACGGCTCATGGCTTTGCTTTCTTATCGCAGGACAGGGCGAATCGCTTGATGGCCTCAGGCCAAGCTGCTTTACAACAGCAGATGTGTCATGGCCAGAACCTTCCTGAGGCTCTTGGGCTTGATGGCTGCAGCCATTGTCACAGGACTCCTAGCCAGGCTGCACATGAGAATCCCTCAGTGGACATTGAGTACAGTGGGATCAACGCACCGATGACCTAGAAAAGCAAGTTCTGGTTTCCTCCCAGGTCAAAAAGGTGCTGCTATGGTGGATGAAACACAGCAACGTGCTAAAGTGGGTTCCCTTCTCCATCCCTTCAGCAGATCCTCACCACAGATGCTTTGAGGTTGGGCTGGGGAGCTCACCAGACTTAAGAAACATGGACCAAAGTGGAGGCTGCCCTCCACATCAATTTCTTAGAGATGAGGGCCATTCTGTATGCTTTACAAGCCTTCCAGACCCAACTGTCCCTGGGCCATCTGCTAGTGCAGATGGACAGCATCAGTGTAGTTCACTACATCAACAAACGAGGGGGAACCCATTCATAGCCTCTCTATTGGGAGGTGATGACGGTCTGGTACTGTTCTTTAGAGCACAGTCTAGAACTGCTGGCCATCCATGTTCCAGGCGTTCAAAACGTCCTGGCGAACAGGCTAAGCCAGTCGCAGTCCAAGATGCATGAATGGGAGCTGCTGACCTCAGTTGTAGAAGACCTGTTTGACAGGTGGGGTGTCCAGAGTTGGACCTTTTTGCATCCCTACTCAACGCAAAATTACTGCGTTTCTGCTTGCTCGCCCCAGAGCCCGAGTTTTTTATTTATTTTTTTTTATTTTTACTTTTTTTTTTTTTTTCCTGGCAGGTCCTCTGTCAATCTCTGCCTAGTCACGGCCCCAGATTTCCACCTACCGTCTGTGCCAACATTCTCCTGGTCACCTGGCTTACCCGGAAGGTGGGGCATGACACCAGTCTCCCTTTTCAGAGCTGCGGGACCAGTAACTAAGAGGGAGTGCTTGGTGCGGTGGCTAATTTAAGCTCCAGGAAGGGCTTCATGGAGATGGAGGACCTACCCGCCTCCTTTTTCCGGTTTTCTTGGAGGCGGTGATGTGCAATGATGCCCATCCGCCCTGCCCTCCTATGTGTGTGGCGCTGGCAGCTGGGTGACTCCCGGCCTCCGCCAGTGGTCCTCCCTGCGCCGGACACTTCCCCGCCTTCCCCCTGGAGAAGGAGAGCAGTCCATGGGACGCGCTATCCTTCTACCCCAGCCAGCCCTCCAGCGACTCGGGTCCATTCCCAGACCTGGGTCACCAGTGTCACAAGCGGAAATCCAACCACTGTGCCAACAGGCCGGCAGCCTGAGGTTTTCTGGCAAAACCAGCTGTCCCTCTCTTGGAAAGGGAGGTTACTGAACACTTTCCCTTTAATCCAGATGGTGTTGATCAAGCTCCAGATGGTAGGGGCCACTCTGATACTCATTGCCCCCTTCTGGCCTTGTCAGATCTGGTTCCCCTTAACTGCAGCACTGCCGGTGGAACCCCCAGTGCCCCTTACCCTTGCACAAAGGCTTGCTATCACAGGAGCAGGGCACCCTGGTCCATCCAGACCTCAAGTCTCTACACCTCCATGCCTGGCCCCTGAGGATGTAGTCATGGCTAGATTTGGGGGTGTCCCAAAAGGTGGCTGATGTCTTGGTGGCTGCCAAGAATCCTTCCAGCAGGGCCACTTATTCCATGAAGTGGAAGCACTTTGCTCTGTGGGCGGCCTCCCATCATTTGGATCCTTTCACTTGTCCAGTGAATCAGATTCTGGAGTACTTGCTGTCCCTTTCATATTTTTGCCTGCAATACTCCTCCATTGAAGTGCACCTTTCTGCCGCTGCAGCCTTTCATGTGCCTATTGATGGTCATACAGTGGCACAATTGGAGGTGACCCATACTTTTTTGAGAGACGTTCTTTATCTGAAGCCTCCCATCTGCAATCCAGTCCCACCTTGGGACTTGAATTTTGTGTTGGAGAAAATTACTTTAGCTCCTTTTGAGCTAGCCGTGACATACGAGCTAAGTTTTCTGCCATGGAAAGCATGATTTTCAATTGCCATTACTTCTGCTCGAAGGTTTTCCGAGCTTTAGGCTCTGATGTGTGAGCCTCCTTATTTGATTTTCCACAAAGACAAGCCTGTCTTTGTGTATGAATCCTACGTTTCTTCCTAAGGTGGTGTCTGAGTTTGCATTAAATCAAACCATCCACGTGCCTGTTTATTATCCAGAGCATGCCAATCCAGGGGAAGTATTGCTCCATGCTTAAGATGTACATAGAATTCTATGTTACTGTACCCATCGTACGAAGGACTGCAGGAAGTCCTCGCAGCTTTTTGTTTCTTTCACCCCTGGGAAAGAGGGTGTTCCGGTTTCCAGACAGTGCCTGTCCAAATGATTGGCTAACTGTATTACCTTCTGCTACAGGAAGTACGGTAAGGAACTTCCTGGCATTGTTCGTGGCCATTCGGCCAGAGGTGTGACCACCTCAGTTGCTTGTTTCAGAAACATTTCAGCTTTAGAGATCTGTGCTGCTGCAACTTGAAGTACAGTCCACGCTTTCACTAAACACTATAGTCTGGACATTACCCCAAGAAGAAGGGCCGGCTTCAGCCTGGCTGTGCTTCAAGGTCTCCTGTCATGGGCCTGTTGCCTTCAGCCACCCAGACTGGTTCTCTGTCAGAACTGCATGGGACTCGTTTCATAGGTGTGGGCTGATGCAAGAGATACCCTCGATGAAGATGGTACAGTTACGTAAGAACTTACTGTAACAGTAGATCTTCAAGAGGATCTCTTGCATCAGGCCATTCCGTCCCAATCCCTGTCCCCCTTGGCCTTAGGGCTTCTCTGTCTCTCACCCTCTGTCTCGCTCCAGGATGGTGTACCTTCTATTTCACCTTTCTTCATGGCGGGAACCTCTGGCTCTCCTTCAGTTCCTCAGCATGAGATACTTGGTATATGATGTGCGGCAGGAGAACTAAGGAGGGTGCAGGCCCACCCATGTTTATATGGGAGGAGCGACATCACTTGACGTCGTCCTGGGCGGGCCCTTGTAGACTGCTAGCTAGAAAAATGTCCATGTTTCCGAGGGGATGATGGAAAGGGAATGGGGGGTGGCAGCAGCAGTATAAGTAAACTGTTCGCTGCAGACTTGATAGACCTATGGCCCCTTTTCTGCCGGCGACTTCCTATGTTGCCCATCTCTGTGCCTGATCTTCTACTAGGTCATAGTAATTCTTGTTCTTTTTGAAAATATATTTTTTGTAAAAAAATCAAAAAAAAATATTAAGAAGTGGCACAAACAGATCAGGAGGACTCTATCTGAAGATTGTAGTGCCTCACTAATTTTGAGGGCGGGCTTACAGTGCTGTACAGATTTTGAAGGGAGGGGGGTTGCCCACGTCTCAGACTCGGTGCCTGTTGTAACACCCTATCCTGATAAGGACATGGCTGGAAAGGGCTTCCAGCCAATCATCATTCAAGATTTTTTTTTTTTTTGCCCATTTTATAATATTACTTAGTGATCTATTTCTTTGAGTTCAGAGGTCAGCAACCATAACAGAAAGATCAAGTAAAAAAATTCCTTCTTGTGAAGTCATGGTGTATATTACATCATATGAATTGCTGTATGCATTTTTCACATTCAGGTTGTGAACTCGGGTGGAGTGTAATTTGTTTATTCTAGGCAATGAATTGCTGGATATCCGGGGTGAAGGGCGGGACCAAGGGAGCAACACAAAGGAAAAAACCTGTGTGCATGCACGGCACCATGAGTGCCGGCCCCCGTGGTCCTCTGGCCCTGCACCATGCGAATCCCTGCCAGCTTGATGGGAGGCGGTGACAGGGCTGGGACTGGCAGGTGGGCCTCATGGCAGGATTAGGTGGCAGTCAGGGCCAAACAGCTGTATAACAAAGCAAAATATATATATATATATATATATATATTGTGTGTGTGTGTGTGTGTGTATATATATATATATATATATATACACACACACACACACACACACACACACACACACACACACTATAGCTGACTGCAATTTTATTTGTGGAAGCTTGTAGGTTATATCCAAAAACTGCATTGCTTGGGGGTGGGGGGGCAAGGTCAACCAGATAAAAAGTAAGTTAGAAAACACAAGTGATAAAAAAAAATAATAAATAATTGGCCAATTTAGGCAGGAGTGTGTAGGATAGTTTGGGACCCATGATGCTTCCTATTAACACCAAATGGGCAAGCAAAATAATGTAGATACGGATAACATCTCAAATCAAAAGGGCAAGAGGGAGCAGGAGGGATGGCTGGGGCCCCATCACATATCCTACTCATGCTGCCTGTCTCCCACCAAAAAGCATGCCAGACTCAGTGAAGGTCTGCACTCTGCTTTCTGTAGTGTTCCACACGTTCAATGGGTAATCATAACAACTGGGTATACTGCACCCCTATGAGGGGAAATGGCACAGTCCAACCTTTAGAATGTTGGGGATATGAAGATTCCATGCAACTGCTGCAGTTCCCCAGTTTAAAGGGGACAGCAATTGATTTCTTATGTACGGCTGTTTGAAATGTCTCTATTTTCATAAATGATGTTCATACTTCTAGTATTCCTATTTAACTATGCCTGAAGAAAAGTTAAAACAGTTGTTTATTAGCCAGGCGATTAACAGGTAGTTCTTTTCATGGAACCAAGAATTTTGAGTTTTGACTATGTCACTCGTGGTTTCAGAACCGTGGGCACTGTACTGAGAAGTTCATGCTCACATTTCTGAGCCATGAAGTGAAATAGTCAAAACTCCAAATTCTTGGTTCCATGAAAGGAACTGCACAGAATGTTGTCCATACAAAGAAAACAATACAAAACACAACTGACAGCTTCAGCTTTTATTCACACAATTAAATAGGGATCCTTTAGCAGTATTAATATAATTTATGAAAATAGAGACATTTCAAACAGCTGCACAAAAGCTATCCATTCCTGTCCCCTTTAACTATGCCATTTATAGGGGACAGAGCTACTTTTATCTTCTCTGAAGATTTCAAGACCTCCAAGATTTCTTTGGGGCTGCAATTCTGCATAACAGGTTGGGGCTCGTTTTCAAGGGGCACCCCTAAATTAAAATTGTGCTTGTTAAGTTGCGGCTTTCAAATTGAATAACTTGCATTTCCACTTTTTCCTGTGTGGATTTGGAGCCTTTTTTACTGCCGTAATAGGGTGTTTTAATGGTATCCGATTAAAAGAATAAAATAAAAATGTACAAGTCAAGGTGCCACAGGTTGGTACAACTTTGTTTTTTGGGAGTGTAGGGTCTCTGGGGGATCCTTCTGCTATAGCGTCAGTTCCTGTTTCCCACCCCCTCCCTAAGCTTTAGGTTTTGTGTTTCTTACTGTTTCACTGTTAATGTGTGATTTTGGTACGTTTTAATGCTTTTTTGGTGTTTCTGTGTCAGTCTTCACCATTCATCACCTTTGGTGTACTTGGTCAGGAGGTCATGACCCCGCGTGAACTTTTTTGGATGAACGGAGTCGACACACCATCTGCGCCGCCCTCGAGGCTGGCGCACTGCGTGGCACTCGTGGGTTGGCTGTTAGGTGTTGTCAACTCCGCCCTTCCGCCAGTTCTTCGTCTCCCGCCATCGAGGTCACCTTGTGGGATGCTTTGCAGCGAAGAGTTTGAGGCCTACCTCTCTATGCAGTTGAGTTTTTGCTTTCTCGACTCCATGTCTACTCTGTGCTGCAGTCTGTCGGCTCCCTATCTCCTGCCGATTCTGTTAGCCTACTCGACATCGCTTGGTAAGATTGTTCCATTATTTTATTTTATTTTTGCGACGTTGAGTCTAGTGTGGTGTTTCTTTCTCGTAGGTCATGTCTAGGTCGGAGGACAAGAAGACTTCCAAGATGGGACGTTCCCCCATGCGACGGTGCCCTTGCGGCCGTAAGTACTCCATCACCGACCAGCATGACTGTTGCCTCACGTGTCTTGGCCAGCTTCACGACTTGGATTCATGCGACGCCTGTTTCTCCATGGATTGCCGGGTCATTGAGTAACGTACGTGGAAAGAGGGGCGAGCTCTGCCAACTTTCGGGGGTCGGGCATGCACCCATCGGGCCAAGCCGCGTTCTCTCTGCCTTTCCTCCGGGTCCCTTCCCGGTTCTATACGGACCGAGGAGGAGGAGGGGGCGTCTGCCTCTTGTAGCCTAGCTGTGGCAGAGGTCCCTTCCTCGGTGCAGGAGGCCTGGTCTGTCTCCCCCCCCGGGGACAGACGGGAGGCTCCTTCGGTGTCGTACCCGCGACTCGGAAGGCCTGGGTCGGCGCCATCCTCGATGCCGTCTATCGGTGCCGTGGGCCCTGATGGCACCATCATCGGTGCAGGTCCGTTGCTCCGTGTCGTTGCTGTCGGTGCCGTTTGCATCATCAATGCAGCTGTCGGCACGTGGGAGGCTCTACGGTGCCATCCCTGACTGTTTCTCGGCCTGGCGCCGTTCACGGCGCCGTGGTTGAGCACAGCGCCTTGTCCAGTTCTGGAGCCATTCATGGCTCTGGACAGGGCATGGTGCCATGGGGGTTTCGGAGCTCGGCGCCGAGAGTGCTGTAGGGGCCATCGGTGCCGTCTCTGTCCTCAGCGCCATTCATGGCACCATGGGGTGGGTTGGCATCATGGGGGTCTCTGGCCTCAGTGTCGTTCGTGGTGCCGAGAGCAAGGTCAGAGCCATCAGTGCCGTCTCTGTTCTCACCGTGGGTTGGGGCGATGCCGTGACAGGCCCCGCTCTGAGACTACCACCCTTGTTGGGGCCGTGTCCTCTTCTGGCACCATTCGCAGTGCGGAGGGGGACACAGGTGTCGACTCTGGTGCAGTCTCTGGCTCTATTGCCTTGTTCAGTAGGGATGGCAGCAGGTGTCCGCGCACTGTCTGGCACAGGACTTCGATCTCCACTTCTTCGGAGGAGGAGTCGGACTCTGGGTTGGACACGCAGTCTGGCTCCTTGCAGTTGGCTGCTGGCGTGGACACCCTGGTAGTGTCCTCAACAGGCCAGAATCAGCCCCCCTCTGAAGAGCGGACAGTGACTGCCGGGGCCAGGGTCAGGGGTTCTGACTAGCAGGCGGTGGTGCAGGCCACCATTGCCCTGCAACCTGGCCTTGGAGGGTTCTCTGACCCCTCAGTGGTGGTACCCCCTCAGGTGGTGTGCCTGGATTGCCCAACTTTGGGGCCGATTGGAGCACCCACAGGTGGGGAGGGTGCTGCTCCCTGGATAGCCCCTTCGGGGGCTGACCAGTGCTGTCAGCTGGAAGCAGTTTAGAGCTCAGGCTGCTCAGTTTCCCTCTTATGTTAGGGCTATGGACAGACAGCTTTTTCAACCTCACCCTGAGCAGCCAGCTTCTGAACCTTCGAGGTCCTCTGACTCTTCATTACCCTCTTCTGGGGGAGAGGAACCATCTGTCCACATCTCTCCAGCTGCTGATCTCGCTGAGTATCAGCGATTCCTCGTGAGGATGTTGGAGGACCTGCACATCACCGCTCCCACTCAACACAATCCAGAGCACATGGCATATGCCTTTTTGGGCGACTTCAGTGAGGACACCCTTGTGGTGCCCCCTTGGCCTGCTCCCTTTCGGGACGCGTCGTTGCATTTCTGGTGGAGACCCTTTTCTGGAGTCCCTGCCCCTAGGGATCTCTGCCAGCAGTATTGTACCCCCCACCTCGAGGCCTCCAGGGTCTATGCCTCATCCTCAGTCAGGATTGATGCAACTGGACACTACTGAAGGGCTTCGTGCCCCTCACCGTGGACCGCCCTCAGATCAAGACTCCTCAGATTTTGACTCCTGGGGGAGGAGGATGTTCTGCTCGGCACAGTTGCTGCTCTCTGTTGCAGCACATCAGGCCCACTACGCAACCTATGACAGGTTCCTGTGGTCTAGGCTTGGTCAGCTCCTAGCCTCCATGCCTGACACGGAACAAACCAGACAAGCCATTGCACTCTCTGCAGGTGGCCTGGAGCTAGCAAGGCACCAAGCAAGGGCATCGTATGATGCCAGTGAGGTAGCTACCAGGGTCGTAGGAACAGCGATCTGCACTAGGCGGACGGCATGGCTGCGTCTTTCCCGGTTGTCACCCTTGGCCCGGCGTAGAGTGATTAACTCTGCCCACCGGAGAACCTATCTCTTCTCCCGTAGAGTGAGGCGTGTGCTCTGTCGGGGCAACTTCCCCTCTCGGGGGCCCTGCCTCCCTCTCCTACCTCGGGTCTCTCCAGACCCATGAAGGTTCTCCTCTTAGTGTGTCACCCACTGAGAGATAGGGATTCAGCCCTTAGGGTTAAAACCCCCTGCAGGGGGGGCTCGGCACTCACCCAAAGGTGATGAATGGTGAAGACTGACACAGATAAGATATGGAAATTACGTACCTACTGTAATTCTGATCTTTCTGTGTATCTTCACCATTCATCACAATCCCACCCTCCATCCTGCTGGGGCCTCAGTCTCTGGGTGCCCCTCCCTCTCTGTGCCCCTTCTCTTGCCCCACCTCCTTTCTGTTAGTCAGGGGCAGGGTAAATGGGGGCACATAGGGGGATAGTTTTCTTAGGGTAGAGTGGTCGGGATTGGGGGCACTCCTCCTTCAGTGCTTTGGCTCCACCCCTGTGGGGTGGGAGTTGGCAGTTGCCTCCTTTTCCTTTCTTCTCCCTTCTCCCCGTCAATCCTTGTTTTTCTTGATTTACCTGTCCTGTGGACATAATCTCAATTAATTTAAGAAACTAGGTTTCTTGCACCAAAATTTCCTTTGGGGGGAGGAGATATCCCTGTTTTCCTGTCTTTCTTCCAGAATAGCCGATTCTGTTTGTAGGAGTTTTTCCCAGTAATTCTGTGCCTGCAATTCTGGCAGTTAGCCTCTTGGCTACTCCTTCGCAGTTCCTATATAAACTGGAGACAAGTTAAGGTTACAGAGTATGTTTCTCCTGTCTCCCCCCCCCCCTTCAGTTTTTTTCCTTACTTCTAAAGCCCTTAACCCTCCCTCCTTCCTCCTTTTCTACTTCCAGGGATTGGGACCCTACCCAGCCCCTTACTTTTCGAACTCCTTCTATCCTCTCAGTCGCTTATTTCTCCTTTTGTTTTTATCTTTCCTTGGACTCCCTTGTCCCCACCCTCCCAGCCTTCTTCTAACCTCTCGTGACTCAGAACTGGTGGGAGGTCGACAACACCTAATGGCCAACCCGGAAGGTGCCACACAGTCGTCTGTACGAGGCGGTGCCGATGGTGCGTCGACTCTGTCCATCCAAAAAAAAAAAAGCTCCCATTGGGTCATGACCTCTGGCCTAAGTACCCCAAAGGTGATAAATGGTGAAGATACACAGAAAGATCAGAATTACGGTAGCTACGTAATTTCCATTTATCTACAACTGCAGGTAGATTTCTGACAGTAGCAGCAAGCAGATAAGTAAGCATTAAGCCATGAGAAAGAAGGCATTTACGTATGCTATGAACCACAACAGACCGTGGGTATATCGGGATATTAATGCAGGCACCAGCTGCGTTAAGCCCTCGTGCTTTCAACCAGGTGGGAAGTGCATTAATGCTCCATATACACCCACTGTCTGAAGTGGGTTATTGCACTTATAAAATGGCTTGCTAACTGTAGAAATCAAAAAATCTAAAGCTTTTTACAGTCAGCATGCTAACTGTGCGTCTACTGGGGCATTAATGCATGGTCAGGTGACACTTTCTGGCCAATGACAAGTCGTCATTTGACCAAGCATTAACGCCCATTTTATAATAGGAATTAATGCATGGTTTGGAAGGGGGGTTGGTTACAACAACTCTTTAAACATAGTTTAACCTGAGGGTTTTCTCTGTGTTTTCAGTATGTGACAGCATGACTTATACATTCAGCAGCCCTGGGTTTGATTATCACAATCTCTGCTTGCATGATGTGCGTCTCTGAGTAAGTTGCGTAAGACACGCTGTAAAGATTTTCAGCCTATACAAAAAAATTTGGAGCTAATTTTTATTTTCAACTTCATAATTATTTGTATGGCATAATTATGTCTTCTTGGATGTGTGTCTCTGAGCTAGTTAAGACACGCTGTGGAGATTTTTAGCCTATACAGAAAAATTAGAGGCTAATTGTTCTTTTCTACCTCATAATTATTTATTTCGCATAATTATTTCTTCTTGGCTCCATGACGTATCGGAGACCTTTATTCAGTATAAGACTGTTATTCAATGTAAGACCTGCAGAGGTGATGAGACACTCCCCCAATGGGTTCCTTCCGCCCTCATTGTGTTGCTCAGCACCCCCCAGCCAGTTCTCCAGCCTGGGGAAGGAGAGAGCCTGGTTGTTTTTGGCAGTGTCAGCAGAATTGCAAAGAAATTACTTTGTGGCTCCTGAGTGAGCTTGAGCCCTGGTGTCCCGCAGGACACCCCCACCGATACACCCAACCCCAGTCGGGCCCCTCAGGTCAGGGGGCCCCGTTCAGGCACGTCCAGGTGTGCAGCAGTGAACTTAGGCTGCAATGACAGATGTGCAGGCAGACCCCAACCTGGCCTTTTCAAGGCTAGGAGGATGATTACGGGGATCTTGGGGAAGCTCCTGACCTTAACTTAATTTAAATAAATAAGCCCTTGTTTTTGGATAGCTGAGGCATGTAGTCCCTTACAACGCAGGAGGTAGAGTCTGTGGATACGGAGGATGTCAGTCTGACTCTATCTGCATCTTTTTGGATAATATGTGACCAAAAATTATTGAACAACACTAGGCAGGTGTGGAGAAAAAAACAAAACAAATAAAACCATGTCACGGTTCCATCTTTATTGAGTAAAGGTCTCCCAGTGGGAAGCTCCTCCATTGATAGACAAGGCAGTCTGTATGCTGAAGAACACCACTTTGCCTGTAGAAGGCTCTGATGATATCGGTCATGTCAAAGTGGTGGTCACCACATGCAGGAAGAGTTTTCGTCTCTATCAGCACACAACAGTTGTACATTTTTTATGCTGCTTTTATTGGCCAGAGCCTTCAAAATAAGGTCACTACCATAGCCAGTTTCATTCCACCACTCTGAAGGTGCAAACCTTATCTGCAGTTCAGGGCCATGGACCCACCTTCCAGTGGGTATCACTGGAGATTTTTGTATCAGACTGCTCGGCCCACCTATGTTTTTTGGACATGAGGACCATGTGACTTGGTCATGGGTCTGGTCAAGCTTCGTAGGCTAAGTTATTAACTTCCCCTTGAGAAAGGCTTATGGTTTGATTCCCCAAACAAAAAAAAAAAGATTTTGCAGTAATAAAGGTGATCTCCAGTGTCAAACAACAGTGCAAGTCTACCATAACCCAAGGGGGTGGTCAAGGTAATGGCTGGGGCAGACAGTTCCGAGGGGGGATTCTGTTCCTCCCATAGTCGGCTCCAGAGAATGGAGGAACCTACTCCGGTAACAAGGTTACAGTATCAGAGGAGCACTGGAGGCACCATGCAGAATGCCCAGCACCAAGCCTGGTGTTCTTACCAGAGAGCATGTGGGCCCACTACCCTCCTGAAGAGTTTTTTTCCTCGAGATGGGCCAGAACAATGTCAGACGCCTTTTAAGGGTTATTCTCCATACCAGTTCTTCCTGAGGTGAAAAGCCCAGAAGTAGTCAGAGCTCCTGATCTCATCTTTCCTCAGGACCATAGTATAGGGTCCCACTAAATCAAACAGGGTCATGAGTCATATGGTTTCATTTATAGTCCCCAGGAAGTGGGGGTTTTGCCGGGCCCTTTGTCTTCAAGCGCCTGAATAGGTGTTATCCAAAATCTTTGCAGGATGGAGTCCTAGAGGTCAAGGAGTTTTTTAAGCCCCATTGCATCTGACGAATGTCTGTCATCGTATTCCTCAGTCCTACTGAGAGTCCCTCAGGTTTTGATATAGAACCAACATCCAAGCAGGGCACCTCCTTTCACCCGAGCATCAACCCCACTGAGTTCCTCAAAGGTGTTGATAGTCCTGAAGGCTCATTGTCTGTCCTTTCTGAACAAACTGATTATTCATGCAACGACATTGTTCCTGGCAAGAGGTTGTTCCTCTGCACTCTAGGTCTGTTAGAGTCGCATGGCTAAGGGGGACTGGGAGCAGAGCTCTAAGAGCTGTCTCAGACCTTGGACTTCCTAGGGGTGGTTTTTCACCACAAACCAAAGAAGGTTCACCTTTCCAGAAGGTGACTTTTGTCAAAGTCCATTGTTTCAGGATGCAGTCCTTGGCATCTGCCCTAGGTCTGCTTTTTTTTAGTTCTCAGGATAGGCAGCAATTCCCAATCCTATGGGTTCACTTCTAGATGAGGGCCTATTCAACTGTTTTTTTTTCCTGTCAGCCTATGATTCCTCATTGGAGGCTTAGCAACCATTTCCCACCCCCTCTCAGCTTCATCACTCCCTGAGTTGGTGAGTGTATGTACAGGATCTCTATAGAGTTCAAGTAAGTTTCCCAAAGTTAATTATCACAACAGATGTTGGCTTCACGGTTGGGAGCAGGCAAAAGCCAGCCTCCCACTCGGGGAACAGGGTCAGTCTAGGATCAGCATCTCCAGGAGATGGAGAAGGTCCACCTAGCCTCCCTTAGGTCTCAACCATGCTGCTAAGCATGGGCATACTGTACATTCTACCAGTCCATGTAGGCATGGGAGATTTTCGAGAGGTCGCTGGTCTGTCGACAGTTCTCATGGCATGAGTATTGAACCTTCAGGCGGACTGCCTGTGCCGCAAAAATGTTCATCCCGTGGAGTGGCAGTTGAACCTGTACAACTGGTTGGTTGACATCAGGTTACTGTTCGCATCCAGCTACTATGCTCAAATCTGAAAAGGGTCTCCATCTTCTTCCGTCTTCACAGCTGGGGGCAGTGTTCGCTCTGCCTTAAGAGTGGATCTCCAGTAGAGAGTATGCTTACTCCACCAATTCACCTTTAAGTTAAAAAAAAAAAAAATATGTATATACTGTCTGTATGTGTGTGTATGTAATAGTTAAACCACTCTGAGGTGTGCGATCGCGCTCTGATATATACTGCCTTGGTGTGCATTGTCTGTGACGAGTGCATCAGCTGCCCAATGCGTATGTCAGAATGACCGCACACCTCAGAGTGGTTTATCTATCTTATAAAATGGCAAAATTGTTTTGAGGGGTAAAAGTTGAGGTGTGCTATCGCGCTGTGATATACGCACGGTCATGTGATGTGTTTTATGCAATCAGAACACTGGATTTTGAGGCTGAGGTCTTCCCCGTTTTATAAATATATATATATATATATATATAGTACATACACATAAATAATATAAAGTATATAAAGTACGCCCTAAGGAGTGCCTCTTATTAGCTGCAGAGTGGTCGAGAAGACTGTGGTTCTCAGACTTGGCGAATCTTGCTCAACAATACCCTTCCGCCCTCTGGTGTACAGACATCTTGTCAGGGTCTCTCTCACTCCCCAAAAGCCAGGAATGAGACAGCTTGTGCTTGGCTCCTGAGATTTGGAGGCCTCCTTTTGCATATGAAATGAATGGATAAATATAGGCTTTCCGGAGGAACGTCTTGACACCTTGCTGGATGCCAAACATTCTCTGGGTCAGCAGTCTATGCTCCGGTAAGGGCTACCTCTCCTTTTTACCTTGGGCAAGCTTGTCATCGAGCCTGTTATCAGACCAGGTTCTGCTTTGCAGCAGCCAGGGATTTTAGAGCTAAGTCCTGATAGGTGTGTGTTTAGTAGGACACGTCTGGTGTTCTATCTTCAGTTCTCCAGGGAATCCAAATTGGGTTCTGAATTCTTCTTGCAAAAGTTTTGCAAATGCTTGCATCCATTTCGCTGGATGTGTTGTTTTTTACATGGTCTGTTTTTTCCTAGTGGCCAGGTGTTCAGCCAGGAGAGTGGGTGAACTCCAGGCCTGGTCTCATGAGGAGATTTACCTTCTTATGCAAGACAAGTGGTACTCAGGACAGTTATGTCTTTTGTCTCAGAAGTACTCATGGCATTCCTTGTGAACCAGGAAGCATGGCTTCCATCCCTTTGTACACAACCTTCTCATCCCAAGAGAAGGAATTGCACAAGCTGGATTGTATCGGGCAGTGAAGTGCTACCTTAACAAGCGGCTGCATGTTTTGACTCTGATGGTCTGTTTCCCTTGGAGCAGCTGAGTTGCGTCAAGCCTCTAGTCTACCCCAGCTAGATAGGTGCTGGCCTGCATTGCTTAAGGGCTGTGTCGTTTAAAAAAAAAAAAAAGATAAGCCTCTGTCTCTCTTCAAAGCTTACTTCACCATGGCGAGGGCAACTTCCTTGGCGGAGAGCGGTGACACCTCATTTTTAGAGCTATGCAAGTCAGCTACATGGCTTCTCTCCATGCTTTCATAAGCATTACAAATTGGTTGTCAGAGTTTTCTGCTAACACACCTGTAGTCGCAGAGTGTTACAGGCAGGAGTTTTCAGGTATTTTGTGGCGTATGGGATACTATCCCCCCCCCCCCGATTTTTTTCTCTGGGTACTGCATCTTAGAACCCAGTTGTTATGATTACCAATTGACAATGTGCAATGCTACAGAAAGAAGAAATTAACTTCATATTTACCATTATTTCCATTTCTATTAGTTCCAGCATTGTCAGTGGGGCCCTCCCAGGAACCTGCTCCTGTGGGAGAATCTTATCCGATATCTTATCCTTTGGGGTAACCCTTGCCTCAGTGTTTGCGCACAGAGGTTCTTTGTCTTTTAAATAGTTTTTTATTTTAATGGGTTCACCACAACATAACCAAGACACACTGTCTTAGGGTAGCTGGTTCATTCCACTGGGGTGTCAAACAGATGAGGCATACTGATGAGTCCTGGTAGGACGAAACACGTGTCTATGTCATCTGTTAGCACCCGTTGCAAACTGTGTGAGAGGCCTTTCGGCACCATGCAATTCTGCTTAAAGTTGAACCAGCATAACATTCTGTGGTGATTTGCATATGCAGCCCATGATGCTTTGCATTGTGTGGGCATGTGTGATTTTGTATTTTCTTGAAACTTGGCTTCCCAGCCAAATGCCCTTTGGGGTAACCCTTGCCTCAGTGTTTGTGCACAGAGGTTCTTTGTCTTATCCGATATGTCGGAAGAGAGAGATTCGATTGGTTAAAATTCCCTATTCTGATCTCTCTGTGCTGCTGCGCTGTACTCTGTTATAATTAAAACATAAGGTTTTCCTGTTAGTCTGTGATCACAGGTTAACAGGTTTTGTTAGTCCTTCTTAAGGGTTTTTCCTGTTGCAGGTAATTTGCTGCACTCAGTAAAAAGAAACCAGAGAACCTGCCTCATTTTAGTTTGGCTTCAGTTCACAGGTCTGAGACTATATGAGACCTATTGTGCTTTGAAGGTTGTCCCTGCAAAAGGGCCGAATAATCCAGACCTGGAGCCCATGGAGAACAATTCCTTCCTCGAATGCCTGCTAGGAAGGTAAAACAGTGTTTTATTTAATGTATTGGCGAATGTGCAATAGTGGTTTAGGATACATGAACATGTGTAGCTATAATGGCACTGCGTAGTAAGTAGTAGCTGGGGAACTGCAGCAGTTGCATGGAATCTTCATATCCCCTACATTCTAAAGGTTGGACTGTGCCATTTCCCCTGGTAGGGGTGCACTATACCCAGTTGTTATGATTACCCATTGACAATGTAGGAGCTCACAGAAAAGGAAATTACGGTAAGTATGAAGTTAACTTTTTCTGTTGTCTTTCTGCTGTTGAATTAATTGGTGTCTCTCTTTCCGACTAATGTTTGACACGCTGCCTCCTTTCGTTGCAAAGCCCCAAATGAGCTGCATACACTGGGCTGGATTCACAACATTTTTTGGAACTAGGTCCCACACCGCAGGTCCAGTTGTGAACCAAAATCTCTGCAGCTGTAGAGATTGCTATTCACATCCGCAGCAGCTTCAGAAGATGTTATGGCTGGTCCCACCAGCCATAACATTTTTCCGTGGCTACAGGGATTTCCACTGCAACACCACCTTCAACCTGCTGTGAATCCGTGGAGCTGGTCGTAAACTGGCTCCACTTTTGAGAATACCGTAGCTGATGAAGAAACTGTGGTTCTGCAGGTGGCGACCCACTTGCACCGAGTTTTTTCTGCAGCTGTGGGATGTTCAAGAGTTTTATGAATCCGGCCCACTGTTTCCTACGAATGTCATGTGGCAGCTAACACGCAGGATTGGTAAAAACAACAGTCAATTTAGTGTTTTTATTGCTGCTGGCTGCTTGTTGACTTGAAACAACATGAAAATACAGACACAGTTTTTTTTTTTTTTTTTAAAGCTTTTTTTTTTTTTAGCAGAAGGATCTAAAAGAATAATACTGATTCATTTCTCATACTCCAGTAAATTAAAAATAGGTCTACATATTCATCAGAGTAAATCAGAACCTTTTGGAAATAAATCAGTCGGAATCAGAACCGGGTCACAGTCATGCCCCTCCCATCCCTACTAAAAATACCTGAACGTAACACAGCTTTAGTCTGCAAGCTGAAGTCACAATGCAGTATGCATTCACTGTGCACGGTCATGTGCTCAGGAAGCAACTCTGGGAGAGCTGCCTTTTTTTTTTTTTTTTTTTTTAAAGACAGCTGCACCATGGAAGACGTGCTTCACTGGCCTTAAAGAGCAGCTTCCTAGTAGCTGCCTGACCCAGCCCGTTTGATTCCTTACTGTTTCAGTAGTGAGCTGCTGAAGTTTGGCATAAAAATTCCATCTGTACAAAAATTCCATCCCTTGTAATTTTGTAAATGTATGTTGGCTTAAAGATTAACTCTCCGTCTGAAAACACGCTCACATTGTCTCTCAGCTTTGTGCTTTGTGATGTCATTAAACGATGGCTGCGAGATGCACTTATCAGTTTTATGGGGCTGGTATTTACATTTATACCTTTTAGTGCTGGGATTTTAGTATATCAAAGCGATTGATCAACTAATTGGGTCCCTATTAATTGATCAATATACTAAAATACCAGCACTAAAGGGTATAACTATGTTTGAAAATACCAGTCCCATAGAACTGAACGGGGTGTGTTCACGCAGCCTTTGTTTTGTGACATCACAAAACAGGGCTGCATGGGCCGACTTGGGATGTGTTTTTTGGACCGGGAAGTTGGTCTTTTCTAGGGACATGGATATGTTGTTCATCCACACTCATTGGCAGTATCCTTGCCGCTTTAAATCTTGCCGGAAGGTCTTCAAGCTTGCTCCTCCCACCCACCCGGGTGGTATAACTCTCGGCCGCCCCATGACGCCAGATCTTCCTTACCGCTTGGAAGCTCAGGTTCCTCCTTAACGCCTCCGCGCTTTGACTGGTTCCTATTTCTCCGCTTATGGATTTAAAACAAAAATTTTGCAAAAGACTTCAGTTCGATCCCTCGCGCTGCGCGGACAAATCACCCCGATTTTCGAGATGCCCATGCGGCAGAAGATGTCTCGGACGGATCCACACCCACGGTGTCTACTGCTTAGGCCTTGAGCACGACCCGCAGGCTTGCACCTGTGCTCATCTTTCTCGGCCCACGCCCCGAAGACCGTGCTGCCCGATTGCAACTGGGCCGCCCGGAAGCGCTTCTCCCGTGAAGTCCAAGGAGGCCCGTTGGCGGTGTCTGCTGCGGCGGTTTCGGCGGATCAGCTCGAGCGGATGGTCGCCTCAAGAGGAGGCGGCGCTGGCCAGATTCTTCTCTCGCCATGCATTTATCCCGCCTTCTGGGTTCTTCCTACACGGCTTCTTTTAAGGAGCTTTGTCTGTCCCTCTCCACTAAAGGAGAAGGGCTCGCGCCTGCTGGACCTTTTTCTCGGTCCAAAAAGAGGGACAAGGTAAGTCCTCCGTCGACGCTCTTGGGAGCGGGAAAGGTCCTTCTCGGCCGCCGTCCGCCGGCTTCGTCGATCGGCTGGCTTCGCCACTGGCCTCACGGTGTCCCCGTCAGGTCAGTTGACCGAGACTCCCACTGATGAAGTCGAGATTTTTCTCGACCCATTGGACGGGCTGTCGCCTTTAGCAGCCGAGATTCCCCTCTCCCCGGTTCCCCCGGGAGGAGTTGAGGATCCTGTGGCTCGCTTTGTGCCTCCGGTTCCGGAGCCTCGGATGGACCTTCCAGCTGGCGGGAGCGTTCCGCCGACACCTCCTCGCACCGACCCCGGAAATTCCGGGACTCGGTCTCGGTCTCGACCTCTTCGCGTCCAGCTGCTCTCACCGCCATAGGCGGTCTCGGTCTGGCACACGATAAGCGGCGTCGCTGGCCTGCCCCTCGCCCCTCCTCCTCGGATGAGGGAGGCTTCGCAGAATTACGCCGACGGTACGAGGACCTTATGTTGCAACAGCTCCTCCTGGCCGAATAAGCCGACCCGCGCCTTCCCGCCATTAAGTGGCTGTCACCGAACGCCGACACAACCCCCGACTTGTCCGGAGAGCTATACCCAGGCCGGTTGTTCGGCCAAAACCAGCTTGCTCCACCGACCCGTGGAACCTCCTCCCACAGCCACCAATTGGGCCCGACCAAGGATTCTCGGTCGGCTAAGGGTTTACCCATCGCTGTCAGTTACCCTCACTCCCGACCGACCTCGGCAGGTGAAGGTGGCTCAGGCCAGAGGCAGTTTCTTCGAGGACTCTTCCGAGTCCGAGATGATTCCTCCTTCTCTCCAAGCGACTGGACTTGGAGTCTTCAGGAGGTCAGTCAATGGACGATAGCCCGTCGTCCTTCCTAGGACTGCTTCGGCTCATCTCGGAGTCTACCGGATGGAGCTCGAACCCGCTTCCAAACGGGCCAGGTATCCCTCACGGAGATTCTGGACCGAGGATTCTCGACGGAGGCCTTTCCGTGGCCGAGGCCATGAGGGTCCGCACTGGAGCTTTGCAGCGCCTGCTTCCTGCTCCTGCGCTCGGCCAGGATGGCTAGGAAGTATGCGTCCCTAATGTTCCTTGTCCGTTTTTCGGAACACCCTCTGCTGAGGGGTTGGTTACCGACAGCGCTTTCAAGGCCGGGCAACGCCAGGATGTGGACAAACCTCCTGACAAGGAGTCCAAGAAATTGGACTATGTCGGGCGAAAAGTCTACGCCATGCCCCTCTCGCCTTCGCCAGGCCAGTTCGCCGCCCTCATGGCACATTTTTCTCATGCCCTGTTGGGCTCCCTGGATGAGGTCATCCTCATCTTCCCCCGATCTGCAGACTACGGTTAGCAGGTGCGGACCAGGGCAGGGTAGTGGCCAAACAGCAGCTCCAGACTGCTTTGGATGTAGGGGACCCATGTGCTAGATCGGTGGCGGCCGAGTGGCTGTGCGTCATGGCTTGGCTGAGGATATCCACCTTACTCGGATACCCAGCACAAGTTGGCGGATGTTCCTTTGGGGACTGACCTTCGCCCTGGGGTGGAAGGTCACCTGCAGAGGATCGAGAAGTCCAATGCCACCTTGACTCGGTCCTTCCGGCTAGAAGGACAAAGGCCGCAGAACCACAGCCTAAGCCCTTTCGTCCTTCTGTGCCCCCGCGCCTGCCCAGCACGCCAGGGCCAGCAGGCTCGCCTTGGCATCCCAAACCCAAGCCGCTTCTCTAACAGGAGGCAGGGAGGAAGGCCCAGGAGGTCCCTCGGCCGGTCCCTCCTCCAAGCCTGCCCAGTGACGGGCTGAGGGGTGTCGCCCCCATCCCCACTACTCCCTGGGTCCCCTGGGGACGGCCCGCACTTCGCTCCGCCTGGTCCGCTGTTACCACGGACAGGTGGGTCTTGGAGGTGGTGGGAAGAGGCCTGCCTCTGGAATTCGAGCAGGCACCACCCTTCAGGAGCCGCCCCTGGGGCTCGGGATCCCCAGCCTCACTGGCGGCTCGTCGAGCCGACATCACTCTCCTCCAGAAGGAGGTGGTAAGAGAGGTGGTGGACCCTCCTTCAGACCCAGGGTTTGTGTCCAGGTACTTCCTGGTTCAAACGGACGGGGCTGGCGCCCATTCTCGACTCCACACGACCTAAACAAGTTCCTAAGGTCTCGAACCTTCAGGATGGTCACTTGGCTCAGATAATACCATCCTTGAACGCCGTGGTGGTTCTGCTCCCTGGACTTGCAGGACTGCTTTTCACGCCCCTATCCGTCTGCTCACCAGAGATTCCTTCGCCTCGAGCGGAAGGATCTCTTCGAGTTCCAAGCCATGCCCTTCGGCTTGTCTCCAGCTCCCAGGGTCTTCACCAAATGCATGGCAGTGGTGACAGCATTCCTGGGCGCGCCGAGGGGTCCGGTGTACCCTACCTGGACGACTGGCTGATAGCAGCTCCTCCAGGAAGGAGGCGGAGTGGTCCAGAGATCTGGCCTCCAGGTCTGCTCTCAACTGGGCCTCCTTATCAACGAGGCCAAGTCGGAACTCGAGCCAAGCAGGTGATTTTATTCATCGGGCGCAGCTCGACTCTCTCGAGCCAGAGCTGCTCCCGCGGACAGGGCCGAGGTTCTTTCCTCCTTTGCCCGATCATTCTGGTTGGGCACTGCGCCTGCCCGGGACTTCCCGCCTCCTGGGTCTCATGGCGGCCTGTGCCAGCGTGGTCCGCTGGGCTTGCTGGAACATGCGCTCCCTTCAGTGGGACTGGCCAGCCAGTGGTCACAACGCCATGCGATCCCTTGACCAGCTTAGTCGGTGACACAGGGATGTGGAATGCTCTCCAGTGGTGGACCGCTCCAGATCATTTGCAGGAGGGCATCCTGTTCGTCCGCCCGAGCCGACGGTCTCTCTGTCGACCGATGCCTCTCTGATGGGTTGGGGTGCCCATCTGGGGAACACGGCTCATGGCCTCTGGTCCCCGCTGGAGTCCCGATGCCACATCAACCTGCTGGAGCTCCGAGCGGTCCGCCTAGCTTCACCGCCTTTGCCCGCTCCTCCGGGGTCAAGTGGTCCGAGTCCAGACGGACAATACCACGACCATGTATATCTAAACCGCCAGGGAGGGACGCCGCCCATGCTTCTATGCAAGGAAGCCTCCGCATTTGGTCACTGTGGCGCAGCCTGGAGGCGGATCTCCTAGCTATTCACGTGGCAGGAGCCTCCAACACCCCGGCCGATGCCCTGAGCCGGATAGGGGCTGCATCCCACGAGTGGTCTCTCCTGCCGGAGGTAGTACAGCATCTGTTCTCCTTTGGGGCACACCTCAGGTGGACCTGTTTGCCTCCATGGAGAACGCGGGTTGAGTCTGTTCCATGCCCGCCTCAGCAGGGCTCGCTGCAGGGGATGCCTTCTCGAGGCAATGGACCCTGGCCTCTTTTTACGCCTTTCCCATTTCCTTGATCCACAAGGTGCTTCTCAAGGCGAGGAGGGACAAGGCGCAGGTGATTCTGATAGCCCCAGACTGGCCTCGCCAGTTCTGGTACCCAGATCTCCTCAGTCTCAGCTCCAGGACTCACTGACAGCTTCCAGCTCGCCCGGACCTGCTCTCAGTCAATCAGGGAAGGTGTTCCATCCGGACCTTCAATCCCTGCACCTGACGGCCTGGTTCCTGGAGCGGCTAGAGTTCCAGGCTTTGGGTCTTTCCGACGAGGTCCTCAATGTAGTTGAGGCGTCCCGTATGAGTCGACTCAGAAAATGTTATGCCTTCAAATGGAAAAAGGTTTTCCATTTGGTGTCAGGGCAAGGGCTTGACCCTTCCTCCTGTTCCTTGGCAAGCATCTTGGACTATTTATGGTCCCTTTCTGAGTCAGGGGCTTGGGTCGGCGACCCTAGAGATCACCTGGCAGCCATCTCTGCTTACAGGCGCGGGCCGGAAGCAGTCGGTGGCGCAGGAGAAGGTGGTCTGGCGCTTTTTCAAAGGCCTTGATCACATTTCCTCCAGTGCGGGAACCCCCACCTCCGTGGGATCTACTGCTGGTATTGGCAAAGCTCATGGGCAGCCATTCAACCTATGCACAGGTGCTCTCTCTCACCTGTCGTGGAAGACCGCCTTCTTGGTGGCTATCACGTCAGCCAGAAGGATGGGAGAGCTCCAGGCGCCATCGAGTCTCCTTACCTGGTCTTCCACAGGGACAAGGTTGTCCTGCGCCCCACCCGAAATTCCTTCCAAGGTGGTGTCGGAGTTTCACCTTAACCAGGTGTTGACTCTGCCGGTGTTCTACCCCATCACACTCGGAGGTCAATATAGGCTCCATACCTGACCCTAGAAGGGCGCCGCTATTATAAGGAGCGCACGTTGAAATTCGGGAGAGGTTCGCCAGCTGTTTGTCACCCACGCTGAAGCCGCATCTGGCAGACCTGCAGCCAAGCGGACGATAAGCAGATGGGTAACCTCCTGCATAGATCTCTGCTATAAGTTGCGGGCATGGAGCCTCCCAGAGGGATAAGAGCTCATTCTACCGCCATACTGCTGCAACGGTGGCTGCTTCCAGGGACGCCCCTATCCAGGAAATCTGCAGGGCTGCTACCTGAAGTCAGCAAACACCTTCATTACCCACTACCACATCGACCTTGAGTCACGCCGGGATGCTGGTTTTGGGGCCTCGGTTCTCCAGTCTCTTTCCCAAGTAAGTATATGGGGGTGTGCTTGCCCTCCTCCTCCCGGAGAACTGCTAGAGTCTGCCAATGAGTGTGGATGAACAACATATCCATGTCCCTAGAAATACAGGTTACTCACCTGTAACAGGAGTTCTAGGAATGGTATGTTGTTCATCTACAATTCAAACCTCGGCTTGACGCACAACCTGAGCTTCCAGCGGGCCAGATCTGGCGTCATGGGGCGGAGCCGAGAGTTATACCACCCGGGTGGGTTGGAGGAGCAAGCTTGAAGACCTTCCGGCAAGATTTAAAGCGGCAAGGATACTGCCAATGAGTGTGGATGAACAACATATACCATTCCTAGAACTCCTGTTACAGGTGAGTAACCTGTATTTTTTGGCCATCATACACATTTACAAAATTACGAGGGATATGACTTTTTGTACAGATGGAATTTGTATGCCAAACTTCGGCAGCTCCCTAATGAAACGGTAAGGAATCAAACGGGCTGGGGAAGGGTAGCAACGCCCACAGTAGGAACCTGCTCCTTAAAACACTCATTTGTTATTACTAAAACCCCAAACTTCTTGATAAGTGAAATAAAACATTCCAGTGCAAGTATTATACCTTGTAACGTACCTTGTTGTGGTTTACAGCCCTTGCCTTCGGCAGTAAACTCACCACTTGGTGTGTTGCTGTGGTATAATGCCTGCTCTGTTAAGTCTTATTCTTTACACATTGTATGGTGTGATGTTGAATCTTCCATCACGTATGCACCGCCATGTTTGAAATTCTGTACTCACGTTATATCCATTATTCAACTGGCCTTGCTAGGCAAGGCAAATGGAATACTGGGATGGAGAGACAGGGGGAACAGCAGTAGGGCAAGAAGGTGATACTGCCCATGTACAGGTCCCGGGTGAGACCCCACTTAGAGTACTGCATGCAGTTCTGGAATCCTTACCTAAAGAAGGATAAGGATAGGATGGAGCTTTTCCTGAGGAGGGCCACCAGGATGATTCGGGGGCAACAGGAGTAGGTCCTAAGAGGAAAGGCTGATGGGCTTTAGTTAGGATGTGCTTGTTAGAAACCTGGA
This sequence comes from Neoceratodus forsteri, assembly GCA_016271365.2. Lineage (NCBI taxonomy): Eukaryota > Metazoa > Chordata > Ceratodontiformes > Ceratodontidae > Neoceratodus > Neoceratodus forsteri. Next base: position 1,207,144,959 of record CM028132.1, read on the forward strand.
GGGACAGGAGGGGCATGATAGAAACAGCCAGGTTTCTGCAGGAGACAAACAAAGTGGACAGCAGTGCACTGTTCACTGTCCATGAAAACATAAACACTAGAGGTAATGTGAAACAGGTGGTAAGGGGCAAGTTTATGTTGGATGTTAGGAAGTACTTTTTAGAGACAGAGTGGTGGACAGCTTTAGCAGATTGCCTAATGAGTTAATCTGTTCAAAATCAATGGTAGTAGTTAGTTATTGGTTAGATAGTAACATGGGTTTAGTGGGAGCAGTGGAGGGGAGGGGATAAAAGAGGAAGCAGACAGGGCTCGATCTGATACAATAGGCATGGATAAGGGCAGATTGAGTAGACCAGCTGGCCTTCTGATGTTAATTTTTGAGTTTCTATATTCTGTCCCGTAAAAGGTAGTATTACTATATGAATGCATAGTGTTGTACTTTAGACTGTCTTTCATTTATAAGTTTCGTCTTGCAGCTTCCATGTATTCGCTGTACAACTGGTACTTAAACTTTACTGTCTGTCTACTAAAGATGCAGCTCATCTGACCGTCAGTCAATCACTAGCTAAAGAAAGCAAAAGTCGATCAGCTGCTGAGCTCAGCAGATGTGTGATATTGCAGACAGTGCTAATTGGAAAACAAAATGTTCAAACTTTTATGGATCACACACATTGATCATTAGTCATTCTGGCAGATTTCATGTGCAGACATTACTTCTCATGTGTTTGGAATCTGCTCTGTGAGCCCTCAGACCTCATTCACCATTATCATCCGTTCATCAGACATCACTGGATTGCTAGGGGTATAAAGAATTTGATCAACCAGAGACTGGGCTGTTCTCCAGTCATTTGTTATGAATTTCATCATCACTTGACATCTTTACCCTTTCGACGATTTATATATTATCCAGTGGTGATTGGATATGAAGGTAATTTCTAATTCGTACTTCTAGCCACCAGGATGCCCTTTTTTCAAAAAAATAAATAAATTAGTAAATCTGACAAACACCGTAATTTAACAAGGTTCATTTTTTGGCACTAACATCTTTAAGTAAGCTTAGCTTCCACAGATAGGGTAGCATGGTTTTATTTTCCGAAAGAGATGAATGTGAAGTTTGGTACAGTTTACTAATGAAATATGAGAAGTCCTACTTGCAGATTAAGGTCAGTTTGTAGCATAAAAACCATCAGATAAAGAAAAGTATGCAACACCCATGATGTAAATATTTAAACACCACCACTGGAGATGCAAATGGTAAGATAAAAAGTGTATATGCAATAGGTGAAAAACATGTAGTTTATCATTACGAGCAAGGGGCAGGACCATAAACCACATGTGGCAGCGTCACGAGTGAGTTAAAAGTCCTGCCCCCTTACAGGTAATATTAAATTGCCTAATTTCAGCCTATTGCATGTTGGATTTATGCAATAGTTTACTTGTTATTGCTTTCAAATCTTCTGTTGTAGGAAGATTTTGTATTGTTTCTCTTTCATTTCAGCTTCAGTACTGTGCATGTTGATTGTGATGTCATCTGCATTTTGAAAACTGTTCTCTGATTGGTTCGGTACTCCACTGTGATGTACACAGCTTTGCTAGATATCAATTTTGTCCTATGATAAATACAAGATATGATATCTTGCAAAGTGGGTTGAACATTTTCAGTCTTAGTGTTGCATTACCCTTTTTACCTGTTATATGAGAATCAATATCTTATACCCAATCCAATGACAAGGGGGCACAATATGAGACTGGAGGGGTGAAGGATAAGGGGAAATGTGAGGACAGTTTTCTTCACAGAGATGGTGGTGGATACTTGGAATAGTCTACTCCAAGAAGTGGTGGGGGAATTTAAACATGCACGAAATAGGCAAAAGGGAACCTTGGATGTGGGAAGGAGAGGCAAAAGCCAATGATCAAGTAGGATCAGTGGCCACTAATACAGGCAGACTAGATGGGCCTAGCGGTCCTTATCTGCAGTAAACTACTGTGTTACTATGTTAATTCACAAGATACCATATTATCTTGTGAGCTAGGTATGTTACACATGATATTCTGCCTTGCTGGGCACGTCACAGTGGAATACTGAACCAATCAGAGAGCAGCCTTCACAGTGCTGATTGTGTGACAGTAGCACTGTACAGTACAACACTGAAACCAGCAGTTGAAATCAGAGGGAAACAATTTAATATTGATACAAACAGCAGATTTAAAAGCTATTAACTAGTAAGCTGATGTTTTATAAATTGACTATGCAATGGTCTGACTTAAAATTTGCAGTTTATCATTACTTGTGAGATGGCAGGACTTTCTTTTTTTCCCTGCGTGTATCTTATCCGCAGTCATGCTCCTGCAGGTATATACCCTGGTCACAGAGATGTGCCCTGATCTGGCTCTTTTCACTTCTGGCATACTCCAGGCCCACCTCCCATCAGCACTTCCACATCTATTCCCCCATGGTGGGGCCCCGGAAGCTCACTCTGTGAGCCAGGATCAAGTGATGGCAAGCACTAGGACCCAGGGTAGCCAGGAACCCATGCAGTTATATAGGTAGTGCTATGGGTTTTTCTCCCAGCTCTCCCTTCTCCGCCTGGCATATGCTAGCATCTGGGCCACGGATACATGCCGTGACATCCCAGTGGAAGGAGCAGGCTCCCCTGGCCCACTGCAGGAGTCACTGTGGCACTGATGGTACAGCTCCAACCCTCCCTAACTGCAGCGCACTGCCGAGTGGCCTGACCCCCACTATGGTGTCCCAAGATCGTACCCAAACTTGAGGCACCAGCACAACACGCTTGCCCCTGGACCACTGTCCAAGGCTGCCCCAGGGCCAGGACTTTCTAAACTCACTCGTGGCACTGCTGCTCATGAGTTATGGTACTGCCCCCTCACACATGAAGATAAATTGCATGTTTTGAGTCAGCCAGTTGCATGTCCCATAGACACAGCCAAAGGGATTTCCTGGGTGCCCAGAAACCCCCCATATTATACTTTCATAATAAAGATTTTTGTATTCTGGGACTAAATATTGGGATTTCTTTGGTGGAAACCTCCCGTTCCCAAATTATGGTTGGGCTCTGTATCCCTTGTACCTTAGGCTCTGACTGGTCCTGTTTAATATAATGGCAGTCCTGCTCATTAGAGAAGAGTGGTGAGCAAGGCTTAAAAGCGAAGTCAGAACCAGGAAGAATTTGCCGTTTGTTTTTGTTCAGAAATATACTCCTTTTGTCCATTTATACCATGTGGAAAACTCCGCATAGCCACCAAACTGACTTTACTGCTGTTGCACTGAGTAACGTAATCTCATCTGAAATAGAAATGTAAAATTATGACACCACATGGAATCCTTTAAAAAATATTCAATAATTAGGTGCTATTGAGCATGTATTTCAGATATCTTCTGTAGATCTTTCCTGACCACTATTTAGTGCTATGGAAATTGAAATAGGACCCTAATTCATTACAGGGGTTTACTCCCTCTTTGAATTTGTAAATCTTACTTCGAGATACAGCTCTTGCAGCAGGTTACACCATTAGGACTGAAGCAGGCAGGCATCAGGACCCCACGGAAATTTTCTAGCTAGCAGTCTTCAGTGGGGACCGCTCCCGACATCAGGCGTAGTACATAAGGAGGCGGTCCCCCCCACAATCCCCAGTTCTTTTCCTGCCATCGACATCACAAGTATCGGCCTCTCGGTCCTTTTTCTAGCGTGCGATGACCTTTAGAGCTACAACGATTTCGTCTTCCTTCACAGTTCTGAATTCAACTGATGTCCTCTCCAAATACTTCTCTGGAGGGTCACCAGTCGAAGTGTGCCTGCGGCAAACAGATCCCCTTCAAGGATCCACATTCGGCCTGCGTGCGCTGCCTAGGCCCGGAACACTACACCAAGGCCTGCTCCTTCTGCCAGGGCTTCAACAGTTACACCAGGATTCACCGCCAGAAGGCCCTTCAAGCATTTCTGTTAGAGGAGAAACTGAAAACCATGGACAAGGAACCATCCTCCAGGGGGGAGTCGGGTTAAAACCCACAAGCACCGGGAAAAACACCGGGAGAAGGAAAGGCCCAGGTCCCCTGCGAGGGCCTCAGACTCCCAGGTTCGCTTCAGCGATTGGACCGCTCTCCTCCAGGGCTCAATCGCGCCTCCCTGGTTCAGGTCAGATCCTCCAGCGGCTCCTCTCTGCAGCCCCTGAAGATTTTTCCAGGCGTCGCATCTTCCACTCCATCTAAGGCCTCGTCAAGTCTGGGGAGCGCTATTATACCCTTCTTCTCGGCCAAGGGACTCCGACGCCAGGTCAGTTTCCTCAGCTTCCACGTGGGTCAGACCCGGTTCCTCACAAGACCAAGGACCTGACGTCCCTCAAACGGACGTCCGCCCACCCGACATCGGGCAAGCATCACCGGCGCTCCCAGGAGCCGGCGACACCGAAACACCCGTCACCGACCAGGTGTTCGCCTCCGAGTGCGTCGGTCAGGGGACCGACGTCGGCTACCCTAGAGAGGAGGACCACACCACCATCGCCGGCTGACGCCGGTCGGAAGGACTCTTCGGAGGAGGATACCACACAGCCCGAGGGCCAGGCGGGCGACACCGGAGATGCTGGGCTCCCACGGGAACCTTCCCTGGAGCGGAAGACCCCCGGGGACCCGACCCCGGCGACAGGCCACCGGCACCAGGCCCATCGGGCCTGAATTTGGCACAGGTAAAGGAGCTTTTTACCTTCTGGTGGGACACCATCAGAAAAGATATGGTCGCCACACGTCCTACTCTGACTCCGACTCCGCCTCCTCCTACTCCTTCACTGCCTACGCCCCCTCCTCCACCCAAAGGGCCTGTAGGACGGTCGCCAACCCCCAAGGAGCAAATGCCACCTCCCTGGGGCAGATCCTCAGACAGGAGAAGACCTCCCTCCAGATCCATCTCAGGGTCACCCAGTCCTAAGAGACCCAGATGCCGACGGTACACCCCGTCTGGGGAGGATTCTAGATCTGACACCTCAGGGTGCTCCAGATCTCCTTCTCCCATCAGCATTCCCTCTCCGGACTCACACGACCTACCTAGGTCTCCTCCGGATGATCCCTCTTTCGTGGAGATCATGAGGCACATCCAGGAGAATATGGGGTGGGATGCTGAAGAACTCGACCCTGAGAGGCAACGCCTTGCCCGCTACCTTTGGCAGAAAGACCCAAAGCTTGTGGTAGTGCCGCCCTTGGTGGATACCTTTGAGGACGTCACCAAGGCTGCCTGGAAACGTCCGCATTTCACTCCAGCAGTGCCGAAGAAGGCTGACCGCCTATACAAGGCCCCTAGGGGGACCAGTATCTGGCGAACCATCCTCTGGCTGACTCCCTGGTCATCACTGCTTCGCATGACCAGTCGCAAAGACCTCAGCATTTGAGCACACAGCCAACGGACCAGGAATCCAAGCAATTGGATGTCCTGGGTAGGCGCACGTACGCGGCTGCGACTTGCGCCCTCAGGTCACTGAATTACCTCACTCACATGGTTCAATTCCAGAACGCACTGTGGGAACAGGGGCAGGACCTGGTCAAGAAGATGCCCGATGGCGACCAAAAGGAGGAGCTCTTGAACCTCCTCTGCACGGGTTCGGATGTGGGGACCCCGGTGTTCAGAGCTGCATATGATTCTGCGGACTCTTCAGCCAGAGCTGCAGCCTCAGGTGTGTGTCTCCGGAGGCACACTTGGCTCCGTGTCTCCGGTTTTACCCCGGACGTCCAGAAGAACATCTTAGACATCCCTTACAGTGGCGAGGTCCTATTTGGTTAAGCCTCTGAGAAGGTGATCACCAAACTTCAGGACGCAGGGAAGGCAGTCAGATCTGTACAGACCATGTACAGGTCTCGGCCCAGTTCCTTTCGTAGGAACCAGAGCCGCTTTCGTGGCTGGCTACAAAGACAACAGCCACGTTCTGGCCAACAGCAGAGGGGCACTTTCACCCGCAGAGCCCTGGCTAAGTCATCCCAGGCAGAGGCCAACGATTTGCAAAGTCGGCACAGCCTGCTGGATCGAACGCTGCCACAGCATGACTCCTTCCCGGCCCTCACCCCCCTTCAGGATCAACGGAACAGAAAGTTGGGGGTCGCATCACACGCCACTTGCCAGGGTGGCAGTCGATCACCACCGACAGGTGGGTTCTGCAATTGGTCAAAAAAGGCCACTATATAGAATTTGTAGGCAGTCCACCCACAAGACCTCCCCTGCTTTCTCGATATTCGGGTCAGCATGCCCTGCTCATACAGCAGGAGGTGCTCGCGCTTCTGGAAGAAGAAGCCTTAGAGCATGTTCCGGAGAACCAGAGAGGACTAGGGTACTATTCTCACTTCTTCCTGGCTCCAAAGAAAACAGGGGACCTCCGTCCAATACTGGACCTCAGCGACCTCAACCTGTCGGTCGTTGACAAACGCTCGCATGGTGACCCTTCCGGCCTAATTCTATGTTGAAGTGAGACGCTCTGGCGCCTTTTGGACATGCAGGACACCTACCTGCACATTCCGGTTGCTCAAGCGCACCGGAGGTTCCTGCGCTTCGAGTCTCAGAGCCACCATTATCAGTTCCGAGCTCTTCCCTTCGGGCTGTCATCGGCACCTCGCGTTTTTACGAAGTGCATGGTGGTCGTAGCAGCATCTCTGAGAAGACAAGGCTACTACGTGTTCCCATACCTGGACGACTGGCTTCTCATGGCGACCTCCAGGGAGGCACTGATGACGGCCATTCACTGCACCCAGTCCCTTTTTCAATCACTGGGTATCCTCATCAACTACGAGAAGTCACTCCTGGTGCCGTCCCAGGAGCTGCAGTTTATAGGAGCAGTTCTGGACACCGTCAGAGGGAAAGCTTTTCTTCCCTCGGACAGAGCGGAACACATCAGATCCCTCATCAGGGACTTGTCGGTGAAGAAGACCATCCCGGCCAGATCGGTCCTTCGCCTGCTCAGACACATGGCTGCGGCCATTGCAACAGTCCCGCTGGCACGTCTCCACATGCGGGTAACCCAGTGGATGCTAAGGGTGCAATGGGACCAAAGGCAAGACCATCTGCAGCAGCCAATCCGAATTACGAACGCCATAATTCGGGATTGGCAATGGTGGCTACATCCGGGGAACCTCTCCGCGGGGAATCCCTTCACAGCGCTGTCTCCGACTGTGACACTCTCCACAGACGCCTCAGGCCTCGGGTGGGGAGCACACCTGGATGGTGTTCGGTCTCAGGGCCTGTGGACAGCCCAGGAGTCTCATCTCCACATCAACATTTTGGAAATGAGGGCAGTCCTTTATGCTCTGCAAGCCTTCCAGTTGGAGATTCCACTGGGCACACTCCTGTTACAAACAGACAATACCGTGGTGATGTATTACCTCAACAAACAAGGAGGCACTCACTCCTACCCGATTTGCAGGGAGGCCATGAGAGTGTGGGAGTGGATATTGCAACACTGCACAAACCTAATTGCAGTACGTGTCCCAGGAGTGGACAACACCGTCGCAGGCAGTCTGAGTCGCTCTCAGGCCAGAGTCCACCAGTGGGAACTTCTACAGGAGGTGGCAGAGGATCTGTTTCACAGATGGGGCACTCCAGAGTTAGACCTTTTCGCGTCCCCATCCAATGCAAAACTGCCCAATTTTTGCTCGCTAGATCCAGGGCCTGGTGCTTTCTGGCGAGACGCGTTGTCCCTCTCCTGGGAGGGCAGATTCCTCTATGCCTTCCCTCCTTTCTCGTTGATCCAGAGAGTTCTCTTAAAACTTCGCAGGGAGCAAGCGACGCTCATGTTGATTGCGCCTTTCTGGCCCAGACAAATTTGGTTCCCTCTTCTGCACCAGCTATCCCGGGAACCTCCAGTTCCTTTGCCAATCAGCTCCCATCTATTGTCTCAGGAGGCGGGTTCATTGGTCCACCCAGACTTACATTCATTGAACCTGCACGCTTGGCTCCTAGAGACATAGCCATGATGCGATACGGGGTCTCACAAGAAGTGGCAGATGTACTCTCTGCCACCAGAAAACCGGCAACCCACGCAACGTACGCCATGAAATGGCATAGTTCTAGGGACATGGATATGTTGTTCATCCACACTCATTGGCAGTATCCTTGCCGCTTTAAATCTTGCCGGAAGGTCTTCAAGCTTGCTCCTCCCACCCACCCGGGTGGTATAACTCTCGGCTCCGCCCCATGACGCCAGATCTTCCTTACCGCTTGGAAGCTCAGGTTCCCTCCTTAACGCTCTGCGTTTGTGACTGGTTCCTATCTCCGCTTATGGATTTAAAAATAATACTTTGCAAAAGACTTCAGTTCATCCCCGCTGCCGCGATGGATAACTCGACCTCGATTTCGGAGATGCCCATGCGGGCAGAAGATGTCTCGGACGGATCCACACTCCACGCAGTGTCTACTGCTTAGGCCTTGAGCACCACCCGCAGGCTTGGCGACTGTGCTCATCTTTCTCGCCCACGCCCTCGAAGACCGGTATGCCGAGTGCAACTGGGCCGTCCCGAGAAGCGTTTCCCTCCGGTGAAGTCCAAGGAGGCCCGGTTGGCGGTGTCCGCGGCGGCGGGCTCGACGGATCAGCTCGAGCGGATGGTCGCCCTCGAAGAGGAGGCGGCGCGGGCCGTATCTTCCTCGGCCGCGGCATTTATCCCGGCCTTCTGGGTTCTTCCTACACGGCTTCCTTTATGAGCTTTGTCTGTCCCTCTCCACTAAAGGAGAAGGGCTCATGCCTGCTGGACCTTTTTCTCGGTCCAAAAGAAGGACAAGGGTAAGTCCTCCGCCGACGCCTTGGAGCGGGAAGGTCCTTCCTCGGCCGCCGACCCGCCGGCTTGGGTCGCTCAGCTTCGCCACTGGCCTCACGGTGTCCCCGGCCAGGTCAGTTGACCGAACTCCCACTGATGAAGTCGAGATTTTTCTCGACCCATTAGACGGGCTGTCGCCTTTAGCAGCCGAGATTCCTCTCCCGTTCCCCGGAGGAGTTGAGGATCCTGTCGCCTGTGCCTCCGGTTCCGGAGCCCTCGGATGGACCTTCCGAGCCGAACGGAGTGTCGGTTCCGGCCGACACCTCCCTGCACCGACCCCGGAAATTCCGGGACTCTCGGTCTCGGTCTCGGACCTCTTCGCGGTCCAGCCGTTCCCACCGTCATAGGCGGTCTCGGTCTCGGCACCGCGGTAAGCGGCGTCGCCGCTCGTCCTCGTCCTCCTCCTCGGATGAGGGGAGGCTTCGGCGTAAATTACGGCGACGGTACGAGGACCTTATGTTGCAACAGCTCCTCCTGGCCGGGAATAAGCCGACTCCGGCGCCTTCCCCGGCCATTAAGTGGCTGTCACCGGAACGGCCGACACAACCCCTCGACTTGCCCGAGGAGCCTATACCCAGGCCGGTTGTTCGGCCAAAACCAGCTGCTCCACCGATTGCGGTGGAACCTCCGCCTCCACAGCCACCAATTGGGGCTCCGACCAAGGATTCTCGGTCGGCTAAGGGTTTACCCCATCGGCTGTCAGTTACCCTCACTCCCGACCGACCTCGGCAGGTGAAGGGTGGCTCAGGCCAGAGGCAGCTTTTCGAGGACTCTTCCGAGTCCGAAGATGATTCCTCCTTCTTCTCCAAGCGACTGGACTTGGAGTCTTCAGGAGGTCAGCCAATGGACGATAGCCCGTCGTCCTTCCTAGGACTGCTTCGGCTCATCTCGGAGTCTACCGGGATGGAGCTCGAACCCGTTTCCAAACGGGCCAGGTATCCCCTCACGGAGATTCTGGACCGAGGGGATTCTCCGACGGAGGCCTTTCCGGTGGCCGAGGCCATAGTGGGTCCAGCACTGGAACTTTGGCAGCGCCCTGCTTCCTGCCCTGCGCCTTCGGCCAGGATGGCCAGGAAGTATGCGGTCCCTACCGGTTCCTTGTCCGTTTGCTGAACACCCTCTGCTGAGGGTTGGCTACCGACAGCTGCTCGGCGCCACAACGCCAGGATGTGGACAAACCTCCTGACAAGGAGTCCAAGAAATTGGACTATGTCGGGCGAAAGTCTACGCTGCCCTCTCTCTCGGCCTTCGTCAGGCCAGTTCGGCCGCCCTCATGGCACATTTTTCTCATGCCCTGTTGGGCCCCTGGATGAGGTCATCCTCATCTTCCCGCCGATCTGCAGACTACGGTTACAGGTGCGACCAGGGCAGGGCAGTGGCCAAACAGCAGCTCCAGACTGCTTTGGATGTAGGGGACCATGTGCCAGATCGGTGGCGCGCAGTGGCTATGGCCGGGCGGCTTGGCTGAGGATATCCACTTTTACTGGATACCCAGCACAAGTTGGCGGATGTTCCTTTTTGGGACTGACCTCTTCGGCCCTGGGGTGGAAGGTCACCTGCAGAGGATCGAGAAGTCCAATGCCACCTTGGACTCGGTCTCTTCCGCTCAGAAGGACAAAGGCCGCAAACCACAGCCTAAGCCCTTTCGTCCTTCTGTGCCCCAGGCGCCTGCCCAACGCCAGGGCCAGCAGGCTCGGCCTTGGCATCCCAAACCCAAGCCACCGGCTTCCTCTAACAGGAGGCAGGAGGAAGGGCCAGGAGGTCCCTCGGCCGGTCCCTCCTCCAAGCCTGCCCAGTGACGGGCTGAGGGTGTGCCCCATCCCCGTCCACTCATCTCTGGGTCCCCGTGGGGACGGCCCGCACTTCCTCCGCCTGGTCCGCTGTTACCACGGACAGGTGGGTCTTGGAGGTGGTGGGAAGAGGCCTGCCTCTGAATTCGAGCAGGCACCACCCTTCAGAGCCGCCGCCTCGGGGGCTTCGGGATCCCCAGCTCACTGGCGGCTCGTCGAGCCGACATCACCTCCTCCTCCAGAAGGAGGTGGTAAGAGAGGTGGTGGACCCTCCTTCAGACCCAGGGTTTGTGTCCAGGTACTTCCTGGTTCAACGGACGGGGCTGGCGCCCATTCTCGACCTACCGACCTAAACAAGTTCCTAAGGTCTCGAACCTTCAGGATGGTCACTCTGGCTCAGATAATACCATCCTTGAACGCGCGCGTGGTTCTGCTCTCTGGACTTGCAGGACGCGCTTTTTCACGCCCCTATCCGTCCGGTCTTCACCAGAGATTCCTTCGCCTCGAGCGGAAGGATCTCTCTTAGTTCCAAGCCATGCCCTTCGGCTTGTCTCCAGCTCCAGGGTCTTCACCAAATGCATGGCAGTGGTGACAGCATTTCTGCTGCCGAGGGTCCGGGTGTACCTTACCTGGACGACTGGCTGATAGCAGCTCCCTCCAGGAAGGAGGCGGAGGGTCCAGAGATCTGGCCCTCCAGGTCTGCTTCTCAACTGGGCCTCCTTATCAACGAGGCCAAGTCGGAACTCGAGCCAAGCAGGTGATTTTATTCATCGGGCGCAGCTCTCGACTCTCTTCGAGCCAGAGCGGCCCCGCGGACAGGGCCGAGGTTCTTTCCTCCTTTGCCCGATCATTTCTGGTTGGGCAATTGCGCCCTGCCCGGGACTTCCTGCGCCTCCTGGGTCTCATGGCGGCCTGTACCAGCGTGGTCCGTTGGGCCCGCTGGAACATGCGTCCCCTTCAGTGGGGACTGGCCAGCCAGTGGTCACAACGCTGCGATCCCTTGGACCAGCTTGTGTCGGTGACACAGGGGATGTGGAATGCTCTCCAGTGGTGGACCGTTCCAGATCATTTGCAGGAGGGCATCCCGTTCGTCCGCCCGAGCCGAGCTGTCTCTGTCGACCGATGCCTCTCTGATGGGTTGGGGTGCCCATCTGGGGAACACGGGCTCATGGCCTCTGGTCCCAGCGGGAGTCGATGCCACATCAACCTGCTGGAGCTCCGGCGGTCCGCCTCAGCTCTCACCGCCTTTGCTCCGTTCCTCCGGGGTCAAGTGGTCCGAGTCCAGACGGACAATACCACGACCATGTACTATCTAAACCGCCAGGGCGGGACGCGCTCCATGCTTCTATGCAAGGAAGCTCTCCTCATTTGGTCACTCGTGCGCAGCCTGGAGGCGGATCTCCTAGCCATTCACGTGGCAGGAGCCTCCAACACCCTGGCCGATGCCCTGAGCCGGATAGGGGCTGCATCCCACGAGTGGTCTCTCCTGCCGGAGGTAGTACAGCATCTGTTCTCCCTTTGGGGCACACCTCAGGTGGACCTGTTTGCCTCCATGGAGAACGCGGTTGAGTCTGTTCCATGCCCGCCTCAGCAGGGCTCGCTGCAGGGGATGCCTTCTAGGCAATGGACCCCGGCCTCTTTACGCCTTTTCCCATTTCCCTTGATCCACAAGGTGCTCTCAAGGCGAGGAGGGACAAGGCGCAGGTGATTCTGATAGCCCCAGACTGGCCTCGCCAGTTCTGGTACCCAGATCTCCTCAGTCTCAGCTCCAGGACTCGCGGCAGCTTCCAGCTCGCCGGACCTGCTCTCAGTCAATCAGGGAAGGTGTTCCATCCGACCTTCAATCCCTGCACCTGACGGCCTGGTTCCTGAGCGGCTAGAGTTCCAGGCTTTGGGTCTTTCCGACGAGGTCCTCAATGTAGTTGAGGCGTCCGTAAGGAGTCGACCAGAAAATGCTATGCCTTCAAATGGAAAAGGTTTTCCATTTGGTGTCAGGGCAAGGGCTTGGACCCTTCCTCCTGTTCCTTGGCAAGCATCTTGGACTATTTATGGTCCCTTTCTAGTCAAGGGCTTAGGTCGACGACCCTAAGGGTGCACCTGGCAGCCATCTCTGCTTACCGGGCGCGGGCCGGGAAGCAGTCGGTGGCGCAGGAGAAGGTGGTCTGGCGCTTTTTCAAAGGCCTTGATCACATTTCCCCTCCAGTGGGAACCCCACCTCCGTGGATCTACTGTTGGTACTGGCAAAGCTCATGGGCAAGCCATTCGAACCTATGCACAGGTGTGCTCTCTCACCTGTCGTGGAAGACCGCCTTCTTGGTGGCTATCACGCCAGCCAGAAGGATGGAGAGCTCCAGGCGCTTCCATCGAGTCTCCTTACCTGGTCTTCCACAGGGACAAGGTTGTCCTGCGCCCCCACCAAATTCCTTCCAAGGTGGTGTCGGAGTTTCACCTTAACCAGGTGTTGACTCTGCCGGTGTTCTACCCCAATCACACCTCGAGGTCAATATAGGCTCCATACTCTGATCCCAGAAGGGCGCCGCTTATTATAAGGAGCGACGGCTGAAATTGGGAGAGGTTCGCCAGCTGTTTGTCACCTCGCTGAAGCCGCATCTGGCAGACCTGCAGCCAAGCGGACGATAAGCAGGTGGGTAACCTCCTGCATAGATCTCTGCTATAAGTTGGCGGGCATGGAGCCTCCCAGAGGATAAGAGCTCATTCTGCCGCCATACTGCTGCTGTATTGGCTGCTTCCAGGGACATCCCTATCCAGGAAATCTGCAGGGTGCTACCTGGAGAGTCAGCAAACACCTTCATTACCCACTACCACATCGACCTTGAGTCACGCCGGGATGCTGGTTTTGGGGCCTCGGTTCTCCAGTCTCTCTTTCCCAAGTAAGTATTGGGAGTGTGCGTCTTGCCTCCCTCCTCCCGGAGAACTGCTAGGAGTCTGCCAATGAGTGTGGATGAACAACATATCCATGTCCCTAGAAATACAGGTTACTCACCTGTAACAGGAGTTCTAGGAATGGTATATGTTGTTCATCCACACGACCCACCCGACCTCCCCGGCTTCGACGCACAACCTGAGCTTCCAGCGGGCCAGATCTGGCGTCATGGGGCGGAGCCGAGAGTTATACCACCCGGGTGGGTGGGAGGAGCAAGCTTGAAGACCTTCCGGCAAGATTTAAAGCGGCAAGGATACTGCCAATGAGTGTGGATGAACAACATATACCATTCCTAGAACTCCTGTTACAGGTGAGTAACCTGTATATTCTGTTTGTGGGCTCAAGCGCGCAGTTTTTCACCGTTAGACTGTCCCGAAAAGCTGGTTCTGGACTACCTGCTTTCCCTTTTCCATTCCGGACTGGCTTACTCCTCGATTAAAGTGCACCTTTGTGCAATTTCTGCTTACCATGCCCCAGTAGGCCATCGGACGGTGGCCCAGCTGGACATTACTCGTGCCTTTTTAAGGGGAGTCCTTCACCTTAGGCCGCCCATTAAGGATCCAATTCCTCCTTGGGACTTACCCTTTGTCCTGGAGCAGCTTACGCTGCCACCTTTTGAACCAGCCGCGGATTGCAAGCTACATTTTCTCTCTTGGAAAACGTTGTTTTTAGTTGCTGTTACTTCGGCGAGAAGAATCTCAGAATTGCATACTCTTATGTGCAAAGAGCCTTATTTGGTTTTCCAACAGGACAGGGTATCCCTAAGGACAAACCCAAAGTTTTTGCCTAAGGTGGTTTCAGCCCTCACCCTTAACCAGGATATTGATTTTCCAGTGTATTTCCCAAGGTACACTAATCGAGGAGAAGCCGTTCTGCACACCCTCGACGTGCATCGGTGCCTCAGATACTATCTGACCAGAACCAAACAGTTTCGAAAGGCGGACCAACTTTTTGTCTCCTTTGCTCAGAGGATGAAAGGAGCTCCTGTCTCCAAACAGTCACTCTCGAGGTGGCTTATCCAGTGCATCACTTTCTGTTATGACAAACACAATAAACCCTTACCGGGCGCGGTCAAGGGTCATTCCACAAGAGGGGTGGCTACTTCTTTTGCGGCGTTAAAGAACGTCTCCACCTCAGCTATTTGCGCTGCAGCTACTTGGAGCTCTGTGCATACCTTTATCAGACATTACAGTCTGGACATTGCATCGAGGCGAAGAGCAGGGTTCGGTCTAGCCGTCCTTCAGGGACTTCTGTCCTAGGCTCGAGTAATATCGAGGTCTCTGCCTTTCCTTCTCCCAGTGGCGCATTGATTGCCACAACTGCTTGGAAATCAGTCCTAATGGTGTAACCTGCTGCAAGAGCTGTATCTCGAAGTAAGATAGTACAGTTACGTAAGAACTTACCGTAACAGTAGATCTTCGAGCACAGCTCTTGCAGCAGGTACCTTCCCGCCCACCATCCCCCTTTTTGGAGGTAGGTCGCAGTCAAGCACCCATCTTAGGGGATGGGTCATTCCTATTTACTAGTCTTTGCCATCTGGTGGCGGATCCTCGGTCTCCTCTTCTGATGTCATCCAGCGGCCGGGAGTCTCCGGCGGGAGAACTGAGGATTGTGGTGGGGGCTGCCTCCTTATGTACTACGCCTGACGTCGGAGGCGGTCCCCGCTGAAGACTGCTAGCTAGAAAATTTCCGTGGGGTCCTGACGCCTGCCGGCTTCAGTCCTAATGGTGTAACCTGCTGCAAGAGCTATTCTCGAAGATCTACTGGTACGGTAAGTTCTTACGTAACTGTATTTTCTCTGTTGTGGCATCACAGTCTTTCTGTGGGAATACCTGTGCCAAAATAAGTCAAGTATTATCATTTTCAGATGGGGAATTAGCAATGGGAGCAGATTAAATCTTAAGCAACAAGGATCCTGTTTTCATGTAGATTGCCTCAGTAGTAAAGAAAATGAATGAACAATTCCAAAAGTAATCTGAAATATAATCAAAAGTTTGTTTAAAGTACTTATATGCAGCTGCGTTTTTAAAGAGATAAACCTTCTAAGTAGAATCTTGAGTAGAAATGTGGAAGAAAGGGAAATACTGCTTCACAAAAAAACTATGCAAGGTTTGCCAACTTCACATATTTCTTTGCCTGTCTAAATGCCCACTTTCCCAAGCAAAGACCTCACATAGTGGTACTCTGCTGACAAAGTGGCATTTCATGCAGAACTTCATCAGTGAAGTGTCACTAAGTAAATTCCCTTTAATAAATCACCACAACCCCATCCACTTGTCCCCTAAGGAACTTTTTCCCCTTCCTGCTTCCATCATCCGACCATGTCAGCAACACCCCCATCCCCCTGCCTCGTAGCGTGCATTACACTCTTCTCCCCCCAGTAGTGGCAAAATGTCTATAAACAGCGACAGTAACTTTCATTCTGTCCCCCCCTCCACCACCTTTGTATCAGTTGCAGTTCCCTTGGTCCCACCCACCTGCCCCAAGCCTAATAAAGTCAGTTGGTAACACCCTCCCGTTTCCCCCACTCTCTAGGCAAGCACCCCCCCCCTCCTCCCATGTTGGCCCCAAACAAAACCATACCAGTTGTCCCCCGTGATGGGCGACTCGTCAAGCCTCCTATACCCCTTGGCTGGATTCCATTTTATGAATGAAACCACGCAGTCTCCCAGTGCATTCCACTAAGGTGATGACTGTTGGAGTGTGAATGGTTTCATTAATAAAACGGTGGCCGGCTAAGGTATTGTAGGGTTGCACCAGTTGCCCCCCATGTGATGATTTGTGTCCTTTTTTAAGGGTGTTGTGGAGGGTGGTGGATGCTTGCTTAGAGGCCTGTGGGACAGGGATTGTTTTTGATTAATGTACTTGGTCAGGCTGGGAAAGAGGGGGCCAGAGGGAACTGCAGCTGATACAAGGGTGGATGGAAGAGAAGGAGAGTTGCTTTTGCTATTTAGGGACATTCCCTTTACATAGCCAGGATGGGGAGGGTGGCATAGGTGCTACAAGGGCTGGGGGATGTGGGCGTTCTTCATAGGATAGGGGAGGAGGAGGAGGAGGGGAAAAGGGTGCCTAAAAGTTGTGGGGATGAGTTTTATGTGTTTGTTTTTACTAAAAAAAAAAAATACAAAAAACTCTGCCTGTGAAGTTAGTGCTGGCAAGCATAAATGTGCGAAGTGTATGACTCTTTATTGTGCCAAGTGGACCACTTCACACCAACTTTGTCAGCCGGGTTTAACTTTGGTGCATATCTGTTGCTGAGTGCGACCCACAAAATTATTTTAATCCCCTTGTTTTTGACCTTTTTATGTGTTGGTTGTGTCTTAAACTGATTGGTAATAATAATGAAAACCTGCTATTCAAGTGAAGAGTCTTTGGCAACCATGACAACAGCACAATCCATTGTGTGTTACAAATCCATGCTCTGAAGGGGAGACTGTGTCTTGTGTGAAAGAGGTATTTTTCCTGATATTTCAATACATTGCCCCAGTTACAAACCTAATGCTAGGGGGAATCCCCCTAAATAGTAACATTTTAACAGATTTGTTGAAAGAAAGAAAGTTCAGAATTGAAATGATTCTGTTTGCTTTATCACTCTGGATAAGGTCTGCTTGGTATGATGTACTGTACATGTATAATGTTTATGTTTACTCAACAAGTTGTTGTGACTGACACTGTAAGATTTTGTTTGTAATAAACTTGTTCACCTTCTCTGACACCTCTCCATGCTGCATGCTAGTACGGAGCAGCCGTATCCCCCGACCCAGCATGAGTCAGGGGTGCAGCCGCGATACCAGCCGCGAGAGCAGCCGAGATACAAGCCCTGCTCGGGGCTTTCCGCCACTTGGTGAGTACGCAGAGGCATTGGCGCCTTATAGGCTGATCTCCTTCTCTTCTATTTCCTCCCCAAAAAAAAAAACACTTTTGATTGCCTGTTTAGGATGCTGCCAAGTGGAATGGTCTTGCTTTTCCTCTGCAATGTTTCCCTTTTTAGTTTTGAGCCCCTTTCCTCCTCCTCTTCTTCCTCCTCCTCCTCCTCCTTTCTGCATGCTATATGGATTCTGGTGGACACGTAGAACATTTTTTGTTTGTTTTTTATTTATTTTTTTAGCTGTCTCGTTACTATGAATAAGAAATAGATTCCTAAACTCTGCTGACAAAGTTTACTGCTTGTTTTGACACCCCTGCTGCATTGATAGCAACGCAAGGTCTCTCATTGTAATAACAAACGCAGGTGTAAAACTTTGTATCTGGTATACAGTAAGCCTGCTTTCCAGACCAAATTGGAATGACAGTCAGCCTAATATATAATGAACATGTTGTGTTCTTTGAAACTAGTCATGCTAACAACTGTGAGTGATTTGGAGTTCTTTTCTGTAGGGGTGAAGGTAGGAACTTGTGGGGGGTGGGGGGGCACTGTTCCAGTGTCACAGGAATGTGGTGTTTTTTCACACTCAGCATTTGAAAACATTTTTTAATAAAGGTGTGGTGTCTGGTGGCTAGCTAAGGCCCCAGAAACTTGCGAGTTTTTAGACACTCACTGGTACATTTTGTGAGTTGTATTGCTTAAAAGCACAGTTTTAATCAGATCCCCTCACTCCAGGAAAAATATCATTACCAGTGTGCACAGGCCAGGCTCATATTTGTTAAACTGGGTATATGGCAATAGGATGCATTTTAATCTGTTTCTGCAAATAACTTTTTTAGTTACACATGAAACCATTTTACTTCTTTACTCTCTCTTGCTTACCTTTCTCTGTAGCTGTCATTCATCTCCAGCTCCTTTTTCTATCCTGTAGCTGCCTCTTTCATTTCCCTGATTTTTTTTTCTTCTTTTTATGTGCTATTTTTTATTTTGTTCTTTTTTGGGCAGGCGGACTCTTTATTAAAATAAAGATGCTGTCAGTCTTTTTTGCATCATATTATTTCTAGATGTAAACCTACTTTTTATGATTGCTTACCTTCCGTAAAATTCATGGATGTTGCTGGTCATTTTCTTTGCCTCCTTCCTGAGTAGAACTGAAATGAATGCTAATGGTATAGTTATAGTATAGTTATACCCAACATTGGTTTGCTTCAAATCCTTGATCTACTCTTCTTGCATACTTCGTGAACATTGGAAACACCTTCAGACAGCACAGTCACTCATAATGCAAAAGTCTTCTTTCCTCCCACAGAATATTGAGCGGCTAGACTGTGCTGGAGATGTTCCCAAGTTTAGGAAAGATGCAGTGTGAGTAGATCAAGGAATGTAAACAAACATGTTTTTGTGTGGCATCACCAGTATGGGGGGGCAGTCTGTTTTTCACTTTTAAAACAAAAAAGAATTGGAAACAACCAGCTACATTAGCAGTCTCCACAGAATGTGAACAATCATAAGATGTATTTAAACTAGGGACTATTTGAGGCCTGAGAGGGTTGACAGTCTCCCATTAATTTAATATCTTCCACATATGTAATCGGTAATCATGAACTATATTTTAATAAATGTTGTGATGTTCATGATACAATTGTGGTACATGGCTAATGGGTTATAATTATAAAAGAACATTGTGTACCTGTTTACATGCTATGAATGTGAACCACAAATCTGAGAATCTTAAAGTTATTCTGTTTAAAAAAATATCATGTAACAATAATTTATAAATAATAAAAGTATTAATGATTAGTGTAGAATGGAATTATCCATTATGACACTCCTGGAGTGGAAATTACATTATTTATTTTCACTCTGGGAGCATCATCACAGAAACTAAATATGGATTCTAACAAGTGAAGTTACTATTGATGTCGGACAGTATTTCAGCAATCTCAGCCCTGTGTTGTTGCCTGGGAAATGGAATCTAGAATATTGAAATTCCAAGTGCTCTGTGGTCACACTCCCCCTAGTGTTCTAACTGCAGAATCTCCAGTGAAGAGTTAAGATGCCCTGGGGTCTTGTTCCAGTCCTTGTGGCTAAGTTTTATTAATTAAATATCTTTATTATTTTGTAAGTTTAATTAGTTATAAGATGCTCTGCATTAGTTTAGTTACTTTTTACATTTTGTTTTTATAGTGTGAAATAGCATTTTTTCTCAGTTTCAGTCTTCCAGAGTGGTTCGTGAAACCGAGAAGACCACAGTTTATGGTGGTTCCTGGTTTTGGAAATAGAAATTTAAATTGACTAAAAATGTTTATTTTGCCGGCTGTCTGGCACTGAGCAGTGGGGTATTGGTCTGGCACGCTCGTGACCCAGATTCGCACCCCAAGCCCAGGTGTCAGGAGCAGAGGCTGGATGACTGCTGCCAATGTGCCTTCGCCAGAAAGCCCTTCAACGCACCATTCTGCCTCCCTAGCTCTCGGATGCTGTGGAACATTTCTCCCCTTCCTTCCTTGCCTCCCCCAAGGGGGCCCCCTCAGCAAGGATACAGCAGACTCTTGAGGCATGGACAAGCCTGGGGATGGAGGAGATGTTAGCAGGTATAGGCTGGCGGGCAACGGGGCCAACGATGTGCGCCAGTCAGGGGGCAGGGGAAAGAGCAAAAAAAAAAGTTTAATTCTAATTTAAAGGGGATAAGACTTTTTTTTCTCGTACATAAATGAGAAGAGGAAAGCAAGGGGACAGTTTGTAAGGATCAGAAGGGCATAAAGGGGAAAGTGTGCAGAAGGGAACCAAGAAAAAGCAGAGATCTTAAACAGGTACTTCTGCTTAGTCTTCACAGTAGAGGGACAAGAGGTGGACCAGCAGGGAGAAACATGAATGGGGGGAGTGGACTCCAGTCCATTTTCAGAGGAAAGAGTCCTGATAGGACTTGTAGCCCTGAAGGTGGATAAGGCTATGGAACTGGACAGGATACACCGCAGTGTACTAAAAGAACTCAGGGAGGTGCTAGCTGCCCTGCTGGCAGCTGTGTTCAAACAGCTCACTGGAAATTGGCATAATTCTGGAGAACTGGAGAAGGATGATGTGGTTCCTCTACATAAGAGTGGCAGCAGGAAGAAAGTTAGCAACTATATGCCTATGATTGTTACTTCAGTGGTAGGAAATTCATGGAAACCCTAATGAAAGAAAGACTGGTTGAACATCTATAATCCAGTGGTCTGCAGGACCTCAGGCAACATGGATTCGCGTGGGGATAGTTATCAAATGAATCTAATAGATTTCTTTGACTGGGTGACCAAGGAAATAGATATGGGAGGACAGTGGACGTGGTACCGGGTCAGTATAGCATGGACAAAACTGCGCATGGAGTAACGCGCTGTAAGAAGCGCAAATGACTCTACAGCAACAGGGGTTGTTTCAGTGTGCAGTAAGAACCGCTACCCCTGTCACTGTAGGCTGCTATGACAGAACGTGAAGGACACTGCCAGGGCAATGCCTGGCCCAGCCACTCCCGCAGTGGAGTGGCTCAAGCACCTGCCAGCGGCGGCAGCTGGGATCTGGGGCTACAGTTTGGTTCTCCCCAGGTTCCTCTGTAATGCATCTTTTTGAAAAAAAAAAATTCCCTGCTCAGAGGTTTTCTCTTTTCCCAAAGTCCATGAACCCCCAGCGTAGATTATAAGAAGTCCTGGGGCAGGGGAGCGAAGTCCACCACAAAAAGTAAGTGAGTTGTTATTGTTTGAACGGTGTGTGCTCTTGTTGTTTGGGTTGGGATTTTGTCCCAACGCTGTTAGAGTGCATGCTGTTGTGTCTGTGCCCTTCTGTGTATGCATGGTTTTATCTATGACATTATGACCCCGTGCCATGGACATGACATGACCTATGTAGACATTAGGAAGGCCTTTGACACTGTGCCACACAGGAGGCTGACTAGGAAGTTGACCAGCCTAGGAATGAGATCTAGAGTGGTAAACTGGGTTAGAAACTTGTTAATGGAACTCATTTTAAAGCTGGGAAAGTGATCAGCGGGGTACCACAGGGCATGGTACTGGGACCGGTTCTCTTTAATTTCTTCACAGGGGCATTGCAAAAGAACTGAAGGGGAAGGTATACCTTTCTGCAGACAATACCAAAATTTGCAATAGGATGGAAACATAGAAGGTCAGGTGGTAGAGAAAAAAATGCATGGATCCTGGGAAACTTGAGGAGTGGTCAAAGACATGGCATTTCGGCGCCAGTGAAAACTCAGAAATAGTCTGGCGCCACCCACCAACACAAATAAGGCAACAAAAGCACACAAAGTAGTGATTCACATTGCAGTTTTATTAAATATTCTGCAACAAAAGAAAGCAGTAAAAAGTGCTAACCTCACATGTGCTCAAGCACAGACCGGGGGAAAAACACAGATGGAGCCACACTAACTTCAACTGGTTTTGCCTATGGCTTCATCAGGAAGTGAAGTACAGGTGTATCATGGCATCCATCTGTTGAGCACATTGAAAGTGACAATACACAATGTCCAAACCTCGATATACATACAGTGTAAAATATGAGCTGACTTTCAGCTTCAATGCCAGAAAGTGCAACATTATGCACCTAGTGCGTGGCAAACCTAGTGCTGAGAACCAGTTGGAGAAAGGTACTAATTGTCCCTAGGCAGGAAAGGAACCTTGGGATTATCATATCAGAGGACCTTAAGCAGCAGGACAGTGTGGCAAGGCAGTGGATAGGACTAGTAGGATGCTGGAGTGTATAAAGGGGGGGTATCTCCAGCAGGAGGAGGGAGGGAGGTGATGCTGCCACTTGTGTCCCCACCTGGAGCAGTGTGTCTGGTTTTGGAGATGGCACCTCAGAAAGGACATGGACAGGGTGGAGGCGATCCAGAGGAGGGCAACTAAAAGGGTGCTGGTTTTGCACAGGAAGCCTTTCAAGGAGAGACTAAGGGGTCTCATCATGTACACCGTGGAAAAAAGGAGCGAGGAGAGAGGGGACGTGATCAAGTCTACAAGTACTTACAGAGGGGTTACTGGTTGCAGGTGGGGAGTCTCTTTTATATCAGGATGAGCAGCAGGATCACGGGGCACGCAGTGAAGCTGGGGGGGGAGTTCAGCAAAGATGTGAGGAACTATCTCTTCACTGAAAAGGTGATAGATATCTCGAACAGACTGCTGGTGGAAGTGATGGAGGCTGGAACAGTGGGGGGCCTTCAAGCATGCATGGAATAACATAGGAGTAAATTAGAAAAGAGGCAGGGAGTGTGGAGAGGGTTGCCGGAGTCCAGAGTGGGCCTGTGGAGGAAGAATAGGCAGGGTACACGTGGGCAGACTAGGTGGGTCAAGCAGTCCTTTTCTATGTTCTAATTGGCATTACTTTTAAAATAGTTATGCTTTTTTTCTCAAGTACTGTACAACAGTCTGAAACATTTTTGGTGCCTTTTCCATTCCCTTGGGCTGACATACAAGTTTTTTTTTTTTTAACTTTCTATTTTTGCTCCCCCTGCTCCCGAGCGGCGCCTCTTCAGGAGATGCCAGGGCATCTGCCCCTTCCTCACTTCCTGGAGCCCTTGCGTGAACCCCCCATGTAGCCCTGGTTATTCCCCCCCCAGGCGGGGATGAGGTGGGGCCCCTACATCCCGAGCTTCTGTGTTTCGTTGGGGTCATGCCAATTGGGACAGGCAGGGGAGTATTTGGGGGTCTGTGCCGGGTGCTTCATCTGCCTGGCGCTCAGGGAGGCATTTTACTGGTGTGGAGTGACAGGTGCCCTGATGTCTAGGCGCAAGTGCCGATGTCTATCATGCGTCCCTCGTTGATGTGGCTTGGTGGCTGCTGCGTCTCTGGCCTTCGCCAGAGATCAGTCAGGCGTCGAGCCTCGTCCCCTCCCCACCGGAGAAGGGGAGTGGTCTTCTGATGCTCAAGCCTCCCCCCCCCGGCCAGCCTGTCTCCCCGGGCATGTTCCCGAACCCGGGTCGGTAGCGTTGCGAGCAGTAGCGCTACCACTGCGCTGGTGGCTGACATGACTGACAAGTCTTAAACAAAAAAAGGATGGGCCATCCCTCACCCCCAGGTTTCAGAAGTACTTTTGCTGTTGACTGTTCTTGATAAGAGCAGATGGCTAGTGGCAACAAACTGTGTCTCCATTGTTTGAGCCTGGATCGCAACTTTGAAAACTGTGATCTCTGCAGTTTTCGGTCCCAAAACAAAGGAAAAAAAAGGCAGCTAAACGGGAGTTGCCGTTTGCATTGACTTCAACAACAGTGTCAAAGCAGTGTTCTCCTGTAACAATGTCTGAATTGTTCTGGTAATTGTGGAACGTGTGTATCAGACAGGTAACTATCCTCACAGTGGCCTCAAAATTCAAAAGGGGCTGAAAAATGCTGCAAGCAGTCGTCTCTGTCCAAGCAGACTGATAAAACTGTTAAGCCATCTGCTAATTCCAATTCTGTGCACAGAGCATCCTGGTGGGGGAGCCCTAATGGACGTGATGGCAAAAATCATAAAATGGCATCTGACAAGTTGCTGTCCTCAATATCTGGCAAAATGAGAGACATAACATGGTTCATCTGCCCGTGAGTGGGTCAGAGCAGCCAGTGCAGTAACCCTCAGTTCCTCTGCAAACTTAGGCAGAGCACCCAGGAGTCAGAAATGAGGATGTCCCCCATAGAGGCTATCATGAGAATGTGGCAGTTCTTCCTTGCCATCCAGGCAGTGGGAGTCATTGCTTCTGCCTCCACCAGCCCAGTATGTTGAACCAGCTTATGTCGTGGATGAGGAGTTGGAGGATGAACCGACTGAGACTGATCTATCCCCAGATCAGTATTTCTGGGGCTGTGGTTATGGTTTACTTATCCACACTCGGGGTAGTCTCCTTTTAAGAGTTGTTCTTGTTGGACAGTCTTCAAGCTAAGCTCCTCCCACCAACTGGAGTGGTATATCCCTCTGCTCCGCCTGTGACGTCAGATCTTCCTTTCCACTGGAAGAGTCAGGTCTCCTCCTTCGCAGTTCTGCACGCGGCGTAGACACAAATCTTTTTTCAAAGTGCGCCATTAGGCTAACTTTATTTTTTCAACTTAAAGTATATCCTCAGTTCTGTCTCCATTTATGATGTCGACATCATGGATCATGGGGATTCCAAGTCAGTTCCCAGTTTCAAGTCGTGTATCCAGTGCAACCAGAAAATGTCTCGGATGGGTCTGCAAGTGTCATGCATCTACTGCCTCAGTGACCAGCACAACCTCGCTGCCTGTGGCCTGTGCTGGGCTATGCTTCCCTTCTCCCTTAAATACTGCTATGCCCGTCTTCTCCTCGGCTGGCTTGCCAAACAGGATATTCCGCTGAAGTCAGAGAAGGCACATAGGGTGGCCTCGTGGCTGTGGGGTCTGCAGCCAAGATTGCAACCATGGAAGAGGCAGCAGCTAAGGCCCTATCGGGTAGCTGTGTTGGAATCCAAACAGCTTTTATTTGGGGCCAGCATGGGCTGGTTTTTGCTGGTAACTTCAGAGAGATGAGCAAAATCCTCCAGACCTTTGGGTAGAGCACTGCTTACCACGGTAGTACTAAGAAATCCAGAAAGTCCACTGTCGGTCATGGGATCAGGAAAGGGCATGCTCTTCTTGCTTCCTCGACTCCCCCAACTGCTTGATGGCTGTTGAGCATTTGGCTTCGGCTGAACGTTTAGTTGAGGACAAGGCCAGTAGCTCCACGGTACCCCATTCAGGCTTGTCAGTCACGACACATGTTGAGCAGGTGGTTGAGATGCCGTCAACCTGTTGTCAGAGGGAATCTATGATGACTCGATCTCCAGGACCCTGGTCCTTGTCAGACCTCAACTGAGAGGTCCAGGAGTAGTCGGCAGACCAAGCTGTCTCCTCTCAGGGGTGGTTTCACTCTGGGGTCAGGTGGCTGGACCCTGTGCTGGCAGTCCATACTACCCCTCCTGCCATATCTCCTTTGTGTTGGAGATTTTGTTAACGCTCGAGGTCATGGGATTCCTCACACTGTCCATCTTGTTCATCTGGGTGGTGCTGTGGTCAGCGCTTCTCTTCCTCTTCATCCTCTGACGACAAGAGGCTCCATAGCTATGTGCGGTGATGCTACAAGGAGATCTTTGAGGATATATTTTTCATCAGGTCACACCTATGGTACTACAGATGTCAGACGCTAGGACCACACAGAAACTTTTTGCAAGCAGTCCGCTAGGGTCCGCCCACAACAGTGTCCTGCGTTGACACTTCCCATATAAACGTGGACGGGCCCCTTCCCTCATTTCTTTTCCCATTGTCCACCATACTCGCTGGAGCCTGTACAGAAATGTCGCCACTATAGGCAACCACCTTTATAGATATTTCTCTCTTTAGTTCATCACTTTGTATAAGTGATTCCCAACCTCATGTATGTCGACTAAAGAGTAGTCGAAGCTCTTCAGATACTGCGAATGTGGTGAGAAGGTACAGTATATTCGGGCGAGTCACATGGCGTCTGCGTGTGCTGCCTCGGCATGGCCCATAATGTGAAAGGCCTGCCAGATTTGTTGTTAATGCAATACTGCTACCTGGCGACACTGAATGAACACCTTGGAGTCCCACCAGTAGGTAGCCAGAATGGAGAAAGAGCTCCAGGAAAAGAGTTGCACCACGTCGCTGGCTTGCTCCTCAAGCTCCCACTCCTCAAAGTCCCAGGAGAAGATATCAAGACAGCAAAAATACAAGCACTGAGAGGGAATGCAATAAGGAAAAAACCTTCCCGGTTCACTCACGGTCACCTCTTCACTCCAGCATGACCACTTCTATGCTGGTGACCACCCCATTGGTGATGCTGCCAGCCACCCAAACCATCAACCTCTCCAGGTCGGGACAGGCTGCGAGCACTACCAGGCCTATTACAGTTGGTGTGTTGCCCTTCAATTTCGGTTATGGTACCTCCCATGTTGACATCACCCACTGTTCCTGCTGACCACGTGGGCACTCATATCCAGGCAGTACTGTTGTCCTTCACAGACACGTTAAAACACCTGTTACCTCCTCCTCCTCCTCCTGTAACAGGAGATGCATCAATGGGGCAGCTTAGGCAAACCCCAGTGCTGATGCCTGCCAGGCCAGTGCACCAGTTCCCATGTCAGGCGCTGACAGCTTCACCTGCTCCCTCGTTGAGGCCTGCTGAACGCATTGATGAGGACCAGGAGTACAGCCGTGACCTCATTTATGCAGGAGGAAGAGGAGGCGGAAGAATATGTGGAAAGCTCCTGTGAGAGGTCCAGTTTTACTATATCTACATGGAGCAAAGACTCCATAGTGTATACACCAAGGTCCCCACCTGAATATCCATCATTCATCTCCATGATGCAGCAACTCCAGACTGCCATGGGGTTTGAATCAGAAGAACAGGACATCACCAAGAGAAATTTGATGAAGTTCCTGGAATCGCCTGATTCCCTAGAAATCATTATTCCTCCTCTCCTACCTGCCATGGAAGATGCCACACTTACTGCCTGACATAGGCCCAGCATGATACCTGCCATAGCCAGGTTGGCAGATAAAATGTATCAGGCCTCCCCAGGCAAGCCCTTTTTTTGCAGGCCAACCTGAGGCTGATTTGGTGGTCATAAATACTGCCCATGACAGATCTAAGTTACCGGAACACCTTAGTTCCCTCCTTCCTGACAAGGAGTCCAGGAGGCTAGATGTTTTGGGAAAGACAACTTTGCTTTTGCCACTTTGGGCCTGAGAATTGCAAATTATCAGGCCCACATGGTTAAATACCAAAATACTCTCTGGAGACAGGCCAAGGCAGCGGACCAAACCCTCCCTGAGATTACTCCTAAGCAGGAGCTCTTAAAGGCTGTACAAGCAGGAGCAGACGTAGCTAAGCATCTCCTGTGTTCTACCTATGATATTTCCGATGCATTTGGCAGGGCAGCAGTTTCTGGGTGATGTCAGGAGACATTCCCGATTAAGGGTGGCGGGCTTTGCGAATCATGTGCAACAATCCATTCTCATCACCCCCTTTAGAAGATACAGATTGTTTGGTGCAGACGTACAAGATAGCCTGTCCAACCTGCAGGCCTCGGGCAGAACCCTAAAGCTGGTTTATTCCTTCTTATCATACCCAAACAAGGAGCAAAGAGAGGGTACCATTTTGTCCAGCCAGCAACAGACATTGTTCGATGGTCAGACAGCAGGGTAAGACTAGAGGAGCCTCAGCTTTGCCTGCCCCAGAAGTCGCTCCAGAAGCCACCCCAGGTGCCCACTCAAAAGTCCTTAGAGGTGGGGTGTGACTGCAGCTGCATGATCTGGCTCTGCATGACTCCTTCAACTCCCAGCCACCAATAGCTCCAGAGGTGGCTATTAGGGATCGCCTCTCCCTCTATCTGGACCAATGGAGGATGGTAACATCAGATTTATTTATTTAGTTAGTTTTTGTTGACCGGGTAGGTACACTAGACAACTTAATACCTATTTTCAGGCATGGCCCAGGAGAAATGTACCGTTCAAAATACAATGAATGCAGTATAGCAATAAAACACCCTATAAATACAATGAGTATAAATTACAGTACAACAACAAAGTAAGGCTGACAATCAGTATACATCTACAGGTAAAAAAGTATCAGTATTAACAGTATCTGAACTCTAACAATGACTAATATAAGTTACAGTGATATTAAACAGCAGATGTCAAATTTTCTCACATTACAGAAGGTGTACGTAGTATGCTGAATTAGAAGGCACAGAATGTCAAGACAGGAACAAGTGCAATTGTCACAGAGTGTCAAGTACAGGAACATGTGCAATTGTCAGTGGACATAAGGTATTTGCAGAGCTCAGTTTTAAGGATAGAATGAGACAGTAAGGAACGCAGCGTATATGGTAAAGAGTTCCAGTATCGAGGAGCAAAGTAGGAAAAAGCCTTAGTACCCATATTAGTAACACATTTGCCTGTAAGTGTAGCGAGTAGCTCAAGGGAGGAGGACCAGATGGAATACAGTAGATCTCACTTTTTAAACATGGTCACAAGGGTGGTAGGGGTACCTAACCTAATGAATTTGTCAGTTGTACACCCATGAGCATAGTACATGATAGACATAGGGGATGGCCACCCTAGTTACTGTAGAGATCACAGTGGTGAGTCAGCCTGTGTGCAGATAGGGCAAAACGACAAATCCCATTGTAGGCAGTGGTCCACTTGGAGAGAACACTTGAACTAGCCCAGGAGAGAGGTACCAGTCCATATGTTAGACTGGGAAGTAATACTCCACAAGCCATGGCAAGTTGAGCAGAAGGGGTAAGGGTATCCCTGATTCTAGAGGCAAGCCCTAGTTTAGAGTGAACCAGCTTGCATACATTAAAGATATGAGGGGAAAAGTCTATGGTAGGATCAAGCGTAACGCCCAGGTACTTAAAAGACTTCATTTCAGTAAGTGGGTAACCATTAGAACACAAAACAAACAAATTAGTTGGATGGTCTTTAAGTCTAGGAAGGGAATAAAAGCACATGGAGTGGGTCTTGCTTGTGTTCAGAAGAAGCTTGTTACATGACAGCCATGCTTGGACGCCACCATAGTCTACACTGAGCAAAGAGTTAATCACATCAGTGTTTTTTGAGCTTGTATAGACAACCATATCATCAGCATAAAGCAATGTAGAACACTCAAGGATGGCTTTAGGGAGGTCGTTGATAAAAACGGAAAATAGCAAAGAGCCCATAATAGATCCTTGAGGAACACCAGTTCCTCCATGGGGATAATCTTTTGCAGCAGGTAATACACTTGGATCGTCACTAGAGGGTGCTGTGGTGCACGGCAGCTCTTATCTAGCAGTCTTTTGCCAGGGGCTGTCCACACATGACATCATCATTCTGCTCCTATATAAGAATGGGCGATCCCTGGTATCATCAGTTCATTTTACCACCATCTTCATGCAACAGCTAGTGCATAGAGCAGCAGTCATCAATGAGAACTTGAGCTGGGAACAGAATTCCTCCATTTCCTTTCTTTCTTTGATGAATGGCCAAAAAATCTACAAGCAAGATAGCACTTTTTCAATCATGTCGTTGCAGTTGGAAGATCTACCGTTACGACAACCATACCGTTTGTTTTAGGTGTCTGGGTCCCACACACGACACCATCTCCTGCATTCATTGCCAGGATTTCAACCAGGAAACCCATTGATGATGGCTACAGGAAATAGCAGCACACTTCATGGAGCAGAAAGTCTCTCTCTTAGAGAAGGGGGCCCATTCCAAGGAGCCCCCTACTACTGCTTCACATAAGAAGTGTAAACATGGTAAGGATAAATCATCCTCATCTTCATCAGGCAAACGCTCGTCGACGGCCACCATCACAGGTGCTCCACCGTCGACGATGCCCTCCAGGACTGCTTCCTTGTTGACAGGGGTTTTCGCACTCTTGTCGTCTGTGCTTTCTAGTGCTCTTTCAGCAGTTTCTGTGGAACCTTGTGTTGGTCCCCTTGACATTCTGTGTCTGATAACTCGTTTCCCGTTGACGACATCTCCCTTTAAGCACACTAGTGCTAGAGAAGCCAAGGCACACTTCTGTTGTACTGAACTTGAATCCTCTACGAAGTGTTCTTCCAAATTCTGGAAAACCTTAAGGGAGTTAGAAGGCTCCACATCTGTAAATTCATTGCCAAAAAAAATCACAATTGGTTCTGCTACAGTCTCTGACAGGAATACTATCCTCGATTCGCTCAATAATCATTTTGCCACCGCAGGTCTAGCTTTTGATTCCCCTCCTGCAAGGAACCTCTGCATGCAGTTGGGTGTGCAGGATCACGAAGTTTACAACAATGGTGCAACCTTTTCTCTACAGCCTGTAACCTTGAAAGAGGTGGAAACATTACTGTTACAGCTAGATGACAGGAAAAGCACCGGGGCCGACCTTATTGACCCTTTCTTCCTGAAGATTAGTACTTATGTCCTAGCGGTGCCAATCATGCACCTTTTCAACCTATCTCTCTCATAAGGAAATATTCTTCACATATGGAAATCGGCCCATGTGGTCCCTCTGTTCAAATCTGGAGATCCCAGTGACCTAAATAATTATAGACCTATTCCCCTGCTTCCCATCCTGTCTAAACTGCTGGAGAAACTAGTGAGTTTGCAGCTTAGGAACTACCTAGAATCATCTAACCTGTTGAATCCCCTACAATCAAGCTTCGGACCACGGCACAGCACCATCTTAGCATTGGCAAAGGTGACAGATGACTGGCAGCGTGAGTTGGATAAAAATAAATTCATTTGTGCAGTTTTCCTAGACGCAAGTAAGGCCTTCGACACAGTCGACCATAGCTTGCTTCTGTCTTCTCTTCAGAATATCGGACTGGACTCCCTGGCATTGAAGTGGTTCTCTAACTACCTCACTGGCCGATTCCAACAGGTAAAAGCGGAAGGGGAACTATCTCTGCTAAAACCACTTCTGAGAGGTGTACCGCAGGGGTCTATACTGGGCCCCCTGCTTTTCGCAATTTACATCAACAGAATTGATGCTAGTACTAAAGATGCTAACATTCACTTCATCGCTGACGATACTGTGCTTTATGTCAGCAGACCTACTCTTGGGTCAGCCTTTAGTGATCTGCAGCAGGAATTCAATCAATTGCAGCTACGGCTCCTAAATCAGAAATTACTTTTAAATGCCAAAAAGACTAAGGCAATGCTTTTTTCACCCCTTTCTCATGCAACGCATCCATCTTCTAATGGAACACTTCCTCAGTTTACCACCCTACTTGGTGAACATTCGGAATGCGTAAACAGATTTAAATATCTAGGGGTCTGGATCGACCACAGACTTTCATTCATTGATCACATTGAGGAGCTGTCGAAAAAACTCAGAAAGAGACTTGGTCTCTTTTACAGGATTAAGTACTTTCTCACTAAGGATGCAAAGAAGAGATTGGTGCAAACCACGTTCCTCTCCATGATTGACTACACAGACTTTCTATATAGTCAAGGTCCTATTACCATGCTAACTAAACTGGACACACTCTGTCACCGAGTCTTGAGGTTTATCACGGATCTCCCTTACTCAGCTCACCACTGCGCTCTGTATACAGCTGTGGGTTGGCCTTCCCTAAGATTTAGACAACAGAGAAACGCTGCCTTGTGGACCTATATTGCCATCACTCAGAGGTTACCCTCTTATATCTGAGACTTTCTACCGTTGAGAGTCATATCTAAGTATGGGCTGAGAAGTGCTCAGTATATTTCTCTGGCCGTGCCCAAGGTCAGATCACGGTTTGGCCGGTCTGCCATAAGCTTTATGCTACCAACTGTTGTGGAATAAGTTGCAAAAAACTCTGAAACTGTTCCGCCCGATCAGTCTAGCAGTATTCAAATCAAATTACAATCGCTCCTTCAATGAAGCCTGTAACTGCTTCCATTGACAGCTGCCATTCCTCCAGTTGTTGATGTCCTCCCTCGTACCATGTATCACAACTGTGCCATTATTGTCCCCTCACCATTCTGCCCTCTCTGTCCTTTTTTCTTCAACTCGTACCTTCCAAGGGTAATTGCTGACCACTTACTTTCCTTCCTGCCCCTCTCAGTACACCGCCCTAGCTTATTATATTAGTGTTGGCATGTGAGTGTTACTGTCCTTTAGGATAACTCATCCCCAACTAGCACATATCCTTCCATGATTACCCCTGCTCAGTGTCAGGGTCTATATGTAAATATATCTGCAAATGTTATGTGGTGGTGCTATTGCTATGTTCTCAGATTCTTTATTTCTTGATTGTCATTATATTGTTAATTGTCCTGACCCCAGTTCAACTCTCATTGACTGGTACTGCTGTAACCATGATGTTCTTCATGCTCTTATTGTTCTGTGTCCAGATCCATCTTGAAAATGAGCTTGCTCAATGATGTTTGCCTGGTTAAATAAAGAGATTGATTGATTTATTCCCTTGCTGCCCCCTCAACAACGGGCCATTCCTCTATGGGCAGAACTACTGGGTTTGCAATCTCCACTGCCCCTCCACCTTCACAACCATTCTCCCATGGGGTCAGCTGGACAGGGATTGGGACCCTGGAGTTTACCACCCAGGGGCTAGACCTGTTTATACTTCATGTCCTATTTCCTCAGCAGTCCTCCTGGTTTCTCAGAAACCCCCTAACTCGTCCCCTACCTCTACCTCATTAGGTGTAGCCACAGTGGTGCAGCAGGTTCTACAAGTAATTAGGCATTCTGTCTCCCACTCTGGGGGAGGTGAGTCGCCCGTTCCGTTCTCCTACCCCACTGCCAGAACGCTTCCAGGGAGACAGGGAACGCTCACCACCCTGGTCACTTCCCTCATATTTACTTTTGTTTATTTTATTTATTAATTCTCGGATTAACAAATACCTTTGAGCCCAGGACAGCTCATTTACAAAGGTTCCACGTCAAAGAGTGGGAAGGTAGAACAAACAGACAAAGGATGGCATAATGCACATTTTCAAATAACAACAAAAACAGCATAGTATCAAAATTGTACATACATTCTCAGATAAGATTATGATACACATGCGAAAAAACAAATAATGAGTGGAATGAAAGTAGGGGCAGGAGATTAGGGAGGGTGGAGAGGGGTGAGGAGGGTAGCAGCCCACAGACTTTGTCAATGAAAGTGCATGGAAAGGGAAGGGGTGAGAGTAGAGAGACTATCGGGAAGGATAAGAAGACATGAGACAATGGAGATAAAACAGAGCTGGTGGCCAGGAGGGCAAGAGTGAAGACAGCTAGGTTCTTAAGTGGGCAAGGCTGTTCTTAAGTTGGTCAATCACAGGTGCTCTGTAGCAGGATGCGTTGGTGTAGAAGGCGTTTAAACATGGACATCCCAGTTAGGCTTGTTAGATCGAGGCCAAGGCCATTTAACCTGATGGGGGGTTCTGTAAAGGAAAGACCATTGGCACTGTGTAGTTCAGAACCTAGGTACGAGTAGAAGCTCAGAGTCTGAGGCCTGGTATGGCGGACCTTGAGGGATCTGGGTAGAAGGCGAGAGATTCCGATAGGTAGATCTTCAGAGAGTGCTTTCTTTGCTAGTATGAGTGATACTTGATCCATCCTTGCAGGTTGAGCCATATGAGGAAGAGTAGTTTTCAGATGAGGCTGAATTTCCGGAAGGCTTTCCCGGGAGATCTGGAGGTATTGACCTACAGGACCTGGACTCTCGTCCCTCATCTTTTCTTTCTGTTTCCTCCTTATATGAGGATGCCTTCTGCCACGCGGCCACCTCTCCTGTTGATGAACCATCTTTTCACGAGATGATAGTTCAAATTCAGAAAATCATGGACTTTTCAACCACCGAACATGATAAACAAAGAAAGGATATAGCAGACTGTCTTGAACTGCCTGAAGAGCCTGTAGTAGTGGTACACCCACTTATACAAATTTACCAAAACGCTGTACTGGCAGCTTGGAACCAACCCTCAGTGGTCCCAGCCATTCCTAGAAAGGCAGATTGCCTTTACCAGGGTCCTCTTGACCATCCCTTTTATTCTAGTAATCCCAAGGCTGACTTGATAGTGATAACTGCAGCTCATGATCGTACCGCAACTTATGATCGTACCAAATGACTAAAACACATGAGCTCATTACCCCCGATAAGGAGTCCCGCTGACTTGACTACCTTGGGAAGAAGGTGTTTCAGGCGGGTACCATGAATCTTAGAATTCTAAATTATATGGGACATATGGTTAAATATCAACATACCCTCTGGTCCTCTGCTGTGGAACTAGTCAGTTAACTTCCTCCTTTTCAGGAGAAGGACCAGTTATTGGCTACAGTTTCCACTGGCAAGTCCATGTTTCGACATCTGCTTTGCTCAGTTCATGATGCAGTGGATACTTCGGCCCGCGCAGTAGCCACGGGGATTACCCTGAGATGCCACGTTTGGCTACGTGTATCAGGATTCACACCAGATATACAACATACAGTGGTAAATGCCTCTTTAATGGATCTAAACTGTTTGTTCCAGGTACCCAAACACTTCTGGATGATCTCCAGGCTTCATGGCGGTCATTACGTATGGTACATGGCATTTGTCATACCTCACAGCCATCTTACCAATACTGCTATCAGTCCTTCTTTCAGTCGAAGAGGGGCGGTAAACACAGAGGTACCTACAGAGGTGGATTCCGTGGTTGTTACCAGCCTTCTTCCAGGACCACCACTCCTGCCTCCAAGGGCTCCAGCTCACACCCCCTGGGTGCAGCCAGTCAGCCCACTTCCCAGTGACCAACTGGGGCATTGCCTGGGCTTCCTCCACTAGGTCTCGGAAGCCATGGACGGTCACTTTGCCCTCCATTTAGAAGCCTTGCAGGTGATAACATTGGATGAGTGGGTACTTCAGATCATAAGGACTGGGCATTTGCTAAAACTCACATCAGTGCCTCCCCCTCAACCCCCCCCCCCGCTCTGTCCATTACCCACCTGACCATATTCCTATTTTCCAGGAGGAACTTCAGGCACTTCTTCACAAGAATGCTGTCTATCCGGTCCCTCCATTGGATTACCACCAGGGAGTTTACTCCTATTCCTTTCTGGTACCCAAACACACTGGAGATCGCAGACCTACGCTAGACCTCAGACAACTGAATCTACACACTCAGTACAAAAGGTTTCAGGTGGTCACCTTAACATCTATAATGCTGATGTTAAAACGAGGAGATTGGCTATGCGCATTAGACATGAAAGATGCCTACCTGTACATATCCCCATCCACCCCACCTACCACTGTTTTTTTCGCTTTTATCTGCTAGGACAGCATTACCAATTTTGGGCACTCCTGTTCGGTCTCATCTGCCCCGAGAGTCTTTACCAAGTGCCTAGCGGTTGTGGCGGCGGCCCTGAGACAGGACAGGACAGACATTTTGTCTTCCCTTACCTGGACAATTGGCTTATAAAAGCGGACTCAGAAACCTCTCTGCTTTGATCCCTCCAGGCGACCCTCACTCTTTTCCAGTCCCTAGGAATTACGGTCAACTGTCCCAAGTCCAATCCAACCCCTACCCAGTCCCTCCAGTATGTAGGAGCTGTTCTGGATACTGCCTCTGCTGGGCTTACCTCCCTGCCAACAGACAAAACAGAATTCTGTCTCTGGCTTCCCAGATACAAACTCAACAATTTATCACAGCCATACATCTCTTATGCCTTCTGAGGCACATGGCCATGGCCATCCCAAAAGTGACCTTTGCCCATCTACATATGAGACCCGTACAATGGACTGTTCAGAATCAGTGGCTGCAAAAGACAGGGAATTTCAAAGACAGAATCAGAATCACTCCTGTTCTACGCTCAGCCCTGAATTGGTGGACCCAGCGTGCCAACCTATCTTAAGGCATGCCCTTCCACTCCCCTCCCCCCCAGCAGACGTTGACCATGGATGCTTCCCTCAATGGCTGGTTTGCACACCTAGGTCCCTACAAAACACAGGGCAGGTGGCCCCGATTCTCCATTTCTCTCCATATAAATCTACTGGAAATGAGAGCAGTCTGCCTCGCCCTTCAGGCCTTCCGCTCCCATCTCTCCCTGAGGCCTCTACTGATCTAAACAGACAACACCTCAGTGGTGTACTACCTGAACAAACAAAGAGGTACCAAGTTCCGCACTCTCTGCAGAGAGATGATGGTTTGGCAGGAGGCCGTACTTCTGCACCTATCGTTGATAGCCATCCATCTACCAGGATGCTACAATACCCTGGCCGACATTCTCAGTCACCAGACCTCCACACATGAGTGGACACTTAATCACGAAGTTCTTCAGATAATCTTTTGATTGTGGACCCTGCACCTTGACCTTTTTGGCTCCCCCGTCAATCATTGACTCCCCAGATACTATTCCATTATCCCAAACAGAAAGGGACAGTCTACAGATAAAGCGCAGTGGTTTAGGGCTCTGAGCTGCAGACCTAGAGACCTGAATTTGAATCCCACAGCCCCCACTTGCATACTGTGTGACTCTGATTAAGTCACTTAACTTCCCTGTGCTCCCAGGTCGCACCTGTAAACAAGCTTTCAGCTTAGTGAGCCACTCCTGGTTAAACAACTGGGAAAAAGAAAAAAAACAGATGCCCTGTCCTAACCATGTACAGGACTCTTTCTTATATGCTTCCCCCGTCCCACTCCTGCAACGGACTTTACTGAAACT
The DNA here is from genome assembly GCA_016271365.2 of Neoceratodus forsteri. Taxonomy (NCBI): domain Eukaryota; kingdom Metazoa; phylum Chordata; order Ceratodontiformes; family Ceratodontidae; genus Neoceratodus; species Neoceratodus forsteri. Next base: position 1,207,181,484 of record CM028132.1, read on the forward strand.
ACAACCCGAACCTGCCACCATGATCCTCGTAGCCCCTCTGTGGCCTTGGCAGGTGTGGTTTCCCCTACTTCAACAGTTCTCAGTAACAGACCCTATTCTGTTGCCGATCAGGTCAGATCTGTTGACTCAAGATCAGGGGACCCTTCTTCATCCCAACCTGAAGTCACTACACCTTCACGCTTGGCTCCTGAGGACGCTTTCATAGCCCGTCTTCAAGTTTCCTCACCTATGGCCAATATTCTTTTGGCTTCATGCAAACCATCTACCAGGGAAACTTATAATGCTAAATGGAAATGCTTCTCCATATGGGCCGCTTCTAGGACGTTGGACTCTTATTCATGTCCACTGACTAAAGTATTGGACTATCTGGCCTCGCTTCCCAAGACAGGTTTGAGCTACTCTTCTATTAAAGTTCATTTGGCCTCTGTCTCAGCCTTCCATGAGCCCTTATAAAGGGAGACTACTGTATCAACATCATCTTGACAAAATGTTCTTAAGAGGAATGTTACACATCAGACTTCCCATTAGATGACCCGCCCTTCCATAGGTTTTGAATTTCCTTTTGGAAAAACTGACCTTTGAGCCTTTTGAACCGGCAGCCGCTGCCGACCTCCAGTTCCTTTCTTGGAAGACAGTATTTTTAGTGGCTGTCGCTTCTGCTCGGCGTATATCCGAGTTTCATGCCCTAATGTGCAAAGAGCCTTATCTAATCTTTCACAAAGACATAGTGACTCTCCGAACTAGTCCTTCCTTTTTACCTGAGGTGGTCTCAGAACACACCTTAAATCAGTCCACTGAATTGCCAGTTTACTACCCTGAGCATTCTAATCAGGGAGATTACCTCCAACACACCTTAGATGTCCATCGTATATTGAGATACACTATCAATCTTACCAAATCTGTTACAAAAACTCCTCAGCTTTCTTTTACCTTGGCCTCAACCAGGGAAGGTTTTCTGGTCGCTGAACAGGCCCTTTCCAATTGGCTGGCACATTGTATAACCTTTTGTTATAAGAACAACAACAAGCCATTATGAGGACCTGTCCAAGCTCATTCTACCAGAACCATGGCCACTACAGTGGCCTGCTTCAAAGGGGCTTCTATCACACATATCTGCAATGCAGCCACATGGTCCACAATACATACTTTCATGAAACATTACAACTTAGACATTGCTTCGCGCAGTAGGACGGCCTTTGGCCGAGCTGTCATACAAGACCTTTTGTCATGATGTCTGCCCTTCCTGGGTTTACTGCTTGGGAGTCATCCCAAGTGTATTACCTGCTGCCAGAGATTATCTCCGTGGAAGACAGTATGTTGCGTACTTACCGTAATGGTAGACCTTCGAGGGGTATCTCTTGTAGCAGGTATGATCCCTCCCTCCATCCCCCTCCTTCTCCAAGAGAACAACTTCTGATCAAAACATATATGGGAAGGGATACCTATGGTACCTCGGATCTCCCTCGATCTTCGTTTAGCGAGCTGAATCCAGCAGGGAACTGATGATACCAGGGACCGCCCACTCTTATATAGGAACAGAAGAATGATGATGTCATGTGTGGGCGGCCCCTAGCAAAAGACTGCTAGAAGAGAGGTGCATTGTACCACAGTGCCCTCTGGTGATGACCCAAGTGTATTACCTGCTGCAAGAGATACCCGTCTAAGATCTACCATTACGGTAAGTACACAACTGTACTTTCCAGTTCCTATAGTAGCGCTGTCAGAAGTTGACTTGTTCACAAACTGTAGCCTGTTACCAAGATAACTAGAGAACCGAGCTAATACCGGGCGAGGGGACCAAGTGCTGTCAGCTTAGATAATACAAGAGAGCAATCAGCCAAGTTGAAGGCCTTGGTTAAATCGATAAATACTGCACCAGTGTACATACCCTTGTCCATAGCTATTTTAATATAATTTGTGACATGTGTAAGGGCAGTAGAGGTGCTATGGCCTGCCCTGAAACCATGCTACGTCTCAAATAACAGATTGATGTTTGGGTCCTGTAGATAATAGAACAAGGTCATGCTCTAGAGCGTCTGGAATCACCTCCAGGCCATCCACCAGGGCCGTCCTTCTATCCTCCAGAGCACATACCGTTGCTGCTAGAGGAGGTTCATACTTTGCTTTAGAAAAGGGCCATAGAACCTGTTCCTTGGGAACAAAGGAACATGGGGTTCTATTCTTGGTACTTCCTAGTCCCAAAATAGACAGGAGATCTGAGGCCCATTCTAGATCTCAGAGACCTGAACTTTTTCATCCAGTTCAAGAAGTTCAGAATGGTAACTCTGCAAGGCATACTCCCTCTACTGCAAGTAGAGGACTGGATTGTTCCTGGATATGTAGGATGTCAACCTGCATATCAAGATTCCTTCCCATCAGGAAGTATCTCAGGTTTCTGTTTTGGGAGCACCACCAGTTCAAGGTATTGTTCTTTGGATTATCGTTTATACCATGGGTTTTTACCGAATGTTTAGCAGTAGTGGCAGCAGCCCTTTGCAGGGTAGGACTATATGCCTTCCCCTGCCTGACCGATTGGCTGCTCAAAGCCCACTCAGCTAGTGATCAAATAGGAATTCAGCATGTGTGTAGTTCATTTGCATCACCAGGTAAGGAAAAAGGTCCAGCTCTCCATACGACACACAGGGGAAATGCCGAAACTCACCCAACAACTAACACACCGAAATCTGGCCAATGGAAAATCATGTACACAAATGCTCGCAGTCTGGGAAACAAGATCCCATACCTGCAGGCAACAATGATAGAGGCTAAACTGGACATAGTAGCTATTAGCGAAACGTGGTTCACCAGTAACCACACTTGGGAGACTTCAGTACCCGTCTACGTACTGTTCAGAAGAGACCGAGGTTCAAAAAGGGGGAGTGGAGTGGCCCTTTATGTCAATGAAAATATCAATGCTACAGAAATTCAGAATACACATAAGAAGCCAGAAGAACTGTGGGTCACCCTGGAAACAGGAAATGGGATAGCCATACGAACTGGGGTTGTCTACAGGCCTACACACCAGGGGGAGGACATAGACACATTACTGTCAGAAGATATAGAAAGCATGACTGCTAAAGGGGAGGTTCTGATAATGGGAGACTTCAACATGCCAGATACAGATTGGTCAATACCAGCAGGAACATCTGCCAGAACTAAACACATAGTGGATTCCCTGCAGTGGGAGGGCATCAAACAACTGGTAGAACAACCCATAAGAGACAGGGCTATCCTAGATCTAGTATTGACTAACGGGGAATGGTTCACAGATCTCCAGGTAGAAGATCACCTGGGGGCCAGTGACCATCACATGGTATGGTTCAGTTTGGTTACTAGAACTAAATCCTCCCATTCCAGTGCAAAAATATGGGACTTCAGAGGAGCTGACTTTGATAAGATGGCCAACAGAGTTAAGCTAGCCCTGGCAAGAACAAATACAGGTGAGGGGTACAGGCAAAGTGGGCAAGCATTAAGGATGCAATACTTGAAGCAATATCCCATTGTGTTAGGGAGAAAAGCAAGAGGAAGAGAAGAAAGAAACCGCTTTGGTCCTCGAGAACAGTAGCAGAAAAGGTCAGAGCCAAAAGGCTGGCCTTCAGGAAATATAAGGAAATGCAGCGGAACGAAGATAGGGCGGCATACCAAACTTCCCTATGGGAAGCAGGGAAGGCAGGTAAGGCAGGCAAAGGCCCAAACCGAGGAAACACTAGCATGAACAGTAGAAGAAGGTGACAAGACTTTCTATAGATACATTAAAGAAAGGAGAAAGTCCAGAGGGGGGTATTGCTGAGATCAAAAGGGTATAAGGGGGAGTGTGAGGAGGAGGACCAAGGAAAGACATCTATCCTAAATAGATACTTCTGCTCAGTATTTACTGAGGAAACGGTAGGGCAGAACCCACAGCTCAGCACCATGAACACGGGGAGGTGTGCACTAGTCCCTTCTCAAAAGAAAGGGTCGTACAAGAGCTCGCTAAGCTCCTGGTGGACAAGGCAATGGGACCTGATGGCATACATGCCAGGGTACTAAAGGAGCTAAGGGTGGAACTAGCAGAGCCATTATCAGAACTATTTAGTAAGTCTGTGAGCGCAGGAGAGGTCCCCAAAGACTGGAAAAGGGCTTGTGTGATCCCGCTCCACAAGAGTGGTAGCGGGGAGGAGGCAGGGAATTACAGACCAGTCAGGCTTACTTCAGTAGTGGGCAGGATTATGGTGGCATTCCTTAAGGAAAGGACAGTATAACACCTGGAATCCATGGGAGCACAGGATCCAAGACAGCATGGGTTTACAACAGGAAGGTCTTGTCAAACTAATCTCATAGATTTCTTTGACTGGATAACCAGAGTGGTGGACCAAGGGGGAGCAGTTGATGTCGCCTATCTTGGCCTCAGCAAAGCTTTTGATACTGTTCCACATAGAAGATCGATTAATAAGCTGGGAAGACTTGAGTTGGGTCAGAAGTTGGTCAACTGGGTGGCAAACTGGTTGTCGGGCAGAAAACAGAGTGTGGTGGTAAATGGTATACAGTCAGAAGAGATGCAAGTCACAAGTGGGGTACCTCAAGGATCAGTCCTGGGGTACGTCCTCTTCAGTGACATTGCAGATGGACTGGAGGGTAAGGTTTGTCAGTTTGCAAATGACACCAAGATCTGCAAGAGAGTAGATGATCCAGATGGGGTGGGCAGAATGAGAAGAGATCTGGATAAACTGGCAAAATGGTTGGGAGAGTGAGAACTGGGGTTTAACGCAAAGAAGTGCAAGATCATGCACATAGGGAAGAGAAACCCTTAAGCCACCTATAGGTTGAGAGGGGAGTTGCTGGCAGTCACAAAGGAAGAAAGAGACTTAGGCATCATGATCACAGATGACCTGAAATCATCCAAGCAGACCACTAAAGCAGTAGGTAAGGCTAGAGTGATGTTGGGGTGTATTAGTAGGGGTATCACAACTTGTAAGAGGGAGGTAATAATCCCTCTTCAAAAGACACTGATTAGGCCCCATCTGGAGTACTGCGTGCAGTACTGGAGGCCTCACCTACACAAGGACATTAACAAAATGGAGGCAGTCCAGTGAAGGGCAACCAAAATGGTGCAGGGACTGCATCAGAAAACATATGAGGACAGATTAACGGAACTCAATATGTATACCCTAGAGCAAAGGAGGGAGAGAGGTGATATGATCGAAACATTCAAACATCTTATGGGCATTAACAAGGTGAAAGAGTCTAACATGTTTCAATATAAGAAAAATAGCAGGACAAGAGGACACAAGATGAGATTAGAGGGAGTCCGATTAAGGGGGAATGTGAGGAAGTTCTTTTTCACAGAAAGGGTGGTGGATCCATGGAACGGCCTACCTCAGGAAGTGGTGGATATGAATACAGTGCAGGGCTTCAAACAGGCATGGGACAGACATAAGGGAGCAATACAGATGAGTATGAGTAGATAGGCCATTGACAGAGTATAGGCCAATGGCACATTCATAAGGTAGAAAAAATGAGCAGACTGGATGGGCCTTGTGGTCCTTATCTGCCGTCAACGTCTATGATTCTATGTTTCACTCCAAGGAGCAACTTTTTCATACTCTAGCATGCACCAGGCTGATGGCAGGCTGCTGATGTTCTGTTTGATGCTCATGGGATTACTGTTAATGTGCTGAAGTCGGTCTTGACCCCTTGCCAGTGTCTGCAGTACAAAGGGGCAGTCCTGGACACAGGCCAGGGCTTAGTCTTTCTGCTTCAGTACAGGGCCGAACTTCTGATTGCACAGGCCCAGATGGTATACAACAGGTATACCACAGCCAGGACATTCCAGAAACTCTTGGGCCTGATGGCAGCAGCCATTGTCACAGTACCACTGGCCAGACTGCATATGGGAATCCTGCAAGGGACATTAAGGGTCCATGGGACCAGTGCACAGATGACCTAGAACAGAAAGTTCTCGTAGCCTCTCCTGTCCGAAAGGTGCTTCAATGCTGGATGGAACTCAGCCACTTATTGAAGGGGGTTTCCTTTCCTGATCCTCTTCCCTCATCAGTCTCACTATAGATGCTTCAGGGATGGGCTGGGGGGCACATTTGGGGCCCCTTCAGACACAGGGGACATGGACCAAAGTGGAGAGCACCTTCCACATAAACATCCTAGAAACAAGGGCTGTTCTGTACAGTCTGCAAGCTTTCCAGACCCATCTATCCCCGGGACCTCTAACAGACAACATCAGCATGATACACTACATCAACAAGCAAGGGGGAACTCATTCCTAACCCCTATGCAGGGAGGCAATGAGAGTTTGGTACTGAACTCTAGAACATGATCTAGAACTATCAGCAGTACATGTCCCAGATATTTAGGCTATAGCGTGGTACTGTAGCTCTGTGAAAAGTACTGCTTGTCTAAAATGAATAGTTCAGCCATTCCGCAGTTCAGTTGTAGTGTGGTATTGTAGCTTGGTACTGTACTGTTCGTCTTAGAAGCTCAGTTTGGCTATAGCACGGTAACTCAGTGGATGGTATTGTTCGTCTGAAATTAAAGTTCAGCCATTCCACAGTTCAGCTGTAGTATGGTATTGTAGCTCAGTGAAAGGTACTATACTGTTTGTCTTAAAAGCTCATGAATTAAAAGTTAAGCAGTTCAGCTACAACGTGACAGTGTGGCAGGTAAGTGCAGGATAACAAGTGTGGACAACAGTTTAAATGTGGTTTGAGTGAGACACAATTAACAGCTATGCTAGGTGCAAACAGGGGGTGATAAAAACAATGGGGTCCACGGCAGGTGTCCCCTATTACCCAGATTCGTTATAGTGAGGGACATTATAACAAGGGAGCACTTGTATCGGCTGTGGTTGTGGTGTTGTTGGTAGCTTTGTGTTACCTGGTCCATGCATTTTGTAGCTGTTTCAGCTTTTAAGTCAGCAATTCACAGCCAGTATTCAGAACATTTTTCAAAGCTCTAAACCACTTGTATTTTCCTATGAAGGATGTTGTTCCCTCATAGGATTTGAAATTTGTCCTTGGACAAAGACAATTAATGGAGCCACTATTTGAGCCCATGTTTTTAGCAGAGCTAAAATACCTGACATGAAAGACTGTGTTTCTGGTTGTTATTAATTCTGCTGGGAGGGTTGGTGAACTACAGGCCATCTGGACAAATCTAAATTTTATGGTCTTCCACAGGGATAACGTGGTGTTCTAGGGACATGGATATGTTGTTCATCCACACTCATTGGCAGGTATCCTTGCCGCTTTAAATCTTGCCGGAAGGTCTTCAAGCTTGCTCCCCCCACCCACCCGGGTGGTATAACTCTCGGCTCCGCCCCATGACGCCAGATCTTCCTTACCGCTTGGAAGCTTAGGTTCCCTCCTTAACGCTCTGCGTTTGTGACTGGTTCCTATTCTCCGTTTGCGATTTAAAATAAATTTTGCAAAAGACTTGATCTTCTATCCCTCGCGGCTACGATGGACAATCGACTCGGTTCGGAGATGCCCATGCGGACGAAGATGTCTCGGACGGATCCACACTCCACGTGTGTCTACTGTTAGGCCTTGAGCGACCCGCCCAGGCTTGCGACCTGTGCTCATCTTTCTCGGCCTCGTCCTCGAGGAGCCGTGCTGCCGATTACGCTGGGCGCGTCCGAAGCGTTTCCCTCGGTGAAGTCAAGGAGGCCCGGTTGGGCGGTGTCGCGGCCAGCGGGTGTTCAGCGGATCAGCTCGGCGGATGGTGGCCCTCGAAGAGGAGGCGCACGGGCAGATCTTCCTCGGCCGCTGCATTTATCCGCTCTCTCTGGGTTCTTCCTACGCGGCTTCTTTAAGGAGCTTTGTCTGTCCCTCTCCACTAAAGGAGAAGGCCTGTGTCTGCTGGACCTTATTCTCGGTCCAAAAAGAGGACAGGGTAAGTCCCTCCGTCGGCGCTCTTGGAGCGGGAAGGTCTCTCTCCCGGGCCGTCGACCGTCGCGGCTCGACCGGCCGCCGGCCCGGCCACTGGCCTCACGGTGTCCCCGCAGGTCAGTTGACCGAGACTCCACCGATGAAGTCGAGATTTTCTCGACCCATTAGACGAGCTGTCGCCTTTAGCAGCGAGATTCCCTCTCCCGGTTCCCCGGGAGGAGTTGAGGTTCCGTGGGCTCGCCTGTGCCTCCGGTTCGGAGCCCTCGGATGGACCATCCGAGCGAAGGAGTGCGGTTCCGGCGACACCTCCGCACCGACCTGGAAATTCCGGGACTCTCGGTCTCGGACCTCTTAGCGGTCCAGCCGATCCCACCGTCGGCGGTCTCGGTCTCGGCACGCGGTAAGCGGCGTCGCTTCGTCTCGTCCTCCTCCTCGGATGAGGAAACCCCGCGTAAGTCGTCGGCGGTACAAGACCTTATGTTGCAACAGCTCCTCCTGGCGGGAATAAGCCGGCCCGTCGCCTTCCCGGCCATTAAAGCGCTGTCACGGGCAACCGACACAACCCCTCGACTTATCCGAGGAGCCTATACCCAGGGCGGTTGTTCGGCTAAACCAACTGCTCCACCGATTCGGTGGAACCTCCGCCTCCACAGCCACCAATTGGGGCTCCGACCAAGATTCTCGGTCGGCTAAGGTCTACCCACGGCTGTCAGTTACCCTCACCCGACCGACCTCGGCAGGTGAAGGTGGCTCAGGCCAGAGGCAGCTCTTGAGGACTCTTCCGAGTCGAAGATGATTCCTCCTTTTCTCCAGCGACTGGACTTGGAGTCTTCAGGGAGGTCAGTCAATGGACGATAGCCGTCGTCCTTCCTAGGACTGCCCGGCTCATCTCGAGTCTACGGGATGGAGCTCGAACCCGTTCCAAGCAGGCCAGGTATCCCCTCACGGAGATTCTGGACCGAGGGATTCTCCGGCGGAGGCCTTTCCGGTGGCCGAGGCCATAGTGGGTCGGCACTGGAGCTTTGGCAGCGCCCTGCTTCCTGCCCTCGCCTTCGGCCAGGATGGCCAGGAAGTATCACGGTCCCTACCGGTTCCTTGTCGGTTTTTGAACACCCCTCTGCTGAGGGGTTGGTTACCGACAGCGTTTTCCGGTAGCGCGGCAACGCCAGGGATGTGGACAAACCTCTGACAGGAGTCCAGAAATTGGACTATGTAGGGCGAAGTCTCGCTGCGTCCTCTCTCGGCCTTCGTCAGGCCAGTTCGGCGTCCTCATGGCACATTTTCTCATGCCCTGTTGCTCCCTGGATGAGTCATCCCTCATCTTCCGCCCGATCTGCAGACTACGGTTAAGCAGGTGCGGGACCAGGAGCGAAGGCAGTGGCCAAACAGCAGCTCAGACTGCTTTGGATATAGGGGACTCATGTGCCAGATCGGTGGCGGCCGAGTGGCTATCGTCGGCGGGCTTGGCTGAGGATATCCACCTTCCCGGATACCCAGCACAAGTTGGCGGATGTTCCTTTTGAGGACTGACCTCTTGACCCTGGGGTGGAAGGTCACCTGCAGAGGATCGAGAAGTCAATGCCACCTTGGACTCGGTCTCTTCCGCTCAGAAGGACAAGGCACGCAAACCACAGCCTAAGCCCTTTAAGTCCTTCTGTGCCCCAGCGCGCTTGGCCCAACAACGTCCAGGGCCAGCAGGCTGACCTTGGCATCCCAAACCCAAGCCGGGCTTCCTCTAACAGGAGGCAGGAGGAAAGGGCCCAGGAGGTCCCTCGGCGGTCCCTCCTCAAGCCTGCCCAGTGGCCGGCTGAGGGTGTCGCCCCATCCCGTCACCTTACCCTGGGTCCCCGGAGGGCGGCTCCGGCACTTCCGTTCCGCCTGGTCCGCTGTTACCACGGACAGGTGGGTCTTGAGGTGGTGGAAGAGAGCCTGCCTCTGGGTCAGAGCAGGCACCACCCTTCAGAGCCGTGTCGCCTCGGGGGCTCGGGATCCCCAGCCTCACTGGCGGCTCGTCGAGCCGACGCGTCGCTCTCCTCCTCCAGAAGGAGGTGGTAAGAGGTGGTGGACCCTCCTTCAGACCCAGGGTTTGTGTCCAGGTACTTCCTGGTTCGAAGCGGAATGGGGCTGGCGCCCCATTCTCGACCTACACGACCTAAACAAGTTCCTAGGTCTCGAACCTTCAGGATGGTCACTCTGGCTCAGATAATACCATCCTTGGAGCCGCGTGGCGTTGGTTCTGCTCTCTGGACTTGCAGGACGCGTTTTCACGTCCCTATCCGTCCGTCTCACCAGAGATTCCTTCGCTTCCGGCGGAAGGATCCCTCCTCGAGTTCAAGCCATGCCCTTGAGCTTGTCTCCAGCTCCCAGGGTCTTCACCAAATGCATGGCAGTGGTGACAGCATTCCTGCGGCGCCGAGGGGTCCGGTGTAGCCTTACCTGGACGACTGGCTGATAGCAGCTCCCTCAGGAGGGAGGCGGGTGGTCAGAGATCTGGCCCTCCAGGTCTGCTCTCAACTGGGCCTCCTTATCAGCGAGGCCAGAGTCGAACTCGAGCGAAGCAGGTGATTCTATTCATCGGGCGCAGCTCGACTCTCTTGAGCCAGGCGCGGCTCCCGGCGGACAGGGCGAGGTTCTTTCCTCCTTTGCCCGATCATTTCTGGTTGGGCAATGCGCCCTGCCGGGACTTCCTGCGCCTCCTGGGTCTCATGGCGGCCTGCACCAGCGTGGTCCGTTGGGCCCGCTGGAACATGCGTCCCTTCAGTGGGGACTGGCCAGCCAGTGGTCTGGCGCTGCGATCCTTGGACCAGCTTGTGCTCGGTGACACAGGGGATGTGGAGCAGCTCTCCAGTGGTGGTCGTTCCAGATCATTTGCAGGAGGGCATCCCGTTCGTCCGCCCGAGCAGGCGGTCTCTCTGTCGACGATGCCTCTCTGATGGGTTGGGGTGCCCATCTGGGGAACACGGGCTCATGGCCTCTGGTCCCTCGGGAGTCGATGCCACATCAACCTGCTTGGAGCTCCGGCGGTCCGCCTAGCTCTCACCGCCTTTGCTCCGTTCCTCCGGGTCAAGTGGTCCGAGTCCAGGCGGACAATACCACGACTATGTACTATCTAAACCGCCAGGCGGGGGCCGCGCTCCATGCTTCTATGCAAAGAAGCTCTCGCATTTGGTCACTACATGCGCAGCCTGGGCGGATCTCCTAGCCATTCACGTGGCAGGAGCCTCCAACACCCTGGCCGATGCCCTGGGCGGATAGGGGCTGCATCCCACAGTGGTCTCTCCTGCCGGAGGTAGTACAGCATCTGTTCTCCCTTTGGGGCACACCTCAGGTGGACCTGTTTGCCTCCAGGGAGAGCGAAGCTGAGTCTGTTCCATGCCCACCCCTCAGCAGGGCTCGCTGCAGGGGATGCCTCCTTCGAGGCAATGGACGCGCCTCTTTTACGCCTTTCCCCATTTCCCTTGATCCACAAGGTGCTTCTCAAGGCGAGGAGGACAAGGCGCAGGTGATTCTGATAGCCCCAGACTGGCCTCGCCAGTTCTGGTACCCAGATCTCCTCAGTCTCAGCTCCAGGACTCGGCAGCTTCCAGCTCGCCCGGACCTGCTCTCTCAGTCAATCAGGGGAAGGTGTTCCATCCGGACCTTCAATCCCTGCACCTGACGGCCTGGTTCCTGAGCGGCTAGAGTTCCAGGCCTTGGGTCTTTCCGACGAGGTCCTCAATGTAGTTGAGGCGTCCCGTAAGGAGTCGACCAGAAAATGCTATGCCTTCAAATGGAAAGGTTTTCCATTTGGTGTCAGGGCAAGGGCTTGGACCCTTCCTCCTGTTCCTTGGCAAGCATCTTGGACTATTTATGGTCCCTTTCTAGTCAAGGGCTTAGGTCGGCGACCCTAAGGGTGCACCTGGCAGCCATCTCTGCTTACCGGGCGCGGGCCGGGAAGCAGTCAGTGGCGCAGGAGAAGGTGGTCTGGCGCTTTTTCAAAGGCCTTGATCACATTTCCCCTCCAGTGCGGGAACCCCCACCTCCGTGGGATCTACTGCTGGTACTGGCAAAGCTGATGGGCAAGCCATTCGAACCTATGCACAGGTGTGCTCTCTCTCACCTGTCGTGGAAGACCGCCTTCTTGGTGGCTATCACGTCAGCCAGAAGGATGGGAGAGCTCCAGGCGCTTTCCATCGAGTCTCCTTACCTGGTCTTCCACAGGGACAAGGTTGTCTCGCCCCACCGAAATTCCTTCCGAAGGTGGTGTGAGTTTCACCCTTAACCAGGTGTTGACTCTGCGGTGTTCTCCCCAATCACACCTCGGAGGCAGATATAGGCTCCATACCTCTGGACCCTAGAAGGCGCGCTTATTATAAGGGCCACGGCTGGAAATCGAGGAGAGGTTCGCCAGCTGTTTGTCACCCACGCCTGAAGCCGCGATCTGGCAGACCTGCAGCCAAGCGGACGATAAGCAGGTGGGTAACCTCCTGCATAGATCTCTGCTATAAGTTGGCGGGCATGGAGCCTCCCAGAGGATAAGAGCTCATTCTACCCGCCATACTGCTGCATCGGTGGCTGCTTCCAGGGACGTCCCTATCCAGGAAATCTGCAGGGCTGCTACCTGGAAGTCAGCAAACACCTTCATTACCCATTACCACATCGACCTTGAGTCACGCCGGGATGCTGGTTTTGGGGCCTCGGTTCTCCAGTCTCTCTTTCCCAAGTAAGTATTGAGGTGTGCGTCTTGCCTCCCTCCTCCCGGAGAACTGCTAGAGTCTGCCAATGAGGTGGATGAACAACATATCCATGTCCTAGAAATACAGGTTACTCACCTGTAACAGGAGTTCTAGGAATGGTATATTGTTCATCCCTACATTCTACCCTCCTCCGGCTCGACGCACAACCTGAGCTTCAGCGGGCCAGATCTGGCGCCATGGGGCGGAGCCGAGGTTATACCACCGGTGGGTGGGAGGAGCAAGCTTGAAGACCTTCCGCAAGATTTAAAGCGGCAAGGATACCTGCTAATGAGTGTGGATGAACAACATATACCATTCCTAGAACTCCTGTTACAGGTGAGTAACCTGTATTTTAGGCTACATGTAAAACTCTTACCAAAGATGGTCTCTGAATTTACATGAACCAGTCTGTGAATTTGCCTGCTTATTTCTCAAAGCCTCAGTCAAACACAGGTGAGAAGAAACTGCATAGCCTAGATGTGAAGATGGCCTCTAATTTTTACTTGGATCGAACCAAGGTGTCGAGAACTGACAGCACTCGGCTAGCTGTTTGTCACTTCTGGTGAGGTACATTAGGTCAGGGCAGACCAGTAGCTAAAAGGTCTGTTTATCATTGGATAGTCCCTTGCATACAGGTTGTCTTTGGAAAGGCTGGCAAGCAGCCACCCAAAAGCCTGCAGGCACATTACACGAGAACTACATCGGCCACTGTGACAGCTTTACAGGGTATACGTTTTCTGGAGGTTTGTAAAGCAGCTGTCTGGTCCACAGTACACACCTTTACTTCTCATTACTGTCTAGACATCCATTCTAGAAGGGAAGCCAGGTTTGGTGCTTCAGAACCTTTTTCCTAAATAGGCTGTAGACCCTGCCTCCCAAGGTGCTGCTAGGATTCTGCATCACTGTGACTGGTGTATGTCATCACTAGTAAACTCTCACTGGTGGAAGAAAAACAACTCACTGTAATAATAATGTTAATACCAACCCTTTCCTACCATCCCTTGTAGAGCCTTAGCTTAAAAAGGGGTTCTTCAGACTAAACCAAAGATCTGTTGCTGCTTGAGCATTTTATTGCTGCAAACTTTGTAGTTCTCACAATTTTCGTGTTTGGTTTTTGCATTCCTATTTACATTTTTATTTGGTAAGAATATTCAGCGTTGATTAAATTGGTTGTCACAGCTCTCTTCTGGTCCTCAGCTATAAATCTGCCATTAAAACACTAGGGGGAACATATCCACAGAGTAGTGCTTGAATTTGAATATTCCAAATTCCATCTTGGGGGCAAGAACTCGGGGCTGAGATTGCTGCAGACGTGTAAATCACTTGTAAACCCTCTAGAAGAACCCATCATTATGGTAAACACTTTTTTCTTACAACACTTGCCCTGATTGTGTAATCATATTTATTTTTGAGTACCTTGAAGCCTCTTCTGCTCATGAGTGGAGCAGACATGAGCGTGTAAAAATTCTTGGAGGTACAAGTGAGTGATACAATCAGGGAAAGCATAATACTTGTTTTTACAACACAAGGCCTGTTTTATATATGAACAGCTACTCTTGATTGGCTAAATGGTCGATACATAAACTTGGAAATAAACATTTATTTTTATGTATGTTCTTGAAAATAAATGTTTATTTTCATGTATATGTAGCTGCAGATCTAGATAATGTGTTTTATTTGTCTCTTTTCATACCCACAGCAGTTGTATAAAAACATTTATCTGGTGATTCCTGTTCATAGTCATTGTATAAATAAATGTCAGTCTGCATCAATGCATTTTTAACCATATATGCTGTTTAGTACTGTGTTGATGTATACTCATTATATTGATGCATGCATGCTCATGAAGTTGATCCTGTAGCTATGCTAATTCAATTTTTTCATGATCCTTCTCCAAAAATGGCAACGTGATAATTCCCCAGATAGCTGGGGTCAGCTATGCAGAAGGTATGGTATTTTATCAAGGAGATTTGTAATTCATACAACAGGTGTGGAGAGAAATTCTACAAAATAAAACTAATATTTTTGCACCTACTTCGCAAGATAATATGATCTCTTGGATTTGGAGTATATCACAATTGACGTCTAGCAAAGTTGAGTACATCACAATGGCATATTGAACCAATCAGAGAGAAGCTTTCACAATGACATCACAGTAGCTGTGTGCAGCAGTGAAGCCAGCAGTTGAAATCAAATGGGAACAGTTACATCTTAGAAACATAGAAACATAGAAACATAGAAACATAGAAGTTGACGGCAGATAAGGACCGCAAGGCCCATCCAGTCTGCCCATTTATTTTTCTACCTTATAAATGTGCCATCGGCCTTTGCTCTGTCAGTGACCTATCTATTCATAGTCATTTGTATTGCTCCCTTATGCCTATCCCATGCCTGCTTGAAGCCCTGCACTGTATTCATAGCCACCACTTCTTGTGGTAAGCCATTCCATGCATCTACCACCCTTTCTGTGAAAAGAATTTCCTCACATTCCCCTTAATCGGCCTCCTCTAATCTCATGCTGTGTCCTCTTGTCCTGCTATTTTTCTTATATTTAAACATGTTAGACTCTTTCACCTTGTTTATGCCCTTAAGGTGTTTAAATGTCTCGATCATATCACCTCTCCCTCCTTTGCTCAAGGGTATACATATTGAGCTCCGTTAATCTGTCATATATGTCTTCTGATGCAGTCCCTGCACCATTTTGGTTGCCCTTCTCTGGACTGCCTCAATTTGGATTAATGTCCTTGTGAAGGTGTGGCCTCCAGTACTGCCGAGTACTCCAGATGGGGCCTAACCAATGTCTTGTACAGAGGATTATTACCTCCCTCTTACGACTTGTGATACCCTACTAATACACCCTAACACCCCTAGCCTTACCTACTGCTTTAGAGGTCTGCTTGGATGATTTTAGGTCATCAGTGATGATGATGCCCAAGTCTCTTTCTTCCTTTGTAACTGCTAGCAACTCCCCTCCCAGCCTATAAGTGGCTTCAGGGTTTCTCTTCCCTATGTGCATGATTTTGCACTTCTTTGCATTAAATCCCAGTTGCCACTCTTCTGACCATTCTGCTAGTTTATCCAGATCTCTTCTCATTCTGCCCACCCCATCTGGATCATAAAATCATAATCTTGATACAAACAAATGATTTAGAAGTTATTGTATTAAACCAGTGTTGTACAAATTGAATATACAGTGACCTGACTCAGCCTAAACAAGTTGTCATCACTTGTGAGGGGGCAGGACTTTCATAACTTACTTGTGGCTCTGCCATTATGGCCCTGTCCCCTGACACTCAAAGATAAACTGCATATTTTGAGTCAGCCCATTGTATATCCCTGGTTTTGTTTTTGGCAGGGAGGGGGGAGATTCATTATGTCTGATGTGGTGAAATAAATGAATAAAGAGCATTCCCGCTCTAGTCTGTTAACTCTTCCCTACCTCTTGTTTGAACTCTACGGGCTGAACCAAATAACGCACAGTCTAGGTGTCTCATGTTTACTGTAAACAAAGGCAAGCTCTGGTCTAGCAACGAGGAGCTAGAATCTTATGCTTCCAAGAATCGGTCATCTTCATAGAGTACCACTAATGGGTCTGTGCTGGAGGTGCAAGGAACTTGTGGGAGCCAGAATTTTTCTGGAGGACTGGCAGCACGAATAGGCCCTTTGTGTGCATCATTGTATGAGCCCACTGGTATACAGCGGCAACTGCCCCAACTGCTTTGGGTCCTTATTTCTTGGTGCCATGTACACAGGATCAACGTCTCCGCTGTCCACATCGGGGCCAGAATTTCACTATCTATATGACAACAGCGTTCAGTTCTTTGGTTTTAGTTCAAAACACACTAGCATTTTTGTGTCAGTTTAACACACAAAAATGTAGTTTTCTCTTAGTCCTACCTGATGCTAACGGTCTGACCACAGAAGAAAGTAGTGAACCTTAAAAGAAAAGTTGCTCCAGCACTGGTACTGTGTCTGGCCACCCTCTCTCTCTCTCTCTGGGTGGGTTCTCTGGCAATGGGCAGTCTGGCACTGGGAGGATGGACAGTCCTCCTGGAGTCGCAGAAACAGTCCAGATCCCGCACATGCTGTGCATCAGGTCATTGCACTGTTGGGCTTCCACCTCTTCTGCAAAAAAGCTTAGGGGAAAGCCAGCCTAGTTGTGTTGGGGAGTGGGGCACAGAATGTCTCACATCCTGCCATGTCAGTGACCCAGGTTCAGGAATGGAGAATGGATGCGGGTCACTTGGGGGCCAGCCGAGGGAAGGGGGATTGTACATCTCGAGGACAGCTCTCCGCCCTCGGTTGGGGGGGGGGACATTTCCACAGAGATGGAGTTCACACAGTGCATCGTGCATGGGTCCAGGGAAGAAAAAAATCTGACCATGGCAAGATGAAGACTCCGCTCCCCTACAGGCCCCACACTGGCATTTGGACTCTCTAGGGTCCATGGGCAGAGGATGGATGGCAAGGATGGATAAGTCCCAGAGAAGCCGGGAGATAGGGCAGAGGGACCAGACTGAAACAGAGCCAGCTGGGCAGTTACAGGAGATGAAATACTAATTGGAAAGGGAAAAATAAAGCATAGGGAGAAGAAACAGCATGGGTCAAGGTTGGCCTCTGGTCCTTCTGCTTTGAGGCACTCGACGTCTTCGGGCCCAGGGACCCCACTGTCATCACCAATATACAAGGATACCTGGGAGGTCACAGTCTCTGTCCCTGCGATCCTCTCTGTCCAATATAGGTGACTCTGGTGGGCAGTTTGTGTGTTGGGAGGGTCTTATTAAGTAGTGGGTGTGGCGTGATGTGAAGTGGTGCCATTTTTTGTGCCAGCTCCTGGCCCCTCAGGTTTGGTTTAGTGGGTGGCATCTTTGGTGCTGCTTGAGCTAGGCATGGCTGACACCGACTGCAGCCTCCTGGCTGAGGCCCCTGTTGGCGCCACCAATGCCTGCCTCACCTGTGGTGTTGCCTCTGTCCCATCAGTGAATGGGGGTAGCCATGGTGCTGCTGCTGGTTCCGATGAAGCTGGCTGGGTCATTGACACCATTAATAGTGCCACTTCTGGTGCCGGGATCAGGCTGTTTGAGGCCTACTTTGATGCCGGCGCTGCCAGTGGTGCCGCATGGATCTTTAGTGCCGGGATCGGTCCCAGGACCATCCTTGGTTCCATCACTAATTCTGAGGCCCCATCTGGGACTGGATCCAAGTCACTGATGCTGCCATGGCTGTGGCCTGCACTGTCACCCTTTCGATCCCCTGCTCCTTACTACTCTCCGGGTGTGGAGGGAGTAGAGAGAGACGAGTTAGATCCTTACCTCATCACCTCCAATAGTAAGAAAAATGACTCGTACTACAGTCCAGAGAACCAGGGACCAATTCCTGTCACTGTGCATTAGGAGGATCTCTCTCTCTCTCTTTCCAGGATCTGCTGACAGAAATATGCATCCTGCAATGAATTTTGTGCCAGCAGCCATAGACTAGGCTGGTGCCTCCGACTGGAGTTTTTAAACGTGCCTGACATCCCAGTCTCTGTAGATCTTCCTGGACATAAGTCTCCACCACTCATTCACACTAGTGGGATTAGCGCCGGAGGCACTAGGACCCATCGAGACAAACTTTTGCTGGAGGTGGTAGCGAGAGGCAGGCGTTCCGTGCCTCAGTGACTCGGCGGCAAGACTATCTGGCGACGACCCTCAACGCCTCAGTTCCTTTTTCCCATGTCGAGTGCGCTTTCAGTGACGACGTCGGTCAGCCTGGCAGAGTCAAACTTCAAACTAGCGATAGTTTTCAGTTTATTTTTGTAACATTATCACGATAGTAGTATAACTAATTTATTCTATTTTCGTTAAATTTTTCTAATATTTTAAATTTAACTTACTTGAAGAAGTCTCGGCCTACTGAATGAGGTCGACCATGAGCAGGTCAGGTGGCGGTAGGGAGACTTCATATGAAAGCTGTTCAGTCAGCGGGCTGGGTCCCGTCAGCCTCCTTCTCCTCAGCGGGGTTCGACAACGGTCAGTCCGATGCCGGGGATGGCGGTCCCCGTCGGCATAAAAATAAGCAGTCGCATTCCGGCGCCGTTCAGCCTCGAGCTCTTCTTGACCCTGGGTCAAAAGAGGCATCACTCGAGTGCGCCTCGGTATGTCTGCGCGTCGACGGTCGGTTATCGTTGCTAGTTGCCGTTCTCCTTCTTCGGAGTCGCCAACTGCTGGTGATCGTCGTCGTCGATATCGGAGCCCCTTCCCGCCTATAGGTAGGGCTCCAGATGAGCAGTTTCATCAGTGGGCCGCTCTTATGGAGCGATGGGCTCGGAGGTTGGTTCTCCTGCCTGGCTCGGTTGCCACGGAGCGCCCGGGCTCCTCCGGCGATCGGGTAGGGCGGTTGGACCTTCCTAGTCGCGGCGCCTTCTTGGTCCGGTGACTCAGCTGCAAGTGTTTCCCTCACATGGCTGCGGCGCAGGGGGCCACACCGATGCCCTTATCTCCTGTTTTTTCCTTCTCTAGCTTTCCAGGTTCCTGGGGTGTTTCCGGCGCCTTCCGCGGGGTCTGTCGGCTTGTCGGCGCCGTTTTCGGTGCCGCTGGGCCTTGCGGCGCCGTCCGCGGTGCCGCATGGTCTTACCGGCGCCGTCCGCTAGCGCCGTTAGGTCTGGCGGTGCCGCTTGGTTCAATGACTTCGCTTCGGTACCAGCGTGCCTCTTTAGCGCCGTGCCTTCTGCGGTGCGTTTCAACCCGTTTTGCCTTCTCAGCGCCGGGCCCCTCGAGGACTCTCCTTGTTTCTCTGCTATTTCCTCCTCTCTAATTTTCACTCCTTTCCTGTCCAAACAGTCCTTCCTGGACCATCAGGAGATGATATTGAGCCTGAGCCTAAACCTCGGTTGGTGATGAAGTGGAGAAACAGGATCTTTCTTTGCTACAGAGCCTGTGGTCGAGGACCTGTCCTTTAAGTCTCTGTTGAAGAACCTGAGATCCACTCTTTCTCCAGACTACAGACATCGATCCTGGGAAGATATTAAGACTCAATACCTTCATGCCTCGGAGATCCCTACTGATTTGACTCCTCCGATCCAGCCTTCCTTCGAGGCGCTGTCTCAAATGGTATGGAATAATCCTGCTGTTATTCCCTCAGTGGCTAAATCCATTGATAAAGTATTCAGCTCCCAAGGATCGTCCCATTTTGGCATCCCAAGCCTTTGCGGATCCTATTGTAGTCCTGGCAGAGAATGATAAGGTCGTTCTTCCTCAAACTACTACAGCTCGACCTATTAAAGAGTCTCATAAGATTGATACATTAGGTAAGAGAGTCTTTGCTGCCTCCACTCTAAGTATGCGTATTGCCAGTTATCAAGGCTATTTTTCTCAGTATGAGTATATCCTGTGGCACTCTTTGAAAAGAATGGTTGAAGCTCTTCCGATTCGGACTCAAGTCAGAGCTTCTTCTCACTGTTACTAGAAGTATTGAGTCCAATAACCAACAGGTCAAAGCCGCTATGGGCGCTTTCGACACTGCTTCTCGCTCAGCAGCGCGAGTATTTAGTACTCGGCGCCATTCCTGGCTGCGTGCTTCTGGCTTCACGAATGATGCTCAGCAGCAGGTAATGGGCCTGCTGATGGCTCCTTTCTTTTTGGCCCTCAGGTGGAACAAGCCTAGAGGCCACTCAGAAGACTAAGTCGGCCATTAAGTTGGCCAGACCTCCGCCTGCTCCCTCTCGGGGGCATGTGAACAGACGTCAGTTTCATAGTCGTCAGTCCTTTCGAGGCAGAGGCAGGGGAAGCTTCCATAAAAGCCAACCTGCCCAACCTCAAAGAAAGCGCAGCAAGCTTGGGGCCTAAAGCCCCCAGCGCCACCCTATAATTGCTGGCCCAAGTTCCATCCATTGCCCGGTGGAACTTTCTCCTCGTGGGAGGTCGTCTGATGTACTTCTACAACCAGTGGAAGTCCATAACCTTCGGACAAATGGGTCCTTGGATAATTTGCGAGGTTATTCTCTCAATTTTTGGAACCCCCAATTGTCCTCCCAGGCGACACCCAGGTTGTCGGCCTGTCAGTCAGACCCTCACCGCCGAGATCCAGGGCCTTCTAAGCAACAGGGCAATAGAACTAGTGCCCCGCATTCTCGGGCACAGGGTTCTACTCCATTACTTCCTGGTTCCAAAGAAATCTGGGGAATCGCCCCATTCTAGACCTCAGAAAGTTAACAAATTTCTCCCAGGAGAAATTCAAAATATTTCCTAGGTACCCTGTTACCCTGCTGCATCAGCATGACTGGCTGGCCTCCCTGGATATGCAGGACACTTACCAGCATATCCCCATCCACCCGACCACACAAGTTCCTCAGGTTTGTAGCTCTGGGTTGGCATTATCAGTTCAGAGTCCTGCCTTTTGGGCTATCCTCAGCGCGCATGATTTTACAAAGTGTTGTGCAGTTCTACTTGGCGCATCTCAGGAAGATAGGACTCAGGTGTTTCCCTACCTGGACGATTGGCTTCTAGCAAGCCCCTTCCAGCCAAGGACTTTGGAAGCCATGCAAGCGACTTTCCGTCTTCTTACGTCCATGGGAATTCTGCTGAATTTGAAAAAATCACAACTGCAGCCCTCCCAGAGGCTCCTTTTCATAGGGGCCTGCCTAGACACCTCTTCCACGAGGCTTTCCTTCCAGAGGACAGAAGACTCGACATCCTTCGGATGGCCTGTTACATCGGGGAGAACCAATCGGTTACAGCTCTCTCGATGCAACGCATGTTGGGTCTCATGGCATCCTCGGTGTTCACTGTACCCCTGGCCCGGTTGCACATGAGAACCACCCAATGGATGCTCTCCACTCAGTGGTCTCCGACCTCTCACCCCAGTCTTATCCCATCAAGGTGCGGGCCCTTGAAGGTCTCTCACCTGGTGGACATAAGAGAGCAATCTCTGGAAGGGTTCCCTTTGCTCCCCGGATCATCAGATCTCCATACACCACAGGCCTTCGCTAATGGGATGGGGAGCTCACTGTAGCTCCTTCACACTCAAGGTGTATGGACTCAGTTCGAAACTCATCTCCCATAAATGTCCTGGAGATGAGGCGGTCCTCTTGATCCGAGCTCTGAAGGATATCCTTTGTCACAAGAACATTCTCCTTCAAACGGACAACAAAGCTGTGCTGTATTACATCAACAAGCAAGGCGGTGCTCATTCTTACCCCCTTTGCAGGGAAGCAATGAGGGTGTGGGAGTGGTGCTTGGAGCACAAGTCTCTGATTCAGGCGGTTTATCTGCCAGGTATACAGAACCATCTAGCAGACCACCTCAGCAGAACGGAGGCAGACCCTCACGAGTGGTCTCTCGATCCAGCCGTAGCTCGGTCACTATTCGAAGAGTGGGGGACTCCAGACCTGGACCTTTTGCATCCCCACTCAACGCAAAACTGCCTCTCTTCTGCTCCAGAAATCCAGGGCCTGGCATTTTCTGTCAGGATGTGTTCAGGCTGCGGTGGACAAAACGCTTTCTTTACGCCTTTCCACCGCTTCCTCTAATCCAGAGTTCTCCTCAAGTTCGAGTCTCAGGGGACCAAAATGATTCTCATTGCTCCCTCCTGGCCTCGGCAACTATGGTTTCTCTGCTCAACAGTATGTTGGCAGCCTCTCCGAGACCACTTCCTTCGCAAATCAGTCTTTTGACTCAGGGTTCGTTGGTCCATCCTAACCTGAAATCACTTCACCTTCATGCTTGGCTCCTGAAGAGGTAGAAGTGAATCGGTTCAACATCTCAGTAGAGTCTTGGACATCCTTCTGGCTCTTGTGAAGCCAGCCACCCGAAACTAGCGCCCAAATGGAAACGCTTTTCTCTGGTGTGCAAAGTCCTCTGGAATCCTTTTCCTGTCCTCCTGACAAAGTTCTGGAGTATCTTTTGGACCTATCAAACTCAGGTCTCCAGTACTCCACAGTTAAAGTTTACCTTAGTGCCATCTCAGCGTTCCATGAGCCGGTTTCTTCCTTGACTCTGGCTCAGCTTCCTAGTTGAAGAGATTTCTTAAGAGATTCTTCATACCAGACCCCTGTTAAGCGTCCAGTTGCAGCCTGGGACATTAACCTGGTGCTGGACATGCTCACTCGGAAGCCTTCGAGCCCCTAGCTACCTGTGAGCTAAAATTTCTTACCTGAAGACTGCCTCCTGGTGGCCACACCTCAGCCCGCAGGGTCTCGGAGATTCATGCCTTGGTTACGGACCTCGTATACTGTATTCCATAAAGACAAGGTAGTTCTCCGTGACTCATCCTAAATTTCTTCCCAAGGTTGTGTCAGAATTCCATCTAAACCAACCTCTGGTACTTCCCTCTTACTTAGCTAATTTCCAAAATGAAGGGCGATCTCTTCATTCTTGGATGTTAAGAGAGCAAAGCGGTTCTATTTAGATAGAACCAAAATTTTCATAAGACTCAGCAACTGTTTGTTTCTTTCAGCGACACCGGCTGGGTCAACCTGTCGCTATCAGATGCATCTCATCATGGTTAGTGGCATGCCTTTGACATTGCTACTCCATGGCTCAAGTTAAATGGAGGGTAGAGTGTCGCTCACTCTACTAGGCGACTCTTGACATCTTTAGCGGAGATTCGCAATGTTCCAATTGCAGATATCTGCAGCGCCGCCACCTGGAGCTCGGTGCATACATTAGTTACATTATGCACTGGATGTTCATGCCAGGCTTACATCTGCATTCGCAGAACTATCTCACGGGTTTCTATCTTAGACGCAAGAGCTCTGGCTCTCCTGCCGCCCTTTTGGGGGATTATCAGCTTGGTACTCTCCCACTAGTGTGAATGAGTGGTGGAGACTTATGTCCAGGAAGATATGAAAATTACGTACCTACCGTAATTCTTGATCTTCTTGGACGAGTCTCCACCACTCATTCACACGCCCACCCTCCATCCCCTGAGCTCACCGCTGTGTTGGTCTTCACTCCCTCAAATCTTTAGGCCGTGAGGACTTCTTTGCTGACCCTTCTTACACGGGTCATATGGACTATCTTATGTCCGTTTTTTAAGGTTAGATTTACTCTTTACGTTAGTTGCGCTGCACCTCCTTGGTAAAAAAGGTACTGAGGTGGTTGGAGGGTCGTCACGAGATAGTCATTGCCGCTCGAGCCGCTGCTCGCGGGCGCGCCAGGCTCGCGCGCCGCCCGCCGACCCTCCAGCAAAAGTTTGCTCCCGATGGGTCCTAGTGCCTCCGGTGCTAATCCCACTAGTGTGAATGAGTGGTGGAGACTCGTCCAAGAAGATCAAGAATTACGGTAGGTACGTCATTTTCATTTCCTTCCATCCTGTCAGCCTGGGAGTCCTGCTCTGAGCCAGCTTGAAGGAGACCTGCTACTGTGACAGCTGTTTTCAAAAAGGTGGACAAGAAGTATGTGGTGCCTGGGGGCTGGACGCCACGCTGAGGGTTGAGGCGCTGGATGCCACGCCTTGCTGTATGCCGGCAACCCGGATTTGAATACAGGCTCGGGGGGGGGGGTGGCAGTGTCACATTCAAGGAGCCCTGGTGCTAGGCCAGGGGAAGGCGGATGAGGCTGTGGACCAGAGCTGTGGTGCACATGCGTGCCTCCATGCGCATGCACTACCACTTCTGAGGCCTCAGGATAATGGGGCACAAGCAGAAAACACCCTGGAGGATACAGGAAGGCAATGGAGGCCCAAGGAGCCAAAGCCTACATCCCAAGGCTGGACCATCCTTCCAATGGGCTCTCCCAAGCCCTTCGAACTGACCCAGGACTGACTGTCTAATCTCATAAAGGCCGCCAGATAGGTGAGGCAGGCCCTCCCTGGGGGTGATCTGGGGGAGCTGGAAGGTTCCTTAGGTTCAGAGAAAGGGTGCTCGGTAACTGTGCTCCCCAGGGAAGGTGATTTCAGGCCGGGAGTAGAGGCCGCGGTTGAGTGGGCACTCCTGAGAGATGCCCCGATCTCCCGATGAATAAACAGAATCTACCAAAAAAAAAAGTATGCAGTGCCTAAATCAAAGCCCATGAATTTTACTCAGCCAGCAGTGAATACCATTATTATTTTAACTGAGAATGACAAAGCCATAGTGCCCAAGGAGGTCACTGCACACCCCACTAATAAGGAGTTGCACAAGGCAGACACCATGGGCAAGTGGTTTTATGCCTCAGCTACCCTTGTCATGAGGATAGCTAGCTATCAGGGCCACTTCTTGAAGTACAAGTACACCCTCTGGTGCAAGCTGGTTTGTGGCAGAGGCCCTGCCAGACTCAAAGGCAAAACAAGAGATGCTGCTAGCTGTTAAACAAGGTATTGAATCTAACAGCAACTAGCTTAAAGCTTCTGTGGATGCCTTTGATGCAGTAAATCACTCTACGGCAGCAGCTATCTGCATCAGGCGGCATTCCTGAGTGCGGAGTGCTGGCTTCACCCCGGACATCCGGCAGCATGTTCAATGACACTTATCCGTTTGGACAACGGGAGTAGCAACTACCAGGCCTGCTCGCTATAACCCACAAAGTGGTAGAGGACACAACTCTTCGCAACAAGCACTCCTTTCCTGGTAGTGGCAGGGGAGCTCAACACAATAAATCCAAGTCTCCCCAGGCCAAGAAGAAAGCCCAGCCAAAGGCACAGGCACCAGAAGCGCTTAGTGCTACATCCTGAAGCTGCAGCCCCAGGTCTGCTTCAGTTGCCTGAGGTAGATCACTCCACCCCAGTAGGGGGATGCCTAACCCAGTTTTACCATCAGTGGGAATCTGTCTCGACAGACAAGTGGGTTCTAAGGATCAACAGAGAAGGGTACTCCCTGGAGTTGTTGGAACTACCCTCGGACAATCCTCCCAGAAGGCAGTGCCCCTTGTCAGCTCACATGTCAAAGCTTCTGGCACAGGAAATTGCAAGCCTTCTAAGAAACAGGGCAGTGGAAATCGTGCTAGAGTCAGAATGGAATGCAGGATTCTACTCCCACTACTTCTTGATACCAAAGAAAGCGGGGCATGTGCCCCCTTCTTGATCTCAGAAATCTGAATAATTATGTGGTTTGAGAAAAATTCAGAATGATTTCTGTGGAATCCTTGCAGCCTTACCTGACACATCAGGATTGGCTAGCATCACTGGATATACAGGGCACATACCAGCACATACGTGTGCATCTCCAGACACCGAAAGTACCTCTCATTCTGCATGGAAGGGCAACTCTACCAGTTTAAAATCCTCTCCTTTGGGTGTTTCTCAACATTGGGAGTCTTTACAAAAAAGTACTTTGCAGTACTCACAGCATACGTCAGAAAGCTAGGACTCCAGATCTTTCCATATCTGGATGACTGGCTAACTTCAAGCCTGTCCAGACTGCAGACAGAGCAGGCAGTGGTCACTGCCTCTCCGTTCCTAGCATCTATGGGAGTCCTACTGCTGAACCCTTCAGCTGGAGCTGTCTCGGGTAATGCTATTTATAGGAGCTGTTCTGGACAACACAACCGCGAGCTTGGCCTTCCTCCCAGACAGCAGACTAGTGGTAGTCTTGCAGATAGCATGCTTCATCATGGAATACAAGACTGTGCCAGCTCACTGCATGCAGTGCAGTGAATTGCTGGGCCTGATAGTCTCCTCAGTGTTCACAGTGCTTCTAGCAAGACTGCACATGAGGACAACTCAATGGATGCTCAGTACTCCATGGTCACCAGCATCGCACCCTTGAAACTATCCCATTCAGGTGACCTGGTCATCTGGTGTGGTCCCTGATAAGGTGGTCATTAGAAGAAAAACTCCTCCAGGGCTTCCTCTTCTCCCCAACAGAGCTAGAGGTGACTTTCACCACAGATGCCTGCCTGCTGAGGTGGGAAGCACTCTGCCAGGGTCTCCAGACTCATGATGTCTAGGACTCGTCAGAAACTCATCTTCTCATAAATGGGTAGCCCGTGATGTTAGTGACTGCGATCGAGGGACCTGCTAAAGGGTGACTCAGTTGCGGCGCATGTCACAGGGGCTTCTGGTCAGGTACTGTGACCGGGTGGTGTGGGTTGGCGACTGTAGTGACAGGAAGTCGCTACAGGTATGCGGTGGGATAGGTGCGAAGAATGGTCCACAGGTACAGCATGGGAGGTGGAAGAGAAAGCATGCTCGGCGAGGGGCGGGAGGGGTTTTGAGAGTTGGCGCCATGTAGGCTGCCAAGCTGGCCCTGTGGCGTGAGTGGGTCGCTGCGCTTTGTAGGTAGGGTGCTGGGTTCATATCTATGTGCAGGCTCATTTTGTTGCACCCAGCCCCAATTTTTATTTTGTTTTCATGTTTTGCCCCCGACATGCACCCCGGAGTTGAGAATCAAAAAATACAAGTCCCATGCACCATTTTGTTGTGCGTCCAGGAGTCAGAGTGCCAAAATTGATTTCGCGCTCTGACTTCGCCGTAATAGAGATTGCCCTTCGGCAGTCACTGTTTTCACATAGAACCTCATAAATGTGCTACAGATGCATGCTGTTCTGTATGGTCTGACAGCCCTATTGAACTTGGTCAGCCAAGAGACACTTCTCCAGACAGATACAAATCTGTCATGCGTTACTCAACAAACGAGGAGCATACTCTTATGCTGTCTGCAAGAAGGCGGTGAGAGTGTGGGAATGGTGCCTGGAGCAGGGGATCTTGCTCCAAGCAGTCTATCTGCTAGGAGTCCAGAGCACACTGGCAGATGAATTAGGTCAGAGACAGATCCCCATGAGTGGATTACTAGCATCAAATATCATGATGTTACTATTCGACGAGTGGGGCACTCTAGGTGAGGACCTTTATGCAGCCACACTCAGTGACAAAAACTGCCTTGATTCTGCTCCAGAAATTCAGGACATGACATTTTGTGTTAAGATGCATTCAGACTGTCATGGCAAAATCTGTTTCTGTACACATTCTGTCTCATCCAGAAGATGTTGTACAGATTGGAGGCACATGAGGGTGAGATGATCCTAGTGGCCACCTGGTGGCCTTGGCAGATATGTTTTCCTCTGTTGAACTGACTTTCAGTCAGCAACCAAGGGTTCTGCCACTCCAGACAGACTTACTGACACAGGATTAGCTAGTCTATTCAAACCTATGCTCCCTTCACCTTCAGGCCTGTCTCCTGAAGAGATAGAAGTGAATAGGTTAAAGCTATTCTAGAGGGTATTTGCAATACTTTTGGCTAAATGTAAACCTTCCACCAGAAAGACATACACAGCCAAGTGGAAATTAGTTTCCATCTGCTGCTCCAAAGCCCCTGTGTACCTTTTCAGGTTTCCACATGAAAAGGTTTTGGAGTACTCACTGGACCTTTCTGTTGCTTGCCTGCAGTATCCCTCAGTTAAGGTTCACCTATATGTGCTGTATCAGCATACCACAGACCTATAGTGTAGGCACCCTCTCCTTGACATAGCCGCCACTGTTTAATAGGCTTCTCGGGGTATTCTGCACAAAAGGCCATTGGCTTCCTGGGATATCAACCTTGTGCTGGATATGCTCACTCGCAAGCATTTCGAGCCTCTTTGCGACTTCTGATGTGAAGTTTCTTACTTAGAAAGTAGCATTTCTGGAAGCTGTCACCTCCGCACACAGAGTATCTGAAATCCATGCCATGATCACAGATCCTTGATAAGCTGCTTTCCGTAAAGATAAGGTAGTTTTCCATACACGCTCCAAGTCTCTGCGTAAGGTAGTGTTGGTAGTCCGAGGGAGAAAGGATTCTCCACTCACCGGATGTTAAGGGGGTCCTTAGGTTTCTCCTGAATAGGACCAAGGACTGCAGACAGTCAAAACAGGTCTTTGTCTCCTTTAGCCCTTAATGAAAGGGACAGCCTGTCACAATCAAGTGCATTTCTGACTGAATTACAAACTGCCTTTGCCACGGCTGTGCTATGGCTTAGGTGAAGCTGAAGGGCAAGGTGCATGCCCATTCCACCAGAGTGGTTGCCGCTTCCCTGGTAGAGATACGCTCTGTGCCTGTTGGAGAAATTTTAATTTACAGTGCTGCAACTTGGAGCACAGTGCATACCTTTACCAAGCACTGCACTGTGGATCTCCATGCCAGGCAGCATGCCACCTTTGGCAGGACAATTCTGAATGGATTACTATCCTGAGTAGACCCTAAGCTCCAGCCTCCGTAGTCCGGGGGACTTTTTCTGAGCTTGGGACTCTGACCCATTAGTGGGAATCTATGGAAAAGATGGATTCTTGGAAGATATGAAAGTTGCATACTTATTGTCGCTGTAAATCTTCCTGAATATCTTCTTCATAGAGTACCATGAGTGCCCACCATCCCCTGGTCTCAGTCCAGTATTCTTGTGTTGGTCTTCACCCCTTTGTACTTGGTTTGGACAGTGAAGACACTGTTACTGGGTTTGCTGGCCCTTCCTACGTGGACTACCAGGGCTATCTTATGCCCTTAGGTTAAGTGCATAGGTTACTCGTTAGTTCCATGCTGCTCACCTCCTTGGTAAGAAAGGTACTGAGAGGGTTGGGGGCTGGTGTTGCTGTATACCATAGGGCATATGTGGTGAGGAGACGGCAGACCTACTAGCACCAGAAGCCCTCAAGAAAAGTTCTGGCTCTGCTGCAGAACCATTATTAGTAATCTATGGAGAAGATAGTCAGAAGATCAACAGTTATGGTAAGTATATAACTTTATTTTTTTGCTCTTATTGTTCCTCGAAATGATGGGAGATTGTGTCTCCCCTGTCGGCCCTGTCATTAAATTGTGCCAGCAGTCAATCACGTGCAATAGCCTCTATGTCTAGCCCAACTAAACAAAAACAGGTGAGGGTGTGGGGGTAAGGATGTTTGGAAAAACTTAGGTGAAGTGGGAATTTAAGAACTGGGGAGAGATACTTAATGTTTTTCAAATTATCTTAGCACAGTGCTGCCTTTTTTCCTGAAACAATAGCATTATACTAGGGGCTAATAAATCTCCATAATGACATATCTGAAGAAGACCTACTGAATATTGTTGGAAAGCTGCAGGTTCTAGCTTTTTAGTAATCTGTAGTATTTTTAATTAATCATACTATTATTGTGACATTAACCCAGGAATTAACATGTGTCACAAAATTATCTAACTCGTTGCCTGTTTTTTGTGGAACAGTAGCATTATTTGCAGGACTCAAATCTCCATAATGTCATGTCCTAGGAAGACCTACTATAGATGGCTAGAAGTCTGTTTTGGTCAATATTGTACATTGCTGGAAAGCTGTGGGTGTCAGTGGTCTAGCAGTATATAGTATGTGTTTATAAAATGTATTGTTGTGGAGAAACTAACTCCAGAAATAACTTGGTGTGTCACAAAAGGCACCCGGGGGGTCTTAGGCAAACAACTGATGGGGCCAGTTAGAAGATTGGAGGTGTCCCCCACCCAAAAAAAAAGTGTCTAGTTTTCAGATGAGTGAAGTGGGAAAAATTCATGAAGTGCCGACTTAAGTAAAATATTCAACAGGGAAGGGCCCTTTTCTGCTCGCGTTTTAAATTCTGTGAAGTTGCCACTGTGCCATAACCCGCTGACTTTGCTAGAAAAAGTTCCACTTTACCAGGAAAACTCATTGCGAACTGACTGAGTGGCAAGCTGGGAACTTCGGGAACTAATTAGCGAAGGTGAATTTCGCAACTTTGCCCATAAAGTAAAACTTTGCATCATGTTCTAGTTCTGCAAATGTTTGTTTTTTTTCTAATCACTTGGAGAGATTGGCATCTGTATCCAAGTACTAAGAATCACAGCCAGAGTGTTGTGAAATAGATAATTGTTCATAGAATCATATAGTATCTTTAGAGGAAGAGCTCCTGTAGAATGTGGTTCTGGCCTTAGTGGCGGTGTTGCTGTAAATACAGTAGCCCCTCACCATTGCAAAATCTTGGCTATGACGAATGGGGTGCATGGCTTCTGACAATAAACAGCTGTTCCTGTAAAAGCATCAACCCCACACACACACAATGCCATTCCATCCTGGCTGTACACTCCCTCTCAGTTGCTCAGTTCCATACCTGATGGGATTTATTCTGTTGGTTACTTCTTCAGTTCTCTAACTGTACTTTACAACTTGCAACTACAGCGTCAGCATGGAAGTCAAAACAGCTGAATATCTGAGTCACCGGCTTAGCATTCATAAGGAATCTGTGCTGTCTGCACTTTCCCGGTTCCTTTTTTAAAAACTTTGAAAAGGAAGCAGAAAATGAACCAACGTTTAAAGAGCGTCACAGCTGAGAGTAGTAAGAGACAGAGATGGAGGGAGAGAGATGGAATCAGAGTGATTGGCATAGTGTGAGCCATTTCCAATCTATACAGTAGTCTAAATCTATAAATAAACTATTTATAGAAAGAAGCATTTACCTTGAAGTGGGGGACAGCTGAGAGTAGCAAGAGAGAGTGTAGTCAGAGCTGTGAACTTAGTGAGAGTCCCATTTTCAATCGCTAACAGAGCTGCCTGCAGTTTCACATTTTATTCTTTTTAACCAAACTGTTTACTTAACAGAAACCACATACAGTAATAAAGGAACAGCAGATAAGTGTGACAGAATACAGTATGTGCTTGTGTGTTGGGGGGACAGCTGAGAGAGTAGAAAGCCTCCGACTGTTCAACTGCACTGTATAAAACAGCGTCCCTCGATGTAACTAGAGTTACTATAACGAATGGTCATTGTGGCTCCGAACTAGTTCATCATAGCGAGGGGTTACTGTATATGATGCACTGTAATTGCATAACTGGCCACTTTGCAACACTTTGAGTGCACGTCCTTTGAATATTGCTTACACTTTCAGTGCACATCCTTTGAATATTGCTTACACTTTGAGCGCATGTCCTTTGAACATTGCTTACACTTTGAGCGCACATTCTTTGAACATTGCTTACACTTTGAGTGTACGTCCTTTGAATATTGCTTACACTTTGAGCGTACGTCCTTTGAATATTGTTTACAATTTGAGTGCATGTCCTTTGAATATTGTGTACACTTTGAGTGCATGTCTTTGAATATTGCTTACACTTTGAGTGCACGTCCTTTGAATATTGTTTACACTTTGAGCACGCATCCTTTGAATATTGTTTACACTTTGAGCACACATCCTTTGAATATTGTTTACACTTTGAGTGCACGTCCTTTGAATATTGCTTACACTTTGAGTGCAAGTGCTTTAAATATTGTTTACACTTTGAGTGCACGTCCTTTGAATATTGCTTACACTTGACTTAGAGCACAGAATGCAAATACATAGTGCAGGCACCATTTTTGTAATGTTTGGAAGACTGGAAACTGCCAGTAGAATGCAGTACTGACCAGGTTAGAATTAACAAGAATTACAGTGCATCACAAATATATCAGCTATACACATACTATAGAAAAAATTGGGATTTTGCTGTGAATCTGCATCTTTGGACCATATTAAACTGGAGGCAGTATAGTACTGTGGATTAGGACACTGAGCTGTAAACCTGGAGACCTGGGTTTGAATCCCACAGCCCCCACTTGCATAATGTATGACCCTGAGCAAGTCAGTTAACTTCCATGCAATCCCAGGTCGCACCTGGAAACAAACTTCGTCTTAGTGTGCCTTCACTGGTTAAACAATTTCCCGTTTTCCTTTCCCTTTTCATCATTTGCATTACTGTAATTGCAGTAAACTGTTCAGTTTGTGAGTCATGCTGCTAGATACTCTCAAATGAAAATAAAGGAGTGGACAGTCTTTTTCCATTATATCCTGGGAGAAGAGCTCTGCAGTCTGCAACAGACCAAGTGTTTCTTATTGCATATTGCTGCACTTTACTTTTTGGTGACATGTCCTGACATTTTAAATGGTCTCATTACTTACCAAAGTACATTTCAGAAATCCTCTTTTATCTGTCCCCAGCTCAAGTTTATTTAAATACCACTGCTGCATCCTACACAAAAGGAGCTGCTTGGCTGCTGTGTCCAGTTTTTGGTTTGCTACCGTACAGTCCATGTGTGGCTGCATTTCAGTTTGTTTCGCATTGTCTCAATGTAGCAGTGCTTGGTGACACAAACCATATCTTGTTTGTGAAGGTTTGGGGATTTCTGTATAATTCTGTTGTGACAGGTGTCCATATGTCTGTACCTGTGCAGCTTTTGTGTATGTTCCGTCTCCTGATTGCCAAGTTATATACTTACAGGGTTAGCTGTGTACACAACAGGGGCACCAGTTATCAAATGTGATTAATAAAATGGCAAAATGAAACTGTCATACACTAAATCTGATTGGCTACCCTAAAGTTATTATCCAGCTGGTAAGACTGACACTGTAAACACTTTTAATCCAACCTATACAAGTTTGCTAACATAAACACACATTTGGAGTAGACTTTATTTCAAATGGGGGAAAAATCAGGTATATATTCTTCAGTTTGTGGGAGCTAATTTATGATATGCAGAGTCAGAGTTCCTTGGACCCTATGTTGGCATGTCACACAGAGCTGGGCAC
The DNA here is from genome assembly GCA_016271365.2 of Neoceratodus forsteri. Classification (NCBI taxonomy): domain Eukaryota; kingdom Metazoa; phylum Chordata; order Ceratodontiformes; family Ceratodontidae; genus Neoceratodus; species Neoceratodus forsteri. Next base: position 1,207,214,483 of record CM028132.1, read on the forward strand.
GAAAAGCTGTACACGAGACCAGCAGAGGTATACTGAAGAGGCACACTAAAAGGTTTACGAGCAGTAACGAATGGACATTCCTCAGAATAGAAGCATGTTTTTTCCCCCCATTGATATTACCGCAGCACAGGTTACATTTTCCTTAACATTCCACATATCATCTTAATCAGGTTCTTCTGAAATTTTCTTATATTTGTACTGCTGTCAGCTGTCGGTACAAAAACATTGTTACAAAGAGGTGAACTACTGTTAAACTCACTAGGTTCACGTCAGGATTGCTGAAACGTTATCAGTAGATTTAAAAAGTGTGGGGGGGGGGGTATAAGCTCCTAAATGTAAAACACTTCTGTAAGTACAGTATACTGTACAATACATTTCTAGATCTCTTTACTCTAGGCCATGTGGCAGTTCCCTCTGCTCATTTGTTCTTTGGGGGAAAGAAGGGAGTCTGGGCAAAGAGGGTGGAAGGGGTGTTTCAGGTTGCATCTGGGCATTGTTCTGGGAAAGCATGCAGTTGGTGAACATCTTGTTTATCCCATGAACTTGTCACCCTGAATCCCATTGTGTGGGTAATAGGGCAAGCATTTGGTGTTTTGACAAAGCTGGTGAGGAAGAGAAAACTGAATGCAGGTGCACCAAATGTGTTTAGGTGTCCTAGAGTTGCTTCTTCTGCTACTGCAGTTTTCCTAAATCCAAACCGCCTGGAAAGCAGTTGCACCTGGAGACACCAGTGCTCACACTAACAGGGAACAGGAAAAGATCAGCACCTGGTAACCGCAGGAAGAGAATCCACAGATGCTGGCAAGTCAGTGTACAGGTGGAAAAAATGTCCACCTAGAAAGACAACCGATAGAAAAAATGAAGGTTACTTGACAAAACACCAGCCTTAGGGTGCACAGCGCATCAGGTTATCTAATGTGTAGTGCAGTATTCATTGTTTTACTGATTGTCTTTCTAGATGGACATTTTTTTCCATTTCATGAAGCTGTACACTGACTGTGCGATTGTCTGTGGATTCTGTTCCTGCAGTTTCTGGGTACTGATCTGTTCCTTTTAAAGTTTCACAAGTTCACCTCACTTGTACGTCTTGCGTAGGTAGAGGTATTTGTTCCAGTTTGCAACGGAAGAACTTAATTTCAGAAGATTGCAGTACACCTTTTTAACCAGTTATTTCAAGTTCAGTTCTGAATAGGACTTTGTGTTTCTAAGTGCACTGAGAAAAGCCCCTGCTTTTTCCATCCATGTATTACCCCATCACTGCACATGGCTAGCACACTGACATTGACAGTAATCACCCATTTCCTTCCTTTGGCCCAGGCAACATTCTTGTTCAGGTACTTCATTTTAAAGTACCCTGATTTTAATTATTAATCCTCTGGGTGTTACCGTTCCTTTACTTGCAGCCTCTCGACGCCACTCCAGGTCCACTAGTGCTCTTTCCACTGCTGACTCTGTGGGGCAGTCAGGTGAACAAGTGTTAATTGCATGAATAATATATTTCTTATATATATATATCTATACATATGCATAAACATTTCAGTTATTAGTTAATAGGTGTTCGCTGCTGCCACTGGCATGTTGAGTTTGCATTTGTGTTTTTTTTTTTTTTGTCAAAATGACATGCTTTTTGAGTTTCCATTATACATCTTTGGGTTAGACTCATATTTTTAATACTCCATGGACAATATCTCATAAAATTATGTAACACACTGATGCACAATTTATGAATTTTTGTAACCGTGTATTTTATTTATATTTGCATTTCTGTACCTTTGAAAGATGGTGACGTAACTGTTGCATTTGAGATGTCTTCTGCAAAAAAAATACTGGGCATCTGTTAACAGTAAAGCAAGAATCTGTGTATATGTTATCTGGAAATAAACTAAAATTTATAGCAAAAAAATGAAGCCTTTTTCCAAAAATAGCAAACCATTTAGCAGCTGATATATGCACATTGGGGGCTAAGCACTGTTCCAGGTCAGGTACGCGTGAGCGGCATGTACCCAGCTCGGCAGTTCCACATCCACGGGCAGGCATGCGGTGGCTATCATTCATGATTGTTGGCCACTGCTGGCCGCCTGTCCACAGCCTCACCCCCGGCGTACTACTGCGCAGGAGCAGATCGGAGTACTCGGGTGGGCATCCAGTTGGATGCCTGTCCAGGGTTCAGAACTGGATTCCCTGGTTTGTGTGAGCAGGGGATTCTGGGAAGGCCAGGGGAGAAAACATTAAGGTTTACAGGCGAGTGCCCAAATGACTGCCTCCCCCCAGCCCTCCCTGATTGCCCGGAGGACTGGGATTGCACAGTGGGAGGTGGATGGTTCTGCCGCATCTGGCAGTTGTATGTCGGGGGGGGGGGGGGCACACAACAGATATGTCAGGGTCCCTGCCTGCATATCCTGTATCTCACTTGCCTGCCACTTTGTGCCTTTGTGAGTGGCACGGAGTGCAGGCATGCCCCCTGGTACTCCTACAGACCGTCCACATGTGTAGCAGTGTGAATTGCTGGAGGATCTGGTGCGGAAGGTTTGCACACCACTGTAGTGAATGCTGTCAGTTTCCGCGGGACCCTCGTTGCACGGCTGCTTGACTTGGGTTTGCCTATGCATCACGGATATGTGGCATTGTAAGCTTAGTGCATAGGGCCCAGTAAGAGAGAACATGATTGGGAACCTGTTTCATTCAAGTGAGAATTGAACTTTCAACTTCAGGGTTCCATCCCCTCATGTCAGAGTATTTTCAAGAAGGCTTCTCTGTTGCCAGTTATGTCATTTCTTGCTTTGAGAATGAGGGCTTTCCTTTCGTATTGCTGAGCTGTTACATTTTCTTTTGTTGTTTTGACCTACTGTTTAAAAATTCTGGGAAGTTTCTTTTTTTATATACTTCTATTGCTGATTATTTCAGTGACATATTCTTTGTGCAGAAAGACAGAGCTTCTGCTTACCCCTCATAAAGGTCTATGGACACCTAGTTTGTACCCAGTTCTTATTCAGGCAAACTGGAATGTCAAAATTGCATTATGATTTTCCCATAAGTCCACCTCGATGAAAATCCTGTGCAGTATATTCATGGGAGTAGAGTATTTTGCTTGAGTGGGACCCCTGAAAATCTGCCTGACAGGGATCCCAGACTCTTCCAAACCGTTATCTAGCCGAAGCTCTGGGCTTACTTTCAGACTTTGTGTTTCTCATGTCATTATTTGTGGATACCATTTTCTAATGTGTTCTTTTGTATGCTCTGCTTAGAGGCCTGTTACAAGTGGAAGATCAACTAGACATTTAATACCTGTGTTTTGCATCACTGGGGTGTAACTACCAGTTGCCACAGTATCATTTTCTGCCTGTTAAAAAGAAATTCTGTTTTGACTATGCCACAGCCTGTGCTTTCCAGGATACCACAAGGCACAGACTGAACACAGTATTACACAGGTGGCATTGCGTTGTGGCCATGTGGCGTAAGAGCTATGGCGCCTGTCATGCTCTGGGACACTTATATATGGGCATGTATTGTAAAATAAGGTGCTGCAGCAAGCCCAGTACCCTTCACATTGCATTATAAAGGCTTTACTAAATGGCATAGGGCAGCCTTAGTAAAGTAAACAAAATGAACTTCCTGGCACAACAGTCTTGGAACAAATAAACTTGAAATGTTTAAGTTGAACACTTTACAAAATTTATAAAATGCCACATATATCTGTAGAGCATTAACAAAGGGTCTTTAGGATATGTGAAATGTCTTTCATGAACCATAATTTTGATTGGACTGTTTTAATACTGTGTATCTTCAAAGAATCAATCTTCTCTATAGAGTCACACATTTTTGGTCTTAGGACCGGAGGCACTGGAACCCTGTGAGAGCAACGCATTTAGGTTATCTGTGCAGGCACAGAGCATGAAGTACTGCAGATAGGTGGCACCAAGGATCAAGCTGCCACAGCTTCTTTTTCCCCATCGTTGGCAGTGCATCTTGTCAGAATAGTACAAGCTTCGTGTTCGCCCACGTAGGCCTCTTTATGTTGTGATACCAATGAAAAATAGACAGCCCCTGTTCAGATTTTGACAGTGCAGGAAAAAATTACCAGCACTTATAAACATTTCCTAAGATTTTTTTGTGTTCAAAATCGGAGAAGGACAGTGTCATGCTTAGCCTGTAGCTTTTTACTATTTTGCACAAGAAAAGATCAGTGAGACAGGTGGGGTCTGGAGGATATGTTACCCACCAACACTTGACAGTCTAGTTTGACATCAGCTTCTGGACACACAAGATCATTGTTAGAAAGACGACAGAGAATTATTTTTGGTTACCTCTTGATACAGCAGGCCCTCTCTCCCCTTCTCTTGAGCTGATGACGGAGGTGACGTCAGGGATTCACACCCCTACAGTCTTGACCCCCTCCAGGCAGTTGACACCACATGATTCATGCCCCTCTTGGGGCACTACTTTTCTCCACCAGACTACCCCAGGAGACCATTCCATGAAGCAAGTTAGATGCCACCTGTCACCACTTCTCCTAGGGATTTGCTTGATCATCCCACTGCACCATCTTCTGGGGTTGGTACTGGACTTGGTTTCTATGGCACCGTCCTCCAGGTGGGTGCTGGCCTTGTCAATGATGGTTCTATCAGTACCATCATCATCTGTTATCTCACCATCAAGTCTTGCTTCAGCACTGGAAGTTTTTCAACCCATGGCACAATTTGTTATTTTGATAGGATGTATGTCATTCTCTTCAGCACTGACGTCCACGGTGATGAGTTTGCTGACTGTGTCAACACTGGTGTCTTCTGTGACAACTTCAGCTCTTGTGCTAAAAGTTCTGTTGCTTGCAACATTGGTGGTAGCATCCTCACCTCCTTGTAACATGCCTTATTTTCCAAGAATCAGTCTTCACCATTGATTCACACTGATGGGTCTGGGGCTTGAGGCAGAAGAACCCCACGGGAGCAGATTGTTTGCTGGAGGGAGCCAACTTTAGCTACTGATGGCATCTGCACACCTCAAGTGGTGCTGCATGTGCAAGCCAGTAACTGTTGCCAGCTCTGTCACACAACTCACTTCTGTTCTGCCTGCTGTCAAATGCACACTGTGGGAAAGACAGCACCTCAGTTCATTGACCGGTGCTGAAATTCAGCCGACTCACCACCAAAAGTTACTAATTTATGGTGCCATGTTTACTTTTCATTATTTTCCATGATGCCAAAACCCAAAAAAGAGATGAAGGGGGCAGGGGTCCAGATAATTTTGAGGACTGGGAAGTATTTACTGCTACTTTGTTTCACCTGGTAGTATTTTCATCTGTATAGCAGTAATACCATCCATTGACCTGTCTTGGACCCCCTCACACACCTCTTTATCAGGTCTCAAACCCAGTGTACACCTGCAGCCACTGACTCTGTCAGATAATGCTGTGGAGTACTGAGATACTTCCCCAATGCTATGCAGTGCTATGACCCTATTTTAACATTTTGCCATGTTGCAACTGCCCTTCTGGCCAGCCAGTGAGCAACTCCCGACACCGTCACTAGCACTGTACACAGTTGATACTGTTGCTGTTTTCTGTCACCACCTTTACTACTTATGCTACTTTAGTGTGTGGATCCATTGCTGGTAGCATTACATGGTGCTGCCAATTTCGTGAATATATACCAACATACTGCATGTAAATGTGAAGGGTGGAAAACAAATTCCTAAAATCAGAAAGTGAAACTAAATCATGCTAAAATGGTAGTAAAATACTCCTTTACTCCTCTTATCTGTTCCTCCGCAAGGGGGTGAAGAAGTTGAAGAAACATAGTCAGCCTTCCATCATGCATTATTGCCCCTGTGGGAAACCCATCATAGCAGCAGATTGGCATCGATATTGCTTGGCTTGCCTGGGCTCCTCTTCACTACATGGATTTTTTCCCCCTTATTTTTTCCTCCCCCTGCCACCAGCCGCTCTGTACCTCAGCCCGGTCACGGACCACGACTTCCACCTCCACAATGGCTGCGACCCTCCGATACCCCCTGGCTTACCCCCCAGGGTGGGGTTGCGGCACTAGACCCCCCCAGTGCCGCATACAACAGGATAGGTCAGAGTGCCAGCCTGGAGGCTAATTGAAACTGTGGCGGGCTTCATCTAGGGCGGCTGGCAGCTACTCTTTTTCCTGGTTTTCTGTGGAGGGTGGGGATGTGCAATGATGTCCTGCATCCACCCCACCCACTAGACGTGCTTGGCACTGGTTGCTGCACAACCCCTGGCCTCCACCAGGGGTCCGTCGAGCGCTGGACACACTCACCACCCTCCCCTGGAGAAGGAGAGCAGACCTCGGGATGCTCCAGCCTTCTCCCCCGGCCAGCCCTTCAGTGTCCCGGGTCTGTTTCCAAACCTGGGTTGCCGGCGTCACAAGCAGAAATCCTACCGCTGTGCCGATGGGCCGGCCTCTCATGACATGGATGTGTGTGATGACTGTTTCTCCATGGACCACCGTACTTTAAATTGGATAGATAGATATTTTGTTTATACAGTGCCCATTTCCAAAGGACTGAGAGCACTGTACAGTTACAAAACACAATGCAACAGACAGCATCATAATAAACTAACACTTTAGGTGAAGCAACAGTTGTGTACATAAAACTATCTATTACTAATTCAGCACTTAATTCAATGTTTTAGAAATCTGCATGATGAAGTGGGGTTGTCCTATCACCCCCTTTGGAGGCAGGTGTCTCACACATGAGGCCAAGGTGTCAGAGGCCCTGGTGGGCGGGTCTCATGGACAGCCAGCTCCTTCTAGGTGGCTGTCTGTGCAGCCCCAGAGTCTGCCTGCCCTGAGCAGCGGACGTCCTTGGTGATGAGACTGAAGCTATATGTTTGATCTATACCAGTGGACACCTAGGTATCACGACCTGGTGCCGCCTTTGCTACTGACACTGTTAGCAGTGTCAGTGAAAGAGAGATGGTGCTGGCCACAACATTGGGTCCCCTCCTGATACTGTTTACAGTGTCAGGAGAGGGAGTGACACCAATGTCATGCGGTGGTGGTGTTGGTGTCTCCCCCAAGCAGTCCTATTGGCTCTGGGAGTGGGGTCGATGCTGCCCCCAGTGATGGGCGCTGCACTGGTCATGGTGTCATTCCTGGGCCTGACAGCGGCCACAGTACCGGTGTTGCCCATGGGGATGGTTCTGGCTCCCAGTGCCATTCATGGCACTGGGCTGGCTCCCAGCGATACTTGTGGTGCCGGGATTGGAGATGATCCCATTGAACAGGCCTGGCACCAAGGGTGGTACTAGCCATGGCACCAGATGGGAAACCACTTGCAGGCCAGTCCCTGGTACTGGTACTGGAGGTGACACCATCTCAAGGTTGGAGGACAGCTGGTACATGGAGTTCTTTCCGGGCCCATGTGCTAAGTCCACCACTGGTGGGGACCAGACCTGTCCTAAGGGGACTGTACGGCTCTGCTGTGTTCACCTTGGAGGGGGGTTCCCCCCATGGACATCTACCTTGGTTATTCCTTCTCTTTAGGTAGACCTTGTTCAGGCAGACCTAGCAGTCCCATCCATTGGGCAAGGTCCCCTGAGAATCCCCATCGCCCAGACATAGGCCCTGGAGCCCCTGGCTCCTACTTCCCTCTCGGGCCTTTGCCACCATCTATTTGAATTCCCAGGGATCAAGGGCCCTCGGGGGCCAGTCACCTGGTGTGAGCATGGAAGGTAGCCACTGCCTTGTACCAATACCATAGATGTGCCAACAGGATCCAGTTTCAGCCTGGCCCCCTGACACTGCCCCCTTCTGCATCCAGTACTTCATTTCCATCAGCGTCCTTCTCTGAGGGCACAGAATTATCCCTGTGTATTCCCTCAGTCTTTGAGCACTTGCTATACCAGAGATACCTGGTGAACATGTTGCGGGCGCGGGACTGCTACATTCAGTACCATGTCCTTGCAGCTGAGACTCCTGAGAGATTTCAGTGATGTAAACTGTGTTATCCCTCCCTGGTCTGGAGCCTTTGAAGAGTGTTCAGGGGCAGTTTGGAGATCTCCCTTCTCATGCTGTCCTACCCTGAGGGCCGTCTAGCCATGGTACTATGCACCTGTGGGTTCTGCAGGGGCAGTTTCTCATCCTACCTCAGGGACTGAGATCCTGCAGATCCTGACAGGGCCTCTGCACCCATAGCATGACCAACCTCCGGAGGCTAACTCTGCTCAGGCAGATGCCCAAGGAAGGTAATTACTGCTGCCTGTGATAGGACTAGGACACCTAAGCACCTTAGTTACCTCCCTCCTATTACAGAGTCAAGGAGGTTGGATGTGTTGGGCAGAAGGACATACGCCTCCGCATCATTGGGCCTTCATATCACCAGTTACCAGGTCCGTATGATGAAGTATCAGAACACCCTCTGGCGGAAGGCCAAAGCAGCTGTACAGGCCTTGCCTGATGGTACCCTAAAAGCTCTCTCTGCTGGGGCTGATGTGGGCAAGCATTTGCTCTGTATAACCTATGATGTTTCTGATGCTACTGCCAGGGTTGCAGCCTTGAGCATCTGTCTCAGGAGGTACTCTTGCCTTAGAGTGGCAGGCTTTACGAATGATGTGCAACAGTCCATTCTTAATTACCCATTTTGAGGGCAGAGGTTGTTTGGCCCGGAGTTCCAAGAGACTCTGAACGCTCTTCAGGCCTCAGGTAGAACTTTGAAATCTGACCATTCCCTCTACCATACCGATCCCAAGGGTAGGAGCAGGGGTCCCTTTCGTCCAGCTGGTGTCAGACAATGCCCAGCCACAAGACAGCAGGGCAGGGGCAAGTACTGCCTCAGGTGTCCATTCAGAAGCCCCTAGAGATAGTGGAGCTGGGAGAGCCACCCCCACTGGCTCTGCCTGACTCCTTATACACATTCCAACCACCTTTACCTCCAGGGGTGATTGTCTGGGTTTGTGTGTCTCTCTCTCTCTTTCTCTCTCTCTCTCTCCACTTAACCCAGTAGAAGGATGTGACTAAAGATGCACGGTCTCTGGAGATCATAGCACAGAGTTCTGCTCTGGAACTTGTAAACAATCCTTTAGATCATCTCCCACATGTCACCACCTATCCTCCAGGGCATCTTCCCCAGTTGCTGGAGGAGGTGCAGACTTTCTTTTAGAAACGATCCACAGAGTCTGTGCTCCTAGAAAAAAGGAACACAGGTTTTCACTCCTGGTACTTCCTTGTCCCAAAGTGGACAGGAGACCAAAGGCCTATTCTGGATCTCATAGATCTCAACTTTTTTATTGAATGCAAGAAGTTCAGAATGGTCACTTTGCAGGGTCTTTTCTCCTTACTGCAAACAGGGGATTGGATATGTTCCCTCTATGAAAGATTCATATCTCCATATCAAAATCCGGAAACCTCACAGGAAATACTAGTGCTGTATTTTTAGATCTCAGCTAAGCGTTCGACACTGTCGACCACAATCTGTTAGTCTCAAGCCTAATAAAAGTAGGTTCCACCTCCGTTTCTGCCCAGTGGTTTACCAGCTACCTATCTGGAAGGACCCAGAAAGTAAAAGCTGGTGGTCTCTTTTTTGCATCCCTCCCAGTTGTCAGGGGAATCACGCAAGGCTCCATATTGGGTCCCATCCTCTTCTCCCTGTACATCAATAACCTTGACGTACATATATCCCAGTCCCATCTGCATTTCTTTGCTGATGATATTGTACTGTATACATCAGGCCCTACACTGGCTGAAGTGAGGGATGTACTCCAAGCCAACTTTGCACAACTCGAAATCAACCTAATCAATGCCAAACTACTACTCAATGCCAAGAAAACTAAGGCAATGATCTTTGCCATAAGCACCACCACCACTTCCCTTGCAAACACACACAAAGAATTCATCGCTACCTCCCTAGGTGAACCCCTCGAAATCACCTCAGAATTCAAATATCTTGGTATGTGGCTAGACAACAAGCTTTCCTTTCATGACCACCTCAATGATCTGGCAGACAGGCTAAAAATTAGGCTAGGTTTCTTCTTCCGTAACAAGACCCTCTTTCCATTGGATACCAGAACTAGGCTGGTCCAGGCCACTTTCTTGCTGCTACTAGACTATGGAGATCTAATCTATTCCTCCGCGGCGGCCTCAGGACTCAACAAACTAGACGTCCTCTACCACCGTGCCATACGGTTCTTGACAAACCTACCCTACTGAACCCACAATTGCGATTTTTACCTAGTCGCTTGCTGGACATCACTCTAAACTAGAAGCACGCTTCATGCTGGTATCTGGACTCTTAAGCTACTCCTGAACAAGCTCCCAAACTATCTCACAACCCTTTTCCGTATTTCCCGTAGCGCCTACTCTCTTAGGAAAAATGACCTCCTCCTCGATGTACCGAGAACTCGCACCTCACTCAACAAACGGGCCATATCGAGCGTACTCCCAGCTATTTGGAACCAGCTGCAAGGCGTACTGAAGCTTCCCGGTATTGTCCCTGTCAGCTATATAAAAGGTTGGCTGCAGCAAAAATAAAAGATACGTGCAGCTGTTTCTAAATCCTAGCTCACTGCTCTAACCCTAGCCCACTGCTTCCTCTTACTTACCTAGAAATTAGCTGCCTTGATACTCCAAAACAAGCACTTTGTACCTTTTTTTCTGTACTTGTATTTTTCTATGTCATTGTCGTTTTTATGCAACACGTTAATGCTTGCCCATAATTCTGTACTTGAATTTGTACTGTTTTTTCGATTATGCAATCTGTAACTACCTAACTACCTGTCTGTGTCAAAGGACCTCCTTGTGAATGAGCTTGCTCAACGGAGTTTTCCTACAATAAACTTGAACTTGAACTAGAGGTTCCTGTGGGGAACTTTACCAATTCAGAGTGTTCCCCTGTAGCTTGTCTTCTGCGTTACAGGTCTTTACCAAATGCTTAGCAGTAAGTGGCAGCAGTCCTTCAGATGGAAGGCCTGTATGTTTCCCCTTACCTAGATGATTGGCTATTAAAAGCTCATTCCAAGAACCAGATGCTCAAGACCTTAGCTCAGACTAGACAGATGTTCAGTGCTCTGGGAGTGGCAGTCAGCATTCCAAAATCAGTCTTGACACTCTGCCAGTGACTGCAGTGCATAGGGGGCAGTTCTGGACACAGCCCAGAGCTTAGCTTTTCTGCCATTGGACAGGGTTGATTGCCTGATTGCCCAAGCATAATTAGTGCACGGCAGCCATTCTGTCTCAGCAAGGACATTCCTACATCTTCTGGGACTTAGGCAGTGGCCATTGTCACCGTGCCACTAGCCAGACTGCACATATGGATACCCCAGTGGACCCTGAGAGTCCTGTAGGATCAACTCACGGACAACCTAGAACTTGTGGTTCTAGTCATGTCCCCTGTTTGCAAAGTGCTCTAATGGTAGATGGAGCCCAGCAGCTTGCTCAAGGGGGTTCCTTTCCTTATCCCCTCCCCTCTTCAGATCCTCACCACAGATGCGTCAGGGATAGGCTAGGGAGCACACTTAGGTCCTTACCAGGCACAGGGCACGTGTACTCCAGTGGAGAGTACCTTGCACAGTAATGTTCTAGAAATTCAGGCTGTTCTAAATGGACTCCAGGCCTTCTAAAACCACTTGTCCTCAGGTCCTCTGTTCATCCAGACAGACATCATCAGTGTGATGCACTACATTAGCAAACAAGGGGGGGGACTTATTCCTATCCACTGTTCAGGGAGACAGTGAACGTTTGATATTGGGCTGTGGAACATGGAATGAAACTATCAGCAGTACATGTTCCAGGTATTCAAAACTCTTGGCAGACAAACTAAGCTAGTCATAGTCTAGGTTGCATGAGTGGGGACTGTTGACCATGGTGGTCGACGTCCTGTTCAAAAGATGGAGTTGCCCAGAGTTGGACCATTTTGCATTCCCACACGATGCAAAACTGCTAGATTTTTGCTTGTTCGCTCCAGGGCCTGGAGTTTTCTGGTGAGAATCATTGTCTTTCTCTTGGAAAAGGAGGTTTCTGTATGCCTTCTCTCTAATTCAGAGAGTGTTGCTCAAGCTGCAGATGGAGGAGGCAGTTGTGATACTCATCGTTCTCCTGTGGCCGTGACAGATCTGGTTCTCCTTACTTCAGCAACTGGAAGTGGAACCCCTGGTGTCTCTGCCATGCAAGGGTCTACTGTTACAGGAACAGGGAACCCCTGGTCCATCTGGACCTGAAGTCTCTCCATCTCCATGCATGGCTTCTGAAGACATAGCCACTGCTCGTTTTGCAGTCTCCCAAAAAGTGGCCGATATTGTGGTGGCTGCTAGGGAGCCTTCTACCAGATTCACCTACTCCATGAAGTGGAAGCGGTTTGCTTTATGGGCTGCTTCTCACCATCTGGATCCGTTCACCTCTCTGATTAATCAAGTTCTAGGGTATTTGCTGTGCTTAGCAGATTCAGGCCTGCAGTATTCTTATGACAAAGTGCACATGGCTGCTATATCAGCCTTCCTTGTGCCTAAAGCCCCCCTCGCCCCCAATCCATAATCCAGTTCTGGCTTGGGACTTGAATTTTGTTTTGGAAAAGCTTACTTTGGCTAGTCAATGGTATTATTTATTTATTTATTACAGGAAGTATGGTAAGGAACTTCATTGGGTGGTTTGTGGTCATTCCACCGCATGGCCACCTCTGCTGCTTGTTTTAAAAATGTCTCTGCTGCAGACATCTGTGCAGCTGCTACTTGGAGTATTGTCCACACCTTCACTAAACACTACAGTCTGGACATTGTCTCTCATAGATGGGCTAGCTTTGGCCTAGCTGTGCCTTTCATAAGCCTTGAGATATCCTTGAAGAAGATAGAACAGTTATGTACATACCGTCACAGTAGATTTTCAAAAGAATCTCTTTCATTAGGCAATGCCGTCCTACCCTCCTTCCCCCTTATGTACCTGCAGCTCCAGGTTTTGCTGCTTTTATCTCAGTTCTTCTCTCTTTCTAGCCCTCTGTCTCACCTGGTTTGCAGACTGCTGGGTTCTCTCCTGGTTCCCTAAAGGGAACTTCTCTGAGTAGGATCTCAAGTGGGGAACTGAAGAAAGGAGGGGCCACTCGCGTTCATGTGTAAGCCAACATCTGGTGTCATCTTGAGCAGCCCCTGGCTGACTGCTTGTAAAAGTTTCCATGTGGTCCTAGCACATGGCAGCTTTAAGTTCCATAGGTGTGGCCTGACGAAAGAGATTATCTCAAAGAAATACTGTAACGGTAAATATGTAACGGTTCTTTATTCTACATTTTTTAGGATCTTACAGATTTTTCCACCTTTTCATATGTACGCCATTTATAAAAGAAATAATTTCTGTATGTGTGTATATATATCATATATACATGTCACCTGGTGTGGGTATCTAAAGACAGTGCAGACCACTCAGGCAGGGTGCAACATGTGCAAAGAATGCAAATTTTATTTACAAAGTCCAACAGGTGGTAGTGCAGAAGGCAAAAATCCAGTATGTGCACTATTTACCCTGAAGATGGAGCTTTCAGCAGAATTACTTCCCCCAGTTCTTCCCAGCAATAAATTTTAACACAGCACCCTAGGTACTGCACTTTGGGTTCAGGAACTCTTCCGCTGTCACAGCCAGTCTGAAGGCAAAACATTGAAGCTTCCTCCTTAACATCAGGAGCTCAGCTCAGTTAACAGGGGTTTGAACAGGGCTATAATTACCAGTTTTCCCTTTTTCTATAGGGAAACCGTGGCATAATTTGCCATAATAAAGGAGTGTTTATTGTGGCAAATACGCACACGGTTTTCCTCGCTCTGTGCATGCGCAGTAGCTCTTCCTCTTAGACCGTTACCACATTCTCTCTTTCACCTGGACACTAAACCGCCTCACGGAATCGACAGTAAGTAACTTAATCTGCAGAGAACTCATGAAGAAAACAAAACTGGGCTGCCAAGTAAAGCAAAACGGGCTGTAACCATGCGCTGAAATGTGACCGCACCAGAACGTTTTTACTTTTATTTTATATCATTGCTGAGGTGAAAAAGGGAAACCCAGCAATTATATAAAATAAAATATGGGTTGGGTGTGTAAACTTGAAGTTTCCACACACCCTCGGGGTTAGATGCTATGCATAAACCCTTTGGGTGTGTGTAAACTTCTCATTACACACCCCGACCCATAATTTATCCTATATTTTATATGCTGAAGTTCAGCCTAGCAGGTTTTATGCCCGTTCCCTTGTTTACAGTTAGAGCATGTAGTTTGAATTTATTGATTTATGGCATTTTGATAATCAGGTAAGCCCACTGATACTAGGGGTTCCTTTTTCAGGTAACAAGCCATCTGTCATTCTGATACATTGTAGGTCATTTGCAGTCTGAGACATTTTGTTACAAGTATGACTTTTAAATACATGTTTTTTAGAGAGCAAACAAGGAGTGACATCATAATTGCTATCTCCTCCCCAGCTGCATCACAGCCTCACAGCCCATAATACTATACATTACTGCCACCTTGGGCTGCTACCTCCCTATAGAGAGCCTGCAGGAAATGCACAGCAGTTTGGAGGAAGAGGAGAAACAGAATGAGCAGAGAAGGTAGGGCAAGGCATGGCAGAGCAGAGGGAAATTGAAAAAGCAGAGGAAAACAGAGTAAGGCACAATCTCTGTGCACTTGGGCAGTACAGCATTTTTGACAGAAAACTTTCACTGAGAGGTTTTTACATAGCAAGTAAAAAGTAAAATGGTAAAACAGAAGTCAAGTAAGATAAAATAACAACATTTCATTTCAGTATCAGGAGTTTTAGGGACATAACCTCGTCCACGGCATTTTCTATCTTTATTCTTAAACAGGACAGCCAGATAAAAGACAACCGGGAGAGATATGGTACCATGAAGAAATCTGCCTTAAAGTGGAAGAGAGAAATATATAGAAGACAGACTGCAAGAATACAATAGGGAGAGGTAAAGGACAGCCCCTAGTGGCAAGCAGCTGTTCCTGCCAGGTGTTAAGGCAGAAAGCTAAAGAATAGGGGAAGATAGAGGATACTGCTGTGGCTCAGTAGACTTATAGCAGGCTTCTCAAACTGTAGAACTGTGTGTGTTTTTACTAGCCCAGTGATACCAGGGCCACGTCACCATTCTGGTGGCCGTACCACAATATATGCTATATATAATATCAGAGAAACAAAGGGAACTTTCTAGTTTTTTTTTTTTTTAACCTTTTATGTGCCTAGGGTCCTTTTGCTTTGCTTCTCTCGTTTCCCCTATCACCTCCATTAGTCAAAAAAGAGACTGAGGTGACTGTGTTCTTGGTACTACCTATCCGCGCTACCACATGCTCCACACCTGCACAGTCAAACGGTGTTGATGACTCAAAGGTTTGCACCTCTGGCCCTGAGGTCAAAGAAAGTTTGCGCCTCTGGCCCTAAGATCAAAGACTGGTACTCTGTGGAGGAGATACTACTGAAGATCAAGAGTACTGGAAGGTACAGTAATTTTCCTTTTCTGCAGTAGCAGTATAAATTTTGAAATGCTTTGTGTTCAGAAGATCTGTACATTGCCAAAAATGTACTGGGAATTTTTCATGACCCTTGTTTACTGCATCATTTCACTGTATAAAGTGGTGGAATATGCCCAGGTTCCATTAACTATTTACACTTAGGGTTCACTGTAAGATTTTTGCATATCTCTCAGGAATGCTGCCCAGGTTCTGTTGATAACACTACAGGCCCAGCCAGTGTAAATAGTTTTTCTAGGTGCATGGGTATGGTTTACTTATCCATACTCTGGCAGTTCCACTGGAACAATATTATTGGCTGGACATCTCAAAGCTAAGCTCCTCCCACCAGCTGGGCAGTATTTCCCCTGACTCCACCCTGTGACATCAGATCTTTCTGATGGAAGAACAGGTCACCTCCTTTGCGGCTCCCAATTAGGTTAGCTGCGCCATAGGTGAACTGCTCTTCTTAGAAATTTTGTAATTCTCGATTCTGAATTCTGTGGTTCCCATGACTCCATCCAACAACCGACCGTTGGAGCAGTGAAAGCCAGGTGTCAAATTTTGTGTACTGTGCTGGCAGAAGCACACCGATCCACACAACACATATGTATACTGCTTGGGCAGGCAATACGATGTGGACAGTTGCATTCTTTGCAAAAGCATGCTTCTCACTGGGTCAGCCTTTGCATGGAGATGAAACCTGAAGGACAGCCCTGTGGGCCGCATAAAGGCCTTGGCTGCAGCTGAGTTAACTGAACAGCTTGCGGCTCTTGAGGTGGAAGTGGCAGGCACCACCTCGTTCTCAGCACTGTTCCCTGGGGCCGGAGTTGGAGGATCTTTCACAGGAGAACTCTGTGAAATGTGTTTGGCCTTCCAAACATTTGGGGAACAAGGTGGACAAGTTGAGGGCTCCTCAGTGTTCCTATTGATCCAGTCAGCTTTGACTCTGGTCAAGCAGGTCACAGAGATTTTTCTTGAGCTTGTCAACTGGCTGTCAGACGAGGTTGAGGATTCAATCTCGCAGACCCTGGTGGCTCCTGGTCCTTGTGATAGGGTAGAATAGGACCCTGTCCCATTTGTTTTGGAGAAAGTATGTAAATTCAAGGATCTGTATTCTTTCCTTTTCTCTCATCTCTGTCTGGTTGCGCAACCAAATTTTCTTATGAAACTTCGGACTTGATCAGCCCAAACAGTCTCGCAATTCTTTGCCTCTCTCTGTCTCTGTTTTCTCTTGCTGTCTGTTTTCCTCCCTTGCATATTTAGATCTGGTAATATAAGAATATATTTAAATCAATATATGGAAATGAAACTGATAATGGGATCACGTTTGTATAGAAAATATCTGGTGTTACTGCTGAAATGTGTGTGTATATAGATATATGTGTGTGTGTGTATGTATATATATATATATGATTTGAGATGACTGTAGAAAACTAGAGGTTACTTGAGTACAAATGTCTCGGCCTTTTGCAGCTGCTGTGGGGACTTCAGGAAGCTCACTGTACTAGCAGATCCTGCCCAAAATTGATGAGAACAGAATATTTTGCTAGAACAGGATGCTTGCTAAGGATAGGGGTTGAAAAGCCTTATAAAATAGCTAAGCTGCAATTGCAGACATAGTTTTTTTTGTTTTGGAAGAACAAGAGAGAGTTTTACAAGAAAGATTTATTTTTCACTTCTGTACATAGTTATTCTGAACAGGTTTATGTTTTTTATGTTACTGCAACTACAAATAGTTTTATGGAATTTTACAACTGCTCCTGGGTTTTCCCTATGCTTTCTGATCTGTGCCTTGATGACAGTCCTCACCCAAGATGATGAGGTCCGGTTGGTGTCCCCATCCGGTTGCCCATGGGAACAGCTTCCACCCGGGGTAGGGTCTTCTGCACCTGAATTGCTGAACTTGGGCAGGCATGTGGTGTATAGCAACCAGCCAGAAAATTCCATCGAGGTCATGGTTGAGGCATACATGCTCTTGATCCCACTCAGCTAGGAGGCATCAGTGTTCTTTGACTAACTCATCCTTGGGTGGGGAGAAGCACCGCTGGAAGATGTGCCTGTGCTAGAAGGAGCTTCTCTGGCCAACAGTGGGCCTCTGTGGGGCAGAGTAAGGCTCTACCCCTGATCTTTTTTTTATTTTAGTCTTTGGTAACCGGGTAAGGCCCACCAGGCACAAGTGCCTCTGCCAGTGACAACTCTTCTGGTCCACGCTACGCAGCTGCAACCCACAGCTGCTTCTCCGTTTCTTAGAGTGTAGCTGCCTCCACTGCAGCCGAAGGTGGGTGCTCCAACCTAGCAGGTTGGCCACTCAGTCACCAACGTGCCAGGCCTGCTGTCAGTGAGTGTCACTCCAGGAGATGATTCCCATGAGGTCCATGGTGAGAAGTGTCCATGGGCCATTTTTGAGGAGTCATCAGACAACTCTGATTATGAGTCCATGGTCTCCTCGGAGACGCCACTCTTCAACTGCAGCTCAGTCAAGGAACTCTCCACTGAGCATGACCCAGTATCTTTTGGTGGTGCTTCACCGACTTATTTCGAAATCCTTGTTGGTCCCATTTGAGCCAGTTCAAGAGAGGGCTAAGTACTCTCTCACAGACATTCCAGACTGGGATGAATCCCGGTGGTGCCTTCCCTGTGGCTATGGCCATTTTGTGAATGGCCCTGAAGTTTTGGCAGCATCCAGATTCCTGCCTGACACCTTTGTCTATATGGTCCATATGTATGCAGTCCCCACAGGCTCCCTTATGCAGAGGGATTGGTCATGGATTTGTTGTTTCATAAATCTGGACACCAGGGAGATGTGGACAAGGAATCTTGTAAGATTGACCACGCCACTAAAAAGATGTACGCTGTGGCGTCTCTGGGTTTCTATCAGGCTAGCTGTGTTGTGATTATAGCTAACTTTTGTCACACCCTGATGGGAATATTTGATGTAGTCCTCCCTCACGTCCCTGTCGAACAACAGCAGTCAGTGAAACTTATCAGAGACCAGGGTCAGCCACTGGCTAAACACGAGCTCCAGATAACCTTGGACATGGTGACTCCTGCGCCTGTGCCATGGCAGTGGCTGTCTCCATGCATTGCAAGGCCAGGCTGCGTAAGTCCACTTTCATGGCAAACATCCAGCATAAGCTGGCCAATGTCCCTTTTTTGGGCACCCACTGCTTCAACCCTGGGGTAGAAGGACATCTGACCCCCGTCGAAGTCCACTACCACCCTGGATTCTGTGACTTCATCCCAGAAGGACCAGAAAATGAAGCTTAAGAAACAGGCTTTCCAATACCAGCCCTTTTAGTCACAGCCTTCTTGACAGCAGCTTCGGCAGTGGCAGTTCCAGGTCTGCCCCCCCAAGTAGAAGTCTGGGGGCCAGGCTCCAAAAAGGGGAGTGGGCAGGGGTAGTGGTGCCCCACAAAAGCTCCCCAGTGACAGGTTGGGGCCGTTGTCCCTCCACCTGTCCTGTCCCTGTCAGAGGTCGGCTACATCACTTCTTATTATGTTGGTCTGCTTAGTTTGCTTTCACAGCAGACAAGTTGGTGTTGGACGTAGTGGGCTGAGGATTGGCTCTAGACGTTGAGGCTCTCCCGGCCTGCCATCTCCATGTGCCTCAAGAGTCCAGGGTGTCTCAGAACACACTGTTCGCCCTACGGGGGTTATTGCTCAGCTCCTTGTTAAAGGGGCAATAGCCTGTGTCCGGATTCCCTGGCCAGTCAGTTTTACATGTCCAGGTACTTCTTGGTCCTGAAACAGAATGGCAAGGCTGGCCTCCCCATACTATATTTGCATGATCTCAACCAGTTTATGTGGAAATGCAAGCTCCAGATGATCGCTCTGAACCAACTTATACCATGCCTGGAGCAGACCATGTGGTTCTCCCTGGACTTACAGGATGCATTTTTCCACATTCACATTGGTTGATCCCACTGCTGGTACCTCCGGTTCCTTGTAGAGTGGGTTCTGTACCAGTTCCAGGTCATGCCCTTCAGTCTGTCCTCAACGCCAAAGGTCTTCACCAAATGTATGGCATTGGTGGTGGCCCACTTGTGGCACCTAGGGGTCAGAGTGTACCCCTACCTGGATGACTGGCTGTTAGACAGTCCATCCAGAGAGACTGTGGAGATCCACAGATCTGGCTCTTCAGAGTTGTCAAGACTTGGGCCTACTGGTCAACCCAGACAAATCCAAACTGGTATCAAAGCATGTGATCAGGTTCATCTAGACAGAACTAGACTCCCTCTGGGCTAAGGCACATCTCCCTGTGGACTGGGTACTGCATCTTAACTCCTTTGCCCGATCATTTAATTTTTATTTTCATTGAGTCAGACATTACAGTACAAAACAACCAGTACTACTGAAATGCTCACATTAAACAGATCCAGAAACAAATGATTTGATACCTTTTATTGGACCAACATGGATGTTACAGAAAAGAACACAGTGCTCTAGCTTTCAAACCTACCCGGTCCTTCTTCAGAAGCTCTATGGCAGTTATTTTGAAAATCCCATACTATTAACACCAGATTATGTTGAAAAAACAGAAATAATTCTCATTGGTTTAACATATACATTTAAAACATAACAGAAGATTACGTCAGAGAAGCTAATTAACACCAGTATGCTTTTAACTGAGGAGCCTCAGGAGGGCAAAGGTTATCAAGAATTCTCAACAACCAGAGAGTTCTTCTCACATAAATTTTTTAAAATGACTCAGTATGCTAAGAAAGCATTCTAGTGATAAAAAAACCTTGGGCTAGCATTCTCTCTAATACATGTAAGATGAGGTTACAACTTATATTCCAAGTGTCCTGGTGTATTAAAGAACAGATAATGAGAGACAAAATCCTTAAGTTAGGTATAACTGCAAGTTGAAAAAGAGCCCCAAATTAAAAATACACATATATACATGATGCGTGATAGTATCACTAGTAAGTGTAAGTGCCAAATAAAAGTACCTGTCAAGGATGTATTAGAGAGAATGCTAACCCTCAGTCCTTTCTCATCAAGGTGACAGAACCTCTAAAGAAGTCACTCACCTGGTAGTCACAAGAGGACAATCTTCTGGAAGGGTATCCCTTTGCCCCTTTGGATCATCAGATTTCCATTACCAGGGACGCGTCTCTGATGGGGTGGGGAGCTCACTGTCAGACTCTCCACACTCAAGGTACGTGGACTCGAGGCGAGTCCCAGCTTCACATAAATATCTTAGAAATGACAGCCATCCTTTATGCAGTCCAGACTTTGAAGGACATTCTCTGTCACAAGAACATTCTCCTTCAAACGGACAACAAAGCAGTGATGTATTACATCAACAAGCAAGACGGGACTCACTCTTACCCCTTATGCAGGGAAGCGATGAAAGTGTGGGAATGGTGCTTGGAGCACAAGGCTCTAATTCGAGCGGCCTGCCTGCCGGGAGTGCAGAATGGACTGGCAGACCGTCTCGGCAGAACGGAGACAGATCCTCACGAATGGTCTCTCGACTCAACCTTAGTTCAGTCACTATTTGCAGAGTGGGGAACTCCAGACCTGGACCTTTTTGCATCCACATTCAACACAAAACTGCCTCTCTTTTGCTCCAGAAATCCAGGGCCTGGCATTTTCTGTCAGGATGTGTTCAGGCTGCAGTGGACAAAACGCTTTCTATACTCTTTTCCGCCTCTTCCTCTAATTCAGAGGGTACTTCTCAAGTTCGAGTCCCAGGGGAGTAAAATGATTCTCATTTCTCCCTACTGGCCTTGGCAGATATGGTTTCCATTACTCAACAGTATGTCGGAAACCCCTCCGAAACCGCTTCCCCTTCAGACTAACCTTCTGACTCTGAGGCCTGTGGTCCATCCCAGTCTGAGATCGCTTCACCTTCACGCTTGGCTCCTGAAGAGAT
Organism: Neoceratodus forsteri; assembly: GCA_016271365.2. Lineage (NCBI taxonomy): Eukaryota > Metazoa > Chordata > Ceratodontiformes > Ceratodontidae > Neoceratodus > Neoceratodus forsteri. The sequence continues at coordinate 1,207,235,807 of CM028132.1, forward strand.
AGAAGTGAACAGTGTGAATGACTGGTGGAGACTTTACTGTATGTCCAGGAAGATATGGAAATTATGTACCTACCGTAATTCTTTATCTTCTTGGACGAAGTCTCCACCACTCATTCACACGCCCACCCACCATCCCCCTAGCTCACCTCTGTTGTTGGTCTTCACTCCCTCAATCTTTAGGCTGTGAAGACTTCTTTCTTGACCCTTCTTATACGGGTCTTCCGTTTTTTGGTTAGGCTATCCTTCTAGGTTAGTTACGCTGCACCTCCTCGGAAAAAAAGGTACTGAGGCGTTGGAGGGTCAACGCTGAGATAGTCATTGCCACACGAGCAGAGGCTCGTAGCGCCGCTCCTCACAGCTTCATCTCTGGCGCTGGTACTCCTGCAAAAAGTTTGCTCCCGCTGGGTCCTAGCACCTTCGGCGTAGATCCCATTAGTGTGAATGAGTGGTGGAGACTTTGTCCAAAAAGATCAAGAATTATAGTAAGTACGTAATTTCCATTTCTTACTTGGAGATATTGGAAATGCTCTCTGCTTGTTATGTTGTATTGTGTCTGAAGCTGTTTGAAAGGGATAACCCACTGCATGTCCAGAAATTAAAAAATGAAAGATAAGCCTAAGCAGTGTCACCCATGGAAAGTGTGATCAGCCTGTGCTGGGAGGAAGTCTGACTCAGTAGCGAGGAGTCTACAAAAAGAAGACATTTGAAATGGAGGAAGGTTCCAAATCCTGATGCCTGATCATTTCAGGTTGGGCTCTTGTGCCCTGACCAGGATTTCCTGAGGCTGTTGGGGTACATGGCATCCTACCCCAGCATGGTCTGTTGTTCCTGCTGTCAGATGCACCACCTTCAGTGGGAGGTGGACCATCAGTGATCCCAGTGCTTAGGCCACTTGGACCAGCTGTTTGTTGTGACCCAGCCAGTGTGGGGTGCCATCCAGTTGTGGCTAGTCCTAGAACACCTGGAGGAAGGAATCCCATTTGTTTGCCCAAAATCAACCATCACGCTCACAATGGGAGCATCTCTGGTGGGGTGGGGAGCGCACCTGGGAGACCATAGAATTCATGGATTTTGGTCTCCCCGTGTCTCCTGTCACCACATAAACCTGGTGGAGCTCCATGCAGTGCAGTTGGCTCTGATGGAATTTCCTCCTTTGGTCAGGGGTCAGGTCATTCAGGTCCAGACAGACAACACCACGACCATGTTGTGTCTGAACAGGCAGGGCGGAACCCATTCCCTTCCTCAGTGTCAGGAGGCCCTCCTCACCTGGACCCTTGTGCACAGCATAGGTGCAAGTTTCCTGGTCGTCCATGTCGTGGCAGAGAACACTCAGCTGGTAGACACTCTTAGCCAGGTAGAAAAGATGTTGCATGAATGATCCCCGCATCAAGAGGTGGTGAACCACCTGTTCTTCCTGTGAGGCACACATTTGGTGGACCTGTGTGCCTCCTGGGAGAATGACAGACTGAGACTGTTTTGAGCCCCCCCCTCCTCCCCACACTCTGGGAAACTGCTGGGGGATACATTTGCAAGGTCCTGGACCTCAGGCCTTGTGTATGCCTCTCCTCCCTTTGCCCTGATCCACAGGGTGATGGTCAAGGCCCAGAAGGACAAGATGCAGATTATCCTGATAACTCTAGAGTGGCCTCAGCAGTTGTGGTATACAGATTTTCTCGCCTCAGCAGCAGGTCTTGGAGGCAGCTGCCTCTCCACCCAGACCTGCTGACAAGACTACAGGGGATGGTCATACACCTGGACCTTCAGTCCCTGCTTCTCACAGCCTGGTTCCTGAACACTAGAATTCCAGGCCTTGGGTCTCTGGGAGGATGTTCTCCATCTTGTGGAGGTCTCCAGGAAAGAGATGACTTGCAGATGCAATGCTTTCAAATGGATGAGAGTCTCCATTTGGTGTTAGGACAAGAGGCTGGATCCCCCTTGCTTTGCCCTGTGGCTAACATCCTGGACTACCTCTGATCCCTTTCTCAGAGGGGACTGCAGGTATAAGGTGCATCTGGCAGCCATCTCTGCTTATCAGGCACTGGCTGGTAAGGCGACGGTGGCCCAGGAGAAAGTGGATGGGCACTTTTTCAAGGTCCTGGACCATTTTTCCCCACTGGTGCATGTACTACCCCACCATTGGACTTGTTGCTGGTATTGGCACTGCTCAGGGGCTGTCCTTTTGGGGCAATGCACAGGCATGAGATGTCACACCTGTCATAAAAGACTGCCTGGTGGTCATTACCTCAGCCAGAAGGATTGGGGAGCTCCAGGGACTCTCAGTGGAGTCTCCCTCATCTTCAATAAGGACAAAGCCACCCTATATCCCAACCCGAAGTTAGTATAGGAAGTTTCACCTTAACCAGGTGATTAACTTACCAGTTTATTTCACCAGGCTGTCTTTGGAGGCTGACCACTGACTCAATACACTGGCCCTGCGGAAGGGGGCTCTTGTACTGTGTGGAGCACATGGCTGGAGTTCAGGGACAGGCTTGCCAGCTGTTTGTTACCTACACTAAAACTGCATCTGGCAGATTGGCAGCTAAGCAGACCATTGCAAGGTAGATTACATTCTATATCTACCTCTGCTAAAGGTTGACTGGTAAGGAGCCTCCTGTAGGGCTTAAGAATCATTACACCTGACATACCGCTGCCTCAATGGCTACTTCCAGGGATCTCCCTATACAGGAGATCTGAGGGGCTGCTACCTGGAAGTCGGTAAACTACCGCATCGACCTTCAGTCTCACTGGGATGCAGGTTTTGGGACCACGGTTATTCTATCTTTGTTTGACAAGTAGGAGTGCACACCTTGCACCCTTATCCCAGAGAACTGCTAGGAGTGTTACAGAGTGTGGATAAATGAACCAAATCCATGCCCCTAGAAGAATAGGTTACTTACCTATAACCATAGATCTTCCATGGGGGTAATCTCTTGCAGCAGGTAATACACTTGGGTCGTTGCCAGAGGGCGCTTTTGTGCACGGCAGCTTACTTCTAGCAGTCTTTTCCTAGGGGCTGCCAACATATGACATCATCATCCTGCACCTTTATAAGAGTGGGCAGCCCCAGGCATCCTCCATTCATTTTCCCGCCATCTTCAGCTCACTCGCAGCAGCTTAGTGCTTATGAAGCAGTCATTGACGAGAACCTGAGCTGGAAACTGATTTTTACTCTGTTTCCGATCTTCTTCGATGAATGTCCAAAGAATCTTCAAGCAAGTCATCACTTTTTTGGTCATGTCATTGCGGTAGCAAGATCTACTGCTGTGACAACCACACCGTTTATATTAGGTGTCTGGGTCCCACATACCACACCATCTCCTGCAGACATTGCCAGGAATTTAACCAGGCAACACATCGACAACAATTGCAAGAAATTGAATCACATTTAATGGAGCTGAAATTGTCTCTGTTAGAGAAGGGGGCCTGTCCCAGGGGAGACGTCCACTACAGCTTCACACAAGAAGCATCGACGGGATAAGGACAACTTATCCTCATCTTCTTCGGGCAGACACTTGTCGACGGCCACCGTTACTGGTGCTCCACCGTCGACTATGTCCTCTAGAACTGCTACCTCATCGATAGGAGTTTATACTCTTTCATCAACTGCGCTTTCTGGCGCCCTTTCAATAGTTTCTACAGAACCTTATGTTAGTTCTGGTGACTCCCTGTCGATGGTGGTTCATTTCCTGTTGACAACAACTGCTTTTAAGCACTCTGCTACCTCCTCATTTACTGCCCTGTCGACGACAGGTCAGATTTTCATGCGGAGGACTACAGGATTTTCTATGGCCACAGCCCCTCCTCCTTCACAACCACCGTCTCACGGGGGTCAGCCAGATAAGGGACCAAGATCCTGGTATTTTATCACCCAGGGGCCAGACCTGTTTATACATCACGCCCAATCACCTCCACAATTCCTCTGGTTTCCCAGAGGCCACCTGCTTCACTCTCCACTCCTGCTTCAGTGGACGTGGCAGCCGTAGTAAAAACAGTTTTGGAAGTGATGAGGGGTTCTTAACCTTCCTCTCAAGTAGAGACAGGTCACCCTTCCCGTTCTCCCACTTGTCCACCTACATGCTTTCAGGTTGATAGAGAGCCTTCTCCTGCTTGTCCTCCCAATCCTATGAGGAAGAATATTTCTCAGAAGAGGCAGACTTTCCTGAAGATTTTCTAGGAGATTTTGAAGATTTTGAGCCTCAGGACCTGGACTCTTGTCCTCTGTCCTGCATCTCGACTGTCTCCTCCTTACATGAGGATGCTTCCCAGCAGGCAGCTGCCTCTACTCCTGATGACCCATCCATCCATGAGATGATGGTCTAAATTCAAAAAAATCATGGGGTTTTCAACTACAGAACATGATAAACAAAGAAAGGTCATGGCAGACTATCTTGAACTCCCTGAGGAGCCTGTTGTAGTGGTACCCCCACTTATACAAACTTATCAAAATGCAGTGCTGGCTGCTTGGAATCAGCCTTCATCCATTCCGGCAACTCCTAGGAAGGCGGATCGCCTTTACCAGGCTCCTCTCGTCCATCCTTTCCTTTCCACTATCCCTGAAGCTGATTCGGTAGTATTCACAGCAGCTTGTGATGTACCAATCATCCGAACCACAATGAGCTCCTTACCCCTGATAAGGAATCCCGCCATCTTGATTACCTTGAAAAGAAGGTATTCTAAGTGAGTACCATGAATCTCAGAATTTTAAACTATATGGGACGCATGGTTAAATACCAATGTACCCTCTGGTCCTCTGCTATCGAACTAGTCAATAAACTTCCTCCTCCTCAGGAGAAGGACCAATTATTGGCAACAGTTTCAACTGGCAGCTCCATCTCTTGACACTGCTCTCTTAGGGGTATGATTCGGTGGGTACCTCTGCCTGGATATTGGCCACAGGTGTTACCCTTAGATGGCATGCCTGGTTACGCATGTCAAGATTTACACCAGATGTGCAGCACAAAGTGGTTAATGCCCCTTTTAATGGATCCAGACTCTTTGGTCCTGGCACCCAGACACTTTTGTATGATCTCCAACCTTCTGGTTAGACTTTACTTATGGTACCTGGCATGTATCATTCCACACAGCCATCTTCCCAGTGCCACTTGCAGTCCTCTTTTCAATCGAAGAGAGGTGGCAAACACAGAGGTGGTCTTTCTCAACCAACATTCAAGATCACCTCTCCTACCTCCAGGGGCTCCCGCTCCCACCTCTTGGGTGGAGCCGGTCGACCCCCTTCCGAATGACCAACTGGGGCATTGTCCAGGCCTCGGAAGCCATGGGCGGTTGCTTTGCCCTCCATTTAGAGGCCTGGCAAGCCGCCACGTCACAACAAGTGGGTGCTTCACATCATCCAGATGGGGCATACGCTGGAACTCGCCTCATTGCCTCCCCCTCATCCTCCCAACTCTGTCTCTTACTCACCCGACCATATCCCCATTCGTTGGGAGGAACTCCAGGCATTTCTTCACAAAAATGCTGTCTATCCGGTTCCTCCTTTGGAGTGCCATTAGTGATTTTACTCCCATTTCTTTCTGGTACCCAAACGCACTGGGGATATCGGACCTATTCTGGACCTCAGACAACTGAACCTACACAGTACAAGAGGTTCTGCATGCCCACTTTAACATCCATCATGCCAGTGTTAAAACAAGGGGATTGGCTATGTGCATTAGACATGAAAGATGCCTACATACATATCCCCATACACCCTGCCCAACACTTGTTCCTTCGCTTCTACCTGCTAGACAACACTACCAATTTCGGGCACTCCCATTCGGCCTCTCATCCGGCCCGAGAATATTTACCAAGTGCCTAGCAGTGGTGGCAGCGGCCCTAAGACAGGATGGACACTTTATCTTCCCATGCTTAGACGACTGTCTCATAAAAGCAGACTCCAAAACCTCTCTGCTTTGGCCCTCCAGGTAACCCCCATTCTGTTCCAGTCCCTAGGAATTCCGGTCCATGGCCCAAATCCAACCCAACTCCTACCCAACAGCTCCAGTATATAGGAACCGTTCTAGACACCATCTCCGCGAGGGCTTACCTCCCTGCCGACAGGCAAGACAGACTTCTGTCTCTGGCCTCCCAGATACAAAATCAGCAATTTATCACAGCCAGATTCCTGTTATGCCTCTTGGGACATATGGCTACTGCCATCCCCATGGTAACTTTTGCCTGTTTACGCACAAGACCAATCCAGTGGGCTCTTCAAAGTCAGTGGAGGCAAAAAACAGGGTTTCAAAGATGAACTCTGAGTAACTCCTGCTCTACGTTTGTCCCTGGACTGGTGGACCCATCATACCAACCTATCTCAGGGCATGCCCGTCCAGTCCCCTCCTCCACAGCAGACGTTGACCACGGATGCTTCCTCCGATGGTTGGGGGGTGCACCGGGGTCCCTTCATCCTCTCCTCGCTCCGGGACCTCTCCTGGTTCAATCAGACAACACCTCGGTGGTGTATTACCTGAACAAACAAGGAGATACCAAATCCCGCGCTCTCTGTAGGGGGGCGATGGCAGTTTGGCAGCATCTGTCATTGACTGCTGTCCATCTACCAGGATGCCATAATTCCTTGGCCGACATTCTTAGTTGCCAGACCTCCACGCACGAGTGGACACTTTATCACAATGTTCTTCAGATAGTCTTTCGGTTGTGGGGGACCCCACACTTCGACCTATTTGCCTCCCCTGACAGCCAGTGCCTCCCGAGATACTATTCTGTTATCCCGAACAGAAAGGGACTGTCTATCAGTGCCCTGTCCCAACTGTGGACGGGACTCTTCTTATATGCCCCCTCCCACTCCTGCAATGGACTATACTGAAATTACAGCTCGTACCTGCCACCATGATTCTCATAGCCCCTCTGTGGCCTCGGCAGGTGTGGTTTCCCCTACTTCAACAGTTATCAGTAGCGGACCTCATCCCATTATCCGTCAGGCCAGACCTATTGACACAGGATCAGGGAACCCTCCTTCACTCCAACCTGAAGTCACTACACATTCATGTTTGGCTCCTGAGGATGCTTTCATAGCCTGCCTTCAAGTCTCCTCACCCAGTGGCCAACATTCTTTTGGCCTCCCATAAACCATCCACCAGGCAAACCTGTAATACCAAACGGAAATGCTTCTCCCTGTGGGCTGCATCCCTGTCTTTGGACCCTTATTCATGTCCTTTGACTAAGGTGTTGAACTACTTGGCTTCGCTTACCTTGAGGGACTTGAGCTACTCGTTTGTTAAAGTCGATCTGGTCTCCATCTCGGCTTCTCATGAACCTTTAAAAGGGAGACTACTTTATCAACACCGCCTTTCCAAGATGTTTCTAAAAGGTATGCTACACCTAAAACCTCCTATTAGATGGCCCACTCCTCCATGGGACTTGAATTTCCTGTTAGAAAAACTGACCCTTGACCCCTTCGAGCATGCGGCTACTTCTGATCTCTGTTTCCTAGCCTGGAAGACTTTATTCTTAGTAGCTGTCACTTGAGCTTGACGTGTTTCCGAACTTCATTCCCTAATGTGTAGGAAACCTTACTTAAAGATAGTGTTTCTTTGTACCAGTCCCTCCTTTTTACAAAAACTGGTCTCGGAGCTCACCTTAAATTGGTCTATAGAACTGCCATTCTACTTTCCTGAGCATTCTAATTCAGGAGAATACCTCTTACACACTTTAGATGTTCATTGCATTTTCGGATGAGACGTTAAACCGAGGTCCCATCTGCCTGGATTGGTGGTAGTTCAGGTGGATGTTAAAGATTCCATGGCACTTATCGAATAGAGTAGGGGATTTCCCCAGTGTTCTGGCCAAATTTCCCTCATTCACTAAAAATACCACCAACAGCTTAATCTGGTTCAAGGTCAGTTGGCATTCATCTGTATCCTGGCCCCCCCCCCCCCGGGTCATGCCTGAAAATAGGCAGGATTTGTCTAGTGCACTTACCCGGTCAACAAAAACTAAATAAATAAAAAATTTTGAGATATATAAATTGTACCAGATCTTTTAGGAAGACTCCTCAGCTTTTTGTTACCTTTGCCCCAACCAGGGAAGGCTTTCTGGTTGCCAAGCAGACCCTCTCCAATTGGTTGGCACATTGCATAACTTTTTGTTATAGGAAATATAACAAACCATTACCAGGACCTGTCCAAGTCCATTCTACCTGAGCCACGGCCGCTACAGCAGCCTGCTTCAAGTTGGCATCTATCACTGCTATCTGCAATGCAGCTTCATGGTCCACAATACATACCTTCACAAAGCACTACAATTTAGTCGTTGCTTCTTGTCGTAGGACGACCTTTGGCCGCACTGTCCAACAAGGTCATCTGTCATAACATTTTCCGCCCTTTCTGGGTTTACTGCTTGGGAGTCATCCCAAGTGTATTACGTGCTGCAAGAAATTACCCCCATGGAAGATAGTACAGTTGCGTACTTACCATAATGGTAGACCTTCGAGGGGTATTTCTTGCAGCAGGTACGATCCCTCCATCCCCCTCCTTCTCTAAGAGAACAACTTCTGATCCAAATATATATGCAGTATATATATGAGGGGATACCTAAGGTACCTCAGCTCTCCATCGGTCCTCACTCAGTGAGCTGAATCCGACGGGGAACTGAGGATGCCTGGGGCTGCCCACTCTTATGTAGGTGCAGGATGATGATGTCGTGTGGGCGGCCCCTAGCAGCCCACCTTGCCTCCCCTTGCAAGTGGCACACGGATTATGCTTCCAGCATGCAAGTGCTGATGTCACAGGGTGGAGTCGGCAGGGGGTATACCGCCTGGGTGGTGAGAGGAGCTTAGCTTTGAGACATCTGGCCAATAAAACCGGAATATGGATGTGAACCATATACCACTCCTAGAAGTACGGTTACAGGTGAGTAACCTATTCTTTCCAGACTCCTGTTCACGAGTGCAAGATAATTCACTGGATTTTATTTTTTCTCTATAACATTTTTATTAAATAATGTCAAACATAACATAAAACAGTAAAAATTTTTTTTTTTGTTTTTTTACATTTGACCAACTCCATACACTTTAAGCATCAGTGACTTTGAGATCACGTTTACTCTTTCTGATAAGCTGGAAGCCTAAACCACATTCTTATATTATATACTGCAGTACTAAGGTATCGTGAACTCTAAAAGAAAAAGTAAATAAAAATTGCATGATTCTCTTATGCCATGTGAACAATTGAGTGTGGGAGACACTTCCAAACATTTAATATGCTGTAATAATCTGCACAAGATCTTCAGATTTGCACGTAGTGGCCTCTATTCATGAACACAAACTCCACTGTTAGCACCACTTTACTTTGCCTTTACTAACCTGACTCAGCAGTCTCCCATGTTGTTCACTGGCATATTTGCTGAGTCAAGGTAGGAACAGTTAAGTGGTGCTAAGGCTGGAGGTCATGTTCATGAATGCAGGCCAGTGTCTCAAAATACATATACAGGGTAGTACTATACAGGTCTGTGGTGTGGTGAAAGTCTCTTGTGCAGAAGGGATATTTCTAACGTAGTTCTTCAAACGTTTGAGATTGGGAGGATTTCAGGGGTATACTTCCATTTTCACCTTACACGTATGAAGAGCTGCATGTATATTTAATATCTTCCATGAGCATTTACACATGTAATGTAAAATATACATATATATTTTTTTTAAAAGTAGTTTGGCGATCTGCTTGCTGAATTTTATTATACCTTGTGGGGTGGGATCAAAAGGAAGCAGCAAGCAGTGTGGTGTGTTGGCTAGAGCAAGGGGCTATGAAGCAGGTGATCGTAATTTAAGTCCGCTCTGATTTGCATCATTCTGCTTCATCCATCCCAGTGGTAGAACTGGAGCCCACTGAAAACAAGATTTTGTGCCTCAGTTGAACTTTCCTAAGTAAATTATTTTTTTTATTTTTTATCTATATTCCCCTCCTATGTGCTCCACGCCCTGCTACTCCTTCAAGCTGCCTAGATCCTCTCCCCAACCCACCATTCCCCTCATGATCCTCCAACCTCATATGGCAGCTGACTCAAGGTAACCCGACGTAACCCTTCGCGCCCCCCCCGGACGAGGGGGAAGGTGCTGGGGGACGCAAGCGCAACTACTTGGCCCCGGGTGCTGCTGATGCGGACATAGCTGCTTCGGTGGCATAGGTGGACTGGCAGCCATCATCCGGCCGGACGTGGAGCAGTTTCCACTTTTCTGGTTGTTCCCTTATTGCGCCACCCATGCAGTGCTCCTGGTCTCCACCAGGGGTGGCTGCTGAGTGACACTACTCCACTACCCACCCCAGGAGAGGAGAGCAGTCCCACTGATGCTCAATCCTCTCATTCCCCTGCCAGCCCCCGGCATCCCGAGTCTGTTCCTGATCCCAGGTCCCGGTGTGGCGTCCAGTGCCTCAACCCTCAGCGCCACCGGGCCAGCTGTAAATTAGTTTTTAATAGATATATAAAAGTACTGTTGGAATCTCATCTTTTCTTTTCTTTTTTTTGGTTACAATTTCTGTTTATACCCCTGGACTCTTTGCACATCCTATGTCCTTCGGGCCCTTCGAGCCTCCCTGGTTGTGGTCACCTGCCCCCCATAGAGCCCCCCCGGTAGGTGTCAGGGTGGTGGTGAGCCCCTGAACTTCCGCATTTTGTCAGGCCGGCACCACAATCTGGAGCGGGATGGAGACCTGAGGAGCTCCTGTGGGCTGTCATCACAGAGATCCCAGGGCCGTTTTTTTTTCTTTTCTCCATGCCCTGGAGACGTCACATGCTAGGACAGCAAGGCGACCCTACCCACACGATGTGAGCATCTGGACACCAGCATTGGCGACATCTTCTCTCTCCCACTTATCTTTCCATCCGCACTGCCACTTGTAGTCACCCAAGCGGCAGAATTGCGGTGGAAGAGGACACCCTCCCAGCCCGGAGGAGGTGAGCGTCTTTTGGGACATTCAATCCTCCTCCCCCCAGCCGGCCCCCGATGACCCGAGTGCATTCCTGAACCCAGGTCACTGGTGTCATGGGTAGTTGCACTACTATTGTGTTGATGGGCCGGCCTGAGCCTCGTCTTTTCAAAACAGTTTTAGGGGAATATTTTACATGATGCCTCCATCTCAAAAAGAAACCGACTACATGCTTTTCAAAATGCGAAACTCAGTAAACTCTTCATAGATTGCAGAGTTTTAAGAAAATAGACTCCTGTAATTTGAAAAAGAAAACTAGATCTTACTTTGAGAGGGTTCTTGCAGTAGGTGATAACCTTGGGGACTGCGCCCCTGATGTCAGGACCACTCGGAAACTTTAGCTAGCAGTGTCTTATGGGGGACCACCCACCAACATCACGTGACAGATGTCAACGTGACACTATATAGTGGGTGGTCCCCACACCTGCCTTCCAGTTCCTTCCCGCCGTCAAGCTGAGCACGTTGGACCTCGCAGAGATAGTCGCTGCAGTTCGACTGTCTTTCTTCGGATGAATATCAGCTTTTTTCCTTTTTTAATGCTACTCTCTTATTTTGTGCATGCCTTCGCCGTTTTCCGCTGAGTCACATAAAAATAATTGCAGTTTGGGTGGCGCGCAGCTACTGCACAAAGATTCTCACTCCCTCTGCCTTTTCTGCTTAGGCCCCGGAGCACAAGATAGAGGATTGTGAAGCCTGTTCCGGCTTCAACCAGGCCACATGGAAGCATCACCAGTGGCCCTCCAGGCCCATTTATTGAAGCATAAAATGGCCACAATGGAAAAAGAAGCACTTCCTCCTCTCCCACGGACTCCCATAAGCACAAGAAAAAGAGAGATAAAGAGAAGCATCGGGACTAGGACAGATCTCCCTCTCACCTGCAGCTGCCCTCGGGTGATCAGTGGCCCTCTTCCTCTGGGAAGTCTGCTGCTGCCTCCAAGCTTGCCCCGCCTACCGAGGAGCAGCCCTTGGATCCCCCGCTGCCACTAGCTACAGTGGCTGCGGGTGCCTCGGCAGAATCTAAGGCCCCTTACAAATGGAGGGTCTAAGCTGCCTGGCAGGGCTGATAAGCTGCTCATCGGGTTCTCAGATGAGCGCCCGGCCCAGGCTGTGAACTTGGGCTCCGGAGTCTCCGGTGCCCACCCGGCCAAAGTCAATAAGCCAGTTTTCGGTCCACCTGACCGATCAGCTCACGTCGTGGTCCAGTGAGGGCACCAATTATGTCCAATTGCCAGATTTATCACAGCTTTCTCTGGTTGGGTCTTCCCACAGGGTCACCCCCTTCTCTCCTCTGGAAGAGCCTCCTCCTCCCTCCCAGATCATCGGGGTGCGGACGACTGCATCCATCAGGTGACACCTTCCCTATTTCACCTCCAAACCTGATGTCAGAACTCCCAGGTAACCCTCTGGGCCCATCCCCACCGGATCCTCTGGCAGGGACACCGGCATCGACGCTGGGTTGCCTCCCGCTGGACCGGCAACCGTCCCGGTTTTCCTGGATCCATCGGGCCAGGTTTCGGGCCTCCTCAAGGTCCTCCTTTGGGCTCCCCAGTTGGTTACTCTCCATCAGGTCACCCAATGCCACGTTATCCACCAGCCTACATTCCTCCGGGCCACCGGCTGTAGGATGCCAGGGTATTCGCCCCCTTACTCTTTACCAGGTTACCCAGTGCATATGTACCATACATAGGGCTACCCGACGATGGGGTTCTCTCTGGGATATCCACTGGCCTACCGGCCCCCTTCACCTAATCCTCAGGCAGACTTCCGGGCTATCCTTCAGTCCTCGTTTCAGAGCTGGATAGTTGCTACCCCCTGAGGGATGTTACCTGGGTTCTGTCGGACCAGACGCCCAGGTCCACCCCTACGCCGGACACACGTCAGTTGCAGTTGTGCCTGACAAAAGAACCTTTGGCTGGGCTGACAAAGTCCATCCTGGCTCTCGGAAAGCTTGTCATTGGATTCCAACTCCTCTTCCTTGGCTGTATTGAGGTTTGAAACTCCTCCCACAGAGGAGCCTAGTCCTAAAGAGTCCCCTAAATCCCCACATGAGGACCCTTCTTTTGCAGACCTCCTGAAAAAGATTGTGGAGGTCCACGAATGGAAGTCTGATGTTCAGGATCCTAAGTGCCAAAGACTGGCTGAGCACTTGGACATCCAGGAGGCAGCACCCGTCCTTACACCTCCATGGTTAGAGCCGCATGAAGATCTGGCCTCTGCCATCTGGATGATGCCTCCTTCAATACCGGGCAGTAGCCAAAAAGGCTGACCGGACATACAGAATACTAGAGGGTAAGGACCACCTTAGTGTTCACCCCAGGGTAGACTCTGTAGTTATTACGGCATCTCATGAGAGATCCACTAAGCTGAGACACATGAGCACCTCTCCTCCCAATAAGGAGTTGAGGCAGCTGGATCAGTTTTGGAGGAAATTCTGTTCTTCCCCCACTTTGGCCATGCGCGCATTAAACTATGTGGCACATGTGCTCGTTTATCAGAAGTCTCTTTTCAATCAGCTGGAATCTGTCATTGAAGCTATGCCAGACTCGGAGTCCAAATCTGTCTTGGCTGGCACCATTGGGTCCGCCAAGGTCGCCTGTCAGCATTCACCAAGAGCCACATATGATGCTGTGAACTCCTTGGCCAGGGACACCGCCATGGCGGTTAGCCTCAGGAGGTATTCCTGGCTAAGGGTGTCTGGCTTGGTGCCTGATGTTCAGGCAGCCATCCAAGATGCTCCCTTTAGGGGCTCTTTCCTGTTCGGAGGTGACTCCCAAGACATTATCACCAGCCTTCAGGACAAGGGCAAGGCTTAAGGTCAGTCCACACCATGTACCACCCTAGATTTAAGGCCAAGCAGCCATTTCATTGCCAGGCTAAGTGGCAGACAAAACAGCAGCAGACAGCCAGATGTCAGGCAAAACGTCAGGCACCGTCAACGGCCGCCTCTCCCGCCAAAGCTCAAAGTGCCTCCGGCGCGGTTCTCCCCAACCCTCCGTCTCTTGAGTTGCAGTCCTCTCCCCTTCCATCAGAGATGCTGGTGGACGGAAGGTTCACCAGTCACTTGCCGGGGTGGGAGGCAGTCACCACAGATGCATGGGTCCTTCAGCTGGTGAGTCAGGACCACACATTAGAACTTCTGGAGACACCTCCAAACAAGCCCTCAGGGGTATCCCACTACCCAAAGGTGCACATCCCCCTCGTAAGGGAGGAAATCAAGGCTCTTCTGCAAAAACAAGCCATAGAGCCCGTCCCCGTAAAACAGGTAGGGAAGGGATACTATTCTTACTTCTTCCTGGTTCCAAAGAAAACTGGAGATCTGTGTCCAATTCTAGACCTCAGCACTCTAAAACAATACATTCTTTACAAGCAGTTTTGAATGCTGATTCTCCCCGGATCTTTTGCCCTTCCTGCACAAGGGACAGTGGCTCTGTGCTCTGGACATGCAGGATGCCTACCTGCATATCCTGGTATTATCGGCCCACCACCGCTACCTCAGGATTTCCTTCCAGGGGAGCATTACCAGTTCAGGGCCCTCCCCTTTGGACTGTCCTTGGCACCTTGGGTTTTCACCCAGTGCCTGGCGGTGGTGGCAGCGGCCCTGCAACGCCAGGGCCACAATGCATTCCTCTACCTTGATGACTGGCTTCTGTCAGCCCTGTTGAGGGAACAACTAGAACTCTTCCTTTTGATTACTCTGGCCCTCTTTGTGCAAGTGGGGATTATGGTCAACAACCCCAAGTCCCACCTTGCCCCTTCCAAGCATCTCCAGTTCATTGGGGCTGTGCTGGATACAGCCCAGGGCATAGCTTTCCTCCCTCAGGACAGAGCGGAAACCTTACAGAGGCAGGCTTTCTAATAGCCTCCAGCAGGTGGGTTTTGGCCAGGTCAGTTCTACACCTCCTTGGCCTTATGGCAGCAGCCATCCGTACTGTTCCTCTAGCCAGACTCCACATGCATATCTCACAGTGGACGCTCAGAGTGCAGTGGGACCAGAGGTGAGACAACCCAGTTCACAAGGTCTTGGTCTCCAGTTCGATGCAGTGGGATCTCTTATAGTGGCAGGATCTCGGCAACCTTACCAGAGGAGTCACTTTTCACCCCCCTTTTCCTCCATCCAGTCCCTGACTCCAGATGCATCAAGGACAGGCGGGGGGGCTCATCTGGAGACCCACAGAACTCAGGGGCTGTGGTCCCAGTCAGAGCTTTCCTTGCACATAAATGTGTTGGAGATGAGGGTAGTGCTGTATGCTCTCCAAGCCTTTCAGCACTTGCTTTGCCAGGGCCCACTATTAGTCCAGTTGAACAATATGTGTGTAGTCTTGGCAGTTCTGCATACAAACATACGAAATTTGCCAGCAGATAAAGGCCTAGAGGTCTATCAAGTCTGCTCGAATGTGCAGCTAGCACCCCTTATTCTGCAGCTGCCCCTTTCTTCCACCCTTCCTCTTCATTAACCTTCCCCCTTGTCCTGTCCCATCCCCTTTTGAAGCAGTCCACTGTTCTACTGGATCGAATACAATCGAATACACCTCTCAGTGGTTCACGTTCTGGGCATGCAAAACGTCCTAGCGGACAGTCTCAGCTGCACGAGTGGGAGCTCAAGCAAGCGGTGGAATGGGGACATCCAGACCTAGATCTGTTCGCCTTCCCATACAATGCAAAACTACTCAGGTTTTGCTCGCTCATTGCTGAGCATGGTGTTTTCTGTGAGATGCGCTATCTCACTGTGCTGGATGGGGAGGTTTTTGTACGCCTTCCCTCCCATTCCAGTTCTGCAGAGGGTGCGGCTCAAGCTCCTGGCTTAAGGGCCTTGTATGATCCTGATCGCCCCATATTGGCCTTGTCAGATATGGTTTCCACTCCTTCAGCAGCTTGCAGTGGAGCCTCTGGTTTCACTGCCTCTCTGCCACGATCTCCTGACTCAGGGGAGGGACACGCTGGTCCATCCAGGGCTGAAGTCCCATCACCTTCACACGTGGCACCTCATGACATAGCTGCTTCACACTTTGGAGTTTCCTCCAGAGTGGCTTAGGTCCTTGTAGAGGCCAGAAAGCCTTCTTTGAGGACTGTGTATGCCATGAAATGGAAGTGTTTCTCCATTTGGACCACCTCGAAGAGCTGGGACCCTTTTTCATGCCCCGTTCCTCAGTTCATGGAGTATCTATTACACCTCTCTGACCTGGGCCTGAGTTGCTCTTCGGTGAAGGTTCACCTGTCTGCTATTTCTGCCTACCACACCTTGATGGAGGGAAAAGCTGTGACTCAGCTAGAGGTTTCCAAAACCTTCCTAAAAGGGATCCTCCACTTGAAACCCCTAGTGGCGCAGTCCCGCACCACTGTGGGTTCTGAATTTTATTTTGGAAAAACTGACCTTACCTCCCTTTGAACTGGCTGGTAGTTGAGATATGCTCTATTTATTGTGGATATTGTGGACAGCGCTCTTTTTAGTTGCCGTTACTTCTGCTCAAAGGATTTCCGAGATTCAGGCCCTGATGCATAAGGAGCCTTATTTAATTTTTTGGAGACCGTGTGGCTCTGCATACCAGTTCTCAGTTTTTACCAAAGGTGGCTTCTGAGTTCACGTTGAAACAGTCTCTTCAACTTTCAGTATACAACCCTGAGCATTCCAATGAGGGGGAGGCTATTCTGCATACCTTAGATGGTCACAGAATTTTGAGTTATTATACTAACAGAATTAAATCTGTCCGGAAATAGGGTCAGCTTTTTGTTGTTTTGCACCCGAGAGAGGGTGCGGCAGTTTCCAAACAGTGTATATCCAAATGGTTGGCAAACTGTATTGTTTTCTGTTACCAGAAGTATGGTAAAACTCTTCTGGGGGAGGTTAAGGGGCATTCCACCAGAGGCATGGCTGCTTCTACTGCTTGCTTCAGCCACTGGCATATGTGCTGCTGCTACTTGGAGCTCTGTCCACACTTTCACGAAGCATTACAGTCTGGACATTGCCTCTAGGCGCAGGGCTGGCTTTGGCCTAGCTATCCTCCAAGGCCTTCTCTCCTAAACTTCCTGCCTTTCTGCAGACCTTTCCTGCCTCCCATGTTTTTCAATTCCTTCTGATTCACACTGCTTGGGACTCAGTCCTCAAGGTTATTACCTACTGCAATACCCTCTTGAAGTCAGATAATACAGTTACATAAGAACTTACCGTAACAGTAGATCTTAGAGAGAGGCTCTTGCAGTAGATAACCTTTTTCCCTCTCTCCTTCCCCCATCTTCTGCTGCTCTTTTTCTATCACTTTGTGCTGGCTCCAGGAGCTTCTTTTCCATTCTCCTGTCACTCCCTTGGGAGGTCTCTGGCGGGAGAACTGAAAGGCGGGAGTGAGGACCGCCCACTATATAGTGTCATGCTGACATCGGTCACGTGACATCGGTGGGCGGTCCCCCTTCAGACACTGCTAACTAAAGTTTCTGTGTGATCCCGATGCCGGGGGCACAGTCCTCAAGCTTATTACTTACTGCAAGAGCCTCTCTCGAAGATCTACTGTTACAGTAAGTTCTTACGTAACTGTACTTTTTATACTACCATTAGATTTCATCATCAGGGGTCTGACTTTCAAAGGGGCTTTCTGACATGCAGTCTCATTTGCCATGCTGAAAATGGATCTGCAGGAGCTCATACACCAGTTGAATATAGTAGAATCCAGCGAAGCACTTGTTTGTAACTGTTTGGATTCTTTCTACATATTTATACCAAGACAGTCGCCCATGAGGATGTGCACAGATAGCATAGCCTAGAGGTTAGAATAATGAGCTGAGAATGCGCTTGATACATCCAGCAGACTGGGGTTTGATTCCCACAACCTCCGCTTGCATAGTGTGTGACTCTGAGCAAGTCACTTAATCTCCCAAGTGCTTCCAGGTCACCCTTGAAAATAGGGACTTCTTCCTAGTGGGCCTTACCTGGTTACCAAAGACTAAAATAAATTTCGGAGAACTGTTGGTAGGAACCTTTCTTAGACTTCACTTTATCCTTGAGTCCCTGCCCCTCCATGCTTTAGGTCATTCTTTCCACTGGAAAAAAAGTGGGTTGTCTTTTGAAAGCTCAGTTATTGGAAAGAAGTCTTGACACCCTGGTGCACTGTAGTTCTTGTCTTATTTTTTTTTTGTTTTTAAACTCTAGTTCTAGAAGTACGTGAAGTGACGGGAATCTCACATTTGTCTTTCTCATTGTCTGAGCTTAATTGATTAAGGGAAAAAATTCTGAAGTTTTTTAGTAATATTTCAAAAAGTGCCTTAATGGACATTGAAGGTCTTTGCTTTCTGAACAACAATACTGAAATTGAAATCTCTCTGTCATCTAACTGACAAGTGTTGTAGATAATTATATGTGTAAATCAAAGTAAGGAAAAGTCTCTGTTTGCAGATGGTCTGGGGAAATCTGTTTTTTACATTATAGTACAATGACAGATGGCTCATATTTTCTTTGATGGCTCATTTTTTCATGTTTTCCATTTTGTTTAGACCGGTTTGGGCTGGGACAGCCGAGCAGGATGCCTGCCTCTGTAAATGCAATGAGGGTTCTTAGCACAAGTACCGAGCTCGAGGCTGCAGTGGCTGATGCACTGGTAAGGAAAATATTAAAGCTGCACACAACAGAGCACCTAGAGCTTACATAAACTCCTTCCACTCTTTATTTAGCATAAGTAAAACAGATTACGGCACTGAACACACGCAGCTGTATCCACTCATTAATTACCAATGAAATATATAGCAGTCATACGTTGGAGGCAGTCTGTGTGGTGCATTGTTTGATATGTTGGCCTTCCACATTTCTGATAACCCAACATTTCTGATGTTCCGCAAGTTCCCTTTGCCTCTCATTAGTGCTGAAGCATGAGGTTGGAGACCTGCGCTGTCAGTGTCATCAGATGATTGGCAGTCATTGCATGCATTTAGGTTTAGTTGATTGCCATTACAGTCTGCATTTTTCCAGCCTAATTGGGGTCCTCACTAAGACTCCTCTCATGCCAATCAGGGAACTTCATTTGGTTCTTTATTTACTGCGATTGTTTTGCTAGGAAAAACCTGATGAAAATGTCTCATTCCAGTGGTGCTTTTAGGGGAGGTTAAATAAAAATGGTAGCAAATTCACAATAAATAACAAACCCAATATGAGTGTTTTGTATTTGCCTGTAACTAATACCTGACCTGTGCACATGTTCTTGGTATTTGCAGGTCCTGTGTATTCACTGTATTAAAGACTGTCTGTTCTAATGCTTGTAATTAATTATAGGTCGCTTTTTAACCAAGCAAAATGGAACTTTTTGTCTTAGTGAGCTTACCCAGTTACAAAAACCCAATAAAAATAAAAAAAATAAAAAATATGTGGATGATAAAGTTTGGGCCCGGATGGGGTGCACCCCAGGGTGCTGAGGGAGGTCAGAGAAGTGGTAGCTGAACCGTTGGCGTCCCTGTTTAGCCAATTACTGGAAACAGGTGAGGTGCCCAAAGACTGGAGAACAGTTGATGTAGTCCCCCTGTACAAGAGTGGGAACAGAGAGGAAGCGGGAAACTACAGACTGGTCAACCTCGCCTCAGTAGTGGGGAAGATTATGGAAGCAGTACTGAAGGAGAGATTAGTGGAACAGCTTGTGGCCAGTGGTCTACAGGACTGAAGGCAGCATGGTTTTACTGTGAGGAGATCGTGCCAGACTAACCTCATTGCATTTTTTGACTGGGTGACAAGGGAGGTGGATCTGGGAGGGCAGTGGACATGGAATATCTGGACTTCAGTAAGGCCTTTGGCACTGTGCCCCATAGGAGGCTATTAAGCTGGGCAATATGGGTGTGGGTAGGAGAGTAGTGCAGTGGGTGGGGAATTGGCTGGATGGCAGGACACGGGGAGTGATGGTAAATGTCTGTCACTCCGCAGTGGGAAAGGTGACCAGTGGAGGGCCTCAGGGCTCAGTGCTGGGTCCAGTCCTCTTCAAAATCTTTATCAGTGACATTACGGATAACATAGAAAGGAGAATTTCCATGTTTGCTCATGACACAAAACTCTGTAACAGAGTGGACATGCCGGAGAGAGTGGATAGAATGAGGAGAGACCTGCAGATGCTTGAGGAATGGTCAAGGGTGTTGCAGTTGAGATTTAATGCAAAAAAGTGCAAAATAATCTACATGGGGCACAAAAACCCTGGAACAACATATCAGCTGGGGGAGTATAGCATGCTTCAAGCAGGAAAGAGACCTAGGGGTTGTTATCTCTGATGGCCTAAAGGTTGGGAGTCAGTGCGGCAAGGTGGTGGGTAAAGCAAATAGGATGCTGGGATGCATAGGCAGGGGCATCACCAGCAGGAAAAGGGAGGTCATAATTCCACTGTACAGGACATTAATGAGGCCACACTTGGAGTACAGCATAGAGGTTAGAGTAATGAGCTGTGAATGAGCTTGGTACCTGCAGACCTGGGTTTGATTCCCACAGCCTCCACTTGCATACTGTGTTACTCTGAGCAAGTCACTTAACCAGCCCACGGCTCCCGGGTCGCCCCTGAAAACAGGCACTTGTGCCTAGTGGGCCTTACCCAGTTAACAAAGAATAAATAAATAAATAAAAATAACAGTGTCCCTTCTGGAGGCCTTACCTATGTAAGGATATAGACAGGGTGGAGACAGTTCAGAAGAGGGCAACCAAGATGGTACAGGGTTTGCATCACAAGTCCTACAAGGACAGGCTGTGATAGAGACATGTAAGTACCTCACGGGGAGGAACAAGGTGCAGAAAAACACTTTTTCAGAGGTAGAGATGTTCCAGGACTAGGGGTCATGGGATAAAATTGGAGGGAGGAAGGTTCAGAGGTAACGTGAGGAAATATTTCTTCACAGAAGGGGTGGTTGACAAGTGGAAGGCCCTGCCAGAGGAGGTAATGGGGGCTGAAATGATTACAGGATTCAAGAATGCATGGGATAGGCATCGGGGGATCCTAGTAGCTGGGGAAAACCCAGTTCAAGAGAAGCTTGAAAAGGCAAAATTACATGCGCAATTGGACAGACTAGGTGGGCCAAAGGCCGTCTGTATCTACAGTATGTACCTGTGTGGATAACAAACAGTCACCTGTACTCAAACAAAATGGCAGTGATAAATAGATTGTAAACATCCCAACACTGCCCTCAGCATCCAGGGGTCCTGTGTGAGAAGTTCCACACGGGCTGTGTAGGTGTGTCAGGGGCTCCCAAGAAACATACCCATCCCTGATACTTCCCTGTTCAGTACAGTAGATTTTTTTTTGCTGGTTCTTGAACTCTCCTTAATTTGGAATGTCCTGGTTATGCACAGATTTAGCAATTCTTTAGAAAACTGGCCAGACAGCGTAGGGCGACAAAAGGCAAGCTAGACAGCTGAATCCTCTTGGGGAAGTATGCAGCTGCATAGTCCGCACTGTGATAAGACTAGCTGTGAAACATACCAGTCACAGTGATGAGCTATAAAGGGCACTTTGCAGCTCTGAAAGCAGTTAGTGCTTTTCTGAACAATATATTTCCATAAAAACAAGTTCTACTAAAGAAAAGCAAGCTGATGTTTTAGCAAAACAGCGTTTTGACTGTTTTGAGTGCACTCTACTGATAATTTGTTGGCATTTGTCACAGGTTAGATAACTACAACTGGTTGAACTTTTTTCATTGAGGGTCCCTTTTGTCAAACTGTGAGTTTGCATGCAAACTGAAATTCCTTGCAGGTTGTGCCAATACTGAACACGTGCAACACTCCTTAGATCTTTTCATGTGGTACCAAGAAATGCTTTTCTGCAAGAGATTCACATGCTGTCCATGTAAAACAGTACGGTATATGTACCCAGTCAAAAATGTATCATTAGAAGTGCATAGAAAATGGAGTTGTTTTTTTTTTATTATTTTGGTTGATATCATTTTAATTGAACTATGTATACAGACATTTTTCTTTTCAGGGTACTTGTAGCCCAGGCACTCCCTTGTATATCACAGTCAGTACAGGGAATATCAAAGTATACAATACAGAACTGCAGTAAATCAGTGTTGCAGAAGTCAGGAATTACATCATAATTTTAATGCAAGGGGAAGGGCACCAGCCATGTAGAGAGCGCCGAAAGAACTGCACGGTCTGTGGGGGCGAGGTAGGAAGTGCAGTGTCATAATGAGCAACTACACATTGAAACCGACCAACAGTAAAAGAGTGAGCTGTGCTGCATCTCCACAAGGGTGACACCCCAAGCGACAGCATACCGCCCGGCGAGCCCAACAGGCCCGAGCAGCAGTGAAGCGAGCACCGGATGCGGGCAGCAGGCATGGTGGCACCTTGGGAGACAGGGGCCCTGGAGGGCACAATAGTGGGGAGGACTGGAGGGGACAAGGACAACAGGCACTGATAGCGCACACCCTCCTGGATCACCACAATTGCAGAATCCCCACTAAGCCCATTGCAGACCTGTTCACCACCCTGCCGCTGTCATAGCATTGCCACTCAGTGGTGTCCGCATGGTGTCTTGCGCCCCTGCCCTACCCTCCTCGCAGATTCCCCCCCCCTTGCGGGCATTCCTCAGCCTATTGCCCTGTGCTGCCTGCCCTTGTTCTGTAGCTCAGTGCACCATGCCCTCCGCTATGAGCCTCGTTGGGCATGCTCAGTGCCCATCACCCTCTTGTGCGCACCTGTGCCTGTGCGCCCTGTTGCACGGGCATGCATTGCTGTACGTCGTTTCGGGCTGTGCCTCCTGCACATGCTTTCTCCACCGGTTGCCTTCGTTCCACAGTCACTCTTCCTGCGGTCGGCATTGTGTAGTCGCTCTGTGGGGACTCGCTCTCAAGGAGTCGCCCATATCGCATAAATCCAAGGGGAAGATTGAAATCTGTTTATATTCAGTAAGCTGTCTGGTCTTAGCCTATAATGTAAGTGGGATGCCTCAATCCCTCCCCTTTCTTACTTGATGTAGGTAACTACATACAGTATGTTGGGTACTACAGCATTATTTGTTCCAGACAAGAAATGCTTACCTTATATCCTCCCCAATACGAAGCATCAACATAAAGTAAAAGAAACACAAAAGCTAATGGCTGAAAAAAACTATTGGTCGATCTGTTCTGCACATAATACCCTGTCCTACCCTCAATGCCTAGTGTCTATGTGAGGTTTATTCACACACTACCCACTGACATTCCCTGTGCAGTGTAATTCCTCTAAGAAAAAAACAAGCCTACCACTATAAAAATCCATCTATTAGTAGACTTCTAGCATGTAAAAAGAATAAATTAATAATGCTTCTGTTCTCAGCCTTCGCAGATTGTGTGAGAGGCTCTTTGGCACCATGCATTCCTGCTTAAACAGAATCAGCCTTAATTGTCATGGTGATTTGCAGATACATCCCATGATGCCTTGCATCATGTGGTTATGAGTGATTTTGTATTTCTTTAAATAAATACTAGTTCCATATGGGTTGCAGAAGAAGGCTACTTAGTGGCCAAAAGGGAAAACAATGGCCATAGTGGTAGTATGTAATATTTGTTAGAGTGCATTCCCCTTGTAAGTATAGGCATCTTCATTATGTGACAGTGGGCTCTAAAGGGGTAAACTGGGTAAAAAACTGGTGAATGGATAGGTGGCAGAAGGTGGTGGTAGACTGTACTCACTCTGAGGGGATGTGGCCAGCAGGGTGCTGCAGGTCTCTGTACTGGGACCGGTCCTTTTCAGTGTCTTCATAAGTGACATTGCAGAAGAACTGGAAGGGAAGGTATGCCTTTTTTTAGGTGACTCCAGAATCTGTATTAGGGTGAATACTGAGGAGGGAGGATGAGGGTGGAGAGAATGAGTAGGGAGGGATCTTGGAACATCTGAGGAGTGGTTAAGGATATGACAACTAGTGTTCTTTGCCAAAAAGTGCAAAATCGTGCACCTAGGCACAGAAACCCAGGAGCCGAGTATAAAAATTTGTGTGTGTGTTGGGGCGGGGGTATGACTGACGCTAAGCAGAGGAGAGATCTTGGGATTATATCTGATGACCTCAAAGTGGCAGGACATCATGACAAATCAGTAGGCAGGGCCAGGCAGTGGGATGCTTTGGTATCTAGGGAAAGGTACCACCAGCAGGAGGAGGGAGGTGGTGTTACCACTGTATAGGTTGCTGGTGAGACCCCACCTGTAGTACTTCATCCAGTTCTGGAGGCCGCATCTCAGAAATGTCATAGAGTGGAGGCAGTCTAGAGGGCAACTAAAATTGTGCAGGAGTTGCATGAGAAGCCAGACAAGGAGAGGCTGAGGGATCTCAACATGTGCACCCTGAAAGAGACGAAATGAAAGGTGGCATGCTAAAGACCTACCAGTACCTCACAGGGGTGAACAGGGTACAGGAGGGGAGTCTGTTTCAAATGAGGAAGTGCACCAGAAAAAGAGGGCATGCAGTGACGCTGGAAGGGGAACGTTTAAGAGGGATGTGAGAAAATACTACTTCACTGAAAGAGTGGTGGATGCCTGGAACAGTCTGCCAGCATAGGTAGTGGGGGTAAAAAGAGTGGGGGCTTCAAACATGCATGGGATAGATGTTGGAGAATACTGGTAAGTAGGCAGGGGGAGGATCGATGGAGACCAGTTTGGGTCTGCTGAGACAGAATAGTGAGCGAACATCTGGGCAGCCTGGGTGGGTCAAGCAGTCCTTTTCTGCTGACAAATTATGCGTGTCTATGTTTCCAATGACTTAGCTGTAAAATATAATGTGCTGTCAGCTGCACATAATAAGGCTACAGTTTTATTTGTCATCACAAAATGTTGAACATGGACAGTTTTATATTGCCATTGTAATATAATTTTTTTTTCTTATTTTTACAAATCCTGTATTATTTTTGCATAATGTATTATTCTCTTTGGATGAGCAAGAAAGACCAGGGGTTGCTAGAGGGGAGAGTGATTTTTTTACAATACGACTAAACGTATATGATGAAGGTATAGATTGCTAAGAATAGCACAGTTCCTCGTGAAATATGCTGGAGTAAATCCAAAATTCAGAAATTTAAAAAATGTATTTGTAAATAAAATTTTTTTAAACAGACTTGCAGTAGTTTTTATATAGCTATATATAGAAACTGTAAGGACATTATATGTAGGGATTACATAATGGTATGAAATGTAATAACACATTTATCGCTACTAGTGAGCAGGAAGACCCCATAACTTATGAGTGGCAAAGCTACAACTTTTTATGAAATTCTTACCAATCATGTGTGGAGATAAATAAGTTATTGTGCTGAAACCCATTATATATTTGATTTACACAACACAATTTCTGATGTTTTTATTAATAGTTTAACATAGAAACAGAATTTAATGGTAGATGAGGACTGCTTGCCCCCTTCTGCCTACACGGCCACTGGACCTCCACCCTTGGCAGTGGAACTATGGGGGGGGGGGACAATGACCTCCCCAGGAGAGGAGAGGAGAGATGCCATTAGGCTGCTTAATCCTGCTTCCCCCTCCATGCCAGATGCCTGATGACCCAAGGTCGTTCCCGAGCCTGGGTCACCGGCATGACGTGGGGTAAGGCATAACGCCTCAACCCTCTGTGCCACCGGGCCAGCAAGCTCCTTTTTTTTTTTTTGAAAATTACTTCCCTCCTGTACCTTGTCGAACCTTCTGGGTTATTTAAAGGTCTCTAGCATATCCTGCCTCTCCCTCCTCTCTTCCAGGGTGTACTTATTGAGGTCCTTTAGGCTCTCCTCTTAGGACTTTTGGTGCAGGCCCTGCACCTTCTGCTGATGATACCCCTCCCTAGACACCTCAGCATCCCACTAGCCCTCCCAACTGCCTTGTCACACTGCCTGCCCACCTTTAAGTCATCTGATATGATTACCCACAGGTC
The DNA here is from genome assembly GCA_016271365.2 of Neoceratodus forsteri. NCBI lineage: Eukaryota > Metazoa > Chordata > Ceratodontiformes > Ceratodontidae > Neoceratodus > Neoceratodus forsteri. Next base: position 1,207,261,575 of record CM028132.1, read on the forward strand.
AGTTTCCTGCATAGTGGTTGTCAGTACCACTCCACCACCAGGTTTCTGTGCCCTAAGTGCTTTATTTTGCACTTTTTTAACATTGAAACCCAGCTACCATACCCTTGACCACTCCTTGAGTTTTCTCACATTTCTACTCATCCTTTCCAACACCCCCTGGAGTGTCCACCCTATTGCAGATTTTGGAGCCATCCGCAAAGAGGCAGAACTTCTCTGCACTGTCAGTCATAAAGACATTAAAGAGGACTGGTCCCAGTACTGATCCTTGAGGCACCTCGCTGGTCACCCTTCCTTACTTGGAGTGAAGACTGTTTACCACCACCCTCTGTCGTCTATCGCCTAACCAGTTTCTTCTCCACTTATCAGCTTTGGATCCACTCCTAAGCTACCCAGCTGGCTTACTAGTCTCCTGTGTGGAACAGTGTCAGAAGCCTTGCTGAAATGTATGTAGGCCACGTCTGCCACTCCACTCTGATCTAATTTCTTGATCACCCAGTCAAATCTATCAGATTCATTTGATATGACCTCTTCCAGCAAAACCATGCTGTCTCTGGTCTTATCACTCACATGATTCAAGATATTCTGCAATCCTTTCCTTTTACTTTGTTTAAGCTTGAAACTACCTTTCCATTTGTAAGCTCTCTACCTGGCCATTACTCTCCATGTTCTATTTCCAGGATTTAAGTAGAAATAAAAGGTTATAACTGAAGAGTAGCATGTTCTAAGTGCAGATATTTTCCCCCAAATATCATGATTTACATACCTAATGTTTTTACCACTACTGTGGTATGTAGCCGTTTATGAAAGTTGTATTTATATAATAAAAGAGGAAAAAAGATGATATGACGTTATATCAAGCTTAACAATTATGTATCAGTATAAGTATTGCCATGCAGTGATGCATGGAAACTATCAACAGATCAATTCCATATCAAAATAATTCAAAGTTTCATTTAATAATAATGAAGTTCTGACTGCTAATGATTCCAAAGGTAACACTTTCTGAACATAATTTCTTTGATGAGGGCTAATTTTTTACTTGTTGGGGCTAGGAACTTTTTTTTTTAATCAAAGCTCCGAATCATGTCCGTATGGAACTGGTTTGTTGATAGTGTTGCCATGTTAAAATATTTAACTCTACATGTCACTATTCATATACAGTATACATTTTTTAACTCGGATTTATTCAGTTTCATACAGGGATTAATACAATGCATACATAGCGCACATCATTCTGTCCGCTCCCCACCCAGGAGGTGCTTACAGACTAAACTTTGTATACATTCTCACCTGAAATTGTCAACATCTTAATTCCTAAGTCATATTGGCCACTTATACATTTACGGAAACATTCCTACAGCCACCATTTTGCTTATAATGCTGTTTACCTTTCTTCAACCACAGCGTAATAGCAATATGTATATCAACATGTATTGACACATGAAAACAGTATTGGTAAGACTTATGTCAGTCAGACTCTGAATGTTTCATTGTAACATTCCTATAACATTCATAGCTTTGCCAGTTCCAATGATAACTATTTCTAAACATAATTTCTTTAAAATGGGCTAATTTTGAAACTATTAGGGCTATAACCCCTATTTTTATCTTCTTCAAGAGAAAATACGGAAGGTTAGTTCAAGTTCAAGTTTATTGCAGGAAAACTCCATTGAGCAAGCTCATTCACAAGGAGGTCCTGTGACATAAACACTTAAAGTACAAACATAGATAGGTAATAACAGTATATACATGAAATGCACGTTACATGATACAGGCTGGATATACATACAAGGGTACCACATATGGTGACCGCAGGTGGTAAACATTAGTATGAGACAGGGAAGCGACTTACAGGTTGCATACTGATAAATGAAACATGATGACTGGTGTGTTCAATACTTATATTTTGGCAGCTAGAACAAACAGACTACAACTGATATGGGGGGGAGGAGTGATTTGATAGAGTAGCAGTGGAGCGTAAGCATAGATAAAGCCAGGAGTAGAAGGGGAAGGGAAAGCAGTTAATATGACAAAGCAATTATACCTTACCAGTGGATAAATATGGCACACATGGGGAAGGAAGAGACTTAATGGCAGTTACAGGTGTCTTTTATTTTGGCTGAACTTAGCGATTTGTAGAAGTTTATTGAAACTGTGCTAGTTAGTTTCAGTACGGTTTGTAATTGGTTCCAAATGGAGGGAAGGGCATATGCAGTAGCACGTTTACCAAAGGAGGTCCGCGTCCTTGGTATGTCAAGCATAATAAAGTCAAGGGGTTACTTGAGGGGAGAGTTAAGAGTTTGCTATGCAGTGTAAGGTATAAGATGATGGTAGACAACTAGCAGTGGCATATATCGTAATGAAATAGGATAAGGTGGAACCAAAAAATAAATTTTTTTTTTTTACACACGGCATAAAATAAGCGGGTTCATATCACAATTTGTGACCTAAAATGTTAGTGTGTGAAATGCAGCCTTGAATAATAGCAGTTTCTAAATAATTAACTGTTTTATAAAATTTGTTACTGGAAGAGACTTGTGATTGTTCCATTTATGAACAAAACGTCCTTTTACTGGTCAATGCCTGATGCTTTTGCAGTCAAAGCCTGCGAAAGCTAGGAAGAATTGCTAATGCTGGGGGTGAGACTGGAATGTTCACCACACAGTTTAAGGCATATGATAAATGTTCATAGGCATTATAGATATATAGATCTATAGCTTGGAAAACTGCCTGTTTCTATTTCTGTATCCATAACATAATTACTGCTGTTACATGATAGCAATATAATAACAGCATTTCTTAATAGCTGGACTCTAGGCTTTCATTAAAAAAAAAAATTATGTTTCGAACCCAGAAGTTCCAGAGTTCGACCATTCAAAAGATATTTAACAATTTTGGAACCGTTAGGGCTAGAGGCTTAATTTTATTTTTAAATGAAAGCTTGGAGTCCGCTAAATAAATATGGCATTAAGATATCTCTGTAGCCACCATATAGTAATATAAACACATAAAATGATGATAGCACTATAGCCACCATATAGCAATATAAAAACATAAAATGGATCAATGTTGGGAAATCTGAAGCCATGGGGTTCCCAGACGTGGACCCAGAGGTGCCGCGGAAGGGATTCAGGATTGTAAGGTCAGATTTTAAATATCGGGGGGTGCGGATTGGGCGAAGGTGGGAAGAGTTGTATAAGTTGAATTTTCACCCCTTGATCAAAATGTTGCTGGCAGACCTAGAGAGATGGATGCAATTGCCAATATCTTGGATTGGGAGGATAAATCTTATAAAAATGAATATTATCCTCCACATCCTCTACGCTATGCAAATGTTGCAGATGAGGCTTACACAAAGGGACGTGAAACGGCTGGAGAAGGGGTTCACAGGCTTCATATGGCAGGGGGAAAAAGCCCAGAATAAGCTTGGCAAGGCTCAAGGTGGACAGGAATGGGGGGGGGGGGCCTTGGCTTCCTGGACCTGGATGCATATTACAAGGCAGTGCAACTCCGGGGTGTGGCAGACTGGGTTCATAGGCCTGCAGTGGCCAGCTGGGTCGGGCTGGAACAAGAAGGTAATCCTGGGAGACTCACAGCATACCTCCATAGTAAGGGGCTGCGTGCATTTAGAGACCTGGGTAATGGTAACCCATTAGCCGGGGAGACATTAGAGGCCTGAGACCACCTTTGGCGGAGGAAGGGATTAGCCCAGAGGGAGACTATTTTACTTCCGATTGTGAGGAACCCCTTCTTTGCCCCTTGGATGGAAGATTGGGGATTCCTAGAATGGGAAAGGGGAGGAGTGGTATGCGTAGGGGTCCTATTGGAGAAAGGGGAGTTGCATGAGTTTAATGAAGTAAGGAGAGAGCTAGGATTAGGGGCCATTCACTTATTTAGGTATTTGCAGGTGAAGACATACGTAGGGCGCCAGGGCATGGGCGGAAGGGATGGTTTGCTTCCAAGCAGAATTGAGCAGGTGGTATGCCAGGCTAGGAAGGACCAAAAATGGTTTGTAGGGAAAATAGCCAAACTAGAGAAACAGAGCTTGCCAGACCTGACGGGCCCCACAAAGGCACGCTGGGAAAGAGATTTAGGGCTGCAGATATCGGAAGGGAACTGGGAGCTAGTGTTAGGTATGCCAGAGGGAATTATGATCTGTAATAAATTTAAAGAGGCTTTCTATAAGTTTTTGAGTAGAATATACTGGCCGCCCCGCTATCTCACTGAACTGCAGAAGGTGTAGTAGAGGGTTGGGTACCTTTTTTCATTGCTTCTGGGCATGTCCCATCTTGGCTAACTTTTGGGGGAGTGTAGTTCAGGAGGTAAACAAAGGGATGGGGGGGTCAACTGACCCGTGACCCATTAGTTTGTCTGTTTGGGGTAGAAAGAATAGAAGGGGAAGCGGAATGGCAATTATTACCTAGATGGGCAAGGGCGGTGTTTGTGCTGGCCAGGCATTGCATTCAGAACACCTGGGTTGATGGAAGGGGACCCATGTTAGTCGACTGGAGAAGGCTGGTTCTACGCTCACTGGCTTTGGAGAGACTCACATGATTAGTCAGAGATAAGGAGGAGAGGTTCTTGAGAGATTAGGCGCCTTTCTTGGCAACCGTAAGTGTGTCCGAAAACCTAATGCTCCGTATGGGGTTGAATATCTAAGCCTAGAGCGTTGGACATGGCCTGGGATTCAACTCCCATAGCTGTGGGTGGGGGGGAAAATTAACAGTTAATCTAGGAGTCAGGGGATGAGGGTAGGCCCGGCCCTCTTGCATAATATATATAAATGAGCAGTAAGAAAAAATTACTCACCTTAGTAATGTTGTTTCTTCTAATGGAGTCTTGCTATATTATGACAGTAGCAGTTTGTCCCACCACTAGAACTGCTCCGGAGGTGAAATGGTTAATACCATTCCAAAATAGAACTTTGAGCACGAGCTCTAAGAAGCAGCTCTATCTGTGTAATTTCAAACCTGAACTGTCAGATCTTCGAGCAAAACTCAGTAAGGTCTGTGTGGAAGCTGTAACCTACACTAGCCAAATGGCTACCTAAATATTAACAACCATTGCTGGTCCCAACACCCAAGACTCAAGTGGGACCAGAACTACTAACACAATTCTAACAACATGAGAATAAACAACAGTATAATAAAACACACACACCCCAAACTCCCAAAAGGGGAGAAACGCTAAAAGGGCATAAAATAGTGCCCACACTAAGTTGCCCGCACCCCACCCAAGTAGAAGTTCTGAGAGGGGCAGGCTGGGGGGGAGGTCATAATATAGCAAGACTCCATTAGAAGAAACAACATTACTAAGGTGAGTAATTTTTTCTTCAAACAACATGAAGTCTTGCTATATTATGACAGTAGCAGACTACACAGCAGTACCTCCATGGAGGAGGGGCAGAACCTACTTAGGGAATAGGCTCTGAAGAACAGCTGTGCCAAACCGAGCATCTCTCCTGGCCTGGATATCCAGGGAGTAATGCTTGGTAACAGTGTGTACCGTTTTCCAAGTAGCAGCCTGGCATATCTCTAATATAGGGATGTCTCTGGCAGCAGCTAGAGACGCAGCTGTACCCCTGGTGAAATGAGCCCTCAAGCCAGAGGGGGGATCTCTGCCCAGTTTCTGATACCAAAATTGGATACAAGAGACAATCCACCTGGCAATTGATCTCTTAGTGGCAGGTTTGCCTTTCTCAACTTCACCATAGGTAAGGTAAGGAAAAGTTGGAGGGATTCGAACCTGTGACCTTTGGTACGTTCTATATAGTAACTAAGAGCTCTCTTAACATCCAGGCTGTGCAACCTCCTCTCACCAGAAGAGGAGTGATCAGTGAAAATACTGAAGGAGATAGATTGGTTAAGATGGAAATCTGAAACCACCTTAGGTAAAACTTCCTATTAGTCCTAAGGACTACCATATCCCTGTGGAAAGAAATAAAGTCAGTTTTTCACTGACAAGGCTTGCAACTCACTTATGCGTCTAGCAGAAGTGATAGCCACCAGAAAAACAGTTTTCCAAGTTAGATACTTAAGCTCTGCAGAAAACAGAGGTTCAAAAGGGGGTTGCATTAACTGGGCAATACAAACATTAAGGTCCCAGGCAGGGGCCGGTTCCCGAAAGGGAGGATTAGTATGGAGTAATCCCTTAAAAAACTTGGAAAACACAGGGTGAGTGGAAAGAGGGGATGACTTTCCTGCTGACACAAAAGCAGATACAGCTGCCAAATGGACTCTCAGGGTAGCTGGTCTGAGACCCAAGGAATTAAGATGGACCATGTAATCTAATACAATGGGCAAATCAGCAGATTCTGGGGAAATATTTTTCCCAGCACACCAAATGGAAAACCTTTTCCATTTAGAACTATAAGTAGCCCTAGTGGAAGGCTTTCTGGAAGCCTTTAGGATTTCAAGAACACCTTGAGAGAGGTGTAAATCAGCAAACTCTAACTCCTCAAGAGCCAGGCCTTGAGGTTGAGGGATTTGAGGTCCGGATACCAAACCCTTCCCTGGGCACAAGTTAACAGGTTGTGAATCCTGGGGAGGCAAAGGGGAAGATGGATTGTCAGTGACAGAAGGAGTGGGTACCAGGGCTGCCTGGCCCAATCTCGGGCAATCAGAATCACCCTGCAAGGCTGAGATCTGATTTTGACTAATACTTTGAATAGGAGAGGGAAGGGAGGGAAAGCATAAAGAAACTTCCCTCCCAATCCAGGAGAAGGGCATCCAGGGGGACTGAGCCCAACACTGGAGGCCTGCAACAGAACAGAGGAAGTTTGTGATTGTCTGGGGCTGCAAAAAGATCTATCTGAGGGGTGCCCCATCTGGCAAAGACTATCCCCAGCACTTGAGGATCCAGGGACCATTCGTGATGGCCCTGGGAAATCCTGCTGAGAGCATCCGCTAGGACATTGTCCTTCTCTGGAAGAGGAACTGCTATGAGGGAAGTGTTCAGGGAATAGGCCAGAGACCACAACTTTATTGCCTTGGTGCACAAGGCCGAAGACCGAGTGCCCCCATTTGTTGATGTACCACATTGTTGTGGTGTTGTCTGTTCTGACTTGTATCACCTTGTTGTGGACAGATGCAGAAAATGCTTGAAGAGCTAAAAAGACAGCTCTGAGTTCCAGCAAATTGATGTGGAGCAGAGATTCCCGGGGGGACCACACTCCCTGAGTGGAAAGGTCGCCCATTTGGGCTCCCCAACCCAGAAGGGAAGCATCTGTAGTGAGAGTCAAATTGTGAGCAGGGGGAATGAAGGGGACCCCCAATCTTAAATTGCTCTGATCCTGCCACCACTGGAGGGCCTGGATCAAGGTTCGAGTCACTGGGACCAACTTGGAAAGGGGGTCTCTTCTCTGAGACCAATAGGTTCTCAAGTGAAACTGAATGTCTCTCATCTGAAATCTTGCTCCTGCACAACAGCTGTGGATGCAGCCATGTGCCCAGGAGCTGCAGAAAGTGTCTTGCTGGTCGAGAGACCTGCAGGGTGAAGGAGGAGGCCAGAGTCACAAATTGCCACCCTTTCTAAGGGAAGAAAAGCTCTGGCTAGCTTTGTGTCCAACTCTGCCCCTATAAAGGTGAGTACCTGGACTGGTTCCAGAACGACTTTGGTAGATTTAGCAGAAAGCCCAGGGAGGTGAGAAGCTGCTGGGTAACTTGCAGGTGAGATTTTACCTGTTCTGGGACTGGCCTACAATGAGCCAATCCTCAGACAGGAAAAACAGCAATCCTTTGCCTCCTTAAGTGAGCCACTGCCACTGCTAGACACTTTGTGAATACCCTTGGGGCAGAGGTAAGGGCCGAAGGGCATTGCTCTGAACTGGTAATGACCTGAGGGTAGTTCGCAATCTGAGATACTTTGATGGGAGCTTCTGATTAGGACGGAAATAGGCATCCTTGAGGTCCAGGGAGGCTAACCAGTCCCCTGGCCTTAGGGAGGGTAAAATCATTGCCAGAGTTACCATTTTGAACTTTGGTTTCAAAAGATGCTTGTTCAGATATCTGAGGTCTAATATGGGCCGCCATTCTCCTGTCTTTTTTGGGGTAAGGAAGTATCTGGAATACAGACCCCTGCCCTGGTGCAGGGGAGGAACCCTTTCCACTGCTCTGAGCAAGGGTCTCTGAAGCACTTGCAGGTAGAAAAAGTCTGGTTCTCACCTTGGGAAACTTTTTGAAGCTGAGAACCAGACCCTGGCTTACTACTTCCAGAACCCACTTGTCTGAGGTTAAAGAAGCCCAGTTCTGACTGAAGTAAGCCAGCCTGCCCCCTACCGGTAAAGGAGACCGGCCCTGGGCACCTCATCAGGGTGCCTGCTTAGCAGGAGCTTTAGGCTGAGGGGTGGGAGCAGGCCTGCCCACCCCTCGCCTGCCTCCTCTACTCTGAAGAAGCCCTCTGAGCATAGGCAGAGGAGGCTTGAGTCTGGTAAAAGGTCTGAAAAGGCCTACCCCTACCCCTGGGGTATGCCTCTGAGGAGTGGCTTGCCGCCTCCTTAGCTTGGGCACTTTGTAAGTAGTCCTATATTCATCCATCTTTTCATGTAATTCTCTGTCTGCTCCCCAAACAGAGAATTTCCCACCACAGGAAAATCCATAGCCTTAGTCTGGGTATCCTGTGACAGACTAGTACACCTGAGCCAGGCCAACCTACTGAAAAGCTACAGATGTGGCCATGACCCTAGAGGAAACATCATTAACATCCACAGCAGCATGAAACTGTACCTTAGAAGCCTCAATGCCATCAGCAGCCACCTGTTCTAGTTCAGCTAGCCAGCTGGCCATGGGCTTGCTTGGCTAATTCCATAACAGTATCCCATCTAGATTTCTGATACCTAGCTACATAAGCCATATAATTTGCTTGCCTGAGTCCCAGAGAGGCTGCCATATACTGTTTTTTCGCCATGGCATCAATCTTCCTGGAATCCTTGTCAGGAGGATGTTAAGCCAGGGGGAAATTAGCTTTATCACAGGCTGCAGCCTGAACTACCCCAACATGACTGCATTGCTGAGAAAGGAATTCTGTATCAGGACCTGACAATGTGTACCTTCTGTCCATCTTTTTATCTACAGGAGGCACAGAATTAGGAGCTTTTAACATTTTTATTGTTTGCTTCCTAAAAGACTTGTGCAAAGGAATAGACAATCTCCTAGACTCTGGAATATCCATCATTTCTACAAAATCAGGCTCCTCTTGCTCATCCACAGCTTCTTCCAAGGGAAGCTGGAGGGTTTCAGCAACTTGTTTGTAAAACATAAAATGAGATGGGGACTCAGATAGCATAGGGGAGATTCTAGAGGTCTGTCTGAGAAATGTCAGTTCAATAGGCACACCCAGACCTTCCCAGCCACATTCATACTGTTCATAATCCTCCTCCCCTCCTCTGGTTCATAAAATTCCTCAACATCATATTCCTGAACCACTGGAACCGACGAACCGACCTTTTGCCAGATAGTGGCGGTTGGACAGAACCTGAGACAGTGACTGGACAATTTGTATGGCTTTTGCTATCTCTGCAGCAGTTGGAGAAAGGGTTTTGGACTCCAAACCTGCTGACTTTCTTGTTTTCTTTACTGGAATTGGTTCCTCAGAACCAGCTTTTCTTTTGCCCGAGGAAGTCTCGCCCTGGTCAGAGGGCACTCCCTCCGGTTCGGTTGGCACCGAACCGGGCTGGCCATCCGGGTCAGTGGACTTTTTGGCCTCTCGTTCCCTGAGCCTGCCCAATCTCTTTTCCAGGGTGGCTGCAGGGAAATTCTTACATATCTGGCAGTCTGACTGGAGGTGGTCAAACCCCAGACAATAGACACATGTGGTGTGTGGGTCAGCCTTGGCAAAGACTTTCCCACAGACATCACAGTGTTGAAACCCAGTGGGCCTGGTTTTTCTTTTGGGTTTCTCAGACATAATGCCAGCCTAACCAGAAAAACTTGCCCTTTAAACGGCAGTGCCAGGCAAGACACCCTTATCGGTTCCTAACCATGTCACGGGTATTGGAAAAAAACGTAATAAAATCCGGGTTTTTAGAACCGATAAGAACTGGGAACCGCACTCTAAAATGTTAAACTTTAAAGTTAATAAGTTTTAAACCCAGCTGATCGGTTCAAAACCGAACCAATAAACTTACAAGTTCCACACAAACAAAACCTTTAATTTACTTACGATTACCACAGACAGAGCTTGAACCGAACGGTTTTGCGGTTAAAATAAAACTATTCTCGGTTGAATCGAACCGAGAAAACACTGTTTAAACCGAGAAATGAACCGAGCAGTAGGAGAAATCTCCGGAGCAACTGTTCACTGAGGCGGAGTAAAGAATCTGACAGTTCAGGTTTGAAATTACACAGATAGAGCTGCTTCTTAGAGCTCCTGCTCAAAGTTCTATTTTGGAATGGTATTAACCATTTCACCTCCGGAGTAGTTCTAGTGGTGGGACAAACTGCTACTGTCATAATATAGCAAGACTTCATGTTGTTTGAATTGGGGGGATTGCTCTCTGTGCTTCATATTGCTGGGCATGATTAGCTGGGGGTATCTAAGTATACATAAGTTATTGGGATAGGTTTGCACACTAGACTACAATTTTGTAAGTGGAATATAGATGATAAATTAAGGATGTAACTGGGATTTGTATGTATTTGTGTCTGTATGTGTCTCTTGCTGTACGTAGCATGTATAAGTCTGTGTTTGAAAACTTTTAATAAACAGAATATTTAAAAAAAAAACATAAAATGATGATAGCACTATAGCCACCATATAGCGATATAAACACATAAAATGATGATAGCACTATAGCCACCATATAGCGATATAAACACATAAAATGATGATAGCACTATAGCCACCATATAGCAATATAAACACATAAAATGATGATAGCACTATAGCCACCATATAGCAATATAAACACATAAAATGATGATAGCACTGTAGCCACCATATAGCGATATAAAAACATAAAATGTTTCATATTGATTTGAAAGAAATAAAATGGTTCACAAAATTTTTGAAGTCCTGTCGTTTTTAACAGCATATGACATAGACATGTATATAATGTAGCAACACAGAAGAACTATATGTAGGGTCTATACTTGTTGATCGGACTCCAGGCTTTCATTTTACCCAGGACTTCCCTGTAAATGAGCTTTGCTTACTGGAGCTTTTTCCTGGTTAAATAAATAGATTTTTCCAAACCATTTTATAGCAGACATCATATACCAACACTATGCATTTCAGGTTTATATTTCAATCTTAGATTCCTGGGGACATAAATGAATCACTTGAGTTTTGCTATCATGGATTATGTTTTCACCACAACCCTTTGATGAAATTACAGCTTTATTCTGTACCATAGTCCTTATTTTATGGGTTCCCACCAATTATGTTTACTTCATTTTTATGAGCTAGCACAGTTAATATGCACATACAAAAGAGGGTGTGTGGTAACAAATTTAAGTATGCTACTTTCACTGACAGCAAAACATGGCCTCCCATGTTATCCAAGGCTTGCAAGTGCAATGTAATGGCATGGCCCATAGCAAAAAGGTAACGAAGCAACTCTGTGTAGTCTCCTTATTATTTTTTAGCAGAACAAAGCAAATTAGAATTTCTTTTGAAGCTTGAAAATGTTTAACCACTTTGTCAAAAAAATATTAGGTAGTTAAAACATTTTCTAGCTTTAAAGGGTATTCATGGAAGTTACCTCAGATGCCAAATTGAGAAATCCAGGTCTGTATTCAGCTGTGTAAAGCTGTTTGTTCCCGTGTGTACAGTAGGCACTGTTACTTATGTTAGTTTTCTAGAGTCGTCACCTCCATCAGCCATAGCACTAGTAAATAGATCTATAGCTATTTACCTGGTGTTTTGCATGGGGGGCTTTTAATTGTAAATGGTTTGCAGTTTTCATTATTTTTAATATAAATAAATACTTTGCTTGGCTGGCGAGTGATGCGGTGACAACATGTTGCACTTCCGAATCCTGCACTGGTGCTGGTGGGGGGTGGGCTGCGTCTTCAAGGTGAGGAGCTTATCTTCCAGGGTGGAAGGTGAAAATCATCCAGAATCTGAGCACTTTCCTGCTTGCTGGCCAGGGAGTGATTTTGATGCTGGCTGTGGAGGTGACCGCTCGAATGTCCTTCCAGGTAGAGGAAGTGTGCATCTGTGATGACTCTTATTATTGGGGTGGGAGACGGGGGTATTGTACTAGGTTTGCAGATGACATAAAAACTAGCCAGTAGCTGAATACCATGCATGCTGCAAAATTACTTTGACATTCATTCCTTAGCCAAGGCATAAATTAGTGTTGAAAACTTGATTATCCAAATTGCCAATCAGAAAAAAATGTGATTAGCAGTCATTCCGTTTTGAGTAGCAATTAAATTAATATATATATATATATATATATATATATATATATATATATATATATATATATATATACACATAAAATATAACCTGTTATATCCAAGCACAAATAAAGCAAAAAAAAAAACTTTACCTCCTCTGTCACACACCCAACGCCCTTGCCCCAGACCGACATGTTTTTGGCTGATGAGACTCCCAACCAACTTCTACCTAACCTCTACTCAAGACACCCCAAAACAACAAAGAAGTGCCCCAGCCTTCTCCCTGACATGCGAACATGCCTAGTCACTGTGTCTTATTCAATTGGCAGGTGTGAAGTGGAGTCTGCTCCTGTTTCAGCACACATCAATTTGTAGTCTTTGTTTTGGGGGGGCTCGTGCTTAAGGCTTTGATGTGCTGTCTCTCTGTTGTTTAAATCCGGATGGCAGCACCCCCAATACTTCCGATGGCAACACCCCTGATACTTAACCAATGTGTATCCTACAATAGTCAAAACATGGGCAGGCAGTTTTCAGCTACTCCAACTCCCGATTCATTAAGGTGGAGGTAATAACTTGTATGGATCTATATGTTCTAGCTCTCTGCATTACTTTTTAATTGCCATCATCATGTGCACCATCCTCAAACCACTCCCGCTGTTCCACATCACATAGGCCTCCAGTGTGGTGCGGAAGAGGTGGAATGGTGGGGAACAGTGAGCCAAGCAGGGGGAAAAATGCAGTCAGTCACTGATTTTCTAATGGACAGCCGCCCTAAAAATTGCTTAGCAATTGCTGTGAATCAGGTTATACAGCTTGATTAGGGATTGATGTTTTTTTGGGTTGCAAAATGCAATGCAAACGCACTTAATTTAGGCCTTGTTAGCGCAGACTATTTCTGTTGAATCTGTTGAATGTCTGCCAGGATTAAAAGCTTGGCCTCAGTACCACTTGACAATAAACCTCTAAAACACTAATTCCTTCTTTTGAAACATTGAATGTATTATTGCTGCTGGCATACAGTAACACACAGTCTAAAAATAAAGTATTACAGCTGAACAATGAAAGATAATGGTGATTGGTGCAGGAAAGGTGAACAGTCCACAATGAATGTCTTGCAGTATTTAGTTGGTTCTTTTAAACTATTACATTGCTTGCATATGCCAAGTGGGACTGCATTTCTGCATCTCTGTACTTAGTTGGCAGTTTGTGACAGAATATTTCGCTTGCAGCTTTCTGTTTGTCCATTAGAGCTTCAAAAGAGTGTCACATTGCAAATTCTAAACTCTCTGCAGTTATCTCAAAAGTTGATCAAAAAAAGGTTTTCTTGGCCATGATTTTTAAATAACACCTACGCAGCCTTATGCTTTTGTACTATTCTTTTGCAAGATGATTCCTTGCAGATGCTTCTGACATAATTCTCTGTGCTTTTTTCCCCCTCATCTTTAATGATTTTGTTTCTGCCTCAGCTCTTAGGAGACTCCAGGAATAAGGTACTTCTGCTTTCCTTACTTTGTTTCAATGTTCTAGACACCTTCTCTGTTGTCAACCCCTGTGGCGGTGGGTTTCTGTAGGGGTACTGTATGTTCAGTCAGTAGCAGTGAAAATGTGTAAAGAATGGAAAATAAGGGAGAACACAGGAAGATGTGAATATTGCCATTACAATCTGAGTAGTTATTATTTTGGGTTCGGAGTTAGTTGTTTATCCCTGAAATGGACTGCTTCTCTGTGTTCTCTCATAAAAGAAGTTAAAACATCTGCAATTGTACATTTTTTGGAACAGTGCATACCACTTACTCAGGTGCCTGCTAAGGCTAGAGTCACATAAAAGTCAAGACACATGTAATTCGCACATAGATAGGCTGCAGAGACCTGCACTGGGTAGCATTTTCATATCCTGACCGCCACTGCCTGCACGTGTGGAGCAGTGCTGAGGGGCGGGGGTCTGGGGGCACAGCTGATCCAGATGGTGGCCTGGGTCAGCTAGAGTATGGAATGAGCTGGGGATTGTGGGATAGGTCAGTCTTTTAAATACTGCCATATTCCTGTACGAGAAAAGGTATTTAAAAAAAAAAAAAAAGATTGGCACAGTATCCTAAGCACTCGTTGGAGCCATGGAACTAAACACTTGGACACTGCTATATCAGCAAAATAACACATTTATTTGTGAGCCCACACAGAGAAACAAACAGCTATACTCTGGCACATCAACCCAGTCAGGGTCTTTGTCGGGGAGGGGTGGATCCCTTCCAGCTTGCATCCACCATAATCTGGTTGGAGGGGTGAGGGCAGGGCAGTCAGGCTCACAAGCATCCAGGAGCGTGTGAGAGTGAGCCCATAAGACTTGTAGTAAGGCTCACCCTTGTATGGCCTACGTGCCCTTCTGGCCTCCTCTGCAGCACACAGCTTGCACGAAGGATACTTGCAGAGTGTGGCCATGCCCCCCCCCCCGCAGCCTCATTCCTGACCACCGCAGTAGCTCCGTGTATCAGGTCAGGGCCCACTCCCCATGGGTGGACTGCTGTTTATTGTTGATGAATGGAGAACTCCATATGTCCACAGAGCGGTCTCCATTCGTCCTGGACAACCCGTGTAGTGGAGTGTAGCATCTTTAGGATTGGCTCCTTAGTGCATTCAACGCTGTTTTGTTTTAAAGGGGTTGATCTGCAATTAAAAAATTATGAAATTGTGTTTTCTAGGATCGTGGATATGTTGTTCATCCACACTTATTGGCATGTCCCCTTTCCCTTTAAGGAGCCACCGGAAGTCTTCAGGCTGGCTCCTCCCACCCACCCAGGTGGTATATACCTCGGCTCTGCCCCATGACGCCAGATCTTCCTTTCCGCTGGAAGATTGAGGTTGCCTCCCTTGTGCTCACGCATTCTGTAGGCCCTGGCTTTCAAAACTTCAGATTTACCGAAATTAAAACTCGTTTGAGTTAGCGATCGCTCTTTTGCGTCTTCGATCATGGAAGAAAAATCTCCGGATTTCGCTGGTATCCTTGCGGCCAGAAGATGTCGCACACTGATCCCAATCTCACGCTCGTCTACTGCCTAGGTGTCAGCCATGACACCTCGCCCTGCAGCTTTTGCTTGGCCTTCCATCCCAACATTCTGGATGACTGCCTGGCACGCTTAAAGTTGGGGAGACTGGAGAAAAGGAACCCTCCGGTGAAGTCCAAGGAGGCTAGGTGGGCGGCTTCCACGGCTGCGGACTCCGCCGAACAATTGGAATGCATGACGGCATTCGAGGAAGAAGCGGCTCATACCACCGACACTTGGGGCTTCTTCGTTCTTCTTGACCTAGGCTCTACTTTTTCGGGCTCCTTCCAGGAATTTTGCCTGTCTCTTCCCACCCGGGGAGAGGCACCTGTGGGCTCGCACTCCTCCCGATCCCGTAAGTGGGAGAAGGAACCGAGTAAACCTTCGTCTGTCGAGAAGCTCTTGGGACCAAGAGAGGTCCCGATCCCAAGAGCATGCAATCTCGACTTCGGTCGAGATCACTTCTTTGACTGCTGGCTTTTCGTACCTTCCGTTGGGCCAGACAGCCGAAGATGCGGTCGACGAGGTCGAGATTGTCATCGACTCCATTGACCCACTGTCGCCGGCTGCTGCCGACGACTCCTTGGAAAGGATTCCAGTCCTTGTCTTCCCCGATGAGGAGACCCAGCCTGCTGGTGTTCCCATAGAGGACCCGGTTCCGGACCATCGGAAGTCACTGGTCCCGCCGGTGTCTCCAGACATCCGAGTCGGCCCACCTGATCTCAGTCGAGGTCTAGAACCTCCTCTACCGACAGACCGAGGAAGAGCCGTAAGCGCTCTAAGAAGAGGCAGCGTCATTGATCATCCTCGTCCTCCTAAGATGAGGAGAGGCTCCGGTGGAAACTAAGGCACTACGAGGACCTCATGTGGCAACAGCTGATCTTGTCCAGGCACAAGCCGACTCCGGCTCCTTCCCCAGCCATTACTTGGCTTACACCTCCTAGGCTGAAGCTGACCCCTCCGGAGACTAAATCTTCGGTTCCTCCACCTGTGAAGCCAGCAAATCCACCTCTTCGTCTTAAACCAGCCTCTCCACCTATTGTGGTGGAACCACCGCCTAAGCAGCCCATGGGAGGGGCTCCTTCGAAAGAAGACAGACCAGACACCGGGCTTCACCGGTGTTTATCGGTCACGGTCACCCCGGACCACCCTCTGCATGTTGAGGGTGATTTGGGTGGCAGGCCGCTGTATCCCGACTCCTCAGACTCTGATGTCACCGGGCTTCATTCTCCTCTGGGGATATTGAATCGTTTGTTGGCCTAGGGATGGAGGAAGGTCCTTCCTCCTTCCAAGGGATTCTTCGCCTCATCTCTGAGTCCACAGGGATGTCCCTGGAACCCATCCAGAAAAAGACGGAGTACCCTCTTATGGACATCCTTAAAAGAGGGGATACCCCGATGGAGGTCTTTCCTCTGGCCGAGGCCATTGTTGGTCCGGCACTCGAACTCTGGCAGCATCCTGCCTCTTGTCCAGCACTGTCTGCCTGCAAGTACGCAGTTCCCAGGGGGTCCCTTGCGAGGTTCACAGAGCACTCTTCAGCTGAGAGCCTGGTGACTGCCTCTGTGTTCAGGTGTACTGGCAGTTCTGCTGACACTGACCGACTTCCCAACAAAGAGTCCAAGCTCTTGGACCATTCGGCGAGGAAGGTCTGTGCGGTTTCCTCCTTGGGCCTTTGTCAGGCAAGTTCGGACTTCATCATGGCACACTTCTCTCATGCCCATCTCGGGTCATTAGACGAAGTCCTCCCACATCTCCCCACGGACATGCAGACTATGGTCAAGCAGGTCCGAGACCTGGGCTGAGCTGTTGCCAAACAGCAGCTCCAGACGGCCCTGGACATTTGGGGACTCCTGTGCTCACTCGATGGCTGCCACAGTTGCCTCTCACCGCAGGGCTTGGCTGAGGCTCTTCTCCTTCTCGGTGGATACTCAGCACAAATTACCTGATGTGCTGTTCCTTGGGACTGACTTGTTTGGCCTAGGAGTGTCCAGTCACCTTCAACGCATAGAGCAGTCCAGTGCCACCTTGGACGTCACTTCTGCCAAGGGTTCTTTGGGCAAGAACCAGCAGAAGAGGAAGAAGAAGCCCTTTCGGCACTCTTCCCCTGCAGCTCAGCAGTCCTCCTTCCAAGGGGGACAGCAGCATCAGCAGCAGGCTCGAGCTTGGCACCCTCAGCCCAAGCCTGGACCCCAACAGGCCCATAAAGGAGGCCGAGGCTCAGGTCCTGTAGCCTCCTCCTTCTCCAAGCCTACTCAGTGATTGGATGGGGGCTGTCACCCCTTCTCCTGTCAAGATAGCTCTTTGTCCACCTGTGGGGGGCCGGCTCTGCCACTTCCTTTCCGCCTGGTCCGCTGTCATTTCGGACAGGTGGGTTCTCGAAGTGGTCGGTCAGAGACTGCCTCTGGAGTTTGAGCAGTACCCTTCCAGCCGAGCTCACAACCCCTCGGGAGGAACGGATATCCGCTCACACCCAGTCGGCTCTTTGAGACGACGTTGCTCTGCTCCTCCTCAAGGAGGCAGTAGCTCCCATGGCAGATCCTCCAGCAGACCCTGGCTTTATCTCCAGGTACTTCCTGGTGCCCAAGCGGACGGAGTGCTGGCGCCGCATTCTAGATCTCCACGACCTGAATCAATATCTCAGGTCTCGCACCTTTCGGATGGTCACTCTGTCCCAAATCATTCCATCCTTGGAGCGAAACGTGGTTTTGTTCACTGGATCTGCAGGACGTGTTCTTTCACGTCCCAATCTGTCTGTCCCATCAGCGGTTCCTCTACTTCAGGGTCGAGGGGAACCTGTACGAGTTCCGAGCCATGCCGTTCAGCCCGTCATCGGCCCCGTGGGTCTTCACCAAATGCATTGCAGTGGTGGTGGCCCATCTACGGCGTCAGGGGGGAGGGGGTCAGAATTTACCCCTACCTTGATGACTGGCTTCTAGCAGGTCACTCCCTACAGGAGGTGGAGAGATCCAGGGATCTGTCCCTCCAGACCTGCTCCCAACTCGGCCTTCTACTCAACAAGGGCAAGTCGGAACTTGTGCTTTCTCGGTGATGGGCTTCATCGGGGCAGAGCTCGACTCTTGTCAAGCCAGAGCTCAGCTCCCAGTGGACAGGGCGCAGGTTCTTTCCTCCTTTGCCCGGTCATTTCTGGTTGGGCAGTTGCACCCTGCCCGGGACTTTCTGCTCCTTCTGGGTTACATGGTGGTGTGCACCTCAGTGGCACATGCACCCCCTTCAGTGGGAGCTGGCCGCCCAGTAGACTCAGCACCACGGTCAATTTGACCAGCTGGTCACTGTTACCCGGAAGATGTGGGATGCTCTGCAGTGGTGGACCACCCCAGACTGGTTGCAGGAAGGGATCCTGTTTGTCCGCCCCGAGCCGACGGTCGTTCTCATGACCAACGCCTCTCTCATGGGCTGGGGAGCCCACATGGGGGACAAAAGGGCCCACGGGCTCTGGACCCCTGTGGAGTCTCGATGCCACATCAACCTGTTGGAGCTCAGAGCAGTCAGACTGGCACTGTCAGCTTTTGCTCTTCAGCTCCAGGGTCAAGTGGTTCAAGTCCAGACGGACAATACCATGACCATGTACTACCGCAACAAACAGGGCGGCATGCACTTCTGTCTGCTGTGCAGAGAGGCGCTCTGCATCTGGACGCTCGTAGGCCGATTGGAGGCGGATCTCCTAGCCATCCATGTGGCAGGAACCTCGAACCATTTGGCGGATGCTCTCAGCCATCTAGGCCAGACATCCCACAAATGGTCTCATTGGGGCAAACCGATGGTGGACCTGTTTGCCTCCAGGAAAAACACCAAGTTGAGGCTGTTTCATGCCTGCCCCCCCTCAGCAGGGTTCGCTGCAGGGGGATGCCTTCTCAAGGCCGTGGACCCCACGCCTCCTCTACGCCTTCCCTCTATTTCCCTTGATCCACAAGGTGCTACTCAAGGTGAAGAGGGACAAGGCAAAGGTGATCCTGGTAGTCCCAGACTGGCCGCGCCAGTTCTGGTATCCAGATCTCCTCAGCCTCAGCTGCAGGCCCCCGGAGCGGCTTTGTACACGCCCGACCTGATATCACTCAATCAGGGGAAGGTATACCATCCGGATCTTCAATTCCTGCACCTCACAGCCTGGTACCTGAGCGGCTAGGGTTCAAGGCTTTGGGTCTTTCCAAAGATGTCTACACTGTGGTGGAGGCATCTAGAAAGGAATTGACCAGGAAGTGTTGTGCCTTCAAATGGAAGCGGTTTTCCATTTGGTGTCAGGACAAGGGCCTGGACCCTCTGTCCTGTCCCGTGGCTAACATTCTCGACTACCTTTAGTCTCTCTCTCTCAAAGGGGTCTATAGTCATCGACCCTTAGGGTGCACCTGGCAGCCATCTCTGCTTACCGGGCACAGGCCGGTCAGCCGACTTTGGCACAGGAGACAGTGGTCTGGTGCTTTTTCAAAGGCCTGGCTCACATATCCCCTCCGGTGCGTGAACCTCCACATCCATGATATTTACTGCTGGTACTGGCAAAGCTCATGGGCAAGCCATTCGAACCCATGCACAAGTGTGAGTTGTCACACTTGTTGTGGAAAACGACCTTCCTGGTGGCTATCACATCAGCCAGAAGGACACGGGAGCTCCAGGTGCTTTCCGTGGATTCCCCTTATCTGATCTTCCACAGGGACAAAGTTGTCCTGTGCCCCCACCCGAAATTCCTTCCGAAGGTGGTGTCAGAGTTTCACCTTAACCAGTTGTTGACTCTGCTGGTATACAGTACTACCCTAATTATACCTCGGAGACCGAATACAGGCTCCATACTTTGGACCTGAGACGTGCTCTCTCCTATTATAAGGAGAGAATGGCAGAAATTCGGGTTGAGGTTCGCCAGCTGTTTGTCACCTACGCTGAAGACCTGCAGCGAAGCAGACTATTGCAAGATGGATCACATTGTACATAGGTCTGTGCTATGAGTTGGTGGGCAAGGAGCCTCCCAGAGGGATAAGAGCTCATTCTACCCGCCATACTTCTGCATCGGTGGCTGCTTCCAGGGACATCCCTATCCAGGAAATCTGTCGGGCTGCTACCTGGAAGTCAGCAAACACCTTCATTACCCATTACCACATCGACCTTGGGTCACGCTGGGATGCTGGTTTTGGGGCCTCAGTTCTCCAATCCCTGTTCCCTAAGTAGGGGGATTGCGCCTTGCCTCCCTCCTCCCGGAGAACTGCTAGAAGTCTGCCAATAAGTGTGGATGAACAACATATCCACGATCCTAGAAGAATAGGTAACTCACCTGTAACAGTAGTTCTAGGAGTGGTATATGTTGTTCATCCACACGGACCCACCCGACCTCCCCGGCTGCAGACGCACAACACCTGGCTTCCAGCGGGCTAAGATCTGGTGTCATGGGCGTAGCTGAGGTATATACCACCCGGGTGGGTAAGAGGAGCCAGCTTGAATACTTGAGGTGGATCCTTTAAGGGAGAGGGGACATGCCAATAAGTGAGGATGAACAACATATACCACTCCTAGAACTACTGTTACAGATGAGTAACCTGTTCTTTTTTTTCACCTGTAGTATGTAACCATTTAAGCTTTCCATAACAATATATTATTGTAAAAGGCTATGTGTTTTATTTTGCCAAAAGGTTTCCAGGAAGGAAAAAAAAGAAAAATGTTTATTCATTTTTTTAAGTCTTCCAGTATAGTATAAACCATATTAACTCTGACCTCAGTAGCTGCTGATAGAGGACACTTCTGCCGACTGCTAGCCATGCCACTCCCAACTGCTAGCCACACCACTCCTGACTGTGAGCCATGCCGCTTCTGACTGCTAGCCATGGCATTTCACACCGCTAGCGATGCCGCTTCCAACCATTAACCATGCTGCTCCTAACTGCAAACCATGCTGCCCTCAACCGCTGCATTGCTGAACTTAAGGACAGCCCGACCTAGCCATGTCTCTTTATATAGACGGACCCCACACTATGCAAAAAAACAAAGGAAGCAAAAATGCCACTACACTATGGAAAAAACTTGAACACAAAAAAATTAGAAAAAGCAAATCTAAAATGATTGCAAATACAATTTACAGGTAAAACTAAAGTATCCTGAGGCATTACATAAAATAAATGCTAGGTAGTATGGTGTATAGGGAACTATTCTGTCAAGGGGTGCTTAAGAGCTCCTAGCCCTTCAAGACTGGGTTTATTGAGCTCTTGAGTCCTCTGTGGTATATTTCCCCATGAGTCCTCTGTGGTATATTTCCCCATGCACACAAGTGCTCATGACCTTATTTAGTAACCCAACTACCATTACTTTCAAAAGCTGTAGTACACTGGATTTTCAATAATAAACAGGTTTGTATTAGACACCGCTAAACGAACTCACCATTTAAAAATCATACTCTGTCAGTCACTGACAGAAACAAATCATCTTGGATGCCTTGCAGATGGCAAAAAAATTGTTTCCATCGAGAGCATTACTGCGTTACTCACTTGTGAGAATGAGCAGCTGTAAATCACTTTCTCCGTGTACTCCACTAAGAACCATTGTCATCATTTAAAACAGCCCCCCCCACCACCTCCTATTTTTCACACATATTCTCGAGTTTAGTTCTTCCTAGTAATAGTTTGAGCCAACAGTTATAGAAAATCCACTCTGGGAGTGTTGTACATCTGTCTCTTTTTTTTATTTTGGCATACACTCAGTGTGATACCTATATAACCAACCTGTGCGTCACACTCGCTTTTTTTTTTTTTATGTGCTATCACACGCAAGCATGTGTTTAAAAAAAAAAAAAAAATTTATAGCAATGAGCTCTATGTGCAACATTCTGTATATAAAAATGGCAGTACTGTTTTTAATTGATTACTGAATAGGGATAAGAAAATATGGCACTCACTTGCCCATGGCAGCTCTAGGTCAGTTGCTGTAAATGACTTTTTCAAAGGTTTACTGCGACTGGCCTAGGGTCAGTGGGGGCAGGCCAGAGCCATTTTTACTTTGGGTCCTCCAAAAATAACCAAGGTAAAAATGCACAATTTTATCGGATTTATCTTTATCTTACGGTAGCCTGTTGTGTGGCTAACATGAACTCCTGCTATGGACTAAACATGCTGCTTGCGGAGTTATCTTTGCTGCAACCTTGAGTTGCTTTATTCTTTGTCATTTTGGATTGCAGTGAGCTAAAATTCAGTGCACATATAAATTGTTGCTATGCTAGTTTTCTCATTCTGGTTACAATCATATTTCATAAAATCCTTTTCAGATAGCCAGCCAGGTAGCACATCTGCTCGCTTCTCTGGTGGCCCAGGTTCAGAAACGGACTTGGACTGTAGGGGGCTGACTAGGGGAATGAGGGATGAGTATCCCACTGGACAGCTCTTCTCCTTCAGGATGGGGATGGGGCTTCTCATCCTCCACATTATGACTGTCTCCCAGTGGTGGCTGGCAGCAGCAAGTGTGGAGGCTGTCTCGATCGGGGGCTGATGCAGATGCTGGTGCATTCTTCTGTACAGCTGCGCAGGCCTCATCATTTCACACTGGCAGCTTCCATTGGGAGAAAATGGTGGAAAAACTACCAAAACAGCAGGAATACAACCGGACCTTCACAGGCTACACATTGCTGACCAGGCATCCACCTCCTGGACCAGATTCTGCACCCCTTGGGGGGAAGGGATACTTCTCAGGGACCCAGCCATGGAGAATGAGCCATGGAGGCGTAAAGGAGGTCAGGGTAAGTAGCTGAGAGTGGTGGATGCTGGGGTTGAAGGAGCCGGTTCGAGATATAGATATATAATCTATAGTTTAAAAATACTTTTCAGATAAATTAGATTTTATAATTTGTTTACAAAATAAAAATCATTTAGTTTGTTGATAAAAATTGAAATCAGCTTGATGTGTAACACATTTATTAGGGTTTTCTGATATTTAAGTAGTTTTTAGGAGGTGCTTAGTGTGTAAAAATGTCTTAACCTTTTCCAGAAAAAGCCAGTCAGACGGCGATATGAGCCATATGGAATGTACTCCGATGATGATGCGAACAGTGATGCATCTAGCGCCTGCTCGGAGCGTTCATATGGTTCTAGGAATGGAGGCATCCCACACTACCTTCGACAGACTGAGGATGTGGCTGAGGTCCTAAACCACTGTGCAAGCTCCAACTGGTCAGAACGGAAAGAGGGCCTTCTGGGTCTGCAGAATCTATTAAAGAGCCAGAGGACTCTCAGGTGAGCAGCCTACCCTTCAGTACTGAGAACACTGCTCGCTTCTCTGAACACTAAAGTGTTAGGCATAGATGTATTCTTTGATCAGTGAGTAGGTTCTCTTCGTGTTTTCCAAGACTCATTTTGTTGAAACATAGAGGCTGGTGTATTTAAAGAGCAGATATACAAAATTAATGCGTGTAAAACTGTTATGTTTATGGCATTTGCATTTCACTTTAATGTTATCAAAATTTTTGATGATTGACATTGTCCAATTATCAGTCTTAAGTATTTCACATGAACAAGTATATATGCTACTGTCTGTTTCTAGTACGTGTCCCCCAACTGAAGTCTTAATTGCTGTGCTTGTGACATTGTAGTCTGTTGTTGTAAGAAGCACTGTAGTGCTGTAACAAGTATACGGACTTCAGGAATAAGTTCAGAGCACAAGATTTTGAGACAGAATCAGGCTTTGTAGCCAATCAAAACCATCCCCCACTACTCAGGGTTATGCTGCCATTTTCCCTCAGTCACATGCTTATCCAGTCTTGACTTGAAAGTTTTAAGCATCTCTAACGATAGGCCAAGTGTCCAAAGAATGGTTTCTGAACCAGGTACTAAACTCAGTGTTCCAGGGATGGGATCTACCAGAGGTGGATCTACAGTACTCAGCTCTTGGGTGACCTGAAACCTCCCCCTGGTTTGTTGCCTACCTCCCCCAGTAGGGGACAGTCCCATGAAATGCTGACTTCCGTCCCTGGAGGCAAAGTTCCTGTATGCATTCCCTCCATTCCAGCTAATACTAAGGGTCCTGTTGAAACCAAGAATAGTCAACAACAGTGATTCTGATACCTGCAGTACCAGTCTTAGGCAGACCTGGTGCTCTCTACTGCTGACAGTGTGACTGAAAAAGTGTGCAAGTCTGCCACTGAGGTAGGATCTTCTGACTTTGTTCCAGGGCAGAGTGACTCACTCAGATCTCACTGCACCTTCTTTGAGAGCATGGGTTTCAAAGAGCTACAGTACTCTAGCATAAACCTGTTAAATCAGGTGCTAGAAGTTTTAAAAGTTGCCAGAAAGCCAGCAACCAGAAAAATTGGCATGTCAGAACGGAAAACGTTCAACATATTGTGTACTTCCCATTACGCCACTGCAAAGGCTGCTGATATATCAGTGGATCTTCCAAGAATCAGTCTTCACCATTGATTCCCACTTACAGATCTGGGCCAGAGGCATTAGGATGCCCCATGGGAGCAAAGCTTTGCCAGGGGGCCAGCCACGCTACTGAGCATGGCACCTGCTTACCTCCCATGTGGTGCTGTGTGCCAGTCAGTGACCTTTCCTAGCTTCCTCACTTATCTCAGTTCTGTTTTCCTGTCGTGTAGTGCACACCGTGGGAGCACAGTGCCTCATTTCGAACTTGTTGCTGCTTTTGTATCTGCATCACCACTATTTTTCCCTTGTTGTGGGGTCACTTGTGTTGTTATTTTTCTTCAATGCCGAAGTGCAGTAAGAAGTGGGTGAAATCATTGAAGAAAGTCCAGCAGCTGCTCATTATGCACCATTGCCCCCTGTGGGAAGCTGATGGCTGTTCCAGATGGGGATCAAACCTGTGTGGCCTGTCTTGGACTGGAGCATGACATGGATGCGTGTGATGCCTGCTTCTGCATGGACTGCTGTACCCTCGAGAACCATGAGATCTTACTTTGAGAGGGCTCTTGCAGTAGGTACTAATCATTAGAACTAGAGCCGTCAGGCAGTAGGACCACATAGAAAACTTTAGCTAGTAGTGTCTGGCAGGGGACCGCCCTCCCGGCATCATATAATGGACATCAGCATGACAATATATAGTGGGCGGTCCCCATGCCCAAATCAGCCTGTGCCGTCTAACCCGTGGGAATGCTGCTTCAGTCTACCGACATTTTCAGATGACTGTTTCGTTGCTTTTATTTCTATAAATCATTAAAAAAGTATTTAACCTTTTTTCATGCATGTCTTCTCTGACGCCTTCAGAGTCACATAAGAGCAAGTGCGATTCTTGCGGCACTCAGCTCCCTCACAAGGACAGCCATTCCCTCTGCCTCTTCTGCGTGGGACCAAAGCACAAGACTGAGGACTGTGAGGCCTGCCAGAATTTCAACCAGGCCACACGGAAACACCACCAACAGGCCGTGGAAGCCCACATTCTTAAACTAAGACTGGCTTTCATGGAAAAGGAGCTCCAGAAGCTGCAGGGATCATCCTCCTCTCCGGTGGGGGGTTACTTCAGACTCCTATAAGAAGAAGGACAAAGAGAAGCACCAGGAACGAGATCGGTCTTCTCCCGCCTGCGGCCTCTTTCGTGGGCTGCAGGCGACGAGTGGCCTTCCGCTGGCACGGGTACCACTCCTCCGACCAAGCCTGCCCCTCCTTGCGGGGAACAGCCCTTGGTGCCCCCCCCCCCCGCCTGTGCAGGTCACAGTTCAGGCGGGTGCCTCTGATCCATAAGAGAGCTCCGCCCACCCCTCAAAACCCCGGGGCCTAAGTCTGGTGGCACGGCCGATAAGTAGGTCATCAGCTCCTCTAATGAACGCCCGGCCCCGGCTGATAAGTCACATGCCAGCTCCTCTGGTGTCCACCCAGCCACTGCGCTTCCATCGGGCCCTGATAACGGGCCTGACACTGATCCTCTGGATCAGCACACGTTGCCACTCTGGCCACAGCCCTCCCCAGAGGGTTGTTCCTCTTGGGATACTCCTTTGCCACCTCCCCTGGTGGTGACTCCTGTCTCTCTTGCACATTCCAAGCCAGAGTCGGAGGAGCGTCTGCCCAACATAACCCTGGTGCTGGAGCCGGAACGCCCGACGCCAGACCTCCCTTGGGAGTTGGTGTCTTCTGCCCCGCAGGCTCCCCCGTCTTGGCCAGCTCCCCTACCCCAGACTCTGGTAGGACCCTCGGCCCCCTTGGGACCAACACCAGAATCTCTGGACGTTCCAGCGCCAGACCTAATGTTAGCAGGCCCTTATAACTCTCCGTCAGGTCCTTCAGGCCCTCCTCCGGGGTCTACGCCTGGCTGCCCGTCTTCAGGGCCCCTGATAGGACCTTTGGCTTCTCCGTCGGGTCGTACACCAGGTTACCCGCTGTCAGGGCCTTTGGCACGTCCCTCGGCTCTGCCGTTAGGCCCTTTGCCGGACCTTACAATGCCAGGCTACCCTGCACCTCACTACCCTTCGTCCAGGGTACCTGCCGTTAGGGTATCATATGCCAGGGTACTGCATGCCGAGGTATCTGATACCGGGCTAGTCGCCCTATGGAGCACTGGGCTACCATTACCTGACACCGGGATATACGACGCCAGGGTTTACCTTCCCAGGATACCTGCCCGTATATCAGCCCCTTGCTCCTCCTTCTCCGCCCCTCCACCTCAGCCTCTGGTGGATTTTAGGGAGGCATTACAGTCTTGGTGGTCTAACACCAGGACCCAGTTGGTCTCAGAATTGGACCAGCAGCAGCCAGACGCAGTTTCCATGTCGGCACGCATGGACCCTTCACCGAGATCCCCTTCTGTGGTGGAGTCTCGCCCCTCTACCTCGGGACAGACCTCGCTTCCTACCGCTGTAGCTGGTGTCGGCAGGGGCCTTGCAGTCTCACTGCAGGAGATGGTCTCTCTCTCTGGACAGAAGCCCATCGTCAGACTCTGACTCAGACACTGCAGACTCCTCCCCCTCAGGTTTTGAGACCCCCTCCCCAGTGGATCCAAAGCCCAAAGATTCTCTCAAGTCTCCTCCAGAGGACCCCTCCTTTACTGAGATCCTTCAAAAGATTCAGGAGGCAAATGGGTGGAAGACATAGGATCAGGATCCCCAATGCAAGAGGCTAGTGGAACACCTGGATATGCCTGAGCTGTCCCCTCTGCTCATTCCTCTGTGGACTGGACCACATGAGGACCTGGCCTCCATGGTTTGGCAGCAACCTTCATCGGTGGCCACAGTCGCCAAGAAGGCTGATAGACCATATCGAGCACCTGAGGGTAAAGATCACCTGAGTTCTCACCCTAAAGCGGACTTGGTGGTCATTAATGCGACCCATGGCCGTATGGCTAAACCTAAACACATGAGCATCTCTCCTCCAGACAAAGAGTCATGGCAAATAGACCAGTTTGGATGTAAGGTTTATTCCTCCCCCACTCTGGGTCCCAGAGCTTTGAACTACCTGGCGCACATGAGTGTTTACCAGAAATCTATCCTGGGACAGTGCAAGGCAGAATTTGAGGCTTTGCCCGATTCCGAGGCTAAAACCAAAATTTCCCAGACTGTCAGGACTGCGGAAAACTCCTGCCTTCATTCTCTGAGTGACATATGATGCAGTAGACGCCTCTACCCAGAGTACCGCCACTGCTATTAGCATGTGTTGGTACTCCTGACTTCGGGTTTCCGGATTGGCCCAAGACGTCCAGTCGGCCATCCAGGATGCTCCTTTCAGAGGACCAGTCCTTTTCAGAGGCGATGTCAAGGACATAATCACTGAGTTCCAGGACAATGGCAAGGCACTGCGCTCTGTCCAGTCTATGTACCGCTCTAATACCAAGCCAAAACAGCCATTTGTCACCAGCAATAGCACCAGAATATGCAACAGCCAGCCCAACATAACAAGCTTTGGGCCCCACTCCTCCAGCCAAGTCCCAAAGGGCTGCCATGGCAGCGTTCCCCCACATCCTCTCTGCCTCCTGACTTGTGGCAGGGCCCCCAGCCTCCGCCGCCAGCTCCGGAGGAACCAGTAGGGGGCAGATTCGCCAACCACCTGGCCAGGTGTGAGTCAGTCACTTCAGACACGTGGGTCCTTCAGCTCATCGCTCAAGGCCACACCATCGAATTCACAGAGCGGCCTCCAAGAAATCCTCCAGGTCTCTCTCACTACCTAATAGGCCACATTGATCTCATAAGGGAAGAGATCCAGGCTCTTCTGACAAAATCAGTTATAGAGCCCGTTCCTGGGATCCAGGAAGGAAGGAAGAAAAAATTACTCACCTTAGTAATGTTGTTTCTTCTAATGGAGTCTTGCTATATTATAGACATTAGCAGTTTGATCCAGCTCTAGAACTGCCCCGGAGTGAAATGGTTAAAACAATTCCAAATAGAATTTTGGCACGAGAGCAGTTCTATCTGTGTCATTTCAAACTTGAACTGTCAGATCTTTACGAGCCAAACTCACTAAGGTCTGTGTGGAAGCTGTAACCTACACTAGCCAAATGGCTACCTAAATAATAACAACCATTGATGGTCCCAACACCCAAGACTCAAGTCAGGGGACCAGAAATACTAACACCATTCTAATAATATGAAAATGGAACATAAGTATAATAAAACACACACGTGTACAACACACACCCCAAAGTCCCAAAGGGACAAAATGCTAACAGGACATAAGTAGTGCCCACACTAAGTTGCCCGCACCCACCAAGTAGAGGTTCTGAGAGGGGCAGGTTGGGGGGAGGTCTATAATATAGCAAGACTCTATTAGAAGAAACAACATTACTAAGGTGAGTAATTATTTCTTCAAACAACATGAAGTCTTGCTATATTATAGACATTAGCAGAATACACAGCAGTACCTCCATGGAGGAGGGGCAGAACCTACTTAGGGAATAGGCGCTGAAGAACAGCTGTGCCAAACCGAGCATCTCTCCTGGCCTGGACATCCAGGGAGTAATGCTTGGTAAAAGTGTGTACCGTTTTCCAAGTAGCAGCCTGGCAAATCTCTAATAAAGGGATATCTCTGGCAGCAGCTAGAGACGCAGCTGTACCCCTGGTAGAATGAGCCCTCAAACCGGGGGGGGCTCTGCCCACTTTCTGATAAAATTGGATACAAGAGACAATCCACCTGGCTATTGATCTCTTAGTGGCAGGTTTGCCTTTCCCAACTTCACCATAGGTAAGGAAAAGTTGGAGGATTGAACCTGTGACCTTTGTCACTCTATATAATAACTAAGAGCTCTCTTAACATCCAGGCTGTGCAACCTCCTCTCCACCGAAGAGGAGTGATCAGTGAAAAATACTGGAAGGAGATAGATTGATTAAGATGGAAATCTGAAACCACCTTAGGCAAAAACTTCCTATTAGTCCTAAGGACTACCTTATCCCTGTGAAAGAAATAAAGTCAGTCTCCACTGACAAGGCTTCAATTCACTTATCGTCTGGCAGAAGTGATAGCCACTAGAAAAACAGTTTTCCAAGTTAGGTACTTAAGCTCTGCAGAAGACAGAGGTTCAAAGGGGTTGCATTAACTGGGCAATGCAAACATTAAGGTCCCAAGCAGGGGCCGGTTCCGAAAGGGAGGATTAGTATGGAGTAATCCTTAGAAAACTTGGAAAACACAGGATGAGAGGAAAGAGGGATGACTTTCCTGCTGACACAAAAAGCAGACACAGCTGCCAAATGAACTCTCAGGGTACCTGGTCTGAGACCCAAGGAATTAAGATGTACCATGTAATCTAACAAAATGGGCAATTCAGCAGATTCTGGGAAATATTTTTCCAGCACACCAAATGGAAAACCTTTTCCATTTAGAACTATAAGTAGCCCTAGTGCAAGGCTTTCTGGAAGCCTTTGGATCTCAAGAACACCCTGAGAGAGGTGTAAATCAGCAAACTCTAACTCCTCAAGAGCCAGGCCTTGAGGTTGAGGGATTTGAGGTCCGGATACCAAACCCTTCCCTAGGCACAAGTCAACAGATTGTGATTCCTGGGGAGGCACAGGAGAAGATGGACTGTCAGAGACAGAAGGAGTGGGTACCAGGGCTGCCTGGCCCAATCCGGGGCAATCAGAATCACCCTGCAAGGCTGAGATCTGATTTTGACTAGTACTTTGAATAGGAGAGGAAAGGGGGGGAAAGCATAGAGGAACTTCCCCTCCCAATCCAGAAGAAGGGCATCCAGGGGAACTGAGCCCAGCACTGGAGGCCTGCAACAGAACAGAGGAAGTTTGTGATTGTCTGGGGCTGCAAAAGATCTATCTGAGGGATGTCCCACCTGGCAAAAACTATCCCCAGCACTTGAGGATCCAGGGACCATTCGTGATGGCCTGGGAAATCCTACTGAGGGCATCCGCTAGGACATTGTCCCCTGGAAGATGAACTGCTATGAGGGAAGTGTTCAGGGAATAGGCCAGAGACCACAACTTCATTGCCTCGGTGCACAAGGCCAAAGACAGAGTGCCCCCCTGTTTGTTGATGTACCACATTGTTGTGGTGTTGTCTGTTCTGACTTGTATCACCTTGTCGTGGACAGATGCAGAAAAAGCTTGAAGAGCTAAAAAGACGGCTCTGAGTTCCAGCAAATTGATGTGGAGCAGTGATTCCTGGGGGACCAAACTCCCTGAGTGGAAAGGTTGCCCATGTGGGCTCCCCAACCCAGAAGGGAAGCATCTGTTAGTGAGAGTCAAGTCGTGAGAAGGGGAAATGAAGGACCCCGCTCTTAAATTGCTCTGATCCTGCCACCACTGGAGAGCTAGGATCAAGGTTTGAGTCACTGGGACCAACTTGGAAAGGGATCTCTTCTCTGAGACCAAAAGGTTCTCAAGTGAAACTGAATGTCTCTCATCTGAAATCTTGCTCCCTGCACAACAGCTGTGGATGCAGCCATGTGCCCCAGGAGCTGCAGAAGTGTCTTGCTGGTCGAGAGACCTGCAGAGTGAAGGAAGAGGCCAGAGCCACTAAATTCCTACCCTTCTGGGGAAGAAAGCTCTGGCTAGCTTTGTGTCAATTCTGCCCCTATAAAGGTGAGTACCTGGACTGGTTCCAGAACCGACTTTGGTAGGTTTAGCAGAAAACTCAGGGAGGTGAGAAGCTGCTGGGTGACCTGCAGGTGAGATTTTACCTGTTCTGGGGACTGGCCTACAATGAGCCAGTCGTCTAGATAGGGAAGAACAGCAATCCTCTGCCTCCTTAAGTGGGCCACTGCCACTGCTAGACACTTTGTGAATACCCTTGGAGCAGAGGTAAGGTCAAGGCATTGCTCTGAACTGGTAATGACCTGAGGCAGTTCGAATCTGAGGTACTTTCGATGGGATCTTCTGATTAGGACATGGAAATAGGCATCCTTGAGGTCCAGGGAGGCTAGCCAGTTCCCTGGCCTTAGGGAAGGTAAAATCATTGCCAGAGTTACCATTTTGAACTTTGGTTTCAAAAGATGCTTGTTCAGATATCTGAGATCTAAAATGGGCCGACACTCTCCTGTCTTTTTGGGGTAAGGAAGTATCTGAATACAGACCCTGCTCTGATGCAGGGAGGAACCCTTCTACTGCTCTGAGAGCTAACAGAGATGAGACCTCTGTTTCCAGAGCGAGGGTCTCTGAAGCCTTGCAGGTAGAAAAAGTCTGCTTCTCAACTTGGGAAACTTTGAAGCTGAGAACCAGACCTCTCCTACTTCCAGAACCCACTTGTCTGAGGTTAAAGAAGCCCAATTCTGACTGAAGTAAGCCAGCCTGCCCCCCACTGGTACAGGAGAATCGGCCCTGGGCACCCCATCAGGGTGCCTGTTTCGCAGGAGCTTTAGGCTGAGGGTGGGAGCAGATCTGCCCACCCCTCGTCTGCCCCTGCCTCTGAAGAAGCCCCTCTGAGCATAGGCAGAGGAGGCCTGAGTCTGGTAGAAAGGCCTGTGAAAAGGCCTACCCCTACCCCTGGGGGCATGCCTTTGAGGAGTGGCTTGCCGCTCCTTAGCCTGGGCACTCTTGTAAGTAGTCCTATATTTATCCATCTTCTTCATGTAGTTCTCTGGCTGCTCTCCAAACAGAGAATTTCCCACCACAGGAAAATCCATAGCCTTAGTCTGGGTATCCTGTGACAACTAGTACACCTGAGCCAGGCCAACCTACTAAAGCTACAGATGTGGCCATGACCCTAGAGAAACATCATTAACATCCACAGCAGCATGAAACTGAACCTTAGAGGCTTCAATGCCATCAGCAGCCACCTGTTCTAGTTCACTAGCCAGCTGGCCATGGGCCTGCTTGGCCAATTGCATAACAGTATCCCATCTAGATTTCTGATACCTAGCTACATAAGCCATATAATTTGCTTGCCTGAGTCCCAGAGAGGCTGCCATATACTGTTTTTTTGCCATGGCATCAATCTTCCTGGAATCCTTGTCAGGAGGATGTGAAGCCAAGGGAATATTAGCTTTATCACAGGCAGCAGCCTGAACTACCCCAACATGACTGCATTGCTGAGAAAGGAATTCTGTATCAGGGCCTGACAATGTATACCTTCTGTCCATCTTTTTATCTACAGGAGGCACAGAATTAGGAGCTTTTAACATTTTAATTGTTTGTTTCCTAAAAGACTTATGTAAAGGAATAGACAATCTCCTAGACTCTGGAATATCCATCATTTCTACAAAATCAGGCTCCTCTTGCTCATCCACAGCCTCTTCTAAAGGAAGCTGGAGGGTTTCAGCAACTTTTTATAAAACATAAATGAGATGGGGACTCAGACAGCATAGGGGAGATTCTAAAGGTCTGTCTGGGGAGATGTCCGTTCAATGGGACACCCAGACCTTCCCAGCCACAGTCATACTGTTCATAATCCTCCTCCCCCTCCTCTGGTTCATAAAATTCCTCAATATCATAATCCTGAACCACTGGGACCGGACAAACCGACCTTTTACCAGATTGTGGTGGTTCGGATGGACCCTGAGACAGTGACTGGACAATTTGTATGGCTTTTGCTATCTCTGCAGCAGTTGGAGAAGGAATTTTGGACTCCAGACCTGCTGATTTTCTTGTTTTCTTTACTGGAATTGGTTCCTCAGAACCAGCTTTTCTTTTGGCCGAGGAAGTCTGGCCCTGGTCAGAGGGCACTCCCTCTGGTTCGGTTGGCACCGAACCGGGCTGGCCATCCGGGTCAGCGGACTTTTTAGCCTCTCGTTCCCTGAGCCTGCCCAATCTTTTTTCCAGGGTGGCTGCAGGGAAATTCTTACATACCTGGCAGTCTGACTGGAGGTGGTCAAACCCCAGACAATAAACACATGTGGTGTGTGGGTCAGCCTTGGCAAAGACTTCCTCACAAACATCAGTGTTGAAACCCAGTGGGCCGGTTTTCTTTTGGGTTTCTCAGACATAATGCCAGCTAACCAAAAAATTGCCCTTTGACCGGCACTGCCAGGTAAGACACCCTTATCGTCTTTAACCGTAATATTGGTATTGAAAAACGAATAAACTGCTTTTTAGAACCGACAAGAACCGGGAACCGTGACTCTAAAATAGTAACTTTTAGGTTTAAATGAGTTTTAAATCCACTGATCGTTCTCAAACCGAACCGATAACTTACAAGTACCACACAGACAAAACCTTCATTTACTACGGTTACCATAGATAGAGCTTGAACCAACGGTTTTATGGGTTAAATAAAACTATTCTCTGTTAAATCCAACCGAGAAAACACTTTTAAACTGAGAAATGAACCGAGCAGAAGGAGAAATCTCCGGAGCGACTGTTCACTGAGGCGGAGTAAAGAATCTGACAGTTCAAGTTTGAAATGACACAGATAGAGCTGCTCGTGCCAAAATTCTATTTTGGAATGGTTTTAACCATTTCACTCCGGGGCAGTTCTAGAGCTGGATCAAACTGCTAATGTCTATAATATAGCAAGACTTCATGTTGTTTGAAAGGGATATTACTCCCACTTCTTCCTGGTCCCCAGAAAGACAGGGGATCTCTGTCCGATTCTGGACCTCAGCACACTAAACCTGTACATAGAGTACAAGAGTTTTTACATGCTGACCCTACTGGGTCTGCTGCCTCTTCTGCACCAGGGTCATTGGCTTTGTGCTCTGGATATGCAGGATGCATATCCCAATGTTTCCCTCCCAACGCCGCTTCCTACCCTTTACCTTCCAGAGGGAATACTTCCAGTTCAAAGTGCTCCCCTTTGGCCTCTCCTCGGCTCCCAGAGCATTTACCAGGTGCCTAGCGGTGGTGGCGGCGACTCTGCGCCACTAGGGAATATATGTGTTCCCGTACCTTGACGACTGGCTTCTGTCAGCACCGTCGAGAGACAGCCTGGTGGTCTCCCTCACTACTACCCTGAATCTATTCAGGCAAGTAGGGATCATGGTAAATTACCCCAAATCACACCTTGTTCCTTCACAGTGCCTCCAGTTTATTGAGGCGGTGCTGGATACTGCTCGGGGTCAAGCTTTCCTCCCTTTGGATCAGGAGGAAACCTTGCATCAGTAGGCCACCCAAGTGGCAACCAGCCAGTGGACCACAGCCTTTCGGTCTTATGCCTTCTGGGCCAGATGGCAGCGGCTATTCCCACTATCCTCCTAGACAGGCTCCACATGCTGATTACGCAGTGGACCCTCCGGGTCCAGTGGGACCAGAAATCAAGACAACCTGGATTACAGGATTTTGGTGTCCAGCCCCATGCGTCAGGATCTCCTGTGGTGGCAGGATATGTCCAGTCTCACCAGAGGAGTTCCTTTACAGACACTCCCACTGGCTCAGAGCATGACGACGGATGCTTCTGGTTAGCGTTGGGGCGCCCATCTGGGTGACCACAGGGCACAGGGATCCTGGTCTCAGCAGGAGCTATCTCTGCACATCAGTGTGCAAGAGATGCGGGCTGTACTATATGACCTTCATGCTTTTCATCACCTGCTTCTCCCTGGGCCCCTACTGGTACAGACGGACAACGTGTGTGGTCTGGTACCTGAACAAACAGGGAGGCACGCTGTTGTGTCCACTGTACAGTGAAGCTATGCGCGTGTGGCATACAACACAGCCTGCTGCTCCTGGCAGTGCATGTACCAGGTGTTCAAAACGTCCTGGCAAACATCCTCAGTCACACTCAGACAAGGGCACACGAGTGAGAACTGAGGCAGTCAGTAGTCGAAGACATCTCAGATCGATGGGGTTGCCCAGATCTCGATCTGTTTGCCTCCCCATCCAACGTAAAACTACCCAGTTTCTGCTCGCATGTTCTGGGCGTGGTGTTTTCTGGCAAGATGCGCTGTCTCTCTCTGCTGGACAGGGAGGTTCTTGTACGTCTTTCCTCCCTTTCCACTGTTGCAGAGGGTGCTTCTGAAACTACAGCAAGAAGGAGTCCGCATAGAAACATAGAAACATAGAAGTTGACGGCAGATAAGGACCGCAAGGCCCATCCAATCTGCCCATTTCTTTTTCTATCTTATAAATGTGCCATCAGCCTTTGCTCTGTCAGTGGCCTATCTATTCATAGTCATTTGTATTGCTCCCTTATGCCTATCCCATGCCTGTTTGAAGCCCTGCACTGTATTCATAGCCACCACTTCTTGTGGTAAGCCATTCCATGCATCCACCACCCTTTCTGTGAAAAAGAATTTCCTCACATTCCCCCTTAATCGGCCTCCCTCTAATCTCATGCTGTGTCCTCTTGTCCTGCTATTTTTCTTATATTTAAACATGTTAGACTCTTTTCACCTTGTTTATGCCCTTAAGGTGTTTGAATGCCTCGATCATATCACCTCTCTCTCCTCTGCTCAAGGGTATACATATTGAGCTCCGTTAATCTGTCCTCATATGTCTTCTGATGCAGTCCCTGCACCATTTGGTTGCCCTTCTCTGGACTGCCTCAATTTGGTTAATGTCCTTGTGAAGGTGTGGCCTCCAGTACTGCACAGTACTCAGATGAGGGCCTAACCAGTGTCTTATACAGAGGGATTGATACCTCCCTCTTCGACTTATGATACCCCTACTAATACACCCTAACACCCCCCTAGCCTTACCTACTGCTTTAGAGGTCTGCTTGGATGATTTTAGGTCATCAGTGATGATGATGCCCAAGTCTCTTTCTTCCTTTGTGACTGCTAGCAACTCCCCACCCAGCCTATAGGTGGCTTCAGGGTCTCTCTTCCCTATGTGCATGATTTTGCACTACTTTGCATTAAATCCCAGTTGCCACTCTTCTGACCATTCTGCTAGTTTATCCAGATCTCTTCTCATTCTGCCCACCCCATCTGGATCATCTACTCTGTTGCAGATCTTGGTGTCATCTGCAAACAGACAAGCCTTACCCTCCAGTCCATCTGCAAGGTCACTAATGAAGATGTTGAAAGGATTGGCCCCAGGACTGATCCCTGAGGTACCCTTTGTGACTTGCATCTCTTCTGACTGTATACCATTTACCACTACTCTCTGTTTTCTGCCCGTCAACCAGTTTGCCACCAGTTGACCAACTTCACCCACCCGCAGCCTACCCAGCTTATTTATCGATCTTCTATGTGGAACAGTGTCAAAAGCTTTGCTGAAGTCAAGGTAGCGACATCAACTGCCCCTTGGTCCACCACTCTGTTACCCAGTCAAAGAAATCTATGAGATTAGTTTGACAGGACCTTCCTTTGTAAACCCATGCTGTCTTGGATCCTGTGCCCCTATGGATTCCAGGTGTTGCACTATCCTTTCCTTAAGGAGTGCCTCCATAATCTTGCCCACTACTGAGGTAAGACTGACTGGTCTGTAGTTCCCGCCTCCCTGCTACCACTCTTGTGGAGCGGATCACATGACCCTTCTCCAGTCTTCTGGGACCTCTCCTGTGCTCAGAGACTCACTAAACAATTCTGCTAATGGCTCTGCTAGTTCCTCCTTTAGCTTCTTAAGTACCCTGGAATGTATGCCATCAGGTCCCATTGCCTTATCCACCTGAGCTTAGAGCTCTTATAGGACCCTTTCTTTTGTGAAGGGTAGTGCTCACCTCCTCCCCTGTGTCCATGATGCTGAGCTGTGGGCCCTGCCCTACCTTCTCTTCAGTAAATACTGAGCAAAAGTATCTATTTAGGATAGATGCCTTTACAGGGTCCTCCTCCTCCACATGCTCCCTTTTCTCCATTAAGCTTAGCAATACCCCTCTGGACTTTCTCCTTTCACTAATGTATCTATAGAAAGTCTTGTCACCTTCTTTTACTGTTCGTGCTAGTGTTTCCTCAGTTTGGGACTTTGCCTGCCTTACTGCCTTACCTGCTTCCCTTAGGGCAGTTTGGTATGCCTCCTATCTTCATCCGCTGTGTTCCCTTATATTTCCTGAAGGCCAGCCTTTTGGCTCTGACCTTTTCTGCTACTGTATTTGAGAACCAAAGTGGTTTCCTTCTTCTTTTGCACTTCCTTTTCTGTCTAACACAATGGGATGTTGCTTCAAGTATTGCATCCTTAATGCTTGCCCACTTTGCCTGTACCCCTCACCTGTGTTTCTTTTTGCGGGCTAGCTTAACTTTGTTGGCCATCTTATCAAAGTCAGCTCCTCTGAAGTCCCATATTTTTGCCTTGAATGGGATGATTTAGATGTAGTAGCCAAATTGAACCATACCATGTGATGGTCACTGGCCCCAGGTGACCTTCTACCTGGAGATCTGTGATCCCTTCTTTGTTAGTCAGTACTAGATCTAGGATAGCCCTGTCTCTTGTGGGTTGCTGTACCAGTTGTTTGAGGCCCTCCCGCAGGGAATCCACTATGAGTCTAGTTCTGGCAGATGTTCCTGCTGGTATTGACCAATCTGTATCCGGCATGTTGAAGTCTCCCATTATCAGAACCTCCCCTTTAGCTGTCATGTTTTGTATATCTTCTAACAGTAATGTGTCTATGTCCTCCCTCTGGTCTGGGGGCCTGTAGACAACCCCAGTTCTTATGGCTGTCCGTTTCCTGTTTCCAGGGTGACCCACAGTTCTTCTGGCTCCTTATGTGTATTCTGAATTTCTGTAGCTTTGATATTTTCATTAACATACAGGGCCACTCCTCCCCCCCTTTTTGCACCTCGGTCTCTTCTGAACAATACATAGCCAGGTACTGAAGTCTCCCAAGTGTGGTTACTGGTAAACCACGCCTCACTAATTGCTACTATGTCCAGTTTAGCCTGTGACATTATTGCCTGCAGGTCTGGGATCTTATTTCCCAGGCTGTGAGCATTTGTGTACATGATTTTCCATTGGCCAGATTTTGGTGTGTTAGTTGTTGGGTGAAGTTTGGCATTACCCTGTGCGTCGTATGGGGAGACAAACCTTTTTTCTTACCTGGTGATGCAAATGAACGGCAAACATGCTGAATTCCTGTTTGACCACTAGCTGAGGGGGGAGGGGTGTTCTTCCCATTCGACGTATGGGGTGCTGCACCCCTCTCCCCATTTGCTAGTTTAAATATTCTGCAAAGACGTCAAACTTCTGCCCCAATGCACTGACTCCCTCTTTAGTCAGATGCAGTCCCATCAAATTTAAAGAACTTTCGCTCCCAGAACTGTTGCCAGTTCCCTACAAATCTGTGTCCTTTTTCCTGGCACCAGCCCTTGAGCCACTTGTTTAGCTCCCCTATCTCCCCTTCTCTGACCTTCCATCCATCTGCTCCCTCTCCCAGACTGGCAGGATCTCAGAGAAGGAGATGCCGGACAAAATAGATGATAGTTTGTCACCCAGCCTAGTCAGGTGTTCCTTGGTCTCCAACTGACCCGGCTGGCGAGATCATTAGTCCCTATGTACTAGGACATCAATGTTTTCTCCTGCTTTGTGAACAATTTTAGTAATGCGGTCAGTGTCTCTCCATGCTGATGTACCTGGAGACATCTGACCATCACCCTGGCTGGAGATGGGTATCAGCTCCCGAATCATGGAGTCTCCTATGATCAAGTTTTTGAGTTCCTTTGTGCTTGTTTTGTTTTGGTTCCTGATTTGGGTGAGTTTGTTGTGCTAGCTCCTGTGCCGAGTGTCCTGCTCTGCAGTGTCTTCTGCCTCTTTATTTGATTTCAGAGATAGAGGCAGATACCTGTTTGTAGTGTTTATATGGTTTTGGAGGTAATGTGTTGGAGAGCGAGAGTGATGGGGCACCTGATTTGCTCCTCTAACCACCTGCCAACCTCCTGGACCAACTACCCTCTGCGGTCGAGGTTTTTCTGTTGGATGCTGGGGAAATGGCGGGTGGTTCTTATAATGTATTTCCTCTTCAATATGAAATTTGAGGTGTGCAATCTCTGCCCATGCTGCCCGGAGCTGAGCCCTAAGATCTCCAAAGGCCCAGCATGTAGGACAGTGCCCTAAATCCTGTAAGACTGTCCTTCTGAAAATTGTTCCACAGTACCTGCAGTTAATGAAATCCATTCCAAATAAGTTGCTGGGTTTGTAACCTAGTCAGAGTAATTAGAAGGTGAAAAAAAAGGAAAAAAAAATGCAAGTAATGGTTTAATTGTGCTTTGTTTAACTTGTTATAACAAGTTAAATTACTAGTGCCCCTGTAAATTAGATCACCTTGTGGAGGCCCCACTGATCCGCCCCTTCCTGCTCTGCCACAGGAAATGTCACAACTGTGGTACCCTATAAAAGAAGTGTAGCGTGGGGTGGTTGGGGATGGGGGGTGGGTGGCTGGGCCCTTCCCCTGCCTAAAAAGAACCACGGACGAAAGAACAAGGAGGTAAGAGCAGAAACAATCAGTCAACAACAAATGCAGTAACCCTGAAAGCTTATCGTAATGTTAGATAAAACTGTAAAACCTGTAAAGCACCACCTGTAATAATTTCAGAGAAGATATACGCTGTAAGAAACACTTTGCTCCAGAGAAAAATAAAGCAGTAACAGAAGATATACCTTGCAAGAGACAATTTGAATCAGAAGATTACAGGCGTAATCTGTTAGCACACACCTGTAGGCACACCTTGTAATAATGCAGAAGAAGGTATACCAGCAACAACAATTTGAATCAGAGAAAAAAAATAAAGCAATGAAATGTTAGCAACAAACAGTAGCAATCCCTGTGAGTAAAAAATAAAAACACCACCACATAGTAAATCTGCTTAGCCAAACTAAGTCTTAATCCTTTTCCCTTGCTCTGGTAAGTTTCTCTACTCTGCCTTTCAAGCAGTCTTAGAAGGAAAGAGCTCAGGTGAAGCTAGGTGCCTTGGCCAGCAAACCAAGTCTTCTACCTTCAAGATATCAACTAACCTGACTTTTTAACCCTTCTTTCTGTTGGAAATTACTGACAGTTTGCCATGATCCTCACAGCCCCTTATTGGCCTCGACAAGTGTTGTTTCCTCTGTTTCAACAGTTGAGAGTGGAACCTCTGGTTCCCCTGCCCCTCTGCCAGAAACTGCTGATTCAGGACCAGGGCAAGCTGGTCCATCCAGGCCTCAAGTCCCTTCACCTTCACGTGTGGCACCTGCTGACATAGCTGTTACTTACTTTGGGAGTCTCTTCCAGAGTGGCTTAAGTCCTTGTGGAGGCCCAGAAGCTGTCCACAAGAGCCACATATGCTATGAAAAGGAAGAGGTTCTCCATTTGGGCATCCAACAAGGATTGGGACCCTTTCTCTTGCCCTGTCCCACAGGTCGTGGAGTACCTACTGCACCTCTCTGACCTTTGCCTTAGTTACTCTTCTTTCAAGGTCCGCTTGTCTGCCATTTCTTTTTTTTTTTTTTTATATTTCTTTTTATCCCCCTTCTACTGTCCCATCGGAGCCACACCATCGGGAGTTGCCTATGAAGTCTGACCCTACCGGTGCCTTACCTGACAGTCTCCAGCCCCTCCATCTTGCCTCAGAAGCCCCCAAGGCGGGGTGGGGGTTGGGGCAAACCCCCGAATCTTGCAAGTGTCGTCAGGGTCCGGGGCTGTAGGCAGGCACCGGCACATTGGGACCTGACTCGGTGCTCTGTCTTCCTGCCTCGATGTTTTTTTGATTGTTTTTTTTCCCTCTATTTTGTGGGACGTTGCAGGCCCATGCGCTCAGCACATACGCCAACGTCAGCAACGTCCCTTCCCCTCCTTCCTCAATGGAGCAGCCCCTCTGACTGATTGATCGCCGGCCTACGCCCATGACCAATCATGCCCCAGTGACTCCAGCTTGCCATCGCGCCCCAGCCTCCTCCAGGGGTCGCCACTTGCTGGGTTGAAAGACCCTCCCTCCCCTGGAGAAGGCAAGCCATCGTCAGATGCTCCAGCCTGTCTCCCTCCGGCCAACCCCCAGCTGCCCGAGCTTGCTTCCGAACCCGGGTCGCTGGTGTGGTGCGAGGTGTGGCGTCCAGCGCCTCAACCCTCAGCGCCACCAGGATGGCTGTCTGCCATTTCTGCCTACCACACTCCTGTGGAGGGCAAAACTTTGGCTCAGTTGGAAGTTTCCAAAACCTTTCAGAAAGGAATCCTCCATCTAAAACTCCCGGTCAGGAACCCTGTTCGTCTATGGGATTTGAACTTCATCCTCGAGAAACTCACCTTGCCACCTCACTTTGAACTGGCCACGAGTTGCGATCTGCACTACCTTTTCTGGAAGGCACTCTTTTTAGTTACCATTACTTCTGCTTGAAGGATTTCCGCACTTCAGGCCCTGATGTGTAAGGAGCTCTATTTGATTTTCCACAGAGACTGGGTGGCTCTATGTACAAACCCTAAGTTTATACCAAAGGTGGTTTCTGAGTTTACTTTGACTCAGACCATACATTTGCCAGTGTATTATCCTGAGCATTCCAATCAAGGGGAGGCCATTCTGCACACTCTAGATGTGCACAGAACCTCACGTTATTACAGGGACCGGACAAAGTCAGTCCGTAATACGGATCAGCCTTTCCTTTCTTTTGTGCCCAAAATAGAGGGCACAGCAGTTTCCAAACAATGCTTATCCAAATGCTTAGCAAACTGCATTTTGTTTTGTTATCAGAAGTATAACAAGCCCCTTCTGGGGGAAGTCAAGGGGCATTCAACCACAGGCGTGGCTGCATCTACTGCTTATTTCAGGAATGTTTCTGCCGAGGACATTAGTGCGGCAGCCACTTGGAGATCTGTCCACACCTTTACCAAACACTATAGTCTGGACTTTGCCTCTAGGCACAGGGCAAGCTTTGGACTAGCCTTCCTTCAGGGCCTCCTGGCTTAACCTGGTACCTACTGCAGACCTTTCCTGCCTCCTGTGCTTCAGCCTTTGTCTGAATTTCACTGCTTGGGACTCAGTCCTAGGTTAGTACCTACTGCAGGAGCCCTCTCAAAGTAAGATAGTACAGTTATGTAAAGAACTTACCATAACAGTAGATCTTCGAGAGAGACTCTTGCAGTAGGTACCTTTTTCCCTCCCACCTTGCCCCTGCTTCTGCAGCTGCTTCTTTCTAGCCTTTTTTTTGGCTCCAGGAGCCCACTTCTTTCTCCTGTCGCACCTTCTTAGGTCTCCAGCAGGAGAACTGGAGGGTGGGCATGGGGACTGCCCACTACATAGTGTCACGCTGATGTCCGTCATGTGATGCCAGGTGGGTGGTCTCTCCCGCTGGACACTGCTAGCTAAAGTTTTCTATGTGGTCCTAGTGCCTGATGGCTCTAGTCCTAATGGTTAGTACCTACTGCAAGAACTCTCCCGAAGATCTACATGTAAGTTCTTGGCTAACTGTATACTGAAGAGGGGTTGCCCGATCTCCACATTTGGAGGCAGGTGTTGCACATGTGCATCCAAGATCAGGTCATTAGACCTTTCCCCTGGGCCTGTTCCCAGGACCTCTAGTTTCATGAAAATACATAGTTCTTCTCGACCTCAATGCGCTGCCGCACTGAAACACCAGTGGATGAGTGTGGAGAACAGTCGACTCCTTCCGGATGGTCAATTGAATCGTCCACAGTTTGCCTGCCCTGAGCAACAGACCCCCGTGGTAAGGCAGCAGCTATACTCTCAGTCTACACCAGTGGACACCTCATTGTCACCCTCTGGCATCGTTCATGCTGTTGTCCTCATTCATACTACTAATGCGGCAGATGGTACTGAGGACGATTCCAGGCCCCAATTATGACACTGTTCGTGCTGTCAGGAGAGGGACCAGCATCAAGGCTGTCGTCCGCACTGATGCCGGTACGGGTGCTGTCACCAGTGACACCAAAGAGGGTGACAACTCAAGACATGGTGAGGGAAGCAGCAGCAGCGATGATGCTGGTCCTGGGTCTGGCTCTGGTGAGGTGCTGACGATGTCATTCCGGACGCTGTCCCTGACTCTAGTGTCATTTGTGACAGTGAGGAGGGGGATGGCCCCAAGAGCAGTGTCGAAGTTGGCACCAAGCAGCGTGTCGAGAGCAGTGCTGGATGTGGTGAAGGGGGATGACTCCATCTCTGAGGCTGTCATGGGTCCTGACCCTGGTGCTGGAAGTGAGGCCGACTCTGGGTAAGTTGGCAGCTCATAGATGGAGTGCTCTCCACAGCCAGTGGACATCACTGCTACCGATGAGGACCGGGGGTTGCCCTTCAAGGCCTTTATGCCTCCACTGTCCTCACCTGGGGATTCCCCCCACCATGGGCACTAATTAGGTCACTTTACTGATTTAGGAGGACACCCTTTTGGGCCAGTCTGCTATGTCCTGCCCTCTGGTGAGGCCCCATACACAGTTCAGTGGCCCAGGCCCTCAAGACCAGGAGTCTTATACACCTCTAGCAGAGCCTCGGCATTTCCTGGAGAGTTGGCCCTCATTCATAGGCCCTGAGGGGCTGTTAATGTGGGAATAGTGATGGGCTGAAAAAATATTTTGCTAGCGAAATTCCCGCGAAATCTGCAGTTTCGCCATGCAAAAAATGTTGCGAAATTTTAGCATTCCACAAATATTTTCACATGGTGAAAGTGCCAGTTTTCATATCAACCACTTAGAAGGCCCACCCCACTTTCCCGATTTCCCTTACAATAAAATGTTCAATGCCCTGTTGGTCTGGTGGACACCTCTTCCCTATCGGTCTTCCCTTTACATATGCTGTATCCTTCCTGGTGGTCTGATGGTCCCTCCCCTCCCGATGTCAGTTGCCTTGTCAGTATTAAAAAAAAAAAAAAAAAACAGATCTTTGTAGTAGTAGTCCCTCCCCTGATGCCCGATCCCCTCCTCTGAAAATCTATTTACATATTTCTGTTCCTGGTGGTCTAGTAGCCCTCCCCCGCCACCCTCTTAAGGAATGACTCAGTCACATAGCCGCAGTGTGCAGACGGGGCTCTTTCATATCGCAGTCTGTAGCCAGCCATGGAGATGAGAGGAGGGCTGTGCTGGTCGCAGTCTCGCAGACCGGGAATAGGGATGGGGGG
Source organism: Neoceratodus forsteri (assembly GCA_016271365.2). Taxonomy (NCBI): domain Eukaryota; kingdom Metazoa; phylum Chordata; order Ceratodontiformes; family Ceratodontidae; genus Neoceratodus; species Neoceratodus forsteri. Next base: position 1,207,306,154 of record CM028132.1, read on the forward strand.
TGCGGGGTGGTGACTGATTTATTACTTAAGAGGGTGGGGGTGTGGGAGGGCCACTAAACCACCAGGAATATAAATATATAAAAAGATTTTCAGAGGAGGGATCGGGCATCGGGGGAGGGACTACTACAAAGATCTGTTTTTTTTTGTTTTTTTAAATACCGACAAGGTAGCTGACATCGGGGAGGGACCGCTAGACCACCAGGGAAGGACAGCACTTACGTGAAGGGGAGCTCAGGGATAGGGTGGGGGGGGGTCCACTAGACCACCAGGGCAGTAAACATTTTATTGTATGGGAAAATTGGGTAAAGTGAGGGGAGTCCGCTAGACCACCAGGGATGTGGTATTTACGTAATTTCATCCGAAACAGCAGAATTTCACCACGAGGGTGAAATTCTGCCATTCTCGAGATGAAATATGCATCATTCTGGTGGAATTTTCGCATTTTGTTCCCTGCAGAATGTTTGTGAAATGCTAAATTTAGCACAATTTTTTGCTCCGTGAATGTTAATTTCACCCATCTCTGTGTGGGAATCAACACCAGGATTTCGTTGGTGCCTTAGAGATGTGGCATATGGAGTCTGACAGAACTTAGTATAGGCCCTTCTCCCCAGTCCCAGTGGTTCCCAGAGTCAGCATTTCGTCTCCATCAATGTCCTCCTCATCTGACAGTGAATTATCTGTCTACGTTCCCTCAGCTGCTGAGTACCGGTACGCCTTGTACCAGAGATTTTTGGTGGAGATGTGCCAGGCACTCAACTTGCATGCTTCTACGAGCCATGATCCAGCAACCCTGGTGTCGGGACATTATGGAATTCCCTGTCTTTTGGGGGCTTGAAGTATTGCAGATCCCATCAGGGCCATGATGCCTCATGCATACCAGAGGCAGATTCCTCTCAGATGGATGCCCTTGGCACATGCCCTGATGTGCATATTTACACACCAGGCACATAAGGTGACCTACAACGCATCGCCTATGTTTGCAGCTAAACATAGTCTTAGCTGCACTGCCGCAGAGTCAGACAGGCAGGCCATTGATCTTTCTGCCCAGGACCTGGAGGTAGCTTGGCACCAGTTGAGGGCATCTTACAATGCCAACAAGGTGGCCTCCAGGTTGGCAGGAACTGCAGTCTGCATCAGACAGATGGCATAGCTTTGTCTCTCCCGACTGGTACCTTTGGCCCACTGCAAGGTGCTTCACTCGCACTTAGAGGGGGCTAATTTTTTCCTCTTCTAGGGTCAGGTGGGAACTGTCAGGGAACCCTCCTTCTGTGCCATAGGCCCCCATCTGGTCCTGACCAGTCTCGGGTCTCCCTAGGCCAGTAAAGAACCCATGCCCTCAGGTTTTCTCCCCATCCAGAGGGCTGAGGATATCTGTTAACCTCAGGGTGAGCAAGCTCCTCCCTCAGAAAGAAGGGAGGGCTTGGTACTTGGACCCATAAGCAGGAATCGGTGGTGAAAGTTGATTCTTGGAAAATATGAAAGTTACATACGTACCATAATTGTTGAGCTTCCAGAATATCTTCGCCATTGATTACCACACCCACCCACCATCCCCTGCTGTAGCAGAGCCAGGGCCTCTGGGCAGCTCCCCTTGTTAGTGCTGGCTGGCCCCATCTAGTGCCATGGCAACTCCCCAGTTGTACTCCCTGTGGAGTAGTTGCTTAAAACAATTTTGGGGGGCGGGTTGGGACCCATTACTAGGTTCCCACTCCCACCAATAAACAAAAAATAAACCCTCAAAACTGGGGTGAGGGTTCCTTTTAAGGCTGCCATAGCAACCAAAAGAAAAGAAATTGATTGCAGCTCTTTTCCTCCTTTTTTCTTTCTTGTACTCCTTCTCCCTGCCTACAGTGTATCCCTTTCTTAGGGTATATCCTTTTTAGTTGCTAAATGCACTTTGTGCCTCTGGTCACTGTCCAGTCAGACTCCACTTGCACTATCTGTGGCACAGTGCTGTGCACTTGATTGGGTCAAGAACACTAACTCGTACCCTGTTGTTGCAGGAAAAGCTGTACCTTTTCTCCGATGATTTTTTTTTTCCTTCTGGCTATGCCAGACTATTCCTTTTGGTTGGTATGCCCCTTTTTTCTTCTCTTATGCCAGCTGGGCTATAAGCCCACTACACTAAGGGTTGCCTGGGGAGATGAACACATCTCGGCTCCTTTGGACTGTTTGGCTTCAGCGCCACTTGCACCTGAGATTTCGTCTCTTTTTTCCCTGGGGGGAAAGGAGATATATTTGACGTTATTCAGTCAGTCTTCATCAGGTAGCATGGTGGTTGGTTTTTCCAGGAGTCGGTGTGATTTTTTTCCTAGTTTGGTACATTGTGCCATCTCAATTGCAAGGGTCACAATTCTGGGAATCCCCTTTTTCTTTTCTGACAGAGCCACATGCTTTAGGGGCTGTTGCTTTTCAGATCACTATCCATCTCCTGGCTGGCTAGTGGTGTGAGGCTCTGTTTCCATGCTCAGCTGCTTCTTTAGGCCACCTAGTGTGCCCAGTTTTCCTTTATTCAGTGGTGGGTAGTCGGGTCTTATTTATTTTTATTTTCTGTATCCTTTCCCCATTCCTTTGGGCAAGGAAAATTCTTAGCCCCCTCTTATTTTTTCCCCATTTTGTTTCTCTCCTGGCAGACAGAACTGAGGTTACTGAGGGAGCTGGCACTGGTTATTGGCTGGCACCTGGTACCATCTGGGGATGCACAGACACCATGCCCAGTAGCTGTTGCTGGCCCCTGACAAGACTTTGCACCTGTGGAGTCCTTATGCCTCTGGCAGTCTGTACCTTTCATTGTTGGACCACCATCTACATTTACAGTCCCATGACCTAAAAGCATGATCTCACTTACACTGTCGGTACCGAGTGTGTTGAACTTACCACGAGCAGTGCTGGCAGATTAAGCACAACCATGCGCAGGTTCACACTAATGCTGGCTAAAGTGACTTGCTGGCACATAGATATCCCCCGCGGCTCAGTCCGTCAGTTGCGTCATCAGCGATCTGGCTGCAGGGGACACTGGGAAAGATAGTTTAACATGGCAGGCGGAGGGTAGCAGGATCAACCAGATAACAAATTAGATTACAAGCCAGTAAGTAAATAAAAAATTGTCTCCTAATGCATTTTACTTAATCAGACCTAAAGGTCACACAGCATTACTGCAGGGGAGGTGAAGATTCCCCTTTAATAAATAACTTCTCCTTCATCCCAGGTTTCATTGTTCTGCTTAAACTTACAATTGGATACATTAGTTACCTTTTTAATGTATGGCTCCTATAGGGCGGGCATGCTGCCCAATTAGTTTAGGGTGCCTGATTCCACTACTTTACACTGCCACTAAACTGCCATGGATTTTTCAGGTGGTTTCTGGGTTCTTATCTTAACTAATGGTGATGCTAGGGGTTGGCCATATATGGAAAAAAAGAAATGCATGGTGCCTCTACCCAGAGAAAGATTTAAGTGGGCTGTGTGATGTATCAGTACAACCCTCCTGTGATGCTTACCTGCCTACCTTCCTGTTGTGGTCACTGTTCCCACAGACCCCCAGCTAATTCAATAGTTCCCCCAAATTGCATACACATTCATAGATAAAAGTCAATGACAAGAACAGGGTTAATAGTAAACACAGCTTTATTCAGAACCAAGGGCCCAAAAAGGAACATTTACATTTTTTTATTTATTTAAAATTTTGGTGACTGGGAAAGGCACACTGAGCTGAAGCTCATTTCCAGGTGCGACCTGGGGGAAAGGGGTAAGGGGGTAGTGCAAAAATACGACTTGGGTACAGTTTCAAAAAGAAGCATATAGGTAGTACAAACATAAGGTGCATGAAATTACAATGAAGGTGGTAGTGCAAGAATACGACTAAATAGAATTTCGAAGTAAAGCATTCAGGTAGAACAATCATAAGGTGCATGAAATGTCAATGTAGCAGATAGTAAGGAATGATGTAAATGCATGGTGTATAACACAACTCAGTGACATTGGCAAACAGCTTACAAATGAGCTCAGATGAGCAGGAAAGAAAGGAAAGTTTGTGTGAGGGGAAAAAGGGGGGGTGCAGGGCAATCGAGGTGTGCAGATAGCATACAGACAGGTGAGGTGAGAGTAAAGTGCGTAAAGAGACAAGATTAAGTAGGGGTAGAGGGAGCCTCATTCCCGACTGCTTGAAGAAGGAAGGACAGGAGCAAGAGGTAGGCAGGGATTTGGAAGAATACGTTTTGAACAGTGCAGAGAAGGAGCTAGATGAAGGGAGCTTGGAAGAGAGTTCCAAAGGGAAGAGAGACAGTAAGAGAAGGCTGCCTGGCCAGAACTGGATAGAGGACGGGTAGAGAGAAAGTGTAGGAGTCTCTGGAGCGCGGAGGGAAGAAGGAGATTGGGGAGGAGGAGGAGAGAGGAGTGGTAGGAGAGGAGGGATCCAAGCCAGAGTTTGGAGATAAATAACATGGTGCTGCCGGCGTAAGTAAAGAGAGGGAAGGGAGAGAGAGAGAGGGGGGTATAGGGAACAGTGGTGAGTATTGGGGGGGTGGAGTTAGAGGAAAAGCGGCAAAAGTCATTGAAGAAGGAATCCAGTCTAAAGAGGGATGAGGCTGGGGCGGACCCAAAGACCACATCAACGTAGTCAGAAACAGGGAGGATCGTTTTAGTGAGTAGCTCATGGCAAACAACAGGAGAGAGGGAGTCTTTGTTCTGATACTTGGCACCTAGTTTGGGACAGAGTTTGGAGTGAATGAAGTCAGTATGGGAGGAAAAGTCAAGTTGACTATCCAACCAGGCACCAAGATATTTAACGTGGGGACTACATCAAGGGTGGTGCCGTAAGGATGGTGGTGGTGGGGGGTGTGTGGTTTGGCTAGTTTCCGAGCGGTACTGAATGTCATGCACACAGTTTTCTTAGTTACTGTAGCTTCCCAGTGGGGCCCTTTTAGGCGCCCTCTCTTTCATGTGGCCTTCTTACCCACACAGGCTAGGCAAAGAAAAAAGAGGCCACCTTTAGTTGTCCGTCTTTTGTAGGTGCAGTCAAGATGGCAGTTGTCCTGGCTGTTTTAGATAAACCCAACCAGGCTTGGCATCTAACTCAGCATCTGCCCCCACACAGCACAGTAACTCATGCTGGTCCTCCTGTACTGGGGGCCACTACCTTTCCCCAGTACCAGGATATGCTTATACAAATGGAGCAACTTTCTTAAATGAATAGCCCCCAACAGCCCATACAATAACTTAAATGGATTACACAGACCCTGAAATATGGAGTATTTATATTTTGGCACATGGCCAACTTTGCAACAGATCCCAACCAAAAGACAAGGGTTTACCCTGAAGTAGGACAGCCCTGCACATACTCAGGGTTCCCTGGGAGGGTGTCTCTAGTGTAGCTGGGATCGCGCTTGAGATCTCTCTCCACGCTGGTTGGTGAGGAGTCTTTAAACTTTCTCCTGGGGATTTGACTGTCTCTCTCACTCTCACTCAACTGCTGAGGTCCTGTATTGACCCACATGTCCCTGCTTCCAGTAGCCTCATCGATGTGGCAGCCTGACACCTAGCTGAAGTACCTGCTATTGGACCTGGGCCGACAGCTCTGGATTCAGCTCCTTTGCTTTGTGCTGTTTCAGCATCATCTCATGCTGGTTAGGAGACAGTTCTCTCTCTTTTTCCTGTGACTGGATTTAGCAGCAGATAATAAAAGTTCATTTTTCAGACTTTCAGTCTGGAATGGTGCAGCTTGAGTTACCACTGGGCAGCAGGTCCAACTCCTAGAAGAGCTCTGCCAGATCTGCCAGCCTTAAGCTCAGTCTCCCGGTTATAGCCACAGTCTGGGGTCATCTCTCACAGGTGCAGGCAGCTGTCATTCAGAAAACTTGACAGCCCATAGGTCCACCAAAAGAGTGCCAGGATCCATTGTCCTCCTTCATCCAGAGACCACCAGGAGCTTGCTCGAATTTCTGTACCCTTTGATTGATTGAATTATTTATTTATGTATGTACAGTACGTATTATTTATTGTATTCAATCATTCGGAAAGTACCTTTGCGTGCAGGTGCTGATTTAAAAAGGTTCCACGTCAGAGTCAGACTTGCAGTTAGATACAGAAACTGGTTCTTTATCAATTCCAGTGGAATATAGTCAGGACAGATGCAACTGATGCTTACATACAAAAGTGAAATTAAGCTATACAATGTCAGATACAGTGTGGAGTTTCAGAGCAAGTCAAAGCAGAGTCATGCAAGTACACAGATTAGTACAAGCAGGTACAGTTGGAACTGAAAGAGGGCTAAGAGCAGTAATCTTTTAAATGGGGCAGTACTGTATTTGTTTGTTTGTCCAGTTGTGTCAGTGGTCACCAGTATGGCAGCAGTTGTACAGTCCTGGGGCACTGGCCCCAATGTTAATTTTCCACCGGGCTCCTGGCCTCATTCCACATTGTCACCCCCCTGGTTTAGAGTGTAGAGGTGGGTACATCTGGTTGCGGCAGGGCAGTGATCTTGGCAGGCCTCCATAGACAGCAGCTACCTGCCTTTCATATGCAGCGAATCCACAAAAACTGCGTAGCATAGAAGGCTCTCAAGAACCATGGCTTTTGCCAGCTCTGGCTGGCCCTATCCATGAAGTTCATGTCCAGGGGGACGGAAGAGTTGAACTTGATGTGGCAATAGTCAGGTTCAAGATCAGGGACCCCACGTAAACCCCACAATTTCAGAGTTTATACTCTCTCAGGCTGACATAATAGCTGCCCGCAACCATTAGCTGCAGAAGTCCAGCAGTCTAGCCTGAAATAAAACATGTACACTACAGCCACTTAATTGGGACTTGGTTAATGGGGAGGTCTACTTTACTGGGACAATCGCGGGAACCAATTAAGTAGCTGTGTGTTCCTGTGTAGGCTTTATAGGGATGGGGACGCCTGCTAATGATGATTCAGTCCCACTCTCACATGCTGCAGCTGCCGTTTATAGGTGTAAATGGCCCTGAGCAGGTGATAATGAGCTGTCTCCCGCTTGTAAAATACAGGTACGTATTGAACCACAAGACCTACACTACAGTACCGTACTTCCCTTCACCAAGTACACACACCCACTACAACACGCCCCACCCAGTGTACCTGCTGTTGCCTCGCTCCTGCAGTTAAATCATGACCACAAACTTGCCCTGAGTTGCTTTGATTTTTTTTAATCAGCTGGCATCTCTTCAGTGGTTATCTCTCCTGGTGAACTGAAGGAAATTTCAGATACAGGACCACAAACTTGTCCCAAATTGTGTGCCAGTGTCATAACAGAACACAGTTTACCTCTCCCCAAGCCTTCCACAGCCTCTCTGTATGCTCGTGAGACAGAACTGAAAGTAAAACAAATTGACACAATTCTTCAATCAGTGTGTTGTGATTACTTTATTGTTCGAGCAGTGTGTTGTTGTGAGAGAGAATGAGAGCAGGAGAAGCCATGAGTGAGGGAGATGGGACATGGGAGCCTTTTTGTGGGAGCCTGTTTGTAAAAAAAGAAAAAAAAAATTAAGTTTCTGCTACTATGACTACTGCCTACTGAGATTTAACTCCATTGAAGTGGCAGTTCTGTAGTTGAAGAAAGACACCGACTCTGACTTTGTGAGGCGGGAGGCACATGTGAGTTAATTCTGTACACTATATTAAAAGACAAGACTGCATTAAAATGGCAGGAGTTTTGAGTTTTATGTTTCATAGAACATAGAAACAGAAATTGTCAGCAAATAAGGACCACTAAGCCCATAAATGTTAAAAAAAAATAAAAAAAAAAAAAAAAAAATGAAACTGTGCGATGTAAAAATAGAGGAACCAGGCAAAGCAGCTGGTGTTTAACAAAGCATATTGCAAAGGACTTCTGCTGTACTGGATGTCCACTTAATTGGGATGAAAAGCCTGCCACTGGGGCGTCCCGATTAAGTGGCTTCTACTGTATCACAGTGAGTAGTCTAGACACCTGATTCGGTGTCTAAAACATGGTTTAAACAGTCTGTTACTAAATGGTTCCCTGACTAACCACATTAGTCATCATTTTCCTAGTCGTTCTGTGTTCTGCTTTTCCCAGGGCACCTGTATAGCAAATTATGGGGTAAGGAACTGGGTGTCATATATATCCCCTATAGACTATGTGTAGGGGAATATCAGTGGAAGCAGCTGGGTCATCGTAACTGAGCATCAAAACCAGTTTTAAACTGGGTCTAACGCTGCATATGGGTGTCTCATTTTCACCATGTGATGCCTCAGCCTCTGCAGAGTCCAGTCCATTGTCTACTTCTGACATCACTGGTTCCTCTTCTGGCTCCTGAGCCTCTGTATCTTCCTCTCCAGGTAGATGCTCTGCTTCAGGGGCATTGGGCTGTGTGTCCATTTACACATTAGGGTTCACTTCTGGTTCCTCGCCAGTTGCACTCGTATGACTGTCCAGTCCTGGCACATGATCCGGGAACAGACCGGGGATGTCACTAAAGGAATAGTAGCTAATCTGTTGCTCATCCTCCTCAGAAGACTCACCGTTTGTGTGTTCTGGAACAGACGGTTGTGTAGCAGTCTCCTGCTGCTGCTGCCTGGCTTAAGCCTGGGGTCACATGCCCGTGGCTGGTTTGGGTGCCATATTGTCCATGGCTAGGTCTACCTGCCTAGTTGGCAACAGGTGGTTCAAAGGCATTGCTTTGCTCTTCTCTGGTTCTTCCTCCCAGGTGTATCCAGTACACAGGCAGGTTTTGGAGTACTCCGTGGCGACATAAAAGATGTTGCCCCAACAGTCAGCCAGGTTGTGTTTTAAGGGCAAGGCTAATTTTCACACAAGTACTCCTCCCCTGGGTGGAGATCATTCACTTTGACTTTGAAATTATATAGGACATTGTTGGCCAGATTTCTCCTTCTGGCCGTTCTCTGAATCTAACTGATAAGCAGTATCTAGCTGGTCTTTAAGCCTGTGTGCATACAGCAAATTGGTCTCAAGGCACGCTTCATCTGCAAAGACACCAAAGCATAGATCAACTGATAATCCTGCCTCCTGTCCAAACATTAGAAAGTATAGGGAGAATCCCATGGCATCATGTGTGGTGCAGTTGTACTCATGTACCAATTCACTGACCTTTTGATTCCATTTGGCTTTGTCTTTAGCATGTAGCATTCCCAGTATGTTTAGCAGTCAGGTCTTTGAAGCACTCTGGCTGAGATCACGTTGATGGTGATGTAGAGTTGTTCAGGACTTCTGTGCCCCCCAGAGACAGCATTTCTTGTATCGTTCAACTGTCAAAATCACTGCCTTGGTCCCATTGCATCCATTTCAGGGCACCATAATAGACAATGAATTTATCAAGGCGGATGCAAGCAACAGAGGTGGCCCTTATACCATAAGAAATGGTCTAACACCAGGGTATTTGCAGTGTTCTTACAGTAGACCCAGTAAGTCAGTACAGAACAAGTTCATGGTATGCTAGTTTGTGTTCGTCAGTGGAGCAGTCTTCTTTGGCAGAGTTTTTCGCTGCACACAGTGTCCACATTGTTTGCAGTGTTCTACCTCACTCCTCATCCTGGGCCACAAGAATTGGGCACAGATCATCTCTAAGGTTTGATCTGCTCTTTAATGCCCCACTTCATCATCATTTTGAGCTTTGATCACCCTTTTCCAGAACTTAATTGGTAACAGCAGTTGTCCAAGAATTGCATTCAGCCCCTGGGTTTCCTGGTACAGCACATTATCCTTGAGTCTCAGGTGGCCCACTCCCTCAGTATTGGGCGTCTCCCTGTTTAGGCACAACTCTGGAAGTATACCCTCCTGGTGGAATACTTGTTTTACATCCTTGAATCTGGCATCTGGTCTCTCTTTCCTCTATAATTCAGACTGACTCAGATGGGGCAAGGATATGTTCTTTGCAGCACTGCAGAACTGCAGCATATGGCTTGGAGACTATCACTGGTGGCTCCAAACTGTCCACAGTCCAGTTTGCTTTGGCAGGGGAGGGATGCTCATTGGTATAAAAACATTTGCACAGTGCTTTCTCTGTCGACTTGGGGACTTCTGTGCAGTTTACATCACTCTTGTCCAGTGAGTGACAAGACAAAGCATCAGCATCTACATGACTGCAGCCTGGGTGGTACCACCGTATAACTGAAGGTAGACAGGGCTGACAGGCAGTGGTGTCCAGCTGTATCCAACTTGGCCATAGACTGCACATAGATCACTGGATTATTGTCAGCCTGATAACTGGTCTCTATGCAAGTAATTGTGAAATTGGTTCATGTAGCCCAGTTTAAAGCCAAGCATTCCAGCCTGTGGATGGGATAGTTTCATTTCACAGATGACAAACTCTGGCTAGCAAAAGCATCAGGTCTCAAGTGCGCAGGCAATTCTTGATAAAGCGCAGTGCCCAGTCCCCTAAGGAGGCGTTGGTGTGCAACACGCAGAGTTTGGCTGGATTGGCGTACGCAAGCACAGGCAATTTAATCTTGACACTAAACAATATCCCTTAAGGCCGCATCACAGCTCACATTCCATCTGGGTCAATGTGGCTCATGGACTTTAAAAAAAAAAAAAAAAAAAGACGTGGCTCTTTCCTCTCCTTGGAACCAATTTTCCATTCATTATTGGTGGTCGGATATGCTAGTGTCATATTTTTAGGACTGGCCCCATCACATGGGTATAGTGCTTGACAAACTGGTGACAATAACCGATGAAACCCCAGAAGCACTGGAGATTTAAGTCAGGTGGTTTGTTCCCTCTACTATACTTGAGTCAGTCTGAATCACATATGCAGAGATGAAGTGCACCACCTTTTCATAGACATCTGGAAAAATTGGCATGTGTCCATGAACAGTTCGGTTTCAAACTCTTCTGACCGATCAAGCACCTTGGAAAAAAAGCTTTAGTGTCACCAGTTTAGTGAGCACACCAAGGCCAGCATCTCTGTTGGTTCTCCAATCCCCACTACCATATCCAGGAAGTCTGTTGTCACAGCGGCACACTCCTTGTTACTAAGACCCAGGTCCAGCCCCTCAGGAGGCAGTAGTGGAAGGGGAGACAGATGTTGGTCATAGAACTTTGAAGACCACTGTGATAGGTAAGACACAGCACAGGTCCATTTTCCATTCACTTCAACAGATATTTCTGAAGCTTTGTTGGTCAAGTGGTGGCTTTAATTTGACCCAGCTGGACTGCAACAGTATTAAAAATAGCAGTTGAAAAGATGCCTATGTTGCTTTCTATAGAGCACAACCCTAGAGCTGTCTAATGACAACACAAATTGTCAGAAAGTGGGGGAGAGTACTGAAATCTGGAAAGTGAAGGGAATTGCATGACTAGCTCCGCAGAGGCACATTTTGATCCCTTCCCCTCCTAACAGGTTGCAAATAAAAGGTTTCTATTTTGGACAGAAAACTCCAGATTGGGTAAGCTGCAACAGGGCTGGGGAAGGGAGATGCAATGGAGAGCACAATAGGTGCTCATTAAAGCAGCAGTATTTTAAAGGAGAACTGTATTGAACCTGTAAGCCATTTCCTTCAGTAGCAACTGTTTTTATGTTGGCTTGCGTGCGCAGCGCAGAAGAAACATATTGAGGTTAGTAGAGCAATGCAGAGATGTGGCAGTGTTTGGCCAATCCAGCGAACGCTTTCAGCGGCACGTCCCTCAGCCACCAATCAACTGGGAAGCTGCCATTGACGGTAGTTTGAGTGAGCGCTGGACTTGAAAAAATATGCTGCTTCAATCAGGGACAGTTTCATCATCCTTAATTGTAGTGGTAGCACCCCCCCCCCCGCAACAAGGCACACAATGGTGGAGAAGACTCCAGCCATGCACATTACAGTGCACAATAATGCACATGGCTGGAGTTATGAGCAACCCATTTGCTCAGTGTGCCTTTAATGGTGAAGCATATCAATAAATAAAGTTAATTAAATATAATAAATGAGCCGCGTTATGGCTTTGCAGATTGGCGGCTCACGTTGGCCACTACACAGTGCCCCGAGAGCCGACATTGGGGTGGCCTCCCTGTATCGGCATACCTCCCACCCCACTATTGTGACACACTGGGAGCCCACCCCAGTGTGCCCAGATAAATGATTTTTTTTTTTTACTTTCTGACACCGGGATGCCCACTCCCAGTGTCGGATGCCTGCCCTCCCCCATCTTTCATTGACGCCAGGGGTGCCCAATCCTCCTATCGGCGTCATGTATGCCCACCTCTCCCCAACTTATGTGGCATACTCGGAGCCCACTCCAGTGTGCTGAAATAATTCTTAAATCTTTTCGACACCAGGATGCCACCCTACCCAGTGTTGGATGCCCACCCCCCAAGCCCATTCTTTCTAAACCGACATCCGGGATGCCCAGTCCCTGACTCAGCTTGTGTCCCCCACACACACTAGTTTGGCTCACTGGTAGCTCACCCCAGTGTGCCTAAAAAATGTATATTCACCTGTTAATAAAGAAGACCGTCCGCAACGTCTTTTTGTTTACCTGTAAAAGAAACGTTCCCTCATCGTCTCCCCAGGCCCCCCTCCCCATCCCCACCCACCCTCTCGCACCCCACCTCCTCCACACCCCCTTCACCTCATACTTAACTCCGGAGGTCAGGAGTAGCGATCTTCTGTGGACTGGGAACACATCTGTACTCTTCAAGGACCAACCGGGAACTGAAGAAATGACGGTAAGCCCTACAATGGCAGTGAATGCGGGATTTTCAATTTAGGTTGATATCTCAGCCAGTGTTTGTAGTTTTGGTCCCAAATTTTCAACATGGGGTTCTTGGGACCCCACCTCGTAAACACTGGCATTGTCATTTCATTTCTTGGTCCTGAAAAGTGAGTTCACGGTCATTGTGTGGAATCACCTTTCCGGACCGATTAATGAAACAACAGTGCCAACGTTCTTAAGGTGGTGTCCCAAAAAGCCCATGTTGCAAGTTTGGCGATAAAATGACTGTGTTACGAGTGTGCATTTCGTAGTTTCTACACATGTTAGTAACTTAGCCAATTTTTTATATTTTCACTCCAGATTTTCAAGGTTTCCATTTTTTTCAAACCTACATATGAACAGTATAGCTGTCATTTTCCATATCCTGCCCGAAACATGTTTTTGCACCTGTGGCGCAGAATGGCACAGTCTCTGTACAAAATCAGCTTTCAGGATGGAGTACCGAAATGATAGTGTCACTCTTCCTGAGGTGGGGTCCCAAAAAGCCCATGTTGAAAACCTGGTGAAAAAATTCCACAAGACGATTGTGTTACGGTTGTGCGTTGCAGAGTTTCTATGCACGCGTGTAACTTCTCCAGTTGTTCATATTTTCAACATTGCCATTTTTCACACCTCCTCAAGCTGCCATTTTTCACATCCTGCCTGAAATGTGTTTTCGCACCTGTGGTGTCGAATTGCACAGTTGCTGTGCAAAATCACCTTTTGGGATTGAGTAATGAAATGATAGTGCCTCTGTTCATGAGGTGTGTTCCCAAAAAGTCCGTATTGAAAGTTTGGAGCAACATTACCAACAAATGCCCTGGGCGTTGGGGTTTTCAACCATAATGCCCCATCCTGTAGAGACTGACAGAAGTCGGGGTGTGACTTGGGGTCATCAGCTGTAATGGTCACACCATTCCACCCCCACCCTGCAGCCAGAGACAGACATTGAGATGTGATTTGGGGTCTTCGGCCCTAACGTTCATCCCATTCTCCTATACTTTGCCCATCTCAGCTTATTTACTTATGGAATGGGGTGAGCGTAAGGGCTGAAGACCCCAAGGCACGCCACAACACCTATCGGTGTCTGCAGGGTAGGGTGAGGTGGAATGGCACGAACGTTATGCCCGACGACCCAAAGGTACACCCCCAACGCCTGTCTGTCTCTGCAGGGTGGGGGTTGGCATTAGTTCAGTACTTCACTGCCATTCCTATTATGCATCTCTCGAACTCCTGCACTACTAATGCCAATACCAGCAAGCAAACATTCGACATTGACAAATGCTTGTTAAGTGCTGGTTCCAGTTCTGTTATTGTTCCCTCTATACAGGCCCCTTAGTGAGTACGGTGGGTGTTTCTGATTTGCACTTTGATGTTAAGTGCTATTTTGGAACCGTATGATGTACTTTATGCCCCTCTCAGCCACAGAGCTCTATAATAGAACATAGATGCATTGTGCCAACAATGGAAGACATGAGCAAGGAACATAAACTACATCACACAGTTCTAAAATGGTTCTTACCACTTCAGTGTGAAACAGAAATACCCACTATTTATTTATTTATTTATTTATTTATTTATTTCAATTCTAGGATTACAATTACCTTTGAGCCCAGGGCTCTTTTACAAAGGTTCCACGTCAAGACATAGGTATCACATGACAATATACAAAATTGTTACACAAATAAGGGTAAGCAATATCAAATTAATTTTGAACAGACAGGGAGAGGGTAAAGTGGAAAGGAAGAGGACAATAGGGGGGTGGTAGAAAGAAATGGGAGTGGCAAGGGGGAGGTAAGAAAATGAGAAGAGAGGAGAGGTGTTGGGTAGGTAAGGATAAGGAGGGGGAAACTACAGAAATGTCAGCCTCGAACCCAGGACCCTGTGAGATCTTGTTCCTATGCATTATCCTCTGCACCACAGGAGAAGCACAAGGGGATAACTAAGGATAGGATAACTAGGATAACTAAAAAGCCTACAGAAGTGAAACAGCAACATAATTTAAACCAGTATTTTAAAATATGATTTTACAGGGGAAAATGACATACAGGTTCAACACAGTTCAAATCTCATCAGCAAAATTCATTTCTGACATCCTTAGGCTCATCATCAGCCACATAAAGGAAGGTGATTCCGAGTCAGCCCGGATCCACCTACAACTGATTTGGGATATACAGCTCTTTTAAGTTTCACTTTGCCTTTCAATAACTACTCAGTACACAGAATACAGGTCTTTAATGTTTTTTTTTTGTCTTTTCCAGTCGAGTGGAACTGAAAAGATTGTGTGAAATCTTCACAAGAATGTTTGCAGACCCTCACAGCAAGGTAATCCTTGAGTCAGTGCCGCGTGCATTTGCTTAACCTCAGTTTTTATTTTTAACCTGTTGTGAGCATGGTTGCATGTTTTGTCTTGCCATTTGCGGTGTATTATTTACAAATAACTTAACCAACCCAGTCCTCCTCCCCGGTCCTCAAGGTAGGTAACATCCCAATTTCTGACTCCCTCCCTCTCTGCTGCCTCTGAGTTCAACTTTCTTCACCTCCTGTGCCTCTTCCCGCTGCCCTCCCCCACCCTCCCCTTCATCCTACCTCCCATCTCCCCCTTTCTCCTTCTCTCCTATCACTACTACTGACACCCTCAATGCCCTCCTGGCTGTAAATCCTCCCAAGGGCAAGATCCCTGATGGACTCTAAGCCAAACTACTCCATCTCTCTGCCCCTGCCACTGTCCTTCTTATCACCTCCCTTCATAACCTTTCTTTCTCCTTTGCCTCAGTCCCCGACGCCTGGAAACAGGCCACCATCATACCCTTTCCGAAAGGCGGTGACTCCACCCATCCTTGCAACTACTGCTTTATCTCCCTTCTACCCACTTTAGGTAAACTTCAAGAACACCTTATGTTGGCTCAACTGTTCCCCTTACTCAATGCCTCCTCCTTCACCTCCTTCCAGTCTGGTTTCTGTAAATTCCATTCCACCTCCTCCTTCCTTCTCCAGCTCACTGACTGCATACTTTCAAGCAAGAATCATGGTCTTATCACCTCAGCCGTCGTCATCGACCTGGCCAAAGCCTTTGACACCATAGTCCACCCCCTTGTCCTTGACAAGCTTAAGGCAGTGGGGCTCTCTGACTCCTGTACTAATTGATTCTGCTCCTACCTTGTTGGTAGGAGACAATCTGTTAAAAATGGAGATTCCCTGTCTCCCCCCCCCCCACTAGTACTGGTGTCCCCCAAGGGTCTGTCCTTGGTCCAATATGCTTCGGTCTTCCTAAATGACTTCCTTGTTGCTTGCGACTCAGTGCATCCACATGTACGCAGATGACACAGTACTATTCACAACTGTAACCTCCCCTTCTCATCTGATGGCCAGGCTCCAGCTGGACTTCTACAGTGTCTAGCAGTGGTTCTGATCTAACCAGTTATCAGTCAGTGCCAAGAAAATGGTCTCCACTACCTTTGGCACCCGACAGAAGCTCACAGAACTTACCGCTCTCCCCTCCTTCCACACCTTAGATGGTGCCACAGTTGATGATGTTCCCTCATTTAAGCACCTAGGAGTCTGGCTCGACCATCACCTCTAATTTTCTGAGTATGTGGATGCCATTCACAAAAAAACTTCACCCTAAACTTGGTGTGTTATACAGGAATGGAGGTTGCATTCCTCTTCCTGCTCGTCGAGCTATTGTCCAGATAATGATTCTCCCCATATTTTTTTTTTTTGAGTAATCTGTTTTTCCGCCCCCGTGCTCGCTGGTCCTTCACTCCTTCGAGCCCTGTCAAGCTCCCTCTGACCCTTTCTGACCTTTCTCGGCCCTTCTCAGATCCCCGGATCGCAGCCAACCCCCAGGATATCCTGGTATATCCCTTTACCGGGCGGGTCCCTCTCCTCCGCGAGGGAAGGCACCGGGGGAGGGGATAGCCCCAGCGCACATTTTCTAGGGCCCAGGGATGCTGCTGGGGATCAGGAGGCACCGGAAAGGCACTGGAGGCCCCTGAGGAGCAGAGAGATGTCATCCGAAGGCCAGCGAGCTATTTTCCTGGCTTTCTTAGGTGCGTGACGTCCGGACGTCAAGGCAAGAGCCGACGTCTGTCACGCACCACCTCCAATGGCCCCGACGTGCTGCACTACCACTGGCCTCCACCAGTGGTGGCTAGCACGGGTCACGATCCCTCCCTCCCTGGAGACAGCGAGCAGTGGTGGGCGCTCAAGCTGCCTCCCCGGCAACCCTCCAGCTACCCGAGCTGGATTTCCCAAACCCGGGTCTCTGGTGTCGCAAGCAGAAATCCAACCGCTGCGCCGACAGGCCGGCTTCTCCTCATTTTTGACGGTGACATTGTCTACAGTGATGCTTCTAAGTCTACACTAGCCAGTCGGGACCCCCCCTCTTTCACTTCTGCCGCTTTGCCTTGGATTATCCGTCCCGCACCCATCACTGCTCCCTCTATTCCTCCCTATCCCTTCCCTTGAAGCCAGAAGCCTTGCTCACTGCACTACCTTTATCTTTAAATACTTGCTAGGCTCCTTCCCCTCCTACCTTGAATCTCTTCTCTCCCCCGCCCTTTACTCCTTCGTAACTTTGGCTGTCACTCCCTTGCCTCTCTTCAAGAAAATCATCAGCTGGGCAGGCTGCTTTCTCTTACTGTTTCCCCAAACTGTGGAATTCTCTCCCCATAAACATCCGCTCTGCCTCCTCCAAGCACTCACTCTCCTCTCTACTTCATGACTTCTCGACTCACACCTGCAAATGCACCTGATGACTGGCCTGTCCCTGTTCGTCTACCTCCTACCTGCTACCCCCATCTCCTCCCTATCTTCTTTTGGCCTCCCTTTCTGCTGCGCATCGCTACCCTGGCACCTTGGATCCATTCTTCCTCGAATCCCAATGGATAACCTTCTGTACCTCTTCCTTCCTATTGCACCTTACACTTTGTTCCTCTGTGATTCCCCCTGGGTTGTAGTCACCTCCTCATCCTTGCATAAATTTCCCTAGAAATTGTACAAACGTTGTATAAATGCTTATATGTTTATATGTTGTATGCTTTTATTGTTTGTAGCTTAGTGTTGGTTGTTTAGTCCTTACGCCTGCCATGTAATTATTGACTATGATTGTTTATATCACTTTCCTCTTCCCCTTTCCCCAGGACGCATCTGGAAATGAACTGTTTTCATCTCAGTATTCCTTTCCTGGAGAAACTTTAGAACTAAATAAATAAAACATGCTGAGCATCAAAATAATAAAAAAATTCCTTCTCTAGTATGCGGTATGCACAGTGGTTTAGGGCTCTGAGCTGCAAACCCGGAGACCTGGGTTTGAATCCCACAGCCCCCACTTATATTCTGTGTGGCCCTGAGCAAGTCACTTAACTTCCTTGTGCTATCAGGTTGCACCTGGAAACAAGTTTTGGTGTAGTGCGCCTTTCTTGGTTAAACAATTTCCCCTTTCCCTCTAGGGATTTGAAAGTAGAAAGTTAATAATGTAATTAGAGCTTGTGACCAGTGGAGGGCACCAAAGCTTTGTGTTTATCTTTATTTCTTTTTTTTTTTTTTTGTTTTGCCCAATGCTAAATTGGTGTCTAGCTTTCTTGCTGAACTCAGTCATTAGTGGACTTGAGAATTGTATTTTTTCCTCATCTAGAACTACAGTATACGCACATATGCATTGCCTAAGAGCAGCTTACAGGGGCAGAAGAGTAATTTTTTTTTCCTTACACATTATGCCCCTGTTTGATCACCCAACACCAAACCCTTCCTGAAATCCCAGGTACACCTGACTCACTCATGCTTCTCACCCAGACGAACGTCCCTCCACTTGGTCATGGATTATCCCCCAGGTGCTGTTGGGGTGGAGAATTTACTTCTGAATTCTTCAGGTTCTGTCAGACGATGTCTCAGAGAAATTACATGGCCCTGATATACCGGGGTCCTTCATCTTGGTGCTGGCGCTATTTTCCTGTTTTTTCTTCACCCCAGAGGTCATCAACGCACAAGGGACACAGTGCCGGAGCATGAATGGTGATATGCCCACTGTGTACTCCGTAGACGTCCTCCTTCCCATGCCTGTGGCAGCACTACAGCGAAGGCAGTGACCCTGTCTCCCTGAAAGAGAAGAGAAGAGCATCCTGTGGGATGTTCAGTCCACCTCCCCCCCCAGCCGGTCCTCCAGAAACCCAAGCTCATTCCTGAACCTGGACTGCCATGTTGCGAGCAGTAGCCCTACTGTTCTGCTGTTTCTAACAGTGGTACTTACCAGCTTTTATTGTAGGTCACATTCCATATTGGTGGCTTATGAAGCAAAAGAGAGACATCAACTAACAGTAGTTGAGCACTCTGCAAGCCCACCAGCACAGCAGTTGCGCTACTGCTTGGGGTGCCGATGACCCATGTTCAGAAGAGATCATGGTGCATCAGATGGTCGGCTAAGGTTGGATGAGCGGCCGGGACAGCTTTTCTTCTCCAGGGTTGGGGGGGTGGTAGAGTTGTGGCTTTCTGGCCTACTAGTGACACCCATTGGAGACTGGGGTGTCCAACAGCTGGGACTACCTGGCTCAGCGGAGCATTGGTGGATGTCTGTGGGACGGGTGCGAGAGCACACCTGTCCTGCACTGATGTCATTGCTTGTCTGCACTCCTGGGAGTAACCAAGGAAACACCCCTGGTCACAGAGCTCCATGAAGCCCCCTGGACTGCCTCCTGAGTGATGCTCCAGGTGTAGGCCTTGGCTGGGGCCTCTGGTTGATCTCAGTCTCTCCCCCCCCAGCAGCCCGGGGGAGCCCTGACAGAGGGGGCAAGCTATAGGCCACTCAGCTTGCTGACCTGGTGAGGGATGCTAGGAGAGCAGTCTGGGCGCTGAATAGGAGGTACGTCTACTGCCCGTCCGGGAGAAGAAAAGTACAGTTACATAAGAACTTACCATAACACTAGATCTTTGAAAAAGGCTCTTTGCAGTAGGTATTCACATATAGGACTAAGCCACCAGGCATCAGGACCCCACAGAAAAACTTCTAGCTAGCAGTCTCTGACGGGGGACCTCCCCCATGTCAGGCGACCGGCGCCAAGCAACATCAGTATAAAGGGGCGGTTCCCCATGCCCGCCCTCTAGTTCTTTCCCGCCAAAAGCCAGAAAAGCATGACAGGAGAGAAAAGGATATGCCCCCATAAACTAAAAGAAGAAATTGAGGGGGATGGAGGGAGGGAAGGTAATCCTACTGTAAGAGCCTCTCTCGAAGATCTGCTGTTACAGTTAAGTTCTTACATAACTGTACTATCTTACTTTGAGAGGGCTCTTGCAGTAGGTATTCACATATAGGACAGACTTCCAAGTAGTCTGGAATAAAGAGAAAAAAATGGGAGGAGTCGTCGTCATCCACAAATGACTGAAAGTCTGATCAGGGATCACGAAAGGAGTCCCTGCAGAACAGCCAACCCGAAGCCTGCTCTGCAGCGAGAGGCAGTGTCCAAACGGTAATGTTTCATGAAAGTATGGACGGAAGTCCAAGTTGCGGCTGCACATATTTCTGCCGCTGACACATTCCTGAAACAAGCAGCAGAGGCAGCTACCCCCCTGGTGGAGTGGGCTGTGACCTGACCCCTCAGGGTCTTGTTATAATTTTCGTAACAGAAGGTGATACAATTCACTAACCACTTAGAAAGGCATTGCTTAGAAACAACATTGCCTTCTCTTTTGTTAGCAAAAGAAATGAAGAGTTGACCTGTCTTTCTGAGATCCTTAGTCTTATCTATATAGTATCTCAGTATTCTGTGCACATCCAGGGTGTGCAGAAGATACTTCCCATGATTGGAGTGTTCTGTGAAGAATGCAGGAAGTTCAGTGGATTGATTTAATGTGGATTCAGCCACCACCTTTGGAAGAAACTTGGGATTAGTGCACATGGCCACCCTTTCCCTGTGAAAAATCAAGTATGGGATTTTGTATATTAGGGCTTGCAGCTCGGAAATCCTCTAAGCGGATGTAATGGCCACTAGAAACAGTGTCTTCCAAGAAAGGAACTTCAAATCTGCCTCAGCTGCTGGTTCAAAAGGAGGCAGTGTGAGCTTCTCTAGGAAAAAGTTTCAAGTCCCAAGGAGGAGCAGGATTGAGGATCGGGGGCCTTAAATGGAGAACCCCTCTCAAGAAAGTCTTGGAGACTTCCAGTTGAGCAAAAGTCCTGTCTCCAAAGGGAATGTGGTAGGTTGAAATTGCTGCCACGTGTACCTTCACAGAGGAGTAGCTATGGCCCAGGTCATAGAGATGCCTCAGGTAATCCTGGACTTTGTTTCTTGGGCAGGAGAAAGGTTCCAAATCCTTGGAGCAGGCCCAAATAGCGAAACGCTTCCACTTCATAGCGTAGGTAGACCTGGTGGAAGGCTTTCTGGCCTCCACCAGAATATCTGCTACTAAGGGGGGAACACCAACGCATGCCTTGGCTACGTCTGTATGAGCCACGCATGAAGGTGAAGTGACTTGAGGCCTGGATGGACCAGGGTCAGTAAATGCTGTGACAGAGGAAGAGGAGGTTCCTTGGAAAACTGTTGCAGAAGAGAGAGAACCAAATTTGCCTGGCCAGAAGGGAGAGCAATGAGAATCATTCGCGCCTCCTCCGCTCGAAGTTTGTTGCGTACTCTTGAAATCAAAGGAATGGGAGAGAAGGTGTAAACGAATCTGCCCTTCCAACAGAGAGAGAGTGCATCCCACCAAAAAATGTCTCACCCTAGAGCGAGCAATAGGCGGGAAGCTTGGCAATGTCGGGGGAGGCGAAGAGGTCCATTTGAGGAGTTCCCCACTGCTGAAAGATGTTGTTTACGACTTCTTGATTGAGTTCCCACTCATGAGACCTGGCAGACGAGCGACTGAGGAAGTCTGCCAGAGTATTCTGCACTCTCGGAATGTGGACAGCCGTCAGGTGCAGGTTGTGTTGTGACGTCCAGTACCAGACCCTCATTGCTTCCCGGCAGAGGGGATAGGAACGCGTTCCTCCCTGTTTGTTGAGGTACAAGACTACACACATGTTGTCTGATTGGATCAGGAGATGACCGGGAAGAATGATGGGAAGGAGAGCCTGAAGGGCATAGAGAGCTGCCCTCAGCTCGAGGACTTTTATGTGAATCTTCTGCTTGTACTGAGACCAGCTGCCCTGAGTCCTGTGGGACCCCAGATGGGCACCCCAGCCTGTCCCTTGGTTGAGGTGTTCCTGAACCATCCACCACTGCAAGTCCCTGATCATTGGGTCCAACACTAGGACCTCATGGTCCAGGTCATCTCGAGACTGGTCCCACCGGGACCTGAGAGTCCACTGGGAGATTCTCATGTGAAGCCGAGCTAGCGAGAAAGTGGTAATGGCAACCGCCATTAACCTGAAAAGGCGAAGGACCTTCTTGGCTCCAACCCGTCTGAGACGAGCTTGACTTGAAAGTGTCTCAACTCTGTCTGGGGGCAAAAAAGCTTTGCTTATGAACTGCAGCCGTTGGCAAGGGACCAGGTGGGACTTGGTTTGGTTGACTGTAATACCCAGGCTGGAGAAAATTTGTAGGGTGAGAGAAAGGGAGTGTACGAGTTCTCCCGGGACGGAGCTGGTAGAAGCCAGTCATCTAGGTAGGGGAAGACTTGAACTCCCTGGGTGCGCAGGAAGGCTGCCACTACGCCAGGCATTTGGTAAATACTCGGGGAGCAGAGGAAAAGCCAAATGGGAGGGCCCTGAACTGGTAGTGTGACCCCTGAAAACAAAAATGGAGGTACTTGAGGTGGGAATGGCATATGGAGATATGCATCCTGCATATCCAAGGTGCATAGCCACAGTCCCGGCCAAAGCATGGGAAGAAGACTCAGTAGCGAGAGCATTCGGAACCGTTTCTACTCCACAAACTGATTGATGGAGCTGAGATCTATTATAGGTCTTAGATCTCCGGTCTTCTTTGGTACTAGAAAGAAATGGAAATAGTAACCCATCCCCTGCAGGTGGGGGGGATGGGTTCTACTGCATCCTTCAAAAGAAGAGAGCGGATTTCCTCTAGTACCAACTGAAGGTGCAGAGGGGAGTACGAGGACTGGGGGGGGGCGGGGTCTGCAAGGAGGTTTTTCGATTAACTTTATCGAGTGCCCTGCTGATACCAGCTTAAGTACCCAGGCATCTGCCGTTATCCTCTCCCAACCTGGCAGATGGGAGGAAAATCTCCCCCCTACCGGTTCCTCTGATACTGACAGAGGCAGTGGGAGAGTCAGGAGGCAGAGGGCAGAGCAGTGGCTGGAGCTCCGGAAGCTTTTTTGCTGGGGGTACCTTTGACTGCTGACATGGCTCTACGCTTATTCAGGCATTTTGCTTGTGTTTGTTTTTGGTTTTGGCAGCTTTGGCGCTGAAAGGGACATTTCTGCCCTTGGGAAGTTTTGTACATTGTCTGGACAGATTTCAGTGCCAAACCCTTCTCCTGCAATTCGGTGATGATGTCCTTGACATCGCCACCAAAAAGCACAGATCCCCTGAAGGGAGCATCATGAATCGCAGTCTGCACTTCAGGGACCAAACCTGACATGCGGAGCCAGGCATGGCGCCGCATGCCTACGGCGAAAGCCATGCGCCTACCTGCCTTGTCCACCACATCATAGGTAGCACGAGGCATGTGTCTACAGGCCAAACGTGTGCACAGACCAGGTCTCCGAGTTCCTGTTTAGTCTGGGAATCTGGGACGGAATCCAGTTTTGATTCCACCTGACTGAGGACAGACTTCTGGTAGTCCCCCATATGACCAACGTAATTTAGGGCCCTCTTACCCAGAGTGGAAAAAGCATAAATCTTCTTCCCATACTGGTCCAGAAGTCGTGATTCCTTGTCAGGAGGGGATGAGCTGAGGTGCTTTGGGTTGGCGGATCGGTCATGAGCGTGGCTAATCTCCACCAAATCTGCCTTGGGGTGAAGACTAAGGAAGTCTTTACTCTTTGGAGCTTGGTATAGCCTATCTGCCTTTCTATGAAGAGGGGCTAATGAGGAAGGTTGTTTCCAAATAGTGGGGACAAGATCCACGTGAGGCTCGATCCAGAGTGGAATCAGGGTGGGAGAGGTCTCCGGGAAGTCCAGATGAGCAGCAAGTTTTTTACCCTGGGGATCTGGCTTCACTGATTGCCATTCGCAGCCTGGATCATCTTCAGCAGTTCCAGAAAGGAAGGGTCCTCCGGAGGAGACTTTGGAGAGCCCTGTGGCCTGGGGTTTTCTGGAGTATGTGGCTTATCCCCAGGATCAGAGTGGCCAGAATCCGGATCAGAATCTGATGGCTCCTAATTCGTTTAGCTGATAATGGTGTTATGACACTCATCACCTGTAACGTGACTGTGAATTATTGTTAAACTATGTTGCTGACTGTCTCACTTTGCCTGCAACTTGCCTGTGCCTTATTGCTGTACTGTATTTCTGATCATCTCATGTATGTATGTTCTGTCTTCCTTATGATGAGGTACCTTTGTAAATGAGCCTCTGGCTCAAAGGTTTTAAACTGATGTTAAAATAAAAAAAAAAATAAATAAAATAAGATGAAGAGTCCTCCCTGTATGGGGGTGGATCATCCCCTCTGGGGGTACCCTGGGGAGGCATATTCTCCCTATCCTGAGATCCAGATGGTTCTGCCCTGGCATCGGGTAAAGGTGGAGGAGTCTCTTCTCGCCGACGTAAGGGGCCCGGCACCATGCCGGCGTCTGCAAATGGCTTTCGACCTCCCTAGTGAGCTGGGTCTTAGCCTCAGCCCACCAGCAGGCCAAAACCTTCCTCAAGTCCACCTGAGGCTGCAGAAGAGGAGGAGGAGGAAGGCTCGGATATGAGTAACCTGGAAACCCGTAATAAGGGTACCCATAACCCAATGGTGGAAGGCCCGGTGTTGGGTATTGAGGCACCAGGTACTGTGGCATCGAGTACTGCAGCATGGGGCACTGAGGAGCCGGAGACTGCAGCATCGGATATTGCAGCATCGGGTATCCAGGGGCTCCAACGGAGCCAAAGGTCCTGGCTCCGGCCCTGCAGGTGGACTGGAGGGATCAGACATTGGCCCGGAGGGCGTGGGGCACAGAGTAGGCGGACTCACAGGAGGGTCCGGGAGCCCAGCCGGCCTTGATGTTGGAGTGGGTCTGCCGTCGAGGAGCAGAATACCGGAGGGCGACATCAGGTTATCTGGCGTAGGGTCCGGCGTTGGGGGGCACCCCCGACAGCAGCATTCCAGCATCCTCAACCCCAGCCAGGGGAAGGAGGAGCAGATTCCCTGGGGGGAGTCTGAGGAGACTCTGGGACCTCAGAGGGCAGTGCAACCAGCGTGTGCTGTGGCGACTCCCGGAACTCAAGCGTGGTGTCAGAGCCTGACGTGGGGTCGCGGGCTGGGAGGTCATCAGAAGGGCCGACAACCGACTTAACAGCTGTGTCCGGGCGGATGTCGGTGGAGGCAACGCCTGAATTATTGGACCCACTCTTACCGGTAGGCTGAGGTTTAGGGGCCGTAGCGGGAGTGGAGGCCTCCTTTTCCCCGGAGGCTCCTGGCTGGCCCAAGCACAAGCCCATTGGAGGGGTCGACGCTGTCTTAGTTATCACCAAGGCGGGCGTTAAAGGACGATCCCCCGGAGGGGAAGTTACCTGAAGGGCTGCGACTCCAGCCGGAGTCGTGGCCACTGTGGACGACGAGTCTCGGTCTCGGTGTTTCTCCTTGTCCCTCTTCTTTTTATGATGGCTCTCAAGAGAAGTGGATGCCTGCCTCAGTTTCTTCAGTTCTTTCTCCATGGATGCCCTTTTCTGTTTTAACAAATGGGCCACCAGGGACTGCTGTCTCCGTTTCCAGGTGGCAGAATTGAATTTTCGGCAGTGCTCACAGACCTCCACGTGGTGGTCTGGGCCTAAGCAAAAATGACAGGGAGAATGGCCATCCTTGTGAGGAAGCTGGGATCCACACGAGTTGCACTTGTTCTTATGTGATTCCAAGGGTGTCAGGGACGACATACCCAACGAGGTAATTTAACAGATTTTTGAGGGAAATTAAATAAATGTCGAAAAAAGAGTAATATTCATCCAAAATGGTGAGACAAGTGAGCGCTGTTCTTCTCCGAAGTACTTTCGAAAGCTGGTGGAAAAGAACTGGAGGGCGGGCATGGGGGACCGCCCCTTTATACTGATGTCGGCTGATGCCGGTCACCTGACGTGGGGGTGGTCCCCCGTCAGAGACTACTAGCTAGAAGTTTTTCCGTGGGGAAATTAGTTGAGCACTCATCCCAGTGGGGATCGCATTGTTTTATATTTACTAGCCACTGGGTGGGTAGCTGATTTGAAATTTTGCATTTTAATCTATGACCCCCCCCCCCCCCACTGCAAAATGCAAAACATTAGCCCAATGCTGGATTCAGTCTCCTTGGTTGGTGGAAGCTGGATGCATTTTAAAGATGTTCTGTCACCTGAATTGTACAAGTGAATATCCCCGGCTCATTGTTTGGGAGATGGTTACAGAGACAAGTGTCCTCTACCCAATAGTGTTCACTACCCTCATAGCACATTGAACCTCCTTGGCCTCTTCTCCTTTCTTGCGACTTCTCCTTCACTTTCAAGTTTTTCCAGGCTTATCACTTATAGACATACAGTTTTACATCATTCTGTTTTTTTTCTATAACTTCCTCTTATGCTTGCCTTTTCCATGCTTTTCCTTTTGATTTCTCCATGCATCCTCCCATGCTTTTTTTTTTTTGGACTCCTTGACTTTTTTTTCTTTTTAGCTCTGTATTCATACATGTCACTCCTCCTACAATTTCTGTTGCTGTCTATGCCTTTGTGTGTTTTATTCTAAGTGTCTACTGTATTTTTTGTTTTGTTACTGCAGATGCTTTTCTTTTTTTCATACCCCTTTTCACAATGGTTAAAGCTTATTTCAGTGGTTAAAAGAATTTCTAAAGTTCACCACTGTAGCTAAAAACTAGCAGAGAATAGGCCGTACATATTATTATGAGTATTTTAGCAGGACTGTGGCTACTGTTAAAGTATTTTTGTGTGACTAAAATGTTTAGAATTTTTGAGCCACAGTGGCTAGTAAAAGAAGCTTACAAGTAAGAACACAAGTTCATTAAAAAGACGAACAATTTGCACAATGGCTGACAAGAACATTGCCTGAGGAGTGGTAACAGAAATATGTAATGCTTTAACAGTGCACTTGTAAGGACAGTAGAAGTACAAAAAAAATGGAACAATCTTTTAATTGATTCTTATAAAGAGGTTTAGAAAAATTAATCTAAAACAGGAAGAGGTGTGCTTGAATTGTATATTTGTGTCCCTAATTCCACCTTAAATACGCACTTGCCCCTCCCACAATATGCTTTTCTTGCTCCTCTTAACGTTTGCACTGCGCATCAGTTCCCCTTGTGAAATGTGCACCATTTCCAAAATTTGCATCCTGCATCTCCCCAGTTTTTTGCAACCCTTCCTGAAATTGTGCCCCTATAACCTCCTGAAATTTGAATCCTTCACCCCTCCTGGAATATATGCCTCTTGGCTTTCTCAAAATGTGCACCCCTCTTCTTCCCTAAAACTGCATCCCTCTCCCAGGGTATGTGCCTTTTAGTACACCAAAAATGTACTATAAACCCCTTAGCATTCTAAGTTTGCACCCGTTACCCCTCCCATAATTTATATTCCTCACCATTCCCACAAACATACACATCAACCACTCTCAAAAGTGGTACACCTCTTACTTCCTTCCCCACTTCCAAAAATATGTACTCTCTGATCCCTACAAAAATTTGTACCTCTTACCCATTCTGAAATTTGCACCCTTCTTCTCTACTGAAATTGCTACCTCATACCTTTCGGAAACATTGTGTCCCATACCTCTGCCAGTATTTGTGACTTTCACTATTTTGTCCCAAAACTGCACCCCCTCCCAAAATGTGTCTAAAACTTATACCCCTAACCCCTTTTAAAGTTGTCACCTTCACCCCTCCCAAAATTTACATCCCTTGCGCTTCTGATATTTATACACTCAAAATTCTCAAAATGTACACCCCTCATGTCTTCCAAACATTAGGCCCCATACCCCCTCCCATAATGTGCGACTGCCACCATCCATTACCATAATAGCACCTGTACCCCTTCCAAAATTTACACCCCTCATCTTTCAATATTTGTGCCCCTTATCATTCTAAAAATTGACACCGTCATTTCTTTCAAACGTTATACCCAAACCCTTGTCAAAATTTGTGACTCTCACCATCCAGTTCTAAATTTGCACCCCTCCCAACCCCTCTCATCTCCTCAAGATTACCCTTACCCCTCTCAAAATTCGAACTCCTTTTAAAATGTATTCTCCTTACCTTATGCTTCTGAAATTACCACTCACCATTCTTAAAATTTACATATATCACGATTCCCAAAATTTCCACCATCACCATTCTTAAAATGTGCACCCCAAAATCATCCTCAAATAAGTACCCTCCATAATATTTTCCCCCTCAGATCTCTCTTAAAATTAGCATAGCTTGTCAAATTTTCACTCCTCTACCCTCCAAAAATGCATACCCCTTACCATTCTTAAAATGTAATTCCTATACTCCTCCCCAGATGTGCACCCCTCCCATGATTTTCACCCTCAGTCCATTCAAAAATCTGACTCCTCTGGCCTCAGCCTTAAGAAAAAGGAAAAATAATTGGTGTGCATTGCCACTCTCAAAAATGTCCAATCTATACCACTTACCCCACCTAAAATTTGCAACCTTCTTGCCTTTCAAGTTTTGCACCCCTCACTTCACATGCCATTTGTGCTTCTTGCTTCTCCCACAATATGCACCCCTTCTCAAAATCTGCTTTGTTAGCCACTTCAGAAATGTGTATTGTTTTCAACTCCTGAAATTTGTTACTCAACCTTTTCCAAAATTTCTACCCTCACCACTCTCGAATTTAACACCGTTTGCCACTCCCAGTATTGGCACAGCATCCCTCCAAGAATTTGACAGTCTGCACCCATTCTGAAATTTACACCAACACCTGATCTTCTTCGAGTATGTCTCTTGCATGAGGCTACACCTATGGAACTATAGCCACCAGTCATTAGTATGACTCGGAAACTTTTTAGCTGGCAGTCTACTAAGGGCCACTCACTGTGACATCAGCTGGCGATGTCCCTCCCATATAAGCACTGGCGGCCCATGTCCTCCTCAGTTCATTTCCCACCATCAACCATCGCACACTGGACTCCACGGAGACATTGCCACTTCAGTCAACTGCCAAATCTTCAGTTTTCTTTTTCTCACCCTAGTTCATTAATTTTTTTTTTTTTTGCACCTCCCTCGCCCCAGCTCACCACTCCTTCCGGGCTTGCATAGTTCCCCTTGTGCCCGTCAATCTCACCTTCACTGCCTGCCATCCACCAATCATGTCCCGCAGTCTGTGCCGGGGGGGGGGTCTGGCACTAACCCTACCGGAAGGGCCCTCCCCAAGGGGCTCAAGGGGGAGGAGTTTACTGAAGTGGTGCCCCAGGGATAGATGTGGGGATGTAGGAGGTGCGCTCCGGGGACCGTGGTGTAGAGGGGAAGAGCGTCGGAAGGGCCCCTCCCCAAGGGGCTCAAGAGGGAGGAGTTTACTGAAGTGGTGCCCCTGGGATAGATGCGGGGATAGAGGAGGTGTGCTCCGGGGACTGTGGTGTGGAGGGGAAGAGTGTCCATCATCCAGCAGGCTGGGAGTCCATTTTTCTGTTTTCTGCCCCCCCCCCACACACACACACACTGTAAGTGCGCCACAGCATGTGTCCTGGGTGGGGACGTCTGGCAGTGCGTGGCCACCCACACTGCCTAAAGCGTCACCCAAACCACTACCAAGAGCCGCTACAAAGCACCTTCAGCCCCCCCGGGAGGGAAGCGTCCAAGGCACACTCTGAGCTACCTCCCTGCCGGCAACTGCTCCTGATGTCCCGGGCTTGGGGCGCAAACCTGGATCGCTAGCGTGCTGAGTGATCACCCATCGCTCGGCACCACGGCACCGGCAATTACTTTATTTTTTTTAAGTGATTTTAGCCTTAGTTTATGCTGACTGATCCCGAGAAACTCTTCAGATACTGTGGGTGTGGTAAGAAGATCTACAGTAAAGGAGAACACAATGCCTGTGTCTGCTGTCTAGGTTCGGACCATAATGTTTAGGTCTGCGAGATCTGCCACAGATTCAGCCAGGCTACCTGTCATTGTTAGATAGCCCTAGAGTCCCTCCTTCTGGAACAGAAGGTTGTTACAATGGAGAAGGAGCTCCAGGCAAGAAGCTCCTCTGTGTCACCAGCTCAGTCCATGGGCTCTCACTTCTCCAAGGCCCGGAACAAATCATCTGGTAAACACAAGCACTGGGAAAGGGATAGGAATAAGAAATCATCCTCCTTGGTATGCTCTCCATCACTGCTTTAAGCACCAGCTGCTGCTGAGTCATTGGTCACCTCAGCAGTGATCCCCACTGCCGCCTACACCCTTTCTTTTACAGGGTCGGCCTTGACAGTGCTTCCTGCCGGTCCTTCCTTGGCCAGTGATGACTCATTGATGTCGGGCCTCCTGACGCTCCTGCTGATGCTTCGACCCCTGTCATTCAGACCTTTTCTTGCTCAGGGACCACAGACAAGGGAATTCCACCGGACCTGTTTCAGCCAGTGATGGCGCATTGATGCCAGGATTTCTGCCTCCCCTGTTGATATCTTTGGCCATTCTGTCGACATCAAGGAGTCAGCCTTCCCCATCGATGCCACAGGCCATCATGTGGACGCTTCAGGCCGTATTGTCAACATGGGGATCCAGCCCCGTCGGTGCCGCAAGGCGCTCCGGCGATGCCGATCACCGTCAACGTCCACACTGTGCTCTCTGCTCTCTCCTTTTTGCGAGTTCATGTACCTCCTTGCTCCTCCTCCAGGCCCATTGACACTGGGGCCTACTAGGCCAGCTCCCATGCTGACACCTTCAATGTCGACTCACCCTGCTCGCTCTTGTTCGTTGATGTCCTGTGTGCCCCATTCAGAGCCAGTTACTGAGGACGAGTACCATCCTGACCTCCTTCCACATAAGGAGGAAGAGGGAACTAGGAGCCCCTCCAGCTCTACCTCCACAGTTTCCTCAGGGGGCAAGGACTCCTCTAAATATACCCTGAGACCCCCCATGACCCCTCCTTCATCTCCGTGACGAAGCAGCTACAAACAGCTATGGGGTTTGATGCTGAGGAGCGGGATATTACCAGGAGAAATCTGACCAGATATTTGGAAGTGCCACATTCTCCCACTCTGATTATTCCTCCTCTGCTGGCTGCATTACACGATGCCACCATGGCTGTCTCGTACATGACAAATATGATCTCTGCCATGCCCAGAAAGGCAGACAAATTGTACCAGACTCTCTTGGGGAAGCCTCTTTTACAGAGCAACCTCAGGCAGATTCAGTGGTTGTAAATACCCATGATAGGTCCAAGAGATCTCAGCACCTCTGCTCTCTTCCCCCAGACAAGGAGTTCGGAAAGCTGGATTTACCCATATAGTCAAATTCCAGAACACTGTCTGGCAAAAGGCTTAAGCTGCAGCTCAGGCCCTTCCAGAGGGTCCCCAGAAGCAGAAGCTGCTTAAAGCCCTCTAGTCTGGGGGCAGATATGAGTAAGCACCTTTTGAGGTCTGCCTATGATGTCTTTGATGCCTCTGTTAGAGAGAGAGCATCTGCAGTTGGCATCTGCCTAAGAAAGCATTCTTGGCTCAGGGTGTCCGGCTTTGCTTCTGACGTACAATTGTTCATCCTGAATGCCCCTTCAGTGGCTACAAGCTCTTTGAGACAGATGTGCAGGACATCCGTTCTGATCTACAGGCCTCAGGTAGGACCGTGCGGTTGGTCCACTCACTTTTGTACCCAGCCAAGAAGTGGGCAGAGGGCGCCCTTT
This sequence comes from Neoceratodus forsteri, assembly GCA_016271365.2. Taxonomy (NCBI): domain Eukaryota; kingdom Metazoa; phylum Chordata; order Ceratodontiformes; family Ceratodontidae; genus Neoceratodus; species Neoceratodus forsteri. The sequence goes on from CM028132.1 coordinate 1,207,337,704, forward strand.
CATCTGGCGTCCCACAGACTCGAGTCAAGTACCTGACAGCCAGGCAAGCGCCAAGTAGGAACATCCCTGCTTGCCCATGCCTTCACCACTGGGAAAACCTCTAGAGGTGGAAGTGTTGCCCGGCCTGTGGTTCAGTCTCAGCATAACTCCTTACTAGACTCCCTCCCTCCAGCACTACAGCAGGCAGTGGTGGTAGTGGTAGGGGGTTCACTTCTCCCACCATCTGGACAGGTGGAGGGAGATCACAACAGATGCCTGGGTCCTGCAGCTCATAGAACAAGGCCACACTCTAGAACTTCTGGAGTGATCTCCATATCTACCTTCAGTTCATTTAAACTACCCTCTAGACCACATTCCAGTGCTACTGGAGGAAGTTTGCACATTGCTGCAGAAAAGGGCCATAGATCCCAGTCCCTGAGGATCAGCGGGACAGAGGGTTCTATTTCCACTTTTTTCTCATCCCCAAATCCACAGGGGATTTATGGTCCATCCTGGATCTGAGAGACCTGAATTTCTACATCCAGTATAAGAAGTTCAGGATGGTAACCCCTACAAGGCCTGCTGCCTCTACTGCACAGTGGAGACTGGATATGCTTCCTGGACATGCAGGATGCATACCTGCAGATAAAGGTTTGTGTTCCCCACAGGAAGTACCTCAGGTTCCTAGTCCAGGGGGGGGAGCACTGCTAGTTCAGAGCATTGCCCATTAACTTGTCATCTGCACCATGGGTCCTTACTAAATGCTTGACTGTGGTGGCAGCAGCCCTCAGGAGGGAGGGACTGCACGTCTTCCTTTACCTGAATGACTGGTTACTCAAAGCTCAGTCCGAGGAGCATCTGACCCACACTCTGGCACATACGAGACAGCTGTTCCATGCATTAGGGATTACAGTCAACCTGCCCAAGTCAGTCTTGACCTCCTGTTAGCGTCTTCAGTATATAGGAGCTGTACAGGGCCGGCCCGCTGGCGCTGAGAGTTAGGGCGCTGGACGCCATACATTATTCCACACTGGCGACCCAAGTTTGGGAATGAGCTCAGGTGGCAGAGGTCGGCAGGGGAGGGAGAGGATTGAGCATCCGGTGGACTGCTCTCCTCTCTCTGGGGAGGGTTCAAGGGTGTCTCCGGCACAGTAGAGACCCCTGGTGGAGACCGGGGGTACATCTAGCATGGAGCAGCTAAGGGGAGGAGCACGGCAGACGTCGATGGCTCAGCCATGCAGGTGTCATTGCATGCTTGCGCTCCTGGGAGAAACAAGAAATACCCCATGCTTGGATAGGTGATGGCTCCTCTCAGGACCGCATCGCCACATGCCCAATACCAGGCCCTTGTCTCTGCCCCTCTGTCCTTCCACCACCTCGGCCGACAAATTAGAGTGTAGACAGAGTGCCAGGGTGGAGGCAGCACTACCTCAGGGGGCTCAGAGCTGGGGGGTCTGCCGGCTGGAGGTTGGTGGAGGGCGGCTACCCTCTGAGGAGGCAGGGCATCAGGTGGATGGTAGAGCCATGCCGGTGAGCAGGGCCAGCCCAAGAGAGTTCCAGGTGTGGTGCATAAATAGTCAACAAAAAAAAATAAACATAGGAGCTGTACTGGACACTGTTCAGGGTTCAGCTTTCTTTCCCCCAGACGGGACAGATTAAATGATAGCACAGGCCCGGCTGCTCTACAGCAACTGGTATGTCACAGCCAGGACATTCCTGCGGCTGCTGGGCCTGATGGCTGCAGCCATTGTCAAGGTTCCCCTGGCAAGGCTGCTCATGCATATCCCCCAATGGACGTTAAGAGTCCAGTGGGATCAGTGCATCGATGATCTAGAGCGGTTCTAGTCACTTCACCAGTAAAGAAGGTGTTCCAGTAGTGGATGGAACCCAGAATTTATTCAAAGTGGTTCCCTGCCTGATCACCTCCTCTCATCAGATCCTCACCACGGATGCTTTGGGAATGCACTTGAGGGATGTTCTATGTGGCCTGCAAGCCTTTCAGGACTAACTGTTTGCAGGGCCTCTGCTGCTGCAGATGGATAACATCAGTGTAGTGCACTACGTCAGAAAGCAAGGAGAGGACCCATTCATACCCCCTGTGCAGGGAAGCGATGAGGGTTTGGTACTGGGCTCTAGAACACGCTCTAGAGCTGTCATCAGTCCATGTTTCAAGTGCCCAAAACATCTTGGCAGACAGACTAAGCAGGATACACGAGTGGAAACTGCTGACCTCAGTTGTAGAAAACCTGTTCGACAGTGGGGTCATTCAAGGTAGGACCTTTTTGTGTCCCCACGCAACACAAAACTGCTGCTTTTCTGCGCACTCACTCCAGGGCCTGGAGTTTTCTGGTGAGACGCATGGTCCCTGTCTTGGAAAGGGAGGTTCCTCTATGCCTTTTCTCCCATCCTGCTAATTCAGAGGGTGCTGATTAAGCTTCATATGGAAGGAACCATTATGATACTCATTGCTCCCTTCTGGCCTAGTCAGATCTGGTTCCCCTGACTGCAGCAGTTGGCAGTGGAACCTTCAGTATCCGTGCCCCTGTCCCTATGCAAAGGCTTGCTATCACAGGAGCAGGGCACCCTGGTCCATCTGGACCTCAAGTCATTACATCTGCATGCCTGGCTTCTGAAGACACAGCCATGGCTAGATTTGGGGCATCCCAAAAGGTGGCTGATGTCCTGGTGGCTGCCAAGAATCCTTCCAGCAGGGCCACTTATTCCATGAAGTGGAAGTGCTTTGCTCTGTGGGCGGCCTCCCATCATTTGGATCCTTTCACTTGTCCAGTGAATCAGATTCTGGAGTACATGTTGCCCTCTCAGTTTCTGGTCTGCAGTACTCCTCCATTAAAGTGCACCCGGCTGCTATTTCAGCTTTCCATGTGCCCACTGAGGGCTTCAACTGGAGGTGTCCCATACATTTTTGAGAGGCATTCATCATCTGAAGCCTCCCATCTGCAATCCAGTCCAATTTTGGGACTTAAACTTTGTGTTAGAGAAACTCACTTTGGCTCGTTTTAAACTGGTTATGACATGAGAGCTACGCATTCTGTTATGGAAAGCATTATTTTTAGTTGCTACTACTACTGCTTGGAGGATTTCTGAGCTTCCGGCTCTGATGCGAGTCTCCTTATTTGGTTTTCTGCACAGGCAGCGTGTCTTTGCATACCATCCTTAAGTGTTTGCTGAAGGTGGTGTCTGAATTTATACTGAATCAAACCATCCACCTGCCTGTTTATTTCCCTGAGCATGCCAATCCAGAGGAAGCATTGCTCCATACTTTAGATGTACATAGAATACTCTGATATTATGTTAATTGCACAAGGGACTGCAGGAAGTCCTCACAGCTGTTTCTTTTTCCCCTGGGAAAAAGGGCATTCTGGTTTCTTAAACGGTGCCTGTCCAAATGGTTGGCCAACTATATTATTTTTTGCTATGGAAAGTATGGTAACATCTTATGTATATGGTGTCCGCTGGTAGAACTGTGGAAGGCACGGGCCGCTCATGTTTATATGGGAAGGACGTCATTGGCTGACGTCATTGTGGGTGATCCATAGTAAACTGCTAGCTAAAAAGTTTCTGTCTGGTCCTAGTGCCTGGCGGCTATAGTTCCATACGTGTGGCCTGTTGCAAGAGATTCTCTCGAAGATCTGCTGTTATGGTAAGTTCTTACGTAACTGTACTTTTTTACATGTAACTCTACCTATCACAGAATCTACATCCCAGAGTGTGTACATATTTTCACTAGAATGTACGCCCCTCTCGTATATTGTGCCCCCATCCCCATACACACTTTCTAATACATTTAACTTTAGCTCTACTCTTACTGAGTTTTCTTTTCACTTAGCGCTTACTCATTTCTTACATCTCTTTAATTAAACTGCTTGACAAAATCATTAATGCAGCCATCTTCTAAATCACGGCCTTGGCAATTGAAACGGTCTTAACAATTTAGGCCTGCCTATGAGCAGTCTTTAACATTTGATTCAGGATTAGTCTTACTGTGAATTTCTTCTGTGCACCAGACTTATAAAATCATGACTTAAAGGTTACCTTAAGCACAAAAATCAGTCTTAAACTCTGACTTATCAGCTTTGTGCAACTGATCCCAGCAGCTTAAAAGCTGGGTCTGAAATTAAAGTAAGCAGACCACACAGTCACTAGAGAAGCAAAACAGTGCAAAAAATTACAGAATGAATCAAAAGACCTTTTTGGTTCGTTTTGTAGTTCTGCATGAAATATAGCCTTGAGTCTTCTCTGATGAAGGTGTTTGCTATTTTATACATATACATATATATATATATATATATATATATATATATGTGTATATATACATATATAGCCATGAGTGATGATATCGCAGTTCACTCTGCATGAGTGCTAATATTGCACATATTCCACAGTCGCCCATCATGTATCCTCTCTCTCTCTCTATATATATATAACATTATTTTATATATCTATATATATGTATAACTTTTATTTATTTGCCTTTTTGCATTACATAAGTTGGCCAACTCCATTAAACTTTCAGATGTTCTGGTATTACAGGAATGTTGACAGCACGCGTGTGGTCACAGTCAGTTCTGCCTACGGCACTAGCAAAACACGAGTTGGGAGATGCCAGAAAAGCTGCCACTGGTTGTACCTTGCCTTTGGGTCCTGTCTTAAGTACAGCAGGTGTAGAACAGTCTGTTTTAAAGTGAAACACAAAGTTTTGACATTTGTATTGAGCAGTGTTGATTTATTCATGTTTCTAATGAATGGTTTGTTTTATTGCATGGCCTGATTTGCACTGGAACTCACAACAGAGAGTAAGTTTTGGTTTTTACTTCATTAACCTCCTAAAGTTTCCTTTTTTATATATATAATTAGATGAACATTTGAACATCTAATGATATCCGTGAAGTTTCATTTTTTATGTTTGTCAGTCGCATTGTGTCTTTCTTATCTAGTTTAGATCAGATTAGATTTTATTGATAACAGGATAAGACACTTGAGCCAAGTAGCCCATTTTCATGGGTGACCAGAGCAACAATGCCAAGGAACACCAGTTAAAAATATAAATCAGGTATTGCAAATACATAAAATCAGACTAAGTAGATGCTGTCTTAGTGTTCTTTAATGTGACATGAGAAGTACACTCTCTTACTTCAACAAGGATTGAATTCCAAGTTTTCACTGTTTGACGTGCAAGAGATCTCTGACACAAAAAGGTGTATAAGTGGAGCAAGCATCGTATCCAAATAAATGGACATTAAATTATGGAAATGTTAATGTTTGCAAGGAAAATTGATTAACACAGAGGGATCTGATTGACAGTGAATTTTCCAAGTAAAAAGACAAAATACTGTATCCTTTGAGCCCAGGAAAGCCAACCAGGATTTGCTTAAAGAGAGTAGTGATGACCAAAAACATCAATAATAAGTGTAGAATGTGTGGCTCTGTTATAGAGCACCTTGATTCTAGAGAGGGCACTGTCCGAAGCAGACATATGGACAAGTATACCATAATCAATCACTGGCGGTATATGATTTTGAACAGCAAGTTTTCTTGAATCCAGAGTCACATTGGCTTTACAGTACACCCAAACAAGAGTTTGCTGATTCAGCAACGGAGTCAATATGCTCAGTGTAGGTCAGTGCTCTATTTAGAGTCAGTCCCAGATAACAAAAACATTCTAGATAGGTTGACCCTCCCACGACACAAGATGAAGCCTGGGGATAGAGCTGTTCACTCTGTTCCCAGTTCCAAAGAGCAATGTCCTTTTGTTTCACATTTAAACAGAATTTACTTTAAATAAGCCATTTTAGCAGCCAATGAAAATAATTTTGGAGACTGGAAGTTGTCATTTAGTGAAGTGTTAATAATGTTTTTCTCTCTCTGTCTTAGTATACATAGAGGATAATGCCTGGTGTGCAGGTGATAACCACTCTGTAATCACCTCTAGCGGTTGCTGGGGCAACAGTAAACCTCAAGAGTGCAGCTTAAGAGGTTTACCACAGCCCTAGCAACCACGAGAGGCGATTACACCTGTGGTTACCACCTGCACACCAGGCATTGTTGTTTATAGTGTATGGGTTCAGTCCAGCTCTCCTGTCCCCACCCCACCCCCGACAGCTCGATACAAGTAAAATACCTTTCCTCAGTACAGAATCAGTACCATTGCCATATGTTCATTGCAGAAACATAGAAACATAGAAACATAGAAGTTGACGGCAGATAAGGACCGCAAGGCCCATCCAGTCTGCCCATTTCTTTTTCTACCTTATAAATGTGCCATCGGCCTTTGCTCTGTCAGTGACCTATCTATTCATAGTCATTTGTATTGCTCCCTTATGCCTATCCCATGCCTGTTTGAAGCCCTGCACTGTATTCATAGCCACCACTTCTTGTGGTAAGCTATTCCATGCATCTACCACCCTTTCTGTGAAAAGAATTTCCTCACATTCCCCTTAATCGGCCTCCCTCTAATCTCATGCTGTGTCCTCTTGTCCTGCAATTTTTCTTATATTTAAACATGTTAGACTCTTTCACCTTGTTTATGCCCTTAAGGTGTTTAAATGTCTCGATCATATCACCTCTCTCCTCCTTTGCTCAGGGTATACATATTGAGCTCCGTTAATCTGTCCTCATATGTCTTCTGATGCAGTCCCTGCACATTTGGTTGCCCTTCTCTGGACTGCCTCAATTTGGTTAATGTCCTTGTGAAGGTGTGGCCTCCAATACTGCCAGTACTCCAGATGGGGCCTAACCAATGTCTTGTACAGAGGTTATTACCTCCCTCTTACGACTTGTGATACCCTACTAATACACCCTAACACCCCTAGCCTTACCTACTGCTTTAGAGGTCTGCTTGGATGATTTTAGGTCATCAGTGATGATGATGCCCAAGTCTCTTTCTTCCTTTGTGACTGCTAGCAACTCCCTCCCAGCCTATAAGTGGCTTCAGGGTTTCTCTTCCCTATGTGTCATGATTTTGCACTTCTTTGCATTAAATCCCAGTTGCCACTCTTCTGACCATTTTTAGTTTATCCAGATCTCTTCTCATTCTGCCCACCCCATCTGGATCATCTACTCTGTTGCAGATCTTGGTGTCATCTGCAAACAGACAAACCTTACCCTCTAGTCCATCTAGGGTCACTAATGAAGATGTTGAATAGGGACTGGCCCCAGGACTGATCCCTGAGGTACCCACTTGTGACTTGCATCTCTTCTGACTGTATACCATTTACCACCACTCTCTGTTTTCTGTAGTCAACCAGTTTGCCACCCAGTTGACCAACTTCTGACCACCCAGAGCCTACCTGGCTTATTTATCAATCTTCTATGTGGAACAGTGTCAAAGCTTTGCTGAAGTCAAGGTAGGCGACATCAACTGCTCCCCTTGTCCACCACTCTGGTTACCCAGTCAAAGAAATCTATGAGATTAGTTGACAGGACCTTCCTTTGTAAACCCATGCTGTCTTGGATCCTGTGCCCCTATGGATTCCAGGTGTTGCACTATCCTTTCCTTAAGGAGTGCCTCCATAATCTTGCCCACTACTGAGGTAAGACTGACTGGTCTGTAGTTCCCGCCTCCTCCCTGCTACCACTCTTGTGGAGGCGGGATCACATAAACCCTTCTCCAGTCTTCTGGGACCTCTCCTGTGCTCAGAGACTCACTAAACAATTCTGCTAATGGCTCTGCTAGTTCCTCCTTTAGCTCCTTAAGTACCCTGGGATGTATGCCATCAGGTCCCATTGCCTTATCCACCTGAGCTTAGCAAGCTCTTGTAGGACCCTTTCTTTTGTGAAGGGAGTAGTCCTCCCTCCCCCTGTGTCCATGATGCTGAGCTGTGGGCCCTGCCTACCTTCTCTTCAGTAAATACTGAGCAAAAGTATCTATTTAGGATAGATGCCTTTACAGGGTCCTCCTCCTCACATGCTCCCTTTTCTCCATTAAGCTTAGCAATACCCCTCTGGACTTTCTCCTTTCACTATAAGTATCTATAGAAAGTCTTGTCACCTTCTTTACTGTTGGTACTAGTGTTTCCTCAGTTTGGGACTTTGCCTGCCTTACTGCCTTACCTGCTTCCCTTAGGGCAGTTTGGTATGCCTCCTATCTTCATCCCGCTGTGTTCCCTTATATTTTCTGAAGGCCAGCCTTTTGGCTCTGACCTTTTCTGCTACTGTATTTGAGAACCAAAGTGGTTTCCTTCTTCTTTTGCACTTCTTTTCTGTCTAACACAATGGGATGTTGCTTCAAGTATTGTATCCTTAATGCTTGCCCACTTTGCCTGTACCTCCTCACCTGTGTTTCTTTTGCCAGGGCTAGCTTAACTCTGTTGGCCATCTTATCAAAGTCAGCTCCTCTGAAGTCCCATATTTTTGCCTTGGAATGGGATGGATTTAGATGTAGTAGCCAAATTGAACCATACCATGTGATGGTCACTGGACCCCAGGTGACCTTCTACCTGGAGATCTGTGATCCCTTCTTTGTTAGTCAGTACTAGATCTAGGATAGCCCTGTCTCTTGTGGGTTGCTGTACCAGTTGTTTGAGGCCCTCCCTGCAGGGAATCCACTATGAGTCTAGTTCTGGCAGATGTTCCTGCTGGTATTGACCAATCTATATCTGGCATGTTGAAGTCTCCCATTATCAGAACCTCCTTTAGCTGTCATGTTTTGTATATCTTCTAACAGTAATGTGTCTATGTCCTCCCTCTGGTCTGGGGGCCTGTAGACAACCCCAGTTCTTATGGCTGTCCCATTTCCTGTTTCCAGGGTGACCCACAGTTCTTCTGGCTCCTTATGTGTATTCTGAATTTCTGTAGCTTTGATATTTTCATTAACATACAGGGCCACTCCTCCCCCTTTTGCACCTCGGTCTCTTCTGAACAATACATAGCCAGGTACTGAAGTCTCCTAGTGTGGTTACTGGTAAACCACGCTCACTAATTGCTACTATGTCCAGTTTAGCCTCTGACATTATTGCCTGCAGGTCTGGGATCTTATTTCCCAGGCTGTGAGCATTTGTGTACATGATTTTCCATTGGCCAGATTTTGGTGTGTTAGTTGTTGGGTGAAGTTTGGCATTACCCCTGTGCATTGTATGGGGAGACAAACCTTTTTTCTTACCTGGTGATGCAAATGAATGGCAAACACGCTGAATTCCTGTTTGACCACTAGCTGAGGGGGGAGGGGTGTTCTTCCCATTCGACGTATGGGGTGCTGCACCCCTCTCCCCATTTGCTAGTTTAAATATTCTGCAAAGACGTCAAACTTCTGCCCCAATGCACTGACTCCCTCTTTAGTCAGATGCAGTCCATCAAATTTAAAGAACTTTCGCTCCCAGAACTGTTGCCAGTTCCCTACAAATCTGTGTCCTTTTTCCTGGCACCAGTCCTTGAGCCACGTGTTTAGCTCCCCTATCTCTCCTTCTCTGACCTTCCGTCCATCTGTTCCCTTCTCCCAGACTGGCAGGATCTCAGAGAAGGAGATGCGGCAGAAATAGATGATAGTTTGTCACCCAGCTTAGTCAGGTGTTCATTGGTCTCCACAACTGACGGCTGGCGAGATCATTAGTCCTATGTACTAGGACATCAATGTTTTCTCCTGCTTTGTGAACAATTTTATAATGCGGTCAGTGTCTCTCCATGCTGATGTACCTGGAGACATCTGACCATCACCCTGGCTGGAGATGGGTATCAACTCCCGAATCATGGAGTCTCCTATGATCAGAAGTTTTTGGATTTCCTTTGTGCTTGTTTAGTTTTGGTTCCTGATTTGGGTGAGTATTGTTGTGCTAGCTCCTGTGTCGCAGTGTCCTGCTCTGCAGTGTCTTCTGCCTCTTTATTTGATTTCAGAGATAGAGGCAGATACCTGTTTGTAGCGTTTATATGGTTTTGGAGGTAATGTGTTGGGAGAGCAGAGAGTGATGGGGCACCTGATTTGCTCCTCCTAACCACCTGCCAACCTCCTGGACCAACTACCCTCTGCGGGTCGAGGTTTTCTGTTGGATGCTGGGGAAATGGCGGGTGGTTCTTATAATGTATTTCCTCTTCAATATGAAATTTGAGGCGTGCAATCTCTGCCCATGCCCCGGAGCTGAGACCGAAGATCTCCAAAGGCCCAGCATGTAGGACAGTGTCCTAAATCCTGTAAGACTGTCCTTCTGAAAATTGTTCCACAGTACCTGCAGTTAATGAAATCCATTCCAAATAAGTTGCTGGGTTTGTAACCTAGTCAGAGTAATTAGAAGAAAAAAAAGGAAAAAAAATGCAAGTAATGGTTTAATTGTGCTTTGTTTAACTTGTTATAACAAGTTAAATTACTAGTGCCCCTGTAAATGAGATCACCTTGTGGAGGCCCCACTGATCCGCCCCTTCCTGCTCTGCCACAGGAAATGTCACAACTGTGGTACCCTATAAAAGGAGTGTAGCGTGGGGTGGTTGGGGATGGGGGTGGGTGGCTGGGCCCTTCCCTGCCTAAAAGAAGAACCACGGACGAAAGAACAAGGAGGTAGAGCAGAAACAATCAGTCAACAACAAATGGAGTAACCCTGAAAGCTTATCCTAATGTTAGATAAAACTGTAAAACCCTAAAGCACCACCTGTAATAATTTCAGAGAAGATATACCCTGTAAAAACACTTTGCTCAGAGAAAATAAAGCAGTAACAGAGATATACCTTGCAAAAGACAATTTGAATCAGAAGATTACAGCAGTAATCTGTTAGCACACACCTGTAGGCACACCTTGTAATAATGCAGAAGAAGGTATACCAGCAACAACAATTTGAATCAGAGAAAAATAAAGCAATGAAATGTTAGCCACAAACAGTAGCAATCCCTGTGAGTAAAAATCAAAACACCACCACACAGTAAATCTGCTTAGCCAAACTAAGTCTTAATCCTTCTCCCTTGCTCTGGTAAGTTTCTACTCTGCCTTTCAAGCAGTCTTAGAAGGAAAGAGCTCAGGTGAAGCTAGGTGCCTTGGCCAGCAAACCAAGTCTTCTACCTACAAGATATCAACTAACCTGACTTTTAACCCTTCTTTCTGTTGGAAATTACTGACAGGTTGCCAGCTCCACCCCACACACACACCTAATCCTTTGGAAGAGCTGTGGAGGAAAAGCAATTAGCTCCTTCAATGTGAGAAGGAGACTGAAACACCTCTGAGACAACAAACCTTTTCAACAAACAAGAATAAAATAAAACACAGTGTCAAACAGTAATTTTGCTTAGCCCAATGATAAAAAAGTCACAAAAATGTAAGCTCCACCTGTAATACAGTAATTTCAGAGAAGATATACCCTGTAAGAAACACTTTGCTCCAGAGAAAAATAAAGCAGTAACCTAGTTTTATTTAAAAAGCAAACAACATCAGGTAAACTTTTAAAATTAGAAGGTCCGTAAAAAAACAGCCACCCAGAAACATCCATATGGCTCGGCGAGGTCACGCAGGCGTGCGTGTAGGGGAACTGTGGGTAGAGATGGTTCAGATTGGGCCCAAACATCCAGTAAATGCAGAGGATCTTCACTGTGAAAGAAGCCACTGTTGCCAGAACACTAGGTAATCTAAAAGGGGGCAGGAAAATAAAACCACATTTAGCATTCAAACTGGCGATCACTACACTCAGTATCAGTAAACTGTCACAATTAGAATGCTGTTTGAATGCACTACTGAGACTAGAGATTGTGTTCTATGTGTTAGAACACTGACGAACGGTGGCATTCCAATCTGTAAACCCACTTCCATGATGTAGATGAGATGGGTTTATAAGGTTCTGACAGCATGACAGTGGAATTACAGGATTGTAAACAGCTAGATTTCAGTGGGTAATAGGTACTACCCATACATTATGTATTGTTTATGGTTTGTACAGTTCCTCATAGTGTAGTGTATGTTAATATGTCCCCCGGAGCCACACTTTGCTGTATAAGAATGGTTTCACATGCATTTGTCTTGAGCGAGAACAGCGAAGCGAAGCTGAGGTGTTGTGGCTCAAGGTCAAGGTAAGTGAAACCACTCTGATACAGCAAAGAGTGGCAGCGGGGAATATTAGTATACTATTGATTGACCGCCATTAATAATATAATTTTTTTAAACGTTCCCTGAACGTGCCCGGTTCTAGGACACCTGCATGTGAGATGCTCTTCACAGAATGAGAGTGTCTCACTCAAGGAGGAAAAGAGCACTCCCATAGGTCGGGAGTGCTCCCTCGATCTATAATGTACTGTATTGTGTTGTGTTGTATTGTATTGTATTTCCCTCTCATTAAACCTCTTGGGTCATACCTGACAATAGCCGCACTTGGTGTCTTGTGTACTCGACTGGCCAGTAAAAGATAATAATAAAACTGAGAGCATCATCATCATCTGCATGTAATAGTGCATTAGAATTATGACACTTTTTAGGCAAATAATAAGTAAAGAGGTTGAATAGCAAGGACCCAAGATAGATACCCAATGAACACCAGAGAGCACTTATTTAAATTCAGAAACAGGAAGGCTTTTGGTAAATAGCCTTCTTTTGTCTGTGATTGTGGTATTTTGATTTACTCAGCAGCTTGTTAGGGGGCACTGTCCAGAGCCTGGGTAGTGTATAATACCATGTGTCTTTTAATTTCAGGTTTACCTTTTCTTACCCAACATACATTTTATGATTCTGTTGGATGTTTATCTTTTTGAAGATAGACGCGAGTCTTAAGTCCGCAGTTTTATACACAAAGTAGTCCTTGGAGTATTACCTTTACATATTATTGAATCATTACTGTATGCTTCAAATTTGACAGGTACCAGGTCTCAACATAGTATTCTCAGATTCCTGTTAGACATATTTCAAATTTGACAGGTACCAGGTCTCAATATAGTATTCTCAGATTCCTCTTAGACATACTTCAAATTTGACAGGTACCAGGTCTCCGTATAGTATTCTCAGATTCCTCTTAGACATACTTCAACCAGACAAAGAGCCGTTGTTTACCAGGCTGTGATATTCTATAATTTATGTAGGACAGTCACCAAGTGTGAATCTATTGTTACTTTTAAACAATCCCTTTTTAAAGTGCAAATGACATCCTTCCTTTTAATTGCACTCAGTAATTAAATACCAATTGTTGTAAGTTACCTTGTCTTTTTTTGTATTTTATGTTTTACAACTGATGACATATGAAAATTGGCAATTCTGCTCATTAGGTGTACCAGTATAGTAAATAAATAAAATGAAATGACAAAAGGGTAGTACTAGTCATAACCCTGTATTATGAAATGGGTAGAAATAATGCTGAATTTTGATTGGCTGAGAGCTGCTTTCAGCTGGGCCATTATCCCAGCACAATGGCCCAGCTGAAAGTATTATGTTTAAAAATGCATAAAATTTACTAAAAATGACCCATTTCATAATCACAATAAGACACTCCGGAGGGTGTGTTATGGTAGGCTAACAGCCCTTCTCAGGTGGTGGAAGCCCTCGGCTACGCCTCGTGCATCAGCCCACCCCGAAGTGGGACGTTATCCTACCATAACACACACCCCGTCATACCTTATTGCTTAATCAATGTCCAGTTAAGTCATACTCAAACCAGGTGAACACCTCCACTACCAGGCCAAAGCCACCTCTTTTTTTTTTTTTTTTTTAAGGAACAGAGCATAATTGACTAAGTTGAAAACCTTTGACAAGTCAATAAACAATAAAGTTTGGAAAGAGCAACTACTTTCTAGATAGGGTGATAATTATTCACCTGTGTTGGATCACCATTTTTGAAAACGGGTGTGATTTTTAACACCAAGAATCCCTTACTTCATGTTTACATTCTGTGCATCTATCCCCGTAGTGACAGATGCCTCCGGACATGGAACCTATTCTAGTTCTGGAATATAGAATACTGGTTTCAAACTGTGCAGTCCCACTCTGGCGGTTAACCAGATTTGTTGGTAAATTTGTTGAGTTAGTTCATTGATTACTCAGTGTTAGGGAGTTATTTTTATTTATTTATTTTTTTTAAGTAATTTGGTCTTTCTGGTTCCCGTTTTGATTCCCAGGAACTGGAGACCACCCTACTAGATACCATTTTTATTTGTGTCTGCTTTTAGATAAATTCAGACCACTAATGTATGTATTTCCTAGTGGTTTAGTTTTTCTGTTATTCACAGAACAGGAACTGGAATGCTTTCACTTTTCGTTTCTGACTGTTCCCTTTCACCTTTATGAATCTGTTTCTGTTATAAGAAATCACAGTTTGACCTCTGGTACAGTTTTTGCGGGTAAGAGATGTTTTTCAATGTTGGGCTCTTACTAGTTTGTATTTTTTGGGAATCGTTTTAACTTTTTACTAGGGCATCTCTATTTTGTCATGTCAGAGAGACCTGGGGGACCCAAAGCCTCAAAAAAATGTTGAAATGGTTTCCAGATCCTGGCAAAGGAAGACTGTCATGAGCTCTGTTTCAAAAGCTTGAGTCCAGTCCACAACTTTATGGAATTGTGAGTCCTGTCTTATTTTTTGCCCTAAAACCTTAAAGAAAAGAGAGAAAAAGATTTAAAAAAATGATGGATTCTCAGTCTGCCTCCTTGTCCCAGTGATGGTGGCAAGCATGCATCGGAAGAGTCTCTCTCCTCATGTACAGCACCATCAGTAGAAGGGGACAAGTTAAAGCTGCTCAGCCATCTGAAAGGCGTGGTAAAGATGGATCCGATACCATGGTGTCCATAAGGGGAACCCTGAGTCTAGTGACGGCAAAAATAAAAATAAGAGCCTCAGAGCAAACGCTGGAAATGGCGCCTGTTAAACAGAAATTTAAAGAAAAAAATGTCACTGCTACTCCACCTGATTGGAGAAAGGAGTAGACAGATGACACAGAAAAAATGCCCTCACCTGGGAACGTATCAAAGATGTAGCAATTTTTCCAGGTTATGCAGGCCATGGGAATTTTAATAATGTGACTGCCACCTCCCCCCACCCACAGGCTCAGGCTTCAGCCTATCTGCCTGCAGAGGAGGAGGAGGAGGAGGAAGAATACTATGTACAGGAGAAGGAAGGTGAACCCCTGGAATCCGAGGGCACACCTGAGTGAGACTTGGGCTGTCCTCTAAAGCATTATGAGGACGATCCTTTTTCCTTATTTGTCAGACTAATGCTTGATACCCTCTACATTTCCCCTCAAGAAACTGTGGAGAATGTTAATTTTTTGGATATGATGGGGATGGCACCTGCAAGGAGAACACTGTTTAAAAACAGCTAAAATGACTAATGGTCTTTTAAAACAAATCAAACGTACCTTTGTAACCCGTACTGAACAATGCATTATTCCCTTGTACAGGACCTTTATAAGACCTTATATTGACTATGGCTCCCAGTTCTGGAACCCCTATCTTAAGGGTGACATATCTTGCCTGGAACATATTCAGAGAAGAGCAACTAAAATAGTTCCAACACTTAAACATCTTGACTATACTACAAGACTGAAACATACTGGTTTACACTCACTGGAAGTTAGGAGAAAAAGAGGCGATTTATTAATGATTTATAAACTATGTCAATCACCCACTCTTATGACCCAATGTGGACTTGATTATTCATCTAGAAGGATAGTCCCTAGATTACATAATAAACAGCTAGAAATACAACCTTTTCATACTAATAAGAAGGGAGAAATTTTTTCAACATACGAGCAGCAAGGTTGTGGAACACTTTGGCCAAAGAATTAATCATCAAATCTAGTTTTGATGCATTTAAATACAACTTGGATCTATGGATAAGGGAGAACCTTTGTTGAGCTATAATGTCCCACAAAATGTGGGGGACAATCTTGATGGGCCTCGGCTTTTTTTTGTCCCTAAAACCAAGTAATACCAAGTAAGGAGGTTGCTAGTCCCCGTACATAAATCACTTCAGATGGCTATGTGCAGAATCATGTCTGCACCTACTTCAGCTGCAGCTATTGATAGAAAAACTGAAAGAAAACAGACAGGGGAGTGGAATACCTGTTTGCTTACCCTGATCATCAAGGTATAATCCAAGCTGCTGCTAGTCAGAGAGCAAAAGTTTCCCTGTCCATAGAGCTCTCTGAAAAGGATTTAAAAAAATTGGGTGCAGTGGCCAGAAAGGTTTATAAATCGGCTTTCCCAGCACATTAGGTAGGTGCCTTATTCAGCACATATAGCACAGTACCAGAAAGCACTATGGACGCAATTCTGGCACTTGCTGATAAAATAGATGGTGAGCTGGCATAGGACAAAATTGCAAGAGCAAGATCAGTGCTAACTGCCACAAAATGCCATTTCCACACTGCTGTTGATACTGACATTGCTGCTAGGGTTTTAGCCCATGCAGTGCCCTTAATAAGATTTTCCTGGTTAAGGACAACCGTACTTTCCCAGGCCACACGGATCAAAGTCATGGATTACTCCTTTGAGAGAAACTCGCTTAATGGCGACAAAAACAAAGGCATACATGAATAATGTGGATGAAGGCAAAACCACTTAGAGTAACAGTGAGAAACAACAGGCCTCTACCTTCTACAGGCCCTATGGAAAGGGAGGCAGAGGCAGTAGTTACTTCCCAAGAGCCTGTACCCCATATGCCTCTTATGAGTACCAGCCACAAAGAGGCTGCTATAGGCACAGGGGCAGAAGGGGCACAAAGCATACTGCTGCTGTAGCACCCAAGCCCCAGCCAAAGCAAAATCCCTGATAATTCTTCCCAGGTTGCCCAACCATTGCCTTTTTTGGGAGGGCGAGGATTGGCTCACTTTTTCCAGGAAAGAGTAAACATCACTACAGACAAGTGGGTTCTGGAGGTAGTGGGCCAGGGTTTATCTCTGCAGTTTAGAACATTTCCAAAACTGCAGAAATACAGTTTTCCAGCTCACTGTCCCACAAAAGAATTGTGCTGGAAGTAAAGAAATTGCTTCTAGTAAAAGCAGTAAAATATGTCCCTCCGATTCTTAAGCTATTTCCTGAACCACAAGAAAAATGGGGAGTGATGACCCATTTTAGATCTTACACTATTTTATAGCCCCCCCTTCTCTGACATAGACCTCTCTCAGGCGTGGATTCTGGCTGCTGCTTTCTTCTGCTCCTAAGGTCCTCCATACAGACTGCCGCCCCAGGATTGCTCTCTTCTCGCTCTGACCTAACTCACCCCCCAGCTCTTAAGTCCCCTGAGGCAGGGCCGCCACTCCTCCTGTGCTCTATCTATAATCTAGTAGGCGGCCGGAGGAGGGGAGAGCCAGAAGCTGGTCAGAAGGGCCCAACGTTGAGCATGGGTGTTGCTCCTCGGATCCCTCCGTCGCCTGTCCAGGTGCCAGGGTGTTTCTCTTTTTCCTCCCTGAGGTGTCTGCGTGCAGTGGAGCGCAGCGTGTGACGGGCACGCACCCACACCCATACGCAGAGCATCCTGCCACACCTCACCCCCACTATGTGTCCCCTAGGCTGCGGTGCCCCCAGTCTCCACTTGGAGCCGCTAGACCCTCGGAGCCCACATCTCACCCTTCCCCTGTAGAGGAGAGCTGTCCTCCAGATGATCGATCCTCTCCTGCCCTAACCAACCCCCCTGATGACCCGTGTTCGCTTCTGAACCCGGGTCACCGGCGTGGCGTGAGGTAATGCAGATGCCTCAACCCTCAGCACCACTGGGCCGGCTCACCCATTTTAGATCTTGGATATCTGAACAAGCTTATATAAATGTATATACATGTGTGTGTATATATGTATATACGTGTGTGTGTGTGTGTATGTATATATATATATATATATATATAAGACAAAGAACCTCTGTGTACAAACACTGAGGCAAGGGTTACCCAAAGGGCATTTGGCTGGGAAGCCAAGTTTCAAGAAAATACAAAATCACACATGCCCTCACAATGCAAAGCATCATGGACTGTATATGCAAATCACCACAGAATGTTATGCTGGTCCAGCTTTAAGCAAAATTGCATGGTGCCGAAAGGCCTCTCACACAGTTTGCAAAGGGTGCTAACAGAAGACATAGACACGTGTTTCGTCCTACCAGGACTCATCAGTATGCCTCATCGGCTTGACACCCCAGTGGACTGGACCAGCTACCCTAAGACAGTGTGTCTTGGATATGTTGTGGTGAACCCATTAAAATAAAAAACTATTTAAAAGACAAAGAACCTCTGTGTACAAACACTGAGGCAAGGGTTACCCCAAAGGGCATTTGGCTGGGAAGCCAAGTTTCAAGAAAATACAAAATCACACATGCCCTCACGATGCAAAGCATCATGGGCTGCATATGCAAATCACCACAGAATGTTATGCTGGTCCAACTTTAAGCAAAATTGCATGGATATATATATATATATATATATATATATTTATATATAGACACACACATATAGAGAGAGGGAAATTCAAGATGGTCATACAGAGAACAGCGATACTAGCTTTGAAGTCAAGCTACTGGCTTGGATCTCTGGGTCTGAAATATGCTGATTTTCATATCCAGTCAAGCCATCACACAGAAAATATCTTAAGTTCAAGTTAGGGAATTGCCAGTACCAGTTCATAGCTCTTCCCTTTGGCCTCACCTCATCACCAAGGGTATTCACAAAGTGCTTGACTGTGGTGGCAGCACACCTGAGAAAGCAGGATGTGGTGGTTTTCCCCTACCTGCATGACTGGCTAGTCTCAGGGAAAACAAAACAAGAGAAAAGGTGCTTACTTCATACTGTAAAAAGCACCTTGTAGAATCTGGGATTCTTAATAAATCTGCAGAAGTCACAAGTATAACCTGTGCAAGTTCTGGACTTCACTGGAGCAGAGCTAAATACCCTGCAGGGGAAAGCCTTCTTCCCGAAGGCCAGAGTTGCAACTTTGACAGCAACAGCAGAGTCCTTCCCAGCAGGTCACCCAAGACCTGCAGGGGACTTTTTGCAATTACTGGGACACATGGCCGCATCTACAGCTGTGGTTCCATGGGTCAGGTTCCATATAAGAGACTTCCAGTATCACTTAAGAGACAGTTGGTTTCAGAGATGGAACACACTCTTAAAACTAGGCCCAGTGACAAAAGCGCCAAAGCCGCTAGAGTGGTGGAAGGAGGAAAGCAGCCTCCGGAAGGGCATTCCCTTCTTTCAGCAGTCACCAACAAGTATCCTTAGTACAGATGCTTCACTTGTGGGATGGGGCACTCACCTGCAGGACTTCAGAGCAAGTGGCACATGGAGCCCACAGGAGTCCCTGGAGCACATCCGCCTCCTGCAACTCAGGGCAGTACTGCTAGCACTGCAGTCATTCTCCTCTCAACTGCAAGGTTAGTCTGTCCAAATCAGAACAAACACCATCACAACAATATACTGCATAAACAAGCAGGGAGGGACAAGATCCTTAAAACTGTGTACAGAAGAAATGAAGATCTGGGACCTGGCATGCTCCTCAGATGCAAACATTTTTGCGGTGCACCTGCCAGGCAAAGACGGTATCCTGGCATACTTCTTAAGCAGAATCAGTCGGGGAAATAATGAATGGGCCTTGAACCACCAGATTCTAGCCACAGCTTTCAGAAGGTTGGGCACTCCCAAATTAGACCTGTTTGCCTCTTGAGAGAACAATGAGCTCCCACTAGTTTTGTTGCAGACCACCAGTCAGAGGGACCATCTCAGGGGACGCCCTGGTCTTGGATTGAACAGGGAGGTTCCTGTATGCCTTCCCACCATTTCCACTCATACAGAAAATCCTTCTGAAGCTCAGGAGTGGAACCTGCAACAGTGATCCTAATAGCCCTAGGCTGGGCCAGACGGACCTGGTACTCTGTGCTTCCAGCCCTGTCCAGCAAGAGTCCAATAAGCCTGCCATTGAGTCACAATCTGCTGACTTTATCCCAAGGCAGGATAACATTCCCACACCCTAGGACGTTATGTCTGAGGGCACGGTTCTTGAGTTAGGATACTGTGGATTGAATCTGTCAGAAGAAGTCATGAAGGTGCTTAGGGTTTCAAGGAAACCAGCAAGCAGGAAAGCATATTCCTCTAAATGGAAACACTCTTACGATGTATACACAGAAGAATAATCCCAGTAGAGTCAGGGTCGCCTATAGCCCTAGAATACCTGGTACACCTACAGTGTCTAGGCATAAGCCTTCAATACTAAAAGTGCACTTCGCAACAGTGTCAGCCTATGTATCAGCAGGCAAGGGAAAACCATGGCCTCACAACCCATTTTCAGAAGTTTTTTTTTAAAGGCTTCAGTCGCTTGTACTAACTGATAAGGGCCATAGTCCCACCATGGGATCTCAATATCTGCCTTGCCCAGCTTTTGGAGCCTCCATTCAAGCCTATGGACACTGACAACCTGAAGTATATCACCTGGAAAACTATATTCCTGATGGTTATGACCTCTTCTAGGAGGGTAAGTGAACTGCAAGCCCAATACACAGAGCCATATTACACTATCTTCCACAGGGAAAAGGTAATCCTCAGAACAATCAGGAAATTACTACTTAATATTGTGTGAATTTCACCTGATCCAAGTCAGTAACACCTCCTGTGCTCTGTCCAGAACACTGCAGTCCAGGTGAGCAAAAATTACCCAGAACTTGTTTCAGGTCAAAGCTGTGTATCTGCATGGATTGGACAAAAGAAGAAGGTCCAAAATCTCTGAGCTTTTTGTTATCTATGGCGAGGTTGGCAAAGATAAACCAGCAACTAAGATTTAACTCTCGATGGATAGTGTGTTGCATCCTGTTCTGCTATGAAAAACTGGGGAAAAGTCAATATGAGGCTTAAGGGAACACTCCACAGGGGGTACCTCTGATTGTATATTTGCAAAGCAGCTACCTGGAAAACAGTGCACACCTTCACAGTACACTGCTGCCTGGACATACAGTTCAGGAGGGATGTTGGCTTTGGAACTGCTGTCTTGCAGAAATTTTTCCTAAGTAGGTTCTGGACCCTGCCTCATAAGGTACTGTTACTGAGTTTGCATAGAGTGTAAACATTGAGAACTTCATGGATTTGAAGAAAAAATTACTCACCATAGTAATGTTTCTTCTCAGGGATCCCTCAGTATATCTACACTCCCATCCCTGCCTACCATTCCAGAACCTAAAAATAGGTTCACACAAAAAAAATCAGTTCTTTTCATTAAGGTTGCTTAAGCATTATAATTACAGCTATTCTACAGTTGTAACATGAGGTGATCTTCCAGGACCTTATCTTCACCACTGATTCACAGTGATGGGTTCTTAGCTGGTTGCGCTAAGACCCTGCGGGAGCCAAAAATCGTAAGGAGGGCCGGTGCCGAGGTCAGCTACGCATATGCATGGCACCGCACAAGCTAGTCTTGAGCTGCATAGTATATCTTGGCAATGGCCTCCAACCGCCTCGGTTCCTTTTTTCCCTGCCATGGAGTGCACTTCAGTGACGATGTCGCTCACCTGCCAGGAGTCAGATCTTCAAGTCTGTACGACAAGAGCGTTCAGTTTCATTCCGCGATTTTGTTTTAGTCTGTGTTTGTTATTTTTGTATCGGTTAAAAGAAAAAAAAAAAAAAAGTTTCTCTCAGCCCTACTGAACAACATCCTACAACCGTAGACGGTGACGGTAGGGAGGCTCTTCAGGCATGCTGCTCCGGGAGCGGGGCCACGTCTGGTCCACTTTCCGAGGGAGGGTTCTGACAATTGGTGGGCCTGGGTTGGGGAGGGAAGGCAGTCCTCTCACAAACACAAAAAAAAACTGACCAATTCCCAATCCCAGTTGGGGACCCGGCACCATTTGGCCTCGAGTTCTTCCTCTTCTCATTGGAAGGGGAACAAACTGTGCTGCTTGAGGTCGCCCTCTAGTACAGCTGCCACAAAGTCTTTGGGGACCAAGAGTTGGAGGCCTTTGCCAGTGCTGAGATCGCTGGCCTCTCCTACTCGTGGTCACTCAGAGACTAGGGCTTGGAGCCCCTGTCTGTCCTGTTTTGGGGACTCCAGTGGCCAGTTTCATCACCCCAAGTTTTTGCCTAAGTGATCTCGGAGTTCCATCTGAACCAGACCCTGGTGCTGCCCGCATACTTCTCCAACTTCCAGAAAGAGGGAGAGCACACTTTCTACTCCCTGGATGTTAAACAAGCCCTCAGGTTCTACATTGGTAGAACCGGGGACACCCGTCAGTCCAAGCAGCTCTTCATCTCCTTCAACCTGAACTGGCTGGGTCAGCCGGTTACAATCAAATACATTTCTACATGGATATTTGCTTGCCTTTGCCAGTGTTATTCCATGGCGCAGGTCAAGTTGGAAGGCCAGGTTCGTGCCCATTGTACCAGAGCAGTTGCTGCATCCCTGGCAGAGATTCACTCTGTCCCTGTCGTTGATACTTGCAGAGCTGCTGCCTGGAGCACAGTGCACACTTTTGTCAAGCATTATGCTTTGGATGTCCATGCCAGGCAGCATGCCTCTTTTAGAAGGACAGTCCTTAATAGACTCTTGTTCTGAGTGAGCTCCAGTTCTTACCGCCCTGCCTGGGGTATTTTATTGTCTGAGCTTGGTACTCAGCCTGGCAGTGTGAATCAGTGGTGAAGATAAGGTCCTGGAAGATATAAAAATGATGTACTCACCGTAATTGTTGATCTTTGACCATCTTCACCATTGATTCATAATCCCGACCATCGTCCCCAGGTTCACTCTCCTTTGTTATTGGTCTTCACCTTTCCTGTTTGATTTGGGCTGCGAAGACACTGTTCTTGTTATTGACCCTTCTTTCATGGGTCTCACGAGTTATCTTATGCCCTTGTTAGATGAGGTATTTATTTAGTGAAATTATGCTGCACCTCCTTGGTAAAAAAGGCACTGAGGTGGTTGGGGGCCGTTGCTGAGATAGGTTATGCAGCATGAGACTAACTCTTGCAGTGCTGCATATGTACACAGCTTAGCTTGGCGTTGGGCCTCCTGAAGATTTTTGGCTCCCACGGGGTCCTAGCACCTCCGGCTAAGAACCCATCAGTGTGAATCAAAGGTGAAGATGGTCCAAGAAGATCAACAATTATAGTGAGTACGTAATTTTTAATTTTTTGCAATTTCTACATTTATATGTTTGCTTTAAGTTGGTGTTTTTCCAAAAATGTTGGTAAAATTGAAAAAAATTTGGTAGCCTCTTGGCTAGTTTCACTAGCCATTGCTCCACTCCGGCTATAGAAACAAATCTTGTTAACTGACAGAGTGGAGCTGCAGAGTCTGAAAACAGCGTTCTGAAATTCAGAATTAGAATAGGTTCCATCTGCAGGGGCATCTGTCATTATGGAGATAGATGCATCATAGAGTGTAAACATAGTGAGGGATCCCTGAGAAGAAACAACATTACTACAGTGACTAAGTAATTTTTTCTTACTGCATCTTTTCGAACATGTGGGAATGATTGACTACAAAGGTGTCAATTGATAATTTTCTGTAATGGCATCAGTTTCTTCCACAGCAGTTTCAAATAGACTAGTGTCTGGACCATCAGACCCCACACTAATCTTATTAAGGGCCCTAATGTATTTTAGGATGGATGTGCCACATATATAACTAAAGTACATTTTGGGTTGACAGGGCAGTTGATCTGACGCAGCATAATTATCTGCATAAAGCTCAGTAGACAAACACATAGAGCGCAACATTTCCAAAATAAAAATGTATTAATTCTGCCATGTCAGAAAGATCAGTAAAGACAGAGGCAGCATCTTTCAAACAAGAGGACAAAAACTTAATATCTTCCCAATCCATACGAGACTGTGAAAAGAAGTTTGTCGATAATGGTTAAAACAGTCTGCCTTAATCATATTTTACTTTTACAAATATTTATCATTTCTTTATATGTAATCAATAGAATACTGATTTTTTTGTATTTTGTTCACATTTTATTCCTGTCTTTCAAGACTTTGAAGAACAACTCTGTATAATAAGAAGTTTAAAACACTAGATTTACACCAATTGTGTTTTAACTTTATTGTTTTACAGGTACTGTATTTAAATATTTCTTTTACTTTCCCCTGCTGTTGGTCTACGAAATATTGTAAATAATGTAGCAAATTGCAGCAAATTGAGTCTTTCAAAATGTATCTAACTCTCCCCTGCTAACCACACATTTGCTGTTTGTGACATCACAGCCTCTTGTCATGGTGAGCACTGTGATATCATAAATAAAGGCACTGCGAGGTTAATAGGAGAGAAACAAATGGTTTCAAATGGTTTCTGTACAGGCTTTTCAGATGGACTACCAAAAAGTGCTGTAATTACGAACATACGAAATTTGCCAGCAGATGAAGGCCTAGAGGTCTATCAAGTCTGCTTGAATGTGCAGCTAGCACCCCTTATTCTGCAGCTGCCCCTCCCTTCCACCCTTCCCCTTCATTAACCCTCCCCCTTGTCCTGTCTCATCCTCGTTTGAAGCAGTCCACTGTTCTACTGCATACCACTTCAGCAGGTAACGCATTCCACCCAGCCACCACCCTCTCCGTAAAAAAGTGTCTCCTCATCTCCCTCCTGAACCTTCCTCGCTCCAGTCTCATATCATGGCCCCTGGTGGCCCTCCCCCCCCTTACTTTGAACAGCTCCTCTGTACCCGTCTTGTTTATTCCTTTCATGTATTTAAAGGTATTTTAATGTATTTAAAATTCTTGGAAAGGAACTCTGAAAATGAAAAGTTATATTCTCTAGTAAATTGTTTCAGCTGAAACAAGTTATTTATGAAAGCACATGCTGAAGTGCAGAGTTGCTCTTTAAGGAATAGAGAAATTCACTCATTAATGATTCCACATACCCTAATTCGTTTAATCGGAGCACGCTTACGATAAAGATAAAGGTACATCTTTCTGTCTCCGACCAGGAAGTACTGCTCCAAGGAAGGGAGGAGGAGGAGTGGAAGAGAAAGCAAAAGAGGAAGAGATAAGACAAAACAACAATATGGTTTACTTTTAGACTTTAAAAAGTCTTGGGACTGTGCAATTTAATCAGGGAATGTTTAGTATTTCTTTTTAGGGGTTGTGCTGTCTAGCTAATCTGGGAAGCTTTAGTAATTTGTGCTGAGCAATTTACATTGTAAGGGGAGTGCTGTTAGATCTGTATAAGTAATTCTTGGAACTATAAAGGCTATTATAGATCGAGAGAGTGCTCCCGACCAGTCAGAGCGCTCCTTTCCCCTGTGCATGAGGCACTCTTATTCTGTGTCGAGCGTCTCATGCGCAGATGCCCTGGAAATGGGCAGAGTCTCTGAAGTTTTTTTTGTAATATATTATTGATCGCTCTCGATCAGTAATATATTAATACATTCCGGCCACTTTCGTGCGAAAATGAGTGGTTTCATTTGCCTTCAGCTTGAGTCAGAACAGCTCAGCTTTGCTTTGCTGTTCTCCTTCCGGCTGAAGTCGCGTCACATCCACTGCGTTTTCAACAGCAGGTGGCTTGAAGACGTGTTAGCACATAAATAGTGCGGTCACAGAAACATGATGGGGTGGTGCAGTGCAGTGGTTGTGGAGCAGCTGTCTTCAGGCAGACGATCTGGAGGCTGTGATGCTGCCCTATCTGCAGGCACCTCTCTGGGTTGAGGGAGGAAGTCACGTGTCTCTGAGCCGAGCTGGCCAGGTTACAGGGAGCTTTTATTCCCACCCAGAGGCCACCGGGTCCACAACCTAAACCTTAAAGGATGCCCAGGAGGAGGAGTGGTTGGATCACAGTGGGCTCAGGGAGGGTGGTCTAAGGCACATCCCACAACTGGTCCAGCTAACTAACTTCTGCGTTGTGTTGGAGGAGGGGGACAGCCACACAGATGCACCCGCAGCTGAGACCAGGGAGAATGAGCGAGTCCTCCATGATGGAGCCCAAAGGAAGGGGGATAGAGAACCTCAGAGGAGTAAACTTCTACTGGTGGGGGACTCAATTGTCCAGGGAGTTACTTTAGGGGAACCTAGGGGGAAGGACAGGGAGGTCAGGTGCATCCCAGGAAGCATGGCATGGAGGGATGGGAAGTGGATCAATAGGATCGCAAGGGCAATAGCAAGGAGGGAGGAACTGGATGTCATCATCCACCTGGGGATGAATGACATGGCAGGAGACGGGCTGGAGTTAGTCAGAATACAGGAGGACTTCAGGAAGCTGGGGGAGGGGGACCTAAAGCACGTAGCATACTCAGTCTCCTAGGAGATTCTGCCTGTCCATGGCAGGGGGGGGAGGCTAGGACACTCCACATCCAGAAATTCAACTCCTGGTTGAAGGACTGGTGTGCAAAGGAGGGGTTTGGCTTCATGGGGGACTGGGGCCCCACCTGGACAAATGCGAGCCTGTATAAGGATGATGACCTGCATCCATCCAGGAAGGGGATCATGATCCTGAGTGACAAGTTTGAATGCTTCAGCAGCGAGCTTTTAAACTGGCCAAGGGGGTACAGCCAGGAAGGTCAGGAGGCTTAGTGTAACACCCCCCCCCCCAAGGGCACATGCAGGAAAATAAATTGTCAGCAGGTACAGCTGAAGTTGTCGGGGGGGGGGGGGCCAAAGTGGTGGAATTGGGACCACACGAGAATGGTAATTGGGATCGGGGAAGGAAGCAGGAGAGCAGTAACATGGGCAGAGGGAATAATCTAAAATGCACAACATGTAAGGCCATGGTAACTAATGCCTGCAGCCTGGGAAATAAACTCCCAGACCTGGAGGCATAGCTGGACATAGTGGCAATTGCTGAAACCTGGTACACTGCAAATCATGGATGGGAAATCAGTGTACTGGGCTGTGCTCCATTCAGGAGGAATGGGGGGTAAAAACAAGAGGGGGGAGTCGCTATGTATATCAGGGAGGGTATAAAGGCAACACAAATACAGGGTAAGCTGGTGGGTCTGAGGTACTGCGGGGCATCCTTGAAACTGGAAATAGTACAGCAATATGCACAGGGTGATATACAAGCCTCCAGGACAGGGAGAGGAAGCAGACAGGAAGCTAGTGGATAAAATACATGAGATGGCAATGAAAGGTGAAATTCTGCTGATGGGGGATTTCAGTATGCCAGACGTGGATTGGACCACCCAGGCAGTGGCTTCAGCCAGAAGCAGAGGCATCCTAGATTCCATACAGGAGGTAGGACTCAGACAGCCTGTGCTTGATCCCACCAGGGACACTGAGATTCTGGATCTAGTGATGACCAACTGGGATAGAACCACAGATGTACAGGTAGAAGGGCAACTGGGATCCAGCGATCACCACATAGTATGGTTCAGCATGAGGACAGGTACTCAGTCATGTCACACTAGGTCAGAGGTTTTGGAATTCAAAAAGGCAGACTTCGCTGAAATGGGGAGAGCTATCAAAATAGCCCTGGAGAAATGGGGGATAGGAGGTGGGGTGGAAGAACAGTGGGAGCACCTAAAAGGAGCCATAGTGGAAGTGACAAACCAGTGCATCAGATTGGTATCCAAAGGCAAGAGAAGAAGAAGACCAAGTAAGGGCTAAAGAGGCAGGGTTCAGGAAATACAAGGAGACTCAAAGAGGGAGGACAGGGAAGTGCACCTAGAGTGTCTAAAGGAAGCGGGAAGAGATGTAAGGAGAGCAAAGGCACGGACTGAGCAAGGATTACTGCAGGCAGTAAAGAAGGGGGACAAGGGGATATGATGACGAGGGGTGGGGAGGGGCAGCTGCAAGTTGAGGGGCTAGCTGCACAATCGAGCAGACTTGATAGACCATATGGCCTGCTTCTGCTTACATTTTCATATGTTCATATGTTCGTAAGACATTCTGCAGGTACATCAGCAAAAGAAGGAAAACCATGAGGGGGTTGTTAGGCTCAAAGGGGAGGAAGGGGAGTGTAAGGAGTGAGACATGGATAAGGCAGGAATACTGAATAAATACTTCTGTTCAGTATTTACGGAAGAGGGGGAGGGACAGGGACCAAAGCCATGCAACTGATGTCAAGGGGGGTACAGGTGGACAACAGTCCATTCACAGGAGAGAGAGAGAGAGAGAGTCCTGCAGGAGCTCACTAAAGGTGGACAGAGCAATGGGGCTAGATGGCATACACCCAAGGATATTAAGGGAGCTGCGAAGAGAGCTAGCAGAACCTCTAGCAGCCTTGTTCACAGAGTCACTCAACACAGGAGTGGTACCAGAGGAGTGGAGGAGGGCACTTGTGGTCCCTCTATTGAAATCCGGCAGTAGGGAGGACTCTGGGAACTATAGGCCGCTCAGCCTCACCTCAGTAGTGGGGAAGATCATGGAGGCACTGTTTAAGGAAAGGATAGTGGGACATCTAGAAGCCATCGGTGCCCAGGAGCCTAGGCAACATGGTTTCATAGCGGGTAGGTCTTGTCAGACGAATCTGATAGATTTCTTTGACTGGATGACGAAGGAAGTAAATCGAGGTGGGGGCAGTGGACGTTGCCTGCCTCGACTTCAGCAAAGCCTTGGACACCATCCCACATAACATGTGGTTAACAAGATGGGTAGTCTGGGCATGGGAGACAAGGTGGTAAACTAATCAGGAACTGGCTAATGGACGGGAGACAGAGGGCGGTGGTAAATGGGGTGCAGTCTGGGGAGGGGGTGACCAGTGGGGTACCTCAGGGGTCAGTCCGAGGGCCAGTCCTGTTCAGTGTCTTCATCAGTGACATTGCAGAGGGAATAGAAGGAAAGGTCTTCCTATTTGCAGATGACACCAAGATCTGTAACAGAGTAGGTACTCCAGAATTGATGGAGAAAATGAGGTAAGGACCTCGGGAAGCTTGAGAAATGGTCTGAGGAGTGGCAGCTGAGGTTTAATTCAGAGAAATGCAAAATTATGCACCTGGGGCATAGAAACCCTGGAGAGAGCTACAGGATTGGAGGGGGGGTGCTGACAGTTACCAAGAAAGAAAGGGGCCTGGGGGTTATTATTTCAGATGACCTGAAAATGTCAAAACAGAGTATAAGGGTAGCAGAGAAGGCCAGTGGCATGTTGGGTTGTATAGGCAGGGTTATCACTAGCAGAAGACGGGAGGTATGATGTCGTTATATAAAACCCTGGTCAGGCTTCACATGGAGTACTGTGTGCAGTTCTGGAGGCCACACCTTTGAAAGGACATTAACAGGTTGGAGAAGGTCCAGAGAAGAGCAACTAAGGTGGTACAGGGCTTGCACCACAGAACGTCGAGGAGATTCTAAGGGACCTCAGTATGTACTCGCTGGAGGAGAGGAAGGAGAGAGAGGGCATGTTAGAAATAGTTAAGTACCTCAAGAGCATAAACAAGGTGCAGAGGGGAGACATCTTCCAATACAGGAGAAGCACAAGAACGAGCGGGCATTACATTAAATTGGAAGGTGGCAGGTTAAGAGGGAATGTGAGGGAGTTCTTCTTCACAGAGAGGGTGGCGGACACATGGAATGGTCTACCAGAGGAGGTGGTGAGAGCAAGTACTGTGGTTGGATTTAACCGTGCATGGAACAGGCATATGGGAACCATAGAGATAAAGCAGAGGGAGGGTCAGAAGCCGTAATCAAGTATGGGGCTTACGGGCAGACTAGATGGTCCTAGCAGTCCTTATCTGCTGACAATTTCTATGTTTCTTACTGAATATTAAACACCGAATTAAAAAATATCCACTAACGTAGCCCCTTTTGGAATACTGTCTAGAAATTTCCAGTCGTTAACAGCCAAGACTTGTTTAACGGCAGATCTTTGCAAAGTCCATGGACAACAAGCAAAAATAAATGTAGAATTAAGCTTACTTAGGTTTCTGCATACTCCACAAGCAGAGTACTGGACAATAATCACTCTTATCGTCTGTCAAGACACACCATTCTTTAATGTAATTTGAGCAGAGACCTAGTCAGTTGTTGAGCTAGAATGTATTTTATAGTTAACATGAGCCGACATATATTGATTAAGATTCAATTCCGCAACCCTATTAACCATTTTAGAATTACGAGATTGTAACCAGTCCAAATAGAAAACACCTAGATACATGAATTTACTCCTGAATTGATTACGTATGATTTTAAATTCCTGCAGGCCATCAGTTGATGCTTTAGGTGGAATGTTTGTAACACCAATTAATAAGTTTTTACTACTACGCAGTTAAAATGTTGAATTCCAAAATTTTCTAACACAATGTTTTTCTTAAAAGTCTTAAATTTTCTTTCTTTTATTTTGATAAGACCCCAACGTTTCACCTGTCAATAGGCGTCTTCTGGGGGACTGTTGAAAGATAATTAGTGTTTATTTTTTATCTTACACAATGTTTTTATACAATTTTAAAATCCATTTTTATATACTTGCTTCCAAAAAATCTTTTAAAATACATATTACATCATCATGCAGTCTTAGCTTTTACTTTTCTAATCACATATTCACCTTTTGTTACTACCCAGCCACCTGTGTTCAAATCGCGCCACTACTGGCTACCCTTCTATTTAACTTGGCTCAACAACCCCCACGTCAGCCACTGACCTCCAGCCGCTTATTCTTTGTTTCATTCATTATATTTAAAACATTTCTAATTTTTAAAAATTTCTTATCATTGATGTGTTAATTCACCTGTGCTTATCTTTTATACTTTATTGAATACATTCACCTTCTCAGACTGCGAATTTCGCACTCTGCTTATATGCCTTTTTCTTATTTCTGTGCTCCTTTAGTGTTTCTGTATATAAGACATTCACTTATTAATTACTGTAGCTGTTTTTTGTGAATGACTTCAGCCATTTTTAACATATTTCAATTTAACTTCTTTACCTTTTCAAAGCGCGAATTTCATATTATGATTTGTTTTCTTGTTTCTGTGGTCTTTCAGTGTTTCTGTATTAAAAACATTCACTTGTTAAGTAATGTTGCTGATATTCATAATAGTTTTCAACCATTTTTATCTTCTTCACTTTGGCAACTTTACCTTTTCAGTGCACAAATTTCACATTGCGCTTAGTTTTCTTGCCATATTCTGTTAGTTGTCACAGTTTCTGTGTATAAAGCAATAAACTGTTATGTTTTTAATTCAGTCTAGTTTTACTAAACTTCAGTTAGTGTTTTTTATTACACATACCTGCAAATGCTTTAGCTTCTACTGTTTTCAAAGCTGCGAGTGTTTCTTTGCTCTGCTTTCAGAAAGCGTGCTATCTATAGCCTCATTTAGCCTGCAAGTTAATGTGACGCATATAAGTTTAAAAACATTTTACAGTTTTGTCTTGTGATTACCATTTCCTTAATATGCATTATCCTGCTTTAGCGTTCAGCTATTCTTATATCTGGGGTAAACTTTCTAGCTTTCATTGCAGCTCTTTAAATAGTATTTCAACAGTGTTTAAAATCAGCTTGCTTACAGAGTGTTGTTCTTAGGTGCAGCTTCTGCTTATCGTGGTGGTCTGAATAGGCAGCAACCTGGGAGCAGTTAGCAGCTTCCTCTTGTACCCTTGGTAAAGTCATGTGATGCTGATCGTCATGCATCACCTTGGTGATGCAGTTGCTAGGTGCAACCAAGACTTTCCCACAGATACATATAGGCTAGTGTGGGGCATATTTGTCCATGCCATGTGTTTTCATTTACTTCCTTTAATGTTTCTCTGCTTTGGTTTTTTATTTCTGCCTCCTTTTCCTTATTGTTCTAGTCATTTATGTTTGGCTATACGCGTTCTTTTTCTTTATTAAAGTCCACTATACACCTCCTTCCTTTCGTTTACCTGGGGGTCTCTACCAGTTTCCTCTCTACCTGTGTGCTCATATTAGTGCATGGGGTCATCTGTGCATATTCCTTATCTCTAATCTCTGCACTCTGGGTTAATCTTTTTGTTACATTCATTTGCTAATTTTTTTTTATATAAACCCTTTTTGTAATTCCCATCTCAGTTTCCTACGTTCTCTGTTCTATATTAATTTTTTATGTGTCAATTACTTTTTTGTTTTATTCCTCTTAAATGTTCAAACCTTGTGTTCATTTTTTTATACTTAATACTTTCGTATAGTATATCTTATATTTCTGTTTCCCTTTTCTCTTCTATTGGTAGGGAAACTTTTACCCAGGCACTGTGATGTTATTTCTCTAGACACAGGTGCAGACTTTAGTTTCTCTTTACTAATTCCCATATTACTGTTGTAGGGTTTATATATTTTAGGGTATACAGATTCAAGCAGAGGTAGACTACCATTTTTGACTGTGTCAACCAGGGTGTTAAGGCATTGAGTTAACAGTTACCAACAAGCTTACCAACTGGTATCTTTATTTAGACTGCATATCTTGTTGAGGGTTCCCATTTCATAAATCCACCACATTTCACGGTGTTCCACAGCTTTGTTACAGACCCCCACCTCTTTCTGGTTCTGGGACTTGTTCCAATCCCCAAAACCGTATCTAAGCTGCTCTATGGCCTCTTTCTCTGTAGTGCCTAGCTACTGGTGATCTCTCATCATTGTTTCTAATTCTGCCCTTTATGCTCTGAGATCCTGGTTTTTACATAGATATTGAGGATTACATTTTGGCCACGATTGATGTGAGGGAGTTACATACCTCAGTCCCCAATAAGGAAGTTATAGAGGCCATGGGACACATTCTCGACACTAGACCTGCAGGTTCAAAACCTAAGACCAGAGTATTATAGGACATGGCAAAAATAGTGCTCTTTGATAACTATTTTAAGTTTGAGGATAAGTATTATGGACAAATCAGGGGTATAGCCATGGGGGGTACCAGGGTACGCCAATGCATCCATGTTTGGATTTGAAAAACTGAACATTTTTACCTGCAGTAGAGTGGGGTAAAACATACGCCAATAGCATCTTGTTCTGGCAACGTTTTATCGATGATATTCTGTTTATATAGAAAGGAAGTAAAGAGAAACTAAATGAATTTGAGAATTACATAAACACCAGGAACCATAATTTAAGCTTCACTTTCAACTACAGTAGGCAAAAGTGGATTTCCTCGACATAACAATCTTTAAAAAAAAAAAGCTGCACATTCAAGCAGACTTGATAGACCTCTAGGCCTTTATCTGCTGGCAAATTTCGTATGTTTGTAAAAGATGGGAAGTTTGAGACAGAACTCTTTTTAGAAAATCAACAGATAGGAATACCACTCTACATGCCACAGGTTTCCATCCAGAGAAACTAGTGGAGAGCATTCTCTATTCCCAGTTATTAAGGGCTAAAAGAAACTGCAGCCAAGAAAATGACTTTAAAAAAGAACAGACCATTATGATTGACAGTTTTAAAAATAGGAAACACAACAGAAAAACTTTAACAATAGCAAAAGAAACAGTAGCAAACAGTTCAAGAGAACAAGCTCTCGTACAAAAAGAGAAAACAGAACAGCAAACACAAAAGATCACTTTTAGTACACAACACTCATAATGCATGCCACAGATCAGAAAAGTAATTCTCAATCTTAATAACTGGATTATCCTACAGGAGAACCACACAACCTCAGGAATGTTTATATCTCAGCCTTTTGTGACCTCAAAGAAAGCCCTCATCATCAGGGACAAACTTGTGCATACACAACACTATCAGAAACAATCACAGGGTTCTCCGATACTGCTAGGACCCTTGAAACATGGAATACTTCCATGTGGTAGGTGTGTGGCCTGTGGCCACACATCACAGAAAACAACATTCAAACATCCACACACAGGAAAAAAATGATAAAATTCGCTCCCACTTGAACTGTAACACAGAAAGAGCTATATGCAGTATATACTTCAGTGTCCTTGCAACAGTTTGTATATACAGTAGGTAACACCCTGTGAGCATTAAAAAACAAGATCTCTGCGCATAAGAGCAGAATTAGAAACAATGATGGGAGATCACCAGTAGCTAGGCACTACAGAGAAAGGGGACATACAGCAGTTCAGATACGGTTTTGGGACTGGAACAAGTCCCAGAACCAGAAAGAGGTGGGGTCTGTAACAAAGCTGTAGAACACTGTGTAATGTGGTGGATTTATGAAATGGGAACCCTCAACAAGATATGCAGTCTAAATAGAGATACCAACTGGCAAGCGTGTTGGTAACTGTTAACTCGATGCCTTAACACCCTGGTTGATGCAGTCAAAAATGGTAGTCTACCTCTGCTTGAATCTGTATACCCTACAATAGTAATATGGGAATTAGTAAAGAGAAATTAAAGTCTGCACCTGTGTCTAAAGAAATAACATCACAGTTCCTGGGTAAAACGTTTCCCTACCAATAGAAGAGAAAAGGGAAACAGAGATATAACAAGATATACTATAAGAAAGTATTGAGTATACAGAAATGAACACAAGGTTTGAACATTTGATAGGAACAAAACAACAGAAAAGTAATTGACTTGTATAAAAAATAAATATAGAATAGTGAATGTAGGAAACTGAGATGGGAATTACAAAAAAGGCTTATATAAAAAAAGCTGCTTAGCAAATGAATGTAACAAAAAGATTAACCCGGAGTAAAGATAAGGAATATGCACAGATGACTCCATAAACTAATATGAGCACATAGGTAAGAGAGGAAAATTGTAGAGACCCCCAAGTAAACGAGTATAAGGAGGAGAATAGTGGGCTTTTTAATAAAGAAATAAATAGTGTATAGCCAAACGCAAATGACTAGAACAATAAGGAACAGGAGGCAGAAATAAAAAACTAAAGAAGAGAAACATTAAAGGAAGTAAACAAAATTACATGACATGAACGAATACGCCCTCAACTGCATCACCAAGGTAATGCATGACAATCATCATCACATGACTTTCCCACTAGTACAAGAGGAAGCTGGTCACCGCCCCCAGGTTGCAGCCTATTCAGACCGCCACGATAAGCAGGAGCTGCACCTAAGAACAACACTCTGTAAGCAAGCTGATTTTAAACACTGTTGTAATGCTATTTAAGAGTTGCAATTAAAGCTAGAAAGTTTACTCCAGATATAAGAATAGCTGAACATTAAAGCAGGATAATGCGTATTAAGGAAGTGGTAATTGCAAGACAAAACTGTGAATTTTTTTTCTGCATTATATATTTATTAATTTTGGAAGCAGAAACTTACAAAACATAAAAACCAAGGATCACCACATACATAGTACACTTCATAATCGTTTTCCCATAGTAGATTACAAAATACCTCCCCAACAGTTACCCCAAGGGGGAATAACCCACAAAGAGAAACAAGGAAAATCCCCAAAGCATGCAGCTAAAGGAAGAATAAAGGGCACCAGTGTCTCTCAGGCACAATAAATATAGGGCCCAGCGGTGCCTTTAAATATACCAACCAGAAGTAAATCACTAGAGCCCCATGAACAATGGAAACAAAAAAAGAAAATTAGCATACAGGAGTTCCCATACTTCAATAATGACAGCAGTAAAACAAAAAAGAATAAACATGCTGTGTCTAATGTAAAAGTTCATGCAACAATCCAAGAGTGCCTAAGGGCAAAGGTTATGTCTTGAAGGGGTATAATTTCGGCCCACAGTAGGCTTGCGCAGTTCCAGTCTGAGATTAAGGCAGCATTTGTAGCCCAGAGCAATAAAGCAAGCATTCAAATATATAGAAAAAGCCACCCCAGTAAGACTACACTGCCAGTACCCAGCTCCATCATAACTTACAATTCAGGCAAAGTCCAGAAAAAACATTAGTCCTCTCCCAAAGAGCCTTCATCTCCACCTGCTTCCTCCAGTTCTTGTTCAATAAGGTGGAGGACTTTGTCCGCATCCGGAGGCTCAGCAAATTGATATACCTTACTCTGCTAAGTCAGCTGTAAGTGTGCAGGATATATTAGCTGGTGCTGGATCTTCATCTGCCTGAGGTGACCTCGTATCCCATCGAAAGATTTGCTCCCCTGTCGAGTACTGTATGATAAGTATGGAAAAATCTTCAGGCAATCGTCCTCGTACTTCAGCACCTTGTGTCTTGTAACCATTTGCAGCACCTGGTCGCAGTCACCAACACCTGTGCAGGCGATTATCAAGGTTCTAGGCATCAAAACCTCCCCTGACACCCCCCTGGGATTAATTCTGTAAGCCTTCTGGATGGAAATCTGAACCCAATGTAGAGGGCAAGAAGGATCTTGCAAAAAGAAGGCAGTCCTCCCCTTCAGCATTTTCTGACAGTCCCAGTATTCTGAGGTTCCTCTCCTGGGCCTGATTTTCAACTCCTTCCAAACGTTGACTCAATAAAGAGTTTTCTTTCATTAGTTTTGTAGTCATGTCACAAGCCTTCAAAACAGAACCCTCAGTCCTCTGTATGATCTGCTAACAGGTGTCCATCGTAGTCTCTAGAGCAGAAACATGAGGTGTTGGGGAGTCAAGTTTTCTATCAATGTTCTGCACAGACTTGACAAGTTGATTTAGCATGGCCTGGATGGAGCTGAGGGATGCACCCCCTTGAGGTGTATCACTCATAGCCGTGGCTTCACAGGCTGTCGTAGTCTGCTCCTCTCGCTGCTACTGGGGCTTCTTTGGGGCAAGGATATTGGCCGAAGTAGCTGCATTTCCCTGATTTTTGCCCATCACGTCAATCCAGGGCACTTCACATATCACTGGAAAGTCCAGTGGGGTAAGATCTTTGAAAATACCGTTAGATTTTAGCTAATTTTAATAATTTTTACCAGGAGCTCACAAAAGTAACTGCTTCCTGGAAGCTGCTCAGCAGCCCCCCCCCGTGAAATGTTTTTAAATTTATATGCGTCACATTAACTTGTAGGCTAAAGGAGGCTGTAGACGGCATGCTTTCTGAAAGCAGAGCGAAGCAACACTTGCAGCTTTGAAAAGGGTAGAAACCAAAGCGTTTGCAGGTACAGTATATGTAATAAAAAAACACTAACTGAAGTTTAGTAAAACTAGACTGAATTAAAAACATAACAGCCTATTGCTTTATACACAGAAACTGTGACAACTAACAGAATATGGCAAGAAAATTAAGCTTAATGCAAAATCTGTGTATTGAAAAGGTAAAGATGCCAACCTCTGAAGCAAGATAAAAATGGTTGAAAACTATTATATCAGCAACATTACTTAACAGTGAATGTTTTTAATATAGAAACACTAAAAGACCATAGAAACAAGGAAACAAATCACAGTGCAAAATTTGAGCTTTGAAAAGGTAAAGAAGTTCAATTGAAATATGTTAAAAATGGCTGATATCATTCATAAAAAACAGCTACAGTAATTAATAAGTGAATGTCTTGCATCTAGAAACACTAAAGGACCATAGAAATAAGAAAAAGGCATACAAGCGGAGTGCAAAATTCGCAGTCTGAAAAGGTGACTGTATTCAATAAAGTATGTAAGATGAGCACAGGTGAATTAACATCAGTGATAAGAAATGTTTAAAAATTAAAATCAGAAATGTTTTAAATATAATGACTGAAATAAAGACTAGGCGGCTGGAGGTCAGCAGCTGACGTGGGAGCTGTTGAGCCAAGTTAAATAGATGGGTAGCCAGTAGTGGCGCGATTTGAATACAAGTGGCTGGGTAATAACAAATGATGAATTAGAAAAGTAAAAGCTAAGACTGCATGATGATGTAATATGTATTTAAAAAGATATTTAGGATGCATGTATATCATGTATATAAAATGAATTATAAAATTGTATAAAAATATTGTAAGATAAAAATTAAACACTAATTATCCTTCAGCAGTCCCCCAGAAGAAGACTATTGACAGGTGAAACATTGGGGCCTTATCAAAATAAAAGAAAGAAAATAAAGACTTTAAGAAAAACATTGTGTTAGAGAATTATTCTCAGAAAGAGCGACTAAACGAACATAATATTGACTCTTGAATAACCGAGACTCTGGTCAGCTCCACATCAGAACTTCATCACAAAATTATGATTGGTAATTTCCCTTGGGACCCCCCAGAAAAATGAATTCCAAAGTTTCACATGTTTTTGCTGAGAAATGTGTCTGAATAGTCAATGCAGAAAAAGCCCTGAATATACTTACCCCTCCTACCGTGATGCAGCATACTCTACAAGTCAACAGCAACAGTAGCATTGCTAGTTTTGCTTCTGAGCCAAGCTGCAGTAATTGCCAGAACATCAGGCTGATACTGTTTTATCCAGGTCATCACCATATCAAGTGCTTTTAATAAACTGTTAATGTTGACATGCACAGCACTAATTAAACCATTACTCCTGAGTAGCACATCCCTAAAATTGTTGGCCCCTGGATTAATATAAATGTTTCCCAACAATAAAAGTTAACAGCAAAACACCTCCCACTTTGTTCGTAGGGATTCCTTTGCTTAGTACTATTTAACAACCATGGTAGGGTTTCTTTTCCTAGTACCATTTGACAACCATGTTGAAACTATGGCAGATGACAGCTATATGCATTAATCATTCTGTGCAAAATGTATATACTTGCTTTCACCCTAAGCATCATACCAGCCAAATCACCACTAATCGGGCAGTTCATTTGAGTCCACAGACACATATTATTACTGCATCCAGTCAACAGAGATGGGATATAAAGTATTAATCTGTGAATTAGCATCACATGTTGTGAATTCTAGTACTGCCACATCAACACTAGTTGGTAATAATGCAAGGGCAGGAGCTCATACCACTAACCACAGCATAATTGAAATATTCACTGTAACACAGATATAAATACAGTATGATAAATATGGATAGAACTATTCTTCGTATTCATGGCTTTAAAACTCTGTACTAGCAGTCAGTATGCTTTTTAATCAATCCATTTTTTTTATTTATAAAACAGTGTTTTTCCCAAAAACCAAAGCATTTGTACAGATCTAATAAAAAACAGACTAAAATTATCACATCTAAAACATATTCAATTACATATCAGCAGACTAAAACTTATCAAGACTCTGAAAAAGCAAGTTTAAATAGATGGGTCTTTAGTGCAGATTTAAAACTCTCCACAGTCAGGCACTCTCTTACCCGACAAGGTAGAGATTTCCACAGGGTTGGGGCTACAAATGCAAAACCTGACTGTAACACACAACATCATGCCATATATATCTAAGCTGTACAAGTAAAGCAATGGTTTTATAGTCTATTAATATGCATATATGTATCTTAAATACTAACTTTATAGTATATAGTTCTGTTAAACATAATTTGTGTATGTTTCCAACGCCACCTTAAGCTTCAGAGGCAGACATGCATACACCAGATCTTTGCTAGCTTTTGAAAACGGAAGGTATTCTGATCTCCATGGCAATCAGTATTCTTCTGTTCTGTAGGTGTTTAGTATGTTTCTGGAAACCCTGGTGGATTTTATAATTATTCACAAGGATGACCTTCAGGATTGGCTGTTTGTGCTATTGATGCAGCTGCTAAAGAAGATGGGAGCAGATCTTTTGGGCTCTGTACAGGCAAAGGTACAGAAAGCTTTGGACATAACAAGGTAAGCAGGTGGATTTGTTTGGTCTTTTCTTTCCCATTTCTGTATATAACATTTCTAAATACTGTATCTCTGTCTATCTGTAGATAGGCAGATATGAGATTGGCAATGACCTGACTCAGAATATACTATTTGTCTTCATGAGTGAGGGGGTAACATAGTATTCCGTGATTCCCTTGGAATGCAGACAAATGCCCAGGTTTACCTTGAAGGCCTGTATTATGTTTATGACCAGTGTCTCCACTGTTGGCCCATTTTATAGGGTCCTGTCCTCTGGAGAAGTGCTATCTAATGTTACCTCTGACTTTACTATCTTGGAACTTCAGGACATGTCCCTGTGTCTTGTTGGCGGGCGCCCAATCAAACATTGGTAGGTTGGATCTTGTTATTGCCCCAGAGGATATAGAAAACTGAGTAAATATCTTCTCATGAGTGGCAGAGCCATGAATGAGTAATGCAAGTCTTGCCCTCTTACAAGTGAGGATAAGTAGCATATTCTGGGTCTGGTCATCGTGCATACCATTTATGCAACATATTTTAAATTGTAAAGCTTATAAACTATTTCTTTTTCTGAAGATTTAATGGTTTCTATTTGAGCTTACTGCTCTGTTTCAAGTGCATCAGAGGCCAGTGTGATGTCGTCATTGGGCATTCTGCATGCTGCTTTCCCATTTGTTAAGGGTTCTTTTCTGGCCTATCCAGAGTGGAAATAAATATTGATGATGTACACAACACTGAGAGAACATAATCTTTCTTGGATTGCTTTTACCTAGTCCCGCTTGTGCAGTGATCTGAGCATGTGTGAAATTCTCAGAGAAGTCCATCGTTTAGAACTTCAGCTCCTCCTCTCTGTCCTGCGCTTTTGTCCCTCCATGCTTTAGATATTTTTATTTTAAACTTTTTTAACTTACTGTTTATGCTCTCCTTTCAGTCTTCTAGCAGAGTCTTTCTTTGAAATACCCAAAGGTAAGGGACTCCCCGTCACCCCTGACCACAGCTTGCCACCTCCCTCTAGCTGGAACTCTACGCCCCACCCTCAGGCAGGGACAGGAGGTGAAAGCAACACATGAATCTCTTGTTGCAGGGGGTGGTGCTCTGTCCACCTGTACTGGGGACCGTTATCCACTGTTGCTGGGGTCATTTTCTTTAGTTTCTCCTGAGCCCTGGGAAATCTGCATGCAAGGGTCTTAGTGTGGGGCACATGTGTCTGCTTGCCTGCCGCAAACCTGGAAGATGTCCCCTCCTCCCACCGTGCCTCTACTATGCTTCCACCTGTTGTCAATCACTGAGGTGGAGACATTGACCCTTCCTTCCCAGAGGGGGAGAGCGAGCATCCTATGGGATGCTGGATCCTCTTTCTTCCCAACCAGTCACAGATGACCATGGCTGATTCCCTAACCTGGGTCATCAGCATTGCAGGTGGTAGCTGTATAGCTGTGCCAATGGGCGGGACACTGACATTCTTGTTTCCACTGGAATGTGAGGCCCCACCCCACAACATCTCTTGGTTAAAGCTCTGTTTTGGTTCATCTCTGTGTTCATTCCCAAGGGGTTTCTTTTGGGACTTCCATCGCTCAGTTTTGTAATCTGACGACATTTCAGACCAACTCTAGATTTCAAGCAATATATTCACTGCAGTCAGAAAGTGTTATTGCCTCAGTCATTACAGTGATAAGAAGAATGCTTTTCCAGGCAATCCTGCCATAGTCTGTGGTGCATCGTAAGCGCTGGCTCTCCAAGCCCTCAGATCAGCATGGCAGGTTAGGTAAGTCAAAGGACAAGGATCTGGTGCCCCAGAGCTTTGTTTCGGTGGTTTCCTCTGCACCCATGCAGCAGGCTCCACCCAAACCCTCAACAAATTGTTCGTGATAGACCTCAGTCCTTGCCATGCAGAGTTTGAGGAGGAGGAGGAGGAAGTGTGCCCTCAAACCCATGTGACATGAATCATATTGGAAGGTGAATGCCTTATTGGACTAGTTGTTTGGTCAACCTTTGGAGTTCTTGAACCAGTCAAGCCTGCTTAGCCCATCAGTGAAGTCTGGGCAGTTAACATCGTGAAGTTCCTGTCTGTGGTCATGCTGCTTAAGGTGGTTGTCACTAGATACAAACCCTCTCTGGTGGATATCCTCATCTAATCAATTTTATTTTTAAAAGTGCCTTTCCAAAGATTAAGGTGCTGTACATACATATAAATAAACATAACAGACATATTATCATTGGTACATTCCTGTCTGGGGTCTGAGTTGGGCAGTCCTGTTCACCTGGGACGGGCTCCAGGAAGGAGTTCAAAGCTTTTTGGGAGTGACGGCCCCCTCAAAAAACCCTTCCCTTGATCAAGGAAACAGTCAGTGTCTTGCTGTAGATCTGCAACATTATCGCATCAATCTGGAACATGCCTCCACTCGTCCAGAGGCTCATCGCTCAGTTTTCATTGGCATCTGAAGAAGCCTAAGGGGGAGAGAGATATGCATCGGGGCCTCAACAACCGTCAATTATCTTGATCCTGTTCTGCTGATTGCTGTGCACATCGATGGTACCTTCGCTTGAAAGGCGAACACAACCAGACCCTGAAAATGAAGAGTCACGGAGATGTCAATTGCCCGGCCTTTGCGGCCAAAGACCCAAAAGGTTCCCAGATTGGTTATTTCCTGGCACTGCCGCCACCTGTACTTCATCTGCCAGCTGGCCTAGTGATGCTTCCGTGGTAGTCCTTCCACCTGTAGTTGAAACTGACTGTTTCTTTGATGAAACCTTTCCCACCCCGTCACCATTCGTCTTCCACTCCTGGTGGGCCCCTTAGACATTGTGGGCTTTTTGTCAACAGATACATAGGTCAGTGGTTCACAGTAAGACTGGCTCAGGTTTGAACCCTTGAGGTTGCCGTGAGATACAGTAGCCAGCTGGTTCTAGTTGGAGATCTTGTTTAGATTCCAACTTGTTGATTCAGATGAGGAGAGTTGGGAGAATGGGGACGCTGAAAGGTGGCATGGTCTTATCCCACCCTAGCTGGGTTGGCCCATTGACAATGGGGCCGCTGATATGTGGTTCCCTCCAAGGGCTTTAAGGCCTTCATGGAACAACTGGAAGCTTCAAGTCAGATGGTTGGCACTGTCCAGTGCAAGAGTAAAATGGCTGGGGCTCCAACTGCTCACCCTTTAAGCATGGAGTCCAAGCGCCTTGATCAGTGGGACTGTAGAATGTATGCTATAGACACAGTGGGCGTATGACAGACCAGTTATTCTGGCTATTTTTGCCTACAACTATAATACCCTGTGGCCAGTGATAACAGAATAGAGAGATGACCATGATCAGAACACCAGGAGTAGGCTTCTCGACTCATCGGGTGCAATATGATGGTGGCTAGGCATTATCTGCAGCTCACCGTGGATCAGACAGATGTGGGAGCTCCGGCAATGGCTAGAGGAATGGTCCTTAGGAGGCACAGCTGTTTGTGCTCCTCTCTTTTTAGCCAGGACATCAGCACAGGCTTTTGCAACCCTGTTTTATTTGGTCCTTACTGTTCAGCCCCCTGTTGGAGGGCAGGTGGAGGGCATCCTGGAGGACCTACAGAAGTTCAAAAAGACCCTGAAAGTGGTCTTACCTGTGACTGTCTCGAGCAGCAACAGGTGACTCCAGCAGTAGGGGCAGCCTCCTTATTGTCATCCTTTCTTAATCAAAACAGAGTTCAACAGATGAACGAGTTCTACAGCAGTTGTGATGGCCAGGGCAAGATTGGTGACCATGGTGGCTCCAGCTCTGGTAGAGAGGTGTTAATAAACCCTGTTCCTCTGTTAATCAGCAGTATGCCGCCCAGTCCCTCCCCAGCCTCTCGGTCGGGGGCTGCCTGTCGCAATTTCTGCCCCAGTGATCGGAGATCACTACCAAACAATGTGTTCTTGAGATCATCAAGCGTGCTCTCTCACTTAATTTTGTGTCATTATCACCCTGCTTGGGCTGACTTCTGCACAGGGTGCACCTTCCAGACCACCTTCAGGTGCTCAAAGAGGAGATGTCTTCGCTCCTTCAATAGCACACGGTCAAGCACATAGTGCCAGGCAAAGTCGACAGGTGTTTTGTGTTCAGATATTTCTTGGTCATAAAAAGAACTGATGGCTAGAACCTTGTTTTGGATCTGCATAGTCTGAACCACCCGCATCAGATGCCAGAACTTCAGGACAGTTATCCTGGAGCAGAAGATCCTCTCATTGGAAATGGTGGACTGGTTCTGCACCTTGGACATTAAGAATGTATCTTTCCAAATCCCGATCTAGTGTTTGTTTAAACTGCCAGTTCATGGGATTCCAGCTAGATAATGCCATGGACCAGTTTATAGCAATGCCGTTTGGCATCTCTTTAACACTATGAGTGTTTATCAAAGTTTTGTAGTGGTGGCAGTCTGTCTTAGTCGTAGGTGGATCCATGTATTTCCCATTAAGATGATTGGCATTGTCTGGCTCTCCGATCCTGTTTGGTTATGTGTACTGGTATCATACAGAGAGACAAGTGGTCAAATATCAGATGAGTTCTACTTATTGGTTGCATAAGTTTTTCTGTTTACCACTGGTGAATCTCGCAGCATGACCAACAGGAATGGGTCCAACATTGCCTCGAAGATGACAAACACCTGCAAAAAAATAGACTGACTAACTTGAGGCATGCTCAGCTTGTTTCTTAACAATGCACCTAGCACAGCCTCACTCAACATGCAAAGTATAGCCTTGATTTTACCAATAAAGCTTGACTTACACAAAAAAAAAGACAATTGGCAGATTTGAGGCTTGTTTCCCCTCGGAGGCTCAGTCAGCTAACAAGGTAGCCTCGGAGACCTTGTCCAACTTGGGGTTCCTTCTGAATATGAAGAACTTGCAGCCAGTCCCATCACAGAGTGTGGAGCTTATTAGGGCTTAGCTGTACTCCAAAGAGCCTCAAGCTTGGCTGATGCAACAGTGGGCGCTGGAACTGATGGACTGTGCTTGGAGTTTCCTCCCTCTTTGTCCCCTGATGTTGTCCATGAGCTATGCTGTCCGGCGGGCTCGTCTTCAGATTTGTCATTTCCAGCAGGAACTCAAAGCACTGTGGTCCCAGAGGTCAGTTCCCTTGTCCCAGCCAGTCATAGTCACTCATACCATAAATAAGGCAGTTACTTGGTGGCTGGCTCTGAAGCACTTTTCAGAAGGTGTGCCCATTGTTCAGCCTAACGTGATGCTAATTATGACCACGGATGCCTTCCTCCTAGGTTGGGGAGCACATCAGAGAGATTTCTTAGCACCCAGGCTGTGATTCTGAGGGAAGAGCAGCTACAAATCAGTGTGCTCGAGTTGAGAGTGTCCCATCTTGCATTGCAGATCTTCTCCTTCACAGCTGCTGGTCATCCAGTCCACATTTACATAGACAAGACCACAGCTATGTTCTCTGTTAACAAGGGATCCCGTTCCTACATACTGTGTGAAGATGCTCTAGAGAGATGCTTAGTGGCATCCAGTCTTGGTGTCTTGTCTGCCATCCATTTGCTAGTGTGGACAGTGAGGTAGCAGATAGCCTCAGCTGTCTGGGAGTCATCCCACTAGTGGTCTTTACTTACTCAGAACTATTAAGCCATGTAATCTTTCCTAACCTGAAAGAACAAGGTACTTC
The DNA here is from genome assembly GCA_016271365.2 of Neoceratodus forsteri. Classification (NCBI taxonomy): domain Eukaryota; kingdom Metazoa; phylum Chordata; order Ceratodontiformes; family Ceratodontidae; genus Neoceratodus; species Neoceratodus forsteri. Next base: position 1,207,382,567 of record CM028132.1, read on the forward strand.
TGCCACAATGCAAAACAGTTGGAGCTGCACTGTTTTGATGAAATAAAATTGTGGTTTTAATCTAGAATCTTTATCCATTCTGTGACACCCTAGCACTTCATAGGCAGTGTGATGCTAAAGCAGTTGCTGTTTCTCAGTTTATTTTTTTTCTCTAAACTTATTTGAGCAGTTTCCTGCCCAACATGTTGCATTTAGCAGTGATTGTCTTTAGTGTCACTAAGATGTAATGCATGCTAATGGTTTAACTTTCTTCCACCTTTGTGTTAGTAGTTACAAAAACCTAATTCAAGCTGCTGAAACAACTGTGCAGAGCTGAGTTTTTCAGTCCTATAAAATGGGCAGCTAATTTTTGCTGAACGACAAAGTAAAATGGTCTGCCTTTTAGGAGGCAATATAGCATAGTGGTTAAGGGCACTGAGCTACAAACCTGGAGACATGGGTTTGAATCCCATCAGCCCCCACTTGCATACTGTGTGACCCTGAGCAAGTCACTTAACTTTCTTGTGCTCCCACGTCTCACCTGGAAATGAGCTCTGGCTTAGTGTGCCTTTTCTGGTTAAACAATTTTTCCTCTTCCCATTTTAATTCTTTCAGTTTTTTTGTTTTGTTTTGTTTTTTACCAGGAGAGACACACTAAGCCAAAAGCTTGTTTACAGGTGTGACCTGGAATGACAGTATCCTGAAGATTGTTTAAAGGATAAAATTTAGGATGTCTGTGTGGCTCATTTGGTAGTACATCTGCCTCTGAGCCAGAAGGGCTTGTGTTCTAGATTAGTCCTACACAGGGATTGGGCTTAATAACCGTAGGCACAGTAGTGCAGTCCGAAGGTGAATGCTGTACTGTTGAGGTGTGCTGTCCTTTGGATGAGACATTTAATTGAAGTCCCTTCTGCCTTTTTCTGGTGGATGTTAAAGATTCCATGCGACTTATCGAAAAGTGTAGGGAAATTCCCAAATGACGAAATTTCCACAGTTTATTAAAATACCACCAACAGCTTAACCTGGTTCAATTTCAGTTGGTTTGTATCTGTATCTCCCCCTCCACCGCACCCTGAATGAGGCTGAAAATAGGCAGTATTTTCTAGACCCCTGTCATAACCTGTCCACACTCAGGATGCAGTCTGCAACAGGTTGCCAGTTTTCTCAGCACTCCACACCTGTAAGGGCTCTTCACTAGCTGCCACCACTCAGAAGTGATTCTCTTACCCAGGGTCTTCATTGGTCCAAATCCCACCAGAGCCACTGCTCACACAGTACAGTGCTCCCATAGATACGATCATGGCCTTCCTCGGACACTCACTCCTGAGACAACTCTTCAGTTCGTAGACTATGGTAACTGTAGCTGTCTGCTCCCTCTTCAGAGACGGATCATGGATTTGCTAATACCAACATTTAACTATTCCCCCAAAAGGATTCCACAGAGGCATAAAGTGTATAAAATAGTATTTATTACGTCACAATATTTACATGATTCACAGGATATCAGAATACACAGAGCCTATGGGAACGACAGGGTTATTACAGAAACTGAAAAGAAAATGGTTTGCACACAGCAGAAGAAACAAATAGAAAAACTCATTCTATAGCTTCTTAAAACTTACAGAGTAGAAAGATTTCTTACCACTCAGGATCTTAGTGAATCAGGGCAGACTCGAGCCTTAGATGGTAACTGCTCAAGGTCTCAAACCTAACTACCCTCTTTAAGCTGTCAGAGGATCACAAAAGCCTTCAGCTGCCAGCAGACCCCCCTCCCCATGCTGCATCATCAAATATGTCACTCTGACATCATGGATTCGACACATCCTTTGTCTCCTAAAAAAACTCTCATCTGGAAAACTGGTCCAAACTGGATTTGTACTCCAGACCCTAATTTCGTGGATTGCAGTGCCATCCTTTTGTCTTCTCATGTGGTAAAATCCATGGAGGTTCCATCTCTCTTGCTCAGGCTTTGTTTACACTCAAAACAGAGCCCGTAATTATGAAAGCAGTTCACATCTTTGAACTGTAAATACCCTTTAGCTGACAGGAATTCTGTTGTTTGCCCAAATGACCCCCTAGCTGACTGTCTCAGGCCTGGGCTCCAGTGGCATGCAACCTTAGATTTACCAGACAGTTTTATCTCTGTTGAAATACTTCACAGAGGCCCGAATATAGGTTTAGCTGATAATGAAAATTAAACACAAAATGTACAAAAAATGTTATGCCCTCCTTTTCTGGTTAGCAAAAAAAAATCAATAAATCTGGGACTGACTCAGTTGTGTGTCAGTGGCAGATTTCGTTAGTAGTAGTAATTGTTTATTCTTGGAAGTCAAAGAAGGGATAGCCCAATTGAACCGAGGCTCATTTACAACGGGGTCCATCATTCATATATCCATTACACAATCAATATAAAAAACTTTATACAAATCATTATTAATACGTAGTTACTACCTGGGAGATCATGATTTGAGTACAAGCCCAGATATCCCCTATTGGGCCAGCTGGGTTGCCGGGCGCATCACGTAGGTGAGGCATGTGTGGCATTTGTGCACACTACCTGCCACCTAACCAAGCAGCAGCTTTGCCATCAGCAGGAAGGGAACCACTTGGCTGCCCTTCTGGTCTGAGGAATGGTGTTGCAGTGATGATCTCATCGTTGAATGTGGAAAAATGGGTGAATCTGTCTTCAATTTTGTAATTTTATTGGCCTTAAAAATAAAAAAATTCACGCATTTGCAGCTTCCCAAGAGGGTGAAAACATAGGCAGTTGAATAAAATGTATGGGTTTTGGAAATCTGCAAAATCTACAGACTTTGTACTAGGACATAGAGTGTTTGCAGTTCAGCTTCAAATCCTCGCTCAGAAGGTTATGAAAACCATTCATGCTTGATGATACATTTTTAATCCAGACTCCCATGCCTTCAAATATACAGTAGGTCTCTGCTCTTTTATATTTTAAACAGTATAAACAGACTTTTGTTTGTGTTTACTAAAATGTTTGTGTTTACTGAAATGTAGAGGGAGGGTTTCTCTCAATTTATTTTTTTCAAATATTCATTTTTTAACAGGGATTCCTTCCCGTTCGATCAGCAGTTCAACATCTTGATGAGGTTTATTGTGGATCAGACACAGACACCTAATCTCAAGGTTAGTAATGCATCATAAGTCTCTTTTGTTGATGACCGAACCCACTTCCATAACATACTCCTGACCCTTCTGCGCATGCAGAGGCCTAGAAAAGCCACAGAATGCACCCTACATGCATGATGCACACCAGCAAGGCACTCTGTGACATCCTCGAAAATGAATGTGCACGCCTTCTGCACCCAGTTGTGGCCTGCTTGTGTGGCTATGCAGGCAGACGGAATGGGGCAGACAAGGGCACAGGTGTAGGTTTGAGTCTTATCCACGAGTCAAGACATGCAGTGCGGAGAGTCAGTGGCAGGGGCATATTCTAGGTATCCCTTGAGGCTGCATTAGTGACTACACTCCCACCATTCTGCCTGGCTGCAGCTTTGTTTCCTGGGCCCTATTGGACCCTCCCTGCACTGGGCCCAGCCCTGAGAGCCTCCATGGTGGGCTGGGGCTGTACCAGCTGGCATCTGTTGGAATAATTCCAACTTTCCAGTGGGAATAAGGCAGTCCTGAAGGACTGCAGTATCCCATCTTTTCCTGCACCCTACGTAGTCGGGTATCCACTTGTGGACCAGCATGTGCATCCAGTTGGACCCATAGTCTGGACCAGTTCTGCTCCCATGCCACCAAGCATGGGCAGTGTGCGACAGGTGAGGGTTGAGGATGTCACCTTGTACAGATGGACATAGGGCTAGAGCCGTGGCCATAATGTATTCAGTTTGAGTGTATCACTTATGCCTTAAAGAGTACCTGACACTTTGGGGGAACTTTGAAAAAACAGAAATTTTATAAATGATTCAGCTAGTGGTACCAAAATGGCAGACAGAACATTTTTTTTAAAGATCAGATGCAAAGCTTTAAAAATGCACTATTTGCCCCCCATGAGAACAGCTAGGCCTCATCTGTTACAAATAAAGAGCAGAAACTGCAATTAGTCATTGACTTCATCAAGTAGTTTATAGGGTAACTAGGAGAAACAACATACTGGACTTAATAACAGAACAAATAAAACATCTTAAAATCAAAGAGGCCCTGGAGAGCAGCGACCATTGTAGAGTTGAATTTGACTTTTCATCTAAGACATCTAGGGACATATGTATAACAATAACCAAAAATTACAGTAAAGGGAATTATAACAAAATGAAAACAGAACTAAGGAACAGGAATTGGCAGGAACAATTTGCAGCTGTAGGAGTAGATGTAATGTGGATAACATTCAAAAATGAATTGATTAATCTGGAAAATCAACACCTACCCAACAAAAAATTATACAACAAGAAGGGTAAAGTTTCCCTGTGGTGCACTAAAAGGGTGTTGAAGCAGATTAACAGGAAAAAAAAAAACAGCGTATAGGTTAATGAAGAGAATGCAGCCAAATATAAACTAGAGCTGAAAACTTTAACGGACACAATTAAAAATGAAAGGAAAAGACTGGAATTTAAATTATGTGTTACAAAACATAATGCTAAAAGCTTTTATTCATATGTTAGTAATAAAAGAGAATAGATGCAACTATAGGACCACTACATGAAAATAATAATTGCAAAAAAAAACCTCTAGCTGACATGGCCAATTCTTTAAATAAATATTTCAGTTCAGTATTCAGTAATAACGTCAACAGTAAGTAAGGCACCTCTCTTAACTGAGTTATCCCTAAACTACCAGGACCCATTTAGTAAAGAAGAGGTATTGAGATAATTGTTACAATTAAATACAAATAAATGTGTGGGTTCCAACAGTTTGCATCCACGATTACTAAAAGAATTAAAGGACTACATTGTTGGACCCTTACTTGGATAGTTAATGAGTCATTTAATACGGGGGGGATGGGTAACCTAGAGATTGGACTATGGCTGCCGTGGTGGCAATCTTCAAAAAGGGGGACAGGGCACTAGTGTCTTAACTATAGACCAATAAGCTCAACAGCAGTTCTCAGCAAAATGATGGAGGGCTTGATTAAAACTAAATTAGAATATTGCCTCTCTCAAAACAATCAAGTGGATAGCTCACAACATGGTTTAAAAAAACAATCATGTATCACAAACTTACTGTACTTACATGAAAAAGCAAATAAAATCTAAATAATAAATTACCAGTCAGTGTCATATACCTGGATAGCCAAAAAGCCTTATTAAGGTTCTACATGAGTTATTAGTAAGTAAAAAAAAAATTAGACCTGGATCAGAGAATCCCTATCTGGGTGCAGAATTTGTTTGAGTGGAAGGATGCAGAATTACTGTAGAATAAAGGGAGAGGTGTCGGAGGAGGGAGCTGTGGAGTAGTAGGGTGCCACAGGGGTTGGTGCTGGGTCTGGCTCTCTCTTCTGTATTTGAGGCATATTTGCATATGGGAGTGGAAAGTTGAATTGCAAAATTCGAAGACAATATTAAACTGGGTGGTCCTGTAAATACCTATGATAGTCATAGTAAGTTGGTACAAGATCTAAAGAAAATTGAACAATGGGAAATAACAAAATGTTGTTTAATGTAAGCAAATGTGTAACTCTACATTTAGGGAAAAAACCTTAAGTATGTTTATCGCATAAGTAACACCACAAAAAAGGAGTTAGATTCCAAAAAAGATTTAGGAATCCTAATTAATGAAAATTTGAAATTTAATGATCATTGTACTGCATTGGTCCATACAACAAATCATATATTCAGTGGCGTTAAGAAATCCTTCGTTAGCAGAAATCCCTTGTACAAATCTCTTATTAGACCGCATATGGATTGCTGCTCTTAACTGTGGAACCCACACTTACTAAGAGATCAAAATAATATATAGAAAGGGTTCAGCACAGGGTAACAAAAATTGTTACTGGATTACAAAATAAGTCATATGAAAAAAAAATTGGAGCATTTGGGACTTTACAACTTGGAGCAGAGGCATACTAGAGGGGATTTGCTACTAATGTACAAGATGATGAATGACAACGAGCTTAGAACACAGATGGGGTTCAGGTATAAAACCCCTACTTCGCTTTGCGATCTCACAGTTTACATGTCAAACTCGATAATACTAAAATGAATGACAGACTACTGTACCTTCATTTACACAAATGGCAGGCAGGCTCTGGAATGGACTTCCACTGCACATAATACAAAGTAAAAATATGGCAACTTTCAAAAGAGAGCTGGACAGACACTCATTTCAGCATAGGGCATTATTGACCCACTAGTGCAGAAGACAGACTCGATGGGAGCAATCAGCCTTCTGTCTCATTACCAAGTATAATAATGCTATTTTGTTGCTTGTCTTATTTGATGGTTTTACACAAAATCCCCCAGACTTTTTCAAACCAGCCCGCAGAATCTTGAGTTAATGCTGATGCCATTCAAGCAACAATTACATCATTTTCCTCCAGGTCTTGTCAGTTTAGTTCACACAGTGTAACATATTGTCAGGAATCAGTCTTTAATTTTTTTCTGATGGGGCTTTTATTAATGGCATTGAACAGATAGAAACGGGTCGATAATTGTACGGTGAAGCTTTATCACCAGACTTGAAAATTGGGAGGATAGGAGCGCTTTTCCATAATGTAAGGACCTCGCATCTTGTTATTGAAAGATTGTGCAAATGCATAATAGGTACTGTAAGAATTGGGTAGCTCATTTTCAGAAAGATAGGATCAATATTATTGACCCCTTCACTCTTTTTGGGGTTGAGGGTTTAAAGTAGGTGCTACCTCTTTGTAAGTGATCTGATGGAAGGTGAAAAGACTTGTATTAGTTTTTGGTGTGCTCGACGGATCTTGCAATGAAGGGGCTAAATTCGTAGTGGATAAATTATTAAAAGCATTTCCTGCTGAAGTGAAATGTAGGTTAAATTCTTCCAATATGAGCCGTTTATCTGTAATTAGATGATTACCACTATGCAGTTGCTTTGGTAGGGAAGGAGAGGTTAACCCCCCCCCTTTCAAGGTTATTGATAGCCCGCCAGAATCCAGAAGGGTTATATCTATTATTATTCAGGAGAGTCTTGTAATAGTTTGATTTGGCCAAGCAAACTAGTTTTTTTCACCAGTTCCTTTTTTGCCTGAAAAGCAACCAATCTTGTTCTGCTTTGGAGAGTCATGCACTAGCCCAGAGCCAGTCCCTGTCCTTGAGGGGCCATTTTTATTTCCTTGGTGAACCATGGGGCAGATTTGTTTTGGGTTCTACGAGTTACATGGGGGGGCCACTGATTGATCTATGGCCAAGTTTACTTGCTGTGTCGAAGTCCGTAGGCTAATTGGATTGTGGGAGCTTGATAAAAGTCCTGTTAGTTGATGGCAGCTGATTGCTGGAGATGCACCTGGACAGAGGAATTTGAGAATGAAGGATGAATTGTTTTTGGCTTTTGATGCATCCCTGGTGTGTACAACAACGTTATGGTCACTAAATATATTGACAAAGACCGTCTAAGAGGGAGATTCTCTGAAGCCTGTTGGTAAGGATAAGGTCTAAAATGGAAGAATATGGGGGGTTATGCTTATTGGGCCTAGTGGGTTCAGAAATGAGTTGATGGAATCCTAGGTTCTAGGGACATGGATATGTTGTTCATCCACACTCATTGGCAGTATCCTTGCCGCTTTAAATCTTGCCGGAAGGTCTTCAAGCTTGCTCCTTCCACCCACCCGGGTGGTATAACTCTCGGCTCCGCCCCATGACGCCAGATCTTCCTTACCGCTTGGAAGCTCAGGTTCCTCCTTAGCAGCTCTGCGTTTCGACTGAGTTCCTATTTCTCCGTTTGCAGGTTTAAAAATAATATTTTGCAAAAGACTTCAGTCTTGATCCCTCGCGACTGCGATGGACCGTCGACTCGGTTTGGAGATGCCCATGCGGGCAGAAGATGTCTCGGACGGATCCACACTCCGCATTAGCCAATCTGACTGCTTAGGCCTTGAGCACGACCGCGGGCTTGCGACCTGTGCTCATCTTTCTCGACCTCGTCCTCGAGACCGTGCTGCCGATTGCAACTGGGCCGTCCGAGAAGCGTTCCCTCCGGTGATTGTGCGAAGGAGGCCCGGGTTGGCGGTGTCCGCGGCGCGGGCTCGGCGGATCAGCTTCGAGCGGATGGTCGCCCTCGAAGAGGAGGCGGCGCGGGTCGAGTCTTCCTCGCGTGGCATTATCCCGCTCTCTGGGTTCTTCCACACGGCTTCCTTTAAGGAGCTTTGTCTGTCCCTCTCCACTAAAGGAGAAGGGCCTGCGTCTGCTGGACCTTATTCTCGGTCCAAAGAGGACAAGGGTAAGTCCCTCACGTCGGCGCTCTTGGGAGGGAAAGGTCCCTCTCCCGGGCCGTCGGCCGTCGGCTTCGATCGACGCCGCTTGACCACTGGCCTCACGGTGTCCCCGTCAGGTCAGTTGACCGAGACTCCACTGATGAAGTCGAATTTTCTCGACCCATTGACAGAGCTGTCGCCTTTAGCAGCCGAGATTCCCCTCTCCCGGTTCCCCGGGAGGAGTTGAGATCCCGTGGGCTCGCCTGTGCCTCGGTTCCGGGCCCTCGGATGGACCTTCCGGGCGGAAGGAGTGCGGTTCGGCCGACACCTCCCGCACCGACCCGGAAATTTCCGGGACTCTGGTCTCGGTCTCGGACCTCTTCGCCCGGTCCAACCGTTCCCCACCGTCATAAGCGGTCTCGGTCTGGCACCGCTGATGGCGGCGTCGCCGCTCGTCCTCGTCCTCCTCCTCGGATGAGGAAGCAGGCGTAAGTCACGTCGGCCAGTGCGAGACCTTATGTTGCAACAACTCCTCCTGGCCGGGGGAATAACCGACTCGGCGCCTTCCCCGGCCATTAGTAACTGTCACGGGCGGCTTGACCACAACCCTCGACTTGTCCGAGGCCTATACTGGGCGGTTGTTGACCCAAAACCAGCTGCTCCACCGATTCGGTGGAACCTCCGCCTCCACAGCCACCAATTGGGGCTCGACCAAGGATTCCGGTCGGCTAAGGTTTCACCATCGGCTGTCAGTTACCTCACTCCCGACCGACTCGGCGGGTGAAGGGTGGCTCAGGCCAGAGCAGCTCTTGAGGACTCTTCCGAGTCCGAAGCGATTCCTCCTTCTTCTCCAGCGACTGGACTTGGAGTCTTCAGAAGGTCAGTCAATGGGCGATAGCCGTCGTCCTTCCTGGACTGCTTGGCTCATCTCGAGTCTACGGGATGGAGCTCGAACCCGTTCCAAGCGGGCCAGGTATCCCCTCACGGAGATTCTGGACCGAGGATTCTCCGGCGAGGCCTTTCGGTGGCCGAGGCCATAGTGGGTCGGCACTGGAACTTTGGCAGCGCCCTGCTTCCTGCCCTGCGCCTTCGCCAGGATGGCCAGGAAGTATCACGGTCCGGTTCCTTGTCCGGTTTTGAACACCCTCTGCTAGGGTTGGTTACCGACAAGCGCGTTTTCGGCGGCGCCGGCTTAGCATGGGATGTGGACAAACCTCCTGACAAGGAGTCCCAAGGGGTGGACTATGTCAGGCGAAAAGTCTCGCTCGTCCTCTCTCGGCCTTCGTCAGGCCAGTTGACGTCCTCATGGCACATTTTTTCTCATGCCTGTTGGGCTCCTGGATGAGGTCATCCCTCATCTTCCGCCCGATCTGCAGACTACGGTTAAGCGGGTGCGGGACCAGGGCGAGGCAGTGGCCACAACAGCTCCAGACTGCTTTGGATGTGGGGACTCATGTGCTTAGATCGGTGGCGGCCGCAGTGGCTGTCGTCGGCGGAGGAGCTTGGCTGAGGATATCCACCTTTACTTGGATACCCAGCACAAGTTGGCGGATGTTCCCTTTTTGAGGACTGACCTCTTGACCCTGGGGTGGAAGGTCACCTGCAGAGGATCGAAGTCCAATGCCACCTTGGACTCGGTCTCTTCGCTCAGAGGACAAGGCCGCAAACCACAGCCTAAGCCCTTCGTCCTTGTGCCCTTGGCCCGGCCCAGCAGCGTCAGGGCCAGCAGGCTCGACCTTGGCATCCCAAACCCAAACGCCCGGCTTCCTCTAACAGGAGGCAGGGAGGAAAGGGCCCAGGAGGTCCTGGCGGTCCCTCCTCAAAGCCTGCCCAGTGACGGAGCTGAGGGGTGTCGCCCCATCCCGCTGCCACCCCTGGGTCCCCATGAGAGGCAGCTCCAGCCACTCCGTTCCGCCTGGTCCGCTGTTACCACGGACAGGTGGGTCTTGGAGAGGTGGTGGGAAGAGGCCTGCCTCTGGAATTGACAGGCACCACCCTTCAGAGCCGTCGCCCCTCGGAGGCAGGATCCCAGCCTCACTGGCGGCTCGTCGAGCCGACATCCTCTCCTCCTCCAGAAGGAGGTGGTAAGAGAGGTGGTGGACCCTCCTTCAGACCCAGGGTTTGTGTCCAGGTACTTCCTGGTTCAGCAGACGGGGGCTGGCGCCCCATTCTCGACCTACGACCTAAACAAGTTCCTAAGGTCTAGAACCTTCAGGATGGTCACTCTGGCTCAGATAATACCATCCTTGGAGCGGCGATGTGGTTCTGCTCTCTGGACTTGCAGGGCCGCGTTTTCACGTCCCTATCCGTCCGTCTCACCAGAGATTCCTTCGCTTCGAGCAGAAGGATCTCTCTTGATTCAAACCATGCCCTTGACTTGTCTCCAGCTCCCAGGGTCTTACCAAATGCATGGCAGTGGTGACAGCATTCCCTGCGGCCGGAGGTCGGGTGTACCCTTACCTGGACGACTGGCTGATAGCAGCTCCCTCCAGGAAGGAGGCGGGTGGTCCAGATCTGGCCTCAGGTCTGCTCTCAACTGGGCCTCCTTATCAGCAGGCCAAGTGGACTCGAGCGAAGCAGGTGATTTTATTCATCGGCGCAGCTCGACTCTCTTGAGCCAGGCGCGGCTCCCGGCGGACAGGGCGAGGTTCTTTCCTCCTTTGCCCGATCATTTCTGGTTGGGCATTTCGCCCTCCCCGGGACTTCCTGCGCCTCCTGGGTCTCATGGCGGCCTGTACCAGCGTGGTCCGTTGGGCCGCTGGAACATCGTCCCTTCAGTGGGGACTGGCCAGCCAGTGGTCTGGCGCTGCGATCCCTTGGACCAGCTTGTGTCGGTGACACAGGGGATGTGGAATGCTCTCCAGTGGTGGACCGTTCCAGATCATTTGCAGGAGGGCATCCCGTTCGTCCGCCCGAGCGAGCGGTCTCTCTGTCGACGATGCCTCTCTGATGGGTTGGGGTGCCCATCTGGGGACACACAGGCTCATGGCCTCTGGTCCCAGCGGAGTCGATGCCACATCAACCTGCTGGAGCTCCGGCGGTCCGCCCTAGCTCTCACCGCCTTTGCTCCGTTCCTCCGGGGTCAAGTGGTCCGAGTCAGGCGGACAATACCACGACCATGTACTATCTAAACCCGCCAGGGCGGGGCGCTCCATGCTTCTATGCAAGGAGCTCTCCGCATTTAGTCACTCGTGCGCCAGCCTGGGCGGATCTCCTAGCCATTCACGTGGCAGGAGCCCCAACACCCTGGCCGATGCCCTGGGCCGGATAGGGCTGCATCCCAGTGGTCTCTCCCTGCGGTGAGTACAGCATCTGTTGTTCTCCCTTTGGGACACCTCAGGTGGACCTGTTTGCCTCCATGGAGCGAGCTGAGTCTGTTCCATGCCCGCCCCCCTCAGCAGGGCTGCCGCTGCAGGGGATGCCTTCTCGAGCAATGGACCCGGGCCTCTTTTCGCCTTTCCCCATTTCCTTGATCCACAAGGTGCTTCTCAAGGGCGAGGAAGGGACAAGGCGCGGGTGATTCTGATAGCCCCAGACTGGCCTGCTCAGTTCTGGTACCAGATCTCCTCAGTCTCAGCTCAGGACTCCGGCAGCTTCCAGCTCGCCCGGACCTGCTCTCAGTCAATCGAGAAGGTGTTCCATCGGACCTTCAATCCCTGCACCTGACGCCTGGTTCCTGGCGGCTAGAGTTCCAGGCTTTGGGTCTTTCCGACGAGGTCCTCAATGTAGTTGAGGCGTCCCGTGAGAGTCGACCAGAAAATGCTATGCCTTCAAATGGAAAAGGTTTCCATTTGGTGTCAGAACAAGGCGGACCCTTCCTCCTGTTCCTTGGCAAGCATCTTGGACTATTTATGGTCCCTTTCTGAGTCAAGGGCTTGAGGTCGACGACCCTAAAGTTGCACCTGGCAGCCATCTCTGCTTACCCGAGGCGCGGGGCAGGAAGCAGTCGATGTCGCGCAGAGAGAAGGTGGTCTGGCGCTTTTCAAGGCCTTGATCACATTTCCCCTTCAGTCGCAGGAACCCCCACCTCCGTGGGATCTACTGCTGGTACTGGCAAAGCTCATGGGCAAGCCATTCAAACCTATGCACAGGTGTGCTCTCTCTCACCTGTCGTGGAGACCGCCTTCTTGGTGGCTATCCGTCCAGCCAGAAGGATGGGAGAGCTCCAGGCGCTTTCCATGAGAGTCTCCTTACCTGGTCTTCCACAGGGACAAGGTTGTCCTGCGCCCCACCGAAATTCCTTCCGAAGGTGGTGTCGGAGTTTCACCTTAACCAGGTGTTGACTCTGCGGTGTTCTACCCCAATCACACCTCGGAGGCGAATATAGGCTCCATACTCTGGATCCTCTAGGAGAGCTCGGCTATTATAAGGCGCGCGGCTGAAATTCGGGAGAGGTTAGCCAGCTGTTTGTCACCTCAGCTGAAGCCGCATCTGGCAGACCTGCAGCCAAGCGGACGATAAGCAGGTGGGTAACCTCCTGCATAGATCTCTGCTATAAGTTAGCGGGCATGGAGCCTCCCAGAGGATAGAGCTCATTCTACCATCGCCTGCTGGCAGTGGCTGCTTCCAGGGGACGTCCCTATCCAGGAAATCTGCAGGGCTGCTACCTGGAAGTCAGCAACACCTTCATTACCCACTACCACATCGACCTTGAGTCACGCCGGATGCTGGTTTTGGGGCCTCGGTTCTCCAGTCTCTCTTTCCCAAGTAAGTATTGGGGTGTGCGTCTTGCCTCCCTCCTCCCGGAGAACTGCTAGGAGTCTGCCAATGAGTGTGGATGAACAACATATCCATGTCCCTAGAAATACAGGTTACTCACCTGTAACAGGAGTTCTAGGAATGGTATATGTTGTTCATCCACGTCTCAACCTCCTCTGACAGCGCTGTACACCTGAGCTTCCAGCGGCCAGATCTGGCGTCATGGGGGCGGAGCGAGAGTTATACCCCGGTGGGTGGGAGGAGGATTGAAGACCTTCCGGCAAGATTTAAAGCTGCAAGGATACTGCCAATGAGTGTGGATGAACAACATATACCATTCCTAGAACTCCTGTTACAGGTGAGTAACCTGTATTTTTTGCAGAATTGTTTTAGCTTCATTGATTTTGTGGACAGCCAATCATAGTTCAGGTCACCCAGTATGAATGTTTTGTAGTTATGTTCAGAGGCATGTTGGTGTAGGAATTGCCAAAGGTCAGAGCCACCTGTGGGGGGGTCTATAGCAACCTGTAATATTTACTAGCTCCACCTTTGAGAGCGTTAATGTGGTAGCAGTACATTTTCATTCTGATAGCTTAATCAGGGAGGTAACTTGGGGAGGAGGAGAATTTATTTTTAACATGAAGGGCCCCCCGCCCTGCAACTGTCGATCTAGTCTATCTACATTGTAGTTTTGTAAAGAAATAGTATAATACTGTGCCCAAAGTTTTACTGATTAGCCTGTGAAAGTTACTAGATATTTAATATCTTATAGTACATTTAATACTGTTTGAAGTGACAACTGATTTTTGCAATCTCATAATCTGATGTACTTGTGTGTAGGTATGTGCCACAGTCAGCGACACCAACACAGCGACCTACACCCATCGACAAAATCGACAGTTCGTCGACAGGTCGCTGTGTTGGTGCACCTGAGACAGGGGCACACTGTCTCCTGGTTATGCACCCCCTCCCCAAATCAACTCCGACTTGGAGTTGATAATCTGTAGTACGGGGAGTGTGGGGGGCAGAGCCCTTCAATGAAAAAACAGACCGGGAGACCATCGGGATTTATTGCGGTCGACATAAATCCTGTAGCTATGATGCCAGTCGACAAAAGTGTTGTCGAACCGGTATCGTAGAGCCCTGTGTGTATACTAAACTGCCAGGACCTTGATGAAAATTATGTTATTCTTGCTTAAATGACATTGGAGTGTCACCCAAGATTCTGCTAGCTGGTCTGAAAAAGTCCAAGAGCCTTTAAGTAAAGCCATCGGATAAGAGAGGCGATGTAATAAAATTTATACCATAAAACATGCAATTCCTGCAGTTTATTTGTAATACATAAGACTTGATTGTCCTTGTACTACCAAAAAGGGTTAATTTTTTAAAATACATTTGAATTTACTCTTTTGTTAATTTTATTAGAAGTAGCCAGTACTTATGTTTTATCTCTAAGATAGTTTTCATTTACCTTTTGGTCATTAACCACTTTACTACGTGATTGTATTGGGGTGGTGTGACATACCTAGTTCTGTTCCTCTTCATACCTCATCAGCATTGTGCTGTTACTCATTGTTATGTTGTAAGTCACCAGCCTGGCAGCTGTTGAGTACATCTACCTAACCAGTTGGGATGTCACAGTGAGTGAGGTCGCAGTGCTGACTAGGTGTGAAAATGAACAAAAAAAATAGATATGGCAGCCTCCAGGCAGCGTGCCTTTCCACACCTAGTACTTAGTGCTGTTAGGTAGAAAATCCTCTGATTTGTCAAAGGGAGAAGAAAGAGCTCCTCAGGTATAAAAAGTAATTGTTGACTAATTAAAAATGAATATTTCTGTCAGTACATTAGCTCTTCAAATGTCCTCCGTTTTCTATTTTCAACTTCCCTGTTTCCTTACAGCGAACATGAAAACAGGATCACTGCTGCTCCTAGATTTGATATGCTCTGGCTGCTTGTCCACACCTGATATTATAATCCTGTATTTGTGGCATTGTAATCATGTCCACAGCAACAGACTGTGATGTCACAAGCAGAGGATTGTAATGTCAGGTGCTGACAAGCAACCAGAGCAGATGAAAGTCGACTGGACAGAGGTCCTGTTTATTTGCATAGTTATAAAGGAAATGGGGAGGTAAATATGAAACAGATTAAATTAAAGCTGAAATGTATCTGAAAAATATATTTTTTTTAACATTTCCGAGGTGTAAAGGGCTTCTTTAAAAACAGCTACCAAAATGAAAGGCTTAGAACTATTTGATATACAGTTATTCCAAATAATTTAGTGGTTTCTGTTTTTTATTTTACTTTGCTAAATATGTCAACTAAGGCAATGCTTGTTTTACTGTCTCAGGCTGGACCTCACATATTGCTGGGTTTGTGACATCACATTCGATTGCAGTGAGTAGCATAATTATAGTATGTCCCACAATGAACAGAAGCACTGTGAGTTTAGCCATAGATTGCCCAGTGCTTTGTATACCGACTTTTCGGATGGTATACCAAGATGTGTTCTAAATCTGAGAAAGACTCAAACATTTAAAAAAATTGTATTTTCTATTAAATTGTAATAGCTGGCACATTATAATGTGCCGAGTTGTCTTTCACATGTACATCTGCGCTTTAGATGTACTTGCAGAGAGTAACGAAGTGTTTGCACAGTAATATGTTTAGAAGCAAGTTAATCATCACATAAAGCATACCATTTAAATGTGGTTACTACTTTCCCGGCCTGAGGGCACAGCGACAGGGCTGCCACTTACAATGCTGGTGACCTGGGTTCAGCTGCACACTCACTCCCCCCAACCCCTCTGCCGATCCAAGCTTGAAGCTAGTTGCAGACAGCATGGCTGTATGGCGTGGGGGCCCAAATGTGCTGGCAGCCGTTGTTCATGGTAGAAGCTGGAATTTCTTTCCTGCTTTTCTCTGGAGTCATCCCTCCCTCCTCCCAGGGCTTGGGTGCAGCCTTCTGGTTGGCCTCATGCATGCATGCCATGCCACTGCTGCAAGACCAAGCTCCCTGGCACAGCCACAGGGATCACAGAGGGGGTCAGGTGTTGCCACCAGATCTTTCTGAAGCACTGTGCTGTGCAGCAGCTACCTCCACCTGGCCTGCCTCCGGACGTGACAAACGAAGTCTGCTTCTGAACTTGGGTCATCCGCAGGGCAGCACGATGCACTACCACTGGCCCATCGAGGCAGCTCTTCTCCACTTCATTAACGTTGTCCTTCCTGTTGCTGTCTCTGTCCTTCAGGTGAAAGTTGCAATCCTGAAATACATAGACTCCCTAGCAAGACAAATGGATCCAGCAGACTTTGTAAACTCCAGTGAGACGAGACTTGCTGTCTCTCGAATCATTACCTGGACAACGGAACCAAAGAGCTCTGATGTGAGAAAGGTAGGTCAGACAGTAACCCTTCCTCAACTGAGGAAAAGAGAGAAATCCACTGAATTTGCATTATGAAGAGTATAAAATGTTACAGTAAATGGGACTTCTGGAAGGCAGAGTGATCCTAGTGGTTAGGGCACTGAAGTATGAAACAGCTGGTTCCAAGTTTGAATCCCACCATAACCACTGTATTACAGTGTAGAGGTTTTGTATTATATATTTTATTCATCTTAGGTAGCCCAACTGAGATGCATCCTTTTATTTACACTGGGTCCTTCTAGCTAATGTTACAACGATAAGGGACTGAAGCACAGAGAGGTCAAGCGACTTGCTCAAGGTCACACAGTGAATAAGCAGTGTTGATGGGATTTGAACCTCGTTATTCAAATTCCCACACCTGTGTTCTAACTACAAGAGCACACTACCTTCCAAGTCACTTGACTTTTCTGTGATTCAGTCCTCCTGTTGGTCAAATTGGGTAGTGTCAGCTGTCCCAGTGGCATGGAGGGCTGAGGCAGTGATGTCTTACCTCCTGCCAAGCCGGCAACCCGTGTTCACAGTGCGAGCGGGTCGCCGGGGGTCAGCTAGGGTGTGAAAGGATTGAACGTCCAGAGGACAGCTCTCCTCTCCCGGGGAGGGAGGGACACGGAGGCTGGTGTATCTCTGAAACCTAGTGGTGGCTGGGTGTCTGAGCATCTGGGTCTCGTACATAGGGATGGGGGGGGAGTAGTCGGCTGGTATGCTGTGGGCGGTAGTGCACACAGCTTGACCATTGCTGGCACCAACATTGCTCCGTCTCGGGGGTGGGAGGAGAAATACAGAAGGAGAATATTTCCTGGGCATGGCTGGATCAATGCCGACCCCGCAGGCTCTGCTCCCATGAATGGCAGGCACCTCCAGAACTAGATCCATGTTCAGCAGGTTGAGGATCCCACCACCAGCCATAGAGTAGAAATCGTGAAGGAAGAAAGGAGGTGCTCTGCAGTGAGGGACGGGGCTGGGTGGCCGGGGAGATGGAGGGCCACCCAGGAACAGAGGATAAAAGAAAGTATTAAAAAAAAAAAAAAATTGGTAGTGTCATATGATGGCCCAGCAGATGCAGTTCGCACTGCCGTCCTGGTGATCCAGGTTCGGGAGTGGACCCAGGGAGCTGGGATCGTGGCAGCTAGCTCAGGGTGGGAGATGGTCGGTACTCCGTGATGCAGCAGCTCCTTATGGTGGGCCAGGGAACCTGCTCCCATGCACGTGCCCAAAGCATGCTGCATTGATTGAGGCCCACATCGTGGGGTGGTGAGAGGTAGGAAAAAAGGGGAGAAAATAAAAGTATCTTGCCCATCGATATCCTGATGCCCTTTCCACATTTCTAGTGGCCAGTTCGTTGTATTCTGACTGTAGTTTAATTAGCTGTCTCTGTTGCACTAGGTTTCTTGTTTGGATAAAACACTCGTCTACTCTCTTAATTTCTGCTTCTTTGGTTTCCATTTTTTTCATATATGGTTTCCATTTTTTCTTTACTATCGTTCTTCACTTTGCTAGCATATGCTGTAATTCTGTACTGCAAGAATGCTTTTAAAGCATCCCAAGCAGTTCCGATATTGTCTGCAGAGTTTTTATTATGGGCCCAGAATTCCTTAGTCTCCTGGCTCATTTGTTCAATAAATTCTTGTCTATGTAGGATTAGGGGGTCTATCCTCCAGAGCCTTGTATTGAGTGTTTTTTCCTTTTGTAAGACCAGTGCTATTTGTAGGGGAGGGGGCGTGATCTGAAAGCAGTATTTGGAGATGGTCTGTGTTTTGTACCCCTCTGAGCCACCCATGATCATGTCAATTCTTGTATGGGACTGGTGAACATGGAATAAAAAAAGTAATCTTTAGTTGGGGGGGTGCACCCTCCACAAGTCCCTCAGCCTCATCTCCTCTAGCTGTACTTTCAGAGCCTTGGCTACCCTCATGAGCTGATAGGTTCTCATACAGAATTAGATTAAAGTACCACCCCAAATTATTGCCCCTTGGGTATTGTTTAGTTTCAGTATTAATTCATGAAAAAACCTGAACATTATCGTAATTAGTTGCATAGATATTTTGGAGCACTGGGCTAGGGAAAGGGGAAAGGAAACATTGTTAAACCGGAAGTAGCACACTAAGCTGAAGCTTGTTTCCAGATGTGACCTGGGAGCACAAGGAAGTTAAGAGATCTCACCACCAACACCCACCTGCCCAGAGGATTTGCAGTGACCTCCAGTACCTGTAATGGCAATGACAAGTTTTTAGAATCAGCACTGCTACACCCCTAGCATATGTCAAGTACAAAGCAAAATGGACCTGCCCAACCCAATCCGTTTTTAGTTTTGTGTGTTCAGAATCTAGCAGGTGGGTCTATTGGAGGAGCGCTATGCTAGTATGGTGTAATTTTTAGAAATAAAATAACCCTTTTACTTTTGGTGAGATGATTCATGCCTTTGATGTTCCACATTACCAAATTTAAAGTCCCGGCTGACAGTATAGCCTAGAGGTTAGAGTAATGAGCTTGGTACATCCAGTAGACCTGGGTTTGATTCCCACAACTTCCACTTGCATACTGTGTGACTCTGAGCAAGTCATTTAACCACCCCAGTGCTCCCGGGTTGCTGCTGAAAACAGGCACTTGTGCCTAGTGGGACTTACCTGTTACCAAAAGACTGAAAAAAAAATGTTGGAAACTGTTGTAAACTACCCGTTCCACATATAGTAGATCAGTTTCCTACTCTGTACACATGTAAAACCCCATCATCATAAGCAGTTCTGCTCCGCACAGTAGGTAAGCACCTGTGCAACCAAAAGTGTACAGCATAACAAACAACATGGGACACAAACATTGAACTTGAACAATACAAACATTGGATTGACTTTTCTGAATCAAAGAACTAACGGATCTGTAAGAACAATCACTGCTAACACTCTCCTGCCTTGCAGAGGGCTACTGGGCAATCAGCTGTGTTAGCCCAACTTCTAGCCTGCTGCAGTCTTCCTGGTTGTATTGAAGTGCAACAGTGTGGCTCCTGAAGTGGGTGCTCCTGCAGCCTGATGTGTCTGATACACCTCGGCAGCTCCCATGGCTCTTGAGGTCTTGCGTTGGCCATATTATGCTGGTATGGCCACACTATCTCCAGAGTCAGACCACGACTTCGATAGGTGTATCTCTTCACTGTGTCATTGGGAGAGGATCTGTTTCTTATGGCAGAGTCTTAGGGTATTACAACATTCCTGCACACCTCCCGAACAAGTCCGCCCCCCCACCACCACCACCACCATGGAACTGGCTGCTTTATAAAACATTCTGGAGTGATCACGCCATTTTAGCCAATGGTGCCATATTTCTGCTATTCTTCGTCATTAGGGTGCCTCACCATCACATTAATCAAGGGGGTGACTGAGGTGGTAGCTCATGTAAGAGGCAGAAATACATAGCACCCCTTGTAACAAACAAAGAAAAAAAAGGTGACATTACCATCCTTCTGCAACATGGCAGCAGAGCTAGATGCGTCTACTCTGTTGGTGGCCCTCCTTAGTTTTAGAACATTGTACAACCCCCAGTATCCAAGTTTTTCAGAGTGAAATATAGCTCCACAACAGAAAAATACCTCAGCATTGATATTCTGCCACTAACATTATCTGCTTTCAAGATGTAGTGCTGAATTATGTGAACCATCTGTAAATTCACAAGCAGACTTGCAAGGTGTGCACGTAGCTTTCTGTCTGCCACTTCGATGGTTGCTCCTCACGGTGAGTTGAGAGGTGGGAAAAGAGGCCCCCCGTTTCATCCAAAATGGCAGTTAGCATAAGGTCAAAAAGTCTTTCCATCAAACTTTCATCGTGAAGATCGACTGTATAACTGAGAGGTCCCTTAATGCCAAGTTTCAAGTAAATCCCCACAAATGTCCAGCAATCTCCATAATCAAAAAATATGTTCCAGTAAATGGAATTACACTGAGTAGCTTTTTCACATAAAGTAGACTCCATCTGGACTCCTACCTACTGATACTTAAGTCTGTATCTTGCAACAGTCCCAGCAGCACAGAAAGGAAAAAGTTTTGTATAGCTGCCCTTACAGAATTGTATTAGAGATACACCATGTCCCACATGAAAAACTGTTCACTAGAGTCAAAAGGACCTTTATACGTCATATAAGGGAGTCTGTATACTTCATTGCCTTCCTTGGCTACATGAAGAACACATTTGAGTTTTGAATTTAAACGTTATTAATAGGCAAAAACCTCTAGGCACAAGTGCCTATTTTCAAAGGTGACCCAGTCAAATTACAATAAAACAACACATTACAAATTATACAATAACAGTTATGCAGTATATAAATGCCATGTCACAAAATATGTAAAACCATGTCACAAAATAACAAAACCATCTGAGCTAGTTGAGCATCTTATAGTCATTTATGTGCATTCTAAATCCATTTTTAAATTGCCCTAAGTGTTCAGTATCCAGTATATTCATTGGAAGAGTATTCCAGGTTTTCACAAATCTGTTTTTGTAAGATCTTTGTTTCAGAGAAGTTTTACAATTCAGTATCTCTAAGTGTAATTTTTTTTTTTTTGTGTAAAATTTTTAATTTGCATTTCCAAACTTTTACAACAAACGAGTAAATAAATAAATGTCTCATTTCGACACAGGCAAAGTACCATAAGAAAGCTCAAATGAATTCTTCTTCATCACAGTATTTGGTGTACATTTAGCCATTTTTAAACTCAATTAAAAGCTCAGATCCCAGTGGCGAAGGCCATCACCATTTCTAAAGGAAAAAAAAAAAAAACCCACCCCACCTTTTTTTTTTTTCTCCAAAAACAGAAGCCAACTTAATCCAGAACAATACCATCAACCATTTACAATGATCCACAATCTACAATACATAAGTACTGCAAAGCAGTTAATAAAAATCCTCGCTAGGTTACTGGAACCCTGAAAGTGTTAAACAATGGGCTCAGAGCGTGTGTGTGTTACAAGGGAAACTACTCGGGGTTAGAAACCATTTCACAGGCATCCAACATGATATCTTCATTTATCCACACCCTCCCTTCTCTATGCCCTCCTATCCTGCTGGGAAAGAGCCGAGAGGAGCGGATTCCATATAACTCCAAAGATCTCAGCTCTTTCTTGAATCTGGTAAGCCCTCCTCTCCATAGCCAAGGCCGATGCCGCCAGTGTTTTCCTTTGAGTAAGAGATGGATCTTTTGCAGAGATCCAGGTGTTTAAGATACACTGCCTGGCAATTGCTACGCCACCCTTAGCCACTTCAGTGTTACTCCCATCTCCCCATCCCCACTCAATTCCAATAATAGTTCAATCGGATGCGGGGATATCCGGCCTCCGCTCTCTCGTTAAGAACTCCACCAATTCCTCCCAAAAGCTCTGTAGTCGAGGCATTCCAGAAACAATGAAAATATGTGCCCACCTCCTTATTACATCGAGGGCATACTTCTAGAGAACCTCGGGCGGATTTTGTGAACCATAACGGAGGGAAAAAAGCCTATGAACAAACTTATAGGCCGACTCCTTGTATTTGTTTGATAACAGTAGGCCCATATGTGTTTCCACTATTAGCTCCCAATTCGATTCTGAGATCTGCGCCCCAAGGTCCCTCTCCCACAGTGCTCTTCTGCTCGGAGCTATCCTCTATCAGGCCTTCCCTCAAGATCGCCTCTGGCCTATTATTCCCTTAGGGTTGCTCAGACGCCTTAAGTGCCCCTTCAGACTCATCTGCGCGCAGGCTGAGGCTTGGCTCCCCGACCTCGAGCAAAATCTCTAGCCTGCAAAATCTAAATGCATGTAGCTGCCGGGGATCCCACATCTTGTCCTTAATTCCTCTAAGGAGGAGACATGCAGACCCTTATATAGATCTCTCACACACTGGATGCCTCTCGTCCCAAACCCGGCCCAGGTCCTCCAGTCCAGGCAGAAAGAGGGGTTACCACTCAGAGGAAGGAGTAGCGTCTCCACCTTGTTACCCCCCACCCCAGCCCTTATCTGTTCCCACCCCTCCAGTGTCCATACTACCATCGGGCTAGGATATGGTTGGTGTGCGTATGCCCTTCTACCTCCCTTCCTCAAAAAGGCTGATAGCCGGCCTTTCACCCCCTTCCCCTCTAGGTCTAGCCAGCATGCTGCCTCCGGACACGCCACCCAGTCCTTAATTATCTTTGCCTGCGAGGCCAGAAAATAACTTTTAACATCTGGGAAGCCTAACCCCCCTCTTCTCGTCTCCAGTATTAATCTTTGCAGGCTGATTCTAGGCTTCTTTCCTTGCCAAAGATATCTGGAGAACCCTCTGTCCAGTCTCTTCATATCTTTTTTAGTAAGACCCAGAGGAAGCATCTGTAAATAGTACAAAATCCTGGGCAGGATATTCATTTTTATAATATTCATCCGGCCTAGCCATGACACCGGATATGCCCTCCATCTTTTCATGTCCCTCAACACTTCTCGATCATTGGCGTATAACTCAGTCGATATAAATCAGCCAATGATCTTTATCTGAACCCCAGGTATTTCAAGACCCTTTCACCTCCGCAGCCCCCATTTCTGTAGATCTACTGACTGTTCTCCACCCAACACATTGCCTCTGATTTTGCGAAGTTTATTTTGTAACCTGAAAACACTGAGAAGCACTCAATTAAATCTAGGGACGGGGTAGGGATTCTTCTACCGACTCAAGTACAGGATCATATCGTCAGCATATAAAGATAATTTATGCTGCCGCCCCCCCGCCCCAAGACCCTTCACCCTCTCGCATTGTCTGATGGCTGCGCCAGCGGCTCAAAGCGAGGTCAAACAACAGAGGAGAGGAGTCGCATACTGCGAGTCCCCTAAATAATTCAAAAACTTGTGAAAGGCCACCATTAACCACCACTGAAGCTTTTGGTGAACAATACAAGACCCTCACCATGTTGAGAAACCCAGGCCAAACCCATGCGCCCTAAGACCTCCATCATGTATTCCCATTCAATCCGGTCAAGCGCCTTCTCGGCGTCCAGTGCCAGAACTAAAGTGGTCCTGGTGGCGGAGAGGAGACATGAACCACATTCAACAGTCTCCTGGCGTTGTGATATGAATGCCTCCCTTTTATGAATCCAGTTTGATCTGGGTCCACCAAACTAAGCATCAACATCTCGAGCCTGCCTGCCAAAACCTCGCATATATCTTAGCATCCACATTCAATAATGAGATAGGGGCGGTGAGCAGCGCGCACTCCCTAGGGTCTTTACCCTGCTTAGGGATCACACATATGTTCGCCATTTCCATAGATGGTGGCAGGGACACCCCCTCCCTAGTGCCTCTATATACTTCCCAGAGCAGATCCACTAACTGATGGCTCACTGTCTTGTAGAATTAAATAGGGAGTCCATCTGGGCCAGCCGCTTTGCCCGACCTGATACCCTTAATGGCCTTCCCTATTTCCTCCTTGGTAATATTAGCCTCAAGGGCTGTTCTTTGCTGTTCAGACAACTGCCCTAGCTGGACCCCGTCAAGAAACTGTTCCATCCTGCCCCTATTCCCTTCTGCCTCTCTTTGATATAGCTTACTATAAAATTCCCTAAATCTTTCCCTAATGACCCGAGGGTCTCTCGTTACGTTCCCATGCCTGCTCCATATTTCCAGCACTCTGGTTTTCCCCCTTCTCCCTTTAATCAGGTTAGCAAGGAGGGGGCCAGGCTTGTTCCCCCATTCATAGAATCTCTGCTTCACTAGCCATAAATGCCCCCTTGCCTGCTCCTCCAGCATATTATTCAACTCTCCTCTGGCGGCCGCCAGCCCCGGCTCACTAGCTACGTCTCCTTTAAGTACCTGTCCCTCCAGTTCCTTAACCCTTTGGAGTAGGGTCTCATATTTCCTGTTCCTTTCTTTTTTATACCCCGACACAAAGCCAATAATAGCCCCCCTTAGGTAGGCCTTCCCTGCGACCCATAAGATCTGTGGAGAGGGAGCCATTTCCTTATTTAGGTCTACATATCTCTTCATTTGTTCATCCCAAAACTCCCTAAACTTCTCATTCCCCATCAAGTATGAGGGGAACCGCCACATATTGAGCCTGTCCCCAGATCCTTCCATTTCTACCGTCAGAGTGACTATGGCATGGTCAGATATATGGATGGGTTCATGTCGTACCTCCACTACTTTTTGATACCACCCTCCTTCAGTGTAAATGTGATCTATCCTCGACCAGTTCTTATGGGGGTTAGAAAAAAAGGTGTATTCTCTTATTTTTGGGTTCGCCATCCTCCACACATCTATTAGGTCAAGATCCAACAGACCTTCCCTCCACTCCTTTAAAAATTTGCCCCTACCCTTCGAGTGATCCATCACCGTGTCAGGGGTGCAATTAAAATCCTCCCCCAAAATTAACCCCTTGAATTGTTCTTTGGCCATCACTTCAAGTAAGTGTCTGTAAAACTGGGGCTCAGTGACCGCGGGGGCGTATACACTACCAAACGTAGTCGGAGTTCCTCCAAGCACCCCCTCCACAAACACATATCTGCCTTCCCTCCTATCAGACACAGTTCTGGTTACCTGAAAAGGAAGATTCTTGTGGATAAGAACTGCCACCCCCCTCTTATGCGAGGAGAAGGAAGCTGCATACATCTCCCCTACCCAATTCCTGACTAGCTTTCTATGCTCCGCTGGAGTCAAATGAGTTTCTTGCAGAAGGCCTACCTGTGTTCCAACCCTCCTTAAGGCAGTGAGAAGCAGGGTCCTCTTGATAGGGGACGAAACCCCCCGAACGTTCCATGACACTACTTTTACTTTAGCTCTGAGAGCCATCATCCTTGTAAACTACTTTTTACTCCTTTCCTTCCCTTTCTCCGCTTTACTCTCAGCCCCCTCTGTCCAGTAACCTGATATCTTTTCTCTTTTTGACATGTGGATCGAATGCAACAATTTTTAACATAACAGCCCCCAATCAACATTTAACCCCCACAACTTATTTACAATATACCCCAAGTCGAACCCATACAAAGTGCAAGCTTGCTGCCAGTATATTCCAAGCAAAGTAGGGCTTGAACCATAGAAGAATAGAAAATTCTCACGCTCAACCTCCCCAGGCAAATGAAAAGCTTCTTTCCGCCACATGAATCCCCATCCCATTCACCAGCACGTATAAGTCTCCCGCCCCACCTTCCCCCAAAACTGTGGAAAAACCTTTAATTAAGAGAAAGTCTGGCGCAACTCTTTGGGGTCTCCTGGGACTAATAAGATTGAGAGCCCCACAAGTCCTCAGACCCCGAAAAGGTCCATAATAGTTCATTGTCCCTTTTTTTAGCGCCGAGCTCCTCCGCTGAACCTCCACGACAGGGGCACACCATGAGGGTCTCCAGGTTAGGCCGCAATCATATATCCACACGCAGGCCCCGAGGCCCCTGTGCTTTCCTTCAAAGTCATGTCCAAAACCACAGTTTCATTATCAGTCCCATGTGATGGGGTAGAAAACCAGTCATAATCATATTGCTTGAAGAATACCTGACCAGTGAATCTCGTGCATCGGGAAGTCAACCACTCGTCCTCTGGTAGCGCACTGCTATACACCACGAACTTCCATAAACTTATGACATAGAAAGAGACTAGATGAGCACCGGACATTTCCCTGATTACCCCAGCTTTTTTTGGAGCTCCGACACAAAACACCTCGCCTTCTCCACCTCCCAGAAGCTATAAGTGGCTCCTTCGTGCTTAATTTTCAGTATGGCTGGGAACACTATGAACCAGTCCACTCCCATCCTCTGACAAGTCGCAATCACATCGTTGAATTCCTTCTCTTTCTTCCGATTCAAGGCGAGTAATCTTGAGACAGAAATAACCGTGCCCCCTCATACTGAAGCTCAGGGAGAGCTTTATATGCTCGCCACATCTCCTGCCTGTTCTGGTAATTATGGAAGCATATGATCACTTGTCTGGGGGGCTGGCCATTCTGTGGTTTGGGTAGGACCAGCCGGTGTGCCCACTCTAACTTCAGCCTTCCACCTTTTGGCTGCATTCCCAGGAGCTTGGGCAAAACTTTAGCACAGAAGCCCAGGATATCAGGGCCTTCCTTTCCCTCCGGTAACCCTCTCAGCCTCAAATTGTCTCTTCTTAAGTAATTCTCCTGGTAATCGAGCGTCTCCCTCATTTCTGCCACCTGTTTCTCCAGCTCGGTGATCCGTCTGCCAAGAGGGCTCAACTCATCCTCTGCAGTCGAAATTCATCCCTCCAGCTCCTCACCCTCTCATTCTGCCTCTCACCTCCGATTCCGACGCGGCCTCCCTCTATTTTGTTCTTGAGGCTCTCTAACCGTGGCCTTGAGTGCTGCCATGAGCTGATCTTTCAGCTTGCGACCCAAAGCCGACATCTCTGCCGGCGAGAGGGAGATCGGGCCTGCATAGCTTATTGCAGGACCCGATGCGGCCTTCCGACTGTTTTTTGGCGGTGTTTTCTGGTTTTTCGTTGCCGTGGTGACCACAAAGTCGTCCATCCCGTTCTCCGATACACTCTAAAAACGCTGTTCGGGTGTCAGCTAGCTCTTTTAGGTGGATTTACAACGAAGTTTAAGCCCGAAGGAGGGAGCGATGAGAAAGCACGTCTTCACTGCATCTTGCGGTCACGTGACCCCCAAGTGTAATTTTTTTGTTCTAGTATGATACGAGTTAGAAAATTTGGGCAGCAACTTATTTATTTGTTAAATTTTGTTAACCGGGTAGGCCCGCTGAGTCCCGAAGGCTCGCTTTTCAGGAGCGACCCAGAATTAGTTACATAAACAAGGTATATACATACAATTTGTGAAGTACAAGGAATATCATATGGGATTGCAGAGACAGTATACAGTTTACACAGTAGAGAGGAGTTATTTACAGCAAGTTTACACAATTCGACAAGAGCAACTGCGATATATCACATGCATGAGGAAAAAATGACGAATGACTTATGGCATTATTCATTGCAGCTTTATTAAAGTTACTAATACTGTGGCCGTTAACAATTTCCAACTCCAGATGCTAACAAAGTAGGCACTTGTAGCATTCATGTGAGAGCCAGTCCATTCTCAAATACAAGTCACAATGATGACTATCTCTATTTGTGTGTAATGCAAATTGACACATTTTATTATATATAGCTCTCATTCTATCCAGTGCATTGTTTGTTGCCATCGCATAAATGGGTAGGTCGTAGTCTGTCAAAGAAGGTAGCCAGCTTTGAGCCACTAACTTTCAGTAATCTAAATAAAAATTATTTTTATTTCTACATAAGTCCCAATCTAATATTGAGTTTTCTTTATGAACTGGTTAATATGCTTTGCAGAAGACACTGCAGTATCCAAGTAAACACCTAGATAATTAAAAAAAGGTAATTGCTCCAATTCCTTACCAGTAATAGTTATTTTCAAAGGCCAACAAGTTTGTGCCTTTTTTGTTACTATGATACACCATTGTTTTGGTCTTTCTTGCATTCATAATTAATTTACTTCCTATAAACCACTCCTGAAGTCTGAAAATCACCCCGTTGTGGTTTAGTTGGATCTGAAGCAGATTTGCCTCTGTTTGTCAGGATTGCATTGTCAACATAAAGAATAACTTTGCCATCCTGGCAAGCAGTAGGCAGATCATTAAAAAAAAGAGCTAAAAGGTAGAGGTTCCAAGATGAACCCCTACAGCACTCTTGTATTAACCACCTTTTGTGATGATATATTGCCTGATTTTACTTTCCGAGACTGGTTCACTAGGTAGTTTTGAACAGCCACCTTCACTGACTCCTGCAGCAGGACACAGATGGGGTCGTGAGGGTGTTGAAACCAGAGCCCCTTCCCTGAAACCAGCCCTCCCACCCACCCACCCACCCACTGCTGCAGCAGACTCTCCATAGAATAAACAGCCTCTTCACTGACTCTTACAGCAGGACACAGATGGGGTCGTGAGGGTGCTGAAACCAGCCCTCCCACCCACCCATGGTGGTAGCAGAGTCTCCATAAAATGAACAGTCACCTCCACTGACTCCTACAGCAGGACACAGATGGGGTTGTGAGGCGTTGAAACTAGAGCCCCTTCCCTGAAACCAGCCCTCCCCACCCACCCAGTGACAGTAGACTCTCCATAGAGTGAACAGCCCTCTTCACTGATTCTTACAGCAGGACACAGATGGGGTCGTGGAGGGTGCTGAAACCAAAGGCCCCCTCACGGCCATAGCAGACTCTCCATAGAGTGAACAGCCACCTTCACTGACTCCAGCAGGACCCAGACAGGGTCGTGGGGGCACCAAAACCAGCACCCCCAGCCATAGTAGACTCTCCATAGAGTGAACAGGTACCTGGACCCATGTTGCTTTTTCATGTGTGCCATTACTCCTGATACTGATCCACTGTTTTGTGTCAACGCACAGCCACTGATTGTTTCTCACCGCTGCTAGCTCTGCTGCATAGTGGTGTACTTCATTGCTAGCTAGTTCAGCTATACATCTTTATATTTTTATCACTTTTCAACATATGTATTTATGTATGACTTTGATAACTGGGTAAGTGCACTGATCCAAAAGACCATTTTCAGGCACGACCCAGGCCAAAAGGGAGAACGTAAGAGATACGTAATAGACACACAGATAATTAAATTCACCAGTAGATAAAATGATATAATCGACACAAAGGCAGATTAGGCGAGATACAGAAACAGCAACAGCAGAAACCAGCTAACCCACCCACACTCAATGCCCCAGAGCAATTTGACTAGCTACCAAATAAGAGCAGGAATGGAGAGAGTGGAAGAGCTGGGCAGCTTAAAGATTGGATCTCCAAGCAAGTAGGGGGAACTACCTGGACGGATAGTTGCAGCTGTGTTTGGTTAATAGCCAGAATTTGAGGTTGTGTTTAAAGATAAGATGCTTTCTGTCCCATTTGACAATGATGTGTCTGGGACCAGTGATTCAGCAAGTACTTGAATAGGAGCCTGATGTTCTGGTCGCCACTAAATAGCTCTAATTCAGTATTTTTGTGTTCTATGTGTGTGTCAGGTCAAGCCAGCAGGAGTAAATGTTTTGCTTTTAAAATTTTTCATTTCACAAAACTACACACAACCAGCACCCAGATCATCAATGCTATTATTAGTAAAGACCTAGCTGTTTTCTTACAGTAGCACTTTGTGTCTGAGAACATTATGTCTGAGCAGGCGGATACATCAGCCTGGAGAGAACTAGAAATAGTATGGGTCAAACTCTTTCCAGTGCAAACTGCCAGTATTAACATACGAGTAGTATACAGACCTCCATCATACTCCAACCAAAAGGATAAGGTTATCCTGGACTATATTAACACCCTGTCACATAGAGATGATATTTTATTACTTGGTGACTTTAATTTACTGGGTATTAACTGGGTAAATCTTGGGACAAACACCTCATCCAACCAACACTTCCTAGAGGCATTCATCCTAGCAGGACTGGAGCAAGTGGTGGAGGAAAATACCAGGGGGCTAATATGCTGGACTTGGTACTAAGTAACATTCCAGATAGAATACAGGAATGTGGGGTACTTGCACCCTTGGGTTCCAGCAACCACAGTATGGTTGGGTTTTCTTTAGCAGGGTATATAGGCAAAACTACTGGGAATACTGTAATAAATAATTATGAGAAGGCAAATTTTGGGAGCATGAGGAAGGAGTTAGCAACATGGGAATGGGAGGAGTTGTTTCAAACACTGCAGAATATGTGGGGCATATTAGAAATCAAAATTAACAATTTAAAGTCTATGTACCAACTAAAAAGAAGTACAGTGGGACTAGCAGAAATCCACCATGGATGTCGTGAAGTGTCAAGAAATGTCTAAAAAGGAAAAAGGGCCTATGCAAGGGCAAAAACTAGTGGGAATCAGGCCAGTTGGGACTACTATAAAAAAACCCTTAAGGAATCTAAAAGATGTATGAATCTAACTAGAAAATCTTATGAACTCAGGTGGGCAAGTACAGTAAGGAACAGTTACAAATCATTCTATGCCTATGTTAATAACAAAACGGGAGCATCCAAGACTATTGGACCACTTAAGATGAAGACTGGAATACTTTTAAGTCATGGAGAAATAAGTGTCAAAATATAATTAAAAATATAAAGAATAAATATTATTGGAATAAAATAAATAATACTTCTGATACTAAGCAATTTTGGAAGCTTATTACAGAGCTGAAATCCCCAAATAAAGTTACTATAAGCCCTATTTTGGTACAAGATGAGAAATTAGTGACTGATATAAAGGATATAGCGAATATTTTTAATACGTATTTTTTGGATTTACCGGACTTAAGGTTGTCGGACTTGAATGTAAATGGAATGGATTCTTCTATTGTATCAGATACGATGGAAATCCATACAGGAATATTTAAGTTTGAAGCTTTAAAAGAGAGGGATATATTGAAAGAGTTAAAAAATTTAAATGTAAATAAATCAGGAGGTATTGATGGAATTGAGGCTCGATTTTTAAACCTGGGTGCACATGTAATAGCCCCTATTGTGACTTATTTGTATAATTGGAGTTTGAGTACTTCTACTGTTCCTGAAATTTGGAAGATGTGGAAAATTATTCCCATTTATAAGGCTGGGGATCGAACAATTCCTTCAAATTATAGGCCAATAGCTCTTTTGCCAATTCTATCCAAGATCTTGGAACGTAAAGTTTATGAGCAGTTAAATAATTATTTGGATATAAATACTGTAATAGTAGATAAACAACATGGTTTTAGGAAGGGGAGATCCACAAACACTGCCCTGTTGGAATTTAATGACTTGGTTGTTACATCTATGAACCAAGGAAAACACACTGGGCAGTGTTTGTGGATCTCAGTAAGGCTTTTGATTTGGTACAATATGATTTGCTTTTGATTAGGTTAAGGGCCATAGGGATTCAGGGTCAATTGTTAAAATGGTTTAAGTCATATTTGACAAATAGACAGCAATGTGTACAATGTGGTATAATGATGTCGGCCCCTGGGAAACTGGAGAGAGGTGTTCCCCAGGGCTCGATTTTGGGCCCATTATTATTTAATATTTATGTTAATGATTTGGTCCAAGTAATTAAACATAGTGAGGTGAGACTGTACGCAGACGACACTGTTTTAGTGGCGTCTGCTGACAGTCTCATAGGTATGATGGACTCGCTCCAAAGTGATCTGCTACAGATGCAAAAATGGTTGAGTAAATCTGGTCTTCTTTTAAATGCTAAAAAAACACAAACTATGTTGTTTTCAGTTGGTTCATATAAAGGAAAAGGGTCTAAATTACATTTACAATATGGTACTAAAATTGAAAATGTATTAACATATAGATACTTGGGGTTTCAAGTAGATGTTAGGGTGACATATGTAGAACATATATCAGTTCAGGTAAAAAAAAGTGAATAGAAGATTAGGGGCCCTTAGAAGAATTGCGGGAAGTTTACCTTTGGTAGCAAAGGAGCGGTTGGCAAAACAGATGTTGTTACCTATATTGGAGTATGGTTCCATAATTTATATGAATTCAATTAAACTGCTTTAAATTTGGTTAATCAAATATATTATAGGATAGGTAAATTTGCTTCTGGAACTATAAAAAAATAAGCATCGTATAATTTATAATAAATTAAATTGGCTTCAACCTGAATAGAAACGAAATTATCTTTGGCTTATTGTATGTCATAAGATAATTCATAAAAAGTATAACCATCCTTTGCATAAACAAGTAAAAAGAAAGTTAAATAATGAAACATATATAAAGACTAGGAATGTATTAAGTAATATCCCAATGTGTAGAAGCTTTAATAGATTAGGGGATATAATGCTCAAGAATAGTGTAGCACAAAGTTGGAATGGTTTGACTGAATTACAGAAATTAAATTTAGATTTTTTTTAAATTTAAAAATGATTTGTTTGATAGCTTGTATTCTTTATGTATGTGTTTTAAATAATGTGTGTATGTAGTGTGTGATTTTATTTTTTGTTTGTATTAGTTTAGATAAATGTTAATTGTTAATTGTATTAGAAGTTATATGCAGGACTTTGTTGTAAATGGGATTTTGTCCCAACAAATGATATTTCCTGTGAAAAAATAAATTTTTAATCAATCACTTAAAAACACAGAATGCAAATTAGTAGTTGACAACAACGAAATGTCAGAGAGCTATAATGATTACTTTACTTAAGTATACAATAGCAAAACTGTAGCAACAAGAATGCATTTATTCCATACAGATGAGGCAGGTATTTGGGAGGCAGTATAGTGCAGTAGTTTAAGGCTCTGAGCTGCAAATCTGGAGACCTGGGTTTGAATCCCACAGCCCCCACTTGCATACTGTGTAACCCTGAGCAAGTCACTTAACTTCCTTGTGCTCCCAGGTTGCACCTGTAAACAAGCTTTCTGCTTAGTGTGTCTCACCTGGTTAAACAATTGGAAAACAAAAAAAAAAGATGAAATACAGGCTACTTATTAGTGCTGATGACAGGGATAAATTATCTAAGCTAGATCAAAACAAAGCTCAGGGACCTGACGGCCTACACCCTAGACTCATCTCATGGAATTGGTGGCAGAATTGGCAGGACCACTGACCAAGCTGTTTCAAGCATCTCTTGATCAAGGGGAGGTGCTGGAGGTCTGGTGTCAGGCAAACATGGTGCCAATTTATAAAAAGGGCTCAAGGCAGGATGTGGGAAATTATAGGCCTGTCAGCCTAACCACTGTCTTGGGTAAGGTCTTGGAGGGGGTCATCAAGGACCACATAACTGAATATATGCATCAGGCAGATGACATTGATGTCATACAACATGGCTTCACGAAGAGCTGTTCCTGCCAAACGAACCTTCTTGAGTTTTATGGAAAAGTTAGCAAGGCACTCGATGACGGGGACTCAGTGGATATAATTTTTCTTGATTTCACTAACGTGTTTGGCAAGGTCCCACATGGGGAACTGGTGGATGTGCTTATAGAACACAACATTAAGGGGAACGTAACCTGTTGGATAGAATCATGATTTCCAACAGAAAGCAAAGGGTCTGTATTAAGGGATCCTATTCAAAATGGTCGGAGGTGCCCAGCGGAGACCCCCAGAGATCAGTACTGGGACCGTGTTTGTTTAACGTCTATATTTCACGTTTGTCTTGCAACAAAGATGTCTGGTTATCAAAATATGCGGATGGTACCAGATAAGGTAAAGCAATAAACTGTTTAGTGGATGCTGTCTCTGTACAGGGAGCCTTGGGTGAGACGGAGGATTGGTCTAGGAAATGCAGCCTGTCATTCAACATGGAAAAGTGCACCATAATGCACTTTGGGGAAAATAATAGTATGACACCTTACATGCTAAATGGCAATATCTTGAAAGTAGTTTCTGATGCGAGAAATTTGGGAATCAGAATTACACATGACCTCCGTGATGGGTGGCTAGCTGTCGGACGTAGTGGAAGCAATTTTGGTGAGCTCCCTAAAAAACAATCTGAAAACAATGACTATCGGAGTTTCTTGAAATTTTCTCCATCATATTTAGATTCTAACTCCAACCGATACTTATTTGCTGATCTCGATCTGAGATGGGGAAGAAGAATAGCGAACAGAAAACCAACTTTTTTACTCCACGAGGAGCGACATCTAAAGTGCCATCCTATTCAGCAGGCCAGACTCATGATGACCCAAAAGGAGATGTCTCTCAACCGGCCACTCTAGAAACTCTACAATCTGCCGTTTTGAATCTTACTAAGACGGTTCAACAGCTAGATAAAAAAATGGACTCTTACCAAGAGAGGATGTTAAAAGTCGAACAAAAGATAGATGGCCTCGTCGAGACTGCCCAGACAGCAGAGAAAACTTCTGGATGGGCCCAAGCTGTGTCAGCTGAATGTTTTAAGGAACAGGCATTACTGAGATCATGCCTGGAACACTTGGAGAATCAGACAAGGGCTGCAAATGTTCGTATGCTGGGTCTTACTGAGGGGATAGAAGGGGAAGATCTCCTGGCTAGAGAAAACCTTTGATTTAAAAATAGAAGACTTTCTGGTGGGAGCCTACCATATCAATCTCCGCAGAGCCACGGGCCAGAAGCGAGGAACTAGAACGGTCATGCTGCAAACAGCCTCTTCGGTTATCTGGGACAAAATACTGCAGGCAGCATGCACTAGGAGGGGAACCGAAGTGGATGGCACCAGGGTGTTGATCTTCCCGGATCTTTCATACGCTACTCGTATGAAAAGGAAGACTTTTGATCCAGTGCATTGCAGACTGAGAGATTTGGATATCCCTAATAGTATGCTCATGCCCGCATGCCTGCAAGTTGTGGTAGGCTGGCATGCATATGTCTACACAGATTCTAAGGAAGCTGTAAATTTGCTGGAGAAGCTGGAGGCCGAACGGGCGGCCAGAGAAGGGGACTCCTCAAATGAACTGGACGATGGAGATACCTGAGTTGGGACTGAGAGTTATATCTTCCCCATTTTATTGAACTCAAAAAGTATATTAAGGCAATGGGTGCAGTGGTCTGATGGTAGATTTATGGAGCAATCTTTTGTCACTAAGAGCTGAACTTTACTTTCAATACATAGAAACATAGACTTTGACGGCAGATAAGGACCGCTTGGCCCATCTAGTCTGCCCATACAGCCAATACAGGTGGACTATATTAATTAATTAAATGAGGGTTACTGTTTCTCTATAGTCTTTTACTTTTTTAGAACCCCTCTGTTTAGATTGGACTAATCACAGATTTATTTTCAAATCGGACTGTTTTTGGACTTTTAGTTGATATTGAAGGGGATTTTTTTGGGGGTGTGTGTAAATGGGGAGTTTACTGAAAAGGAGAGCCGGAGTTGTATCTTGTAGAGCTATTCAACAAAGGCAAAAGTGCCAGTTAAGTAAGTTGGGGAAATTAATATTGTTAAATATATCTGTAAGGGTATTGACAGCATTGGTCCAAGTGTCTATAATATTGTAAAATGACTTGCCACTTGTTATTCCCCCCATCTTGTACCAACTGAAGTCATGTCTTTCACTCTGCATATCAAATGTATAAGAAACTTGTATGATGTATGGCATGATTTATGGAATGTCACTGCAAATGGGAGACGTCAAAATACCAGATACAGATTGGTCAATACCAGCAGGAACATCTGCCAGAACTAGACACATGGTGGATTCCCTGCAGGGGGAGGGCCTCAAACAACTGGTACAACAACCCACAAGAGACAGGGCTATCCTAGATCTAGTACTGACTAACAGGGAAAGGATCACAGATATCCAGGTAGAAGGTCACCTGGGGGCCTGTGACCATCACATGGTATGGTTCAGTTTGGCCACTACAACTAAATCATCCCATTCCAAGGCAAAAAGATGGGACTTCAGAGGAGCTGACTTTGATAAGATGGCCATCAGAGTTAAGCTAGCCCTGGCAAGAAGAAAATACAGGTGAAGGGGTACAGGCAAAGTGGGCAAGCATTAAGGATGCAATACTTGAAGCAACATCCCATTGTGTTAGAGAGAAAAAGAAGTGCAAAAGAAGTAGGAAACCACTTTGGTTCTCAAAAACAGTAGCAGAAAAGGTCAGAGCCAAAAGGCTGACCTTCAGGAAATATGAGGGAATGCAGTGGGATGAAGATAGAGAGGCATGCCAAACTTCCCTAAGGGAAGCAGGGAAGGCAGTAAGGCAGGCAAAGGCCCAAACTTGAGGAAACACTAGCACAGACCGTAAAAGAAGGTGACAAGACTTTCTATAGATACATTAGTGAAAGGAGAAAGTCCAGAGGGGGTATTGCTAAGATCAAAGGCGATAAGGGGCGTGTGGAGGAGGACCATGTAAAAGCATCTTTCCTAAATAGATACTTCTGCTCAGTGTTTACTGAAAAGAAGGTAGGGCAGGGCCTACAGCTCAGCACCATGGACACGAGGGAGAGGAGGGTGAACACTAGTCCCTTCACAAAAGAAAGGGTCCTACAAGAGCTCGATAAGCTGAGGGAGGACAAGGCAATGGGACCTGATGGCATACATCCCATAGTACTAAAGGAGTTAAGAGTGGAACTAGCAGAGCCATTAACAGAACTGTTTAGTGAGTCTCTGAGCACAGGAGAGGTCCCAGAAGACTAGAGAAGGGCTCTTGAGATCCCGCTCCACAAGAGTGGTAGCAGGGAGGAGGCAGGGAAATACAGACCAGTCAGTCTTACCTCAGTAGTGGACAAGATTATGGAGGCACTCCTTAAGGAAAAGATAGTGCAACATCTGGAATCCATAGGAGCACAGGATCCAAGACAGCATGGGTTTACAAAAGGAAGGTCCTGTCAAACTAATCTCATAGATTTCTTTGACTGAGTAACTAGAGTGGTGGACCAAGGGGAGCAGTTGATGTCACCTACCTTGAGTTCAGCAAAGCTTTTGATACTGTTCCACATAGAAGATTGATTAATAAGCTGGGTAGGCTCGGGGTGAGTCAGAAGTTGGTCAGATGGGTGGCAAACTGGTTGATGGGCAGAAAACAGAGAGTGGTGGTAAACGGTATACAGTCAGAAGAGATGCAGGTCACAAGTGGGGTACCTCAGGGATCAGTCCTGGGGCCAGTCCTCTTCAGTATCTTTATCAGTGACATTGCAGATGGACTGGATGGTAAGGTTTGTCTGTTTGCAGATGACTCCAACACATACCTCTCAAGCCCCTGCCTCATAAATCAGGGACAAGGCTTAAAAAAATCAGGGACAAAGGACCAAAATCAGGGACACATCTTCAAAATTAGAGATATCCACCCAGAAAGCTGGTAGAATATGGGGCTTAGTGCAAAATACATTTTCTAAAGAAAAACAAGTCTGTAAATTTAATGCTTGACATTGTTTTGTGCTTACAGTCCCCGCTGTTTAGCCACACAAACACAAATTTTAGGAGGGACAGAGTAAAATTTTGAGGCAAAATCAGGGACGTCCCTAAAAATCAGGGACACTTGAGAGGTATGCTCCAACATCTGCAACAGAGTAGATGATCCAGATGGGGGTGGGCAGAATGAGAAGAGATCTGGATAAACTAGCAAAATGGTCAGAAGAGTGACAACTGGGCTTTAATGCAAAGAAGTGCAAAATCAAGCACATAGGGAAGAGAAACCCTCAAGCCACGTATAGGTTGGGAGTGGAGTTGCTGGCAGTCACAAGGGAAGGAAGAGATTTGGGCATCATCATCACCGATGACCTGAAATCATCCAAGCAGACCACTAAAGCAGTAGGTAAGGCTAGGGGGATGTTAAGGTGTATTAGTAGGGGTATCACAAGTCGGAAGAGGGAGGTAATAATCCTCTTTACAAGCCACTGGTTAGGCCCCAGCTGGAGTACTGTGTGCAGTACTGGAGGCCACACCTTCACAAGGACATTAACCAAATTGAGGCAGCCCAGAGAAGGACAACCAAAATGGTGCAGGGACTGCATCAGAAAACACATGAGGACAGATTAACGGAGGTCAGTATGTATACCCTAGAGCAAAGGAGGGCGAGAGGTGATATGATCGAAACATTCAAACACCTTAAGGGCATTAACAAGGTGAAAGAGTCTAACATATTTCAATATAAGAAAAATAGCAGGACAAGAGGACACAGCATGAAATTAGAGGGGAGGCTGATTAAAGGGTAATGTGAGGAAGTTATTTTTCACAGAAAGGGTGGTGGATGCGTGGAACAGCCTACCTCAGGATGCGGTGGATATGAACACAGTGCAGGGCTTCAAACAGGCATGGGATAGGCATAAGGGAGCAATACAGATGAGTATGACTAGATAGGCCATTGACAGAGCAAAGGCCAGTGACACATTTATGAGGTAGAAAAAGAAATGGGCAGACTGGATGGGCCTTGCGGTCCTTATCCGCCGTCAACTTCTGTGTTTCTATACATTGCGTTGTAATGTATAAAACATATAAATAAAAAGTATAAAGAAAAGAATTACACATGACATCAATTTCAAACAACATAGCGGCATGGTAACAAAGAAGGCAGGTAGCATATTACATTGTATTATCAGACACATAAAGTGCAGGGACAGAAAGGTGCTGATGCCATTGTATACCTCCCTGGTCAGACCACACATGGAGTACTGTGCACAGTTCTGGTCTCCGGGATACAAAACACAGATCCAAGCATTAGCGAGGATACAAAAGAAGGCTACAAGGCAGATCCCTGAACTGAGGTATATGGATTATGAGGAGAAACTGGGTGAGCTGGGGAAGTACTCGCTGGAATTTTGAAGACTTGGGGGAGGTGGGGTATGTGCCTAGTTTATAGGGCACTGCATGATGAAGGTCTGTGGGAACAGCTTGGTCTAGTTACAAAGGAGTTTGGGGTGCTGCACCAGAGGACACCCATTGTAGATAAAAGGGGAGAGATTCCACAGATAAAAGGAAGCATTGGTTCAGCATTACAGTTACTAAAATATGGAACAGCCTCCCAGTAGAGGCAGTAGTTAGTAAAACCATGACTGAGTTTAAGACTAAATTAGATAAACACCTGATATTAAAAAAGATCCAGGGTTATAGTGTATAAATTGGAGAGTTTCATGGACTCCGGTCTTCTTTGCTCTGATAAACCTATGTAACCAACTCATTTAGCCCTCAAGTACTGTATTTGCTAAACTGTAAATGTAGCCATTATTACTCATTGGATAAAGAAGGTTACTTAATGCCACAACTCTGCTGTTGTAAAACTGACTTTAAACCGGTGCTTGCTGAATCCATGGTTCCAGGTATGTCACTGTCACGTGGGCCAGGAGATATAGTAGGAACAACAAGAGCAGTAAACCATGCTAAGATGGAGATTCCCACGGGCCATAAAACTAGCAGGCTAATTTAGACAAAAACTCCTAATAGCAGATAAAGGAAAGGATACACTAAGACGTACACACACAAATCAAAACACTCTGCACAACATATGTTTTTGCAAATTCTGTCTGTAGGACTTCTTTAAGAAAAGCATGACCACTGCTTAATTCACTGTGTTTATTCCTGGCTAAGCAGAGGTCTGAGCTGTGCTGGCCCTACTACAATGTTTAGTGACTTGAGGGGGTGTTGTAGGTTGACCCTTCATCAAACATGCCATTGATAACCCCTAGAAACAGAGGGTTTCCCCAGGCTATGCCTAACCTAGCTAGTGTCCAGTGGAAGGCCAGAGATGCAGGAATACAGGACAGAGTAACAGTAATAATTAAAAGATCCAGTTTGAGGGGGAACTAGGTTGAACTGATGTCAACACAGCTACCAAAGAACGTTCTTTCTATTTAGGCACCTCCCAAGAAAATGACCATTTGAAATGAATATTTATATAAGTAAATGTGTGCTATCTTGGGAAGAAGTTCAGCAGATCTGGAATTACCATGATAGCAATGAACTCTGTAGCATTTGTGCTGCAGTGCTCCCAGGTTGCCCCTGAAAACAGGCACTTGTACCTAGTGGGCCTTACCCTGTTTCCAAAGAATTTAAAAATAAATGAATCAATCAATTCGAAAATCCAAAATGTCAGTAATATGTTCGCAATGGATTAGCAAGTAAACTGAGCCATCCCACCAGACCCGAAAGCAGTTTCCCTTTAATGGTATTCCAGGAAGATACAATAAACAAGGGAGGGATGTGCTTGTGAATGCAGTGTAGCTGTTGACAGTAAACACAAAAGGAGTTTTGTGGTGCTTGACATGCCAAGATATTTTATTGAAGGTTTATATATTATTTTGGATAAGAAAGTAATGTTTTCAGCCAAAACTTTGCTTGTGCACATCAGAAACCTGTTCTGCAGTTTCTAGCAGTTTACCTTTTTTTTTTTTTTTTTTTTTAACAGACTTATTTATTTATTGAATTTTGTTGACCCGGTAAGCCCAGTGGGCCTAGAAGTCCCTTTTTCAGGGGTGACCAGGGGGAGGAGGGATACAGATGGTAAGCAACTGAAATTGAACCAGATTAAGCTGTTGGTGGTATTTTATTTTTTAGTGAATTGGAGAAATTTAGCCAGGACATCGGGGAAATTCCCCTACTCTGTGGTAGGGTCCCCATACATCCTGGCACTCTGCCAAGATGGCCGTCCCTGGAGGAGCTGTGGAGGACATGGAAGTGTTGGAGGCAGAGAAGATGGTCTCCTCCCGTCTCTGTATTGAGAGAGACCACATCTCATACCGAAATTGTATTGCTGCCTGCTGAAATGATTTCTTCTATGGCATTGCATATTTCCCCTGCTACTGCTGTGGATCACTACGAGAAGAGTTCAGCTCTAGATACTTCCTCTGCTCCCCTGGCTATACCTACGACGTCTCCTAGCTCTGCTTCAGCGATTACAAGTGAGTCTTCCCCTTCTACTTTACAGGATGTGGATTTGTTACTCCGTATTGAAGAGCAGCATTATTTTGCTGCTAGACAGCGATTGTTGGCTCTCAAGACTCAGCCTGTTTCTTTACCTGCTACTCTCCCCCATGACTCAACTTCTGTGAATGCGGCTTCTGACGCCTCCTCGCCGAATCTGACATTTCCACATTCTTTGCCTGTTTCAGCGGACTCTCCCCACTCCCGAACGCCTACACAGACTGCACCTCTCGCTCCGCTTTCTTCAGGTAACTCTTCTGCTAAGGATTTTTCTACTTCATTACCTCCCTTTGCCCTACCTGTTGCATCGCCAACAAAAGACTGGTCCGTTCAGTCGGGTCTGGAGGCAGTAGGGTGGGAGAAGGATCCGGCTGTTGGGACCTGGCATTCTGGTTCCTCTCCGATTTGTACTTGGTTGCCTGAGACTGAAGACTTAGTAGCCCCTCCTGATTCGAAAGTGCCTACTGATTCTTTCGACCTCTCCCTGCCTGCTGAACGTCTGTTAACCCAAAATCCAACTTTGCGATTTGGACCTTCTACCTCTACACATATTGGCCACCAGACTCCCCAGGGCCCTGGGTCTCGCCCTGCTCCTGCTGTTTCTGCCTTTCCCTCATCTATTTCTACTCCCAAATCGTATGCTGCTTGTTTTCAAACTGCGGTGCAGCAAGCAAAGAGACACAATGCCGTCCGACTACAATACTTGAGGGGCTTGTCTGAACTCCCTGATCATTTTTTTGTTGGTCGCACGCACCCTCTTAAAGGACTCTATGAAGTTTGCTGCTTTTGAAATGCATGCTTTAATACACGTTTCTTCAGAATCACATTTTGATGTTAGTTTCAAAACTGTAGCTGGTTTGGAGAAGTTTTGGAGAAAATTTCACAAGCTTAAAACTTCTCCCTTATGGGCCCTCTTTAATGCCATTCCTTTGGCTAAGCCTACACAAAAAACTGTTACCATTTTATTTTGCAATGAGGGTGTGAGTTTAAATGATGTCACTGTGTGGTTAAAGCAGAGATGTACTTTACTTTCTGACCCTGAGGCTATTTTCGATTCTGAGAATCTCTGGACTGGTGGGTGGAAAGCAAGGGTTATGCTTCGGACCTCTGATACTGGGATTCAACATTTGCCTACTAGCTTTATGCTAGGGAAAGATAGGGGAGTCCTTTTCTACCCAGGTCAACCAAAAGCATGCTACAGATGTGGCTCCAGTAACCATATAAGTAGAATTTGCTATAGGGTTAAATGTTCCATCTGTGGAAACATTGGACATACAGGTTCCCAATGCGTGGATGAACCCCTCTGCATCATTTGTGATGAATTAGGGCACACCTTTCAGACATGCACCTGGGCAGCTCATAACTCCCCAACTCTTGGTGATGGGGAGGAACAACGATTGCTCATTACTGTTGCACAATGCTCCCAACTGAATAACACTCTTTCTACGCCTCAGCACATACCCCCCCCCAACCTATTGTGCCTGCTACTGTTGCACCTTCTTTATTACAGGGACAGCCTGCTTCTATTTCATCTTCAGAGTTGCCTGCACCTACTGTTACCCACCCTCCTCCTGCCACTGATCTTGATGCTTCCGCCCCAGAAGCGGTACCTGCTCCTATATTCCTTAGCACTTCAGTGACTTTCATGGACCCCCCCGAGCCCTTCATTAGAGTAACAAGGGGGTCGAAGAGAGGGACTTCTCCTTCCTCTAAGGCTCTGACATCCTCTACTGTGACCTACGCCAATAAATTTGCGATATTATGCCCCCCCTCAGGAAAACACGAATGGCACTTCCTCTGTCCTCTCTTCTCATCCTGAAGTGACTACAGACACAGAGGTGACCATTAACAATTTAGTTTCTCAGAATAGGAAAGCTAAGGTGAAGTTAAAACACAGGGAAGGTACCCCTAGGAAAGGTAGGCCTAGGTGATTTCTATTTTTTTTTTTTTTGCT
The DNA here is from genome assembly GCA_016271365.2 of Neoceratodus forsteri. Classification (NCBI taxonomy): domain Eukaryota; kingdom Metazoa; phylum Chordata; order Ceratodontiformes; family Ceratodontidae; genus Neoceratodus; species Neoceratodus forsteri. Next base: position 1,207,425,221 of record CM028132.1, read on the forward strand.
TGTGCTTTGCTTTTCCCGTTTAACGATGTCTTCTGCTTTGTCAGTACATACTGTTAATGTTAACAGTATTAAGAAGCACACAAAAAGGGATGTAGTTTTTTTCCTTTTTGTCCGGCTTAGCAGCTGGCCTCATCCTTTTACAGGATGTATGTTTCCACGCCCTTCCGGAGATTTACAAGGCCAAACGTGCCTGGATCTCTAGCCTTCCTTATTGGTCCTTTGGACAAGACTCTTGTTCCGGTTTGGGTGTTCCGTTTAGTATACCTGATGTTACTGTCATCAAAATGTTGGATTTATACCCTGGCCGACTTCTTTTATTGGATGCTTTGATTTCTTCTGTCCCTTTTCGGATAATTAATATATATGCTCCCCAAATCAAAACCCATAGGATTGAACTGCTGAGACTCATACAGCCTTATTTATACACATCTATGCGTGTGTTTTGTGGGGGTGACTTCAATTGTGGTTTATCCATCAAGGATAAGATTTCTACTTCTTAAACTACCAAACTGTTTTGTGACACAAATTTCCTCAAACATTTGCTTCATTCAACAAACTTATAGGATGCATATTTATCCTTTACGGGTCAGCATACTCCCACTTTTCATAAGGGCCCCCTTGCGACCCATATTGATTTTTCTTTATCTCTTCCCATCTCCAACTTTCTGATGCTGTCATTCAGGTTGCAGAATTCTCGGACCATAATTTATTATCCATTTCTTTTGGCCTTTCCCTGAAATCCTATTTTGGTGCAGGCATCTGGAAATTGAATACTTTCCTTTTATCTGATTCACATCTGTTATGTCAATTGACTGACTACATTAAGAATCGGAAGTCTATATTTTTTTTTTATGTGACGTCCCTTGGATCTGGTGGCAGGAAACAAAATCTGGACTCCGGACTTTATTTAAAAGTTATAGTAAACATTATCATGACTTTTTTTATATTTTCAAATGACTCTTTATATTTTCATTATCATAACACTAGACAGCACCTACAGAAACGACTTACTTTGTCTCACACAGCAGACCATGATTTCTCTACTCAAGTTAGTAATCTTAGACAGCGCGTAATGGACCATCACCTCCTGAAGGCTACTTCCATCCAACACCAACAGCGTTTTGGGACCTCTGGTACCAGTGACACTGTCTGTCCATACGCTACTATTAGGAAAAGGGTGGAGTGCAAAACCTTCGATACACTGTTTGATGATACTGTCTCCAAACTTACTGCTATTTCAGATATCAAGATGTCAGAAATCGTGTTGCTTGTTATACAGAACGGTTGTTCGGTACCCCCCCGCTATTTCAGACTATCTTTCCTTTATACAACTTCCTGATATACCCTCCTCTGTTGTAGACATGTTAATGATGAGATACATGCACAAGAAATTGAAGTGGTAATCAGGTCTTTACGTCCAGGAGTAACACCAGGCCTGGATGGTCTCCCTAATGAGCTCTATAAAACACTTTCTACTGACCCGAGTTTTGAATTGGCTACGGTGCGTAATTCCATATTACATTATGATAATCTTCCTCTGGATTTCAACATGGGTTGTGTATTTTACTTTTATAAAAAAGGTGATAGAAGATTACTCTCCAGTTGGAGACCTTTGTGCCTATTAAACACTGATTTTAAGATATTGACTAAAATCTTGGCACCTAGGCTTTCTAAGTTGGCCACCTATGTGATCTCCACTGAGCAGTCATGCAGCATCCCTGGGAGATGCATTCAGGACCATATTATTTTACTTCGGGAATTAATTGAACATGGTAACTCCAACGTTTTACAAGGTTTCATATTTTCATTAGATCAGCAACAGGCTTTTGATTCTGTACGTCATGACTTTTTGTGGTCTACTCTACATCATTATAAAGTCCCTGAATGTACCCTTGCCAGACTCCAGCTGCTGTACCGATCTGCTATTATTGTCCCCCTAGTTAATGGATGGAACGGTCCTATGCTCCCTCTACACAGAGGGGTTTGACAGGGCTGCCCCCTCAGCCCGCTCTTGTATGTTTTCTTTTTAGATCCATTGGTTCGTTCCATCAATGCAGCCCTGACAGTTCTGCCACTTCCCTCCACCCCCTATTCCATTTTAGCTTATGCAGATGATATGAGTTTGATGGTGGCAAATGCTGCTTCAGTACATTCTGCTCTACAGCTCTACAGCATTGCGCCAGGTTTGGGGCTGTTTCTGGTGCAACCCTTAATCTTGATAAATGCATAGGTTGAAGACTGGGTCCTCCAATTCTAGGTGAGAATGATGATGTTGGCCTTATGATTTGTGATGAGCCAATTAGAATTTTGGGTATTTTATATGGCAACGGCCGTTTGGACGTCCTTAACTGGACACCCAAACTGGACTATGCTCAGCCTATGGTTTCCCGCTGGAATTCCTGGAAGATGTGTGAAAAGAAGAGGATTTATATGATTAAGACTCATTTACTTCCTCTATTTCTTTTTCTGGCATATGCCCCCCCCAAAGACAACTTGAAACTAGATTGCTTAGTCTGTTTTTTCAAGCTGTGTGGGGCAGCCGCCTTAACCCTATTAAACGCCCGATTGCATATCTACCCTTTTGGGACAGTGGCCTTGCCATGGCCCAATTTTTTTTTTTTTTTTTTACACTAGTATTTTTTGTTCCATAGTGTTAGGCCCCTGCTGGTTAACCGGGATAGGGGGTGGGAGCCTTGGTTCCTGGAGTCCTGCGGTACTTGGTTTCACAAATGGGAACTCAATAAATTGACGGTTTTGACACATTTCCTCCAAGATTCCTGCTTATGTTAGAGACACTTTTCTTCATCTGAAACAGTGGCAGGTTACTGGCTGTATGCTAGTGACCATTTCTAGAAAAGCCTTATGTAGATATTTAGTTGATCGCGTCTGTTTAGATGTTGTTGTTCTTCCCAAATGCCCCAGCCAGCATATCCCTGCTTTAATCACTTTACTTCGTAGCTCTAGGATTCCCCAAAAGATGTGGGACTTAAACTGGCTAAGTTGCTATGAATGTATTAACGTTAAACATGATCATTAACACAAAACACTACAAGATAGGCTTTGTTCTAGACCTGAATGCCAGCAACAGGAAGAAACTATATCACACCTTTTCTTTTTTTGATATAACTAACTTTTGAACCTTATTAGCTGCCAGATGGCGAGAACCTTTGTTTACTTCAATAACTTATGAAATGTTGATGTATATTTTTTTTCCACCTTTTTGGACACATTGGAATGTGAACACTTTGAATTTGCTTTTTGTGATTATCAAATGGCATATATGGATTGCTCGATGTCTATTTAATTTACAACACCAGGATGTATCCCTTATTACCATTATTCAGAGAATTGAATGTGATTTGAAGGACATATATTTCTCTGAAGCGAAGCATTTGCTGTCAGAATCCCTACTGGAATTGTGGGCACTGTTACATTGGATTACTGACTGATTTTCCTGTTACATAACTCCTCTGTTGTACATTACCTGTATTATTATGGTTTCTTTTCTGTTGTTTTTCAATAAAAACTTCCCCTACTCTTTTTCGATAAGTGCCATGGGATCTTTAGTATCCACCTGAAATACTACCAATCCAGGCAGATGGGACCTAGGTTTAATGTCTCATCTGAAAGGCGGCATCTCAGAAGTGCAGCACTCCCCTCGTGCTGCACTACAGTGTCAGTATTGGGATATTAAGTGCCAGTTGTGGGAACTGAACCCACAGCCCTCTAATCTCCTGGCCTCAGAGGCAGTGTGCTACCTACTGAGCCTGCTTAGCTTCAGAGATATGTGTTGCAAAGTCATCATGTGCATGGCTTACAGTATATTTCATTGAGGCTCTGGTCACCCAACAAAACACTGCAGTTGAAATCAGCAGCCAAAAAAAAAATGGATCTTTGTACTTTACTGTTTACTTACAGCTCAGGCTTATTACGGAATCAAATTTGTATTTGTCTGCCGTGATCTTCCAGGAATCAGTCTTTACTGTTGATTCCCACTCAAGGGTCTGGGGTTAGAGGAACTAAGACCCCTGGCAACTTTTTTTTTTTTTTTTTTTTTACAGGGAGGAAGGCGATGTCAGCTACTGAGCACAGTGTCTGCACACCTCGCATGGTGCTGCATGCCAGCCACTAACCATCGCTGGCTCCCTCCTGCACCTCAGTTCTGTTCTTCATGCCATCATGTGTACACTGTGGGAGTCACAGTACCTCAGTGAGCTCATCATCATCGAATTCATCGAATCTGAAACTGCGTCACTGCCTAGTTTTATTCATGATTCCTTTCTCACTTTATTATTTTACTGTTTCCCAGTGCCAGAGTCCGAGAAGACAGAGGTAAGAAGACCAAGAAGGTCCAGCAATCTCCCATTATGCATCAGTGCCTCTGTAGGAAGCAGATAGATGTGATGGACTGGCATCAGTGCTCTTTAGCTGGCCTTGTCCCTCAACATGGCATGATATGTTGCCTGCTTTTCAGTGGACCGTTGTGCTCTTGAGTCCACACAATCAGTTGACGTCGCCTGACCCCCTACCTTTGGAGGTAGGCATTGCACATGTGCAGCCAAGCCATGGTCGCTTGGCCTTTCCCCTGGGCCTCTCCTGGGACCTCTGATCCCAAGGAAGTACAAGGTCCTCCTCGACCTCACCCTGCTAAGGCATCAGAGGTGTTGGTGGGTGGGTCTTACAGACAGCTGACTCCTTCTGGGCAGCCGGCTGCAAACCCTCCAAAGTCTGCCTGCTCTGAGCATTAGACATTCTGGTGGTGAGGCTGAAGCTTTATGCGTGGTCTACACTGGTTGCCTGGTGCCACCTGTGCTGTTCTCACTGTTCACAGTGACAACGATTCGGGCAGCATAGGATGTGATGTTGGGCCCCTCACGATACCAGTCGCAGTGTCAGAGAAGAGAACAGCACCAAGGCCTGTGTGCATCCAGTTGCCGAGATGGAGGTTGTTCTTTCCCCTGGTGTCATTAGCGGCACAAAGAGGAAAGATGATGATGCACCCAGCGACGGACGTGGCAGTGGACATGGTGTCGCTCCTGGGCCTGGCACCGGGCGCAAAGCCAGTGATGGTGTCATACCTCAAGCAGATACAGGTCAGGCATGCTGGGGTTGGGGATGGCTTTGGGGACAATGCTTGGGATGCCACTGAGCCCAGAATTGAGAGCAGTGCCGGCCGCAGCAGTAAAGGTGAAACCGTGTCAGAAGACATTGTCGACCCTGAGCCTGGCACCGGAGATGGTGCCAACTCTGAGTCTAATGGTGGCCTGGGGACGGAGTTCTCCTCAGAGCTGCTAGTCGACACCATCACTGTTGAGAACCAGGGCTGCCCTACAAAGACTGTATGACTTCATTCTCCTTGCCTGGAGGAATTCCCTTATGGGCATCGACTAGGTCTCTCCTCTTTTGTAGATGGACCCCATTCGGGTAACTCTGCGAGGCCTTCCCCCTTGAGCAAGTCCCTTACACAGCTGAGGTACAGGCCCTCGAGACCCAGAGTCATGTCCCCCTCCAGGGCCTCACTGCTTCTTAGAAAAGTTGTCCACATTAATAGGCCCTGAGGGACCCCTTTTGTGGGAGCAACACAGAGAGTTTGTTGGTGCCTTGGATCCACAGGCACTCTGAATGGGGCCCATTTCTGCCCTTCTCCCTAACACCAACAACCTCTGGGGTCAGTGCCCCATCCCTTTCAGCCTCTTACTCAGAGGACAAGGAATCATCTTCCCGCCTGTCCTCGGCTGCTGAATCCTTTCTGTACCAGCGATTCCTGATACAGATGCCTGCAGCACTCGACATTAGTTCTCACACAGACCGTGACCTGGTAGGCCTGCTATTGGGAGTTCTTGTAGTTCCCAATAATAGCACTGTTGTTTAGTGCCTTCGAGAAGACATCACAGGTAGAAAGGAGGTGTTTTCTACTGTTGCTCTCCAGGCCCCAGGGACCTTCTGTGCCGGTATTGCGCATCCACAGAGTCTGCAGGTGCAGTACTTGCCCACTTCAGGGCTGGAAGACCTGCAAGCCCCATTGGGTCCTAGATGCCCCATGCGTGATCGACCTTCAAAGGCAGATTCCACTCAGACAGATGTCTTTGGGAGGAAGGGTTTTTACCTCGGCATGTGCCCTCACACCAGGCACATCAGGTAGCCTTCAGCTGCTGCCTGTGGTTGCAGCTAAGTCGGCTCTTATTTGCAGTGCTGCAATGTAAGTTAGTGAGGCAAGCCATTTGCCTTTCTACTTGAAGCCTGGAGGTAGCGTAACACCAATCAAGGGCATCTTGTGTTGTCAAAGAGGTGGCTTGCAGTCTCGTAGCAACTGCAATATGCTTCAGGTGATGGCGTGGCTTTACCTTTTTAGACTGGCACATTTGGCCCAGCATAAGGTGCTAAACTTGCAGTTCCTGGGGTTCATTTCTTCTCTCTCAGGGTCAGGTGGCAGTTGTAGGGACACCCTTCTGCTCCTGTGCCACAGGAGCCTTTGCCTGGCCCGAACCAGTGTCTGGTCCTGCCAGACCCAAGAGGAGCCCCTGTCCTCAGGTGTTCTTACGTATGTAGGGGGCTGAGGCAGGCTCCTTCCTCAGAAAAGAAGGGAAAGCTTGGTACTCCGACCATAAATGAGAATCAGTGGTGAAGATTGATTCTTGGAAGATATGAAAATTATGTACTTACCGTAATTGTTGATCTTCCAGAATATCTTCACCATTTATTATTACGGCCCACCCACCATCTCCCACTCAAACAGGGTCTCTGGGCAAGCTCACCCTACTAGTGCTGGCAGCACCACATGCACACTGTATTGGGCATCTCCCCAGTTATACTCCCCTAGGGGATATTTATTTTTTCCTTTGGGCACTCCTCTGTATGCCTACTCTTTTTAAAAAAAGAAAACTACAAACGTGGGTGAGGTTCCTTTGGGACACTCTCACCAACCAAAAAACAAAAAGTGTGTGTGTATATGTGGTGGCCCCTTCCTCCCTTTTATTTATTGTTTTGTTCTTCTCCCTGTCTGGGGTATATCCCTTTTGTGGACACATCCCTGTTAGTTGCTAAATGCAATATGTGCCCCTGGGCATTATCCTGTCTGACTCCACTTAGCAGCTGCACAGCTTGTGTGGGGTGCGATGCACCTGTTTGATTCAACTATATTAACTCTCACACAGGATACATCCCTGTGGTTACTGGAAAAGCAGTTCATTTTTGATATAATCCTTTTTCTGACTATATCAGACTGTTTGGTTGGTATGCCCCCATACTCCTTATGTATATGGGCCTTAGCCCACAACCCTTAGACGTGCCAGGGGAGATGAAACATCTCGACTCCCTTCGATTATCCTGTCCTGCAACTCCGGGCGTACCTAGATTCCCCCTTTCTTCTGCCCTCATGTAAGAAAGAGAGAAATGGTTAACTCACACGTTCAGTCAATTCCCTGGTAACACGGAGTTGCCCCTTTTTTTCAGGAGTTTGTGTGTCATTCCTTTTGTGTTTTTTTTTTTTTTTTTTTTTGGCACATCGTGGCAACTCATTTGTAAGGGGGTCCCAGTCCTGGCATCCCCTTGTGCTTCTGCCAGAGCCACATGATCAGAGCTGCTTCCTTTTATTTGGACTACTGTCCACCTTCTGTCTGGCTAGTGGTGTGAAGCTATGGCTTTATAGACCCAACTACCCCTTGTGCCATGTAGTGTGCCTTGTTCTTAATTTATAAGTTGGTAGTCAGGTTGTATTTGTTTATTTTTGTTTCCTATAGTTGGGTTGTATTTTGTTTATTTTTGTTTCCTATAGTCCGGTTGCATTTTGTTTATTTTTGTTTCCTATATCCTTTCTCTATCCCTTTTGGCTAGAAAATCTCTAGCCCTCTCTTATTTTTCTCCACTTTGTTTCCTGGTGAACAGAACTGAGGCGTGTGAGGGAGATGGCAACGGTTATTGGATGACGCGTGGCACCACTTGAGGTGCACAGGTGCTGTGCTCAGTTGCCGATGTCAGCTCCCTCCCTGCAAAAAGAAAAATTTGCACCCACGGGGTCCTAATGTCTCTGGCCCAGACAGATAAATGGGAATCAACGGTGAAAATATTCTGGAAGATCAGCAGTTATGGTAAGCATGTAATTTTCATTTTTAGGATTGTGGATATGCTGTTCATCCACACTTATTGGCAGAGTCCCTTTCCCTGTAAATCAACCGGAAAGTCTTCAAGCTGGCTCCTCCCGCCCAACCGGGTGGTAAAACCTCAGCTCCGCCCCATGATGCCAGATCTTCCTTTCCGCTGGAAGATTCAGGTTGCCTTCTTCGTGCTCTCACATTTTGTAGGCCCTGGCTTCAAAACCTTCGGTTATTCTGAAAATTCGCCTTGTTCGCGTTAGCGATTGCAATTGGTTTTTCCTTGATCATGGAAGACAGGTCTTCCCCCGGATTTCGCCGGTGTTCATGCGGCCAGAAGATGTCACGCACCAACCCACATGCCGCATGCGTTTATTGTTTGGGTGTTGGCCATGACACCACGATATGTGAGTTTTGCCTCATGTTCCAACCTAACGTCCTCGACGACCATCTCGCACGCCTTAAGCTGGAGAGGCCCAAAAAACAGAACCCACTGGTGAAATCCAAGGAGGCCCAGTGCGCGGTTTCCGCAGCCACGGGATCCGCTGAGCAATTGGAGCACAAGCAAGCCTTCGAGGAGGAAGCAGCTCATGCCACAGTATATTCCTCTCGGAGCTTCTTCGTTCCACTCAACCTGGGCTCCACCTTCTCAGATTCCTTCCGAGAGTTGTGCCACTCTCTCCCAACTAAGGGTGAGAGTCCTGTGAGCACACACTCCTCTCGGTCCCATAAGCAGGAGAAGGACCTGGGACAGTCTTCGTCTTGATGGAGATGTTCTTGGGATCAGGAGAGATCTCGGTCCCAGAAGCCAGCCATTTCAACCTTGGTTGAAATTGTCTCTTTTGCCACTGGCTTCTCAACCTTGCTGTCTGGCCAGTCAACCAAAGTGTCAGTCGACAATGTTGAGATAATTCTCTACCCGATCAACCCCTTGTCGCCAACTCCGGTTAACGTCTCCTCTGTCGGACTCTGGTCCTTGCTTTTCCCGACGAGGAGACCCAGCCTGCTGGGAATCCCACGGAGGAAGTGGTCTCTGACCCCGGGAAGTCACAGGTTCCACCGATGTCTAGCAAGCGACCAAGTCGGCCCATCCTATCTCGATCGAGGTCTCGGACCCCCTTGACTGAAAGGCCAAGGAAGGGCCATAAACGCTCTAAAAAGAGGCGATTCCATAGATCGTCCTCATCCTCCTCGGATGAGCAGAGGCTCTGGCGGAAGCTCCTTTGGCGCTACGAGGACCTCATGTGGCAACAGCTTGTCCAGGCACAAGCCTATCTCAGCTTCTACCCCAGTCATTACTTGACTTTTGCCTCCCAGGCTGAAGCCGATTCCTCTAGAGCCGATTAAGTCAGTTCCTCCACCCGCGGAGCCAGCAAAACCTCTGGTTCAGCCTAAACCATTCTCTCTACCGATTTTGGTGGAACTGCTGCCCAAGTAGCCTGTGAGAGCTGCTCCTTCTAAGGAAGCTAGACCGGACACCGGGCTTCTCCGGCGTCTCTCGGTTACTGTCACCCCTGACCACCCACGGCGAGTCGAGGGTGATGTGGGTGGTTGAACGCTGTATCCAGATACCTAGGATTCGGATGAAACTGGTCTCCATTACCATCCAGGGGATGATGAATTGGCTGGTGGGATAGAGACGGAGGAAGGTCCTTCGTCTTTTCTGGGCATTTTTCGCCTCATCTCTGAGTCCACAGGGATGCCCCTGGAACCAATCCAGAAAAAGGTGGAGTACCCTCAATGACATCCTCAAGAGAGGGGATACCCTGACGGAAGCCTTTCCTGTGGTCAAGGCCATTAACTTTGGCAGCACCCTGCCTCCTGTCCAGCTTTGTCTGCCAATATGGCCTGCAAGTATGCGGTGCCCATTGGATCCCTTGCGGGGTTCACAGAGTACCCTTCGACCAATAGTCATTTGACTTTCTCTGTGTTCAGGTGTACTGGTAGGTCTACCAATATTGATGCACCTCCTGAGAAGGAATCCAAATATTTGGATCACTCTGCCTGGAAGGTCTATTCAGCCTCATCTTTAGGCCTCCGTCAGGCAAGCTCAGCCGTCACCATGGTGCACTTCTCCCACATCCTTTTGGGTTCCTTGGACGAAGTCCTCCCACATCTCCCCGCGGACTTGCAGACCATGGTCAAGCAGGTCCAGGACCAAGGCCGTGCTGTTGCCAAACAACAGCTCCAGATGGCTCTGGACATCGGGGACTCTTGTGCCCGTTCGTTGGCAGCCGCAGTTGCCTATCGCCGCAGGGCTTGGCTGAGGCTCTCCTCCTTTCCGGTTGATACTCAGCACAAATTAGCTGATTTGCCTTTCCGGGGCACCGATCTCTTCGGCCCAGGTGTGGCTGGTCACCTTAAGTGCATTGAGCAGTCCAGTGCCACCTTGGATGCAACTTCTGCTAAGGGTTCTTGTGGTCCCAAGAAGCAGCAGTAGAAGAAGAAGCCTTTTTGGCACTCTTCCCCTGCAGCCCAGCAGTCCTCCTTTCAAGGGGGTCAGCAGCAGCAGGCTCAAGTTTGGCGCCCCCTGCCCAAGCCCGACCTCCCATGCCTGTAGGGGAGGCTGGGGTTCTGACCCTGGTCCCTCTGCCTCCAAGCTTGCCCAGTGATGGGGTGGGGGCTGCCCCCCTGCTCCTATCACGCCAGTTCTGGATCCTCCAGTGGGGGGCTGGCTCCACCGCTTTCTTTCCGCCTGGTACGCTGTTACCATGGACAGGTGGATCTTAGAAGTGGTCGGCCAGGGACTGCCTCTGGAATTCAAGCAGTACCCTCTAAGCCAAGCAAACGCACCACAGGAGGAGAGGGTATCCGCCCATACTCAGTCGGCTCTCTGAGACAACATTGCTGAGCTCCTCTTCAAGGAGGCAGTAGCTCCAGTGGCGGACCCTCCAGCAGACCCAGGCTTCTTTTCCAGGTATTTCCTGGTTCCCAAGTGCACAGGGGGCTGGCGCCCCATTCTAGGTCTGCATGACCTGAATCAGTATCTTGGGTCACTCACCTTCTGGACGATCACTTTGTCTAAGATCATACCATCCCTGGAGTGAAACGTGGTTCTGATCACTGGATCTCCAGGACATGTTCTTTCACGCCCCAGTCCGTCCATCCCAACCGCAGTTCCTCCACTTCAGAGCTGAGGGAACCCTATACGAGTTCTGAGCCATGCCATTCGGCCTGTCATCAGCCCCACGGGTCTTCACCAAATGCATTGCAGTGGTGGCAGCCCACCTCAGGCGCGGGGGGGGGTGGAATTTACCCTACCTCAACAATTGAGCAGGTTCCACCCTGCTGGAGGTGGAGAGGTCCAGGGACCTGACCCTCCAGACTTGCTCCCAACTCGGCCTCATGCCTTCTCAGGTGATGTGCTTCATCGGGGCAAGCTTGACTCTTGTCAAGCCAGAGCTCGGCTCCCAGCGGACAGGACAGAGTTTCTCTCCTCCTCCAGTCATTTCTGGTTGGGCAATTGGCCCTGCCCAGGACTTTCTGCGCCTTCTGGGTTACATGGCGACGTGCACCTCTGTGGTCCATTGGGCCCGGTGGCACATGCGCCCCCTCCAATGAGTGCTGGCCACCCAGTGGACTCAGCACCATGGTCATTTCGACCAGCTGATCACTATGACCCAGAAGGTGTGGGACGCTCTCCAATGTTGGACCATTCCAGGCTGGTTGCAGGAAGGGATCCCATTTATCCGCCCCAAGCTGATGGCCGTCCTTACGACCGATGCCTCTCTCATGGGCTGGGGAGCCCACCTGGGGGACAACAGGGCCCATGGGTTCTGGACCCCCGAGGAGTCCCGTCATCACATCAACCTGTTGGAGCTCAGAGCAGTCAGACTGGCACTGTCAGCTCTCACTCCTCAGCTCTTGGGTTATGTGGTTCAAGTATAGACGGGCAATACCATGACCATGTATTACCTCAACAAACAGGGCAGCACGCATTCCTGTCTGCTATGCAGGGAAGCGCTCCACCATTGGACACTCGTGAGCCATCTGGAGGCAGATCTCCTAGCCATCCACATGGCAGGAGTCTCAAACCAACTGGCAGATGCTCTCAGCCGCATAGGCGAAACTTCCCACGAGTGGTCTCTCCATCCAGAGGTAGTGTATAGTCTGTTCTAGCACTGGGGCAAACCGTTGGTGGACCTGTTTACCTCCCCGGAAAACACCAAGCTGAGGCTGTTTCATGCCCGCCCCCCTTCAGCAGGGCTCGCTGTAGGGGGATGCCTTCTCGAAGCTGTGGACCCAAGGCCTTTTACGTACATACGAAATTTGCCAGCAGATAAAGGCCCAGAGGTCTATCAGGTCTGTTTCTAATGTGCAGCTAGCACCCTATCCTGCAGCTGCCCCTCCCTTCCACCCTTCCCCTTCATTAACCCTCCCCCTTGTCCTGTCCCATCCTCGTTTGAAGCAGTCCACTGTTCTACTGCATACCACTTCAGCAGGTAACGCATTCCACCCAGCCATCACCCTCTCTGTAAAAAAGTGTCTCCTCATCTCCCTCCTGAACCTTCCTCGCTCCAGTCTCATATCATGGCCCCTGGTGGCCCTCCCCTCCCTTACTTTGAACAGCCCCTCTGTACCCGTCTTGTTTATTCCTTTCATCTATTTAAAGGTTTCAATCATGTCACCCCTGTCTCTCCTCTCCTCCAGTGAGTACATGTTCAACTCCTTCAACCTCCTCTCGTATGATAAGTCCCCCAGCCCCATGATCATCTTTGTTGCTCTGCGCTGCACCCCCTCCAGTAACTTAATGTCCCTCTTCAGATACGGACGCCAGTACTGCATGCAATACTCCAGGTGTGGTCTAACTAATGACCTATACAGTGGCAGAATCACCTCCTCCTCCTCGAGGATATACCCTTGCAATACAACCCAGCATTTTGTTGGCTTTTGCAGCTGCCTTCCTACATTGTGCCGAGTTGTTCATTGACCCTGTAATGAGCACACCCAGATCCTTCTCCTCCTCTGTCTGGCCTAGCTGCACTCCCCCTAGCTGGTAACTCCTCCTTGGGTTCTTCATCCCAAAATGCAGCACCTTGCACTTTTTGGCATTAAAGCCCAGTTGCCAGGTGTCTGACCAGGTTTCAAGCTTTGCCAGATCATCCACCACCGCGCCTACCTTGGTATCATCGGCAAACAGACGATCTTGCTCTTGATGTCCCATGATATGTCTGCAGTGAATATCCCAAACAACACTGGTCCCAACACCGAGCCCTGTGGAACACCGCTCATCACCGCCCTTGGGTGTGAGAGCTCCCCACCCACCACCACCCTCTGTTGCCTTCCCTGCAGCCAGTTTCCTGGGCTTTTCCCTCCATTTCCCTTGATCCACAAGGTGCTTCTCAAGGTGAGGAGGGACAAGGAGCAGGTGATTCTGGTAGCCCCAGACTGGTCACGCCAGTTCTGGTACCCAGATCTCCTCAGCCTCAGCAATAGGCCCCCAGAGCGGCATCCAGACCAGCACGCCCGGACCTGCTCTCACTCAATCAGGGGAAGGTATTCCATCTGGACCTTCAGTCCCTGCACCTGACAGCCTGGTACCTGAGCGGCTAGAGTTCCAGGTTTTGGGTCTCTCCGAGGATGTCCTCACAGTAGTGGAAGCATCCAGGAAGGAGTTGACCAGGAAGTGTTATGTCTTCAAATGGAAAAGGTTTTCCATTTGGTGTCGGGGCAAGGGCCTGGACCCTCTGTCTTGTAGAGTGGCTAACATTCTCAGCTATCTTTGGTCTCTGTCCAAAGGGGGTCTTTGGTCATCGGACCTGAGGATGCACCTGGCAGCCATCTCTGCTTACCAGGCATGGGCCGGTCAGCCAACATTGGCAGAGGAGACAGTGGTCGAGTGTTTTTTCAAGGGCCTGGATCACATATCCCCTCCGGTGCGTGAACCTCCACCTCAGTGGAATCTATTCCTGGTGCTGGCAAAGCTCACTGGCAAGCCATTCGAACCAATGCACAAGTGTGAGTTGTCGCACTTGTCGTGGAAGACTGCCTTCCTGATGGCTATCACGTCTGACAGAAGTACAGGGGAGTTGCAGGCGCTTTCAGTGTACTCCCCTTATCTGGTCTTCCACAGGGACAAGGTTGTCCTGTGCCCCCACCCGAAATTCCTTCTGAAGGTGGTGTCAGAGTTTCACCTTAATCAGGTGTTGACTCTGCCAGTGTATTACCCCAGTAATACCTCGGAGGCTGAATACTTTGGACCTGAGATGAGCTCTCTCCTATTATAAGGAGAGGACGGCAGAGATTCGGGGAGAGGTTTGCCAGCTGTTTGTCACCTACACTGAAGCTACTTCTGGCAGACCTGCAGCAAAGCGGACGATTGCTCGATGGATTACATCGTGCAGGCAAGGAGCCTCCCAAAGGGATAAGAGCTCATTCTGCCCGCCATACCGCTGCATCGGTGGCTGCTTCCAGGGATAGGGACATCCCTATCTAGGAAATCGGTTGGGCTGCTACCTGGAAGACAGCAAACACCTTCATTACCCACTACCACATCGACCCCGTGTCACGCCGGGATGCTGGTTTTGGGGCCTCAGTTCTCCAATCTGTTTCCCAAGTAAGGGGTGTGCACCTTGCCTCCCTTCTCATGGAGAACTGCTTGAAGTCTGCCAATATGTGTGGATGAACAACATATCCACGATTCTAGAAAAACAGGTTACTCACCTGTAACAGTAGTTCTAGGAGTGGTATATGCTGTTCATCCACATGGACCCACCCGACCTTCCCAGCTGCGGACGCAAAAACCTGGCTTCCAGCGGGCTAAGATCTGGTATCATGGGGCGGAGCTGAGGGTTATACCACCTGGGTAGGTGGGAGGAGCCAGCTTGAAAACTTTCCAGCTGATTTAAAGGGAAAGGGACTCTGCCAATAAATGTGGATGAACAACATATTCCACTCCTAGAACTACTGTTACAGGTGAGTAACTGTTTTTTTTTCCCCCTGCGCTAAGCACCTACTATGCTACCTCACAGCTGCACTGTTTACAAGTCATCCACAGTATTCCTTCCCCCATATCACAAAAAATTTATACACTGGTCCGTCATCAGTTACTTTTTCTCCGGGTTAGTAAAATTGAAGAAATTGCCTGTTTAAAAGAGACAATCTCACTTGATTTGTGGTTTCATACGTAGCTGTTCACACTTCTGTTTCGAACAGTAGGTTACATTTTCAAAAGGTTAAACACACCAAAGCTGCCTCCTTTCTGTCACTCTGTCTAAGAAACATAGGGAGGGTAAGGGGGCAGGGAAGACACCACTATACCAAAAACTACAAGTATATTAGCTACTTTATTTCATTCTTTGTTTATGCTGCCTTCTAATGCCGCAACCGCTCTCAGGGACTCCCAGGGTGTCCCGTAGCTCGGCCAAACCCCTGAGTGCGCCCAGAAGACCATCCCCCATCCTGCTACGGTTTGCCCCCTGGGCAGTGAAGGGGAGAGCCCAGACCCTCTCTGCCTATACAAATCATGTCAGGTGGTCCGTTTAGGGTTCCCCAGGGTTGGCCTGGTTGTTATGCACTGGGGCCCATCGCTAGGTGCAGAAGTGGGTGCTATTTTCTGGTTTTCTCCCTAACCCTGAGGACGGCGGCACATTGGGAGGTCCAAGGAGACATGCACATGCAGAGACATGCTGCCACCCCGGACCCCAGCCAACGTCCTCCTCTCCCTCTTGGCAATCCCACTGCACTGCCCCCATGGTCACCCAACTGGCAGTATTGCAGCAAGAACAGTAGCCCTCCCTCCTCAGGGAGGAGAGCATCCTTAGGGCACTCAGTCCTCCTCCCCCCCCTTGGCCAGCCTGGCAACAACCCATGCTCATCATCTACGAACCTGGGTCACCAGCGTCGTGAGGGGTAGCTGTGCCATTGCTCTGGCAGGCCGGCTATGGCAGCCACTTTAAGACAAATGTAAAAAATCTAAGCTGTAATACCCATCGATTTATAAACAGGTTGAAGGATTACTCAATCAATAATTCAAACTTTTAAATGTTAATGTAACCCCTAGATGGCGCTATCCCAGGGGCTACTACCCCTGCCTGATTTGCCACTATCAGGTTGAGGGGCCTGGATCCAATGGCGGGTGCCTCCACCCAGAGGTCAGGGTTTGCAATAGTTAAACTAACTTGGTCACAGCCCTCTGGGACACTGCAACCCCCCTTTCTTCCCACTAGTGGCCCACACAATATATCAGAATTACCTTCACAGTATACACTTACCCCCAGGTCTGGTTCCAGCACTGGGACCTCCTGTGAAATGAGATACAGTGCAACAATCACAGTACAGTACTTTAACATAGACAAATACCTCAGGCAGTATAACTTTGCTGAAACAAGCAGCTCTGATTTATTTAGGGGATATAACAAGGACAGGGGAAATCAGGTTAATTAGCTTATCACTCTAATAATTCACTTATGGCTCTGTGCACAGGCCTATCCCTATCAGTTACTGTCCCTGGGTACCCAAGCCCTAGTGGCTAGTCCAAACCGTGGCAGCTGGTAGGGGCCCTTTCACACAGAGAAAAGGAGAATTAAACAGTCAGCAGTACAGTAATTCCATTTGGATTTAATGTGGCAATTCAACAGGGAGCTAATTGGAATTAGTACTCACGACCTCCAAATAAGATAGGGTCCTTCAATGTCAGCAGGGCTCACTTGAGGTACACAAACCTCTTCACACATCCATATAAAAGAAAGCACTATACCAGGCAGGCTGCATCTGTATCCCGATCGCAATTACTGCACAATACCCGGAGAACACACAGCAGATTCAGTTCCTGACAGACAGAGTGCAATTTTCAGCAATTCCTCCAGTCTTCTACAGGGTGAGCCTGGTTTCTACTCTTCAGAGATCCTTTGATTCTTTTCACAGGACGATTCAGTCCTAACAAGCTGTTACACAAGCTGCAGACCGGAACTCTGGGCCTTACACACGCTTTTTACTAAAACTGCACACTGAAAAGCACAGGGCTCCTTCCTTCTTCACTGCCAAAGCTCAACTCACACTCCAACTGAAAAACCGGGCACTTCCTTTGAGTTCCTCCCAGTTCTTGACTGGATTGGCTGTCACTCACAATAGACTGCTGCTGTTGGTCCAAAAGGCACTGAAGTCTAAACTACATCTCCCAGAGTCACTGCCCATACAATCCTCTTGTGGCTGGGCTCAGATTATGAGTCCAAGTTCTGATTCGTCCAAGGCACCATTTTAGAGCTAGCTTTACCCACACTGATTGGTCCAGTTCAGCAGTTCAAAACTAGAATGGGGAACTAGCAGACACAGTTCTGACTGCAAAGAAAGCAGGTTAGACAAACTGTAATTTCATTATTACTCTAAATAATTTCTGGCAAACAGTTACATCTTTCAGATAGGTTCCCTTTGCACTCCTAGTGACTGCAAAATGAAGTAATTGGCAGCAGTTCGAGGGTACTCAAACAGAGAAGCACAGTCCCCCATACAAACTAATTATGTCTGCAAGCAGACAGCTCTTAAAGAGACAGTGCCAGAGGTTCTAAAACACTCACTGATAAATGGCTTAACGCCAAACACCATTCAGGCTTGGAGCATTCAAGCAAGCTCCTGGAAGTCTTTTGGGAACCCCCATTTGCAGGGGGTTACACCTTCCTGGTCTGGGAAAGCTTGACGTCCAAGGCAAGCAAGTACCCCATAAGTTTCAACTGCAACCATATACATTTGCATTAGGTTTCTATACGTAATCATCAGTCAATATATCATTTTACCAAGAACACATTTCTGAAACATTGCAGTACGTCCTCTTTACACAGTATTACATACACATTGTACCATAACTCAAGTTATTACCTCTTGAACATGAAACCTGAAGAGAGGGGCCCTTCCCTATCAGTTACCTTGGGGCTGGATGGGCAAGGGCACCATACTTAGAGGGCAACACAAGTAACTTGAGTTAGCACTGATGCTCAGTTTGGGCAATGAGCCTGGGACACATACACTCCTTTATGGACAACATTGAGAGGCAAATCCACAGGCCTCCCAAGGGAATCATAACTGAGGTGCACCACAGGCTTTACAGCTCGACCAGTCTTTCTAGGGGAACTGTTACAGTCTCTGCACTCTGAGCCTCATTTTCAGCATTGTCCTCACTTGTCAGGGGAGTCTCCTGGGGGTAGAGAGGCTAGAACTTGGGGCACTTTCAGCTCCAGGAGTTACAGTTTCTGAGTCCACAACATTTGGCTCACGAGGAGAGCTTTGGACACTGGCAGTGGACTGTCAGGCACTCAAAATACTCTTCTTGTTCTGGTGTATCACCAGTCTGACCTAATCCATCATTTTCCTCCCTGAAAGCTCAAACAGTTCAACCATGCACAATGATTCCATTTCATCTGATCTGATGCTTTGCACTTCACTTTCTGGGAGCATTGCTCCAGGGATGAAGCTGGGGCTTAGATAGTCCAGAAGGCCCAGCTTCATCTCCAGTATTGACTAGGGATTGCCCCAAACAATTGACTCAGTTCGTAAGAAGGATAGTATTCAAAGTCACTCTCACTTTCTTCCGATATGGACTGACAGTCATGCTCAACTGGGACTTGTGGAGGGAACACTTAACTTTGCTTCTGTAGGGCAGACTTTCTTGATCTTTTCTTAGCAGCAGCTCTAGTCACTGGTCCAGAGGGGCATCTTCTAGGGCTCAGACTCAATTAAGATTTGTCCAATGGGCAGTAAATGATTTCTATGCATTGTTTTTATCTTTGAATTATTCTCAGGCCTTACTTTGTACACTGGCAGATCATCTAGTTTGCCCACTACAATGTGAGGGAGATGGTGCCATCTGTCAGCAATCTTGTGCTTGCCATGCAGTCCCAGATTTCTTAGCAATACCCGATCTCCTCCTGGAGTTCCTGTGCTTTCACCTTTTATCATACCTTTCTTTGTTGGCCAGATTTCTTTTGGCAGCCATGGTTTGAGCCAGTTGGCAGCATGAGTTAGCTGGGCCTTTAACTTTGCACATACTGTAAATAGTTGTCAGCTTGAACCCTATCAGGAGAGACCCCAAAACACACATCTACTGGTAGTCGAGCTTCTCTTCCAAACATCAGGCGGTAGGGGAGAATCCAGTGGCATCACTTTTGGTGCAGTTATAAGCATGTACCAGGGTGCTAATTTGTTGGCTCCATCTAGGCTTGTCCTTTGGGTGCAGGGTGCCTAGCATATCTAGCAAAGTGCGGTTGAAAGCGTTCAGGCTGTGGGTCCCCTGGGGTGGTAAGGAGTGGTTCTGGACTTTCAGACCCCCACAGAGAGAACATCTCTTTGATCAGACGACTCTCAAAGTCTCCCTGATCAGAATGGATTCTTTGTGGAGCCCCATAGTGAACAAAAAGTTTTCTACAAGTACTTTGGCCACAGTGGATGCTTTCTGGTCTTTGGTGGGGAAAGCTTGGGCATATCTCGTGAAATGGTCAGTGACCACCAGCACATTACTGATATTTCTTTGATCTGACTCAAACTCAGAAAATCAATACAGACCAGCTCCATGGGTGCACTGGTGAGATATTAACATGGGGCAGCCCTCTGGGGCAAAGCTTTCTCTGTAAGCAGCTATCACAAGTTCGAATGTGTTGCTCCACATCAGCCCCCATCTTAGCCAATAGAATCTGGATCTCACCAAGTCAAGTGTTCTGTCTATACCAAGGTGCCCATGTGGTTGTGCAAGGACCTCAGTACTGAGTCTCGAAAGGCAGTGGGCAGCACTAGTTGTTGTTTGTCTACTTGTCCCCTCTGTCTACTGTTTCTCTGTATAACAGTTTATTGATCAGTTTCAACTTAGGACCTTCTTTGTATAACAGTGCAGTTCTCAAATCAGTGGAGCGAATTTGGACACATCTTTTCCTGCATAGAGGGCTTCTAAAGCTGCTTTGATCATGGGATCGAGGATTGAGCCCTCAATACTGTCATTGTCCAGCTGAGGCAGTGCACCAATGTCTATTGCAGAAAAGTGGCAATAAGCAGCAGGTATGCAATCCTCAGAGGGTCCTCAAGCAATCCACCATGCAGTCCACTGGGTCCGTGGACATTTGTTCCTCCCTGTCAAACTTATGGCAGAGTGCCCAATGTCAGGTTCTGCCAATCGGACCCAATCATTCTGGGGAACAGGCCTCCGGGAGAGAGCATCAGCATCTATGTGGTTCAGACCTGCTCGGTATTCGAGAGCATAGTCATATGTAGATAATGCAGAAAGCCACCTATGGCCAGTGGCATCCAACTTAGCTGAGGTCTGCACATAGGTCAAAGGATTATTGTCAGTTTTTACTAGTATTTTAGCCCCATACAAGTACTCATGGAATTGGTCAACAATAGCCCACTTCAAAGCTAGGAACTCTAACTTATGTACAGGATAGTTCTTTTCGGATGGGGTCAGGCTTTACTGGCAAAGGCCACTGGTCTCAGGCCATTCTCGTGTTTTTGGTACAACACAGCCCCCAACCCTTGCAAGCTAGCATCAGTGTGCAGGACGAAGGTTTTCTTTGGATCGGCATAGGCCAGCACTGGAGCATGGGTAAGTTGATATATGATCTCATGAAAAGTAGTCTCACAATCAGGAGTCCAGCGGGCCCCAAATACTTCACTCGGATGAAAATACACTCTTTCAGTCTTGAGGGACGCTGACTTTTGGTATTTTTTGTGGGTTGGGGGATACCCTTGAGTAAGGTTAAGTAAAGGGCGGATCACTCTTGAATAGTCCTTGATGAAGCGCCGATAATAACCACAGAATCCCAGGAATCTTTTGCAGTTCTTTTTAGATTTTGGGCTGTGGCCAGGTGGTCAAGGCCTCAACTTTACTTGGGTCGGTCTCTATTCCTCGGTGGATACTATGTGTCCCACATACTTTACTGATGTTTGAAAGAATTGACACTTATCAATGGACAGTTTAAGGCCAAAGTCCTCCAGTCGGTCCAATACCTTAAATAATCTGCTCTCATGTTCCTCCAGTGAGCTGCCAAACACAATAACATCATCTAGGTATACCAGGCACTTAGTAAGTTCATGTCCCCACTGCACGCCCATCAATCGCTGAAAAGTGCTGGGGCACCTGAAATCCCTTGAGGCATCCCTCATGAATTCATAGAAGCCAAGCGGACAGATAAAGGTCAGTTTTCTCACGGTCCCTCTGGGGACCGGGATCTGGTAGTACCCATCATGGAGATCCAGCACAGAGAACCACTTGCTCCCGCTTAGGCAGTCCAAAGCATCCTGAATGCGGGCATTGTGTACTGATCAGGATAGTCCGCCGTTTAAGGTGCGATAATCCACACACATCCTTACTGTTCCATTCTTTTCCTCACTACCACAATGGGGAAGCTATAAGGGCTTCTGGACTTTGTATTACACCAGCAGCTAACATTCCTTGCAGATGCTGCCTCATCATCTATGTCAGCAGGTGCCAGGCGCCGAGACCTCTCACAAATGGTCTTTCATCATGCAGCCGGATATTGTGCTCAGCTCCTGCACGCATCCCACATCCCATTCCTTTAAAGAAAACACCTGGTCTCTGGGCAAGCTTCTCACTGATCCTCACTTTCCATTCAGCTGGCAGCGAGTCGCCGAATCAAACAAGTCAGGCTGCTACTCTGTCATTCTTCCTGAACCTTGCTGCTGGTAGCACTGCAGTGTCTGCACAATGCACATTAGCCAGGATGCAACCTCTGTTTACTCGAATGTCTCTTTCAGACACATTATGAACTTGGACCATTACCCTTCTGGTATAAGCATGGGCTCTAGCGGCAAAATACTAGGCTTGACCAGCAGTCCCTCTGGCAATTTTCCATCGCCTGGGCATCCAACATTAATATTTTATTCTTAACATCCTTTCTGATACGGACCTCTCCTGTAAGGTACACTGGGCATTTGGCGCCAGGATCAGAGACTCAGGATCCTTCTTCCATACAATTCGACCGGTTCCTCTGGTTCTGTTTTTCAGCATCTCTCTGTGCCTCATAGGCCTTCTTAATTAAAAGCCGAACTCTTAAAGCTCTACTAGTCTTTGACCCTGTTTTCATAACACAACTGTGCCAGCCTTCCTAACATATGAGCATTTGTTCCAATCAACAAAGGGACACCATCATACAGTCCAGTGGGGGACACACTAGGCTAGGGTCTCTACTTGTTCGCCACCCAGCCACGGAGGTGGGAAAGACAGCCAAATTGATATACCCGAATAGGGGTAGGCCTTCTCACTTAACCCCATACATGCAGTCCTTCTAATGGTTGTAAGGGTACGCCTGACAAATGCTTTGATACCAATCCTGGAACATAATTGTCACTTGGGAGCCACTGTCTATCACAGCTCTTGTAGACACTCATTCACCTTACAGTGGTCTCCATGGAGGGACCCACCATTCTGGACCAGTCTGGAGAGGCGGTAGTGGGGCCTGGCAACGGACCTTGCCACCAAAGGACGTGAATTAGCATTTTTGGTGCCTCACTGGGATCATGTCGGCACCTCTTAACCACTGATTTCTTCTCCAAGCTTCCTTGTAGCCTATATGCAACTTTGTCAGTGTCTTTTGGGACTGGTATTCTCTTCATGTGCCCATCTTTCCCACAATTATAGCAAAACATACTTTCTGGAGTTTGAGCTGGCCGAGGCGCCACACTGGGAGCCGGCGGGGTATTACTAACTGGAAACCTGGGTGCCATCTCTGTCTGCGGCGTGATAAGCATTTGGAGACATCTCACTGCCTCTCCACTTCCATGGTCAAGGAATTGAGTTTGGAGCTGTTATCAGCAGGAGATACATGGGTGGGTACCTCCACCCCCATGGCAGATGCAGTCGGATATAGGTCAGGGCCTGTACTTGCAGGCGTGGCCTTCATAAAGGGACTGTTTTTGAATTCCCGGATCTCTCAACAGTTCGCCCCATTGTGGCATATCTTTTCCTTGTCAGAGCACTCATTGACTGTCAACCTCTGCCCCTGAACTTCACTTGATGGGTCACCTCAGTCACTCGGGTCGAGCCACAGCTGTTGGTGCAGGTACCCCGAGGTCGCCTTTTCTCAACTCCCGAATTCTCTCATTAACTCATCATAGGAGGGTGGGGATTCCAGTCGACTGCAGGCGAACTGAAGCAACAGCAGTTCTGAGAAGGGGCAGACTTAAGGATTCTGTCCAGTCTGGTTCGTCCAGTTCAATCGCTGGCAAACTACCTTTCTGAGGCATTCTTGCAACAATTTTTCCAGCCGAGAGACATACACAGACAACAACTCCCTTGGTACTGTTGTGCATTTCTTTCCCACCATAGGTCCTCATCAGAATCTGGGCTCCATACACATTCTCCAAGGCCTCAAGATAGGCCTGTGCAGTCGCTCAGGGTTACTGGCCCGCTAGCACGGATGGTAGCCAGGCAGGACCCGGAGGCCTCACTAACCTCTTCGCTTTCACCTTCCGAGCATTGCCATTCTAGCACTTGGGGCAACATAGTCTATCCAGGTCTCCCAGTCATCCTCCCTTGGGGGTGGGAGGGTGCCAGAGAAGATCCTCAACCTTCGGTAAGAGTCGTGACTAATGGCAGGTGCAGAAATAGGAGTCTGCATTGGTTCAGCCACCATTACGGGCACTGGAGCAGGAGAGGTGTTGGGGAGGAACACCCTAGGTGGCAAGAATAGTTTTCAAGTCCTCCACAGTTTTCCTCTCCCAGCAACCATTCAGCAAATTTCTTCTCAAAGTTTCAGATAGTGGTGGGGCTGATTCCCCGGGTCTTTACTGTCCTTAGTTATCACTCTCCAAGCAGTGAGGGCTCCTCTGGGGTAATGGTCTGTGGCACTTTGGAGCTATCTATGGGATCCTTAAACTCTACTAGGGCCAGGAAAGTGTGGGTGAGCAGATTAGCATGCCGACCCACCACCACAGGGTTTTGTAAACCTTCCACCTTGAAAGTACTCCTGCACAGTGTCCAGATGGATACCCAGGGGGATGTCCAGGATAAGCATAGCATTTTGGGGGTCGATCTCCTCCCAGTACACCACTCCACCAGCCGGTGCACAGCCACTCTGTCGGGTACCCATTTTTTCTTAACAGTGGTTCGTGAATATGGCCACCAGAGGACACACAATCCCAGCGTGAGCCTCCAAGATGTAACCCCTAGATGGCGCTATCCCAGGGGCTACTACCCCTGCCTGATTTGCCACTATCAGGTTGAGGGGCCTGGATCCAATGGCGGTGCCTCCACCCAGAGGTCAGGGTTTGCAATAGTTAAACTAACTTGGTCACAGCCCTCTGGGACACTGCAACCCCTTTCTTCCCACTAGTGGCCCACACAATATATCAGAATTACCTTCACAGTATACACTTACCCCCAGGTCTGGTCTCCAGCACTGGGACCTCCCAGAAATGAGATACAGTGCAACAATCACAGTACAGTACTTTAACATAGACAAATACCTCAGGCAGTATAACTTTGCTGAAACAAGCAGCTCTGATTTATTTAGGGGATATAACAAGGACAGGGGAAATCAGGTTAATTAGCTTATCACTCTAATAATCTATTTATGGCTCTGTGCACAGGCCTATCCCTATCAGTTACTGTCCTGGGACCCAAGCCCTAGTGGCTAGTCCAAACCGTGGCAGCTGGTAGGGCCCTTCACACAGAGAAAGGAGAATTAAACAGTCAGCAGTACAGTAATTCCATTTGGATTTAATGTGGCAATTCAACAGGGAGCACCCTGAATTAGTACTCACGACCTCCAAATAAGATAGGGTCCTTCAATGTCAGTAGGGCTCACTTGAGGTACACAAACCTCTTCACACATCCATATAAAAGAAAGCACTATACCAGGCAGGCTGCATCTGTATCCCGATCGCAATTACTGCACAATACCCGGAGAACACACAGCAGATTCAGTTCCTGACAGACAGAGTGCAATTTTCAGCAATTCCTCCAGTCTTCTACAGGGTGAGCCTGGTTTCTACTCTTCAGAGATCCTTGATTCTTTTCACAGGACGGATTCAGTCCTAACAAGCTGTTACACAAGCTGCAGACCGAACTCTGGGCCTTACACACGCTTTTACTAAAACTGCACACTGAAAAGCACAGGGCTCCTTCCTTCCACTGCCAAAGCTCAACTCACACTCCAACTGAAAACCGGCACTTCCTTGAGTTCCTCCCAGTTCTTGACTGGATTGGCTGTCACTACAATAGACTGCTGCTGTTGGTCCAAAAAGGCACTGAAGTCTAAACTACATCTCCCAGAGTCACTGCCCATACAATCCTCTTGTGGCTGGCTCAGATTATGAGTCCAAGTTCTGATTCGTCCAAGGCACCATTTTAGAGCTAGCTTACCCCACACTGATTGGTCCAGTTCAGCAGTTCAAAACTAGAATGGGAACTAGCAGACACAGTTCTGACTGCAAAGAAAGCAGGTTAGACAAACTGTAATTTCATTATTACTCTAAATAATTTCTGGCAAACAGTTACATCTTTCAGATAGGTTCCTTTGCACTCCTAGTGACTGCAAAATGAAGTAATTGCAGCAGTTCGAGTGGTACTCAAACAGAGAAGCACACAGTCCCCATACAACTAATTATGTCTGCAAGCAGACAGCTCTTAAAGAGACAGTGCCAGAGGTTCTAAAAACACTACTGATAAATGGCTTAAACGCCAAACACCATTCAGGCTTGGAGCATTCAAGCAAGCTCCTGGAAGTCTTTTGGGAACCCCCATTTGCAGGGGGTTACACCTTCCTGGGTTCTGGGAAAGCTTGACGTCTGCCACACAAGTACTCATAAGTTTCAACTGCAACCTATACATTTGCATTAGGCTCGCTACGTAATCATCAGTCAATATATCATTTTACCAAGAACACATTTCTGAAACATTGCAGTACGCCACTCTTACACAGTATTACATACACATTGTACCATAACTCAAGTTATTACCTCTTGAACATGAAACCTGAAGAGAGGGGCCCTTCCTCATCAGTTACTTTGGGGCTGGATGGCAAGGGCACCATACTTAGAGGGCAACACAAGTAACTTGAGTTAGCACTGATGCTCAGTTTGGGCAATGAGCTCGGGGACACATACACTCCTTTATGGACAACATTGAGAGGCAAATCCACAGGCCTCCCAAGGAATCATAACTGAGGTGCACCACAGGCTTTACAGCTGACCAGTCTTTCTAGGGGAACTGTTACAGTCTCTGCACTCTGAGCCTCATTTTCAGCATTGTCCTCACTTGTCAGGAGTCTCCTGGGGGTAGAGAGGCTAGAACTTGGGGCACTTTCAGCTCCAGGAGTTACAGTTTCTGAGTCCACAACATTTGGCCGTCAGGAGATTTCGGACACTGGCAGTGGACTGTCAGGGCACTCAAAATACTCTTCTTGTTCTGGTGTATCACCAGTCTGACCCAATCCATCATTTTCTCCCTGAAAGCTCAAACAGTTCAACCATGCACAATGATTCCATTTCATCTGATCTGATGCTTTGCACTTCACTTTCTGGGAGCATTGGCTCCAGGATGAAGCTGGGGCTTAGATAGTCCAGAAGGCCCAGCTTCATCTCCAGTATTGACTAGGGATTGCCCGAAACAATTGACTCAGTTCGTAAGAAGGATAGTATTCAAAGTCACTCTCACTTTCTTCCGATATGGACTGACAGTCATGCTCAACTGGGACTTGTGGAGGGAACACTTTAACTTTGCTTCTGTAGGTGCAGACTTTCTTGATCTTTCTTAGCAGCAGCTCTAGTCACTGGTCCAGAGGGGCATCTCTAGGGCTCAGACTCAATTAAGATTTGTCCAATGGGCAGTAAATGATTTCTATGCATTGTTTTTACATCTTTTGAATTATTCTCAGGCCTTACTTTGTACACTGGCAGATCATCTAGTTTGCCCACTACAATGTGAGGGAGAGTGCCATCTGTCAGCAATCTTGTGCTTGCCATGCAGTCCCAGATTTCTTAGCAATACCCGATCTCCCTCCTGGAGTTCCTGTGCTTTCACCTTTATCATACCTTTCTTTGTTGGCCAGATTTCTTTTGGCAGCCATGGTTTGAGCCAGTTAGCACGCATGAGTTAGCTGGGCCTTTAACTTTGCACATACTGTAAATAGTTGTCAGCTTGAACCCTATCAGGAGAGACCCCAAACACACATCTACTGGTAGTCGAGCTTCTTCCAAACATCAGGCGGTAGGGGAGAATCCAGTGGCATCACTTTTGGTGCAGTTATAAGCATGTACCAGGGTGCTAATTTGTTGGCTCCATCTAGGCTTGTCCTTTGGGTGCAGGGTGCCTAGCATATCTAGCAAAGTGCGGTTGAAACGTTCAGGCTGTGGGTCCCCTGGGGTGGTAAGGAGTGGTTCTGGACTTTCGCACTCCCCACAGAGAAAGCATCTCTTTGATCAGACGACTCTCAAAGTCTCCCTTGATCAGAATGGATTCTTTGTGGAGCTCCATAGTGAACAAAAAGTTTTCTACAAGTACTTTGGCCACAGTGGATGCTTTCTGGTCTTTGGTGGGAAAGCTTGGGCATATCTCGTGAAATGGTCAGTGACCACCAGCACATTACTGATATTTCTTTGATCTGACTCCAAACTCAGAAAATCAATACAGACCAGCTCCATGGGTGCACTGGTGGTGATGTTAACAAGGGGGCAGCCTCTGGGCAAAAGCTTTCTCTGTAAGCAGCGACTACAAGTTCGAATGTGTTGCTCCACATCAGCCCCCATCTTAGGCCAATAGAATCTGGATCTCACCAAGTCAAGTGTTCTGTCTATACCAAGGTGCCCCATGTGGTTGTGCAAGGACCTCAGTACTGAGTCTCGAAAGGCAGTGGGCAGCACTAGTTGTTGTTTGTCTACTTGTCCCCTCTGTCTACTGTTTCTCTGTATAACAGTTTATTGATCAGTTTCAACTTAGGACCTTCTTGTATAACAGTGCAGTTCTCAAACCAGTGGAGCGTAATTTGACACATCTTTTCCTGCATAGAGGGCTTCTAAAGCTGCTTTGATCATGGGATCGCGGGATTGAGCCCGCCGAATACTGTCATTGTCCAGCTGAGGCAGTGCACCAATGTCTATTGCAGAAAAGTGGCAATAAGCAGCAGGTATGCAATTCTCAGAGGGTCCCAAGCAATCCACCATGCAGTCCACTGGGTCCGTGGACATTTGTTCCTCCCTGTCAAACTTGCGGCAGAGTGCCCGAATGTCAGGTTCTGCCAATCGGACCCAATCATTCTGGGGAACAGGCCTCCGGGAGAGAGCATCAGCATCTATGTGGTTCAGACCTGCTCGTATTCGAGAGCATAGAATATATGTAGATAATGCAGAAAGCCACCTATGGCCAGTGGCATCCAACTTAGCTGAGGTCTGCACATAGGTCAAAGGATTATTGTCAGTTTTACTAGTATTTTAGCCCCATACAAGTACTCATGGAATTGGTCAACAATAGCCCACTTCAAAGCTAGGAACTCTAACTTATGTACAGGATAGTTCTTTTCGGATGGGGTCAGGCTTCTACTGGCAAAGGCCACTGGTCTCAGGCCATTCTCGTGCTCTTGGTACAACACAGCCCCAACCCTTGCAAGCTAGCATCAGTGTGCAGGACGTAAGGTTTTCTTGGATCGGCATAGGCCAGCACTGGAGCATGGGTAGTTGATATATGATCTCATGAAAAGCAGTCTCACAATCAGGAGTCCAGCGGGCCCCAAATACTTCACCGGATGAAAATACACTCTTTCAGTCTTGAGGGACGCTGACTTTTGTGTATTTTTGTGGGTTGGGGGATACCCTTGAGTAAGGTTAAGTAAAGGCGGATCACTCTTGAATAGTCCTTGATGAAGCGCCGATAATAACCACAGAATCCCAGGAATCTTTGCAGTTCTTTTAGATTTTTGGGCTGTGGCCAGGTGGTCAAGGCCTCAACTTTACTTGGGTGGTCTCTATTCCTCGGTGGATACTATGTGTCCCACATACTTTACTGATGTTTGAAGAATTGACACTTATCAATGGACAGTTTAAGGCCAAAGTCCTCCAGTCGGTCCAATACCTTAAATAATCTGCTCTCATGTTCCTCCAGTGAGCTGCCAAACACAATAACATCATCTAGGTATACCAGGCACTCTAGTAAGTTCATGTCCCCACTGCACGCTCCATCAATCGTTGAAAAGTGGCTGGGGCACCTGAAATCCTTGAGGCATCCTCATGAATTCATAGAAAAGCGGACAGATAAAGGCCGTCTTCTCACGGTCCTCTGGGGCCATCGGGATCTGGTAGTACCCATCTGGAGATCCAGCACAGAGAACCACTTGCTCCCGTTTAGGCAGTCCAAAGCATCCTGAATGCGGGGCATTGTGTACTGATCAGGGATAGTCCGCCGGTTTAAGGTGCGATAATCCACACACATCCTTACTGTTCCATTCTTTTTCCTCACTACCACAATGGGGGAAGCATAAGGGCTTCTGGATTCTTGTATTACACCAGCAGCTAACATCTCTTGCAGATGCCGTCTCACATCATCTATGTCAGCAGGTGCCAGGCGTCGAGACCTCTCACGAATGGTCTTTCATCATGCAGCCGGATATTGTGCTCAGCTCCTTGCACGCATCCTACATCCCATTCCTTTAAAGAAAACACCTGGTCTCTCTGGGCAAGCTTCTCACTGATCCTCACTTTCCATTCAGCTGGCAGCGGGAGTCGCGAAATCAAACAAGTCAGGCGTTACTCTGTCATTCTTCCTTGAACTCTTGCTGCTGGTAGCACTGCAGTGTCTGCACAATGCACATTAGCCAGGATGCAACCTCTGTTTACTCGAATGTCTCTTTCAGACACATTATGAACTTGGACCATTACCCTTCTGGCATAAGCATGGGCTCTAGCGGGCAAAATACTAGGCTTGACCAGCAGTCCCTCTGGCAATTTTCCATCGCCTGGTGCATCCAACATTAATATTTTATTCTTAACATCCTTTCTGATACGGACCTCTCCTGTAAGGTACACTGGGCATTTGCGCCAGGATCAGAGACTCAGGATCCTTCTTCCATACAATTCCGACCGGTTCCTCTGGTTCTGTTTTTCAGCATCTCTCTGTGCCTCATAGGCCTTCTTAATTAAAGCCGGAACTCTTAAAGCTCTACTAGTCTTTGACCCCTGTTTTCATAACACAACTGTGCCAGCCTTCCGAACATATGAGCATTTGTTCCAATCAACAAAGGGACACCATCATACAGTCCAGTGGGGGACACACTAAGGCTAGGGTCTCTACTTGTTCGCCACTCCAGCCAAGGAGGTGGGGAAAGACAGCCAAATTGGATATACCCGAATAGGGGTAGGCCTTCTCACTTAACCCCCATACATGCAGTCCTTCTAATGGTTGTAGGCACGCCTGACAAATGCTTCTGATACCAATCCTGGAACATAATTGTCACTTGGGAGCCACTGTCTAATACAGCTCTTGTAGACACTCCATTCACCTTTACAGTGGTCTCCATGGAGGGACCCACTATTCTGGACCAGTCTGGAGGCGGTAGTGGGGGCCTGGGCAACGGACCTTGCCACAAAAGGACGTGAATTAGCATTTTGGTGCCTCACTGGGATCATGTCGTGCACCTCTTAACCACTGATTTCTTCTCCAAGCTCTCCTTGTAGCCTATATGCAACTTTGTCAGTGTCTTTTGGGACTGGCATTCCTTTCATGTGCCCATCTTTCCCACAATTATAGCAAAACATACTTTCTGGAGTTTGAGCTGGCGAGGCGCCACACTGGGAGCCAGGGCGGGGTATTACTAACTGGAAACCTGGGTGCCATCTCTGTCTGCGTGTGATAAGCATTTGGAGACATCTCGTCAGTTTCTCCACTTCCATGGTCAAGGAATTGAGTTTGGAGCTGTTATCAGCAGGAGATACATGGGTGGGTACCCCCACCCCCATAGCAGATGCAGTCGGATATAGGTCAGGGCCCGTACTTGCAGGCGTAGCCTTCACAAAGGGACTGTTTTTGAATTCCCGGATCTCTCTCAACAGTTCGCCCCATTGTGGCATATCTTTTTCCTTGTCAGAGCACTCATTGACTGTCAACCTCTGCCCTGAACTTCACTTGATGGGTCACCCTCAGTCACTGGTCAGTAGCTACAGCTGTTGGTGCAGGTACCTCCCGAGGTCGCCTTTTCTCAACTCCTCAATTTCTCTCATTAACTCATCATAGGAGGGTGGGGATTCCAGTCGATTTGCCAGGCGTAACTGAAGCAACAGCAGTTCTGAGAAGGCAGACTTATGGATTCTGTCCAGTCTGGTTCGGTCCAGTTCAATCGCTGGCAAACTACCCTTTCTGAGGCATTCTTGCAACAATTTTTCCAGCCGAGAGACATACACAGACAACAACTCCCTTGGTACTGTTGTGCATTTCTTACTCTCCACCATAGGTCCTCATCAGAATCTGGGCTCCCATACACATTCTCCAAGGCCTCAAGATAGGCTGTGCAGTCGCTTCAGGGTTACTGGCCCGTTTAGCACGGATGGTAGCCAGGGCAGGACCTGGAGGCTCTCACTAACCCTCTTTCGCTTTTCGCCTTCCGAGCATTGCCATTCTAGCACTTGGGGGGCAACATAGTCTATCCAGGTCTCCCAGTCATCCTCCCCTTGGGGGGTGGGGAGGGTGCCAGAGAAGATCCTCAACCTTCTGTAAGAGTCGTGACTAATGGCAGGTGCAGAAATAGGAGTCTGCATTGGTTCAGCCACCATTACGGGCACTGGAGCAGGAGAGGGTGTTGGGGGAGGAACACCCCCAGGTGGCAAGAATAGTTTCTTCAAGTCCTCCACAGTTTTCCCCTCTCCCAGCAACCATTCAGCAAATTTCTTCTCAAAAGTTTCAGATAGTGGTGGGGGCTGATTCCCCCCCGGGTCTTTACTGTCCTTAGTTATCACTCTCCAAGCAGTGAGGGCTCCCTCTCGGGTAATGGTCTGTGGCACTTTGGAGCTATCTATGGGATCCTTAAACTCTACTAGGGCCAGGAAAGTGTGGGTGAGCAGATTAGCATGCCGACCCACCACCACAGGGTTTTGTAAACCTTCCACCTTGGAAAGTACTCCCTGCACAGTGTCCGTATTGATACCCAGGATAAGCATAGCATTTTGGGGGTCGATCTCCTCCCCAGTACACCACTCCACCAGCCGGTGCACAGCCACTCTGTCGGGTACCCATTTTTTCTTAACAGTGGTTCAGAATATGGCCACTAGAGGACACACAATCCCAGCGGTGAGCCTCCAAGATGTAACCCCTAGATGGCGCTATCCCAGGGGCTACTACCCCTGCCTGATTTGCCACTATCAGGTTGAGGGGCCTGGATCCAATGGCGGGTGCCTCCACCCAGAGGTCAGGGTTTGCAATAGTTAAACTAACTTGGTCACAGCCCTCTGGGACACTGCAACCCCCCTTTCTTCCCACTAGTGGCCCACACAATATATCAGAATTACCTTCACAGTATACACTTACCCCCAGGTCTGGTTCCAGCACTGGGACCTCCTGTGAAATGAGATACAGTGCAACAATCACAGTACAGTACTTTAACATAGACAAATACCTCAGGCAGTATAACTTTGCTGAAACAAGCAGCCTGATTTATTTAGGGATATAACAAGGACAGGGGAAATCAGGTTAATTAGCTTATCACTCTAATAATTATTTATGGCTCTGTGCACAGGCCTATCCCTATCAGTTACTGTCCCTGGGTACCCAAGCCCTAGTGGCTAGTCCAAACCGTGGCAGCTGGTAGGGGCCTTTCACACAGAGAAAAGGAGAATTAAACAGTCAGCAGTACAGTAATTCCATTTGGATTTAATGTGATAATTCAACAGGGAGCGAATTCTGAATTAGTACTCACGACTCCAAATAAGATAGGGTCCTTCAATGTCAGTAGGCCTTACTTGAGGCCACAAACCCTTCACACATCCATATAAAGAAAGCACTATACCAGGCAGGCTGCATCTGTATCCCGATCGCAATTACTGCACAATACCCGGGAGAACACACAGCAGATTCAGTTCCTGACAGACAGAGTGCAATTTTCAGCAATTCCTCCAGTCTTCTACAGGGTGAGCCTGGTTTCTACTTTCAGAGATCCTTTGATTCTTTTCACAGGACGGATTCAGTCCTAACAAGCTGTTACACAAGCTGCAGACCGAACTCTGGGCCTTACACACGCTTTTTTACTAAAACTGCACACTGAAAAGCACAGGGCTCCTTCCTTCTTCACTGCCAAAGCTCAACTCACACTCCAACTGAAAAACTGGCACTTCCTTTGAGTTCCTCCCAGTTCTTGACTGGATTGGCTGTCACTCACAATAGACTGCTGCTGTTGGTCCAAAAAGGCACTGAAGTCTAAACTACATCTCCCAGAGTCACTGCCCATACAATCCTCTTGTGGCTGGCTCAGATTATGAGTCCAAGTTCTGATTCGTCCAAGGCACCATTTTAGAGCTAGCTTACCCCACACTGATTGGTCCAGTTCAGCAGTTCAAAACTAGAATGGGGAACTAGCAGACACAGTTCTGACTGCAAAGAAAGCAGGTTAGACAAACTGTAATTTCATTATTACTCTAAATAATTTCTGGCAAACAGTTACATCTTTCAGATAGGTTCCCTTGCACTCCTAGTGACTGCAAAATGAAGTAAATTGGCAGCAGTTCTAGTGGTACTCAAACGAGAAGCACACAGTCCCCCCATACAAACTAATTATGTCTGCAAGCAGACAGCTCTTAAAGAGACAGTGCCAGAGGTTCTAAAAACACTCACTGATAAATGGCTTAAACGCCAAACACCATTCAGGCTTGGAGCATTCAAGCAAGCTCCTGGAAGTCTTTTGGGAACCCCCATTTGCAGGAGGGTTACATTAACATAGGCAAACATGATTGTTTTAATTTATAAATACATTGTTATGTAACCCCTAGATGGCGCTATCCCAGGGGCTACTACCCCTGCCTGATTTGCCACTAACAGGTTGAGGGGCCTGGATCCAATGGCGGGTGCCTCCACCCAGAGGTCAGGGTTTGCAATAGTTAAACTAACTTGGTCACAGCCCTCTGGGACACTGCAACCCCCCTTTCTTCCCACTAGTGGCCCACACAATATATCAGAATTACCTTCACAGTATACACTTACCCCCAGGTCTGGTTCCGGCACTGGGACCTCCTGTGAAATGAGATACAGTGCAACAATCACAGTACAGTACTTTAACATAGACAAATACCTCAGGCAGGCTGCATCTGTATCCCGATCATGATTACTGCACAATACCGGGAGAACACACAGCAGATTCAGTTCCTGACAGACCGGTGCAATTTTCAGCAATTCTTCCAGTCTTCTACAGGGTGAGCCTGTTTCTACTCTTCAGAGATCCTTTGATTCTTTTCACAGGACGGATTCAGTCCAACAAGCTGCAGACCGAACTCTGGGCCTTACACACGTTTTTGACTAAAACTGCACACTGAAAAGCACAGGGCTCCTTCCTTCTTCACTGCCAAAGCTCAACTGAAACTCCAACCGACAAAACCGGCACTTCCTTTGAGTTCCTCCCAGTTCTTGACTGGATTGGCTGTCACTCACAATAGACTGCTGCTGTTGGTCCAAAAGGCACTGAAGTCTAAACTACATCTCCCAGAGTCACTGCCCATACAATCCTCTTGTGGTTGGCTCAGATTATGAGTCCAAGTTCTGATTCGTCAAGGCACCATTTTAGAGCTAGCTTACCCACACTGATTGGTCCAGTTTAGCAGTTCAAAACTAGAATGGGAACTAGCAGACACAGTTCTGACTGCAAAGAAAGCAGGTTAGACAAACTGTAATTTCATTATTACTCTAAATAATTTCTGGCAAACAGTTACATCTTTCAGATAGGTTCCCTTTGCACTCTAGTGACTGCAAAATGAAGTGAATTGGCAGCAGCTTGAGTGGTACTCAATCAAAGAAACACACAGTCCCCATACAAACTAATTATGTCTGCAAGCAGACAGCTCTTAAAGAGACAGTACCAGAGGTTCTAAAAACACTCACTGATAAATGGCTTAAATGCCAAACACCATTCAGGCTTGGAGCATTCAAGCAAGCTCCTGGAAGTCTTTTGGGAACCCCCATTTGCAGGGGGGTTACAGTTAAAAGAAATTATAAGTGCATATACACTTGTAGGTGTGCATTTTGCTAGACTGATGCACTTTCCTGGTGGTTAGGTAAGCAGTAACCCACAACAGGACATGTGTTTCTTGAGATACAGTGCACGCCTTGGGTGAATTGAGAGGCACAAGGCCAATGGCCAAGTCACTTTTAATGCACCTGGGAAGTCCATTAATTCTCAGAAAAAAAACATGACCTAGAGTGGGTTATTGTGCTTATAAAATTGGAAAAGAACTGTAATGAAAAGGTTTAATTTTCCATCAGGTAGGTTGTTTCTGGGTAGAATAGGCGAGTTTGGTAACAAAGGTCGTGTGCCTTTGAATGAACCGGGAACAACATTTATTTTGAAAAACCTGTGCCCTGTTGTGGGTGTTTATGTTTAAAAAGTGGAAACAATTTATATTTTAATGGAAATTTTTTTTTCGTTTCTTTAGGTTTTTTCTAGGTAGATTAAGGCAGGTTAGTTATGAACTGTGCAGTTTCGAGGTAAATAATCAATGGTCAGGTGCTGTGTTTAACCAGTGAAGTTGTTGATTGGTCAGATTTTTATACCCCATTTTATAAAGGCAGCTGGTTTGCAGCCTTGTGCTTTACAACACACCTGATGTGTAAGTTTATCTAGCATAATGCACATCTTGTTGTGTGTTAGTGCTTACTCTACTTCCTGCTTGTGCCGTGGCAGTCTGCACTCCTGGCAGTAACTGTAATGTCAAAAGCAGGGCATTATAGCTTTTGTTCCTGGGCAAGTCTCAACTATAAGTAAACTGTACAGGATGTAACTTGTTTCCATGTAACTACCCCTTAGTCATGAAGAAAGGAATTGGAAATTCAAGTACTTGTGATTACGCAGTTGAGTTCTGCTGATTCCAAGTGGCTGTTTTATTTATTTATTTTTTTTTATGATTTATTTTTTTGCTGGTGGGCGGAACCTGTGTTTAAGGTTGATTTTCCGTTTATAGTCAGTTTGCTGGGGTGGATAGGCAGGGCCTCCTTTCACAGATGTTGAGTCAGAGCTACAGAGATTTATAGAATGGGTGGGACTACAGGATAAGGCAGTCAGTCCTTTGTGTGGTGCCAGAGTTGTGTTGTTTGAAAACATGTCACCTGTTTGGAAAGCTTGCTTTTTGCAGTTGCACTGTCATCAGTTCTATTATGGCATAAATGCTGTCTCTGTGTGTACGGCCACCATCTACCATGGGGACCCTCATGACAATGAGATGTCCTTTTTCATGAGGGTATCCTGTTGAGCAGATACAGATTGATTGCTCCCTGGTGTCTCAGGGACACAAGCAGCAGCACTGTAGACATCTGGAGCTGGACAGTCAGCCGAGGCTGTGATACTGTGCCAAGACGCTTACCGACATGCTTCCAGACCTAACACCCACAGGGGATGAAAGGAGAGTGGCCTGGCCAAAGGACCACACTGTATCAACATGTTCTTTCAGAACAATTCTGACGTCTAGTGAGAGTCGCATGCCCCTTTCCTCACATGATGTGTGTGTGACAGTAGGAGCTGACCTGACAGGTCCTGTTGGTGCAGGAAGCCTGCAGATGCAATGGAGGGTTACTGGCAGCCCTCAGTAGTTCGGATGTGGTTACTCTGGATGGGAGTGACCATACAAGAGGCTGAAGCCTGAATGCTTGCCAAGACACAGCTGGGCAGCAGTAAACAAACATTTGTCAATGCCAAATGTTTGCTTGCTGGTATTAGCATTGGAAATTCAGGAGTTAGAGAGATGCAGAATAGGAATGGCAGTGAAGTACTGAACTTCACGCCAACCCCACCTCCACACTGCAGAGACGGACAGGCATTGGGGTATGCATTTGGGTCATCGCCCATAACGTTCATGCCATTTCACTTCACCCTATCCTACAGACACCGACACGTGTTGAGGTGTGCCTTGGGGTATTCGGCTGTACAGTCGCCCCATTCCATAAGGACATACGCTGAAATGGGTGCAGTATAAGAGAACGGGGTGAATTCTGGGGCCGAAGAGTTCAAGGCACACCTCGATGCCTGTCACTGGCTGCAGGGTGGTGGGGTGGGGGTGGAATGGCATGAGCATTACAGTCGGCAATCCAAAGGCACACCCCTGATGCCTGTCAGTCTGTACAGGGTGGGATGTTATGGTTAGACACCCTAGCGCCCCGGGCGTTTGTTGGTATTTGCACTACAGATTTTCAACATGGCCTTTTTGTGGCCCCCACCTCATGAAAGAATTTGGGACCTCTTCTCATGAACAGTGGCACTGTGATTTTGTTAATGTGTCGTGAACTTTGAGTTCCCACAGCGACCGTGCCATTCTGTGCCAGATGTACAAAAACACCGATCGGGCAGGATGTAAAGAATGACAGCTGTACCATTCATAGGGAGGTGTGAAGCGATGGCAGTGTTGAAAATCTGTAGTGAAGATATTAAAAATACTCTAACTTCCGGGCTTATGTGGAAACTGTGCAACGCCTGCGTGTAACACAGTCATTTAGTGGAATTTTTTCATCAAATTTTCAACATAGGCATTTTGTGACCTCTGCTCATGAACAGTGTCACTATGATTTTCCTAATCTGTCCCGAACATTGATTTCTCACAGCGACCAAGCTATTCTGCGCCAGATGTGTAAATGCATATTTCAGGCAGGATATGATAAATGACAGCTGTACTGTTCATAAGGAGGTGTGAAAAAAATGCCAATGTTGAAAATCTGGAGTGAAAATATTACAGATTTGCGAAGTTATGAGCGTGCGTGGAAACTGCGCAACGCATGCCTGTAACATAGTCATTTTATGGCCTTTCATAACCAGATTTTCAACATAGGGATTTTAGGACTTCTGCTCATGAACAGTGTCACTGTGATTTTCTTAATGTGTCCCAAACTCTGATTTCCCACAGCGACCATGCTATTCTGCGCCGTAAGTGCGAAAACATATTTCGGTGAGGATGTGAAAAATGACAGCTATGCTGTTCATAAGGAGGTATGGAAAAATGCCAGTGTTGAAAATCTGTAGTGAAAAATATTACAATTAATGAGTTACGAGCTGCATGGTGAAACCGCGCAATCCATCACTGTAAAACAGTCATATATATTAAATTTTTTTTTCACCAAATTTGCAACATAGGCTTTTTGAGAGCTCACCTCATGAACACTGGCACTGTTTTTTCATTAATTGGTCCTGGAAGATGATTCCGTGCAGTTTTGAAACAATACGGACATAAATGTGTAACATGTGTTACCTAAGTATTATGGATGACGCTGGGTCCTCCTCACCCTAAGACAGTTGTTTTGTTTCCCCGTCTGTGTCTTTTTTGTATTTCTTTCTTTCTTCTGAACATTGCATTGACAATATTGTATGCATAATTACATTCCTTGTTTTGTCTAACCTGAGCACTGTACTGCTTATTACTAAATGTAAGTCCTTCATTGTTCTCTGACATGGAGGCTTTGTAAAGGAGTCTAAGACTCAAAGGGTTGTAATTCCGAATGTTGTTAAATAAATAAAAATAAAATGTATTTTTAAATCCTGTTTTCTCTCTTACCTGACCCTCATCACTCTTCCCCCAGTCCTCTGGTGATTACCCAGCCCAGTCTGCTTCTGGCCCCCTGAGGAAGCTCCTAAATGAATGAGCAAAGTATTTGGGTTTTGGGTAGGGACGTCACCTGTTAACTTTTCTAGCTATGTTTGGCATTGCATAACTATTCTGTGTGTGTGTGTGTGTGTGTGTGTGTGTGTGTGTATATGTGTATGTATGTATATATAAATATACGTATGGATATACATACATATATATATATATATATATATATATATATATATAAATTGTATTTCTTTGAAACTTGGCTTCCGGCCAATGCCCTTTGGGTAACCCTTGCCTCAGTGCTTGCGCACTAAGGTTCT
The DNA here is from genome assembly GCA_016271365.2 of Neoceratodus forsteri. NCBI lineage: Eukaryota > Metazoa > Chordata > Ceratodontiformes > Ceratodontidae > Neoceratodus > Neoceratodus forsteri. Next base: position 1,207,464,321 of record CM028132.1, read on the forward strand.
TTGTCTCTCTCTCTCTCTCTCTCTATATATATATATATATATATATATATTTAAAATATGGAATAAAGTATGAGTTGGTGTGTGTAATGAGAAGTTTACTTTTACAGGGTTAGATGCTACATAAACCCGAGGCCCAGCTCAGTGGTTTATGAATATATCTAATCTCAGGGTGTGTAAACTTGAAGTTTACACACACCAAACCATATTTTATTTTGTATAATTGCTGGGTTTCCCTTTTTTCACCTCAGCAAATACATAAAATAAAGAGATGTTGCTGGATGCTTCAGTCTGGCTTCAGTGCAGTCCTAAGATGACCATATTTATTTAAAAATTGTTGTCGTTCTTTGTACAGCGTCAGCAGTCTAAAGTTATGTTTGTTTTTTTATTCTCTGTGGTAGCAGTTTGTTTAGCTTGGAATTGACTTACAGACAAGTCAGCGAGTGGTGGTTCAGTCTTTTGGGAAAAGACGACAGCGGCCAGTGGTTCAAAGGAAGAGCTGACGCAGGCGCATGCGCAGAGTGAAGGAAACTATGCGTGCGTTTGCCATAATGAACACTCCTTCATTATGGGAAATTACATCACAGGTTCCCTACAGGAAAAAAGGGAAACCAGTAATTATTAAATATATCCATCGTCACTGTTCTTCTGTGATATGTATATATTTATATATCTCAGTACTGTTCAATTGCCTCTAATGTAGTTTGGAATTTTATGTGCCTGTTGCACCCTGCACTGCACTTCACCTGTATGCACAATAAATTTTGCTTTTATAGCAGATCATACGAACATATGAATTTGTCAGTAGATAAAGGCCTTATGGTCTATCGAGTCTGCTCAAGTGTACAGCTAGCAACCCTTATACTGCAGTTGCCCCTCCCTCCCCGACCCTTCCTCTTACCCTAATCCCATCCCCTTTTGAAGCAGTCCACTGTTCTATAGGATACCACTTCCGCAGGCAACGCATTCCACCCAGACACCACTCTTTCTGTAAAAAAGTGTCTTCTCATTTCCCTCCTGAACCTTCCCCCCCCAATCTGAGATTGTGACCTCGAGTGTCCCTACCCTCCCTTAACTTGAATAGTCCCTCCGTGCCTGTCTTGTTTATTTCCTTCATGTACTTGGAGGATTCAGTCATATCCCCCCTGTCTGTCTTCTCCTCCAATGAGTACATGTTTAACTCCCTCAGCCTGCTCACGTATTCTATGTCCCCTAGTCCCTGGATCCTCTTTTTTTGCCCTGCACTGCACCCCCTCCAGTAACTTAATGTCCCTCTTCAGGTATGGGCGCAAGCACTGCTTGCAGTACTCCAGGTGTGGCTTAGCCAGTGAACTATACAACAGCAGGATCACCTCCCCTCTCCTTGAAGATATACCCCTGGCAATACAACCCAGTATTTGTTGGCCTTTTCAGCTGCCTTCTTGCATTGTGCTGGGTTGTTCATTGAGCCTGTTATAATCACCCCAGATCTTTTTCCTCCTCTGTCACGGCTAGTTGAACACCCCTCCCCCCAAAGCTGGTAGCTCCTTCTTGGGGGTTTTTTTGCCCCAAAATGTAGCACCTTGCACTTTTTGGCATTGAGCCCCAACTGCCAGGTGTCTGACCAGGTCTCCAATTTTAAAAGATCATCCTGCAACCCGTACCACCTTCCTAGGTCATCCACTACTGCTCTCATCTTGGTGTCATCTGCAAACAAACTGATCTTGCTCTTAATGCCCATTGAGACATCCGATATGAACAACGCAAACAACACTGGTCCCAGCACTGAGCCCTGTGGTACTCCACTTGTCACTGCCCTCGGCGATGAGAGCTCCCCTTCCACCACCACCACCCTCTGTTGCCTTCCCTGTAACCAGTTTACTACCCATCTCACCATTTTCGCCCCTGCACCTGTACCTGCCAGCTTACTACCCAGCCTCCCATGCGGCATCGAGTCGAAAGCCTTACTGAAGTCCAGAAACAGGACATCCACTGCATGACCCTTGTACAGCTGTCTAGTTACCCAGTCATAGTAATCCACCAGGTTGGTCTGACAGGATCTGCCCGTGACAAACCCATGCTGTTGAATGTCCTGCAGCCCATTGGTCTCCAGAAGGGCACCAGCCTCTCCTTCAGGATTGTCTCCATCAGTTTTCCCACAGTGGATGTGAGGCTTACCAGCTTGTAGTTTCCGTGTTCGTCTTTGGGATCGCTCTTATGTAGGGGTACCACGTGAGCCATCCTCCAGTCCTGAGGTACACTTCCTGAGACCAGGGAAGTATTGAACAGGTCTGCCAAGGGCCCCGCCAGGATTTATGTCTGTTCTCTCAGTACCCTGGGGTGAATGCCATCCAGCCCAGGCACCTTGTCAACACTCAGTGCCCTCAGGCCCTCCAGTACCCTGCCCTCTTTGATGCCCCCATCTGTCACCTCCACCCCCCCTTGATAGCGCATCTCCTTTCTCCTTAGTAAACACCAAGCAGAATTATTTATTAAGCGCTTCTGCCTGCTCTGCCCCTGTTTCCACCCACCCCAATCCCTCTTAATCCTTACTATTTTGTCCCTACAATTCCTTTTCTCCCTGATGTACCTGAAGAATTCCTTCTCCCCCTTCTTGATGCCTTACACCAGCCTGAGCTTCTTAGATGCCTCTGCTGCCCTTACTGCCTTCGTCACTGCCTTCGATTTCTTCAGGTAATCCTATCTGTCCTCCCCCTCCCTGTTTTTTTTAACCTCCTGAAGGCAGCTCTTTTATTTCTTACTTTCTCCATGACCCCGTTGCTCAACCAGCTGGGTTTCTTGGCCCTAGCTCTCTTACTCTGGACCCTGATGCAGGTTTTGGTTGCCTCCTCAGTCCCCAGTTTTATGACCTCCCACCTCTGGTCAGTGTCCATTTTAGTTTGGATTCTGGCTAGATACCCTTTAACTACCTCCCCCATCCTCCTGAAGTTGGCCTTCCTGAAGTCTAACACTCTTGTACCTGTTTCTACTCCCTCCTTACCCATTTTCAATGTGAACCACATTGAGTGGTGGTCGCTCCCTGCCAGTGGTTCTTCCACCCCCAGCTCCCTCACAAACTCCCCATTTGCTAGCACGAGGTCTAGGGTGTTCCCTAACCTGGTTGGCTCACTGACCATTTGCATTAGGAAGCTATCCTGGAAAGTGTCCAGATGTCTCTTCTCCCTTCTATTCGTGGTGGCTGGGGTACTCCAATCCACTCCTGGCAGGTCGAAACCCCCCACAATCACCGTGCTACCCTTTCTGCAGGCCCTCCTGATCTGTCTCGCTAGTTCCCTGTCTTACTCCTCTGTCTGAGATGGTGGCCTGTACACTACTCCCATTCTGAGAGTCCTATTCTTGGAATCCTGGATTTGCATCCATAACGACTCTGTACTACCTCCTCATGAACACACTTCAGTCCTTCTCTCACATACAGTGCCCCCCCCCCCCAGCCTTCCCATTTACCTATCTCTGTGCAATATCTTATACCCTGGTACTGCCGTGGTCCATGTTTCGGTGATGGCTGCCATGTCCACCCCCCCCTTCTGCCACGAGAGCCTGTAGCTCTGCTGTTTTGCTCCCTAGGCTCCTAGCGTTCAAGGTGATCACCCTCCACCCTTTTTCCTTCCCCCCTCCTGCTCTCTTCCTAACATCCCCTCTAGTACTCCCTTTTTTCCATTGCTTCTAGCATGGGGGTAAACTCATTTGGTTTTCCTTCCTGTGGATTCTGCATGCTTCCGGCCCACTTGCCACCCCCTGCTCCTAGTTTAAATGCTCTTCTTTTGCTATGTAATCCCCCATCCTCTGCTTCAATACCTTCTTGCCCTCCACACTTGGGTGAAGTCTACAGTACAGTCATCGTACAGTGTGGTTTAGCATACCGATTGGGCAGCAGAAAAAACACACTAGGATGAGGGTCCTGAACTTCAGGAGGGCAGATTTTAAAGAAATGGGATATTGTCTTAGGAAATACCTTGGGGGGTGAGATAGTTAGGGGTGGGAGGCACAGTGGAATAGTATAAAAGAGGGAATAATAAATGTAATGGCAAAATGTTTAAACATAATAAGCAATGGGGGAGGCAGTGTAGTGCAGTAGTTTAAGGCTCTGAGCTGCAAATCTGGTGACATCCAGCAGACCAGACCTGGGTTTGAATCCCACAGCTTCTACTTGCATACTGTGTGACCCTGAGCAAGTCACTTAACTTCCCTGTTCTCCCAGGTCGCACCTGTAAAAAAGCTTTCAGCTTAGTGTGCTACTCCTGGTTAAAACAACTTAAAAAAAAAAATGGTGGAGGAGAAAGAGGCCACTTTGGTTCTCTAAGGAGGTGGCTCAGGTGGTAAGAAAAGGCCTTCTGGAAGTATAAGGAGACCCAAACGGCAACTGACAGGGAGGAATATATATAGAAAACAAAGGGAGGCAGGAAGGAGGTTAAGGACAGCAAAGCCTCATACTGAGGAAAGGATAGCCCAGGAGGTCAAGATGGGAGACAAGACTTTCTTCAAGTACTTGTGTGAAAGATCACGCTGAGGAACCTTGTCAGTTGGCCAAGTAAAATGTCAGTGTTTAAGCAGCCCAGCCGCACTGTTTTTATGCTGGCACATGTATTTTGTGTGTATTTTGCACTATATCAATTAAATGGACTTTTCTACAACTTTTAGTTTGAGTCCTAGTAGTTCCTGCAGCTACAGGTGCTGATTAAACTGTGCTTGTGGATCCTGAATTTCTCCATTTAGCATCGTAGTAACTTGTCCTGCTGCTCAACTCCTTTTGTGTATCGACGTGTGAAAAAAAGAAGGCAAGGGGTGATATAGTGAAAATCAGGAGACGAGGGGTTTTGCACAGGAGGACCAAGAAAAAGCTAAAATTTTAAATGAATACTTCTGTCTTCACAATGGAGGAGAGGATGGGCCAACATGCACTAACAGGCATGGGAGGGGTGGATACAAGCAGGAGTGTAGCCAGAAATTTCCATTTTGTACACAATCTCCAACAGTTACACCCCCTCAATTAATAAATGTCCATTTACAGAAAAGAGTTCACTGTGGGTTGGAAGCCCTAAAGGAAAACAAAGTGATGGGGCCAGATGGGATCCACCCAAGAGTACTTAAGGAACTGAGCATGGTCCCTCCCGCCATGCAACACTATTTAGTGCCTTTTTGGAGATGGGGGTGGTTCTGGAAGTTTGGAGGAGGACTGATGTGGTCCCGCTGCACAAAAGCAGCAGCAGGAGTCCAGCAATTAGTTTACAGACCAGTCAGTCTCACATCAGTAGTGGATAAGTTAATGGAGTCCCTATTGAAGTAGAGACGGTTGGAGTTACCGGGAGTCACATGGGCTGCAGGACCGCTGGCAGCATGGCTTTACAGGGGGGAGGTCATGCCAAATGAATCTGTGATTTCTGTGACAGAATAACTAGGGAGGTGGATCAGAGGAGAGCAGTGGATATGGCCTGTCTGGACTTCAGTAAGATCTTTGACACTGTACCACACAGCAGGCTAATGGACAGACTTAGCAGCCTAGGAGTGGGGCAGAAGGTGGTAAGCTGGGTAGCCAGCTGGTTGGAAGGAAGGAGGCAGAGGCTGGTGGTAAACAGCAGATCTTACTTCGAGAGGGCTCTTGCAGTAGGTAATTACATATAGGACTGACACCAGCCGGCGGCAGGACCCCACGGAAAAATTTCTAGCTAGCAGTCCCTGGCGGGGACCGCCCCCACGTCAGGTGACCAGCGTCATGCGACGTCAGTATAAAGGGCAGTCCCGGACGCCTGCCTTCTAGTTCTTTCCGCGCAGGCTCGTGTAGCCCGTGGTTAAGTTCTTATCGCTCAGTCCTGTTACTGCCGCTTTTTCTGAATAGTTTCAGAATTTTATCCTCTTTCACAGGTGAAAGTCAGTATATGTCGTCCCCTTCAAAGAATAAGTGCGACTGGTGGCGCTAACTGCCCTCACAAAGGCGGTCCTCCCTCTGCCGCTTCTGCCTAGGCCCCGACCACGCGGTCGACAATTGTCCGCACTGCCTCCGGTTCAACGCGGCCACCCGCAGACGACGCCAGCAGTCCCTCGAAGCCCATCTCCTCAAAAAGAAGATGTCTGCGATGGAGAAAGAGCTGAGAAAACTTGGCAGGCGTCGACATCCCTGAAGGGCACAAGCGGCATAAGGAAAGGCACGGGAGAAGGCCTCCTCTTCCCGTGACTCCGGCCGGAGTCGTCGGCAAGGTAACATCCCTCTGGGATACGCCAACGGCAGCCTCAAGGCTTTGGAGGAGGCGCCGCCCGCCTGACGGGTTCGAGTTTGGGGCGGGCGTCTCCGAGCAAAAGGAGACTCCTGCCCCCAGTACCGACCAGGCCTGCAGCCTACTGGTGCGGGCACCTCCCTTAAGCCGGACGTCGGCTCCTCCGACGTACGCTGGGAGAAGGCCTCTAAGTCGCTCGACCCTTCAGGGCGGCGCTCGGCAGTGTCCCCCTCGGACCGGGCCTCCTCTCTTCCTCGGCCCGTCTCCGACGAGGGACCCCCGAAGCCGGATGCTGGCTCCTCTGGCATCCGCCGGGACTTGGCCCATAAGCCACACGTCGGCTCCTCCGACGTGCGCCGGGCCTCCGAGCCTACGGCGGAACCTGCCGTTTCCGTCGTTCCAGGCTCCCCGCAGCCTTCGCTGCCATCAGGGGAACCCCAGTCCCCCCTGCCTGACCCCGGGGATTTTTATCCACCGTCCCTGGACGAGACTCTGGACCCTGGGCTACCGTCTGATCCTCTTCCTGATGAACCGGATCTGACGCCGGTCCCCCTGACGCCGGCTACGACGCTGGCTCCTCCGACGCCGGCGGGGGATTTTCTTCCTCGTTCGGGCCCTCCACCCCACGGGCCTATCCCGACTGATCCGCCCGTGGAGTACCTGGCTGGGCCGTCTGCTCTGGCAGCTCCTCCAGTGCCTGGATATCCGCCGTCGTATCCGACACCGGTTTTCCCAGGTCCGCAGTATCCTGCGCCGCCGTATCCGGTGCTGACTCCCTCGACACCGCAGTACCCGACTCTGGGATACCCGCAGCTGGGTTACGGATACTCCACCTACGGATTTCCTCCGTACAACTATCCCCCTCCTCCTCCTCCACCGCCCCCTAGGCGCGGTGGATCTTCAGGAGACTCTTGCCTCTTGGTGGGCTGAGGCCAAGGCTCAGCTCACCAAGGAAGTAGAGAGCCATCTTATGGTGACGGTGCCACCCCCGGCTCCCGTACACCCTAGACAGTACTCTCCCTCTCCTCCTCCGGATTCCCCGAGTTTTGCCCTCGGGATCCAGAGATGGGCAGGACACGCGTTCTGGGATCCCTCCCAAGGAACCCGTTCCTCCCCCTAGACGGGCCAGGGAGTCTTACTCTGCTTCAGATTTTCCTCTCCTTCTCTCTCGGTCTCCTCGGACACCTCCGATGGATGTTCCGATAAAGACAATGAGCCACACTCTCCGGCCGAGGACTCCTCCGAAGTCTCTTCTCGAGGATCCTTCCTTCACGGAGTTGCTCAGGAAGATCCAGGAAGTCCATCAGTGGCATTCCTTAGAACCATATCCTCAGCGGGTAAAACTCGACGAACATCTGGACTTGCCCCTTACGGCTCCTACCTTAGTGCCACCCTGGATCGAGCCTCACGCCCACCTTGTTTCCACTATTTGGAAACAACTGTCGACTTTAGCCCCACTTCCCAGGAAGTCGAACAGGCTATACCAGGCTCCGGAGGGTGTAGACTTTTTAGACTCTCACCCCCGTGCAGACACGGTTGTGATTAGCGCCGCTCATGGCCGGTCAGCACACCCGAAACACTTGAGCTCGTCTCCCCAGGATAAGGAATCTCACCTTCTGGATCAGTATGGAAGGAAGATCTACGCTTCTTCCACACTGGGGATTAGGGCCCTGAACTATGTAGCACATATGGGGGATTACCAGAAGGCCATCCTTACCCAGGCGGAATCCAAGACCGACTCTTTGCCTGACTCTCAACTCAAGCAGGAGTTGGCCGACCTGGTCTGTTCTGCTCGTTCGGCCAGTCGTCACATTCTGAGGATGACCTACGATGCAGTGGACACCGCAGGACGGAGCTCTGCGTTCGCCGTAAGTCTTCGGCGTCACGCATGGCCCGTGTGTCAGATCTGGTCCTGAGGTGCAGTCAGCCATCCAAGAAGCACCTTTCAGGGGTTCTGTGCTTTTCGGTGGTGATGTCAAGGACATCATCACTGATTTGCAGGAGAAGGGGACGGCCCTTAAATCCGTTGATTCAATGTACCGTCCCCATCCCCCACAGCGCCATCCCTTTCGCAGACGCAGCCGGCCTCAAGCGAAACCTCAGGGAAGGTGGGCCACTAAACGTCGGGCCCCCACAGCTGCCAGGCCCCCGCTGCCCAAAAAAGCAACGGGTGCCCCAGCTGCGGCGCTGCCTCACATCACCTGACTCCTTTCCTCTCCCATCGCCTCCGGACGCCCCGGAGGAACTGGTAGGAGGGAGGTTCTCCCTCCACCTTCCAGGTTGGGAGAGGATAACTTCGGATTCATGGGTGCTTCAGATCATTGCAGAGGGGCACTCCATAGAGTTTCTACAGAAACCTCCACGTCACCCCCCTCTGAACTCCGCTTACTCAAGGGACCATCTTCCTTTGGTCAGGGAAGAAATCTCAGCGCTTCTTGCGAAACAGGCTATAGAGCCCGTCCCTCCTCACCTCTATGGGACGGGATACTATTCCCACTTCTTCCTTGTTCCAAAGAAGATGGGAGATCTCAGACCTATTCTCGATCTCGGCTCCCTGAACCTGTATGTGGAATACAAGAGGTTCAGGATGCTCTCCCTTCAATCCCTTTTGCCCCTGCTTCGGCCGGGCCAATGGCTTTGTGCACTAGATATGCAGGGTGCATACCTGCACATCCCCATTTGCCCATTGCACCGAAAGTACCTCAGGTTTTGCGTTCCAGGGGGTCCACTACCAATTCCGGGTGCTCCCATTTGGTCTTTCCTCGGCGCCCCGAGTCTTTACCCAATGCCTGGCAGTGGTAGCGGCCCACCTGCGTTCTTTGGGAGCTCAGGTTTTTCCCTACCTGGACGACTGGCTGCTGGCGGCCCCGTCCAGGGAGGAACTCCTGCATTTTCTCTCCCTCACCCAGCAGGTTTTCACTGGCCTGGGTATTACCATCAACCATTCCAAGTCTCACCTGGATCCTTCACAGAGGCTCCAGTTCATCGGGGCAATTCTTGACACAACTTTGTGCAAGGCCTTTCTGCCTCCGGACAGGGAGGCCTCCCTCCAGTCTCAGATTTCCCTCCTATCAGATCACAGGAGGGTCCCGGCGAGGTCAGTGCTCCGTCTACTGGGGCTTATGGCGGCGGCCATCCCGACGGTTCCGCGCGCATACCTCCACATGAGAATCTCTCAGTGGACTCTTCGATCTCAGTGGGAGCAATGAGTAGACGACCTAGATCATCTGGTTCTGATCTCCTCGCCGATGGTAAGAGACTTGCAATGGTGGATGGTTTGAGAGAACCTCTTCCGGGGGGGTCCCCTTTTTTCATCCTCCCCCCAATCAGACTCTGACCACGGACGCTTCAGGCGAAGGTTGGGGAGCCCATCTGGGTCCTCACAGACCCAAGGCCTTTGGTCAAAGTTGGAGATGGTTCTCCCATACAACGTGCTCGAGCTTCGAGCAGTGCTGTATCTTGCACAGGCCCTTCACCAATACATCCTTCCGGTCACCTAGCTGTCCAAACGGACAACATGTGCGTGGTGGTACATCAACAAGCAGGGAGGAACTCGGTCCACCCACTGTGCAGGGAGCGATGAGGGTCTGGGATTGGGCAACTCTTCCACAACCTTCACCTCACGGCGATCCATGTTCCGGGAGTGCTAGTGTCCTGGCAGACAGACTAAGTCGCTCGTCGGCTCTTCCGCACGAGTGGGAATTGGACGAAAAAGTTCTAAAAAGCATTTTCCAGATTTGGGGGACTCCTCAGATAGACCTGTTCGCTTCCTCCCCAAAACGCAAAGCTTCCAATCTTCTGCTCGTTCGCTCCAGAGCGAGGTGCTTTCTGGAGCGACGCTCTATCTCTAAGCTGGAAGGACAGATTCGTCTATGCTTTTCCCCCAATTCCTCTGGTCCCTCGTGTGCTACAGAATCTTGCTTTGGAAGGAGCGAGAATGATTCTGATCACTCCTTTCTGGCCCAGGCAAATCTGGTTCTCTCTTCTACAACAATACTCAGAGGTTCCTCCTCTTCCTCTTCCTTTATCTCAAGGATTGCTGACCCAGGATCAGGGGACCTGGTCCATCCGGGACTCAAGTCCCTTCGACTTCACACATGGCTCCTACAGACCTAGCTCAAGCTCATTTTGGCGTTTCTCCTAAGGTGGCCGAGATTCTGGTGGAGGCTAGAAAGCCCTCCACTAGGTCCACCTATGCCATGAAATGGAAAAGATTTTCTATCTGGGCTGCGTCCAGGAACGTGGAGCCCTTTTCCTGCCCTGTGACCATTCTGCTCGAGTACATGCGTCATCTTTTCGACCTAGGTCTTAGTCACTCCTCTTTGAAAGTCCATATGGCGGCCATATCAGCTTACCATGTTCCTTTCGTGGATAAGGCTTTTGCCCAGCTGGAGGTATCCAAAACTTTCCTCAGAGGGGTCCTTCATCTCAGGCCCCCTGTCCGGGCTCCAGCTCCGCCTTGGGACTTAAACTTTGTTCTCGAGAAACTTACCCTTCCTCCCTTTGAGTCTGCAGCCTCCGCAGACTTGAAGTTTTTATCGTGGAAGATGCTCTTCTTGGTGGCCATTACTTCTGCTCGTAGAATTTCCGAGCTCCAGGCCCTCATGTGCAAAATCCCTTATTTGATTTTTCACAAAGAACGAGTAGCTCTTCGAACGAATCCTAAGTTTCTTCCGAAGGTGGTAGCGGAATCTACCTTGAATCAGTCTATTGAATGACCTGCTTTCTTCACGCAGTACTCCAATCAAGGAGAATACCTGCTCCATACCATGGATATTCACAGGATTCTGAGATACTACACCGACAGGACGAAGGATCTCAGAAAGACTGATCAGTTGTTCGTCTCTTTCGCTCACAAAAGAGAAGGCAGTGCTGTCTCTAAGCAATGCCTATCAAAATGGTTGGCCCATTGCATCACTTTCTGTTATGACAAGTACAAGAATACCCTCCCGGGTCAAGTCAGAGGTCACTCCACTCGTGGAGTTGCCGCCTCTACGGCTTGTTTCAAGAACGTGTCTGCGGCAGACATCTGCGCTGCCGCCACTTGGACTTCAGTCCATACCTTTACTAAACATTACAGTTTGGAAATTGACTGTCGCCGTAGAGCAGGCTTCGGGTTAGCTGTCTCGCAAGGCCTCCTTTCTTGAGACCTGCTAAATTTTTTTCTACTTTTTGGAGTAGTTCCTCCTCCCGGTGCCTTTCGTTTGTTCCGGACTGCTTGGGATTCTGTCCTGTATGTAATTACCTACTGCAAGAGCCCTCTCGAAGTAAGATAGTACAGTTACGAAGAACTTCACGTAACAGTAGATCTTCGAGAGGCTCTTGCAGGTAATATCCTTCCGCCCTCCATCCCCTAGGCTTTTTCAGCTCCTTTTCCATTGGGGAAATATCTGCTTCTCTCGTCCGGGCCTTCCGGGCCTGTGGATAAAGAACGGAAGGGCGTCCGGGACCGTCCCTTTATACCGGCGTCGCTGATGCGGTCACCTGGCGTAGGCGGTCCCGCCAGGGACTGCTAGCTAGAAATTTTTCCGTGGGGTCCTGCCGCCGGGCGGCGTCAGTCCTATATGTAATTACCTACTGCAAGAGCCTCTCTCGAAGATCTACTGTTACGGTAAGTTCTTACGTAACTGTACTTTACTCTGAGAATGGGAGAGTGACCAGTAGAGTTCCACAAGGATTGGTGCTGGATCATGTCCTCTTCAGTGTCTTCGTAACTGACATTGCTGAGGAATTGGAGAGGAAGGTGTGTCTCTTTGTTGACGACACGAAAATCTGCAACAGGATAGACATCCAGGAGAGAGAGGACAGGATGCAAAGGGATCATCATCTGGGGAAACTAGAGAAATAGTTTAGGGAGTGGCAGCTAGGATTTTATTCCAAAAGTACAAAGCCATGCACCTAGGGAGGAAACAGGGGGTTGAGTACAGCATAAGAAGGAAGGTACTTGGTTACCAGGCAAGGGAGGACCTCAGGGTGATCATATCTGATGATGTCAGTGTAGCAGGGCAGTAGGCAAGGTGAGACGGACATTGGGATACATAGGAAGGGGGGATCTCTAGCAGGAGAAGGGAGGTGGTGGTGCTTCTGTATTGCTCACTTATGAGACCCCACCTAGAGTACTGTGTCCAGTTCTGGAGGCCGCACCTCCGCAAGGACATGGAGAAGGTGGTGGCAGTCCAGAGGAGGTTATGAAATTATATCTTTTGAAATGTGGGTGGTCTACCATTCCATGCTGCATGAGTGATACTGACGGTGCCCAGGAGAGGCAAATCAGTTGGAGGCAGTGGCTTCACAACATGCATGTCCATTGTGTATGCACACTGCACATTCAGAGGCAAGTGTCTGAGTATGGATGAAATTTGAACCTCCCAGAACACACGCACGCAGAATAAGGTTGGCACACCAGGGCTATGCGCCATCGCTGCAGACTTCAGAGAAGGCCCAAGGGGAAAGCTAGCTTACCTCCCTGAATGCCATACTGCGGGAGGTTTCCCCCACGGGGCTGACAAGCTGGAGTTTCCTTGGGTTCAGGACATCAGTGGAGCTGGGTAGTAGCCGAGCATGAAGGGATCATGGTGGGGCAGGCAAATAACAGAAAGACTAATTGAAAAAGTAAAGTGCTAGTGACTTGACAGTAACATACTGCATTAAACCACTTCTCCTTCTTCCCATGCAACTCTTGTTGCAACACTGTAACCCCCACATACCACCAGCATTTAAAAGCTCTATAGGTAGGGGAGTTGCTGGATTCTACATCAGGGATTGTGTGGGCCACCATGCTTGTACCAATGCCCTTTGAGCTATTTGAATGCTGATCCCCCTTCATAGAAACATAGAATTTGTTGGCAGATAAGAAGCGCTTGGCCCACCTAGTCTGCCCATTTCCCTACCTAATGGATAAGCTGCAGATCCTAGTTAACCGACAGCCTACTTCCTCCTTCTCCACAGGGTCACAAACTTTTTAGTGGCTATGCAGGGAAGGGTTGAGTCCCCACTGGGGTCACAAGGTCTGAGCTGGAGCTACCATGTATCAGTGACCACTTTGCAGCAGCATTTGCAGATGTGTTCAGGGACTCCTGTTTTCATGCAAATGCATTACCCTTAATAATAAAGAATGGAATTATTTAACTTCAAGTTATTTTGGAAAGAAGTGCATTTGCGTTCTGCTGATGTCAGCTGTTATTATTTCACTAGTGGCTGGAGCCCCTTTTGAAATTCTCTTTGTGGAAGCAGGACCAGATCGAGGCCTAGGCCAGCAAAGCCTAGGCCTAGGGCCCCTGCCTTACAGGGGGCCCCCCAGACCTGAGTCGAACATCTTGACAAAAGGAAGCAAAATTAATTAGTCTAATTTAGTCATTCCTGTGTGGGACACCTCATCCTAATCTTTGTAAGAAAGCACTACTGCTCCAGCACCTATTAACACCATATTACCCTGTTCACACCTCTGTGTTACATACCCATCCATCTGCTCCACCAGGAGAAGACATTTTATTTGCTAGCAGTTGCTGTGGTACCAGGTTCAGCATTTTAACACTTTTAAAAGCTAAGCCTCATTTCCTAGCTCTAGTGCCGGCCTCATGAAGACATCGGCATTGCTGCAGCTTTTTTATTACTTTCTTTCCGCTTGTTGTTGCCTGTCCTGAGTTGGACCTAGGCACCCCCAGTCGAAGCAGCTGCTGGGCCCCAAACTCAAAGGGTTCCCAGTGCAAAGTATCAGTCCTTGAGATTTAAATGTTTTTACATTATTTAGGTGTCTAACTGTACCATCTTGAAACAGTGCACAAGGGGACTTGGTGAGCTGGGCAGAGGTTTTCAAAATGGTATTGTAATGATAAGAAGATGTCTGCCACAGTAGAGGGACAAACGCCCCCATGACTAACCTTTCTGGGTGCCCCTAAAACATAAGGCCACCTTTGTGTCAGCCTGCTTGAATTTAAACTCCACTATGCCTGTATAATATACATATATATACAGTAGTGGACACAGATAACAATAATTGTATACATAGCATTGGATCTGATTTGATGTTATATGACATTTTGTGTAGAGAGCAGTATGCAGTGGATACACTGTCAGATTACAATAGATGTTCAGTGTTAGCAATTACAAGTCCCATGGGGAGTGAGCATGAATGCCAGCTGGTCTTTAAATGTTTCTAGAGGGGGCAGTCTCTTAGTGTTTGTCAGATCATTACAGTGTTTTGCAAAATGTTGAGAAGCAGTTTTGTCCCACTGCAGTTTGTCTGCAAGGTAACAATGGAGTGTCATGCGATGCCTTTGGTACCATATTTATTATCCACATAACTGAACATAGGCTGCAGACCAGGGGACAGATGGCCAAGTAGAGCTTTATGACCTATAACCAAAGTGTTATAGAGCACCCTCGAGCTGAGCTTTAACAAGTTCAGTCTACTATACAGGACAAGTGTGGGTATAATTTTTAAGGCCTGTTGCAAAGTGACAGACCCTATCAAGCAGGCCCCGACCCAAGACAGTGCACTGTCATTTACCTAACCATATACAATAACACCATAATCTATAATGCTCGTTATAATGCATTACATGAGGAGTTTCTTACTCTCAGGTAGAAAGATGCCCCTATGCCTATAGAGGAATCCAAGTCTCATGTTTACTACCTTTACAAGGTAATTTATATGATCTGTGAAAGACCGGGAACTGTCCTGGATAATGCCTAGATACTTGAAAGTTTTCATTTGTTCTAGTGTAACCCCAGGCGAGGAGGAAATGCTTAAGTCAGCAGAGATATCAAGATTGTTGCAATTACAAAACAGCACACATTTAGTATTTTCTTCATTACAAGGAGGTTTGAAGTGAACCATCCCTGGGTGGAGGAAAACCCGTTCTACAGCCAGCCCCTCAGACTATCCCAGCTCTTGCTACTTGAAAAAATGACAGCATTGTCAGCATATAGAATTATATTGGTTGATTTACAATCCATAGATAGGTTAGTTGTGAATAGTCTGAATAGTAGAGGCCAAGAATGGACCAGTAGGTGACCCCTGCATTGACCAACCTGTCATCTGATTGCACATTCTGTCATTTTACAGCTTGAGATCTACAGGACACGTAGTCCTTAAACAAGCAGACTGTCTTCAGAGTCCGAGATTAAGTAGTTTCTGGCAAAGGATGGTTGATGTCATGAACCAACTCCTGGGGGCTGGGTCCACTGAGTTCACAGTGCTCTCCCCTAAATGCAACCCATGACAAGGGGATCAGGGAATACCCTTCTCACGTCCTTTTAAAGTGCTCTCTGAGTTCACAACTAAACACTCACCACAAGGGCCCAGGGCTTCCTCTCTCTGGGTATCGGTAAAATACAGTCTCAAGTCTGTAGCCAGGTGAGAACCCTCCTTGGTTTTTGCACTGGGGAAAACCTAAGCATTACAAGACCTTCGGGGCTGCTGTTATAACCCTGATTGTGTCTTCTCCCACAGGGGTGCAGGAACCTGATTCAAACCCCTCAGATCCCCTCCAGAGACCTTCTTTATTTTACCCTACTTTAGGGCCCCCGATTCCCTTACAGGATCTTAGTTTCAGTAGCGTGTGGCACCTTAGTGCTAAACAGGCATGATACAGATTGAATAAACCTTCCCAAAACCCTCACACACACAACAAATAACTCCTAGGCAGTAGTACTTGAAAATAAAAGCAAGAGCTTTTACTGATTACTTAAATAATTACTATAAAACATGACGATAAATGATTTAGATAATTGGTTACAGGATAACTACAAAAAAAGTTGGAAAATACATCCAAAATTAACTGGATAACTTCTATCTTTTCTATAGAGAATCATAGTCCAGAAAGTGAGTTTTGCAAAATCTCTTTTACTCTGCTGTGTCTGAGTCCCAGCTTTTCTTGCAGTGTGTCTGGCAGTTTTTAGTGTGTCAAAAAATTTGACTTCTGCCCAGAGTCTCTATTTAAGAGGGCTTATGTAGCCCTCTTCTGCAGTCTGCAAATCTGACCTGTGATTGGCTAGTGGTCTTAATATTTCCAGGTCCAACTGTTTATCTCTAGGCCAGCAGAGGTCTTTCTTGCTCTTTTCCCAAAATTTTAAGTGAACCAAAATTAACAGTATTTTGATTTCACACAGCTCCACCTCCCTGGCGGGGTTTTGATGTACTCTACCTTCCTGATGCTGTTATAATGGAACTAGACTGTGGCAGTTGATAGAGAATTTAACAATAGCTTCCTAGACTGGGCATCTGCAGAACCCTGTTCTAAAGCCATTTCTCTTGAAATTCAAAGTGTTATAATAGGAGATAGCCTTTCTATCTCATGTAATTTATGAGATCTTCACCTTTGATCAGCTACCAGGAAATTCCAATCCCCTACTGAAATGTAACTCCTTTATACCTCTAAGCAAGCCTTTATCCTAGGCAAGGGGAGATGTCAGACACTGAAATACACATAAATTCTTCCCAAGTACCCTTGCAGTAAAATGGGCATCTTCTGTGACAAACTTGAGGTCCTGGTCTTTTTGAAAATTAAACATAATAAAATTGCAGAAAAATATGACAACAGTGGCCAAATTGCCACAGTTGACAAGGTAAAATGCCTTATCTGTGAATATAGATCCAGCCAGTTTCCCATGGTCCAGCACACAGTGTACAGGATCTGTAAACTTAGGAGTGAAATCAAGGTGCTGAAGTTCTTCCTGAACCCATGCTGCTCTTTGGATTGGAGTTCATGCTGGCTGAGGTAGTGTACAAGCTGATTATTAACAACCCTCTCAAGCGTTTTGGATAAGGGGAGAGGATAGAGGCTGGCTGGTAATTGGAGAACTGGTTAGCATCCCCACCCTTGAACACAGGGACCACAGTAGGCCTTTATCCAGATATCAGGCACTTGCCCAGTGGCCAGCAACAGACTGAAAATTTGTTGTATGGGATAGATGATTTCCCTCATCCCATACTTGTGTAGCTTCTTGTCAGTGCCATTGGGACCAAGTCTGGTTTTAACTACCGCACAGTCTCCCTCCTCCCTGCTCTGGCAAAACTCCAAGAACATCTTGTGCAATCCAGGCTGACTGAGTTCCTCTCTGCCACCAACTTCCTATCCCTGTCAGTCAGGTTTCAGAAAAAGACATTCCACCATATCCTCCCTTCTCTGTGTCACAGGTCACATTCAGTCTGCTGCTGATAAAGGCCATCTCATTGCTGCTGTCTTCATCGACCCGGCAAAAGCATGCAACTCGGTATCCCACCCTCTTCTCACCCTCTTCTCCTGGATGTTCTAGAGGATGCAGGACTTGCCCCTCCTACCGTACAGTGGTTCAAATCTTATCTCACCAACAGATACTAATCAGTAAAATAGCAAATACTCTCTCCCTCCCTCCCTCCCTCCCCTCCCTATCCTAGCTGGAGTCCTTCAAGGCTCAATACTCTGCCCCATCTTATTTTCTATATTTATAAACAATCTCCCATCTGCCTGTTCCTCATCCCTCATACATATGTATGAGGATGATACCATCTGTATGCCTCCGCCCCGACCCAGTCACTATCCACTCTGTGCTGCAACATGACTTCCACTCAGTTCGATCCTAGTTCCAATCAAAACAACTGAAGCTCAATACTTCCAAAACAGACACAATGACTTTTGGAACCGCACAAAGATTAGCCAAAGCTATCAGTGCCCCTCCAATCACCTCTCTCGATGGCACCCCTCTAAAGATTGTCCCCTCGTACAAGTATTTCGGAGTCTGGCTGGACCCACAGTTAAACTTCACTATCCACATTTATTACATGGCCACTAAACTCTGCCCTAAGCTTGGTATACTATACTGTAACAAAGACTCTCTCCCTCTCCCTGTACGTAGGGAACTTCTAACAAAAATGATTATGCCAGTCTTTGATTACGCTGACATTGTATACTGCACCACACCCTCTACATCACTCTCTCGACTTGATTCCCTCTACTATGCCTTATGTCGTCTTGCCTCTTACTCTCCATACAGATTCCACCACTGTTCTCTACAGTTCTCTCTGAACCTCCCTCCGCTCACACACAGGCATCTCATCCTCTATAACCTTCATTGCCAAATTCTGGTTCAGTCTGCTCCCCACATACATCTCTTCCCTCCTCTCCCCTGCCCCAGCCTCAACATACTCCCTATGTTCTAGGGACTCACTCTCTTTCTCACTCCATACTCCATCCTTGAACATGGGCAAATCTGCTTTCTACTATCATCTTCCCTGTCTGTTGAACACTCAGTCTCCTCTCTTACGCAATTCTTCCTCTCACTCCTCTGTCAAATCGCTGCTCCATCTCCCACCTTTCCCTACTTGCTCCCATAACACCTCTTAGTACTTGAAATGTTTGTCCCCTGTTGTAATAACACTGATTTTGAGTTGCTCTGTACAATTTACAGTTGTCTCATTGCACTTGAAATGTTTGTCCCTTGTTGTAGCTACTCCGATCTTTGATGCTGCATTCCATTGTACAGTTGTCTCTCTGTGTAGCCTGTTTTACTGTATTGTATTCATTGAAATATTTTATCATGCTTACTACTGTGTAATTTTGTACTGAATGCCTTGTACTGTATACTGTGATTCCCATGCTCCCTGTCCTCGGGGGTCACTCCTGGAGGTGAGGCTTGGCTCAGTGTGCCTTTCCTGATCACCAAATGTTTAAATAAAAAAACAAAAATTGATCTTTGTGAGGCAGCCATATACTGTACATCTTTCCAGTTTAACCATTTAAAATAGAACCTAGGTCTCTAGTGCTCACAAATGTGCGTGTGTGTGTGTGGGGGGGGGTGGTCATCTCCAGCTGGGGCAGGGTAGGTGGTTGGTAGTGGTGCATATGCTGATAGATCACTAAATGTATATATATATATATTTTTTTTGTATCTTCTATTTATCACAGTCTCCCAGGAACTCTCAAGCTGCTCCTGCAGGCCTGTCACCGCTCTACCACCCACCTGATCCCCATCTTCTGACTGCCCTCTACAATCCTCTAGCCAGCAGACTCCCCAGCTCTGAGCTCCCTGGTGTAAGGCCGCCTCCACATTGGTGCTGTATCTGGAAATCGAGTGTGCCGGCCAAGGTAGCGGAAGAGCAGGCTGGACTCTGAGACGGGGCTCGGTGCTGGGCGTGTGGTGGCGCGGCTTCGGAGAGAGCCGTCGCCTATCCTGGGATCAGTATTTTTTCCGTAGGAGGTTGCCCTAGGAGCGTGAGTGTGCAGTGATGCCAGCACGGCCGTGCTATAAGCCTCTGCCGCGATCCTCCCCTAGCTGTTCCGTGAACTAGCTGTGCCCCCGGTCTCCACCAAGGGTCACTACTCCGCTGGAATACCCTGGATCCCTCCCCAGGGAGAGGAGAGCAGTCCATTGGACGCTCAATCCAACTCCCTCCCCTGCCAACCCCCCGGCACCCAAGCTTGTTCTCGAACTCGGGTCACTGGCATGGCATGAGGCGTGGCCACCAGGCCAGCAGCATTGTATTGTTAAAAGACATAAACAATATACTTGTCTCCATTAATAGTGGCACTGCCATGGTCCAGGGAGTGTGGCAAGAATTTTATTTGAGTTTCCCCAAGAGTTCATTGATGCTACACCAGAGATTTTTGGGGCTGGTTAAGCAGGTTCTTTTGCCGGGTTTTATAGTAAGCAGCCTTGGGCTTCTCTGAAATGAAGTTTCACAGAGTTACGTAACTCCTTGTACTTTTGCAGGTATTACTGTTGCTGATTTCTTTATCTAGATAACAGACTATCTCGCTTACAGGTCAGTCATTTAATAGTTGGGGTGAATCAGGCTTGAGAACTTCCTTATTGTGGGCTTGAGTGGGGCAACAGGATCACAGATTCTGATAAACTGGAGAGTAAAGTACTCAAGGGCTGCATTGACATCCTATGTTTTGTTTAGAAAAGTCCAGTCAGTTTGTTGTAGGAGGGCTAGAAAAAATGGGAGCTTCTGAGTGCACAAGACGGGCATTGAAGGTGGAGGGCTCAGTTTTGTTAACCCTGGATAACCATCTACAGGTGATAGGGGAGTGGTTACTTAGGAAGTCAGGCAGAACAGCACTAGGGATTATCTTGTCCATATGGCTGACTGAGACCTAGCCTAGAAGAGTGGCATAACCTGTTCTATATAACTTACCCTGGTACAAATGGTAGTAACCGGAGACCTGAGTAAGGTACACAGCTAACTTGTCCTTGAGGGCTTTACTCTTAATAGCAAACCAGTTACAGTTAAAGTCGGCAGCCACAGTTTTCTTGTGCTGCGTATTTAGACTAGAAACATAATTAATAAAATAGTCAGAAATCCTCCAACACATTTTTCAGCAGGATGTAAGCAACAATAAGGGTGAGATTTTTTTGTACCCCTGAGCTGCAGCCAGTGTGCTCACAGTCAAAAGGTTCCAGCCAAAGGGGAGTCTGCTGGATTGGAGAAAGGACTTATTGTATACCAGACATTCACCACTCTTTCTTACAGCCCTGTCCCATCTAACTAGGGTATAGGAGTTGATTTTAGTTTCCCTGTCAGTGATCACACTAGTGAGCCATGACACCGTACCAGTCACAACAACATCAGAATGAGAGTTCGTAACCCAGAGCTTAAATCCATCACGTTTGGGCATAAAGCCCCCCCATGCTGACATGGACTATGTCCAGGTACCCCCTGAAGAACAAAGTATGTGTAGCTGGACAACGATTTGGATGCACGCTGCCACCAAGAATAAACAGAAGCAGCAATAATTGCCTGAGCGCATGGAACCGTTTAAAGGAGATAGAAGATACTTTGCTTTTGCATTTGACCTTTTGTGTCACTAAGCAAAACTGCCTAACAAAAAGCAGTAAGGAACCTCCAGCTGGGTCTCCATAATTTAGCAGTGATAGGAGGAACCTTGGCTTTGGACAGAGTAAGATAACTGACATTATAAAGACATGTTCCTAAGTATTAGTGCAAGAGGCAGGGATTACAAGTCCAGGCCACATGACACTGCAGTCAGTATGGTGGTGAGCATTTGTTGTAAATGAGCTAATAACTACGGCCCAAATGACAACACTTTGTGCTGTGCTTGCTGCACCTGTTTTCGGTGTTAAAGTGGTCATATTATGTGCTAGGTGCTAGTAGCAAAAGATGGGGTTACAAGTAGTGGCCATGAGGATTTCAACAAAGTGTTAAATGGGAGGTCAAAAGACAAGGCTACCCAGATAGGGTCTAGTTATTTATAGGGGAAATGTTGCTGTAGCAGGCCAGGAATTCTTACTAAAGCAGGCAAGGTGGACAGGGGTTCTCCCATAGCAACCAGGTGCTTACGCAACACCACTAAGGAAGTCTGAATACAAGGCCACCCAACTAGGGTGTAGCTGACTTGAAGGGGGAATGCTGGATTCCTGACCTAGTAGGCAAGTGAGGAAGCCGCTGTTACCCACACTGACAAGGTTTGACACATTATTTATGAAGGGTTACCAGCCAAGGGGAAAGGGAACATTCAGTCTGCAGACAAAGTGCCATAGCGTGCTAACATTACAGATGCTTGCTCAAGTGTTATTTATTAACATCTAAGGTTTATGTGGAGGAATCCCCTATGGAAGGAAATAGTTTTCTAAGCCTTAATGGATCAAGTCATGGATTTAAGAGACTGAACAAACCTGGTGGCTAAGCTGGTGCCACTTTTGTTGTGAAGAATAGTTGAAATGCATACTGTTATTTTGTTTTGTTTTTTTAATACATTTATTTTACTATAGTGTATGATGTGAGTTTGAAAACCCTTAAAGTATATCATCCCAGGTCTTACTGGATGAGAGCCTGGAAGTGTAGCAGGTGGTGGGTGTTTTGAGCAAATGTAGCTAACTTTTGGCTTGCAGGGGTTTCCTGTGATGTGAGAGAGTTTAAATTTGGACACAAGTGGAGTAAGCTGTAGATGGGTGAGCCAGTCCTTGCCTTGGGAGACAAAAGAAAGTACTAGTAGATATTACAGATTGTCAAGTGGGCCTTTAATAAACAGCGATGGAAGATCCTGCACACAGCACCTGCCATTGGTTTCACTTGCAGCTCTTGGCCAGAGAGAGTTATTCTGCAAGATCCGCATGCTTGTTGTCGCACTCAAAGACTGAGTATTGGACTGGACCATAAGTGCAGCTAGCTGTGCAGAGTGGTATTGGGGCAGGGAAGAGCTCCAGTGGAAAGTGATGGTGGTGGTGTGTTCAGGATGAGAAAAGGAGTTTTATTTTAGAGTTGTTGAGCTGTGAAACAGTCTGCCAGCTGAGGTAGTGGGTGCCAGAACTGTTATCTGTTTCACGCACAGCTGGGACAGAGTTAAACATACAAACATAGAATTTGACGGCAGATAAGGGCCGCTTGGCCCACCCAGTCTGCCCATTTCCCTACCTAATGGATAAGCTGCAGATCCTAGTTAACCAGCGGCCTACTTCTTTCTACCCCCAACCCCTAGAATTGCCTTATGGCTGTCCCATGCATGCTTGAATTCAATCACTGTTTTTGACTGCACAACCTCCTCCGGAAGGCCGTTCCATCACCACAACCCTCTGTGAAAAATACTTCCTTACATTACCTCTGAGCCGCCCCTCCATCTTCAAATTGTGCCCCCTTGTTCTTGCACACCTCTTTTTTTGAAAGATGCTACCCTCTTGGACTTTGTTGATTCCCTTGAGGTACTTGAACGTTTCTATCATGTCCCCCTCTCCCTCCTTTCCTCGAGGCTATACATATTAAGCTCCTTCAGTCTCTCTTCATATGTCTTCTGGTGCAGACCCTGCACCATTTTAGTTGCCCTCCTCTGGACAGCTTCCATCTTGTCTATGTCCTTGCAGAGATTGGGTCTCCAGAACTGCACACAGTACTCCAGATGGGGTCTCACCAGCTGTCTGTACAGAGGGATAACAACTTCCTGTTTTCTACTGGTGATGCTCTCCTATGCATCCCAGTATCCTCCCACCCTCCCTACTGCCGTCTACATTGCTTGCCCACCTTTAAGTCATCTGATATGACTCCCCAGGTCCCTTTCCATTTTTGTTGTTGTTAGTATCTCACCGCCCAATTGTGTACTCTTCCCTGGGTTTTGTTTCCCAGGTGCATTACCTTGCACTTCTTTTGCATTAAATCTAAGCTGCCATACATTTGACCATTCTTCTAACCTTGCCAAGTCCCTTCTCATCCTTTCCACCCCACCTTGTGCATCAACTCTGTTGCAGATCTTTGTGTCATCTACAAAGAGACATACTTTTCCTTCCAGTTCCTCTGCAATGTAACACAAACACATTGAAGAGGACCGGTCCTAATACTGAACCCTGCGGCACCCCACTAGTAACCCCCCTTTCTTCAGAGTGGACTCCATTTACTATTACCCTCTGTGTCCTATTCTCCAGCCAATTCTTTACCCAGGCTATCATCTTGGGACCCACTCCCAGGCTGGCTAACTTGTGTATTTATCTTTTGTGTGGGACTGAGTCAAATGCCTTGCTAAAGTCTAGGTAGGCCATGTCCACAGCCCCTTCCTAATCTACTACTTTGGTCACCCAGTCAAAGAAATCTATTAGATTCGTCTGGCTTGACCTTCTTGCTGTGAATCCATGCTGCCTTGGGTCCTGTGCCCCTCTGGCCTCTAGGTACTTGACAGTTCTTTCCTTCAGAAGTGATTCCATCATTTTACCTATCACTGAGGTTAAACTAACTGGTCTGTAGTTTCCCGCTTCTGCCCTGCTCCCACTTTTGTGAAGGGGCTTAGTAGTTACAGGGTTTTAAATAATTGATTAGCAGTTTTTTTCTTGGGACAATACTAACTGTACAGAAAGCATTTATATAGGTTTTCTAGAAGTGCTTTGCTTGCTAAATACAGTGAGGCAAGAGCTATGCATTTTCACAAAGTTTTAGCACTTTTATAAGCAAAACGCTAATCACTTTTTAGAGTTAAATAAAACCCTGAGTTACTTAGTGGCATAGAAGTAAGATGGGGAGCAAGGGGTGGGTAGGGTAGACAGCCCCTGTATTGACTAAAGGTCATGGAGTATGATAAGATGTTACGGGTAGACTGCATGGACCAATGGTCATTATGTGCCATCGCTGTCTGTTTCTGGAACTGTACTTAATTTTTTGTTTACAGAGTATTAGCCCGTTGCTTACAAATTCACTTGTTGGACTATTAATGAAATGCAGGCTACACAAAGTCTGCCTGAATTTAAAAGCCCCCTGTGTCCCTTATCCTGTGATGAAAATAAATAACCATGCTGTAGAAGGAGTGAGTCAAGGCTGGAATTTACTGACTGGGATAAGGGATGGATGGAGACTACCAGAAGGTGAGCTGGTGGATCCCTGACTTTGCAAAAGGAGGGTACAGCAGGATATAGCAGTCATCCAAGAACTGCCGTACCCCATCATCATTATTGTATAACATTTAATTCTGGCACTGACGTGTGCTGGTACAGCCCCAGCCTACCAAGGTGCCCTCAACTGCACTGCCACCTGTGGTTACCTAGGTGGCAGTATAGCAGCAAGGGTGGCGACTCCCCCACCCCAGAGGAGGAGAGTGTCCCCTGGGCCACTTAGCGCCCCCCCCTTGCGTCCGCTGTCCTCTGGTGACCCAAGTTCATTCCTGAACTTGACTTGCTGACATTGCGAGCAGTAGGGGCCGGCTAGCCAACCTTCTTTTTAAAACAATAACTCCCACGGTCTTTTCAAAACTGTTCTAAAACAATTGCCTTGACAACTCTTCTGCAAATGTTTTTCATGATTCAGTTATATTTTGCTTATTATGTGTTGTATCTTTTTATGTATTGTACTTGTTATATGTTTTGTAAATTGTATTTTATGTCATCTGGGTCCCCATTGAAAGTGGTCATTTGATGCCCTTGAGGCTCACCCAGTTAACAAATTCTAAATAAAAAACCAAAAAGCCGATTTTTTTTTTTTTTTTTGGTAGTTGTTTTTGTTCGTTTGTTTTCATGACACTTTGAGCAAGTCACTTGAGACCTTATCTTAAAAAAATCTTTTAAAAGCAGCCTACCGAACAATGCAAACCAGTACAAAAGAAAATGGCATCCTTGTGCAGCTTTTTAAAACTATACACAGAACTCTGTGCCTAACTAGCAAAACTGTGACGGCTTTTAAGTTGACGGGCTTTGTAGTTGAATGCAGGTGCGTGTCTATCACACTTAAGATCTACCACAAGAATGTTCTAGATGTCATAATAGTGTTGATGGGGAAATGGCTGTTTTGTTAACTGTGGACTATGTATTAAAAAGGCACAACTCTAATGCACCTCCATGAGAGGCTAGCCAGACCATTGAAAACGTTAGGTACTCAGTGTATCCACTACGATTTAGAAATATTCACATGCCCCTGGAAAACATTATAGGAGATGATGCTGCTTTTGAAATTTCAAATTAAAAATACAAATAAACTGTACAGCTTAAATCAGTCAAGGTGCCTGTTAACCTAACAAGGCACTCATGCTGCATATAAAGCATTGTTATGGTCTGCACAAAGCTTTTACTGTTAATTAATGACAACATTTTGGGAGTCAGCTACTCACTGCTACTCTGTAAAGGAGAACAAAAGTCTGCCCGTAAGCAATATTCAAGAACAGGTCGATCCTGACTAAGACATTCAGGCAAGGCAACATTTATTTCCAAGGTGTACTTTCCAGTAGTCTTAGGGTGCAGAGAAGCAGCATAATAAGATGCAGTATTAGTTAACAAACAATAAATATAAATGTAAATACAATAAACTAAACTGTAGGCATCACATTAACCTGTAAAGAAAATTTTTTCATAGGTTTTTTTTTTTATATATATAGCTTTTTCTTGTCCCTGGGTTCAGCAGGGCTATCAACCACCCCAACTCAGTTATTCCTGTGGATAGCTTACCCCCAGAGCACAGTGCAGCAGAGGTGGTCCTTGGCGGCAACATGGGTTGGGCTTCATGTCCCAGAACCAGGCAATTCACTTTTTTCTTTCCCCGTCGTCCTGGCGGCATGCAGTGACACAGGCGTGCACGCATGTGGAGACAAGCACCACGTGCTGGCCGCCAGATGTCCCTCATGGAGATGCACTGATTGCCAACAAGTGGAGGCCTGGTGGCAAAGCAATCTAGGAGTGGTGCAGGATGTCTTTACTCCCCGGGAGAGGAGAGCAGTTCTCTGGACTCTACATCCTCTCCTACCTCAGCTAACCCCCGGCGGCCCAAGCTCACTTCCGAACTTGGGTCACCGGCATGGCAGGAGGTAAGGTATTCATTAAGGCATTGGGGAGGCAGCACAGTTTAGTGGTTAAGAGCACTGAGCTGCAAACCTAGAGAACTGGGTTTGAATCTCACAGCCACCACTTGCATACTGTGTGACCATGAGCAAGCTACTTAACTTCCCTGTGCTCCCAGGATGGACCTGGAGACAAGCCTCAGCTTGGTGTATCTTTCTTGAATAAAAATGTTTAAAACATTTTGAAAATGCAGCGCCTCAGCCCTCCATGCCAGCAAGCCTTGCTGTTTTCTTTTTAAAAGCAATTATACTCTGGTTGATCCTGCTAGCCCGCCGCCATCCCAGTGTAAAAATAGTCCCACACAGTACTGTGACTGATGCCATAGATGGAATAATTCATGGAGAACTTCCATTACTGCTGGCCTAGAATCAGGGTTTCACAGTGCTGATACTGCTTGCCCAACCTTTGCTAAGTACTTTTAGGCTGGCAGTCCTAGAAATCCCACACTGCTGTCCATAATTATAGGGTGGTTTTAAACATTTTTTATGAAAATTATGAATTTTATCACCATTGTATCTTACATTTGAAGAAATGTCATATGCTGTTAGTCAATGTAAAACTTTTATCGTAACCCTTTTTTAATAGGTGTGGGATGGGAAGTAGATTTGCAAATTTGGTCCAGTTTTACTGGAGTTTATGGTTTATTTTTATTTATTTCAGTTTGGGATTAATACCTTTGAGCCAAGGGCTCGTTTACAAAGGCTCCAAGTCAAAACAAAGAACAGAAACAGATAATAACAGTAGAGCAGTGTACAAACAGAGACATTTGCGTGCTAAGATATCATAATTACATGTTTTTATGGCAAACAAGGAGGGTTTTATAGCACACATTAAAAAATGTAGTGATGTTCTTAACAGTCACTTTCCTGTTAAGTTATAGATTAGCAATATAATTTAAAGTGAGTACTTCATCGTCAGTTATACGTGAGAAAACAGTTAGTTCAGAAATTCAGCACAGGGCAAGAGACATTTTTCAGGTAGCTAGTGCATGAGAGGGGTAAGGCCACCAGGAAGAGTTTTTTATTTATTTATTTATTTTTAATTTTGTTGATGCTGAAACACAGTGGCAGCCGGAGGAGGCTTTGTCGTTGTGACAGGGGTCCCTGGTGTGGACTGGGGAGAGAGGGTCGCGGTGGGTGGGAGTGTTTGAGTGGGGGTGGGTAGGGTGAGGAGATAGTAAGCAGGGTGTGGGGGTGGCAGCCTGAGGGGGCATCATATGGATAGGAGAGTCCGTGGTGCAGGCGGGGAGGGTTAGGGAGTGAAAAGGGGAGTGGTTCAGGTGGGGATGGCATGGTGAGAGAGATGGTAAGCAGGGAGGGTTTGGGGGTGAGGTGAGGGGGAGGAACTGGGCATAGGGGTGTGATGGTGGAGAAGGGGGATAATTAAGCAGTAGATCTAGGAGTGGTGGGTGGGAAGAGTTGTTTGGGACAATTCAAGTGCCAGAGTTATAATAGGCAGGGCACACTTTGAGTGTGTAAGTTTACTGGCTAGTTTTTGTTAGGGCACTCACATATTACAGGCAAGTATACAACTGCTGTAATTTTACGTTACTTTTGAGAATGTATTTAAAGGGGAAAGTTTGTTTTTTTTTTTTTTTAGGTGGGAGGGGATTCCAATGAGTTGAAAAGCCCTGACCTATAACAGGAAGTACACTAGGCTGTCTCTTCAGGAGAGTGAAGCAAACTGAGCTATGGCCTTCGTAAATCTCCTTGGAAACATGAAACTGAAGCTTTGATCAGAAAGTGTTCAAATGTGGCTGTCCGTTGTTGGTGACAGTGCTTTAATGGGTCCTAGCCTGTTAGAATATTTACCTGCTTTGAAGCCTTGCTTGTAAAGTTCATATAATTAGACCCTGTAGAGGAGGAATAAACCCCTCTGTCCTTTTAGATAACAGAATTTGCCTTGTCTAAATTGAATGAGGGGAGATAAAATCAATCCTTTGTTTACTGGCACCCTACCTGGAACCCCCTTGGCTCCTTATAATAACACATGTAATAATTATAGAGGTAGTGTAGTCCAGTAATTAGAGCACAGGTCCTCTGAACCATGAGATGAGGCGTTTTAGTCCCTTCTGGGTCGCTTCCTCTGTGTGTGACCTTGTGCAAGTCACTTAACCTTCCTGTGCTTCAGTCCACAGAGCTGTAAACTTGGGTAAGTACAAGATCACCAGTGAAAACAAAAAATTGCATTTCAGTTGGAATATCCTGGGTAAATAAAACTGTTATATTAAAAAAAAAAAAAAAAAAAAAACAAACACGCAAGTCTTGATGAAAACAAATGGTGTGTAATGAAAGACTTGCTTACAAGAAAAGGGTTTGAGCTTACTCTTGAAGTAGCAAGTGCCAGTGCATAGCTAGGATGACTGGGGAAGACATTGAGTAAGAAGGGTGAAAAAAACCTGTTGTATGCCACTCATCTTGATTTCCTAGCTGAAAAACTATGCAACACTTCCGCTCTATTTTCTCCACTTGTTAAAGGGGAACTAAAGTTAAAATTTGGAATGAAATATGTTGTGCCGAGTGTTTTGCTTTGTAGGTGTACTCCTACTGTGTCCTTCTCTTTGTTTGCTGTAAAGATTTACTGTATTTTAAATTGGCCTGCTGCTTTTATGGCCCCGGGGATCTCCATATGTGCATTTTTTATGGCTCTTCTCTTTTCTGCAATACCTCCTGTCCCATGTAACAGTGACCATTCATTTAACAAGAGCCGTTTTTTTTTTTAGTTTATAGCAGTAGAGCTGTGATTTTAAGTAACTCTCCTTATCCAGAGAGCATTAAGGCATCGCTCTCGAATCTTGGCTGCTTCTTTCTGATGCGTTGCCAGCTGAGCCTGTAATAAACTGTTTACACAGCAACCTCCATGCAGCGCTGCAGTGTGCGCCATGGCGGGGCTGTTCCTTCAGTGGGGCATGCTTAGTTTTTTGGTGCAGGACGGGAAAATTGGCCTCCGCAATGGATCAAGTGTGGAAGAGGGTTTACACCACATTGCAACATGCTTGATCCGTTAAACGTTCCCTCTCTGGCATTAGATCAAAAAGTGGAATCGGACGCATCCTGCAGCACACTGGTTAGTATCCGCATGGTGGGATTTGTAGCGCATAAACTGTTTTGAATGGGTTGATGCACTGCAAATCGGGTGGTGTAAACAGGGCTTTAATGAAGGCTGAATTTACAGATGCCAAACACCAAAGGGATAGTTGAGTAACTTTTTTTTGTAAGGAACAGCTAGAGTCTTCACTGATTATAGCATTGGTGACCTGTGGTGATTTGTGTGCTTTTTATGGTTGTGTGTAGTTTAATAAAATTAAGAGCTTTAAAAATAAAAACACTTGCTGAAACACAACAAAGAAACATAGACTTTGTCAGCAGATAAGGACCGCTTGGCTCACCTAGTCTGCCCATTCTTCCCTGCCTACAGTATCACCACAGATCATACTTGAACTTCAGTCCATTATCCTGCCCCCTTTTCCTTTACCCGAAGATTGCCTTGCACCTATCCCACGCATTGTTGAACTCCACCCGTTTTCACCCCCACCACCTTCACTGGAAGGCTGCTCCAGGAATCCACTACTCTTTCTGTGAAGAAATATTTGTCGCATCTCTCCTGAATTTACCCCACTCCAGCTTCATATTATATCCCCTTGTTCTTGGTCACCTTTTTTTTCTGAAAAATATTTCCTTCCTGTACCTCATTTACCCCGATTAGGTATTAAAAGTTCTCTGTCATATTCTCTGTTTGCCTTCTCTCTTTCTGTTTGTACATATTTAGGTCCAGTGATTTTAGCTGTATTGGTCCTTGGAAAACACGAGTGGCTGGAATGTTTGATCCCATTTATTGAACCAACATAGGTCTTGTACAAAGAGGCTAGAGTACACAAGCTTTTCAGGGCCTCACAGTTCCCTACTTCAGGTGAACAGCAAACTGAGCAAAATAAGCAGCATTTACATACACTGTGATGCATTGTTTAAAAAAATAACAGGAAGGGTGGGTGGA
The DNA here is from genome assembly GCA_016271365.2 of Neoceratodus forsteri. Lineage (NCBI taxonomy): Eukaryota > Metazoa > Chordata > Ceratodontiformes > Ceratodontidae > Neoceratodus > Neoceratodus forsteri. The sequence goes on from CM028132.1 coordinate 1,207,494,761, forward strand.
CAGTGACTGTGAGGAGAAACTAATTTAACAGGAAGGGTGAGTGGGCAGTGACTTTGAGGGGAGGAGAATTTAACAGGGTGGGTGAGCAGTGGCTGTGAGGGGATGATTAGCAGGAAGTGCCAAGATATTCAGAAGAGAGACTGAATGGATGCCCACCCACCCTTCCTGTTAAATTAGTTTCCCCTCACAGTCACTGCCCACCCACCCTTCCTGTTAAATTCTTCTCAATTATTCTGTCATAATTATTTTTTTTAATTAATATGTCACAATGTATGTAAAGTAAGCAATAAAACACAATGGGGTGTGCATTAAACAGATATTACCGCATGCCGCAGGCCTCATGCCTTCAGCCCCTGGAAGTGTGGTGATGTCTATTCAGTACACACCTTCGGAGTGTCTTATTGTGCTTATAAAATAGGCTACTTTTTTTCTTAGTGTTTACTGTTAGAAAAAATTATTTTATTTATATTAAAAAAGCTGTTATTATCAGAATTTCTGATAAAATAGTCCTTCCGCCAGGTATAAGATGATGTAATTGCATTTTGGTATTGTGCTTTTCATATTGGGCTCTAAGGCACGTAAAACCGTTGAAGTAGCCCCACATCCGAGGCACGTAAAACCATTGAAGCAGCCCCACGTCCGGTTTGCATTTGAGACAGTGCTGCACCCGAGCAGTTATAACAGTATCGACTGGCAGTGTCTTATTCGATAAGGGTAAGCCAATCTGTTATTTTTGTCCAAATTCTGGGAAACTGCATTTTGCTCTCATGGCAGTTTTGCATTTGCTAACAGGCATACTGACCCCCCACTGAATAAAAATGAATGCTGTTAAATATATATATATATATATATATCTATATATAACAAAAACTTAGTTAATGCAACAATTAAGATTGATAGTAAGTGACAAAAGTATGGAAATGTGATGTTATAATACACCACCCTCCACACCAACAGATTGTCAGGGTGTTGCCATGGGGTCATTAAGTCCAACTCTTACCCCATTCCATGTGTAAACAAGCTAACATGCTACAGTATAGGAGAAAGGGGTGAGAGTTAGTTCTGATGACCCCATGGCACATCCAGATGTCTGTTAGTTTGTGGAGGGTGGTAGTGGGGGGGGTAACCCAAACATCACATTTCCATACTTTTGTCGATGTGCTGTCAACCCTAACTGGTGCATTAATGAAGTTTTTCTACAATGAATTTCCCTTCTTTTTGAGAAAGTGTAATGTAACTGGTAACTGGCATGTGTTTGTGGGAGCGTGGGCTCTCTGGGCCCTGCACTCCCTTCACGTTGCCCATTTTTGCCTAATGGGATGCGTCTGTGTGCGCTCCCACCTACACATAAGTACGGAGCCATACAGCAGCCCCATAGTACTGAAAAGGAACTCTCGTAAGACTTACAGTATTTGGCAATATCTCAGTAACCATAGCAACTACGAAAAAAATTCCACTGCAGTTGTAATCATGACTTCAAAACCTCCACAAGTGCTTAATCCACCTAAATGAACTAAGCTGCGGGTAGCAAAAAATCCATATCTCGAATCGTTTTCAAGATACGGGCGTCGCAGTGTTATCCTAGGGAAAATTTCTCAGCTTCAGAATGCTGTAACTATAGGCCCATTGAATGTTTTGGGACCAAACCACCAAAAGGCACATCTGTGGGACCAGGGCTTGCCACCCTGCAAATTTCAGCCCAAAAGCACAATCCACCTTGTCACAATGAAGTGACAAATAAAGCAACACATGGGACCATGTTTTCGAGTATTGTTTTTGCGAAAAGAAAAATGTTTTTGTGTCTCGCATATACATTTTCCCATAGGCTAAAATGGGACATGAAAAACTTCCATAACTTTTGAACAGATTAATATCTTTTCATCAGATCTTCAAAAGGCACCACCCTGACCCAGATCTCATACAAATGCACATTTGAAGCCAGGCACACAGACACACACTGTTCGCTGTTTGGAGCCTAACAAAGAAATGCTGAAATGTTGCAGATTTTCCACATTTTTGACACTACGCAGCTCCGCAACCGTATATCCGACTGGAATGCAACTTTCTAGATCTAGAGATCTATGGTTGGACACCGTGCATGCAAACTTTCAGGCAACTCGAACAAACGGTTGCAAAGTTATTAAAGTGCAAACTTTGGGGTTTAACATAGAAGTGGCCTGCCAACTCTAACTATAGCTGCACTACCGTGCAGCTATAATATATATATATATATATATATTCATTGCAAAAAAACTTTGTTAATGCATCAGTTAGGATTAAAGCGACAAGAGTGGGGAAATGAAACTTTAGGGTTAAATCCCTAACCCCCCCACCCATCCTGTACACACCAACAGGCGGGGTGTGCCATGGGGTCAATAGGCCCATCTCTAACCCCATTCCATGTGTAAAGAGGCTGACGTGGTACAGAATAGAAGAGTGGGGTGAGAGTTAGGTCTGACTTTTAGATACAGTGTAATGTAACTGGTAAGTGGCATGTGTTGGTGGGAGCAAGGGCCCTGTGCTCCCACCAAGCTGCCCTTTTGAGCATACAGGAATAGCCTGAAGAATGGAAGATGGCACAAGTCATACCTATTTTTAAAAAGGGTGAAACATCTGACGTTCAAAACTACCAACCCATAAGTGTGACTTGTATGTGTTGTAAACTTTTAGAATCCATAATTAGGGATAATCTTGCCAGTGTACTAGATTTGTGTAATCATCTACAGCATGGGTTTAAAAGAGGTAGAAGCCGTACGACCAACTTTTTATGTGTCTATGAAAAGATCAGTTATACTTTAGATCAGAAAGAGCCTTGCGACGTCATATATCTTGATTTTGCTAAGGCTTTCGATCTTACACCACACTGGGCAATTATTACTAAGTTATATAAAACTAATATTAATCCGACATATATAAGGTGGATTAGCGATTGACTCGGTAACAGGCTACAGAGGGTCATGGTAAACTGCACTTTATCTAGCAGGAGACAGGTGATGAGTGTAGTCTGTCAGGGTTTGGTGCTGGGACCCATGCTTTTTCAGATCTTTATAGTGGATTTAGCAAATGGCTTAGAAAGCTGGGTGTCCAAATATGCGGACGATATTAAGCTGGGTGGAGAACTGAGCCCATTAAATGAGGTAGAAATAATACAAAAAGATCTTGACAAGATTGTAGATTGGACAACCCAATGGAGCATAAAACTTAATATGAATAAATGTAAAGTACTGCATATGGGCAAGAGGAATAATCAAATTAATTATTATATGAAAGGAACACCACTACAAAAAGCAAATGATGAAAAAGATCTGGGTATTTATGTTATAGATGACTTTGAATAATGCAAACAACAGAAGCAATCAAAAAAGCTACAAAACTTAGCTGGGCAATTAAACGGAACATAATATCTAGGGATTGCAAAGTAATGGCTCCCTTATATAGGGCCTGTGTTTGCCTGCATTTAGAATTTGCATCACAATTGTGGAATCCGTTTAGAAAAAAAGAAATTAATAAGATTGAGAAAGTCCAAAGGAACTTTATTAAATCTATTGATGGGCTAAGTAACAAAAGTTATAAGGAAAGATAATTACTTAAAATGATGTCATTGGCCACTAGACATATTCGAGGAGATATATTACTTATGTTTGACATAATGCAGGACCCAATACTGATTCATGAATTGAATTTAGAATTCAAGGAGGGAAAAATGCAGACAAGAGGACATCCTCTGCAAATTAAAGGATCAAAATTTGTAAGAAAATTGAGGGAGTATTTTTATACGGTGAGAGTGGCGAATGTGTGGAATGGGCTGCCAACTGGTGTTAATATAAGAAAACAAAGTCACAGTTTAAAAAGAATTTGGATAAATATATACTTAATGGAGGGAACTTACAATATTTCTAAGATAAATGCTATGGGCACAAATATGGGCTAATGCCTTCTAGCTCGTAACAGTTCTTAATATGAACCTTAGTATAATGATATGTGTTTGTGGGAGCACAGGCCCTCCGGGCCCTGTACTCATACTTACACATAACAATGGAGCCATACAGTAGCCCCTATAGGGCTGAAAAGGAACCCATGTAACACTATATTGACAATATCTCAGTAACCATACAAGCTATGCAAAAAATTCCACTGCACTTGTAATCATGACTTCAAAACCTCCACACGTGCTTAGTCCACCTAAAGTGAAAAATCTGTATCTCATATAGTTTCCGAGATATGGGTACTGAAAGTAGTCGCTGTGAGTGCCGCAGTGTTGTCCTATGGGAAAAATCTCAACTTTGTGATGGCATAACTATGTAACAGATTAACTTTTTAACACCTAAATAGCATAATTCTTATCTCTGGGATACCCCCTTTACACCCTGCAAATTTCAAGCCAAAAGACCAGATCACTTAGTTATAGTGTAGTGGCAAAGTTTTTAAAATCCTAGTTCGTGAGGTGGCAAAATCCCCATTCATGAGGTCAATCCCTGTTCGCGAGCTGACAAAATCCCTGTTCACGAGGAATCCTTGATTGTCAGATTTTGGCCATCTGGTCTGGAAGTCATGAAAGGGGGTTTTGTCAGCTCGCGAACAGGGAATTTGGCAGCTCGCAAATGAATAAAAAAAAAATCCCCTTTTGCGATCTGACAGAATCCCCTTTCGCGAGTCGATCCCCTTTCGCGAGGTGTTAAAATCCCCGTTCACGAGAAGGGCCATCTGGTCGCGAAATGATGATCAAGGATTTTTGTCAGCTTGCGAAAGGGGATCGGCTTGCAAACGGGGATTTTGACAGCTCACAAAACAGGCTTTTGTCAGTTCGCGAAAGGGGATTCAAAAACCCAATCCCCTTTTGCGAGGTGACAAAATCCCCGTTTGTGGGCTGATCCAACTTTTAAAATAAATAAATAAAAAAAAATTTCTAAAAACCAAAACATGGTCCTTTATGTACAGTTGTCTCTGTCTATGATCTTGGCAGCTGCTGCTGTAAAAATCTGACCTGTCCTGCTCTTTCAAGTAACAAAAAGTAGACTGCTTGCGTCACCTAAACAATTTTACACCTAGGAATGAGAGGTCTGCTGAAAAATGAGAAGAATTGTTATAGTTCTCCACAGATGAGATGGCGGAGATTTGAAACAAGCTGACTCCCACAGTATTAGATCTGGACCCTCTCCTTGCTGTATATAAACATAGGACGTGTCAACAGAAAAGGACAAGTAGACCTATCTAATCTGCCCCAGATTATTAAACTGCTCAGGAAGGAGTTTGAACCGGTATAAAAAAACATCTTCAGGTTAGACACCAACATTTTAGGAGTCACGTGATGGGACTGAGTAGCTGGTCTCGAGAGCTCCGGTGACTACTCACTCTACTTTATTAAAATCTCGCTTTTCCTACGGAACCTGAGTCCTGTTTGTGCAGCAGTGGTTGAGGAGACTGTGCTTAAGTGTCGCATGGAGGCAGATATGAAAAAAGCAGCCTCCCAAACACACACCACCCGCGACCCCTGAAAAGGCGGCGAAAAAATCAAGGGCCTCAGTCTCAGCGTTGGGGCATGGGGCTAGCGAGGGCAGTATCGCCGAGGATCCCCTTACTCTGTCACGCTTCCTTGAGGAGATTGGGCCTTTGAAAGCAATGATATTGGAAGTGGCAGGAGAGATTAAAACTATCAATAGCGCTATGGAGGATCTGTCGCGGAGAACGTCCGATAACGAAGCGAGAGTAAAATCTCTGGAAAGGAGTAAAGAGGCAATGGAGGCATCGGTGTCCAGGTTTTCGCAGAAGCTAGAAGCTAAAGTGGAAGATTTAGAAGGCCGGAGTCGGCGAAATAATGTTGTTTTTATTGGCTTGCCCGAGAAAGCTGAAGCTAATGAGCCACACTCCTGTTTGCACAAAAGATTACAGAAAAAATAGCAGGACCCTCGCCATTTGGGCCTAAATATATCGTGGAACGAGCTCACAGGGCGTTGAGACCATTGCCATCCCCAGATCGTCCGCCCAGGCCCTTTATCATTAAATTCTTGAATTATCAGGAAAGACAACTTCTGATTGATAAAGCTAAAGAAGACAAAGAAATATATTGGGAAGGGGCGCGGATCAGAGTGGCCCAAGATCTCCCATTGTCTGTTAGGCAAAAGCGTGCCACTTTCCATCCACTTGTTAAACGGCTAATAGCCGCAGGGGTCAAATTTAGAATGGGATACCCGGCAAGGCTGCAGGTCTCCATAAACAACGATTGGAAATCTTTTGAGTCAATGGACCTGGCTTCAACGGCCCTGAAAGAGGCTTTTCCTGATTTGTTTAAAGACCCATGAGGCGGGTCGGGACCATCTCTTGCAATAACCCTGGACATTATGGATATCCTTTGATGTGATATACCTTATAAACCAATGGCTGATGGAGGCGACCCAGACCTGGAACTTCTTTTTCCTTTTTGAACTCTTTAATTTTATAAGCTAGTGGCCCTGGCGATCGGTTTGGGGCAACTGAGTCTTGTTTCTCAGGGTCTTCAACCAACATAGAACTATTTCTATGGGAGGGTTTAATTTGTACGATATATCCAATATGGGTTAATATGATTTGGTACGCTATTTACGCCTGGACTTGGGAACTGTTTTCAAATCGGGTGCCTCACACTGTGTTTTGTTTAAATAGCCTTGCAGATAGCTGTGGGGATCGGGAGTGTGACCTGTTGGAATGCCCGAGTTTATATTTCACCCGTTCTGGACTCTGGACTGGGGCACAGTTGTGTCTACGTTTTTAGGGCATTTGATTACCATGGACTTTATTTGATATATAGTTCCAACTTTATGCATATTACTGTAGAGTGGATATCATAATCTTCAGTATTTTCTGACCTTATTTTTGCTATTTTGACTAAGTCTGGGCTTGGGTACCAAGTGGTACGGTTAGATAGAAGTATATTATGCGGGTCGGAATAATTTTATCTTTGTAGAAATTGCAATTTGGAATTTTCTTCATCAAGGGGGATTTATATTTGTAATCAGGTCTGTCGGAAGACTGCCTGGGCCTAAAGGCCTTAATTATTTTCTGTTTATTATTTTCTTCACTTCGGGATTGGACTGAGATTGGAAGGGACATTTTCTCATTTATAGGGGTGTCTTACATAGGTTTAACCTCTAGTTGTTAAAAGCTGATTCTTAGGTTCGAATTCGGTTAATGTAAGGAGTTCATTATTAAGTCTGGTTTTACTGGGTAGAGGAAGGAGTGAGGTGAGAAGGGCTAGGTATCTTGACATCATGGGCCGTGAGAGTGAAGTGGAGGGTTGGGTGTGGGAGGGAGGGGTATAGAGGGTTAGATGGATTGAGGGGGTCTCTCTGTGTTTTGTGGTTTTGGGTTGTGGGGGAGGGGCCTTTGGGGATCAGTTTTGGGGAGGGTGGCTTTTTGGGGGGCACAAGGCTACTGGTGCTTTAGGCGTCTAGAAGTTTGGGAATGCCTACTAGGCTTGTCAGGCCATGCCTTAAATATGGGGACTGACACTCTAGTTAAATTTTGTACATGGAATGTGAAAGGGGCTAGACATAAGGTAAAGCGATACAGAATATTGAAATATTTGGAGGCTGCAAAGGTTAAAATTGCTTTTCTGCAAGAGACTCACTTGCTTCAGGAGGAAGTTGGAGGTTTGAGAAGAATGCAATTTGGGGCAGTATTCTCATCTCAGGGGAATTCAAAGAGTAGGGGGGTGCTGATCCTATTGCATAGATCGGTTCCTTTCTGCCCCATAAAAATTATTCCAGATAGAGAAGGGAGAGTCCTTTTAGTGAAAGGGAAATTATATAATGTGGAAATTTTACTTGGGGTTGTATATGGGCCTAACTCTGACAATCAGGACTTTATGACTAGTTTAATGAGGATGTTGCTGCCATTCAGCCATCTTCCCATGATCATTGGGGGAGACTTTAATTTGGTTCTAGACCACCGCTTGGATAGGTCATCGAGAACACAAGAGTATTCAACGCCAGCTGCTTTGGCTCTTGATGATCTGATGGCCCGCGTGGGTCTAGCGGATGTTTGGAGGGTGCTTCATCCCCAAATAAAAGATTACACCTTTTATTCACCAGTGCACAAATCGGGTTCGAGGATTGATTATATACTCCTCTCCCGTTCTCTCCTGTAAGGTGTCGTTGGGGCTGAGATAGTGGCGGCCCCTCTGTCTGATCACGCGGCAGTGGAAGCCACGATCTCTTTCCCTTCCGTTATTGGTAAAGGAAATAGATGGAAAGTTAATAACCAGCTACTGAAGGTTCCCCATATAGCTAATAACCTAACGTTCCAAATTGAGGAGTTTATTTTGTTTAATGATAAGGAGGGCATACGTCCAGACATCTTATGGTCTGCACTCAAGGCATATATGAGAGGCCTATTGATAAGTCAGGCCACCAGAGCTAAGAAAGAGAAAAACGCCACTATGATAGATCTGTTAAACCAAATCAAGGGTTTGCAAATGGCTCTGGTTTCTAAACCTGTTGGAGGAGACTGAGATTAAATTAATTAAAGTTAGAGATGCGTATCTTAAAATGCTGGGTGATCAGGCAGAGTTGGCTATTATTAAAACTAGGGCTAAGTATGCTGACCAAGGGGAGAAGCCAGGAAGGCTTTTGTCTCGGCGTATAGCGCAGCTAGAAGCATCTCGGTTAATAGAAGGGATTTGGTCGGAAAATGATAAGTGTATAAAGACTAGCCCGGAGGGTATAGCCCTTGTCTTTCGGAATTACTATGAAACTTTATATGGGGAGATGCAGTCTCCACCTGCCCAATCTGAGATCCAACACTATTTGGATTGGCTCGCATTGCCTAAACTAGAGAGAGGCAGATCATAGGCTTCTTGTAGCTGACATCACCTATAGTGAAATAGAATCGGTTATTAGGAGCTTGCCCATTGACAAGACCCCGGTCCAGATGGGTTCTCGCCAAATTTTATAAAATTTTTCCTCTCAGCTGATTCCCTTATTGTTCAGGTTATACCAACACATTCTCTCGAGGCAGACACAGACCAAAGCTTGTTTGAGGCACTTATAGTGCTTATACCCAAACCAAATAAGCCCCTTGAGAATCCAGGTAGTTACCGACCCATCTCTTTGCTAAATTACGATATAAAGATCTTATCTAAAATTTTAAGGAGAGAATTAGTAAATCGCCAGAAGTTAATAGGCCTGGAGCAGGCGGGCTTTTATGAAGGGCAGATCCTCAGCTGATCATTTTAGAACATTATCTCATGTCTTCTCAGTGTCTGAGGAGGCTGGCCTCCCATTGGCGCTGGTCTCCTTGGACGCCGAGAAGGCATTCGATAGGGTCCACTGGTCTTTTCTGTTTCGGGTTATGGAAAGGGTAGGGTTTCCAGACAAATTTGTTAATTGGATCAAGGCCTTGTACACAAGCCCAATGGCAAGAGTGGCATGATTTCATCACCGTTTAATTTACATGTGGGGACAAGACATGGGTGTCCTTTATCGCCTCTGTTATTCAACTTGTACTTGGAACCATTGATTAGGCAGATAGTTTCAGCTAGTAGGGTTAAAGGGATAGAAATCAGAGACCAGGTTGTAAAGGTTACAGCATTTGCGGATGACTTATTAATTTATGTGACCAATCCTGCTTCCTCGGTCCCGGCACTGCTGGAAGTACTGCATGAGTTTAGTGTATTGTCCAACTACAAATTAAATCAAGAGAAGACAGTGGTATACCCCTTAAGTGGCAGAGTTTTCAAAAATGATATTGCAAGGTTAGGTTTGGGTTGGTGCTCCAAGTCCCTTAAGTATTTAGGCCTCAATTTGGCGAGTAGCCCGGAGTGCATGCGCCAATTAAATCTAGATGCCTTAGTGCGTAGTTTAGAGCTGGACATGAATAGGTGGGCTCAGCTCCCTTTATCATTGTGGGGCAGAATAAGCATTGTTAAAATGAATATTTTTCCCAGGCTTTTCTACCCCTTGGCCATGCTTAATATCTGGATTCCTTTGGTATGGTTTAATAGAGTACATAGGCTAATTGCCGATTTCATTTGGAACTTCAAGAAGGCAAGAATGTCCTATGCTAAACTTGTGGTGCCCAAAGAACAAGGGGGGCTGAAATTACCTCATTTTTCTCTCTACTACTGGGCGGCTCATATAAATAAATATGGTAGATGGACCCTTTTGCATGCCTCCTCCCAAGCTAAGGACTATGTTCCACTATGGGTTAATCTAGAGATTAGCTTAATTAAGAGTTTGGGCCTCAACCCGGAAGCCCTGTACTATAGTACCCCCAGTGTGCTCTCTTCCTTAAGAGATTCGCCTATAGGAGTCTCCTTAAGGATACATAACCAACTCTGTAATTTCTTAAAATATGAACATGTTCATGATAGTTCTCAGCCAATTGTTGGCAACCCTTACTTATTAATTGGACACCAAACTATCAAACAGAGTTGGCTATCGAGGTTAGAGGATTGTAGGATGCGGGATTTTCTGGACGCGGAGGGCAAACTTATCTCATCTCCTCAAATACTAAATAAGTTTAATTTATCTGTAAAGGACTGTTTTAGGGCTTATCAGTTGCGTCATTTGCTTATGCAGAAAGTAAGGTCTAATGGGGTCCCCCCGCCCCGTATTCCATTTTGGGACACTGTACGACCTTTGGTAGGTACCTCCCATGCGGTCTCGAAATTATACCAGGTACTGCTTCAATGGGCTTACACTGAAAGGTCGGCCTCGTCACTGTACTGGACCAGGGTTCTTCCTGAGGCTAGGTTGGATTGGTCACATATTTGGATCAACTGTCATAAATTTCTCAAGCAGAACTGTCTCAAGTTGACCCAGTTCAAAATTTTACATAATATTTACTATTCCCCTCAAAAGTTAGCAGATTTGAGGGTCCTGTCAGACCCTAGGTGTTCCAGATGTGGCTCAGGGGTAGGTGATTTGCTCCACATTTTTTGGGACTGCTCAAAAGTGGCACCTTTATGGAAGGAGATTAAAGATAAAGCTAGCCCATTACTGGGGGTCGAGGAGATGTTTGCCCCAGAGGTTTGTCTACTTGGTGTAATGTCTGACTTCCCGGTTAGATTAAGGAAGTACCATATGTCTCTGATTTCTATTACTGTGAAAAGACTAGTTCTTAAACATTGGAAGGACTCCATAGTTATTTCTTATTCAGAATGGTCGTCTGAGCTACTAGCAAGTCTCAGGGTGGAAAGAATGATTGCTATTCTTCGTAATCAGTTGCCCCTTTTTAAGAAAATCTGGTCCCCATTCATGATAGCTTACTCATAACCAAGCAGGACGTTTCCTCCCATGTAAGATGGAAACAGCACAGTGCCTTGCACGGGGCTTGGGAGGGGGTGGGGGTACAGAGACCGATGCTTATGGTGGTGTCTTCCGGATTTGCTGTACTGTATGTACCTGTACACCTGATTATCTATTTTTTCACTGTCTCTGTATTAATTTGTTAAAACTAGTAAAAAGTGAATGGCAAAAAAAAAAAGACACCAACATTTTAGCAAATCAGTTTTTCTGTGAAGGAAGGTCAAGTCTCAAGTACTCTGACACACAGTTGAGGCTTCCTTGAAAAAAACTACATACAGCCTGAAGCCCTGTTTACATGGTCACATGCGCACGGGTTGCTCCAGTGCAAATGTGACCTTGTAGACACTGACACGATCGGGGTAAACTGCTCATTAACACGCTTCCACATTCTCAGGAAAGCTGGGGATGCAGAGTAGAGCGAGCAGCTTACAGTGGCTGGAAATGGCAGTGTGGACTGTCTGCACCGCTGCAACCCTTCCAGCCGTGGCTCCTAGCGCATGCACAGTCGAAGTGACATAGCCTCGTTCATCAATAAGTCTCCATCTTCGGCAAGTGTATTGAGCCGAATACTTTCACCGCAAAAGGAGAGCTGAAGTGCGTGAGGGAGCCAGTGGCAGTTATTGGCTAGTGTGCAGCACCACATGGGGGTGCACAGGCACCGTCACTACAACTTCGGCTCCCTTCTGTATGGGGTCCTAGTGCCTCCAGTCCCAGACCCATCAGTGTGAATCAGTGGTGGAGATTTTTTTGAAGATCAAGAATTGCAGTAAGTACATAGTTTTCAGATTTCTCTTACATTCTGACTTTAGGCATTTGGATGGAAATCAGAACTTTCTCCCGGGCGATGTGTCTGCTTCTGCTACCACATTTAGTCATATTATAATCCTCTGTTTGTGAAACCCTAGTCTTGTGCTGAGAAATTAAGGTTGCTGTATCAAGCCATTGATTGTGACATAAAACGGAATAAGCAGTAGGAGCAGATGACTTCAAAATGGACATATCACAAGCATAACAAAACTAAGAACAGTTGCTACAGAATACATAACAGTATGCTTCCATTTGAATACTGTCTGGATTGCCATGTCCAGTCTGTGCATATGTTCTTCATTATTTGTTTAAAAATGCTGGGTAAACCCTATCACAGAGACGGAATGTGCTGCTACTTCTAACAGTAAATGTCACCCATTGTTTCGTGGTTTGTAAACTTTCTTTGAAAAGCACAGTTTTACAGCCTTGTGGATTATATACCAACCATTTAAGGTGCAGACAGAGCCAACAGAGGAAGATAATGTAGATATGAGCAGGAACTTGCCCAGGTGGTCTGCTAAACAATACCTAATGTGCAAGCATTATTAGTAAGGGGATTTCAGTCTTTTCAAATTGACAGCTTCTCTTCCCCCTCCTTTTCAGTCCAGATTTGGTGCTTTCTGTAGGCTTCATCACAGTACTGAAACTGCTTTAGTCCAAGTGCTTCTTGATATTCTTATTGCGAGAAACCAGGGGTGCTGGCTGCACAATCTTGGTCCTGTTGGATCTCTCATCAGCATTTGACACAATGGACCTGCGCTGATTGATCATCTGAGGAACTGTGTGGGTCTCACTGGCACTGTTCTTTGCTAGTTTGAGTCTATTACTGGGAGATTGCAGCAGGTGGTTTTAGAAAAAAATCATCTCTAGAGTTGCTGTTGTCCCCTGTGGGGTTCCCCAAGGATTGATCTTGGCACCTGTGTTGCTCAGTGTGTGTTTGCTGCTTTTGGGAGAGCTCATCAGACATTATGGGGTTGAGCTCCACAGTTGTGCAGATGATGATCAGCTCTGTCTATCTTTCACTAGGTCTAAGTTGGCATGGGTCAGCAATCAGGAGCATGGACCGTCTTTGCCATCCTTGAATTGCCAGGCACTTAGAGCTGTCGATGTGGTGAAAGATCTGGGGTACGTTTTGGACTGCAAGCTGACTCCAGAACAGCAGGAGTCCGTGGCAGTCTGGAATGGTTTTTACCATCTGCGTAATATTGTCCAAATTATGCCACATCTAGCGCCAGCCAACCTGGAAACTGTAGTCCATGCCTTTGTCACCTCCAGATATTGTAATGTTCTTTACTTAGGGTCATCTGGAAGTTTGATGCACTGTCTGCAGTTGGCCCAGAAGGTTGTGGCCCGATTGGTGACAGGAACTTCTTGGAGAGACCTCATCATGCTGATTTTGCATGGTCTACACTGGCTGCCAATACATCAGCATATCACATTCAACATCTGCTTTCTGCTATTCAAGGCCCAACACCGTTTGGGCCCAAACTACCTAAAAGACCTGTTGTTCTAAGTGCCTGTTTGCCCCTTTGCTCCATGAATATGGGTCTTTTTCAGGTTTTTTGTTCCCATGTGAAGCAATTAGGGGACAGGACGTTCAGGGTTGCCACCCCTTCCCACTGGAGTGCCCTTCCCAGATGTGCTGAAATCTGCCTGTACTCTGGAGGCTTTTAACAACCTGCTAAATACCTTTTTATTTGTACAGATCCACCCAGAATAAAATAGCTTCGTTCTTAATAGTAAATGCATTTATATTCTCTTTTATATTTGTGTAATTATTGCCTGTCGCCTTTGTATTGCTTTATGTCTTTATTGCTGCAAGGTGCTGGGAGTCTCATGGAAATAGTGCCAAACAAATACAGTTTGCCTTTCCTTTCATGCAGTGGTGTAATGCATTGCTACTGTAGTTCATGATGGCATCAGCATCTTTAATGCCCTTGCCGGATCTGTGGTTTGGCTGTAATCCCTTTCCTCCTCCTTCCCCTTATTGTGTGCACCCCTGACAGTTGGTGTTTTCCATGCCTCCAAAGGCTTTGCTATCTCTTCTTAAGTTGCTCAGTGGATAGATAAGAAAGTGAAACTGCCAGCAATATCTTTAGTTGACTAACGGGGAAAAAAAAGTACCCAAACTTTCGAGGGCCTCTCAGGTTGTATCTGCACCCAAGGGGCTTCAAAGAACAGCAGTAAACATCTTTTAGCCGGCAAAAAGGGTGGTAGTTATGTAGTCAGTTTAAGGGAATCTGTACTAATTTCTGGTTATGTTAGAGGCTGCTATAGCAGACCATTAGTTGGATTATTTGGATTTAACAAATATCTTTAGCATAGAAAATAACATTACTTCAGTAGTGACATGGGATGTGGAGATGAGGGAATGGTATTGTGATGGAAGACTAGATTAGTCTACCAGTCCTTTTCTACTAACAAATTCCACATTTCTGCGAGATCTGCAGCCCTAACAGTGCACAGTGAAGCTGCCAAGAGCATATTGCTCCTTCTTGCAGAGTTCCTTTTGGAGGGCTGGGTTAGGTGTATTAGGAAGTGCAACAGTCTGTAAACCAATGGGTCAAGTTCATATAATAAAAACACACAAAAAAGAAATAACGTTATAAAGCAGAGAACAGTTTTGGGATTGGGCACCTTCACAGTTTACACAGATCATACGGAAAGGTCCCCAGTAGTCCTTGTGGCTCGAAATGTTCTTTAAAAATCATGAGGCTCATACAGTATTATAAGGTGAAGAAAAATGGAAATGGAGAAAGGGAATTTGATTTTTATATGGCACCTTTCACACAGTCTGTATCCCAAAGCTCTTTGCAATCCAGGAACGATTGGGGAAGAGAATGTTATGCCAGTAGGCACATAGGGAGATTCAAACTATGCAGAATAAACACAGAGAGGTTAAGTGACTTGCTCACAGTCACACAGTGAGTCAGTGGCTATAGTGAGTTTCAGATCTGGGTCTCCAGGTTTACAGCTGTGCACTCTAATCACTAGGCCAAACTACCTCCAAGAAAAGGCACTTTAACAATTTATATTTTATTTTAAAATAGTGCAATACGTATATTGATTTCAGTAAGGCAGTTCTTTAAGTATATTGTGCAGTACATTTAATTCTGGTATTGCAGCCATGGGGAAATCCTAAAAATTCAGAAATGATAATTTAAGATAGAACATTGAATCCAGAATTACTGCGAAGAACTGGAAACAGCATTTACATAAGCAGTAATACCCAACAGGGTGGGCGGTACTAGGCTGTACCAGCTCGCTCAGTGCTTAATGAGGCCCGATGTCGTAAACGATGGGCCTTAAAACCCCTTGAAAGGTGGCTATAGCCCATGTCACTCATCCTGGAGTGTATTATTGAGGTGAGAAAATGGAGGGTTGTGTAGTTTATTTTTTAAATAAAAATGTTTAAAAACAATGTAAAATATCAATAAAATGGATAAGGAATCATCCTGTCATTCTGTACTTAGTATTTGTATAGCACTGGGACTGGTAAACAGCAAACTGGAGCTATTAATAGCTCTGCCTATTAGTACTTACAATACACAACACAATGACTGCTCCCCAGCTCTGATATCAACTTGAGGAGCTTGTGGGATGTACCAGTAAAGGGTCTGTATACAAAATGCCAGCGGGAGGGATGGTCGAATCAAGCGGCGAAAACATAAAGATCTAAAAAGCCAGTAAGTAGAAAAATTTACTGTACTTGCAAAAAAGGTACTAATTGGGGGCTGCTCCACACTGAGGTGTGGGCCATTTAGCATGGACATTTCCCTTAACGTGAGTCAATTAACTTGCCATGCGGCCTTGAGCAGCTTGCTGGTTGATCTGACTGTACTTCAGTCCTCCGAGGCCTGCATTAGAAAGACATAGTTTGAACTACAAACCCCTTGGTTTAATACATTTTAAGAAATGCTGAGTACAAAGGATCCAAGAGGGAGGGAGGGAAGGAGGAAGGAACTTAATCAGAGTACCCTGTTACCCTACTTTCTTCAAGTTACTTATCCAGTTTATGCATGAAGGAAGAAACAGTGTTGATGGGAGTGAGATGGGGGACTGCTCACAGATCGCAGAACATGGCAGTGGCGGGGAGAGAGAGAGAGACCTTAGCCTACCTGTCCACACCGACAGCAGCAGGAACAACATTTTTTGTTTTGCTGCTTTCTTAATCTCCCCCGACCCGACCGGCCCACCAGCCCCATCACTCCGGCATCCACGGACTCATCACTTGGCTTTAGAGGTGCCGGCTGCGGCACCTGCGGGGAGTCTGCATCATCCGCCGGTCAGTGGCTTTTTGGCCTCTGTGTTTCTCCCGACCCCGAGTGTGGAGGTACAGCGTGCAATGACGCCAGTGGCCGAGCAGCACACACGGCACACTGGGCTTCTGCTCCACCTCCACCCTCATTCTCTGTAGAGCCAGTGTGCCAGCCTCCAGCCACCGCTAGGGGCCAGGAAAGCACTGACTCTAGTCCCACCCCTCCCCAGGAGATGAGAGCTGTCCTCCGGACGCTCGATCCTCCCCAGCCAACCTCCGGTGACCCACTCACACAGCGAACATGGGTCACCAGCGTGGCAGGAGATAAGGCACGGATGCCTCAGCCCTCCACGCCACTGGGCCGGCTAGCAGCAACGACTTTAATAACCTCTATAGCTAAAGATGTTCGACCTAGAGTGACGTGTTCTTAGTTTCTCCTCAGAACTACCTACAAAGAAACCAGTGGAAAAGCACAATACAGTTGATTCAGTGGGTTAAGCCCTCTGTAAAATAAGCTGTATTGCCCATTTTGACAGAAAATTTGATTATGTGACAGCCAAAGCTGACTTTTTATTTATAAAAGGAACTGAAGTCTACAAAGGAACATGTGAACAACTAGGAACACAGCTCTACATCAGCACTAAAGAAAGTGGAGGTTGTTGATCAGAGGCTGACCGTGGTAATGGTAGCTACAGTGGCAGGGGATCATAGAACATTACAATCTTTTGCATAAGGCTGAAATGTTGGAAAGTCAGGTCAAATACCAAAAATATTTGTGGTGCTGGTACAGTATTCCTGATACCCTGGATTTAGACCATCACTAAGAGACCTAATAAAAGAGATCCTGACTACCACCTTTAAACTCTAGTTTTTAAAGTAGATTGAGAGGTGTATTGCTGTTTAGAAAAATCATTGTTACTGTATCTTTCCGGATTATCCATATCAGATGCAACAAAGGCTTAGAACATTTCTTGCCTGTCGTTAAGCACTTGAAATGGGGGCTCAGTTCAACTAACTTGGTCAAGCAAAAGCTGAAGTAGTTAAATGGAACATAAAGAATGCTGATTACATTTGTAATATAATTAATTGTAAATGTGGACATGTATATGAAGTCACCCTGGTGTATTATTTTGTTTTGGTTGTTTTAAAATATTCCTATTTATGGCCCAGTCCTAGTGCAGTCTTTCTCCTGCCCAGTATTCTTTTTTTAATTGCATAGCGGTTACAGAACCTTGTGACATAATTTGAGCTGAAGACTACAGTGAAGCAGAGCACTGTGCTAATGTCATTGTAGTTTACTTCACTGTAGTCTTCAGCTCAACTGATGTCACTGGATTCCAGAACTCAGCAATTAAAAAAATGAATATTGGTTGGGGAAAATGGCAGCATTAATATTTGGCTTAAATAAGAAAAAATAGGACTGTTTCAAGCCAGACATACAAAACAGTAAACTAGGGTAATTAAACAGACTTCACATACATGCCCTAAGTATAATTATATAAAAAAGTGTAAGCAACATTGTTTATCTTAACTTTTAAACTGTAAAGTCCTGCATTTCTGTCAAAATTTATCAATTAACAGCTTTCATCAGAACCCAAGAAGAAGAGGAGGAAGATGTATAACTGTAATACCAACTGGCTCGGATGTTTATTTGGTTGGGTTGGCTACAATTATGGATTCATTTAAGACTTAGTCAGCTGCATGGGAGTGCATTCTGGGAGTTTTTTATGACTCCACTGCTGTTGTAGAGCTCCGCGATGTAAACTTGCTTACGGTGCTAAAATATACGAATGGCTTCTAATACTAGAGCAAAAAACTTAAGCAAAGTTGCCGAAAGCAAAGCAACGTCAATAGAGAAGTTTCTTTCTCCAAAACAAGGGCAGACAACTCCAATATGGGATGTAGCCGCTGTTCCCTGCCCGGAAGGAGGAATCGCCTCCCCTGCAATAAGACGCCTAGACCCGAAACCCAAACAACCTGCAAAGCCGTCGCTGCACTCAATTCACAGTACAATGTTGGAGTTTCAAGAAGAAATGAGATACTCACTAAAGATAGTAAGTTCCTCTCTTGGGAATATCTAGAGCCAATGCCAGCAAATTAAGCATAAAATTTCAGTAATGGAGAACCGGGTGGAAGCTGCCGAAAAGACGAGTGAAAAACTTTCTGCTCGTGTCCTAACAACAGAGAGTGCTGTGAATGCAGCCCTTCATGAACAGCTTACTATAGTGAGGAAGCTGGAAAAGATAGACAGCACATTGTTGTTGAGAAATCTCTGCCTTATCAGCCTCCCGGCAGATGTTACCACCTCTGAATTAAAGGAGTATGTAGAGCAAATGCTGCACACTGTTCTTTCTTTGGGGCAGCCTCTTGTGCTTGATTTAGTTTTTCGGACACAGTCCAAGACCGCTCAACAGGGGTCAAATGCAGCTGTGCATTATACTGTTTGTACTTTTTCTTTTATAGCTGAACAGAATAAAGTTTTGAATATAGCCAGATAGCGAAGAGGAATTGTTTATACGTGCACAAAAATGCATCTATACCCTGATTTTTCCATTATCACTCAGAGACAACGAAAAAGGTTCTTGGCTATCAAATCCGAATTTGTAGAGGCTAGGATTTCTGCAGTATTGCAAGCACCTGCAGAATTGAAGATAAAGTTTCAAGGAAAGGTCTACTTTTTTTGTTGATCCCGATAAGGCGAGGGAATTTTACGAGAAGAATGTTGCTCTTCCTGCTGATCTGGGTTCGGACTTAGAAGAGGCAGATGAGACCCAGTATGTACCAGTCGGTTCATGAGGAAAACCAAAAGACAATGAATGGAACATTTCTCCTTTTGTTTCTTTTTATAGTTTGATATCTTTAAAAGTTAACATATGCTAGAACTTTAAGGTATTGGGTTTAAAAGGTATTTGTTTATTGAGTATGCTTTTTAAAGGGTGTGAAAGCTTGGAGCATACAATGTTTGGAAATTTAATTCACGTGAAACTCTATATAAAAAACTTCCTTATTATTTTTGGCTTTTTAAACCCTCAAATAAAAAAAAAATGCTTATAGGAATTTCTTAAAAGTTAAAAGAAAAAAAACTTTTTCGAGATGAATTATTATGTTTGATTTATTGAAAATGGAAATAAAAAAAATTATATTTCTGAATAAAAATAAAGTATAAAAAAAAAATAAAATCAGCAGTGTGAACTGTGTCGCCGTAGGTGTGCAGTGTTCTTCCCCTGCTTAATGGGCACAAGCAAAGTTGAGGGAAGGGAAGGCAAGAGTTAAGGTAGACAGAATAACCAATCCCTGCAAATTTCCCAGGACTCACTCATCCTTTCCAGCAGAGATTTTTTTCTAAATATAGTTTATTAAGCTACTTCTGGACATAAATATACTGTACATCACAGAACCATATAACTGGGTATCTTTACCTGGTTTTGGGGAGGTGGTGATAGTGGCAAACTGTCTGGAGGTGGTCAGGACACCCAGGGCAAGGCTCTCCATCTCCGTGTCATACAGAGCTACCTGCAGCTCTGCTCTGTTGGGAACCTGTCAGGTCGTGTGGATTTACCTCCCTTGAGATGTAATATTTCCCACTTGATTTCCTCCCACGAGATGTCCACATATAGATTGTTTTTAGTATTGTCATCTAATAGAGTAATAGGGGCCTTTGTTGTGACATTATTAATGGCAGCGTCCAAAGACTGCACCTCTGAGGTGTACAGATCTTTACAGAATTTCTTTGTATTTATTTTACAATTTTTTGGCCAGGAAAGGCCCAGTAAGTCGAGGTCTGTTTCCAGGTGCATCCTGAAAGCACAGGGAAGTTAAGTGACTTGCTCACAGTCACACACCATGCAAGTGGTGGCTGTGGGATTCAAACCCAGGTCTCCAGCTTTGCAACTTAGTGCTCTTAACCACAACGCTATACTGCATCCCATTGTCTAAAGCATTTTCTATCTTTGTGGCAGTGTACTTTAGCTCCGCTACTTCTGATTTTACCTGTCACATGTTTGGCACTCTCTCTCTCTCTGTTGTGCAGTTGCCAGGTCAATCACTTCCCCACCCTTCTCCTCCTCAAAGTAAGTGTTAGTATGGGTCAGCAGTAGAGTCCTCTCAGTTTCGGTGTAGGTGATTTCGTTGTATTCCCACTTCAGTGTTTGTAAAAGTTGGCAGCCTCCCTGGAGGGGTTAGCCATTTGCTCTTTTTTTAGCATCATTTTCTTCTCTTCTTTTCCAGATCAGTAGTTTGCTGGTCGTCCACCTTTTTTTCATGGCTGGTGTAAGAAATAATTGCCCCACTCAGTACCACGTTTAGGGCTTCCCTTCATGTGGAGGCTGATGTGTCTCTCTCTCCCTCCCCCCCCCCATTAGTACAGTAGCAGTCAGTGTGTTCTTTAAGATAGTTTATGAAATATCTTTTTCAATTGGGTGGGATCCAGTTTTCAGGTTTTGTTCCCCACAGTAACTCCCCAGTTCTTAAAATTCAGTAGTGCTAATGTAATAATGGAGCGTGATCTGTGATTGTGTCATGTAATATGGACTTCACGGGTGGGATGAGGTCCTGGGGAATCAATATGGTAGCCAGCCTAGCATAGGAAGTGGCAGAGTGTGAGTAATTTGTGCACTCCCTCCCCCTTTGGTGTGAAATGCCTCTATGAGGCCACCAGAGAATGCTCCTTCATAAGGCTAAGCAGGGCTTTGGCATTCCTGGTAGTAGGTATCACACTCTTGGATGAGTGGTCCAGTATAGTGTGTTTGAAGCAGTTGTAATCCCCACAGTAAGATCCAGGGCCCCTCAGTGTTTGGCATTTGGAGGGAATAGCCTATGGGAAAAGTCTGGGTTCTCTAAATTTAGGCCATACACTGAACCCATTGCTAGTTTCTGCCCTGTGTTTAACACCACTTAGACTAAAACACATCCGCCCCTATCTGTGACCGCTCTGGCTACTGTACTGGGGAAATACAGTTGTATCCTTATGGCAACCCCTCTGGCTTTAGACATAAAATATTAGCCAGACCATTAACCCCCCAACCCCCCAATTTCCCAATTTTGCCTCACAAGGCCGGCTCTTTTGACGACCATAAATGTCTCATGTAGACACATTATATCTTGTTTGCATTGTATTAATTTCTCCAACACCTCTTTCCTCTTTACATGTGTTTTGAGATCATTAATATTCCATGATCTTACTTTTAATGTGTCACCCGCCATTACTAATATTTACGAAGACGTGATTTTCTAGTGGTACTAACATAACTGTTCTTTGATTAAATGTTCCAGAAGTAGCAATTTTGAATAAAACAAAATGTACACAAGCCCCAGACTATCCAGACTGCCCATACCTTTTAGTCCACCCAGTGTAGTATCCAGTCTCCCCAGACTCCTCACCCATTCCCTCCCAGTTGGTCCCATTCCAGCCCCAATATAGATTCTGCCCCCCATCCCACTCATTCTCCTCCATTCCACTGAGCCCCAAACTCTGACAATGAAAACTATCCCGCCCCAATGCTGGAGCACCAAAACCACAAGCAAAGTAACTATCCCCCAACCCCTGAGTAACACACAGTGTGTGCAGCATCCCTCCAGCTACAGTGGTGGCAAGCAACAGGCCAAGCACCTTTGATAAACTGAGGCCTATGATGAGGTTAACTATGTTGGCAAGTAGATGCTCAGTTGTGGCCCTCCGTCTCCCCCAAACCAGGAGGCTGCAGTGAGTACCTGACTAAGTCAGTAGCTAAATTAGGATCAGCTTCATGTAATATAAAAGCCAGAACAAGCGAAATAAGTAAGAACAACCAGAATCTGTAAAGCATCAGTGCTCTATGGATGTTAACAATAAATTTGAAAGTGTTTGGTGGAGGCAAGCCGCCACCACCACATGACAGCAGGAGCTGGTGGTGCACTTCACCTCCACTAAATGATATCTTGCAAAATGTCACAGACCACCAGTTCCCCATTGTTCCAGTGCCTAGTGTTGGTCCCCAATAGCAAGCAGAGTATTTCAACAGTACAGGGAACTCCATGATCTTTTCTGTGTCAATCTTCACCATTCATCACTACTTGGGTAGCCCACCAGAGCTAGGACCCCGCGGGAGACTTTTTTTTTCTCTATGGGAGGAGTCGACGCCGGGGTGGCGCCGCCCTCGAGACCAGCGTTCTACGTGGCGCTCGAGGGTTGGCAGTTAGCCGTTGTCGACTCCGCCCCAGCCCCAGTTCTTTCTCTCCCACCGTCGAGTGAGGGATCCTGTGTGTGAGACCAAGTAATTTTGCGGCCTAGTCCATCGTGTTGTATTGTTGTTGTATTGCCTCGGTTCTGACCGTCTGCTCGACATCGTTTCTTCGACTCCGGTAAGATCTTTCCTTTTTGTCTAAAGTAGCGTCGAGTACTGTGTTTTATTTAATTTTTCGTCCAGTCGTGTCTCGTCTAGGGGCAAGAAGGCGTCAAAAGCGGGATGGTCCCCCATGCATCGGTGCCCTTGTGGCTGCCTTTACTCCGTTACGGACCAGCATGACCGTTGCCTTTCCTGCCTTGGACCCGGTCACGATATGGATAACTGCGATATCTGCTTCTCCATGGACCGCTGTGTCGTTGAGATTCGTGCGTGGAAAGTCGGATGTACGCCGCTGACTTTCGGAGGACAGATTCACAGTCGACAGGCCAAGGTCAGGATTCTCGGCCCTTCCTCCGGGTCCCCTCCTGGTCCTGTATGGCCCGTGGAGGAGGGAACCCCTGCCTCGTCTAGCCTTGCCATGGCAGGGGTTTCTTCCACAGTGCAGGAGGCCCAGGCTGACCCTCTTGGGGGTCAGTCAGGAGGCACCCTCCTGGCAGTCGCTACTTCGGTAGCAAAGGCTCCCTCTGTGTCGCGGTGTGGGTCCCTCAGGACTGGACCGGCACCGTCCTCGGCACCATTGTCTGGTGTCATTTTCAGTCCCGGCGCCATTGGCTTGGAGAGCGACGCCGCGGTCGGTGTCAGGCCTGTCCTCGGCACCGCCGTCTCCCCTGATTCTGTTTGCGGTGTCGGGGCTTCTGTTGGTTGGTGGTTTGGAGTCTTCTGGGACTGGTTCTAGTCTTGGCACCAGTGGCGACGCCAAGATGGTAGGTGGTGCCATCTCTGCCCCCGGTGTGGCCCGTGGCGCCGGGGACGGAGTCAGCGCCTGGGTCGCCGTCGATCCTGCCTACAGAGTTTTGTGTGGTGCCGGGCTCAGTGCAGGGTCTACCTTCAGCGTTGCTCGCGGCGCCGGGGTGGATGTCAGCGCCGGGTGCGACGCCGCTTCAGATTCGACTCTCGGCAGCACCGGAAACCAGTGTGGAGCCGTGTTCGGAGTCTCGCCATTCGCGGCACCGAGGATGGTGTTGGCGCTGGGCGTGGAACTGTTCTGTCCTTGGCTGCTATTGGGGGTTTTGAGTCTCAGGGTGCCTGACCTCAGGGCCCGGGAACTGGAGGGACCCGTGGGGTGGTCTGGCATCAGACCTCGGAGTCTACCTCCTCAGAGGCGGATTCTGGGTCTGATCCAGACCGGTTTCCCGATTCCTCTGGATCTTTGGATCCTTCTGTCTCCAGCACCTCGGCCCCCACTCTCCCTCCTCCTGCGGCAGTTAAGCTTTCACCGGTAGACCTCAGGGTCCCTGTGGCTGCTGCTGAGTGGCCTGAGGTCACTGGAGAGGCTGTTGCTTCAGCTGAGGTTCCCCCCTCCTTGATGTGTTTGGACAGTCCAAGTTTGGGGCAACCTGGGGCGCATCAGGAGGGGGAGGGTACGGTTCCCTGGGTGGACTCCTCGGAGTCTACTCGGGGATGCCAGTTGCCTAGGTTAGTGGCAAAGAGGATGAGGTCCCTCTCTGACTCTGAAGGGTTGAGAGGTAGAGGTGTGGCGCAGCGAGCTCTTTCTGGGTCCAGGCCGGGTCCTGGAATGAGCCGCAGTGCAGATCCTTGCAGACCCTCACCTTTCCCTGACGGAGTCTGGCAGGGGGACTTCTACTTCTGAGGTCAGGGCCGTCCTTCTGGACTCGCACGGTCCAGGTCACCTCATGGGGGGATTTCTTCCTTGGGGCATGGCTCTGATTGTTCCGACCCGGTTGAACGGCAGTTAGCTGCAGCGGTTTTGGGTTCCCCCTCCCTGCAAAGGGTTTCCTGTTGGCCTCCCTGCCCCAACAGAGACCGTTCTCCTGTTGCCAGGAGCCAGCCCTCCGAGCCTCTGTCTCCACCCCCGGTAGTCCCAGGTATTCCGGGCCCTCGGGGTCCTCTTACTTGGGAGCAATTCAGTGGATCGGCTGCATTCTTTCCCACCTATTTCCATGTTCTGGACCAGCAGGTTTTTCACCATGCCCCGTGCAGCCGACCCCTGAACTGGGGAGCTCGTCTTCCTCCTCTTCTCCCTCTACTGAGGGAGAGGAACCATCGGTCCACATATCCCCTGCGTCTGATCTGTCCTCCTATCAGCGCTTCCTGGTGAGGATGTTGGATGAGCTCCACCTGACCCCGTACCTATAAGCAATCCCGAGCATGTGACGGCGCCTTTTGGGCAGAATCAATGCGCCCATTGGTGCTCCCACTCGCGATTCCTTTGCAGGAAACATCGATCGGCGCTGGCTTCATCTTCTCCACTGTTTCAGCCCCATGGGACAAGCCAGCGGTATTGCACACGGGTCTTTAGGTTCTCCCTCACCCCCTCGGGTTGACTCTCCCTGGATACTCCTCAGGGCCTCAGCCCCTACCGTGACCGCCTCCAGATTCGGACTCGTACCTTTGATTTCTAGGGGAGGCATTTTACCGGCATCGGATCTCCTTTCAATTGCTGCACATCAGGCCCACTTGCAGCCTAAGACAGGTTCTTGTGGTCCAGGCTAGGACAGCTCCTAGCTTCGATGCCTGATTCGGAGGAAACCAGGCAAGCCATCACCCTCTCTGCGTGGGGCCTGGAGCTAGCAGGGCACCAAGCAAGGGCATCTTATGATGTCAGTGAGGTAGCTTCCAGAGTGGTAGGGACAACAGTCTGCCTTCGGCGGACGGCATGGCTTTGCCTATCCCGGCTGTCACCCCTGGCCCAGCATAGGGTAATTTATTCCACCTACCGGAGAACCCATCTCTTCTCCCGTCAAGTAAGACGGCGACTTTCGGGGCACCTTCCTTCCCCCACGGGGGTAGGGGATCCCCATCTCACCCGGACCAGTCTCAGGCCTCCCCAGACCTGTAAGGGTTCTCCCCTTCAGTGTCTCACCCACTGGAGGCTAAGGGACCTGGTCCCTTAGGTGTTCTGGGTACCCCCCTTTTTTGGAGGCTCGTGCTCACCCAAGTAGTGATGAATGGTGAAGATTGAACAGATCACGAAAATACTGTACCTACCGTAGTGTTGATCTTTCTGTGTATCTTCACCATTTATCACTAAATCCCACCCTCCTTCCCCCGGGGCCTCAGTCTCTGGACTCCTCCCCTCTCCCCCGTGTGTCTTTTCCCTACCTCTCCTCTTCCTGATATGTAGACGGAAGGAGGTTGTGAGGACACACGGGGGTATGCCTCTGTTTTGAGTTTGGAGGAACCCCTCCATCCTTTTTTCCTCTAGAGGGGTTGTGGAGTGTGAAAAGGGTCATGTTCTTCCCCCTCCTTTATATATTTGAGTTTTTTCTTTAGTGACCTCAATTTGAAGCCACCTTGTAATTTATGAAACCTGTAGTTGGTTTAAAAAAAAAAAAAAAAATTTAATTTGGTGAGAGAGGGAGGAAGGGTTGGGACACAGCCTCAGCCTGCACTACTTCCACGTGGTCGTCTGACCCTCGCTGCAGGTCTTTGTCATGCAGCCGGCTTTCATAGTCCAGGTAGGGACCTTATGCCCAAAAAAAAAAAAAATAATAATACGTGGTGCACCTCCATTCTGAGGTTGTGTTACTCCTCCTTCCCCCTTCCTCCCTCACTTCTTTTCCTTTGCTTTCTTATCCTCCTTCTCCTTCCAGAGATGGGGGCCCCTCTTCTCTCTCCAATTTCCTTTCTAAGTTTCCTCCTCTGTCACCTCAGTCATTTATTTCTCCTTTTAGTTCATTCTTCTTTTCCTTTTATCTATCCCTTAGGCTCTCTTGCCTCATCCCACCCTCCCTTCCATACACTCTCCGACGTGTCAGAACTGGGGCTGGGGTGGAGTCGACAATGGCTAACTGCCAACCCTCGAGCACCACGTAGAACGCTGATCTTGAGGGCTGTGCCAGCCCGGCATAGACTCCTCCCATAGAAAAACAAAAAGTCTCCCGCGGGGTCCTAGCTCCGGTGACCTACCCAAGCAGTGATGAATGGTGAAGATACACAGAAAGATCAACAATTATGGAAGGTATGTAATTTTCATATATTTGGACCACTGCAACTGATCTGCCCTTCTCCATAAGGCAGCTGTGGGCTGGCATAGTCCTTCTAGGAGCGTGGATATGTTGTTCATCCACACTCTCTGGCATGTCCCTTTCCCCTTTAAATCTGGCCGGAAGTCTTCAAGCTGGCTCCTCCCACCCACCCAGGTGGTAAATACCTTGGCTCTGCCCCATGAAGCCAGATCTTCCTTTCCGCTGGAAGATTCAGGTTCCCTTGTGCTACTTTAGCAATTCATAGGCCCTGGATTCATAACGTTGGTTTTCACCGCAAATTACTTTAAAACTCACCATAGTTCACGACTCTGATTACAGCGCATTGGACATGGAAGACAAATCATCCCCCAGATTTCGGCGGTGTACCCGCGGCCAGAAGATGTCACACACCAATCCCCACCTCTCGTCTGTCTATTGCCTAGGTGTTGTGCATGACACTGCGTATTGTACCTTCTGTTTGGCCTTCCATCCCAACGTTCTGGACGACCACAAGACACACCTAAAATTGGGGAGACCGTAGCTTAGAAACCCGCCGGTGAAATCAAAGGTGGCAAGGTGGGCGGTTTCCGCTGCCGTGGCATACGTCGAGCAGCTGGAGCAGATGACGGCTTTCAAGGAGGAAGCATCTCAAGCTTTGGCCAGTCGAAGTTTTTTCATTCCTCTCAACCTTGGCTCTACTTTTTCAGGCTCCTTTAGGGAGTTGTGCCAGTCTCTCCCCACCATGGGTGAGGCGCCCTCTGGCTCGCACTCCTTCCGCCCTCGGAAGAGGGACAAGGACCCCAAGTCTTCTTCCTCTAGAAGGAGATGGTCCTGGGACTGAGAGAGGTCTGAGTCCCAGGAGCACGCGGTCTCGACATCGGTTGAGATCGCTTCCTCAGCCGCCAGCTTCACGGACCTTCCGTCTGGCCAAGGCACCGAGACCGAGGAAACGGCTGAACTGGCCAAGATTAGTCTCGACCCAATCAAGCCTTTATCGCCAACTCTGGTTGACAGTTCCTTAGAAAGGATGCCTGTCCTTTTCTTTCCCGATGAGGAGACACTGCCCTCGGGTGTCCCGATCGACGAAAAGGTGTCAGAACCTCAGTTCTCACTGACTCCAGTGTCTCCCGATGGACCGAACCGACCCCATCAGTCTCAATCGAGGACCAGGACCCCTTCGGTCGAACAGCTGAAAAAGGGCCACAAATGCTCAAAAAAGAGGCACTGCCACCACTCCTCATCCTCCTCTGATGAAGAGAGGCTTCGACGGAAACTCTGTCGATGCTATGAGGATTTGATGTGGCAACAGCTAATTTTGACCAGTCAGAAGCTGGCTCCACCTGCTGCCCTGGCCATCACTTGGCCCCCACCTCCTGGGCCAGTGCCGACCCCTCTGGAACCGAAGGCCTTGGTTCCACCACCCGTGGGGCCGGCTCAGCTTATTCCGGTCTCTCCACCAATTTTAGTGGAGCCACCGCCTAAACAGCCTCAGGGAGGGGCTTCCTCGAAAGAGGACCGTACAGAAACTGGGCTTCCCCACGTCTGTCCATTACGGTTATCCCCGACCACCCCCGGCGGATCGAAGGGGACATAGGTGGTAGACCATTGTACCCCGACTCTTCAGACTCCGACAGCACAGGGTTACACTCTCATCCGGGGGATGAGGAGTCATCCGTGGCCAGACTGGAGGAGGGCCCTTCCTCCTTTCAGGGCATTCTCTGCCTGATCTCCAAATCCACCACAATGCCCCTGGAGCCCATCCAGAAAAAGGCGGAGTTCCCCCTTTCGGATATCCTCAAAAGGGGGATACCCCGATGGAGGCCTTTCCAGTGGCCAAAGCCATCGTTGGCCCGGCCCTTGAGCTTTGGCAGTGCCCTGCTTCCTGCCCAGCTCCGTCTGCCCGCATGGCCCGCAAGGAAATGGTGCCCATGGGGTCCCTGGCGGGGTTCACAGAGCATCCTTTGACTGGAAGCCTAGTGACTGTTTCTGTGTTCAGACGTACTGGTAGCTCAGCTGACACTGACCGACCCCCAGACAAGGAGTCCAAGAATATGGACCATTCTGCCGGTAAGGTCTATGCGGCCGCCTCCTTAGGCCTTCATCAGGCCAGCTCGGCTGTTATCATGGCACACTTCTCTCATGCCCTTCTTGGGTCATTGGACGAAGTCCTCCCTCATCTCCCGGTGGACATGCAGACCATAGTGAGGTAGGTCCATGATCAGGGCTGTGCTGTTGCAAAACAGCAGCTCCAGACGGCCCTGGATATTGGAGATTCCTGTGCCCGCTGTTTGTCAGCCACAGTGGCCACTCGCTGCAGGGCTTGGCTGAGTCCATCCTCCTTTCCGGCGAATACCCAGCACAAGTTAGCTGACGTGCTCTTCCTAGGCACCGACCTCTGCGGTCCAGGAGTGGCTGGTCACCTCCAGCACATAGAGCAATCCAGTACCACCTTGGATGCTATCTCTGCCAGGGGTTCTTCGGGCAAGAAACAGCAGAAGCACAAGAAGAAGCCTTTTTGGCACTCTTCCCCTGTGGCTAGGCAACCCTCCTATCAAGGAGGCCAGCAGCAACAGCAGGCTCAAGCTTGGCGCCCCAGGCCCAAGCAGGGTCCTCAACATCCCCATAATGGAGGCCAAGGTGCCAGTCCAGGAGCCTCCTCCTCCTCTAAGCCTGCTCAGTGACTGGTTGGGGGTTGCCACCCCTACACCCATCATGCCAGCTCTGGGTCCTCCCGTGGGAGGCCGGCTCCGCCACTTTCTTTCCGCCTGGTCCAGTCTCACCTCGGACAGGTGGGTTCTAGAAGTGGTCGGCCAGGGTCTGCCTCTAGAATTCAAGCAGTACCCTCCCAGCTGAGCCTGTGCCCCTCGGGAGGAAAGGATCTCAGCTTGCACTCAGTCAGCTCTTCAAGACAACATTGCTCAGCTCAGAGGCAGTAGCTCCAGTGCTGGATCCTCCTACAGACCCAGGCTTCATGTCCAGGTATTTCCTGGTGCCCAAGCGGACTGGGGGGGAGGGGGTTGGCACCCCATCCTAGATCTCCATGATCTGAATCAAAATCTCAGGTCTCGCACCTTCCGGATGGTAACTCTGAACCAGATCATACCATCCCTGGAGCGAAACGTGGTTCTGTTCACTGGATCTGCAGGACACGTTCTTCCACGTCCCAATCTGTCCATCCCATCAGCGGTTCCTCCGCTTCAGGGTCAAGGGGACCCTGTACGAGTTCCGAGCCATGCCATTTGGTCTGTCATCGGCCTCGAGGGTCTTCACCAAGTGCATCGCAGTGGTGGCAGCCCATCTCTGGCGTGGAGGAGTTCGAATGTACCCTTATCTCGATGACTGGCTCTTGGCAGGTTACTCCCTCCAGGGGGTGGAGAGATCCAGGGATCTGACTTTTTGAACCTGCTCCCAACTGGGCCTCCTGATCAATGAGGCCAAGTTGGAACTCGTGCCCTCTCAGGTGATGGGCTTCATCGGGGCAGAGCTTGACTCTCGTCAAGCCAAAGCTCAGCTCCCGGCAGACAGGGCGGAGGTTCTTTCCTCCTTTGCCCAATCATTTCTGGTTGAGCACTTGCACCCTGCCCGGGACTTCCTGCGCCTTCTGGGTTACATGGCGGCGTGCACCTCAGTGGTCCGTTGGGCCAGATGGCATATGCACCCCCTCCAGTGGGAGCTGGCTATGGTCATTTTGACCAGCTGATCACTGTGACCCAGAAGATGTGGGACGCTGTCCAATGGTGGACCACCCCAGATCGGTTGCAGGAAGGGATCCCATTTGTCTGCCCCGAGCCGATGGTTGTTCTCATGACAGATGCCTCTCTCATGGGCTGGGGAGCCCACATGGGGGACAACAGAGCCCACGGGTTCTGGACTCCCGAGGAGTCCCGATGCCACATCAACCTGCTGGAGCTCAGAGCAGTCAGACTGGCACTGTCAGCTTTCACTCCTCAGCTCCAGGGTCAAGTGGTTCAAGTCTGGACGGACAATACCACGACCATGTACTACCTCAACAAACAGGGCGGCACACACTCCCATCTGCTTTGCAAGGAGGCGCTCTGCATCTGGACCCTCGTCAGCCGGTTGGAGGTGGATCTCCTAGCCATTCATGGGGCAGGAGTCTCGAACCAGCTGGCAGATGCTCTCAGCCGTGTAGGCCAGACATCCCACGAGTGGTGTCTCCATCCAGAGGTAGCTCACAACTTGTTCTCCCACTGGGGCAAACTGTTGGTGGACCTGTTTGCCTCCAGGGAAAACACCAAGCTAAGGCTGTTCCATGCCCGCCCCCTCAGCAGGGCTCGCTGCAGGGGGTTGCCTTCTTGAGGCCGTGGACCCCAGGCTCGCTTCACGCTTTCCTCCATTTCCTTGATCCACAAGGTGTTACTCAAGGTGAGGAGGGACAAGCATGAGCAGGATTCTGGTAGCCCCAGACTGGCCATGCCAGTTCTGGTACCAGATCTCCTCAGCCTCAGCTGCAGGGCCCCGAGCTGCTTTGTACATGCCCAGACCTAATATCTCTGAACCAGGGGAAGGTATTCCATCTGGACTTTCAATCCCTGCACCTCACAGCCTGGTACCTGAGCGGCTAGAGTTCCAGGCTCTGGTTCTTTCCGAGGATGTCTACACCGTGGTGGAGGCATCTCATAAGGAATCGACCAGGAAGTGTTACGCCTTCAAATGGAAGAGATTTTCCATTTGGTGTCAGGGTAAGAGTCTGGACCCCTTATCCTGCTCTGTGGCGAACATTCTCGACTACCTTTGGTCTCTCTCCAAAGGGGGTCTGCGGTCATCGACCTTTAGGGTGCACCTGGCAGCCATTTCTGCGTACCGGGCGTGTGCCGGTCAGCCGACATTGGCGCAGGAGACAGTGGTCAGGCGCTTCTTCAAAGGCCTGGATCACATATCCCCTCCGGTGCATGAACCTCCACCTCCGTGGGATCTGTTGCTGGTTTTGGCAAAGCTCATGGGCAAGCCATTCGAACCTATGCACAAGTGTGAGCTCTCACACTTGTCATTTAAGACGGCCTTCCTGGTGGCTATCACGTCAGCCAGAAGGACAGGTGAGCTCTAGGCGCTTTCGGTGGACTCCCCTTATCTGGTCTTTCACAGGGACAAAGTTGTCCTGCCCCCACCCAAAATTCCTTCCGAAGGTGGTTTCAGAGTTTCATCTTAACCAGGTGTTAACTCTGCCAGTATACTACCCTAATTACACTTCGGACGAGTACAGGCTCCATACTTTGGACCTGAGACGTGCTCTCTCCTATTATAAGGAGAGAATGGCGGAAATTGGGAGAGGTTCACCAGCTGTTTGTCACCTACACTGAAGCCGCTTCTGGCAGACTCCAAGCCAAGCAGACCATTGCAAGGTGGATTACATCCTGCATAGGTTCAGTGCTATGAGTTAGCAGGCAAGGAGCCTCCAGAGGGATAAGAGGTCATTCTACCCGCCGTATTGCTGTAACGGCTGCTTCCAGGGACATCCCTGTCCAGGAAATCTGTCGGGCTGCTACCTGGAAGTCAGCAAACACATTCATTACCCACTACCACATCGACCTTGAGTCACGCCGGGATGCTGGTTTTGGGGCCTCGGTTCTCCAATCTCTATTTCCCAAGTAGGGGGTGTGTGCCTTGCCTCCCTCCTCCCAGGGAACTGCTTGGAGTCTGCCAGAATGTCTGGATGAACAACATGTCCACGCTCCTAGAAGAACAGGTTACTCAACTGTAATAGTAGTTCTAGGAGTGGTATGTGTTGTTCGTCCACATGCACCCACCTGACCTCCCTGGCTTTAGGCGCAGAACCTGGCTTCCAGCAGGCTAAGATCTGGCATCATGGGTCAGAGCCAAGGTATTTACCACCTGGGTGGGTGGGAGGAGCCAGCTTGAAGACTTCTGGCCAGATTTGAAGGGGAAAGGGACATGCCAGAGAGTGTGGATGAACAACATATACCACTCCTAGAACTACTGTTACAGGTGAGTAACTGTTCTTTCTGTCTGTATCGTGGCCAGAGTTAATAAACAACAGCTCTAATCCCTCTCCCTGCTGTGAGAGCCACAGTGGGACTCAAACCGAAGAGCAGACTGTGT